>CATKUM010000035.1:0-2557500 GCA_949786405.1 Onychomys arenicola
AAACAGCCATCTGTGTGCTGGCCTAGGTGTCATCCCCTACAGCCAAACACACACACACAGAGCAATAGAGAGACAGAGACAAATACAGAGACAGAGACAAAGAGACCGAGACATACAGAGAGACACAGAGTCCGAGGTCAGGTCCTACTGTTCCCACTCCATACATGACAGCTGTTTACTTATGGCTAGGTGTCAGATCCTGATACATACCTCTTTTCCTATATTCACAGTGCAATATTCTTACACAGGTAGTTTACCTGTATGCACCCCCTCCCCTATAATCAAATACTAGGTACACAGTCACAATTCAGAAACATTCAGGCACACATGCTCTTACATATGCCTTCACGAATTGAATGCACTCTCAGCTAGCTATGAGGTCCTAGAAGACAGCCACCATACAAGGAAATCCTCACATATACTTCTAGGTGTTAAGTCCTGTGAGTTAGAGTTATCACCCATACAAGAATCAACCCCATATACACCTCTAGGTGTTAGGTCCTGTGAGGTGACCCACATAGAGCCAAAGCCCTATTTACATACAGCCAGCAAGGTGCTTCTGCTTCTGGTTGTCCATTACCTACAGCCAGTCTCTGTCTCTGTCTCTTTCTCTCTCTGTCTCTCTCTCTTTCTCTCTCTCTCTCTTTCTCCTTCCTTCCCTCCCTCCACCTCCCTCTGTCACATACACACACATGTATATATGTACATGTAAGCCCCTATACTGTTAGGTATACAATTGCCTAGAGCCAAAGACTCCCAATACATGCAATTTGACTGGTCCTTCAGGGTTATAGACTCCATTGTAGGCAAAGCCACCCCCTGATCAGCACACAACACACACATGCACACACATACACACGTGAAGTTATGTGGCAGGTTCTGTTAGATATACAACTGCCTTAGATCCAAAGCATCTAAACAGGACTAGGTGTCAGCTTCTGTTAGGTCCATCATCCCCAACAGCCAATATTCTTCTTACACAGCTAGGTAATATGGCCTCCTAGAGATCCACTGCCATATGGTAATGTCCCATGCACAGGGCTAGGCATCACATACTGCTTGGAACCCCAGACACAGGCAAACACCCCAGGCACAGCTCTCATATTCATATAGGCAAGTGTCAGGCTCAGGTATTTATCTCTAGCCTTACAACCAAAGTTCCATGTACACAAATATGATTAGGTTTTAGGATCTGCTAGGTACCTTCTTCCTCACAGCAAAACACCAGGATAACACAAATATACAAATGCAAACATGCACACATGCACATGTACAAACAATCATGCATGCAGGCCCATGGGAAACCCTCCCACGCTGTGAGTCCCAGGCATTTTTCCCCTAGCCCCATGAATGGAGCTATAGATTTAGGAGAAGGCTTGGCCCCTACCTCTGAGTGTCTGGCATTGTTGTGGAAGGAGGGGATTCCTCATAGGAATGCAAGTAGTCATGTATGTGTTTATAGCTTTGGCTGTAAAGGTGGGACTACAATGTTAGCATTGACACCTAGCTACCATTGTAGTCCCTCACCCTGTGTGGAGAGGTAGGGCTTAAAATAGAAGATCATCAGGATGTGAGACTCTCTCTCTCTCTCTCTCTGTGTGTGTGTGTAGGGTTGTGCATTAGCTTGGTGAAGTAATACCTAGTAGGTCTTGACACCTACCCTACACCCAAAGACCTTATTCACATATATGGCTCACTATCAGTTCCTGCTAGATAAACCCTCCCTTACAGCCTAGCCAAACTGACACAAATCTCAGAACCTGCTAGAATGTCACCCTATATTGAAAAGACCCACCTAGGACTAGGGTATCATGTCCTCCTGAGTGTCACCTCCCCTAACACAAAGCTTCAAATATATATTCATGGCAAGGTGTCCCATCATGCTAGGTACCCTAATCTCTACAGCCAATGTTACAGGCAAACAAAGAGATGGAGTTAGGTTATTCTGACTGCCCCTGCAATATAATCATAATCAAATCTCTCTCTCTCTCTCTCTCTCTCTCTCTCTCTCTCTCTCTCTCTCTCTCTCTGTTTGCCTCTCTCATACACAACACAACTATGTGTCTGTTACTTCTAGACATTCCCTCCCCATAGCAAAAGTCCCCCCCCCACTGGGTAGGTTTTTATTCCTGCTAGGTACATTCTTCCTAAGAGGATCTCAGAAGAACCTTTAAGAAAACATGATATCTAGATGAGAAAGAGAAATAAACATACAGCCAAAGCTAGACACAAAAATCTAGGTGTCAGGTAATTTTAGTATCAGTTCCCCTCTGTGTACCTTTTTGTTTTATATTCACTTCAGAAGTTTGGGAGCCAGAAACAATATCATCTGCAAATAATGAAAGTTTGACTTCTTCCTTTCCAATTTGTATCCCTTGATCTCCTTTTTTTTGTCTTCTTGCTCTAGCTAGAACTTCAAGTACTATACTGAATAAGTATGGGGATAGTGGACAGCCTTGTCTTGTTCCTGATTTTAGTGGAATCGTTTCAAGTTTCTGTCCATTTAATTTGATGGTGGCTGTTGGCTTGCTGTAAATTGCCTTTATTATGTTTAAGTATGTTCCTTGTATTCCTGATCTCTCTAGAACTTTTATCATGTAGGGTTGTTGGATTTTGTCAAAGGCCTTTTCAGCATCCAATGAGATGATCATGTGTGTTTTTTTTTTCTTTCAGTTTGTTTACTTGGTACATTACATGGACAGATTTTTGTTTGTTGAACCACCCTTGTATCCCTGGGATGAAGCCTAGTTGGTCATGGTGGATATTTTTTTTATGTGTCCTTGAATTCAGTTTGCCAGTGTTTTATTGAGTATTTTTGCATCAATGTTCATGAGAGAGATTGGTCTATAATTCTCTTTCTTTGTTGCATTTTTGTGTGGTTTGGGTATCAGGGTAACTGCAGCTTCATAAATAGTTTGGTGAAGTTCCTTCTGCTTCTGTTGGATGAAACAATTTGAAGAGTATTGGTGTAGTTAGAGTTTTCCTGCCTGGCCCAGTCAGGACAAATCTCTCTCACCCGCCAGTCCCACAGTCGCTGAGACCCAACCAAGAAAGCACACAGAAACTTACATTGTTTAGAAACTGTATGGCTGTGGCAGGCTTCTTGTTATCTACTTTTTCTATCTTAAATTAACCCATTTCTGTTAGTCTATACTTTGCCACATGGCTCGTGGCTAACCAGTGTCTTTACATGTTGCTTCTCATGGCGGCTGCTGGCAGTGTCTCCCTCCAGTCTTCTACTTCCCAGAATTCTCTATTCTCTTGTCCCGCCTATACTTCCTGCATGGCCACTGGCCAATCAGAACTTTATTTACACAGAGCGATATCCACAGCATATTGGTATTAGGTCTCCTTTGAAAATCTGGTAGAATTCTGTGTTGTAACCATCTGATCCTGGGCTTTGTGGGGAGAAGACTTTTAATGACTGTTTCTATTTTTGTAGGGGTTATTGGTCTATTTAAATAATTTACTTGGTCTTGATTTAACTGTGGTATGTGGTATTATTCAGAAATTGCCCATTTTTTCAGATTTTCCAATTTTGTGGAGTATATGCTTTTGAAGTATGACCTGATGATTCTCTGGATTTCCTCATTGTCTGTTGTTATGTCTCCCTTTTCATTTCTGATTTTGTTAATTTGGATGCTCTCTCTCTGCCTTTTGGTTAGTCTGGATAAGGGCTTGTCTGTCTTGTTGATTTTTTTCATAGAACCAACTCTTTGTTTCATTGAATCTTTGTATTGTTCTCTTTATTTCTATTTCATTGATTTCAGCCCTCAATTTGATTATTTCCTATCATCTATTCCTCCTGGGTAGGTTTGCTTCTTTTTGTTCCAGAGCTTCCAGGTGTGCTGTTAAGTCACAAGTGTGAGATTTCGCCCACTTCTTTCTGTGGCCATTTAGTGCTATGAATTTTCCTCTTAGCTCTGCTATCATAGAGTCCCATAAGCTTGGGTATGTTGTACATTCATTTTCATTGAATTCTAGGAAATCTTTAATTTCTTTATTTTTTCCTTGAAACATTAGTTATTCCGTTGGGCATTATTCAGTTTCCATGAGATTGTAGGCTCTCTGTAACTTTTCTTATTGTTGAAATCTAACTTTTAAACCCTGGTGGTTTGATAAAATACAAGAGGTTATTCCAAGTTGTTGTGTTTTTGTGTTTTTCTTTGTATGTGTTGAGATTTGCTTTGTGATCCAGCATGTGGTCAGTTTTAGAGAAGGATCCATGGTGTGCTGAGAAGAAGGTATATATATTCTTTTCTGACATCTTCAATTTCTTTTTCAGGGACTTAAAGTTCTTGTCATATAGGTACTTCACTTGCTTAGTTAGTTACCCCAAGGTATTTTATTTCATTTGTGGCTATTGTAAAAGGTGATTTATCTCTGATTTCCTTCTCAGCCTCTTTGTCAATTGAATATAGGAGGGCTACTGAGTTTTTGGAGTTGATCTTGTATCCTGCTATGTTTCTGAAGGTGTTTGTAAGCTGAATCAGTTCTTTGGTTGTATTTTTTTGGGTCACTCATGTATATTATCATGTCATCTGCAAATAGGGAGAGCTTGACTTCTTCCTTTACAATTTGTATCCCCTTAATCTCCTTATATTGTCTTGTTGCTCTGGCTAGAACTTAAAGTACTATATTGAATAAGTATGGGGAGGGTGGACAGCCTTGCCTTGTTCCTGATTCTAGTAGAATCGCTTTGAGTTTCTCTCCATTTAATTTGATGTCGGCATTTGGCTTGCTGTAAATTGCCTTTGTTTAGGTATGTTCCCTGTATTCCTGATCACTCCAAGACCTTTATCATGAAGGGGTGTTGGATTATGTCAAATGCCTTTTCTGCATCTAATGAGATGATCCTGTGTTTTTTTCTTTCAGTTTGTTTATATGGTATATTACATTTACAGACTTTTGTATGTTAAACCACACTTGCATCCCTATGTTGAAGCCTACTTGATCAAGGTGGATAATTGTTTTGATGTGTTCTAAGAGTCTGTTTGCCATTATTTTATTGAGTATTTTTGCATCAATGTTCATGAGGGAGATCGGTCTATAGTTCTCTTTCTTTCTTGCATCTTTGTGTGGCTTGGGTATCAGGGTAACTGTAGCCTCATTAAAATTTGGCAATGTTCCTTCTGCTTCTGTTGTGTGGAACAATTTAAAGAGTATTGGTATTAACTCCTCTTTGAAATATGGTAGAATTCTGCACTGAAACCATCTTGTCCTGGGCTTTCTTTGGTTGGGAGAATTTTAATGACTGATTCTATTTCTGTGGGCATTATTGGACTATTTAAATAGTTTACTTGGTCTTGATTTAACTTAGGTATGTGGTACCTATCCAGAAAATTATCCATTTCTTTTAGATTTTCCAGTTTTGTGGAGTAGAGGTTTTTGAAGTATGACCTGTTTATTCTCTGGATTTCCTCATTGTCTGTTGTTATATCCCCCTTATGATTTCTCAATTCGTTAATTTTGATGCTCACTCTCTGGAATAAGAGAACATGATATATGAAGACCACATGAGACTAGGAAGAAGCAAAATGCTAGAGTTCCCTAGAAATTCACAAAGATACCTCCACTGTAGACTACTAGCAATGGTCAATAGAAAGCCTTAACTGGCCTACTCTGGTGATCAGATGGCCAAACACCCTAACTGTCATGCTAGAAATCTCATACAATGACTGAGGGAAGCAGATTCAAAGTTTCACAACCAGGCCTCAAGTGGAGATCCAGGAGTCCAATTGACAAGAAAGAGGATGGATTTTATGAGTGAGAGTGTTGAGACCAAGATTTGAAAAAGCCCAGGGACAAATAGCCAAACTAATGGAAACACATGAACTATGAACCAATAGCTGAGGAGCCCCCAACTGGATCAGACCCTCTGGATAAGTGAGACAGTTGATTAGCTTGAACTGTTTGGGAGTCACCCAGGCAGTGGGACTGGGACCTGTCCTTAGTGCATGAGCTGGCTGTTTGGATCCTGGGGCTTGTGCAGGGACACTTTGCTCAGCCTGCGAAGAAGTGGAGGGGACTGGACCTGCCTGGACTGAATCTACCAGGTGGAGTTGAATCCCCAGGGGAGTCTTTGCCCTGGAGGAGATGAGAATGGGAGGGTGGGCCATGGAGACGGCCGGGGGGGGGGGGTAGGAGGAAAGACAGGGGAATCCATGGCTGATATGTAAAATCAAATTAAATTATAAAATAAAATATAAAAATAAAATAATTTAAAAAAGAATCCGTCCGGTACTCTGCAACATGGGGGTAATCTAATGGCACACCATCCTTTAAAACCTGCATCTTGTGAGCAAGAAACTTAATGGGCAGGTACTTGAGGAATGAATGCAGGGGAGATCGCCTGGGAAAACAAAACTAATTGGATCCACAGAGATCCACAGCTGGACTGGATTCAATCCTGCTGTCTGCTCATGTGGCCCACCCTTGCCTCATTGTCCTTTGAGGATCTAACAGCGTCCTCTGGCTTTGAAATGGCTTCTGGGGATTCCAACTCATAGTAGGTGCCCTGCCTGCTGAGCCATCTCTCCATCAACCCCCACACTTTAAAGTTTTAGTTAATTTATTTTTTAATAATTTAATAAAAACTGTCATGCTAAGTTGCCTAGATAGGTTTTTGACTTAGCAGCCCTGCTTCAGCCTCTCTATGCTGGTATTACAGGAGTATGCCTGTAGCTGGAGAGCTTCTCTCCAGCCCCTGCCAAGCCCTGTTAATCCAAGAACCCACTTATAAAATAAACATACAGACACTTATATTATTTAAACTGTTTGGCCATTAGCTCAGGCCTACCATTGTCTAGCTCTTACTCTTATATTTAGCCCATTTCTATTAATCTATACTTAGCCACGTGGTTTGAGGCTTGCCTGTACCTTATATCTTTCTTGTCATGGTGGTGGCTGTCAGTGTCTCTCCCCCCAGCCTCCCATTTCCTACAATTCTCCTGTTCCTTATCCCACCTACCCTATCCTTCCTGCCTGGCTACTGGCCAATAAGCACTTTATTCATTTTAACCAATCAGAGCAACACATTTGACACTCAGAACATCCCACAGCATATGCCACAACTCTTGGGTTATTTAAACTTCTCATTTAAATATGGTGTGTTTATAGACAAATGTTCTGGTTATATGTGCACACGTTGAGTTTCCTCTGCTGGACACATACTGTATAAAGCGTATCCAGACTAAAACAGGAGGCACTACCAACATCCAGAAATCCCCTGTGACTGCAGTTGGGTCCTGGGAACCACCCCTAGAGATGTACTATTCTAGTCAGAGGACGGGGCAGGTATTAGGTCTGGCTGCTGTGGTTTGTAAAAAAGGTTGCAAGGCAAAAGCAACACAGAATAAGGCGGCGTGGGGCTAGCTCCAAGGAGAGCAGGCACAGCAGCTCTGGCCTATTAGATGAGTGCTCTACCAACGACTTCCCAACCCTGTGCGCACAGGCCTTCAATCAGCAACTTGGCTTGAAGCTTTTATAGCAAAAGGTACTATCAGTGGGATCTACTCAGCTAGTCCAACTTTTCATTTTAAAAATTGTTGATTAGCCCTTAGTCTGAACAGGGGTTATATGTAAAAGACACAAAAGCATTTTTTGCCATTAGTATTTTTATGCAACTTGACCAGAGAACTGTGCTCAGGAACTGGTGACAATACATTATGGACTGAGATGTGTGTCCTCTCCCCCAATTTCTAAGACTATGTTTGGAGGGAGGCCTAGAAACCATGGCTTAAAATGTTGTTTGGCCAGTGAAATGGCTCATTATGTAAAGGCACTTGACACTCAGCCTGATGCCCTGAGTGAGAGCTTCAGAGGCCACTCCCCAAAGTTATTCTCTGCTTCCACACTTGTGTTCTCACACACACACACACACACACACACACACACACACACACACACGCGCGCGCACACATCACTGACACTGGGGGGACACACACATACACATTTGGGGGACACACACACACTTTTGGAGCAGGGAGAAAGAGACACAATAATCATAAATACCTTTTAAAAGTTAAATTTATAGCCAGGCAGTGGTGGTGCAAGCCTTTAATTCCAGCACTAGGGAGGTAGAGGCAGAGGCAGGTGAATGTCTGTGAGATTGAGACCAGTCTTGTCTACAAAGTGAGTTCCAGAACAGGCTCCATAATCTACACAGAGAAACCCTGTCTCGAAAAACCAACCAATGAATTAATTTATTTATTTGTTTATTTTATACCCCCATGGCAGTTTCCCATCCCTCCTCTCCTCCCAGTCCTTGCCCTCCACCCCCTGTTCCTACACCCATTCTACTCCTCCTCCATTTCTGTTGAGGAAAAGGCAGGTCTCCCATGAATATCAACAACACATCAAGTATCAAGTTGCAGTATGACTAATTACCTTCCATGTATAAAGGCTGGACAAGGCAACCCAGTATGAGGAGTAGGATCCCAAATTCCTGTCAAAGAGGCAGAGACAGCCCCTGCTGCCATTGTTAGGAGTCCCACAAGAGGACCATGCTACACAACTGTAACATATGCAGAGTGTCTAACTCAGTCCCACCCAGGCTCCCCAGGTGTTGATTTAGTCTCTCTGAGTTCCCTTGAGCCCAGGTTAGTTAATTCTGTAAGTCTTCTTGTGGTGTCCTTGACCCCTCTGGCTCCAACAATCCTTTCTCCTCCTCTTCTGAAGGATTCACTGAACTCTTCCTAGTATTTGGCTGTGAGTTTGCATCAGTTTCTATCAGTTGGTAGATGATGCCTCTCTGTTAACTTGTTTAAAGATCATTTGCTGACTGCCCTGTGGTCAAGTCCACAGTGGTCTTCAACACTTCAGCTGAGTCTTCTTCTAGCTATTTTCAAAGTTCCCAAAGTAGAAGAAAGCTTTGGTGCTCTGAGCATTTGAAAGGAAGTATTTGGTTACGTGTGTTCCTCCATTCACTGAATTATTCCAGGAGTCATATGTCTGGGTGGTGAAATTATGTGCCATAGTCACTCATATTAAGTCCATTTATGAACAGTGTGAAAGTTAAGGATGAGAATGTCATCCTGAACATTTAAGTCCTGCCTGGTATTTTGTCCATGGCAAATGATGAACCAAGGCAATTCCCAGTCTTCATCTGCACTGCAGAGACTCAATATTTTCATGGCAAACACATGGTCCTTGGGAATGCTAAAGAAGACATGAGCATTATTAAAACCATGAGCACCTTGGGTCCAAGAAGAGCAAGTTCAGCAAGAAGCTCACCACTGCCAACTATGGGATAGCTGTGATAGTTCTGACTGACATACACCTTAAATCCCAGACCCTCCCATCTGCAGTTCAAAGGGCACCATCCATCTGTGGCACCCATACTGCTACTACTAATATCTTATAGTCCTTGTGTCCTGCTACTCTTCTTTGGGTTTGTAATTTCCTCATTGCCCTGAAGTTGAGCTGGATTGCACAGTTAGTTTTGTGGTTATGAGTAGAAACTAAATAGGGGAAAGAAAGACAACATATTATAATTAGTCAATACCTTCTATCCAAAGATTTTTATTTTGCCAAGTAGTGGGGAGCCTGGGGAACAGCTGGTAGTTCAATCTTGGGGTAGCAAACTGAAAAGCCAAGCAAACACCAGAGCTGCCAATTTCCTTCCAATGCTCCTTTGATGCTAAAGCATCTGTATGCTGATTCCTAAATGCCTTCCTAAACATCTCCTGACAGCTTCCCTTGTAAACACATTCACCTCCTCCACACCTTGGCTGCTGCTTTGAAAGTGTGTTAGTGCTGCTAGGCAAGTGACCCTCTGCATGTTACCTTCTTTATAGAGACACAAAGAGGCCTAACTTAACATTAGTGCAGCCATGACAGGATGCAAACAAACAACACTAGAACTAGGCCTCACCATTACAATCACCAGGAAATGCCACAAATGTACCCTGATGGAGACCAATCAGAACTGAGACAAACAAGTACTAAGTGCTCTAAAACATTAAAAATAGCTTACTTAATTGTATAGAGATTGCCAATTTCCTTGCAGCCAATATCAACCACTGTTTGAGAAAACATCTGTTACCTCACTCCTGCCCAATCAGGAATTCAACCCCCATATGAATCCAGAATTCCCCTAACTCCCATGCTTCACTGCTTACTAACCCTGCCTCAACTGAGCTCCATCCCAGATCCAAGCACAGTGTTGGAATGGATGGAGCGCCCAAGCTGGCTCTTGCATGCAAGGTACTTTGCTTTTGCATATGAACTCAGACTCTGGGTGGTCTCTGAGGGGTTCAGGACATGGGCATAACAACAAGTACGTTGTGAAAGGAGAACTTGGCATCTGTGTGTACATTTCTGAAATTGTACCTGGATTAAATGTGATATGAAGAGACTGTGCTGGGAGTAAAGATCAAGACTGTCTATGATTGTTTTCCATGTTAGCATCAGACTGCTTAGTTGTAAAGAAGGAGTGTTATTAGATCTCTTTACCATTATATTGTGAATGACTCAGGAGTCAGGAAGATAACCTCTAGCCTTAGCCTGTCATGACTAGTTGAAACTGGTAACTAAAATTTTTATGAACTCCCTTTTTTCTCATACTTTCAAGAGACAGTAAATGATATATTATCTGTCATGTAAAGGATTAAGTGACCACAGTAAGGTAGACAGTGGAAGGATGCAATAAAGTGTGCCATATAGGAGTTGCTCACACACACTCACACACACACACACACACACACACACACACACACACACACACACACACACAGGAGGAGGGGACATAAAGGGAGGGAGGGAGGCAAAGAGGATAATGGTGAATATATGAGATGAATGCAGAAAGTAAATCTGTTTGGGGTGGAGAGAAGGAAGGAATATTTGATGGGGTGGAAGGGTTGTGAGAGTGTGAGTCTGGTCTACATCGTGAGTTGCAGGACAGACAGTGCTATACAGAGAAACCCTGTCTTTTATTTTTCAGGATTTAACTGCCATTATTTTATTCTATATACACATATAAAATATGGGTGGGGGAGATTTGGAGAAAAATAATTAGACTGTGCCAAAACACACCCTTGAAGTTCTAGCCAGAGCTAAGGCCAATAGTAAAGGACCAACTGATGTTGGAAGGAGGTAACTTAAAGAAGTCTGATTCAAGCCTATATGAGTGGTGTCTCATTAGTTTCAAAACTGTATAATATCTTCAAGAACACTGCCATTCACAGTTGTCAGTCCATTGCCACACATGTGTGGGTGAGTGTGAGAAATGGCTCTCTCAGTTCCTGGGGTGATGTAAAGAGCTCCTACTGGAATCGGGTGGAGAACTGAGGAGACACAGGCATGGTCACCAGCAGCTCACTTGACTTCACCTCCACTGCTGAGTACTGTCAGATTGGGTTCGCCTTGTGTGTCAGCTCTTTCCTTAGCCTGGCTAGCTCCTCCTCTTCCTGTGCCTCACTCTACAGCAGAGTGAGTTTCAGGAACTCTGTCTCAAAAACCCTGTCTTGAAAAAGCAAATTTTAAAAATTAATAAATACATAGAGAGATAGATAGATAGATACATACATACATACATACATGCATAAGTAAATAAAAGAGGCCTGACTACCTTAGAGTTGCCTGGACCCCGGGGCCTACCCCTTCCCTCATAAATCAGATCCCCAGCACTGCTGTCTGTTGTTTGTTTCATTCCAAGTGAATTATATTTTCTTTATGTTTATGTTTATTGATTTAATTTAAATTTTTTTTTCTGGTTATTGCTGTTTTTTGAGAGACAGGGTCTATCTGTGTCATGCTGCCTCTCCTGGAACTGTCTCTCTCACTGCGTGTGTGTGTGTGTGTGTGTGTGTGTGTGTGTGTGTGTGTGTGTGTGTGTTGCTGTTGCTGTTGTTGTTGTATTGGCTTCCCTGTCCCCTGTCTTGTACATATACATTACTTGCCTGCTGGTGAGATGTAGGTGAATACCTTTAATCACAGCTGTCAGGAGTGCGTGCACACGCAGGTACACGCAGGGACACATAAACAAATTTTGAAATTAAGCTCAATGTACAATAAAGTAAGAGAAGAAGAAATTAAAAACAGATGTAGTGAAAAACGTTCCCAGGGTTACAGAGATAAAAGGAAGCTTGGTGTGGTTGGGGCACGCCTCAAATCCCATCATGCAGGAGACAGAGGCAATTGGGAACTCTGTGAATTGGAGGCAGGTCGGATCGATTTAGTGATTGCCCAGGCTATGTATGTAGAAAGGCCCCTGTCCCAACGAATTCGTTGGATATAAAATATAGAAAACTTGGAGGAATCAAAAAACAAACAGAGGAAGGCGGTGCTGGGGGCCTGGCTCACGGGGGAGGAGGCAGCCCTGGCCTAGGTGCCCAAAGCCCTGGGCTCCATCCTCTGTTCTGCAGAGGTGCTGCAAGTAAGCAGATGGGTTGGGGGGGGGGGGAGAGGCTGCTTCCTACATGCTTCTCTCCAGAGTAGTCCTCGGCTGGCCCTTTTCAGCTTTCTGAGGGAAGGAACTCCATTCTCATGTGTCGTTTTAGCTTATTTGATTTGACGTCCCTTTGTCATTTGGTTTTATTTTATCTGGTAGCCAGCCCGCCTTATGTATGTATGTATGGGTCGTCGTCTGGTCCCAGGGTACCTGGCCCCCTCACACAGACACACATACATCCATGCAGGCAAAACCAGCAAGGCACATGAAAATAAATTAATCTAAAAGAAACGTGAACATAATTGACACTCGAGAGCTGGAAAGTGGAGGAGCAGCCCCAACCCTTATGCGTTTGAAAATGAACCCCGTGTTGGACATGAGGAAAAAAAAATCCAGTCTGGGAGCCTCATAAAATCCCCGGCCCTGCTTGCTTTTGTTAGTTTTTTGTGTTTTGTGGGTCGGTTTTTCAAGACCGGGTCTGTTTGTGTGATCCTGGCTGTCCTGGAGCTAGCTCTGTAGACCATGCTGGCCTTCAAATCACAGAGATCAAGCTTTCCTCCAAGTCAGAGTATCAGCCTGCCTCCGCCTCCCAAGTGTTAGGGTTGAAATCCAACATCACCACTGAGCAATGAAGTTTTGCTTTTCTTTCCTCCTTCCTCCCTCCTTCCCTCCCTCCCTCCCTCCCTTCCTCCTTCCCTCTCTGCTTCCCTTCCTTTCCACTCCATAGAATCCAAAGCCTCTGTCCTCCCTATACAATTAAAATTAAAATAATTAACTAACCTGACACAAATGAATAAAAGCAAAGGGAACCTGGCCTGGGGGATGAGATGAAGCTACAGATGTTGGTTAGGGAACCTGAGATAGTTCTGATCTCAGCAGTGTGTGTGTACACTGTGATTCATTGCAGGTCTACACAACAGAGCAAGTTCTGGTGGTGGTGTTGGGAGTTGGGGTAGTAGGAAAGAAGCCTACTTAGCACACTAAAGGCATGTGTTAACAGCACCAGGCTCCTTTTCTTCTTAAACAAAAGTCACCTGACTCAGGCCTGGAGAGATGGAATTTCTGGAATTTCCAGAAATCACATGGTGGGATCTGGCGCCC
This sequence comes from Onychomys arenicola, assembly GCA_949786405.1. Classification (NCBI taxonomy): domain Eukaryota; kingdom Metazoa; phylum Chordata; class Mammalia; order Rodentia; family Cricetidae; genus Onychomys; species Onychomys arenicola. The sequence goes on from CATKUM010000035.1 coordinate 13,493, forward strand.
TCTTCTGACGACAGCTTGTACATTCAGATAGAGTGCTCATGGACATAAAATAAGTAACACAAATGTTTTTACTTTATTATTATTATTATTATTATTATTATTATTATTAATTTTTTTTGAAACAGGGTTTCTCTGTATGGTCTTCGCTGTCCTGCAATTGGCAGGAGCTTTTCATTAGCCTGAAGCTGCTGGGGAAAAAAGAAAAAAACAAAACAAAACATGGGTGGTGGGATTGTGGCCTGATTGCCCTCTTTTTCCAACTAGCTGCTGATTACACAGGAAGGGGATAGCACACCCAGTTCATGCAGTACTGAGAGGATGGAGCCGAGGGCTTCCCCTTCCACTCAGATCCCCATGCCTGCTGACCCTTGCTTTTTGTTTTATTGCAAGTTAATTATAATTATCTTTTAAAATTCTACCTTTTTTTTATCCCTCCCCGCTCTCTCCTTCCCTCCCTCCCTCCTTCCTTCATTCAATCTCTTCTTTCTTTCCTTCCTTCCTTCCTTCCTCCCTTCCTTCCTTCCTTCCTTCCTTGATTCCTTCTTGATTATGCCTGCCCACTTCATTGCCTCTGGCCTCTCTAGGCATCTGTACTCAAGTGAGTGAATCCACACACATACACCAGTGAAAATAATAAAAATTATAACGAACACTTCACAGGGCATTAAAAAAAAAGTAAATAAAAGGAACAGAAAACAAAACAGGGCTAGGGATGTTATGCACCAGCTAGTGGTGTTGGGTTAGGGACAGAGTTGGTTTAGGGTGTCCAGATCAGTGGCTTCTATTCTCAGCAGTGTAAAAACTGTGGTGTTGCCATCACACACAGACAGAAGAAAGCCATTTCTGGTGGTTGTTGTAGGGTAGTAGGGGTAGGATGAGAAGAGAAGTGTAGGTACCGACTGAAAGTTTGTCTCTCTTTCTTCAAATTTTTTCCACCCTAGAGTTTCTTGGTGTAGCCATGCCTGTCCCCTGTAGCCCAGGTGGGCCTCCTGCTCTCAGCCTTAGCGTCCAGATTGCTGAGAACATAGGTCTGAGTGATCACCTGTGGCTAAGATTTGGGGTTTCTGTTTTTGTCCATGTATTCTTTGCTCGATGGGATCCAGATCAAATCATAGCAGAAACAAATGTGGGAATCAGTTGTTGCTCTGCCTTATGGTCTATGTGCTCTGTGACCTTCTTTTTCTTTCTTTCTTTTTTTTTTTTTGTTGGTTTTTCGAGACAGGGTTTCTTTGTAGCTTTGGAGGCTGTCCTAGAAATCGCTTTGTAAACCATGCTTGCTTCCAACTCACAGAGGTCCAACTTCCTCTGCCTACCTAATGCTGAGAATACAGGCATGTGCCGCCACCTCCACCACCATCACCACCACCACCACCACCACCACCACCCGGGTTTTTTTTTTTTTTCCTTTTTTAATCTGTCTGTAAATCCACATTTCTTTTCCATGTCCCTGGTGTCCACACCCCCGCCCCACCCCCACCCCCCACCAGAAAAGTAAACTTTCATGGTACTTTTCATGTAAAATGTACTTTCTCTGTCAGGAGAGCTCCTCACAATTCTGCACATGCAAATTGTTTTTAAATTGTGGCCCTTACAGAGGCTAGGAAATGCAGAGAGTACAAAATGGACCTTGAAAAGTATGTCACATAGTGTGTTCCATTTCGGTGAGGTCACCAGCCAAGATGGCTTCCATCCTCATGGCTGCTTCCATTTTGGTGAGGTCGATAGCCATGCTGTTGGCTAACCAGAGCTACTGAAAAATTTTGAACTGTGAACCCCCACCAAACACACACACACACACACACACACACACACACACACACACACACACACACACACACACAGAGAGAGAGACAGACACATAAATTTCGAAATTAAACTGAATGTACAATAAAGTAACAGAATAAATGAGAAATTAAAAACAGACACAGTGAAAAAAAATGTTCCTGGAGTTACAGAAATAGAAGGAAGCCCGGTGTGGTGGTGCACACCTTTAATCCTGTCATTCAGGAAACAGAGAGGTAGGTGCACGCCTTTAATCCCAGCACTAGGGAAGGAGAGGCAGCTGAGCTGGATCTCTGAGTTCAGATTTGGCCTTGCACATAGAAAGAGTTTCCAGACAAGTAAGTAAATTCTACACATTGATAAACACGGTCTCAAATCAAATAAAATATAAAAGAGGCCTGAGTTGCGGCTGGACAGATGGCCTAGCGGTTAAGAGCACTGACTGCTCTTCCAGAGGACCTGGGTTCAATCCCCAGTCCCCACATGGCAGCTCACAACTGCCTGTCAACTCCAGTTCCAGGGGACCCTCACTCACACAGACATCCCCACAGGCAAAACACCAATGCACATAAAATAAGAATACATCAATTACTTAACAAGAAAAGAAAAAAAAAAAAAGGAACAGAGGCCTGAATGGTGCCATGGGCATGGAGGTGCCTGGAGCCCAGGCATTATCCCTTCCCTCATCAATCAGATCGTGTCCCCAGCTTTTTTCTGTCCTGTCCGTTGCTTTCATCTGATCCCAGGTGAATTCTATTTGTGTTATGTCTACTTATTTAATTTAAACTTTTGTTATTGTTTTTGTTTTTTATAGACAGTGCTTTTTTTGTGTAACAGCTCTTGCTCTTGCTGTCCTGGAACGAGCTCTGTAGGCCAGGTTGGCCTCCAGCTTCCATAGATCAGACTGCTTATTAACATCACCACAGTCTGGCTAATTTTACTTTTCTTGTGTGCTTTTGTGTGTGTGTGTGTGTGTGTGTGTGTGTGTGTGTGTGTGTGTGTGTGTGAAAGATCCTGTGTTTAAAATAGGTAGGTAGGTAGGTAGGTAGATAGATAGATAGATAGATAGATAGACAGACAGACAGACAGACTGAACAAAGATATACAATCTACTTTGAAAAAACAAATACCGAACAAGGGAAAGCAGAAGACAGTTCAAGGGCTGCCTGGGTTATATGAGAGACCGTGCGTTTGAAGAAATAGAAGAAATCAGAAGACCATCTTCAGCAACATAGCGTGTAGGAGCGAGCCATCCTGGTCTGAAAACAGACAGACAAACAAATGGATAGACGAATGAGTGAGCGAATGAACGAACGAACGAACAAATGAATGAATGATTTTTTTTCTGAATCAAGCGAAAAGACTTAAAACAAAACACTGTGGCAATGTATTCTCTCTGTAAAGAAAATACAAGTGCTGTTTTAATTTTTGCTCTAACTCGGTATTTAGTCTGAGAACTGGGGGTGGGGGTGGGTGGGGGTGGCGGCAAGGAACCCCACAACCAAAACTAAACCCCAAGCAGGCGGTGAAATGTCTTTCAAAGGACATCCATCTTAAATGGCAGGCACACGGAACTGCCCTCGCCGCCTGCCTCCCTCCCTCCCTCACTGCCTCCCTCCCTCCCTTCCTGCCTCACAAGGAGTTTGAGCATTGCCATCAAAGTAGTGAGCTACTCCAAATTATTTTAAATATGCTGCTGCTGCTGCTCCTGCTCCTGCTGGTGCTGCAATTACATAGCACAAACAGGGAGACAAGCACAAAAATGCTGCTTTCTCAAAGATCAAAGGGGACTTCTCTGTTGGGGAATGGGTGGTGGGGTGCTTTATATAGAAGGGTGTTGAGTCTCCTGTGTATTGAATGATGCACTCATTATGCATTTTTAAAAAAAATTGCAGTAGGTTGTGGTCACTGGGAATTGAACTCAAGAAACACCTCTGGGAAAGCAGCCTGTGTGTGTGTGTGTGTGTGTGTGTGTGTGTGTGTGTGTGTGTGTCTATCTGCATACAGGAGTATAAGTTCCTAAGTTGAGTTCTGTCATCATGAGAGAAGGAGACAGGATACCGAGGGCACATAAAATCAGCAGAGAATCATATTTAGCCCCGGTTTGCAAGAACCTTTTATTAGCCTAAATACTGCTGGAATAATCAAGAAAAAGTCCAGTCCTCAGGGGTGGGTGGAAGTGAGGCTGATCTCCATCTTTTCAGCTACTTAGGGCCTCTAGACCTTCTGTTTCATTTTGTTTTATGTCTGTTGTTGTTATTCTGTAAATACACATTTCTTGCCTGCTGGTGAGGTGGAGGTGAACGCCTTTCATCCCAGAATTCAGGAAGCAGAGGGGCTTTGTGACCTTCTGTTGTTTTCTTTCTGTCTGTCTTTCTGTCTTTCTTTCTGTCTTTCTTTCTGTCTTTCTTTCTGTCTTTCTTTCTGTCTTTCTTTCTGTCTTTCTTTCTGTCTTTCTTTCTGTCTTTCTTTCTGTCTTTCTGTCTGTCCGTCTGTCTGTCTGTCTGTCTGTCTGTCTGTCTGTCTGTCCGTCTGTCCGTCTGTCCGTCTGTCTGTCTGTCTGTCTGTCTCTCCGTCTGTCTGTCCGTCTGTCTTTCTTTTCTTTCTTTTCTTTCTTTCTTTCTTTCTTTCTTTCTTTCTTTCTTTCTTTCTTTCTTTCTTTCCTTCTTTCTTCTTTTAGGTTCTGGGCCTCTAGAGGCCTTGAAAACATAGAGAACAACAACAACAACAAACAACGACAGAATTTGCACAGTTTGTCACATGGTGGCTTCCATCTTGGTAAGGTCACCGGGTTAGATGGCTGCCATTCTCTTGAATGCTTCCATGTTGGTGAGGTCAACAGGCCATTCTGAAAAGTTTAGAACTGGGATCGATCCACCCCTCACTCCCAAAGCAGGCCTACAGGCTCACATGCACATGCATGAGCATATGTGTAGATGCATGAATACATTTTGAAATTAAATTAAATGTACAGTAAAGTTAACAGGAGAAGAAATTAAAAGCAGACAGAGAGAAAAATGTTCCCGGAGTTTTATTTTATTTTTGGATTTCTTGAGACAGGTTTTTTCAGTGTAACAGTCCTGGCTGTCCTGGAACTCGCTTTGTAGACCAGGCTAGCCTCAGATTCACACAGATCCTCCTGCATCTGCTTCCAAAGTGCTTGGATTAAAGTTGAGCACAATACTCACCTGGCTATAAATCTTTTTTTTTTTAATTAAAGAATCAAGCAAATCAGAGAGCAGTGGCCTGTCCTCCACCAACCCCCACCCCATGCCGCTTATGTGCATACCCAGAGACACATAAATACATTTTTGAGATTAAACTAAATGTACAATAAAATAACATAATAAATAAGAATTAAAACATGCCTTTAATCCCAGCACTCGGAGGCAGAGCCAGGTGGATCTCTGTGAGTTTGAGGCCAGCCTGGTCTGCAGAGTGAGCTCCAGGACAGCCTCCAAAGCTACAGAGAAACCCTGTCTCGAAAAACAAACAAACAAACAAACAAACAAACAAACAAACAGACAAAAATGTAAAATAGATGGGGTTGGGGATTTAGCTCAGTGGTAGAGTGCTTGCCTAGCAGGCACAAGGCCCTGGGTTGGGTCCCCAGCTACGGCAAAAAAATTAAAATTAAAATTAAAATTAAAAAAAATAAAAATGAAAAAAAGAACCTAAATGTAAATTATAAAAGAGCTCTGGGATGGGTGGTGGTGGTGGTGGTGTATCCTTTAATCACAGTTTCAGGAGCCAGAGAGCTCACAGAGATATGATTGTCGCTGACTCTGGAGTGCTAGGATTACCAGCATACATCACCACAGACTGGCTAATTTTACTTTTGGTGTGTGTGTGTGTGTGTGTGTGTGTGTGTGTGTGTATGTGTGTGTGTGTGTGTGTCTGTCTGACTGTCTGTCTGTCTGTCTTTCTAGGGGATTATAATTTCTTAAGTTACTCCCATCTTTCTTTCCTGTTCCTTAGGCTCTCTGGTCTCTGGACCATTTGTCTTTTTGGGTTTTTGGTTTGTTTGTTTGTTTCATTTTTTGGGGGGGGGTTGTTGTTGTTCATTTTTCCTGTCTGTAAATATACATAATTTGCCTGCCACGTGTAGTGGTGCAGACTTTAATCATTCAGGAGGGACAGGCAGGAGGATCTGGGTGAGTTTGAGGCCAGCCTGCTCTACAGCAGAGTGAGTTTCAGGAACTCTGTCTCAAAAACCCTGTCTTGAAAAAGCAAATTTTAAAAATTAATAAATACATAGATATAGATAGATAGATAGATAGATAGATAGATAGATAGACAGATACATACATACATACATACATACATACATACATACATACATACATGCATAAGTAAATACAAGAGGCCTGACTACCTTAGTGTTGCCTGGACCCTGGGGCCTACGCCTTCCCTCATAAATCAGATACCCAGCACTGCTGTCTGTTGTTTGTTTCATTCCAAGTGAATTATATTTTTTTTATGTTTATGTTTATTGATTTAATTTTAACTTTTTTTTCTGGTTATTGCTGTTTTTTAAGAGACAGGGTCTATCTGTGTCATGCTGCCTCTCCTGGAACTGTCTCTCTCACTGCGTGTGTGTGTGTGTGTGTGTGTGTGTGTGTGTGTGTCTGTGTGTGTGTGTGTCTGTGTGTGTCTGGGTCTGTGTCTGGGTCTCTGTGTGTGTGTATTTATATCTATCTGCATACAGGAGTATAAGTTCCTAAGTTGAGTTCTGTCATCATGAAAGAAGGAGACAGGACACCGAGGGCACATAAAATCAGCAGAGAATCATATTTAGCCCCGGTTTGCAAGAACCTTTTATTAGCCTAAATACTGCTGGAATAATCAAGAAAAAGTCCAGGCCTCAGGGGTGGGTGGAAGTGAGGCTGTTCTCCATCTTTTCAGCTACTTAGGGTCTCTAGACCTCCTGTTTCCTTTTGTTTTTGGTCTGTTGTTGTTTTTCCCGGTCTGTTACTACACATTTCTTGCCCACTGGTGAGGTGGAGGTGTATGCCTTTCCTCCCAGAATTCAGGAAGCAGAGGGGCATTGTGACTTTCTGTTTTCTTTCTTTCTTTCTTTCTTTCTTTCTTTCTTTCTTTCTTTCTTTCTGTCTGTCTGTCTGTCTGTCTGTCTGTCTTTCTTTTTTCTTTTAAGTTCTGGGCCTCTAGAGGCCTTGAAAACACAGAGAACAAAAAGAAAAAACAACAGAATTTGCACAGTTTGTCACATGGTGGCTTCCATCTAGGTGAGGTCACTGGGTAAGATGGCTGCCATCCTCTTGAATGCTTCCATGTTGGTGAGGTCAACGGGCCATTCTGAAAAGTTTAGAACTGTGACCGATCCATCCCTCACCGCTCCCTCCCCCCAAGCAGACCTACAGGTTCACATGCACATGCATGAGCATATGTGTAGATGCATGAATACATTTTGAAATTAAACTAAATGTACAGTAAAGTTAACAGGAGAAGAAATTAAAAACAGACAGAGAGAAAAAAAATGTTCCCGGTGTTTTATTTTATTTTTTGCTTTCTTGATTGATTTTTTTCGAAAAAGATTTTTCTGTATAACAGTCCCGGATGTCCTGGAACTCCCTTTGTAGACCATGCTAGCCTCAGAGTCACATCTGCCTCCAAAGTGCTGGGATTAAAGGTGAGCACAATACTCACCTGGCTATAAATCTTTTTTTTTAAATTAAAGAATCAAACGAATAGGAGGGCAGTGGCCTGTCATCCACCAAACCCCACCCCACACACCTTCTTTGCACACACAGGCATACACGGAGACACATAAATACATTTTTGAGATTAAACTAAACGTACAATAAAATAACATAATAAATAAGAAAGTAAACATGCCTTTAATCCCAGCAAGGAACCCCACAACCAAAACCAAACCCCAAGCAGGCGGTGAAATGTCTTTCAAAGGACATCCATCTTAAACAGCAGGCACACGGAACTGCCCTCGCCGCCTGCCTCCCTCCCTGCCTCTCTCCCTCCTTCCCTGCCTCACACGGAGTTTGGATGCCAACATCCCCTAGTTGTGCCAGTCAGCCCCTCGCCTGCCCCATGTGCTCCGAGCAGTAACGGATCGATCGGTCAGTCACACTCTTTCACGTGAAACACTCTCTGTTTTGGAGAGCGATTTGCCTGTTTTCATAGCTTCCTGTCATACTTTCGCTTTGGTAACCTGAGGGTGTTGGCCTGACTCCAGGCTGCATTCAATATGTCCTGGTGTATCCATGGCCAACCAGCGTTTTTGCCACTTGGCAGAGGTGGTGAGTGCCCTGTCCTGTCCTGTCCCCCACGGACATGATCATGGGAGCACCCTCCAGAGGGTGAGTGAGAGAGTGAGTAAGCCATCTGTGTTGTTTCTTTGAGAGACGGTTGTCAGGAAACACCTATCAGTCACCTTATACCTAGGAGATTAAGGATAACACTGAAGATCACTGACCTCCATTTATATTTTAATTATAGCATGCCATCTAAGCATTATCATTCTCACAATCCTATTCAAGCTGTAGTAGTACCTACTTCTCAGGAGTGGCTCTGTGCAACATTTTTTGGCTTCTTGAAATTCATTTAGCCTCCTTTGATGATACCATAAATTTTGTGATTCTGAATGTAGCCATTATGAGATCATTAGTTCTGTACCTTGTGAGCTGCCTGTTTTTTCTTTATGGTTCTTAGTTGTTCTTTTGTAGAGCTGCCTGCTTAAGTTGTATTGCGATCAAGAATAATGTGCCTCTGTGTTTCATGTTCCTGGAGTTGCTTCCATGCCAATGGATACCCACATGCTCAAGAAGAGAATTTGATATCGCTGCTGCCATTGTTGCTGTTGTAACAGTGGCGACCACTGCTACTACTGTTTTTAGAATTGCCATTTCATTATTGGTTACTACAGCTAGCACAATGGAAACCCTGGCAGCAAAAGTAGCTACCACAGTTAATTAATCTTTCATTCTATTGGGCATGACAAATGTAAATCAATAGTTATATGGATTTCAATTGGCCTTGAAAGCTATAAATTTACCAACTCAAGTTCTATTTGCTCTCAGGATACCATCTTACAAGGTTTCCAATTTGCAGTAAGGCTCGTTAAGGACGGGAATGGCTCAATTGCCTTTAACCTACTGGCTATGGGTGGGTTAAGACTTCTGTTGATCTTTACTGTGTTGAACACACAGATTGCATGCCCAGCACCACTTAGAGATCTTTGGCAACAGTTAACTCTGCAGCTCTCACATAGTTGAGCCTATAAGATAATGAGTATTCAGAGATGGGTAATACCTGGGGGGTGCTCCCCAACCTAAGACAGAACACCAGTGTGGCCTGGACAGGTGTCTCCATGACGGGTAAGGTGACCTGCTAATGTTGCATGCAACCTAAGTCAGAAGTTCATTTTTGAGTAAAAGGAGGGACCTGTAGGACCCTGGCCCCCGTTTTGGGTGACTGTTACATTGCTTGCTGACCTTGACCTTGTTATCTTCCCTATGCGAATTCCACCCTCCTGAATGCTTAAGGGAAGTTATTTGTCTATGTATCCAGCATATTGGGTATTAACAACTTAGATGCAAAATTGTAAAACATCAGAAGTGGTGTTCGGGACTTAGCTCAGTGGTAGAGCACTTGCTTAGTAAGCGCAAGGCCCAGGGTTCACTCCTCAGCTCAAAAAAAAAAAAATCTGAAGCGAACTTCTGCCATCCAGGGTTATACCATTGTGCTGTAAGCCTGTATTTAAGACCTCCCTCCTTCAATAAATGGCATTAGGCATTCAAAAAAAAAAAAAAAAGGATAGGGCACCAAGATCATGATAGGGAAACCCACAGAGACAGCTGAACGGTGTTAGTTGGAGCTCACTGACTGTAGGCTGATAGCTCAGGAACCTGCATGCGATCGAACTAGGCCTGTTGAATGTGGGTGACAGCTGTGTGGCTTGATCTGTTTGTGGAGTCCCTGGCAGTAGGACCAGGACTTATTCCAGGCGCATCAACTGGCTTTGTGGAGCCCATTCCCTGTGGTGGGATACCTTTCTCAGCCTTGATACAATGGAGATGGGATAGGCTCTGCTTCCACTTGGTATGCCAGACTTTGTTGACTACCATGGGAGGCCTTACCCACTCGAGGAGTGGATGGGGGTAGAGCGGGAGGGAGGTGAGGAGGCAGGAGAAGGGGAGGGAGGGGGAACTGGGCTTGGTATGTAAAATGGAAAAAAAAATATATTTTTAAAAATGTAAAAAAAGAAAAAATAACTAATAGTTGATATATACACTGAGATTAGCAAAAAACATTATTATTACATGATTTCTGGTCAGCACTCTGTTATATATAGAAGTGATCAGTACAAAAAATAAGTAGGTACATACAAAAATTAAAGAAATTATACATCATGTAGCCAGAGTGGTTATCTATAGGATATCGCATACAACTATCAAAGAATATGAATTCTACTGCTCAACCCATGGTAGCCCCTCTAAAACAGACATCATAATGGAACAGAAGAAAAATCTCCATCAATTAGAACAACATGAAGTATCTCTGTGTAAGCCTCAAAGCAATTAAACTTTTCATTCCCTATATCTTAAGGATTAGAGCACAACACTATTACACTTTTGGACCCTCATGAATTTCAGAACATGTAATTACTGATGATTGCTTATAGAATTAAATAAAGTGATCCAGAATATATTGTGGAAATTCAAGAAATCATGAAGTAGTCAAGAATTTTCTAAATAGAAAACAATATTTTTTGGTCTATATTACTTCATTTCCAGATTTATTTTAATATAAAAACCATAATAATTTATTAATACCATCTCTATTGCTGACAAATACAGAAATGTAGACGAACATAGAGTAGGTCCTGCTATTCATTTCCAAGCTTATACTGAATTTCTAAATTTCAAATCAACACTATTCATATGTGAATAGGCTCAGATAATCTAATACACACCTTGGGCAACACATCGACACATTGAGGACATTATTTCACCTGAGATTTTTTTTTAGGAATACTTTTTACTAACTAGCTGGCCTCAGGCCACTGCAGGACTGAATTTGCCTTCGTGTGGACCCTTGGCCCATGTCAATGCTTCATTCCAACTTACCAGGTTCTTTGAATCCTGTCTGCTCTATAGACCCATTCCAGGAATGTTTGCTTTGGTCAAGGTTGGTGAGTAGCTCTTGTGTTGTTAGAGAATGTCCTGTGCATTAGAAGTGACATATGAAACAGTCTTCATATGTTTTAATACAGTTGGAGTCATAACATCGGATTAAACTCAGAGTAAGAGAAAAATAATGGGAGATCCATATTTGACTTCCTCATTGGAAATACCTTGTTAAATGCTTTAAAATACTGAATGCTTTTTCAGTTTTCTCTCTCCATATATTTATTTTATATTTTTGGTTGTGAGGCTAGCCTTTAACAGCTGAGCCATCTCTCCAGCCCCATATATTTATTTTTTTATTTTAATTACACCAAAGCAGAAATACAAGCAAGTAACATCATGTTGAGATGGGTATAAGTTGCCTGCAGCAATGTATAATACAGGATTGTAAGAATTATATCATGTGCAGGAGAATGGATATAAAAACAAGAATGAGTTACATAAATGGGTGTTATATACCAAAATTCAGCCATTTGAAAAAATGATATGTAAGACTCATTAATGCAACATATGCATGTCTCCTAATAACAGTTGATAGAAATTTCAGGGATAAACTACAAATATGTGAAAAAATATAATCTCACCTGTAGAGACCAGGTTGGTGTAGTTCTTCAACTTATCATTGCCAGGAAAAGGTCTCTCTGCAGAGTCCAGGAAACCCAATTCCTCCTGGGTGAAGTCTATGGCCACTTCTTTGAAAGCCACCTGGTTCAGAAAAAATACTGTTCTAACTTCTATACATTTATGTAATGCTTTGATGGCACAAAGGAAAAATTGTTAAATACATTCTCTTTTCAGTTATTGATACACATTATTTGAATAGATTTTTTTGTGAGAGGGAGGGTGGTGTGAAATAAGTGCTAGTGACATGATGGGTAGAGAGGTATGAAATCAACATTAAAGAGGACATTCAGAATGAAATATGCTGTGTGATTTTGGCTTTTTGATTCTTGGGTAAGACCAGCATGAAGCTAAGTGAAGGCAATTTCCCTCCCTATAACTCTGGCAGAGTAAAACAGATTAACATACACCAGATATAGAAGTATGATGAGGCCTTTATATATTGTCTGAAAAGGAATATTGAAGAACAGTAGAATTCACATCAAGAAAAGGAACTTGATTTCGATGTCATTCCAGAATTTCTATATGTACATTTCTCTAGTGATACAATGACAAGAAGGGATCCCTCCCTTCCTCTCCATTTCCAAGTTGAACAATAACAAATATATAGTTGAGATTCAAACTGTAATCATAGGGTCTTACAGAGCCTAAAGCAACAAACAGAGAACATACATAGGACTGTCCTAGGCTCTGTACATACATGTAACAGTTTTGTAGCTTATTCTTCTTGTGGGACTCCTAACAGAGGAGGCAGGGGTTGTCTCTGAATCTGTTTCCTGCTTTTCAGATCCTTTTCTAATACTGGGTTGCCTTGTCTAGCCTTAATGGGGAGAAGGTCCCTAGTCTTACAGCATCATGATATGCCATGTTTGGCTAAAATACAAGGGATGTCTCTAATTTTCTTAATAGAAAAAAGAGCAGTGAATGGTGATAAGCAGAGGGATGGTTTGAGAAAGGGACTGTAAGGTGAGGAGCAAGGAAGGAGAGGCTCTAGTTAGGCTGGGGAAATTAATTAAAACAGTTAAAAAATAATTCTGATTGTTGTTATCCTGAGGCAGGGCCTAATATAGATCACACAGGATATAGGCACACAAGACTATCAGAGCAGATGCAGAAGTTGAATTGTGGCTTGTAAGCCTGAAGCTAATAATTTCTAAATCTAGATCTTCCTTCCTATATATGCATCAGTGAATCAGTGCATAGGAGCTAAAAGGAATGACTTACGCTCCACAGTCATATCCAGAATCAAGTGAACATCTAATATTACTAAACCCTTTAGGAGATTGCATACTGGTTTTATAATGAAAAACATCTGGATTTCCTGATGTGAACTGCTGTTGTCAACTGATTCTTGACCCGAAGCAGTTTGGAGCATGGTACTTCACAGAAAGTTAAAGATATTGAAACCAACCCTCCCATCAACAAATGCTTAGTGATAGCACAATATATTTTTAAGGTTTGTAATTCTTACACATCTTATGAGTGATGTGAGAGTAGGAGAGTTCAGAAACTATGTGGAAGGATAATGACTCTAGGCAAAAATATAAATCTAGCTTAATAGAAGTATTGTTTTTTATTAGAAATTGTTTTCATTTTACATACCAGTCACAGATACAACTCTTCCCTCCTCCTCCTGTCTCTCCAGCCTCCCCCTCCCAATCCTAGAAATATTCTTAACTATATGTTTGTACTTGTATAAAACCCAGTTTGAGTGGACATGACCTACATGAGTGGCATTGCCTTGTCTTTGTGGATAAATTTCCACAATGTATCAAATGAAAGAGCCAGTTAAAGGCATGGCATTCTTCCTTTTGAGTGGGTTGTGTACCCACTGAATGAACCTCCATAAGCTCATTTATTTGAATGTTTTTCTCCTAGGAGTTGGATGTCTTTAGGAAAGAATTAGAAGTGTGCCTTCATAAAGGATGTTTCTCACCTTGGATGGGCTTTGATCAAAGGCATATTTCAAGCATACGTAAGCTGTACAAATGTAAAGGCATAGAACTTAGGCCTGCTTCAACATGTCTGGTTTAACAGCTAGAGGGCAGATACAGAATGTTGAAACTTTCCTCCTGTGTCACAGGGAGTAAAGATGATACCTGAAGAGAAACTCTTGTTTCCACATTAATCCTGATTGAATGTGCATATTCCTCTGCTAAAGAGAAAACAGTGAACTCTAAGTCATGAATGCAAATGTGACACTGCTTAGCCAAGACAAGAAAATCAGCATCAACCCCCATGGAAGAGATTGGTAGCAGGTGTCAGCACAACTGAAGGGCATTGCAGGTTCATTAGGAGGTTAGTAGCTAATAAAGAGAAATAATTGAATAGACTCTTTAAATCTAGTAAAAGAACAGAATAATAAAGAGAAGAAACATTCCTATTAGGATAATTTCACACTGCATTATGCCTGACGAATTGCATTTGGAAGTTTTATCCTATTTAAATACGTCATCTTAGTATATGACACAGTATGTTTTTTATAGAAATTCTATCATAAACATTATTTTTTGGCAATGCAGACATTCCATCCTGGTTTTTTGTGCTTCTTTCTTTGACTTTTATTAATGAAAAATTGATCCCTGTTAGGAAGGATCATGGAACATATGTCTTTTCTCACTGAGTAAGATGACTCAATTACATTCTAAGTAGGAAGTGAGTGTACACGTTTGTGTGTAATATCAAAAAAATTCTACATCATGCATTACTTGAGAAAATTTATCCAGAAAAGACTAAAGTAGTGGGAGAAGTGTGAAAAGTGGGTAAACACACATAGGTCACATGCATTTAAACTGTTTACCTTCAAAACCACTTAAGAAAAAGAAAAAGAAAGCTTTGTCAAAACTATGGGTTAAATTAAACATTAGGGGCTACTGCAAATGAAGCATTTCTGTAACAACCATCAATGTATCTCATCTCCATTTATATACTTACCTGACAATATGTCATCTCTCTTTTCCCTTCCATGTGGTTCCTCTTAGGAAACTTTACTTTAAAATTTCACCTTCCTGATAATATTTCAGATTTCAAATCCCCAACAGCACCCTATGCTTGCTACCACACACAGAGACTGGAATGTAAGGATCACAATCCTCATTCCCTCATCTAAAGCAGTGCCAAGTTGCAGAGTGCTACTGGGTCTCAGAGGCAGACAAAACTGACAGTCCTTTCATACATTCAGACCAGCATCATGAAGGACTTTACTATAAAGGTGGGAATGAGATTGAATTAACCTGATCAACCCAGCAGAGCCAGCTATCTATTTCAAATAGAGGCTGAACACATGTGTTATTTAGAAGCCTTACGGACCCTCAACTACCCACACATTCTCTTTCTAATGGCTGATTAAAATAATATTGATGCTTCCATTGAGGATGACAAACAAAATCTGTGGAGTTGATGCAAATGAAAGTATTGCAGCAGACAGAAAAACCTATGTGTTTGTGGCCAAGAAGCATTAGGGCAATCCACGCCTCTCTAAGGTCTTCAGTGATTTTCCAATTGTCTTTCATGACCTTCTTTATTATAATTACTTTTGTAGTGTAATTAACTTCATTTTTTATTTTAGTTTTTGAAGACAGGGATTTTCTGTGTCATCAACTTGGCTGTTTTGGAACTCACTGTATACAGCATAGTGGCTGCAAACTCACAGAGACTAGCTTGTCTCTGCCTCTTCAATGGTGGGATTAAAAGTATGAGTAGGCTGACAATGTCATAAGAAAAAATATATGAACAGAAAAATGGACACACAAAATAGCTGGATTTTGGTGTACTCTTCCCTCTGATGGAGAAACATCACCAGGAATCTTTGCCTATTTATTACAAATAGAGGATCAATGTTTCAGGGCTAATACCTACAGGTAGAGGGGTCATTCTATCCAAGTAAATAAGGAGGCAGGTTTGGACCATGCCAGGAAGGACAGTCTCTTTTTTTTGTTTGTTTTGTTTTAATTATTATGTATACAGTGAGTATTCAGCCTGCAGGCCAGAAGAGGGAGCCAGATGTCATTGTAGATGGCTATGGCCACCATGTGGTTGCTGGGAATGGAACTCAGGACCTCTGGAAGAACAGCCAGTGCTCTTAACCTCTGAGCCCTCTCTCCAGCCCAAAGGACAGCCTCTTTAGTAGAGCACTAATGAGCACTTAAATCACTATTGGAGAAGGCTGGGGTGAATATTTTCTGAACACTATCAATATCCACATGCAGCACAGGAGGCTTTTTCATTCTGCTGTGCCTGAAGTGCCTGAAATTTGTATTACAAATTTCTCATGGGCCTGAATATGTGCTCTCTGACATGGATGTTTCCCTGTACACAAAAGAAACTCGTTCATTCCTCCACAAATTCCAATGTTCTTCTGCTCCCCAGATACACATTTACTGATTTCTATGTTAGAATTTATGTCAAACAATGTACTAAGAAATAAAAACATGTTAGTTTCTGTTAGGATCCATGGAGCAGATGATATTAATCACATCTTTTACCACAAAATGATTACTTGTCATGCCAAGGCTGAAGGTAATGAACACAAGGTATTAGTACATTAATTGGGAATTTAGTCAAGGGGATAATTTAATGTTAAAATTTTTTATAATATACACTTAGTTAAAATTGCAAATACTATGAACAAAATAATCTTCATGTAGAATATAACACAAGGACTAATATCCTAGCTTACTGATGTTTATAAGAAGTTCTACCTGGTTTAAATCTTATATTTTAAATCATTTTGTTTTAGTCAATTTTCACATGAATTGGTACCATTTTAAAAAATAATTTCTGGGCTGGAGAGATGGCTCAGCGGTTGCTCTTCCAGAGGTCCTGAGTTCAATTCCCAGCAACCACATGGTGGCTCACAACCATCTGTAATGAGATCTGGCACATAGGCAGAACACTGTATACATAATACACAATAAAAAAATCTTTAAAAAATAATTTCTAAATCATTCTGTACAAAATGTTATTGCCTCTGTAGCTTATTTACCAAGAAGCTGCTTGGTGAATATAAGTTGTATTTTTTGGTAAAATGTTTCTAAATTTAAGTTATACATGTCTTCTTGTTTTATTTTCTCTGACATCGGGTAAGACATGAACATTGTTTAATATACTCTAGTCAAGTCTTTCTATTTTAAAGAATATTTTCTATCTATAAACTGTAGCACAATGATTATCAAGTTTTGTACCAAAATAAATCTTAAGTAATATAAGCTCTGTGCTCAAGGCATTTGACTTGCAACATTCTTTGTTTCTGTGTTTTTTTTTTGTGTACTATAAATTCTGTGTTGATCTTACGGAGTTGAGAAATAGGTAAAGGATTTCTCTTACTATACACATATAGAGTTTTCCCCCTCAATGGATTCTGTGGCAGGTTTGAAGATGTGAGCACTATATAATGTAATTGATACATTCTTCTCATTTATAAGTTTTCTCTCCAGGACTGACTTTTGATGATCTTTAAAAGTGGATGACTAGGCAAAGGTCTTGCCACATTCTGTACAGTAGCATGGTTTCTCGCCACTGTGGAGCCTCTTAAATGTCTTGAGTGTGAAGTATCTCCTGCAACATTTCATAGATTTCTCATATTTTATTCTCAATAAGGAATCTTGAATACACAATAAAATTTAAAAAGAGTCAAAAACTGTTTCCAAATTTTGAGGCAAACTTTTATCTCCAGTGTTGCATAAATCATTTGAATTTACATTTACATAAAAATTGAAGGATATACCCTAATTTGTACACTTGCAAGTTTTCCACCAACATAATGTTTTGAATCCTTCTTTAAAATGGGTGATTTTATTGAATCTTTGCTGTACTTACTTTAGTCCAATTATATTTGTCAGAATCACCACAGTTCTAGTTCTATTAAACTCACTACAATATCAGGAATCATTTAAAATTTCTTCTTTCAGATTGCTTCTATAAATCTTATCTTTGGTATGTGTCTGCTAAAGAAAAGACTGTGAATATTGTTCAGGCCCTTTCTGAAATTTGACATTGTTATAAGGATTTCTGAACCAATTTAGTGAGGATTGATAAGTTCAACAGGCAAAACAAAATTCTCAAATTTCATTATCCTTTGTAAAATTAATAAACTTATGTTGCAAATATTGTCTGAAAAAGAATATGATGCACTGAAGTACAATTTGACAGTTGGTGCAGTTCTTACCAAAGGAAATTCCCCGTACAACATTCTTCCATATCAAGGAAGCTAAAATGTACTATTTCTTTAAAATCATGGTACTGTCATGCAGCCTTTTCTGAGACAGAAAATATTATGTGACTAAGAGCTCTGTGGAACTTGTCATATTGAGGACCCTGGGAAATCTTGTGTAAAACTTACATTTCCACCACAAAGTACATGGGGATGTTTTGTTTCTTAAACATGAAGGGCTCTTAAATTGCCATCTTTTTTTTACAGGTGGTTTCATGGATATATGCACCACAGTTTCCTACTAAACAAAATATTCTATCCCCCTTTCAAAAGATTTATTGATTATATAATATCTTTGCTTACCCTTGGCTATAATAAATACTCAGCAATGAGGCAGGGTGTGGTGACTTATGGCATTAAGTCCAAGGAGTAGGGAACACACAACCTGAGCAATGAAAATAATCTGGATCTTTAGAGTTTCTTGAATGCTCATTGAGTCCTTGGTGTCACCTTCAGAGAATTCACAATTCAGAATTCGGAGTCTTGCTTTGTAGACTGATCTGAGGTACCTGCTCCAAACTTCAACTTATCTTTGAGGAAGGCTTGATACTTTGTTTTACAAATGCACACTGGATTGACATAGGGATCAAATAACAGAATTTTGTGTACTTAGTATTTTAATTATTTTTATTTCAGATGAGTATATTAAAATGATTTTAATATACTTCTAAATTTCTCCTAAAATTGTTGTGTAGAAACTCTGGATTTTGAGTTACTTTCAGATTGCTGAGCCATAATGGGACTACAGTGTTCCAATTAATAAATACCCTTTTTTGCATAATTTGACTTTTTTGTATTCGTCCCATTTTCTAGTTGCAGTGTTCTACTTTGAACATCTTTGAGGTTGTATGCTTGTGATCACATGTGCATGGATTTGTACATATGCTTTATAGAAAGCATTCCTGATTGTTCATCTTATTAACTGAGGCAAGATAAATACACAGCTCATCAAGATAGCCAGTCTTTCTGTCTTTCAACATACTCTATGGGTATCCATGTCTCTGCCTGTAAGATCTGAATTATAGGCTGGCATTTATTTGGGTTGTTGTGATCTGTACTCTGCTACACTGTAATTTCATTTACTCCATTTTCTATTCCACTTAAGAGAGTCTATTCACTCTGCCTTTTCAATTTTCCTAGGCTTGATACACATTACCAGTGTTGCCTCTAACACTACATAGTTTATTAACTTCCCAATTTCTGTCTGAATAAAGGGCAGGATGATCATATTTTTATGAACATAGAGATAAATTTGAAAGAGTCAAAATAGAAAATTATAAAACGGTATACAGAATTGAGGATCCCAAAAAGGGAGACTATAGTATAATCTGAGAGAATTGGTTGTTCAGATCTATTTTGTGCCTTTCCGTTACAATTGAGAGTTGTTGTGACTAGCAAGGGCCTAACACTGAGATCACAACTTCATGAGCTAATCAAAGTATTTATCCATGTAGATGGCGTAGATCTCACTGATTCAATAAAATGAGTTTTCTTCTGTCCATGTGCTACATAAACTATTAAATTCTGTACCAAACATAACATCAGAAATTCAGCCAGGTAGCCTTGGAATGAAATACCACAGGCAAGGGTTCAAATAAGCTTTTCTTTATTTGAGATGATTTTTATCATAGCTCATGAACTTATGTGATTTCATGTGATAGTATAGGTACATGCATATCTACCACATGAACACACCACATTCTCTTAATTGTCTCAGATTTTCTATTGAAATCATTCTTTCCCTGTAACACAACTCAGTATTTCTTTTACTTACTGAGTTTTCTTTTAATGTTTTCATTTGTGTAAATCTTAATTATAATGTGAACATTCACTTATATATTGACAACAATCAAACCTTTGCTGCAAAGTATGGGAAAACAGGCAAAGAAAAGAGAACACTGGATGCACTTTTTATATCACTTAAGAAACAGAAATTTCTTTGAAGAATAAATGCAGCCCAAGTTATGAATTTACCTCCAATTTTTGGTATTTGAATGGTTTGATTTCTAGTAATGAAAATAAAATTTCATCTACCTTTGGAAATCCTCTAAGCTCCAATATGACACTGATTCACTGCTAAAGTCAGCATGGTGTATTCTACAATATGAGCCAGGGAGTAAAATTAAGGAAATAATCATTGAGAGTAAGTGTTTCCATAAAGCAATATGCATAGCTAATTTTCAATAACAATTTAGTAATTACAAGGTCTACTTCTAAATAAACACTTCCAAACTCAAATCAAGGGTAGGGCTTCCTAAAGTAATGTTTGTGATATTGTGGAAGGAGTGAATATTGATCAAATAATTTGTATATTCCACACATTTAGGAGAAAATTTTATTGCATAAATATATGATACTAAAATAAAGTTGATAATTATTAAAGAATTTCTTGAAGATTTTTTCTTATGGTTTTCCGATGTCTTCATTTTCCCACATACTTAATACTTGTAAATAGTCTCTCTAGTATGGGTCCAGGGAAGATAAAGAAGAGGTGAGGATGTAATAAAGAAACTTCTGAAATCCCACCCACCTTCTGAGACTGCAACTGGCCCCTGAGACAGAGCCTGTCAGCACACAATTGGACTAAGATTTGAGTCTTTATCCTTATACCCAAACACCCCAGCCTCTAGGCTTTCAGCCCAGAGGCATAACCATAAGTCCACACAACATCACCTGTTGCAGTCCCAGTCTCAGGCCAGTCAGCAGACCTGCAGATAGGTCAGACTATCACCATCCCCCACCAGGCCCTGTAAACCACAAGCCCCACCCACCCAATGAGACTGCAGCTACAACTGGAGACAGAGCCCACGAGTGCCAATTGGACTAAGAGCTGCTCCCTGAGAAAAAGAGTCCATCAGCACTGATTAGACCAAGAACCTCAACTAGACCAAGAGCTCCCAATGGACGAAGACTATAGATCAGAACAAAGAAGATGATAGAGATCTTTAGAGAATAAATGAATTAATCCCTTAATGAAATCACGGAAAAGTCAAACAAAAATTTGGAAGAAATCAGTAAATCCCTTAAGAAAAGCCAAGAAAAAGCAATTAAACAGGTGAGGGAAACAGTTCAAAATTTGAAAACTGAAATTGAGACAGTAAATAAGACACAAACAGAGGGAATGCTGGAAACAGAAAATATGAGTAAACAAACAGGAACTACAGATGGAAGCATAACCAACTGAATTCAAGAGATGGAAGATTGGATCTCTGGGATTGAAGATACAATAGAGGAAATAGATTCATTTGTCAAAGAAAATACTAAAGATAACAAAGCCATAACCAAAACGTCCAGAAAATTTGGGGACACCATGAAAAAAATCAAACCTAAGGATAATAGGGACAGAAGAAGGAGAAGAATACCAACTCAGAGGCACAGAAAATATATTCAACAAAATCATGGCAGAAAACATTTCCAACATAAAGAAGGAAATGCCTATAAAGACACAAGAAGCTTACAGGACACAAAATAGACAAGATTTAAAAAAGTCCCCTTGCCACATAATAATCAAGCCAGTAAACATACAGAATAAAGAAAAAATGTTAATAGTTACAAAGGAAATTGCTGGATAGATGGACCCCTGTTCAATTCCAGCACCCACATGGCAGCCCAAAATTGTCTGTAAACCCAGGTCCAGAGGATCTGACACCCTCACAAAGACATACATTCAGGCAAAAAATTGATATGCATAAAATACAAATAAATAAATTATTTTTAAAAAAGAGCTTCAAAGGAAAAATTCCAAGTAATATATGAAGACAGACCCATAAGAATAACACATGACTTCTCAATGGAGACTCTAAAAGCCAGAAGGTCCTGGAATGATGTTATGCAGACACTAAGAGACCATGGATGCCAAACCAGACTATTATACCCAGCAAAAATGTCAATCATCATGGAGGAGTAAACAAAATATCCCATGATAGATGTAGATTTAAAAAATATCTTTCCACAAATGTAGCCCTACATAAAGAACTAGGAAGAAAAATCCAACCCAAGGAAGTTATATATACCCATGCACAGGCAATTGGTAGTCAAATGTCAACAAATATCAGAGAAGGGAAACATTCAATACAATCACACACACACACACACACACACACACACACACACACACACCCACCCCAAAACAAAACAGGAATTAACAACCACTGGTCATTAATATCCAGTAATATCAATGGTCTCAATTCACCTATAAAAAGACACAGGCTAGCAGAATGGATACAAAAACAAGATCCATCCTTCTGATGCATACAAGAAAGACATCTCAACTTCAAAGACAGATAATACCTCAGATTAAAAGGCTGGGAAAGGCTTTCCAATCAAATGGACTTAATAAGCAAGATGATATAGCGATCCTAATATCTAATAAAATAGTCTTCAAACTAAAATCAATCAGAAGTGATCAGGATGAACATTACACATTTATCACAAGGAAAATTCAACAAGATGAAGTCTCAATTCTGAATATTTATGCCCCAAATATTATGGCACCCACATTTGTAAAAGAAACATTACTAAAGCTTAAAATGCACATCAAACCCTATACACTAGTAGTGGGAGACTTCAACACCGCAGTCTCACCAATGGACAAGTCTGCCAGGCATAAACTTAATAGACAAATAAGGAAACTAACAGACATTATGACTCAAAAGGACTTACTAAATATCTACAGATTATTTCACCTTAACACAAAAGAATATACCTTCTTCTCAGCACCCCATGGAGCCTTGTCTATAATCATCTACATGCTTGGTCACAAAGCAGATTCAAAAAAATTGGAATAACCTCCTATATACTATCATACCACCATGGCTTAAAGTTAGATTTCAACAACAACAAAAATTACAGAGAGCCTACAATGTCATTGAAACTGAATAATGCTCAATTGAAGCACCAATGGAACAAGGATGAACTAAGAAAGAAATTAAAGACTTCCTAGAATGTACAATAAACCCAAACTATAAAAGGGACAGTATAAAAGCGGTGCAAAGAGGAAAATTCATAGCACTAAATACCCACATAAAGAAGATGGAGAAATCTCACACTAGTGAATTAATAGCACAACTGAAAGCTCTAGAATAAAAAGAAGCAAACTCACCCAGGAAGAATTGATGCCAAAAATAATCAAATTGAGGGCTAAAAACAATAAAATAGAAACAAAGAAATCAATACAAAGGATGAATAAAACAAAGAGTTGGTTATTTGAGAAAATCAACAAGATAGACTTATCTAAATTAATCAAAAGACACAGAGAGAGAGAGCATCCAAATCAACAAAATCAGAAATGAAAAGGGAGACATAACTTCAGACAATGAGGAAATCCAGAGAATCATCATATCATACTTCAAAAACCTGTACTCCACAAAAGTGGAAAATGTGAAAAAAATGGACAATTTTCTGGACAGGTACCACATACCAAAGTTAAATCAAGACCAGATAAACTACTTAAGTAGGCCAATAACCACATAGGAAATAGAAACAGTCATTAAAAGTCCCCACACCCCCAAAAAGTCAAGGACCAGATGGTTTCAGCTCAGAATTCAACCAAAATTTAAAAGAAGAGCTAAGTTCAATACTCTTCAAATTGTTCCACACAACAGAAATGGAAGTAACATTATCAAACACTTTTTATGAGGCTACAGTTACCCTGATACCCAAACCACACTAAGATGCAACAAAGAAAGAGAATTACACACCAATCTCCCTCATGAATATTGATGCAAAAATAAAATACTCAATAAAATATTGGCAAAACAAATTCAAGAATACATAAAAAAATTATCCACCACGATAAAGTAGGCTTCATCCCAGGGATGCAAGGGTGGTTCAACATAAAATTTGGCAATGTAATACACTACATAAACATAAACTGAAAGAAAAAACCCCACATGATCATCTCAATAGATGCTGAAAAAGACTTTGACAAAAATCTAATACCTGTGGTGGTATTGTGTTCCCCAAAATATTGTGTACACTAATAAGCTTATGTGGGGTCAGAGAACAGAAAAGTCACTAGATACTTAGGCTAGAAACTGGTGGCACTGACGCCTTTAATCATAGCATTCCAAGAGGCAGAAATCCATCTGGGATCTCTGTGAGTTTAAAGCCACATTGGAAACAGCCAGGCATGGTGACTCACGCCTTTAATCCCAGGGAGTGATGGTAGAAGGCAGAAAGATATATAAGGCATGAGGACCAGGAACTAGCAACATTTGGCTGGTTAAGCTTTTAGGCTTTGAGAAGCACAGTTCAGCTGAGATTCATTTACAGTCTGAGGAAACAATACCAGATGAGGAACTAGCGAGGTGAGAAAGCTGTGGCTTGTTCTGCTTCTCTGATCTTCCAGAATTAACCCCAATAACTGGCCTCAGGTTTGATCTTATTAATAATACTCTTTAAGATTCATGCTACAAACACCCCTTCATGATAAAGGTCCTAGAGAGATCAGAAACACAAGGAACATACTTAAACATAATAAAGGCAATTTCCAACAAGGCCACAGCCAACATCAAATCAAGTGGAGAGAAACTCAAAGTGATTCCATTAAAATCAGGACCAAGACAAAACTGTGCATTCTCCCAATATTTATTGAATAGAGTACTTGAAATCCTAGCTAAAGCAATAAGAAAACTAAAAGAGATCAAATGGATAGAAACTGGAAAGGAAGAAGTCAAATTTTCACTATTTGCAGATAATATGATAGTTTAAATCAGTTACCCCCCAAATTCTAACAGGGAACACCTACAGCTAATAAACTCATTCAGTTATGTAAGAGGGCACAAGATTAACAAAAACAAAAACAAAACAAAAACAAAAATAAAAAACCTCAGTATCCCTCCTATCTACAAATGATAAAAGGGCTAAGAAAGAAATCAGAGAAACATCACTGTGGTGATATATTGAGTCCCCCAATGCATCCTAATAAACTTATCTGGGGTCAGAGGACAGAACAGTCATTACATAGACACAGAGGCCATAAAATGGTGGCATACACGCCTTTAATCCTATCACTTCGGAGTTAGAGACCCATCCGGATCTCTGTGAGTTTAAAGCCACACTGGAAACAGCCAGGCACTGTGACTCACACCTTTAAACCCAGGAAACAATCGCAGAAAGCAGAAAGATATATATGGAGTGAAAACCAGGAACTAGAGGTGGTTAAGTTTTAGGCTTTTGAGCAGCAGTTCAGCTGAGATTAATTTGGATGAGGACGCAGAGGCTTCCAGTCTGAGGAAACAGGATAAGCTGAGGAATTGGCAAGGTGAGGAAGCTGTGGCATGTTTTGATTCTCCGATCTTCCAGCTTTAACCCAATATCTGGCTGCAGGTTTATTTTTATTAGTAAGACCTTTTAAGATTCGTGTAATGTATTACCCTTAACAATGACCACAAATAATATAAAATACCTTGGGGTAACTTTAACTAATCAAGTGAAGAACCTGTGTGACAAGAACTTTAAGTCTCTGAGTTCTTTTATTCTGACCAGGCTCACTGTTTCTCCTCTATTGGAAACACAGAAAACAGGAGCATGCTTCTTGCTCCAAAGTAGAGTGCGCTTCATGTATGGGAACATGAGTTTGAATTTCCCTTCAGAAACGGAGGTAAATCCCATGCTATCAGTCTTCCTACAAGCAACAGTTCATTTCTGGTAAACTGAGGCAATCTTGGGCTCTCATTGAGATACACAGTGCAAAGAGCCCTTGTGTCTGTTCTGAGCAAGAGCAGCCCATTTGATGTAGAGGAGCTGCAGTTCATATCAGTTTCCTAAGCAGAGTTATTCAAGATATGGACCTTAGGTGTAGGAAGCACAGTTCTTTTGTTCTGAGCAAGC
Source organism: Onychomys arenicola (assembly GCA_949786405.1). Classification (NCBI taxonomy): domain Eukaryota; kingdom Metazoa; phylum Chordata; class Mammalia; order Rodentia; family Cricetidae; genus Onychomys; species Onychomys arenicola. The sequence goes on from CATKUM010000035.1 coordinate 39,104, forward strand.
TCACTGTTTCTGCACTACTGGAAACATTGGAAGCAGTAGCACACTTCTTGCTCCAAAGTAGAGTGTGTTTCAGTCACTCTTGGGCTCACATGGAGATGCACATTGCACAGAGCTCATATGTTTCTAACCAGCAATTTTAGTGCATTGGTGTAAGAGGAGCAGCCGATCCTATCAGTTTTGTAAGCAGAGATGAAGTACATATGGTCCTTATGTGTAGGAAACACAATTCTTTTGTTCTGAGCAAGCTCACGATTCCTGCTGTAGAGGAAACTCTGGAAAGCAGGAGCGTGCTTCTTGCTCCAAAAGCAGAGTGTCTTTCTGGTAAGGGAAATCAGGGTTCAATTTTCTTTCAAAAAAGGAGTTTATACCCATGCTGTCTGAGTTCCTACAAACAGCAGTTCATTTCTGGTAAACCCTGTCACTCTTCAGCTCCCATGGAGATACACAGTGCAAAGGAGCCCTCGTGTCTGTTCTGAGTAAGAGCAGCAGATTTGATGTAAGAGGAGCTGCTGTTCATATCAGCTTACTAAGAAGAGTTAATCTACATATGGCCCATTTATGCAGGAAGCACAGTTCTTTTCTTCTGAGCAAAGTCACTGTTTCTGCTCTATTGGAAACACTGAAATCAGGAGCATGCTTCGTGCTCCAAAAGAGAGTTTGTTTCATGTATGGGAACTATGGTTTGAATTTCCCTTGAAAAATGGAGTTAAATTCTGTGCTATCATTCTCCTGAAAAGCAACAGTTCATTTCTGGTAAACCCAGTCACTCTTGGGCTCACAAGGTGATGATACACAGTGCACAGAGCTCATGCGATTCTTCCCAGCAATGGCAGCGCATTGGATGTAGGAGGAACTGCTGTTAGTATCAGTTTGGTATGCTGAATTGAACATGATATGGTCCTTATGTGTAAGAAACACAGTTCCTTTGTTCTGAGCATGCTCACAGTGCCTGCTCTTTTGGAAACTCTGGAAAGCAGGAGCGTGCTTCTTACTCCAAAAGCACAGTGCCTATCTTGTAAGGGAAATATGGTTTCAATTGCCCTATGAAAACGGAGGTTATTCCCATGCTATCTGTCTTCCTACAAGCAAGAGTTCATTTCTGGTAAACCCAGTCACTCTAGAGCTCACATTGAGATACACAGTGCAACGAGCCCTCATGACTGTACTAGGAAGAGCAGCACATTAGATGTAAGAGGAGCTGCTATTCATATCAGTTTCCTAAGCAGAGTTAATCTAGAATGGACCATGTGTGTTAGAAGCACAGTTCTTTTGTTCTGAGCAAGTTCACTGTTTCTGCTCTATTGGAAATACTGAAAGCAGGAGAATGCTTCTTGCTCCAAAGCAGAGTGTATTTCATGTATGGGAACTCTGGTTTGAATTTCCCTTCATAAATGGAGGAAAAACCCATGCCATCAGTGTTCCTATGACCAACAGTTCATTTCTGGTAAACCTAGTAACACTTGGGCTCACTACGAGATCTACAGTGCACAGAGCTCACACGATTCTTCCCAGCAATTGCAGCGAATTGGATGTATGAGGAGCTGCAGTTCGTATCAGTTTTGTAAGCCGAGTTGAAAGTGATATTGTCCTCATGTGTAGGACAGTACTTTTGTTCTGTGCACACTCATGGTTCCTGCTGTATTTGAAACTCTGGAAAGCAGGAGCGTACTTCTTGCTCCAAATCAGAGTGTCTTTCTTATAACGTAGATCAGGGTTCAATTTCCTTTTGAAAACAGAGTTTATTCCCATGCTGTCTGTTTTCCTATAAGCAACAGTTCATTTCTGGTAAACCCAGTATCTCTTGGGCTCCTGTATAGATATACAGGGAAAAGAGACATGTTCTCTCTTCTGAGCAAGACTAGCCCATTTGATGTAAGAGGAGCTGCTGTTTATATCAGTTTCCTAAGCAGAGTTAATGTAGATATGGCCTGTGTGTGTAGGAAGCACAGTTCTTTTGTTCTGAGCAAGCTCATGGTTTCTGCTCTATTGGAAACACTTAAAGAAGGAGGATGTGTGTGTTTCATGTATGGGATCTCAGGTTTCAATTTCCCTTCAAAAACATAGGTAAATCTCATGCTGTCAGTCTTCCTGGAAGCAACAGTTCATTTCTGGTAAACCCAGTCACTCTTGGGCTCACATGGTGATACACAGTGCACAGAGCTACAACGAATCTTCCCATAAATTGCAGCACATTGGATGTAACAGGAGGTGCTGTTCATATCAATTTCCTAATCAGAGTTAATATAGATATGACCCATGTGTGTAGGAAGCACTGTTCTTTTGTTCTGAGCAAGCTCACTGTTTCTGCTCAATTGGAAACACTGAAATCAAGAAGAGTGTGTTTCATGCATGGGAACTATGTTTGAATTTCCCTTCAGAAACGGAGTTAAATCCCATGCTGTCAGTCTTCCTACAAGCAACAGTTCATTTCTGGTAAACCCTGTCACTCTAGGGTTCACATGGAGATACAGAGTACTCAGAGATCTCTCGTTTCTAACCAGAAACTGCTGCGCTTTGAATGTAAGATGAGATGCTGTTCATATCACTTTTGTAAGCAGAGTTGAACTAGATATGGTCCGTATATGTAGGAAACACAGTTCTTTTGTTCTGAGCACGCTCACATTTCCTGCTGTATTGGAAACTCTGGAAAGCAGTAGCGTGCTTCTTGCTCCAAAAGCAGATTGTCTTTCCTGTAAGAGAATTCAGGGTTCAATCTCCCTTCAAAAACAGAGTTTATTTCCATGCTGTGTGTCTTCCTACAAGCAACAGTTCATTTCTGGTAAACCCTGTCACTCTAGGGTTCACATGGAGATACAGAGTACTCAGTGATCTCTCGTTTCTAACCAGAAAATGCTGCGCTTTGAATGTAAGATGAGATGCTGTTCATATCACTTTTGTAAGCAGAGTTGAACTAGATATGGTCCGTATATGTAGGAAACACAGTTCTTTTGTTCTGAGCACGCTCACATTTCCTGCTGTATTGGAAACTCTGGAAAGCAGTAGCATGCTTCTTGCTCCAAAAGCAGATTGTCTTTCCTATAAGAGAATTCAGGGTTCAATCTCCCTTCAAAAACAGAGTTTATTTCCATGCTGTGTGTCTTCCTACAAGCAACAGTTCATTTCTTGTAAACCCTGTCCCTCTTGGGCTCCCATTGAGATACACGGTGCAAAGAGCTGTCATGTCTATTCTCAGCAAGAGCTGCCCATTTGATACAAGTAGAGGTGCTGTTCATATCGGTTTCCTAAGCAGAGTTAATCTTGTTATGGCCAATGTGTGTACGAAGCCCAGTTCTTTTGTTCTGAGCAAGCTCTCTATTGGAAACACTGAAAGCAGGAGCATGCTTCTTGCTGCAGAAGCAGAGTCTGCTTCTGGTAAGGGAAATCTGGGGTCAATTTCCCTTCGAAAACGGAATGTATTCCCATGCTTTCTGTCTTCCCACAAGCAACAGTTCATTTTTGGTAAAGCCAGTAACTCATGGGCTCACTTGGAATACTGATTGCATAGTGCTCCCGCATTTCAAACCAGCATTTACTGCACATTGGATGTAAGCGGAAGTGCTGTTCATATCAGATTCCTAGGCAGAGTTAATCTAGATATGGCCCGTGTGTGTAAGAAGCACAGTTCTTTTGTTCTGAGCAAGCTCATTGTTTCTGCTCAATTGGAAACACTGAAAAAAGGAGATGCTTCTTGTCCCAAAGCAGAGTGTGTTTCATGTAGGAGAACTCTGTTCTAAATTTCCCTTCAGAAACTGAGTTAAATCCCAGGCTCTGTGTCAGCCTACAAGCAACAGTTCATTTCTGGTAAACCCAGTCACTCTGGGGCTCAAGTGAAGATACACAGTGCGCTAAGCTCACACGTTTCTAACCAGCAACGGCAAAGCACTGGATATAAGAGGAGCTGTGGTTTGTATCAGTTTCACAAGCAGAGTTGAACTAGATATGGTCCGTATGTGTAGGAAACACAGTTCTTTGTTCTGAGCATGCTCGCGTTTCCTCCTGTATTGGAAACTCTGGAATGCAGGAGTGTGCTTCTTGCTGTAAAGAAGAGTGGGTTTCATGGATGAGAACTCTCTTCTGAATTTCCCTTCAGAAACAGAGTTAAATTCTGGGCTCTGTGTCTTGCTACAAGCAACAGTTCATTTCTGGTAAACACAGTCACTCTCAGGTTGTAATGTACATACACAGTGCACTAAGTTCACACTTTTCTAACCAGCATCTGCAGAGCACTGGATGTCACAGGAGCTGTGGTTGTATCAGTTTCATAAGCAGAGTTGAACTAGATATGGTCCGTATGTGTAGGAAACACAGCTCTTTTGTTCTGAGCACGCTTGCCTTTCCTGCTGTATTGGAAAATCTGGAGAGCAGCAGCGTGCTTCTTGCTCTAAATGAGAGTGTGTTTCATCTATGAGAACTCTGGTCTCAGTTTTCCTTCAGAAACAGAGTTGAATCTCGGGCTCTGTCTCTACCTACAAGCAAGAGTTCATTTCTGGTAAACCCAGTCACTCTTGGATTCAAATGAAGAAATACAGTGCACTTAAGCTCACTCGTTTCTAACTAGGCACTGCAGAGCACTGGATATAAGTGGAGCTGTGGTTTGAATCAGTTTCATTAGCAGAGTTGAACTAGATATGGTCCATATGTTTAGGAAACACAGTTCTTTTGTTCTGAGCACGCTCGCTTTTCCTGCTATATTGGGAACTCTGGAAGCAGGAGCATGTTTCTTGCACTAAATCAGAGTGTGTTTCATGGATGAAAACTCTGTTCTGAATTTCCCTTCAGAAACGGAGTTAAATCCCATGATCTGTGTCTTGCTACAAGCAACAGTTCATTTCTGGTAAACGCTTCCACTATGGGGCTCAAATGAAGATACACAGAGTACGAAGCACACACGTTTCTAACCAGCAATGGCAGAGCACTGGATGTAAGAGGAGCTGTAGTTGTATCAGTTTCATAAGCAGAGTTGAACTAGATATGGTCCGTAGGAGTAGGAAACACAGCTTTTTTGTTCTCAGCACCCTTGTGTTTCCTGCTGTATTGGAAACTCTGGAAAGCATCAGCATACTTCTTGCTCTAAAAGAGAGTGTGTTTCATGGATGAGAACACTGGTCTCAATTTCCCTTCATAAACAGAGTTAAATCTCGGGCTCCGTCTCTACCTACAAGCAACAGTTCGTTTCTTGTAAACCCTGTTTCTCTGGGGATCAAAATAAGATACACAGTGCACTAAGCTCACACGTTTCTAACCACCAAATGCAGAGCAGTGGATGTTAGAGGAGCTGGGGTTTGTATCAGTTTCATAATCAGAGGTGAACCAGATATGGTCCGTATGTGTAGGAAACACAGTTCTTTTGTTCTGAGCATGCTCGTGTTTCCTGCTGTATTGTAAACTCTGGAAAGCAGGAGCATGCTTCTTGCTCTAAAGCAGAGTGTATTTCATGGATGAAAAGTCTGGTCTGTATTTCCCTTCAGAAACGGAATCAAATCCTGGGCTCTTTGTCTACCTACAATCAACAGTTCATTTCTGGTAAATCCTGTTTCTCTGGGGCTCAAATTAAGATACATAGTGAACTGAGATCACATGTTTATAACCACTAAATGCAGATCACTAAATGTAAGAGGAGCTGTGGTATGTATCAGTTCCATAAGCAGTGTTGAACTAGATATGGTCTACATGTGTAGGAAACACAGTTCTTTTGTTGTGAGCATGCATGTGTTTCCTGCTGTATTGTATAGTTTTGAAAGCAGGAGTGTGCTTCTTGCTCTAAAGCAGAGTTTGTTTCACTAATGAGAACTCAGCTCTGAATTTCCCTTCAGAAAAGGAGTTACATCCCAGGCTCTGTGTCTTCCTACAAGCAACAGTTCATTTCTGGAAAACCCAGTCACTCTTGGGTTCAAATGTAGATACACAGTACGCTAATATCACTCATTTCTAATGAGCAACTGCAGAGCACTGGATGTCACAGAAGCTGTGGTTTGTATCAGATTCACAGGCAGAGTTGAACAAGATATGGTCCATATGTGTAGGAAACACAGTTCTCTCTTCTGAGCAGGCTAGAGTTTCCTCCTGTATTGGAAACTCTGGAAACCAGGAGCGTATTTCTTGCTCTAAATCAGAGTGTGTTTCATGGATGAAAACTCTGGTCTCATTTTCCCTTGAGAAATGGAGTCAAATCCCAGGCTGTGAGTCTTCCTACATGCAACAGTTCATTTCTGGTAAACCCAGTCACCCTAGGGTTCAAATGAAGAAATACAGTGCGCTAAGCTCACACGTTTCTAACCAACCTCTGCAGAGCACTGGATGTAAGAGGAGATGGGGTTTGTATCAGTTTCATAAGCAGAGTTGAACATATGGTCCATATGTTTAGGAAACACAGTTCTTTGTTCTGAGCACGCTTGCGTTTCCTCATGTATTGGAAATTCTGGAAAGCAGGAGCGTGATTCTTGCTCTAAATCAGAGGGTGTTTCATGGATGAGAACTCTGCTCTTAATTTCCTTTCAGAAATGGAGTTAAATACCGTGATCTTTGATACAAGCAACAATCATTTCTGGTAAACCCAGTTACTATAGGGCTCAAATGAAGATACACAGTGCACGAAGCTCACACGTTTCTAACCAGCAATGGCAGAGCACTGGATGTAAGAGGAGTTGTGGTTTGTATCAGTTTCATAAGCAGAGTTGAACTAGATATGGTCCATATGTTGAGGAAACACAGTTCTTTTGTTCAGAGGACGCTCTCCTTTCCTGCTATATTGGAAACTCTGGAAAGCATGAACGTGCTTCTTGCTCCAAAGCAGACTGTGTTTCACGAATGAGAACTCTGTCCTGCATTTCCCTTCAGAAACGGAGTTAAATCTCGGGCTCTGAGTCTTCCTAAGTGGAATACTTCATTTCTCATAAACCCAGACACTCTGGGGCTCAGATACAGATACACAGTGCACTAAGCTCACACGTTTCTAAACAGCAACTGCCGAGCACTGGATGTCACAGGAGCTGTGGTTGTATCAGTTTCATAAGCAGAGTTGAACTAGATATGGTCCTTAGGAGTAGGAAACACATCTTTTTTGTTCTCAGCACACTTGCGTTTCCTGCTGTATTGGAAATTCTGGAAAGCAGCAGCGTGCTTCTTGCTCTAAAAGAGATTGTGTTTCATGGATGAGAACTCTGGTCTCAATTTCCCTTCAGAAACAGAGTAAAATCCCAGGCTCCTTGTCTACCTACAAGCAACAGTTCATTTCTGGTAAACCCTGTTTCTTGGGACTCAAATTAAGATACACAGTGTGCTAAGCTCAAACGTTTCTAACCAGCAACTGCAGAGCACTTGATGTAAGAGGAGCTGTGGTTTGTATCAGTTTCATAAGCAGAGTTGAACTAGATATGGTCCGTATGTGTAGGAAACTCTGTTCTTTGGTTCTGAGCACAGTCACGTTTCCTGCTCTATTGGAGACTCTGGAAAGAAGGAGCGTGCTTCTTGCTCTAAAGCAGAGTGTGTTTCATGGATGAGATTTTTGCTGTCAATTTACCTTCAGAAACAGAGTTAAACCCTGGGCTCTGTGTCTTCCTACAAGCAAGAATTCATTACTGGAAAACCAAGTCACTTGTGGTCTCAAATGAAGTTACACATTGCATGAAGCTCATACATTTCTCACTATTAACCAAAAAGCATTGGATGTAAGAGGAGCTGTGATTTGTGTCAGTTTAATAAGCAGAGTTTAACTAGATATGGTCCTTATGTGTAGGAAACCTAGTTCTTTAGTTCTGAGCACAGTCACGTTTCTAGCTGTATTGGTAACTCTGGAGAGCAGGAGTGTTCTTCTTGCTCTAAAGGAGAGTGTGTTTCATGGATGAAATTTCAGGTCTAAATTTCCCTTCAGAAACGCAGGCAAATCCCGGGCTCTGTGTATTCCTACAAGCAAGAGTTCATTTCTGGAAAAGCATGTCACTCGTGTGCTCAAATGAAATTACACATTACACAAAGCTCACACATTTCTCACTATTAACTAAAAAGCACTGGATGTAAGAGGTATTGGTGAAATTATTAAGGCCACTCCACGTAGATAAAAGGGAGGTTTTTTTTGGGTAACTTACAAATGAAGGGGTAGGTTGCAGGGTCTGAAAAATGTACAGCACAGTCTGGCGGTGTTCTCTGGAGAACTCTGCAAGGTCTACCTCCAGCGTCCAGAGTCCCGGGACCAAGAGAGCGACCTTCTCTTGATCCTCTGTCTTCCACTCCCTCCTCTGCCCCGCCTTGTGGGCGTGATCATTAGCGAAGCCTCAATGGGGATTGGAACTTCCAGGCCAATGCTGGGATGGCTATCCACTACAAAGAGGAGCTGTGGTTTGTATCAGTTTCATAAGAAGAGTTGAACTAGATATGGTCCCTATGTGTAGGAAACACAGTTCTTTAGTTCTGAGCATGCTCACATTTCCTGTTGAAATGGAGACTCTGGAAAGCAGGAGCATGCTTCTTCATTAAAACAGAGTGTGTTTCATGGATGAGAACACTGGACTGAATTTCCTTTCAGAAATGGAGTAAAACCCCGGACTCTTTGTCTTCTTACAAGCAAGAGTTCATTTCTGGTAAACGCCGTCAATTTTGGGTCAAATGAATTCACACAGTTCCTGAAGCCAACATGTTTCACACTATTAATAAAGAGCAATGGATGTAAGAAGAGCTGTGGTTTGTATCAGTTTCATAAGCAGAGTTGAACTAGATATGGCCCCTATGTGTAGGAAACACAGTTCTTTGTTCTGAGCACACTCCCGTTTACTGCTATATTGGAGACTCTTTCAAGCTGAAGCATGCTTCTTGCTCCAAAGCAGAATGTGTTTCATGGATGAGAACACTTGGGGAAATTTCCCTTCAGAAACGGAGTTAAACCCTAGGCTCTGTTTCTTACTACAAGCAAGAGTTCTTTTCTGGTAAACCGAGTCACTTTTCAGTTCAAATGAGGATACACAGTTCACGAAGGCTAGGCGTTTCTCACTATTAACTAAAGAGCATTGAATGTAAGAGGAGCTGTGGTTTGTATCAGTTTCATAAGCAGAGTTGAACTAGATATGGTCTCTATGTGTAGAAAACCCAGTTCTTTAGTTCTGAGCACAGTCACATTTCCTGCTGTATTGGAGATTCTGGAAAGCAGGAGCGTGCTTCTTGCTCTAAAGCAGAGTGTGTTGCATGGATGATATTTCTCTGTGAGTTTCCCTTCAGTAACGTAGTTAAATCCAGGGCTCTGTGTCTTCAAACAAGCAAGAGTTTATGTGTGAAAAACCAAGTCACTCATGGACTCAAATGAAGTTACATATTGCATGAAGCTAAAACATCTCTCACTATAAACTAAAAAGCACTGGATGTAAGAGGAGCTGTGGTTTGTATCAGTTTCATAAGCAGAGTTGAACTAGATAAGGTCCGTATGTGTAGGAAGCACAGTTCTTTTGTTGTGAGCACAGTCACGTTTCCTGTTGTATGGAAACTATGGAAAGCAGGAGGATGATTCTTTGTTAAAATAGAGTGTGTTTCATGAATGAGAACACTGCCTGAATTTCCCTACAGAAACGTAGTTAAACCCCAGACTCTCTGTCTTCTTACAAGCAAGAATTCATTTCTGGTAAACCCAGTCAATTTTCTGCTCAAATGTATTTACACAGTTCACAAAGCCAATGCGTTTCTCACTATTAACTAAAGAGCATTGAATGCAAGAGGACCTTTGGTTTGTATCAGTTTCATAAGCAGAGCTGAACTAGATATGGTCTGTATGTGTAGGAAGAATAGTTATTTTGTTCTTAGCATGCTCACGTTTCCTGGTAAATTGGAAACCCCGGAAAGCAGGAGTGTGCTTCTTGTTCTAAACGAGAGTGTGTTTCATGGATGAGAAGTCTGGTCTGAATTTCTCTTCAGAAATGGAGTTAAATCTCGGGCTCTGTGTCTTCCTACAAGCAAAAGTTTATTTCTGGAAAACCAACTCCCTCATGTGGTCAAAAGAAGATACATTTTGCACGAAACTAACACATTTCACACTATTAACTAAAAAGCATTGGATGTTAGAGTAGCTGTAGTTTGTATCAGTTTCATAAGCAGAGTAGAACTAGATATGGTGCCTATGTGTAGGAAACACAGTTCGTTTATTCTGGGCACGCTCATGTTTCCTACTGTATTGGAGACTCTGGAAAGCAGGAGCATTCTTCTTCGTTAAAATAGAGTGTGCTTCATGGATGAGAACACTGGACTGAATTTTCCTTCAGAAACGGAGTTAAACCCCAGGCTCTGTCTTTCTACAAGCTAGAGTTCATTGTTGGCAAACCCAGGCACTTTTCGGCTCAAATGAAGATACACAATTGATGAATCCAACGCATTTCTCACAGTTAAAGAGCTTTGGATGTGAGAGGAGCTGTGGTTTGTATCAGTCTCAAGCTGAGTTGAACTAGATATAGTCCCTATGTGTAGAAAACACAGTTATTTAGTTCTGAGCACAGTCATGTTTCCTGCTTTATTGGAGACTCTGTAATGCAGGAGCGTGCTTCTTGCTCTAAAGCAGAGTGTGTTTCATGGATGAGATTTCTGCTGTGAATTTCCCTTCAGTAACGGTGTCAATCCAGGGCTCTGTGTCTTCCTAGAAGCAAGAGATCTTTTGTGAAACACCAGGACACTCGTGTGCTCAAATGCAGTTACATATTGCACGAAGCTAACACATTTCTCACTATTAACTGAAAAGCATTGGATGTAAGAAGAGCTGTGGTTTGTGTGAGTTTCATAAGCAGAGTTGAACTAGATATGGTCCATATGTGTAGGAAACACAGTTCTTTCGTTGTGAGCACACTTATGTTTCCTGCTGTATTCGAAACTTTGATAAGCAGTAGTGTGCTTCTTGCTCTAAAGGAGAGTGTGTTTCATGGATGAGAAGTCTGGTCTGAATTTTCCTTCAGAAAGGAGGTAAACCCCAGGCTCTGTGTCTTCCTACAAGCCAGTGTTCATGTTTGGAAAACCAACTCCCTCGTGTGGACAAATGAAGTTACACTTTGCACGAAGCTAACTCATTTCTCACTATTAATTAAAGAGATTTGGATGTAAGAGGAGCTGTGGATTGTATCAGTATCAAGCAGTGTTGAAGTAGATATGGTCCGTAGGTGTAGGAAACACAATCCGTTTGTTCAGCGCAGACTCACGTTTCCTGCTGTAAAATGGAGTCTCTGGAAAGCAGCAGCATGCCTCCTAATCTAAAGCAGAGTGTGTTTCATAGATGAGAACACTGGTTTGAATTTCCCTTCAGAAACGGAGTTAAATGCCGGGCTCTGTGTCTTCCTAAAGAAAGAGTTCATTTCTGGTGAACCGTGTCACTTTTCGGCTCAAATGAAAACACACAGTTCACGAATCCAAAGCGTTTCTCACTATTAATTAAAGGGCTTTGGATGTAAGAGGAGCTGTGGTTTGTACCAGATTCAAGAAGAGTTGAAGTAGATACATTCCCTATGTGTAGAAAACACAGTTCTTAATTCTGAGAACAGTCACATTTCCTGCTGTATTGGAGACTCTGGAAAGCAGGAGCGTGCTTCTTGCTCTAAAGCAGAGTGTGTTTAATGGATTTCTGCATTGAATTTCCCTTCAGTAACAGAGTCATATCCAGGGCTCTGTGTCTTCCTACAAGCAAGAGATCTTTTGTGAAAAACCAGGTCACTCGTGGGCTCAAATGAAGTTACACATTGCTGAAGCTAGCACATTTGTTGCTATTAACTCAAAAGCATTGGATGTAAGAGGAGCTGTGGTTTGTATCAGTTTCATAAGCAGAGTTGAACTAGATATGGCCCGTATGTGTAGGAAACACAGTTCTCTAGTTCTGAGCACAATGTCATTTCCTGTTCTATTGGAGACTCTGTAAAGCAGGAGCATGCTTGCTACTCTAAAGCAGAGTTTGTTTCATGGATGAGAAGTCTGGTCTGAATTTCCCTTCATTAACGGAGTTAAATCCCATGCTCTGTGTCTTCCTACATGCAAGAGTTCCTTTCTGGAAAACCAACTCCCTCTTGTGGTCAAATGAAGTTACACTTTGCATGAAGCTAACTCATTTATCACTGTTAACTAAAGAGCATTGGATGCCTGAGGAGCTGTGGTTTGTATCAGTTTCATAAGCAGAGTTGAACTAGATATGGTCCGTATGTGTAGGAAACACATTTTTTTTTTCTGAGCACATTCACATGTCCTGCTGTATTGGAGACTCTGGAAAGCAGGAGCGTGATTCTTTCTCTAAACAGAATGTGTTTCTTTGATGAGAACAGTGGTCTGAGTTTCCCTTCAGAATCGGAGTTAAACCACGGGCTCTGTGTATTCCTACAAGCAAGAGTTCATTTCTGGTAAACCGAGTCACTTTTCGGTTCAAATGAAAACACACAGTTCACAAAATCAAAGCATATCTCACTATTAATTAAAGAGCTTTGGATGTAAGAACAACTGTGGTTTTTATCAGTTTCAAGCAGAGTTGAACTAGATATGGTACCTATGTGTAGAAAATAGTTCTTAATTCTGAGCACAGTCACGTTTCCTGCTGTATTGGAGACTCTGAAAAGCAGGAGCGTGCTTCTTGCTCTAAAGCAGAGTGTGTTGCATGGATGAGATTTCTGCTGTGAATTTCCCTTCAGTAACAGAGTCAAATCCAGGGCTCTGTGTCTTCCTACAAGCAAGAGTTCTTCTGTTGAAAAACCAGGTCACTCATGGACTCAAAAGAAGTTACACATTGCACGAAGCTAACACATTTCACATTATTAACTCTAAAGCATTGGATGTAAGAGGAACTGTGGTTTGTATCAGTTTCATAAGCAGAGTTGAAGTAGATATGGCCTGTATGTGTAGGAAACACAGTTCTTCAGTTCTTAGCACAATGTCATTTCCTGCTATATTGGAGACTCTGGAAAGCAGGAGCATGCTTCCTACTCTAAATCAGGGTGTGTCTCATGGATGAGAAAACTGTTCTGTATTTCCCTTCAAAAAAAGAATTAAACCCCAGCTTGTGTGTCTTCCTACAAGCAATAGTTCATTTCTGGTAAACCCAGTCACTTTTCGGCTCAAATAAAGAAACACAATCAATGAAGCCAATGTGTCCCTCACTATTAACTAAATAGCATGGAATGTAGGAGGAGGTGTGGTATGTATCAGTTTAATAAGCAGAGTTGAACTAGATATGGTCCCTATGTATAGAAAACACAGTTCTTTAGTTCTGAGCACAGTTACATTTCCTGCTATTGGAGACTCTGGAAAGTAGGAGTGTCCTTATTGGGCTAATGCAGGGTGTGTTTCATGGATGAGATTTCTGCTGTGAATTTCCCGTCAGTAACGTAGTGAAATCCATGGTTCTGTTTATTCCTACAAGCAAGAGTTCTTTGGTGAAAAACCAGGTCACTCGAGGGCACAAATGCAGTTAAACATTGCATGAAGCTATCACATTTCTCTCTATTAACTGAAAAGCATTGGATGTAAGAAGAGCTGTGGTTAGTATCAGCTTCAGAAGCAGAGTTGAACTAGATATGGTCTGTATGTGTAGGTAACACAGCCGTTTTGTTCGGTGCAGACTCACGTTTCCTGCTGTATTGGAGACTCTGGAAAGCAGCAGTATGCTTCCTAATCTAAAGCAGAGTGTGTTTCATGGATGAGAACACTGGTTTGAATTTCCCTTCAGAAACGGAGTTAAATCCAGGGCTCTGTGTCTTCCTACATGCAAGAGTTCCTTTCTGGAAATCCATCTCCCTCTGTGGTCAAATGAAGTTACACTGTGCACGAGGCTAACTCATTTCTCACTATTAACTAAAGAACATTGGATGTAAGAGGAGCTGTGGTTTGTATCAGTTTCATAAGCAGAGTTGAACTAGATATGGTCTGTATGTGTTGGAAACACAGTTTTTTAGTTCTGAGCACGCTTACTTTTCCTGCACTACTGGACATTCTGGAAAGCAAGAGTGTGCTAATGGCTCCAAAGGAGAGTGTGTTTCATGGATGAGAAGTCTGGTCTGAATTTCCCTTCAGTAAGGGAATTAAATCCCGGGCTCTGTGTCTTCCTACAAGCAAGTGTTCATTTCTGGAAAACTATCTCCCTCGTGTGGTCAAATGAAGTTACGCATTACACAAAGCAAACACATTTCACACTATTAACTAAAGAGCATTGGATGTAAGAAGAGCTGTGGTTAGTATCAGCTTCATAAGCAGAGTTGAACTAGATATAGCCTGTATGTGTAGGAAACACAGCCGTTTTGTTCGGCGCAGACTCACGTTTCCTGCTGTATTGGAGACTCTGGAAAGTAGGAGTATGCTTCCTAATCTAAAGCAGGGTGTGTTTCATGGATGAGAACACTGGTCTGAATTTCTCTTTAGGTACGGAGTTAAATGCTGTGCTCTGTGTCTTCCTACAAGCAAGAGTTCATTTTTGGTAAACCGAGTCACTTTTCGGCTCAAATGAAGACACACAGTTCACGAATCCAAAGTGTTTCTCACTATTAATTAAAGAGCTTTGGATGTAAGAGGAGCTGTGGTTTGTATCAGTTTCATAAGCAGGTTGAACTAGATATGGTCCCTATGTATAGAAAACACAGTTCTTTAGTTCTGCACACAGTCGCATTTCCTGCTATTGGAGACTCTGGAAAGCAGGAGCGTCCTTTTTGGGCTAATGCAGAGTGTGTTTCATGGATGAGGTTTCTGCTGTGAATTTCCCATCAGTAACATAGTGAAATCCATGGTTCTATGTATTGCTACAAGCAAGAGTTCTTTGGTGAAAAACCAGGTCCCTCGTGGGTTCAAATGCAGTTACACATTGCATGAAACTATTACATTTCTCTCTATTAACTGAAAAGCATTGGATGTAAGAAGAGCTGTGGTTAGTATCAGCTTCATAAGCAGAGTTGAAGTAGATATGGTCCGTATGTGTAGGAAACACATTCCGTTTGTTCGGCGCAGACTCACGTTTCCTGCTGTATTGGAGACTCTGGAAAGCAGCAGCATGCTTCTTAATCTAAAGCAGAGTGTGTTTCATGGATGAGAACTCTGGTTTGAATTTCCCTTCAGAAACGGAGTTAAATCCCGGGCTCTGTGTCTTTCTAAAGCAAGAGTTCATTTCTGGTAAACCGAGTCAGTTTTCGGCTCAAATGAAAACACACAGTTCACGAATCCAAAGCGTTTCTCACTATTAATTAAAGAGCTTTGGATGTAAGAACAACTGTGGTTTTTATCAGTTTCAAGCAGAGTTGAACTAGATATGGTACCTATGTGTAGGAAACAGTTCTTAATTCTGAGCACAGTCACGTTTCCTGCTGTATTGGAGACTCTGGAAAGCAGAAGCGTGCTTCTTGCTCTAAAGCAGAGTGTGTTGCATGGATGAGATTTCTGCTGTGAATTTCCCTTCAGTAACAGAGTCAAATCCAGGGCTCTGTGTCTTCCTACAAGCAAGAGTTCTTCTGTGAAAAACCAGGTCACTCATGGACTCAAAAGAAGTTACACATTGCACGAAGCTAACACATTTCACACTATTAACTCAAAAGCATTGGATGTAAGAGGAGCTGTGGTTTGTATCAGTTTCATAAGCAGAGTTGAACTAGATATGGTCTGTATGTGTTGGAAACACAGTTCTTTAGTTCTGAGCATGCTTACTTTTCCTGCTGTAGTGGACATACTGGAAAGCACGAGTGTGCTAATGGCTCCAAAGGAGAGTATGTTTCATGGATGAGAAGTCTGGTCTGAATTTCCCTTCAGTAAGGGAATTAAATCCCGGGCTCTGTGTCTTCCTACAAGCAAGTGTTCATTTCTGGAAAACTATCTCCCTCGTGTGGTCAAATGAAGTTACGCATTGCACAAAGCAAACAAATTTCTCACTATTAACTAAAGAGCTTTGGATGTAAGAAGAGCTGTGGTTAGTATCAGCTTCATAAGCAGAGTTGAACTAGATATAGCCTGTATGTGTAGGAAACACAGCCGTTTTGTTCGGTGCAGACTCACGTTTCCTGCTGTATTGGAGACTCTGGAAAGCAGCAGCATGCTTCCTAATCTAAAGCAGGGTGTGTTTCATGGATGAGAACACTGGTCTGAATTTCTCTTCAGGTACGGAGTTAAATGCTGTGCTCTGTGTCTTCCTACAAGCAAGAGTTCATTTTTGGTAAACCGAGTCACTTTTCGGCTCAAATGAAGACACACAGTTCACGAATCCAAAGTGTTTCTCACTATTAATTAAAGAGCTTTGGATGTAAGAGGAGCTGTGGTTTGTATCAGTTTCATAAGCAGAGTTGAAGTAGATATGGTCCGTATGTGTAGGAAACACATTCCGTTTGTATGGCGCAGACTCACATTTCCTGCTGTATTGGAGATTCTGGAAAGCAGCAGCATGCTTCTTAACCTAAAGCAGAGTGTGTTTCATGGATGAGAACACTGGTCTGAATTTCCCTTCAGAAACGGAGTTAAAACCCGTCCTCTGGTGTCTTCCTACATGCAAGAGTTCCTTTCTGGAAAACCAACTCCCTCTTGTGGTCAAATGAAGTTACACTTTGCACGAAGCTAACTCATTTCTTACTATTAACTAAAGAGCATTGGATGTAAGAGGAGCTGTGGTTTGTATCAGTTTCATCAGCAGAGTTGAACTAGATATGGTCCGTATGTGTAGGAAACACATGTGTTTTGTTCTGAGCACATTCACGTGCCCTGCTGTATTGGAGACTCTGGAGAGCAGGAGCGTGATTCTTGCTCTAAACAGAGTGTGTTTCTTTGATGGGAACAGTGGTCTTAATTTCCCTTCAGAAACGGAGTTAAACCACGGGCTCTGTGTCTTCCTACAAGCAAGAGTTCATTTCTGGTAAACCGAGTCACTTTTTGGTTCAAATGAAGACACAGAGTTCACAAAATCAAAGCGTATCTCACTATTAATTAAAGAGCTTTGGATGTAAGAAGAGCTGTGGTTTGTATCAGTTTCAAGCAGAGTTGAACTAGATATGGTACCTATGTGTAGAAAAGAGTTCTTAATTCTGAGCACAGTCACATTTCCTGCTGTATTAGAGACTCTGGAAAGCAGGAGCATGCTTCTTGCTCTAAAGCAGAGTGTGTTGCGGATGAGATTTCTCCTGTGAATTTCCCTTCAGTAACAGAGTCAAATCCAGGGCTGTGTGTTTTCCTACAAGCAAGAGGTCATTTCTGGTAAACACAATGAATTTTGGGCTCAAATGAGTTTACACATGTCACGAACTCAACGCGTTTCTAACTATTAAGTAAAGAGCATTCATGTAAGAGGAGCTGTGGTTTGTATCAGTTTCATAAGCAGAGTTGAACTACATATGGTCCGTATGAGTAGGAATCACAGTTCTTTTTTTTTTCTGGGCATGCTCATGGTTCTTGCTGTATTGGAGATGCTGGAAAGAAGAGCTTGCTCCTTGTGTTAAAATACAGTGTGTTTCATCGATGAGAGCAGTGGTCGGAATTTCCCATCAGAAACGGAGTTAAATCCCAGGATCTGTGTCTCCCTACAAGCATGATTTCATTTCTGGTAAACCAAGTGAATTTTGGGCTCAAATAATTTTACACAGTTCACAAACCCAAGGCGATTCTCACTATTAACTAAAGAGCATTTATGTAAGAGGAGCTGTGGTTTGTATCAGTTTCATAAGCAGAGTTGAACTACATATGGTCCATATGAGTAGGAAACACAGTTCTTTTTTTCTGGGTATGCTCTTGGTTCTTGCTGTATTGGCGAAATGGGAAAGAAGTGCTTGCTTCATGCGTTAAAATAGAGTGTGTTTCATGGATGTGACCACTGGTCTGAATTTCCCTTCAGAAACAGAGTTAAACCACAGGATCTGTGTCTTCCTACAAGCAAGATTTCATTTCTGGTAAAGCAAGTGTATTTTTGGCTCCAATAATTTTACCCAGTACACCAACAAAACATGATTCTCACTACTATCTAAAGAGCCTTTATGTAAGAGAAGCTGTGGTTTGTATCAGGTTCATAAGCAGAGTTGAACTACATATGGTCCATATGAGAAGGAAACACAGTTCTTTTTTTCTGGGCATGCTCATGATTCTTGCTGTATTGGAGACGCTGGAAAGAAGTGCTTGCTTCTTGCGTGAAAACAGAGTGTGTATCATGGATGAGAATACTGGTCTGAATTTCCCTTCAGAATCGGAGTTAAAGCCCAGGTTCTGTGTCTTCCTACAAGCAATAGTTCATTTCTGGTAAAAAACGTGAATTTTGGGATCAAATGATTTTACACAGTTCACAAACCCATCGCATTCTCACTATTAACTAAAGAGCATTTATGTAAGAGGAGCTGTGGTTTGTATCAGTTTCATAAGCAGAGTTGAAATGCATATGGTCTGTATGAGTAGGAAACACAGTTCTTCTTTTTACGCATACTCATGGTTCTTGCTGTATTGGAGACGCTGGAAAGAAGAGCTTGCTTCTTGCCTTAAAACAGAGTGAGTTTCATGAATGAGAACACTGTTCTGAATTTCCCTTCAGAAACGGAGTTAAACCCCATAATCTGTGTCTTCCTACAAGCAGGAGTTCACTTCTGGTAAACAAAGTGAATTTTGGGCTCAAATGATTTCACATAGTGCAACAACAAAACACGATTCTCACTATTTACTAAAGAACCTTTATGTAAGAGGAGCTGTGGTTTGTATCAGTTTCATAAGCAGAGTTGAACTACACATGGTGCGTATTAGTAGGAAAAAACGTTCTTTTTTTTCGGCATGATCAAGGTTCTTGCTGTATTGGAGACGCTGGAAAGAAGAGCTTGCTTCTTGCGTTAAAACAGAGTGTGTTTCATGAATGAGAACACTGTTCTGAATTTCCCTTCAGAAACGTAGTTCAACCCCAGGATCTGTGTCTTCCTACAAGCAAGAATTCATTTCTGGTAAACAACGTGAATTTTGGGATCAAATGATTTTACACAGTTCACAAACACATCGTGATTCTCACTATTAACTAAAGAGCATTTATGTAAGAGGAGCTGTGGTTTGTATCTGTTTCATAAGCCGAGTTGAACTACATATGGTCCATATATGTAGGAAACACAGTTCTTTTTTTCTCGTCATGCTCATATTTCTTGCTGTATTGGAGATGTTGGAAAGAAGAGTTTGCTTCTTGCTTTAAAACAGAGTGTGTTTCATGGATGAGAAGACTTGTCTGAATTTCCCTTCAGAAACGGAGTTAAACCCCAGGATCTGTGTCTTCCTACAAGCAGGAGTTCAATTCTGGTAAACCAAGTGATTTTGGGCTCAAATGATTTTACACAGTACACCAACAAAACAAGATTCTCACTATAAACTAAAGAGCCTTTATGTAAGAGGAGCTGTGGTTGGTATCAGTTTCATAAGCCGAGTTGAACTGCATATGGTCTGTATGAGTAGGAAACACAGTTCTTTTTTTTTGGGAATTCTAATAGTTCCTGCTGTATTGGAGACGCTGGAAAGAAGAGGATGCTTCTTGCGTTAAAACACCATGAGTTTCATGGTAGAGAACACTGGTCTGAATTTCCCTTCAGAAACGGAGTTAAACCACAGGATCTGTGTCTTCCTACAAGCAAGAGTTCATTTCTGGTAAACCAAATGAATTTTGGGCAGAAATGGTTTTACACAGTGCACAAACCCAATGCTATTCTAACTATTAACTAAAGAGCATTTATGTAAGAGGAGCTGTGGATTGTATCACTTTCATAAGCAGTGTTGAACTACATATGGTCCATATGAGTAGGAAACACAGTTCTTTTTTTCTGGGCATGCTCATGGTTCTTGCTGTATTGGACAAGCTGGCAAGAAGAGGATGCTTCTTGCCTTAAAACAGTGTGTGTTTCAGGGATGAGAACTCTGGTCTGAATATACCTTCAGAAACGGAGTTAAACCCCAGGATCAGGGTCTTCCTACAAGCAAGGGTTCAATTCTGGTAAACCCAGTGAATTCTGGGCTCAAATGTTTTCCACAGTTCTCGAAACCAACGTGATTCTCACTATGAACTAAAGAGCATTAATTTAGGAGGAGCTGTGGTTTGTATCAGTTTCATAAGCAGAGTTGAAATACATATGGTTCCTATGAGTAGAAAACACAGTTCTTTTTTTTCGGCATGCTCATTGTTCTGGCTGTATTGGAGACCCTGTAAAGAAGAGCTTCCTTCTTGCATTAAAACAGAATGTGTTTCATGGATGAGAACAGTGGTCTGAATTTCCCTTCAGAAATGGAGTTAAACCCCAGGATCTGTGTCTTCCTACAAGCAGGAGTTCATTTCTGGTAAACCAAGTGAATTTTGGGCTCAAATGATTTTACAAAGTACACCAACTAAACACGATTCTCACTAGTAACTAAAGAGCCTTTATGTAATAGGAGATGTGGTTTGTATCAGTTCATACGCAGAGTGGAACTACATATGGTCCGTATGAGTAGGAAGCACAGTTCTTATTTTCTGGGCATGCTCATGGTTCTTGCTGTATTGGAGACGCTGGAAAGAAGATCATGCTTCTGCATGAAAACAGAGTGTGTTTCATGGATGAGAACACTGGTCTGAATTTCCCTTCAGAATCGGAGTTAAACCCCAGGTTCTGGGTCTTCCTACAAGCAAGAGTTCAATTCTGGTAAACCCAGTGAATTTTGGGCTCAAATGATTTTACACAGTTCATGAACCCAACGCGATTCTCACTATGAACTAAAGAGCATTTACGTAAGAGGAGCTGTGGTTTGTATCAGTTTGATAAGCAGAGTTGAACTACATATGGTCCATATATGTAGGAAACACAGTTCTTTTTTTCTGGGGATGCTCATATTTCTTGCTGTATTGGAGACGCTGGAAAGAAGAGCTTGCTTCTTGCGTTAAAACAGAGTGTGTTTCATGGATGAGAACACTGATCTAAATTTCCCTTCACAAACAGAGTTAAACCCCAGGATCTGTGTCTTCCTACAAGCAAGGGTTCAAGTCTGGTAAACCCAGTGAATTTTGGGCTCAAATATTTTTACACAGTTTTAGAACCCAACGCGAGTATCACTATTAACTAAAGAGCATTTATATAAGAGGAGCTGTGGTTTGTATCAGTTTCATAAGCAGAGTTGAACTACATATTGTCTATATGAGTAGGAAACACAGTTCTTTTTTTCTGGGCATGCTCATATTTCTTGCTGTATTGGAGACGTTGGAAAGAAGAGATTGCTTCTTGCTTTAAAACAGAGTGTGTTTCATGGATGAGAATACTTGTCTGAATTTCCCTTCAGAAACGGAGTTAAACCCCAGTATTGTGTCTTCCTACAAGCAGGAGTTCAATTCTGGTAAACCAAGTGATTTTGGGCTCAAATGATTTTACACAGTACACCAACAAAACAAGATTCTCACTATAAACTAAAGAGCCTTTATGTAAGAGGAGCTGTGGATTGTATCAGTTTCATAAGCCGAGTTGAACTGCATATGGTCTGTATGAGTAGGAAACACAGTTCTTCTTTTAACGCATACTCATGGTTCTTGCTGTATTGGAGATGCTGGAAAGAAGAGGATGCTTCTTGCGTTAAAACAGCATGTGTTTCATGGAAGAGAACACTGGTCTGAATTTCCCTTCAGAAACGGAGTTAAACCACAGGATCTGTGTATTCCTACAAGCAATAGTTCATTTCAGGTAAACCCAGTGAATTTTGGGCTCAAATGATTTTACACCGTTCTAGAACCCAATGGGATTATCACTATTAACTAAAGAGCATTTATGAAAGAGAAGCTGTGGTCTGTATCAGTTTCATAAGCAGAGTTGAACTCCATATGGTCCGTATGAGTATGAAACACAGTTCTTTTTTTCAGGGCATTCTCATGGTTTCGCTCTATTGGACACGCTGGAAAGAAGAGCTTGCCTCTGGCATTAAAACAGAGTGTGTTTCATTAATGAGAACTCTCGTCTGAATTTCCCTTCAGAAACGGAGTTAAACCCCAGGATCTGTGTCTTCCTACATGCAAGAGTTCATTTCTGGGAAACAAAGTGAATTTTGGGCTCAAATGATTTTACACAGCTCACAAACCCATCTCGATTCTCACTAATAACTAAAGAGCATTTATGTAAGAGGAGCTGTGGTTTGTATCAGTTTCATAAGCAGAGTAGAACTGCATATGGTCTGTATGAGGAGGAAACACATGTCTTTTTTTCTGGGCATTCTCATGGTTCTTGCTGTATTGGAGACGCTGGAAAGAATAGGATGCTTCTTGCCTTAAAACAGAATGTTTGTCAGGGATGAGAACTCTAGTCTGAATTTCCCTTCAGAAACATAGTTAGTCTACAGGATCTGTGTCTTCCTACAAGCAAGAGTTCATTTCTGGGAAACCAAGTGAATGTTGGGCTCAAATGATTTTACACAGTTCACTAACCCAACGCGCTTTTCACTATTAAATAAAGAGCATTTATGTAGGAAGAGCTGTGGTTTGTATCAGTTTCATAAGCAGAGTTGAACTGCATATGGTCTGTAGGAGGAGGAAATTCAGTTCTTTTTTTCGGGGCATTCTCATGGTTCTTGCTGTATTGGAGACGCTGAAAAGAAGGGCTTGCTTCTTGCGTGAAAACAGAGTGTGTTTCATGGATGAGAACACTGGTCTGAATTTTCCTTCAGAAACGGAGTTAAACAGCAGGATCTGTGTCTTCTTACAAGCAAGAGTTCATTTCTGGGAAACCAAGTGAATTTTGTGCTCAAATTATTTTACACAGTTCACTAACGCAACGCGATACTCACTATTAACTAAAGAGCATTTATGTTAGAGGAGCTGTGGTTTGTATCAGGTTAATAATCAGAGTTGAACTGCATATGGTCTGTAAGAATAGGAAACCGTTCTTTTTTTCTGGGCATTCTCATGGTTCTTGCTGTAATGGAGACCCTGGAAAGAAGAGCTTGCTTCTTGCATTAAAACAGAGTGTGTTTCATGGATGAGAACTCTGGTCTGAATTACTCTTCAGAAACGGAGTTAAACTCCAGGATCTGTGTCTTCCTACAAGCAAGAGTTCATTTGTGGTAAACCAAGGGATTTTGGGCTCAAAATATTTTACACAGTTCTAGACCCCAACGTGATTATCACTATTAACTAAAGAGCATTTATGTAACAGGAGCTGTGGTCTGCATCAGTTTCATAAGCAGAGTTGAACGACATATGGTCCGTATGTTTAGGAAACCCAGTTCTTTTTTTCTGGGCATGCTCTTTGTTCTTTCTGTATTGGAGACACTGGAAAGAAGAGGATGCTTCTTGCCTTAAAACAGAGTGTTTTTCAGGGATGAGAACTCTGGTCTGAATTTCCCTTCCGAAACGGAGTTAAACCACAGGATCTGTGTCTTCCTACAAGCAAGAGGTCATTTCTGGTAAACGCATTGAATTTTGGGCTCAAATGATTTCTCTCAGTTCAAGAACCCAAAGTAATTCTCACTATTAACTAAAGAGCATTTATGTAAGAGGGGCTGTGGTTTGTATCAGTTTCATAAGCAGAGTTGAACTACATATTGTCCGTATGAGTAGGAAACACAGTTCTTTTTTTCTGGGCATGGTCATGGTTCTTGCTGTATTGAGGACGCTGGAAAGAAGAGCTTGCTTCCTGCGGAAAACAGAGTGTGTTTCATGGATGAGAACACTGGCCTGAATTTCCCTTCAGAAACGTAGTTAAACTACAGGATCTGTGTCTTCCTACAAGCAAGAGTTCATTTCTGGGAAACCAAGTGAATTTTGGGCTCAAATGATTTTACACAGTTCACGAAACCAACGCAATTCTCACTATTAACTAAAGAAATTATGTAAGAAGAGCTGTGGCTGGTATCAGTGTCTTAAGCACAGTTGAACTATATATGGTCTGTAGGAGTAGGAAACACAGTTCTTTTTTTCTTGGCATGCTCATGGTTCTTGCTTTATTGGAGACGCTGGAAAGAAGAGGATGCTTCCGGCGTTAAAACAGCATGTGTTTCATGGATGAGAACACTGGTCTGAATTTCCCTTCAAAATCGGAGTTAAACCACAGGATCTGTGTGTACCTAAAAGCAACAGTTCATTTCTGCTCAACTAAGAGAATTTTGGGGTGAAATGATTTTACAAGTGCAAGAACCCAACGCGATTCTAACTATGAATTAAAGAGCATTTTTGTAAGAGGAGCTGGGGTTTGTATCAGTTTCATAAGCAGAGTTGAACTGCATATGGTCTGTGTGAGGAGGAAACAGAGTTCTTTTTTTCTGGGCCTGTGCATGATTCTTGCTGTATTGGAGACGCTGGAAAGAATAGGATGCTTCTTGCCTTAAAACAGAGTGTTTTCAGGGAGGAGAACTCTGGTCTGAATTTCCCTTCAGAATCAGAGTTAAACCCCAGGATCTGTGTGTTCCTACAGGCAAGAGTTCATTTCTGGTAAACCAAGTGAATTTTCGGCTCATATGATTTTACACAGTTCAAGAACCCTATGCGATTCTCCCTATTAACTAAAGAGCATTTATGTAAGAGGAGCTGTGTTTTGTACCAGTTTCATAAGAAGAGTTGAACTACATATGGCCCGTATGTGTAGGAAACACAGTTTGTTTTTTCAGGGCATCGATATGGTTCTTGCTTCATTGGACACGCTGTAAGGAAGAGCTTGCTTCTTGCGTTAAAACAGAGTCTATTTCATGGATGAGAACACTGGTCTTAATTTCCCTTCTGAAACGGATTTAATCCCCATGATCTTCGTCTTCCTACAAGCAGGAGTTCATTTCTGGTAAACCAAGTGAATATTGGGCTCAAATGATTTTACACAGTACACCAACAAAACAAGATTCTCAAGATTAACTAAAGAGCCTTTATGTAAGAGGAGCTGTGGTTTGCATCAGTTTCATGAGCAGAGTTGAACTACATATGGTCCGTATGAGTAGGAAACACAGTTCTTGTGTTCTGGGCATGCACATGTTTCTTGCTGTATTGGAGACCCTGGAAAGATGAGCTTGCTTCTTGCGTGAAAACAGAGTGTGTTTCATAGATGAGAACACTGGTCTGAATTTCTCTTCAATATCAGAGTTAAACCGCAGGATCTGTGTGTTCCTACAAGCAACAGTTCATTTCTGGTAAACCAAGTGAATTTTGGGTTCAAATGATTTTACACAGTTCAAGAGCCCAATGTGATTCTCAGTATTAAGTAAAGAGCATTTATGTAAGATGAGCTGTGGTTTGTACCAGTTTCATAAGCAGAGTTGAACTACATATGGTCCATATGAGTAGGAAACACTGTTCTTTTCTTCAGGGCATGAATATGGTTCTTGCTGTATAAGAACGCTGGAAAGAAGAGCTTGCTTCTTGCATTAAAACAGAGTGTGTTTCATGGATGACAACACTGGTCTGAATTTCCCTTCAGATACGGAGTTAAACCCCATGATCTGTGTCTTCCTACAAGCAAGTGTTCATTTTGGCAAACACAGCGAATTTTGTGCTCAAAAGATTTTACACAGTTCACGAACACATCGCGATTCTAACGATTAACTAAAGAGAATTTATGTAATAGGAGTTGTGGTATATAAGTTTCATAAGCAGAGTTGAACTACATATGGTCCATATGAGTAGGAAACACAGTTCTTTTTTTCTAGGAATGCTCATATTTCCTGCGTATTGGTTACGCTGGAAAGAAGAGATTCTTTCTTGCGTTTTAACAGAGTGTATTTCATGGATGAGAACACTGGTCTGAATTTCCCTTCAGAAATGTTTTATACCCCAGGTTCTGTGTTTTCCTACAAGCAGGAGTCCATTTCTGGTAAACCAAGTGAATATTGGGCTCGAATGATTTTACACAGTACACCAACAAAACAAGATTCTCACTATTAACTAAAGAGCCTTTATGTAAGAGGAGCCTTGGTTTGTATCAGTTTCGTAAGCAGAGTTGAACTACATATGGTCCATATGATTAGGAAACAGCTCTTTTTTTCTGGGCATGCTCATGGTCTGGCTGTATTGCAGACGCCCGAAAGAAGAGCTTGCTTCTTGCGGGAAAACATTGTGTGTTTCATGGATGAGAACACTGGACTGAATTTCCGTTCAGAATCAGAGTTATACCCCAGGATCTGTGTCTTCCTACAAGCAAGAATTCTTTTCTGGTAAAACAAGTGAATTTGGGGCTCAAATGATTTTTCACAGTTCACAAACCCAACGCGTTTCTCACTATTAACTAAAGAGCATTTATGTAAGTGGAGCTGTGGTTTGTATCAGTTTCATAAGCAGAGTTGAACTGCATATCGTCTGTATGAGTGGGAAACACAGTTCTTTTTTTCTGGCCATTCTCATGGTTCTTGCTGTATATGATATGCTGGAAAGAATAGGATGATTCTTGCCTTAAAACAGAATGTTTGTCAGGGATGAGAACTCCAGTCTGAATTTCCCTTCAGAAACGGAGTTTAACCACAGGTTCTGTGTCTTCCTACAAGCAAGAGTTCATTTCTGGTAAACCCAGTGAATTTTGGGCTCAAATGATTTTACACAGTTCACGAACCCAACGCGATTCTCACTATTACCTAAAGAGCATTTATGTAAGAGGAGCTGTGGATTCTATCAGTTTCATAAGCAGAGTAGAACTGCATATGGTCTGTATGAGGAGGAAACACAGTTCTTTTTATTCGTGGCATTCTCCTGGTTCTTAATGTATTGGACAGGCTGGAAAGAAGAGGATGCTTACTGCGTTAAAACAGAGTGTGTTTCATGGATGAGAACTCTGTTTGAAATTCCCTTTAGAAACGGAGTTAAACCCCAGGATCTGTGTCTTCCTACAAGCAAGAGTTCATTTCTGGTAAACCCATTGAATTTTGGGCTCAAAAGATTTTACACAGTTCATGAACCCAACGCGATTATCACTATTAACTAAAGAGCATTTATGAGACAGGAGCTGTGGTCTGTATCAGTTTCATAAGCAGAGTTCAACTACATATGGTCCGTATAAGTAGGAAACTCAGTTCTTCATTTCTCGGCATGCTCATGGTTCTTGCTGTATTGGAGACGATGGAAAGAAGAGCTTGCTTCTTGCCTTATAACAGAGTGTTTTTCAGGGATGAGAACTCTGATCTGAATTTCTCTTCAGAAATGGAGTTATACCCCAGGATCTGTGTCTTCCTACAAGCAAGAGTTCATTTCTGGTAAATTCAGTGAATTTGGGGCTGAAATGATTTTTCGCAGTTCCCGAACCCAACGCGATTCTCACTGTTAACTAAAGAGCATTGATGTAAGAGGAGCGGTGGTTTGTATCAGTTTCGTAAGCAGAGTTGAACTGCATATGGTCTGTATGAGTTAGGAAACACAATTCTTTTTTTCTCGGCATGCTCATGGGTCTTGCTGTATTGGAGACGCTGGAAAGAATAGGAGGCTTCTTGCCATAAAACAGCATGTGTTTCATGAATGAGAACACTGGGCTCAATTTCCCTTCAGAAACGGTGTTAAACCCCAGGATCTGTGTCTTCCTACAAGCAAGAGTTCATTTCTGGTATTCCCAGTGAATTTTGGGCTCAAATGATTTTACACTGTTCAAAAACCCATGGCGATTCTCAATATTAACTAAAGAGCATTTATGTAAGAGGAGCTGTGGTTTGTATCAGTTTCAAAAGCAGAGTTGAACTCCATATGGTCTGTATGAGGAGGAAACACAGTTCTTTTTTTCGGGGCATTCTCATGGTTCTTGGTGTATAGGAGATGCTGGAAAGAAGAGCTTGCTTCTTGCGTGAAAACAGAGTGTGTTCCATGGATGAGAACACTGGTTTGAATTTCCCTTCAGAAACGGATTTAAACTCCAGGATCTGTTTCTTCCTACAAGCAGGAGTTCATTTCTGGTAAACCAAGTGAATATTGGGCTCAAATGATTTTACACAGTACACCAACAAAACAAGATTCTCACTATTAACTAAAGAGCATTTATGTAAGTGGAGCTGTGGTTTGTATCAGTTTCATAAGCAGAGCTGAACTGCATATCGTCTGTATGAGTGGGAAACACAGTTCTTTTTTTCTGGGCATTCTCATGGTTCTTGCTGTATATGATATGCTGGAAAGAATAGGATGATTCTTGCCTTAAAACAGAATGTTTGTCAGGGATGAGAACTCCGGTCTGAATTTCCCTTCAGAAACGGTTTAACCACAGGATTGGCGTCTTCCTACAAGCAAGAATTCATTTATGGTAAACCCAGTGAATTTTGGGCTCAAATGATTTCACACAGTCCATGAACCCCAGGCGATTCTCACTATTAACTAAAGAGCGTTTATGTAAGAGGAGCAGTGGTCTGTATCAGTTTCATAAGCAGAGTTGAACTGCATATGGTCTGTATGAGGAGGAAACCCAGTTCTTTTTTTCGTGGCATTCTCCTGGTTCTTACTGTATTTTACACGCTGGAAAGAATAGGAGGCTTCTTGTCGTAAAACAGCATGTGTTTCATGAATGAGAACACTGGGCTCAATTTCCCTTCAGAAACTGAGTTAAACCCCAGGATCTGTGTCTTCCTACAAGCAAGAAGTCATTTCTGGTAAACCCATTGATTTTTGGGCTCAAATGATTTTACACAGTACACGAACAAAACAAGATTCTCAGTATTAACTAAAGGGCCTTTATGTAAGAGGAGCTGTATTTTGTATCAGTTTCATAGGCAGAATTGAACTATATATGTTCTGTATGAGTAGGAAACACAGTTCGTTTTTTCTGGCCATGCTCATTGTTCTTGCTCTAGTGGAGACGCTGGAAAGAATAGGATTCTTCTTGCCTTAAAACAGAATGTTTGTTAGGGATGAGACCTCTGGTCTGAATTTCCCTTCAGAAATGGAATTCAACCCCAGCATCTGTGTCTTCCTACAAGCAAGAGTTCATTTCTGGTAAACCTATTGAATTTGGGCTAAAATGATTTTTCGCAGTTCACGAACCCAACGCGATTCACACGATTAACTAAAGAGCATTTATGTAAGAGGTCTGTGGTTTGTATCAGTTTCATAGGCAGAGTTGATGTACATATGGTCTGTATGAGTAGAAAACACAGTTCTTTTTTGAGGCCATGCTCATGGTTCTTGCTGTATTGGATACCCTGGAAAGAAGAGCTTGCTTCTTACATTAAAACAGAGTGTGTTTCATATATGAGAACCCTGTTCTGAATTTCCCTTCAGAAACGGAGTTATACCCCAGGATCAGTGTCTTCCTACAAGCAAGAGTTCATTTCTGTTAAACCTAGAGAATTTGGGGCTATAATGATTTTTCGCAGTTCAAGAACCCAACATGATTCTCACTATTAACTAAAGAGCATTTATGTAAGAGGAGCTGTGGTTTGTATCAGTTACATAGGAAGTGTTGAACAACATATGGTCCGTATGAGTAGGAAACACAGTTCTTTTTTTCTGGGATGGTCATGGCCTTGTTGTATTGGTGACACTGGAAAGAAGAGCTTGCGTCCTGCGGGAAAACAGAGTGTGTTTCATGGATGAGAACACTGGTCTGAATTTCCCTTAAGAAACGCAGTTAAACCCCACAATCTGTGTCTTCCTACAAGCAAGAGTTCATTTCTGGTATTCCCAGTGAATTTTGGGCTCAAATGATTTTACACTGCTCAAAAACCCATCGCGATTTTCAATATTAACTAAAGAGCATTTATGTAAAAGTAGCTGTGGTTTGTATCAGTTTCAAAAGCAGAGTTGAACTCCATATGGTCTGTATGAGGAGGAAACACAGTTCTTTTTTTCGGGGCATTCTCATGGTTCTTGGTGTATAGGAGATGCTGGAAAGAAGAGCTTGCTTCTTGCGTGAAAACAGAGTGTGTTTCATGGATGAGAACACTGCTCTGAATTTCCCTTCAGAAACGGAGTTAAACCACAGCATCTGTGTCTTCCTACAAGCAAGAGTTCATTTCTGGTAAACCAAGTGAATTTTGGGCTCAAATGATTTTACACAGTTCACGAACCAGACGCGATTCTCACTATTAACTAAAGAGCATTTAAGTAAGAGGAACTGTGGATTGTATCAGTTTCATGAGCAGAGTTCAACTACATATGGTCCGTATGATTAGGAAACACAGTTCTTTTACTCATGCCTTACTCATGGTTCTTGCTGTATTGAAGAGGCTGTTACGAAGAGCATGTGTCTTGCGTTAAAATAGAGTGAGTTTCATAGATGAGATCACTGGTTGAATTTCCCTTCAGAAACGGAGTTAAACCACAGCATCTGTGTCTTCCTACAAGCAAGAGTTCATTTCTGGTAAACCAAGTGAATTTTGGGCTCAAATGATTTTACACAGTTCACGAACCAGACGCGATTCTCACTGTTAACTAAAGAGCAGTTATGTAAGTGGAGCTGTGGTTTGTATCAATTTCATAAGCATAGTTGAACTGCATATGGTCCGTATGAGTAGGAAACACAGTTCTTTTTTTTTAGGGCATGCTCATGGAACTTGCTGTTTTGGAGACACTGGAAAGAAGAGCTTGCTCCTTGCATTAAAACAGAGTGTGTTTCATGGATCAGAACACTGGTCTGCATTTCCTTTCAGAAACGGAGTTAATCCCAAGGATCTGTGTCTTCGTACAAGCCAGAGTTAATTTCTGGTAAACAAAGAGAATTTTGGGCTTAAATGATTTTACACACTTCCGAAACCCATCGCGATTCTCACTCTTCACTAAATAGCATTTATATAACAGGAGCTGTGGATTGTATGAGTTTCATGAGCAGAGTTGAACTACATATGGTCCGTATGAGTAGGAAACACAGTTCTTTTTTTCTGGTCCTGCTCATGGTTCTTGCTGTATTTGAGACGCTAGAAAGAAGAGCGTGCGTGCTTCTTGCGTTAAAACAGAGGGTGTTTCATGGATGAGACCACTGGTCTGAATTTCCCATCAGAAACGGATTTAAACACAAGGATCTGTGTCTTCCTACAAGCAAGAGTTCATTTCTGGTACACAAAGAGAATTTTGGGCTTAAATGATTTTACACAGTCCCGAAACCCATCGGGTTTCTCAATATTCACTAAACAGCATTTATATAACAGGAGCTGTGGATTGTATGAGTTTCATGAGCAGAGGTGAACTACATATGGTCCGCATGAGTAGGAAACATAGTTCTTTCTTTCAGGTCTCGCTCATGGTTCTTGCTGTATTTGAGACGCAAGAAAGAAGAGCGTGCATGCTTCTTGCGTTAAAACAGAGGGTGTTTCATGGAAGAGAACACTGGTCTGAATTTCCCTTCAGAAACGGAGTTAAACCCAAGGATCTGTGTCTTCTTACAAGCAAGAGTTCATTTCTGGTAAACAAAGAGAATTTGGGCTTAAATGATTTTACACAGTTCAGAAACCCATCGTGATTATCACTATCAACTAAAGAGCATTAATGTAGGAGGAGCTGTGGATTGTATCAGTTTCATAAGCAGAGTTGAACTACATATGGTCCGTATGAGTAGGAAATTCAGTCCTTTTTTTCATGCCTTGCTCATGGTTCTTGCTGTATTGAAGAGGCTGTTAAGAAGAGCATGCGTCTTGCGTTAAAATAGAGCGAGTTTCATGGATGAGAACACTGGTTGAATTTCCCTTCAGAAACGGAGTTAAACCACAGCATCTGTGTCTTCTTAAAGCAAGAGTTCATTTCTGGTAAACCAAGTGAATTTTGGGCTCAAATGATTTTACACAGTTCACGAACCCAACACGATTCTCACGATTAACTAAAGAGCATTTATGTAAGTGGAGCTGTGGATTGTATCAGTTTCATAAGCAGAGTTGAATTACATATGGTGCGTAAGTGAAGGAAACACAGTTCTTTTATTTAGGGCATGCTCAAGGCACTTGCTGTATTGGAGACACTGGAAAGAAGAGCTTGCTTCTTGTGTTAAAACAGAGTGTGTTTCATGGATCAGAACACTGGTCTGCATTTCCTTTCAGAAACGGAGTTAATCCCAAGGATCTGTGTCTTCGTACAAGCCAGAGTTAATTTCTGGTAAACAAAGAGAATTTTGGGCTTAAATGATTTTACACACTTCCGAAACCCATCGCGATTCTCACTCTTCACTAAATAGCATTTATATAACAGGAGCTGTGGATTGTATGAGTTTCATGAGCAGAGTTGAACTACATATGGTCCGTATGAGTAGGAAACACAGTTCTTTTTTTCTGGTCCTGCTCATGGTTCTTGCTGTATTTGAGACGCTAGAAAGAAGAGCGTGCGTGCTTCTTGCGTTAAAACAGAGGGTGTTTCATGGATGAGACCACTGGTCTGAATTTCCCATCAGAAACGGATTTAAACACAAGGATCTGTGTCTTCCTACAAGCAAGAGTTCATTTCTGGTACACAAAGAGAATTTTGGGCTTAAATGATTTTACACAGTCCCGAAACCCATCGGGTTTCTCAATATTCACTAAACAGCATTTATATAACAGGAGCTGTGGATTGTATGAGTTTCATGAGCAGAGGTGAACTACATATGGTCCGCATGAGTAGGAAACATAGTTCTTTCTTTCAGGTCTCGCTCATGGTTCTTGCTGTATTTGAGACGCAAGAAAGAAGAGCGTGCATGCTTCTTGCGTTAAAACAGAGGGTGTTTCATGGAAGAGAACACTGGTCTGAATTTCCCTTCAGAAACGGAGTTAAACCCAAGGATCTGTGTCTTCTTACAAGCAAGAGTTCATTTCTGGTAAACAAAGAGAATTTGGGCTTAAATGATTTTACACAGTTCAGAAACCCATCGTGATTATCACTATCAACTAAAGAGCATTAATGTAGGAGGAGCTGTGGATTGTATCAGTTTCATAAGCAGAGTTGAACTACATATGGTCCGTATGAGTAGGAAATTCAGTCCTTTTTTTCATGCCTTGCTCATGGTTCTTGCTGTATTGAAGAGGCTGTTAAGAAGAGCATGCGTCTTGCGTTAAAATAGAGCGAGTTTCATGGATGAGAACACTGGTTGAATTTCCCTTCAGAAACGGAGTTAAACCACAGCATCTGTGTCTTCTTAAAGCAAGAGTTCATTTCTGGTAAACCAAGTGAATTTTGGGCTCAAATGATTTTACACAGTTCACGAACCCAACACGATTCTCACGATTAACTAAAGAGCATTTATGTAAGTGGAGCTGTGGATTGTATCAGTTTCATAAGCAGAGTTGAATTACATATGGTGCGTAAGTGAAGGAAACACAGTTCTTTTATTTAGGGCATGCTCAAGGCACTTGCTGTATTGGAGACACTGGAAAGAAGAGCTTGCTTCTTGTGTTAAAACAGAGTGTGTTTCATGGATGAGAACACTGGTCTGAATTTCCCTTCAGAAACTGAGTTAAACCAAAGGATCTGTGTCTAACTACAAGCAAGAGTTCATTTCTGGTAAACCAAGTGAATTTTGGGCTCAAATGATATTACACAGTTCAAGAACCCAACGCGATTCTCTCTATTAACTAAAGAGAATTTAAGTAAGTGGAGCTGTGGTTTGTATCAGTTTCATTATCAGAGGTGAACTACGTATGGTCCCTATGAGTAGGAAACACAGTTCTGTTTTCAAGGCCTTGCTCATGGTTCTTACTGTATTGGAGAGGCTGGAAAGAAGAGCATGCTTCTTGCATTAAAACAGAGTGAGTTGCATGGATGAGAACAGTGGTCTGAAATTCCCTTTAGAAACGGAGTTAAACCACAGGATCTGTGTCTTCCTACAAGCAAGATTTCATTTCTGGTAAACCAAGTGAATTTTGGGCTCAAATGGTTTTACACAGTTCAGAAACCCATCGCAATTCTCATTATTAACTAAAGAGCATTTATGTAAGAGGAGCTGTGGTTTGTATCAGTTTCATAAGCAGAGTTCAACTACATATGGTCCGTATGATTAGGAAACACTGTTCTTTTACTCATGCCTTAATCATGGTTCTTGCTGTACTGGAGATGCTGGAAAGAAGAGCATGGTTCTTGCGTTAAAACAGAGTGAGTTCCATGGATGAGAACACTGGTATGATATTTCCTTCAGAAACGGAGTTAAACGCCAGTATCTGTGTCTTCCTACAAGGTAGCGTTCATTTCTAGTCACCCAAGTGAATTTTGGGCTCCAATGATTTTACACTGTTAAAGAACCCAACGCGATTCTCACTATTAACTAAAGAGCGTATATGTAATTGGAGCTGTAGTTTGTATCAGTTTCATAAGCAGAGTTGAACTACATATGGTCCCTATAATTATGAAATACTGTTCTTTTTCTGGGCATGCTCAAGGTTCTTGCTGTATTAGAGATGCTTGAAAGAAGAGCGTGCGTGCTTCTTGCGTTAAAACAGAGTGTGTTCCATGGAAGAGAAAACTAGTCTGAATTTCTATTCAGAAACGGGGTGAAACCACTAGATCTGTGGCTTCCTACAAGCAAGTGTTCATTTCTTGTAAACCAAGTGATTTTGGGCTCAAATGATTTTACACAGTTAAAGAAACCAACGCTATTCTCACCTTAACTAAAGAGCATTTATGTAAGTGGAGCTGTGGTTTGTATCAGTTTCATTATCAGAGTTGAACTACATATGGTCGGTATGAGTGGGAAACACAGTTCTTTTTTTAGGGTGTGCTCATGGAACTTCCTCTATTGGAGACACTGGAAAGAAGAGCTTGCTTCTTGCATTAAAATAAAGTGTGTTTCATGGATGAGAACACTGGTTGGAATTTCCCTTCAGAAAGTGTGTTAAACCCAAGGATCTGTGTCTTCCTACAAGCAAGAGTTCATTTCTGGTAAACAAGGAGAATTTTGGGCTTAAATGATTTTACACAGTTCAGAAACCCATCGCGATTCTCACTATTAACTAAATAGCATTTATGTAAGTGGGGCTGTGAATTGTATAAGTTTCATGAGCAGAGGTTAACTACATATGGTCTGTATGAATAGGAAACACAGTTCTTTCTTTCAGGCCTTGCCCATGGTTCTTGCTCTATTGGAGATGCTGGAAAGTAGAGCATGCTTCTTGCATTAAAACAGAGTTATTTCCATGGATGAGAACACTGGTCTGAATTTCCCTTCAGAAACGGGGTTAAACCACTGGATCTGGGTCTTCCTACAAGCAAGAGTTCATTTCTGGTAAACAAAGAGAATTTTGGGATTAAAGGATTATACACCGTTTAGAAATCCATGGCGATTCTAACTATTAACTAAAGAGCATTTATGTAAGAGGACCTGTGGATTGTATCAGTTTCATGAGCAGAGTTGAACAACATATGGTCCCTATGAGTAGGAAACACAGATCTTTTTTTCAGGCCGTGCTCAGGGTTCTTGATGTATTGGAGAGGCTGGAAAAAAGATCATGCTTCTTGCATTAAAACAGAGTGAGTTCAATGGATGAGAACACTGGTCTGAATTTCGCTTCAGAAACAGAGTTAAACCACAGGATCTGTGTCTTCCTACAAGCAAGAGTTAATTTCTGGTAAACCACGTTAATTTTGGGCTCAAATGATTTTACACCATTCAAGAAACCAAAGCGATACGCACTATTAACTAAAGAGCATTTATGTAAGTGGAGCCTTGGTTTGTATCAGTTTCATAAGCAGAGGTGAACTACGTATGGTCCGTATGAGTAGGAAAGACAGTTCTTTTTTTCTTTGAATGCTCATGGTTTTTGCTGAATTATAGACGCTTGAAAGAAGAGCGTGCGTGCTTCTTGTGTTAAAACAGCATGTGTTTCATGGATGAGAACACTGGTCTGAATTTCCCTTCAGAAACGGAGTTAAACCACAGGATCTGTGTCTTCCTACAAGCAAGAGTTCATTTCTGGTAAACCAAGTGAATTTTGTGCTCAAATGGTTTTACACAGTTCACGAACCCAACACGATTCTCACGATTAACTAAAGAGCATTTATGTAAGTGGAGCTGTGGTTTGTATCAATTTCATAAGCAGAGTTGAACTACATATGGTCCGTATGAGTAGGAAACACAGTTCTTTTTTTTAGGGCATGCTCATGGAACTTCCTGTATTGGAGACACTGGAAAGAAGAGCTTGCTCCTTGCATTAAAACAGAGTGTGTTTCATGGATCAGAACACTGGTCTGAATTTCCTTTCAGAAACGGAGTTAAACCCAAAGATCTGTGTCTTCGTACAAGCAAGAGTTGTTTTCTGGTAAACAAAGAGTATTTTGGGCTTAAATGATTTTACACAGTTCAGAGACCCATCGCAATTCTCACTATTAACTAAAGAGCATTTAAGTAAGAGGAGCTGTGGATTGTATCAGTTTCATAAGCAGAGTTCATCTACATATGGTCCTTATGAGTAGCAAACACAGTTCTTTTATTCATGCCTTGCTCATGGTTC
Organism: Onychomys arenicola; assembly: GCA_949786405.1. Taxonomy (NCBI): domain Eukaryota; kingdom Metazoa; phylum Chordata; class Mammalia; order Rodentia; family Cricetidae; genus Onychomys; species Onychomys arenicola. The sequence continues at coordinate 75,290 of CATKUM010000035.1, forward strand.
TTGCTGTACTGGAGATGCTGGAAAGAAGAGCATGGTTCTTGCGTTAAAACAGAGTGAGTTCCATGGATGAGAACACTGGTCTGATATTCCCTCAGAAACGGAGTTAATCGCCAGTATCTGTGTCTTCCTACAAGCTAGCGTTTATTTCTGGTCAACCTAGTCAATTTTGGGCTCCAATGATTTTACACAGTTCAAGAACCCAACACGATTTTCACTATTAACTAAAGAGCGTTTATGTAATTGGAGCGGTGGTTTGTATCAGTTTCATAAGCAGAGTTGAACTACATATGGTCCCTATAAGTTGGAAATACTGTTCTTTCTCTGGGCATGCTCAAGGTTCTTGCTGTATTAGAGATGCTTGAAAGAAGAGCGTGCGTGCTTCTTGCGTTAAAACAGAGTGTGTTCCATGGAAGAGAAAACTGTTCTGAATTTCCATTCAGAAATGGAGTGAAACCACTGGATCTGTGGCTTCCTACAAACAAGTGTTCATTTCTTGTAAAACAAGTGATTTTGGGCACAAATGATTTTACACAGTTCAAGAAACCAAAGCGATACTCACTATTAACTAAAGAGCATTTGTGTAAGTGGAGCCTTGGTTTGTATCAGTTTCATAAGCAGAGTTGAACTACATATGGTCCGTATGAGTAGGAAACACAGTTCTTTTTTTATGGCATGCTCATGGAACTTGCTGTATTGGAGACACAGGAGAGAAGAGCTTGCTTCCTGTGTTAAAACAGAGTGTGTTCCATGGATGAGAACACTGGTCTGAATTTCCCTTCTGAAACGGAATTAAACCACACTATCTGTGTCTTCCTGCAAGCAAGAGTTCATTTCGGGTAAACAAAGAGAATTTTGGGCTTAAATGATTTTACACAGTTCAGAAATCCATCGAGATATTCTCACTATTAACTAAATAGCATTTATGTAAGAGGAGCTGTGGATTGTATCAGTTTCATAAGCAGAGTTGAACTACATATGGTCCGTATGAGTAGGAAACTCAGTTCTTTTTTTCTGAGCATGCTCATTGTTCTTGCTGTATTCGAGACCCTGGAAAGAAGAGTGTGTGTGCTCTTTGCGTTAAATCATAGTGTGTTTCATGGATGAGAACACTGTTCTGAATTTCCCTTCAAAAACGGAGTTAAACCCAAGGATCTGTGTCTTCCTACAAGCAAGAGTTCATTTCTGGTAAACAAAGAGATGTTTGGCCTTAAATGATTTTACACACTTCAGAAACCCATCGCAATTCTCACTATTTACTAAAGAGCATTTAAGTAAGAGGAGCTGTGTTTTGTTTCAGTTTCATAAGCAGAGGTGAACTACATATGATCCGTATGAGTAGGAAACACAGTTATTTTTTTAAGGCCTAGCTCATGGTTCTTGCTATATTGGAGATGCTGGAAAGAAGAGCATGCTTCTTGCATTAAAACAGAGTGAGTTCCATGGAGGAGAACACTGGTCTGAATTTCCCTTCAGAAATGGAGTTAAACCACAGGATCTGTGTCTTCCTACAAGCAAGAGTTCATTTCTGGTAAACCAAGTGAATTTTGGGCTCAAATGGTTTTACACAGTTCACTAACCCAACGAGATTCTCACTATTCCATAAAGAGCCTGTATGTAATTGGAGCTGTGGTTTGTATCAGTTTCATAAGCAGAGTTGAACTACACATTATCCCTATAAGTTGGAAATACTGTTCTTTTTTTCTGGGCATGCTCAAGTTTCTTGCTGTATTAGAGATGCTTGAAAGAAGAGCGTGTGTGCTTCTTGCATTAAAACAGAGTGGGTTCCATGGAAGTGAACACTGGTCTGAATTTCCATTCAGAAGCAGAGTGAAACCACTGGATCTGTGTCTTCCTACAAGCAAGTGTTCATTTCTGGTCAACCAAGTGATTTTGGGCTCAAATGATTTTACACAGTTCAAGAACCCAACGCTATTCTCACCTTAACCAAAGAGCATTTATGTAAGTGGAGCTGTGGTTTGTACCAGTTTCATTATTTGAGTTGAACTCCATATGGTCGGTATGAGTGGAAAACACAGTTCTTTTTTTTAGGGCATGCTCATGGAAGTTGCTCTATTGGAGACATTGGAAAGAAGAGCTTGCTTCTTGCGTTGAAATATAGTGTGTTTCATGGATGAGAACACTTGTCAGAATTTCCCTTCAGAAACGGAGTTAAACCCAAGGATCTGTGTCTTTCTACAAGCAAGATTTCATTTCTGGTAAACAAAGAGAATTTTGGGCTTAAATGATTTTACACAGTTCAGAAACCCATGGCAATTCTCACTATTAACTAAAGAGCATTTATGTAAGAGCATCTATGGATTGTATCAGTTTCATAAGCAGAGGTGAACTACATGTGGTCCGTATGTGTAGGAAACACAGTTCTTTTTTTCTGGCCTTGCTCATGGTTCTTGCTGTATTGGAGATGCTGGAAAGAAGAGCATGCGTCTTGCGTTAAAACAGAGTAAGTTCCATGGAAGAGAACACTGGTCTGAATTTCCCTTGAGAAACGGACTTAAACCGCAGGATCTGTGTCTGTCTACAAGTCAGAGTTCATTTCTGGTCAACCAAGTGAATTTTGGGATCAAATGATTTTACACAGTTTAAGAACCCAATGCGATTCTCACTATTAACTAAAGAGCATATATGTTAGTTGAGCTGTGCTTTGTATCAGTTTCATAAGCAGAGTTTAACTACATATGGTCCGTATGAGTAGGAAACACAGTTCTTTTTTTTATGGCATGCTCATGGAACTTGCTGTATTGGAGACACTGGAAAGAAGAGCTTGCGTCTTGCGTGAAAACAGAGTGGGTTTCATGGATGAGAACACTGGTCTGAATTTCCCTTCAGAAACGGAGTTAAACCCAAGGATCTGTGTCTTCCTACAAGCAAGAGTTCATTTCTGGTAAACAAAGAGAATTTTGGGCTTAAATGATTTTACACAGTCCCGAAACCCATCCCGTTTCTCACTATTCACTAAATAGCATTTATATAACAGGAGCTGTGGATTGTATGAGTTTCATGAGCAGAGGTGAACTACATATTGTCCGCATGTGTAGGAAACATAGTTCTTTCCTTCAGGTCTTGCTCATGGTTCTTGCTGTATTGGAGATGCTGGAAAGAAGAGCATGCTTCTTGAGTTAAAACAGAGTTAGTTCCATGGATGAGAACACTGGTCTGAATTTCCCTTCAGAAATGGAGTTAAACCCAAGGATCTGTGTCTTCCTACAAGCAAGAGTTCATTTCTGGTAAACAAAGAGAATTTTGGGCTTAAATGATTTTACACAGTCTCGAAACCCATCCCGTTTCTCACTATTCACTAAATAGCATTTATATAACAGGAGCTGTGGATTGTATGAGTTTCATGAGCAGAGGTGAACTACATATTGTCCGCATGTGTAGGAAACATAGTTCTTTCCTTCAGGTCTTACTCATGGTTCTTGCTGTATTGGAGATGCTGGAAAGAAGAGCATGCTTCTTGAGTTAAAACAGAGTTAGTTCCATGGATGAGAACACTGGTCTGAATTTCCCTTCAGAAACGGGGTTAAACCACTGGATCTGGGTCTTCCTACAAGCAAGAGTTCATTTCTGGTAAACGAAGTGAATTTTGGGCTCACATTTTTTTACACAGTTCAAGAACTCAATGCAATTCTCACTGTTAACTAAAGAGCATGTTTGTAAGTGGAGCTGTGCTTTGTTTCAATTTTATAAGCAGAGTAGAACTACATATGGTCCGTATGAGTAGGAAACACAGTTCTTTTTTTTAGGGCATGCTCATGGAACTTGCTGTATTGGAGACACTGGAAAGAAGAGCTGGCTCCTTGTGTTAAAACAGAGCGTGTTTCATGGATCAGAACACTGGTCTGAATTTCCTTTCAGAAACGCAGTTAAACCCAAGGATCTGTGTCTTCGTACAAGCAAGAGTTCTTTTCTGGTAAACAAAGAGAATTTTGGGCTTAAATGATTTTACACAGTTCAGAGACCCATCGCAATTCTCCCTATTAACTAAAGAGCATTTAAGTAAGAGGATCTGTGGATTGTATCAGTTTCATAAGCAGAGTTGAACTACATATGGTCCTTATGAGTAGCAAACACAGTTCTTTTATTCATGCCTTGCTCATGGTTCTTGCTGTACTGGAGATGCTGGAAAGAAGAGCATGGTTCTTGCGTTAAAACAGAGTGAGTTCCATGGATGAGAACACTGGTCTGATATTCCCTTCAGAAACGGAGTTACACCCAAGGATCTGTGTCTTCCTACAAGCTAGCATTCATTTTTGGTCAACAAAGTGAATTTTGGGCTCCAATGATTTTACACAGTTCACGAACCCAACGCGATTCTCACTATTAACTAAAGAGCATTTATGTAACTGGAGATGTGGTTTGTATCAGTTTCATAAGAAGAGTTGAACTACATATGGTCCCTATGAGTAGGAAACACAACTCTTTTTTGATGGGCATGCTCATGGTTCTTGCTGTATTAGAGAGTCTGAAAGAAGAGCGTGCATGCTTCTTGCGTTAAAACAGAGTGTGTTCCATGGAAGAGAAAACTGGTCTGAATTTCCATTCAGAAACGGAGTGAAACCACTGGATCTGTGCCTTCCTATAAGCAAGTGTTCATTTCTTGTAAAACAAGTGATTTTGGGCACAAATGATTTTACGCAGTTCAAGAAACCAAAGCAATACTCACTATTAACTAAAGAGCATTTGTGTAAGTGGAGCCTTGGTTTGTATCAGTTTCATAAGCAGTGTTGAACTACATTGGTCCGTATCAGTAGGAAACACAGTTGTTTTTTTCAGGCCTTGCTCATGGTTCCTGTTGTACTGGAGATGCTGGAGAGAAGAGCTTAGTTCTTTCATTAAAACAGAGTGAGTTCCATGGAAGAGAACACTGGTCTGAATTTCCCTTAAGAAACGGAGTTAAACCCAATGATCTGTGTCTTTCTACAAGCAAGAGGTCATTTCTGGTACACAAAGAGAATTTTGGGCTCAGATGATTTTACACAGTTCACGAACCCAACGCTATTCTCACTTTTAACTAAAGAGCATTTATGTAAGTGGAGCTGTGGTTTGTATCAGTTTCATAAGCAGAGTTGAACTACATGTGGTTCCTATGATTAGGGAACACAATTCTTTATTTCTGGGCATTATCTTGGTTCTTGCTGTATTAGAGACGCCTGAAAGAAGAGCGTGCGTGCTTCTTGCGTTAAAACAAAGTGTGTTCCATGGACGAGAACACTGGTCTGAATTTCCCTTCAGAAAGGGAGTTAAACCACAGGATATGTGTCTTCCTACAATCAAGAGTTCATTTCTGGTAAAAAAAAAAAGAGAATTTTGGCCTTAAATGATTTTACACATTTCAGAAACCCATCGCGATTCTCACTATTAACTAATGAGCACTTAAGAGGAGCTGTGGATTGTATCAGTTTCATAAGCAGAGTTGAACTACGTGTGGTCTATATGAGTAGGAAACACAGTTCTTTTTTTCTGGACATGCTCATGGTTCTTGCTGGATTAGAGACCCTGGAAATAAGGGTGTGCGTGCTTATTGCGTTAAAACAGAGTAAGTTCCATGGATGAGAACACTGTTCTGAATTTCCCTTCAGAAACGGAGTTAAACCCAAGGATCTGTGTCTTCCTACAAGCAAGAGTTCATTTTTGTAAACCAAGGGAATTTTGGGCTCAAATGATTTGACACATTTCAAGAACCCAACGCGATTCTCACTATTAACTAAAGAGCATTTATGTAAGTGGTACTGTGGTTTGTATCAGTTTCATAAGCAGAGTTGAACTACATATGGTCAGTATGAGTAGGAAGCACAGTTATTTTTTTATGGCATGCTCATGGAAGTTGGTGTATTGGAGACGCTTGAAAGAAGAGCTGCGTGCTTCTTGCGTTAAAACAGAGTGTGTTCCATGGAAGAGAACACTGGTCTGTATTTCCCATCACAAACGGAGTTAAACTCAAGGATCTGTGTCTTCCTACAAGCAAGAGTTCATTTCTGGTAAACAACGGAATTTGAGCTTAAATGATTTTACACAGTTCAGAAACCCATCGGGATTCTCACTATTACCTAAAGAGCATTTATGTAAGAGGAGCTGTGGATTGTATCAGTTTCATAAGCAGAGTTGAACTACATATGGTCCGTATGAGTAGGAAACACAGTTCTTTTTTTTAGTGCATGCTCATGGAATTTGGTGTATTGGAGACCCTGGAAAGAAGAGCTTGCTCTTGCGTGAAAACAGAGTGTGTTTCATGGATGAGACCACTGGTCTGATTTTACCTTCCGAAACGGAGGTAAACCAAACAATCTGTGTCTTTCTACAAGCAAGAGTTCATTTCTGGTAAACAAAGAGAATTTTGGCCTTAAATGATTTTACACATTTCAGAAACCCATCGCGATTCTCACTATTAACTAATGAGCACTTAAGAGGAGCTGTGGATTGTATCAGTTTCATAAGCAGAGTTGAACTACGTATGGTCTATATGAGTAGGAAACACAGTTCTTTTTTTCTGGACATGCTCATGGTTCTTGCTGGATTAGAGACCCTGGAAATAAGGGTGTGCGTGCTTATTGCGTTAAAACAGAGTAAGTTCCATGGATGAGAACACTGTTCTGAATTTCCCTTCAGAAACGGAGTTAATCCCAAGGATCTGTGTCTTCGTACAAGCCAGAGTTCATTTCTGGTAAACAAAGAGAATTTTGGGCTTAAATGATTTTACACACTTCCGAAACCCATCGCGATTCTCACTATTCACTAAATAGCATTTATATAACAGGAGCTGTGGATTGTATGAGTTTCATGAGCAGAGGTGAACTACATATGGTCCACATGAGTAGGAAACATAGTTCTTTCTTTCAGGTCTTGCTCATGGTTCTTGCTGTATTGGAGATGCTGGAAAGAAGAACATGCTTCTTGAGTTAAAACAGAGTTAGTTCCATGGATGAGAACACTGGTCTGAATTTCCCATCAGAAACGGAGTTAAACCACAGGATCTCTCTCTTCCTAAAAGGAAGAGTTCATTTCTGGTAAACGAAGTGAATTTTGGGCTCAAATTTTTTTACACAGTTCAAGAACCCAATGCGATTCTCACTGTTAACTAAAGAGCATGTATGTAAGTGGAGCTGTGCTTTGTTTCAGTTTCATAAGCAGAGTAGAACTACATATGGTCCGTATGAGTAGGAAACACAGTTCTTTTTTTTAGGGCATGCTCATGGAACTTGCTGTATTGGAGACACTGGAAAGAAGAGCTGGCTCCTTGCGTTAAAACAGAGTGTGTTTCATGGATCAGAACACTGGTCTGAATTTCCTTTCAGAAATGCAGTTAAACCCAAGGATCTGTGTCTTCGTACAAGCAAGAGTTCTTTTCTGGTAAACAAAGAGAATTTTGGGCTTAAATGATTTTACACAGTTCAGAGACCCATCGCAATTCTCCCTATTAACTAAAGAGCATTTAAGTAAGAGGATCTGTGGATTGTATCAGTTTCATAAGCAGAGTTGAACTACATATGGTCCTTATGAGTAGCAAGCACAGTTCTTTTATTCATGCCTTGCTCATGGTTCTTGCTGTACTGGAGATGCTGGAAAGAAGAGCATGGTTCTTGCGTTAAAACAGAGTGAGTTCCATGGATGAGAACACTGGTCTGATATTCCCTTCAGAAACGGAGTTACACCCAAGGATCTGTGTCTTCCTACAAGCTAGAGTTCATTTTTGGTCAACAAAGTGAATTTTGGGCTCCAATGATTTTACACAGTTCACGAACACAACGCGATTCTCACTATTAACTAAAGAGCATTTATGTAACTGGAGATGTGGTTTGTATCAGTTTCATGAGAAGAGTTGAACTACATATGGTCCCTATGAGTAGGAAACACAACCCTTTTTTGATGGGCATGCTCATGGTTCTTGCTGTATTAGAGACTCTTGAAAGAAAAGCGTGCGTGCTTCTTGCGTTAAAACAGAGTGTGTTCCATGGAAGAGAAAACTTGTCTGAATTTACATTCAGAAACAGAGTGAAACCACTGGATCTGTGCCTTCCTATAAGCAATTGTTCATTACTTGTAAAACAAGTGATTTTGGGCACAAATGATTTTACGCAGTTCAAGAAACCAAAGCGATACTCACTATTAACTAAAGAGCATTTTTGTAAGTGGAGCCTTGGTTTGTATCAGTTTCATAAGCAGCGTTGAACTACATTGGTCCGTATCAGTAGGAAACACAGTTGTTTTTTCAGGCCTTGCTCATGGTTCCTGTTGTACTGGAGATGCTGGAGAGAAGAGCTTAGTTCTTTCGTTAAAACAGAGTGAGTTCCATGGAAGAGAACACTGGTCTGAATTTCCCTTAAGAAACGGAGTTAAACCCAATGATCTGTGTCTTTCTACAAGCAAGAGGTCATTTCTGGTACACAAAGAGAATTTTGGGCTCAGATGATTTTACACAGTTCACGAACCCAACGCTATTCTCACTTTTAACTAAAGAGCATTTATGTAAGTGGAGCTGTGGTTTGTATCAGTTTCATAAGCAGAGTTGAACTACATGTGGTCCCTATGATTAGGGAACACAATTCTTTATTTCTGGGCATTATCTTGGTTCTTGCTGTATTAGAGACGCCTGAAAGAAGAGCGTGCGTGCTTCTTGCGTTAAAACAGAGTGTGTTCCATGGACGAGAACACTGGTCTGAATTTCCCCTCAGAAAGGGAGTTAAACCACAGGATATGTGTCTTCCTACAATCAAGAGTTCATTTCTGGTAAACAAAGAGAATTTTGGCCTTAAATGAATTTACACATTTCAGAAACCCATCGCGATTCTCACTATTAACAAATGAGCACTTAAGAGGAGCTGTGGATTGTATCAGTTTCATAAGCAGAGTTGAACTACGTATGGTCTATATGAGTAGGAAACACAGTTCTTTTTTTCTGGACATGCTCATGGTTCTTGCTGGATTAGAGACCCTGAAAATAAGGGTGTGCGTGCTTATTGCGTTAAAACAGAGTAAGTTCCATGGATGAGAACACTGTTCTGAATTTCCCTTCAGAAACGGAGTTAATCCCAAGGATCTGTGTCTTCGTACAAGCCAGAGTTCATTTCTGGTAAACAAAGAGAATTTTGGGCTTAAATGATTTTACACACTTCCGAAACCCATCGCGATTCTCACTATTCACTAAATAGCATTTATATAACATGAGCTGTGGATTGTATGAGTTTCATGAGCAGAGGTGAACTACATATGGTCCACATGAGTAGGAAACATAGTTCTTTCTTTCAGGTCTTGCTCATGGTTCTTGCTGTATTAGAGATGCTGGAAAGAAGAACATGCTTCTTGAGTTAAAACAGAGTTAGTTCCATGGATGAGAACACTGGTCTGAATTTCCCATCAGAAATGGAGTTAAACCACAGGATCTCTCTCTTCCTAAAAGGAAGAGTTCATTTCTGGTAAACGAAGTGAATTTTGGGCTCAAATTTTTTTACACAGTTCAAGAACCCAATGCGATTCTCACTGTTAACTAAAGAGCATGTATGTAAGTGGAGCTGTGCTTTGTTTCAGTTTCATAAGCAGAGTTTAACTACATATGGTCCGTATGAGTAGGAAACACAGTTCTTTTTTTCTGGTCCTGCTCATGGTTCTTGCTGTATTTGAGACGCTAGAAAGAAGAGCATGCTTGCTTCTTGCGTTAAAACAGAGGGTGTTTCATGGAAGAGAACACTGGTCTGAATTTCCCTTCAGAAACGGAGTTAAACCCAAGGATCTGTGTCTTTCTACAAGCAAGATTTCATTTCTGGTAAACAAAGAGAATTTTGGGCTTAAATGATTTTACACAGTTCAGAAACCCATGGCAATTCTCACTATTAACTAAAGAGCATTTATGTAAGAGCATCTATGGATTGTATCAGTTTCATAAGCAGAGGTGAACTACATGTGGTCCGTATGTGTAGGAAACACAGTTCTTTTTTTCTGGCCTTGCTCATGGTTCTTGCTGTATTGGAGATGCTGGAAAGAAGAGCATGCGTCCCGTTAAAACAGAGTAAGTTCCAGGGAAGAGAACACTGGTCTGAATTTCCCTTGAGAAACGGACTTAAACCGCAGGATCTGTGTCTGTCTACAAGTCAGAGTTCATTTCTGGTCAACCAAGTGAATTTTGGGATCAAATGATTTTACACAGTTTAAGAACCCAATGCGATTCTCACTATTAACTAAAGAGCATATATGTTAGTAGAGCTGTGCTTTGTATCAGTTTCATAAGCAGAGTTTAACTACATAAGGTCCGTATGAGTAGGAAACACAGTTCTTTTTTTATGGCATGCTCATGGAACTTGCCGTATTGGAGACACTGGAAAGAAGAGCTTGCTTCTTGCGTGAAAACAGAGTGTTTTTAAGGGATGAGAACTCTGGTCTGAATTTCCCTTCAGATACATTGTTAAACCACAGGTTATGTGTCTTCCTACAAGCAAGAGTTCATTTCTGGTAAACCCAGTGAATTTTGGGCTCAAATGATTTTACACAGTTCACGAACCCAATGCGATTCTCACTATTACCTAAAGAGTATTTATGTAAGAGGAGCTGTGGATTCTATCAGTTTCATAAGCAGAGTAGAACTGCATATGGTCTGTATGAGGAGGAAACACAGTTCTTTTTTTTCGTGGCAATCTCCTGGTTCTTACTGTATTGGACATGCTGGAAAGAAGAGGATGCTTACTGCGTTAAAACAGCATGTGTTTCATGGATGATAACACTGGTCTGAATTTCCCTTCAGAATCCGAGTTCAACCATAGGATCAGTGTGTTCCTGCAAGCAAGAGTTCATTTCTGGTAAACCAAGTGAATTTTGGACTCAAATGATTTTACACAGTTCATGAACCCAACGCGGTTCTCACTATTAACTAAAGAGTATTTATGTAAGAGGATCTGTGGTTTGCATCAGTTTCATAGGCATAGTTGATGTAAATATGGTCTGTATGAGTAGGAAACACAGTTCTTTTTTGAGGGCATGCTCATGGTTCTTGCTGTATTGGAGACGCTGGAAAGAAGCAATTGCTTCTTGCGTTAAAACAGAGTGTGTTTCATGGATGAGAACTCTGTTTGAATTTCCCTTCAGAAACGGAGTTAAACCCCAGGATCTGTGTCTTCCTACAAGCAAGAGTTCATTTCTGGTAAACCAAGTGAATTTTTGGCTCAAAAGAACCCAACGCGATTATCACTATTAACTAAAGAGCATTTATGAGACAGGAGCTGTGGTCTGTATCAGTTTCATAAGCAGAGTTCAACTACATATGGTCCGTATGAGTAGGAAACTCAGTTCTTCATTTCTCGGAATGCTCATGGTTCTTGCTGTATTGTAGACGCTGGAAAGAAGAGCTTGCATCTTGCCTTATAACAGAGTGTTTTTCAGGGATGAGAACTCTGATCTGAATTTCTCTTCAGAAATGGAGTTATACCCCAGGATCTGTGTCTTCCAACAAGCAAGAGTTCATTTCTGGTAAATTCAGTGAATTTGGGGCTGAAATGATTTTTCGCAGTTCACGAACCCAACGCGATTCTCACTGTTAACTAAAGAGCATTGATGTAAGAGGAGCGGTGGTTTGTATCAGTTTCATAAGCAGAGTTGAACTGCATATGGTCTGTATGAGTAGGAAACACAGTTCTTTTTTTCTGGGCATGCTCATGTTTCTTGATGTATTGGATATGCTGGAAAGAAGAGGTTGCTTGTTGCATTAAAACAGAGTGTGTTTCATGGATGAGAACACTGGTCTGAATTTCTCTTCAGAATAGGAGTTAAACCCCACAATCTGTGTCTTCCTATAACAAGTGTTCATTTCTGGTAAACCAAGTGAATTTTGGGCTCAAATGATTTTACACAGTTTATGAACCCAACGCAATTCTCACTATTAACTAAAGAGCATTTATGTAAGAGGAGCTGTGGTTTGTATCAGTTTCATAGTCAGAGGTGATCTACATATGTTCTGTATGAAGGAAACACAGTTCGTTTTTTCTGGCCAAACTCATGGTTCTTGCTCTATTGGAGATGCTGGAATGAATAGGATGCTTCTTGCCTTAAAACAGAATGTTTGTCAGGGATGAGAACTCTGGTCTGAATTTCCCTTCCAAAACGGAGTTAAACCACAGCATCTGTGTCTTCCTACAAGCAAGAGGTCATTTCTGGTATACCCATTGAATTTTGGGCTCAAATGATTTTTCTCAGTTCACGAACCCAACACGATTCTCACTATTAACTAAAGAGCATTTATGTAAGAGGGGCTGCGGTTTGTATCAGTTTCATGAGAAGAGTTGAACTACATATGGTCCATATAAGTAGGAAACAATTCTTTTTTTCAGGGCATGCTCATGGTTCTTGATGTATTGGAGACTCTGGAAAGAAGAGCTTGCTTCTTGCGTTAAAACAGAGTGTGTTTAATGGATTAGAACACTGGTCTGAATTTCCCTTCAGAAACGTAGTTAACCTACAGGATCTGTGTCTTCCTACAAGCAAGAGTTCATTTCTGGGACACCAAGTGAATTATGGGCTCAAATAATTTTACACAGTTCACGAACCCAACGCGCTTCTCACTATTAAATAAAGAGGATTTATGTAAGAAGAGATGTGGTTTCTATCAGTTTCATAAGCAGAGATGAACTACATATGGTCCGTATGAGTAGGAAACACAGTTCTTTTTTTCTGGGATGGTCATGGCCTTGCTGTATTGGAGACGCTGGAAAGAAGAGCTTGCTTCCTGCGGTAAAACAGAGTGTGTTTCATGGATGAGAACACTGGTCTGAATTTCCCTTAAGAAACGGAGTTAAACCCCAGGATCTGTGTCTTCCTACAAGCAAGAGTTCATTTCTAGTAAACCCAGTGAATTTTGGGCTGAAATCATTTTACACAGTTCAAGAACCCAACGCGATTCTAACTATGAACTAAAGACCATTAATGTAAGAGAAGGTGGGGTTTGTATCAGTTTCATAAGCAGAGTTTAACTGCATATGGTCCCAATGAGTAGGAAACACAGTTCTTTTTTTCTGGGCATGCTCATGGTTCTTGATGTATTGGATACACTGGAAAGAAGAGGTTGCTTCTTGCATTAAAACAGTGTGTGTTTCATGGATGAGAACACTGGTCTGAATTTCCCTTCAGAAACGGAGTTAAACCAAAGGATCTGTGTCTTCCTACAAGCAAGAGTTCATTTCTGGTAAACCAAGTGAATTTTGAGCTCAAATGATTTTACACAGTTCAGAAACTCATCGCGATTCTCACTATTTACTAAAGCACATTTATGTAAGTGGTACTGTGGTTTGTATCAGTTTCATAAGCAGAGTTGAAATACATATTGCCCGTATGAGTAGGAAACACAAGTCTTTTATTCTTGCCTTGCTCATGGTTCTTGCTGTATTGGTGATGTTGGAAGGAAGAGCATGGTTCTTGCGTTAAAACAGAGTGAGTTCCATGGATGATAACACTGGTTTGAATTTCCCTTCAGTAACGGAGTTAAACGCCAGGATCTGGGTATTCCTACAAGCTAGCGTTCATTTTTGCTCAACAAAGTGAGTTTTGGGCTCCAATGATTTTACACAGTTCACGAACCCAACGCGATTCTCACTATTAACTAAAGAGCATTTATGTAAGTGGTACTGTGGTTTGTATCAGTTTCATAAGCAGAGTTGAACTACATATGGTGAGTATGAGTAGGAAACATAGTTCTTTTTTTAGGGCATGCTCATGGAACTTGCTGTATTGGAGACACTGGGAAGAAGAGCTTGCTTCTTGCATTAAAAGAGAGTGTGTTTCATGGATGAGAACAGTGGTCTGAATTTCCCTTCAGAAACCGAGTTAAACCCAAGGATCTGTGTCTTCCTACAAGCAAGAGTTCATTTCTGGTAAACAAAGGAATTTGGGCTTAAATGATTTTACACAGTTCAGAAACCCATCGCGATTCTCACTATTAACTAAAGAACATTTATGTAAGAGGAGCTGTGGATTGTATCAGTTTCATAAGCAGAGTTGAACTACATATGGTCCGTATGAGTAGGAAATACAGTTCTTTTTTTCAGGTCTTACTCATGGTTCTCGCTGTATTGGAGAGGTTGGAAAGAAGAGCATGCTTCCTGCGTTAAAACAGAGTGAGTTCCATGGAAGAGAACACTTGTCTGAATTTCCCTTCAGAAACGGAGTTAAATGACAGGATCTGTTACTTCCTACAAGCAAGAGTTCATTTATGGTAAACCCAGTGAATTTTGTGCTCAAACGATTTTACACAGTTCACGAACCCAATGCGATTCTCATTATTAACTGAAGAGCATTTATTAAGAGGAGCCCTGGTTTGTATCAGTTTCATAAGCAGAGTTGAACTGCATATGGTCCGTATGAGTAGGAAACACAGTTCTTTTTTGAGGGCATTCTCATGGTTCATGTTGTATTGGAGATGCTGGGAAGAAGAGCTTGCTTCGTGCATTAAAACAGAGTTGTTTCATGGATGAGAACACTGTTCTGAATTTCCCTTCAGAAACGCAGTTAAACCCCAAGATCTGTGTCTTCCTACAAGTATCAGTTCATTTCTGGTAAACCAAGTGAATTTTGGGCTCAAATGATTTTACAATTTCTAGAACCCAATGCGATTATCACTATTAACAAAAGAGCATTTATGTTAGAGGAGGTGTGTTTTGTATCAGTTTCATAAGCAGAATTGAACTGCATATGGTCCGTATGTGTAGAAAACACAGTTCTTTTTTGATGGCATGCTATTGTTTCTTGCTGTATTGGAGACACTGGAAAGAAGAGCTTGCTTCTTCCATTATAACAGAGTGTGTTTCATGGATGAGAACACTGGTTTGAATTTGCCTTCAGTAACAGATTTAAACCCCAGGATCGGTGGCTTCCTACAAGCAAGAGTTCATTTCTGGTAAACCAAGTGAATTTTTGGCTCAAGTGTTTTTACACAGTTCAGAAACCCATCGCGATTCTCACTATTAATTAAAGAACATTTATGTAAGAGGAGCTGTTGTGTGTATGAGTTTCATAATCAGATTTGATCTACATATGGTCTGTATGAGTAGGAAACACAGTTCTTTTTAGAGGGCATGCTCATGGTTCTTGCTTTATTGGAGACGCTGGAAAGAAGAGCTTGCTTCTTGCATTAAAACAGAGTATGTTTCATGGATGAGAACACTGGTCTGAATTTCCGTTCAGAAACGGAGTTATACCCCAAGATCTGTGTCTTCCTACAAGCAAGAGTTCATTTCTGGTAAACCACGTGTATTTTGGGCTCAAATGATTTTACACAGTTCTAGAACCCAACGCGATTCTCACTGTTAGCTAAAGAGCATTTATGTAAGAGGAGCTGTGTTCTCTATCAGTTTCATAAGCAGAGTTGAGCTACATATGGTCTGTATGAGTAGGAAACACAGTTCTTTTTATCTAGGAATGCTCATGGTTCTAGCTGTTTGGAGACGCTGGAAAGAAGAGGATGCTTATTGGCTTAAAACAGAGTGTGTTTCCTGGATGAGAACACTGGTCTGAATTTCCCTTCAGAAACAGAGTTAAACCAAAGATTCTGTGTCTTCCTACAAGCCAGCGTTCATTTCTGATAAACCAAGTGAATATTGCGCTCAAATGATTTTTCGCAGTTCATGAACCCATCGCTATTCTCACTATTAACTAATGAGCGTTTATGCAAGAGGAGCTGTGGTCTCTATCAGTTTCATAAGCAGAGTTGAACTACATATGGTCTGTATGAGTAGGAAACACAGTTTTTTTTTCTGGGCATGCTCATGTTTCTTGCTGTATTGGAGACGCTGCAAAGAAGAGATTGCTTCTTGCGTTAAAACAGAGTGTGTTATATGAATAAGAAAACTGGTCTGAATTTCCCTTTAGAAACAGAGTTTAACCACAGGATCTGTGTCTTCCTACAAGCCAGAGTTCATTTCTAGTAACCAAGTGAATATTGGGCTGTAATGATTTTACACAGTACACCAACAAAACACGATTCTCACATTTAACTAAAGAGCCTTTATGTAAGTGGAGCTGTGTTTTGTATCAGTTTCATAAGCAGAATTGAACTACACATGGTCCATATGAGTAGGAAACACAGTTCTTTTTTTCTTGGCATACTCATGGTCCTTGCTGCCTTGAAGACGCTGGAAAGAAGAGGACGCATCTTGCCTTAAAACTGAGTGTTTTTAAGGGATGAGAACTCTGGTCTGAATTTCCCTTCAGAAACATTGTTAAACCACAGGTTCTGTGTCTTCCTACAAGCAAGAGTTCATTTCTGGTAAACCCAGTGAATTTTGGGCTCAAATGATTTTACACAGTTCACGAACCCAACGCGATTCTCACTATTACCTAAAGAGTATTTATGTAAGAGGAGCTGTGGATTCTATCAGTTTCATAAGCAGAGTAGAACTGCATATGGTCTGTATGAGGAGGAAACACAGTTCTTTTTTTTCGTGGCAATCTCCTGGTTCTTACTGTATTGGACATGCTGGAAAGAAGAGGATGCTTACTGCGTTAAAACAGCATGTGTTTCATGGATGATAACACTGGTCTGAATTTCCCTTCAGAATCCGAGTTCAACCATAGGATCAGTGTGTTCCTACAAGCAAGAGTTCATTTCTGGTAAACCAAGTGAATTTTGGACTCAAATGATTTTACACAGTTCATGAACCCAACGCGGTTCTCACTATTAACTAAAGAGTATTTATGTAAGAGGATCTGTGGTTTGCATCAGTTTCATAGGCATAGTTGATGTAAATATGGTCTGTATGAGTAGGAAACACAGTTCTTTTTTGAGGGCATGCTCATGGTTCTTGCTGTATTGGAGACGCTGGAAAGAAGCAATTGCTTCTTGCGTTAAAACAGAGTGTGTTTCATGGATGAGAACTCTGTTTGAATTTCCCTTCAGAAACGGAGTTAAACCCCAGGATCTGTGTCTTCCTACAAGCAAGAGTTCATTTCTGGTAAACCAAGTGAATTTTTGGCTCAAAAGATTTTACACAGTTCTAGAACCCAACGCGATTATCACTATTAACTAAAGAGCATTTATGATACAGGAGCTGTGGTCTGTATCAGTTTCATAAGCAGAGTTCAACTACATATGGTCCGTATGAGTAGGAAACTCAGTTCTTCATTTCTCGGAATGCTCATGGTTCTTGCTGTATTGTAGACGCTAGAAAGAAGAGTTTGCATCTTGCCTTATAACAGAGTGTTTTTCAGGGATGAGAACTCTGATCTGAATTTCTCTTCAGAAATGGAGTTATACCCCAGGATCTGTGTCTTCCTACAAGCAAGAGTTCATTTCTGGTAAATTCAGTGAATTTGGGGCTGAAATGATTTTTCGCAGTTCACGAACCCAACGCGATTCTCACTGTTAACTAAAGAGCATTGATGTAAGAGGAGCGGTGGTTTGTATCAGTTTCATAAGCAGAGTTGAACTGCATATGGTCTGTATGAGTAGGAAACACAGTTCTTTTGTTCTGGGCATGCTCATGTTTCTTGATGTATTGGATATGCTGGAAAGAAGAGGTTGCTTGTTGCATTAAAACAGAGTGTGTTTCATGGATGAGAACACTGGTCTGAATTTCTCTTCAGAATCGGAGTTAAACCCCACAATCTGTGTCTTCCTATAACAAGTGTTCATTTCTGGTAAACCAAGTGAATTTTGGGCTCAAATGATTTTACACAGTTTATGAACCCAATGCAATTCTCACTATTAACTAAAGAGCATTTATGTAAGAGGAGCTGTGGTTTGTATCAGTTTCATAGGCAGAGGTGATCTACATATGTTCTGTATGAAGGAAACACAGTTCGTTTTTTCTGGCCAAACTCATGGTTCTTGCTCTATTGGAGATGCTGGAATGAATAGGATGCTTCTTGCCTTAAAACAGAATGTTTGTCAGGGATGAGAACTCTGGACTGAATTTCCCTTCCAAAACGGAGTTAAACCACAGCATCTGTGTCTTCCTACAAGCAAGAGGTCATTTCTGGTATACCCATTGAATTTTGGGCTCAAATGATTTTTCTCAGTTCACGAACCCAACACGATTCTCACTATTAACTAAAGAGCATTTATGTAAGAGGGGCTGCGGTTTGTATCAGTTTCATGAGAAGAGTTGAACTACATATGGTCCATATAAGTAGGAAACAATTCTTTTTTTCAGGGCATGCTCATGGTTCTTGATGTATTGGAGACTCTGGAAAGAAGAGCTTGCTTCTTGCGTTAAAACAGAGTGTGTTTAATGGATGAGAACACTGGTCTGAATTTCCCTTCAGAAACGTAGTTAACCTACAGGATCTGTGTCTTCCTACAAGCAAGAGTTCATTTCTGGGACACCAAGTGAATTATGGGCTCAAATAATTTTACACAGTTCACGAACCCAACGCGCTTCTCACTATTAAATAAAGAGGATTTATGTAAGAAGAGATGTGGTTTCTATCAGTTTCATAAGCAGAGATGAACTACATATGGTCCGTATGAGTAGGAAACACAGTTCTTTTTTCTGGGATGGTCATGGCCTTGCTGTATTGGAGACGCTGGAAAGAAGAGCTTGCTTCCTGCGGTAAAACAGAGTGTGTTTCATGGATGAGAACACTGGTCTGAATTTCCCTTAAGAAACGGAGTTAAACCCCAGGATCTGTGTCTTCCTACAAGCAAGAGTTCATTTCTAGTAAACCCAGTGAATTTTGGGCTGAAATCATTTTACACAGTTCAAGAACCCAACGCGATTCTAACTATGAACTAAAGACCATTAATGTAAGAGAAGGTGGGGTTTGTATCAGTTTCATAAGCAGAGTTTAACTGCATATGGTCCCAATGAGTAGGAAACACAGTTCTTTTTTTCTGGGCATGCTCATGGTTCTTGATGTATTGGATACACTGGAAAGAAGAGGTTGCTTCTTGCATTAAAACAGTGTGTGTTTCATGGATGAGAACACTGGTCTGAATTTCTCTTCAGAATCGAAGTTAAACCCCACGATTTGTGTCTTCCTATAAGCAAGAGTTCATTTCTGGTAAACCAAGTGAATTTTGAGCTCAAATGATTTTACACAGTTCACGAACCCAACGCGATTCTCACTATTAACTAAAGAGCATTTATGTAAGAGGAGCTGTGTTTTGTATCAGTTTCACAGGCAGAGGTGATCTACATAAGTTCTGTATGAGTAGGAAACACAGTTCTTTTTTTCTGGGCATGCTCATGGTTTTGCTGTATTGGAGACACTGTAAAGAAGAGCTTGCTTCTTGCGGGAAAATAGAGTGTGTTACATGGATGAGAACACTGGTCTGAATTTCCCTTCAGAAATGGAATTGAACCCCAGCATCTGTGTCTTCCTACAAGGAAGAGTTCATTTCTGGTAAACCCAGTGTAATTTAGGCTGAAATGATTTTACACAGTGCGCGAACCCAACGCATTTCTAACTATTAAATGAAGAGCATTTATATAAGAGGAGCTGTGGTTTGTATCTTTTTCATGAGCAGAGTTGAACTACATATGGTCCGTATGAGTAGGAAACACAGTTCTTTTTTTCTGGGTATGCCCCTGTTTCTTGCTGTATTGGAGACGCTTGAAAGAAGAACTTGCTTCTTGCGTGAAAACAGAGTGTGTTCCATGGATGAGAACATTGGACTGAATTTCCCTTCAGAATTGGAGTTAAACCCCAGGATCTGTGTCTTCCTACAAGCAAGAGATCATTTCTGGTAATCACATAGAATTTGGGGCCATAATGATTTTTCGCAGTTCAAGAATGCAACGCGATTCTCACTATTACCTAAAGAGAATTTACGTAAGAGGAGCTGTGGTTCGTATCAGTTTCATAAGCAGAGTTCAACTGCATATCGTCTGTATGAGTCGGAATCACAGTTCTTTTTTAGGGCATGCTCATGGTTCTTGCTGTATTGGAAACGCTGGAAAGAAGAGGATGCTTCTTGCCTTAAAACAGTGTTTTTCTTGGATGACAACTCTGGTCTGAATTTCCCTTCAGAAACAGCGTTAAACCCCAGGATCTGTATCTTCCTACAAGCAAGAGTTCATTTCTGGTAAACCCAGTGAATATTGGGCTCAAATAATATTTCGCAGTTCATGAACCCAAGGCGATTCTCACTATTAACTAAACAGCATGTATGTAAGTGAAGCTGTGCTTTGTATCAGTTTCATAAGGAGAGTTGTACTACATATGGTCCTTATGAGTAGGAAACACAGTTCTTTTTTTTTAGGGCATGCTCATGGAACTTGCTGTATTGGAGACACTGGAAAGAAGAGCTTGCTTTTTGCGAGAAAACATAGTGTGTTTCATGGATGAGAACACTGGTCTGAATTTCCCTTCAGAAATGGAGTTAAACCTAAGGATCTGTGTCTTCCTACAAGCAAGAGTTCTTTTCTGGTAAACAAAGAGAATTTTGGGCTTAAATGATTTTACACAGGTCAGAAACCCATCGCGATTCTCATTATTAACCAAAGAGCATGTATGTAAGTGGAGCTGTGCTTTGTATCAGTTTCATAAGCAGAGTTGGACTATATATGGTCCCTATGAGTAGGAAACCCAGTTCTTTTTTTCTGGGCATGCTCATGGTTCCTGTTGTATTAGAGACGCTGGAAAGAAGAGCATGCTTCTTTCGTTAAAACAGAGTGAGTTCCATGGATCAGAACACTGGTCTGAATTTCCCTTCAGAAACGGAGTTAAACCCAAGGATCTGTGTCTTCCTACAAGCAAGAGTTCATTTCTGGTAAACAAAGACAATTTTGCGCTCAAGAGGTGTAACACAGTTCATATACCCATCACAATTCTCACTATTTACTACAGAGCATTTATGTAAGAGGAGCCGTGGAGTGTGTCAGTTTCATAAGCAGAGTTGATCTACTAAATATGGTCCGTATGAGTAGGAAACACAGTTCTTTTTTTCAGGCCTTGCTCATGGTTCTTGCTGTATTGGAGAGGGTGGAAAGAAGAGCATGCTTCTTGCATTAAAAAAGAGTGAGTTTCATGGACAAGATCACTGGTTAGAATTTCCCTTCAGAAATGGAGTTACACCCAAGTATCTGTGTCTTCCTACAAGCAAGAGTTCATTTCTGGTAAACAAAGAGAATTTTGGTCTTAAATGATTTTACACAGTTCAGAAACCCATCGCGATTCTCACTATTAACTAAAGAGCATTTATGTAAGAGGAGCTGTGGATTGTGTCAGTTTCATAAGCAGAGATGAACTACATATGGTCTGTGTGAGTAGGAATCACAGTTCTTTTTTTCAGGGCATGCTCATGGAACTTGCTGTATTGGAGACGCTGGAAAGAAGAGCTTGCCTCTTGCATTAAAACAGAGTGTGTTTCATGGATGAGAACACTGGTCTTAATTCCCTCTACAAACGGAATTAAACCCCAGGATCTGTGTCATCCTACAATCAAGAGTTCATTTCTGGTGAACAAAGAGAATTTTGGGCTTAAATGACTTTACACAGTTCAGAAAGCCATTGTGTTTCTCACTATTAACTAAAGAGCATTTATGTAAGAGGAGCTGTGGATTGTATCAGTTTCATAAGCAGAGTTGAACTACATATGATCCGTATGAGTCAGAAACACAGTTCTTTTTTCAGGTCTTGCTCATGGTTCTTGCTGTATTTGAGAGGCTGGAAAGAAGAGCATGGTTCTTGCGTTAAAACAGAGTCAGTTCCATGTAAGAGAACACTGGTCTGAATTTCCCTTCAGAAACGGAGTTAAACCCCAGGATCTGGTTCATCCTACAAGCAAGTGTTCATTTCTGGTCAACCAAGTGAATTTTGGGCTCAAATGATTTTACACAGTTCAAGAACCCAACGAGATTCTCACTATTAACTAAAGAGCATTTATGTAAGTGGAGCTGTGGTTTGTATCAGTTTCATAAGCAGAGTTGAACTACATATGGTCCCTATGAGTAGGAAACACAGTTCTTTTTTTTATGGCATGCTCATGGAACTCGATGTATTGGAGACACTGGAAAGAAGAGCTTGCTTTGTGCGTTAAAACAGAGTGTGTTTCATGGATCAGAACACTGGTCTGAATTTCCTTTCAGAAACTGAGTTAAACCCAAGCATCTGTGTCTTCGTACAAGCAAGGGGTCTTTTCTGGTTAAGAAAGAGAATTTAGGGCTTAAATGATTTTACACATTTCAGAAATCCATCGCAATTCTCACTATTAACTAAAGAGCATTTATGTAAGAGGAGCTATGGATTGTATCAGTTTCATAAGCAGAGTTGAACTACATATGGTCCTTATGAGTAGGAAACACAGTTGTTTTTTTCATGCCTTGCTCATGGTTCTTGCTGTATTGGAGAGGCTGGAAAGAAGAGCATGCCTCTTGCGTTAAAACAGAGTAAGTTCCATGGAAGAGAACACTCGTCTGAATTTCCCTTCAGAAACGGACTTAAACCACAGGATCTGTGTCTGTCTACAAGCCAGAGTTCATTTCTGGTTAACCAAGTGAATTTTGGGCTCAAATGTTTTTACACAGTTCAAGAACCCAATGCGATTCTCACTATTAACTAAAGACCATATATGTAAGACGAGCTGTGCTTTGTATCAATTTCATAAGCAGAGTTTATCTACATATGGTCCGTATGAGTAGGAAACACAGTTCTTTTTTTTAGGGCATGCTCATGGAAATTGTTGTATTGGAGACACTGGAAAGAAGAGCATGGTTCTTGCGTTAAAACAGAGTTGTTTCATGGATGAGAACACTGTTCTGAATTTCCCTTCAGAAACGCAGTTAAACCCCAAGATCTGTGTCTTCCTACAAGTATCAGTTCATTTCTGGTAAACCAAGTGAATTTTGGGCTCAAATGATTTTACAATTTCTAGAACCCAACGCGATTATCACTATTAACTAAAGAGCATTTATGTTAGAGGAGGTGTGTTTTGTATCAGTTTCATAAGCAGAATTGAACTGCATATGGTCCGTATGTGTAGAAAACACAGTTCTTTTTTGATGGCATGCTATTGTTTCTTGCTGTATTGGAGATGCTGGAAAGAAGAGCTTGTGTGCTTATTGCGTTAAAACAGAGTAAGTTCCATGGATGAGAACACTGGTCTGAATTTCCCTTCAGAAACGGAGTTAAACCCATGGATGTGTGTGTTCCTACAAGCAAGAGTTCATTTCTGGTAAACAAAGAGAATTTTGGGCTTAAATAATTTTACACAGTTCAGAATCCCATTGCGTTTCTCACTATTAACTAAAGAGCATTTATGTAAGAGGAGCTGTGGATTGTATCATTTTAATGAGCAGATATGAACTACATATGGTCCGTATGAGTAGGAAACACAGTTCATTTTTTAGGCCTTGCTCATTGTTATTGCTGTACTGGAGATTCTGGAAAGAAGAGCATGGTTCTTTCGTTAAAACAGAGTGAGTTCTATGGAAGAGAACACTGGTCTGAATTTCCCTTCAGAAACGGAGTTAAACCCATGGATCTGTGTGTTCCTACAAGCAAGAGTTCATTTCTGGTCAACCAAGTGAATTTTGGGCTGAAATGTTTTTACACAGTTGAAGAACCCAATGCGATTCTCACTACTAACTAAAGAGCATATATGTAAGTCGAGCTGTGCTTTGTATCGGTTTCATGAGCAGAGTTTAACTACATATGGTCCGTATGAGTAGGAAACACAGTTCTTTTTTTTAGGGCATGCTCATGGAAATTGGTGTATTGGAGACACTGGAAAGAAGAGCATGGTTCTTGCGTTAAAACAGAGTGAATTCCATGGAAGAGAACACTGGTCTGAATTATCTTCAGAAACGGAGTAAAATCCCAGGATCTGTGTCTTCCTACAAGCAAGAGTTCATTTCTGGTATACAAAGAAAATTTTGGGCTTAAATGATTTTACACAGTTCAGAAACCCATTGCGATTCTCACTATTAACTAAATAGCATTTATGTAAGAGGAGCTGTGGATTGTATCAGTTTCTTGAGCAGAGGTGAACTACATATGGTCCATATGAGTAGGAAACAGTTCTTTCTTTCAGGCCTTGACCATGGTTCTTGCTGTATGGGAGATGCTGGAAAGAATAACATGCTTCTTGCGTTAAAACAGTGTTAGTTCCATGGATGAGAAGACTGGTCTGTATTTCCCTTCAGAAATGATTTCAAACCACAGGATCTCAGTCTTCCTACAAGTAAGAGTTCATGTCTGGTAAACGAAGTGAATTTTTTGTTCAAATGATTTTATGCAGTTCAAGAACCCAATGCAAGTCTCACTATTAACTAAAGAGCATATATGTATGTCGAGCTGTGCTTTGTATCAGTTTCATAAGCAGAGCTTAACTACATATGGTCCGTATGAGTAGGAAACAGTTCTTTTTTTTTAGGGCATGCTCATGGAAGTTGCTGTATTGGAGACACTGGAAAGAAAAGCTTGCTTCTTGCGTGAAAACAGAGTGGGTTTCATGGATGAGAACACTGGTCTGAATTTCCCTTCAGAAACGGAGTTAAAACCAAGGATCTTTGTCTTCCTACAAGAAAGAGTTCATTTCTGGTAAACAAAGAAAATTTTGGGCTTAAATGATTTTACACCGTTCAGAAACCCATCGCGATTCTCAGTATTAACTAAAGAGCATTTATATAAGTGGAGCTGTGCTTTGTATCAGTTTAATAAGCAGAGTTGAACTACATATGGTCCGTATGAGTAGGAAACACAGTTCTTTTTTTTATGGCATGCTCATGGAACTTGCTCTATTGGAGACACTGGAAAGAAGAGCTTGCTTTGTGCGTTAAAACAGAGTGTGTTTCATGGATCAGAACACTCGTCTGAATTTCCCTTCAGAAACAGCGTTAAACCCCAGGATCTGTGTCTTCCTACAAGCAAGAGTTCATTTCTGGTATACAAAGAGAATTTTGGGCTTAAATGATTTTACACAGTTCAGAAACCCATTGCGATTCTCACTATTACCTAAAGAGAATTTACGTAAGAGGAGCTGTGGTTCGTATCAGTTTCATAAGCAGAGTTCAACTGCATATCGTCTGTATGAGTCGGAATCACAGTTCTTTTTTAGGGCATGCTCATGGTTCTTGCTGTATTGGAAACGCTGGAAAGAAGAGGATGCTTCTTGCCTTAAAACAGTGTTTTTCTTGGATGACAACTCTGGTCTGAATTTCCCTTCAGAAACAGCGTTAAACCCCAGGATCTGTATCTTCCTACAAGCAAGAGTTCATTTCTGGTAAACCCAGTGAATATTGGGCTCAAATAATATTTCGCAGTTCATGAACCCAAGGCGATTCTCACTATTAACTAAACAGCATGTATGTAAGTGAAGCTGTGCTTTGTATCAGTTTCATAAGGAGAGTTGTACTACATATGGTCCTTATGAGTAGGAAACACAGTTCTTTTTTTTTAGGGCATGCTCATGGAACTTGCTGTATTGGAGACACTGGAAAGAAGAGCTTGCTTTTTGCGAGAAAACATAGTGTGTTTCATGGATGAGAACACTGGTCTGAATTTCCCTTCAGAAATGGAGTTAAACCTAAGGATCTGTGTCTTCCTACAAGCAAGAGTTCTTTTCTGGTAAACAAAGAGAATTTTGGGCTTAAATGATTTTACACAGGTCAGAAACCCATCGCGATTCTCATTATTAACCAAAGAGCATGTATGTAAGTGGAGCTGTGCTTTGTATCAGTTTCATAAGCAGAGTTGGACTATATATGGTCCCTATGAGTAGGAAACCCAGTTCTTTTTTTCTGGGCATGCTCATGGTTCCTGTTGTATTAGAGACGCTGGAAAGAAGAGCATGCTTCTTTCGTTAAAACAGAGTGAGTTCCATGGATGAGAACACTGGTCTGAATTTCCCTTCAGAAACGGAGTTAAACCCAAGGATCTGTGTCTTCCTACAAGCAAGAGTTCATTTCTGGTAAACAAAGACAATTTTGCGCTCAAGAGGTGTAACACAGTTCATATACCCATCACAATTCTCACTATTTACTACAGAGCATTTATGTAAGAGGAGCCGTGGAGTGTGTCAGTTTCATAAGCAGAGTTGATCTACTAAATATGGTCCGTATGAGTAGGAAACACAGTTCTTTTTTTCAGGCCTTGCTCATGGTTCTTGCTGTATTGGAGAGGGTGGAAAGAAGAGCATGCTTCTTGCATTAAAAAAGAGTGAGTTTCATGGACAAGATCACTGGTTAGAATTTCCCTTCAGAAATGGAGTTACACCCAAGTATCTGTGTCTTCCTACAAGCAAGAGTTCATTTCTGGTAAACAAAGAGAATTTTGGTCTTAAATGATTTTACACAGTTCAGAAACCCATCGCGATTCTCACTATTAACTAAAGAGCATTTATGTAAGAGGAGCTGTGGATTGTGTCAGTTTCATAAGCAGAGATGAACTACATAAGGTCTGTGTGAGTAGGAATCACAGTTCTTTTTTTCAGGGCATGCTCATGGAACTTGCTGTATTGGAGACGCTGGAAAGAAGAGCTTGCCTCTTGCATTAAAACAGAGTGTGTTTCATGGATGAGAACACTGGTCTTAATTCCCTCTACAAACGGAATTAAACCCCAGGATCTGTGTCATCCTACAATCAAGAGTTCATTTCTGGTGAACAAAGAGAATTTTGGGCTTAAATGACTTTACACAGTTCAGAAAGCCATTGTGTTTCTCACTATTAACTAAAGAGCATTTATGTAAGAGGAGCTGTGGATTGTATCATTTTAATGAGCAGATATGAACTACATATGGTCCGTATGAGTAGGAAACACAGTTCATTTTTTAGGCCTTGCTCATTGTTATTGCTGTACTGGAGATTCTGGAAAGAAGAGCATGGTTCTTTCGTTAAAACAGAGTGAGTTCTATGGAAGAGAACACTGGTCTGAATTTCCCTTCAGAAACGGAGTTAAACCCATGGATCTGTGTGTTCCTACAAGCAAGAGTTCATTTCTGGTCAACCAAGTGAATTTTGGGCTGAAATGTTTTTACACAGTTGAAGAACCCAATGCGATTCTCACTACTAACTAAAGAGCATATATGTAAGTCGAGCTGTGCTTTGTATCGGTTTCATGAGCAGAGTTTAACTACATATGGTCCGTATGAGTAGGAAACACAGTTCTTTTTTTTAGGGCATGCTCATGGAAATTGGTGTATTGGAGACACTGGAAAGAAGAGCATGGTTCTTGCGTTAAAACAGAGTGAATTCCATGGAAGAGAACACTGGTCTGAATTATCTTCAGAAACGGAGTAAAATCCCAGGATCTGTGTCTTCCTACAAGCAAGAGTTCATTTCTGGTATACAAAGAAAATTTTGGGCTTAAATGATTTTACACAGTTCAGAAACCCATTGCGATTCTCACTATTAACTAAATAGCATTTATGTAAGAGGAGCTGTGGATTGTATCAGTTTCTTGAGCAGAGGTGAACTACATATGGTCCATATGAGTAGGAAACAGTTCTTTCTTTCAGGCCTTGACCATGGTTCTTGCTGTATGGGAGATGCTGGAAAGAATAACATGCTTCTTGCGTTAAAACAGTGTTAGTTCCATGGATGAGAAGACTGGTCTGTATTTCCCTTCAGAAATGATTTCAAACCACAGGATCTCAGTCTTCCTACAAGTAAGAGTTCATGTCTGGTAAACGAAGTGAATTTTTTGTTCAAATGATTTTATGCAGTTCAAGAACCCAATGCAAGTCTCACTATTAACTAAAGAGCATATATGTATGTCGAGCTGTGCTTTGTATCAGTTTCATAAGCAGAGCTTAACTACATATGGTCCGTATGAGTAGGAAACAGTTCTTTTTTTTTAGGGCATGCTCATGGAAGTTGCTGTATTGGAGACACTGGAAAGAAGAGCATGGTTCTTGCGTTAAAACAGAGTGAATTCCATGGAAGAGAACACTGGTCTGAATTATCTTCAGAAACGGAGTAAAATCCCAGGATCTGTGTCTTCCTACAAGCAAGAGTTCATTTCTGGTATACAAAGAAAATTTTGGGCTTAAATGATTTTACACAGTTCAGAAACCCATTGCGATTCTCACTATTAACTAAATAGCATTTATGTAAGAGGAGCTGTGGATTGTATCAGTTTCTTGAGCAGAGGTGAACTACATATGGTCCATATGAGTAGGAAACAGTTCTTTCTTTCAGGCCTTGACCATGGTTCTTGCTGTATGGGAGATGCTGGAAAGAATAACATGCTTCTTGCGTTAAAACAGTGTTAGTTCCATGGATGAGAAGACTGGTCTGTATTTCCCTTCAGAAATGATTTCAAACCACAGGATCTCAGTCTTCCTACAAGTAAGAGTTCATGTCTGGTAAACGAAGTGAATTTTTTGTTCAAATGATTTTATGCAGTTCAAGAACCCAATGCAAGTCTCACTATTAACTAAAGAGCATATATGTATGTCGAGCTGTGCTTTGTATCAGTTTCATAAGCAGAGCTTAACTACATATGGTCCGTATGAGTAGGAAACAGTTCTTTTTTTTTAGGGCATGCTCATGGAAGTTGCTGTATTGGAGACACTGGAAAGAAAAGCTTGCTTCTTGCGTGAAAACAGAGTGGGTTTCATGGATGAGAACACTGGTCTGAATTTCCCTTCAGAAACGGAGTTAAAACCAAGGATCTTTGTCTTCCTACAAGAAAGAGTTCATTTCTGGTAAACAAAGAAAATTTTGGGCTTAAATGATTTTACACCGTTCAGAAACCCATCGCGATTCTCAGTATTAACTAAAGAGCATTTATATAAGTGGAGCTGTGCTTTGTATCAGTTTAATAAGCAGAGTTGAACTACATATGGTCCGTATGAGTAGGAAACACAGTTCTTTTTTTTATGGCATGCTCATGGAACTTGCTCTATTGGAGACACTGGAAAGAAGAGCTTGCTTTGTGCGTTAAAACAGAGTGTGTTTCATGGATCAGAACACTCGTCTGAATTTCCCTTCAGAAACAGCGTTAAACCCCAGGATCTGTGTCTTCCTACAAGCAAGAGTTCATTTCTGGTATACAAAGAGAATTTTGGGCTTAAATGATTTTACACAGTTCAGAAACCCATTGCGATTCTCACTATTAACTAAATAGCATTTATGTAAGAGGAGCTGTGGATTGTATCAGTTTCTTGAGCAGAGGTGAACTACATATGGTCCATATGAGTAGGAAACAGTTCTTTCTTTCAGGCCTTGACCATGGTTCTTGCTGTATGGGGGATGCTGGAAAGAATAACATGCTTCTTGCGTTAAAACAGTGTTAGTTCCATGGATGAGAAGACTGGTCTGAATTTCCCTTCGGAAATGATTTCAAACCACAGGATCTTAGTCTTCCTACAAGCAAGAGTTCATGTCTGGTAAACGAAGTGAATTTTTTGTTCAAATGATTTTATGCAGTTCAAGAACCCAATGCAAGTCTCACTATTAACTAAAGAGCATATATGTATGTCGAGCTGTGCTTTGTATCAGTTTCATAAGCAGAGCTTAACTACATATGGTCCGTATGAGTAGGAAACACAGTTCTTTTTTTCTGGTCCTGCTCATGGTTCTTGCTGTATTGAAGAGGCTGTTAAGAAGAGCATGCGTCTTGCGTTAAAATAGAGTGAGTTTCATGGATGAGAACACTGGTTGAATTTCCCTTCAGAAACGGAGTTAATCCACAGGATCTGTGTCTTCCTACAAGCAAGAGTTCATTTCTGGTAAACCAAGTGAATTTTGGGCTCAAATGTTTTTACACAGTTCAGAAACCCATCGCAATTCTCACTATTAACTAAAGAGCATTTAAGTAAGAGGAGCTGTGGATTGTATCAGTTTAATGAGAAGAGTTCAACTACATATGGTCCGTATGATTAGGAAACACAGTTCTTTTACTCATGCCTTACTCATGGTTCTTGCTGTACTGGAGATGCTGGAAAGAAGAGCATGGTTCTTGCGTTAAAACAGAGTGAGTTCCATGGATGAGAACACTGGTCTGATATTCCCTTCAGAAACGGAGTTAAACGCCAGTATCTGTGTCTTCCTACAAGGTAGCGTTCATTTCTAGTCAACCAAGTGAATTTTGGGCTCTAATGATTTTACACAGTTTAAGAACCCAACGCGATTCTCACTATTAACTAAAGAGCGTTTATGTAATTGGAGCTGTGGTTTGTATCAGTTTCACAAGCAGAGTTGAACTACATATGGTCCCTATAAGTTGGAAATACTGTTCTTTTTCTGGGCATGCTCAAGGTTCTTGCTGTATTAGAGATGCTTGAAAGAAGAGCGTGCGTGCTTCTTGCGTTAAAACAGAGTGTGTTCCATGGAAGAGAAAACTGGTCTGAATTTCCATTCAGAAACGGAGTGAAACCACTAGATCTGTGCCTTCCTACAAGCAAGTGTTCATTTCTTGTAAACCAAGTGATTTTGGGCTCAAATGATTTTACACAGTTCAAGAAACCAACGCTAATCTCACCTTAACTAAAGAGCATTTATGTAAGTGGAGCTGTGGTTTGTATCAGTTTCATTATCAGAGTTGAACTACATATGGTCGGTATGAGTGGGAAACACAGTTCTTTTTTTAGGGTGTGCTCATGGAACTTGCTCTATTGGAGACACTGGAAAGAAGAGCTTGCTTTGTGCGTTAAAACAGAGTGTGTTTCATGGATTAGAACACTGGTCTGAATTTCCCTTCAGAAACGTAGTTAACCTACAGGATCTGTGTCTTCCTACAAGCAAGAGTTCATTTCTGGGACACCAAGTGAATTATGGGCTCAAATAATTTTACACAGTTCACGAACCCAACGCGCTTCTCACTATTAACTAAATAGCATTTATGTAAGAGGAGCTGTGGATTGTATCAGTTTCTTGAGCAGAGGTGAACTACATATGGTCCATATGAGTAGGAAACAGTTCTTTCTTTCAGGCCTTGACCATGGTTCTTGCTGTATGGGAGATGCTGGAAAGAATAACATGCTTCTTGCGTTAAAACAGTGTTAGTTCCATGGATGAGAAGACTGGTCTGAATTTCCCATCAGAAACGGAGTTAAACCACAGGATCTCAGTCTTCCTACAAGCAAGAGTTCATGTCTGGTAAACGAAGTGAATTTTTTGTTCAAATGATTTTATGCAGTTCAAGAACCCAATGCAAGTCTCACTATTAACTAAAGAGCATATATGTATGTCGAGCTGTGCTTTGTATCAGTTTCATAAGCAGAGCTGAACTACATATGGTCCGTATGAGTAGGAAACACAGTTCTTTTTTTCTGGTCCTGCTCATGGTTCTTGCTGTATTGAAGAGGCTGTTAAGAAGAGCATGCGTCTTGCGTTAAAATAGAGTGAGTTTCATGGATGAGAACACTGGTTGAATTTCCCTTCAGAAACGGAGTTAAACCACAGCATCTGTGTCTTCCTACAAGCAAGAGTTCATTTCTGGTAAACCAAGTGAATTTTGGGCTCAAATGATTTTACACAGTTCACGAACCCAACGCGATTCTCACTGTTAACTAAAGAGCATTTATGCAAGTGGAGCTGTGGTTTGTATCAATTTCATAAGCAGAGTTGAACTACATATGGTCCGTATGAGTAGGAAACACACTTTTTTTTTTTAGGGCATGCTCATGGAACTTGCTGTATTGGAGACACTGGAAAGAAGAGCTTGCTCCTTGCATTAAAACAGTGTGTGTTTCATGGATCAGAACACTGGTCTGAATTTCCTTTCAGAAACGGAGTTAATCCCAAGGATCTGTGTCTTCGTACAAGCCAGAGTCCTATTCTGGGAAACAAAGAGAATTTTGGGCTTAAATGATTTTACACAGTTCTGAGACCCATCGCGTTTCTCTCTATTCACTAAATTGCATTTATATAACAGGAGCTGTGGATTGTATCAGTTTCATGAGCAGAGGTGAACTACACATGGTCCGCATGAGTAGGAAACACAGTTCTTTCTTTCAGGTCTTGCTCATGGTTCTTGCTGTATTGGAGATGCTGGAAAGAAGAGCATGCTTCTTGAGTTAAAACAGAGTTAGTTCCATGGATGAGAACACTGGTCTGAATTTCCCATCAGAAAAGGAGTTAAACCACAGGATCTCTCTCTTCCTAAAAGGAAGAGTTCATTTCTGGTAAATGACGTGAATTTTGGGCTCAAATGATTTTACACAGTTCAAGAACCCAATGCGATTCTCACCGTTAACTAAAGAGCATGTATGTAAGTGGAGCTGTGCTTTGTTTCAGTTTTATAAGCGGAGTTGAACTACATATGGTCCGTATGAGTAGGAAACACAGTTCTTTTTTTTTTTTACGGCATGCTCATAGAACTTGCTCTATTGGAGGCAGTGGAAAGAAGAGCTTGCTTCTTGCGTGCAAACAGAGTGTGTTTCATGGATGAGAACACTGGTCTGAATTTCCCATCAGAAACGGAGTTAAACCCAAGGATCTGTGTCTTCCTACAAGCAAGAGTTCATTTCTGGTAAACAAAGAGAATTTGGGCTTAAGTGATTTTACACAGTTCAGAAATCCGTCGTGATTATCACTATCAACTAAAGAGCATTTATGGAGGAGTAGCTGTTGGATTGTTTCAGTTTCATGAGCAGAGTTGAACTACATATGGTCCGTATGAGTAGGAAACACAGTTCTTTTTTAAGTCCTAGCTCATGGTTCTTACTGCATTGGAGATGCTGGAAAGAAGAGCATGCTTCTTGCGTTAAAACAGAGTGAGTTTCATGGATGAGAACACTGGTTGAATTTCCCTTCAGAAACGGAGTTAAACCACAGCATCTGTGTCTTCCTACAAGCAAGAGTTCATTTCTGGTAAACCAAGTGAATTTTGGGCTCAAATGGTTTTACACAGTTCAGAAACCCATCGCAATTCTCACTATTAACTAAAGAGCATTTAAGTAAGAGGAGCTGTGGATTGTATCAGTTTAATGAGAAGAGTTCAACTACATATGGTCCGTATGATTAGGAAACACAGTTCTTTTACTCATGCCTTACTCATGGTTCTTGCTGTACTGGAGATGCTGGAAAGAAGAGCATGGTTCTTGCGTTAAAACAGAGTGAGTTCCATGGATGAGAACACTGGTCTGATATTCCCTTCAGAAACGAAGTTAAACGCCAGTATCTGTGTCTTCCTACAAGGTAGCGTTCATTTCTAGTCAACCAAGTGAATTTTGGGCTCTAATGATTTTACACAGTTTAAGAACCCAACGCGATTCTCACTATTAACTAAAGAGCGTTTATGTAATTGGAGCTGTGGTTTGTATCAGTTTCACAAGCAGAGTTGAACTACATATGGTCCCTATAAGTTGGAAATACTGTTCTTTTTCTGGGCATGCTCAAGGTTCTTGCTGTATTAGAGATGCTTGAAAGAAGAGCGTGCGTGCTTCTTGCGTTAAAACAGAGTGTGTTCCATGGAAGAGAAAACTGGTCTGAATTTCCATTCAGAAACGGAGTGAAACCACTAGATCTGTGCCTTCCTACAAGCAAGTGTTCATTTCTTGTAAACCAAGTGATTTTGGGCTCAAATGATTTTACACAGTTCAAGAAACCAACGCTAATCTCACCTTAACTAAAGAGCATTTATGTAAGTGGAGCTGTGGTTTGTATCAGTTTCATTATCAGAGTTGAACTACATATGGTCGGTATGAGTGGGAAACACAGTTCTTTTTTTAGGGTGTGCTCATGGAACTTGCTCTATTGGAGACACTGGAAAGAAGAGCTTGCTTTGTGCGTTAAAACAGAGTGTGTTTCATGGATCAGAACACTCGTCTGAATTTCCCTTCAGAAACAGCGTTAAACCCCAGGATCTGTGTCTTCCTACAAGCAAGAGTTCATTTCTGGTATACAAAGAGAATTTTGGGCTTAAATGATTTTACACAGTTCAGAAACCCATTGCGATTCTCACTATTAACTAAATAGCATTTATGTAAGAGGAGCTGTGGATTGTATCAGTTTCTTGAGCAGAGGTGAACTACATATGGTCCATATGAGTAGGAAACAGTTCTTTCTTTCAGGCCTTGACCATGGTTCTTGCTGTATGGGAGATGCTGGAAAGAATAACATGCTTCTTGCGTTAAAACAGTGTTAGTTCCATGGATGAGAAGACTGGTCTGAATTTCCCATCAGAAACGGAGTTAAACCACAGGATCTCAGTCTTCCTACAAGCAAGAGTTCATGTCTGGTAAACGAAGTGAATTTTTTGTTCAAATGATTTTATGCAGTTCAAGAACCCAATGCAAGTCTCACTATTAACTAAAGAGCATATATGTATGTCGAGCTGTGCTTTGTATCAGTTTCATAAGCAGAGCTGAACTACATATGGTCCGTATGAGTAGGAAACACAGTTCTTTTTTTCTGGTCCTGCTCATGGTTCTTGCTGTATTGAAGAGGCTGTTAAGAAGAGCATGCGTCTTGCGTTAAAATAGAGTGAGTTTCATGGATGAGAACACTGGTTGAATTTCCCTTCAGAAACGGAGTTAAACCACAGCATCTGTGTCTTCCTACAAGCAAGAGTTCATTTCTGGTAAACCAAGTGAATTTTGGGCTCAAATGATTTTACACAGTTCACGAACCCAACGCGATTCTCACTGTTAACTAAAGAGCATTTATGCAAGTGGAGCTGTGGTTTGTATCAATTTCATAAGCAGAGTTGAACTACATATGGTCCGTATGAGTAGGAAACACACTTTTTTTTTTTTTAGGGCATGCTCATGGAACTTGCTGTATTGGAGACACTGGAAAGAAGAGCTTGCTCCTTGCATTAAAACAGTGTGTGTTTCATGGATCAGAACACTGGTCTGAATTTCCTTTCAGAAACGGAGTTAATCCCAAGGATCTGTGTCTTCGTACAAGCCAGAGTCCTATTCTGGTAAACAAAGAGAATTTTGGGCTTAAATGATTTTACACAGTTCTGAGACCCATCGCGTTTCTCTCTATTCACTAAATAGCATTTATATAACAGGAGCTGTGGATTGTATCAGTTTCATGAGCAGAGGTGAACTACACATGGTCCGCATGAGTAGGAAACACAGTTCTTTCTTTCAGGTCTTGCTCATGGTTCTTGCTGTATTGGAGATGCTGGAAAGAAGAGCATGCTTCTTGAGTTAAAACAGAGTTAGTTCCATGGATGAGAACACTGGTCTGAATTTCCCATCAGAAAAGGAGTTAAACCACAGGATCTCTCTCTTCCTAAAAGGAAGAGTTCATTTCTGGTAAATGACGTGAATTTTGGGCTCAAATGATTTTACACAGTTCAAGAACCCAATGCGATTCTCACCGTTAACTAAAGAGCATGTATGTAAGTGGAGCTGTGCTTTGTTTCAGTTTTATAAGCGGAGTTGAACTACATATGGTCCGTATGAGTAGGAAACACAGTTCTTTTTTTTTTTTACGGCATGCTCTTAGAACTTGCTCTATTGGAGGCAGTGGAAAGAAGAGCTTGCTTCTTGCGTGCAAACAGAGTGTGTTTCATGGATGAGAACACTGGTCTGAATTTCCCATCAGAAACGGAGTTAAACCCAAGGATCTGTGTCTTCCTACAAGCAAGAGTTCATTTCTGGTAAACAAAGAGAATTTGGGCTTAAGTGATTTTACACAGTTCAGAAATCCGTCGTGATTATCACTATCAACTAAAGAGCATTTATGGAGGAGTAGCTGTTGGATTGTTTCAGTTTCATGAGCAGAGTTGAACTACATATGGTCCGTATGAGTAGGAAACACAGTTCTTTTTTAAGTCCTAGCTCATGGTTCTTACTGCATTGGAGATGCTGGAAAGAAGAGCATGCTTCTTGCGTTAAAACAGAGTGAGTTTCATGGATGAGAACACTGGTTGAATTTCCCTTCAGAAACGGAGTTAAACCACAGCATCTGTGTCTTCCTACAAGCAAGAGTTCATTTCTGGTAAACCAAGTGAATTTTGGGCTCAAATGGTTTTACACAGTTCAGAAACCCATCGCAATTCTCACTATTAACTAAAGAGCATTTAAGTAAGAGGAGCTGTGGATTGTATCAGTTTAATGAGAAGAGTTCAACTACATATGGTCCGTATGATTAGGAAACACAGTTCTTTTACTCATGCCTTACTCATGGTTCTTGCTGTACTGGAGATGCTGGAAAGAAGAGCATGGTTCTTGCGTTAAAACAGAGTGAGTTCCATGGATGAGAACACTGGTCTGATATTCCCTTCAGAAACGAAGTTAAACGCCAGTATCTGTGTCTTCCTACAAGGTAGCGTTCATTTCTAGTCAACCAAGTGAATTTTGGGCTCTAATGATTTTACACAGTTTAAGAACCCAACGCGATTCTCACTATTAACTAAAGAGCGTTTATGTAATTGGAGCTGTGGTTTGTATCAGTTTCACAAGCAGAGTTGAACTACATATGGTCCCTATAAGTTGGAAATACTGTTCTTTTTCTGGGCATGCTCAAGGTTCTTGCTGTATTAGAGATGCTTGAAAGAAGAGCGTGCGTGCTTCTTGCGTTAAAACAGAGTGTGTTCCATGGAAGAGAAAACTGGTCTGAATTTCCATTCAGAAACGGAGTGAAACCACTAGATCTGTGCCTTCCTACAAGCAAGTGTTCATTTCTTGTAAACCAAGTGATTTTGGGCTCAAATGATTTTACACAGTTCAAGAAACCAACGCTAATCTCACCTTAACTAAAGAGCATTTATGTAAGTGGAGCTGTGGTTTGTATCAGTTTCATTATCAGAGTTGAACTACATATGGTCGGTATGAGTGGGAAACACAGTTCTTTTTTTAGGGTGTGCTCATGGAACTTGCTCTATTGGAGACACTGGAAAGAAGAGCTTGCTTTGTGCGTTAAAACAGAGTGTGTTTCATGGATCAGAACACTCGTCTGAATTTCCCTTCAGAAACAGCGTTAAACCCCAGGATCTGTGTCTTCCTACAAGCAAGAGTTCATTTCTGGTATACAAAGAGAATTTTGGGCTTAAATGATTTTACACAGTTCAGAAACCCATTGCGATTCTCACTATTAACTAAATAGCATTTATGTAAGAGGAGCTGTGGATTGTATCAGTTTCTTGAGCAGAGGTGAACTACATATGGTCCATATGAGTAGGAAACAGTTCTTTCTTTCAGGCCTTGACCATGGTTCTTGCTGTATGGGAGATGCTGGAAAGAATAACATGCTTCTTGCGTTAAAACAGTGTTAGTTCCATGGATGAGAAGACTGGTCTGAATTTCCCATCAGAAACGGAGTTAAACCACAGGATCTCAGTCTTCCTACAAGCAAGAGTTCATGTCTGGTAAACGAAGTGAATTTTTTGTTCAAATGATTTTATGCAGTTCAAGAACCCAATGCAAGTCTCACTATTAACTAAAGAGCATATATGTATGTCGAGCTGTGCTTTGTATCAGTTTCATAAGCAGAGCTGAACTACATATGGTCCGTATGAGTAGGAAACACAGTTCTTTTTTTCTGGTCCTGCTCATGGTTCTTGCTGTATTGAAGAGGCTGTTAAGAAGAGCATGCGTCTTGCGTTAAAATAGAGTGAGTTTCATGGATGAGAACACTGGTTGAATTTCCCTTCAGAAACGGAGTTAAACCACAGCATCTGTGTCTTCCTACAAGCAAGAGTTCATTTCTGGTAAACCAAGTGAATTTTGGGCTCAAATGATTTTACACAGTTCACGAACCCAACGCGATTCTCACTGTTAACTAAAGAGCATTTATGCAAGTGGAGCTGTGGTTTGTATCAATTTCATAAGCAGAGTTGAACTACATATGGTCCGTATGAGTAGGAAACACACTTTTTTTTTTTTAGGGCATGCTCATGGAACTTGCTGTATTGGAGACACTGGAAAGAAGAGCTTGCTCCTTGCATTAAAACAGTGTGTGTTTCATGGATCAGAACACTGGTCTGAATTTCCTTTCAGAAACGGAGTTAATCCCAAGGATCTGTGTCTTCGTACAAGCCAGAGTCCTATTCTGGTAAACAAAGAGAATTTTGGGCTTAAATGATTTTACACAGTTCTGAGACCCATCGCGTTTCTCTCTATTCACTAAATAGCATTTATATAACAGGAGCTGTGGATTGTATCAGTTTCATGAGCAGAGGTGAACTACACATGGTCCGCATGAGTAGGAAACACAGTTCTTTCTTTCAGGTCTTGCTCATGGTTCTTGCTGTATTGGAGATGCTGGAAAGAAGAGCATGCTTCTTGAGTTAAAACAGAGTTAGTTCCATGGATGAGAACACTGGTCTGAATTTCCCATCAGAAAAGGAGTTAAACCACAGGATCTCTCTCTTCCTAAAAGGAAGAGTTCATTTCTAGTAAATGACGTGAATTTTGGGCTCAAATGATTTTACACAGTTCAAGAACCCAATGCGATTCTCACCGTTAACTAAAGAGCATGTATGTAAGTGGAGCTGTGCTTTGTTTCAGTTTTATAAGCGGAGTTGAACTACATATGGTCCGTATGAGTAGGAAACACAGTTCTTTTTTTTTTTTACGGCATGCTCATAGAACTTGCTCTATTGGAGGCAGTGGAAAGAAGAGCTTGCTTCTTGCGTGCAAACAGAGTGTGTTTCATGGATGAGAACACTGGTCTGAATTTCCCATCAGAAACGGAGTTAAACCCAAGGATCTGTGTCTTCCTACAAGCAAGAGTTCATTTCTGGTAAACAAAGAGAATTTGGGCTTAAGTGATTTTACACAGTTCAGAAATCCGTCGTGATTATCACTATCAACTAAAGAGCATTTATGGAGGAGTAGCTGTTGGATTGTTTCAGTTTCATGAGCAGAGTTGAACTACATATGGTCCATATGAGTAGGAAACACAGTTCTTTTTTTAAGTCCTAGCTCATGGTTCTTACTGCATTGGAGATGCTGGAAAGAAGAGCATGCTTCTTGCGTTAAAACAGAGTGAGTTTCATGGATGAGAACACTGGTTGAATTTCCCTTCAGAAACGGAGTTAAACCACAGCATCTGTGTCTTCCTACAAGCAAGAGTTCATTTCTGGTAAACCAAGTGAATTTTGGGCTCAAATGGTTTTACACAGTTCAGAAACCCATCGCAATTCTCACTATTAACTAAAGAGCATTTAAGTAAGAGGAGCTGTGGATTGTATCAGTTTAATGAGAAGAGTTCAACTACATATGGTCCGTATGATTAGGAAACACAGTTCTTTTACTCATGCCTTACTCATGGTTCTTGCTGTACTGGAGATGCTGGAAAGAAGAGCATGGTTCTTGCGTTAAAACAGAGTGAGTTCCATGGATGAGAACACTGGTCTGATATTCCCTTCAGAAACGGAGTTAAACGCCAGTATCTGTGTCTTCCTACAAGGTAGCGTTCATTTCTAGTCAACCAAGTGAATTTTGGGCTCTAATGATTTTACACAGTTTAAGAACCCAACGTGATTCTCACTATTAACTAAAGAGCGTTTATGTAATTGGAGCTGTGGTTTGTATCAGTTTCACAAGCAGAGTTGAACTACATATGGTCCCTATAAGTTGGAAATACTGTTCTTTTTCTGGGCATGCTCAAGGTTCTTGCTGTATTAGAGATGCTTGAAAGAAGAGCGTGCGT
This sequence comes from Onychomys arenicola, assembly GCA_949786405.1. NCBI lineage: Eukaryota > Metazoa > Chordata > Mammalia > Rodentia > Cricetidae > Onychomys > Onychomys arenicola. The sequence continues at coordinate 114,722 of CATKUM010000035.1, forward strand.
GCTTCTTGCGTTAAAACAGAGTGTGTTCCATGGAAGAGAAAACTGGTCTGAATTTCCATTCAGAAACGGAGTGAAACCACTAGATCTGTGCCTTCCTACAAGCAAGTGTTCATTTCTTGTAAACCAAGTGATTTTGGGCTCAAATGATTTTACACAGTTCAAGAAACCAACGCTAATCTCACCTTAACTAAAGAGCATTTATGTAAGTGGAGCTGTGGTTTGTATCAGTTTCATTATCAGAGTTGAACTACATATGGTCGGTATGAGTGGGAAACACAGTTCTTTTTTTTAGGGTGTGCTCATGGAACTTGCTCTATTGGAGACACTGGAAAGAAGAGCTTGCTTTGTGCGTTAAAACAGAGTGTGTTTCATGGATCAGAACACTCGTCTGAATTTCCCTTCAGAAACAGCGTTAAACCCCAGGATCTGTGTCTTCCTACAAGCAAGAGTTCATTTCTGGTATACAAAGAGAATTTTGGGCTTAAATGATTTTACACAGTTCAGAAACCCATTGCGATTCTCACTATTAACTAAATAGCATTTATGTAAGAGGAGCTGTGGATTGTATCAGTTTCTTGAGCAGAGGTGAACTACATATGGTCCATATGAGTAGGAAACAGTTCTTTCTTTCAGGCCTTGACCATGGTTCTTGCTGTATGGGAGATGCTGGAAAGAATAACATGCTTCTTGCGTTAAAACAGTGTTAGTTCCATGGATGAGAAGACTGGTCTGAATTTCCCATCAGAAACGGAGTTAAACCACAGGATCTCAGTCTTCCTACAAGCAAGAGTTCATGTCTGGTAAACGAAGTGAATTTTTTGTTCAAATGATTTTATGCAGTTCAAGAACCCAATGCAAGTCTCACTATTAACTAAAGAGCATATATGTATGTCGAGCTGTGCTTTGTATCAGTTTCATAAGCAGAGCTGAACTACATATGGTCCGTATGAGTAGGAAACACAGTTCTTTTTTTCTGGTCCTGCTCATGGTTCTTGCTGTATTGAAGAGGCTGTTAAGAAGAGCATGCGTCTTGCGTTAAAATAGAGTGAGTTTCATGGATGAGAACACTGGTTGAATTTCCCTTCAGAAACGGAGTTAAACCACAGCATCTGTGTCTTCCTACAAGCAAGAGTTCATTTCTGGTAAACCAAGTGAATTTTGGGCTCAAATGATTTTACACAGTTCACGAACCCAACGCGATTCTCACTGTTAACTAAAGAGCATTTATGCAAGTGGAGCTGTGGTTTGTATCAATTTCATAAGCAGAGTTGAACTACATATGGTCCGTATGAGTAGGAAACACACTTTTTTTTTTTTTAGGGCATGCTCATGGAACTTGCTGTATTGGAGACACTGGAAAGAAGAGCTTGCTCCTTGCATTAAAACAGTGTGTGTTTCATGGATCAGAACACTGGTCTGAATTTCCTTTCAGAAACGGAGTTAATACAAGGATCTGTGTCTTCGTACAAGCCAGAGTCCTATTCTGGTAAACAAAGAGAATTTTGGGCTTAAATGATTTTACACAGTTCTGAGACCCATCGCGTTTCTCTCTATTCACTAAATAGCATTTATATAACAGGAGCTGTGGATTGTATCAGTTTCATGAGCAGAGGTGAACTACACATGGTCCGCATGAGTAGGAAACACAGTTCTTTCTTTCAGGTCTTGCTCATGGTTCTTGCTGTATTGGAGATGCTGGAAAGAAGAGCATGCTTCTTGAGTTAAAACAGAGTTAGTTCCATGGATGAGAACACTGGTCTGAATTTCCCATCAGAAAAGGAGTTAAACCACAGGATCTCTCTCTTCCTAAAAGGAAGAGTTCATTTCTAGTAAATGACGTGAATTTTGGGCTCAAATGATTTTACACAGTTCAAGAACCCAATGCGATTCTCACCGTTAACTAAAGAGCATGTATGTAAGTGGAGCTGTGCTTTGTTTCAGTTTTATAAGCGGAGTTGAACTACATATGGTCCGTATGAGTAGGAAACACAGTTCTTTTTTTTTTTTTACGGCATGCTCATAGAACTTGCTCTATTGGAGGCAGTGGAAAGAAGAGCTTGCTTCTTGCGTGCAAACAGAGTGTGTTTCATGGATGAGAACACTGGTCTGAATTTCCCATCAGAAACGGAGTTAAACCCAAGGATCTGTGTCTTCCTACAAGCAAGAGTTCATTTCTGGTAAACAAAGAGAATTTGGGCTTAAGTGATTTTACACAGTTCAGAAATCCGTCGTGATTATCACTATCAACTAAAGAGCATTTATGGAGGAGTAGCTGTTGGATTGTTTCAGTTTCATGAGCAGAGTTGAACTACATATGGTCCGTATGAGTAGGAAACACAGTTCTTTTTTTAAGTCCTAGCTCATGGTTCTTACTGCATTGGAGATGCTGGAAAGAAGAGCATGCTTCTTGCGTTAAAACAGAGTGAGTTTCATGGATGAGAACACTGGTTGAATTTCCCTTCAGAAACGGAGTTAAACCACAGCATCTGTGTCTTCCTACAAGCAAGAGTTCATTTCTGGTAAACCAAGTGAATTTTGGGCTCAAATGGTTTTACACAGTTCAGAAACCCATCGCAATTCTCACTATTAACTAAAGAGCATTTAAGTAAGAGGAGCTGTGGATTGTATCAGTTTAATGAGAAGAGTTCAACTACATATGGTCCGTATGATTAGGAAACACAGTTCTTTTACTCATGCCTTACTCATGGTTCTTGCTGTACTGGAGATGCTGGAAAGAAGAGCATGGTTCTTGCGTTAAAACAGAGTGAGTTCCATGGATGAGAACACTGGTCTGATATTCCCTTCAGAAACGGAGTTAAACGCCAGTATCTGTGTCTTCCTACAAGGTAGCGTTCATTTCTAGTCAACCAAGTGAATTTTGGGCTCTAATGATTTTACACAGTTTAAGAACCCAACGTGATTCTCACTATTAACTAAAGAGCGTTTATGTAATTGGAGCTGTGGTTTGTATCAGTTTCACAAGCAGAGTTGAACTACATATGGTCCCTATAAGTTGGAAATACTGTTCTTTTTCTGGGCATGCTCAAGGTTCTTGCTGTATTAGAGATGCTTGAAAGAAGAGCGTGCGTGCTTCTTGCGTTAAAACAGAGTGTGTTCCATGGAAGAGAAAACTGGTCTGAATTTCCATTCAGAAACGGAGTGAAACCACTAGATCTGTGCCTTCCTACAAGCAAGTGTTCATTTCTTGTAAACCAAGTGATTTTGGGCTCAAATGATTTTACACAGTTCAAGAAACCAACGCTAATCTCACCTTAACTAAAGAGCATTTATGTAAGTGGAGCTGTGGTTTGTATCAGTTTCATTATCAGAGTTGAACTACATATGGTCGGTATGAGTGGGAAACACAGTTCTTTTTTTTAGGGTGTGCTCATGGAACTTGCTCTATTGGAGACACTGGAAAGAAGAGCTTGCTTTGTGCGTTAAAACAGAGTGTGTTTCATGGATCAGAACACTCGTCTGAATTTCCCTTCAGAAACAGCGTTAAACCCCAGGATCTGTGTCTTCCTACAAGCAAGAGTTCATTTCTGGTATACAAAGAGAATTTTGGGCTTAAATGATTTTACACAGTTCAGAAACCCATTGCGATTCTCACTATTAACTAAATAGCATTTATGTAAGAGGAGCTGTGGATTGTATCAGTTTCTTGAGCAGAGGTGAACTACATATGGTCCATATGAGTAGGAAACAGTTCTTTCTTTCAGGCCTTGACCATGGTTCTTGCTGTATGGGAGATGCTGGAAAGAATAACATGCTTCTTGCGTTAAAACAGTGTTAGTTCCATGGATGAGAAGACTGGTCTGAATTTCCCATCAGAAACGGAGTTAAACCACAGGATCTCAGTCTTCCTACAAGCAAGAGTTCATGTCTGGTAAACGAAGTGAATTTTTTGTTCAAATGATTTTATGCAGTTCAAGAACCCAATGCAAGTCTCACTATTAACTAAAGAGCATATATGTATGTCGAGCTGTGCTTTGTATCAGTTTCATAAGCAGAGCTGAACTACATATGGTCCGTATGAGTAGGAAACACAGTTCTTTTTTTCTGGTCCTGCTCATGGTTCTTGCTGTATTGAAGAGGCTGTTAAGAAGAGCATGCGTCTTGCATTAAAATAGAGTGAGTTTCATGGATGAGAACACTGGTTGAATTTCCCTTCAGAAACGGAGTTAAACCACAGCATCTGTGTCTTCCTACAAGCAAGAGTTCATTTCTGGTAAACCAAGTGAATTTTGGGCTCAAATGATTTTACACAGTTCACGAACCCAACGCGATTCTCACTGTTAACTAAAGAGCATTTATGCAAGTGGAGCTGTGGTTTGTATCAATTTCATAAGCAGAGTTGAACTACATATGGTCCGTATGAGTAGGAAACACACTTTTTTTTTTTTAGGGCATGCTCATGGAACTTGCTGTATTGGAGACACTGGAAAGAAGAGCTTGCTCCTTGCATTAAAACAGTGTGTGTTTCATGGATCAGAACACTGGTCTGAATTTCCTTTCAGAAACGGAGTTAATCCCAAGGATCTGTGTCTTCGTACAAGCCAGAGTCCTATTCTGGTAAACAAAGAGAATTTTGGGCTTAAATGATTTTACACAGTTCTGAGACCCATCGCGTTTCTCTCTATTCACTAAATAGCATTTATATAACAGGAGCTGTGGATTGTATCAGTTTCATGAGCAGAGGTGAACTACACATGGTCCGCATGAGTAGGAAACACAGTTCTTTCTTTCAGGTCTTGCTCATGGTTCTTGCTGTATTGGAGATGCTGGAAAGAAGAGCATGCTTCTTGAGTTAAAACAGAGTTAGTTCCATGGATGAGAACACTGGTCTGAATTTCCCATCAGAAAAGGAGTTAAACCACAGGATCTCTCTCTTCCTAAAAGGAAGAGTTCATTTCTGGTAAATGACGTGAATTTTGGGCTCAAATGATTTTACACAGTTCAAGAACCCAATGCGATTCTCACCGTTAACTAAAGAGCATGTATGTAAGTGGAGCTGTGCTTTGTTTCAGTTTTATAAGCGGAGTTGAACTACATATGGTCCGTATGAGTAGGAAACACAGTTCTTTTTTTTTTTTTACGGCATGCTCATAGAACTTGCTCTATTGGAGGCAGTGGAAAGAAGAGCTTGCTTCTTGCGTGCAAACAGAGTGTGTTTCATGGATGAGAACACTGGTCTGAATTTCCCATCAGAAACGGAGTTAAACCCAAGGATCTGTGTCTTCCTACAAGCAAGAGTTCATTTCTGGTAAACAAAGAGAATTTGGGCTTAAGTGATTTTACACAGTTCAGAAATCCGTCGTGATTATCACTATCAACTAAAGAGCATTTATGGAGGAGTAGCTGTTGGATTGTTTCAGTTTCATGAGCAGAGTTGAACTACATATGGTCCGTATGAGTAGGAAACACAGTTCTTTTTTTAAGTCCTAGCTCATGGTTCTTACTGCATTGGAGATGCTGGAAAGAAGAGCATGCTTCTTGCGTTAAAACAGAGTGAGTTTCATGGATGAGAACACTGGTCTGAATTTCCCATCAGAAACGGAGTTAAACCACAGCATCTGTGTCTTCCTACAAGCAAGAGTTCATTTCTGGTAAACCAAGTGAATTTTGGGCCCAAATGGTTTTACACAGTTCAGAAACCCATCGCAATTCTCACTATTAACTAAAGAGCATTTAAGTAAGAGGAGCTGTGGATTGTATCAGTTTAATGAGAAGAGTTCAACTACATATGGTCCGTATGATTAGGAAACACAGTTCTTTTACTCATGCCTTACTCATGGTTCTTGCTGTACTGGAGATGCTGGAAAGAAGAGCATGGTTCTTGCGTTAAAACAGAGTGAGTTCCATGGATGAGAACACTGGTCTGATATTCCCTTCAGAAACGGAGTTAAACGCCAGTATCTGTGTCTTCCTACAAGGTAGCGTTCATTTCTAGTCAACCAAGTGAATTTTGGGCTCTAATGATTTTACACAGTTTAAGAACCCAACGCGATTCTCACTATTAACTAAAGAGCGTTTATGTAATTGGAGCTGTGGTTTGTATCAGTTTCACAAGCAGAGTTGAACTACATATGGTCCCTATAAGTTGGAAATACTGTTCTTTTTCTGGGCATGCTCAAGGTTCTTGCTGTATTAGAGATGCTTGAAAGAAGAGCGTGCGTGCTTCTTGCGTTAAAACAGAGTGTGTTCCATGGAAGAGAAAACTGGTCTGAATTTCCATTCAGAAACGGAGTGAAACCACTAGATCTGTGCCTTCCTACAAGCAAGTGTTCATTTCTTGTAAACCAAGTGATTTTGGGCTCAAATGATTTTACACAGTTCAAGAAACCAACGCTAATCTCACCTTAACTAAAGAGCATTTATGTAAGTGGAGCTGTGGTTTGTATCAGTTTCATTATCAGAGTTGAACTACATATGGTCGGTATGAGTGGGAAACACAGTTCTTTTTTTTAGGGTGTGCTCATGGAACTTGCTCTATTGGAGACACTGGAAAGAAGAGCTTGCTTTGTGCGTTAAAACAGAGTGTGTTTCATGGATCAGAACACTCGTCTGAATTTCCCTTCAGAAACAGCGTTAAACCCCAGGATCTGTGTCTTCCTACAAGCAAGAGTTCATTTCTGGTATACAAAGAGAATTTTGGGCTTAAATGATTTTACACAGTTCAGAAACCCATTGCGATTCTCACTATTAACTAAATAGCATTTATGTAAGAGGAGCTGTGGATTGTATCAGTTTCTTGAGCAGAGGTGAACTACATATGGTCCATATGAGTAGGAAACAGTTCTTTCTTTCAGGCCTTGACCATGGTTCTTGCTGTATGGGAGATGCTGGAAAGAATAACATGCTTCTTGCGTTAAAACAGTGTTAGTTCCATGGATGAGAAGACTGGTCTGAATTTCCCATCAGAAACGGAGTTAAACCACAGGATCTCAGTCTTCCTACAAGCAAGAGTTCATGTCTGGTAAACGAAGTGAATTTTTTGTTCAAATGATTTTATGCAGTTCAAGAACCCAATGCAAGTCTCACTATTAACTAAAGAGCATATATGTATGTCGAGCTGTGCTTTGTATCAGTTTCATAAGCAGAGCTGAACTACATATGGTCCGTATGAGTAGGAAACACAGTTCTTTTTTTCTGGTCCTGCTCATGGTTCTTGCTGTATTGAAGAGGCTGTTAAGAAGAGCATGCGTCTTGCGTTAAAATAGAGTGAGTTTCATGGATGAGAACACTGGTTGAATTTCCCTTCAGAAACGGAGTTAAACCACAGCATCTGTGTCTTCCTACAAGCAAGAGTTCATTTCTGGTAAACCAAGTGAATTTTGGGCTCAAATGATTTTACACAGTTCACGAACCCAACGCGATTCTCACTGTTAACTAAAGAGCATTTATGCAAGTGGAGCTGTGGTTTGTATCAATTTCATAAGCAGAGTTGAACTACATATGGTCCGTATGAGTAGGAAACACACTTTTTTTTTTTTAGGGCATGCTCATGGAACTTGCTGTATTGGAGACACTGGAAAGAAGAGCTTGCTCCTTGCATTAAAACAGTGTGTGTTTCATGGATCAGAACACTGGTCTGAATTTCCTTTCAGAAACGGAGTTAATCCCAAGGATCTGTGTCTTCGTACAAGCCAGAGTCCTATTCTGGTAAACAAAGAGAATTTTGGGCTTAAATGATTTTACACAGTTCTGAGACCCATCGCGTTTCTCTCTATTCACTAAATAGCATTTATATAACAGGAGCTGTGGATTGTATCAGTTTCATGAGCAGAGGTGAACTACACATGGTCCGCATGAGTAGGAAACACAGTTCTTTCTTTCAGGTCTTGCTCATGGTTCTTGCTGTATTGGAGATGCTGGAAAGAAGAGCATGCTTCTTGAGTTAAAACAGAGTTAGTTCCATGGATGAGAACACTGGTCTGAATTTCCCATCAGAAAAGGAGTTAAACCACAGGATCTCTCTCTTCCTAAAAGGAAGAGTTCATTTCTAGTAAATGACGTGAATTTTGGGCTCAAATGATTTTACACAGTTCAAGAACCCAATGCGATTCTCACCGTTAACTAAAGAGCATGTATGTAAGTGGAGCTGTGCTTTGTTTCAGTTTTATAAGCGGAGTTGAACTACATATGGTCCGTATGAGTAGGAAACACAGTTCTTTTTTTTTTTTTACAGCATGCTCATAGAACTTGCTCTATTGGAGGCAGTGGAAAGAAGAGCTTGCTTCTTGCGTGCAAACAGAGTGTGTTTCATGGATGAGAACACTGGTCTGAATTTCCCATCAGAAACGGAGTTAAACCCAAGGATCTGTGTCTTCCTACAAGCAAGAGTTCATTTCTGGTAAACAAAGAGAATTTGGGCTTAAGTGATTTTACACAGTTCAGAAATCCGTCGTGATTATCACTATCAACTAAAGAGCATTTATGGAGGAGTAGCTGTTGGATTGTTTCAGTTTCATGAGCAGAGTTGAACTACATATGGTCCGTATGAGTAGGAAACACAGTTCTTTTTTTAAGTCCTAGCTCATGGTTCTTACTGCATTGGAGATGCTGGAAAGAAGAGCATGCTTCTTGCGTTAAAACAGAGTGAGTTTCATGGATGAGAACACTGGTCTGAATTTCCCATCAGAAACGGAGTTAAACCACAGCATCTGTGTCTTCCTACAAGCAAGAGTTCATTTCTGGTAAACCAAGTGAATTTTGGGCCCAAATGGTTTTACACAGTTCAGAAACCCATCGCAATTCTCACTATTAACTAAAGAGCATTTAAGTAAGAGGAGCTGTGGATTGTATCAGTTTAATGAGAAGAGTTCAACTACATATGGTCCGTATGATTAGGAAACACAGTTCTTTTACTCATGCCTTACTCATGGTTCTTGCTGTACTGGAGATGCTGGAAAGAAGAGCATGGTTCTTGCGTTAAAACAGAGTGAGTTCCATGGATGAGAACACTGGTCTGATATTCCCTTCAGAAACGGAGTTAAACGCCAGTATCTGTGTCTTCCTACAAGGTAGCGTTCATTTCTAGTCAACCAAGTGAATTTTGGGCTCTAATGATTTTACACAGTTTAAGAACCCAACGCGATTCTCACTATTAACTAAAGAGCGTTTATGTAATTGGAGCTGTGGTTTGTATCAGTTTCACAAGCAGAGTTGAACTACATATGGTCCCTATAAGTTGGAAATACTGTTCTTTTTCTGGGCATGCTCAAGGTTCTTGCTGTATTAGAGATGCTTGAAAGAAGAGCGTGCGTGCTTCTTGCGTTAAAACAGAGTGTGTTCCATGGAAGAGAAAACTGGTCTGAATTTCCATTCAGAAACGGAGTGAAACCACTAGATCTGTGCCTTCCTACAAGCAAGTGTTCATTTCTTGTAAACCAAGTGATTTTGGGCTCAAATGATTTTACACAGTTCAAGAAACCAACGCTAATCTCACCTTAACTAAAGAGCATTTATGTAAGTGGAGCTGTGGTTTGTATCAGTTTCATTATCAGAGTTGAACTACATATGGTCGGTATGAGTGGGAAACACAGTTCTTTTTTTTAGGGTGTGCTCATGGAACTTGCTCTATTGGAGACACTGGAAAGAAGAGCTTGCTTTGTGCGTTAAAACAGAGTGTGTTTCATGGATCAGAACACTCGTCTGAATTTCCCTTCAGAAACAGCGTTAAACCCCAGGATCTGTGTCTTCCTACAAGCAAGAGTTCATTTCTGGTATACAAAGAGAATTTTGGGCTTAAATGATTTTACACAGTTCAGAAACCCATTGCGATTCTCACTATTAACTAAATAGCATTTATGTAAGAGGAGCTGTGGATTGTATCAGTTTCTTGAGCAGAGGTGAACTACATATGGTCCATATGAGTAGGAAACAGTTCTTTCTTTCAGGCCTTGACCATGGTTCTTGCTGTATGGGAGATGCTGGAAAGAATAACATGCTTCTTGCGTTAAAACAGTGTTAGTTCCATGGATGAGAAGACTGGTCTGAATTTCCCATCAGAAACGGAGTTAAACCACAGGATCTCAGTCTTCCTACAAGCAAGAGTTCATGTCTGGTAAACGAAGTGAATTTTTTGTTCAAATGATTTTATGCAGTTCAAGAACCCAATGCAAGTCTCACTATTAACTAAAGAGCATATATGTATGTCGAGCTGTGCTTTGTATCAGTTTCATAAGCAGAGCTGAACTACATATGGTCCGTATGAGTAGGAAACACAGTTCTTTTTTTCTGGTCCTGCTCATGGTTCTTGCTGTATTGAAGAGGCTGTTAAGAAGAGCATGCGTCTTGCGTTAAAATAGAGTGAGTTTCATGGATGAGAACACTGGTTGAATTTCCCTTCAGAAACGGAGTTAAACCACAGCATCTGTGTCTTCGTACAAGCAAGAGTTCATTTCTGGTAAACCAAGTGAATTTTGGGCTCAAATGATTTTACACAGTTCACGAACCCAACGCGATTCTCACTGTTAACTAAAGAGCATTTATGCAAGTGGAGCTGTGGTTTGTATCAATTTCATAAGCAGAGTTGAACTACATATGGTCCGTATGAGTAGGAAACACACTTTTTTTTTTTTAGGGCATGCTCATGGAACTTGCTGTATTGGAGACACTGGAAAGAAGAGCTTGCTCCTTGCATTAAAACAGTGTGTGTTTCATGGATCAGAACACTGGTCTGAATTTCCTTTCAGAAACGGAGTTAATCCCAAGGATCTGTGTCTTCGTACAAGCCAGAGTCCTATTCTGGTAAACAAAGAGAATTTTGGGCTTAAATGATTTTACACAGTTCTGAGACCCATCGCGTTTCTCTCTATTCACTAAATAGCATTTATATAACAGGAGCTGTGGATTGTATCAGTTTCATGAGCAGAGGTGAACTACACATGGTCCGCATGAGTAGGAAACACAGTTCTTTCTTTCAGGTCTTGCTCATGGTTCTTGCTGTATTGGAGATGCTGGAAAGAAGAGCATGCTTCTTGAGTTAAAACAGAGTTAGTTCCATGGATGAGAACACTGGTCTGAATTTCCCATCAGAAAAGGAGTTAAACCACAGGATCTCTCTCTTCCTAAAAGGAAGAGTTCATTTCTGGTAAATGACGTGAATTTTGGGCTCAAATGATTTTACACAGTTCAAGAACCCAATGCGATTCTCACCGTTAACTAAAGAGCATGTATGTAAGTGGAGCTGTGCTTTGTTTCAGTTTTATAAGCGGAGTTGAACTACATATGGTCCGTATGAGTAGGAAACACAGTTCTTTTTTTTTTTTTACGGCATGCTCATAGAACTTGCTCTATTGGAGGCAGTGGAAAGAAGAGCTTGCTTCTTGCGTGCAAACAGAGTGTGTTTCATGGATGAGAACACTGGTCTGAATTTCCCATCAGAAACGGAGTTAAACCCAAGGATCTGTGTCTTCCTACAAGCAAGAGTTCATTTCTGGTAAACAAAGAGAATTTGGGCTTAAGTGATTTTACACAGTTCAGAAATCCGTCGTGATTATCACTATCAACTAAAGAGCATTTATGGAGGAGTAGCTGTTGGATTGTTTCAGTTTCATGAGCAGAGTTGAACTACATATGGTCCGTATGAGTAGGAAACACAGTTCTTTTTTTAAGTCCTAGCTCATGGTTCTTACTGCATTGGAGATGCTGGAAAGAAGAGCATGCTTCTTGCGTTAAAACAGAGTGAGTTTCATGGATGAGAACACTGGTCTGAATTTCCCATCAGAAACGGAGTTAAACCACAGCATCTGTGTCTTCCTACAAGCAAGAGTTCATTTCTGGTAAACCAAGTGAATTTTGGGCCCAAATGGTTTTACACAGTTCAGAAACCCATCGCAATTCTCACTATTAACTAAAGAGCATTTAAGTAAGAGGAGCTGTGGATTGTATCAGTTTAATGAGAAGAGTTCAACTACATATGGTCCGTATGATTAGGAAACACAGTTCTTTTACTCATGCCTTACTCATGGTTCTTGCTGTACTGGAGATGCTGGAAAGAAGAGCATGGTTCTTGCGTTAAAACAGAGTGAGTTCCATGGATGAGAACACTGGTCTGATATTCCCTTCAGAAACGGAGTTAAACGCCAGTATCTGTGTCTTCCTACAAGGTAGCGTTCATTTCTAGTCAACCAAGTGAATTTTGGGCTCTAATGATTTTACACAGTTTAAGAACCCAACGCGATTCTCACTATTAACTAAAGAGCGTTTATGTAATTGGAGCTGTGGTTTGTATCAGTTTCACAAGCAGAGTTGAACTACATATGGTCCCTATAAGTTGGAAATACTGTTCTTTTTCTGGGCATGCTCAAGGTTCTTGCTGTATTAGAGATGCTTGAAAGAAGAGCGTGCGTGCTTCTTGCGTTAAAACAGAGTGTGTTCCATGGAAGAGAAAACTGGTCTGAATTTCCATTCAGAAACGGAGTGAAACCACTAGATCTGTGCCTTCCTACAAGCAAGTGTTCATTTCTTGTAAACCAAGTGATTTTGGGCTCAAATGATTTTACACAGTTCAAGAAACCAACGCTAATCTCACCTTAACTAAAGAGCATTTATGTAAGTGGAGCTGTGGTTTGTATCAGTTTCATTATCAGAGTTGAACTACATATGGTCGGTATGAGTGGGAAACACAGTTCTTTTTTTTAGGGTGTGCTCATGGAACTTGCTCTATTGGAGACACTGGAAAGAAGAGCTTGCTTTGTGCGTTAAAACAGAGTGTGTTTCATGGATCAGAACATTCGTCTGAATTTCCCTTCAGAAACAGCGTTAAACCCCAGGATCTGTGTCTTCCTACAAGCAAGAGTTCATTTCTGGTATACAAAGAGAATTTTGGGCTTAAATGATTTTACACAGTTCAGAAACCCATTGCGATTCTCACTATTAACTAAATAGCATTTATGTAAGAGGAGCTGTGGATTGTATCAGTTTCTTGAGCAGAGGTGAACTACATATGGTCCATATGAGTAGGAAACAGTTCTTTCTTTCAGGCCTTGACCATGGTTCTTGCTGTATGGGAGATGCTGGAAAGAATAACATGCTTCTTGCGTTAAAACAGTGTTAGTTCCATGGATGAGAAGACTGGTCTGAATTTCCCATCAGAAACGGAGTTAAACCACAGGATCTCAGTCTTCCTACAAGCAAGAGTTCATGTCTGGTAAACGAAGTGAATTTTTTGTTCAAATGATTTTATGCAGTTCAAGAACCCAATGCAAGTCTCACTATTAACTAAAGAGCATATATGTATGTCGAGCTGTGCTTTGTATCAGTTTCATAAGCAGAGCTGAACTACATATGGTCCGTATGAGTAGGAAACACAGTTCTTTTTTTCTGGTCCTGCTCATGGTTCTTGCTGTATTGAAGAGGCTGTTAAGAAGAGCATGCGTCTTGCGTTAAAATAGAGTGAGTTTCATGGATGAGAACACTGGTTGAATTTCCCTTCAGAAACGGAGTTAAACCACAGCATCTGTGTCTTCCTACAAGCAAGAGTTCATTTCTGGTAAACCAAGTGAATTTTGGGCTCAAATGATTTTACACAGTTCACGAACCCAACGCGATTCTCACTGTTAACTAAAGAGCATTTATGCAAGTAGAGCTGTGGTTTGTATCAATTTCATAAGCAGAGTTGAACTACATATGGTCCGTATGAGTAGGAAACACACTTTTTTTTTTTTAGGGCATGCTCATGGAACTTGCTGTATTGGAGACACTGGAAAGAAGAGCTTGCTCCTTGCATTAAAACAGTGTGTGTTTCATGGATCAGAACACTGGTCTGAATTTCCTTTCAGAAACGGAGTTAATCCCAAGGATCTGTGTCTTCGTACAAGCCAGAGTCCTATTCTGGTAAACAAAGAGAATTTTGGGCTTAAATGATTTTACACAGTTCTGAGACCCATCGCGTTTCTCTCTATTCACTAAATAGCATTTATATAACAGGAGCTGTGGATTGTATCAGTTTCATGAGCAGAGGTGAACTACACATGGTCCGCATGAGTAGGAAACACAGTTCTTTCTTTCAGGTCTTGCTCATGGTTCTTGCTGTATTGGAGATGCTGGAAAGAAGAGCATGCTTCTTGAGTTAAAACAGAGTTAGTTCCATGGATGAGAACACTGGTCTGAATTTCCCATCAGAAAAGGAGTTAAACCACAGGATCTCTCTCTTCCTAAAAGGAAGAGTTCATTTCTAGTAAATGACGTGAATTTTGGGCTCAAATGATTTTACACAGTTCAAGAACCCAATGCGATTCTCACCGTTAACTAAAGAGCATGTATGTAAGTGGAGCTGTGCTTTGTTTCAGTTTTATAAGCGGAGTTGAACTACATATGGTCCGTATGAGTAGGAAACACAGTTCTTTTTTTTTTTTTACGGCATGCTCATAGAACTTGCTCTATTGGAGGCAGTGGAAAGAAGAGCTTGCTTCTTGCGTGCAAACAGAGTGTGTTTCATGGATGAGAACACTGGTCTGAATTTCCCATCAGAAACGGAGTTAAACCCAAGGATCTGTGTCTTCCTACAAGCAAGAGTTCATTTCTGGTAAACAAAGAGAATTTGGGCTTAAGTGATTTTACACAGTTCAGAAATCCGTCGTGATTATCACTATCAACTAAAGAGCATTTATGGAGGAGTAGCTGTTGGATTGTTTCAGTTTCATGAGCAGAGTTGAACTACATATGGTCCGTATGAGTAGGAAACACAGTTCTTTTTTTAAGTCCTAGCTCATGGTTCTTACTGCATTGGAGATGCTGGAAAGAAGAGCATGCTTCTTGCTTTAAAACAGAGTGAGTTTCATGGATGAGAACACTGGTCTGAATTTCCCATCAGAAACGGAGTTAAACCACAGCATCTGTGTCTTCCTACAAGCAAGAGTTCATTTCTGGTAAACCAAGTGAATTTTGGGCCCAAATGGTTTTACACAGTTCAGAAACCCATCGCAATTCTCACTATTAACTAAAGAGCATTTAAGTAAGAGGAGCTGTGGATTGTATCAGTTTAATGAGAAGAGTTCAACTACATATGGTCCGTATGATTAGGAAACACAGTTCTTTTACTCATGCCTTACTCATGGTTCTTGCTGTACTGGAGATGCTGGAAAGAAGAGCATGGTTCTTGCGTTAAAACAGAGTGAGTTCCATGGATGAGAACACTGGTCTGATATTCCCTTCAGAAACGGAGTTAAACGCCAGTATCTGTGTCTTCCTACAAGGTAGCGTTCATTTCTAGTCAACCAAGTGAATTTTGGGCTCTAATGATTTTACACAGTTTAAGAACCCAACGCGATTCTCACTATTAACTAAAGAGCGTTTATGTAATTGGAGCTGTGGTTTGTATCAGTTTCACAAGCAGAGTTGAACTACATATGGTCCCTATAAGTTGGAAATACTGTTCTTTTTCTGGGCATGCTCAAGGTTCTTGCTGTATTAGAGATGCTTGAAAGAAGAGCGTGCGTGCTTCTTGCGTTAAAACAGAGTGTGTTCCATGGAAGAGAAAACTGGTCTGAATTTCCATTCAGAAACGGAGTGAAACCACTAGATCTGTGCCTTCCTACAAGCAAGTGTTCATTTCTTGTAAACCAAGTGATTTTGGGCTCAAATGATTTTACACAGTTCAAGAAACCAACGCTAATCTCACCTTAACTAAAGAGCATTTATGTAAGTGGAGCTGTGGTTTGTATCAGTTTCATTATCAGAGTTGAACTACATATGGTCGGTATGAGTGGGAAACACAGTTCTTTTTTTTAGGGTGTGCTCATGGAACTTGCTCTATTGGAGACACTGGAAAGAAGAGCTTGCTTTGTGCGTTAAAACAGAGTGTGTTTCATGGATCAGAACACTCGTCTGAATTTCCCTTCAGAAACAGCGTTAAACCCCAGGATCTGTGTCTTCCTACAAGCAAGAGTTCATTTCTGGTATACAAAGAGAATTTTGGGCTTAAATGATTTTACACAGTTCAGAAACCCATTGCGATTCTCACTATTAACTAAATAGCATTTATGTAAGAGGAGCTGTGGATTGTATCAGTTTCTTGAGCAGAGGTGAACTACATATGGTCCATATGAGTAGGAAACAGTTCTTTCTTTCAGGCCTTGACCATGGTTCTTGCTGTATGGGAGATGCTGGAAAGAATAACATGCTTCTTGCGTTAAAACAGTGTTAGTTCCATGGATGAGAAGACTGGTCTGAATTTCCCATCAGAAACAGAGTTAAACCACAGGATCTCAGTCTTCCTACAAGCAAGAGTTCATGTCTGGTAAACGAAGTGAATTTTTTGTTCAAATGATTTTATGCAGTTCAAGAACCCAATGCAAGTCTCACTATTAACTAAAGAGCATATATGTATGTCGAGCTGTGCTTTGTATCAGTTTCATAAGCAGAGCTGAACTACATATGGTCCGTATGAGTAGGAAACACAGTTCTTTTTTTCTGGTCCTGCTCATGGTTCTTGCTGTATTGAAGAGGCTGTTAAGAAGAGCATGCGTCTTGCGTTAAAATAGAGTGAGTTTCATGGATGAGAACACTGGTTGAATTTCCCTTCAGAAACGGAGTTAAACCACAGCATCTGTGTCTTCCTACAAGCAAGAGTTCATTTCTGGTAAACCAAGTGAATTTTGGGCTCAAATGATTTTACACAGTTCACGAACCCAACGTGATTCTCACTGTTAACTAAAGAGCATTTATGCAAGTGGAGCTGTGGTTTGTATCAATTTCATAAGCAGAGTTGAACTACATATGGTCCGTATGAGTAGGAAACACACTTTTTTTTTTTTTTTAGGGCATGCTCATGGAACTTGCTGTATTGGAGACACTGGAAAGAAGAGCTTGCTCCTTGCATTAAAACAGTGTGTGTTTCATGGATCAGAACACTGGTCTGAATTTCCTTTCAGAAACGGAGTTAATCCCAAGGATCTGTGTCTTCGTACAAGCCAGAGTCCTATTCTGGTAAACAAAGAGAATTTTGGGCTTAAATGATTTTACACAGTTCTGAGACCCATCGCGTTTCTCTCTATTCACTAAATAGCATTTATATAACAGGAGCTGTGGATTGTATCAGTTTCATGAGCAGAGGTGAACTACACATGGTCCGCATGAGTAGGAAACACAGTTCTTTCTTTCAGGTCTTGCTCATGGTTCTTGCTGTATTGGAGATGCTGGAAAGAAGAGCATGCTTCTTGAGTTAAAACAGAGTTAGTTCCATGGATGAAAACACTGGTCTGAATTTCCCATCAGAAAAGGAGTTAAACCACAGGATCTCTCTCTTCCTAAAAGGAAGAGTTCATTTCTGGTAAATGACGTGAATTTTGGGCTCAAATGATTTTACACAGTTCAAGAACCCAATGCGATTCTCACCGTTAACTAAAGAGCATGTATGTAAGTGGAGCTGTGCTTTGTTTCAGTTTTATAAGCGGAGTTGAACTACATATGGTCCGTATGAGTAGGAAACACAGTTCTTTTTTTTTTTTTAGGGCATGCTCATAGAACTTGCTCTATTGGAGGCAGTGGAAAGAAGAGCTTGCTTCTTGCGTGCAAACAGAGTGTGTTTCATGGATGAGAACACTGGTCTGAATTTCCCATCAGAAACGGAGTTAAACCCAAGGATCTGTGTCTTCCTACAAGCAAGAGTTCATTTCTGGTAAACAAAGAGAATTTGGGCTTAAGTGATTTTACACAGTTCAGAAATCCGTCGTGATTATCACTATCAACTAAAGAGCATTTATGGAGGAGTAGCTGTTGGATTGTTTCAGTTTCATAAGCAGAGTTGAACTACATATGGTCTGTATGAGTAGGAAACACAGTTCTTTTTTTAAGTCCTAGCTCATGGTTCTTACTGCATTGGAGATGCTGGAAAGAAGAGCATGCTTCTTGCGTTAAAACAGAGTGAGTTTCATGGATGAGAGCACTGGTTGAATTTCCCTTCAGAAACGGAGTTAAACCACAGCATCTGTGTCTTCCTACAAGCAAGAGTTCATTTCTGGTAAACCAAGTGAATTTTGGGCTCAAATGGTTTTACACAGTTCAGAAACCCATCGCAATTCTCACTATTAACTAAAGAGCATTTAAGTAAGAGGAGCTGTGGATTGTATCAGTTTAATGAGAAGAGTTCAACTACATATGGTCCGTATGATTAGGAAACACAGTTCTTTTACTCATGCCTTACTCATGGTTCTTGCTGTACTGGAGATGCTGGAAAGAAGAGCATGGTTCTTGCGTTAAAACAGAGTGAGTTCCATGGATGAGAACACTGGTCTGATATTCCCTTCAGAAACGGAGTTAAACGCCAGTATCTGTGTCTTCCTACAAGGTAGCGTTCATTTCTAGTCAACCAAGTGAATTTTGGGCTCTAATGATTTTACACAGTTTAAGAACCCAACGCGATTCTCACTATTAACTAAAGAGCGTTTATGTAATTGGAGCTGTGGTTTGTATCAGTTTCACAAGCAGAGTTGAACTACATATGGTCCCTATAAGTTGGAAATACTGTTCTTTTTCTGGGCATGCTCAAGGTTCTTGCTGTATTAGAGATGCTTGAAAGAAGAGCGTGCGTGCTTCTTGCGTTAAAACAGAGTGTGTTCCATGGAAGAGAAAACTGGTCTGAATTTCCATTCAGAAACGGAGTGAAACCACTAGATCTGTGCCTTCCTACAAGCAAGTGTTCATTTCTTGTAAACCAAGTGATTTTGGGCTCAAATGATTTTACACAGTTCAAGAAACCAACGCTAATCTCACCTTAACTAAAGAGCATTTATGTAAGTGGAGCTGTGGTTTGTATCAGTTTCATTATCAGAGTTGAACTACATATGGTCGGTATGAGTGGGAAACACAGTTCTTTTTTTTAGGGTGTGCTCATGGAACTTGCTCTATTGGAGACACTGGAAAGAAGAGCTTGCTTTGTGCGTTAAAACAGAGTGTGTTTCATGGATCAGAACACTCGTCTGAATTTCCCTTCAGAAACAGCGTTAAACCCCAGGATCTGTGTCTTCCTACAAGCAAGAGTTCATTTCTGGTATACAAAGAGAATTTTGGGCTTAAATGATTTTACACAGTTCAGAAACCCATTGCGATTCTCACTATTAACTAAATAGCATTTATGTAAGAGGAGCTGTGGATTGTATCAGTTTCTTGAGCAGAGGTGAACTACATATGGTCCATATGAGTAGGAAACAGTTCTTTCTTTCAGGCATTCACCATGGTTCTTGCTGTATGGGAGATGCTGGAAAGAATAACATGCTTCTTGCGTTAAAACAGTGTTAGTTCCATGGATGAGAAGACTGGTCTGAATTTCCCATCAGAAACAGAGTTAAACCACAGGATCTCAGTCTTCCTACAAGCAAGAGTTCATGTCTGGTAAACGAAGTGAATTTTTTGTTCAAATGATTTTATGCAGTTCAAGAACCCAATGCAAGTCTCACTATTAACTAAAGAGCATATATGTATGTCGAGCTGTGCTTTGTATCAGTTTCATAAGCAGAGCTGAACTACATATGGTCCGTATGAGTAGGAAACACAGTTCTTTTTTTCTGGTCCTGCTCATGGTTCTTGCTGTATTGAAGAGGCTGTTAAGAAGAGCATGCGTCTTGCGTTAAAATAGAGTGAGTTTCATGGATGAGAACACTGGTTGAATTTCCCTTCAGAAACGGAGTTAAACCACAGCATCTGTGTCTTCCTACAAGCAAGAGTTCATTTCTGGTAAACCAAGTGAATTTTGGGCTCAAATGATTTTACACAGTTCACGAACCCAACATGATTCTCACTGTTAACTAAAGAGCATTTATGCAAGTGGAGCTGTGGTTTGTATCAATTTCATAAGCAGAGTTGAACTACATATGGTCCGTATGAGTAGGAAACACACTTTTTTTTTTTTTTAGGGCATGCTCATGGAACTTGCTGTATTGGAGACACTGGAAAGAAGAGCTTGCTCCTTGCATTAAAACAGTGTGTGTTTCATGGATCAGAACACTGGTCTGAATTTCCTTTCAGAAACGGAGTTAATCCCAAGGATCTGTGTCTTCGTACAAGCCAGAGTCCTATTCTGGTAAACAAAGAGAATTTTGGGCTTAAATGATTTTACACAGTTCTGAGACCCATCGCGTTTCTCTCTATTCACTAAATAGCATTTATATAACAGGAGCTGTGGATTGTATCAGTTTCATGAGCAGAGGTGAACTACACATGGTCCGCATGAGTAGGAAACACAGTTCTTTCTTTCAGGTCTTGCTCATGGTTCTTGCTGTATTGGAGATGCTGGAAAGAAGAGCATGCTTCTTGAGTTAAAACAGAGTTAGTTCCATGGATGAAAACACTGGTCTGAATTTCCCATCAGAAAAGGAGTTAAACCACAGGATCTCTCTCTTCCTAAAAGGAAGAGTTCATTTCTGGTAAATGACGTGAATTTTGGGCTCAAATGATTTTACACAGTTCAAGAACCCAATGCGATTCTCACCATTAACTAAAGAGCATGTATGTAAGTGGAGCTGTGCTTTGTTTCAGTTTTATAAGCGGAGTTGAACTACATATGGTCCGTATGAGTAGGAAACACAGTTCTTTTTTTTTTTTTAGGGCATGCTCATAGAACTTGCTCTATTGGAGGCAGTGGAAAGAAGAGCTTGCTTCTTGCGTGCAAACAGAGTGTGTTTCATGGATGAGAACACTGGTCTGAATTTCCCATCAGAAACGGAGTTAAACCCAAGGATCTGTGTCTTCCTACAAGCAAGAGTTCATTTCTGGTAAACAAAGAGAATTTGGGCTTAAGTGATTTTACACAGTTCAGAAATCCGTCGTGATTATCACTATCAACTAAAGAGCATTTATGGAGGAGTAGCTGTTGGATTGTTTCAGTTTCATGAGCAGAGTTGAACTACATATGGTCCGTATGAGTAGGAAACACAGTTCTTTTTTTAAGTCCTAGCTCATGGTTCTTACTGCATTGGAGATGCTGGAAAGAAGAGCATGCTTCTTGCGTTAAAACAGAGTGAGTTTCATGGATGAGAGCACTGGTTGAATTTCCCTTCAGAAACGGAGTTAAACCACAGCATCTGTGTCTTCCTACAAGCAAGAGTTCATTTCTGGTAAACCAAGTGAATTTTGGGCTCAAATGGTTTTACACAGTTCAGAAACCCATCGCAATTCTCACTATTAACTAAAGAGCATTTAAGTAAGAGGAGCTGTGGATTGTATCAGTTTAATGAGAAGAGTTCAACTACATATGGTCCGTATGATTAGGAAACACAGTTCTTTTACTCATGCCTTACTCATGGTTCTTGCTGTACTGGAGATGCTGGAAAGAAGAGCATGGTTCTTGCGTTAAAACAGAGTGAGTTCCATGGATGAGAACACTGGTCTGATATTCCCTTCAGAAACGGAGTTAAACGCCAGTATCTGTGTCTTCCTACAAGGTAGCGTTCATTTCTAGTCAACCAAGTGAATTTTGGGCTCTAATGATTTTACACAGTTTAAGAACCCAACGCGATTCTCACTATTAACTAAAGAGCGTTTATGTAATTGGAGCTGTGGTTTGTATCAGTTTCACAAGCAGAGTTGAACTACATATGGTCCCTATAAGTTGGAAATACTGTTCTTTTTCTGGGCATGCTCAAGGTTCTTGCTGTATTAGAGATGCTTGAAAGAAGAGCGTGCGTGCTTCTTGCGTTAAAACAGAGTGTGTTCCATGGAAGAGAAAACTGGTCTGAATTTCCATTCAGAAACGGAGTGAAACCACTAGATCTGTGCCTTCCTACAAGCAAGTGTTCATTTCTTGTAAACCAAGTGATTTTGGGCTCAAATGATTTTACACAGTTCAAGAAACCAACGCTAATCTCACCTTAACTAAAGAGCATTTATGTAAGTGGAGCTGTGGTTTGTATCAGTTTCATTATCAGAGTTGAACTACATATGGTCGGTATGAGTGGGAAACACAGTTCTTTTTTTTAGGGTGTGCTCATGGAACTTGCTCTATTGGAGACACTGGAAAGAAGAGCTTGCTTTGTGCGTTAAAACAGAGTGTGTTTCATGGATCAGAACACTCGTCTGAATTTCCCTTCAGAAACAGCGTTAAACCCCAGGATCTGTGTCTTCCTACAAGCAAGAGTTCATTTCTGGTATACAAAGAGAATTTTGGGCTTAAATGATTTTACACAGTTCAGAAACCCATTGCGATTCTCACTATTAACTAAATAGCATTTATGTAAGAGGAGCTGTGGATTGTATCAGTTTCTTGAGCAGAGGTGAACTACATATGGTCCATATGAGTAGGAAACAGTTCTTTCTTTCAGGCATTCACCATGGTTCTTGCTGTATGGGAGATGCTGGAAAGAATAACATGCTTCTTGCGTTAAAACAGTGTTAGTTCCATGGATGAGAAGACTGGTCTGAATTTCCCATCAGAAACAGAGTTAAACCACAGGATCTCAGTCTTCCTACAAGCAAGAGTTCATGTCTGGTAAACGAAGTGAATTTTTTGTTCAAATGATTTTATGCAGTTCAAGAACCCAATGCAAGTCTCACTATTAACTAAAGAGCATATATGTATGTCGAGCTGTGCTTTGTATCAGTTTCATAAGCAGAGCTGAACTACATATGGTCCGTATGAGTAGGAAACACAGTTCTTTTTTTCTGGTCCTGCTCATGGTTCTTGCTGTATTGAAGAGGCTGTTAAGAAGAGCATGCGTCTTGCGTTAAAATAGAGTGAGTTTCATGGATGAGAACACTGGTTGAATTTCCCTTCAGAAACGGAGTTAAACCACAGCATCTGTGTCTTCCTACAAGCAAGAGTTCATTTCTGGTAAACCAAGTGAATTTTGGGCTCAAATGATTTTACACAGTTCACGAACCCAACGTGATTCTCACTGTTAACTAAAGAGCATTTATGCAAGTGGAGCTGTGGTTTGTATCAATTTCATAAGCAGAGTTGAACTACATATGGTCCGTATGAGTAGGAAACACACTTTTTTTTTTTTTTAGGGCATGCTCATGGAACTTGCTGTATTGGAGACACTGGAAAGAAGAGCTTGCTCCTTGCATTAAAACAGTGTGTGTTTCATGGATCAGAACACTGGTCTGAATTTCCTTTCAGAAACGGAGTTAATCCCAAGGATCTGTGTCTTCGTACAAGCCAGAGTCCTATTCTGGTAAACAAAGAGAATTTTGGGCTTAAATGATTTTACACAGTTCTGAGACCCATCGCGTTTCTCTCTATTCACTAAATAGCATTTATATAACAGGAGCTGTGGATTGTATCAGTTTCATGAGCAGAGGTGAACTACACATGGTCCGCATGAGTAGGAAACACAGTTCTTTCTTTCAGGTCTTGCTCATGGTTCTTGCTGTATTGGAGATGCTGGAAAGAAGAGCATGCTTCTTGAGTTAAAACAGAGTTAGTTCCATGGATGAAAACACTGGTCTGAATTTCCCATCAGAAAAGGAGTTAAACCACAGGATCTCTCTCTTCCTAAAAGGAAGAGTTCATTTCTGGTAAATGACGTGAATTTTGGGCTCAAATGATTTTACACAGTTCAAGAACCCAATGCGATTCTCACCATTAACTAAAGAGCATGTATGTAAGTGGAGCTGTGCTTTGTTTCAGTTTTATAAGCGGAGTTGAACTACATATGGTCCGTATGAGTAGGAAACACAGTTCTTTTTTTTTTTTTAGGGCATGCTCATAGAACTTGCTCTATTGGAGGCAGTGGAAAGAAGAGCTTGCTTCTTGCGTGCAAACAGAGTGTGTTTCATGGATGAGAACACTGGTCTGAATTTCCCATCAGAAACGGAGTTAAACCCAAGGATCTGTGTCTTCCTACAAGCAAGAGTTCATTTCTGGTAAACAAAGAGAATTTGGGCTTAAGTGATTTTACACAGTTCAGAAATCCGTCGTGATTATCACTATCAACTAAAGAGCATTTATGGAGGAGTAGCTGTTGGATTGTTTCAGTTTCATGAGCAGAGTTGAACTACATATGGTCCGTATGAGTAGGAAACACAGTTCTTTTTTTAAGTCCTAGCTCATGGTTCTTACTGCATTGGAGATGCTGGAAAGAAGAGCATGCTTCTTGCGTTAAAACAGAGTGAGTTTCATGGATGAGAGCACTGGTTGAATTTCCCTTCAGAAACGGAGTTAAACCACAGCATCTGTGTCTTCCTACAAGCAAGAGTTCATTTCTGGTAAACCAAGTGAATTTTGGGCTCAAATGGTTTTACACAGTTCAGAAACCCATCGCAATTCTCACTATTAACTAAAGAGCATTTAAGTAAGAGGAGCTGTGGATTGTATCAGTTTAATGAGAAGAGTTCAACTACATATGGTCCGTATGATTAGGAAACACAGTTCTTTTACTCATGCCTTACTCATGGTTCTTGCTGTACTGGAGATGCTGGAAAGAAGAGCATGGTTCTTGCGTTAAAACAGAGTGAGTTCCATGGATGAGAACACTGGTCTGATATTCCCTTCAGAAACGGAGTTAAACGCCAGTGTCTGTGTCTTCCTACAAGGTAGCGTTCATTTCTAGTCAACCAAGTGAATTTTGGGCTCTAATGATTTTACACAGTTTAAGAACCCAACGCGATTCTCACTATTAACTAAAGAGCGTTTATGTAATTGGAGCTGTGGTTTGTATCAGTTTCACAAGCAGAGTTGAACTACATATGGTCCCTATAAGTTGGAAATACTGTTCTTTTTCTGGGCATGCTCAAGGTTCTTGCTGTATTAGAGATGCTTGAAAGAAGAGCGTGCGTGCTTCTTGCGTTAAAACAGAGTGTGTTCCATGGAAGAGAAAACTGGTCTGAATTTCCATTCAGAAACGGAGTGAAACCACTAGATCTGTGCCTTCCTACAAGCAAGTGTTCATTTCTTGTAAACCAAGTGATTTTGGGCTCAAATGATTTTACACAGTTCAAGAAACCAACGCTAATCTCACCTTAACTAAAGAGCATTTATGTAAGTGGAGCTGTGGTTTGTATCAGTTTCATTATCAGAGTTGAACTACATATGGTCGGTATGAGTGGGAAACACAGTTCTTTTTTTTAGGGTGTGCTCATGGAACTTGCTCTATTGGAGACACTGGAAAGAAGAGCTTGCTTTGTGCGTTAAAACAGAGTGTGTTTCATGGATCAGAACACTCGTCTGAATTTCCCTTCAGAAACAGCGTTAAACCCCAGGATCTGTGTCTTCCTACAAGCAAGAGTTCATTTCTGGTATACAAAGAGAATTTTGGGCTTAAATGATTTTACACAGTTCAGAAACCCATTGCGATTCTCACTATTAACTAAAT
This sequence comes from Onychomys arenicola, assembly GCA_949786405.1. NCBI lineage: Eukaryota > Metazoa > Chordata > Mammalia > Rodentia > Cricetidae > Onychomys > Onychomys arenicola. The sequence goes on from CATKUM010000035.1 coordinate 139,981, forward strand.
AGCATTTATGTAAGAGGAGCTGTGGATTGTATCAGTTTCTTGAGCAGAGGTGAACTACATATGGTCCATATGAGTAGGAAACAGTTCTTTCTTTCAGGCCTTGACCATGGTTCTTGCTGTATGGGAGATGCTGGAAAGAATAACATGCTTCTTGCGTTAAAACAGTGTTAGTTCCATGGATGAGAAGACTGGTCTGAATTTCCCATCAGAAACGGAGTTAAACCACAGGATCTCAGTCTTCCTACAAGCAAGAGTTCATGTCTGGTAAACGAAGTGAATTTTTTGTTCAAATGATTTTATGCAGTTCAAGAACCCAATGCAAGTCTCACTATTAACTAAAGAGCATATATGTATGTCGAGCTGTGCTTTGTATCAGTTTCATAAGCAGAGCTGAACTACATATGGTCCGTATGAGTAGGAAACACAGTTCTTTTTTTCTGGTCCTGCTCATGGTTCTTGCTGTATTGAAGAGGCTGTTAAGAAGAGCATGCGTCTTGCGTTAAAATAGAGTGAGTTTCATGGATGAGAACACTGGTTGAATTTCCCTTCAGAAACGGAGTTAAACCACAGCATCTGTGTCTTCCTACAAGCAAGAGTTCATTTCTGGTAAACCAAGTGAATTTTGGGCTCAAATGATTTTACACAGTTCACAAACCCAACGCGATTCTCACTATTAACTAAAGAGCATGTATGTAAGAGGATCTGTTGTTTGTATTAGATTCCTAAGCAGAGTTGAAGTATATATGGTCCACATGCGTAGGAAATACAGTTCTTTTTTTTAGGGCATGCTCATTGTTCTTGCTGTATTTTAGACTCTGGAAAGTAGAGGTTGCTTCTTGCGTTAAAGCAGAGTGTGTTTCAGGGATGAGATCACTGGTCTGAATTTGCCTTCAGAAACGGAGTTAAACCCCAGGATCTGTGTCTTCCTACAAGCAAGGGTTCATTTCTGGTAAACCCAGTCAATATTGGGCTCAAATGATTTTACACAGTTCACGAACCCAACGCTATTCTCACTATTAACTAAAGAGCATTTATGTAAGAGGAGCTGTGGTTTGTTTCAGTTTCATAAGCAGAGTTGAACTAAATATGGTCCATATGAGTAGGAAACACAGTTTTTTTTTCAGTGCATGCTCATGGTTCTTGCTGTATTTCAGACTCTGGAAAGAAGAGCTTCCTTCTTGCATTGAAACAGGGTGTGTTTCATGGATGAGACCTCTGGTGTGAATTTCCCTTCACAAACGGAGTTAAACCCCATGATCTGTCTTCCTACAAGCAAGAGTTCATTTCTGGTAAACCAAGTGAATTTTCGGCTCAAATGACTTTACACAGTTCTAGCACCCAACACGATTATCACTATTAACTAAAGAGCATTTATATAAGAGGAGCTGTTTTCTGTATCGTTTCATAAGCAGAGATGAACTACATTTGTTCCTATGAGAGGGAAACACAGTTCTTATTTTCAGGCCATGCTTATGGTTCTTGCTGTATTTTAGATTCTGGAAAGAAGAGCTTGCTTCTTGCGGGAAAACAGGGTGTGTTTCAGGGATGAGAACACTGGTCTGCATTTACCTTCAGGATGGGAATTAAAATCCAGGATCTGTGCCATCCTACATGGCAGAGTTCATTTCTGGTAAACCAAGTGAATTTTGGGCTCAAATAATTTTTCATAGTTCAAAAACCCAATGCGATTCTCACTATTAACTAAACAGCATGTATGTAAGAGGATCTGTTGTTTGTATCAGATTCCTAAGCAGAGTTGAAGTATATATGGTCCATATGAGTAGGAAATACAGTTCTTTTTTTCAGGGCATGCTCATGGTTCTTACTGAATTGGAGACGCTGGAAAGATGAGGATGATTCTTGCCTTAAAACAGAGTGTTTTTCAGGGATGAGAACTCTGGTCTGAATTTGCCGTCAGAAACGGAGTTAAAAGCCAGGATCAGTGTATTCCTACAAACAAGAGTTCATTTCTGGTAAACCCAGTGAATTTTGGGCTCAAATTATTTTTCGCAGTTCACGATCCCAATGTGATTCTCACTATTAACTAAAGAGCATGTATGTAAGAGGATCTGTTGTTTGTATCAGATTCCTAAGCAGAGTTGAAGTATATATGGTCCATATGCGTAGGAAATACAGTTCTTTTTTTAGGGCATGCTCATGGTTCTTGCTGTATTTTAGACTCTGGAAAGTAGAGGTTGCTTCTTGCGTTAAAGCAGAGTGTGTTTCAGGGATGAGAACACTGGTCTGAATTTGCCTTCAGAAACGGAGTTAAACCCCAGGATCTGTGTCTTCCTACAAGCAAGGGTTCATTTCTGGTAAACCCAGTGAATTTTGGGCTCAAATGATTTTACACAGTTCACGAACCCAACGCTATTCTCACTATTAACTAAAGAGCATTTATGTAAGAGGAGCTGTGGTTTGTTTCAGTTTCATAAGCAGAGTTGAACTACATATGGTCCGTATGAGTAGGAAACACAGTTCTTTTTTCTGGGCATGCTCATGGTTCTTACTATATTGGAGAAGCAGGAAATAAGAGGATGATTCTTGCCTTAAAACAGAGTGTTTTTCAGGGATGAGAAAACTGGTCTGAATTTCCCTTCAGAAATGGAGTTAAACCCCAGGATCTGTGTCTTCCTACATGTAAGAGTTCATTTCTGGTTAACACAGTGAATTTTGGACTCAAATGATTTTTCGCAGTTCACGAACCCTACGCGAATCTCACTATTAACTAAAGAGCATTTATGTAAGAAGAGCTTTTCTTTGTATCAATTTCATAAGCACAGTTGAACTACATATGGTCCTTATGAGTAGGAAACACAGTTCTTTTTTTCAGGGCATGCTCATGGTTCTTGCTGTATTTTAGACTCTGGAAAGAAGAGCTTGCCTCTTGCATTGAAACAGGGTGTGTTTCATGGATGAGACCTCTGGTCTGAATTTCCCTTCACAAACGGAGTTAAACCCCATGATCTGTCTTCCTACAAGCAAGAGTTCATTTCTGGTAAACCAAGTGAATTTTCGGCTCAAATGACTTTACACAGTTCTAGCACCCAACACGATTATCACTATTAACTAAAGAGCATTTATATAAGAGGAGCTGTTTTCTGTATCGTTTCATAAGCAGAGATGAACTACATTTGTTCCTATGAGAGGGAAACACAGTTCTTATTTTCAGGCCATGCTTATGGTTCTTGCTGTATTTTAGATTCTGGAAAGAAGAGCTTGCTTCTTGCGGGAAAACAGGGTGTGTTTCAGGGATGAGGACACTGGTCTGAATTTACCTTCAGGATCGGAATTAAAATCCAGGATCTGTGCCATCCTACATGGAAGAGTTCATTTCTGGTAAACCAAGTGAATTTTGGGCTCAAATAATTTTTCATAGTTCAAAAACCCAATGTGATTCTCACTATTAACTAAACAGGATTTATTTAAGTGGTGCTGTGGTTTGTATCATTTCATAAGCAGAGTTGAACTATACATGGTCCATATGAGTAGGAAACCCAGTTCTTTTTTTCAGGGCATGCTCATGGTTCTTACTGAATTGGAGACGCTGGAATGATGAGGATGATTCTTGCCTTAAAACAGAGTGTTTTTCATGGATGAGAACTCTGGTCTGAATTTGCCATCAGAAACGGAGTTAAACCCCAGGATCTGTGTCTTCCTTCAAGCAAGGGTTCATTTCTGGTAAACCCAGTGAATTTTGGGCTCAAATGATTTGACACAGTTCACGAACACAACGCTATTCTCACTATTAACTAAAGAGCATTTATGTAAGAGGAGCTGTGGTTTGTTTCAGATTCATAAGCAGAGTTGAACTACATATGGTCTGTATGAGTAGGAAACACAGTTCTTTTTTCTGGGCATGCTCATGGTTCTTACTATATTGGAGAAGCTGGAAAGAAGAGCTTGATTCTTGCGTTAAAGCAGAGTGTGTATCAGGGATGAGAACTCTGGTATGAATTTCTCTTCAGAAATGGAGTTTATCCCAGGATCTGTGTCTTCCTATAAGCAAGAGTTCATTTCTGGTAAACCAAGTGAATTTTTGGCTCAAATGATTTTACACAGTTCTAGAACCCAACGCGATTATCACTATTAACTAAAGAGCATTTATGTAAGAGGAGCTGTTGTCAGTATCATTTCATAAGCAGAGTTGAACTACATTTGGTCCATATGAGTTGGAAACTCAGTTCTTTTTTTCAGGACAATCTCATGGTTCTTGCTGTATTGGAGACGCTGGAAAGGAGAGCTTGCTTCTTGCATTAAAACAGGGTGGGTTTCATGGATGAGAACTCTGGTCTGAATTTCCCTTCACAAACGGAGTTAAACCCCATGATCTGTGTCTTCCTAGAAGCAAGATTTCATTTCTGGTAAACAAAGTGAATTTTCAGCTCAAATGAATATACACATTTCTAGATCCCAACGCGATTATCACTATTAACTAAAGAGCATTTATGTAAGAGGATCTGTGGTCTGTATCATTTCATAAGCAGAGTTGAACTACATATGGTCCGTATGAGTAGGAAGCACAGTTCTTTTTTTCTGGGCATGCTCATGTTTCGTACTGTATTGGAGACAAGGGAAAGAAGAGGATGATTCTTGACTTAAATCAGAGTGTTTTTCAGGGATGAGAATTCTGGTCTGAATTTCCCTACATAAATGGAGTTAATCCCCCGGATCTGTGTCTTCCTGCAAGCAGGAGTTCATTTCAGGTAAACCCAGTGAATTTTGGGCTCAAATGATTTTTTGCAGTTCACGAACCCTATGTGAATCTCACTATTAACTAAAGAGCATTTATGTAAGAAGAGCTTTTCTTTGTATCAATTTCATAAGCACAGTGGAACTACTTATGGTCCGTATGAGTAGGAAACACAGTTCCATTTTTCAGGGCATGCTAATGGTTCTTTCTGTATGGGAGACGCTGGAGAGGAGCGTGCTTCTTGCATTAAAACAGAGTATTTTTCAGGGATGAGAACTCTGGTCTGAATTTCCATTCAGAAATGGAGTTAAACGCCAGGATATGTGTCTTCCTACATGCAAGAGTTCATTTCTGGTAAACCCAGTGAATTTTGGGCTCAAATGATTTTACACAGTTCACAAACCCAACGCTATTCTCACTATTAAGTAAAGAGCATTTATGTAAGAGGAGCTGTTGTCAATATCATTTCATAAGCAGAGTTGAACTACATTTGGTCCGTATGAGTAGGAAACTCAGTTCTTTTTTTCAGGGCAATCTCACGCTTCTTGCTGTATTGGAGATGCTGGAAAGAAGAGCTTGCTTCTTGCATTAAAACAGGGTGTGCTTCATGTATGAGAACTCTGGTCTGAATTTCCCTTCACAAACGGAGTTAAACCCCATGATCTGTGGCTTCCTAGAAGCAAGATTTCATTTCTGGTAAACAAAGTGAATTTTCAGCTCAAATGACTATACACGGTTCTAGAACCCAACGCGATTCTCACTATTAACTAAAGAGCATTTATGTAAGAGGATCTGTGATCTGTATCATTTCATAAGCAGAGTTGATCTACATATGGTCCGTATGAGTAGGAAACATGGTTCTTTTTTTCTGGGCATGCTCATGGTTCTTACTGTATTGGAGAATCTGGAAAGAAGAGGATGATTCTTGCCTTAAAACAGAGTGTTTTTCAGGGATGAGAACAGTGGTCTGAATCCCTTCAGAAATGGAGTTAAACCCCAGGATCTGTGCCTTCCTACAAGCAAGAGTACATTTCTGGTTAACCCAGTGTATTTTGGGCTCAAAAGATTTTTTGCAGTTCACGAACCCAACACGATTCTCTCTATTAACTAACGAGCATTTATGTAAGCGAAGCTGTGGTTCGTATCAGTTTCATAAGCAGAGTTGAACTACATATGGTCCGTATGAGTAGGAAACACAGTTCTTTTTTTCAGGGCATGCTAATGGTTCTTGCTGTATTGGAGACGCTGGAGAGAAGAGCGTGTTTCTTACATTAAAACAGGGTGTGTTTCATGGATGAGAACTCTGGTCTGAATTTCCTTTCACAAACGCAGTTAAACGCCAGGATCTGTGTCTTCCTACATGCAAGAGTTCATTTCTGGTAAACCCAGTGAATTTTGGGCTCAAATGATTTTTCGCAGTTCAAGAACCCTACGCGAATCTCACTATTAAATAAAGAGTATTTATGTAAGAAGAGCTTTTCTTTGTATCAATTTCATAAGCACAGTTGAACTACATATGATCCGTATGAGTAGGAAACACAGTTCTTTTTTTCAGGGCATGCTAATGGTTCTTGCTGTATTGGAGACGCTGGAGAGAAGAGCGTGATTCTTGCATAAAATCAGGGTGTGTTTCATGGATGAGAACTCTGGCCTGAATTTCCTTTCACAAACGGAGTTAAACCCCTTGATCTGTGTCTTCCTACAAACAAGAGTTCATTTCTGGTAAGCACATTGATTTGGGGGCTCAAATGATTTTTCGCAGTTAAGAACCAAAACCCGATTCTCACTATTAACTAAAGAGGATTTATGTAAGAGGGGCTATTGTTTGTATCAGTTTCATAAGCAGTGTTGAACTACATATGGTCTGTATGAGAAGGAAACACAGTTCTTTTTTTCTGGGCATGCTCATGGTTCTTACTGTATTGGAGAATCTGGAAAGAAGAGGATGATTCTTGCCTTAAAACAGAGTGTTTTTCAGTGATGAGATCTGTGGTCTGAATCCCTTCAGAAATGGAGTTAAACCCAAGGATCTGTGTCTTCCTACAAGCAAGAGTTCATTTCTGGTTAACCCAGTGAATTTTGGGCTCAAATGATTTCTCATAGTTCCCGAACCCAATGCGATTCTCAGTATTAACTAAAGACCATTTATGTAAGAGGTGCTGTGTTTTGTATCAGTTTGATAAGCACAGTTGAACTACATATGGTCCATATGAGTAGGAAACACAGTTTTTTTTTTTCTGGGCATGCTCATGTTTCATACTGTATTGGAGACATGGGAAAGAAGAGGATGATTCTTGCCTTAAAACAGAGTGTTTTTCAGGGATGAGAATTCTGGTCTGAATTTCCCTACAGAAATGGAGTTAAACCCCCGGATCTGTGTCTTCCTACAAGCAGGAGTTCATTTCAGGTAAACCCAGTGAATTTTGGGCTCAAATGATTTTTCGCAGTTCACGAACCCTAGGCGAATCTCACTATTAACTAAAGAGCATTTATGTAAGAAGAGGTTTTCTTTGTATCAATTTCATAAGCACAGTTGAACTACATATGGTCCGTATGAGTAGGAAACACAGTTCCTTTTTTCAGGGCATGCTCATGGTTCTTGCTGTATTGCAGACCCTGGAGAGAAGAGCGTGATTCTTGCATAAAAACAGGGTGTGTTTCATGGATGAGAACTCTGGCCTGAATTTCCCTTCTCAAACGGAGTTAAACCCCATGATCTGTGTCTTCCTACAAGCAAGAGTTCATTTCTGGTAAACACAGTGATTTGGGGGCTCAAATGATTTTCGCAGTTAAGAACCAAAACCCAATTCTCACTAATAACTAAAGAGGATTTATGTAAGAGGAGCTATGGTTTGTATCAGTTTCATAAGCAGTGTTGATCTACATATTGTCTGTATGAGTAGGAAACACAGTTCTTTTTTTCTGGGCATGCTCATGGTTCTTACTGTATTGGAGAATCTGGAAAGAAGAGGATGATTCTTGCCTTAAAACAGAGTGTTTTTCAGTGATGAGAACTGTGGTCTGAATCCTTTCAGAAATGGAGTTAAACCCCAGGATCTGTGTCTTCCTACAAGCAAGAGTTCATTTCTAATAAACCCAGTGAATTTTGGGCTCAAATGATTTTTCGCAGTTCACGAACCCAAAGCGATTCTCACTATTAACTAAAGAGCATTTACGTAAGCGGAGCTGTGGTTTGTATCAGTTTCATAAGCAGAGTTGTACTACATATGGTCTGTATGTGTAGGAAACACAGTTCTTTTGTTCAGGGCATGCTCATGGTTCTTGCTGTATTTTAGACTCTGGATAGACCTTGCTTCTTGCGTTAAAGCAGAGTGTGTTTCAGGGATGAGGACTCTGCTCTGAATTTCCCTTCAGATACGGAGTTAAACCCCAGGATCTGTGTCTTCCTACAAGCAAGTTTTCATTCCTGGTAAACCAAGTGAATTTTCCGCTCAAATGATTTTTCGCAGTTGACCAACATATACCGATTCTCACTATTAACCAAAGAGCATTTATGTAAAAGGAGCTGTTGTTTGTATCGTTTCATAAGCAGAGATGAACTACACTTGTCCCTATGAGAGGGAAACACAGTTCTTATTTTCAGGCCATGCTTATGGTTCTTTCTGTATTTTAGATTCTGGAAAGAAGAGCTTGCTTCTTGCGGGAAAACAGAGTGTGTTTCGGGGATGAGAACACTGGTCTGAATTTACCTTCAGAATCGGAATTAAAATCCGGGATCTGTGCCTTCCTACATGGAAGAGTTCATTTCTGGTAAACCAAGTGAATTTTGGGCTCAAACACTTTTTCATAGTTCAAATCCCAATGCGATTCTTACTATTAACTAAAGAGCATGTATGTAAGAGGATCTGTTGTTTGTATCAGATTCCTAAGCAGAGTTGAAGTATATATAGTCCATATGCGTAGGAAAAACAGTTCTTTTTTTCAGGGCATGCTCATGGTTCTTACTGAATTGGAGACGATGGAAAGATGAGGATGATTCTTGCCTTAAAACAGAGTGTTTTTCAGGGATGAGAACTCTGGTCTGAATTTGCCATCAGAAACGGAGTTAAAAGCCAGGATCAGTGTATTCCTACAAGCAAGAGTTCATTGCTGGTAAACCCAGTGAATTTTGGGCTCAAATTATTTTTCGCAGTTCACGAACCCAATGTGATTCTCACTATTAACTAAAGAGCATGTATGTAAGAGGATCTGTTGTTTGTATCAGATTCCTAAGCAGAGTTGAAGTATATATGGTCCACATGCATAAGAAATACAGTTCTTTTTTTAGGGCATGCTCATGGTTCGTACTCTATTGGAGACCCTGGAAAGAAGAGGATGATTCTTGCCTTACAACAGAGTGATTTTCAGGGATGAGAATTCTGGTCTGAATTTGCCTTCTGAAACGTAGTTAAACCACAGGATCTGTGTCTTCCTACAAGCAGGACTTCATTTCAGGTAAACCCAGTGAATTTTGGGCTCAAATGATTTTTCGCAGTTCACGAACTCAACGCGATTCTCACTATTAACTAAAGAGCATTTATGTAAGAGGAGCTGTGGTTTGTATCAGTTTCATAAGCAGAGTTGAACAATATATGGTCTGTACGAATAGGAAACTCAGTTCTTTTTTTCTGGGGAAGCTCATGGTTCTTGCTATATTTTAGACTCTGGAAAGAAGAGCTTGCCTGTTCGTTAAAACAGAGTGTGTTTCAGGGATCAGACTCTAGTCTGAATTTCCCTTCAGAAACGGAGTTAAACCCAAGGATCTGTGTTTTCCTACAAGCAAGTGTACGTTATTGGTTAACCCAGGGAATTTTTGTCTCAAATGTTTTTTTGCAGTTCACGAACCAAAACGCGATTCTCACTATTAACTAAAGAGCATTTATGTAAGAGCAGCTGTGGTTTGTATCAGTTTCATAAGTAATGTTGCCCTACTTATGGTCCGTATGAGTAGGAAATACAGTTCTTTTTTTCTGGGCATGCTCATGGTTCTTGCTGTATGAGAGACGCTTGAAAGAAGAGTTTGCTTCTTGCGTTAAAACAGACTGTGTTTCATGGATGAGAACTCTGCTCTGAATTTCCCTTCGGAAACGGGGTTAATCCACAGGATCTGTGTCTTGCTACAAGCAAGAGTTCATTTCTGGTTAACCCAGTGAATTTTGGGATCAAATGATTTTTAGCAGTTCACGAACCAAAACGCGATTCTGACTATTAACTAAAGAGCATTTATGTAAGAGGAGCTGTGGTTTGTTTCAGTTTCATATGCAGAGATGAACTACATATGGTCCGTATGGGTAGGAAACACAGTTTTTTATTTCTGGGCATGCTCATGGTTCTTGCTGTATTGGAAACGCTGGAAAGAAGTGCTTGCTTCTTGCATTAAAACAGAGTGTGTTTCATGGATGAGAACTGTGGTCTGAATTTCCTTTCAGAAACGGATCAACCCCATGATCTGTGTCTTCCTACAAGAAAGAGTTCATTTCTGGTAAACCCAGTGAATTTTCGGCTCAAATGACTATACACAATTCTAGAACCCAACGCGATTCTCACTATTAACTAAAGAGCATTTATTTAAGAGGAGCTGTGGTATGTATACTTTCATAAGCAAAGATGAACTACATATGGTCCGTATGAGTAGGAAACACAGTTCTTTTTTACTGGGCATGTTCATGTTTCATACCGTATTGGAGACGCTGGAAAGAAGAGGATGATTCTTGCCTTAAAACATAGTGATTTTCAGGGATGAGAATTCTGGTCTGAATTTGGTTTCAGAAATGGAGTTAAACCACAGGATCTGTGTCTTCCTACAAGCAGGACTTCATTACAGGTAAACCCAGTGTATTTTGGGCTCAAATGATTTTTCGCAGTTCACGAACCCAACTTGATTCTCACTATTAACTAAAGAGCATTTATGTAAGAGGAGCTGTGATTTCTATCAGTTTCATAAGCAGAGTTGAACTACATATGGTCCATATGAGTAGGAAACACAGTTCTTTTTTTCAGGGCGAGCTCATGGTTCTGGCTGTATTTTAGACTCTGGAAAGAAGAGCTTGCCTCTTCGTTAAAACAGAGTGTGTTTCAGGGATGAGAACTCTGGTCTGAATTTCCCATCAGAAACGGAGTTAAACCCCAGGATGTGTGTCTTCCTACAAGCAAGTGTGGATTTCTTGTAAACCCAGGGATATTTGGGTTCAAATGATTTTTTGCACTTCACGAAACAAAACTTGATTCTCACTATTCACTAAAGAGGATTTATGTAAGCGGAGCTGTGGTTTGTATCAGTTTCATAGGCAGAGTAGAACTATATATGGTCTGTATGAGTATGAAACACAGTTCTTTTTTTCTGGGCATGCTCATGGTTCTTACTGTATTGGAGAAGCTGGAAAGAAGAGGATGATTCCTGCCTTAAAACAGAGTGTTTTTCAGGGATGAGAACTCTGGTCTGAATTTCCCATCAGAAACAGAGTTAAACCTCAGGATCTGTGTCTTCCTACAAGCAAGAATTCATTTCTTGTTAACCCAGGGAATTTTGGGCTCAAATGATTTTTCGCAGGTCACAAACCCAAAGCTATTCTCACTATTAACTAAAGAGCATTTATGTAAGAGGAGGGGTGGTTTGTATCAGTTTCATAAGCACAGTTGAACTACATATGGTCTGTATGATTAGGAAACACCGTTATTTTTTTCTGGGCATGCTCATGGTTCTTGCTGTATTCTAGATGCTGGAGAAAGGAGCCTGCTTCTTCCATTAAAACAGGGTTTGTTTCATGGATGAGAACTCTTGTCTGAATTTCCCTTCACAAACGGAGTTAAAACCCATGATCTGTGTCTTCTTAGAAGAAAGAGTTCATTTCTGGTAAACCAAGTGAATATTCGTCTCAAATGACTTTACACAGTTCTATAACCCAACGCGATTATCACTATTAACTAAAGAGCATTTATGTAAGAGGAGCTGTCGTTTGTTTCATTTTCATAAGCAGAGTTGAACTACATATGGTCCGTATGAGTAGGAAACACAGTTCTTTTTTTCAGGGCATGCTCATGGTTCTTGATGTATTTTAGACTCTGGAAAGAAGAGTTTGCTCCGTGCAGTAAAAGAGAGTGTGTTTCATGGATGAGAACTCTGGTCTGAATTTCCCTTCAGAAATGGAGTTAAACCCCAGGATCTGTGTCTTCCTACAAGCAAGTGTTCATTTCTGGTAAACAAAGTGTATTTTCGGCTCAAAAGATTTTATACAGTTCACGAACCCTAAACTACTCTCAGTATTAACTAAAGAACATTTATGTAAGAGGAGCTGTGGTTTGTTTCATTTTCATAAGCAGAGTTGAACTACATATGGTCCGTATGAGTAGGAAACACAGTTTTTTTTTTCTGGGCATGCTCATGGTTCTTGCTGTATTGGAGACGCTGGAAAGAAGAGCTTTCTCCGTGCATTAAAAGAGAGTGTCTTTCATGGATGAGAACTCTGGTCTGAATTTCCCTTCAGAAATGGAGTTAAACCCCAGGATCTGTGTCTTCCTACAAGCAAGTGTTCATTTCTGGTAAACCAAGTGAATATTCGGCTCAAAAGATTTTACACAGTTCACTAACCCTAAGATATTCTCAGTATTAACTAAAGAACATTTATGTAAGAGGAGCTGTGGTTTGTTTCATTTTCATAAGCAGAGTTGAACTACATATGATCCGTATGAGTAGGAAACACAGTTCTTTTTTTCAGGGCATGCTCATGGTTCGTGCTGTATTGGAGAAGCTGGAAAGAAGAGCTTGCTTCTTGCATTAAAACAGTGTGTGTTTCATGGATGAGAACTCTGGTCTGAATTTCCCTTCAGAAATGGAGTTAAACCCCAGGATCTGTGGCTTCCTACAAGCAAGAGTTCATTTCTGGTAAACCCCGTGACTTTTGGGCTCAATTGATTTTTCGCAGTTCACGAACCCAAAGCGATTCTCACTATTAACTAAAGAGCAATTATGTAATCAGAGGTTTGGTTTGTATCAGTTTCATAAGCATAGTTGAACTACGTATGGTCCGTATGAGTAGGAAACACAGTTCAATTTTCAGGGCATGCTCATGGTTCTTGATGTATTTTAGACTCTGGAAAGAAGAGCTTGCTTCCTCGTTAAAACACAGTGTGTTTCAGGGATGAGAACTCTGTTCTCAATTTCCCTTCAGAAATGGAGTTAAACCCCAGGATCTGTGTCTTTCTACAAGCAAGAGTTCATTTCTGGTAAACCCAGTGAATTTTTGGCTCAAATGATTTTACAGAGTTCACGAACACAACGCTATACTCAGTATTAACTAAAGAACATTTATGTAAGAGGAGGTGTGGTTTGTTTCAGTTTCTTAAGCAGAGTTGAACTACATATGGTCCATATGAGTAGGAAATACAGTTTTTTTTTTTTTTCTGGGCAAGCTCATGGTTCTTGCTGTATTGGAGACGCTGGAAAGAAGAGCTTGCTCCGTGCATTAAAACAGAGTGTTTTTCTTGGAGGAGAACTCTGGTCTGAATTTGCTTTCAGAAACGGAGTTAAACCCCAGGATCAGTGTCTTCCTACAAGCAAGAGTTCATTTCTGGTAAACCCAGTGAATTTTGGGCTCAAATGATTTTTCGCAGTTCACAAACCCAATATGATTCTCACTATTAACTAAAGAGCATTTATGTAGGAGGATCTGTGGTTTGTATCAGTTTCATAAGCAGAGTTGAACTATGTATGTTCTGTATGAGTAGGAAACACAGTTCCTTTTTTCAGGGCATGCTCATGGTTCTTGCTGTATTTTAGACTGTGGAAAGAAGAGCTTGCTTCTTGCGTTAAAACAGAGTATGTTTCAGGGATGAGAACTCTGGTGAATTTCCCTTCAGAAATGGAGTTAAACCCCAGGATCTGTGTCTTCCTACAAGCAAGAGTTCATTTCTGGTAAACCCAGTGAATTTTGGGCTCAAATGATTTTATACAGTTCACGAACCCTAAACTACTCTCAGTATTAACTAAAGAACATTTATGTAAGAGGAGCTGTGGTTTGTTTCATTTTCATAAGCAGAGTTGAACTACATATGGTCCGTATGAGTAGGAAACACAGTTCTTTTTTTCAGGGCATGCTCATGGTTCTTGATGTATTTTAGACTCTGGAAAGAAGAGTTTGCTCCGTGCAGTAAAAGAGAGTGTGTTTCATGGATGAGAACTCTGGTCTGAATTTCCCTTCAGAAATGGAGTTAAACCCCAGGATCTGTGTCTTCCTACAAGCAAGTGTTCATTTCTGGTAAACAAAGTGTATTTTCGGCTCAAAAGATTTTATACAGTTCACGAACACTAAACTACTCTCAGTATTAACTAAAGAACATTTATGTAAGAGGAGCTGTGGTTTGTTTCATTTTCATAAGCAGAGTTGAACTACATATGGTCCGTATGAGTAGGAAACACAGTTTTTTTTTTCTGGGCATGCTCATGGTTCTTGCTGTATTGGAGACGCTGGAAAGAAGAGCTTTCTCCGTGCATTAAAAGAGAGTGTCTTTCATGGATGAGAACTCTGGTCTGAATTTCCCTTCAGAAATGGAGTTAAACCCCAGGATCTGTGTCTTCCTACAAGCAAGTGTTCATTTCTGGTAAACCAAGTGAATATTCGGCTCAAAAGATTTTACACAGTTCACTAACCCTAAGATATTCTCAGTATTAACTAAAGAACATTTATGTAAGAGGAGCTGTGGTTTGTTTCATTTTCATAAGCAGAGTTGAACTACATATGATCCGTATGAGTAGGAAACACAGTTCTTCTTTTCAGGGCATGCTCATGGTTCGTGCTGTATTGGAGAAGCTGGAAAGAAGAGCTTGCTTCTTGCATTAAAACAGTGTGTGTTTCATGGATGAGAACTCTGGTCTGAATTTCCCTTCAGAAATGGAGTTAAACCCCAGGATCTGTGGCTTCCTACAAGCAAGAGTTCATTTCTGGTAAACCCAGTGACTTTTGGGCTCAATTGATTTTTCGCAGTTCACGAACCCAAAGCGATTCTCACTATTAACTAAAGAGCAATTATGTAAGCAGAGGTTTGGTTTGTATCAGTTTCATAAGCATAGTTGAACTACGTATGGTCCGTATGAGTAGGAAACACAGTTCAATTTTCAGGGCATGCTCATGGTTCTTGATGTATTTTAGACTCTGGAAAGAAGAGCTTGCTTCCTCGTTAAAACACAGTGTGTTTCAGGGATGAGAACTCTGTTCTCAATTTCCCTTCAGAAATGGAGTTAAACCCCAGGATCTGTGTCTTTCTACAAGCAAGAGTTCATTTCTGGTAAACCCAGTGAATTTTTGGCTCAAATGATTTTACAGAGTTCACGAACACAACGCTATACTCAGTATTAACTAAAGAACATTTATGTAAGAGGAGGTGTGGTTTGTTTCAGTTTCTTAAGCAGAGTTGAACTACATATGGTCCATATGAGTAGGAAATACAGTTTTTTTTTTTCTGGGCAAGCTCATGGTTCTTGCTGTATTGGAGACGCTGGAAAGAAGAGCTTGCTCCATGCATTAAAACAGAGTGTTTTTCTTGGAGGAGAACTCTGGTATGAATTTGCTTTCAGAAACGGAGTTAAACCCCAGGATCAGTGTCTTCCTACAAGCAAGAGTTCATTTCTGGTAAACCCAGTGAATTTTGGGCTCAAATGATTTTTCGCAGTTCACAAACCCAATATGATTCTCACTATTAACTAAAGAGCATTTATGTAGGAGGATCTGTGGTTTGTATCAGTTTCATAAGCAGAGTTGAACTATGTACGTTCTGTATGAGTAGGAAACACAGTTCTTTTTTTCAGGGCATGCTCATGGTTCTTGCTGTATTTTAGACTGTGGAAAGAAGAGCTTGCTTCTTGCGTTAAAACAGAGTATGTTTCAGGGATGAGAACTCTGGTGAATTTCCCTTCAGAAATGGAGTTAAACCCCAGGATCTGTGTCTTCCTACAAGCAAGAGTTCATTTCTGGTAAACCCAGTGAATTTTGGGCTCAAATGATTTTATACAGTTCACGAACCCTAAACTAATCTCAGTATTAACTAAAGAACATTTATGTAAGAGGAGCTGTGGTTTGTTTCATTTTCATAAGCAGAGTTGAACTACATATGGTCCGTATGAGTAGGAAACACAGTTCTTTTTTTCAGGGCATGCTCATGGTTCTTGCTGTATTTTAGACTCTGGAAAGAAGAGTTTGCTCCGTGCAGTAAAAGAGAGTGTGTTTCATGGATGAGAACTCTGGTCTGAATTTCCCTTCAGAAATGGAGTTAAACCCCAGGATCTGTGTCTTCCTACAAGCAAGTGTTCATTTCTGGTAAACAAAGTGTATTTTCGGCTCAAAAGATTTTATACAGTTCACGAACACTAAACTACTCTCAGTATTAACTAAAGAACATTTATGTAAGAGGAGCTGTGGTTTGTTTCATTTTCATAAGCAGAGTTGAACTACATATGGTCCGTATGAGTAGGAAACACAGTTTTTTTTTTCTGGGCATGCTCATGGTTCTTGCTGTATTGGAGACGCTGGAAAGAAGAGCTTTCTCCGTGCATTAAAAGAGAGTGTCTTTCATGGATGAGAACTCTGGTCTGAATTTCCCTTCAGAAATGGAGTTAAACCCCAGGATCTGTGTCTTCCTACAAGCAAGTGTTCATTTCTGGTAAACCAAGTGAATATTCGGCTCAAAAGATTTTACACAGTTCACTAACCCTAAGATATTCTCAGTATTAACTAAAGAACATTTATGTAAGAGGAGCTGTGGTTTGTTTCATTTTCATAAGCAGAGTTGAACTACATATGATCCGTATGAGTAGGAAACACAGTTCTTCTTTTCAGGGCATGCTCATGGTTCGTGCTGTATTGGAGAAGCTGGAAAGAAGAGCTTGCTTCTTGCATTAAAACAGTGTGTGTTTCATGGATGAGAACTCTGGTCTGAATTTCCCTTCAGAAATGGAGTTAAACCCCAGGATCTGTGGCTTCCTACAAGCAAGAGTTCATTTCTGGTAAACCCAGTGACTTTTGGGCTCAATTGATTTTTCGCAGTTCACGAACCCAAAGCGATTCTCACTATTAACTAAAGAGCAATTATGTAAGCAGAGGTTTGGTTTGTATCAGTTTCATAAGCATAGTTGAACTACGTATGGTCCGTATGAGTAGGAAACACAGTTCAATTTTCAGGGCATGCTCATGGTTCTTGATGTATTTTAGACTCTGGAAAGAAGAGCTTGCTTCCTCGTTAAAACACAGTGTGTTTCAGGGATGAGAACTCTGTTCTCAATTTCCCTTCAGAAATGGAGTTAAACCCCAGGATCTGTGTCTTTCTACAAGCAAGAGTTCATTTCTGGTAAACCCAGTGAATTTTTGGCTCAAATGATTTTACAGAGTTCACGAACACAACGCTATACTCAGTATTAACTAAAGAACATTTATGTAAGAGGAGGTGTGGTTTGTTTCAGTTTCTTAAGCAGAGTTGAACTACATATGGTCCATATGAGTAGGAAATACAGTTTTTTTTTTTCTGGGCAAGCTCATGGTTCTTGCTGTATTGGAGACGCTGGAAAGAAGAGCTTGCTCCATGCATTAAAACAGAGTGTTTTTCTTGGAGGAGAACTCTGGTATGAATTTGCTTTCAGAAACGGAGTTAAACCCCAGGATCAGTGTCTTCCTACAAGCAAGAGTTCATTTCTGGTAAACCCAGTGAATTTTGGGCTCAAATGATTTTTCGCAGTTCACAAACCCAATATGATTCTCACTATTAACTAAAGAGCATTTATGTAGGAGGATCTGTGGTTTGTATCAGTTTCATAAGCAGAGTTGAACTATGTACGTTCTGTATGAGTAGGAAACACAGTTCTTTTTTTCAGGGCATGCTCATGGTTCTTGCTGTATTTTAGACTGTGGAAAGAAGAGCTTGCTTCTTGCGTTAAAACAGAGTATGTTTCAGGGATGAGAACTCTGGTGAATTTCCCTTCAGAAATGGAGTTAAACCCCAGGATCTGTGTCTTCCTACAAGCAAGAGTTCATTTCTGGTAAACCCAGTGAATTTTGGGCTCAAATGATTTTATACAGTTCACGAACCCTAAACTACTCTCAGTATTAACTAAAGAACATTTATGTAAGAGGAGCTGTGGTTTGTTTCATTTTCATAAGCAGAGTTGAACTACATATGGTCCGTATGAGTAGGAAACACAGTTCTTTTTTTCAGGGCATGCTCATGGTTCTTGCTGTATTTTAGACTCTGGAAAGAAGAGTTTGCTCCGTGCATTAAAGGAGAGTGTCTTTCATGGATGAGAACTCTGGTCTGAATTTCCCTTCAGAAATGGAGTTAAACCCCAGGATCTGTGTCTTCCTACAAGCAAGTGTTCATTTCTGGTAAACCAAGTGAATATTCGGCTCAAAAGATTTTACACAGTTCACTAACCCTAAGATATTCTCAGTATTAACTAAAGAACATTTATGTAAGAGGAGCTGTGGTTTGTTTCATTTTCATAAGCAGAGTTGAACTACATATGATCCGTATGAGTAGGAAACACAGTTCTTCTTTTCAGGGCATGCTCATGGTTCGTGCTGTATTGGAGAAGCTGGAAAGAAGAGCTTGCTTCTTGCATTAAAACAGTGTGTGTTTCATGGATGAGAACTCTGGTCTGAATTTCCCTTCAGAAATGGAGTTAAACCCCAGGATCTGTGGCTTCCTACAAGCAAGAGTTCATTTCTGGTAAACCCAGTGACTTTTGGGCTCAATTGATTTTTCGCAGTTCACGAACCCAAAGCGATTCTCACTATTAACTAAAGAGCAATTATGTAAGCAGAGGTTTGGTTTGTATCAGTTTCATAAGCATAGTTGAACTACGTATGGTCCGTATGAGTAGGAAACACAGTTCAATTTTCAGGGCATGCTCATGGTTCTTGATGTATTTTAGACTCTGGAAAGAAGAGCTTGCTTCCTCGTTAAAACACAGTGTGTTTCAGGGATGAGAACTCTGTTCTCAATTTCCCTTCAGAAATGGAGTTAAACCCCAGGATCTGTGTCTTTCTACAAGCAAGAGTTCATTTCTGGTAAACCCAGTGAATTTTTGGCTCAAATGATTTTACAGAGTTCACGAACACAACGCTATACTCAGTATTAACTAAAGAACATTTATGTAAGAGGAGGTGTGGTTTGTTTCAGTTTCTTAAGCAGAGTTGAACTACATATGGTCCATATGAGTAGGAAATACAGTTTTTTTTTTTCTGGGCAAGCTCATGGTTCTTGCTGTATTGGAGACGCTGGAAAGAAGAGCTTGCTCCATGCATTAAAACAGAGTGTTTTTCTTGGAGGAGAACTCTGGTATGAATTTGCTTTCAGAAACGGAGTTAAACCCCAGGATCAGTGTCTTCCTACAAGCAAGAGTTCATTTCTGGTAAACCCAGTGAATTTTGGGCTCAAATGATTTTTCGCAGTTCACAAACCCAATATGATTCTCACTATTAACTAAAGAGCATTTATGTAGGAGGATCTGTGGTTTGTATCAGTTTCATAAGCAGAGTTGAACTATGTACGTTCTGTATGAGTAGGAAACACAGTTCTTTTTTTCAGGGCATGCTCATGGTTCTTGCTGTATTTTAGACTCTGGAAAGAAGAGCTTGCTTCTTGCGTTAAAACAGAGTATGTTTCAGGGATGAGAACTCTGGTGAATTTCCCTTCAGAAATGGAGTTAAACCCCAGGATCTGTGTCTTCCTACAAGCAAGAGTTCATTTCTGGTAAACCCAGTGAATTTTGGGCTCAAATGATTTTATACAGTTCACGAACCCTAAACTACTCTCAGTATTAACTAAAGAACATTTATGTAAGAGGAGCTGTGGTTTGTTTCATTTTCATAAGCAGAGTTGAACTACATATGGTCCGTATGAGTAGGAAACACAGTTCTTTTTTTCAGGGCATGCTCATGGTTCTTGATGTATTTTAGACTCTGGAAAGAAGAGTTTGCTCCGTGCATTAAAAGAGAGTGTCTTTCATGGATGAGAACTCTGGTCTGAATTTCCCTTCAGAAATGGAGTTAAACCCCAGGATCTGTGTCTTCCTACAAGCAAGTGTTCATTTCTGGTAAACCAAGTGAATATTCGGCTCAAAAGATTTTACACAGTTCACTAACCCTAAGATATTCTCAGTATTAACTAAAGAACATTTATGTAAGAGGAGCTGTGGTTTGTTTCATTTTCATAAGCAGAGTTGAACTACATATGATCCGTATGAGTAGGAAACACAGTTCTTCTTTTCAGGGCATGCTCATGGTTCGTGCTGTATTGGAGAAGCTGGAAAGAAGAGCTTGCTTCTTGCATTAAAACAGTGTGTGTTTCATGGATGAGAACTCTGGTCTGAATTTCCCTTCAGAAATGGAGTTAAACACCAGGATCTGTGGCTTCCTACAAGCAAGAGTTCATTTCTGGTAAACCCAGTGACTTTTGGGCTCAATTGATTTTTCGCAGTTCACGAACCCAAAGCGATTCTCACTATTAACTAAAGAGCAATTATGTAAGCAGAGGTTTGGTTTGTATCAGTTTCATAAGCATAGTTGAACTACGTATGGTCCGTATGAGTAGGAAACACAGTTCAATTTTCAGGGCATGCTCATGGTTCTTGATGTATTTTAGACTCTGGAAAGAAGAGCTTGCTTCCTCGTTAAAACACAGTGTGTTTCAGGGATGAGAACTCTGTTCTCAATTTCCCTTCAGAAATGGAGTTAAACCCCAGGATCTGTGTCTTTCTACAAGCAAGAGTTCATTTCTGGTAAACCCAGTGAATTTTTGGCTCAAATGATTTTACAGAGTTCACGAACACAACGCTATACTCAGTATTAACTAAAGAACATTTATGTAAGAGGAGGTGTGGTTTGTTTCAGTTTCTTAAGCAGAGTTGAACTACATATGGTCCATATGAGTAGGAAATACAGTTTTTTTTTTTCTGGGCAAGCTCATGGTTCTTGCTGTATTGGAGACGCTGGAAAGAAGAGCTTGCTCCATGCATTAAAACAGAGTGTTTTTCTTGGAGGAGAACTCTGGTATGAATTTGCTTTCAGAAACGGAGTTAAACCCCAGGATCAGTGTCTTCCTACAAGCAAGAGTTCATTTCTGGTAAACCCAGTGAATTTTGGGCTCAAATGATTTTTCGCAGTTCACAAACCCAATATGATTCTCACTATTAACTAAAGAGCATTTATGTAGGAGGATCTGTGGTTTGTATCAGTTTCATAAGCAGAGTTGAACTATGTACGTTCTGTATGAGTAGGAAACACAGTTCTTTTTTTCAGGGCATGCTCATGGTTCTTGCTGTATTTTAGACTCTGGAAAGAAGAGCTTGCTTCTTGCGTTAAAACAGAGTATGTTTCAGGGATGAGAACTCTGGTGAATTTCCCTTCAGAAATGGAGTTAAACCCCAGGATCTGTGTCTTCCTACAAGCAAGAGTTCATTTCTGGTAAACCCAGTGAATTTTGGGCTCAAATGATTTTACACAGTTCACGAACCCTAAGCTATGCTCATTATTAACTAAAGAACATTTATGTAAGAGGAGCTGTGGTTTGTTTCATTTTCATAAGCAGAGTTGAACTACATATGGTCCGTATGAGTAGGAAACACAGTTCTTTTTTTCAGGGCATGCTCATGGTTCTTGATGTATTTTAGACTCTGGAAAGAAGAGTTTGCTCCGTGCAGTAAAAGAGAGTGTGTTTCATGGATGAGAACTCTGGTCTGAATTTCCCTTCAGAAATGGAGTTAAACCCCAGGATCTGTGTCTTCCTACAAGCAAGTGTTCATTTCTGGTAAACAAAGTGTATTTTCGGCTCAAAAGTTTTATACAGTTCACGAACCCTAAACTACTCTCAGTATTAACTAAAGAACATTTATGTAAGAGGAGCTGTGGTTTGTTTCATTTTCATAAGCAGAGTTGAACTACATATGGTCCGTATGAGTAGGAAACACAGTTCTTTTTTTCAGGGCATGCTCATGGTTCTTGATGTATTTTAGACTCTGGAAAGAAGAGCTTGCTTCTTGCATTTAAACAGTGTGTGTTTAATGGATGAGAACTCTGGTCTGAATTTCCCTTCAGAAATGGAGTTAAACCCCAGGATCTGTGGCTTCCTACAACAAGAGTTCATTTCTGGTAAACCCACTGAATTTTCGGCTCAAATGATTTTACACAGTTCACGAACCCTAAGCTATTCTCAGTATTAACTAAAGAACATTTATGTAAGAGGAGCTGTGGTTTGTTTCAATTTCATAAGCAGAGTTGAACTACATATGGTCCGGATGAGTAGGAATCACAGTTCTTTTTTCTGGGCATGCTCATATTTCTTACTATATTGGAGACGCTGGAAAGAAGAAGAGGAATCTTGGCTTAAAACAGAGTGTTTTTCTTGGAGGAGAACTCTGGTCTGAATTTGCTTTGAGAAACTGAGTTAAACCCCAGGATCAGTGTCTTCCTACAAGCAAGAGTTAATTTCTGGTAAACCCAGTGAATTTTGGCTCAAATGATTTTACAGAGTTCACGAACACAACGCTATAATCAGTATAAACTAAGGAACATTTATGTAAGAGGAGCTGTGGTTTGTTTCAGTTTCTTAAGCAGAGTTGAACTAGATATGGTCCATATGAGTAGGAAATACAGTTTTTTTTTTTCTGGGCAAGCTCATGGTTCTTGCTGTATTGGAGACGCTGGAAAGAAGAGCTTGCTCCGTGCATTAAAACAGAGTGTATTTCTTGGAGGAGAACTCTGGTATGAATTTGCTTTCAGAAACGGAGTTAAACCCCAGGATCAGTGTCTTCCTACAAGCAAGAGTTCATTTCTGGTAAACCCAGTGAATTTTAGGCTCAAATGATTTTTCGCAGTTCACAAACCCAATATGATTCTCACTATTAACTAAAGAGCATTTATGTAGGAGGATCTGTGGTTTGTATCAGTTTCATAAGCAGAGTTGAACTATGTATGTTCTGTATGAGTAGGAAACACAGTTCTTTTTTTCAGGGCATGCTCATGGTTCTTGCTGTATTTTAGACTCTGGAAAGAAGAGCTTGCTTCTTGCGTTAAAACAGAGTATGTTTCAGGGATGAGAACTCTGGTGAATTTCCCTTCAGAAATGGAGTTAAACCCCAGGATCTGTGTCTTCCTACAAGCAAGAGTTCATTTCTGGTAAACCCAGTGAATTTTGGGCTCAAATGATTTTACACAGTTCACGAACCCTAAGCTATGCTCATTATTAACTAAAGAACATTTATGTAAGAGGAGCTGTGGTTTGTTTCATTTTCATAAGCAGAGTTGAACTACATATGGTCCGTATGAGTAGGAAATACAGTTCTTTTTTTCAGGGCATGCTCATGGTTCTTGATGTATTTTAGACTCTGGAAAGAAGAGTTTGCTTCGTGCAGTAAAAGAGAGTGTGTTTCATGGATGAGAACTCTGGTCTGAATTTCCCTTCAGAAATGGAGTTAAACCCCAGGATCTGTGTCTTCCTACAAGCAAGTGTTCATTTCTGGTAAACAAAGTGTATTTTCGGCTCAAAAGTTTTATACAGTTCACGAACCCTAAACTACTCTCAGTATTAACTAAAGAACATTTATGTAAGAGGAGCTGTGGTTTGTTTCATTTTCATAAGCAGAGTTGAACTACATATGGTCAGGATGAGTAGGAAACACAGTTATTTTTTCTGGGCATGCTCATTTTTCTTACTATATTGGAGACGCTGGAAAGAAGAAGAGGAATCTTGGCTTAACACAGAGTGTTTTTCTTGGAGGAGAACTCTGGTCTGAATTTGCTTTCAGAAACGGAGTTAAACCCCAGGATCAGTGTCTTCCTCCAAGCAAGAGTTCATTTCTGCTAAACACAGTGAATTTTGTGCTCAAATGATTTTTCGCAGTTCACGAACCCATAGCTATTCTCAGTATTAACAAAAGAACATTTATGTAAGAGGAGCTGTGGTTTGTTTCAGTCTCATAGCAGAGTTTAATTACATATGGTCCATATGCGTAGGAAACACAGTTCTTTTTTCTGGTAATGATCATGGTTCGAACGGTATTGGAGACGCTGGAAAGAAGAGGATGATTCTTGCCTTAAAACAGAGTGTTTTCCAGGGATGAGAATTCTGGTCTGAATTTGCCTTCAGAAACGGAGTTAAACCCCAGGATATGTGTCTTCCTACAAGCAGGAGTTCATTTCAGGTAAACCCAGTGAATTTTGGGCTCAACTGATTTTTCGCAGTTCACGAACCCAACGCGATTCTCAAAATTAACTAAAGAGCAATTATGTAAGCAGATGTTTGGTTTGTATCAGTTTCATAAGCATAGTTGCACTATGTATGGTCTGTATGAGTAGGAAACACAGTTCAATTTTCAGGGCATGCTCATGGTTCTTGATGTATTTTAGACTCTGGAAAGAAGAGCTTGCTTCCTCATTAAAACACAGTGTGTTTCAGGGATGAGAACTCTGTTCTCAATTTCCCTTCAGAAATGGAGTTAAACCCCAGGATCTGTGTCTTTCTACAAGCAAGAGTTCATTTCTGGTAAACCCAGTGAATTTTTGGCTCAAATGATTTTACAGAGTTCACGAACACAACGCTATACTCAGTATTAACTAAAGAACATTTATGTAAGAGGAGGTGTGGTTTGTTTCAGTTTCTTAAGCAGAGTTGAACTACATATGATCCATATGAGTAGGAAATACAGTTTTTTTTTTTCTGGGCATGCTCATGGTTCTTGCTGTATTGGAGACGCTGGAAAGAAGAGGTTTCTCCGTGCATTAAAAGAGAGTGTCTTTCATGGATGAGAACTCTGGTCTGAATTTCCCTTCAGAAATGGAGTTAAACCCCATGATCTGTGTCTTCCTACAAGCAAGTGTTCATTTCTGGTAAACCAAGTGAATATTCGGCTCAAAAGATTTTACACAGTTCACTAACCCTAAGTTATTCTCAGTATTAACTAAAGAACATTTATGTAAGTGGAGCTGTGGTTTGTTTCATTTTCATAAGCAGAGTTGAACTACATATGATCCGTATGAGTAGGAAACACAGTTCTTTTTTTCAGGGCATGCTCATGGTTCGTGCTGTATTGGAGAAGCTGGAAAGAAGAGCTTGCTTCTTGCATTAAAATAGTGTGTGTTTCATGGATGAGAACTCTGGTCTGAATTTCCCTTCAGAAATGGAGTTAAACCCCAGGATCTGTGGCTTCCTACAAGCAAGAGTTCATTTCTGGTAAACCCAGTGACTTTTGGGCTCAATTGATTTTTCGCAGTTCACGAACCCAAAGCGATTCTCACTATTAACTAAAGAGCAATTATGTAAGCAGAGGTTTGGTTTGTATCAGTTTCATAAGCATAGTTGAACTACGTATGGTCCGTATGAGTAGGAAACACAGTTCAATTTTCAGGGCATGATCATGGTTCTTGATGTATTTTAGACTCTGGAAAGAAGAGCTTGCTTCCTTGTTAAAACACAGTGTGTTTCAGGGATGAGAACTCTGTTCTCAATTTCCCTTCAGAAATGGAGTTAAACCCCAGGATCTGTGTCTTTCTACAAGCAAGAGTTCATTTCTGGTAAACCCAGTGAATTTTTGGCTCAAATGATTTTACAGAGTTCACGAACACAACGCTATACTCAGTATTAACTAAAGAACATTTATGTAAGAGGAGGTGTGGTTTGTTTCAGTTTCTTAAGCAGAGTTGAACTACATATGATCCATATGAGTAGGAAATACAGTTTTTTTTTTCTGGGCATGCTCATGGTTCTTGCTGTATTGGAGACGCTGGAAAGAAGAGGTTTCTCCGTGCATTAAAAGAGAGTGTCTTTCATGGATGAGAACTCTGGTCTGAATTTCCCTTCAGAAATGGAGTTAAACCCCATGATCTGTGTCTTCCTACAAGCAAGTGTTCATTTCTGGTAAACCAAGTGAATATTCGGCTCAAAAGATTTTACACAGTTCACTAACCCTAAGATATTCTCAGTATTAACTATAGAACATTTATGTAAGTGGAGCTGTGGTTTGTTTCATTTTCATAAGCAGAGTTGAACTACATATGATCCGTATGAGTAGGAAACACAGTTCTTCTTTTCAGGGCATGCTCATGGTTCGTGCTGTATTGGAGAAGCTGGAAAGAAGAGCTTGCTTCTTGCATTATAATAGTGTGTGTTTCATGGATGAGAACTCTGGTCTGAATTTCCCTTCAGAAATGGAGTTAAACCCCAGGATCTGTGGCTTCCTACAAGCAAGAGTTCATTTCTGGTAAACCCAGTGACTTTTGGGCTCAATTGATTTTTCGCAGTTCACGAACCCAAAGCGATTCTCACTATTAACTAAAGAGCAATTATGTAAGCAGTGGTTTGGTTTGTATCAGTTTCATAAGCATAGTTGAACTACGTATGGTCCGTATGAGTAGGAAACACAATTCAATTTTCAGGGCATGCTCATGGTTCTTGATGTATTTTAGACTCTGGAAAGAAGAGCTTGCTTCCTCGTTAAAACACAGTGTGTTTCAGGGATGAGAACTCTGTTCTCAATTTCATTCAGAAATGGAGTTAAACCCCAGGATCTGTGTCTTTCTACAAGCAAGAGTTCATTTCTGGTAAACCCAGTGAATTTTTGGCTCAAATGATTTTACAGAGTTCACGAACACAACGCTATACTCAGTATTAACTAAAGAACATTTATGTAAGAGGAGGTGTGGTTTGTTTCAGTTTCTTAAGCAGAGTTGAACTACATATGGTCCATATGAGTAGGAAATACAGTTTTTTTTTTTTTCTGGGCAAGCTCATGGTTCTTGCTGTATTGGAGACGCTGGAAAGAAGAGCTTGCTCCGTGCATTAAAACAGAGTGTTTTTCTTGGAGGAGAACTCTGGTCTGAATTTGCTTTCAGAAACGGAGTTAAACCCCAGGATCAGTGTCTTCCTACAAGCAAGAGTTCATTTCTGGTAAACCCAGTGAATTTTGGGCTCAAATGATTTTTCGCAGTTCACAAACCCAATATGATTCTCACTATTAACTAAAGAGCATTTATGTAGGAGGATCTGTGGTTTGTATCAGTTTCATAAGCAGAGTTGAACTATGTATGTTCTGTATGAGTAGGAAACACAGTTCCTTTTTTCAGGGCATGCTCATGGTTCTTGCTGTATTTTAGACTGTGGAAAGAAGAGCTTGCTTCTTGCGTTAAAACAGAGTATGTTTCAGGGATGAGAACTCTGGTGAATTTCCCTTCAGAAATGGAGTTAAACCCCAGGATCTGTGTCTTCCTACAAGCAAGAGTTCATTTCTGGTAAACCCAGTGAATTTTGGGCTCAAATGATTTTATACAGTTCACGAACCCTAAACTACTCTCAGTATTAACTAAAGAACATTTATGTAAGAGGAGCTGTGGTTTGTTTCATTTTCATAAGCAGAGTTGAACTACATATGGTCCGTATGAGTAGGAAACACAGTTCTTTTTTTCAGGGCATGCTCATGGTTCTTGATGTATTTTAGACTCTGGAAAGAAGAGTTTGCTCCGTGCAGTAAAAGAGAGTGTGTTTCATGGATGAGAACTCTGGTCTGAATTTCCCTTCAGAAATGGAGTTAAACCCCAGGATCTGTGTCTTCCTACAAGCAAGTGTTCATTTCTGGTAAACAAAGTGTATTTTCGGCTCAAAAGTTTTATACAGTTCACGAACACTAAACTACTCTCAGTATTAACTAAAGAACATTTATGTAAGAGGAGCTGTGGTTTGTTTCATTTTCATAAGCAGAGTTGAACTACATATGGTCCGTATGAGTAGGAAACACAGTTTTTTTTTTTTCTGGGCATGCTCATGGTTCTTGCTGTATTGGAGACGCTGGAAAGAAGAGCTTTCTCCGTGCATTAAAAGAGAGTGTCTTTCATGGATGAGAACTCTGGTCTGAATTTCCCTTCAGAAATGGAGTTAAACCCCAGGATCTGTGTCTTCCTACAAGCAAGTGTTCATTTCTGGTAAACCAAGTGAATATTCGGCTCAAAAGATTTTACACAGTTCACTAACCCTAAGATATTCTCAGTATTAACTAAAGAACATTTATGTAAGAGGAGCTGTGGTTTGTTTCATTTTCATAAGCAGAGTTGAACTACATATGATCCGTATGAGTAGGAAACACAGTTCTTCTTTTCAGGGCATGCTCATGGTTCGTGCTGTATAGGAGAAGCTGGAAAGAAGAGCTTGCTTCTTGCATTAAAACAGTGTGTGTTTCATGGATGAGAACTCTGGTCTGAATTTCCCTTCAGAAATGGAGTTAAACCCCAGGATCTGTGGCTTCCTACAAGCAAGAGTTCATTTCTTTTAAACCCAGTGACTTTTGGGCTCAATTGATTTTTCGCAGTTCACGAACCCAAAGCGATTCTCACTATTAACTAAAGAGCAATTATGTAAACAGAGGTTTGGTTTGTATCAGTTTCATAAGCATAGTTGAACTACGTATGGTCCGTATGAGTAGGAAACACAGTTCAATTTTCAGGGCATGCTCATGGTTCTTGATGTATTTTAGACTCTGGAAAGAAGAGCTTGCTTCCTCGTTAAAACACAGTGTGTTTCAGGGATGAGAACTCTGTTCTCAATTTCCCTTCAGAAATGGAGTTAAACCCCAGGATCTGTGTCTTTCTACAAGCAAGAGTTCATTTCTGGTAAACCCAGTGAATTTTTGGCTCAAATGATTTTACAGAGTTCACGAACACAACGCTATACTCAGTATTAACTAAAGAACATTTATGTAAGAGGAGGTGTGGTTTGTTTCAGTTTCTTAAGCAGAGTTGAACTACATATGGTCCATATGAGTAGGAAATACAGTTTTTTTTTTTTCTGGGCAAGCTCATGGTTCTTGCTGTATTGGAGACGCTGGAAAGAAGAGCTTGCTCCATGCATTAAAACAGAGTGTTTTTCTTGGAGGAGAACTCTGGTATGAATTTGCTTTCAGAAACGGAGTTAAACCCCAGGATCAGTGTCTTCCTACAAGCAAGAGTTCATTTCTGGTAAACCCAGTGAATTTTGGGCTCAAATGATTTTTCGCAGTTCACAAACCCAATATGATTCTCACTATTAACTAAAGAGCATTTATGTAGGAGGATCTGTGGTTTGTATCAGTTTCATAAGCAGAGTTGAACTATGTACGTTCTGTATGAGTAGGAAACACAGTTCTTTTTTTCAGGGCATGCTCATGGTTCTTGCTGTATTTTAGACTCTGGAAAGAAGAGCTTGCTTCTTGCGTTAAAACAGAGTATGTTTCAGGGATGAGAACTCTGGTGAATTTCCCTTCAGAAATGGAGTTAAACCCCAGGATCTGTGTCTTCCTACAAGCAAGAGTTCATTTCTGGTAAACCCAGTGAATTTTGGGCTCAAATGATTTTATACAGTTCACGAACCCTAAACTACTCTCAGTATTAACTAAAGAACATTTATGTAAGAGGAGCTGTGGTTTGTTTCATTTTCATAAGCAGAGTTGAACTACATATGGTCCGTATGAGTAGGAAACACAGTTCTTTTTTTCAGGGCATGCTCATGGTTCTTGATGTATTTTAGACTCTGGAAAGAAGAGTTTGCTCCGTGCATTAAAAGAGAGTGTCTTTCATGGATGAGAACTCTGGTCTGAATTTCCCTTCAGAAATGGAGTTAAACCCCAGGATCTGTGTCTTCCTACAAGCAAGTGTTCATTTCTGGTAAACCAAGTGAATATTCGGCTCAAAAGATTTTACACAGTTCACTAACCCTAAGATATTCTCAGTATTAACTAAAGAACATTTATGTAAGAGGAGCTGTGGTTTGTTTCATTTTCATAAGCAGAGTTGAACTACATATGATCCGTATGAGTAGGAAACACAGTTCTTCTTTTCAGGGCATGCTCATGGTTCGTGCTGTATTGGAGAAGCTGGAAAGAAGAGCTTGCTTCTTGCATTAAAACAGTGTGTGTTTCATGGATGAGAACTCTGGTCTGAATTTCCCTTCAGAAATGGAGTTAAACCCCAGGATCTGTGGCTTCCTACAAGCAAGAGTTCATTTCTGGTAAACCCAGTGACTTTTGGGCTCAATTGATTTTTCGCAGTTCACGAACCCAAAGCGATTCTCACTATTAACTAAAGAGCAATTATGTAAGCAGAGGTTTGGTTTGTATCAGTTTCATAAGCATAGTTGAACTACGTATGGTCCGTATGAGTAGGAAACACAGTTCAATTTTCAGGGCATGCTCATGGTTCTTGATGTATTTTAGACTCTGGAAAGAAGAGCTTGCTTCCTCGTTAAAACACAGTGTGTTTCAGGGATGAGAACTCTGTTCTCAATTTCCCTTCAGAAATGGAGTTAAACCCCAGGATCTGTGTCTTTCTACAAGCAAGAGTTCATTTCTGGTAAACCCAGTGAATTTTTGGCTCAAATGATTTTACAGAGTTCACGAACACAACGCTATACTCAGTATTAACTAAAGAACATTTATGTAAGAGGAGCTGTGGTTTGTTTCAGTTTCTTAAGCAGAGTTGAACTACATATGGTCCATATGAGTAGGAAATACAGTTTTTTTTTTTCTGGGCAATCTCATGGTTCTTGCTGTATTGGAGACGCTGGAAAGAAGAGCTTGCTCCATGCATTAAAACAGAGTGTTTTTCTTGGAGGAGAACTCTGGTATGAATTTGCTTTCAGAAACGGAGTTAAACCCCAGGATCAGTGTCTTCCTACAAGCAAGAGTTCATTTCTGGTAAACCCAGTGAATTTTGGGCTCAAATGATTTTTCGCAGTTCACAAACCCAATATGATTCTCACTATTAACTAAAGAGCATTTATGTAGGAGGATCTGTGGTTTGTATCAGTTTCATAAGCAGAGTTGAACTATGTACGTTCTGTATGAGTAGGAAACACAGTTCTTTTTTTCAGGGCATGCTCATGGTTCTTGCTGTATTTTAGACTCTGGAAAGAAGAGCTTGCTTCTTGCGTTAAAACAGAGTATGTTTCAGGGATGAGAACTCTGGTGAATTTCCCTTCAGAAATGGAGTTAAACCCCAGGATCTGTGTCTTCCTACAAGCAAGAGTTCATTTCTGGTAAACCCAGTGAATTTTGGGCTCAAATGATTTTACACAGTTCACGAACCCTAAGCTATGCTCATTATTAACTAAAGAACATTTATGTAAGAGGAGCTGTGGTTTGTTTCATTTTCATAAGCAGAGTTGAACTACATATGGTCCGTATGAGTAGGAAACACAGTTCTTTTTTTCAGGGCATGCTCATGGTTCTTGATGTATTTTAGACTCTGGAAAGAAGAGTTTGCTCCGTGCAGTAAAAGAGAGTGTGTTTCATGGATGAGAACTCTGGTCTGAATTTCCCTTCAGAAATGGAGTTAAACCCCAGGATCTGTGTCTTCCTACAAGCAAGTGTTCATTTCTGGTAAACAAAGTGTATTTTCGGCTCAAAAGTTTTATACAGTTCACGAACCCTAAACTACTCTCAGTATTAACTAAAGAACATTTATGTAAGAGGAGCTGTGGTTTGTTTCATTTTCATAAGCAGAGTTGAACTACATATGGTCCGTATGAGTAGGAAACACAGTTCTTTTTTTCAGGGCATGCTCATGGTTCTTGATGTATTTTAGACTCTGGAAAGAAGAGCTTGCTTCTTGCATTTAAACAGTGTGTGTTTAATGGATGAGAACTCTGGTCTGAATTTCCCTTCAGAAATGGAGTTAAACCCCAGGATCTGTGGCTTCCTACAACAAGAGTTCATTTCTGGTAAACCCACTGAATTTTCGGCTCAAATGATTTTACACAGTTCACGAACCCTAAGCTATTCTCAGTATTAACTAAAGAACATTTATGTAAGAGGAGCTGTGGTTTGTTTCAATTTCATAAGCAGAGTTGAACTACATATGGTCCGGATGAGTAGGAATCACAGTTCTTTTTTCTGGGCATGCTCATATTTCTTACTATATTGGAGACGCTGGAAAGAAGAAGAGGAATTTTGGCTTAAAACAGAGTGTTTTTCTTGGAGGAGAACTCTGGTCTGAATTTGCTTTGAGAAACTGAGTTAAACCCCAGGATCAGTGTCTTCCTACAAGCAAGAGTTAATTTCTGGTAAACCCAGTGAATTTTGGCTCAAATGATTTTACAGAGTTCACGAACACAACGCTATAATCAGTATAAACTAAGGAACATTTATGTAAGAGGAGCTGTGGTTTGTTTCAGTTTCTTAAGCAGAGTTGAACTAGATATGGTCCATATGAGTAGGAAATACAGTTTTTTTTTTTCTGGGCAAGCTCATGGTTCTTGCTGTATTGGAGACGCTGGAAAGAAGAGCTTGCTCCGTGCATTAAAACAGAGTGTATTTCTTGGAGGAGAACTCTGGTATGAATTTGCTTTCAGAAACGGAGTTAAACCCCAGGATCAGTGTCTTCCTACAAGCAAGAGTTCATTTCTGGTAAACCCAGTGAATTTTAGGCTCAAATGATTTTTCGCAGTTCACAAACCCAATATGATTCTCACTATTAACTAAAGAGCATTTATGTAGGAGGATCTGTGGTTTGTATCAGTTTCATAAGCAGAGTTGAACTATGTATGTTCTGTATGAGTAGGAAACACAGTTCTTTTTTTCAGGGCATGCTCATGGTTCTTGCTGTATTTTAGACTGTGGAAAGAAGAGCTTGCTTCTTGCGTTAAAACAGAGTATGTTTCAGGGATGAGAACTCTGGTGAATTTCCCTTCAGAAATGGAGTTAAACCCCAGGATCTGTGTCTTCCTACAAGCAAGTGTTCATTTCTGGTAAACAAAGTGTATTTTCGGCTCAAAAGTTTTATACAGTTCACGAACCCTAAACTACTCTCAGTATTAACTAAAGAACATTTATGTAAGAGGAGCTGTGGTTTGTTTCATTTTCATAAGCAGAGTTGAACTACATATGGTCCGTATGAGTAGGAAACACAGTTCTTTTTTTCAGGGCATGCTCATGGTTCTTGATGTATTTTAGACTCTGGAAAGAAGAGTTTGCTCCGTGCAGTAAAAGAGAGTGTGTTTCATGGATGAGAACTCTGGTCTGAATTTCCCTTCAGAAATGGAGTTAAACCCCAGGATCTGTGTCTTCCTACAAGCAAGTGTTCATTTCTGGTAAACAAAGTGTATTTTCGGCTCAAAAGTTTTATACAGTTCACGAACCCTAAACTACTCTCAGTATTAACTAAAGAACATTTATGTAAGAGGAGCTGTGGTTTGTTTCATTTTCATAAGCAGAGTTGAACTACATATGGTCCGTATGAGTAGGAAACACAGTTCTTTTTTTCAGGGCATGCTCATGGTTCTTGATGTATTTTAGACTCTGGAAAGAAGAGCTTGCTTCTTGCATTTAAACAGTGTGTGTTTAATGGATGAGAACTCTGGTCTGAATTTCCCTTCAGAAATGGAGTTAAACCCCAGGATCTGTGGCTTCCTACAACAAGAGTTCATTTCTGGTAAACCCACTGAATTTTCGGCTCAAATGATTTTACACAGTTCACGAACCCTAAGCTATTCTCAGTATTAACTAAAGAACATTTATGTAAGAGGAGCTGTGGTTTGTTTCAATTTCATAAGCAGAGTTGAACTACATATGGTCCGGATGAGTAGGAATCACAGTTCTTTTTTCTGGGCATGCTCATATTTCTTACTATATTGGAGACGCTGGAAAGAAGAAGAGGAATTTTGGCTTAAAACAGAGTGTTTTTCTTGGAGGAGAACTCTGGTCTGAATTTGCTTTGAGAAACTGAGTTAAACCCCAGGATCAGTGTCTTCCTACAAGCAAGAGTTAATTTCTGGTAAACCCAGTGAATTTTGGCTCAAATGATTTTACAGAGTTCACGAACACAACGCTATAATCAGTATAAACTAAGGAACATTTATGTAAGAGGAGCTGTGGTTTGTTTCAGTTTCTTAAGCAGAGTTGAACTAGATATGGTCCATATGAGTAGGAAATACAGTTTTTTTTTTTTCTGGGCAAGCTCATGGTTCTTGCTGTATTGGAGACGCTGGAAAGAAGAGCTTGCTCCGTGCATTAAAACAGAGTGTATTTCTTGGAGGAGAACTCTGGTATGAATTTGCTTTCAGAAACGGAGTTAAACCCCAGGATCAGTGTCTTCCTACAAGCAAGAGTTCATTTCTGGTAAACCCAGTGAATTTTAGGCTCAAATGATTTTTCGCAGTTCACAAACCCAATATGATTCTCACTATTAACTAAAGAGCATTTATGTAGGAGGATCTGTGGTTTGTATCAGTTTCATAAGCAGAGTTGAACTATGTATGTTCTGTATGAGTAGGAAACACAGTTCTTTTTTTCAGGGCATGCTCATGGTTCTTGCTGTATTTTAGACTGTGGAAAGAAGAGCTTGCTTCTTGCGTTAAAACAGAGTATGTTTCAGGGATGAGAACTCTGGTGAATTTCCCTTCAGAAATGGAGTTAAACCCCAGGATCTGTGTCTTCCTACAAGCAAGTGTTCATTTCTGGTAAACAAAGTGTATTTTCGGCTCAAAAGTTTTATACAGTTCACGAACCCTAAACTACTCTCAGTATTAACTAAAGAACATTTATGTAAGAGGAGCTGTGGTTTGTTTCATTTTCATAAGCAGAGTTGAACTACATATGGTCAGGATGAGTAGGAAACACAGTTATTTTTTCTGGGCATGCTCATTTTTCTTACTATATTGGAGACGCTGGAAAGAAGAAGAAGAATCTTGGCTTAACACAGAGTGTTTTTCTTGGAGGAGAACTCTGGTCTGAATTTGCTTTCAGAAACGGAGTTAAACCCCAGGATCAGTGTCTTCCTCCAAGCAAGAGTTCATTTCTGCTAAACACAGTGAATTTTGTGCTCAAATGATTTTTCGCAGTTCACGAACCCATAGCTATTCTCAGTATTAACAAAAGAACATTTATGTAAGAGGAGCTGTGGTTTGTTTCAGTCTCATAGCAGAGTTTAATTACATATGGTCCATATGCGTAGGAAACACAGTTCTTTTTTCTGGTAATGATCATGGTTCGAACGGTATTGGAGA
Source organism: Onychomys arenicola (assembly GCA_949786405.1). NCBI lineage: Eukaryota > Metazoa > Chordata > Mammalia > Rodentia > Cricetidae > Onychomys > Onychomys arenicola. The sequence goes on from CATKUM010000035.1 coordinate 174,671, forward strand.
CGCTGGAAAGAAGAGGATGATTCTTGCCTTAAAACAGAGTGTTTTCCAGGGATGAGAATTCTGGTCTGAATTTGCCTTCAGAAACGGAGTTAAACCCCAGGATATGTGTCTTCCTACAAGCAGGAGTTCATTTCAGGTAAACCCAGTGAATTTTGGGCTCAACTGATTTTTCGCAGTTCACGAACCCAACGCGATTCTCAAAATTAACTAAAGAGCAATTATGTAAGCAGAGGTTTGGTTTGTATCAGTTTCATAAGCATAGTTGCACTATGTATGGTCTGTATGAGTAGGAAACACAGTTCAATTTTCAGGGCATGCTCATGGTTCTTGATGTATTTTAGACTCTGGAAAGAAGAGCTTGCTTCCTCGTTAAAACACAGTGTGTTTCAGGGATGAGAACTCTGTTCTCAATTTCCCTTCAGAAATGGAGTTAAACCCCAGGATCTGTGTCTTTCTACAAGCAAGAGTTCATTTCTGGTAAACCCAGTGAATTTTTGGCTCAAATGATTTTACAGAGTTCACGAACACAACGCTATACTCAGTATTAACTAAAGAACATTTATGTAAGAGGAGGTGTGGTTTGTTTCAGTTTCTTAAGCAGAGTTGAACTACATATGATCCATATGAGTAGGAAATACAGTTTTTTTTTTTTCTGGGCATGCTCATGGTTCTTGCTGTATTGGAGACGCTGGAAAGAAGAGGTTTCTCCGTGCATTAAAAGAGAGTGTCATTCATGGATGAGAACTCTGGTCTGAATTTCCCTTCAGAAATGGAGTTAAACCCCATGATCTGTGTCTTCCTACAAGCAAGTGTTCATTTCTGGTAAACCAAGTGAATATTCGGCTCAAAAGATTTTACACAGTTCACTAACCCTAAGTTATTCTCAGTATTAACTAAAGAACATTTATGTAAGTGGAGCTGTGGTTTGTTTCATTTTCATAAGCAGAGTTGAACTACATATGATCCGTATGAGTAGGAAACACAGTTCTTTTTTTCAGGGCATGCTCATTGTTCGTGTTGTATTGGAGAAGCTGGAAAGAAGAGCTTGCTTCTTGCATTAAAATAGTGTGTGTTTCATGGATGAGAACTCTGGTCTGAATTTCCCTTCAGAAATGGAGTTAAACCCCAGGATCTGTGGCTTCCTACAAGCAAGAGTTCATTTCTGGTAAACCCAGTGACTTTTGGGCTCAATTGATTTTTCGCAGTTCACGAACCCAAAGCGATTCTCACTATTAACTAAAGAGCAATTATGTAAGCAGAGGTTTGGTTTGTATCAGTTTCATAAGCATAGTTGAACTACGTATGGTCCGTATGAGTAGGAAACACAGTTCAATTTTCAGGGCATGCTCATGGTTCTTGATGTATTTTAGACTCTGGAAAGAAGAGCTTGCTTCCTTGTTAAAACACAGTGTGTTTCAGGGATGAGAACTCTGTTCTCAATTTCCCTTCAGAAATGGAGTTAAACCCCAGGATCTGTGTCTTTCTACAAGCAAGAGTTCATTTCTGGTAAACCCAGTGAATTTTTGGCTCAAATGATTTTACAGAGTTCACGAACACAACGCTATACTCAGTATTAACTAAAGAACATTTATGTAAGAGGAGGTGTGGTTTGTTTCAGTTTCTTAAGCAGAGTTGAACTACATATGATCCATATGAGTAGGAAATACAGTTTTTTTTTTCTGGGCATGCTCATGGTTCTTGCTGTATTGGAGACGCTGGAAAGAAGAGGTTTCTCCGTGCATTAAAAGAGAGTGTCTTTCATGGATGAGAACTCTGGTCTGAATTTCCCTTCAGAAATGGAGTTAAACCCCATGATCTGTGTCTTCCTACAAGCAAGTGTTCATTTCTGGTAAACCAAGTGAATATTCGGCTCAAAAGATTTTACACAGTTCACTAACCCTAAGATATTCTGAGTATTAACTAAAGAACATTTATGTAAGTGGAGCTGTGGTTTGTTTCATTTTCATAAGCAGAGTTGAACTACATATGATCCGTATGAGTAGGAAACACAGTTCTTTTTTTCAGGGCATGCTCATGGTTCGTGCTGTATTGGAGAAGCTGGAAAGAAGAGCTTGCTTCTTGCATTAAAATAGTGTGTGTTTCATGGATGAGAACTCTGGTCTGAATTTCCCTTCAGAAATGGAGTTAAACCCCAGGATCTGTGGCTTCCTACAAGCAAGAGTTCATTTCTGGTAAACCCAGTGACTTTTGGGCTCAATTGATTTTTCGCAGTTCACGAACCCAAAGCGATTCTCACTATTAACTAAAGAGCAATTATGTAAGCAGTGGTTTGGTTTGTATCAGTTTCATAAGCATAGTTGAACTACGTATGGTCCGTATGAGTAGGAAACACAATTCAATTTTCAGGGCATGCTCATGGTTCTTGATGTATTTTAGACTCTGGAAAGAAGAGCTTGCTTCCTCGTTAAAACACAGTGTGTTTCAGGGATGAGAACTCTGTTCTCAATTTCCCTTCAGAAATGGAGTTAAACCCCAGGATCTGTGTCTTTCTACAAGCAAGAGTTCATTTCTGGTAAACCCAGTGAATTTTTGGCTCAAATGATTTTACAGAGTTCACGAACACAACGCTATACTCAGTATTAACTAAAGAACATTTATGTAAGAGGAGGTGTGGTTTGTTTCAGTTTCTTAAGCAGAGTTGAACTACATATGATCCATATGAGTAGGAAATACAGTTTTTTTTTTCTGGGCATGCTCATGGTTCTTGCTGTATTGGAGATGCTGGAAAGAAGAGGTTTCTCCGTGCATTAAAAGAGAGTGTCTTTCATGGATGAGAACTCTGGTCTGAATTTCCCTTCAGAAATGGAGTTAAACCCCAGGATCTGTGTCTTCCTACAAGCAAGTGTTCATTTCTGGTAAACCAAGTGAATATTCGGCTCAAAAGATTTTACACAGTTCACTAACCCTAAGATATTCTCAGTATTAACTAAAGAACATTTATGTAAGAGGAGCTGTGGTTTGTTTCATTTTCATAAGCAGAGTTGAACTACATATGATCCGTATGAGTAGGAAACACAGTTCTTTTTTTCAGGGCATGCTCATGGTTCGTGCTGTATTGGAGAAGCTGGAAAGAAGAGCTTGCTTCTTGCATTAAAACAGTGTGTGTTTCATGGATGAGAACTCTGGTCTGAATTTCCCTTCAGAAATGGAGTTAAACCCCAGGATCTGTGGCTTCCTAAAAGCAAGAGTTCATTTCTGGTAAACCCAGTGACTTTTGGGCTCAATTGATTTTTCGCAGTTCACGAACCCAAAGCGATTCTCACTATTAACTAAAGAGCAATTATGTAAGCAGAGGTTTGGTTTGTATCAGTTTCATAATCATAGTTGAACTACGTATGGTCCGTATGAGTAGGAAACACAGTTCAATTTTCAGGGCATGCTCATGGTTCTTGATGTATTTTAGACTCTGGAAAGAAGAGCTTGCTTCCTCGTTAAAACACAGTGTGTTTCAGGGATGAGAACTCTGTTCTCAATTTCCCTTCAAAAATGGAGTTAAACCCCAGGATCTGTGTCTTTCTACAAGCAAGAGTTCATTTCTGGTAAACCCAGTGAATTTTTGGCTCAAATGATTTTACAGAGTTCACGAACACAACGCTATACTCAGTATTAACTAAAGAACATTTATGTAAGAGGAGGTGTGGTTTGTTTCAGTTTCTTAAGCAGAGTTGAACTAGATATGGTCCATATGAGTAGGAAATACAGTTTTTTTTTTTTCTGGGCAAGCTCATGGTTCTTGCTGTATTGGAGACGCTGGAAAGAAGAGCTTGCTCCGTGCATTAAAACAGAGTGTTTTTCTTGGAGGAGAACTCTGGTCTGAATTTGCTTTCAGAAACGGAGTTAAACCCCAGGATCAGTGTCTTCCTACAAGCAAGAGTTCATTTCTGGTAAACCCAGTGAATTTTGGGCTCAAATGATTTTTCGCAGTTCACAAACCCAATATGATTCTCACTATTAACTAAAGAGCATTTATGTAGGAGGATCTGTGCTTTGTTTCAGTTTCATAAGCAGAGTTGAACTATGTATGTTCTGTATGAGTAGGAAACACAGTTCTTTTTTCTGGGCATGCTCATTTTTCTTACTATATTGGAGACGCTGGAAAGAAGAAGATGAATCTTGGCTTAAAACAGAGTGTTTTTCTCGGAGGAGAACTCTGGTCTGAATTTGCTTTCAGAATTGGAGTTAAACCCCAGGATAAGTGTCTTCCTACAAGCAAGAGTTCATTTCTGGTAAACCCAGTGAATTTTGGGCTCAAGTGATTTTTCGCAGTTCACGAACCCAACGCGATTCTCACTATTAACTAAAGAGCAATTATGTAAGCGGAGGTTTGGTTTGTATCAGTTTCATAAGCATAGTTCCACTACGTATGGTCCGTATGAGTAGGAAACACAGTTCAATTTTCAGGGCATGCTCATGGTTCTTGATGTATTTTAGACTCTGGAAAGAAGAGCTTGCTTTGTCGTTAAAACAGAGTGTGTTTCAGGGATGAGAACTCTGTTCTCAATTTCCCTTCAGAAATGGAGTTAAACCCCAGGATCTGTGTCTTTCTACAAGCAAGAGTTCATTTCTGGTAAACCCAGTGAATTTTTGGCTCAAATGATTTTACAGAGTTCACGAACACAACGCTATACTCAGTATTAACTAAAGAACATTTATGTAAGAGGAGCTGTGGTTTGTTTCAGTTTCTTAAGCAGAGTTGAACTACATATGGTCCGTATGAGTAGGAAATACAGTTTTTTTTTTTTCTGCACATGCTCATGGTTCTTGCTGTATTGGAGACGCTGGAAAGAAGTGCTTGCTCCATGCATTAAAAGAGAGTGTGTTTCATGGATGAGAACGCTGGTCTGAATTTCCCTTCACAAACGGAGTTGAAACCCATGATCTGTGTCTTCCTACAAGAAAGAGTTCATTTCTGGTAAACCAGGTGTATATTCGTCTCAAATGACTTTACCCAGTTCTAGAACCCAACGCGATTATCACTATTATCTAAAGAGCATTTATGTAAGAGGAGCTGCGGTTTGTAACAGATTCATAAGCAGAGTTGAACTACATATGTTCTGTATGAGTAGGAAACACAGTTCTGTTTTCTGGGCATGCTTATATTTCTTACTATATTGGAGACGCTGGAAAGAAGAAGAGGAATCTTGGCTTAAAACAGAGTGTTTTTCTTGGAGGAGAACTCTGGTCTGAATTTGCTTTCAGAAACGGAGTTAAACCCCAGGATCAGTGTCTTCCTACAAGCAAGAGTTCATTTCTGGTAAACCCAGTGAATTTTGGGCTCAAATGATTTTTCGCAGATCACGAACCCAACATGATTCTCACTATTAACTAAAGAGCATTTATGTAAGAGGATCTGTGGTTTGTATCAGTTTCATAAGCAGAGTTGAACTACGTATGTTCCGTATGATTAGGAAACACAGTTCTTTTTTTCAGGGCATGCTCATGGTTCTTGCTGTATTTTAGACTCTGGAAAGAAGAGCTTGCTTCTTGCGTTAAAACAGAGTATGTTTTAGGGATGAGAACTCTGGTGAATTTTCCTTCAAAAATGGAGTTAAACCCCAGGATCTGTGTCTTCCTACAAGCAAGAGTTCATTTCTGGTAAACCCAATGAATTTTGGGCTCAAATGATTTTACACAGTTCACGAACCTTAAGCTATTCTCATTATTAACTAAAGAACATTTATGTAAGAGGAGCTGTGGTTCGTTTCAGTTTCATAAGCAGATTTTAACTACAAATGGTCCGTATGAGTAGGAAACACAGTTCTTTTTTCTGGGCATGATCATGGTTCTTGCTGTATTGGAGACGCTGGACAGAATAGCTTGCTTCTCGCATTAAAACAGTGTGTGTTTCATGGATGAGAACTCTGGTCTGAATTTCCGTTCAAAAATGGAGTTAAACCCCAGGATCTGTGGCTTCCTACAAGCAAGAGTTCATTTCTGGTAAACCCAGTGACCTTAGGGCTCAAATGATTTTACACAGTTCATGAACCCAAAGCAATTCTCAGTATTAACTAAAGAACATTTATATAAGAGGAGCTGTGGTTTGTTTCAGTTTCATAAGCAGAGTTGAACTACATATGGTCAGGATGAGTAGGAAACACAGTTCTTTTTTCTGGGCATGCTCATATTTCTTACTATATTGGAGACGCTGGAAAGAAGAAGATGAATCTTGGCTTAAAACAGAGTGTTTTTCTCGGAGGAGAACTCTGGTCTGAATTTGCTTTTAGAAATGGAGTTAAACCCCAGGATATGTGTCTTCCTACAAGCAAGAGTTCATTTCTGGTAAACCCAGTGAATTTTGGGCTCAAATGTTTTTTCCCAGTTCACGAACCCAACATGATTCTCACTATTAACTAAAGAGCATTTATGTAGGAGGATCTGTGGTTGTATCAGTTTCATAAGCACAGTTGAATTACATATGGTCTGTATGAGTAGGAAACATAGTTCTTTTTTTCTTGGCATGCTCATGGTTCTTGATGTATTGGAGCCAATGGAAAGAAGAGCTTGCTTCTTCATGAAAACAGAGTGTGGATCATGGATGAGAACAATGATCTGAATTTCCATTCAGAAACGGAGTTAAACCCCAGGATCTGTGTCTTCCTACAAGCAAAGTTCATTTCTGGTAAACCCAGTGAATTTTGGGCTCAAATGATTTTACACAGTTCACGAACCCAAAGCTATTCTCAGTATTAATTAAAGAACATTTATGTAAGAGGAGCTGTGGTTTGTTTCAGTCTATAAGCAGAGTTTAACTACATATGGTCCGTATGCGTAGGAAACACAGTTCTTTTTTCTGGGCATGATCATGGATTGAACTGTGTTGGAGACGCTGGAAAGAAGAGGATGATTCTTGCCTTAAAACAGTGTGTTTTTCAGGGATGAGAATTCTGGTCTGAATTTGCTTTCAGAAACGGAGTTAAACCCCAGGATATGTGTCTTCCTAGAAGCAGGAGTTCATTTCAGGTAAACACTGTGAATTTTGGGCTCAATTGATTTTTCGCAGTTCACGAACCCAACGCGATTCTCACTATTAACTAAAGAGCATTTATGTAAGCGGAGGTTTGGTTTGTATCAGTTTCATAAGCATAGTTGAACTATGTATGGTCCGTATGAGTGGGAAACACAGTTCAATTTTCAGGGCATGCTCATGGTTCTTGCTGTATTTTAGACTCTGGAAAGAAGAGCTTGCTTCTTGTGTTAAAACAGAGTATGTTTCAGGGATGTGAACTCTGGTGAATTTCCCTTCAGAAATGGAGTTAAACCACAGGATCTGTGTCTTCCTACAACCACGAGTTCATTTCTGGTAATACCAGTGAATTTTGGGCTCATATTATTTTACACAGTTCACGAACCCTAAGCTATTCTCATTATTAACTAAAGAACTTTTATGTAAGAGGAGCTGTGGTTCATTTCAGTTTCATAAGCCGAGTTGAACTACATATGGTCTGTATGAGTAGGAAACACAGTTCTTTTTTTCTGGGAATGCTCATGGTGCTTGGTGTATTGGAGCCAATGGAAAGAAGAGCTTGCTTCTTGCATGAAAACAGAGTGTGTATCATGGATGAGAACAATGATCTGAATTTCCATTCAGAAACGGAGTTAAACCCCAGGATCTGTGTCTTCCTACAAGCAAGAGTTCATTTCTGTGAAACCCAGTGATTTTTGGGCTCAAATGATTTTTCGGAGTTCACCATCCCAACGTGATTCTCACTATTAACTAAAGAGCATTTATGTAAGAGGAGCTGGGATTTGTGTCAGTTTCATAAGCAGAGTTGAACTACATATGGTCCGTATGAGTAGGAAACACTGTTCTTTTTTTCTGGGCATGATCATGGTTCTTCATGTGTTGGAGCCGCTGGAAAGAAGTGCTTGCTTCTTGTGTGAAAACAGAATGTGTATCATGTATGAGAACACTGATCTGAATTTCCATTCATAAACGGAGTTAAAGACCAGGATCTGTGTCTTCCTACATGCAAAGTTCATTTCTGGTAAACCCAGTAAATTTTGGGCTCAAATGATTTTACACAGTTCACGAACCCAAAGCTATTCTCAGTATTAACTAAAGAACATTTATGTAAGAGGAGTTGTGGTTTGTTTCAGTCTCATAAGCAGAGTTTAACTACATTGGTCCGTATGCGTAGGAAACACAGTTCTTTTTTCTGGGCATGATCATGGTTCGAACTGTATTGGAGACGCTGGAAAGAAGAGGATGATTCTTGCCTTAAAACAGAGTGTTTTTCAGGGATGAGAATTCTGGTCTGAATTTGCCTACAGAAACGGAGTTAAACCCCAGGATATGTGTCTTCCTACAAGCAGGAGTTCATTTCAGGTAAACCCAGTGAATTTTGGGCTCAATTGATTTTTCGCAGTTCACGAACCCAACGTGATTCTCACTATTAACTAAAGAGCAATTATGTAAGCGGAGGTTTGGTTTGTATCAGTTTCATAAGCATAGTTGAACTACATATGGTCTGTATGAGAGGGAAACACAGTTCAATTTTTAGGGCATGCTCATGGTTTTTGATGTATTTTAGACTCTGGAAAGAAGAGCTTGCTTCTTCATTAACACAGAGTGTGTTTCAGGGATGAGAACTCTGTTCTCAATTTCCCTTCAGAAATGGAGTTCAACCCCAGGATCTGTGTCTTTCTACAAGCAAGAGTTCATTTCTGGTAAACCCAGTGAATTTTTGGCTCAAATGATTTCACAGAGTTCATGAACACAACGCTATACTCAGTATTACCTAAAGAACATTTATGTAAGAGGAGCTGTGGTTTGTTTCAGTTTCTTAAGCAGAGTTGAACTACATATGGTCCATATGAGTAGGAAATACAGTTTTTTTTTCTGGACATGCTCATGGTTCTTGCTGTATTGGAGACGCTGGAAGGAAGAGCTTGCTCCGTGCCTTAAAAGAGAGTGTGTTTAATGGATGAGAACTCTGGTCTGAATTTCCCTTCAGAAATGGAGTTAAACCCCATGAAATGTGTCTTCCTACAAGCAAGTGTTCATTTCTGGTAAACCCAGTGAATTTTCGGCTCAAAGGATTTTACACAGTTCACGACCCCTAAGCTATTCTCAGTATTAACTAAAGAACATTTATGTAAGAGGAGCTGTGGTTTGTTTCAATTTCATAAGCAGAGTTGAACTACATATGGTCCGGATGAGTAGGAAACACAGTTCTTTTTTCTGGGCATGCTCATATTTCTTACTTTATTGGAGACGCTGGAAAGAAGAAGAGGAATCTTGGCTTAAAACAGAGTGTTTTTCTTGGAGGAGAACTCTGGTCTGAATTTGCATTCAGAAACGGAGTTAAACCCCAGGATCAGTGTCTTCCTACAAGCAAGAGTTCATTTCTGGTAAAGCCAGTGAATTTTGGGCTCAAATGATTTTTCGCAGTTCACGAACCCAACATGATTCTCACTATTAACTAAAGAGCATTTATGTAAGAGGATCTGTGGTTTGTATCACTTTCATAAGCAGAGTTGAACTATGTATGTTCCGTATGAGTACGAAACACAGTTCTTTTTTTCAGGGCATGCTCATGGTTCATGCTGTATTTTAGACTCTGGAAAGTAGAGCTTGCTTCTTGCGTTAAAACAGAGTATGTTTCAGGGATGAGAACTCTGGTGAATTTCCCTTCAGAAATGGAGTTAAACCCCAGGATCAGTGTCTTCCTACAAGCAAGAGTTCATTTCTGGTAATACCAGTGAATTTTGGGCTCAAATGATTTTACAAAGTTCACGCGCCCTAAGCTATTCTCATTATTAACTAAAGAACATTTATGTAAGAGGAGCTGTGGTTTGTTTCAGTTTCATAAGCAGAGTTGAACTACATATGGTCTGTATGAGTAGGAAACACAGTTCTTTTTTTCTGGGCATACTCATTGTTCGTACTCTATTAGAGACCCTGGAAAGAAGAGGATGATTCTTGCCTTACAACAGAGTGATTTTCAGGGATGCAAATTCTGGTCTGAATTTGCCTTCAGAAACGGAGTTAAACCACAGTATCTGTTTCTTCCTACAATTTGGACTTCAATTCAGGTAAACCCAGTGAATTTTGGGCTCAAATGATTTTTCGCAGTTCAAGAACCCAACGTGATTATTACTATTAACTTAAGAGCATTTATGTAACAGGAGCTGTGGTTTGTATCAGTTTCATAAGCAGAGTTGAACTATATATGGTCTCTATGAGTAGGAAACTCAGTTCTTTTTTTCTGGGCAAGCTCAAGGTTCTTGCTGTATTTTAGACTCTGGAAAGAAGAGCTTGCCTCTTCGTTAAATCAGAGTGTGTTTCAGGGATGAGAACTCTGGTCTGAATTTCCCATCAGAAACGGAGTTAAACCCCAGGATCTGTGTCTTCCTACAAGGAAGAGTTCAATTCTTGTTATTCCAGTGAATTTTGGGCTCAAATGATTATTCACAGGTCACAAACCCAAAGCTTTTCTCACTATTAACTAAAGAGCATTTAAGTAAGAGGAGCTGTGGTTTGTATCAGTTTCATAAGCAGAGTTGAACTACATGTGGTCCGTATGAAAGGAAACCCAGTTCTTTTTTTTCTGGGCATGCTCATGGTTCTTGCTGTATTGGAGACGCTGGAAGGAATAGCTTGCTTCTTCCATTAAAACAGAGTGTCTTTCATGGATGAGAACTCTGGTCAGAATTTACCTTCAGAAACGGAGCTAGACCCCATGATCTGTGTCTTCCTACAAGCAAGAGTTCATTTCTGGTAAACCCAGTGAATTTTTGGCTCAAATGATTTTACTCAGTTCACAAACCCAACGCTATGCTCACTATCAACTAAAGAGCATTTATGTAAGTGGAGCTGTGGTCTGTATCATTTCATAAGCAGAGTTGAACTACATATGGTCCGTATGAGTAGGAAACACAGTTCTTTTTTTCGGGGCATGCTCATGGTTCTTGCTGTATTGGAGACCCTGGAAAGATGAGCTTGCTTCTTGCATTAAAACAGGGTGTGGTTAATGGATGAGAACTGAGGTCTGAATTTCCCTTCAGAACCGGAGTTAAACCCCATGATCTGTGTCTTCCTACAAGAAAGAGTTCATTTCTGGTAAACACAGTGATTTTGGCGCTCAAATGATTTTTCGCAGTTCACGAACAAATATGCGATTCTCACTATTAACTAAAGAGGATTTATGTAAGAGGAGCTGTTGTGTGTCATTTCATAAGCAGAGTTGAACTACATTTGGTCCGTATGAGTGGGAAACACAGTTCTGTTTTTCTGGGCATGCTCATGGTTCTTACTCTACTGGAGACCCTGGAAAGAAGAGGATTATTCTTGCCTTAAAACAGAGTGTTTTACAGCGATGAGAATTCTGCTCTGGATTTACCTTCAGAAACGAAGTTAAACCCCATGATCTGTGTCTCCCTACAAGGAGGAGTTGATTTCAGGTAATCCCAGTGAATTTTGGGCTCAAATGATTCTTCGCAGTTCACGAACCCAATGCGATTCTCACTATTAACTAAACAGCATTTATGTGAGAGGAGCTGTTGTTTGTATCAGTTTCATAAGCAGAGTTGAACTACATATGGTCCGTATGAATAGGAAACACAGTTCTTTATTTCAGGGCATGATCACGGTTCTTGCTGTATTTTAGACTCTGGAAAGAAGAGCTTGCTTCTTGCGTTAAATCAGAGTGTGTTTCAGGGATGAGAACTCTGGTCTGAATTTTCCTTCACAACGGAGTTAAACCCCATGAACTGTGTCTTCCTACAAGCAAGAGTTCATTTCTGGTAAACCTAGTGAATTTTCGGCTCAAATGACTTTACACAATTCTAGTACCCAACTCGATTTTCACTATTAACTAAAGAGCATTTATGTAAGAGGAGCTGAGGTCTGTATCATTTCATAAGCAGAGTTGAACTACATATGGTACGTATGAGTAGGAAACACAGTTCTTTTTTTCAGGGCATGCTCATGTTTCTTGCTTTATTTTAGACTCTGGAAATAAGAGCTTACTTCTTGCGTTAAAAAAGAGTGTGTTTCAGGGATGAGGACTCTGGTCTGAATTTCCCTTCAGAAACGGAGTTAAACCCAGGATCTGTGTCTTCCTACAAGCAAGAGTTCATATTTGGTTAACACAGTGAATTTTGGGCTCAAACGGTTATTCGCAGTTCATGAACCCAACATGATTATCACTATTAACTAAAGAGCATTTATGTAAGAGGAGCGGTGGTTTGTATCAGTTTCATAAGCAAAGTTGAACTACATATGGACCGTATGAGTAGGAAACACAGTTCTGTTTTTCTGCCCATTCTCATGGTTCTTGCTGTATTGGAGAAGCTGGAAAGATGAGCTTGCTTCTTGCATTAAAACAGGGTGTGTTTAATGGATGAGAACTCTGGTCTGAATTTCCCTTCACAAACGGAGTTACACCCCATGATCTGCGTCTTCGTACAAGCAAGAGTTCATTTCTGGTAAACACAGTGATTTTGGGGCTCAAATGATTTTTCGCAGTTCCTAAAAAAAAACCCGAATCTCACTATTAACTAAAGAGGATTTATGTAAGAGGAGATGTGGTTTGTATCAATTTCATAAGCAGTGTTGAACTATTATGGTCTGTATGAGAAGGAAAAACAGTTCTTTTTTTCTGGGCATGCTCATGGTTCTTACTGTTTTGGAGAAGTGGACAGAAGAGGATGATTCTTGCCTTAAAACATAGTGTTTTTCATGGATGAGAACTCAGGTCTGAATTTCGCATCAGAAACGGAGTTAAACCCCAGGATCTGTGTCTTCCTACAAGCAAGAGTTCATTTCTGGTTAACCCAGTGAATTTTGGGCTCAAATATTTTTCGCAGTTCACGAACCCAAAGCTATTCTCACTATTAACTAAAGAGCATTTATGTAAGAGGAGCTGTGGTTTGTATCAGTTTCATAAGCAGTGTTGAACTACATATGGACCGTATGAGTAGGAAACACAGTTCTGTTTTTCTGCCCATTCTCATGGTTCTTGCTGTATTGGAGAAGCTGGAAAGATGAGCTTGCTTCTTGCATTAAAACAGGGTGTGTTTAATGGATGAGAACTCTGGTCTGAATTTCCCTTCACAAACGGAGTTACACCCCATGATCTGCATCTTCGTACAAGCAAGAGTTCATTTCTGGTAAACACAGTGATTTTGGGGCTCATATGACTTTTTGCAGTTCCTGAAAATAAACCCGAATCTCACTATTAACTAAAGAGGATTTATGTAAGAGGAGATGTGGTTTGTATCAATTTCATAAGCAGTGTTGAAGTATTATGGTCTGTATGAGAAGGAAAAACAGTTCTTTTTTTCTGGGCATGCTCATGGTTCTTACTGTTTTGGAGAAGTGGACAGAAGAGGATGATTCTTGCCTTAAAACATAGTGTTTTTCAGGGATGAGAACTCAGGTCTGAATTTCGCATCAGAAACGGAGTTAAACCCCAGGATCTGTGTCTTCCTACAAGCAAGAGTTCATTTCTGGTTAACCCAGTGAATTTTGGGCTCAAATATTTTTCGCAGTTCACGAACCCAAAGCTATTCTCACTATTAACTAAAGAGCATTTATGTAAGAGGAGCTGCTGTGGTTTGTATCAGTTTCATAAGCAGTGTTGAACTACATATGGACTGTATGAGTAGGAAACACAGTTCTTTTTTTCTGGGCATGCTCATGGTTCTTGCTGTATTGGAGACGGTTGAAAGATGAGCTTGCTTCTTGCATTAAAACAGGGTGTGGTTAATGGATGAGAACTCTGGTCTGAATTTCCCTTCACAAACGGAGTTAAACCCCATGATCTGTGTCTTCCTACAAGCAAGAGTTCATTTCTGGTAAACACAGTGATTTTGGGGCTCAAAAGATTATTGGCAGTTCATGAACAAATATGCGATTCTCACTATTAACTAAAGACGATTTATGTAAGAGGAGCAGTTGTGTGTCATTTCATAAGCAGAGTTGAACTACATTTGGTCCGTATGTGTAGGAAATACAGTTCTTTTTTTCAGGGCATGCTCATGGTTCTTGCTTTATTTTAGACTCCTGAAATAAGAGCTTACTTCTTATGTTAAAAAAGAGTGTGTTTCAGGGATGAGAACTCTGTTCTGAATTTCCCTTCAGAAATGGAGTTAAACCCCAGGATCTGTGTCTTCCTACAAGGAGGCGTTCATTTCAGGTAATCCCAGAGAATTTTGGGCTCAAATGATTCTTTGCAGTTCACGAACCCAACGCGATTCTCACTATTAACTAAACAGCATTTATGTGAGAGGAGCTGTTGTTTGTATCAGTTTCATAAGCAGAGTTGAACTACATATGGTCCGCATGAATAGGAAACACAGTTCCTTATTTCAGGGCATGATCTCGGTTCTTGCTGTATTTTAGACTCTGGAAAGAAGAGCTTGCTTCTTGCGTTAAATCAGAGTGTGTTTCAGGGATGAGAACTCTGGTCTGAATTTCCCTTCACAAATGGAGTTAATCCCCATGATCTGTGTCTTCCTACAAGCAAGAGTTCATTTCTAGTAAACCAAGTGAATTTTCGGCTCAAATGACTTTACACAGTTCTAGTACCCAACGCGATTTTCACTATTAACTAAAGAGCTTTTATGTAAGAGGAGCTGAGGTCTGTATCATTTCATAAGCAGAGTTGAACTGCATATGGTACGTATGAGTAGGAAACACAGTTCTTTTTTTCAGGGCATGCTCATGTTTCTTGCTTTATTTTAGACTCTGGAAATAAGAGCTAACTTCTTGCGTTAAAAAAGAGTGTGTTTCAGGGATGAGGACTCTGGTCTGAATTTCCCTTCAGAAACGGAGTTAAACCCAGGATCTGTGTCTTCCTACAAGCAAGAGTTCATATTTGGTTAACACAGTGAATTTTGTGCTCAAACGGTTATTCGCAGTTCATGAACCCAACATGATTATCACTATTAACTAAAGAGCATTTATGTAAGAGGAGCGGTGGTTTGTATCAGTTTCATAAGCAAAGTTGAACTACATATGGACCGTATGAGTAGGAAACACAGTTCTGTTTTTCTGCCCATTCTCATGGTTCTTGCTGTATTGGAGAAGCTGGAAAGATGAGCTTGCTTCTTGCATTAAAACAGGGTGTGTTTAATGGATGAGAACTCTGGTCTGAATTTCCCTTCACAAACGGAGTTACACCCCATGATCTGCGTCTTCGTACAAGCAAGAGTTCATTTCTGGTAAACACAGTGATTTTGGGGCTCAAATGATTTTTCGCAGTTCCTGAAAAAAAACCCGAATCTCACTATTAACTAAAGAGGATTTATGTAAGAGGAGATGTGGTTTGTATCAATTTCATAAGCAGTGTTGAACTATTATGGTCTGTATGAGAAGGAAAAACAGTTCTTTTTTTCTGGGCATGCTCATGGTTCTTACTGTTTTGGAGAAGTGGACAGAAGAGGATGATTCTTGCCTTAAAACATAGTGTTTTTCAGGGATGAGAACTCAGGTCTGAATTTCGCATCAGAAATGGAGTTAAACCCCAGGATCTGTGTCTTCCTACAAGCAAGAGTTCATTTCTGGTTAACCCAGTGAATTTTGGGCTCAAATATTTTTCGCAGTTCACGAACCCAAAGCTATTCTCACTATTAACTAAAGAGCATTTATGTAAGAGGAGCTGTGGTTTGTATCAGTTTCATAAGCAGTGTTGAACTACATATGGACTGTATGAGTAGGAAACACAGTTCTTTTTTTCTGGGCATGCTCATGGTTCTTGCTGTATTGGAGACGGTTGAAAGATGAGCTTGCTTCTTGCATTAAAACAGGGTGTGGTTAATGGATGAGAACTCTGGTCTGAATTTCCCTTCACAAACGGAGTTAAACCCCATGATCTGTGTCTTCCTACAAGCAAGAGTTCATTTCTGGTAAACACAGTGATTTTGGGGCTCAAAAGATTTTTGGCAGTTCATGAACAAATATGCGATTCTCACTATTAACTAAAGACGATTTATGTAAGAGGAGCTGTTGTGTGTCATTTCATAAGCAGAGTTGAACTACATTTGGTCCATATGAGTAGGAAATACAGTTCTTTTTTTCAGGGCATGCTCATGGTTCTTGCTTTATTTTAGACTCCTGAAATAAGAGCTTACTTCTTGCGTTAAAAAAGAGTGTGTTTCAGGGATGAGAACTCTGGTCTGAATTTCCCTTCACAAATGGAGTTAATGCCCATGATCTGTGTCTTCCTACAAGCAAGAGTTCATTTCTAGTAAACCAAGTGAATTTTCGGCTCAAATGACTTTACACAGTTCTAGTACCCAACGCGATTTTCACTATTAACTAAAGAGCATTTATGTAAGAGGAGCTGTGGTCTGTATCATTTCATAAGCAGAGTTGAACTACATATGGTACGTATGAGTAGGAAACACAGATCATTTTTTCAGGGCATGCTCATGGTTCTTGCTTTATTTTAGTCTCTGGAAAAGAGAGCTTACTTCTTGCGTTAAAAAAGAGATGAGAACTCTTATCTGAATTTCCATTCAGAAACGGAGTTAAACCCCAGGATCTGTGACTTCCTATAAGCAAGAGTTCATTTTTGGTTAACCCAGTGAATTTTGGGCTCGAACGGTTATTCTCAGTTCACGAACCCAACATGATTATCACTATTAACTAAAGAGCATTTATGTAAGAGGAGCTGTGGTTTGTATCAGTTTCATAAGCAGAGTTGAACTAAATATGATCCGTATGTTTAGGAAACACAGTTCTTTTTTTCAGGGCATGCTCATGGTTCTTGCTGTATTTTAGAGTCTGGAAAGAAGAGCTTGCTTCTTTCATTAAAACAGGGTTTGTTTCATGGATGAGAACACTGGTCTGAATTTTCCTTAATAAACGGAGTTACACCCCATGATCTGTGTCTTCCTACAAGAAAGTGTTCATTTCTGGTAAACTAAGTGAATTTTCGGCTCAAATGATTTTACACAGTTCTAGTACCCAATGCGATTATCACTATTAACTAAAGAGCATTTATGTAAGAGGAGCTGTTGTCTGTATCATTTCATAAGCAGAGTTGAACTACATTTGGTCCGTATGAGTAGGAAACACAGTTCTATTTTTCAGGGCATGCTCAAGGTTCTTGCTGTATTTTAGACTCTGGAAGACGAGATTGGTTCTTGCGTTAAATCAAAGTGTGTTTCAGGAATGAGAACACTGGTCTTAATTTATCTTCAGAAACGGAGTTAAACTCCAGGATCTGTGTCTTCCTACAAGCAAGAGTTCATTTCTGGTAAGCCCAGTGAATTTTGGGCTCAAATGATTTTACACAGTTCACAAACCCTAAGCTATTCTCAGTATTAACTAAAGAACATTTATGTAAGAGGAGCTGTGGTTTGTTTCAGTTTCACAAGCAGAGTTGAACTACATAAGGTCTGTATGAGTAGGAAACACAGTTCTTTTTTTCTGGGCATGCTCATGGTTCTTGATGTATTGGAGCCAATGGAAAGAAGAGCTTGCTTCTTGCATGAAAACAGAGTGTGTATCATGGATGAGAACACTGATCTGAATTTCCATTCAGAAACGGAGTTAAACCCCAGGATCTGTGTCTTCCTACAAGCAAAGTTCATTTCTGGTAAACCGTGTGAATTTTGGGCTCAAGTGATTTTACAGAGTTCACGAACACAACGCTATTCTCAGTATTAACTAAAGAACATTTTTCTAGAGGAGCTGGGGTTTGTTTCAGTTTCTTAAGCAGAGTTGAACTACATATGGTCCGTATGAGTAGGAAACACAGTTCTTTTTTTCTGGGCATGATCATGGTTCGAAGTGTATTGGAGTCGCTGGAAAGAAGAGGATGATTCTTGCCTTAAAACAGAGTGTTTTTCAGAGATGAGAATTCTGGTCTGAATTTGCCTTCAGAAAGGGAGTTAAACCCCAGGATATGTGTCTTCCTACAAGCAGGAGTTCATTTCAGGTAAACCCAGTGAATTTTGGGCTCAATTGATTTTTCGCAGTTCACGAACCCAACGCGATTCTCACTATTAACTAAAGAGCAATTTTGTAAGCGGAGGTTTGGTTTGTATCAGTTTCATAAGCATAGTTGAACTACGTATGGTCTGTATGAGTAGGAAACACAGTTCTTTTTTTCTGGACATGCTCATGGTTCTTGCTGTATTGTAGACGATGGAAAGAAGAGCTTGCTTCTTGCATTAAAACAGAGTGTGTTTCATGGATCAGAACTCTGATCTGAATTTCCCTTCACAAACGGAGTTAAACCCCAGGATCAGTGTCTTCCTACAAGCAAGAGTTCATTTCTGGGAAACCCAGTGATTTTTGCCCTCAAATGATTTTTCGCAGTTCACGAACCCAAAATGATTCTCACTATTAACTAAAGAGGATTTATGTAAGAGGAGCTGTGGTTTATATCAGTTTCATAAGCAGAGTTGAACTACATTTGTTCCGTATGAGTAGGAAACACAGTTCTTTTTTTCAGGGCATGCTCATGGTTCTTGCTTTATTTTAGACTCTGGAAATAAGAGCTTACTTCTTGTGTTAAAAAAGAGATGAGAACTCTGGTCTGAATTTCCCTTCAGAAACGGAGTTAAACCCCAGGATCTGTGTCTTCCTACAAGCAAGAGTTCATTTTTGGTTAACCCAGTGAATTTTGGGCTCGAACGGTTATTCTCAGTTCACGAACCCAACATGATTATCACTATTAACTAAAGATCATTTATGTAAGAGGAGCTGTGGTTTGTATCAGTTTCATAAGCAGAGTTGAACTAAATATGGTCCGTATGTTTAGGAAACACAGTTCTTTTTTTCAGGGCATGCTCAGGGTTCTTGCTGTATTTTAGGGTCTGGAAAGAAGAGCTTGCTTCTTTCATTAAAACAGGGTTTGTTTCATGGATGAGAACACTGGTCTGAATTTTCCTTCATAAACGGAGTTACACCCCATGATCTGTGTCTTCCTACAAGAAAGTGTTCATTTCTGGTAAACTAAGTGAATTTTCGGCTCAAATGATTTTACACAGTTCTAGTACCCAATGCGATTATCACTATTAACTAAAGAGCATTTATGTAAGAGGAGCTGTTGTCTGTATCATTTCATAAGCAGAGTTGAACTACATTTGGTCCGTATGAGTAGGAAACACAGTTCTATTTTTCAGGGCATGCTCAAGGTTCTTGCTGTATTTAAGACTCTGGAAGACGAGATTGGTTTTTGTGTTAAATCAAAGTGTGTTTCAGGAATGAGAACACTGGTCTTAATTTACCTTCAGAAACGGAGTTAAACTCCAGGATCTGTGTCTTCCTACAAGGAAGAGTTCATTTCTGGTATGCCCAGTGAATTTTGGGCTCAAATGATTTTACACAGTTCACAAACCCTAAGCTATTCTCAGGATTAACTAAAGAACATTTATGTAAGAGGAGCTGTGGTTTGTTTCAGTTTCACAAGCCGAGTTGAACTACATATGGTCCGTATGAATAGGAAACACAGTTGTTTTTTTCTATGCATGCTCATGGGTCTTGTTGTATTGGAGATGCTGGAAAGAAGAGCTTGCTCCATACATTAAAAGAGAGTGTGTTTCATGGATGAGAACTCTGGTCTGAATTTCTCTTCACAAACGGAGTTAAACAACATGATCTGTGTCTTCCTACAAGCAAGATTCATTTCTGGTAAAACAAGTGAATTTTCGGCTCAAATGATTTTTCACAGTTCTAGAACAGAACGCGATACTAACTATTAACTAAAGAGCATTTATGTAAGTGGAGCTGTGGTTTGTATCTTTTCATAAGCAGAGTTGAACTACATTTGGTCCGTATGAGTAGGAAACAATGTTCTTTTTTTCTGGGCATGCTCATGGTTCTTGCTTTATTGGAGACGCTGGAAAGAAGAAGAGGATTATTGCCTTAAAACAGAGTGTTTTTCTTGGAGGAGAACACTGTTCAGGATTTGCTTTCAGAATCGGAGTAAAACCCCAGGATCAGTGTCTTCCTACAAGCAAGAGTTCATTTCTGGTAAACCCAGTGATTTTTGCCCTCAAATGATTTTTCGCAGTTCACGAACCCAAAATGATTCTGACTATTAACTAAAGAGGATTTATGTAAGAGGAGCTGTGGTTTATATCAGTTTCATAAGCAGAGTTGAACTACATTTGTTCCGTATGAGTAGGAAACACAGTTCTTTTTTTCAGGGCATGCTCATGGTTCTTGCTGTATTTTAGACTCTGGAAAGAAGAGATTGCTTTTTGCGTGAAAACAGAGTGTTTACCATGGATGAGAACAGTGGTCTGAATTTCCCTTCAAAAACGGAGTTAAACCCCAGGATCTGTATCTTCCTACAAGCAAGAGTTCTTTTCTGGTAAACCCAGGGAATTTTCGGCTCAAATGATTTTTGGAGTTCACGAACCCAACACGATTCTCACTATTAACTAAAGAGCATTTATGTAAGAGGAGCTGTGGTCTGTATCATTTCATAAGCAGAGTTGAACTACATATGGTCCGTAGGAGTAGGAAACACAGTTCATTTTTCTGGGCATGCTCATGGTTCGTACTGTATTGGAGACGCTGGAAAGAAGAGGATGATTCTTGTCTTAAAACAGAGTGTTTTTCATGGATGAGAATTCTGGTCTGAATTTGCCTTCAGAAACGGAGTTAAACCCCAGGATCTGTGTCTTCCTACAAGCAGGAGTTCATTTCAGGTAAACCCAGTGAATTTTGGGCTCAATTGATTTTTCGCAGTTCACGAACCCAACTGGATTCTCACTATTAACTAAAGAGCAATTATGTAAGTGGAGCTTTGGTTTGTATCAGTTTCATAAGCATAGTTGAACTATGTATGGTCCGTATGAGTAGCAAACACAGTTCAATTTTTAGGGCATGCTCATGGATCTTAATGTATTTTAGACTCTTTAAAGAAGAGCTTGCTACTTCGTTAAAACAGAGTGTGTTTCAGGGATGAAAACTCTGTTCTCAATTTCCCTTCAGAAACGGAGTTAAACCCCAGGATCTGTGTCTTCCTACAAGCAAAGTTCATTTCTGGTAAACCCAGTGAATTTTGGGCTCAAATGATTTTTCGGAGTCCACGAACCCAACATGATTCTCACTATTAACTAAAGAGCATTTATGTCAGAGGAGCTGTGGTTTGTGTCAGTTTCATAAGCAGAGTTGAACTACATATGATCCGTATGAGTAGGAAACACTGTTCTTTTTTTCTGTGCATGCTCATGGTTCTTGCTGTATTTTAGACTCTGGAAAGAAGAGCTTGCTTCTTGCACGAAAACAGAGTGTGTACCATGGATGAGAACACTGGTGAATTTTCCTTCATAAATTTAGTTAAACCCCAGGATCTGTCTCTTCCTACAAGCAACAGTTCATTTCTGGTAAACCCAGTGAATTTTGGGCTCAAATGATTTTACACAGTTCACGAACCCTAAGCTATTCTCAGTATGAACTAAAGAACATTTATGTAAGAGGGGCTGTGGTTTGTTTCAGTTTCATAAGCAGAGTTGAACTACATATGGTCTGCATGAATAGGAAACACAGTTCTTTTTTTCAGGGCATGCTCACGGTTCCTTTTGTATTTTAGACTCTGGAAAGAAGAGCTTGCTTCTTGCATGAAAACAGAGTATGTATCATGGATGAGAACACTGATCTGAATTTCTAGTCATAAACGGAGTTAAACACCAGGATCTGTGTCTTCCTACAAGCAAAGTTCATTTCTGGTATTCCCAGTGAATTTTGGGCTCAAATGATTTTACACAGTTCACGAACCCAAAGCTATTCTCAGTATTAACTAAAGAACATTTATGTAAGAGGAGCTGTGGTTGGTTTCATTCTCATAAGCAGAGTTTAAGTACATATGGTCCGTATGAGTAGGAAACACAGTTCTTTTTCTCTGGGCATGATCATGGTTCGAACTGTTTTGTAGACGCTGGAAAGAAGAGGATGATTCTTGCCTTAAAACAGAGTGTTTTTCAGGGTTGAGAATTCTGGTCTGAATTTGCCTTCAGAAATGGAGTTAAATCCCAGGATATGTGTCTTCCTACAAGCAGGAGTTCATTTCAGGTAAACCCAGTGAATTTTGGGCTCAATTGATTTTTCGCAGTTCATTAACCCAACTCGATTCTCACTATTAACTAAAGAGCAATTTTGTAAGCGGAGCTTTGGTTTGTATCAGTTTCATAAGCATAGTTGAACTACGTATGGTCCCTATGAGTAGGAAACACAGTTCAATTTTCAGGGCCGGCTCATGGTTCTTGATGTATTTTAGACTCTAGAAAGAAGAGCTTGCTTCTTCGTTAAAACAGAGTGTGTTTCAGGGATGAGAACTCTGTTCTCAATTTCCCTTCAGAAACGGAATTAAACCCCAGAATCTGTGTATTTCTACAAGCAAGAGTTCTTTTCTGTTAAACCCAGTGAATTTTTGGCTCAAATGATTTTACAGAGTTCACGAACACAACGTTATTCTCAGTATTAACTAAAGAACATTTATGTAAGAGGAGCTGTGGTTTGTTTCAGTTTCTTAAAGAGATTTGAACTACATATGGTCCGTATGAGTAGGAAATACAGTTCTTTTTTTCTGGACATGCTCATGGTTCTTGCTGTATTGGAGCTGCTGGAAAGAAGTGCTTGCTTCTTGCGTGAAAACAGAGTGTGTATCATGGATGAGAACACTGGTCTGAATTTCCCTTCAGAAATGGAGTTAAACTCCAGGATCTGTGTCTTCCTACAAGGAAGAGTTCATTTCTGGTATGCCCAGTGAATTTTGGGCTCAAATGATTTTACACAGTTCACAAACCCTAAGCTATTCTCAGGATTAACTAAAGAACATTTATGTAAGAGGAGCTGTGGTTTGTTTCAGTTTCACAAGCCGAGTTGAACTACATATGGTCCGTATGAATAGGAAACACAGTTGTTTTTTTCTATGCATGCTCATGGGTCTTGTTGTATTGGAGATGCTGGAAAGAAGAGCTTGCTCCATACATTAAAAGAGAGTGTGTTTCATGGATGAGAACTCTGGTCTGAATTTCTCTTCACAAACGGAGTTAAACAACATGATCTGTGTCTTCCTACAAGCAAGATTCATTTCTGGTAAAACAAGTGAATTTTCGGCTCAAATGATTTTTCACAGTTCTAGAACAGAACGCGATACTAACTATTAACTAAAGAGCATTTATGTAAGTGGAGCTGTGGTTTGTATCTTTTCATAAGCAGAGTTGAACTACATTTGGTCCGTATGAGTAGGAAACAATGTTCTTTTTTTCTGGGCATGCTCATGGTTCTTGCTTTATTGGAGACGCTGGAAAGAAGAAGAGGATTATTGCCTTAAAACAGAGTGTTTTTCTTGGAGGAGAACACTGTTCAGGATTTGCTTTCAGAATCGGAGTAAAACCCCAGGATCAGTGTCTTCCTACAAGCAAGAGTTCATTTCTGGTAAACCCAGTGATTTTTGCCCTCAAATGATTTTTCGCAGTTCACGAACCCAAAATGATTCTGACTATTAACTAAAGAGGATTTATGTAAGAGGAGCTGTGGTTTATATCAGTTTCATAAGCAGAGTTGAACTACATTTGTTCCGTATGAGTAGGAAACACAGTTCTTTTTTTCAGGGCATGCTCATGGTTCTTGCTGTATTTTAGACTCTGGAAAGAAGAGATTGCTTTTTGCGTGAAAACAGAGTGTTTACCATGGATGAGAACAGTGGTCTGAATTTCCCTTCAAAAACGGAGTTAAACCCCAGGATCTGTATCTTCCTACAAGCAAGAGTTCTTTTCTGGTAAACCCAGGGAATTTTCGGCTCAAATGATTTTTGGAGTTCACGAACCCAACACGATTCTCACTATTAACTAAAGAGCATTTATGTAAGAGGAGCTGTGGTCTGTATCATTTCATAAGCAGAGTTGAACTACATATGGTCCGTAGGAGTAGGAAACACAGTTCATTTTTCTGGGCATGCTCATGGTTCGTACTGTATTGGAGACGCTGGAAAGAAGAGGATGATTCTTGTCTTAAAACAGAGTGTTTTTCATGGATGAGAATTCTGGTCTGAATTTGCCTTCAGAAACGGAGTTAAACCCCAGGATCTGTGTCTTCCTACAAGCAGGAGTTCATTTCAGGTAAACCCAGTGAATTTTGGGCTCAATTGATTTTTCGCAGTTCACGAACCCAACTGGATTCTCACTATTAACTAAAGAGCAATTATGTAAGTGGAGCTTTGGTTTGTATCAGTTTCATAAGCATAGTTGAACTATGTATGGTCCGTATGAGTAGCAAACACAGTTCAATTTTTAGGGCATGCTCATGGATCTTAATGTATTTTAGACTCTTTAAAGAAGAGCTTGCTACTTCGTTAAAACAGAGTGTGTTTCAGGGATGAAAACTCTGTTCTCAATTTCCCTTCAGAAACGGAGTTAAACCCCAGGATCTGTGTCTTCCTACAAGCAAAGTTCATTTCTGGTAAACCCAGTGAATTTTGGGCTCAAATGATTTTTCGGAGTCCACGAACCCAACATGATTCTCACTATTAACTAAAGAGCATTTATGTCAGAGGAGCTGTGGTTTGTGTCAGTTTCATAAGCAGAGTTGAACTACATATGATCCGTATGAGTAGGAAACACTGTTCTTTTTTTCTGTGCATGCTCATGGTTCTTGCTGTATTTTAGACTCTGGAAAGAAGAGCTTGCTTCTTGCACGAAAACAGAGTGTGTACCATGGATGAGAACACTGGTGAATTTTCCTTCATAAATTTAGTTAAACCCCAGGATCTGTCTCTTCCTACAAGCAACAGTTCATTTCTGGTAAACCCAGTGAATTTTGGGCTCAAATGATTTTACACAGTTCACGAACCCTAAGCTATTCTCAGTATGAACTAAAGAACATTTATGTAAGAGGGGCTGTGGTTTGTTTCAGTTTCATAAGCAGAGTTGAACTACATATGGTCTGCATGAATAGGAAACACAGTTCTTTTTTTCAGGGCATGCTCACGGTTCCTTTTGTATTTTAGACTCTGGAAAGAAGAGCTTGCTTCTTGCATGAAAACAGAGTATGTATCATGGATGAGAACACTGATCTGAATTTCTAGTCATAAACGGAGTTAAACACCAGGATCTGTGTCTTCCTACAAGCAAAGTTCATTTCTGGTATTCCCAGTGAATTTTGGGCTCAAATGATTTTACACAGTTCACGAACCCAAAGCTATTCTCAGTATTAACTAAAGAACATTTATGTAAGAGGAGCTGTGGTTGGTTTCATTCTCATAAGCAGAGTTTAAGTACATATGGTCCGTATGAGTAGGAAACACAGTTCTTTTTCTCTGGGCATGATCATGGTTCGAACTGTTTTGTAGACGCTGGAAAGAAGAGGATGATTCTTGCCTTAAAACAGAGTGTTTTTCAGGGTTGAGAATTCTGGTCTGAATTTGCCTTCAGAAACGGAGTTAAATCCCAGGATATGTGTCTTCCTACAAGCAGGAGTTCATTTCAGGTAAACCCAGTGAATTTTGGGCTCAATTGATTTTTCGCAGTTCACGAACCCAACGCGATTCTCACTATTAACTAAAGAGCAATTTTGTAAGCGGAGCTTTGGTTTGTATCAGTTTCATAAGCATAGTTGAACTACGTATGGTCCCTATGAGTAGGAAACACAGTTCAATTTTCAGGGCCGGCTCATGGTTCTTGATGTATTTTAGACTCTAGAAAGAAGAGCTTGCTTCTTCGTTAAAACAGAGTGTGTTTCAGGGATGAGAACTCTGTTCTCAATTTCCCTTCAGAAACGGAATTAAACCCCAGAATCTGTGTATTTCTACAAGCAAGAGTTCTTTTCTGTTAAACCCAGTGAATTTTTGGCTCAAATGATTTTACAGAGTTCACGAACACAACGTTATTCTCAGTATTAACTAAAGAACATTTATGTAAGAGGAGCTGTGGTTTGTTTCAGTTTCTTAAAGAGATTTGAACTACATATGGTCCGTATGAGTAGGAAATACAGTTCTTTTTTTCTGGACATGCTCATGGTTCTTGCTGTATTGGAGCTGCTGGAAAGAAGTGCTTGCTTCTTGCGTGAAAACAGAGTGTGTATCATGGATGAGAACACTGGTCTGAATTTCCCTTCAGAAATGGAGTTAAACTCCAGGATCTGTGTCTTCCTACAAGGAAGAGTTCATTTCTGGTATGCCCAGTGAATTTTGGGCTCAAATGATTTTACACAGTTCACAAACCCTAAGCTATTCTCAGGATTAACTAAAGAACATTTATGTAAGAGGAGCTGTGGTTTGTTTCAGTTTCACAAGCCGAGTTGAACTACATATGGTCCGTATGAATAGGAAACACAGTTGTTTTTTTCTATGCATGCTCATGGGTCTTGTTGTATTGGAGATGCTGGAAAGAAGAGCTTGCTCCATACATTAAAAGAGAGTGTGTTTCATGGATGAGAACTCTGGTCTGAATTTCTCTTCACAAACGGAGTTAAACAACATGATCTGTGTCTTCCTACAAGCAAGATTCATTTCTGGTAAAACAAGTGAATTTTCGGCTCAAATGATTTTTCACAGTTCTAGAACAGAACGCGATACTAACTATTAACTAAAGAGCATTTATGTAAGTGGAGCTGTGGTTTGTATCTTTTCATAAGCAGAGTTGAACTACATTTGGTCCGTATGAGTAGGAAACAATGTTCTTTTTTTCTGGGCATGCTCATGGTTCTTGCTTTATTGGAGACGCTGGAAAGAAGAAGAGGATTATTGCCTTAAAACAGAGTGTTTTTCTTGGAGGAGAACACTGTTCAGGATTTGCTTTCAGAATCGGAGTAAAACCCCAGGATCAGTGTCTTCCTACAAGCAAGAGTTCATTTCTGGTAAACCCAGTGATTTTTGCCCTCAAATGATTTTTCGCAGTTCACGAACCCAAAATGATTCTGACTATTAACTAAAGAGGATTTATGTAAGAGGAGCTGTGGTTTATATCAGTTTCATAAGCAGAGTTGAACTACATTTGTTCCGTATGAGTAGGAAACACAGTTCTTTTTTTCAGGGCATGCTCATGGTTCTTGCTGTATTTTAGACTCTGGAAAGAAGAGATTGCTTTTTGCGTGAAAACAGAGTGTTTACCATGGATGAGAACAGTGGTCTGAATTTCCTTTCAAAAACGGAGTTAAACCCCAGGATCTGTGTCTTCCTACAAGCAAGAGTTCATTTCTGTTAAACCCAGTGAATTTTGGGCACAAATGATTTTTCGCACATCACGAACCCAACATGATTCTCACTATTAACTAAAGAGCATTTATGTAGGAGGATCTGTGGTTCTATCAGTTTCATAAGCACAGTTGAACTACATATGGTCCGCATGAGTAGGAAACAGAGTTCTTTTTTTCAGGGCATGCTCACGGTTTTTGCTGTATTTTAGAATCTGGAAAGAAGAGCTTGCTTCTTGCGTTAAATCAGATTGTGTTTCAGGAATGAGAACACTGGTCTTAATTTACCTTCAAAAAGGGAGTTAATCTCCAGGATCTGTGTGTTCCTAGAAGCAAGTGTTCTTTTCTGGTAAACTGAGTGAATTTTGGGCTCAAATGATTTTACACAGTTCACGAACCCAACGCGATTCTCACTATTAACTAAAGAGCATTTAAGTAAGAGGAGCAGTTGTTTGTATCAGTTTCATAAGCAGAGTTGATCTACATATGGTCTGAATGAGCAGGAAACACAGTTCTATTTTTCAGGGCATGCTCAAGGTTCTTGCTGTATTTTAGACTCTGGCAGAAGAGCTTGATTCTGGCGTTAAATCAAAGTGTGTTTCAGGAATGAGAACACTGGTCTTAATTTACCTTCAGCAACGGAGTTAAACTCCAGGATCTGTGCCTTCCTACAAGCAAGAGTTCTTTTCTGGTAAACCCAGGGAATTTTGGGCTCAAATGATTTTTGGAGTTTAAGATCCCTATGTGATTCTCACTATTAACTAAAGAGCATTTATGTAAGAGGAGCTGTGGTCTGTATCATTTCATAAGCAGAGTTGAACTACATATGGTCCGTAGGAGTAGGAAACACAGTTCTTTTTTTCTGGACATAATCATGGTTCTTGCTGTATTGGAGAACCTGCAAAGAAGAGCTTGCTTCTTGCATTAAAACAGAGTGTGTTTCATGGATCAGAACTCTGATCTGAATTTCCCTTCACAAACGGATTAAACCCCAGGATCAGTGTCTTCCTACAAGGAAGAGTTCATTTCTGGGAAACCCAGTGAATTTTGGGCTCAAATGATTTTTCCGCAGTTCACGAACCCAACATGATTCTGAGTATTAACTAAAGAGCATTTATGTAAGAGGAGCTGTGGTTTGTTTCAGTTTCATAAGCAGAGTTGAACTACATATGGTCCGTATGAGTAGGAAACACAGTTCTTTTTTTCAGGGCATGCTCATGGTTCTTGCTGTATTTTAGACTCTGGAAAGAAGTGGTTGCTTCTTGCGTTAAAACAGAGTATGTTTCAGGGATGAGAACTCTGGTCTGAATGTCCCTTCACAAACGAAGTTAAACCCCATGATCTGTGTCTTCCTACAAGCAGGAGTTCATTTCAGGTAAACCCAGTGAATTTGGGCTCAAATAATTTTTCGCAGTTCACGAACGCAACGCGATACTCACTATTAACTAAACAGCATTTATGTCAGAGGAGCTGTTGTTCGTATCAGTTTCATAAGCAGAGTTGAACTACATATGGTCAGTATGAGTAGGAAACACAGTTCTTTTTTTCTGGACATCCTCATGGTGCTTGCTGTATTGGAGACGCTGGAAATAATACCTTGCTTCTTGCTTTAAACAGAGTGTGTTTCACGGATCAGAACTCTGATCTGCATTTCCCTTCACAAACGGAGTTAAACCCCAGGATCAGTTTCTTCCTACAAGAAAGAGTTCATTTCTGGTAAACCCAGTGCATTTTGGGCTCTAATCATTTTACACAGTTCACGAACCCTTAGCTATTTTCAGTATTAACTAAAGAACATTTATGTAAGAGGAGCTGTTGTTTGTTTCAGTTTCATAAACAGAGTTGAACTACATATGGTCCGTATGAGTAGGAAACACAGTTCTTTTTTTCAGGGCATGATCATGGATCTTGCTCTACAGGAGACGCTGGTAAAAAGAGGATGATTCGTGCCTTAAAACAGAGTGTTTTTCAGGGATTAGAATTCTGGTCTGAATTTCCCTTCAGAAATGGAGTTAAACCCCAGGATCTGTTTCTTCCTACAAGCAAAGTTCATTTCTGGTAAACCCAGTGAATTTTGGGCTCAAATGATTTTACACAGTTCATGAACATAAAGCTATTCTCAGTATTAAATAAAGAACATTTATGTAAGAGGAGGTGTGGTTTGTTTCAGTTTCTTAAGCAGAGTTGAACTACATATGGTCCCTATGAGTAGGAGACACAGTTCTTTTTTTCTGGACATGCTCATGGTTCTTGATGTGTTGGAGCCGCTGGAAAGAAGAGCTTGCTTCTTGTGTGACAACAGACTGTGTATCATGGATGAGAACACTGGTCTAAATTTCCCTTCAGAAATGGAGTTAAACCCCAGGATCTGTGTCTTCCTACAAGCAAACTTCATTTCTGGTAAACACAGTGAATTTTGGGCTCAAATGATTTTACACAGTTCACGAACATAAAGCTATTCTCAGTATTAAATAAAGAACATTTATGTAAGAGGAGCTGTGGTTTGTTTCAGTCTCATAAGCAGAGTTGAACTACATATGGTCCGTATGAGTAGGAAACACAGTTCTTTTTTTCTGGGCATGATCATGGTTCGTACTGTATTGCAGACACTGGAAAGAAGAGGATGATTCTTGCCTTAAAACAGTGTTTTTCAGGGATGAGAATTCTGGTCTGAATTTGCCTTCAGAAACGGAGTTAAACCCCAGGATCTGTGTCTTCCTACAAGCAGGAGTTCATTTCTGGTAAACCCAGTGAATTTTGGGCTCAATTTATTCCTTGCAGTTCTCGAACTCAACGCGGTTCTCACTATTAACTAAAGAGCACTTACGTAAGCGGAGCTGTGGTTTGTATCAGTTTCATAAGCAGAGTTGAACTACATATGGTCCATATGAGTAGGAAACACTGTTCTTTTTTTCTGGGCATGCTCATGGTTCTTGATGTATTGGAGCCGATGGAAAGAAGAGCTTGCTTCTTGCATGAAAACAGAGTGTGTATCATGGATGAGAACACTGGTCTGAATTTCCCTTCAGAAACGGAGTTAAACCCCAGGATCTGTGTCTTCCTCCAAGCAAGAGTTCATTTCTGGTAAACCCAGTGAATTTTGGGCTCAAATGATTTTACACAGTTCACGAACCCTAAGCTATTCTCAGTATTAACTAAAGAACATTTATGTAAGAGGAGCTGTGGGTTGTTTCAGTCTCATAAGCAGAGTTGAACTACATTTGTTCCCTATGAGTAGGAAACACAGGTCTTTTTTTCTGGGCATGGTCATGGTTCGTACTGTATTGCAGACGCTGGAAAGGAGAAGAGGATTCTACCCTTAAAACAGAGTGTTTTTCTTGGCGTAGAACTCTGGTCTGAATTTGCTTTCAGATACGGAGTTAAACGCCAGGATCAGTGTCTTCCTACAAGCAAGAGTTCATTTCTGGTAAACCCAGTGAATTTTGGGCTCAAATGATTTTTCGCAGTTCACGAACCCAACATGATTCTCACTATTATCTAAAGAGCATTTATGTAAGAGGATCTGTGGTTTGTATCAGTTTCAAAGGATAGTTGAGCTATGTATGTTCCATATGAGTGGGAAACAGTTCATTTTTTCTGGGCATGCTCATGGTTCTTGCTGTATTTTAGACTCTGGAAAGAAGAGCTTGCCTCTTGCGTTAAAACAGAGTATGTTTGAGGTATGAGAACTCTGGTCTGAATGTCCCTTCACAAACGGAGTTGAACCCCAAGATCTGTGTCTTCCTACAAGCAGGAGTTCATTTCAGGTAAACCCAGTGAATTTTGGGTCAAATGATTTTTTGCAGTTCACGAAGGCAATGCGATACTCACTATTAAATAAACAGCATTTATGTAAGAGGAGCTGTTGTTTGTATCAGTTTCATAAGCAGAGTTGAACTACATATGGTCCGCATGAGTAGGAAACACAGTTCTTTTTTTCAGGGCATGCTCACGGTTCCTGCTGTATTTTAGACTCTGGAAAGAAGAGCTTGCTTCTTGCGATAAATCAGATTGTGTTTCAGGAATGAGAACACTGGTCTTAATTTACCTTCAAAAAGGGAGTTAAACTCCAGGATCTGTGTGTTCCTACAAGCAAGTGTTCTTTTCGGGTAAACCCAGTGAATTTTCAGCTCAAATGATTTTTGGAGTTCACGAACCCAACACGATTCTCACTATTAACTAAAGAGCATTTATGTAAGAGGAGCTGTGGTTTGTTTCAGTTTCATAAGCAGAGTTGAACATCATATGGTCCGGATGAGTAGGAAACACATTTATTTTTTATGGGCATGCTCATATTTCTTACTATATTGGAGACGCTGGAAAGAAGAAGAGAATTCTTGCCTTAAAACAGAGTGTTTTTCTTGGAGGAGAACTCTGGTCTGAATTTGCTTTCAGAAACGGAGTTAAACCCCAGGATCAGTGTCTTCCTACAAGCAAGAGTTCATTTCTGTTAAACCCAGTGAATTTTGGGCTCAAATGATTTTTCGCACATCACGAACCCAACATGATTCTCACTATTAACTAAAGAGCATTTATGTAGGAGGATCTGTGGTTGTATCAGTTTCATAAGCACAGTTGAACTACATATGGTCCGCATGAGTAGGAAACAGAGTTCTTTTTTTCAGGGCATGCTCACGGTTCTTGCTGTATTTTAGACTCTTGAAAGAAGAGCTTGCTTCTTGCGTTAAATCAGATTGTGTTTCAGGAATGAGAACACTGGTCTTAATTTACCTTCAAAAAGGGAGTTAATCTCCAGGATCTGTGTGTTCCTAGAAGCAATTGTTCTTTTCTGGTAAACTGAGTGAATTTTGGGCACAAATGATTTTACACAGTTCATGAACCCAACGCGATTCTCACTATTAACTAAAGAGCATTTAAGTAAGAGGAGCAGTTGTTTGTATCAGTTTCATAAGCAGAGTTGATCTACATATGGTCTGCATGAGCAGGAAACACAGTTCTATTTTTCAGGGCATGCTCAAGGTTTTTGCTGTATTTTAGACTCTGGCAGAAGAGCTTGATTCTTGCGTTAAATCAGATTGTGTTTCAGGAATGAGAACACTGGTCTTAATTTACCTTCAAAAACGGAGTTAAAATCCAGGATCTGTGTGTTCCTACAAGCAAGTGTTCTTTTCTGGTAAACGCAGTAAATTTTGAGCTCAAATGATTTTACACAGTTCACGAACCCAACGCGATTCTCACTATTAACTAAAGAGCATTTATGTAAGAGGTGCTGTGGTTTGTTTCAGTTTCATAAGCAGAGTTGAACTACATATGATCCGTATGAGTAGGAAACACAGTTCTTTTTTTCTGGACATCCTCATGGTGCTTGCTGTATTGGAGACACTGGAAATAATACCTTGCTTCTTGCTTTAAACAGAGTGTGTTTCACGGATCAGAACTCTGATCTGCATTTCCCTTCACAAACGGAGTTAAACCCCAGGATCAGTTTCTTCCTACAAGAAAGAGTTCATTTCTGGTAAACCCAGTGCATTTTGGGCTCTAATCATTTTACACAGTTCACGAACCCTTAGCTATTTTCAGTATTAACTAAAGAACATTTATGTAAGAGGAGCTGTTGTTTGTTTCAGTTTCATAAACAGAGTTGAACTACATATGGTCCGTATGAGTAGGAAACACAGTTCTTTTTTTCAGGGCATGATCATGGATCTTGCTCTACAGGAGACGCTGGTAAAAAGAGGATGATTCGTGCCTTAAAACAGAGTGTTTTTCAGGGATTAGAATTCTGGTCTGAATTTCCCTTCAGAAATGGAGTTAAACCCCAGGATCTGTTTCTTCCTACAAGCAAAGTTCATTTCTGGTAAACCCAGTGAATTTTGGGCTCAAATGATTTTACACAGTTCACGAACATAAAGCTATTCTCAGTATTAAATAAAGAACATTTATGTAAGAGGAGGTGTGGTTTGTTTCAGTCTCATAAGCAGAGTTGAACTACATATGGTCCGTATGAGTAGGAAACACAGTTCTTTTTTTCTGGGCATGATCATGGTTCGTACTCTATTGTAGATGCTGGATAGAAGAGGATGATTCTTGCCTTAAAACATAGTGTTTTTCAGGGATGAGATTTCTGGTCTGAATTTGCCTTCAGAAACGGAGTTAAACCCCAGGATCTGTGTCTTCCTCCAAGCAAGAGTTCATTTCTGGTAAACCCAGTGAATTCTGGACTCAAATGATTTTACAGAGTTCACGAACCCTTAGCTATTTTCAGTATTAACTAAAGAACATTTATGTAAGAGGTGCTGTTGTTTATTTCAGTTTCATAAACAGAGTTGAACTACATATGGTCCGTATGAGTAGGAAACACAGTTCTTTTTTTCAGGGCATGATCATGGATCTTGCTCTATAGGAGACGCTGGTAAAAAGAGGATGATTCATGCCTTAAAACAGAGTGTTTTTCAGGGATTAGAATTCTGGTCTGAATTTCCCTTCAGAAATGGAGTTAAACCCCAGGATCTGTTTCTTCCTACAAGCAAAGTTCATTTCTGGTAAACCCAGTGAATTTTGGGCTCAAATGATTTTACACAGTTCATGAACATAAAGCTATTCTCAGTATTAAATAAAGAACATTTATGTAAGAGGAGGTGTGGTTTGTTTCAGTTTCTTAAGCAGAGTTGAACTACATATGGTCCCTATGAGTAGGAGACACAGTTCTTTTTTTCTGGACATGCTCATGGTTCTTGATGTGTTGGAGCCGCTGGAAAGAAGAGCTTGCTTCTTGTGTGACAACAGACTGTGTATCATGGATGAGAACACTGGTCTAAATTTCCCTTCAGAAATGGAGTTAAACCCCAGGATCTGTGTCTTCCTACAAGCAAACTTCATTTCTGGTAAACACAGTGAATTTTGGGCTCAAATGATTTTACACAGTTCACGAACATAAAGCTATTCTCAGTATTAAATAAAGAACATTTATGTAAGAGGAGCTGTGGTTTGTTTCAGTCTCATAAGCAGAGTTGAACTACATATGGTCCGTATGAGTAGGAAACACAGTTCTTTTTTTCTGGGCATGATCATGGTTCGTACTGTATTGCAGACACTGGAAAGAAGAGGATGATTCTTGCCTTAAAACAGTGTTTTTCAGGGATGAGAATTCTGGTCTGAATTTGCCTTCAGAAACGGAGTTAAACCCCAGGATCTGTGTCTTCCTACAAGCAGGAGTTCATTTCTGGTAAACCCAGTGAATTTTGGGCTCAATTTATTCCTTGCAGTTCTCGAACTCAACGCGGTTCTCACTATTAACTAAAGAGCACTTACGTAAGCGGAGCTGTGGTTTGTATCAGTTTCATAAGCAGAGTTGAACTACATATGGTCCATATGAGTAGGAAACACTGTTCTTTTTTTCTGGGCATGCTCATGGTTCTTGATGTATTGGAGCCGATGGAAAGAAGAGCTTGCTTCTTGCATGAAAACAGAGTGTGTATCATGGATGAGAACACTGGTCTGAATTTCCCTTCAGAAACGGAGTTAAACCCCAGGATCTGTGTCTTCCTACAAGCAAGAGTTCATTTCTGGTAAACCCAGTGAATTTTGGGCTCAAATGATTTTACACAGTTCACGAACCCTAAGCTATTCTCAGTATTAACTAAAGAACATTTATGTAAGAGGAGCTGTGGTTTGTTTCAGTCTCATAAGCAGAGTTGAACTACATTTGTTCCCTATGAGTAGGAAACACAGGTCTTTTTTTCTGGGCATGGTCATGGTTCGTACTGTATTGCAGACGCTGGAAAGGAGAAGAGGATTCTAGCCTTAAAACAGAGTGTTTTTCTTGGCGGAGAACTCTGGTCTGAATTTGCTTTCAGATACGGAGTTAAACGCCAGGATCAGTGTCTTCCTACAAGCAAGAGTTCATTTCTGGTAAACCCAGTGAATTTTGGGCTCAAATGATTTTTCGCAGTTCACGAACCCAACATGATTCTCACTATTATCTAAAGAGCATTTATGTAAGAGGATCTGTGGTTTGTATCAGTTTCAAAGGATAGTTGAGCTATGTATGTTCCATATGAGTGGGAAACAGTTCATTTTTTCTGGGCATGCTCATGGTTCTTGCTGTATTTTAGACTCTGGAAAGAAGAGCTTGCCTCTTGCGTTAAAACAGAGTATGTTTGAGGTATGAGAACTCTGGTCTGAATGTCCCTTCACAAACGGAGTTGAACCCCAAGATCTGTGTCTTCCTACAAGCAGGAGTTCATTTCAGGTAAACCCAGTGAATTTTGGGTCAAATGATTTTTTGCAGTTCACGAAGGCAATGCGATACTCACTATTAAATAAACAGCATTTATGTAAGAGGAGCTGTTGTTTGTATCAGTTTCATAAGCAGAGTTGAACTACATATGGTCCGCATGAGTAGGAAACACAGTTCTTTTTTTCAGGGCATGCTCACGGTTCCTGCTGTATTTTAGACTCTGGAAAAAAGAGCTTGCTTCTTGCGATAAATCAGATTGTGTTTCAGGAATGAGAACACTGGTCTTAATTTACCTTCAAAAAGGGAGTTAAACTCCAGGATCTGTGTGTTCCTACAAGCAAGTGTTCTTTTCGGGTAAACCCAGTGAATTTTGGGCACAAATGATTTTACACAGTTCACAAACCCAACGCGATTCTCACTATTAACTACAGAACATTTATATAAGAGGAGCTGTGGTTTGTTTCAGTTTCATAAGCAGAGTTGAACATCATATGGTCCGGATGAGTAGGAAACACATTTATTTTTTATGGGCATGCTCATATTTCTTACTATATTGGAGACGCTGGAAAGAAGAAGAGAATTCTTGCCTTAAAACAGAGTGTTTTTCTTGGAGGAGAACTCTGGTCTGAATTTGCTTTCAGAAACGGAGTTAAACCCCAGGATCAGTGTCTTCCTACAAGCAAGAGTTCATTTCTGTTAAACCCAGTGAATTTTGGGCTCAAATGATTTTTCGCACATCACGAACCCAACATGATTCTCACTATTAACTAAAGAGCATTTATGTAGGAGGATCTGTGGTTGTATCAGTTTCATAAGCACAGTTGAACTACATATGGTCCGCATGAGTAGGAAACAGAGTTCTTTTTTTCAGGGCATGCTCACGGTTCTTGCTGTATTTTAGACTCTTGAAAGAAGAGCTTGCTTCTTGCGTTAAATCAGATTGTGTTTCAGGAATGAGAACACTGGTCTTAATTTACCTTCAAAAAGGGAGTTAATCTCCAGGATCTGTGTGTTCCTAGAAGCAATTGTTCTTTTCTGGTAAACTGAGTGAATTTTGGGCTCAAATGATTTTACACAGTTCACGAACCCAACGCGATTCTCACTATTAACTAAAGAGCATTTAAGTAAGAGGAGCAGTTGTTTGTATCAGTTTCATAAGCAGAGTTGATCTACATATGGTCTGCATGAGCAGGAAACACAGTTCTATTTTTCAGGGCATGCTCAAGGTTTTTGCTGTATTTTAGACTCTGGCAGAAGAGCTTGATTCTTGCGTTAAATCAAAGTGTGTTTCAGGAATGAGAACACTGGTCTTAATTTACCTTCAGCAATGGAGTTAAACTCCAGGATCTGTGCCTTCCTACAAGCAAGTGTTCTTTTCTGGTAAACTGAGTGAATTTTGGGCTCAAATGATTTTACACAGTTCACGAACCCAACGCGATTCTCACTATTAACTAAAGAGCATTTAAGTAAGAGGAGCAGTTGTTTGTATCAGTTTCATAAGCAGAGTTGATCTACATATGGTCTGCATGAGCAGGAAACACAGTTCTATTTTTCAGGGCATGCTCAAGGTTCTTGCTGTATTTTAGACTCTGGCAGAAGAGCTTGATTCTTGCGTTAAATCAAAGTGTGTTTCAGGAATGAGAACACTGGTCTTAATTTACCTTCAGCAATGGAGTTAAACTCCAGGATCTGTGCCTTCCTACAAGCAAGAGTTCTTTTCTGGTAAACCCAGGGAATTTTCGCTCAAATGATTTTTGGAGTTCAAGATCCTTATGCGATTCTCACTATTAACTAAAGAGCATTTATGTAAGAGGAGCTGTGGTCTGTATCATTTCATAAGCAGAGTTGAACTACATATTGTCCGTAGGAGTAGGAAACACAGTTCTTTTTTTCTGGACATAATCATGGTTCTTGCTGTATTGGAGAACCTGGAAAGAAGAGCTTGCTTCTTGCATTAAAACAGTGTGTGTTTCATGGATCAGAACTCTGATCTGAATTTCCCTTCACAAACGGATTAAACCCCAGGATCAGTGTCTTCCTACAAGGAAGAGTTCATTTCTGGGAAACCCAGTGAATTTTGGGCTCAAATGATTTTTCCGCATTTCACGAACCCAACATGATTCTCAGTATTAACTAAAGAGCATTTATGTCAGAGGAGCTGTGGTTTGTTTCAGTTTCATAAGCAGAGTTGAACTACATATGGTCCGTATGAGTAGGAAACACAGTTCTTTTTTTCAGGGCATGCTCATGGTTCTTGCTGTATTTTAGACTCTGGAAATAAGTGGTTGCTTCTTGCGTTAAAACAGAGTATGTTTCAGGGATGAGACCTCTGGTCTGAATTTCCCTTCACAAACGAAGTTAAACCCGAGGATCAGTGACTTCATACAAGGAAGAGTTCAGTTCTGGTAAACCCAGTGAATTTTGGGCTCAAATGATTTTTCGCAGTTCACGAACCCAGAACTATTCTCACTATTAACTAAAGAGCAATTATGTAAGCAGAGCTTTGGTTTGTATCAGTTTCATAAGCATAGTTGAACTAAGTATGGTCCGTATGAGAAGGAAATACAGTACAATTTTCAGGGTATGCTCATGGTTCTTGATGTATTGGAGCTGATGGAAAGAAGAGCTTGCTTCTTGCATGAAATTGAGTGTGTTTCATGGATGAGAACACTGGTCTGAATTTCCCTTCAGAAACGGAGTTAAACCCCAGGATCTGTGTCTTCCTCCAAGCAAGAGTTCATTTCTGGTAAACCCAGTGAATTTTGGGCTCAAATGATTTTACACAGTTCACGAAGCCAACGCTATTCTCAGTATTAACTAAAGAACATTTATGTAAGAGGAGCTGTGGTTTGTGTCAGTTTCATAAGCAGAGTTGAACTACATATGTTCAGTATGAGTAGGAAACACTGTTCTTTTTTTCTGGGCATGCTCATGGTTCTTGATGTGTTGGAGCCGCTGGAAAGAAGAGCTTGCTTCTTGTGTGAAAACAGACTGTGTATCATGGATGATAACACTGTTCTGAATTTCCCTTCAGAAATGGAGTTAAACCCCAGGATCTGTTTCTTCCTACAAGCAAAGTTCATTTCTGGTAAACCCAGTGAATTTTGGGCTCAAATGATTTTACACAGTTCACGAACATAAAGCTATTCTCAGTATTAAATAAAGAACATTTATGTAAGAGGAGGTGTGGTTTGTTTCAGTCTCATAAGCAGAGTTGAACTACATATGGTCCGTATGAGTAGGAAACACAGTTCTTTTATTCTGGGCATGATCATGGTTCGTACTCTATTGTAGATGCTGGATAGAAGAGGATGATTCTTGCCTTAAAACATAGTGTTTTTCAGGGATGAGATTTCTGGTCTGAATTTGCCTTCAGAAACGGAGTTAAACCCTAGGATCTGTGTCTTCCTACAAGGAAGAGTTCATTTCTGGTAAACCCAGTGAATTTTGGGCTCAATTTATGCTTTACAGTTCACGAACCCAACGCGGTTCTCACTATTAACTAAAGAGCACTTATGTAAGCAGAGCTTTGGTTTGTATCAGTTTCATAAGCATAGTTGAACTAAGTATGGTCCGTATGAGTACGAAACACAGTACAATTTTCAGGGTATGCTCATGGTTCTTCATGTATTGGAGCCGATGGAAAGAAGAGCTTGCTTCTTGCATGAAATTGAGTGTGTTTCATGGATGAGAACACTGGTCTGAATTTCCCTTCAGAAACGGAGTTAAACCCTAGGATCTGTTTCTTCCTCCAAGCAAGAGTTCATTTCTGGTAAACCCAGTGAATTTTAGGCTCAAATGATTTTACACAGTTCACGAAGCCAACGCTATTCTCATTATTAACTAAAGAGCATTTATGTAAGAGGAGCTGTGGTTTGTTTCAGTTTCTTAAGCAGAGTTGAACTACATATGGTCCATATGAGTAGGAAACACTGTTCTTTTTTTCTGGGCATGCTCATGGTTCTTGATGTATTGGAGCCGATGGAAAGAAGAGCTTGCTTCTTGCATGAAAACAGAGTGTGTATCATGTATGAGAACACTGGTCTGAATTTCCCTCCAGAAATGGAGTTAAACCCCAGGATCTGTGTCTTCCTACAAGCAAAGTTCATTTCTGGTAAACACAGTGAATTTTGGGCTCAAATGATTTTACACAGTTCACGAACATAAAGCTATTCTCAGTATTAAATAAAGAACATTTATGTAAGAGGAGCTGTGGTTTGTTTCAGTCTCAGAAGCAGAGTTGAACTACATATGGTCCGTATGAGTAGGAAACTCAGTTCTTTTTTTCTGGGCATGATCATGGTTCGTACTGTATTGCGGACACTGGAAAGAACAGGATGATTCTTGCCTTAAAACAGAGTGTTTTTCAGGGATGAGAATTCTGGTCTGAATTTGCCTTCAGAAACGGAGTTAAACCCCAGGATCTGTGTCATCCTACAAGCAAGAGTTCATTTCTGGTAAACCCAGTGAATTTTGGGCTCAATTTATTCTTTGCAGTTCACGAACTCAACACGGTTCTCACTATTAACTAAAGAGCACTTACGTAAGCGGAGCTGTGGTTTGTATCAGTTTCATAAGCAGAGTTGAACTACATATGGTCCATATGAGTAGGAAACACTGTTCTTTTTTTCTGGGCATGCTCATGGTTCTTGATGTATTGGAGCCGATGGAAAGAAGAGCTTGCTTCTTGCATGAAAACAGAGTGTGTATCATGGATGAGAACACTGGTCTGAATTTCCCTTCAGAAACGGAGTGAAACACCAGGATCTGTGTCTTCCTACAAGCAAGAGTTCCTTTCTCGTAAACCCAGGGAATTTTGGGCTCAAATGATTTTACAGTGTTCACGAACACAACGCTATTCTCAGTATTAACTAAAGAACTTTATGTAAGAGGAGCTGTGGTTTGTGTCAGTTTCATAAGCACAGTTGAACTACATATGTTCAGTATGAGTAGGAAACACTGTTCTTTTTTCTGGGCATGCTCATGGTTCTTGATGTGTTGGAGCCGCTGGAAAGAAGAGCTTGCTTCTTGCGTGAAAACAGACTGTGTACCATGGATGAGAACACTGGTCCGAATTTCCCTTCAGAAATGGAGTTTAACCCCAGGATCTGTGTCTTCCTACAAGCAAAGTTCATTTCTGGTAAACCCATTGACTTTTTGGCTCACATGATTTTACACAGTTCATGAACCCAAAGCTATTCTCAGTATTAACTAAAGTACATTTATGTAAGTAGAGCTGTGGTTTGTTTGAGTTTCATAAGCAGAGTTGAACTACATATGGTCTGGATGAGTAGGAAACACAGTTCTTTTTTTCAGGGCATGCTCATGGTTCTTGCTGTATTATAGACTCTGGAAAGAAGTGGTTGCTTCTTGCCTTAAAACAGAGTATGTTTCAGGGATGAGAACTCTGGTCTGAATTTCCCTTCACAAACGAAGTTAAACTCGAGGATCAGTGACTTCATACAAGGAAGAGTTCATTTCTGGTAAACCCAGTGAATTTTGGGCTCAAATGATTTTTCGCAGTTCACGAACCCAGCGCTATTCTCACTATTAACTAAAGAGCAATTATGTAAGCAGAGCTTTGGTTTGTATCAGTTTCATAAGCATAGTTGATCTAAGTATGGTACGTATGAGAAGGAAATACAGTACAATTTTCAGGGTATGCTCATGGTTCTTGATGTATTGGAGCTGATGGAAAGAAGAGCTTGCTTCTTGCATGAAATTGAGTGTGTTTCATGGATGAGAACACTGGTCTGAATTTCCCTTCAGAATCGGAGTTAAACCCCAGGATCTGTGTCTTCCTCCAAGCAAGAGTTCATTTCTGGTAAACCCAGTGAATTTTGGGCTCAAATGATTTTACACAGTTCACGAAGCCAACGCTATTCTCATTATTAACTAAAGAGCATTTATGTAAGAGGAGCTGTGGTTTGTTGCAGTTTCTTATGCAGAGTTGAACTACATATGGTCCATATGAGTAGGAAACACTGTTCTTTTTTTCTGGGCATGCTCATGGTTCTTGATGTATTGGAGCCGATGGAAAGAAGAGCTTGCTTCTTGCATGAAAACAGAGTGTGTATCATGGATGACAACACTGGTCTGAATTTCCCTTCAGAAACGGAGTTAAACCCCAGGATCTGTGTCTTCCTACAAGCAAGAGTTCATTTCTGGTAAACCCAGTGAATTTTGGGCTCAAATGATTTTACACAGTTCACGAACCCTAAGCTATTCTCAGTATTAACTAAAGAACATTTATGTAAGAGGAGCTGTGGTTTGTTTCAGTCTCATAAGCAGAGTTGAACTACATTTGTTCCCTATGAGTAGGAAACACAGGTCTTTTTTTCTGGGCATGGTCATGGTTCGTACTGTATTGCAGACGCTGGAAAGGAGAAGAGGATTCTAGCCTTAAAACAGAGTGTTTTTCTTGGCGGAGAACTCTGGTCTGAATTTGCTTTCAGATACGGAGTTAAACGCCAGGATCAGTGTCTTCCTACAAGCAAGAGTTCATTTCTGGTAAACCCAGTGAATTTTGGGCTCAAATGATTTTTCGCAGTTCACGAACCCAACATGATTCTCACTATTATCTAAAGAGCATTTATGTAAGAGGATCTGTGGTTTGTATCAGTTTCAAAGGATAGTTGAGCTATGTATGTTCCATATGAGTGGGAAACAGTTCATTTTTTCTGGGCATGCTCATGGTTCTTGCTGTATTTTAGACTCTGGAAAGAAGAGCTTGCCTCTTGCGTTAAAACAGAGTATGTTTGAGGTATGAGAACTCTGGTCTGAATGTCCCTTCACAAACGGAGTTGAACCCCAAGATCTGTGTCTTCCTACAAGCAGGAGTTCATTTCAGGTAAACCCAGTGAATTTTGGGTCAAATGATTTTTTGCAGTTCACGAAGGCAATGCGATACTCACTATTAAATAAACAGCATTTATGTAAGAGGAGCTGTTGTTTGTATCAGTTTCATAAGCAGAGTTGAACTACATATGGTCCGCATGAGTAGGAAACACAGTTCTTTTTTTCAGGGCATGCTCACGGTTCCTGCTGTATTTTAGACTCTGGAAAAAAGAGCTTGCTTCTTGCGATAAATCAGATTGTGTTTCAGGAATGAGAACACTG
This sequence comes from Onychomys arenicola, assembly GCA_949786405.1. Classification (NCBI taxonomy): domain Eukaryota; kingdom Metazoa; phylum Chordata; class Mammalia; order Rodentia; family Cricetidae; genus Onychomys; species Onychomys arenicola. The sequence continues at coordinate 217,114 of CATKUM010000035.1, forward strand.
GTCTTAATTTACCTTCAAAAAGGGAGTTAAACTCCAGGATCTGTGTGTTCCTACAAGCAAGTGTTCTTTTCGGGTAAACCCAGTGAATTTTGGGCACAAATGATTTTACACAGTTCACAAACCCAACGCGATTCTCACTATTAACTACAGAACATTTATATAAGAGGAGCTGTGGTTTGTTTCAGTTTCATAAGCAGAGTTGAACATCATATGGTCCGGATGAGTAGGAAACACATTTATTTTTTATGGGCATGCTCATATTTCTTACTATATTGGAGACGCTGGAAAGAAGAAGAGAATTCTTGCCTTAAAACAGAGTGTTTTTCTTGGAGGAGAACTCTGGTCTGAATTTGCTTTCAGAAACGGAGTTAAACCCCAGGATCAGTGTCTTCCTACAAGCAAGAGTTCATTTCTGTTAAACCCAGTGAATTTTGGGCTCAAATGATTTTTCGCACATCACGAACCCAACATGATTCTCACTATTAACTAAAGAGCATTTATGTAGGAGGATCTGTGGTTGTATCAGTTTCATAAGCACAGTTGAACTACATATGGTCCGCATGAGTAGGAAACAGAGTTCTTTTTTTCAGGGCATGCTCACGGTTCTTGCTGTATTTTAGACTCTTGAAAGAAGAGCTTGCTTCTTGCGTTAAATCAGATTGTGTTTCAGGAATGAGAACACTGGTCTTAATTTACCTTCAAAAAGGGAGTTAATCTCCAGGATCTGTGTGTTCCTAGAAGCAATTGTTCTTTTCTGGTAAACTGAGTGAATTTTGGGCTCAAATGATTTTACACAGTTCACGAACCCAACGCGATTCTCACTATTAACTAAAGAGCATTTAAGTAAGAGGAGCAGTTGTTTGTATCAGTTTCATAAGCAGAGTTGATCTACATATGGTCTGCATGAGCAGGAAACACAGTTCTATTTTTCAGGGCATGCTCAAGGTTTTTGCTGTATTTTAGACTCTGGCAGAAGAGCTTGATTCTTGCGTTAAATCAAAGTGTGTTTCAGGAATGAGAACACTGGTCTTAATTTACCTTCAGCAATGGAGTTAAACTCCAGGATCTGTGCCTTCCTACAAGCAAGTGTTCTTTTCTGGTAAACTGAGTGAATTTTGGGCTCAAATGATTTTACACAGTTCACGAACCCAACGCGATTCTCACTATTAACTAAAGAGCATTTAAGTAAGAGGAGCAGTTGTTTGTATCAGTTTCATAAGCAGAGTTGATCTACATATGGTCTGCATGAGCAGGAAACACAGTTCTATTTTTCAGGGCATGCTCAAGGTTCTTGCTGTATTTTAGACTCTGGCAGAAGAGCTTGATTCTTGCGTTAAATCAAAGTGTGTTTCAGGAATGAGAACACTGGTCTTAATTTACCTTCAGCAATGGAGTTAAACTCCAGGATCTGTGCCTTCCTACAAGCAAGAGTTCTTTTCTGGTAAACCCAGGGAATTTTCGCTCAAATGATTTTTGGAGTTCAAGATCCTTATGCGATTCTCACTATTAACTAAAGAGCATTTATGTAAGAGGAGCTGTGGTCTGTATCATTTCATAAGCAGAGTTGAACTACATATTGTCCGTAGGAGTAGGAAACACAGTTCTTTTTTTCTGGACATAATCATGGTTCTTGCTGTATTGGAGAACCTGGAAAGAAGAGCTTGCTTCTTGCATTAAAACAGTGTGTGTTTCATGGATCAGAACTCTGATCTGAATTTCCCTTCACAAACGGATTAAACCCCAGGATCAGTGTCTTCCTACAAGGAAGAGTTCATTTCTGGGAAACCCAGTGAATTTTGGGCTCAAATGATTTTTCCGCATTTCACGAACCCAACATGATTCTCAGTATTAACTAAAGAGCATTTATGTCAGAGGAGCTGTGGTTTGTTTCAGTTTCATAAGCAGAGTTGAACTACATATGGTCCGTATGAGTAGGAAACACAGTTCTTTTTTTCAGGGCATGCTCATGGTTCTTGCTGTATTTTAGACTCTGGAAATAAGTGGTTGCTTCTTGCGTTAAAACAGAGTATGTTTCAGGGATGAGACCTCTGGTCTGAATTTCCCTTCACAAACGAAGTTAAACCCGAGGATCAGTGACTTCATACAAGGAAGAGTTCAGTTCTGGTAAACCCAGTGAATTTTGGGCTCAAATGATTTTTCGCAGTTCACGAACCCAGAACTATTCTCACTATTAACTAAAGAGCAATTATGTAAGCAGAGCTTTGGTTTGTATCAGTTTCATAAGCATAGTTGAACTAAGTATGGTCCGTATGAGAAGGAAATACAGTACAATTTTCAGGGTATGCTCATGGTTCTTGATGTATTGGAGCTGATGGAAAGAAGAGCTTGCTTCTTGCATGAAATTGAGTGTGTTTCATGGATGAGAACACTGGTCTGAATTTCCCTTCAGAAACGGAGTTAAACCCCAGGATCTGTGTCTTCCTCCAAGCAAGAGTTCATTTCTGGTAAACCCAGTGAATTTTGGGCTCAAATGATTTTACACAGTTCACGAAGCCAACGCTATTCTCAGTATTAACTAAAGAACATTTATGTAAGAGGAGCTGTGGTTTGTGTCAGTTTCATAAGCAGAGTTGAACTACATATGTTCAGTATGAGTAGGAAACACTGTTCTTTTTTTCTGGGCATGCTCATGGTTCTTGATGTGTTGGAGCCGCTGGAAAGAAGAGCTTGCTTCTTGTGTGAAAACAGACTGTGTATCATGGATGATAACACTGTTCTGAATTTCCCTTCAGAAATGGAGTTAAACCCCAGGATCTGTTTCTTCCTACAAGCAAAGTTCATTTCTGGTAAACCCAGTGAATTTTGGGCTCAAATGATTTTACACAGTTCACGAACATAAAGCTATTCTCAGTATTAAATAAAGAACATTTATGTAAGAGGAGGTGTGGTTTGTTTCAGTCTCATAAGCAGAGTTGAACTACATATGGTCCGTATGAGTAGGAAACACAGTTCTTTTATTCTGGGCATGATCATGGTTCGTACTCTATTGTAGATGCTGGATAGAAGAGGATGATTCTTGCCTTAAAACATAGTGTTTTTCAGGGATGAGATTTCTGGTCTGAATTTGCCTTCAGAAACGGAGTTAAACCCTAGGATCTGTGTCTTCCTACAAGGAAGAGTTCATTTCTGGTAAACCCAGTGAATTTTGGGCTCAATTTATGCTTTACAGTTCACGAACCCAACGCGGTTCTCACTATTAACTAAAGAGCACTTATGTAAGCAGAGCTTTGGTTTGTATCAGTTTCATAAGCATAGTTGAACTAAGTATGGTCCGTATGAGTACGAAACACAGTACAATTTTCAGGGTATGCTCATGGTTCTTCATGTATTGGAGCCGATGGAAAGAAGAGCTTGCTTCTTGCATGAAATTGAGTGTGTTTCATGGATGAGAACACTGGTCTGAATTTCCCTTCAGAAACGGAGTTAAACCCTAGGATCTGTTTCTTCCTCCAAGCAAGAGTTCATTTCTGGTAAACCCAGTGAATTTTAGGCTCAAATGATTTTACACAGTTCACGAAGCCAACGCTATTCTCATTATTAACTAAAGAGCATTTATGTAAGAGGAGCTGTGGTTTGTTTCAGTTTCTTAAGCAGAGTTGAACTACATATGGTCCATATGAGTAGGAAACACTGTTCTTTTTTTCTGGGCATGCTCATGGTTCTTGATGTATTGGAGCCGATGGAAAGAAGAGCTTGCTTCTTGCATGAAAACAGAGTGTGTATCATGTATGAGAACACTGGTCTGAATTTCCCTCCAGAAATGGAGTTAAACCCCAGGATCTGTGTCTTCCTACAAGCAAAGTTCATTTCTGGTAAACACAGTGAATTTTGGGCTCAAATGATTTTACACAGTTCACGAACATAAAGCTATTCTCAGTATTAAATAAAGAACATTTATGTAAGAGGAGCTGTGGTTTGTTTCAGTCTCAGAAGCAGAGTTGAACTACATATGGTCCGTATGAGTAGGAAACTCAGTTCTTTTTTTCTGGGCATGATCATGGTTCGTACTGTATTGCGGACACTGGAAAGAACAGGATGATTCTTGCCTTAAAACAGAGTGTTTTTCAGGGATGAGAATTCTGGTCTGAATTTGCCTTCAGAAACGGAGTTAAACCCCAGGATCTGTGTCATCCTACAAGCAAGAGTTCATTTCTGGTAAACCCAGTGAATTTTGGGCTCAATTTATTCTTTGCAGTTCACGAACTCAACACGGTTCTCACTATTAACTAAAGAGCACTTACGTAAGCGGAGCTGTGGTTTGTATCAGTTTCATAAGCAGAGTTGAACTACATATGGTCCATATGAGTAGGAAACACTGTTCTTTTTTTCTGGGCATGCTCATGGTTCTTGATGTATTGGAGCCGATGGAAAGAAGAGCTTGCTTCTTGCATGAAAACAGAGTGTGTATCATGGATGAGAACACTGGTCTGAATTTCCCTTCAGAAACGGAGTGAAACACCAGGATCTGTGTCTTCCTACAAGCAAGAGTTCCTTTCTCGTAAACCCAGGGAATTTTGGGCTCAAATGATTTTACAGTGTTCACGAACACAACGCTATTCTCAGTATTAACTAAAGAACTTTATGTAAGAGGAGCTGTGGTTTGTGTCAGTTTCATAAGCACAGTTGAACTACATATGTTCAGTATGAGTAGGAAACACTGTTCTTTTTTCTGGGCATGCTCATGGTTCTTGATGTGTTGGAGCCGCTGGAAAGAAGAGCTTGCTTCTTGCGTGAAAACAGACTGTGTACCATGGATGAGAACACTGGTCCGAATTTCCCTTCAGAAATGGAGTTTAACCCCAGGATCTGTGTCTTCCTACAAGCAAAGTTCATTTCTGGTAAACCCATTGACTTTTTGGCTCACATGATTTTACACAGTTCATGAACCCAAAGCTATTCTCAGTATTAACTAAAGTACATTTATGTAAGTAGAGCTGTGGTTTGTTTGAGTTTCATAAGCAGAGTTGAACTACATATGGTCTGGATGAGTAGGAAACACAGTTCTTTTTTTCAGGGCATGCTCATGGTTCTTGCTGTATTATAGACTCTGGAAAGAAGTGGTTGCTTCTTGCCTTAAAACAGAGTATGTTTCAGGGATGAGAACTCTGGTCTGAATTTCCCTTCACAAACGAAGTTAAACTCGAGGATCAGTGACTTCATACAAGGAAGAGTTCATTTCTGGTAAACCCAGTGAATTTTGGGCTCAAATGATTTTTCGCAGTTCACGAACCCAGCGCTATTCTCACTATTAACTAAAGAGCAATTATGTAAGCAGAGCTTTGGTTTGTATCAGTTTCATAAGCATAGTTGATCTAAGTATGGTACGTATGAGAAGGAAATACAGTACAATTTTCAGGGTATGCTCATGGTTCTTGATGTATTGGAGCTGATGGAAAGAAGAGCTTGCTTCTTGCATGAAATTGAGTGTGTTTCATGGATGAGAACACTGGTCTGAATTTCCCTTCAGAATCGGAGTTAAACCCCAGGATCTGTGTCTTCCTCCAAGCAAGAGTTCATTTCTGGTAAACCCAGTGAATTTTGGGCTCAAATGATTTTACACAGTTCACGAAGCCAACGCTATTCTCATTATTAACTAAAGAGCATTTATGTAAGAGGAGCTGTGGTTTGTTGCAGTTTCTTATGCAGAGTTGAACTACATATGGTCCATATGAGTAGGAAACACTGTTCTTTTTTTCTGGGCATGCTCATGGTTCTTGATGTATTGGAGCCGATGGAAAGAAGAGCTTGCTTCTTGCATGAAAACAGAGTGTGTATCATGGATGACAACACTGGTCTGAATTTCCCTTCAGAAACGGAGTTAAACCCCAGGATCTGTGTCTTCCTACAAGCAAGAGTTCATTTCTGGTAAACCCAGTGAATTTTGGGCTCAAATGATTTTACACAGTTCACGAACCCTAAGCTATTCTCAGTATTAACTAAAGAACATTTATGTAAGAGGAGCTGTGGTTTGTTTCAGTCTCATAAGCAGAGTTGAACTACATTTGTTCCCTATGAGTAGGAAACACAGGTCTTTTTTTCTGGGCATGGTCATGGTTCGTACTGTATTGCAGACGCTGGAAAGGAGAAGAGGATTCTAGCCTTAAAACAGAGTGTTTTTCTTGGCGGAGAACTCTGGTCTGAATTTGCTTTCAGATACGGAGTTAAACGCCAGGATCAGTGTCTTCCTACAAGCAAGAGTTCATTTCTGGTAAACCCAGTGAATTTTGGGCTCAAATGATTTTTCGCAGTTCACGAACCCAACATGATTCTCACTATTATCTAAAGAGCATTTATGTAAGAGGATCTGTGGTTTGTATCAGTTTCAAAGGATAGTTGAGCTATGTATGTTCCATATGAGTGGGAAACAGTTCATTTTTTCTGGGCATGCTCATGGTTCTTGCTGTATTTTAGACTCTGGAAAGAAGAGCTTGCCTCTTGCGTTAAAACAGAGTATGTTTGAGGTATGAGAACTCTGGTCTGAATGTCCCTTCACAAACGGAGTTGAACCCCAAGATCTGTGTCTTCCTACAAGCAGGAGTTCATTTCAGGTAAACCCAGTGAATTTTGGGTCAAATGATTTTTTGCAGTTCACGAAGGCAATGCGATACTCACTATTAAATAAACAGCATTTATGTAAGAGGAGCTGTTGTTTGTATCAGTTTCATAAGCAGAGTTGAACTACATATGGTCCGCATGAGTAGGAAACACAGTTCTTTTTTTCAGGGCATGCTCACGGTTCCTGCTGTATTTTAGACTCTGGAAAAAAGAGCTTGCTTCTTGCGATAAATCAGATTGTGTTTCAGGAATGAGAACACTGGTCTTAATTTACCTTCAAAAAGGGAGTTAAACTCCAGGATCTGTGTGTTCCTACAAGCAAGTGTTCTTTTCGGGTAAACCCAGTGAATTTTGGGCACAAATGATTTTACACAGTTCACAAACCCAACGCGATTCTCACTATTAACTACAGAACATTTATATAAGAGGAGCTGTGGTTTGTTTCAGTTTCATAAGCAGAGTTGAACATCATATGGTCCGGATGAGTAGGAAACACATTTATTTTTTATGGGCATGCTCATATTTCTTACTATATTGGAGACGCTGGAAAGAAGAAGAGAATTCTTGCCTTAAAACAGAGTGTTTTTCTTGGAGGAGAACTCTGGTCTGAATTTGCTTTCAGAAACGGAGTTAAACCCCAGGATCAGTGTCTTCCTACAAGCAAGAGTTCATTTCTGTTAAACCCAGTGAATTTTGGGCTCAAATGATTTTTCGCACATCACGAACCCAACATGATTCTCACTATTAACTAAAGAGCATTTATGTAGGAGGATCTGTGGTTGTATCAGTTTCATAAGCACAGTTGAACTACATATGGTCCGCATGAGTAGGAAACAGAGTTCTTTTTTTCAGGGCATGCTCACGGTTCTTGCTGTATTTTAGACTCTTGAAAGAAGAGCTTGCTTCTTGCGTTAAATCAGATTGTGTTTCAGGAATGAGAACACTGGTCTTAATTTACCTTCAAAAAGGGAGTTAATCTCCAGGATCTGTGTGTTCCTAGAAGCAATTGTTCTTTTCTGGTAAACTGAGTGAATTTTGGGCTCAAATGATTTTACACAGTTCACGAACCCAACGCGATTCTCACTATTAACTAAAGAGCATTTAAGTAAGAGGAGCAGTTGTTTGTATCAGAGTTGATCTACATATGGTCTGCATGAGCAGGAAACACAGTTCTATTTTTCAGGGCATGCTCAAGGTTCTTGCTGTATTTTAGACTCTGGCAGAAGAGCTTGATTCTTGCGTTAAATCAAAGTGTGTTTCAGGAATGAGAACACTGGTCTTAATTTACCTTCAGCAATGGAGTTAAACTCCAGGATCTGTGCCTTCCTACAAGCAAGAGTTCTTTTCTGGTAAACCCAGGGAATTTTCGCTCAAATGATTTTTGGAGTTCAAGATCCTTATGCGATTCTCACTATTAACTAAAGAGCATTTATGTAAGAGGAGCTGTGGTCTGTATCATTTCATAAGCAGAGTTGAACTACATATTGTCCGTAGGAGTAGGAAACACAGTTCTTTTTTTCTGGACATAATCATGGTTCTTGCTGTATTGGAGAACCTGGAAAGAAGAGCTTGCTTCTTGCATTAAAACAGTGTGTGTTTCATGGATCAGAACTCTGATCTGAATTTCCCTTCACAAACGGATTAAACCCCAGGATCAGTGTCTTCCTACAAGGAAGAGTTCATTTCTGGGAAACCCAGTGAATTTTGGGCTCAAATGATTTTTCCGCAGTTCACGAACCCAACATGATTCTCAGTATTAACTAAAGAGCATTTATGTCAGAGGAGCTGTGGTTTGTTTCAGTTTCATAAGCAGAGTTGAACTACATATGGTCCGTATGAGTAGGAAACACAGTTCTTTTTTTCAGGGCATGCTCATGGTTCTTGCTGTATTTTAGACTCTGGAAATAAGTGGTTGCTTCTTGCGTTAAAACAGAGTATGTTTCAGGGATGAGACCTCTGGTCTGAATTTCCCTTCACAAACGAAGTTAAACCCGAGGATCAGTGACTTCATACAAGGAAGAGTTCAGTTCTGGTAAACCCAGTGAATTTTGGGCTCAAATGATTTTTCGCAGTTCACGAACCCAGAACTATTCTCACTATTAACTAAAGAGCAATTATGTAAGCAGAGCTTTGGTTTGTATCAGTTTCATAAGCATAGTTGAACTAAGTATGGTCCGTATGAGAAGGAAATACAGTACAATTTTCAGGGTATGCTCATGGTTCTTGATGTATTGGAGCTGATGGAAAGAAGAGCTTGCTTCTTGCATGAAATTGAGTGTGTTTCATGGATGAGAACACTGGTCTGAATTTCCCTTCAGAAACGGAGTTAAACCCCAGGATCTGTGTCTTCCTCCAAGCAAGAGTTCATTTCTGGTAAACCCAGTGAATTTTGGGCTCAAATGATTTTACACAGTTCACGAAGCCAACGCTATTCTCAGTATTAACTAAAGAACATTTATGTAAGAGGAGCTGTGGTTTGTGTCAGTTTCATAAGCAGAGTTGAACTACATATGTTCAGTATGAGTAGGAAACACTGTTCTTTTTTTCTGGGCATGCTCATGGTTCTTGATGTGTTGGAGCCGCTGGAAAGAAGAGCTTGCTTCTTGTGTGAAAACAGACTGTGTATCATGGATGATAACACTGTTCTGAATTTCCCTTCAGAAATGGAGTTAAACCCAAGGATCTGTTTCTTCCTACAAGCAAAGTTCATTTCTGGTAAACCCAGTGAATTTTGGGCTCAAATGATTTTACACAGTTCACGAACATAAAGCTATTCTCAGTATTAAATAAAGAACATGTATGTAAGAGGAGGTGTGGTTTGTTTCAGTCTCATAAGCAGAGTAGAACTACATATGGTCCGTATGAGTAGGAAACACAGTTCTTTTATTCTGGGCATGATCATGGTTCGTACTCTATTGTAGATGCTGGATAGAAGAGGATGATTCTTGCCTTAAAACATAGTGTTTTTCAGGGATGAGATTTCTGGTCTGAATTTGCCTTCAGAAACGGAGTTAAACCCTAGGATCTGTGTCTTCCTACAAGGAAGAGTTCATTTCTGGTAAACCCAGTGAATTTTGGGCTCAATTTATGCTTTACAGTTCACGAACCCAACGCGGTTCTCACTATTAACTAAAGAGCACTTATGTAAGCAGAGCTTTGGTTTGTATCAGTTTCATAAGCATAGTTGAACTAAGTATGGTCCGTATGAGTACGAAACACAGTACAATTTTCAGGGTATGCTCATGGTTCTTCATGTATTGAAGCCGATGGAAAGAAGAGCTTGCTTCTTGCATGAAATTGAATGTGTTTCATGGATGAGAACACTGGTCTGAATTTCCCTTCAGAAACGGAGTTAAACCCTAGGATCTGTTTCTTCCTCCAAGCAAGAGTTCATTTCTGGTAAACCCAGTGAATTTTAGGCTCAAATGATTTTTCGCAGTTCACGAACCCAGCGCTATTCTCACTATTAACTAAAGAGCAATTATGTAAGCAGAGCTTTGGTTTGTATCAGTTTCATAAGCATAGTTGATCTAAGTATGGTCCGTATGAGAAGGAAATACAGTACAATTTTCAGGGTATGCTCATGGTTCTTGATGTATTGGAGCTGATGGAAAGAAGAGCTTACTTCTTGCATGAAATTGAGTGTGTTTCATGGATGAGAACACTGGTGTGAATTTCCCTTCAGAAACGGAGTTAAACCCCAGGATCTGTGTCTTCCTACAAGCAAGAGTTCCTTTCTCGTAAACCCAGGGAATTTGGGCTCAAATGATTTTACAGTGTTCACGAACACAACGCTATTCTCAGTATTAACTAAAGAACATTTATGTAAGAGGAGCTGTGGTTTGTGTCAGTTTCATAAGCACAGTTGAACTACATATGTTCAGTATGAGTAGGAAACACTGTTCTTTTTTTCTGGGCATGCTCATGGTTCTTGATGTGTTGGAGCCGCTGGAAAGAAGAGCTTGCTTCTTGCGTGAAAACAGACTGTGTACCATGGATGAGAACACTGGTCCAAATTTCCCTTCAGAAATGGAGTTTAACCCCAGGATCTGTGTCTTCCTACAAGCAAAGTTCATTTCTGGTAAACCCATTGACTTTTTGGCTCAAATGATTTTACACAGTTCATGAACCCAAAGCTATTCTCAGTATTAACTAAAGAACATTTATGTAAGTAGAGCTGTGGTTTGTTTGAGTTTCATAAGCAGAGTTGAACTACATATGGTCCGCATGAGTAGGAAACACAGTTCTTTTTTTCAGGGCATGCTCATGGTTCTTGCTGTATTTTAGACTCCGGAAAGAAGTGGTTGCTTCTTGTGTTAAAACAGAGTATGTTTCAGGGATGAGAACTCTGGTCTGAATTTCCCTTCACAAACGAAGTTAAACCCGAGGATCAGTGACTTCATACAAGGAAGAGTTCAGTTCTGGTAAACCCAGTGAATTTTGGGCTCAAATGATTTTTCGCAGTTCACGAACCCAGCGCTATTCTCACTATTAACTAAAGAGCAATTATGTAAGCAGAGCTTTGGTTTGTATCAGTTTCATAAGCATAGTTGATCTAAGTATGGTCCGTATGAGAAGGAAATACAGTACAATTTTCAGGGTATGCTCATGGTTCTTGATGTATTGGAGCTGATGGAAAGAAGAGATTACTTCTTGCATGAAATTGAGTGTGTTTCATGGATGAGAACACTGGTGTGAATTTCCCTTCAGAAACGGAGTTAATCCCCAGGATCTGTGTCTTCCTCCAAGCAAGAGTTCATTTCTGGTAAACCCAGTGAATTTTGGGCTCAAATGATTTTACACAGTTCACGAAGCCAACGCTATTCTCAGTATTAACTAAAGAACATTTATGTAAGAGGAGCTGTGGTTTGTGTCAGTTTCATGAGCAGAGTTGAACTACATTTGTTCCGTATGAGTAGGAAACACAGTTCTTTTTTTCAGGACATGCTCATGGTTCTTGCTGTATTTTAGACTCTGGAATGAAGAGCTTGCTTCTTGCCTGAAAACAGAGTGTGTACCATGAATGAGAACACTGGTCTGAATTTCCCTCCAGAAATGGAGTTAAACCCCAGGATCTGTTTCTTCCTACAAGCAAAGTTCATTTCTGGTAAACCCAGTGAATTTTGGGCTCAAATGATTTTACACAGTTCACGAACAAAAAGCTATTCTCAGTATTAAATAAAGAACATTTATGTAAGAGGAGGTGTGGTTTGTTTCAGTCTCATAAGCAGAGTTGAACTACATATGGTCCATATGATTAGGAAACACAGTTCTTTTTTTCTGGGCATGATCATGGTTCGTACTCTATTGTAGATGCTGGATAGAAGAGGATGATTCTTGCCTTAAAACATAGTGTTTTTCAGGGATGAGATTTCTGGTCTGAATTTGCCTTCAGAAACGGAGTTAAACAGCAGGATCTGTGTCTTCCTACAAGCAAGCGTTCATTTCTGGTAAACCCAGGGAATTTTGGGCTCAAATGATTTTACAGTGTTCACGAACACAATGCTATTCTCAGTATTAACTAAAGAACATTTATGTAAGAGGAGCTGTGGTTTGTGTCAGTTTCAGAAGCAAAGTTGAACTACATATGTTCTGTATGAGTAGGAAACACTGTTCTTTTTTTCTGGGCATGCTCATGGTTCTTGATGTATTGGAGCCGATGGAAAGAAGAGCTTGATTCTTGCATGAAAACAGAGTGTGTATCATGGATGAGAACACTGGTCTGAATTCCCTTCAGAAACGGAGTTAAACCCCAGGATCTGTGTCTTCCTACAAGCAAGAGTTCCTTTCTTGTAAACCCAGTGAATTTTGGGCTCAAATGATTTTACACAGTTCACAAACCCAAAGCTATTCTAGGTATTAACTAAAGGACATTTATGTAAGAGGAGCTGTGGTTTGTTTCAGTTTTATGAGCAGAGTTGAACTACATTTGTTCCGTATGAGTAGGAAACACAGTTCTTTTTTTCAGGACATGCTCATGGTTTTTGCTGTATTTTAGACTCTGGAATGAAGAGCTTGCTTCTTGCCTGAAAACAGAGTGTGTACCATGAATGAGAACACTGGTCTGAATTTCCCTCCAGAAATGGAGTTAAACCCCAGTATCTGTGTCTTCCTACAAGCAGGAGTTCATTTCAGGTAAACACAGTGAATTTTGGGGTCAATTGATTTTTCGCAGTTCACGAACCCAGCGCGATTCTCACTATTAACTAAAGAGCACTTATGTAAGAGGAGCTGTTTGTTGTTTCAGTTTCTTAAGGAGAGTTGAACTACATATAGTCCGTATGAGTAGGATACACAGGTCTTTTTTTCTGGAAATGCTCATGGTTCTTGCTGTATATTAGACTCAGGAAGGAAGAGCTTGCTTCTTCGTTAAAACAGAGTGTGTTTCAGGGATGAGAACACTGGTCTCAATTTCCCTTCAGAAATGGAGTTAAACCCCAGGATCTGTGTCTTTCTACAAGCAAGAGTTCATTTCTGGTAAACCCAGTGAATTTTTGGCTCAAATGATTTTACAGTGTTCACGAACACAACGCTATCCTCAGTATTAACTAAAGAACATTTATGTAAGAGGAGCTGTGGTTTGTGTCAGTTTCATAAGCAGACTTGAAGTACAAATGGTCCGTATGAGTAGGAAACAATGTTCTTTTTTTCTGGGCATGCTCATGGTTCTTGATGTGTTGGAGCCGCTGGAAAGAAGAGCTTGCTTCTTGTGTGAAAACAGAGTGTGTATCATGGATGAGAACACTGGTCTGAATTTCCCTTCAGAAATGCGGTTAAACCCCAGGATCTGTGTCTTCCTACAAGCAAGAGTTCATTTCTGGTAAACCCAGTGAATTTTGGGCTCAAATGATTTTACACAGTTCACGAAAACAAAGCTATTCTCAGTATTAACTAAAGAGCATTTACGTAAGCGGAGCTGTGGTTTGTATCAGTTTCATAAGCAGAGTTGAACTACATATGGTCCATATGAGTAGGAAACACTGTTCTTTTTTTCTGGGCATGCTCATGGTTCCTGATGTATTGGAGCCGATGGATAGAAGAGCTTGCTTCTTGCATGAAATTGAGTGTGTTTCATGGATGAGAACACTGGTCTGAATTTCCCTTCAGAAACAGAGTTAAACCCCAGGATCTGTGTCTTCCTCCAAGCAAGAGTTCATTTCTGGTAAACCCAGTGAATTTTGGGCTCAAATGATTTTACACAGTTCACGAAGCCAACGCTATTCTCATTATTATCTAAAGAGCATTTATGTAAGAGGAGCTGTGGTTTGTTTCAGTTTCTTAAGCAGAGTTGAACTACGTATGGTCCGTATGAATAGGAAACACAGTTCTTTTTTTCTGGACATGCTCATGGTTCTTGATGTGTTGGAGCCGCTGGAAAGAAGAGCTTGCTTCTTGTGTGACAACAGACTGTGTATCATGGATGAGAACACTGGTCTAAATTTCCATTCAGAAATGGAGTGAACCCCAGGATCTGTGTCTTCCTACAAGCAAAGTTCATTTCTGGTAAACACAGTGAATTTTGGGCTCAAATGATTTTACACAGTTCACGAACATAAAGCTATTCTCAGTATTAAATAAAGAACATTTATGTAAGAGGAGCTGTGGTTTGTTTCAGTCTCATAAGCAGAGTTGAACTACATATGGTCCGTATGAGTAGGAAACACAGTCCTTTTTTTTGGGCATGATCATGGTTCGTACTGGATTGTAGATGCTGGAAAGAAGAGGATGATTCTTGCCTTAAAACAGAGTGTTTTTCAGGGATGAGATTTCTGGTCTGAATTTGCCTTCAGAAACGGAGTTAAACACCAGGATCTGTGTCTTCCTACAAGCAAGAGTTCCTTTCTTGTAAACCCAGTGAATTTTGGGCTCAAATGATTTTACACAGTTCACAAACCCAAAGCTATTCTAGGTATTAACTAAAGGACATTTATGTAAGAGGAGCTGTGGTTTGTTTCAGTTTCATGAGCAGAGTTGAACTACATTTGTTCCCTATGAGTAGGAAACAAAGTTCTTTTTTTCAGGACATGCTCATGGTTCTTGCTGTATTTTAGACTCTGGAATGAAGAGCTTGCTTCTTGCCTGAAAACAGAGTGTGTATCATGGATGAGAACACTGGTCTGAATTTCTCTTCAGAAACGGAGTTAAACCCCAGGATCTGTGTCTTCCTACAAGCAAGAGTTCCTTTCTCGTAAACCCAGGGAATTTGGGCTCAAATGATTTTACAGTGTTCACGAACACAACGCTATTCTCAGTATTAACTAAAGAACTTTTATGTAAGAGGAGCTGTGGTTTGTGTCAGTTTCATAAGCACAGTTGAACTACATATGTTCAGTATGAGTAGGAAACACTGTTCTTTTTTTCTGGGCATGCTCATGGTTCTTGATGTGTTGGAGCCGCTGGAAAGAAGAGCTTGCTTCTTGCGTGAAAACAGACTGTGTACCATGGATGAGAACACTGGTCCGAATTTCCCTTCAGAAATGGAGTTTAACCCCAGGATCTGTGTCTTCCTACAAGCAAAGTTCATTTCTGGTAAACCCATTGACTTTTTGGCTCAAATGATTTTACACAGTTCATGAACCCAAAGCTATTCTCAGTATTAACTAAAGAACATTTATGTAAGTAGAGCTGTGGTTTGTTTGAGTTTCATAAGCAGAGTTGAACTACATATGGTCCGCATGAGTAGGAAACACAGTTCTTTTTTTCAGGGCATGCTCATGGTTCTTGCTGTATTTTAGACTCCGGAAAGAAGTGGTTGCTTCTTGTGTTAAAACAGAGTATGTTTCAGGGATGAGAACTCTGGTCTGAATTTCCCTTCACAAACGAAGTTAAACCCGAGGATCAGTGACTTCATACAAGGAAGAGTTCATTTCTGGTAAACCCAGTGAATTTTGGGCTCAAATGATTTTTCGCAGTTCACGAACCCAGCGCTATTCTCACTATTAACTAAAGAGCAATTATGTAAGCAGAGCTTTGGTTTGTATCAGTTTCATAAGCATAGTTGATCTAAGTATGGTCCGTATGAGAAGGAAATACAGTACAATTTTCAGGGTATGCTCATGGTTCTTGATGTATTGGAGCTGATGGAAAGAAGAGCTTACTTCTTGCATGAAATTGAGTGTGTTTCATGGATGAGAACACTGGTGTGAATTTCCCTTCAGAAACGGAGTTAAACCCCAGGATCTGTGTCTTCCTCCAAGCAAGAGTTCATTTCTGGTAAACCCAGTGAATTTTGGGCTCAAATGATTTTACACAGTTCACGAAGCCAACGCTATTCTCATTATTAACTAAAGAGCATTTATGTAAGAGGAGCTGTGGTTTGTTTCAGTTTCTTAAGCAGAGTTGAACTACATATGGTCCGTATGAGTAGGAAACACAGTTCTTTATTTCTGGACATGCTCATGGTTCTTGATGTGTTGGAGCCGCTGGAAAGAAGAGCTTGCTTCTTGTGTGACAACAGACTGTGTATCATGGATGAGAACACTGGTCTAAATTTCCCTTCAGAAATGGAGTGAAACCCCAGGA
The DNA here is from genome assembly GCA_949786405.1 of Onychomys arenicola. NCBI lineage: Eukaryota > Metazoa > Chordata > Mammalia > Rodentia > Cricetidae > Onychomys > Onychomys arenicola. Next base: position 233,212 of record CATKUM010000035.1, read on the forward strand.
TCTGTGTCTTCCTACAAGCAAAGTTCATTTCTGGTAAACACAGTGAATTTTGGGCTCAAATGATTTTACACAGTTCACGAACATAAAGCTATTCTCAGTATTAAATAAAGAACATTTATGTAAGAGGAGCTGTGGTTTGTTTCAATCTCATAAGCAGAGTTGAACTACATATGGTCCGTATGAGTAGGAAACACAGTCCTTTTTTTCTGGGCATGATCATGGTTCGTACTGGATTGTAGACGCTGGAAAGAAGAGGATGATTCTTGCCTTAAAACAGAGTGTTTTTCAGGGATGAGATTTCTGGTCTGAATTTGCCTTCAGAAACGGAGTTAAACCCTAGGATCTGTGTCTTCCTACAAGCAAGAGTTCATTTATGGTAAACCCAGTGAATTTTGGGCTCAATTTATGCTTTGCAGTTCACGAACCCAACGCGGTTCTCACTATTAACTAAAGAGCACTTACGTAAGCGGAGCTGTGGTTTGTATCAGTTTCAAAAGCAGAGTTGAACTACATATGGTCCATATGAGTAGGAAACACTGTTCTTTTTTCTGGGCATGCTCATGGTTCTTGATGTATTGGAGCCGATGGAAAGAAGAGCTTGCTTCTTGCATGAAAACAGAGTGTGTATCATGGATGAGAACACTGGTCTGAATTTCCCGTTAGAAACGGAGTTAAACACCAGGATCTGTGTCTTCCTACAAGCAAGAGTTCCTTTCTTGCAAACCCAGTGAATTTTGGGCTCAAATGATTTTACACAGTTCACAAACCCAAAGCTATTCTAGGTATTAACTAAAGGACATTTATGTAAGAGGAGCTGTGGTTTGTTTCAGTTTTATGAGCAGAGTTGAACTACATTTGTTCCGTATGAGTAGGAAACAAAGTTCTTTTTTTCAGGACATGCTCATGGTTCTTGCTGTATTTTAGACTCTGGAATGAAGAGCTTGCTTCTTGCCTGAAAACAGAGTGTGTATCATGGATGAGAACACTGGTCTGAATTTCTCTTCAGAAACGGAGTTAAACCCCAGGATCTGTGTCTTCCTACAAGCAAGAGTTCCTTTCTCGTAAACCCAGGGAATTTGGGCTCAAATGATTTTACAGTGTTCACGAACACAACGCTATTCTCAGTATTAACTAAAGAACTTTTATGTAAGAGGAGCTGTGGTTTGTGTCAGTTTCATAAGCACAGTTGAACTACATATGTTCAGTATGAGTAGGAAACACTGTTCTTTTTTTCTGGGCATGCTCATGGTTCTTGATGTGTTGGAGCCGCTGGAAAGAAGAGCTTGCTTCTTGCGTGAAAACAGACTGTGTACCATGGATGAGAACACTGGTCCGAATTTCCCTTCAGAAATGGAGTTTAACCCCAGGATCTGTGTCTTCCTACAAGCAAAGTTCATTTCTGGTAAACCCATTGACTTTTTGGCTCAAATGATTTTACACAGTTCATGAACCCAAAGCTATTCTCAGTATTAACTAAAGAACATTTATGTAAGTAGAGCTGTGGTTTGTTTGAGTTTCATAAGCAGAGTTGAACTACATATGGTCCGCATGAGTAGGAAACACAGTTCTTTTTTTCAGGGCATGCTCATGGTTCTTGCTGTATTTTAGACTCCGGAAAGAAGTGGTTGCTTCTTGTGTTAAAACAGAGTATGTTTCAGGGATGAGAACTCTGGTCTGAATTTCCCTTCACAAACGAAGTTAAACCCGAGGATCAGTGACTTCATACAAGGAAGAGTTCAGTTCTGGTAAACCCAGTGAATTTTGGGCTCAAATGATTTTTCGCAGTTCACGAACCCAGCGCTATTCTCACTATTAACTAAAGAGCAATTATGTAAGCAGAGCTTTGGTTTGTATCAGTTTCATAAGCATAGTTGATCTAAGTATGGTCCGTATGAGAAGGAAATACAGTACAATTTTCAGGGTATGCTCATGGTTCTTGATGTATTGGAGCTGATGGAAAGAAGAGCTTACTTCTTGCATGAAATTGAGTGTGTTTCATGGATGAGAACACTGGTGTGAATTTCCCTTCAGAAACGGAGTTAAACCCCAGGATCTGTGTCTTCCTCCAAGCAAGAGTTCATTTCTGGTAAACCCAGTGAATTTTGGGCTCAAATGATTTTACACAGTTCACGAAGCCAACGCTATTCTCAGTATTAACTAAAGAACATTTATGTAAGAGGAGCTGTGGTTTGTGTCAGTTTCATAAGCAGAGTTGAACTACATATGTTCAGTATGAGTAGGAAACACTGTTCTTTTTTTCTGGGCATGCTCATGGTTCTTGATGTGTTGGAGCCGCTGGAAAGAAGAGCTTGCTTCTTGTGTGAAAACAGACTGTGTATCATGGATGATAACACTGTTCTGAATTTCCCTTCAGAAATGGAGTTAAACCCCAGGATCTGTTTCTTCCTACAAGCAAAGTTCATTTCTGGTAAACCCAGTGAATTTTGGGCTCAAATGATTTTACACAGTTCACGAACAAAAAGCTATTCTCAGTATTAAATAAAGAACATTTATGTAAGAGGAGGTGTGGTTTGTTTCAGTCTCATAAGCAGAGTTGAACTACATATGGTCCGTATGATTAGGAAACACAGTTCTTTTTTTCTGGGCATGATTATGGTTCGTACTCTATTGTAGATGCTGGATAGAAGAGGATGATTCTTGCCTTAAAACATAGTGTTTTTCAGGGATGAGATTTCTGGTCTGAATTTGCCTTCAGAAACGGAGTTAAACAGCAGGATCTGTGTCTTCCTACAAGCAAGCGTTCATTTCTGGTAAACCCAGGGAATTTTGGGCTCAAATGATTTTACAGTGTTCACGAACACAATGCTATTCTCAGTATTAACTAAAGAACATTTATGTAAGAGGAGCTGTGGTTTGTGTCAGTTTCAGAAGCAAAGTTGAACTACATATGTTCTGTATGAGTAGGAAACACTGTTCTTTTTTTCTGGGCATGCTCATGGTTCTTGATGTGTTGGAGCCGCTGGAAAGAAGAGCTTGCTTCTTGTATGAAAACAGACTGTGTACCATGGATGAGAACACTGGTCCGAATTTCCCTTCAGAAATGGAGTTTAACCCCAGGATCTGTGTCTTCCTACAAGCAAAGTTCATTTCTGGTAAACCCAGTGAATTTTGGGCTCAAATGATTTTACACAGTTCACGAACATAAAGCTATTCTCAGTATTAAATAAAGAACATTTATGTAAGAGGAGCTGTGGTTTGTTTCAGTCTCATAAGCAGAGTTGAACTACATATGGTCCATATGAGTAGGAAACACTGTTCTTTTTTTCTGGGCATGCTCATGGTTCTTGATGTATTGGAGCCGATGGAAAGAAGAGCTTGATTCTTGCATGAAAACAGAGTGTGTATCATGGATGAGAACACTGGTCTGAATTCCCTTCAGAAACGGAGTTAAACCCCAGGATCTGTGTCTTCCTACAAGCAAGAGTTCCTTTCTTTTAAACCCAGTGAATTTTGGGCTCAAATGATTTTACACAGTTCACAAACCCAAAGCTATTCTAGGTATTAACTAAAGGACATTTATGTAAGAGGAGCTGTGGTTTGTTTCAGTTTTATGAGCAGAGTTGAACTACATTTGTTCCGTATGAGTCGGAAACACAGTTCTTTTTTTCAGGACATGCTCATGGTTTTTGCTGTATTTTAGACTCTGGAATGAAGAGCTTGCTTCTTGCCTGAAAACAGAGTGTGTACCATGAATGAGAACACTGGTCTGAATTTCCCTCCAGAAATGGAGTTAAACCCCAGTATCTGTGTCTTCCTACAAGCAGGAGTTCATTTCAGGTAAACACAGTGAATTTTGGGGTCAATTGATTTTTCGCAGTTCACGAACCCAGCGCGATTCTCACTATTAACTAAAGAGCACTTATGTAAGAGGAGCTGTTTGTTGTTTCAGTTTCTTAAGCAGAGTTGAACTACATATAGTCCGTATGAGTAGGATACACAGGTCTTTTTTTCTGGAAATGCTCATGGTTCTTGCTGTATTTTAGACTCAGGAAGGAAGAGCTTGCTTCTTCGTTAAAACAGAGTGTGTTTCAGGGATGAGAACACTGGTCTCAATTTCCCTTCAGAAACGGAGTTAAACCCCAGGATCTGTGTCTTTCTACAAGCAAGAGTTCATTTCTGGTAAACCCAGTGAATTTTTGGCTCAAATGATTTTACAGTGTTCACGAACACAACGCTATCCTCAGTATTAACTAAAGAACATTTATGTAAGAGGAGCTGTGGTTTGTGTCAGTTTCATAAGCAGACTTGAAGTACAAATGGTCCGTATGAGTAGGAAACAATGTTCTTTTTTTCTGGGCATGCTCATGGTTCTTGATGTGTTGGAGCCGCTGGAAAGAAGAGCTTGCTTCTTGTGTGAAAACAGAGTGTGTATCATGGATGAGAACACTGGTCTGAATTTCCCTTCAGAAATGCGGTTAAACCCCAGGATCTGTGTCTTCCTACAAGCAAGAGTTCATTTCTGGTAAACCCAGTGAATTTTGGGCTCAAATGATTTTACACAGTTCACGAAAACAAAGCTATTCTCAGTATTAACTAAAGAGCATTTACGTAAGCGGAGCTGTGGTTTGTATCAGTTTCATAAGCAGAGTTGAACTACATATGGTCCATATGAGTAGGAAACACTGTTCTTTTTTTCTGGGCATGCTCATGGTTCCTGATGTATTGGAGCCGATGGATAGAAGAGCTTGCTTCTTGCATGAAATTGAGTGTGTTTCATGGATGAGAACACTGGTCTGAATTTCCCTTCAGAAACGGAGTTAAACCCCAGGATCTGTGTCTTCCTCCAAGCAAGAGTTCATATCTGGTAAACCCAGTGAATTTTGGGCTCAAATGATTTTACACAGTTCACGAAGCCAACGCTATTCTCATTATTATCTAAAGAGCATTTATGTAAGAGGAGCTGTGGTTTGTTTCAGTTTCTTAAGCAGAGTTGAACTACGTATGGTCCGTATGAGTAGGAAACACAGTTCTTTTTTTCTGGACATGCTCATGGTTCTTGATGTGTTGGAGCCGCTGGAAAGAAGAGCTTGCTTCTTGTGTGACAACAGACTGTGTATCATGGATGAGAACACTGGTCTAAATTTCCATTCAGAAATGGAGTGAACCCCAGGATCTGTGTCTTCCTACAAGCAAAGTTCATTTCTGGTAAACACAGTGAATATTGGGCTCAAATGATTTTACACAGTTCACGAACATAAAGCTATTCTCAGTATTAAATAAAGAACATTTATGTAAGAGGAGCTGTGGTTTGTTTCAGTCTCATAAGCAGAGTTGAACTACATATGGTCCGTATGAGTAGGAAACACAGTCCTTTTTTTTGGGCATGATCATGGTTCGTACTGGATTGTAGATGCTGGAAAGAAGAGGATGATTCTTGCCTTAAAACAGAGTGTTTTTCAGGGATGAGATTTCTGGTCTGAATTTGCCTTCAGAAACGGAGTTAAACCCCAGGATCTGTGTCTTCCTAGAAGCAAGAGTTCCTTTCTCGTAAACCCAGTGAATTTTGGGCTCAAATGATTTTACACAGTTCACAAACCCAAAGCTATTCTAGGTATTAACTAAAGGACATTTATGTAAGAGGAGCTGTGGTTTGTTTCAGTTTCATGAGCAGAGTTGAACTACATTTGTTCCGTATGAGTAGGAAACACAGTTCTTTTTTTCAGGACATGCTCATGGTTCTTGCTGTATTTTAGACTCTGGAATGAAGAGCTTGCTTCTTGCCTGAAAACAGAGTGTGTACCATGAATGAGAACACTGGTCTGAATTTCCCTCCAGAAATGGAGTTAAACCCCAGTATCTGTGTCTTCCTACAAGCAGGAGTTCATTTCAGGTAAACACAGTGAATTTTGGGGTCAATTGATTTTTCGCAGTTAACGAACCCAACGCGGTTCTCACTATTAACTAAAGAGCACTTATGTAAGCAGAGCTTTGGTTTGTATCAGTTTCATAAGCATAGTTGAACTAAGTATGGTCCGTATGAGTACGAAACACAGTACAATTTTCAGGGTATGCTCATGGTTCTTCATGTATTGGAGCCGATGGAAAGAAGAGCTTGCTTCTTGCATGAAATTGAGTGTGTTTCATGGATGAGAACACTGGTCTGAATTTCCCTTCAGAAACGGAGTTAAACCCCAGGATCTGTGTCTTCCTCCAAGCAAGAGTTCATTTCTGGTAAACCCAGTGAATTTTGGGCTCAAATGATTTTACACAGTTCACGAAGCCAACGCTATTCTCATTATTAACTAAAGAGCATTTATGTAAGAGGAGCTGTGGTTTGTTTCAGTTTCTTAAGCAGAGTTGAACTACATATGGTCCGTATGAGTAGGAAACACAGTTCTTTATTTCTGGACATGCTCATGGTTCTTGATGTGTTGGAGCCGCTGGAAAGAAGAGCTTGCTTCTTGTGTGACAACAGACTGTGTATAATGGATGAGAACACTGGTCTAAATTTCCCTTCAGAAATGGAGTGAAACCCCAGGATCTGTGTCTTCCTACAAGCAAAGTTCATTTCTGGTAAACACAGTGAATTTTGGGCTCAAATGATTTTACACAGTTCACGAACATAAAGCTATTCTCAGTATTAAATAAAGAACATTTATGTAAGAGGAGCTGTGGTTTGTTTCAGTCTCATAAGCAGAGTTGAACTACATATGGTCCGTATGAGTAGGAAACACAGTCCTTTTTTTCTGGGCATGATCATGGTTCGTACTGGATTGTAGACGCTGGAAAGAAGAGGATGATTCTTGCCTTAAAACAGAGTGTTTTTCAGGGATGAGATTTCTGGTCTGAATTTGCCTTCAGAAACGGAGTTAAACCCTAGGATCTGTGTCTTCCTACAAGCAAGAGTTCATTTCTGGTAAACCCAGTGAATTTTGGGCTCAATTTATGCTTTGCAGTTCACGAACCCAACGCGGTTCTCACTATTAACTAAAGAGCACTTACGTAAGCGGAGCTGTGGTTTGTATCAGTTTCAAAAGCAGAGTTGAACTACATATGGTCCATATGAGTAGGAAACACTGTTCTTTTTTTCTGGGCATGCTCATGGTTCTTGATGTATTGGAGCCGATGGAAAGAAGAGCTTGCTTCTTGCATGAAAACAGAGTGTGTATCATGGATGAGAACACTGGTCTGAATTTCCCGTTAGAAACGGAGTTAAACCCCAGGATCTGTGTCTTCCTACAAGCAAGAGTTCCTTTCTTGTAAACCCATTGACTTTTTGGCTCAAATGATTTTACATAGTTCATGAACCCAAAGCTATTCTCAGTATTAACTAAAGAACATTTATGTAAGTACAGCTGTGGTTTGTTTGAGTTTCATAAGCAGAGTTGAACTACATATGGTCCGGATGAGTAGGAAACACAGTTCTTTTTTTCAGGGCATGCTCATGGTTCTTGCTGTATTTTAGACTCTGGAAAGATGTGGTTGCTTCTTGCGTTAAAAGAGAGTATGTTTCAGGGATGAGAACTCTGGTCTGAATTTCCCTTCACAAACGAAGTTAAACCCGAGGATCAGTGACTTCATACAAGGAAGAGTTCAGTTCTGGTAAACCCAGTGAATTTTGGGCTCAAATGATTTTTCGCAGTTCACGAACCCAGTGCTATTCTCACTATTAACTAAAGAGCAATTATGTAAGCAGAGCTTTGGTTTGTATCGGTTTCATAAGCATAGTTGATCTAAGTATGGTCCGTATGAGAAGGAAATACAATACAATTTTCAGGGTATGCTCATGGTTCTTGATGTATTGGAGCTGATGGAAAGAAGATCTTGCTTCTTGCATGAAATTGAGTGTGTTTCATGGATGAGAACAGTGGTCTGAATTTCCCTTCAGAAACGGAGTTAAACCCCAGGATCTGTGTCTTCCTCCAAGCAAGAGTTCATTTCTGGTAAACCCAGTGAATTTTGGGCTCAAATGATTTAACACAGTTCACGAAGCCAACGCTATTCTCAGTATTAACTAAAGAACATTTATGTAAGAGGAGCTGTGGTTTGTGTCAGTTTCATAAGCAGAGTTGAACTACATATGTTCAGTATGAGTAGGAAAGACTGTTCTGTTTTTCTGGGCATGCTCATGGTTCTTGATGTGTTGGAGCCGCTGGAAAGAAGAGCTTGCTTCTTGTGTGAAAACAGACTGTGTATCATGGATGATAACACTGTTCTGAATTTCCCTTCAGAAATGGAGTTAAACCCCAGGATCTGATTCTTCCTAAAGCAAAGTTCATTTCTGGTAAACCCAGTGAATTTTGGGCTCAAATGATTTTACACAGTTCACGAACATAAAGCTATTCTCAGTATTAAATAAAGAACATTTATGTAAGAGGAGCTGTGGTTTGTTTCAGTCTCATAAGCAGAGTTGAACTACATATGGTCTGTATGAGTAGGAAACACAGTTCTTTTTTTCTGGGCATGATCATGGTTCGTACTCTATTGTAGATGCTGGATAGAAGAGGATGATTCTTGCCTTAAAACATAGTGTTTTTCAGGGATGAGATTTCTGGTCTGAATTTGCCTTCAGAAACGGAGTTAAACCCTAGGATCTGTGTCTTCCTACAAGCAAGAGTTCCTTTCTCGTAAACCCAGGGAATTTTGGGCTCAAATGATTTTACAGTGTTCACGAACACAACGCCATTCTCAGTATTAACTAAAGAACATTTATGTAAGAGGAGCTGTGGTTTGTGTCAGTTTCAGAAGCAAAGTTGAACTACATATGTTCAGTATGAGTAGGAAACACTGTTCTTTTTTTCTGGGCATGCTCATGGTTCTTGATGTGTTGGAGCCGCTGGAAAGAAGAGCTTGCTTCTTGCATGAAAACAGACTGTGTACCATGGATGAGAACACTGGTCCGAATTTCCCTTCAGAAATGGAGTTTAACCCCAGGATCTGTGTCTTCCTACAAGCAAAGTTCATTTCTGGTAAACCCAGTGAATTTTGGGCTCAAATGATTTTACACAGTTCACGAACATAAAGCTATTCTCAGTATTAAATAACGAACATTTATGTAAGAGGAGCTGTGGTTTGTTTCTGTCTCATAAGCAGAGTTGAACTACATATGGTCCGTATGAGTAGGAAACACAGTTCTTTTTTTCTGGGCATGATCATGGTTCATACTGTATTGTAGACACTGGAAAGAAGAGGATGATTCTTGCCTTAAAACAGAGTGTTTTTCAGGGATGAGATTTCTGGTCTGAATTTGCCTTCAGAAACGGAGTTAAACCCTAGGATCTGTGTCTTCCTACAAGCAAGAGTTCATTTCTGGTAAACCCAGTGAATTTTGGGCTCAATTGATGCTTTGCAGTTCACGAACCCAACGCGGTTCTCACTATTAACTAAAGAGGACTTACGTAAGGGGAGCTGTGGTTTGTATCAGTTGCATGAGCAGAGTTGAACTACATATGGTCCATATGAGTAGGAAACACTGTTCTTTTTTTCTGGGCATGCTCATGGTTCTTGATGTATTGGAGCCGATGGAAAGAAGAGCTTGATTCTTGCATGAAAACAGAGTGTGTATCATGGATGAGAACACTGGTCTGAATTACCCTTCAGAAACGGAGTTAAACCCCAGGATCTGTGTCTTCCTACAAGCAAGAGTTCATTTCTGGTAAACCCAGTGAATTTTTGGCTCAAATGATTTTACAGTGTTCACGAACACAACGCTATCCTCAGTATTAACTAAAGAACATTTATGTAAGAGAAGCTGTGGTTTGTGTCAGTTTCATAAGCAGACTTGAACTACAAATGGTCCGTATGAGTAGGAAACAATGTTCTTTTTTTCTGGGCATGCTCATGGTTCTTGAAGTGTTGGAGCCGCTGGAAAGAAGAGCTTGCTTCTTGTGTGAAAACAGAGTGTGTATCATGGATGAGAACACTTGTCTGAATTTCCCTTCAGAAATGGAGTTAAACCCCAGGATCTGTGTCTTCCTACAAGCAAGAGTTCATTTCTGGTAAACCCAGTGAATTTTGGGCTCAAATGATTTTACACAGTTCACGAACACAAAGCTATTCTCAGTATTAACTAAAGAGCACTTACGTAAGCAGAGCTGTGGTTTGTATCAGTTTCATAAGCAGAGTTGAAGTACATATGGTCCATATGAGTAGGAAACACTGTTCTTTTTTTCTGGGCATGCTCATGGTTCCTGATGTATTGGAGCCGATGGATAGAAGAGCTTGCTTCTTGCATGAAATTGAGTGTGTTTCATGGATGAGAACACTGGTCTGAATTTCCCTCTAGAAATGGAGTTAAACCCCAGGATCTGTGTCTTCCTACAAGCCAGAGTTCCTTTCTCGTAAACCCAGTGAATTTTGGGCTCAAATGATTTTACACAGTTCACAAACCCAAAGCTATTCTAGGTATTAACTAAAGGACATTTATGTAAGAGGAGCTGTGGTTTGTTTCAGTTTCATGAGCAGAGTTGAACTACATTTGTTCCGTATGAGTAGGAAACACAGTTCTTTTTTTCAGGACATGCTCATGGTTCTTGCTGTATTTTAGACTCTGGAATGAAGAGCTTGCTTCTTGCCTCAAAACAGAGTGTGTACCATGAATGAGAACACTGGTCTGAATTTCCCTCCAGAAATGGAGTTAAACCCCAGTATCTGTGTCTTCCTACAAGCAGGAGTTCATTTCAGGTAAACACAGTGAATTTTGGGGTCAATTGATTTTTCGCAGTTCACGAACCCAACGCGGTTCTCACTATTAACTAAAGAGCACTTATGTAAGCAGAGCTTTGGTTTGTATCAGTTTCATAAGCATAGTTGAACTAAGTATGATCCGTATGAGTACGAAACACAGTACAATTTTCAGGGTATGCTCATGGTTCTTCATGTATTGGAGCCGATGGAAAGAAGAGCTTGCTTCTTGCATGAAATTGAGTGTGTTTCATGGATGAGAACACTGGTCTGAGTTTCCCTTCAGAAACGGAGTTAAACCCCAGGATCTGTGTCTTCCTCCAAGCAAGAGTTCATTTCTGGTAAACCCAGTGAATTTTGGGCTCAAATGATTTTACACAGTTCACGAACACAAAGCTATTCTCAGTATTAACTAAAGAGCACTTACGTAAGCGGAGCTGTGGTTTGTATCAGTTTCATAAGGAGAGTTGAACTACATATGGTCCATATGAGTAGGAAACACTGTTCTTTTTTTCTGGGCATGCTCATGGTTCCTGATGTATTGGAGCCGATGGATAGAAGAGCTTGCTTCTTGCATGAAATTGAGTGTGTTTCATGGATGAGAACACTGGTCTGAATTTCCCTTCAGAAACGGAGTTAAACCCCAGGATCTGTGTCTTCCTCCAAGCAAGAGTTCATTTCAGGTAAACCCAGTGAATTTTGGGCTCAAATGATTTTACACAGTTCACGAAGCCAACACTATTCTCATTATTAACTAAAGAGCATTTATGTAAGAGGAGCTGTGGTTTGTTTCAGTTTCTTAAGCAGAGTTGAACTACATATGGTCCGTATGAGTAGGAAACACAGTTCTTTTTTTCTGGACATGCTCATGGTTCTTGATGTGTTGGAACCGCTGGAAAGAAGAGCTTGCTTCTTGTGTGACAACAGACTGTGTATCATGGATGAGAACACTGGTCTAAATTTCCCTTCAGAAATGGAGTGAAACCCCAGGATCTGTGTCTTCCTACAAGCAAAGTTCATTTCTGGTAAACACAGTGAATTTTGGGCTCAAATGATTTTACACAGTTCACGAACATAAAGCTATTCTCAGTATTAAATAAAGAACATTTATGTAAGAGGAGCTGTGGTTTGTTTCAGTCTCATAAGCAGAGTTGAACTACATATGGTCCGTATGAGTAGGAAACACAGTTCTTTTTTTCTGGGCATGAGCATGGTTCGTACTGTATTGTAGACGCTGGAAAGAAGAGGATGATTCTTGCCTTAAAACAGAGTGTTTTTCAGGGATGAGATTTCTGGTCTGAATTTGCCTTCAGAAACGGAGTTAAACCGTAGGATCTGTGTCTTCCTACAAGCAAGAGTTCATTTCTGGTAAACCCAGTGAATTTTGGGCTCAATTTATGCTTTGCAGTTCACGAACCCAACGCGGTTCTCACTATTAACTAAAGAGCACTTACGTAAGCAGAGCTGTGGTTTGTATCAGTTTCATAAGCAGAGTTGAACTACATATGGTCCATATGAGTAGGAAACACTTTTCTTTTTTTCTGGGCATGCTCATGGTTCTTGATGTATTGGAGCCGATGGAAAGAAGAGCTTGCTTCTTGCATGAAAACAGAGTGTGTATCATGGATGAGAACACTGGTCTGAATTTCTCTTCAGAAACGGAGTTAAACCCCAGGATCTGTGTCTTCCTACAAGCCAGAGTTCCTTTCTCGTAAACCCAGTGAATTTTGGGCTCAAATGATTTTACACAGTTCACAAACCCAAAGCTATTCTAGGTATTAACTAAAGGACATTTATGTAAGAGGAGCTGTGGTTTGTTTCAGTTTCATGAGCAGAGTTGAACTACATTTGTTCCTTATGAGTAGGAAACACAGTTCTTTTTTTAAGGACATGCTCATGGTTCTTGCTGTATTTTAGACTCTGGAATGAAGAGCTTGCTTCTTGCCTCAAAACAGAGTGTGTACCATGAATGAGAACACTGGTCTGAATTTCCCTCCAGAAATGGAGTTAAACCCCAGTATCTGTGTCTTCCTACAAGCAGGAGTTCATTTCAGGTAAACACAGTGAATTTTGGGGTCAATTGATTTTTCGCAGTTCACGAACCTGCGCGATTCTCACTATTAACTAAAGAGCACTTATGTAAGAGGAGCTGTGGTTTGTTTCAGTTTCTTAAGCAGAGTTGAACTACATATGGTCCATATGAGTAGGAAACTCAGGTCTTTTTTTCTGGAAATGCTCATGGTTCTTGCTGTATTTTAGACTCAGGAAGGAAGAGCTTGCTTCTTCGTTAAAACAGAGTGTGTTTCAGGGATGAGAACACTGGTCTCAATTTCCTTTCAGAAACGGAGTTAAACCCCAGGATCTGTGTCTTTCTACAAGCAAGAGTTCATTTCTGGTAAACACAGTGAATTTTTGGCTCATATGATTTTACAGTGTTCACGAACACAACGCTATTTTCAGTATTAACTAAAGAACATTTATGTAAGAGGAGCTGTGGTTTGTGTCAGTTTCATAAGCAGACTTGAACTACAAATGGTCCGTATGAGTAGGAAACAATGTTCGTTTTTTCTGGGCATGCTCATGGTTCTTGATGTGTTGGAGCCGCTGGAAAGAAGAGCTTGCTTCTTGTGTGAAAACAGAGTGTGTGTCATGGATGAGAACACTGGTCTGAATTTCCCTTCAGAAATGGAGTTAAACCCCAGGATCTGTGTCTTCCTACAAGCAAGAGTTCATTTCTGGTAAACCCAGTGAATTTTGGGCTCAAATGATTTTACACAGTTCACGAACACAAAGCTATTCTCAGTATTAACTAAAGAACATTCATGTAAGAGGAGCTGTGGTTTGTTTCAGTCTCATAAGCAGAGTTGAACTACATATGGTCCGTATGAGTAGGAAACACAGTTCTTTTTTTCTGGGCATGATCATGGTTCGTACTCTATTGTAGATGCTGGATAGAAGAGGATGATTCTTGCCTTAAAACATAGTGTTTTTCAGGGATGAGGTTTCTGGTCTGAATTTGCCTTCAGAATCGGAGTTAAACCCTAGGATCTGTGTCTTCCTACAAGCAAGAGTTCATTTCTGGTAAACCCAGTGAATTTTGGGCTCAATTTATGCTTTGCAGTTCACGAACCCAACGCGGTTCTCACTATTAACTAAAGAGCACTTATGTAAGCAGAGCTTTGGTTTGTATCAGTTTCATAAGGATAGTTGAACTAAGTATGGTCCGTATGAGTACGAAACACAGTACAATTTTCAGGGTATGCTCATGGTTCTTCATGTATTGGAGCCGATGGAAAGAAGAGCTTGCTTCTTGCATGAAATTGAGTGTGTTTCATGGATGAGAACACTGGTCTGAATTTCCCTTCAGAAACGGAGTTAAACCCCAGGATCTGTGTCTTCCTCCAAGCAAGAGTTCATTTCTGGTAAACCCAGTGAATTTTGGGCTCAAATGATTTTACACAGTTCACGAAGCCAACGCTATTCTCATTATTAACTAAAGAGCATTTATGTAAGAGGAGCTGTGGTTTGTTTCAGTTTCTTAAGCAGAGTTGAACTACATATGGTCCGCATGAGTAGGAAACACAGTTCTTTTTTTCTGGACATGCTCATGGTTCTTGATGTGTTGGAGCCGCTGGAGAGAAGAGCTTGCTTCTTGTGTGACAAGAGACTGTGTATCATGGATGAGAACACTGGTCTGAATTTCCCTTCAGAAATGGAGTTAAACCCCAGGATCTGTGTCTTCCTACAAGCAAGAGTTCATTTCTGGTAAACCCAGTGAATTTTGGGCTCAAATGATTTTACACAGTTCACGAACACAAAGCTATTCTCAGTATTAACTAAAGAACATTCATGTAAGAGGAGCTGTGGTTTGTTTCAGTCTCATAAGCAGAGTTGAACTACATATGGTCCGTATGAGTAGGAAACACAGTTCTTTTTTTCTGGGCATGATCATGGTTTGTACTCTAATGTAGACACTGGAAAGAAGAGGATAATTCTTGCCTTAAAACAGAGTGTTTTTCAGGGATGAGATTTCTGGTCTGAATTTGCCTTCAGAAATGGAGTTAAACCCTAGGATCTGTGTCTTCCTACAAGCAGGAGTTCATTTCTGGTAAACCCAGTGAATTTTGGACTCAATTTATGCTTTGCAGTTCACGAACCCAAGGCGGTTCTCACTATTAACTAAAGAGCACTTACGTAAACGGAGCTGTGGTGTGTATCAGTTTCATAAGCAGAGTTGAACTATATATGGTCCGTATGAAGGAAACACAGTTCTATTTTTCTGGGCATGCTCATTGTTCTTGCTGTTTTGGAGAAGCTGGAAGAAGAGCTTGATTCTTGCATTAAAACAGAGCGTGTTTCATGGATGAGAACTCTGGTCTGAATTTCCCTTCAGAAACAGAGCTAAACCCCAGGATCTGTGTCTTCCTACAAGCAAGAGTTCATTTCTGGTAAACCCAGTGAATTTTGGGCTCAAAAGATTTTTCCCAGTTCACGAACCCAACGCGATTCTCACTATTAACTAAAGAGCACTTATGTAAGCAGAGCTTTGGTTTGTATCAGTTTCATAAGCATAGTTGAACTAAGTATGGTCCGTATGAGTACGAAACACAGTTCTTTTTTTCAGGGTATGCTCATGGTTCTTCATGTATTGGAGCCGATGGAAAGAAGAGCTTGCTTCTTGCATGAAATTGAGTGTGTTTCATGGATGAGAACACTGGTCTGAATTTCCCTTCAGAAACGGAGTTAAACCCCCGGATCTGTGTCTTCCTCCAAGCAAAGTTCATTTCTGGTAAACACAGTGAATTTTGGGCTCAAATGATTTTACACAGTTCACGAACATAAAGCTATTCTCAGTATTAAATAAAGAACATTTATGTAAGAGGAGCTGTGGTTTGTTTCAGTCTCATAAGCAGAGTTGAACTACATATGGTCCGTATGAGTAGGAAACACAATTCTTTTTTTCTGGGCATGATCATGGTTCGTACTGTATTTTAGACGCTGGAAAGAAGAGGATGATTCTTGCCTTAAAACAGAGTGTTTTTCAGGGATGAGATTTCTGGTCTGAATTTGCCTTCAGAAACAGAGTTAAACCGTAGGATCTGTGTCTTCCTACAAGCAAGAGTTCATTTCTGGTAAACCCAGTGTATTTGGAACTCAATTTATGCATTGCAGTTCACGAAACCAACGCGGTTCTCACTATTAACTAAAGAGCACTTACGTAAGCGGAGCTGTGGTTTGTATCAGTTTCATAAGCAGAGTTGAACTACATATGGTCCATATGAGTAGGAAACACTGTTCTTTATTTCTGGGCATGCTCATGGTTCTTGATGTATTGGAGCCGATGGAAAGAAGAGCTTGCTTCTTGCATGAAAACAGAGTGTGTATCATGGATGAGAACACTGGTCTGAATTTCCCTTCAGAAACGGAGTTAAACCCCAGGATCTGTGTCTTCCTACAAGCAAGAGTTCCTTTCTCGTAAACCCAGTGAATTTTGGGCTCAAATGATTTTACACAGTTCACAAACCCAAAGCTATTCTAGGTATTAACTAAAGGACATTTATGTAAGAGGAGCTGTGGTTTGTTTCAGTTTCATGAGCAGAGTTGAACTACATTTGTTCCGTATGAGTAGGAAACACAGTTCTTTTTTTCAGGACATGCTCATGGTTCTTGCTGTATTTTAGACTCTGGAATGAAGAGCTTGCTTCTTGCTTGAAAACAGAGTGTGTACCATGAATGAGAACACTGGTCTGAATTTCCCTCCAGAAATGGAGTTAAACCCCAGTATCTGTGTCTTCCTACAAGCAGGAGTTCATTTCAGGTAAATACAGTGAATTTTGGGGTCAATTGATTTTTCGCAGTTCACGAACCAGCGCGATTCTCACTATTAACTAAAGAGCACTTATGTAAGAGGAGCTGTGGATTGTTTCAGTTTCTTAAGCAGAGTTGAACTACATATGGTCCATATGAGTAGGAAACTCAGGTCTTTTTTTCTGGAAATGCTCAAGGTTCTTGCTGTATTTTAGACTCAGGAAGGAAGAGCTTGCTTCTTCGTTAAAACAGAGTGTGTTTCAGGGATGAGAACACTGGTCTCAATTTCCCTTCAGAAACGGAGTTAAACCCCAGGATCTGTGTCTTCCTCCAAGCAAGATTTCATTTCTGGTAAACACAGTGAATTTTTGGCTCATATGATTTTACAGTGTTCACGAACACAACGCTATTTTCAGTATTAACTAAAGAACATTTATGTAAGAGGAGCTGTGGTTTGTGTCAGTTTCATAAGCAGACTTGAACTACAAATGGTCCGTATGAGTAGGAAACAATGTTCTTTTTTTCTGGGCATGCTCATGGTTCTTGATGTGTTGGTGCCGCTGGAAAGAAGAGCTTGCTTCTTGTGTGAAAACAGAGTGTGTGTCATGGATGAGAACACTGGTCTGAATTTCCCTTCAGAAATGGAGTTAAACCCCAGGATCTGTGTCTTCCTACAAGCAAGAGTTCATTTCTGGTAAACCCAGTGAATTTTGGGCTCAAATGACTTTACTCAGTTCACGAACACAAAGCTATTCTCAGTATTAACTAAAGAACATTCATGTAAGAGGAGCTGTGGTTTGTTTCAGTCTCATAAGCAGAGTTGAACTACATATGGTCCGTATGAGTAGGAAACACAGTTCTTTTTTTCTGGGCATGATCATGGTTTGTACTCTATTGTAGATGCTGGATAGAAGAGGATGATTCTTGCCTTAAAACATAGTGTTTTTCAGGGATGAGATTTCTGGTCTGAATTTGCCTTCAGAAATGGAGTTAAACCCTAGGATCTGTGTCTTCCTACAAGCAAGAGTTCATTTCTGGTAAACCCAGTGAATTTTGGGCTCAATTTATGCTTTGCAGTTCACGAACCCAACGCGGTTCTCACTATTAACTAAAGAGCACTTATGTAAGCAGAGCTTTGGTTTGTATCAGTTTCATAAGCATAGTTGAACTAAGTATGGTCCGTATGAGTATGAAACACAGTACAATTTTCAGGGTATGCTCATGGTTCTTCATGTATTGGAGCCGATGGAAAGAAGAGCTTGCTTCTTGCATGAAAGCAGAGTGTGTTTCAGGGATGAGAAGTATGGTCTGAATTTCCCTTCAGAAACGGAGGTAAACCCCAGGATCTGTGTCTTCCTACAAGCAAGAGTTCATTTCTGGTAAACCCAGTGAATTTTGGGCTCAAATGATTTTACACATTTCACGAACCCAAAGCTATTCTCAGTATTAACTAAAGAACATTTATGTAAGAGGAGCTGTGGTTTGTTTCAGGTTCATAAGCAGATTTGAACTACATATGGTCCATGTGAGTAGGAAAAACAGTTCTTTTTTTCTGGGCATGCTCATGGTTCGTACTGTTTTGGAGATGCTGGAAAGAAGAGGATGATTATTGCCTTAAAACAGAGTGTTTTTCAGGGATGAGTATTCTGGTCTGAATTTGCCTTCAGAAGGGAGTTAAACCTCAGGATCTGTGTCTTCCTACAAGCAGGAGTTCATTTCAGGTAAACACAGTGAATTTGGGGTCAATTGATTTTTCGCAGTTCTCGAACCAAACACGATTCTCACTATTAAATAAAGAGCACTTATGTAAGCGGAGCTGTGGTTTGTATCAGTTTCATAAGCAGAGTTGAACTACATATGGTCCGTATGAGTAGGAAACACAGTTCTTTTTTTCTGGGCATGCTCATGGTTCTTGATATATTGGAGCCGCTGGAAAGAAGAGCTTGCTTCTTGAATGAAAACAGAGTGTGTTTCATAGATGCGAACACTGGTCTGACTTTCTCTTCAGAAACAAGGTTAAACCCCAGGATCTGTGTCTTCCTATAAGCAAGAGTTCATTTCTGGTAATCCCAGTGAATTTTGGGCTCAAATGATTTTTCGCAGTTCACGAACCCAACGCTATTCTCACTATTAACTAAAGAGCACTTATGTAAGCAGAGCTTTGGTTTGTATCAGTTTCATAAGCATAGTTGAACTAAGTATGGTCCGTATGAGTACGAAACACAGTACAATTTTCAGGGTATGCTCATGGTTCTTCATGTATTGGAGCCGATGGAAAGAAGAGCTTGCTTCTTGCATGAAATTGAGTGTGTTGAATGGATGAGAACACTGGTCTGAATTTCCCTTCAGAAACGGAGTTAAACCCCAGGATCTGTGTCTTACTCCAAGCAAGAGTTCATTTCTGGTAAACACAGTGAATTTGGGGCTCAAATGATTTACACAGTTCACGAAGCCAACGCTATTCTCATTATTAACTAAAGAGCATTTATGTAAGAGGAGCTGTGGTTTGTTTCAGTTTCTTAAGCAGAGTTGAACTACATATGGTCCGTATGAGTAGGAAACACAGTTCTTTTTTTCTGGACATGCTCATGGTTCTTGATGTGTTGGTGCCGCTGGAGAGAAGAGCTTGCTTCTTGTGTGACAAGAGACTGTGTATCATGGATGAGAACACTGGTCTGAATTTCCTTTCAGAAATGGAGTTAAACCCCAGGATCTGTGTCTTCCTACAAGCAAGAGTTCATTTCTGGTAAACCCAGTGAATTTTGGGCTCAAATGATTTTACACAGTTCACGAACACAAAGCTATTCTCAGTATTAACTAAAGAACATTCATGTAAGAGGAGCTGTGGTTTGTTTCAGTCTCATAAGCAGAGTTGAACTACATATGGTCCGTATGAGTAGGAAACACAGTTCTTTTTTTCTGGGCATGATCATGGTTCGTACTGTATTGTAGACGCTGGAAAGAAGAGGATAATTCTTGCCTTAAAACATAGTGTTTTTCAGGGATGAGATTTCTGGTCTGAATTTGCCTTCAGAAACGGAGTTAAACCCTAGGATCTGTGTCTTCCTACAAGCAGGAGTTCATTTCTGGTAAACCCAGTGAATTTTGGACTCAATTTATGCTTTGCAGTTCACGAACCCAAGGCGGTTCTCACTATTAACTAAAGAGCACTTACGTAAATGGAGCTGTGGTGTGTATCAGTTTCATAAGCAGAGTTGAACTATATATGGTCCGTATGAAGGAAACACAGTTCTTTTTTTCTGGGCATGCTCATTGTTCTTGCTGTTTTGGAGAAGCTGGAAGAAGAGCTTGATTCTTGTATTAAAACAGAGCGTGTTTCATGGATGAGAACTCTGGTCTGAATTTCCCTTCAGAAACAGAGCTAAACCCCAGGATCTGTGTCTTCCTACAAGCAAGACTTCATTTCTGGCAAACCCAGTGAATTTTGGGCTCAAAAGATTTTTCCCAGTTCACGAACCCAACGCGATTCTCACTATTAACTAAAGAGCATTTATGTAAGAGGAGCAGTGGTCTGTATCATTCCATAAGCAGAGTTTAACGACATATGATCCGCATGAGTAGGAAACACAGTTCTTTTTTTGAGGCCATGCTCATGGTTCTTGCTGTATTTTAGACTCTGGAAATAAGAGCTTGCTTCTTGCATGAAAGCAGAGTGTGTTTCAGGGATGAGAAGTATGGTCTGAATTTCCCTTCAGAAACGGAGGTAAACCCCAGGATCTGTGTCTTCCTACAAGCAAGAGTTCATTTCTTGTAAACCCAGTGAATTTTGGGCTCAAATGATTTTACACATTTCACGAACCCAAAGCTATTCTCAGTATTAACTAAAGAACATTTATGTAAGAGGAGCTGTGGTTTGTTTCAGGTTCATAAGCAGATTTGAACTACATATGGTCCATGTGAGTAGGAAAAACAGTTCTTTTTTTCTGGGCATGCTCATGGTTCGTACTGTTTTGGAGATGCTGGAAAGAAGAGGATGATTATTGCCTTAAAACAGAGTGTTTTTCAGGGATGAGTATTCTGGTCTGAATTTGCCTTCAGAAGGGAGTTAAACCTCAGGATCTGTGTCTTCCTACAAGCAGGAGTTCATTTCAGGTAAACACAGTGAATTTGGGGTCAATTGATTTTTCGCAGTTCACGAACCAAACACGATTCTCACTATTAACTAAAGAGCACTTATGTAAGCGGAGCTGTGGTTTGTATCAGTTTCATAAGCAGAGTTGAACTACATATGGTCCGTATGAGTAGGAAACACAGTTCTTTTTTTCTGGGCATGCTCATGGTTCTTGATATATTGGAGCCGCTGGAAAGAAGAGCTTGCTTCTTGCATGAAAACAGAGTGTGTTTCATAGATGCGAACACTGGTCTGACTTTCTCTTCAGAAACAAGGTTAAACCCCAGGATCTGTGTCTTCCTATAAGCAAGAGTTCATTTCTGGTAATCCCAGTGAATTTTGGGCTCAAATGATTTTTCGCAGTTCACGAACCCAACGCTATTCTCACTATTAACTAAAGAGCACTTATGTAAGAGGAGCTGTGGTTTGTTTCAGTTTCATAAGCACAGTTGAACTACATATGGTCCGTATGAGTAGGAAACCCAGTTCATTTTTTCTGGGCATGCTCATTGTTCTTGCTGTATTGGAGAAGCTGGAAAGAAGAGCTTGATTCTTGCATTAAAACAGAGTGTGTTTCATGGATGAGAACTCTGTTCTTAATTTCCCTTCAGAAATGGAGTTAAATCCCATGATATGTCTCTTCCTACAAGCAAGAGTTCATTTCTGGTAAATCAAGTGAATTTTCGGTTCAAATGATTTTACACAGTTCTAGAACCCAACGCGATTCTCACTATTAACTAAAGAGCATTTATGTCAGAGGAGCAGTGGTCTGTATCATTCCATAAGCAGAGTTTATAGACATATGAACTGCATGAGTAGGAAACACAGTTATTTTTTTCAGGCCATGCTCATGGTTCTTGCTGTATTTTAGACTCTGGAAATAAGAGCTTGCTTCTTGCGTTAAAGCTGAGTGTGTTTCAGGGATGAGAACTAGGTTCTGAATTTCCCTTCAGAAACGGAGGTAAACCCCATGATCTTTGTCTTCATACAAGCAAGAGTTCATTTCTGGTAAACGTAGTGAATTTTCGGCTCAAATGATTTTACACAGTTCTAGAACCCAACGTGATTATCACTATAACTAAAGAACATTTATGTATGAGGAGCTGTGGTCTGTATCAGTTTCATAAGCAGAGTTGGACTACATATGGTCCGTATGAGTAGGAAACACAGTTCTTTTTTTTGGCATGATCATTGTTCTTATTGTATTGGAGACCCTGGAAAAAAGAGCATGATTCATGCCTTAAAACAGAGTGTTTTCCAGGGATTAGAATTCTGGTCTGAATTTCCCTTCAGAAGCGGAGTTAAAACCCAGGATCTGTGTCTTCCTACAAGCAAGAGTTCAGTTCTGGTAAAGCCAGTGAATTTTGGGCTTAAATGATTTTTCGCAGTTCACAAACCTAACGCTATTCTCACTATTAACTAAAGAGCATTTATGTAACAGTAGGAGTTGTCTGTATCAGTTTCATAAGCGGAGTTGAACTACATATGGTCTGTATGAATAGGAAACACAGTTCTTTTTTTCTGGGCATGCTCATTGTTCTTCCTGTATTCGAGAAGCTGGAAAGAAGAGCTTGATTCTTGCATTAAAAGAGAGTGTGTTTCATGGATGAGAACTCTGGTCTGAATTTCCCTTCAGAAACCAGGTTAAACCCCAGGATCTGTGTCTTCCTACAAGCAAGAGTTTATTTCTGGTAAACCCAGTGAATTTTGGGCTCAAATGATTTTACACAGTTCACGAAGCCAACACTATTCTCACTATTAACTAAAGAGCATTTATGTAAGAGGAGCTGTGGTTTGTGTCAGTTTCATAAGCAGATTTGAACTACATATGGTCCGTATGAGTAGGAAACACTGTTCTTTTTCTCTGGGAATGCCCATGGTTCTTGCTGTATTGGAGACGATGGAAAGAAGAGCTTGCATCTTGCATTAAAACAGAGTGTGTTTCATGGATGAGAACACTGGTCTGAATTTCCCTTCAGAAATGGAGTTAAACCCTAGGATCTGTGTCTTCCTACAAGCAAGAGTTCATTTCTGGTAAACCCAGTGAATTTTGGGCTCAATTTATGCTTTGCAGTTCACGAACCCAACGCGGTTCTCACTATTAACTAAAGAGCACTTATGTAAGCAGAGCTTTGGTTTGTATCAGTTTCATAAGCATAGTTGAACTAAGTATGGTCCGTATGAGTACGAAACACAGTACAATTTTCAGGGTATGCTCATGGTTCTTCATGTATTGGAGCCGATGGAAAGAAGAGCTTGCTTCTTGCATGAAATTGAGTGTGTTGAATGGATGAGAACACTGGTCTGAATTTCCCTTCAGAAACGGAGTTAAACCCCAGGATCTGTGTCTTACTCCAAGCAAGAGTTCATTTCTGGTAAACACAGTGAATTTGGGGCTCAAATGATTTACACAGTTCACGAAGCCAACGCTATTCTCATTATTAACTAAAGAGCATTTATGTAAGAGGAGCTGTGGTTTGTTTCAGTTTCTTAAGCAGAGTTGAACTACATATGGTCCGTATGAGTAGGAAACACAGTTCTTTTTTTCTGGACATGCTCATGGTTCTTGATGTGTTGGAGCCGCTGGAGAGAAGAGCTTGCTTCTTGTGTGACAAGAGACTGTGTATCATGGATGAGAACACTGGTCTGAATTTCCTTTCAGAAATGGAGTTAAACCCCAGGATCTGTGTCTTCCTACAAGCAAGAGTTCATTTCTGGTAAACCCAGTGAATTTTGGGCTCAAATGATTTTACACAGTTCACGAACACAAAGCTATTCTCAGTATTAACTAAAGAACATTCATGTAAGAGGAGCTGTGGTTTGTTTCAGTCTCATAAGCAGAGTTGAACTACATATGGTCCGTATGAGTAGGAAACACAGTTCTTTTTTTCTGGGCATGATCATGGTTCGTACTGTATTGTAGACGCTGGAAAGAAGAGGATAATTCTTGCCTTAAAACATAGTGTTTTTCAGGGATGAGATTTCTGGTCTGAATTTGCCTTCAGAAACGGAGTTAAACCCTAGGATCTGTGTCTTCCTACAAGCAGGAGTTCATTTCTGGTAAACCCAGTGAATTTTGGACTCAATTTATGCTTTGCAGTTCACGAACCCAAGGCAGTTCTCACTATTAACTAAAGAGCACTTACGTAAACGGAGCTGTGGTGTGTATCAGTTTCATAAGCAGAGTTGAACTATATATGGTCCGTATGAGTAGGAAACACAGTTCTTTTTTTCTTGGCATGCTCATCGTTCTTACTGTATTGGAGACCCTGGAAAGAAGAGGATGATTCATGCCTTAAAACAGAGTGTTTTTCAGGGATGAGAATTCTGGTCTGAATTTCCGTTCAGAAACGGAGTTTAACCCCAGGATCTGTGTCTTCCTACAAGCACGAGTTCAGTTCTGGTAAACCCAGGGAATCTTGGGCTCAAATGATTTTTCGCAGTTCACGAACCCAACGCTATTCTCACTATTAACTAAAGAGCATTTATGTAAGAGGAGGTGTGGTCTGTATCAGTTTCATAAGCAGAGTTGAACTACATATGGTCCGCATGAATAGGAAACACATTTCTTTTTTTCTGGACATGCTCATGGTTCTTGCTGTATTTTAGACTCTAGAAAGAAGAGCTTGCTTCTTGAGTTGAAACAGAGTGTGTTTCAGGGATCAGATCTCTGGTGTGAATTTCCCTTCAGAAACGGAGTTAAACCTCAGGATCTGAGTCTTCCTACAAGCAAGAGTTCATTTATGTTTAACTCAGTGAATTTGGGGCTCAAAAGGTTTTTCGCTGTTCACGAACCCAACGCGTTTCTCACTATTAACTAAAGAGCTTTTATGTAAGAGGAGCTGTGGTTTGAATCAGTTTCATAAGCAGAGTTGAACTACATATGGTCTGTATTAGTAATAAACACAGTTCTTTTTTTCTGGGAGTTACATGTTTCTTGCTGTATTGGTGATCCTGGAAAGAAGAGCTTGCTTCTTGCAATAAAACAGAGTGTGTTTCATGGATGAGAACTCTGGACTAAATTTCCCTTCAGAAACGGAGTTCAACCCCATGATCTGTTTCTTCCTACAAACAAGAGTTCATTTCTGGTAAACCAAGTGAATTTTCTGCTCAAAGGATTTTACACAGTTCTGGAACCCAACGCGACTATCACTATTAACTAAAGAGCATTTATGTAAGAGGAGCTGTGGTCTGTATCAGATTCATAAGCAGAGTTGGACTACATATGGTCCGTATGAGTAGGAAACACAGATCTTTTTTTCTTTGCATTCTCATGGTTCTTTCTGTATTGGAGAACCTGGAAAGAAGAGGATGATTCATGCCTTAAAACAGAGTGTTTTTCAGCGATGAGAATTCTGGTCTAAATTTCCCTTCAGAAATGGAGTTAAACCCCAGGATCTGTGTCTTCCTACATGCACGAGTTCAGTTCTGGTAAACCCAGTGAATTTTGGGCTCAAATGATATTTCGCAGTTCACAAACCCAACGCTATTCTCACTATTAACTAAAGAGCATGTATGTAAGAGGAGGTGTGGTCTGTATTAGTTTGATAAGCAGAGTTGAAATACATATGGTCCGTATAAATAGTAAACACAGTTCTTTTTTTCAGGCCATGCTCATGGTTCTTTCTGTATTTCAGACTCTGGAAAGAAGAGCTTCCTTCTTGCGTTAAAGCAGAGTGTGCTTCAGGGATGAGAACAATGATCTGAATTTCCCTTCAGAAACGGAGTTAAACCCCAGGATCTGTGTCTTCCTACAAGCAAGAGTTCATTTCTGGTTAACCCAGTGAATTTTGGGGTCAAATGATTTTTCGGAGTTCACGAACACAACGCGATTCTCACTATTAACTAAAGAGAATTTATGTAAGTGGAGCTGTGGTTTGTATCAGTTTCATAATCAGAGTTGCACTACATATGGTCAGTATGAGTAGGAAACTTAGTTCTTTTTTTCTTGGCATGTTCATGGATCTTACTGTATTGGAAAACCTTGAGAGAAGAGGATGATTCATGCCTTAAAACAGAGTGTTTTTCAGGGATGAGAATTCTGGTCTGAATTTCCCTTCAGAAACGGAGTTAATCCCCAGGATCTGCGTCTTCCTATAAGCAAGAGTTCAGTTCTGGTAAACCCAGTGAATTTTGGGCTCAAATGATTTTTTGCAGTTCATGAACCCAACTCTATTCTCACTATTAACTAAAGAGCATTTATGTAAGAGGAGATGAGGTCTGTATCAGTTTCATAAGCAGAGTAGAACTACATATGGTCCGTATGAGTAGGAAACAAAGTTCTTTTTTTCTGTGCATGCACATCGTTCATACTGTATCGGAGAGGCTGGAAAGAGGAGGATGATTCTTGCCTTAAAACCCAGTGTTTTTCAGGGATGAGAACTCTGTTTTGAATTTGCCTTCAGAAACAGAGTTAAACCCCAGGCTCAGTGTCTTCCTACAAGCAAGAGTTCATTTCTGGTAAACCCAGTGAATTAAGGGCTCTAATGATTTTTCGCAGTTCACGAACCCAACATGATTCTCACTATTAACTAAAGAGCATTTATGTAAGAGGAGCTGTGGTTTGTATCAGTTTAATAAGCAGAGTTGAACTACATATGGTCCGTATGAGTAGGAAACACAGTTCTTTTTTTCAGGGCATGCTGATGGTTCTTGCTGTATTTTAGATTCTGGAAAAAGGGCTTGCTTCTTGCGTTAAAACAGAGTGTGTTTCAGGGATGAGTACTCTCATCTGAATTTCCCTTCAGAAACGGAGTTAAACCCCAGGATCTGTGTCTTCCTACAAACAAGAGTTGAATTCTGGTAAACCAAGTGAATTTTCAGTTCAAATGATTTTACACAGTTCTAGAACCCAACGTGATTATCACTATTAACTAAAGAGCATTTATGTAAGAGGAGCTGTAGTCTGTATCAGTTTCATAATCAGAGTTGGACTACATATGGTCCGAATGAGCAGGAAACATAGTTCTTTTTTTCTTGGCATGTTCATGCAGCTTATTGTATTGGAGACCCTGGAGAGAAGAGGATGATTCATGCCTTAAAACAGTGTGTTTTTCAGGGATGAGAATTCTGGTCTGAATTTCCCTTCAGAAACGGAGTTAATCCCCAGGATCTGTGTTTTCCTACCATCACGAGTTCAGTTCTGGTAAACCCGGTGAATTTTGGGCTCAAATGATTTTTCCAGTTCACGAACCCAACACTATTCTCACTATTAACTTAAGAGCATTTATGTAAGAGGAGGTGTGGTCTGTATCAGTTTCATAAGCAGAGTTGAACTACATATGGTCCATATGATTGAGAAACACAGTTCTTTTTTCTGGGCATGCTTATGGTTCTTGATGTATTTTAGACTCTGTAAAGAAGAGCTTGCTTCTTGCGTTAAAACAGAGTGTGTTTCAGGGATGAGATCTCTAGTGTGAATTTCCCTTCAGAAACGCAGTTAAAACACAGGATCTGTGTCTTCCTAAAGGCAAGACTTCATTTATGGTTAACTCAGTGAATTTTGGGCTCAAATGATTTTCCACAGTTAGCGAATCCAACGCGATTTTCACTGTTAACTAAAGAGCATTTCTGTAAGAGGAGCTGTGGTTTGTATCAGTTTCATGAGCAGAGTTGAAATACATATTGTCTGTATGAGTAAGAAACATAGTTTTTATTTTTTTGGCATGCTCATGGTTCTTGCTGTATTGGTGACGCTGGAAAGGTGAGCTTGCTTCTTGCATTAAAACAGAGTGTGTTTCATGGATGAGAACTCTGGACTAAATTTCCCTTCAGAAACGGAGTTAAACCCCATGATCTGTTTCTTCCTACAAACAAGAGTTCATTTCTGGTAAACCAAGTGAATTTTCTGCTCAAAGGATTTTACACAGTTCTGGAACCCAACGCGAATATCACTATTAACTAAAGAGCATTTATGTAAGAGGAGCTGTGGTCTGTATCAGATTCATAAGCAGAGTTGGACTACATATGGTCCTTATGAGTACGAAACACAGTTCTTTTTTTCTTTGCATGCTCATGGTTCTTTCTGTATTGGAGAACCTGGAAAGAAGAGGATGATTCATGCCTTAAAACAGAGTGTTTTTCAGCGATGAGAATTCTGGTCTAAATTTCCCTTCAGAAATGGAGTTAAACCCCAGGATCTGTGTCTTCCTACATGCACGAGTTCATTTCTGGTAAACCCAGTGAATTTTGGGCTCAAATGATTTTTCGCAGTTCACAAACCCAACGCTATTCTCACTATTAACTAAAGAGCATGTATGTAAGAGGAGGTGTGGTCTGTATGAGTTTTATAAGCAGAGTTGAAATACATATGGTCCGTATAAATAGGAAACACAGTTTTTTTTTTTAATGCCATGCTCATGGTTCTATCTGTATTTTAGATTCTGGAAAGAAGAGCTTCCTTCTTGCGTTAAAGCAGAGTGTGCTTCAGGGATGAGAACTCTGATCTGAATTTCCATTCAGAAACGGAGTTAAACCCCAGGATCTGTGTCTTCCTACAAGCAAGAGTTCATTTCTGGTTAACCCAGTGAATTTTGGGGTCAAATGATTTTTCGCAGTTCACGAACCCATCGCGAATCTCACTATTAACTAAAGAGCATTTATGTAAGAGGAGCTGTGGTTTGTATCAGTTTCATAAGCAGAGTTGAAATACATATGGTCTGTATGAGTAGGAAACACAGTTCTTTTTTTCTGGGCATGCTCATGGTTCTTGCTAAATTAGAGATGCTGGAAAGAAGACCTTGCTTCTTGCGTTAAAACAGAGTGTGTTTCATGGATGAGAACACTGCTCTGAATTTCCCTTCAGAAACGGAGTGAAATGCCAGGATCTGTGTCACCCTACAAGCAAGAGTTCATTTCTGGTAAACCAAGAGAATGTTGGGCTCAAATGATTTAACACAGTTCACGAACCCAACGGGATTTTCACTATTAAATAAAGAGCATTTATGTAAGTGGAGCTGTGGTTTGTATCAGTTCCATAAGCAGAGTTGAACTACATATGGTCTGTATGAGTAGGAAACACAGTTCTTTTTTTCTGGGCATGCTCAAGGTTCTTGCTCTAATAGAGAGGCTGGAAAGAAGAGCATGCTTCTTGCGTTAAAACAGAGTGTTTTCCATGGATGCGAACACTGCTCTGAATTTCCCTTCAGAAACGGAGTTAAACCACAGGATCTGTGTCTTCCTACAAGCAAGAGTTCATATCTGGTAAACCAAGGGAATTTTGGGCTGAAATGATTTTACACAGTTCAAGAACCCAACGCGATTCTCAGTATTAACTAAAGAGCATTTATGTAAGTGGAGCTGTGGTTAGTATCATTTTCATAAGTAGAAGTGAACTATATATGGTCTGTATGAGTAGGAAATACAGTTCTTTTTTTCTGGGCATGCTTATGGTTCCTGCAGTATTAGAGACGCTCGAAAGAAGAGCTTGCTTCTTGCTTTAAAACAGACTGTGTTTCATGGATGAGAACACTGCTCTGAATTTCCCTTCAGAAACGGAGTTAAACCACAGGATCTGTGTCTTCCTACAAGCAAGAGTTCATTTCTGGTAAAGCAAGTGAATTTTCGGCTCAAATGATTTTACACAGTTCTAGAACCCAACGCGATTATCACTATTAACTAAAGAGCATTTATGTAAGAGGAGCTGTGTTCTGTATCAGTTTCATAATCATAGTTGGAGTACATATGGTCCATATGAGTAGGAAACATAGTTCTTTTTTTTTTTTTTTGGAAGTTCATGGATCTTACTGTAATTGGAGACCCTGGAAAGAAGAGGATGATTCATGCCTTAAAAAAGAGTGTTTTTCTGGGATGAGAATTCTGGTCTCAATTTCCCTTCAGAAACGGATTTAAACCCCAGGATTTGTGTCTTCCTACAAGCAAGAGTTCAGTACTGGTAAACACAGTGAATTTTGGGCTCAAATGATTTTTTGCAGTTCACGACCCCAACACTATTCTCACCGTTAACTAAAGAGCATTTATGTAAGAGGAGGTGTGGTCTGTATCAGTTTTATAAGCAGAGATGAACTACATATGGTATGTATGAAAAGGAAACACAGTACTTTTTTCAGGCCATGCTCATGCTTCTTGCTTTAAAGCAGAGTGTGTTTCAAGGATGAGAACTCTGGTCTGAATTTCACTTCAGAAACGGAGTTAAACCCCATGAACTG
The DNA here is from genome assembly GCA_949786405.1 of Onychomys arenicola. Taxonomy (NCBI): domain Eukaryota; kingdom Metazoa; phylum Chordata; class Mammalia; order Rodentia; family Cricetidae; genus Onychomys; species Onychomys arenicola. Next base: position 262,963 of record CATKUM010000035.1, read on the forward strand.
TGTCTTCCTACCAGCAAGAGTTCATTTCTGGTAAACCAAGTGAATTTTCCTCTAAAATGATTTACACAGTCCTAGAACCCAACTCGATTATCACTATTAACTAAAGAGCATTTATGTAAGGCGAGCGGTGGTCTGTATCAGTTTCATAAGCAGAGTTGGACTACATATGGTCCGTATGAATAGGAAACACAATTCTTTTTTTCAGGCCATTCTCATGGTACTTGCTGTATTTTATACTCTGGAAAGAAGAGCTTGCTTCTTCTTTAAAAGAGAGTGTGTTTCAGGGATGAGAACTCTGGTCTGAATTTCCCTTCAGAAATGGAGTTAAACCCCAGATCTGTGTCTTCCTACAAGCACGAGTTGTTTTCAGCTAAATCCAGTGAATTTTGGGCTCAAATTATTTTTCGCAGTTCATGAACCCAACGCGATTCTCACTATTAACTAAAGAGGATTTATGTAAGAGGAGGTGTGGTCTGTATCAGTTTCAGAAGCAGAGTTGAACTACATATGGTCTGTATGAATAGGAAACACAGTTCTTTTTTCCAGGACATGCTCATGGTACTTGCTGTATTTTATAATCTGGAAAGAAGAGCTTGCTTCTTCGTTAAAACAGATTGTGTTTCAGGCATGAGAACTCTGGTCTGAATTTCCATTCAGAAACGGAGTTAAACCCCAGGATCTGTGTCTTCCTACAAGCGAGAGTTCATTTCTGGTTAACCCAGTGAATTTTGGGCTCAAATGATTTTTCGCAATTCACGAACCCACAGTGATTCTCACTATTAACTAAAGAGCATTTATGTAAGAGGAGCTGTGGTTTGTATCAGTTTCATAAGCAGAGTTGAACTACATATGGTTCGTATGAGTGAGAAACACAGTTCTTTTAGTCAGGGCATGCTCATGGTTCTTGCTGTATTTTAGACTCTGTAAAGAAGACCTTGCTTCTTGTGTTAAATCATAGTGTGTTTCAGGGATGAGATCTCTGGTGTGAATTTCCCTTCATAAATGGAGTTAAACCCCAGGATCTGTGTCTTCCTACAAGCAAGGATTCATTTCTGGTAAACCAAGGGAATTTTGGGCTGAAATGATTTTATACAGTTCACGAACCCAACATGATTCTCACTATTAACTAAAGAGCATTTATGTAAGAGGAGCTGTGGTCTGTATCAGTTTCATAAGCAGAGTAGAACTACATATGGTCCGTATGAATAGGAAACACAGTTCTTCTTTTCAGGACATGCTCATGGTTCTTGCTTTATTTTAGACTCTGGAAAGAAGAGGTTGCTTCTTGCGTTAAAACAGAGTGTGTTTCAGGGATGAGTACTCTCGTCTGAATTTCCCTTCAGAAACGGAGTTAATCCCCAGGATATGTGTCTTCCTACAAGCAAGAGTTCAGTTCTGGTAAACCCGGTGAATGTTGGGCCCAAATGATTTTTCCAGTTCACGAATCCAACACTATTCTCACTATTAACTAAAGAGCATTTATGTAAGATGAGGTGTGGTCTGTATCAGTTTCATAAGCAGAGTTGAACTACATATGGTCTGTATGAGTAGGAAACACAGTTCTTTCTTTTCTGGGCATTCTCATGTTTCTTACTATATTGGAGATGCTGGAAAGAATAGGATGATTCTTGCCTTAAAACCCAGTGTTTTTCAGGGATGAGAACTCTGTTCTCAATTTGCCTTCAGAAACGAAGTTAAACCCCTGGATCAGTGTCTTCCTACAAGCAAGAGTTCATTTCTTGTAAACCCAGTGTATTTTGGGCTCCAATGATTTTTCGCAGTTCACGAACCCAACATGATTCTCACTATTAACTAAAGAGCATTTATGTAAGAGGAGCTATGGTTTGTATCAGTTTCATAAGCAGAGTTGAACTACATATGGTCCGTATGAGTGAGAAACACAGTTCTTTTAGTCAGGGCATGCTCATGGTTCTTGCTGTATTTTAGACTCTGGAAAGAAGAGCTTGCTTCTTGCTTTGAAACAGAGTGTTTCAGGGATTAGATATCCGGTGTGAATTTCCCATCAGAAATGGAGTTAAACCTCAGGATCTGTGTCTTCCTACAAGCAAGAGTTCATTTATGGTTAACTCAGTGAATTATGGACTCAAATGATTTTCCACAGGTAGCGAATCCAACGCGATTTTCACTGTTAACTAAAGAGCATTTCTGAAAGAGGAGCTGTGGTTTGTATCAGTTTCATGAGCAGAGTTGAAATACATATTGTCTGTATGAGTAAAAAACACAGTTTTTGATTTTTTGGCATGCTCATGGTTCTTGCTGTATTGGTGACGCTGGAAAGGTGAGCTTGCTTCTTGCATTAAAACAGAGTGTGTTTCATGGATGAGAACTCTGGACTGAATTTCCCTTCAGAAACGGAGTTAAACCCCATGATCTGTTTCTTCCTGCAAGCAAGAGTTCATTTCTGGTAAACCAAGTGAATTTTCTGCTCCAAGGATTTTACACAGTTCTGGAACCCAACGCGACTATCACTATTAACTAAAGAGCATTTATGTAAGAGGAGCTGTGGTATGTATCAGTTTCATAAGCAGAGTTGGACTACATATGGTCCTTATGAGTACGAAACACAGTTCTTTTTTTCTTTGCATGCTCATGGTTCTTTCTGTATTGGAGAACCTGGAAAGAAGAGGATGGTTCATGCCTTAAAACAGAGTGTTTTTCAGCGATGAGAATTCTGGTCTAAATTTCCCTTCAGTAATGGAGTTAAACCCCAGGATCTGTGTCTTCCTACAAGCATGAGTTCAGTTCTGGTAAACCCAGTGAATTTTGGGCTGAAATGATTTTTTGCAGTTCACAAACCCAACGCTATTCTCACTATTAACTAAAGAGCATGTATGTAAGAGGAGGTGTGGTCTGTATGAGTGAATTTACACTGTTCACTATCCCAACGCATTTCTCACAATTTACTAAAGAGCATTTATGTAAGAGGAGCTGTGGTTTGTATCAGTTTCATGAGCAGAATTGAACTAGATATGGTCCATATGAGTATGAAACACCATTATTTTATTTGAGCTTGCTCATGTTTCTGGCTGTATTGGAGACGGTGGAAAGTAGAGCATGTTTCTTGCATTAAAACAGAGTGTGTGTCATGGAAGAGAACACTGGTCTGAATTTCCATTCAGAAACGGAGTTAAACCCCAGGATCTGTGTCTTCCTACAAGCGAGAGTTCATTTCTGGTTAACCCAGTGAATTTTGGGCTCAAATGATTTTTCGCAGTTCACGAAACCAACGCAATTCTCACTATTAACTAAAGAGCATTTATGTAAGAGGAGCTGTAGTTTGTATCAGTTTCATAAGCAGAGTTGAACGACATATGGTATGTATGAAAAGGAAACACAGTTCTTTTTTTCAGGCCATGCTCATGCTTCTTGCTTTAAAGCAGAGTGTGTTTCAAGGATGAGAACTCTGGTCTGAATTTACCTTCAGAAACGTAGTTAAACCCCATGATCTGTGTCTGCCTACCAGCAAGAGTTCATTTCTGGTAAACCAAGTGAATTTGCCTCTAAAATGATTTTACACAGTCCTAGAACCCAACTCGATTATCACTATTAACTAAAGTGCATTTATGTAAGGGGAGCTGCGGTCTGTATCAGTTTCATAAGCAGAGTTGGACTACATATGGTCCGTATGAATAGGAAACACAATTCTTTTTTTCAGGCCAATCTCCTGGTACTTGCTGTATTTTATACTCTGGAAAGAAGAGCTTGCTTCTTCTTTAAAACAGAGTGTGTTTCAGGGATGAGAACTCTGGTCTGAATTTCCCTTCAGAAATGGAGTTAAACCCCAGATCTGTGTCTTCCTACAAGCAAGAGTTGATTTCAGGTAAATCCAGTGAATTTTGGGCTCAAATTATTTTTCGCAGTTCACGAACCCAACGCGATTCGCACTATTAACTAAAGAGGATTTATGTAAGAGGAGGTGTGGTCTGTATCAGTTTCATAAGCAGAGTAGAACTACATATGGTCCGTATGAATAGGAAACACAGTTCTTCTTTTCAGGACATGCTCATGGTACTTGCTGTATTTTATAATCTCGAAAGAAGAGCTTGCTTCTTCGTTAAAACAGATTTTGTTTCAGGGATGAGAACTCTGGTCTGAAATTCCCTTCAGTAACGGAGTTAAACCACAGGACCTTTGTCTTCCTACAAGCAAGAGGTCATTTCTGGTAAACCCGGTGAAATTGTGGTTCAAATGAATTTACACTGTTCACAAACCCAACACGTTTCTCACAATTAACTACAGAGCATTTATGTAAGGGGAGCTGTGATTTGTATCAGTTTCATAAGCAGAGTTGAACTACATATGGTCCGTATGAGTGAGAAACACAGTTCTTTTAGTCAGGGCATGCTCATGGTTCTTGCTGTATTTTAGACTCTGTAAAGAAGACCTTGCTTCTTGTGTTAAAACATAGTGTGTTTCAGGGATGAGATCTCTGGTGTGAATTTCCCTTCATAAACGGAGTTAAACCCCAGGACCTGTGTCTTCCTACAAGTAAGGGTTCATTTCTGGTAAACCAAGGGAATTTTGGGCTGAAATGATTTTACACAGTTCACGAACCCAACATGATTCTCACTATTAACTAAAAAGCATTTTTTAACCATGAGCTGTGGATTGTATCAGTTTCATAAGCAGCGTTGAACTAGATATGATCTGTATGCGTAGGAAACACTCTTCTTTATTCGGGGCTTGCTCATGTTTTTTGCTTTATTGGAGACGCTGGAAAGAATAGCATGCTTCTTGCGTTAAAACAGCGTGTGTTTCATGGATGAGAACACTGGTCTGAAATTCCCTTAAGTAATGGAGTTAAACCACAGGATCTGTGTCTTCCTACAAGCAAGAGGTCATTTCTGGTAAACCCAGTGAATTTGTGATTCAAATGAATTTACACTGTTCACAAACCCAAAGCATTTCTCACAATTTACTAAAGGGCATTTATGTAAGAGGAGCTGTGGTTTGTATCAGTTTCATGATCAGAGTTCAACTAGATATGGTCCATATGAGTATGAAACACCATTATTTTATTCGGGCTTGCTCATGTTTCTGGCTGTATTGGAGACGGTGGAAAGTAGAGCATGTTTCTTGCATTAAAACAGAGTGTGTGTCATGGAAGAGAACACTGGTCTGAATTTCCCTTGAGAAACGGAGTCAAACCACAGGATCTGTGTTTTCCTACAAGTAAGAGGTCATTTCTGTTAAACCCAGTGAATTTGCGGCACAAATGAATTTACACAGTTCAAAAACCCAACGCATTTCTCACTATTAACTAAAGAGCATTTATTTAACAGGAGCTGTGTTTTGTATCAGTTTCATAAGTAGAGTTGAACTAGAAATGGTCCGTATGAGTATGAAACACCATTCTCTTATTCGGGGCTTGCACATTTTTCTTGCTGTATTGGAGATGCTGGAAAAAAGATCATGCTTCTTGCGTAAATAGGGTGTGTTTCATGGATGAGGACAGTGGTCTGAAATTCCCTTCAGTAACGGAGTTAAACCACAGGACCTTTGTCTTCCTACAAGCAAGAGGTCATTTCTGGTAAACCCGGTGAAATTGTGGTTCAAATGAATTTACACTGTTCACAAACCCAACACGTTTCTCACAATTAACTACAGAGCATTTATGTAAGGGGAGCTGTGGTTTGTATCAGTTTCATGAGCAGAGTTGAACTAGATATGGTCCGTATGAGTAGGAAACACATTATTTTTTTCTTGGCTTGCTCATGTTTCTTGCTGTATTGGAGACTCTGGAAAGAAGAGCATGTTTCTTGCGTTTAAACTGAGTGTGTTTCATGGATGAGAACACAGGTCTGAATTTCCCTTCTGAAATGGATTTAAGGTCCAGGACCTGTGTCTTCCTACAAGCAAGAGGTCTGTTCTGGTATACCCAGTGAATTTGCGGCTCTAATGAATTTACACAGAACACAAACCCAACGCGTTTCTCACTATTAACTAAAAAGCATTTTTTAACCATGAGCTGTGGATTGTATCAGTTTCATAAGCAGCGTTGAACTAGATATGATCTGTATGCATAGGAAACACTCTTCTTTATTCGGGGCTTGCTCATGTTTCTTGCTTTTTTGGAGACGCTGGAAAGAATAGCATACTTCTTGCATTAAAACATAGTGTGTTTCATGGATGAGAACACTGGTCTGAATTTCCCTTCTGAAATGGATTGAAGGTCCAGGATCTGTGTCTTCCTACAAGCAAGAGGTCATTTCTGGTAAACACATTAAATTTGCGTCCCAAATGAATTTACACAGAACACAAACCAAAAGAGTATCTCACTATTAACTAAAGCTCATTTATGTAACTGGAGCTGTGGTTTGTATCAGTTTCATAAGCAGAGTTGAACTAGATATGATCCGTATGAGTAGGAAACACAGTATTTTTATTCTGGGCTTGCTCATGTTTCTTGCTTTATTGGAGACGGGTGAAAGTAGAGTATGCTTCTTGCATTAAAACAGAGTGTGTTTCATGGAAGAGAACACTGGTCTTAATTTCCCTTTTGAAATGGAGTAAAACCCCAGGATCTGTGTCTTCCTACAAGCAAGAGGTCATTTCTGGTAAACCCACTGTATTTGTGGTTCAAATGAATTTACACAGTTCACAAACCCAACGCGTTTCTCACTATTAACTAAAGAGCATTTATTTAACAGGAGCTGTGGTTAGTATCAGTTTCATAAGTAGAGTTGAACTAGATATGGTCCGTATGAGTAGGAGACACAGTTCTTTTATTCTGGGCTTGCTCATGTTTCTTTCTGTATTGGAGAAGATGGAAAGAAGAGCATGCTTTTTGAAATAAAACAGAGTGTGTTTCATAGATGAGAACAAAGGTCTGAATTTTCCTTCTGAAATGTATTTAAGGTCCAGGACCTGTGTCTTCCTACAATCAAGATGTCATTTCTGGCAAACACAGTGAATTTTGAGCTCAAATGAATTTACACAGTTCACAAACCCAACGCGTTTCTTACTATTAAGTAAAAAGCATTTATTTTACAGGTGCTGTGGTTTGCATCAGTTTCACAAGCAGAGTTGAACTAGATAGGTTCCCTATTAGTAGGAAACACATTTCTTTTTTTCTGGGGTTGCTCATATTTTGTGCTGTATTGGGTCAATGTAAGAAGATCATTCTTCTTGCGTTAAAACAGTGTGTGTTTCATGGATGAGAACACAGGTCTGAATTTCCCTTCAGAAACTGAGTTAAACCACAGGATCTGTGACTTCATACAAGGTCACAGAACACACACCCAACGCAATTCTCACTATTAACTAAAGAGCATCTATTTAACAGGAGCTGTAGTTTGTTTCAGTTTAATTATCAGAGTTGAACTAGATATGATGCCAATCAGTAGGAAAAACAGTTCTTTTTGGGGGCTTGCTCATGTTTCTTGCTGTATTCCAGACCCTGGAAAGAAGAGCATACTTCTTGCGTTAAAACAGAGTGTGCTTCTTGGAAGAGGACACTGGTCTGAATTTCCCTTCAGAAACGGAGTGAAACCACAGGATATGTGTCTTCCTACAAGCAAGAGGTCATTTCTGGTAAACCCAGGGAATTTGTGGCTGAAAAGAATTTACACAGTTCAAGAAACCAACGTGTTTCTCACAATGAACTAGAGAGCATTTATGTAAGGGGAGCTATGGTTTGTATCAGTTTCATGAGCATAGTGGAACTAGATATGGTCCGTAAGGTTAGGAAACACAGTTCTTTTTTTCTGGGCTTGCTCATACTTATTGCTGTACTGCAGACGCTTGAAAAAGAGCATGTTTCTTGCAGTAGAACATAGTGTGTTTCATGGATGAGAACATAGGTCTGAATTTCCCTTCTGAAATGGATTTAAGGTCCAGGATCTGTGTCTTCCTACAAGCAAGGGGTCTGTTCTGGTAAACCCAGTGAATTTGCGGCTCAAATGAATTTACACATAGCAAAAACACAAAGCGTTTCTCACTATTAACTAAAGAGCATTTTTTTAACATGAGCTGTGGTTTGTATCAGTTTCATAAGCAGCGTTGAACTAGATATGATCTGTATGTGTAGGAAACACACTTCTTTTATTCGGGGCTTGCTCATGTTTTTTTCTGTATTGGAGACGCTGGAAAGAAGAGCATGCTTCTTGGGTTAAAACAGCATGTGTTTCATGGATAAGAACACTGGTCTGAAATTCCCTTCAGTAATGGAGTTAAACCACAGGATCTGTGTCTTCCTACAAGCAAGAGGTCATTTCTGGTAAACCCATTGAATTTGTGATTCAAATGAATTTACACTGTTCACAAACCCAACGCATTTCTCACAATTTACTAAAGGGCATTTATGTAAGAGGAGCTGTGGTTTGTATCAGTTTCATGAGCAGAGTTCAACTAGATATGGTCCATATGAGTATGAAACACCATTATTTTATTCGGGCTTGCTCATGTTTCTGGAGATGGTGGAAAGTAGAGCATGTTTCTTGCATTAAAACAGAGTGTGTGTCATGGAAGAGAACACTGGTCTGAATTTCCCTTCAGAAACAGAGTCAAACCACAGGATCTGTGTTTTCCTACAAGTAAGAGGTCATTTCTGTTAAACCCAGTGTATTTGCGGCACAAATGAATTTACACAGTTCAAAAACCCAACACGTTTCCCACTATTAACTAAAGAGCATTTATTTAACAGGAGCTGTGGTTTGTATCAGTTTCATAAGTAGAGTTGAACTAGACATTGTCCGTATGAGTATGAAACACCATTCTCTAATTCGGGGCTTGCACATTTTTCTTGCTGTATTGGAGATGCTGGAAAAAAGATCATGCTTCTTGCGTAAATAGGGTGTGTTTCATGGATGAGAACAGTGGTCTGAAATTCCCTTCAGTAACGGAGTTAAACCACAGGACCTTTGTCTTCCTATAAGCAAGAGGTCATTTCTGGTAAACCCGGTGAAATTGTGGTTCAAATGAATTTACACTGTTCACAAACCCAACACGTTTCTCACAATTAACTACAGAGCATTTATGTAAGGGGAGCTGTGGTTTGTATCAGTTTCATGAGCAGAGTTGAACTAGATATGGTCCGTATCAGTAGGAAACACATTATTTTTTTTTCTTGGCTTGCTCATATTTCTTGCTGTATTGGAGACTCTGGAAAGAAGAGCATGTTTCTTGCGTTTAAACTGAGTGTGTTTCATGGATGAGAACACAGGTCTGAGTTTCCCTTCTGAAATGGATTTAAGGTCCAGGATCTGTGTCTTCCTACAAGCAAGAGGTCATTTCTGGTAAACACAGTGAATTTGCGGTTCAAATGATTTTACACAGAACGCAAACCCAAAGAGTATCTCACTATTAACTAAAGCTCATTTATGTAACCGGAGCTGTGGTTTGTATCAGTTTCATAAGCAGAGTTGCACTAGATATGATCCGTATGAGTAGGAAACACAGTATTTTTATTCTGGGCTTGCTCATGTTTCTTGCTTTATTGGAGACGGGTGAAAGTAGAGTATGCTTCTTGCATTAAAACAGAGTGTGTTTCATGGAAGAGAACACTGGTCTTAATTTCCCTTCTGAAACGGAGTAAAACCCCAGAATCTGTGTCTTCCTACAAGCAAGAGGTCATTTCTGGTAAACCCACTGTATTTGTGGTTCAAATGAATTTACACAATTCACAAACCCAACGCGTTTCTCACTATTAACTAAAGAGCATTTATTTAACAGGAGCTGTGGTTAGTATCAGTTTCATAAGTAGAGTTGAACTAGATATGGTCCGTATGAGTAGGAGACACAGTTCTTTTATTCTGGGCTTGCTCATGTTTCTTTCTGTATTGGAGAAGATGGAAAGAAGAGCATGCTTTTTGAAATAAAACAGAGTGTGTTTCGTAGATGAGAACAAAGGTCTGAATTTTCCTTCTGAAATGTATTGAAGGTCCAGGACCTGTGTCTTCCTACAATCAAGATGTCATTTCTGGCAAACACAGTGAATTTTGGGCTCAAATGAATTTACACAGTTCACAAACACAACGCGTTTCTTACTATTAAGTAAAAAGCATTTATTTAACAGGTGCTGTGGTTTGCATCAGTTTCACAAGCAGAGTTGAACTAGATAGGTTCCCTATTAGTAGGAAACACATTTCTTTTTTTCTGGGGTTGCTCATATTTTGTGCTGTATTGGGTCAATGAAAGAAGAGCATTCTTCTTGCGTTAAAACAGAGTGTGTTTCATGGATGAGAACACAGGTCTGAATTTCCCTTCAGAAACTGAGTTAAACCACAGGATATGTGACTTCTTACAAGGTCACAGAACACACACCCAACACGTTTCTCACTATTAATAAAGAGCATCTATTTAACAGGAGCTGTAGTTTGTTTCAGTTTAATTATCAGAGTTGAACTAGTTATGATGCCTTCCAGTAGGAAAAACAGTTCTTTTTGGGGGCTTGCTCATGTTTCTTGCTGTATTCCAGACCCTGGAAAGAAGAGCATACTTCTTGCGTTAAAACAGAGTGTGCTTCATGGAAGAGGACACTGGTCTGAATTTCCCTTCAGAAACGGAGTGAAACCACAGGATATGTGTCTTCCTACAAGCAAGAGGTCATTTCTGGTAAACCCAGGGAATTTGCGGCTGAAAAGAATTTATACAGTTCAAGAAACCAACGCGTTTCTCACAATGAACTAAAGAGCATTTATGTAAGGGGAGCGGTGGTCTGTATCAGTTTCATAAGCAGAGTTGAACTAGATGTGGTCCGTAAGATTAGGATACACAGTTCTTTTTTTCTGGGCTTGCTCATACTTATTGCTGTACTGCAGACACTTGAAAATGAGCATGTTTCTTGCAGTAGAACATAGTGTGTTTCATGGATGAGAACACAGGTCTGAATTTCCCTTCTGAAATGGATTTAAGGTCCAGGATCTGTGTCTTCCTACAAGCAAGAGGTCATTGCTGGTAAACACAGTGAATTTGCGGCTCAAATGAATTTACACATAGCAAAAACACATGCGTTTCTCACTATTAACTAAAGAGCATTTATTTAACATGAGCTGTGGTTTGTATCAGTTTCATAAGCAGCGTTGAACTAGATATGATCCGTATGCGTAGGAAACACTCTTCTTTATTCGGGGCTTGCTCATATTTCTTGCTGTATTGGAGACGCTCGAAAGAAGAGCATGTTTCTTGGGTTAAAACATAGTGTGTTTCATGGATGAGAACACTGGTCTGAATTTCCCTTCTGAAATGGATTTAAGGTCCAGGATCTGTGTCTTCCTACAAGCAAGAGGTCATTGCTGGTAAACCCATGGAATTTGTGTTTCAAATGAATTTACACAGAACACAAACACAAAGAGTATCTCACTAATAAATAAAGAGCATTTATGTAACCGGAGCTGTGGTTTGTATCAATTTCATAAGCAGAGTTGAACTAGATATGATCCGTTTGAATAGGAAACACAGTATTTTTATTCTGGGTTTACTCATGTTTCTTGCTTTATTGGAGACGGTGGAAAGTAGAGCATGCTTCTTGCATTAAAACAGAGTGTGTTTCATGGAAGAGAAAACTGGTCTGAATTTTCCTTAGGAAACGGAGTCAAACCACAGGATCTGTGTCTTCCTACAAACAAGAGGTCATTTCTGGTATACACACTAAATTTTAGGCTCAAATTAATTTACAAAGTTCACAAACCCAATGCGTTTCTCACTATTAAATAAAGAGCTTTTATGTAAGAGGAGCTGTAGTTTGTATCAGTTTCATGAGCAGAGTTGACGTAGATATGGTCCGTATGAGTGGAAAACACAGTACTTTTATTCGGGGCTTGCTCATCTTTTTTGCTGTATTGGAGATACTGGAAAGAAGAGCATGCTTCTTCCCTTAAAACAGAGTGTGTTTCATGGAAGAGGACACTGGTCTGAATTTCCCTTCTGAAATGGATTTAAGGTCCAGGATCTGAGTCTTCCTACAAGCAACAGGTCATTTCTGGAAAACCCAGTCAATTTGCGGCTCAAATGTTTTACACAGAACACAAACCCAACGCTTTACTCACTATTGACTAAAGTGCATTTATTTAAAAGGAGCTGTGGTTTGTATCAGTTCCATAATCAGAGCTGATATAGATATGATGCCAATGAGTAGGAAACACAGTTATTTTTTCGGGGCTTGCTCATATTTCTTGCTGTATTGGAGACACTGAAAAGAAGAGCATGCTTCTTGTGTCAAAACACAGTGTTTTTCATGGAAGAGGACACTGGTCTGAATTTCCCTTCTGAAATGGATTTAAGGTCCAGGATCTGTGTCTTTCTACAAGCAAGATGTCATTTCTGGTAAACCCAGTCAATTTGCAGCTCAAATCAATTTACACAGTTCACAAACCCAATGCGTTTCTCACTATTAACTAAAGAGCTTTTATTTAACAGGAGCTGGTGTTTGTATTAGTTTCATAAGCAGAGTTGAACTAGATATGTTCCATATGAGTAGGAAACACACTTCTTTTTTTCTAGGCTTGATCAGATTTCTTGGTCTATTGGAGACGCTTGAAAGAAGAGCATGCTTCTTTCGTTAAAACAGAGTGTGTTTCATGGAAGAGAACACCCGTCTGAATTTCCATTCAGAAACGGAGTTAAACCACGGGATTTCTGTCTTCCTACAAGCAAGAGGTCATTTCTGGTAAAATCACTGAATTTTGGGCTCAAATTATTTTACACAGTTCAAAAACCCAACACGTTTCTCACTATAAAGTAAAGAGCATTTATTTAACGTGAGCTGTGTTTTGTATCAGTTTCATAATCACAGTTGAACTAGATATGATCCGTATGAGTAGGAACCACAGTTCTTTTATTCTGGGCTTACTCATGTTTCTTGCTGTATTGGAAAAACTGGAAAGAAGAGCATACTTCATGACTTAAAACAGACTGTGTTTCATGGAAGAGAATAATGTTCTGAATTTGCGTTCAGAAATGGAGTTAAACCAAAGGATCTGTATCTTCCCACAAACAAGAAGTCATTTCTGGAAAACACACTGAATTTTGGGCTCAAATGAATTTACAAAGTTCACAAACCAAACACGTTTCTCAAAATTAACTAAAGAGCATTTATTTAACAGGAACTGTAGTTTGTATCAGTTTCATAATCAGAGTTGAACTAGATATGATGCCTATGAGTAGGAAATACAGTTCTCATTTTCGGGGCTTGCTCATGTTTCTTTCTGTATTGGGGAAACTGGAAAGAATAGCATGCGTCTTGCCTTAAAAAAGAGTGTGTTTCATGGAAAACGACAATGGCCTGAAATTCCATTCTGAAATGGATTTAAGTTCCAGGATCTGTGTCTTCCTACAAGCAAGAGGTCATTTATGGTATACCCAATGTATTTTGGGCTCAAATGATTTTACACAGTTCACAATCCCAACGCGTTTCTCTCAATTAACAACGAGCATTTATTTAACAGGAGCTGTGGTTTGTATCAGTTTCATAAGCAGAGATGAACTAGATGTGGTCCATATGAGTAGGAAACACAGTTCTTTATTTCTGGAATTTCTCATGTTTCGTGCTGTATTGGAGACTCCGGAAAGAAGAGCATGCTTCTTGCGTTAAAACAGAGTGAGTTTCATGGAAGAGAACACCCGTCTGAATTACCATTCAGAAACGGAGTTAAACCACGGGACCTCTGTCTTTCTACAAGCAAGAGGTCATTTCTGGTAAACCCACTGAATTTTGGGCTCAAATGAATTTACACAGTTCACAAACCCAACGCGTTTCTTACTATTACCTAAAGAGCATTTATTTAACATGAGCTGTGTTTTGTATCAGTTTCATAAGCACAGTTGAACTAGATATGATCCGTATGAGTAGGAAACACAATTCTTTTATTGTGGGCTTATTCATGTTTCTTGCTGTATTGGAGACGCTGGAAAGAAGACCATGCTTCTTGTGATAAAACAGACTGTGTTTCATGGAAGAGAACACTGTTATGAATTTCCCTTCAGAAACAGAATTACACCACAAGATCTGTGTCTTCCTACAAGCAAGAGGTCATTTCTGGTAAACCCAGTGAATTGGTGGCTCAAATGAAATTACACAGTTCATGAACTCAACGCGTTTATCACAATTAAGTAAAGAGCATTTATGTAAGAGGAGCTGTGGTTTGTATGAGTTTCATGAGTAGAGTTGAACTAGATATGGTCGGTATGAGTAGGAAACACAGTTCTTTTTTTCTGGACTTGGTCATGTTTCTTGATGTATTGGAGACTCTGGAAAGAAGAGCATGCTTCTTGCGTTACAACAGAGTGTGTTTCATGGATGAGAACACTGGTCTGAATTTCCCTTCAGAAACGGATTTAAACCACAGGATCTGTGTCTTCCTACAAGCAAGGGGTCAATTCTGGTAAACCTAGTCAATTTGCGGGTCAAATGAATATACACAGAACACAAACCCCACGCCTTTCTCACTATTAACTAAAGTGCCTTTATTTAACAGGAGCTGTGGTTTGTATCAGTTTCATAATCAGAGTTGAACTAGATATGATGCCTATGAGTAGGAAATGCAGTTCTTTTTTTCGGGGCTTGCTCATGTTTCTTTCTGTGTTGGGGAAACTGTTAAGAAGAGCATGCTTCTTGCCTTAAAACAGAGTGTGTTTCATGGAAGACGACACTGGTCTGAATTTCCCTTCTTAAATGGATTTAAGGTCCAGGATCTGGGTCTTCCTACAAGCAACAGGTCATTTATGGTATACCCTCTGTATTTTAGGCTCAAAGGAATTTACACAGTTCACAATCCCAATGTGTTTTTCACAATTAACAAAGAGCATTTATTTAACAGGTCCTGTAGTTTGTATCAGTTTAATAAGCAGAGATGAACTAGATATGGTCCGTATGCGTAGGAAACACAGTTCTTTATTTCTGGGATTGCTCATGTTTCGTGCTGTACTTGAGACTCCGGAACGAAGAGCATGCTCCTTGCGTTAAAACAGAGTGTGTTCCGTGAATGAGAACACTTGTCTGAATTTCCCTTCAGAAACGGATTTAAACCACAGGATCTGTGTCTTCCTACAACAAGAGGTCATTTATGGTAAACCCACAGAATTTTGGGCTCAAATGAATTTACACATCTCACCAACCCAACGCGTTACTCACTATGAACTAAAGAACATTTATTTAACAGCAGCTGTGGTTTGTATCAGTTTCATAAGGAGAGTTGAACTAGATATGGTCCGTATGAGTAGGAAACACGGTTCTTTTATGCTGGGCTTGCTCATGTTTCTTGCTGTATTGGAGAAGCTGGAAAGAAGAGCATGCTTTTTGAATTAAAACAGAGTGTGTTTCATGGATGAGAACACTGGTCTGAATTTCCCTTCTGAAATGGATTTAAGGTCCAGGATCTGTGTCTTCCTACAATTAAGATGTTATTTCTGGCAAACACACTGAATTTTGGGCTCAAATGAATTTACAGAGTTCACAAACCCAACGTGGTTCTTACTATTAATTAAAAAGCATTTATTTAACAGGTGCTGTGGTTTGCATTAGTTTCATAAGCAGAGTTGAACTAGATATGGTCCATATGATTAGGGAACACAGTTCTTTTTTCTGTGCTTGCTCATTTTTCTTGCTGTACTGCAGATGCTTGAAAGAAGAGCATCCTTCATGCGATAAAACAGAGTGTGTTTCATGGATGAGAACACTGGTCTTAATTTCCCTTCTGAAATGGAGTTAAACCACAGGATCTGTGTCTTCCTACAATCAGGAGCTCATTTATGGCAAACACACTGAATTTTGGGCTCAAATGAATTTACACAGTTCACAAACCCAACGCGTTTCATACTATTACCTAAAGAGCATTTATTTAACATGAGCTATGGTTTGTATCAGTTTCATAATCAGAGTTGAACTAGATATGATGCCTATGAGTAGGAAATACAGTTCTTTTTTTCGGGGCTTGCTCATGTTTCTTTCTGTATTGGGGAAACTGGAAAGAAGAGCATGCTTCTTGCCTTAAAACAGAGTGTGTTTCATGGAAGAGGACACTGGTATGAATTTCCCTTCAGAAATGGATAAGGTCCAGGATCTGTGTCTTCATACAAGAAAGAGGTCATTTCTGGTAAACCCAGTCAATTTGCGGCTCAAATGAATTTACACAGAACACAAACCCATCCCGTTTCTCACTATTAACTAAAGAGCATTTATTTAACAGGAGCTGTGGTTTGTATCAGTTTCATAATCAGAGTTGAACTAGATATGATGCCTATGAGTAGGAAACACAGTTCTTTTTTGGGGGCTTTCTCATGTTTCTTGCTGTAATGCAGACCCTTGAAAGAGGAGCATACCGCTTGCGTTAAAACAGCCTGTGTTTCATGGATGAGAACACTGGTCTGAAATTACCTTCACTAAGGGAGTTAAACCACAGGATCTGTGTCTTCCTACAAGCAAGAGGTCATTTATGGTAAACCCACTGAATTTGTGGTTCAAATGAATTTACACTGTTCGAAAACCCAACGCGTTTCTCACAATTAATAAAGAGCATTTATGTAAGAGGAGCTGTGGTTTGTATCAGTTTCATGAGCAGAGTATAACTAGATATGGTCCGTATGAGAAGGAAACACAGTTCTTTTTTTCTTGGCTTGCTCATGTTTCTTGCTGTATTGGACAATCTGGAAAGAAGAGCATGTTTCTTGCTTTAGATCAGAATGTGTTTCATGGATGAGAACACAGGTCTGAATTTCCCTTCTGAAATGGATTTAAGGTCCAGGTTCTGTGTCTTTCTACAAGCAAGAGGTCATTTCTGGTAAACCCAGTGAATTTGTGGCTCAAATGAAATTACAAAGTTCACGAACCCAACGTGTTTCTCACAATTAAGTAAAGAGCATTTATGTAAGAGGAGCTGTGGTTTGTATCAGTTTCATGATCAGAGTTGAACTAGATATGGTCCATACGAGTAGGAAACCCAGTTCTTTTTTTCTGGGCTTGGTCATGTTTCCTGATATATTGGAGACTCTGGAAAGAAGAGCTTGCTTCTTGCGTTACAACAGAGTGTGTTTCATGGATGAGAACACTGGTCTGAATTTCCCTTCAGAAACGGAGTTAAACCACAGGATCTGTGTCTTCCTACAAGCCAGGGGTCATTTCTTGTAAACCCAGTCAATTTGCGGGTCAAATGAATATACACAGAACACAAACCCAATGCCTTTCTCACTATTAACTAAAGTGCCTTTATTTAACAATAGCTGTGGTTTGTATCAGTTTCATAATCAGAGTTGAACTAGATATGATGCCTATGAGTAGGAAATACAGTTCTTTTTTTCGGGGCTTACTCATGTTTCTTTCTGTATTGGGGAAACTGGAAAGAAGAGCATGCTTCTTGCCTTAAAACAGAGTGTGTTTCATGGAAGAGGACACTGGTCTGAATTTCCCTTCAGAAACGGAGTCAAACCACAGGATCTGTGTCTTTCTACAAGCAAGAGGTCATTTCTGGTAAACCCAGTGAATTTGCGGCACAAATGAATTTACACAGTTCAAAAAACCAACGCGTTTCTCAATATTAACTAAAGAGCATTTATTTAAGAGGAGCTGTGGTTTGTATCAGTTTCATAATCAGAGTTGAACTAGATATGATGCCTATGAGTAGGAAACACAGTTCTTTTTTGGGGGCTTTCTCATATTTCTTGCTGTATTGCAGACCCTTGAAAGAAGAGCATTCCGCTTGCGTTAAAACAGAGTGTGTTTCATGGATGAGAACACTGGTCTGAAATTACCTTCACTAACAGAGTTAATCCACAGGATCTGTGTCTTCCTATAAGCAAGAGGTCATTTATGGTAAACCCGCTGAATTTTTGGTTCAAATGAATTTACACTGTTCACAAACCCAACGCGTTTCTCACAATTAATAAAGAGCATTTATGTAAGAGGACCTGTGGTTTGTATCAGTTTCATGAGCAGAGTATAACTAGATATGGTCCGTATGAGAAGGAAACACAGTTCTTTGTTTCTTGGTTTGCTCATGTTTCTTGCTGTATTGCAGAATCTGGAAAGAAGAGCATGTTTCTTGCTTTAGAACAGAGTGTGTTTCATGGATGACAGCACAGGTCTGAATTTCCCTTCTGAAATGGATTTAAGGTCCAGGTTCTGTGTCTTCCTATAAGCAAGAGGTCATTTCTGGTAAACCCAGTGAATTTGCGTCTCATATTAATTTACACATAACACAAACCCAAAGAGTTTCTCACTATTAACTCAAGAGCATTTATGTAACAAGTGCTATGGTTTGTATCAGTTTCATAAGCAGAGTTGAACTAGAAATGGTCTGTATATGTATGAAACACCATTATTTTATTCGGACTTGATCATGTTTCTTGCTGTATTGGAGACGCTGGAAAGAAGATCATGCTTCTTGCATTAAAACAGTGTGTTTCATGGAAGTGAACACTGGTCTGAATTTTCCTTCAGAAACGGAGTTAAACCACAGCATCTGTGTCTTCCTACAAACAAGAGGTCATTTCTGGTAAACCCAGTAAATTTGCGGCTCAAATGAATTTACACAGAACATAAACCCAAAGCATTTCTCACTATTGACTAAAGAGCATTTATATAACATAAGCTGTGGTTTGTATCAGTTTCATTAGCAGAGTTGAACTAGATATGATCCGTATGAGTAGGAAACACAGTTCTTTTATTCTGGGCTTGCTCATGTTTCTTGCTGTATTGGAGACGGTGGAAAGTAGAGCATGCTTCTTGCATTAAAACAGAGTGTGTTTCATGAAAGAGAACACTGGTCTGAATTTCCCTTCAGAAACGGAGTCAAACCACAGGATCTGTGTCTTTCTACAAGCAAGAGGTCATTTCTGGTAAACCCAGTGAATTTGCGGCACAAATGAATTTACACAGTTCAAAAAACCAACGCGTTTCTCAATATTAACTAAAGAGCATTTATTTAAGAGGAGCTGTGGTTTGTACCAGTTTCATTAGCATAGTTGAAGTAGAAATGGTCCGTATGAGTATGAAACACCATTCTTTTATTCGTGGCTTGCTCATGTTTCTTGCTGTATTGGAGACGCTGGAAAGACGATCATGCTTCTTGCATAAAACCAAGTGTGTTTCATGGATGAGAACACAGGTCTGAATTTCCCTTCTGAAATGGATTTAAGGTCCATGATCTGTGTCTTCCTTGAAGCAAGAGGTCATTTTTGGCACACCCACTGAATTTTGGGCTCATATGAATTTACACAGTTCACAACACAACGTGTTCCTCACTATTAACTAAAGAGCATTTATTTAAAAGGGCTGTGGATTGTATCAGTTTCATAAGCAGAGTTGAACTAGAAATGGTCCATATGAGTATGAAACACCATTCTTTTATTCGGGGCTTGCTCATGTTTCTTGCTGTATTATAGACGCTGGAAAGAAGATCATGAGTCTTGCGTTAAAATGGAGTGTGTTTCATGGATGAGAACACTGGTCTGAATTTCCCTTCAGAAATACAGTTAAACCACGGGATCTGTGTCTGTCTTCAAGCAAGAGGTCATTTATGGTAATCTCACTGAACTTTGGGCTAAAATGAATTTACACAGCTCACGAACACAACGGGTGTCTCACTATTAACTACAGAGCATTTATTTAACAGGATCTGTGGATTGTATCAGTTTGAAGCAGAGTTGAACTAGAAATGGTCCGTCTGAGTAGGAAACACAGTTCTCTTTTCCGGGCTTGCTCATGTTTCTTGGTGATATGGAGACTCTGGAAACAAGAGCATGCTTCTTGCATTAAAATAGAGTGTGTTTCATGGAAGACGACACTGGTCTGAATTTCCCTTGAGAAATGGATATAAGGTCCAGGATCTGTGTCTTCTTACATGCACGAGGTCATTTCTGGTAAAACGAGTCAATTTGTGCCTCAAATGACTTTACACAGAACACAAACCCAACGCGTTTCTCACTATTAACTAAAGAGAATTTATTTATCAGGAGCTGTGGTTTGTATCAGTTTCATAATCAGAGTTGAAGTAGATATGATTCCTATGTGTAGGGAACACAGTTCTTTATTCGGGACTTGGTCAGGTTTCTTGCTGTATTGCAGATCCTGCAAAGAAGAGCATGGTTCATGCGTTAAAACAGAGTGTGTTTCATGGAAGAGGACACTAGTTTGAATTTCTCAGTAATGGAGTGAAACCACAGGATATGTGTCTTCCTACAAGTAAGAGGTCATTTATGTTAAACCAAGTGAATTTGTAGCTGAAAAGAATTTACACAGTTCAAGAAACCAACGCGTTTCTCACAATTAACTAACGAGCATTTATGTAAGGGGAGCTATGGTTTGTATCAGTTTCATGAGCAGAGTTGAACTAGATATGGTCCGTATGAGTAGAAAACACAGTTATTTTTTCTGGGCTTGCTCATGTTTCTTGCAGTATTGGAGACGTTGGAAAGAAGATCATGCTTCTTGCGTAAAACAGAGCGTGTTTCATGGATGAGAACACTGATCTGAATTTCCCTACAGAAACGGAGTTAAACCACAGGAACTGTGTCTTTCTAATCAAGAGGTCATTTATGGTAAACACACTGAATTTTGGGCTCAAATGAATTTACTCACCTCACGAACCCAATGTGTTTCTCACTATTAACTACAGAGCATTTATTTAAGAGGAGCTGTGGTTTGTATCAGTTTCATAAGCAGAGTTGAACTAGAAATGGTCCGTATGAGTAGAAAACACAGTTCTTTTTTCTGGGCTTGTTCATGTTCCTGCTGTATTGGATATCCTGGACAGAAGAGCATGCTTCCTGCATTAAAATAGAGTGTGTTTCATGGAAGAGAACACTGGTCTGAATTTCCCTTCAGAAACGGAGTTAAACCACAGGATCTGTGTCTTCCTACAAGCAAGGGGTCATTTCTGGTAAACCCAGTCAATTTGCAGGTCAAATGAATATACACAGAACACAAACCCAACGCGTTTCTCACTATTAGCTAAGGATCATTTATGTAAGTGGAGCTGTGGTTTGTATCAGTTTCATAATCAGAGTTGAACTAGATATGATGCCTATGAGTAGGAAATACAGTTCTTTTTTTCGGGGCTTGCTCATGTTTCTTTTTGTATTGGGGAAACGGGAAAGAAGAGCATGCTTCTTGCCTTAAAACAGAGTGTGTTTCATGGAAGACCACACTGGTCTGAATTTACCTTCTGAAATGGATTTAAGGTCCAGGTTCTGTGTCTTCCTACAAGCAAGATGTCATTAATGGTACACCCACTGTATTTTAGGCTCAAATGAATTTACACTGTTCACAATCGCAACGCGTTTCTCACAATTAACAAAGAGCATTTATTTTACAGGTGCTGTGGTTTGTATCAGTTTAATAAGCAGAGATGAACTAGATATGATCCGTACGAGTATGAAACACAGCACTTTTATTCTGGGCTTGCCCATGTTTCTTGTTGTATTGGAGACGGTGGAAAGTAGAGCATGCTTCTTGCATTAAAACCGAGTGTGTTTCATGAAAGAGAACACTGGTCTGAATTTCCCTTCAGAAACGGAGTCAAACCACAGTATCTGTGTCTTCCTACAAGCAAGAGGTCATTTCTGGTAAACCCAGTCAATATGCGGCTCAAATGAATTTACACAGAAGACAAACCCATCGCGATTCTCAATATTAACGAAAGAGCATTTATTTAACAGGAGCTGTGATTTATATCAGTTTCATTAGCAGAGTTGAAGTAGAAATGGTCTGTATGAGTATGAAACACCATTCTTTTATTCGGGGCTTGCTCATGTTTCTTGCTGTATTGTAGACACTGGAAAGAAAATCATGAATCTTGCGTTATAACGGAGTGTGTTGCATGGAGGAGGTCACAGGTCTGAATTTCCCTCCAGAAATGGAGTTAAACCAAAGGAATTGTGTCTTCCTACTAGCAAGAGGTCATTTATGGTAAACCCACTGAATTTATGGCTCTAATAAATTTACACAGTTTACGAACCCAATGCGTTTCTCACAATTAACTAAAGAGCATTTATGTAAGAGGAGCTGTGGTTTGTATCAGTTTCATGATCAGAGTTGAACTAGATATGGTCTGTATGAGTTGGAAACACAGTTCTTTTTTTCAGGGCTTGCTCATGTTTCTTGCTCTATTGTAGACGCTTGAATGAAGAGCATGCTTCTTGCATAAAAACAGAGTGTGTTTCATGGTTGAGAACACTGGTCTGAATTTCCCTTCTGAAACGGATTTAAGGTCCAGGATCTGTGTCTTCCTACAAACAAGAGGTCATATCTGGTAAAACCACTCAATTTTGGGCTCAAATGAATTTTCACAGTTCACAAACCCAACGCATTTCTCACTATTAACTAAAGAGCATTTATTTAACAGGAGCTATGGTTTGTATCAGTTTGAAGCAGAGTTGAACTAGAAATGGTCCGTATGAGCAGGAAACATGGTTCTCTTTTTCCGCGCTTGCTCATGTTTCTTGGTGATATGGAGACTCTGGAAAGAAGAGCATGCTTCTTGGGTTAAAATAGAGTGTGTTTCATGGAAGAGGACAGTGGTCTGAATTTCCCTTCAGAAATGGATATAAGGTCCAGGATCTGTGTCTTCCTACATGCACGATGTCATTTCTGGTAAACCCAGTGAGTTTGCGGCTCAAATGAATTTACACAGAACACAAACCCATCGCGTTTCTCACTATTAACTAAAGAGCATTTATTTAACAGGAGCTGTGGTTTGTATCAGTTTCATAATCAGAGTTGAACTAGATATGATGCCTATGTGTAGTGAACACAGTTCTTTTTTCAGGGCTTGCTCATGTTTCTTGAGGTATTGCAGACCCTGGAAAGAAGAGCATGGTTCTTGCGTTAAAAAACAGTGTGTTTCATGGAACAGGACACTGGTCTGAATTTCCTTCAGAAATGGAGTGAAACCACAGGATATGTGTCATCCAACAAGCAAGAGGTCATTTGAAGTGAATTTGAAGCTGAGAAGAATTTACACAGTTCAAAAAACCAACGCGTTTCTCACAATTAACTAACGAGCATTTATGTAAGGGGAGCTATGGTTTCTATCAGTTTCATGAGCAGAGTTGAACTAGATATGGTCCTTATGAGTAGGAAACACAGTTATTTCATTCTGTGCTTGCTCACGATTCTTGCCATATTGGAGATGCTTTAAAGAAGAGCGTGCTTCTTGTGTTAAAACAGAGAGTGTTTCATGGATGAGAACACAGGTCTGAATTTCCATTAAGAAATGGAGTTAAACCACAGTATCTGTGTCTTCCTACAAGCAACAGATCTTTTATGGTAAACACACTGATCTTTGGGCTCAAATGAATTACACAGCTCACAACCGAACACGTTTCTCACTATTAAGTATAGAGCATTTATTTAACAGCAGCTGTGGTTTGCAGCAGTTTCATAAGCAGAGTTGAACTAGATATGTTCCATATGAGTAGGGAACACATTTCTTTTTTTCTGGGCTTGCTCACGTTTCTTGCTCTATTGGAGACACTTGAAAGAAGAGCATGCTTCTTGCGTTAAAACAGATAGTGTTTCAAGGAAGAGAACACTCGTCTGAATTTTCCTTCAGAAACGGAGTTAAACCACAGGATCTCTGTTTTTCTACATTCAAGAGGTTATTAGTGGTAAACACAGTGAATTTGCGGCTCAAATGAATTTATACAGTTTACGAACCCAACGTGTTTCTCACAATTAACTAAAGAGCATTTATGTAAGAGGAGCTGTGGTTTGTATCAGTTTCATGAGCAGAGTTGAACTAGATATGGTCTGTATGAGTTGTAAACACAGATATTTTATTCTGGGCTTGTTCATGTTTCTTGCTTTATTGGAGATGCTTTAAAGAACAGCATGCTTCTTGCGTTAAAACAGAGTGTGTTTCATGGATGAGAACACTGGTCTGAATTTCCCTTCTGAAACGGATTTAAGGTCCAGGATCTGTGTCTTCCTACAAACAAGAGGTCATATCTTTTAAAACCACTCAATTTTGGGCTCAAATGAATTTTGACAGTTCACAAACCCAACGCGTTTCTCACTATTAACTAAAGAGCATTTATTTAACTGGAGCTGTTGTTTCATAAGCAGAGTTGAACTAGATATGTTCCATATGAGTCGGAAACACATTTCGTTTTTCTGGGTTTGATCAGTTTTCTTGTTCTGTTGGAGACACTTGAAAAAAGAGCATGCTTCTTGCGTTAAAAGAGAGTGTATTTCATGGAAGAGGACACTGGTCTGAATTTCCCTTCTGAAATGGATTTAAGGTCCAGGATCTGTGTCTTTCTACAAGCAAGATGTCATTTCTGGTAAACCCACAGAATTTTGGGCTCAAATGTATTTACACAGTTCACTAACCCAACGCGTTTCTTACTATTAACTAAAGAATATTTATATAACATGAGCTATGTTTTGTATCAGTTTCATAAGCACAGTTGAACTAGATATGATCGTTATGAGTAGGAAACACAGTTCATTTATTCTGGGCTTACTCATGTTTCTTGCCTTATTGGAAACACTGGAAAGAAGAGCATGCTTCTTGCGTTAAAACAGACTGTGTTTCAAGGAAGAGAACACTGTTCTGATTTTGCCTTCAGAAACGTAGTTAAACCAAAGGATCTGTGTCTTCCTACAAGCAAGAGGTCATTTCTGGCAAATAACTTGAATTTTGAGCTCAATGAATTTACACAGTTCACAAACCCAACGCATTTGTCACTATTAACTAAAGCGCATTTATTTAACAGGAGCTGTGGTTAGTATCAGTTTCATAAGTAGAGTTGAACTAGATATGGTCCATATGAGTAGGAAACACAGTTCTTTTATTATGGGCTTGCTCATGTTTCTTGCTGTATTGAAGACGCTTGAAAGAAGAGCTTGCTTTTTGAATTAAAACAGAGTGTTTTTCATGGATGAGAACACTGGTCTGAATTTCACTTCTGAAATGCATTTAAGGTCCAGAATCTGTGTCTTCCTATAATCAAGAGGTCATTTCTGGCAAACACACTGAATTTTGGGCTCAAATTAATTTACAAAGTTCACAAACCAAACGCGTTTCTCACAATTAACTAAAGAGCATTTATTTAACAGGAGCTGTGGTTTGTATCAGTTTCATAATCAGAGTTGAATTACATATGTTCCGAATGTGTAGGAAACTCATTTCTTTTTTCTGGGCTTGCTCAGTTTACTTGTTCTATTGGAGATGCTTGAATGAAGAGCATGCTTCTTGCATTAAAACAGAATGTGTTTCAAGGATGTGAACATTGGTCTTAATTTCCCTTCTTAAATGGAGTTAAACCACAGGATCTGTGTCTTCCTACCATCAATAGCTCATTTCTGGCAAACACACTGAATTTGGGCTCAAATGAATTTACACAGTTCACAAACCCAACGAGTTTCTTACTATTACCTAAAGAGCATTTATTTAATATGAGCTGTGTTTTATATCAGTTTCATAAGCACAGTTGAACCAGATATGATCCGTATGAGTAGGAAACACAATTCTTTTATTATGGGCTTACGCATGTTTCTTGCTGTATTGGAGATGCTGGAAGAAGAGCATGCTTCTTGTGATAAAACGAACTGTATTTCATGGAAGAGAACACTGCTCTGATTTCCCTTCAGAAATAGAGTTAAACCACAGGATCTGTGTCTTCCTACAAGCAAGAGGTCATTTCTGGAAAACCCAGTGAATTTGCGGCTCAGATGAATTTACACAGTTCACGAACCCAACGCGTTTCTCACCATTAAGTAAAGAGCATTTATGTTATAACAGCTCTGGTTTGTATCAGTTTCATGAGCAGAATTGAATTAGATATGGTCCGTATGAATAGGAAACACAGTTCATTTTTTCGGGGCTTGCTCATGTTTCTTGCTGTATTGGAGTTTCTGGAAAGAAGAGCATGCTTCTTGCGTTAAAAAAAGTGTGTTTCATGGATGAGAACACTGGTCTGAATTTCACTTCTGAAATGGATTTAAGATCCAGGATCTGTTTCTTTCTACAAGCAAGAGAGCAGTTATGGTAAAAGCAGTGAATTTTCAGCTCAAATGAATTTACACAGTTCACAAACCCAACGCATTTCTCAACATTAACTAAAGAGTGTTTATGTAAGAGGAGCTGTTGTTTGTATCAGTTTCATGAGCAGAGTAGAAGTAGATATGGTCCGTATAAGTTGGAAACACAGTTCTTTTTTTCTGGGCTTGCGCATGTTTCTTGCTGTATTGGAGACTCTGGAAAGAAGAGCATTCTTCTTGCGTTAAAACAGACTGTATTTCATGGATGAGAACACAGGTTTCAATTTCCATTCTGAAGTGGATGAAAGATCCAGGATCTGTGTCTTCCTATAAGCAAGAGAGTATTTCTGGTAAAACCAGTGAATTTGCCTCTCAAATGAATTTACACAGAACACAATCCCAACGCGTTTCTCACTATAAACTAAAGAGCACTTATTTAACATGAGCTGTGGTTTGTATCAGTTTCATAATCAGCGTTGAACTAGATAAGATCTGTATCAGTAGGAAACACAATTCTTTTATTTGTGGCTTGGTCATATTTCTTGTTGTTTTGAAGACGCAGGAAAAAAGAGCATGCTTCTTGCGTTAAAACAGATTGTGTTGCATGGAAGAGAACACTGGTCTGAATTTCCCTTCAGAAACTCAATTAAACCACAGGATCTGTGTCTTCCTACAAGCAACAGGTCACTTCTGGAAAATACAGTGAATTTGCGGCTCAAATGAATTTACACAGTTCATGAACCCAACACATTTCTCACTATTAACTAAAGAGCATTTATGTTATAAGCGCTGTGGTTTGTATCCGTTTCATGAGCAGAATTGAACTAGATATGGTCCGTATGAATAGGAAACACAGTTCTTTTTTTCGGGTCTTGCTCATGTTTCTTGCTGTATCCGAGTCTCTGTAAAGTAGAACATGCTCCTTGCGTTAAAACAGAGTTTGTTTCATGGATGAGAACACTGGTATGAATTCCCTTCTGAAATGGATTTAAGATCCAGGATCTTTTTCTTCCCACAAGCAAGAGAGCAGTTATGGTAAAAGCAGTGAATTTGCAGCTCAAATGAATTTACACAGTTCACAAAACCAACGAATTTCTCAACATTAACTAAACAGTGTTTATGTAAGAAGAGCTGTTGTTTGTATCAGTTTCATGAGCAGAGTGGAAGTAAATAAGGTCCGTATAAGTGGGAAACACAGTTTTTTTTCCTGGGCTTGCTCATGTTTCTTCCTGTATTGGAGACTCTGGAAAGAATAGCATTCTTCTTGCGTTAAAACAGAGTGTGTTTCATGGATGAGAACACTGGTCTGAATATCCCTTCAGAAACACATTTAAACCACAGGATCTGTGTCTTCCTACAAGCAAGAGGTCATTTCTGGTAAACCCAGGGAATTTTTGGCTCAAATAAATTTACAGAGATCACGAACAGAACGCCTTTCACACTATTAACTAAAGAGCCTTTATGTAAGAGTAGCTGTGATTTGTAACAGCTTCATTTGCAGAGTTGAACTAGATATGGTCCGTATGAGTGGGAAACACAGTTCTTTTTTTCTGGGCTTTCTCATGTGTCCTGCTGCATTGGAGACACTGGAAAAAAGAGCATTCTTCTTGCATTAAAACAGTGTGTTTCATGGATGAGAACACAGGTTTGAATTTCCCTTCTGAAATTTATTTCAGATCCAGGATCTGTGCCTTCCTACAAGCAAGAGGTCATTTCTGGTAAACCCAGTGAATTTGCGGCTCAAATGAAATTACACAGTTCACGAACCCAAACGTTTCTCACTATTAACTAAAGAGCATTTAAGTTATAAGAGTTGTGGTTCGTATCAGTTTCATCAGCAGAATTGAACTAGATATGGTCCGTATGAATAGGAAACACAGTTCTTTTTTTCGGGGCTTGCCCATATTTCTTACTGTATTGGAGTCACTGGAAAGAAGACATTGCTTCTTGCATTAAAACAGATTGTGTTGCATGAAAGAGAACACTGCTCTGAATTTCCCTTCAGATACTGAATTAAACCACAGGATCTGTGTCTTCCTATAAGCAAGAGGTCATTTCTGCTAAACCAGTGAATTTGCGGCTCAAATGAATTTACACAGTTCAAATACCCAACGCATTTCTCAACATTAACTAAAGAGCATTTATTTATCAGGAGCTGTGGTTTGTATCAGTTTAATAAGCAGAGTTGAAATAGATATGAGCCATATGAGTAGGAAACACAGTACTTTTTTTCTGGGCTTGCTCATGTTAATTGTGGTATTGGAGACTCTGGAGGGAAGAGCATTCTTCTTGCGTTAAAACAGAGTGTGGTTCATGGATTAGAACACAGGTTTGAATTTCCATTCTGAAATGGATTTAAGATACAGGATCTGTGTCTTCCTACAAGCTAGAGAGCATTTCTGGTAAAACCAGTGAATTTGCGGCTCAAATGAATTTATACAGTTCACGAACCCAACACGTTTCTGACTATAAAGAAAGAGCATTTATTTACCATGAGCTGTGGTTTGGATGACTTTCATAATCAGTGTTGAACTAGATATGATCCGTATGAGTAGGAAACACTGTTCTTTTATTCGTGGCCTGCTCATGTTTCTTGCTGTATTGGAGACACTGGAAAGAAGAGCATGCTTCTTGCGTTAAAACAGATTGTGTATCATGGAAGAGAACACTGGTATGAATTTCCCTTGAGAAATAGAGTTAAACCACAGGATCTGTGTCTTCCTACAAGCAAGAGATCATTTCTAGTAAACACAGTGAATTTGCGGCTCAAATGAATTTACACAGTTCACGAACCCAACGCGTTTCTCACTATTAACTAAAGAGCATTTATGTAAGAAGAGCTGTGGTTTGTATCAGTTTCATGAGCAGAATTGAACTAGATATGTTCCATATGAGTGGGAAAAACTGGTCTTTTTTTCTGGGCTTGCTCATGTTTCTTGCTGTATTGGAGACTCTGGAAAGAAGAGATTTTCTTGCGTTAAAACAGAGTGTGTTTCCTGGATGTGAACACAAGTTTCAATTTCCCTTCCAAAATGGATTTAAGATCCTGTAGCTGTGTCTTCCAACAAGCAAGAGAGCATTTCTGGTAAAACCAGTGAATTTGTGTCTCAAATGAATTTACACAGAATGCAGACCCAACGCGTTTCTCACTATAAAGAAAGAGCATTTATTTAAAATGAGCTGTGGTTTGTATCAGTTTCATAATCAGCGATTAACAAGATATGATCCGTTTGAGTAGGAAGCACAGTTCTTTTATTTGGGCCTTGCTCAAGTTTCTTCCTGTATTGGAGATGCTTGAAAGAAGAGCATGCTTTTTGCGTTTAAACAGAGTGTGTTACATGGCAGAGAACACTGGTCTGAATTTCCCTTCTGGAATGGATTTAAGATCCAGGATTTTTTTCTTCCTACAAGCAAGAGAGCTTTATGGTAAAACCAGTGAATTTGCAGCTCAAATGAATTTAGATAGTTCACAAACCCAACGCATTTCACATTATTAACTAAAGAGCATTTATTTAACAGGAGCTGTGGTTTGTATCAGTTTCATAAGCAGAGTTGAACTAGATATGAGCCGTATGATTAGGAAACACAGTTCTTTTATTTGGGGCTTGCTCATGTTTCCTGCACTATTGGAGACACTGAAAAGATGAGCATGCATCTTGCGTTAAAACAGAGTGTGTTTCATGGATGAGAACACTGGTATGAATTTCCCTTCAGAAACGTAGTTAAACCACAGGATCTGTGTCTTCCTACAAGCAAGAGGTCATTTCTGGTAAATCCAGGGAATTGTCGGCTCAAATGAATTTACACAGTTCACAAACCCAACGTGTTTCACACTATTAACTAAAGAGCGTTTATGTAAGAGGAGCTGTGGTTTGTATCAGCTTCATGAGCAGAGATGAACGAGATATGATCTGTATGAGTGGGAAATACAGTTCTTTTTTTCTGGGCTTGCTCATGTTTCTTGCTGTATTGGAGACTCTGGAAAGAAGAGTATTCCTCTTGCGTTAAAACAGAGTGTGGTTCATGGATGAGAACATTGGTCTGAATTTCCCTTCTGAAATGGATTTAAGATCCAGGATGAGTTTTTTCCTACAAGCAAGAGAGCATTCATGGTAAAACCAGTGAATTTGCGTCTCAAATGAATTTACAAAGAACACAAACCCAACGCGTTTCTCACTATAAACTAAAGAGCATTTATTTAACATGAGCTGTGGTTTGTATCAGTTTCATAATCAGCGTTGAACTAGATATGATCTGTATGTGTAGGAAACACAGTTCTTTTATTCGTGGCTTGCTCATGTTTCTTGCTTTATTGGAGACACAGGAAAGAAGAACATGCTTCTTGCGTTAAAAAAGATTGTGTTTCATGGAAGAGCACACTGGTCTGATTTACCCTTCAGATACTGAATTAAACCACAGGATATGTGTCTTCCTATAAGCAAGAGGTCATCTGATAAAACCAGTGAATTTGCGGCTCAAATGAATTTACACAGTTCACAAACCCAACGCATTTCTCAACATTAACTAAAGAGCATTTATTTATCAGGAGCTGTGGTTTGTATCAGTTTAATAAGCAGAGTTGAAATAGATATGAGCCGTATCGTAGGAAGCACAGTACTTTTTGTCTGGGCTTGCTCATGTTTCTTGCGGTATTGGAGACTCTGGACAGAAGAGCATTCTTCTTGCGTTAAAACAGAGTGTGATTCATGGATGAGAACACAGGTTTGAATTTCCCTTCTGAAATGGATTTGAGATCCAGGATCTGTGTCTTCCTACAAGCTAGAGAGCATTTCTGGTAAAGCCAGTGAATTTGCGTCTCAAATGAATTTACACAGAACGCAGATCCAACGGGTTTCTCACTATAAAGAAAGAGCATTTATTTAACATGAGCTGTGGTTTGTATCAGTTTCATAATCAGCGTTGAACTAGATATGATCTGTATGTGTAGGAAACACAGTTCTTTTATTCGTGGCTTGCTCATGTTTCTTGCTTTATTGGAGACACAGGAAAGAAGAACATGCTTCTTGCGTTAAAAAAGATTGTGTTTCATGGAAGAGCACACTGGTCTGATTTACCCTTCAGATACTGAATTAAACCACAGGATATGTGTCTTCCTATAAGCAAGAGGTCATCTGATAAAACCAGTGAATTTGCGGCTCAAATGAATTTACACAGTTCACAAACCCAACGCATTTCTCAACATTAACTAAAGAGCATTTATTTATCAGGAGCTGTGGTTTGTATCAGTTTAATAAGCAGAGTTGAAATAGATATGAGCCGTATCGTAGGAAGCACAGTACTTTTTGTCTGGGCTTGCTCATGTTTCTTGCGGTATTGGAGACTCTGGACAGAAGAGCATTCTTCTTGCGTTAAAACAGAGTGTGGTTCATGGATGAGAACACAGGTTTGAATTTCCCTTCTGAAATGGATTTGAGATCCAGGATCTGTGTCTTCCTACAAGCTAGAGAGCATTTCTGGTAAAGCCAGTGAATTTGCGTCTCAAATGAATTTACACAGAACGCAGATCCAACGGGTTTCTCACTATAAAGAAAGAGCATTTATTTAACATGAGCTGTGGTTTGTATCAGTTTCATAATCAGCGATGAACAGGATATGATCTGTTTGAGTAGGAAGCACAGTTCTTTTATTCGTGCCTTGCTCAAGTTTCTTCCTGTATTGGAGATGCTTGAAAGAAGAGCATGCTTCTTGCGTTTAAACAGAGTGTGTTACATGGCAGAGAACACTGGTCTGAATTTCCCTTCTGAAATGGATTTAAGATCCAGGATGTGTTTCTTCCTACAAGCAAGAGAGCATTTATGGTAAAACCAGTGAATTTGCGGCTCAAATGAATTTACATAGTTCACAAACCCAACGCATTCCACATTGTTAACTAAAGAACATTTATTTCACAGGATCTGTTGTTTGTATCAGTTTCATAAGCAGAGTTGAACTAGATATGAGCCGTATGAGTAGGTAACACAGTTCTTTTATTTGGGGCTTGCTCATGTTTCCTGCTCTATTGGAGACGCTGGAAAGATGAGCATGCTTCTTGCATTAAAACAGAATGTGTTTCATGGATGAGAACACTAGTCTGAATTTCCCTTCAGAAATGGAGTTAAACCACAGGATCTGTGTCTTCGTAGAACCAAGAGGTCATTTCTGATAAACCCAGGGAATTTTCGGCTCAAATGAATTAACACAGTACACGAACTCAGCGTGTTTCACACTATTAACTAAAGAGCGTTTATGTAAGAGGAGCTGTGGTTTGTATCAGCTTCATGATCAGAGTTGAAGTAGATATGGTCTGTATAAGTGGGAAACACAGTTCATTTTTTCTGGGCTTGCTCATGTTTCTTGCTGTATTGGAGACTCTGGAAAAAAGACCATTCTTCTTGCGTTAAAACAGAGTGTGTTTCATGGATGAGAACAAAGGTTTGAAATTCCCTTCTGAAATGGATGAAAGATCCAGGACCTGTGTCTTCCTACAAGCAAGAGAATATTTCTGGTAAAACCAGTGAATTTGCGTCTCAAATGAATTTACACAGAACACAATCCCAACGTGTTTCTCACTATAAACTAAAGAGCATTTATTTAACATGAGTTGTGGTTTGTATCAGTTTCATAATCAGCGTTGAACTAGATATGAGCCGTATGAGTAGGTAACACAGTTCTTTTATTTGGGGCTTGCTCATGTTTCCTGCTCTATTGGAGACGCTGGAAAGATGAGCATGCTTCTTGCATTAAAACAGAATGTGTTTCATGGATGAAAACACTAGTCTGAATTTCCCTTCAGAAATGGATTTAAGATCCAGGATCTGTGTATTCCTAAAAGCAAGAGAGCATTTCTGGTAAAACCAGGGAATTTGCGTCTCACAGGAATTTTCAGAGCACATAAACCCAAGCGTTTCTCAGTATAAACTAAAGAGCATTTATTTAACATGAGCTGTGGTTTGTATCAGTTTCATAATCAGCGATGAACAGGATATGATCTGTTTGAGTAGGAAGCACAGTTCTTTTATTCGTGCCTTGCTCAAGTTTCTTCCTGTATTGGAGATGCTTGAAAGAAGAGCATGCTTCTTGCGTTAAAACAGATTGTGTTTCATAGAAGAGAACACTGGTCTGAATTTCCCTTCTGCAATGGATCGAAGATCCAGGATGTGTTTCTTCCTACAAGCAAGAGAGCATTTATGGTAAAACCAGTGATTTTGCGGCTCAAATGAATTTACACAATTTACAAACCCAAAGCATTTCACACTATTAACAAAATAGCATTTATTTAACATGAGCTATGGTTTGTATCAGTTTCATAATCAGCGTTGAACTAGATATGATCCGTATGAGTAGGAAACAAAATTCTTTTATTTGTGGCTTGCTCATATTTCTTGTTGTTTTGGAGACGCGGGAAAGAAGACCATGCTTCTTGCGTTAAAACAGATTGTGTTGCATGGAAGAGAACACTGGTCTGAATTTCCCTTCAGAAACTGAATTAAACCACAGGATCTGTGTCTTCCTACAAGCAACAGGTCACTTCTGGTAAATCCAGTGAATTTGCGGCTCAAATGAATTTACACAGTTCATGAACCCAACACATTTCTCACTATTAACTAAAGAGCATTTATGTTATAAGCGCTGTGGTTTGTATCCGTTTCATGAGCAGAATTGAACTAGATATGGTCCCTATGAATAGGAAACACAGTTTTTTTTTTCGGGTCTTGCTCATGTTTCTTGCTGTATCAGAGTCTCTGGAAAGAAGAGCATGCTCCTTGCGTTAAAACAGAGTTTGTTTCATGGATGAGAACACTGGTCTGAATTCCCTTCTGAAATGGATTTAAGATCCAGGATCTTTTTCTTCCCACAGGCAAGAGAGCAGTTATGGTAAAAGCAGTGAATTTGCAGCTCAAATGAATTTACACAGTTCACAAACCCAACGCATTTCTCAACATTAACTAAACAGTGTTTATGTAAGAGGAGCTGTTGTTTGTATCAGTTTTATGAGCAGAGTGGAAGTAGATAAGGTCCGTATAAGTGGGAAACACAGTTTTTTTTCCTGGGCTTGCTCATGTTTCTTCCTGTATTGGAGACTCTGGAAAGAAGAGCATTGTCCTTGCGTTAAAACAGAGTGTGTTTCATGGATGAGAACACTGGTCTGAATATCCCTTCAGAAACACAGTTAAACCACAGGATCTGTGTCTTCCTACAAGCAAGAGGTCATTTCTGGTAAACCCAGTGAATTTGCGGCTCAAATGAATTTACACAGTTCACGAACCCAACGCGTTTCTCACTATTAACTAAAGAGCATTTATGTTATAAGAGCTGTGGTTCGTATCAGTTTCATCAGCAGAATTGAACTAGATATGGTCCGTATGAATAGGAAACACAGTTCTTTTTTTCGGGGCTTGCTCATATTTCTTGCTGTATTGGAGACACTGGAAAGAAGAGCATGCTTCTTGCGTTAAAACAGATTGTGTTGCATGAAAGAGAACACTGGTCTGAATTTCCCTTAAGATACTGAATTAAACCACAGGATCTGTGTCTTCCTGTAAGCAAGAGGTCATTTCTGATAAAACCAGTGAATTTGCGGCTCCAATGAATTTCCACAGTTCACAAAACCAATGCATTTCTCAACATTAACTAAAGAGCATTTATTTATCAGGAGCTGTGGTTTTTATCAGTTTAATAAGCAGAGTTGAACTAGATATGAGTCGTATGAGTAGGAAACACAGTTCTTTTTTTCTGGGCTTGCTCATGTTTCTTGCGGTATTGGAGACTCTGGACAGAAGAGCATTCTTCTTGCGTTAAAACAGAGTGTGGTTCATAGATGAGAACACAGGTTTGAATTTCCCTTCTGAAATGGATTTAAGATCCAGGATCTGTATCTTCCTACAAGCTAGAGAGCATTTCTGGTAAAGCCAGTGAATTTGCGTCTCAAATGAATTTACACAGAACGCAGATCCAACGGGTTTCTCACTATAAAGAAAGAGCATGTATTTAACATGAGCTGTGGTTTGTATCAGTTTCATAATCAGCGATGAACAGGATATGATCTGTTTGAGTAGGAAGCACAGTTCTTTTATTCGTGCCTTGCTCAAGTTTCTTCCTGTATTGGAGATGCTTGAAAGAAGAGCATGCTTCTTGCGTTAAAACAGATTGTGTTTCATAGAAGAGAACACTGGTCTGAATTTCCCTTCTGCAATGGATCGAAGATCCAGGATGTGTTTCTTCCTACAAGCAAGAGAGCATTTATGGTAAAACCAGTGATTTTGCGGCTCAAATGAATTTACATAGTTCACAAACCCAACGCATTCCACATTGTTAACTAAAGAGCATTTATTTCACAGGATCTGTGGTTTGTATCAGTTTCATAAGCAGAGTTGAACTAGATATGAGCCGTATGAGTAGGTAACACAGTTCTTTTATTTGGGGCTTGCACATGTTTCCTGCTCTATTGGAGACGTTGGAAAGATGAGCATGCTTCTTGCATTAAAACAGAATGTGTTTCATGGATGAGAACACTAGTCTAAATTTCCCTTCAGAAATGGATTTAAGATCCAGGATCTGTGTATTCCTAAAAGCAAGAGAGCATTTCTGGTAAAACCAGTGAATTTGCGGCTCACAGGAATTTTCAGAGCACACAAACCCAAGCGTTTCTCAGTATAAACTAAAGAGCATTTATTTAACATGAGCTGTGGTTTGTATCAGTTTCATAATCAGCGATGAACAGGATATGATCTGTTTGAGTAGGAAGCACAGTTCTTTTATTCGTGCCTTGCTCAAGTTTCTTCCTGTATTGGAGATGCTTGAAAGAAGAGCATGCTTCTTGCGTTAAAACAGATTGTGTTTCATAGAAGAGAACACTGGTCTGAATTTCCCTTCTGCAATGGATCGAAGATCCAGGATGTGTTTCTTCCTACAAGCAAGAGAGCATTTATGGTAAAACCAGTGATTTTGTGGCTCAAATGAATTTACACAATTTACAAACCCAAAGCATTTCACACTATTAACAAAATAGCATTTATTTAACATGAGCTATGGTTTGTATCAGTTTCATAATCAGCGTTGAACTAGATATGATCCGTATGAGTAGGAAACAAAATTCTTTTATTTGTGGCTTGCTCATATTTCTTGTTGTTTTGGAGACGCGGGAAAGAAGACCATGCTTCTTGCGTTAAAACAGATTGTGTTGCATGGAAGAGAACACTGGTCTGAATTTCCCTTCAGAAACTGAATTAAACCACAGGATCTGTGTCTTCCTACAAGCAACAGGTCACTTCTGGTAAATCCAGTGAATTTGCGGCTCAAATGAATTTACACAGTTCATGAACCCAACACATTTCTCACTATTAACTAAAGAGCATTTATGTTATAAGCGCTGTGGTTTGTATCCGTTTCATGAGCAGAATTGAACTAGATATGGTCCCTATGAATAGGAAACACAGTTTTTTTTTTCGGGTCTTGCTCATGTTTCTTGCTGTATCAGAGTCTCTGGAAAGAAGAGCATGCTCCTTGCGTTAAAACAGAGTTTGTTTCATGGATGAGAACACTGGTCTGAATTCCCTTCTGAAATGGATTTAAGATCCAGGATCTTTTTCTTCCCACAGGCAAGAGAGCAGTTATGGTAAAAGCAGTGAATTTGCAGCTCAAATGAATTTACACAGTTCACAAACCCAACACATTTCTCAACATTAACTAAACAGTGTTTATGTAAGAGGAGCTGTTGTTTGTATCAGTTTTATGAGCAGAGTGGAAGTAGATAAGGTCCGTATAAGTGGGAAACACAGTTTTTTTTCCTGGGCTTGCTCATGTTTCTTCCTGTATTGGAGACTCTGGAAAGAAGAGCATTGTTCTTGCGTTAAAACAGAGTGTGTTTCATGGATGAGAACACTGGTCTGAATATCCCTTCAGAAACACAGTTAAACCACAGGATCTGTGTCTTCCTACAAGCAAGAGGTCATTTCTGGTAAACCCAGTGAATTTGCGGCTCAAATGAATTTACACAGTTCACGAACCCAACGCGTTTCTCACTATTAACTAAAGAGCATTTATGTTATAAGAGCTGTGGTTCGTATCAGTTTCATCAGCAGAATTGAACTAGATATGGTCCGTATGAATAGGAAACACAGTTCTTTTTTTCGGGGCTTGCTCATATTTCTTGCTGTATTGGAGACACTGGAAAGAAGAGCATGCTTCTTGCGTTAAAACAGATTGTGTTGCATGAAAGAGAACACTGGTCTGAATTTCCCTTCAGATACTGAATTAAACCACAGGATCTGTGTCTTCCTGTAAGCAAGAGGTCATTTCTGATAAAACCAGTGAATTTGCGGCTCAAATGAATTTCCACAGTTCACAAAACGAACGCATTTCTCAACATTAACTAAAGAGCATTTATTTATCAGGAGCTGTGGTTTTTATCAGTTTAATAAGCAGAGTTGAACTAGATATGAGTCGTATGAGTAGGAAACACAGTTCTTTTTTTCTGGGCTTGCTCATGTTTCTTGCGGTATTGGAGACTCTGGACAGAAGAGCATTCTTCTTGCGTTAAAACAGAGTGTGGTTCATAGATGAGAACACAGGTTTGAATTTCCCTTCTGAAATGGATTTAAGATCCAGGATCTGTGTATTCCTACAAGCTAGAGAGCATTTCTGGTAAAGCCAGTGAATTTGCATCTCAAATGAATTTACACAGAACGCAGATCCAACGGGTTTCTCACTATAAAGAAAGAGCTTTTATTTAACATGAGCTGTGGTTTGTATCAGTTTCATAATCAGCGATGAACAGGATATGATCTGTTTGAGTAGGAAGCACAGTTCTTTTATTCGTGCCTTGCTCAAGTTTCTTCCTGTATTGGAGATGCTTGAAAGAAGAGCATGCTTCTTGCGTTAAAACAGATTGTGTTTCATAGAAGAGAACACTGGTCTGAATTTCCCTTCTGCAATGGATCGAAGATCCAGGATGTGTTTCTTCCTACAAGCAAGAGAGCATTTATGGTAAAACCAGTGATTTTGCGGCTCAAATGAATTTACAGAATTTACAAACCCAAAGCATTTCACACTATTAACAAAATAGCATTTATTTAACATGAGCTATGATTTGTATCAGTTTCATAAGCAGAGTTGAACTAGATATGAACTGTATGAGTAGGAAACACAGTTCTTTTATTTCGGGCTTGCTCATGTTTCTTGCTGTATTGGAGACGCTGGAAAGATCAGCATGATTCTTGCATTAAAACAGATTGTGTTTCATGGAAGAGAACAGTGGTATGAATTTCCCCTCAGAAACAGAGTTAAACCACAGGATCTGTGTATTCCTACAAGCAAGAATTCATTGCTGGTAAACCACGTGAATTTGCGGCTCAAATGAATTTACACAGTTCACGAACCCAACTCCTTTCTCACTATTAACTTAAGAGCATTTATGTAAGAAGAGCTGTGGTTTGCATCAGTTTCATGAGCAGAATTGAACTAGATATGGTCCGTTTGAGTGGGAAACACAGTTCTTTTATTCTGTCTTGCTCATGTTTCTTGTTGTATTGGAGACTCTGGAAAGAAAAGATTCTTCTTGCGTTAAAACAGAGTGTGTTTCATGGATGAGAACAAAAGTTTGAATTGCCCACCCGAAATGGATTTACAATCTAGGAACTGTGTCTTCCTACAAGCAAGAGAGAATTTCTAGTGAAACCAGTGAATTTGGGTCTCAAATGAATTTACACAGAACGCAGATCCAATGCGTTTCTCACTATAAAAAAAGAGCATTTATTTAACATGAGCTGTGGTTTGTATCAGTTTCATAATCAGCAATGTACAAGATATGATCCGTTTGAGTAGGAATGCACATTTCTTTTATTCGGGCCTTGCTCAAGTTTCTTCCTGTATTGGAGAAGCTTGAAAGAAGAGCATGCTTCTTGCGTTTAAACAGAGTGTGTTACATGGCAGAGAACACTGGTCTGAATTTCCCTTCTGAAATGGATTTAAGATCCAGGATTTGTTTCTTCCTACAAGCAAGAGAGCATTTATGGTAAAACCAGTGAATTTGCGGCTCAAATGAATTTACATAGTTCACAAACCCAACGCATTTCACATTATTAACTAAAGAGCATTTATTTAACAGGATCTGTGGTTTGTATCAGTTTCATAAGCAGAGTGGAACTAGATATGAGCCGTGTAGGTAGGAAACACAGTTCTTTTATTTGTGGCTTGCTCATGTTTCCTGATCTATTGGAGACGCTGGAAAGATGAGCATGCTTCTTGCATTAAAACAGAATGTGTTTCATGGATGAGAACACTAGTCTGAATTTCCCTTCAGAAATGGAGTTAAACCACAGTACCTGTGTCTTAGTACAAGCAAGAGTTCATTTCTGATAAACCCAGGGAATTTTCGGCTCAAATGAATTAACACAGTACACGAACCCAACGCGTTTCACACTATTAACTAAAGAGTGTTTATGTAAGAGGAGCTGTAGTTTGTATCAGCTTCATGAGCAGAGTTGAAGTAGATATGATCCGTATAAGTGGGAAACACAGTTCATTTTTTCTGGGCTTGCTCATGTTTCTTGCTGTATTGGAGACTCTGGAAAGAAGAGCATTCTTCTTGCGTTAAAACAGAGTGTGTTTCATGGATGAGAACAAAGGTTTGAATTTCCCTTCTGAAATGGATGAAAGATCCAGGATCTATGTCTTCCTACAAGCAAGTGAGTATTTCTGGTAAAACCAGTGAATTTGCGTCTCAAATGAATTTACACAGAACACAATCCCAACGCGTTTCTCACTATAAACTAAAGAGCATTTATTTAACATGAGCTGTGGTTTGTATCAGTTTCATAATCAGTGTTGAACTAGATATGATCCGTATGAGTAGGAAACACAATTCTTTTATTTGTGGCTTGCTCATATTTCTTGTTGTTTTGGAGACGCGGGAAAGAAGAGCATGCTTCTTGCGTTGAAACAGAGTGTGTTTCATGGATGAGAACACTGGTCTGAATTTCCCTT
Source organism: Onychomys arenicola (assembly GCA_949786405.1). Taxonomy (NCBI): domain Eukaryota; kingdom Metazoa; phylum Chordata; class Mammalia; order Rodentia; family Cricetidae; genus Onychomys; species Onychomys arenicola. Next base: position 302,882 of record CATKUM010000035.1, read on the forward strand.
CAGAAACGGAGTTAAACCACAGGATCTGTGTCTTCCTACAAGCAAGAGGTCATTAATGGTAAACCCAGGGAATTGTCGGCTCAAATGAATTTACACAGTTCACGAACCCAACGCGTTTCACACTATTAACTAAAGAGCGTTTATGTTAGAGGAGCTGTGGTTTGTATCAGCTTCATGAGGAGAGTTGAACTAGATATGGTCTGTATGAGTGGGAAATACAGTTCTTTTTTTCTGGGCTTGCTCATGTTTCTTGCTGTATTGGAGATTCTGGAAAGAAGAGCATTCCTTTGCGTTAAAACAGAGTGTGGTTCATGGATGAGAACACAGGTTTGAATTTCCCTTCTGAAATGGATTTAAGATCCAGGATCTGTGTCTTCCTACAAGCTAGAGAGCATTTCTGGTAATACCAGTGAATTTTAGGCTCAAATGAATTTACACAGTTCACGAACCCAAAGCGTTTCTCACTATGAACTAAAGAGCATTTAATTACCATGAGCTGTGGTTTTGATCAGTTTCATAATCAGCGTTGAACTAGATATAAACCGTATGAGAAGGAAGCACAGTTCTTTTATTCGGGGCTTCCTCATTTTTTTTTATGTGTATTGGAGTCTCTGGAAAGAAGAGCATTGTTCTTGCATTAAAACAGAGTGTGTTTCATGGATGAGAACACTGGTCTAAATTTCCCTTCTGAACTGGATTTAAGATCCAGGATGTGTTTTTTCCTACAAGCAAGAGAGCATTCATGGTAAAACCAGTGAATTTGCGTCTCAAATGAATTTACAGAACGCAGATCCAATGCGTTTCTCACTATAAAGAAAGAGCATTTATTTAACATGAGCTGTGGTTTGTATCAGTTTCATAATCATTGATGTACAAGATATGATCCATTTGAGTAGGAAGCACCGTTCTTTTATTCGGGTCTTGCTCAAGTTTCTTCCTTTATTGGAGATGCTTGAAAGAAGAGCATGCTTCTTGCGTTTAAACAGAGTGTGTTACATGGCAGAGAACACTGTCCTGAATTTCCCTTCTGAAATGGATTTAAGATCCAGGATTTGTTTCTTCCTACAAGCAAGAGAGCATTTATGGTAAAACCAGTGAATTTGCGGCTCAAATGAATTTACATAGTTCACAAACCCAACGCATTTCACATTATTAACTAAAGAGCATTTATTTAACAGGATCTGTGGTTTGTATCAGTTTGATAAGCATAGTTGAACTAGATATGAGCCGTATGAGTAGGAAACACAGTTCTTTTATTTGGGGCTTGCTCATGCTTCCTGCTCTATTGGAGACGCTGGAAAGATGAGCATGCTTCTTGCATTAAAACAGAATGTGTTTCATGGATGAGCACACTAGTCTGAATTTCCCTTCAGATATGGAGTTAAACCACAGGATCTGTGTCTTCGTACAAGCAAGAGGTCATTTCTGATAAACCCAGGGAATTTTCGGCTCAAATGAATTAACACAGTACACGAACCCAACGCGTTTCTCACTATTAACTATGGAGCATTTATGTAAGAAGAGCTGTGGTTTGTATCAGTTTCAAGAGCAGAATTGAACTGGATATGGTCCCTATGTGTGGGAAACACAGTTCTTTTTTTCTGGGCTTGCTCATTTTTCTTGCTGTATTGGAGACTCTGGACAGAAGAGCATTCTTCTTGCCATAAAACAGAGTGTGTTTCATGGAAGAGAACACAGGTTCGAATTTTCCTTCTGAAATGGATTTAAGATGCAGGATCTCTTTCTTCCTACAAGCTAGAGAGCATTTCAGGTAAAAGTAGTGAATTTTCGTCTGAAATGAATTTACACAGAACACAAACCCAACGCGTTTCTCACTATAAACTAAAGAGCATTTCCATATCATGAGCTGTGGTTTGTATCAGTTTCATGATCAGCGTTGAACTAGATATGATCTGTATGAGTAGGAAACACAGTTCTTTTATTCGTGGCTTGCTCATGTTTCTTGCTGTATTGGAGACGCTTGAAAGAAGAGCATGCTTCTTGTGTTAAAACAGATTGTGTTTCATTGAAGAGAACACTGGTCTGAATTTCCCTTCAGAAACGCAGTTAAACCACAGGATCTGTGTCTTCCTACAAGCAAGAGGTCATATCTGGTATACCTATTCAATTGGCGGCTCAAATGAATTTACACAGTTCACGAACCCAAGGAGTTGCTCACTATTAACTAAGGATCATTTATGTAAGAAGAGCTGTGGTTTGTATCAGGTTCATGAGCAAATTGAACTAGATATGATCCGTATGAGTGGGAAATACAGTTCTTTTTTTCTGGGCTTGCTCATGTTTCTTGCTGTATTGTAGACTCTGGATAGAAGAACATTCTTCTTGCGTTAAAACAGAGTGTGTTTTATGGAGGAGAACAGTGGACTGAATTTCCCTTCAGAGACAGAGTTAAACCACAGGATCTGTGTCTTCCTACAAGTAAGAGGTCATTTCTGGTAAACCCCATGAATTTGCGGCTCAAATGAATTTACACAGTTCATGAACACAACGCGATTCTCACTATTAACTATGGAGCATTTATGTAAGAAGAGCTGTGGTTTTTATCAGTTTCGTGAGCAGAATTGAACTAGATATGGTGCCTATGAGTGGGAAACAGAGTTCTTTTTTTCTGGGATTGCACAAGTTTCTTGCTGTATTGGAGACTCTGGATAGAAGAGCATTCTTCTTGCCATAAAACAGAGTGTGTTTCATGGAGGAGAACACAGGTTCGAATTTTCCTTCTGAAATGGATTTAAGATGGAGGATCTGTTTCTTCCTACAAGCTAGAGAGCATTTCTGGTAAAAGCAGTGAATTTTCGTCTGAAATGAATTTACACAGAACACAAACGCAACGCGTTTCTCACTATAAACTAAAGAGCATTTCCATAACATGAGCTGTGGTTTGTATCAATTTCATAATCAGCGTTGAACTAGATATGTACTGTCTGAGTAGGAAACACAGTTCTTTTATTTGTGGCTTGCTCATGTTTCTTGCTCTTTTGGAGAAGCTTGAAAGAAGAGCATGCTTCTTGCGTTAAAACAGATTGTGTTTCATGGAGGAGAACACTGGTCTGAATTTCCCTTCAGAAACTGAGTTAAACCACAGGATCTGTGTGTTCCTAGAAGAAAGAGGCCTTTTTTGTAAACCCAGTGAATTGGCGGCTCAAATGAATTTACACAGTTCAGGAACTCAACGCATTTCTCACTATTAACTAAAGAGCATTTATGTAAGAAGAGCTGTGGTTTGTATCAGTTTCATTAGTAGAATTGAAGTAGATATGGTCTGTATGAGTAGGAAGCACAGTTCTTTTATTTGGCGCTTGCCCATGCTTCTTGCTCTATTGGAGATGCTGGAAAGATCAGCATGCTTCTTGAGTTAAAACAGATTGTGTTTCATGGATGAGAACACTGGTCTGATTTTTGCTTCAGAAACGGAGTTAAACCACAGGATCTCTGTCTTCCTACAAGCAAGAGGTCATTTCTGGTAAACCCTGTCAATTTGCAGCTCAAATGAATTTACACAGTTCACTAACCCAACGCGTTGCTCACTATTAACTAAGGATCATTTATGTAAGAAGAGCTGTGGTTTGTATCAGTTTCATGAGCAGAATTGAACTAGATATGGTCCATATGAGTGGGAAATTCAGTTCTTTTTTTGTGGGCTTTCTCATGTTTCTTGCTGTATTGGAGACTCTGGATAGAAGAGCATTCTTCTTGCATTAAAACAGAGTGTGTTTCATGGATGAGAACAAAAGTTTGAATTGCCCTTCCGAAATGGATTTACGATCCAGGAGCTGTGTCTTCCTACAAGCAAGAGAGCATTTCTGGTGAAACCAGTGTATTTGCGTCTCAAATGAATTTACAAAGAACGAAGATTCAACGCGTTTCTCATTATAAAAAAAGAGCATTTATTTAACATGAGCTGTGGTTTGTATCAGTTTCATAATCAGTGATGAACAAGATATGATCCGTTTGAGTAGGAAGCACAGTTCTTTTATTCGGGCCTTGCTCAAGTTTCTTCCTGTATTGGAGATGCTTGAAAGAAGAGCATGCTTCTTGCGTTTAAACAGAGTGTGTTACATGGCAGAGAACACTAGTCTGAATTTCCCTTCTGAAATGGATTTAAGATCCAGGATCTGTTTCTTCCTACAAGCAAGAGAGCATTCATGGTAAAACCAGTGAAATTGCGTCTCAAATCAATTTACACAGAACACAAACCCAATGCGTTTCTCACTATAAACTAAAGAGCATTTATTTAACATGAGCTGTGGTTTGCATCAGTTTCATAATCAGCGTTGAACTAGATATGATCCGTTTGAATAGGAAGCACAGTTCTTTTATTCGTGGCTTGCTCATGTTTCTTGCTGTATTGGAGATTCTTGAAAGAAGAGCATGCTTCTTGCGTTAAAACAGATTGTGTTTCATGGAAGAGAACACTGGTCTGAATTTCCCTTCAAAAATGGAGGTAAACAACAGGATCTGTGTCTTCCTACAAGCAAGAGGTCATTTCTGGTATACCCAGTCAATTGGCGGCTCAAATGAATTTACACAGTTCACGAACCCAATGCGTAGCTCACTATTAGCTAAGGATCATTTATGTAAGAAGAGCTGTGGTTTGTATCAGTTTCATGAGCAGAATTGAACTCGATATGGTCCATATGAGTGGGAAATACAGTTCTTTTTTTCTGGGCTTGCTCATGTTTCTTGCTGTATTGGAGACTCTGGATAGAAGAGCATTCTTCTTGCGTTAAAACAGATTGTGTTTCATGGAAGAGAACACTGGTCTGAATTTCCCTTCTGCAATGGATCAAAGATGCAGGATGTGTTTCTTCCTACAAGCAAGAGAGCATTTATGGTAAAACCAGTGAATTTGCGGCTCAAATGATTTTACACAATTAACAAACACAAAGCATTTCACACTATTAACAAAATAGCATTTATTTAACATGAGCTATGGTTTGTATCAGTTTCATAAGCAGAGTTTAACTAGATATGAACCATATGACTAGGAAACACAGTTCTTTTATTTGGGGCTTGCTCATGTTTCTTGCTGTATTGGAGACGCTCGAAAGATCAGCATGATTCTTAGTTAAAACAGAGTGTGTTTCATGGATGAGTACACTGGTCTGAATTTCCCTTCTGAAATGGATTTAAGATCCAGGATCTGTGTCTTCCTTCAAGCAAGAGAGCATTTCTGTTTAAACCAGTGTATTTTCTTCTCAAATGAATTTACACAGAACACAAACCCAATGTGTTTCTCACTATAAACTAAAGAGCATTTATTTAACATGAGCTGTGGTTTGTATCAGTTTCATAATCAGCGTTGAAATAGATATGATCCGTTTGAGCAGGAAACACAGTTCTTTTATTCATGGCTTGCTCATGTTTCTTGCTGTATTGGAGACACTGGAAAGGAGAGCATGTTTATTGCGATAAAACAGATTGTGATTCATGGAAGAGAACACTGGTCTGAATTTCCCTTCAGAAACTGAGTTAAACCACAGGATCTGTGTTTTCCTACATGCAAGAGATCATTTATGGTACAACCAGTGAATTTGCGGCTCAAATGAATTTACACAGTTCACAAACCCAAAGCATTTCACACTATTAACTAAATAGCATTTACTTAACAGGAGCTGTAGTTTGTATCAGTTTCATAAGCAGAATTGAACTAGATATGATCCTTTTGAGTAGGAAACACAGTTCCTTTATTCATGGCTTGAGCATGTTTCTTGCTGTATTGGAGACACTGGAAAGAAGAGCATGCTTCTTGCGTTAAAACAGAGTGTGTTTCATGGATGAGAACACTGGTCTGAAATTCCCTTCTGAAATGGATTTCAGATCCAGGATCTGTGTCTTCCTACAAGCAAGAGGTCATTTCTTGTAAACCCAGGGAATTTTCGGCTGAAATGAATTTACACAGTTCCCGAACCCAACACGTTTATCACTATTAACTAAAGAGCATTTATGTAAGAAGAGCTGTGGTTTGTATCAGTTTCATTAGCAGATTTGAAGTAGATATGGTCTGTAGGAGTAGGAAGCACAATTCTTTTATTTGGCGCTTGCTCATGTTTCTTGCTCTATTGGAGATGCTGGAAAGATCAGCATGCTTCTTGAGTTAAAACAGATTGTGTTTCATGGATGAGAACACTGGTCTGATTTTTGCTTCAGAAACGGAGTTAAACCACAGGATCTCTGTCTTCCTACAAGGAAGAGATCATTTCTGGTAAACCCTGTCAATTGGCAGTTCAAATGAATTTACACAGTTCACTAACCCAACGCGTTGCTCACTATTAACTAAGGATCATTTATGTAAGAAGAGCTGTGGTTTGTATCAGTTTCATGAGCAGAATTGAACTAGATATGGTCCGTATGAGTGGGAAATTCAGTCCTTTTTTTCTGGGCTTGCTCATGTTTCTTGCTGTATTGGAGACTCTGGATAGACGAGCATTCTTCTTGCGTTAAAACAGAGTTGTTTCATGGAGGAGAACACTGGTCTGAATTTCCATAAGTGATAGAGTTAAACCACAGGATATGTGTCTTCCTACAAGTAAGAGGTCATTTCTGGTAATCCCAGTGAATTTGCGGCTCAAATGAATTTACACATTTCACGAACCCAACGCGTTTCTCACTATTAGCTATGGAGCATTTATTTAACATGAGCTCTGGTTTGTATCAGTTTCATAATCAGCGCTGAACTAGATATGATCCTTATGAGTAGGAAACACAGTTCTTCTATTCGTGGCTTGCTCATGTTTCCTACTGTATTGCAGAGGCTGGAAAGAAGGGCATGCTTCTTGAGGTCATTTCTGGTAATCCCCGTGAATTTGCGGCTCAAATGAATTTACACAGTTCACGAACCCAACGCGTTTCTCACTATTAGCTATGGAGCATTTATGTAAGAAGAGCTGTGGTTTGTATCAGTTTCATGAGCAGAATTGAACTAGATATGGTCCGTATGAGTGGGAAACACAGTTCTTTTTTTCTGGGCTTGCTCATGTTTCTTGCTGTATTGGAGACTCTGGATAGAAGAGAATTCTTCTTGCCATAAAACAGAGTGTGTTTCATGGAGGAGAACAAAGGTTTGAATTTTCCTTCTGAAATGGATTTAAGATGCAGGATCTGTGTCTTCTTACAAGCCAGAGGGCATTTCTGGTAAAAGCAGTGTATTTGTGTCTCAAATGAATTTACATAGAACATAAACCCAACGCGTTTCTCATTATAACCTAAAGAGCATTTACTTAACATGAGCTGTGGTTTGTATCAGTTTCATATTCAGCTTTGAACTAGATATGAGCAATAGGAGTAGGAAACACAGTTCTTTTATATGGGGCTTGGTCATGTTTCTTGCTCTATTGGAGACGCTGGAAATATCAGTAGGCTTCTTGCGTTAAAATGCACGGTGTTTCATGGATGAGAACACTGGTCTGAATTTCCCTTCTGAAATGGATTTAAGATCCAGGATCTGTGTCTTCCTCCCAGCAAGAGAGCATTTCTGGTAAAACCAGTGAATTTGTGTAATAAATGAATTTAAACATAACACAAACCCAACGCGTTTCTCACTATAACCTAAAGAGCATTTATTTAACATGAGCTGTGGTTTGTATCAGTTTCATAATCAGCGCTGAACTAGATATGATCCTTATGAGTAGGAAACACAGTTCTTTTATTCGTGGCTTGCTCATGTTTCCTACTGTATTGCAGAGGCTGGAAAGAAGACCATGCTTCTTGCGTTAAAACAGATTGTGTTTCATGGAAGAGAACACTGGTCTGAATTTCCCTTCAGAAACTGAGTTAAATCACAGGATCTGTGTCTTCCTACAAGCAAGAGGTCATTTCTGGTAAACCCAGTGAATTGGCGGCTCAAATGAATTTACACAGTTCAAAAACTCAACGCGTTTCTCACTATTAGCTATGGAGCATTTATGTAAGAAGAGCTGTGGTTTGTATCAGTTTCATGAGCAGAATTGAACTAGATATGGTCCGCATGAATAGGAAACACAGTTCATTTTTTCTGGGCTTGCTCATATTTCTTGCTATATTGGTGACGCTGGAAAGAAGAGCATGTTCCTTGCGTTAAAACAGAGTGTGTTTCATGGATGAGAACACTGCTCTGAATTTCCCTTCGGATATGGATTTAAGATCCAGGATCTGGTTCTTCCTACAAGCAAGAGAGCATTTATGGTAAAACCAGTGAATTTGCGGCTCAAATGTATTTACACAGTTTACAAACCCAAAGCATTTCACACTGTTAACTGAAGAGCATTTATTTAACAGGAGCTTGGTTTGTATCAGTTTCATAGGCAGAGTTGAACTAGATATGATCCATATGAGTTGGAAACACATTTCTTCCTTACTGGGTTTGCTCATATTTCGTGTTGTATTGGGGACAATGAAAGAAGAGCATGCTTCTTGCATTAAAACAGAGTGTGTTTCATGGATGAGAACACAGGTATGAATTTTCCTTCAGAAACTTAGTTAAACCACAGGTTCTGTGTCTTCCTACAAGCAAGAGGTCATTTATGGTCAACCCAGTGATTTTGCAGCTCAAATGAATTTACACAGTTTATGAACCCAACGCTTATCACACAGTTAACTAAAGAGCATTTATGGATAAGTAGCTGTGGTTTGTATCAGTTTCATGAGCAGCGTTGAACTAGATATGGTCTGTATGAGTAGGAAACACAGGTCTTTTATTTTGGGCTTGTTCATGTTTCTTGCTTTATTGGAGACCCTAGAAAGAAGAGCATGCTTTTTGAAATAAAACAGAGTGTATTTCATAGTTGAGAACAAAGGTCTGAATTTTCCTTCTTAAATGGATTTAAGGTCCAGGATCTCTGTCTTCCCACAATCAAGAGGTCATTTCTGGCAAACACAGTGAATTTTGGGCTCAAATGAATTTACACAGTTCACAAACCCAACGCGTTTCGTACTATTAAGTAAAAAGCATTTATTTAACAGGTGCTGTCGTTTGCATAAGTTTCATAAGCAGAGTAGAACTAGATAGGTTCCCTATTAGTAGGAAACACATTTCTTTTTTTCTGGGGTTGCTCATATTTTGTGCTGTATTGGGTCGATGAAAGAAGAGCATGCTTCTTGCATTAAAACAGAGTGTGTTTCATGGATGAGAACAGAGCTCTTAATTTCCCTTCAGAAACTGAGTTAAACCACAGGATCTGTGCTTATACAAGGTCACAGAACACACACCCAACACGTTTCTCACTATTAACTAAAGAGCATTTATTTAACAGGAGCTGTGGTTTGTTTCAGTTTCATTATCAGAGTTGAAGTAGATACGATGCCTATGAGTAGGAAACACAGTTCTTTTATTGCTGCTTGCTCATGTTTCTTGCTGTATTCCAGACCCTGGAAAGAAGAGCATACTTCTTGCGATAAAACAGAGTGTGCTTCATGGAAGAGAACACTGGTCTGAATTTCCCTTCAGAAACGGAGTCAAACCACAGGATCTGTGTCTTCCTACAAGCAAGAGGTCATTTCTGGTAAACCCAGTGAATTTGCGGCACAAATGAATTTACATAGTTCAAAAACCCAACACGTTTCTCACTATTAACTAAAGAGTATTTATTTAACAGGAGCTGTGGTTTGTATCAGTTTCATAAGTAGAGTTGAACTAGACATGGTCCGTATGAGTATGAAACACCATTCTCTTATTCGGGGCTTGCACATTTTTCTTGCTGTATTGGAGACGCTGGAAAGAAGATCATGCTTCTTGCATAAATAGGGTGTGTTTCATGGATGAAAACACTGGTCTGAAATTCCCTTCAGTAACGGAGTTAAACCACAGGATCTGTGCCTTCCTACAAGGAAGAGGTCATTTCTGGTAAACCCGGTGAATTTGTGGTTCAAATGAATTTGCACTGTTCACAAACCCAACACGTTTCTCACAATTAACTACAGAGCATTTATGTAAGGGGAGCTGTAGTTTGTATCAGTTTCATGAGCAGAGTTGAACTAGATATGGTCCGTATGAGTAGGAAACACAGTTCTTTTTCTCTTGGCTTGCTCATGTTTCTTGCTGTATTGGAGACTGTAGTTAGAGTTTTCCTGCCTGGCCCAGTCAGGACAAATCTCTCTACCCGCCAGTCCCACAGTCGCTCAGACCCAACCAAGAAAGCACACAGAAACTTATATTGTTTATAAACTGTATGGCTGTGGCAGGCTGCTTGTTATCTACCTTATCTATCTTAAATTAACCCATTTCTGTTAATCTTTACTTTGCCACATGGCGTGTGGCTTACCAGTGTCTTTACATGTTGCTTCTCATGGCGGTGGCTGGCGGTGTCTCCCCCCCACCCTTCTATTTCCCAGAATTCTCTTCTCTCTTGTCCCGCCTATACTTCCTGCCTGGCCACTGGCCAATCAGAACTTTATTGACAAAGAGCGATGTCCACAGCAGGAGACACTGGAAAGAAGAGCATGCTTCTTGCGTTAAAACAGATTGTGTTTTATGGAAGAGACCACTGGTCTGAATTTCCCTTCAGAAATGGAGTTAAACCACAGGATCTGTGTCTTCCTACAAGCAAGAGGTCATTTCTGGTAAACCCAGTGAATTTGCGGCTCAAATGTATTTACACAATTCACAAACACAAAGCATTCACACTATTAACTAGAGAGCATTTATGTAAGAGGAGCTGTAGTTTTACTAATTTCATAAGCGGAGTTAAACAAGATATAGTCTGTATGAGTAGGCAACTCAGTTCTTTTATTCTGGGCATGCTCATATTCCATGCTGTATTGGAGACGCTGGAAAGAGGAGCATGCTTCTTGCATTAAAACAGAGTGTGTTTAAAGGATGAGAACAATGATCTGAAATTCCCTTAAGACATGGTTTAAAACCACAGGATCTGTGTCTTCTTACAAGCAAGAGGTCATTTCTGGTAAACCCAGTGAATTTGTTGCTCAAATGAATTTGTACAGTTCACGAACCCAACACGTTTCTCACTATTAACTAAAGAGCATTTATGAAAGAGGAGCTGAGGTTTGTATCAGTTTCATGAGCAGTGTTGAACTAGATATGGTCCGTATGAGTGGGAAACACAGTCTTTTTTCTGGGCTTGCTCATTTTTCTTGCTGTATTGGAGACTATGGAAAAAAGAGCATGCTTCGTCCATTAAAACAGACTGTGTTTCATGGATGAGAACACAGGTCTAAATTTCCCTTATGAAATGTATTTAAGATACAGGATCTGTGACTTTCTAAAAGCAAGAGAGCATTTCTTGTAAAGACAGTGAATTTGCGTCTCAAATGAATTTACACAGAACACAAACCCAGCGCATTTCTCACTATTAACTAAAGAGCATTTATGTAAGAGGAGCTGAGTTTTGTATCAGTTTCATGAGCAGAATTGAACTAGATATTATCCATATGAGTAGGAAACACAGTTCTTTTTTTGAGGGCTTTCTCATGTTTCTTGCTGTATTGGAGACTCTGGAAAGAAGAGCATGCTTCTTACATTAAAACAGAGTGTGTTTAATGCATGAGAACACTGGTCTGAATTTCCATTCTGACCGGAGTAAAACCACAGGATCTGTGTCTTCTTAAAAGCAAGAAGTCATTTCTGGTAAACCCAGTGAATTTGTGGCTCAAATAAATTTACACAGTTCACGAACCCAACGCGTTTCTCAAATTTAACTAAAGAGCGTTTATGTAAGAGGAGCTGTGGTTTGTATCAGTTTCATAAGCAGAGTGGAACTAGATATGGTCCGTATGAGTAGGAAACAAAGTTCTTGTTTTCTGGGCTTGCTCATGTTTCCTGCTGTTTTGGAGACTCTGAAAGAACAGCATGCTTCTAGCATTAAAACAGAGTGTGTTTAATGGATGAGAACACAGGTCTGAATTTCCCTTCTGAAATTGATTTAAGATCCAGGATCTGTGTCTTCCTACAAGCAAGAGAGCATTTCTTGTAAAACCAGTGAATATGCATCTCAAAAGAATTTTCACAGAGCAGAAACCCAACGCGTTTCTCACTATTAACTAAATATCATTTATTTAACATGAGCTGTGGTTTGTGTCAGTTTCATAAGCAGAGTTGAACTAGATATCAACCGTATAAGTATGAAACACAGTGCTTTTATTCTGGGCTTACTCACGTTTCTTGCTGTATTGGAGATGCTGGAAAGAAGAGCATGCTTCTTGCGTTCAAACAGAATGTGTTTCATGGATGAGAACACTGGGCTGACTTTCCCTTCTGAAATGGATTTAAGATCCAGGATCTGTTTCTTCCTACAAGCAAGAGAGCATTTATGGTAAAACCAGATAATTTGCGGCTCAAATGAATTTACACTGTTCACAAAACCAAAGCATTTCACACTATTATCTAGAGAGCACTTATGTAAGAGGAGCTGTGGTTTTTATGAGTTTCAAAAGCCGTGTTGAACATGATATGGTCTGTATGAGGAGGAAACACACTTCTTTAATTCTGGACTTGCTCCTGTTCCTTGCTATATTGGAGACGCTGGAAAGAAGACCATGCTTCTTGCATTAAAACAGAGTGTGTTTAATGGATGAGAACACTGGTCTGAATTTCCCTTCCAACACGGAGTAAAACCACAGGATATGTGTCTTCTTAAAAGCAAGACGTCATTCTGTAAAACATATTGAATTGCGGCTCAAATGAATTTCCACAGTTCATGAACCTAACACGTTTCTCACTATTAACTAAAGATCATTTATGTAAGAGGAGCTGTGGTTTGTATCAGTTTCATGAGCAGAGTTGTACTAGATATTGTCCGCATGAGTAGGTAGCAGAGTTCTTTTTGTCTGTGTTTGCTCATGTTTCTTGCTGTATTGGAGACTCTGGAAAGAAGAGCATGCTTCTTGCGTTCAAACAGAGTGTGTTTCATGGATGAGAACACTGGTCTGAATTTTCCTTCTGAAATGGATTTAAGATCCAGGATGTGTTTCTTCCTACAAACAAGAGAGCATTTATGGTAAAACGACTTAATTTGCGGCTCAAATGAATTTACACAGTTTACAAACCCAAAGCATTTCACACTATTAACTAAAGAGCATTTATTTAACAGGAGCTTGCTTTGTATCAGTTTCATAAGCAGAGGTGAACTAGATATGAGCCGTATGAGTAGGAAACACAGTTCTTTTATTTGGGGCTTGCTCATGTTTCTTGCTCTATTGGACATGCTGGAAAGATCAGCATGCTTCTTGTGATAAAACACAGGGTGTTTCAGGGATGAGAACACTGGTCTGAATTTCCCTTCAGAAATGGAGTTAAACCACAGGATCTGTGTCTTCCTGCAAGCAAGAAGTCATTTCTGGTATACCCAGGGAATTTTCTGCTCAAATGAATTTACACAGTTCACGAACACAACACGTTTCACACTATTAACTAAAGAGCATTTATTTAACATGAGCTGTGGTTTGTATCATTTCATAATCAGCATTGAACTAGATATGATCCATATGAGTAGGAAACACATTTCTTTTATTTGTGGCTTGCTCATATTCCTTGCTGTATTGGAGACGCTGGAAAGAAGAGCATGCTTCTTGTGTTAAAACAGATTGTCTTTCATGGAAGAGAACACTGGTCTGAATTTTCCTTCTGAAATGGATTTAAGATGCAGGATCTGTGTATTCCTACAAACAAGAGAGCATTTCTGGTAAAACAAGTGAATTTACATCTCGAATGAATTTACACAGAACACAAACCCATCGCGTTTCTCACTATTAACTAAAGAACATTTATTTAACATGAGCTGTGGTTTGTATCAGTTTCATAATCAGCGTTGAACTAGATATGATCCGTATGAGTAGGAAGCACAGTTCTTTTATTCGTGGCTTGCTCATGTTTCTTGCTTTATTGGAGACATTGGAAAGAAGAGCATGCTTCTTGCCTTAAAACAGATTGTGTTTTATGGAAGAGACCACTGGTCTGAATTTCCCTTCAGAAACGGAGGTAAACCACAGGATCTTTGTTTCCTACAAGCAATAGGTCATTTCTGGTAAACCCAGTGAATTTGTGGCTCAAATGAATTTACACAGTTCAAGAACCCAACACGTTGCTCACTATTAACTAAAGAGCATTTATGTAAGAAGTGCTGTTGTTTGTATCAGTTTCATGAGCAGAATTGAAATAGATATGGTCCGTATGAATAGGAAACACAATTCTTTTTTTCTGGGCTTGCTCATGTTTCTTGTTGTATTGGATTCTCTGGAAAGAAGAGCATGATTCTTGTGTTAAAATAGAGTGGGATTCATGGATGAGAACACTGGTCTGAATTTCCCTTCTGAAATTGATTTAAGAACCAGGATCTGTTTCTTCCTAGAAGCAAGAGAACATTTATGGTAAAACCACTGAATTTGCAGCTCAAATGAATTTACACAGTTTACAAACTAAAGCATGTCTCACTATTAACTAAAGAACATTTATTTAACAGGAGCTGTGGTTTGTATCAGTTTCATAAGCAGAGTTGAACTACATATGAGCCATATGAGTAGGAAACACAGTTCTTTTATTTGGGGCTTGCTCATGTTTTTTGCTCTATTGGACATGCTGGAAAGATCAGCATGCTTCTTGTGTTAAAATACAGGGTGTTTCAGGGATGAGAACACCGGTCTGAATTTCCCTTCAGAAACGGAGTTAAACCACAGGATCTTTGTCTTCCTACAAGCAAAAGGTCATTTCTGGTAAACCCAGTGAATTGGCGGATCAAATGAATTTACACAGTTCACGATCACAACCCGTTTCTCACTATTAACCTAAGAGCATTTATGTAAGAAGAGCTGTGGTTTGTAACAGTTTCATGAGCAGAATTGAACTAGATGTGGTCCTTAAGAGTAGGAAACACAGTTCTTTTTTTCTGGGCTTGTTCATGTTTCTTGCTGTATTGGAGACTCTGGAAAGAAGAGCATGCTTCTTGCGTTAAAACAGAGTGTGTTTCATGGATGAGAACACTGGTCTGAATTTCCCTTCAGAAATGGATTTAAGAACCAGGATCTGTGTATTCCTAAAAGCAAGAGAGCATTTCTGGTATAACCAGTGAATTTGTGGCTCACAGGAATTTTCACATCACACAAACACAAGCGTTTCTCACTATAAACTAAAGAGCATTTATTTAACATGAGCTGTGGTTTGTATCAGTTTCATAATCAGTGTTGAACTAGATATGATCTGTATGATTAGGAAGCACAGTTCTTTTATTCGTGGCTTGCTCATGTTTCTTGCTGTATAAGAGACACTGGAAAGAAGAGCATGCTTCTTGCGTTAAAAAAGATTGTGTTTCATGGAAGAGAACACTGGTCTGAATTTCCCTTCAGAAATGGAGTTAAAACACAGGATCTGTGTCTTCCTACAAGCAAGAGGTCATTTCTGTTAAAACCACTGAATTTGCGGCTCAAATGAATTTATACAGTTCACAAACCCAAAGCATTTCACACTGTTAACTAAAGAGCATTTATTGAACAGGATCTGTGGTTTGTATCAGCTTCAGAAGCAGAGTTGAACTACATATGAGCCGTATGAGTAGGAAACACAGATCTTTTATTTGGTGCTTGCTCATATTTCTTGCTCTATTAGACATACTGGAAAGAACAGCATGCTTCTTGTGTTAAAACACAGGGTGTTTCAGGGATGAGAACACCGGTCTGAATTTCCTTTCCAAAACGGAGTTAAACCACAGGATCTGTTTCTTCCTACAAGCAAGAGAGTATTTATGTTAAAACCAGTGAATTTGAAGCTCAAATGAATTTACACAGTTCACAAACCATAAGCATTTCACACTATTAACTAAAGAACATTTATTTAATAGGACCTGTGGTTTGTATCAGTTTCATAAGCAGAGTTGAAGTAGATATGAGCCATATGAGTAGGAAACTCAGTTCTTTTATTTGTGGCTTGTTCATGTTTCTTGCTCTATTGGTGACGCTGGAAAGATGAGCATGCTTCTTGCATTAAAACAGCGTGTATAACAAGGATGAGAACACTGGTCTGAATTTAACTTCAGAAACGGAGTTAAACCACAGGATCTGTGTCTTCTTACAAGCAAGAGGTCATTTCTGGTAAACCCAGTGTATTGGCGGCTCAAATGAATTTACACAGTTCACGAACCCAACGCGTTTCTCACTATTAACTAAAGAGCATTTATGTAAGAAGTGCTGTGGTTTATATCAGTTTCATAAACAGAGTTGAACTACATATGAGCCGTATGAATAGGAAACACAGTTCTTTTCTTTGGGGCTTGCTCATGTTTCTTGCTCTATTGGAGATGCTGGAAAGATCAGCATGCTTCTTGCGTTAAAACAGAGTGTGTTTCATGGATGAGAACACTGGACTGAATCTCCCTTCAGAATATCAGTTAAACCACAGGATCTGTGTCTTCCTACAAGCAAGAGGATATTTCTTCTACCCAGGGAATTTTCGGCTCAAATGAGTTTACACAGTTCACGAACCCAACTCCTTTTACACTACTAACTAAAGAGCGTTTATGTAAGAGGAGCTGTGGTGTTTATCAGCTTCATGAGCAGAGTTGAACTATATATGGTCAGTATGAGTGGGAAACACAGTTCTTATTTTCTGGGCTTGCTCATGTTTCTTGCTGTATTGGAGACTGTGGAAAGAAGAGCATTCTTGTTGTGTTAAAACAGAGTGTGTTTCATGTATGAGAACACAGGTTTGTATTTCCCTACTGATATGGATTTAAGATCCAGGATTTGTGTATTCCTACAAACAAGAGAGCATTTCAGGTAAAACCAGTGAATTTGTGTCTCAAATGAATTTACACAATTTACAAACCCAAATCCTTTCACACTATTAACTTAAGAGCATTTATTTAACAGGAGCTGTGGTTTGTATCAGTTTCATAAGCAGAGTTGAACTACATATGAGCCGTATGAGTAGGAAACACAGTTCTTTATTTGGGGCTTGCTCATGTTTCTTGCTCTATTGGACATGCTTGAAAGATCAGCATGCTTCTTGTGTTAAAACACACTGTGTTTCAGGGATGAGAACATCGGTCTGAATTTCCCTTCAGAAACGAAGTTATACCACAGGATCTGTGTCTTCCTACAAGCAAGAGGTCATTTCTTGTACCCAGGGAATTTTCGGCTCAAATGAGTTATATAGTTCACGAACCCAACACGTTTCTCACTATTAACTAAAGAGCATTTATGTAAGAAGAGCTGTGGTTTGTATCAGTTTCATGAGCAGAATTGAACTAGATACGGTCCATATGAATAGGAAACACAGTTCTGTATTTCTGGGCTTGCTCATGTTTATTGCTGTATTGGAGACTCTGGAAAGAAGAGCATTCTTGTTGTGTTAAAACAGAGTGTGTTTCATGTATGAGAACACTGGTCTAAATTTCCCTTCTGAAATGGATTTAAGATCCAGGATCTGTTTCTTCCTACAAGCAAGAGAGCATTTATGGTAAAACCACTGAATTTGCAGCTCAAATGAATTTACACAGTTCACAAACCCAAAGCATTTCACACTATTAACTAAAGAGCATTTATTTAACAGGAGCTGTGGTTTATATCAGTTTCATAAACAGAGTTGAACTACATATGAGCCGAATGAATAGGAAACACAGTTCTTTTATTTGGGGCTTGCTCATGTTTCTTGCTCTATTGGAGATGCTGGAAAGATCAGCATGCTTCTTGCATTAAAACAGAGTGTGTTTCATGGATGAGAACACTGGACTGAATCTCCCTTCAGAAACTCAGTTAAACCACAGGATCTGTGTCTTCCTACAAGCAAGAAGATATTTCTTCTACCCAGGGAATTTTCGGCTCAAATGAGTTTACAAAGTTCACGAACCCAACGCGTTTTACACTATTAACTAAAGAGCGTTTGTGTAAGAGGAGCTGTGGTTTGTATCAGCTTCATGAGCAGAATTGAACTAGATATGGTCCATATGAGTAGGAAAAACAGTTCTTATTTTCTGGGCTTGCTCATGTTTCTTGCTGTATTGGAGACTCTGGAAAGAAGAGCATGCTTCTTGCGATAAAACAGAGTGTGTTTCATGGATGAGAACACTGGTCTGTATTTTCCTACTGAAATGGATTTAAGATCCAGGATCTGTTTCTTCCTATGAGCAAGAGAGTATTTATGGTAAAACCAGTGAAATTGTGGCTCAAATTAATTTACACAGTTTACAAACCCAAAGCATTTCACACTATTAACTATAGAGTATTTATTTAACAGGAGCTGTGGTTTGTATCAGTTTCATAAGCTGAGTTGAACTAGATATGAGCCGTATGAGTAGGAAACACAGTTCTTTTATTTGTGGCTTGCTCATGTTTCTTGCTCTATTGGAGATGCTGGAAAGATGAGCATGCTTCTTGCGTTAAAACAGCGTGTATTTCAAGGATGAGAACACTGGTCTGAATTTCGCTTCAGAAATGGAGTTAAACCACAGGATCTGTGTCTTCTTACAAGCAAGAGGTCATTTCTGGTAAACCCAGTGTATTGGCGGCTCAAATGAATTTACACAGTTCACGAACCCAACGTGTTTCTCACTATTAACTAAAGAGCATTTATGTAAGAAGAGCTGTGGTTCGTATCAGCTTCATGAGAAGAATTGAACTAGATATGGTCCATATGAGTAGGAAACACAGTTCTTATTTTCTGGGCTTGCTCATGTTTCTTGCTGTATTGGAGACTCTGGAAAGAAGAGCATGCTTCCTGCGTTAAAACAGACTGTGTTTCATGGATGAGAACACTGGTCTGGATTTTCCTTCTGAAATGGATTTAAAACCCAGGATCTGTTTCTTCCTACATGCAAGAGAGCATTTATGGTAAAACCAGTGAGTTTGCGGCTCAAATGAATTTACACAATTTACAAACCTAAAGCATTTCACACTATTAACTAAAGAGCATTTATGTAAGAAGTGCTGTGGTTTATATCAGTTTCATAAACAGAGTTGAACTACATATGAGCCGTATGAATAGGAAACACAGTTCTTTTATTTGGGGCTTGCTCATGTTTCTTGCTCTATTGGAGATGCTGGAAAGATCAGCATGCTTCTTGCGCTAAAACAGAGTGTGTTTCATGGATGAGAACACTGGACTGAATCTCCCTTCAGAATCTCAGTTAAACCACAGGATCTGTGTCTTCCTACAAGCAAGAGGATATTTCTTCTACCCAGGGAATTTTCGGCTCAAATGAGTTTATACAGTTCACGAACCCAACTCCTTTTACACTACTAACTAAAGAGCGTTTATGTAAGAGGAGCTGTGGTTTTTATCAGCTTCATGAGCAGAGTTGAACTATATATGGTCAGTATGAGTGGGAAACACAGTTCTTTTTTTCTGGGCTTGCTCATATTTCTTGCTGTATTGGAGACTGTGGAAAGAAGAGCATTCTTGTTGTGTTAAAACAGAGTGTGTTTCATGTATGAGAACACAGGTTTGTATTTCCCTACTGATATGGATTTAAGATCCAGGATTTGTGTATTCCTACAAACAAGAGAGCATTTCAGGTAAAACCAGTGAATTTGTGTCTCAAATGAATTTACACAATTTACAAACCCAAATCTTTTCACACTATTAACTTAAGAGCATTTATTTAACAGGAGCTGTGGTTTGTATCAGTTTCATAAGCAGAGTTGAACTACATATGAGCCGTATGAGTAGGAAACACAGTTCTTTTATTTGGGGCTTGCTCATATTTCTTGCTCTATTGGACATGCTGGAAAGATCAGCATGCTTCTTGCATTAAAACAGAGTGTGTTTCATGGATGAAAACACTGGACTGAATCTTCCTTCAGAAACTCAGTTAAACCACAGGATCTGTGTCTTCCTACAGGCAAGAGGTCATTTTTTGTACCCAGGGAATTTTCGGCTCAAATGAGTTATACAATTCACGAACCCAATACGTTTCTCACTATTAACTAAAGAGCATTTATGTAAGAAGAGCTGTGGTTTGTATCAGTTTCATGAGCAGAATTGAAATAGATATCGTCCGTATGAATAGGAAAAACAGTTGTATATTTCTAGGCTTGCTCATGTTTATTGCTGTATTGGAGACTCTGGAAATAAGAGCATGCTTCTTGCATTAAAACAGAGTGTGTTTCATGGATGAGAACACTGGTCTGAATTTTCCTTCTGAAATGGATTTAAGATACAGAATCTGTTTCTTCCTACAAGCAAAGAGCATTTATGTTAAAACCAGTGAATTTGCGGCTCAAATGAATTTACACAGTTTACAAACCCAAAGCATTTCACACTTAACTAAAGAGCATTTAATTAACAGGATCTGTGGTTTGTATCAGCTTCATGAGCAGACTTGAACTAGATATGGTCAGTATGAGTGTTAAACACAGTTCTTTTTTCTGGGCTTGCTCATGTTTCTTGCTATATTGGAGACTGTGGAAAGAAGAGCATGATTCTTGCGTTAAAACAGAGTGTGTTTCATGGATGAGAACACTGGTCTGAATTTCCCTTCAGAAACTCAGTTTAACCACAGGATCTGTGTCTTCCTACAAGCAAGAGGTCATTTCTGGTAAACCCAGTGAATAGGCAGCTCAAATGAATTTACACAGTTCACGAACCCAACGCGTTTCTCACTATAAACTAAAGAGCATTTATGTAAGAAGAGCTGTGGTTTGTATCAGATTCATGAGCAGAATTGACCTAGATATGGTCCGTATGAGTAGGAAACACAGTTCTTATTTTCTTGGCTTGCTCATGTTTCTTGCTGTATTGGAGACTCTGGAAAGAAGAGCATGATTCTTGCGTTAAAACAGAGTGTGTTTCATGGACGAGAACACTGGTCTGATTTTCGTTCTGAAATGGATTTAAGATCCAAGATCTGTTTCTTTCTACAATCAAGAGGTCATTTCTTGTATCCAGGGAATTTTTGGCTCAAATGAGTTTACACATTTCACGAACCAACCGCGTTTCAACTATTAACTAAAAAGCGTTTATGTAAGTGGAGCTCTGGTTTGTATCAGCTTCATGAGCAGAATTGAGCTAGATATGGTCAGTATGAGTTAGAAACACAGTTCTTTTTCTCTTGGTTTGCTCATGTTTTGCTGTATTGGAGACTGTGGAAAGAAGAGTATTCTTCTTGCGTTAAAACAGAGTGTGTTTCATGGATGAGAACAGAAGTTTGAATTTCCCTTCTGAAATGTATTTAAGATCCAGGATCTATGTATTCCTACAAGCAACAGACCATTTCTGGTAAAACCAGAGAATTTGTGTCTCAAATGAATTTACACAGAACACAAACCCAAAGCATTTCACACTATTAACTAAAGAGCATTTATTTAACAGGAGCTGTGTTTTGTATCAGTTTCATAAGCAGAGTTGAACTACATATGAGCTGTATGAGTAGGAAACACAGTTCTTTTATTTGGTGCTTGCTCATATTTCTTGCTCTATTGGACATGCTGGAAAGATCAGCATGCTTCTTGCATTAAAACAGAGTGTGTTTCATGGATGAAAACACTGGACTGAATCTTCCTTCAGAAACTCAGTTAAACCACAGGATCTGTGTCTTCCTACAGGCAAGAGGTCATTTTTTGTACCCAGGGAATTTTCGGCTCAAATGAGTTATACAATTCACGAACCCAATACGTTTCTCACTATTAACTAAAGAGCGTTTATGTAAGAAGAGCTGTGGTTTGTATCAGTTTCATGAGCAGAATTGAAATAGATATCGTCCGTATGAATAGGAAAAACACTTGTATATTTCTAGGCTTGCTCATGTTTATTGCTGTATTGGAGACTCTGGAAAGAAGAGCATACTTGTTGTGTTAAAAAAGAGTGTGTTTCACGTATGAGAACACTGGTCTAAATTTCCCTTCTGAAATGGATTTAAGATCCAGGATCTGTTTCTTCCTACAAGCAAGAGAGCATTTATGGTAAAACCACTGAATTTGCAGCTCAAATGAATTTACACAGTTCACAAACCCAAAGCATTTCACACTATTAACTAAAGAGCATTTATTTAACAGGAGCTGTGGTTTATATCAGTTTCATAAACAGAGTTGAACTATATATGAGCCGAATGAATAGGAAACACAGTTCTTTTATTTGGGGCTTGCTCATGTTTCTTGCTCTATTGGAGATGCTGGAAAGATCAGCATGCTTCTTGCGTTAAAACAGAGTGTGTTTCATGGATGAGAACACTGGACTGAATCTCCCTTCAGAAACTCAGTTAAACCACAGGATCTGTGTCTTCCTACAAGCAAGAAGATATTTCTTCTACCCAGGGAATTTTCGGCTCAAATGAGTTTACAAAGTTCACGAACCCAACGCGTTTTACACTATTACCTAGAGAGCGTTTGTGTAAGAGGAGCTGTGGTTTGTATCAGCTTCATGAGCAGAATTGAACTAGATATGGTCCATATGAGTAGGAAAAACAGTTCTTATTTTCTGGGCTTGCTCATGTTTCTTGCTGTATTAGAGACTCTGGAAAGAAGAGCATGCTTCTTGCGATAAAACAGAGTGTGTTTCATGGATGAGAACACTGGTCTGTATTTTCCTACTGAAATGGATTTAAGATCCAGGATCTGTTTCTTCCTACGAGCAAGAGAGTATTTATGGTAAAACCAGTGAAATTGTGGCTCAAATTAATTTACACAGTTTACAAACCCAAAGCATTTCACACTATTAACTATAGAGTATTTATTTAACAGGAGCTGTGGTTTGTATCAGTTTCATAAGCTGAGTTGAACTAGATATGAGCCGTATGAGTAGGAAACACAGTTCTTTTATTTGTGGCTTGCTCATGTTTCTTGCTCTATTGGAGATGCTGGAAAGATGAGCATGCTTCTTGCGTTAAAACAGCGTGTATTTCAAGGATGAGAACACTGGTCTGAATTTCGCTTCAGAAATGGAGTTAAACCACAGGATCTGTGTCTTCTTACAAGCAAGAGGTCATTTCTGGTAAACCCAGTGTATTGGCGGCTCAAATGAATTTACACAGTTCACGAACCCAACGTGTTTCTCACTATTAACTAAAGAGCATTTATGTAAGAAGAGCTGTGGTTCGTATCAGCTTCATGAGAAGAATTGAACTAGATATGGTCCATATGAGTAGGAAACACAGTTCTTATTTTCTGGGCTTGCTCATGTTTCTTGCTGTATTGGAGACTCTGGAAAGAAGAGCATGCTTCTTGCGTTAAAACAGACTGTGTTTCATGGATGAGAACACTGGTCTGGATTTTCCTTCTGAAATGGATTTAAAACCCAGGATCTGTTTCTTCCTACATGCAAGAGAGCATTTATGGTAAAACCAGTGAGTTTGCGGCTCAAATGAATTTACACAATTTACAAACCTAAAGCATTTCACACTATTAACTAAAGAGCATTTATGTAAGAAGTGCTGTGGTTTATATCAGTTTCATAAACAGAGTTGAACTACATATGAGCCGTATGAATAGGAAACACAGTTCTTTTATTTGGGGCTTGCTCATGTTTCTTGCTCTATTGGAATATGCTGGAAAGATCAGCATGCTTCTTGCACTAAAACAGAGTGTGTTTCATGGATGAGAACACTGGACTGAATCTCCCTTCAGAATCTCAGTTAAACCACAGGATCTGTGTCTTCCTACAAGCAAGAGGATATTTCTTCTACCCAGGGAATTTTCGGCTCAAATGAGTTTATACAGTTCATGAACCCAACTCCTTTTACACTACTAACTAAAGAGCGTTTATGTAAGAGGAGCTGTGGTTTTTATCAGCTTCATGAGCAGAGTTGAACTATATATGGTCAGTATGAGTGGGAAACACAGTTCTTTTTTTCTGGGCTTGCTCATATTTCTTGCTGTATTGGAGACTGTGGAAAGAAGAGCATTCTTGTTGTGTTAAAACAGAGTGTGTTTCATGTATGAGAACACAGGTTTGTATTTCCCTACTGATATGGATTTAAGATCCAGGATTTGTGTATTCCTACAAACAAGAGAGCATTTCAGGTAAAACCAGTGAATTTGTGTCTCAAATGAATTTACACAATTTACAAACCCAAATCTTTTCACACTATTAACTTAAGAGCATTTATTTAACAGGAGCTGTGGTTTGTATCAGTTTCATAAGCAGAGTTGAACTACATATGAGCCGTATGAGTAGGAAACACAGTTCTTTTATTTGGGGCTTGCTCATATTTCTTGCTCTATTGGACATGCTGGAAAGATCAGCATGCTTCTTGCATTAAAACAGAGTGTGTTTCATGGATGAAAACACTGGACTGAATCTTCCTTCAGAAACTCAGTTAAACCACAGGATCTGTGTCTTCCTACAGGCAAGAGGTCATTTTTTGTACCCAGGGAATTTTCGGCTCAAATGAGTTATACAATTCACGAACCCAATACGTTTCTCACTATTAACTAAAGAGCATTTATGTAAGAAGAGCTGTGGTTTGTATCAGTTTCATGAGTAGAATTGAAATAGATATCGTCCGTATGAATAGGAAAAACAGTTGTATATTTCTAGGCTTGCTCATGTTTATTGCTGTATTGGAGACTCTGGAAATAAGAGCATGCTTCTTGCATTAAAACAGAGTGTGTTTCATGGATGAGAACACTGGTCTGAATTTTCCTTCTGAAATGGATTTAAGATACAGAATCTGTTTCTTCCTACAAGCAAAGAGCATTTATGTTAAAACCAGTGAATTTGCGGCTCAAATGAATTTACACAGTTTACAAACCCAAAGCATTTCACACTTAACTAAAGAGCATTTAATTAACAGGATCTGTGGTTTGTATCAGCTTCATGAGCAGACTTGAACTAGATATGGTCAGTATGAGTGTTAAACACAGTTCTTTTTTCTGGGCTTGCTCATGTTTCTTGCTATATTGGAGACTGTGGAAAGAAGAGCATGATTCTTGCGTTAAAACAGAGTGTGTTTCATGGATGAGAACACTGGTCTGAATTTCCCTTCAGAAACTCAGTTTAACCACAGGATCTGTGTCTTCCTACAAGCAAGAGGTCATTTCTGGTAAACCCAGTGAATAGGCAGCTCAAATGAATTTACACAGTTCACGAACCCAACGCGTTTCTCACTATAAACTAAAGAGCATTTATGTAAGAAGAGCTGTGGTTTGTATCAGATTCATGAGCAGAATTGACCTAGATATGGTCCGTATGAGTAGGAAACACAGTTCTTATTTTCTTGGCTTGCTCATGTTTCTTGCTGTATTGGAGACTCTGGAAAGAAGAGCATGATTCTTGCGTTAAAACAGAGTGTGTTTCATGGACGAGAACACTGGTCTGATTTTCGTTCTGAAATGGATTTAAGATCCAAGATCTGTTTCTTTCTACAATCAAGAGGTCATTTCTTGTATCCAGGGAATTTTTGGCTCAAATGAGTTTACACATTTCACGAACCAACCGCGTTTCAACTATTAACTAAAAAGCGTTTATGTAAGTGGAGCTCTGGTTTGTATCAGCTTCATGAGCAGAATTGAGCTAGATATGGTCAGTATGAGTTAGAAACACAGTTCTTTTTCTCTTGGTTTGCTCATGTTTTGCTGTATTGGAGACTGTGGAAAGAAGAGTATTCTTCTTGCGTTAAAACAGAGTGTGTTTCATGGATGAGAACAGAAGTTTGAATTTCCCTTCTGAAATGTATTTAAGATCCAGGATCTATGTATTCCTACAAGCAACAGACCATTTCTGGTAAAACCAGAGAATTTGTGTCTCAAATGAATTTACACAGAACACAAACCCAAAGCATTTCACACTATTAACTAAAGAGCATTTATTTAACAGGAGCTATTTTTGTATCAGTTTCATAAGCAGAGTTGAACTACATATGAGCTGTATGAGTAGGAAACACAGTTCTTTTATTTGGTGCTTGCTCATATTTCTTGCTCTATTGGACATGCTGGAAAGATCAGCATGCTTCTTGCATTAAAACAGAGTGTGTTTCATGGATGAAAACACTGGACTGAATCTTCCTTCAGAAACTCAGTTAAACCACAGGATCTGTGTCTTCCTACAGGCAAGAGGTCATTTTTTGTACCCAGGGAATTTTCGGCTCAAATGAGTTATACAATTCACGAACCCAATACGTTTCTCACTATTAACTAAAGAGCGTTTATGTAAGAAGAGCTGTGGTTTGTAACAGTTTCATGAGCAGAATTGAAATAGATATTGTCCGTATGAATAGGAAAAACAGTTGTATATTTCTAGGCTTGCTCATGTTTATTGCTGTATTGGAGACTCTGGAAATAAGAGCATGCTTCTTGCTTTAAAACAGAGTGTGTTTCATGGATGAGAACACTGGTCTGAATTTCCCTTCTTAAATGTATTTAAGATCCAGGATCTGTTTCTTCCTACAAGCAAGAGATCATTTCTCGTAAAACCAGTGAATTTAATGCTCAAATGAATTTACACAGTTCACAAACCCATCTTATTTCACACTATTAACTGAAGAGCATTTATTTAACAGGAGCTGTGGTTTGTATCAGTTTCATAAGCAGAGTTGAACTAGATATGAGCCGTATGTGTAGGAAACACAGTTCTTTTTTTGGGGGCTTGCTCATGTTTCTTGCTCTTTTGGAGATGCTGGAAAGATCAGCATGCTTCTTGTGTTAAAACACATGGTGTTTCAGGGATGAGAACACCGTTCTGAATGTCCCTTGAGAAATGGAGTTAAACCACAGGATCTGTGTCTTCCTACAAGCAAGAGGTCATTTCTGGTAAACCCAGTGAATTGGCGGCTCAAATGAATTTACACAGTTCATGAACCCAATGCGTTTCTCACTATAAACTAAAGAGCATTTATGTAAGAAGAGCTGTGGTTTGTATCAGATTCATGAGCAGAATTGAACTGGATATGGTCCGTATGAGTAGGAAACACAGTTCTTATTTTCTGGGCTTGCTCATGTTTCTTGCTGTATTGGGGACTCTGGAAAGAAGAGATTGCTTCTTGCGTTACAACAGAGTGTGCTTCATGGATGAGAACACTGGTCTGAATTTTCCTTCTGAAATGGATTTAAGTTCCAGGATCTGTTTCTCCCTACAAGCAAGAGAGCATTTATGGTAAAACCAGTGAATTTGCGGCTCAAATGAATTTACACAGTTTACAAACCCAAAGCATTTCACACTATTAACTAAAGAGCATTAATTTAACAGGAGCTGTGGTTTATATCAGTTTCATAAGCAGAGTTGAACTAGACATGAGCCGTATGAGTAGGAAACACAGATCTTTTATTTGGGGCTTGCTCATGTATCTTGCTCTAATGGATATGCTGGAAAGATCAGCATGCTTCTTTCGTTAAAACAGAGTGTGTTTCATGGACGAGAACACTGCACTGAATCTCCATTCAGAAACTCAGTTAAACCACAGGATCTGTGTCTTCCTACAAGCAAGAGGTCATTTCTGGTAAACCCAGTGAATTGGCGGCTCAAATGAATTTACACAGTTCACGAACCCAACGCGTTTCTCACCATTAACTAAAGAGCATTTATGTAAGAAGAGCTTTTGTTTGTATCAGATTCATGAGACGAATTGAACTAGATATGGTCCATATGACTAGGAAACACAGTTCTTTTTTTCTGGGCTTGCTCATGTTTCTTGCTGTATTGGAGACTCTGGAAAGAAGAGCATGCTTCTTGCTTTAAAACAGAGTGTGTTTCATGGATGAGAACACTGGTCTTAATTTCCCTTCTGAAGTGGATTTAAGACCCAGGATCTGTTTCTTGCTACAAGCAAGATAGCATTTATGGTAAAACCAGTGATTTTGCAGCTCAAATGAATTTACACAGTACACAAACCCAAAGCATTTCACACTATTAACTAAAGAACATTTATTTAACAGGAGCTGTGGTTTGTATCAGTTTCATGAGCAGAGTTGAACTAGATATGAGCCATATGAGTAGGAAACACAGTTCTTTTATTTGTGACTTGCTCATGTTTCTTGCTCTATTGGAGATGCTGGAAAGATGAGCGTGCTTCCTGCGTTATAACAGAGTGTATTTCAAGGATGAGAATACTGGTCTGAATTTCCCTTCATAAACTCAGTTAAACCACACGATCTGTGTCTTCCTACAAGCAAGAGGATATTTGTTGTACCCAGGGAATTTTCGGCTCAAATGAGTTTACACAGTTTACGAACCCAACGCCTTTCACACTATTAACTAAAGAGCGTTTGTGTAAGAGGAGCTGTGGTTTGTATCAGCTTCATGAGCAGAGTTGAACTAGATATGGTCAGTAAGAGTTGGAAACACAGTTCTTTTTTTCTGGCCTTGCTCATGTTTCTTGCTGTATTAGAGACTGTGGAAAGAAGAGCATGCTTCTTGCGTTAAAACAGAGTGTGTTTCATGGATGAGAACACTGGTCTGAATTTTCCTTCTGAAATGGATTTAAGATCCAGGATCTGTTTCTTCCTACAAACAAGAGAGCATTTATGGTAAAACCAGTGAATTTGCAGATCAAATGAATTTACACAGTTTACAAAACCAAAGCATTTCACACTATTAACTAAAGAGCATTTATTTAACAGGAGCTGTGGTTTGTATCAGTTTCATAAGCAGAGTTGAACTACATATGAGCCGTATGAGTACGAAACACAGTTCTTTTATTTGGGGCTTGCTCATGTTTCTTGCTCTTTTGGAGATGCTGGAAAGATCAGCATGCTTCTTGTGTTAAAACACAGGGTGTTTCAGGGATGAGAACACCGTTCTGAATTTCCCTTGAGAAACGGAGTTAAACCACAGGATCTGTGTCTTCCTACAAGCAAGAGGTCATTTCTGGTACCCAGGGAATTTTCGGCTCAAATGAGTTTACAAAGTTCACGAACCCAACTCATTTCACAATATTAACTAAAGAGTGTTTATGTAAGAGGAGCTGTGGTTTGTATCAGTTTCATGAGCAGAGTTGAACTAGATATGGTCCCTATGTGTGGGAAACACAGTTCTTTTATTAGGGGCTTGCTCATGTTTCTTGCTGTATTTGTGACGCTGGAAAGAAGAGCATGCTTCTTGCGTTAAAACAGATTGTGTTCCATGGAAGGGAACACTTGTATGTATTTCCCTTAGTAAACTGAATTAAACCACAGGATCTGTGTCTTCCTACAAGCAAGAGGGCTTTTCTGGTAAACGCAGCGAATTTGCGGCTCAAATGAATTTACACAATTCACGAACCCAATGCGTTTCTCACTATTAACTAAAGAGCATTTATGTAAGAAGAGCTGTGGTTTGTATCAGTTTCATGAGCAGAATTGAACTACATATGGTCCGTATGAATAGGAAACACAGCTCTTTTTTTCTTT
Source organism: Onychomys arenicola (assembly GCA_949786405.1). Lineage (NCBI taxonomy): Eukaryota > Metazoa > Chordata > Mammalia > Rodentia > Cricetidae > Onychomys > Onychomys arenicola. Next base: position 332,075 of record CATKUM010000035.1, read on the forward strand.
GCTTGCTAATATTTCTTGCTGTAAAGGAGACTCTGGAAAGGAGAGCATGCTTCTTGCTTTAAAACAGAGTGTGTTTCATGGATGAGAACACTGGTCTGAATTTCCCTTCTTAAATGTATTTAAGATCCAGGATCTGTTTCTTCCTACAAGCAAGAGATCATTTCTCGTAAAACCAGTGAATTTAATGCTCAAATGAATTTACACAGTTCACAAACCCATCTTATTTCACACTATTAACTGAAGAGCATTTATTTAACAGGAGCTGTGGTTTGTATCAGTTTCATAAGCAGAGTTGAACTAGATATGAGCCGTATATGTAGGAAACACAGTTCTTTTTTTGGGGGCTTGCTCATGTTTCTTGCTCTTTTGGAGATGCTGGAAAGATCAGCATGCTTCTTGTGTTAAAACACAGGGTGTTTCAGGGATGAGAACACCGTTCTGAATGTCCCTTGAGAAATGGAGTTAAACCACAGGATCTGTGTCTTCCTACAAGCAAGAGGTCATTTCTGGTAAACCCAGTGAATTGGCGGCTCAAATGAATTTACACAGTTCATGAACCCAATGCGTTTCTCACTATAAACTAAAGAGCATTTATGTAAGAAGAGCTGTGGTTTGTATCAGATTCATGAGCAGAATTGAACTGGATATGGTCCGTATGAGTAGGAAACACAGTTCTTATTTTCTGGGCTTGCTCATGTTTCTTGCTGTATTGGAGACTCTGGAAAGAAGAGATTGCTTCTTCCGTTACAACAGAGTGTGCTTCATGGATGAGAACACTGGTCTGAATTTTCCTTCTGAAATGGATTTAAGTTCCAGGATCTGTTTCTCCCTACAAGCAAGAGAGCATTTATGGTAAAACCAGTGAATTTGCGGCTCAAATGAATTTACACAGTTTACAAACCCAAAGCATTTCACACTATTAACTAAAGAGCATTAATTTAACAGGATCTGTGGTTTATATCAGTTTCATAAGCAGAGTTGAACTAGACATGAGCCGTATGAGTAGGAAACACAGATCTTTTATTTGGGGCTTGCTCATGTATCTTGCTCTAATGGATATGCTGGAAAGATCAGCATGCTTCTTTCGTTAAAACAGAGTGTGTTTCATGGATGAGAACACTGCACTGAATCTCCCTTCAGAAACTCAGTTAAACCACAGGATCTGTGTCTTCCTACAAGCAAGAGGTCATTTCTGGTAAACCCAGTGAATTGGCGGCTCAAATGAATTTACACAGTTCACGAACCCAACGCGTTTCTCACCATTAACTAAAGAGCATTTATGTAAGAAGAGCTTTTGTTTGTATCAGATTCATGAGACGAATTGAACTAGATATGGTCCATATGACTAGGAAACACAGTTCTTTTTTTCTGGGCTTGCTCATGTTTCTTGCTGTATTGGAGACTCTGGAAAGAAGAGCATGCTTCTTGCTTTAAAACAGAGTGTGTTTCATGGATGAGAACACTGGTCTTAATTTCCCTTCTGAAGTGGATTTAAGACCCAGGATCTGTTTCTTGCTACAAGCAAGATAGCATTTATGGTAAAACCAGTGATTTTGCAGCTCAAATGAATTTACACAGTACACAAACCCAAAGCATTTCACACTATTAACTAAAGAACATTTATTTAACAGGAGCTGTGGTTTGTATCAGTTTCATGAGCAGAGTTGAACTAGATATGAGCCATATGAGTAGGAAACACAGTTCTTTTATTTGTGACTTGCTCATGTTTCTTGCTCTATTGGAGATGCTGGAAAGATGAGCGTGCTTCCTGCGTTATAACAGAGTGTATTTCAAGGATGAGAATACTGGTCTGAATTTCCCTTCATAAACTCAGTTAAACCACACGATCTGTGTCTTCCTACAAGCAAGAGGATATTTGTTGTACCCAGGGAATTTTCGGCTCAAATGAGTTTACACAGTTTACGAACCCAACGCCTTTCACACTATTAACTAAAGAGCGTTTGTGTAAGAGGAGCTGTGGTTTGTATCAGCTTCATGAGCAGAGTTGAACTAGATATGGTCAGTAAGAGTTGGAAACACAGTTCTTTTTTTCTGGCCTTGCTCATGTTTCTTGCTGTATTAGAGACTGTGGAAAGAAGAGCATGCTTCTTGCGTTAAAACAGAGTGTGTTTCATGGATGAGAACACTGGTCTGAATTTTCCTTCTGAAATGGATTTAAGATCCAGGATCTGTTTCTTCCTACAAACAAGAGAGCATTTATGGTAAAACCAGTGAATTTGCAGATCAAATGAATTTACACAGTTTACAAAACCAAAGCATTTCACACTATTAACTAAAGAGCATTTATTTAACAGGAGCTGTGGTTTGTATCAGTTTCATAAGCAGAGTTGAACTACATATGAGCCGTATGAGTACGAAACACAGTTCTTTTATTTGGGGCTTGCTCATGTTTCTTGCTCTTTTGGAGATGCTGGAAAGATCAGCATGTTTCTTGTGTTAAAACACAGGGTGTTTCAGGGATGAGAACACCGTTCTGAATTTCCCTTGAGAAACGGAGTTAAACCACAGGATCTGTGTCTTCCTACAAGCAAGAGGTCATTTCTGGTACCCAGGGAATTTTCGGCTCAAATGAGTTTACAAAGTTCACGAACCCAACTCGTTTCACAATATTAACTAAAGAGTGTTTATGTAAGAGGAGCTGTGGTTTGTATCAGTTTCATGAGCAGAGTTGAACTAGATATGGTCCCTATGTGTGGGAAACACAGTTCTTTTATTAGGGGCTTGCTCATGTTTCTTGCTGTATTTGTGACGCTGGAAAGAAGAGCATGCTTCTTGCGTTAAAACAGATTGTGTTCCATGGAAGGGAACACTTGTATGTATTTCCCTTAGTAAACTGAATTAAACCACAGGATCTGTGTCTTCCTACAAGCAAGAGGGCTTTTCTGGTAAACGCAGCGAATTTGCGGCTCAAATGAATTTACACAATTCACGAACCCAATGCGTTTCTCACTATTAACTAAAGAGCATTTATGTAAGAAGAGCTGTGGTTTGTATCAGTTTCATGAGCAGAATTGAACTACATATGGTCCGTATGAATAGGAAACACAGCTCTTTTTTTCTTTGCTTGCTAATATTTCTTGCTGTAAAGGAGACTCTGGAAAGGAGAGCATGCTTCTTGCTTTAAAACAGAGTGTGTTTCATGGATGAGAACACTGGTCTGAATTTCCCTTCTTAAGTGTATTTAAGATCCAGGATCTGTTTCTTCCTACAAGCAAGAGATCATTTCTCGTAAAACCAGTGAATTTAATGCTCAAATGAATTTACACAGTTCACAAACCCATCTTATTTCACACTATTAACTGAAGAGCATTTATTTAACAGGAGCTGTGGTTTGTATCAGTTTCATAAGCAGAGTTGAACTAGATATGAGCCGTATATGTAGGAAACACAGTTCTTTTTTTGGGGGCTTGCTCATGTTTCTTGCTCTTTTGGAGATGCTGGAAAGATCAGCATGCTTCTTGTGTTAAAACACAGGGTGTTTCAGGGATGAGAACACCGTTCTGAATGTCCCTTGAGAAATGGAGTTAAACCACAGGATCTGTGTCTTCCTACAAGCAAGAGGTCATTTCTGGTAAACCCAGTGAATTGGCGGCTCAAATGAATTTACACAGTTCATGAACCCAATGCGTTTCTCACTATAAACTAAAGAGCATTTATGTAAGAAGAGCTGTGGTTTGTATCAGATTCATGAGCAGAATTGAACTGGATATGGTCCGTATGAGTAGGAAACACAGTTCTTATTTTCTGGGCTTGCTCATGTTTCTTGCTGTATTGGAGACTCTGGAAAGAAGAGATTGCTTCTTCCGTTACAACAGAGTGTGCTTCATGGATGAGAACACTGGTCTGAATTTTCCTTCTGAAATGGATTTAAGTTCCAGGATCTGTTTCTCCCTACAAGCAAGAGAGCATTTATGGTAAAACCAGTGAATTTGCGGCTCAAATGAATTTACACAGTTTACAAACCCAAAGCATTTCACACTATTAACTAAAGAGCATTAATTTAACAGGATCTGTGGTTTATATCAGTTTCATAAGCAGAGTTGAACTAGACATGAGCCGTATGAGTAGGAAACACAGATCTTTTATTTGGGGCTTGCTCATGTATCTTGCTCTAATGGATATGCTGGAAAGATCAGCATGCTTCTTTCGTTAAAACAGAGTGTGTTTCATGGATGAGAACACTGCACTGAATCTCCCTTCAGAAACTCAGTTAAACCACAGGATCTGTGTCTTCCTACAAGCAAGAGGTCATTTCTGGTAAACCCAGTGAATTGGCGGCTCAAATGAATTTACACAGTTCACGAACCCAACGCGTTTCTCACCATTAACTAAAGAGCATTTATGTAAGAAGAGCTTTTGTTTGTATCAGATTCATGAGACGAATTGAACTAGATATGGTCCATATGACTAGGAAACACAGTTCTTTTTTTCTGGGCTTGCTCATGTTTCTTGCTGTATTGGAGACTCTGGAAAGAAGAGCATGCTTCTTGCTTTAAAACAGAGTGTGTTTCATGGATGAGAACACTGGTCTTAATTTCCCTTCTGAAGTGGATTTAAGACCCAGGATCTGTTTCTTGCTACAAGCAAGATAGCATTTATGGTAAAACCAGTGATTTTGCAGCTCAAATGAATTTACACAGTACACAAACCCAAAGCATTTCACACTATTAACTAAAGAACATTTATTTAACAGGAGCTGTGGTTTGTATCAGTTTCATGAGCAGAGTTGAACTAGATATGAGCCATATGAGTAGGAAACACAGTTCTTTTATTTGTGACTTGCTCATGTTTCTTGCTCTATTGGAGATGCTGGAAAGATGAGCGTGCTTCCTGCGTTATAACAGAGTGTATTTCAAGGATGAGAATACTGGTCTGAATTTCCCTTCATAAACTCAGTTAAACCACACGATCTGTGTCTTCCTACAAGCAAGAGGATATTTGTTGTACCCAGGGAATTTTCGGCTCAAATGAGTTTACACAGTTTACGAACCCAACGCCTTTCACACTATTAACTAAAGAGCGTTTGTGTAAGAGGAGCTGTGGTTTGTATCAGCTTCATGAGCAGAGTTGAACTAGATATGGTCAGTAAGAGTTGGAAACACAGTTCTTTTTTTCTGGCCTTGCTCATGTTTCTTGCTGTATTAGAGACTGTGGAAAGAAGAGCATGCTTCTTGCGTTAAAACAGAGTGTGTTTCATGGATGAGAACACTGGTCTGAATTTTCCTTCTGAAATGGATTTAAGATCCAGGATCTGTTTCTTCCTACAAACAAGAGAGCATTTATGGTAAAACCAGTGAATTTGCAGATCAAATGAATTTACACAGTTTACAAAACCAAAGCATTTCACACTATTAACTAAAGAGCATTTATTTAACAGGAGCTGTGGTTTGTATCAGTTTCATAAGCAGAGTTGAACTACATATGAGCCGTATGAGTACGAAACACAGTTCTTTTATTTGGGGCTTGCTCATGTTTCTTGCTCTTTTGGAGATGCTGGAAAGATCAGCATGTTTCTTGTGTTAAAACACAGGGTGTTTCAGGGATGAGAACACCGTTCTGAATTTCCCTTGTGAAACGGAGTTAAACCACAGGATCTGTGTCTTCCTACAAGCAAGAGGTCATTTCTGGTACCCAGGGAATTTTCGGCTCAAATGAGTTTACAAAGTTCACGAACCCAACTCGTTTCACAATATTAACTAAAGAGTGTTTATGTAAGAGGAGCTGTGGTTTGTATCAGTTTCATGAGCAGAGTTGAACTAGATATGGTCCCTATGTGTGGGAAACACAGTTCTTTTATTAGGGGCTTGCTCATGTTTCTTGCTGTATTTGTGACGCTGGAAAGAAGAGCATGCTTCTTGCGTTAAAACAGATTGTGTTCCATGGAAGGGAACACTTGTATGTATTTCCCTTAGTAAACTGAATTAAACCACAGGATCTGTGTCTTCCTACAAGCAAGAGGGCTTTTCTGGTAAACGCAGCGAATTTGCGGCTCAAATGAATTTACACAATTCACGAACCCAATGCGTTTCTCACTATTAACTAAAGAGCATTTATGTAAGAAGAGCTGTGGTTTGTATCAGTTTCATGAGCAGAATTGAACTACATATGGTCCGTATGAATAGGAAACACAGCTCTTTTTTTCTTTGCTTGCTAATATTTCTTGCTGTAAAGGAGACTCTGGAAAGGAGAGCATGCTTCTTGCTTTAAAACAGAGTGTGTTTCATGGATGAGAACACTGGTCTGAATTTCCCTTCTTAAGTGTATTTAAGATCCAGGATCTGTTTCTTCCTACAAGCAAGAGATCATTTCTCGTAAAACCAGTGAATTTAATGCTCAAATGAATTTACACAGTTCACAAACCCATCTTATTTCACACTATTAACTGAAGAGCATTTATTTAACAGGAGCTGTGGTTTGTATCAGTTTCATAAGCAGAGTTGAACTAGATATGAGCCGTATATGTAGGAAACACAGTTCTTTTTTTGGGGGCTTGCTCATGTTTCTTGCTCTTTTGGAGATGCTGGAAAGATCAGCATGCTTCTTGTGTTAAAACACAGGGTGTTTCAGGGATGAGAACACCGTTCTGAATGTCCCTTGAGAAATGGAGTTAAACCACAGGATCTGTGTCTTCCTACAAGCAAGAGGTCATTTCTGGTAAACCCAGTGAATTGGCGGCTCAAATGAATTTACACAGTTCATGAACCCAATGCGTTTCTCACTATAAACTAAAGAGCATTTATGTAAGAAGAGCTGTGGTTTGTATCAGATTCATGAGCAGAATTGAACTGGATATGGTCCGTAAGAGTAGGAAACACAGTTCTTATTTTCTGGGCTTGCTCATGTTTCTTGCTGTATTGGAGACTCTGGAAAGAAGAGATTGCTTCTTGCGTTACAACACAGTGTGCTTCATGGATGAGAACACTGGTCTGAATTTTCCTTCTGAAATGGATTTAAGTTCCAGGATCTGTTTCTCCCTACAAGCAAGAGAGCATTTATGGTAAAACCAGTGAATTTGCGGCTCAAATGAATTTACACAGTTTACAAACCCAAAGCATTTCACACTATTAACTAAAGAGCATTAATTTAACAGGATCTGTGGTTTATATCAGTTTCATAAGCAGAGTTGAACTAGACATGAGCCGTATGAGTAGGAAACACAGATCTTTTATTTGGGGCTTGCTCATGTATCTTGCTCTAATGGATATGCTGGAAAGATCAGCATGCTTCTTTCGTTAAAACAGAGTGTGTTTCATGGATGAGAACACTGCACTGAATCTCCCTTCAGAAACTCAGTTAAACCACAGGATCTGTGTCTTCCTACAAGCAAGAGGTCATTTCTGGTAAACCCAGTGAATTGGCGGCTCAAATGAATTTACACAGTTCATGAACCCAACGCGTTTCTCACCATTAACTAAAGAGCATTTATGTAAGAAGAGCTTTTGTTTGTATCAGATTCATGAGACGAATTGAACTAGATATGGTCCATATGACTAGGAAACACAGTTCTTTTTTTCTGGGCTTGCTCATGTTTCTTGCTGTATTGGAGACTCTGGAAAGAAGAGCATGCTTCTTGCTTTAAAACAGAGTGTGTTTCATGGATGAGAACACTGGTCTTAATTTCCCTTCTGAAGTGGATTTAAGACCCAGGATCTGTTTCTTGCTACAAGCAAGATAGCATTTATTGTAAAACCAGTGATTTTGCAGCTCAAATGAATTTACACAGTACACAAACCCAAAGCATTTCACACTATTAACTAAAGAACATTTATTTAACAGGAGCTGTGGTTTGTATCAGTTTCATGAGCAGAGTTGAACTAGATATGAGCCATATGAGTAGGAAACACAGTTCTTTTATTTGTGACTTGCTCATGTTTCTTGCTCTATTGGAGATGCTGGAAAGATGAGCGTGCTTCCTGCGTTATAACAGAGTGTATTTCAAGGATGAGAACACTGGTCTGAATTTCCCTTCATAAACTCAGTTAAACCACACGATCTGTGTCTTCCTACAAGCAAGAGGATATTTGTTGTACCCAGGGAATTTTCGGCTCAAATGAGTTTACACAGTTTACGAACCCAACGCCTTTCACACTATTAACTAAAGAGCGTTTGTGTAAGAGGAGCTGTGGTTTGTATCAGCTTCATGAGCAGAGTTGAACTAGATATGGTCAGTAAGAGTTGGAAACACAGTTCTTTTTTTCTGGCCTTGCTCATGTTTCTTGCTGTATTAGAGACTGTGGAAAGAAGAGCATGCTTCTTGCGTTAAAACAGAGTGTGTTTCATGGATGAGAACACTGGTCTGAATTTTCCTTCTGAAATGGATTTAAGATCCAGGATCTGTTTCTTCCTACAAACAAGAGAGCATTTATGGTAAAACCAGTGAATTTGCAGATCAAATGAATTTACACAGTTTACAAAACCAAAGCATTTCACACTATTAACTAAAGAGCATTTATTTAACAGGAGCTGTGGTTTGTATCAGTTTTATAAGCAGAGTTGAACTACATATGAGCCGTATGAGTACGAAACACAGTTCTTTTATTTGGGGCTTGCTCATGTTTCTTGCTCTTTTGGAGATGCTGGAAAGATCAGCATGCTTCTTGTGTTAAAACACAGGGTGTTTCAGGGATGAGAACACCGTTCTGAATTTCCCTTGAGAAACGGAGTTAAACCACAGGATCTGTGTCTTCCTACAAGCAAGAGGTCATTTCTGGTACCCAGGGAATTTTCGGCTCAAATGAGTTTACAAAGTTCACGAACCCAACTCGTTTCACAATATTAACTAAAGAGTGTTTATGTAAGAGGAGCTGTGGTTTGTATCAGTTTCATGAGCAGAGTTGAACTAGATATGGTCCCTATGTGTGGGAAACACAGTTCTTTTATTAGGGGCTTGCTCATGTTTCTTGCTGTATTTGTGACGCTGGAAAGAAGAGCATGCTTCTTGCATTAAAACAGATTGTGTTCCATGGAAGGGAACACTTGTATGTATTTCCCTTAGTAAACTGAATTAAACCACAGGATCTGTGTCTTCCTACAAGCAAGAGGGCTTTTCTGGTAAATGCAGCGAATTTGCGGCTCAAATGAATTTACACAATTCACGAACCCAATGCGTTTCTCACTATTAACTAAAGAGCATTTATGTAAGAAGAGCTGTGGTTTGTATCAGTTTCATGAGCAGAATTGAACTACATATGGTCCGTATGAATAGGAAACACAGCTCTTTTTTTCGTTGCTTGCTAATATTTCTTGCTGTAAAGGAGACTCTGGAAAGGAGAGCATGCTTCTTGCTTTAAAACAGAGTGTGTTTCATGGATGAGAACACTGGTCTGAATTTCCCTTCTTAAATGTATTTAAGATCCAGGATCTGTTTCTTCCTACAAGCAAGAGATCATTTCTCGTAAAACCAGTGAATTTAATGCTCAAATGAATTTACACAGTTCACAAACCCATCTTATTTCACACTATTAACTGAAGAGCATTTATTTAACAGGAGCTGTGGTTTGTATCAGTTTCATAAGCAGAGTTGAACTAGATATGAGCCGTATATGTAGGAAACACAGTTCTTTTTTTGGGGGCTTGCTCATGTTTCTTGCTCTTTTGGAGATGCTGGAAAGATCAGCATGCTTCTTGTGTTAAAACACAGGGTGTTTCAGGGATGAGAACACCGTTCTGAATGTCCCTTGAGAAATGGAGTTAAACCACAGGATCTGTGTCTTCCTACAAGCAAGAGGTCATTTCTGGTAAACCCAGTGAATTGGCGGCTCAAATGAATTTACACAGTTCATGAACCCAATGCGTTTCTCACTATAAACTAAAGAGCATTTATGTAAGAAGAGCTGTGGTTTGTATCAGATTCATGAGCAGAATTGAACTGGATATGGTCCGTATGAGTAGGAAACACAGTTCTTATTTTCTGGGCTTGCTCATGTTTCTTGCTGTATTGGAGACTCTGGAAAGAAGAGATTGCTTCTTGTGTTACAACAGAGTGTGCTTCATGGATGAGAACACTGGTCTGAATTTTCCTTCTGAAATGGATTTAAGTTCCAGGATCTGTTTCTCCCTACAAGCAAGAGAGCATTTATGGTAAAACCAGTGAATTTGCGGCTCAAATGAATTTACACAGTTTACAAACCCAAAGCATTTCAAACTATTAACTAAAGAGCATTGATTTAACAGGAGCTGTGGTTTATATCAGTTTCATAAGCAGAGTTGAACTAGACATGAGCCGTATGAGTAGGAAACACAGATCTTTTATTTGGGGCTTGCTCATGTATCTTGCTCTATTGGATATGCTGGAAAGATCAGCATGCTTCTTTCGTTAAAACAGAGTGTGTTTCATGGATGAGAACACTGGACTGAATCTCCCTTCAGAAACTCAGTTAAACCACAGGATCTGTGTCTTCCTACAAGCAAGAGGTCATTTCTGGTAAACCCAGTGAATTGGCGGCTCAAATGAATTTACACAGTTCATGAACCCAACGCGTTTCTCACCATAAACTAAAGAGCATTTATGTAAGAAGAGCTGTGGTTTGTATCAGGTTCATGAGACGAATTGAACTAGATATGGTCCATATGACTAGAAAACACAGTTCTTTTTTTCTGGGCTTGCTCATGTTTCTTGCTGTATTGGAGACTCTGGAAAGAAGAGCATGCTTCTTGCTTTAAAACAGAGTGTGTTTCATGGATGAGAACACTGGTCTTAATTTCCCTTCTGAAGTGGATTTAAGATCCAGGATCTGTTTCTTGCTACAAGCAAGATAGCATTTATGGTAAATCCAGTGATTTTGCAGCTCAAATGAATTTACACAGTTTACAAAACCAAAGCATTTCACACTATTAACTAAAGAGCATTTATTTAACAGGAGCTGTGGTTTGTATCAGTTTCATAAGCAGAGTTGAACTACATATGAGCCGTATGAGTACAAAACACAGTTCTTTTATTTGGGGCTTGCTCATGTTTCTTGCTCTTTTGGAGATGCTGGAAAGATCAGCATGCTTCTTGTGTTAAAACACAGGGTGTTTCAGGGATGAGAACACCGTTCTGAATTTCCCTTGAGAAACAGAGTTAAACCACAGGATCTGTGACTTCCTACAAGCAAGAGGTCATTTCTGGTACCCAGGGAATTTTCGGCTCAAATGAGTTTACAAAGTTCACGAACCCAACTCGTTTCACAATATTAACTAAAGAGTGTTTATGTAAGAGGAGCTGTGGTTTGTATCAGTTTCATGAGCAGAGTTGAACTAGATATGGTCCCTATGTGTGGGAAACACAGTTCTTTTATTAGGGGCTTGCTCATGTTTCTTGCTGTATTTGTGACGCTGGAAAGAAGAGCATGCTTCTTGCGTTAAAACAGATTGTGTTCCATGGAAGGGAACACTTGTATGTATTTCCCTTAGTAAACTGAATTAAACCACAGGATCTGTGTCTTCCTACAAGCAAGAGGGCTTTTCTGGTAAACGCAGCGAATTTGCGGCTCAAATGAATTTACACAATTCACGAACCCAATGCGTTTCTCACTATTAACTAAAGAGCATTTATGTAAGAAGAGCTGTGGTTTGTATCAGTTTCATGAGCAGAATTGAACTACATATGGTCCGTATGAATAGGAAACACAGCTCTTTTTTTCGTTGCTTGCTAATATTTCTTGCTGTAAAGGAGACTCTGGAAAGGAGAGCATGCTTCTTGCTTTAAAACAGAGTGTGTTTCATGGATGAGAACACTGGTCTGAATTTCCCTTCTTAAATGTATTTAAGATCCAGGATCTGTTTCTTCCTACAAGCAAGAGATCATTTCTCGTAAAACCAGTGAATTTAATGCTCAAATGAATTTACACAGTTCACAAACCCATCTTATTTCACACTATTAACTGAAGAGCATTTATTTAACAGGAGCTGTGGTTTGTATCAGTTTCATAAGCAGAGTTGAACTAGATATGAGCCGTATATGTAGGAAACACAGTTCTTTTTTTGGGGGCTTGCTCATGTTTCTTGCTCTTTTGGAGATGCTGGAAAGATCAGCATGCTTCTTGTGTTAAAACACAGGGTGTTTCAGGGATGAGAACACCGTTCTGAATGTCCCTTGAGAAATGGAGTTAAACCACAGGATCTGTGTCTTCCTACAAGCAAGAGGTCATTTCTGGTAAACCCAGTGAATTGGCGGCTCAAATGAATTTACACAGTTCATGAACCCAATGCGTTTCTCACTATAAACTAAAGAGCATTTATGTAAGAAGAGCTGTGGTTTGTATCAGATTCATGAGCAGAATTGAACTGGATATGGTCCGTATGAGTAGGAAACACAGTTCTTATTTTCTGGGCTTGCTCATGTTTCTTGCTGTATTGGAGACTCTGGAAAGAAGAGATTGCTTCTTGCGTTACAACAGAGTGTGCTTCATGGATGAGAACACTGGTCTGAATTTTCCTTCTGAAATGGATTTAAGTTCCAGGATCTGTTTCTCCCTACAAGCAAGAGAGCATTTATGGTAAAACCAGTGAATTTGCGGCTCAAATGAATTTACACAGTTTACAAACCCAAAGCATTTCACACTATTAACTAAAGAGCATTAATTTAACAGGATCTGTGGTTTATATCAGTTTCATAAGCAGAGTTGAACTAGACATGAGCCGTATGAGTAGGAAACACAGATCTTTTATTTGGGGCTTGCTCATGTATCTTGCTCTAATGGATATGCTGGAAAGATCAGCATGCTTCTTTCGTTAAAACAGAGTGTGTTTCATGGATGAGAACACTGCACTGAATCTCCCTTCAGAAACTCAGTTAAACCACAGGATCTGTGTCTTCCTACAAGCAAGAGGTCATTTCTGGTAAACCCAGTGAATTGGCGGCTCAAATGAATTTACACAGTTCACGAACCCAACGCGTTTCTCACCATTAACTAAAGAGCATTTATGTAAGAAGAGCTTTTGTTTGTATCAGATTCATGAGATGAATTGAACTAGATATGGTCCATATGACTAGGAAACACAGTTCTTTTTTTCTGGGCTTGCTCATGTTTCTTGCTGTATTGGAGACTCTGGAAAGAAGAGCATGCTTCTTGCTTTAAAACAGAGTGTGTTTCATGGATGAGAACACTGGTCTTAATTTCCCTTCTGAAGTGGATTTAAGACCCAGGATCTGTTTCTTGCTACAAGCAAGATAGCATTTATGGTAAAACCAGTGATTTTGCAGCTCAAATGAATTTACACAGTACACAAACCCAAAGCATTTCACACTATTAACTAAAGAACATTTATTTAACAGGAGCTGTGGTTTGTATCAGTTTCATGAGCAGAGTTGAACTAGATATGAGCCATATGAGTAGGAAACACAGTTCTTTTATTTGTGACTTGCTCATGTTTCTTGCTCTATTGGAGATGCTGGAAAGATGAGCGTGCTTCCTGCGTTATAACAGAGTGTATTTCAAGGATGAGAACACTGGTCTGAATTTCCCTTCATAAACTCAGTTAAACCACACGATCTGTGTCTTCCTACAAGCAAGAGGATATTTGTTGTACCCAGGGAATTTTCGGCTCAAATGAGTTTACACAGTTTACGAACCCAACGCCTTTCACACTATTAACTAAAGAGCGTTTGTGTAAGAGGAGCTGTGGTTTGTATCAGCTTCATGAGCAGAGTTGAACTAGATATGGTCAGTAAGAGTTGGAAACACAGTTCTTTTTTTCTGGCCTTGCTCATGTTTCTTGCTGTATTAGAGACTGTGGAAAGAAGAGCATGCTTCTTGCGTTAAAACAGAGTGTGTTTCATGGATGAGAACACTGGTCTGAATTTTCCTTCTGAAATGGATTTAAGATCCAGGATCTGTTTCTTCCTACAAACAAGAGAGCATTTATGGTAAAACCAGTGAATTTGCAGATCAAATGAATTTACACAGTTTACAAAACCAAAGCATTTCACACTATTAACTAAAGAGCATTTATTTAACAGGAGCTGTGGTTTGTATCAGTTTTATAAGCAGAGTTGAACTACATATGAGCCGTATGAGTACGAAACACAGTTCTTTTATTTGGGGCTTGCTCATGTTTCTTGCTCTTTTGGAGATCCTGGAAAGATCAGCATGCTTCTTGTGTTAAAACACAGGGTGTTTCAGGGATGAGAACACCGTTCTGAATTTCCCTTGAGAAACGGAGTTAAACCACAGGATCTGTGTCTTCCTACAAGCAAGAGGTCATTTCTGGTACCCAGGGAATTTTCGGCTCAAATGAGTTTACAAAGTTCACGAACCCAACTCGTTTCACAATATTAACTAAAGAGTGTTTATGTAAGAGGAGCTGTGGTTTGTATCAGTTTCATGAGCAGAGTTGAACTAGATATGGTCCCTATGTGTGGGAAACACAGTTCTTTTATTAGGGGCTTGCTCATGTTTCTTGCTGTATTTGTGACGCTGGAAAGAAGAGCATGCTTCTTGCGTTAAAACAGATTGTGTCCCATGGAAGGGAACACTTGTATGTATTTCCCTTAGTAAACTGAATTAAACCACAGGATCTGTGTCTTCCTACAAGCAAGAGGGCTTTTCTGGTAAACGCAGCGAATTTGCGGCTCAAATGAATTTACACAATTCACGAACCCAATGCGTTTCTCACTATTAACTAAAGAGCATTTATGTAAGAAGAGCTGTGGTTTGTATCAGTTTCATGAGCAGAATTGAACTACATATGGTCCGTATGAATAGGAAACACAGCTCTTTTTTTCTTTGCTTGCTAATATTTCTTGCTGTAAAGGAGACTCTGGAAAGGAGAGCATGCTTCTTGCTTTAAAACAGAGTGTGTTTCATGGATGAGAACACTGGTCTGAATTTCCCTTCTTAAGTGTATTTAAGATCCAGGATCTGTTTCTTCCTACAAGCAAGAGATCATTTCTCGTAAAACCAGTGAATTTAATGCTCAAATGAATTTACACAGTTCACAAACCCATCTTATTTCACAGTATTAACTGAAGAGCATTTATTTAACAGGAGCTGTGGTTTGTATCAGTTTCATAAGCAGAGTTGAACTAGATATGAGCCGTATATGTAGGAAACACAGTTCTTTTTTTGGGGGCTTGCTCATGTTTCTTGCTCTTTTGGAGATGCTGGAAAGATCAGCATGCTTCTTGTGTTAAAACACAGGGTGTTTCAGGGATGAGAACACCGTTCTGAATGTCCCTTGAGAAATGGAGTTAAACCACAGGATCTGTGTCTTCCTACAAGCAAGAGGTCATTTCTGGTAAACCCAGTGAATTGGCGGCTCAAATGAATTTACACAGTTCATGAACCCAATGCGTTTCTCACTATAAACTAAAGAGCATTTATGTAAGAAGAGCTGTGGTTTGTATCAGATTCATGAGCAGAATTGAACTGGATATGGTCCGTATGAGTAGGAAACACAGTTCTTATTTTCTGGGCTTGCTCATGTTTCTTGCTGTATTGGAGACTCTGGAAATAAGAGATTGCTTCTTGCGTTACAACAGAGTGTGCTTCATGGATGAGAACACTGGTCTGAATTTTCCTTCTGAAATGGATTTAAGTTCCAGGATCTGTTTCTCCCTACAAGCAAGAGAGCATTTATGGTAAAACCAGTGAATTTGCGGCTCAAATGAATTTACACAGTTTACAAACCCAAAGCATTTCAAACTATTAACTAAAGAGCATTAATTTAACAGGAGCTGTGGTTTATATCAGTTTCATAAGCAGAGTTGAACTAGACATGAGCCGTATGAGTAGGAAACACAGATCTTTTATTTGGGGCTTGCTCATGTATCTTGCTCTATTGGATATGCTGGAAAGATCAGCATGCTTCTTTCGTTAAAACAGAGTGTGTTTCATGGATGAGAACACTGGACTGAATCTCCCTTCAGAAACTCAGTTAAACCACAGGATCTGTGTCTTCCTACAAGCAAGAGGTCATTTCTGGTAAACCCAGTGAATTGGCGGCTCAAATGAATTTACACAGTTCATGAACCCAACGCGTTTCTCACCATAAACTAAAGAGCATTTATGTAAGAAGAGCTGTGGTTTGTATCAAGTTCATGAGACGAATTGAACTAGATATGGTCCATATGACTAGGAAACACAGTTCTTTTTTTCTGGGCTTGCTCATGTTTCTTGCTGTATTGGAGACTCTGGAAAGAAGAGCATGCTTCTTGCTTTAAAACAGAGTGTGTTTCATGGATGAGAACACTGGTCTTAATTTCCCTTCTGAAGTGGATTTAAGATCCAGGATCTGTTTCTTGCTACAAGCAAGATAGCATTTATGGTAAAACCAGTGATTTTGCAGCTCAAATGAATTTACACAGTTCACAAACCCAAAGCATTTCACACTATTAACTAAAGAACATTTATTTAACAGGAGCTGTGGTTTGTATCAGTTTCATGAGCAGAGTTGAACTAGATATGAGCCATATGAGTAGGAAACACAGTTCTTTTATTTGTGACTTGCTCATGTTTCTTGCTCTATTGGAGATGCTGGAAAGATGAGCGTGCTTCCTGCGATAAAACAGAGTGTATTTCAAGGATGAGAACACTGGTCTGAATTTCCCTTCATAAACTCAGTTAAACCACACGATCTGTGTCTTCCTACAAGCAAGAGGATATTTGTTGTACCCAGGGAATTTTCGGCTCAAATGAGTTTACACAGTTCACGAACCCAACGCCTTTCACACTATTAACTAAAGAGCGTTTGTGTAAGAGGAGCTGTGGTTTGTATCAGCTTCATGAGCAGAGTTGAACTAGATATGGTCAGTAAGAGTTGGAAACACAGTTCTTTTTTTCTAGCCTTGCTCATGTTTCTTGCTGTATTAGAGACTGTGGAAAGAAGAGCATGCTTCTTGCGTTAAAACAGAGTGTGTTTCATGGATGAGAACACTGGTCTGAATTTTCCTTCTGAAATGGATTTAAGATCCAGGATCTGTTTCTTCCTACAAACAAGAGAGCATTTATGGTAAAACCAGTGAATTTGCAGATCAAATGAATTTACACAGTTTACAAAACCAAAGCATTTCACACTATTAACTAAAGAGCATTTATTTAACAGGAGCTGTGGTTTGTATCAGTTTCATAAGCAGAGTTGAACTACATATGAGCCGTATGAGTACGAAACACAGTTCTTTTATTTGGGGCTTGCTCATGTTTCTTGCTCTTTTGGAGATGCTGGAAAGATCAGCATGCTTCTTGTGTTAAAACACAGGGTGTTTCAGGGATGAGAACACCGTTCTGAATTTCCCTTGAGAAACGGAGTTAAACCACAGGATCTGTGACTTCCTACAAGCAAGAGGTCATTTCTGGTACCCAGGGAATTTTCGGCTCAAATGAGTTTACAAAGTTCACGAACCCAACTCGTTTCACAATATTAACTAAAGAGTGTTTATGCAAGAGGAGCTGTGGTTTGTATCAGTTTCATGAGCAGAGTTGAAGAGATATGGTCCCTATGAGTGGGAAACACAGTTCTTTTATTAGGGGCTTGCTCATGTTTCTTGCTGTATTTGTGACGCTGGAAAGAAGAGCATGCTTCTTGCGTTAAAACAGATTGTGTTCCATGGAAGGGAACACTTGTATGTATTTCCCTTAGTAAACTGAATTAAACCACAGGATCTGTGTCTTCCTACAAGCAAGAGGGCTTTTCTGGTAAACGCAGCGAATTTGCGGCTCAAATGAATTTACACAATTCACAAACCCAATGCGTTTCTCACTATTAACTGAAGAGCATTTATGTAAGAAGAGCTGTGGTTTGTATCAGTTTCATGAGCAGAATTGAACTACATATGGTCCGTATGAATAGGAAACACAGCTCTTTTTTTCTTTGCTTGCTAATATTTCTTGCTGTAAAGGAGACTCTGGAAAGGAGAGCATGCTTCTTGCTTTAAAACAGAGTGTGTTTCATGGATGAGAACACTGGTCTGAATTTCCCTTCTTAAATGTATTTAAGATCCAGGATCTATTTCTTCCTACAAGCAAGAGATCATTTCTCGTAAAACCAGTGAATTTAATGCTCAAATGAATTTACACAGTTCACAAACCCATCTTATTTCACACTATTAACTGAAGAGCATTTATTTAACAGGAGCTGTGGTTTGTATCAGTTTCATAAGCAGAGTTGAACTAGATATGAGCCGTATGTGTAGGAAACACAATTCTTTTTTGGGGGGCTTGCTCATGTTTCTTCCTCTTTTGGAGATGCTGGAAAGATCAGCATGCTTCTTGTGTTAAAACACAGGGTGTTTCAGGGATGAGAACACCGTTCTGAATGTCCCTTGAGAAATGGAGTTAAACCACAGGATCTGTGTCTTCCTACAAGCAAGAGGTCATTTCTGGTAAACCCAGTGAATTGGCGGCTCAAATGAATTTACACAGTTCATGAACCCAATGCGTTTCTCACTATAAACTAAAGAGCATTTATGTAAGAAGAGCTGTGGTTTGTATCAGATTCATGAGCAGAATTGAACTGGATATGGTCCGTATGAGTAGGAAACACAGTTCTTATTTTCTGGGCTTGCTCATGTTTCTTGCTGTATTGGAGACTCTGGAAAGAAGAGATTGCTTCTTGCGTTACAACAGAGTGTGCTTCATGGATGAGAACACTGGTCTGAATTTTCCTTCTGAAATGGATTTAAGTTCCAGGATCTGTTTCTCCCTACAAGCAAGAGAGCATTTATGGTAAAACCAGTGAATTTGTGGCTCAAATGAATTTACACAGTTTACAAACCCAAAGCATTTCACACTATTAACTAAAGAGCATTAATTTAACAGGATCTGTGGTTTATATCAGTTTAATAAGCAGAGTTGAACTAGACATGAGCCGTATGAGTAGGAAACACAGATCATTTATTTGGGGCTTGCTCATGTATCTTGCTCTATTGGATATGCTGGAAAGATCAGCATGCTTCTTTCGTTAAAACAGAGTGTGTTTCATGGATGAGAACACTTTACTGAATCTCCCTTCAGAAACTCAGTTAAACCACAGGATCTGTGTCTTCCTACAAGCAAGAGGATATTTCTTCTACCCAGGGAATTATCGGCTCAAATGAGTTTACACAGTTGACGAACCCAACGCGTTTCACACCATTAACTAAAGAGCGTTTGTGTAAGAGGAGCTGTGGTTTGTATCAGCTTCAGGAGCAGTTTTGAACTAGATATGGTCCATATGAGTAGGAAAAACAGTTCTTATTTTCTGGCCTTGCTCATGTTTCTTGCTGTATTGGAGACTCTGGAAAGAAGAGCATGCTTCTTGCGTTAAAACAGAGTGTGTTTCATGGATGAGAACACGGGTCGTAATTTCCCTTCTGAAGTGGATTTAAGATCCAGGATCTGTTTCTTGCTACAAGCAAGATAGCATTTATGGTAAAACCAGTGATTTTGCAGCTCAAATGAATTTACACAGTTCACAAACCCAAAGCATTTCACACTATTAACTAAAGAACATTTATTTAACAGGAGCTGTGGTTTGTATCAGTTTCATAAGCAGAGTTGAACTACATATGAGCTGTATGAGTAGGAAACACAGTTCTTTTATTTGGTGCTTGCTCATATTTCTTGCTCTATTGGACATGCTGGAAAGATCAGCATGCTTCTTGCATTAAAACAGAGTGTGTTTCATGGATGAAAACACTGGACTGAATCTTCCTTCAGAAACTCAGTTAAACCACAGGATCTGTGTCTTCCTACAAGCAAGAGGTCATTTTTTGTACCCAGGGAATTTTCGGCTCAAATGAGTTATACAATTCACGAACCCAATACGTTTCTCACTATTAACTAAAGAGGGTTTATGTAAGAAGCGCTGTGGTTTGTATTAGTTTCATGAGCAGAATTGAAATAGATATCGTCCGTATGAATAGGAAAAACAGTTGTATATTTCTAGGCTTGCTCATGTTTATTGCTGTATTGGAGACTCTGGAAATAAGAGCATGCTTCTTGCATTAAAACAGAGTGTGTTTCATGGATGAGAACACTGGTCTGAATTTTCCTTCTGAAATGGATTTAAGATACAGAATCTGTTTCTTCCTACAAGCAAAGAGCATTTATGTTAAAACCAGTGAATTTGCGGCTCAAATGAATTTACACAGTTTACAAACCCAAAGCATTTCACACTTAACTAAAGAGCATTTAATTAACAGGATCTGTGGTTTGTATCAGCTTCATGAGCAGACTTGAACTAGATATGGTCAGTATGAGTGTTAAACACAGTTCTTTTTTCTGGGCTTGCTCATGTTTCTTGCTATATTGGAGACTGTGGAAAGAAGAGCATTCTTCTTGCGTTAAAACAGAGTGTGTTTCATGGATGAGAACACTGGTCTGAATTTCCCTTCAGAAACTCAGTTTAACCACAGGATCTGTGTCTTCCTACAAGCAAGAGGTCATTTCTGGTAAACCCAGTGAATAGGCAGCTCAAATGAATTTACACAGTTCACGAACCCAACGCGTTTCTCACTATAAACTAAAGAGCATTTATGTAAGAAGAGCTGTGGTTTGTATCAGATTCATGAGCAGAATTGACCTAGATATGGTCCGTATGAGTAGGAAACACAGTTCTTATTTTCTTGGCTTGCTCATGTTTCTTGCTGTATTGGAGACTCTGGAAAGAAGAGCATGATTCTTGCGTTAAAACAGAGTGTGTTTCATGGACGAGAACCCTGGTCTGATTTTCGTTCTGAAATGGATTTAAGATCCAAGATCTGTTTCTTTCTACAAGCAAGAGGTCATTTCTTGTATCCAGGGAATTTTTGGCTCAAATGAGTTTACACATTTCACAAACCAACCGCGTTTCAACTATTAACTAAAGAGCGTTTATGTAAGTGGAGCTCTGGTTTGTATCTGCTTCATGAGCAGAATTGAGCTAGATATGGTCAGTATGGGTGAGAAACACAGTTCTTTTTCTCTTGGCTTGCTCATGTTTTGCTGTATTGGAGACTGTGGAAAGAAGAGTATTCTTCTTGCGTTAAAACAGAGTGTGTTTCATGAATGAGAACAGAAGTTTGAATTTCCCTTCTGAAAAGTATTTAAGATCCAGGATCTATGTATTCCTACAAGCAACAGACCATTTCTGGTAAAACCAGAGAATTTGTGTCTCAAATGAATTTACACAGAACACAAACCCAAAGCATTTCACACTATTAAGTAAAGAGCATTTATTTAACCGGAGCTGTGGTTTCTATCAGTTTCATAAGCAGAGTTGAAATACATATGAGCCGTATGAGTAGGAAACACAGTTCTTTTATTTGGGGCTTGCTCATGTTTCTTGCAGTATTGGAGATGCTGGAAAGATCAGCATGCTTCTTGTGTTAAATCACAGGATGTTTCAGTGATGAGAACACCAATCTGAATTTCCCTTCAGAAACGGAGTTAAACCACAGGATATGTGTCTTCCTACAAGCAAGAGGTCATTTCTGGTAAACCCAGTGAATTGGAGGTTCAAATGAATTTACCCAGTTCACAAACACAACACGTTTCTCACTAGGAACTAAAGAGCATTTATGTAAAAAGAGCTGTGGTTTGTATCTGCTTCATGAGCAGAATTGAACTAGATATGGTCCATATGAGTAGGAAACACAGTTCTTATTTTCTGGGTTTGCTCATGTTTCTTGTAGTATTGGAGACTCTGGAACGAAGAGCATGCTTCTTGCGTTAAAACAGAGTGTGTTTCATGGATGAGAACACTGGTCTGTATTTTCCTTCTGAAATGGATTTAAGATCCAGGATCTGTTTCTTCCTACAAGCAAGAGTGCATTTATTGTAAAACCAGTGAATTTGAGGCTCAAATGAATTTACACAGTTTACAAACCCAAAGCATTTTACACTATTAACTAAAGAGCATTTATGTAAGAAGAGCTGTGATTTGTATCAGATTCATGAGCAGAATTTACCTAGATATGGTCCATATAAGTAGGAAACACAGTTCTTATTTTCTGGGCTTGCTCATGTTTCTTGCTGTATTGGAGACTCTGGAAAGAAGTGCATGCTTCTTGCGGTAAAACAGAGTGTGTTTCATGGATGAGAACACTGGTCTGAATTTTCCTTCTGAAATGGATTGAAGATCCAGGACAGTTCTTCCTACAAGCAAGAGAGCATTTATGGTAAAACCAGTGAATTTGCGGCTCAAATGAATTTACACAGTTCACAAACCCAAAGCATTTCACACTATTAACTAAAGAACATTTATTTAACAGGAGCTGTGGTTTGTATCAGTTTCATAAGCAGAGGTGAACTAGATATGAGCCGTATGAGTAGGAAACACAGTTCTTTTATTTGGGGTTTGCTCATGTTTCTTGCTCTATTGGAGACGCTGGAAAGAACAGCATGCTTCTTGTGTTAAAACACAGGGTGTTCTTGGGATAAGAACACCCTTCTGAATTTCCCTTCAGAAACGGAGTTAAACCACAGGATCTGTGTCTTCCTAGAAGCAAGAGGTCATTTCTCGTCAACAGAGTGAATTGGCAGCTCAAATGAATTTACACCCTTCACGAACCCAATGCATTTCTCACTATTAACTAAAGACCATTTATGTAAGAGCTGTGGTTTGTATCAGATTCATGAGCAGAATTGAACTAGATATGGTCCATATGAGTAGGAAACACAGTTCTTATTTTCTGGAAATGCTCATGTTTCTTGCTGTATTGGAGACTCTGGAAAGAAGAGCATGCTTCTGGCGTTAAAACAGACTGTGTTTCATGGATGAGAACACAGGTTTGTATTTCCCTTCTGAAATGGATTTAAGATCCAGGATATGTGTATTCCTACAATTAAGAGATCATTTCTAGTATCACCAGTGAATTTGTGTCTCAAATGAATTTACACAGTTTACAAACCCAAAGCATTTCACACTATTAACTAAAGAGCATTTATTTAACAGGAGCTGTGGTTTGTATGAGTTTCATAAGCAGAGTTGAACTACATATGAGCCGTATGAGTAGGAAACACAGTTCTTTTATTTGGTGCTTGCTCATGTTTCTTGCTCTATTGGAGATGCTGGAAAGATAAGCATGCTTCTTGCGTTAAAACAGAGTGTGTTTCATGGATGAGAACACTGGTCTGAATTTTCCTTCTGAAATGGATTTAAGATCCAGAATCTGTTTCCTCCTATAAGCAAAGAGCATTTATGTTAAAACCAGTGAATTTGCGGCTCAAAGGAATTTTCACAGTTTACAAACCCAAAGCATTTCACACTTAACTACAGAGCATTTATTTAACAGGATCTGTGGTTTGTATCAGCTTCATGAGCAGACTTGAACTAGATATGGTCAGTATGAGTGGGAAACACAGTTCTTTTTTTCTGGGCTTGCTCATGTTTCTTGCTGTATTGGAGACTCTGGAAAGAAGAGCATGATTCTTGCGTTAAAACAGAGTGTGTTTCATGGACGAGAACACTGGTCTGAATTTTCATTTTGAAATGGGTTTAAGATCCAAGATCTGTTTCTTTCTACAAGCAAGAGGTCATTTCTTGTATCCAGGGAATTTTTGGCTCAAATGAGTTTACACATTTAACGAACCCACCACGTTTCAACTATTAATTAAAGAGCGTTCATGTAAGTGGAGCTGTGGTTTGTATCAGCTTCATGAGCAGAGTTGAACTAGATATGGTCAGTATGAGTTGGAAACACAGTTCTTTTTCTCTGGGCTTGCTCATGTTTCTTGCTGTATTGGAGACTGTGGAAAGAAGAGTATTCTTCTTGCGTTAAAACAGAGTGTGTTTCATGGATGAGAACAGAGGTTTGAATTTCCCTTCTGAAATAGATTTAAGATCCAGGATCTGTGTATTCCTACAAGCAACAGAGCATTTCTGGTAAAACCAGAGAATTTGTGTCTCAAATGAATTTACACAGAACACAAACCCAAAGCATTTCACACTATTAAGTAAAGAGCATTTATTTTAGCGGAGCTGTGGTTTGTATCAGTTTCATAAGCAGAGTTGAACTACATATGAGCCGTATGAGTAGGAAACACAGTTCCTTTATTTGGGGCTTGCTCATATTTCTTGCTCTATTGGAGACGCTGGAAAGATCAGCATGCTTCTTGTGTTAAAACAGAGTGAGTTTCATGGATGAGAACACTGGACTGAATCTCCCTTCAGAAACTCAGTTAAACCACAGGATCTGTGTCTTCCTACAAGCAAGAGGATATTTCTTGTAACCAGGGAATTATCGGCTCAAATGAGTTTACACAGTTCACGAACCCAACGCGTTTCACACCATTAACTAAAGAGCGTTTGTGTAAGAGGAGCTGTGGTTTGTATCAGCTTCATGAGCAGTTTTGAACTAGATATGGTCCATATGAGTAGGAAAAACAGTTCTTATTTTCTGGGCTTGCTCATGTTTCTTGCTGTATTTGTGACGCTGGAAAGAAGAGCATGCTTCTTGCGTTAAAACAGATTGTGTTCCATGGAAGGGAACACTTGTATGTATTTCCCTTAGTAAACTGAATTAAACCACAGGATCTGTGTCTTCCTACAAGCAAGAGGGCTTTTCTGGTAAACGCAGCGAATTTGCGGCTCAAATGAATTTACACAATTCACAAACCCAATGCGTTTCTCACTATCAACTAAAGAGCATTTATGTAAGAAGAGCTGTGGTTTGTATCAGTTTCATGAGCAGAATTGAACTACATATGGTCCGTATGAATAGGAAACACAGCTCTTTTTTTCTTTGCTTGCTAATATTTCTTGCTGTAAAGGAGACTCTGGAAAGGAGAGCATGCTTCTTGCTTTAAAACAGAGTGTGTTTCATGGATGAGAACACTGGTCTGAATTTCCCTTCTTAAATGTATTTAAGATCCAGGATCTGTTTCTTCCTACAAGCAAGAAATCATTTCTCGTAAAACCAGTGAATTTAATGCTCAAATGAATTTACACAGTTCACAAACCCATCTTATTTCACACTATTAACTGAAGAGCATTTATTTAACAGGAGCTGTGGTTTGTATCAGTTTCATAAGCAGAGTTGAACTAGATATGAGCCGTATGTGTAGGAAACACAGTTCTTTTTTTGGGGGCTTGCTCATGTTTCTTGCTCTTTTGGAGATGCTGGAAAGATCAGCATGCTTCTTGTGTTAAAACACAGGGTGTTTCAGGGATGAGAACACCGTTCTGAATGTCCCTTGAGAAATGGAGTTAAACCACAGGATCTGTGTCTTCCTACAAGCAAGAGGTCATTTCTGGTAAACCCAGTGAATTGGCGGCTCAAATGAATTTACACAGTTCATGAACCCAATGCGTTTCTCACTATAAACTAAAGAGCATTTATGTAAGAAGAGCTGTGGTTTGTATCAGATTCATGAGCAGAATTGAACTGGATATGGTCCGTATGAGTGGGAAACACAGTTCTTATTTTCTGGGCTTGCTCATGTTTCTTGCTGTATTGGAGACTCTGGAAAGAAGAGATTGCTTCTTGCGTTACAACAGAGTGTGCTTCATGGATGAGAACACTGGTCTTAATTTCCCTTCTGAAGTGGATTTAAGATCCAGGATCTGTTTCTTGCTACAAGCAAGAGAGCATTTATGGTAAAACCAGTGATTTTGCAGCTCAAATGAATTTACACAGTTCACAAACCCAAAGCATTTCACACTATTAACTAAAGAACATTTATTTAACAGGAGCTGTGGTTTGTATCAGTTTCATAAGCAGAGTTGAACTACATATGAGCGGTATGAGTAGGAAACACAGTTCTTTTATTTGGTCCTTCTCATATTTCTTGCTCTATTGGAGATGCTGGATATATCAGCATGCTTCTTGCATTAAAACAGAGTGTGTTTCATGGATGAAAACACTGGACTGAATCTTCCTTCAGAAACTCAGTTAAACCACAGGATCTGTGTCTTCCTACAGGCAAGAGGTCATTTTTTGTACCCAGGGAATTTTCGGCTCAAATGAGTTATACAATTCACGAACCCAATACGTTTCTCACTATTAACTAAAGAGCGTTTATGTAAGAAGAGCTGTGGTTTGTATCAGTTTCATGAGCAGAATTGAAATAGATATCGTCCGTATGAATAGGAAAAACAGTTGTATATTTCTAGGCTTGCTCATGATTATTGCTGTATTGGAGACTCTGGAAATAAGAGCATGCTTCTTGCATTAAAACAGAGTGTGTTTCATGGATGAGAACACTGGTCTGAATTTTCCTTCTGAAATGGATTTAAGATACAGAATC
The DNA here is from genome assembly GCA_949786405.1 of Onychomys arenicola. Lineage (NCBI taxonomy): Eukaryota > Metazoa > Chordata > Mammalia > Rodentia > Cricetidae > Onychomys > Onychomys arenicola. The sequence continues at coordinate 358,222 of CATKUM010000035.1, forward strand.
TGTTTCTTCCTACAAGCAAAGAGCATTTATGTTAAAACCAGTGTATTTGCGGCTCAAATGAATTTACACAGTTTACAAACCCAAAGCATTTCACAGTTAACTAAAGAGCATTTAATTAACAGGATCTGTGGTTTGTATCAGCTTCATGAGCAGACTTGAACTAGATATGGTCAGTATGAGTGGGAAACACAGTTCTTTTTTCTTGGCTTGCTCATGTTTCTTGCTATATTGGAGACTGTGGAAAGAAGAGCATTCTTCTTGCGTTAAAACAGAGTGTGTTTCATGGATGAGAACACTGGTCTGAATTTCCCTTCAGAAACTCAGTTTAACCACAGGATCTGTGTCTTCCTACAAGCAAGAGGTCATTTCTGGTAAACCCAGTGAATAGGCAGCTCAAATGAATTTACACAGTTCACGAACCCAATGTGTTTCTCACTATAAACTAAAGAGCATTTATGTAAGAAGAACTGTGGTTTGTATCAGATTCATGAGCAGAATTGACCTAGATATGGTCCGTATGAGTAGGAAACACAGTTCTTATTTTCTTGGCTTGCTCATGTTTCTTGCTGTATTGGAGACTCTGGAAAGAGGAGCATGATTCTTGCGTTAAAACAGAGTGTGTGTCATGGACGAGAACACTGGTCTGATTTTCGTTCTGAAATGGATTTAAGATCCAAGATCTGTTTCTTTCTACAAGCAAGAGGTCATTTCTTGTATCCAGGGAATTTTTGGCTCAAATGAGTTTACACATTTCACAAACCAACCGCGTTTCAACTATTAACTAAAGAGCGTTTATGTAAGTGGAGCTGTGGTTTGTATCAGCTTCATGAGCAGAATTGAGCTAGATATGGTCAGTATGAGTGAGAAACACAGTTCTTTTTCTCTTGGCTTGCTCATGTTTTGCTGTATTGGAGACTGTGGAAAGAAGAGTATTCTTCTTGCGTTAAAACAGAGTGTGTTTCATGGATGAGAACAGAAGTTTGAATTTCCCTTCTGAAATGTATTTAAGATCCAGAATCTATGTATTCCTACAAGCAACAGACCATTTCTGGTAAAAACAGAGAATTTGTGTCTCAAATGAATTTACACAGAACACAAACCCAAAGCATTTCACACTATTAAGTAAAGAGCATTTATTTTAGCGGAGCTGTGGTTTCTATCACTTTCATAAGCAGAGTTGAACTACATATGAGCTGTATAAGTAGGAAACACAGTTCTTTTATTTGGGGCTTGCTCATGTTTCTTGCACTATTGGAGATGCTGGAAAGATCAGCATGCTTCTTATGTTAAATCACAGGATGTTTCAGTGATGAGAATACCGTTCTGAATTTCCCTTCAGAAACGGAGTTAAACCACAGGATATGTGTCTTCCTACAAGCAAGAGGTCATTTCTGGTAAACCCAGTGAATTGGAGGTTCAAATGAATTTACCCAGTTCACGAACACAACACGTTTCTCACTAGGAACTAAAGAGCATTTATGTAAAAAGAGCTGTGGTTTGTATCCGCTTCATGAGCAGAATTGAACTAGATATGGTCCATATGAGTAGGAAACACAGTTTTTATTTTCTGGGTTTGCTCATGTTTCTTGCTGTATTGGAGACTCTGGAACGAAGAGCATGCTTCTTGCGTTAAAACAGAGTGTGTTTCATGGATGACAACACTGGTCTGTATTTTCCTTCTGAAATGGATTTAAGATCCAGGATCTGTTTCTTCCTACAAGCAAGAGTGCATTTATTGTAAAACCAGTGAATTGGAGGCTCAAATGAATTTACACAGTTTACAAACCCAAAGCATTTTACACTATTAACTAAAGAGCATTTATGTAAGAAGAGCTGTGATTTGTATCAGATTCATGAGCAGAATTTACCTAGATATGGTCCATATAAGTAGGAAACACAGTTCTTATTTTCTGGGCTTGCTAATGTTTCTTGCTGTATTGGAGACTCTGGAAAGAAGTGCATGCTTCTTGCGGTAAAACAGAGTGTGTTTCATGGATGAGAACACTGGTCTGAATTTTCCTTCTGAAATGGATTGAAGATCCAGGATCTGTTTCTTCCTACAAGCAAGAGAGCATTCATGGTAAAACCAGTGAATTTGCGGCTCAAATGAATTTACACAGTTTACAAACCCAAAGCATTTCAAACTATTAACTAAAGAGCATTTATTTAACAGGAGCTGTGGTTTATATCAGTTTCATAAGCAGAGTTGAACTACATATGAGCCGTAAGAATAGGAAACACAGTTCTTTAATTGGGGCTTGCTCATGTTTCTTGCTCTATTGGAGACGCTGGAAAGATCACCATGGTTCTTGTGTTACAACACAGGGTGTTTCATGGATGAGAACATCGGTCTGAATTTCCCTTCAGAAACTCAGTTAAACCACAGGATCTGTGTCTTCCTACAAGCAAGAGGATATTTCTTGTAACCAGCGAATTTTCGGCTCAAATGAGTTTACACATTTCATGAACCCAACGCGTTTCACACTATTAACTAAAGAGCGTTTGTGTAAGAGGAGCTGTGGTTTTTATGAGCTTCATGAGCAGAATTGAACTAGATATGGTCCATATGAGTACGAAAAACAGTTCTTACTTTCTGGGCTTACTCATGTTTCTTGTTGTATTGGAGATTCTGGAAAGAAGAGCATGCTTCTTGCGTTAAAACAGAGTGTGTTTCATGGATGAGAACCCTGGTCTGAATTTCCCTTCTGAAATGGATTTAAGATCCAGGATCTGTTTCTTCCTACAAGCAAGAGAGGCTTTATGGTAAAACCAGTGAATTTGAACCTCAAATGAATTTACACAGTTCACAAACCCAAAGCATTTCACACTATTAACTAAAGAACATTTATTTAACAGGAGCTGTGGTTTGTATCAGTTTCATAAGCAGAGGTGAACTAGATATGAGCCGTATGAGTAGGAAACACAGTTCTTTTATTTGGGGTTTGCTCATGTTTCTTGCTCTATTGGAGACGCTGGAAAGATCAGCATGGTTCTTGTGTTAAAACACAGGGTGTTCCTGGGATAAGAACACCCTTCTGAATTTCCCTTCAGAAACGGAATTAAACCACAGGATCTGTGTCTTCCTAGAAGCAAGAGGTCATTTCTCGTCAGCAGAGTGAATTGGCAGCTCAAATGAATTTACACAGTTCACGAACCCAATGCATTTCTCACTATTAACTAAAGACCATTTATGTAAGAGCTGTGGTTTGTATCAGATTCATGAGCAGAATTGAACTAGATATGGTCCATATGAGTAGGAAACACAGTTCTTATTTTCTGGGCTTGCTCATGTTTCTTGCTGTATTGGAGACTCTGGAAAGAAGAGCATGCTTCTGGCGTTAAAACAGACTGTGTTTCATGGATGAGAACACAGGTTTGTATTTCCCTTCTGAAATGGATTTAAGATCCAGGATATGTGTATTCCTACAATTAAGAGATCATTTCTAGTATCACCAGTGAATTTGTGTCTCAAATGAATTTACACAGTTTACAAACCCAAAGCATTTCACACTATTAACTAAAGAGCATTTATTTAACAGGAGCTGTGGTTTGTATGAGTTTCATAAGCAGAGTTGAACTACATATGAGCCGTATGAGTAGGAAACACAGTTCTTTTATTTGGTGCTTGCTCATGTTTCTTGCTCTATTGGAGATGCTGGAAAGATAAGCATGCTTCTTGCGTTAAAACAGAGTGTGTTTCATGGATGAGAACACTGGTCTGAATTTTCCTTCTGAAATGGATTTAAGATCCAGAATCTGTTTCCTCCTATAAGCAAAGAGCATTTATGTTAAAACCAGTGAATTTGCGGCTCAAAGGAATTTTCACAGTTTACAAACCCAAAGCATTTCACACTTAACTACAGAGCATTTATTTAACAGGATCTGTGGTTTGTATCAGCTTCATGAGCAGACTTGAACTAGATATGGTCAGTATGAGTGGGAAACACAGTTATTTTTTTCTGGGCTTGCTCATGTTTCTTACTGTATTGGAGACTCTGGAAAGAAGAGCATGATTCTTGCGTTAAAACAGAGTGTGTTTCATGGACGAGAACACTGGTCTGAATTTTCATTTTGAAATGGGTTTAAGATCCAAGATCTGTTTCTTTCTACAAGCAAGAGGTCATTTCTTGTATCCAGGGAATTTTTGGCTCAAATGAGTTTACACATTTAACGAACCCACCGCGTTTCAACTATTAATTAAAGAGCGTTCATGTAAGTGGAGCTGTGGTTTGTATCAGCTTCATGAGCAGAGTTGAACTAGATATGGTCAGTATGAGTTGGAAACACAGTTCTATTTCTCTGGGCTTGCTCATGTTTCTTGCTGTATTGGAGACTGTGGAAAGAAGAGTATTCTTCTTGCGTTAAAACAGAGTGTGTTTCATGGATGAGAACAGAGGTTTGAGTTTCCCTTCTGAAATAGATTTAAGATCCAGGATCTGTGTATTCCTACAAGCAACAAGCATTTCTGGTAAAACCAGAGAATTTGTGTCTCAAATGAATTTACACAGAACACAAACCCAAAGCATTTCACACTATTAAGTAAGGAGCACTTATTTTAGCGGAGCTGTGGTTTGTATCAGTTTCATAAGCAGAGTTTAACTACATATGAGCCGTATGAGTAGGAAACACAGTTCCTTTATTTGGGGCTTGCTCATATTTCTTGCTCTATTGGAGACGCTGGAAAGATCAGCATGCTTCTTGTGTTAAAACAGAGTGTGTTTCATGGATGAGAACACTGGACTGAATCTCCCTTCAGAAATGGAGTTAAACCACAGGATCTGTGTCTTCCTAGAAGCAAGAGGTCATTTCTCGTCAACAGAGTGAATTGGCAGCTCAAATGAATTTACACAGTTCACGAACCCAATGCATTTCTCACTATTAACTAAAGACCATTTATGTAAGAGCTGTGGTTTGTATCAGATTCATGAGCAGAATTGAACTAGATATGGTCCATATGAGTAGGAAACACAGTTCTTATTTTCTGGGCTTGCTCATGTTTCTTGCTGTATTGGAGACTCTGGAAAGAAGAGCATGCTTCTTGCGTTAAAACAGACTGTGTTTCATGGATGAGAACACAGGTTTGTATTTCCCTTCTGAAATGGATTTAAGATCCAGGATATGTGTATTCCTACAATTAAGAGATCATTTCTAGTATCACCAGTGAATTTGTGTCTCAAATGAATTTACACAGTTTACAAACCCAAAGCATTTCACACTATTAACTAAAGAGCATTTATTTAACAGGAGCTGTGGTTTGTATGAGTTTCATAAGCAGAGTTGAACTACATATGAGCCCTATGAGTAGGAAACACAGTTCTTTTATTTGGTGCTTGCTCATGTTTCTTGCTCTATTGGAGATGCTGGAAAGATACGCATGCTTCTTGCGTTAAAACAGAGTGTGTTTCATGGATGAGAACACTGGTCTGAATTTTCCTTCTGAAATGGATTTAAGATCCAGAATCTGTTTCCTCCTATAAGCAAAGAGCATTTATGTTAAAACCAGTGAATTTGCGGCTCAAATGAATTTTCACAGTTTACAAACCCAAAGCATTTCACACTTAACTACAGAGCATTTATTTAACAGGATCTGTGGTTTGTATCAGCTTCATGAGCAGACTTGAACTAGATATGGTCAGTATGAGTGGGAAACACAGTTCTTTTTTTCTGGGCTTGCTCATGTTTCTTGCTGTATTGGAGACTCTGGAAAGAAGAGCATGCTTCTTGCGTTAAAACAGAGTGTGTTTCATGGATGAGAACACAGGTTTGTATTTCCCTTCTGAAATGGATTTAAGATCCAGGATCTGTGTATTCCTACAAGCAACAGAGCATTTCTGGTAAAACCAGAGAATTTGTGTCTCAAATGAATTTACACAGAACACAAACCCAAAGCATTTCACACTATTAAGTAAAGAGCATTTATTTTAGCGGAGCTGTGGTTTGTATCAGTTTCATAAGCAGAGTTGAACTACATATGAGCCGTATGAGTAGGAAACACAGTTCCTTTATTTGGGGCTTACTCATATTTCTTGCTCTATTGGAGACGCTGGAAAGATCAGCATGCTTCTTGTGTTAAAACAGAGTGTGTTTCATGGATGAAAACACTGGACTGAATCTCCCTTCAGAAACTCAGTTAAACCACAGGATCTGTGTCTTCCTACAAGCAAGAGGATATTTCTTGTAACCAGGGAATTATCGGCTCAAATGAGTTTACACAGTTCACGAACCCAACGCGTTTCACACCATTAACTAAAGAGCGTTTGTGTAAGAGGAGCTGTGGTTTGTATCAGCTTCAAGAGCAGTTTTGAACTAGATATGGTCCATATGAGTAGGAAAAACAGTTCTTATTTTCTGGGCTTGCTCATGTTTCTTGCTGTATTGGAGACTCTGGAAAGAAGAGCATGCTTCTTGCGTTAAAACAGAGTGTGTTTCATGGATGAGAACACTGGTCTGTATTTTCCTACTGAAATGGATTTAAGATCCAGAATCTGTTTCTTCCTACAAGCAAGAGAGCATTTCTGGTAAAACCAGTGAATTTGTGGCTCAAATGAATTTACACAGTTTACAAACCCAAAGCATTTCACACTATTAACTAAAGAGTATTTATTTAACAGGAGCTGTGGTTTGTATCAGTTTCATAAGCAGAGTTGAACTACATATGAGCCGTATGAGTAGGAAACACAGTTCCTTTATTTGGGGCTTACTCATATTTCTTGCTCTATTGGAGACGCTGGAAAGATCAGCATGCTTCTTGTGTTAAAACAGAGTGTGTTTCATGGATGAGAACACTGGACTGAATCTCCCTTCAGAAACTCAGTTAAACCACAGGATCTGTGTCTTCCTACAAGCAAGAGGATATTTCTTGTAACCAGGGAATTATCGGCTCAAATGAGTTTACACAGTTCACGAACCCAACGCGTTTCACACCATTAACTAAAGAGCGTTTGTGTAAGAGGAGCTGTGGTTTGTATCAGCTTCAAGAGCAGTTTTGAACTAGATATGGTCCATATGAGTAGGAAAAACAGTTCTTATTTTCTGGGCTTGCTCATGTTTCTTGCTGTATTGGAGACTCTGGAAAGAAGAGCATGCTTCTTGCGTTAAAACAGAGTGTGTTTCATGGATGAGAACACTGGTCTGTATTTTCCTACTGAAATGGATTTAAGATCCAGAATCTGTTTCTTCCTACAAGCAAGAGAGCATTTCTGGTAAAACCAGTGAATTTGTGGCTCAAATGAATTTACACAGTTTACAAACCCAAAGCATTTCACACTATTAACTAAAGAGTATTTATTTAACAGGAGCTGTGGTTTGTATCAATTTCATAACCAGAGTTGAACTACATATGAGCCGTATGAGTAGGAAACACAGTTCTTTTATTTGGGGCTTGCTCATGTTTCTTGCTCTATTGGAGATGCTGGAAAGATCAGCATGCTTCTTGTGTTAAAACACAGGGTGTTTCATGGATGAGAACATCGGTCTGAATTTCCCTTCAGAAACGGAGTTAAACCACAGGATCTGTGTCTTACTAAAAGCAAGAGGTCATTTCTGGTAAACCAAGTGAATTGGAGGCTCAAATGAATTTACACAGTTCACGAAACCGATGCGTTTCTCACTATTAACTAAAGACGATTTATGTAAGAGCTGTGGTTTGAATCAGGTTCATGAGCAGAATTGAACTAGATATGGTCCATATGAGTAGGAAACACAGTTCTTATTTTCTGGAATTGCTCATGTTTCTTGCTGTATTGGAGACTCTGGAAAGAAGAGCATGCTTCTGGCGTTAAAACAGACTGTGTTTCATGGATGAGAACACAGGTTTGTATTTCCCTTCTGAAGTGGATTTAACATCCAGGATATGTGTATTCCTACAATTAAGAGATCATTTCTAGTATCACCAGTGAATTTGTGTCTCAAATGAATTTACACAGTTTACAAACCCAAAGCATGTCACACTATTAACTAAAGAGCATTTATTTAACAGGAGCTGTGGTTTGTATCAGTTTCATAAGCAGAGTTGAACTACATATGAGCCGTATGAGTAGGAAACACAGTTCTTTTATTTGGGGCTTGCTCATGTTTCTTGCTCTTTTGGAGATGCTGGAAAGATCAGCATGCTTCTTGTGTTAAAACACAGGGTGTTTCAGGGATGAGAACACCGTTCTGAATTTCCCTTGAGAAACGGAGTTAAACCACAGGATCTGTGTCTTCCTACAAGCAAGAGGTCATTTCTGGTACCCAGGGAATTTTCGGCTCAAATGAGTTTACAAAGTTCACGAACCCAACTCGTTTCACAATATTAACTAAAGAGTGTTTATGTAAGAGGAGCTGTGGTTTGTATCAGTTTCATGAGCAGAGTTGAACTAGATATGGTCCCTATGTGTGGGAAACACAGTTCTTTTATTAGGGGCTTGCTCATGTTTCTTGCTGTATTTGTGACGCTGGAAAGAAGAGCATGCTTCTTGCGTTAAAACAGATTGTGTTCCATGGAAGGGAACACTTGTATGTATTTCCCTTAGTAAACTGAATTAAACCACAGGATCTGTGTCTTCCTACAAGCAAGAGGGCTTTTCTGGTAAACGCAGCGAATTAGCGGCTCAAATGAATTTACACAATTCACGAACCCAATGCGTTTCTCACTATTAACTAAAGAGCATTTATGTAAGAAGAGCTGTGGTTTGTATCAGTTTCATGAGCAGAATTGAACTACATATGGTCCGTATGAATAGGAAACACAGCTCTTTTTTTCTTTGCTTGCTAATATTTCTTGCTGTAAAGGAGACTCTGGAAAGGAGAGCATGCTTCTTGCTTTAAAACAGAGTGTGTTTCATGGATGAGAACACTGGTCTGAATTTCCCTTCTTAAATGTATTTAAGATCCAGGATCTGTTTCTTCCTACAAGCAAGAGATCATTTCTCGTAAAACCAGTGAATTTAATGCTCAAATGAATTTACACAGTTCACAAACCCATCTTATTTCACACTATTAACTGAAGAGCATTTATTTAACAGGAGCTGTGGTTTGTATCAGTTTCATAAGCAGAGTTGAACTAGATATGAGCCGTATGTGTAGGAAACACAGTTCTTTTTTTGGGGGCTTGCTCATGTTTCTTGCTCTTTTGGAGATGCTGGAAAGATCAGCATGCTTCTTGTGTTAAAACACAGGGTGTTTCAGGGATGAGAACACCGTTCTGAATGTCCCTTGAGAAATGGAGTTAAACCACAGGATCTGTGTCTTCCTACAAGCAAGAGGTCATTTCTGGTAAACCCAGTGAATTGGCGGCTCAAATGAATTTACACAGTTCATGAACCCAATGCGTTTCTCACTATAAACTAAAGAGCATTTATGTAAGAAGAGCTGTGGTTTGTATCAGATTCATGAGCAGAATTGAACTGGATATGGTCCGTATGAGTAGGAAACACAGTTCTTATTTTCTGGGCTTGCTCATGTTTCTTGCTGTATTGGAGACTCTGGAAAGAAGAGATTGCTTCTTGCGTTACAACAGAGTGTGCTTCATGGATGAGAACACTGGTCTGAATTTTCCTTCTGAAATGGATTTAAGTTCCAGGATCTGTTTCTCCCTACAAGCAAGAGAGCATTTATGGTAAAACCGGTGAATTTGCGGCTCAAATGAATTTACACAGTTTACAAACCCAAAGCATTTCACACTATTAACTAAAGAGCATTTATTTAACAGGAGCTGTGGTTTATATCAGTTTCATAAGCAGAGTTGAACTAGACATGAGCCATATGAGTAGGAAACACAGATCTTTTATTTGGGGCTTGCTCATGTATCTTGCTCTATTGGATATGCTGGAAGGATCAGCATGCTTCTTTCGTTAAAACAGAGTGTGTTACATGGATGAGAACACTGGACTGAATCTCCCTTCAGAAACTCAGTTAAACCACAGGATCTGTGTCTTCCTACAAGCAAGAGGTCATTTCTGGTAAACCCAGTGAATTGGCGGCTCAAATGAATTTACACAGTTCACGAACCCAACGCGTTTCTCACCATTAACTAAAGAGCATTTATGTAAGAAGAGCTTTTGTTTGTATCAGATTCAAGAGACGAATTGAACTAGATATGGTCCATATGACTAGGAAACACAGTTCTTTTTTTCTGGGCTTGCTCATGTTTCTTGCTGTATTGGAGACTCTGGAAAGAAGAGATTGCTTCTTGCGTTACAACAGAGTGTGCTTCATGGATGAGAACACTGGTCTGAATTTTCCTTCTGAAGTGGATTTAAGATCCAGGATCTGTTTCTTGCTACAAGCAAGATAGCATTTATGGTAAAACCAGTGACTTTGCAGCTCAAATGAATTTACACAGTTCACAAACCCAAAGCATTTCACACTATTAACTAAAGAACATTTATTTAACAGGAGCTGTGGTTTGTATCAGTTTCATGAGCAGAGTTGAACTAGATATGAGCCATATGAGTAGGAAACACAGTTCTTTTATTTGTGACTTGCTCATGTTTCTTGCTCTATTGGAGATGCTGGAAAGATGAGCGTGCTTCCTGCGTTAAAACAGAGTGTATTTCAAGGATGAGAACACTGGTCTGAATTTCCCTTCATAAACTCAGTTAAACCACACGATCTGTGTCTTCCTACAAGCAAGAGGATATTTGTTGTACCCAGGGAATTTTCGGCTCAAATGAGTTTACACAGTTCACGAACCCAACGCCTTTCACACTATTAACTAAAGAGCGTTTGTGTAAGAGGAGCTGTGGTTTGTATCAGCTTCATGAGCAGAGTTGAACTAGATATGGTCAGTAAGAGTTGGAAACACAGTTCTTTTTTTCTGGCCTTGCTCATGTTTCTTGCTGTATTAGAGACTGTGGAAAGAAGAGCATGCTTCTTGCGTTAAAACAGAGTGTGTTTCATGGATGAGAACACTGGTCTGAATTTTCCTTCTGAAATGGATTTAAGATCCAGGATCTGTTTCTTCCTACAAACAAGAGAGCATTTATGGTAAAACCAGTGAATTTGCAGATCAAATGAATTTACACAGTTTACAAAACCAAAGCATTTCACACTATTAACTAAAGAGCATTTATTTAACAGGAGCTGTGGTTTATATTAGTTTCATAAGCAGAGTTGAACTACATATGAGCCGTATGAATAGGAAACACAGATCCTTTATATGGGGCTTACTCATGTTTCTTGCTCTATTGGAGATGCTGGAAAGATCAGCATGCTTCTTGCGATAAAACAGAGTGTGTTTCATGGATGAGAACACTGGACTGAATCTCCCTTCAGAAACTCAGTAAATTCACAGGATCTGTGTCTTCCTACAACCAAGAGGATATTTCTTGTACCCAGGGAATTTTCGGCTCAAATGAGTTTACACAGGTAATGAACCCAACGGTTTTCACACTATTAACTAAAGAGCGTATATGTAAGAAGAGCTGTGGTTTGTATCAGATTCATGAGCAGAATTGAACTAGATATGGTCCGTATGAGTTGGAAACACTGTTCTTTTTCTGGGTTTGCTCATGTTTCTTCCTGTATTGGAGACTCTGGAAAGAAGAGCATGCTTCTTGCATTAACACAGAGTGTGTTTCATAGATGAGATCACTGGTCGGAATTTTCCTTCTGAAATGGATTTAGGATCCAGGATGTATTTCTTCCTACAAGCAAGAGAGCATTTATGGTAAAACCAGTGAATTTGCGGCTCAAATGAATTTACACAGTTTACAAACCCAAAGCATTTCACACTATTTACTAAAGAGCATTTATTTAACAGGAGCTGTGGTTTGTATCAGCTTTATGAGCAGGGTTGAACTACATATGAGCCGTATGAGTAGGAAACACGGTTCTTTTATTTGGGGCTTGCTCATGTTTCTTGCTCTATTGGAGATGCTGGAAAGATCAGCATTCTTCTTGCGTTAAAACAGAGTGTGTTTCATGGATGAGAACAGTGGTCTGAATTTCCCTTCAGAAATGGATTTAAGATCCAGGATCTGTTTCTTCCTACAAGCAAGAGAGCATTTATGGTAAAACCAGTGAATTTGAGGCTCAAATCAATTTACACAGTTTACAAACCCAAAGCATTTCACACTATTTACTAAAGAGCTTTTATTTAACAGGAGCTGTGGTTTGTATCAGCTTCATGAGCAGAATTGAAGTAGATATGGTCCATATGAGTAGAAAACATAGTTCTTATTTTCTGGGTTTGCTCATGTTTCTTGCTGTATTAGAGAATCTGGAAAGAAGAGCATGATTCTTGCGTTAAAACAGAGTGTGTTTCATGGATGAGAACACTGGTCTGAATTTTCCTTCTGAAATGCATTTAAGATCCAGGATCTGTTTCTTCCTACAAGCAAGAGAGCATTAACGGTAAAACCAGTGAATTTGTGGCTCAAATGAATTTACACAGTTCAGAAACCCAAAGTATTTCACTCTATAACCTAAAGAGCATTTATTTAACAGGAGCTGTGGTTTGTATCAGCTTCATGATCAGAGTTGAACTACATATGAGCCGTATGAGAAGGAAACACGGTTCTTTTATTTGGGGCTTGCTCATGTTTCTTGCTCTATTGGAGATGCTGGAAAGATCAGCATTCTTATTGCGTTAAAACAGAGTGTGTTTCATGGAAGAGAACACTGGTCGGAATTTCCCTTCTGAAATGGATGTAAGATCCAGGATCTGTTTCTTCCTACAAGCAAGAGAGCATATATGGTAAAAAAAGTGAATTTGCAGCTCAAATGAATTTACACAGTTCACAAACCCAAAGCATTTCACAGTATTAACTAAAGAACATTTATTTAACAGGAGCTGTGGTTTGTATCAGTTTCATAAGCAGAGTTGAACTAGATATGAGCCGTATTAATAGGAAACAGTGTTCTTATATTTGGGGCTTGCTCATGTTTCTTGCTCTATTGGACATGCTGGAAAGATCAGCATGTTTCTTGTGTTAAAAAACAGGGAGTTTTAGGGATGAGAACACCGGTCTGAATTTGCCTTCAGGAACGGAGTTAAACCACAGGATCTGTGTCTTCCTACAAGCAAGAGGTCATTTCTGGTAAACCCAGTGAATTGGCGGCTCAAATGAATTTGCACAGTTCACGAACCCAACCCGTTTCTCACTATTAACTAAAGAGCAATTATGTAAGAAGAACTGTGTTTTGTATCAGATTCATGAGCAGAATTGAACTAGATATGGTCCATATGAGTAGTAAACATAGTTCTTATTTTCTGGGCTTGCTCATGTTTCTTGTTGTATTAGAGACTCTGGAAAGAAGAGCATGATTCTTGCGTTAAAACAGAGTGTTTTTCATGGATGAGAACACTGGTCTGAATTGTCCTTCTAAATTGATTTACGACCCAGGATCTGTTTCTTCCTACAATCTAGAGAGCATTAATGGTAAAACCAGTGATTTTGCGGCTCAAATGAATTTACACAGTTTACAAACCCAAATAATTTCAAGATATTAACTAAAGAGCATTTATTTAACAGGAGCTGTGGTTTGTATCAGTTCCATAAGCAGAGTTGAAGTATATATGAGCCGTATGAGTAGGAAACACAGTTCTTTTATTTGGGGCTTGCTCATGTTTCTTGCTCTATTTGAGATGCTGGAGAGATCAGCATGCTTCTTGCGTTAAAACAGAGTGTGTTTCAAGGATGAGAACACTGGTCTGAATTTCCCTTCAGAAACTCAGTTAAACCACCGGATCTGTGTCCTCCTACAAGCAAGAGGTCATTTGTGGTAAACCCAGGGAATTTTCGGCTCAAATGAATTTACACAGTTCATGGACCCAACCCGTTTTACACTATTAACTAAAGAGCGTTTATTTAAGAGGAGCTGTGGTTTGTATTAGATTCCTGAGCAGAATTGAACTAGATATGGTCCGTATGAGTAGGAAACACAGTTCTTATTTTCTGGGCTTGCTCATGTTTCTTGCTGTATTGCAGTCTCTTGAAAGAAGAGCATGCTTCTTGCGTTAACACAGAGTGTGTTTCATGGATGAGAACACTGGTCTGAATTTTCCTTCTGAAATGGATTTATGATCCAGGATGTATTTCTTCCTACAAGCAAGAGAGCATTTATGGTAAAACCAGTGATTTTGCGGCTCAATTGAATTTACACAGTTTACAAACCCAAAGCATTTCACACTATTAACTAAAGAGCATTTATTTAACAGGAGCTGTGGTTTGTATCAGTTTCATAAGCAGAGTTGAACTACATATGAGCCGTATGAGTAGGAAACACAGTTCTTTTATTTGGGGCTTGCTCATGTTTCTTGCTCTTTTGGAGATGCTGGAAAGATCAGCATGCTTCTTGTGTTAAAACACAGGGTGTTTCAGGGATGAGAACACCGTTCTGAATTTCCCTTGAGAAACGGAGTTAAACCACAGGATCTGTGTCTTCCTACAAGCAAGAGGTCATTTCTGGTAAACCAAGTGAATTGGAGGCTCAAATGAATTTACACAGTTCACGAAACCGATGCGTTTCTCACTATTAACTAAAGACGATTTATGTAAGAGCTGTGGTTTGAATCAGGTTCATGAGCAGAATTGAACTAGATATGGTCCATATGAGTAGGAAACACAGTTCTTATTTTCTGGAATTGCTCATGTTTCTTGCTGTATTGGAGACTCTGGAAAGAAGAGCATGCTTCTGGCGTTAAAACAGACTGTGTTTCATGGATGAGAACACAGGTTTGTATTTCCCTTCTGAAGTGGATTTAACATCCAGGATATGTGTATTCCTACAATTAAGAGATCATTTCTAGTATCACCAGTGAATTTGTGTCTCAAATGAATTTACACAGTTTACAAACCCAAAGCATGACACACTATTAACTAAAGAGCATTTATTTAACAGGAGCTGTGGTTTGTATCAGTTTCATAAGCAGAGTTGAACTACATATGAGCCGTATGAGTAGGAAACACAGTTCTTTTATTTGGGGCTTGCTCATGTTTCTTGCTCTTTTGGAGATGCTGGAAAGATCAGCATGCTTCTTGTGTTAAAACACAGGGTGTTTCAGGGATGAGAACACCGTTCTGAATTTCCCTTGAGAAACGGAGTTAAACCACAGGATCTGTGTCTTCCTACAAGCAAGAGGTCATTTCTGGTACCCAGGGAATTTTCGGCTCAAATGAGTTTACAAAGTTCACGAACCCAACTCGTTTCACAATATTAACTAAAGAGTGTTTATGTAAGAGGAGCTGTGGTTTGTATCAGTTTCATGAGCAGAGTTGAACTAGATATGGTCCCTATGTGTGGGAAACACAGTTCTTTTATTAGGGGCTTGCTCATGTTTCTTGCTGTATTTGTGACGCTGGAAAGAAGAGCATGCTTCTTGCGTTAAAACAGATTGTGTTCCATGGAAGGGAACACTTGTATGTATTTCCCTTAGTAAACTGAATTAAACCACAGGATCTGTGTCTTCCTACAAGCAAGAGGGCTTTTCTGGTAAACGCAGCGAATTTGCGGCTCAAATGAATTTACACAATTCACGAACCCAATGCGTTTCTCACTATTAACTAAAGAGCATTTATGTAAGAAGAGCTGTGGTTTGTATCAGTTTCATGAGCAGAATTGAACTACATATGGTCCGTATGAATAGGAAACACAGCTCTTTTTTTCTTTGCTTGCTAATATTTCTTGCTGTAAAGGAGACTCTGGAAAGGAGAGCATGCTTCTTGCTTTAAAACAGAGTGTGTTTCATGGATGAGAACACTGGTCTGAATTTCCCTTCTTAAATGTATTTAAGATCCAGGATCTGTTTCTTCCTACAAGCAAGAGATCATTTCTCGTAAAACCAGTGAATTTAATGCTCAAATGAATTTACACAGTTCACAAACCCATCTTATTTCACACTATTAACTGAAGAGCATTTATTTAACAGGAGCTGTGGTTTGTATCAGTTTCATAAGCAGAGTTGAACTAGATATGAGCCGTATGTGTAGGAAACACAGTTCTTTTTTTGGGGGCTTGCTCATGTTTCTTGCTCTTTTGGAGATGCTGGAAAGATCAGCATGCTTCTTGTGTTAAAACACAGGGTGTTTCAGGGATGAGAACACCGTTCTGAATGTCCCTTGAGAAATGGAGTTAAACCACAGGATCTGTGTCTTCCTACAAGCAAGAGGTCATTTCTGGTAAACCCAGTGAATTGGCGGCTCAAATGAATTTACACAGTTCATGAACCCAATGCGTTTCTCACTATAAACTAAAGAGCATTTATGTAAGAAGAGCTGTGGTTTGTATCAGATTCATGAGCAGAATTGAACTGGATATGGTCCGTATGAGTAGGAAACACAGTTCTTATTTTCTGGGCTTGCTCATGTTTCTTGCTGTATTGGAGACTCTGGAAAGAAGAGATTGCTTCTTGCGTTACAACAGAGTGTGCTTCATGGATGAGAACACTGGTCTGAATTTTCCTTCTGAAATGGATTTAAGTTCCAGGATCTGTTTCTCCCTACAAGCAAGAGAGCATTTATGGTAAAACCAGTGAATTTGCGGCTCAAATGAATTTACACAGTTTACAAACCCAAAGCATTTCACACTATTAACTAAAGAGCATTTATTTAACAGGAGCTGTGGTTTATATCAGTTTCATAAGCAGAGTTGAACTAGACATGAGCCGTATGAGTAGGAAACACAGATCTTTTATTTGGGGCTTGCTCATGTATCTTGCTCTATTGTATATGCTGGAAGGATCAGCATGCTTCTTTCGTTAAAACAGAGTGTGTTACATGGATGAGAACACTGGACTGAATCTCCCTTCAGAAACTCAGTTAAACCACAGGATCTGTGTCTTCCTACAAGCAAGAGGTCATTTCTGGTAAACCCAGTGAATTGGCGGCTCAAATGAATTTACACAGTTCACGAACCCAACGCGTTTCTCACCATTAACTAAAGAGCATTTATGTAAGAAGAGCTTTTGTTTGTATCAGATTCAAGAGACGAATTGAACTAGATATGGTCCATATGACTAGGAAACACAGTTCTTTTTTTCTGGGCTTGCTCATGTTTCTTGCTGTATTGGAGACTCTGGAAAGAAGAGATTGCTTCTTGCGTTACAACAGAGTGTGCTTCATGGATGAGAACACTGGTCTGAATTTTCCTTCTGAAGTGGATTTAAGATCCAGGATCTGTTTCTTGCTACAAGCAAGATAGCATTTATGGTAAAACCAGTGACTTTGCAGCTCAAATGAATTTACACAGTTCACAAACCCAAAGCATTTCACACTATTAACTAAAGAACATTTATTTAACAGGAGCTGTGGTTTGTATCAGTTTCATGAGCAGAGTTGAACTAGATATGAGCCATATGAGTAGGAAACACAGTTCTTTTATTTGTGACTTGCTCATGTTTCTTGCTCTATTGGAGATGCTGGAAAGATGAGCGTGCTTCCTGCGTTAAAACAGAGTGTATTTCAAGGATGAGAACACTGGTCTGAATTTCCCTTCATAAACTCAGTTAAACCACACGATCTGTGTCTTCCTACAAGCAAGAGGATATTTGTTGTACCCAGGGAATTTTCGGCTCAAATGAGTTTACACAGTTCACGAACCCAACGCCTTTCACACTATTAACTAAAGAGCGTTTGTGTAAGAGGAGCTGTGGTTTGTATCAGCTTCATGAGCAGAGTTGAACTAGATATGGTCAGTAAGAGTTGGAAACACAGTTCTTTTTTTCTGGCCTTGCTCATGTTTCTTGCTGTATTAGAGACTGTGGAAAGAAGAGCATGCTTCTTGCGTTAAAACAGAGTGTGTTTCATGGATGAGAACACTGGTCTGAATTTTCCTTCTGAAATGGATTTAAGATCCAGGATCTGTTTCTTCCTACAAACAAGAGAGCATTTATGGTAAAACCAGTGAATTTGCAGATCAAATGAATTTACACAGTTTACAAAACCAAAGCATTTCACACTATTAACTAAAGAGCATTTATTTAACAGGAGCTGTGGTTTATATTAGTTTCATAAGCAGAGTTGAACTACATATGAGCCGTATGAATAGGAAACACAGATCTTTTATATGGGGCTTACTCATGTTTCTTGCTCTATTGGAGATGCTGGAAAGATCAGCATGCTTCTTGCGATAAAACAGAGTGTGTTTCATGGATGAGAACACTGGACTGAATCTCCCTTCAGAAACTCAGTAAATTCACAGGATCTGTGTCTTCCTACAACCAAGAGGATATTTCTTGTACCCAGGGAATTTTCGTCTCAAATGAGTTTACACAGGTCATGAACCCAACGGTTTTCACACTATTAACTAAAGAGCGTATATGTAAGAAGAGCTGTGGTTTGTATCAGATTCATGAGCAGAATTGAACTAGATATGGTCCGTATGAGTTGGAAACACTGTTCTTTTTCTGGGTTTGCTCATGTTTCTTCCTGTATTGGAGACTCTGGAAAGAAGAGCATGCTTCTTGCATTAACACAGAGTGTGTTTCATAGATGAGATCACTGGTCGGAATTTTCCTTCTGAAATGGATTTAGGATCCAGGATGTATTTCTTCCTACAAGCAAGAGAGCATTTATGGTAAAACCAGTGAATTTGCGGCTCAAATGAATTTACACAGTTTACAAACCCAAAGCATTTCACACTATTTACTAAAGAGCATTTATTTAACAGGAGCTGTGGTTTGTATCAGCTTTATGAGCAGGGTTGAACTACATATGAGCCGTATGAGTAGGAAACACGGTTCTTTTATTTGGGGCTTGCTCATGTTTCTTGCTCTATTGGAGATGCTGGAAAGATCAGCATTCTTCTTGCGTTAAAACAGAGTGTGTTTCATGGATGAGAACAGTGGTCTGAATTTCCCTTCAGAAATGGATTTAAGATCCAGGATCTGTTTCTTCCTACTAGCAAGAGAGCATTTATGGTAAAACCAGTGAATTTGAGGCTCAAATCAATTTACACAGTTTACAAACCCAAAGCATTTCACACTATTTACTAAAGAGCTTTTATTTAACAGGAGCTGTGGTTTGTATCAGCTTCATGAGCAGAATTGAAGTAGATATGGTCCATATGAGTAGAAAACATAGTTCTTATTTTCTGGGTTTGCTAATGTTTCTTGCTGTATTAGAGAATCTGGAAAGAAGAGCATGATTCTTGCGTTAAAACAGAGTGTGTTTCATGGATGAGAACACTGGTCTGAATTTTCCTTCTGAAATGCATTTAAGATCCAGGATCTGTTTCTTCCTACAAGCAAGAGAGCATTAACGGTAAAACCAGTGAATTTGTGGCTCAAATGAATTTACACAGTTCAGAAACCCAAAGTATTTCACTCTATAACCTAAAGAGCATTTATTTAACAGGAGCTGTGGTTTGTATCAGCTTCATGATCAGAGTTGAACTACATATGAGCCGTATGAGAAGGAAACACGGTTCTTTTATTTGGGGCTTGCTCATGTTTCTTGCTCTATTGGAGATGCTGGAAAGATCAGCATGCTTATTGCGTTAAAACAGAGTGTGTTTCAAGGATGAGAACACTGGTCTGAATTTCCCTTCAGAAACTCAGTTAAACCACCGGATCTGTGTCCTCCTACAAGCAAGAGGTCATTTGTGGTAAACCCAGGGAATTTTCGGCTCAAATGAATTTACACAGTTCATGGACCCAACCCGTTTTACACTATTAACTAAAGAGCGTTTATTTAAGAGGAGCTGTGGTTTGTATTAGATTCATGAGCAGAATTGAACTAGATATGGTCCGTATGAGTAGGAAACACAGTTCTTATTTTCTGGGCTTGCTCATGTTTCTTGCTGTATTGCAGTCTCTGGAAAGAAGAGCATGCTTCTTGCGTTAACACAGAGTGTGTTTCATGGATGAGAACACTGGTCTGAATTTTCCTTCTGAAATGGATTTATGATCCAGGATGTATTTCTTCCTACAAGCAAGAGAGCATTTATGGTAAAACCAGTGAATTTGCAGCTCAATTGAATTTACACAGTTTACAAACCCAAAGCATTTCACACTATTTACTAAAGAGCATTTATTTAACAGGAGCTGTGGTTTGTATCAGCTTCATGATCAGAGTTGAACTACATATGAGCCGTATGAGAAGGAAACACGGTTCTTTTATTTGGGGCTTGCTCATGTTTCTTGATCTATTGGAGATGCTGGAAAGATCAGCATTCTTATTGCGTTAAAACAGAGTGTGTTTCATGGAAGAGAATACTGGTCGGAATTTCCCTTCTGAAATGGATTTAAGATCCAGGATCTGTTTCTTCCTACAAGCAAGAGAGCATTAACGGTAAAACCAGTGAATTTGCAGCTCAAATGAATTTATACAGTTCACAAACCCAAAGCATTTCACAGTATTAACTAAAGAACATTTATTTAACAGGAGCTGTGGTTTGTATCAGTTTCATAAGAAGAGTTGAACTAGATATGAGCCGTATTAATAGGAAACAGTGTTCTTATAAGTCGGGGCTTGCTCATGTTTCTTGCTCTATTGGACATGCTGGAAAGATCAGCATGTTTCTTGTGTTAAAAAACAGGGAGTTTTAGGGATGAGAACACCGGTCTGAATTTGCCTTCAGGAACGGAGTTAAACCACAGGATCTGTGTCTTCCTACAAGCAAGAGGTCATTTCTGGTAAACCCAGTGAATTGGCGGCTCAAATGAATTTACACATTTCACCAACCCAACCCGTTTCTCACTATTAACTAAAGAGCAATTATGTAAGAAGAGCTGTGTTTTGTATCAGATTCATGAGCAGAATTGAACTAGATATGGTCCATATGAGTAGTAAACATAGTTCTTATTTTCTGGGCTTGCTCATGTTTCTTGCTGTATTAGAGACTCTGGAAAGAAGAGCATGATTCTTGCGTTAAAACAGAGTGTTTTTCATGGATGAGAACACTGGTCTGAATTTTCCTTCTAAATTGATTTACGACCCAGGATCTGTTTCTTCCTACAATCTAGAGAGCATTAATGGTAAAACCAGTGATTTTGCGGCTCAAATGAATTTACACAGTTTACAAACCCAAATAATTTCACACTATTAACTAAAGAGCATTTATTTAACAGGAGCTGTGGTTTGTATCAGTTCCATAAGCAGAGTTGAAGTATATATGAGCCGTATGAGTAGGAAACACAGTTCTTTTATTTGGGGCTTGCTCATGTTTCTTGCTCTATTTGAGATGCTGGAGAGATCAGCATGCTTCTTGCGTTAAAACAGAGTGTGTTTCATGGATGAGAACACTGGACTGAATCTCCCTTCAGAAACTCAGTTAAACCACGGGATCTGTGTCTTCCTACAAGCAAGAGGTCATTTCTTGTACCCAGGGAATTTTCGGCTCAAATGAGTTTACACAGTTCATGAACCCAACGCGTTTAACACTATTTACTAAAGAGCGTTTATGTAAGAGGAGCAGTGGTTTGTATCAGCTTCATGAGCAGAGTTGAACTAGATATGGTCAGTATGAGTGGGAAACACAGTTCTTTTATTTGGGGCTTGCTCATGTTTCTTGCTCTATTGGACATGATGGAAAGATCAGCATGCTTCTTGGGTTAAAACAGAGTGTGTTTCATGGATGAGAACACAGGTTTGAATTTCCCTTCAGAAATGGATTTAAGATCCAGGATCTGTGTATTCCTACAAGCAAGAGAGTTTTTCTGGTAAAACCAGGGAATTTGCGTCTCAAATGAATTTACACAGAACATAAAACCAACACGTTTCTCACAATAAACTAAAGAGCATTTTTAACATTAGCTGTGGTTTGTATCAGTTTCATAATCAGCGTTGAACTAGATATGATCTGTATGAGTAGGAAGCACAATTCTTTTATTTGTGGCTTGTTCATGTTTCTTGCAGTATTGGAGACACTGGAAAGAAGAGCATGCTTCTTTCGTTAAAACAGATTGTGTTTCATGAAGAGAACACTGGTCTGAATTTCCCTTCAGAAACGGAGTTAAGCCACAGGATCTGTGTCTTCCTACAAGCAAGAGGTCATTTCTGGTAAACCCAGTGAATTTGCGGCTCAAATGAATTTACACAGTTCAAGAACCCAACACGTTTCTCACTATTAACTAAAGACCATTTATGTAAGAAGTGCTGTGGTTCATATCAGTTTCATGTGCAGAATTGAACTAGATATGGTCCGTATGAATAGGAAACACAGTTCTTTATATCTGGGCTTGTTCATGTTTCTTGCGGTATTGGAGACTCTGGAAAAAAGGGCATGCTTCTTGCATTAAAACAGAGTGTTTCATGGATGAGAACACTGGTCTGAATTTCCCTTCTAAAATGCATTTAAGACGCAGGATCTGTTTCTTCTTACAAGGAAGAGAGGATTCAGGGTAAAACCAGTGAATTTGCGGCTCAAATGAATTTACACAGTTCACAAACCCAAAGCATTTCACAGTATTAACTAAAGAGCATTTATTTAACAGGAGCTGTGGTTTGTATCAGCTTCATAAGAAGTGTTGAACTACATATGAGCCGTATAGGTAGGAATCACAGTTCTTTTATTTGTTGCTTGCTCATGTTTCTTTCTCTATTTGAGACACTGGAAAGATGAGCATGCTTCTTGCGTTAAAACAGAGAGTGTTTCATGGATGAGAACACTGGTCTGAATCCCTTCAGAAACGGAGTTAAACCACAGGATATGTGTCTTCCTACAAGCAAGAGGTCATTTCTGGTAAACCCAGTTAATTGGCAGCTCAAATGAATTTACACAGTTCACGAACCCAACGCGTTTCTCACTATTAACTAAAGAGCTTTCATGTAAGAAGAGCTGTGGTTTGTATCAGATTCATGAGCAGACTTGAACTAGATATGGTCCATATGAGTAGGAAACACAGTTCTTATTTTCTGGGCTTGCTCATGTTTCTTGCTGTATTGGAGACTCTGGAAAGAAGAGCATGCTTCTTGCTTTAAAACAGAGTGTGTTTCATGGATGAGAACACTGGTCTGAATTTTCCTTCTGAAATTGATTAAAGATCCAGGATCTGTTTCTTCCTACAAGCAAGAGAGCATTTATGTTAAAACCAGTGAATTTGCGGCTCAAATGAATTTACACAGTTTACAAACCCAAAGCATTTCACACTGTTAATTAAAGAGCATTTATTTAACAGGAGCTGTGGTTTGTATCAGTTTTAAAAGCAGAGTTGAACTACATATGAGAAGTATGAGTAGGAAACACATTTCTTTTATTTGGGGCTTGCTCATGTTTCTTGCTCTATTGGAGATTTTGGAAAGATCAGTATGCTTCATGCATTAAAACAGAGTGTGTTTCATGGATGAGAACACTGGACTGAATCTCCCTTCAGAAACTCTTTTAAACCACAGGATCTTTGTCTTCCTACAAGCAACAGGTCATTTCTTATACCAAGGGAATTTTCGGCTCAAATGAGTTTACACAGTTCACGAACCCAACACGTTTCACAGTATTAACTACAGAGCGTTTATGTAAGAGGAGCTGTGGTTTGTATCAACCTCATGAGCAGAGTTGAACTAGATATGTTCAGTATGAGTGGGACACACAGTTCTTTTTTTCTGGGCTTGCTCATTTTTCTTGCTGTATTGGAGACTGTGGAAAGAAGAGCATTCTTCTTGCGTTAAAACAGAGTGTGTTTCATGGATGAGAACACATGTTTGAATTTCCTTCTTAAATGGATTTGAGATCCAGAATCTGTGTATTCCTACAAGCAAGGGAGCGTTTATGTTAAAACCAGTGAATTTGCGGCTCAAATGAATTTACACAGTTTACAAACCCAAAGCATTTCACACTATTAACTAAAGAGCATTTATGTAAGAAGTGCTGTGGTTCGTATCAGTTTCATGTGCAGAATTGAACTAGATATGGTCCGTATGAATAGGAAACACAGTTCTTTATATCTGGGCTTCTTCATGTTTCTTGCTGTATTGGAGACTCTGGAAAGAAGAGCATGCTTCTTGCGTTAAAACAGATTGTGTTTCATTGAAGAGAACGCTGGTCTGAATTTCCCTTCAGAAACGGAGTTAAACCACAGGATCTGTGTCTTCCTACAAGCAAGAGGTCATTTCTGGTAAAACCAGTGAATTTGCGGCTCAAATGAATTTACACAGTTCACGAACCCAACGCGTTTCTCACTGTTAACTAAAGAGCATTTATGTAAGAAGAGCTTTGGTTTGTATCAGACATGAGCAGAATGGAACTAGATATGGTCTGTATGGGTAGGAAACACAGTTCTTTATTTCTGGGCTTGCTCATGTTTCTTGCTGTATTGGAGACTCTGGAAAGAAGAGCATGCTTCTTGCATTAAAACAGAGTGTGTTTCATGGATGAGAACACTGGTCTGAATTTTCCTTCTAAAATGGATTTAAGATCCAGGATCTGTTTCTTCCTGCAAGGAAGAGAACATTTATGGTAAAACCAGTGAATTTGCGGCTCAAATGAATTTACACAGTTCACAACCCCAAAGCATTTCACACTATTAACTAAAGAGCATTTATTTAACAGGAGCTGTGGTTTGTATCAGCTTCATAGGGAGAGTTGAAGTACATATGAGCCGTATAGGTAGGAAACACAGTTCTTTTATTTGGGGCTTGCTCATGTTTCTTGCTCTATTGGACATGCTGGAAAGATCAGCATGCTTCTTGGGTTAAAACAGTGTGTGTCTCATGGATGAGAATGCAGGTTTGAATTTCCCTTCAGAAATGGATTTAAGATCCAGGATCTGTGTATTCCTGCAAGCAAGAGAGTATTTCTGGTAAAACCAGGGAATTTGCGTCTCAAATGAATTTACACAGAACATAAACCCAACATGTTTCTCACAATAAACTAAAGAGCATTTTTAACATTAGCTGTGGTTTGTATCAGTTTCATAATCAGCGTTGAACTAGATATGATCTATATGAGTAGGAAGCACAATTCTTTTATTTGTGGCTTGTTCATGTTTCTTGCTGTATTGGAGACACTGGAAAGAAGAGCATGCTTCTTTCGTTAAAACAGATTGTGTTTCATGAAGAGAACACTGGTCTGAATTTCCCTTCAGAAACGGAGTTAAACCACAGGATCTGTGTCTTCCTACAAGCAAGAGGTCATTTCTGGTAAACCCAGCGATTTTGCGGCTCAAATGAATTTACACAGTTCACGAACCCAACGCGTTTCTCACTATTAACTAAAGAGCATTTATGTAAGAAGAGCTGTGGTTTGTATCAGACATGAGCAGAATGGAACTAGGTGTGGTCCGTATGGGTAGGAAACACAGTTCTTTATTTCTGGGCTTGCTCATGTTTCTTGCTGTATTGGAGACTCTGGAAAGAAGAGCATGCTTCATGCATTAAAACGGAGTGTGTTTCATGGATGAGAACACTGGTCTGAATTTTCCTTCTAAAATGGATTTAAGATCCAGTTTCTGTTTCTTCCTACAAGCAAGAGAGCATTTATGGTAAAACCAGTGGATTTGCAGCCCAAATGAATTACACTGTTCACAAACTCAAAGCATTTCACACTATTAACTAAAGACCATTTATTTAACAGGAGCTGTGGTTTAAATTAGCTTCATAAGCAGAGTTGAACTACATATGAGCCCTATGAATAGGAAACACAGTTCTTTTATTTGGGGCTTGCTCATGTTTCTTGCTCTATTGGACATGCTGGAAAGATCAGCATGCTTCTTGCATTAAAACAGAGTGTGTTTCATGGATGAGAACACTGTACTTAATCTCCCTTCAGAAACACAGTTAAACTACAGGATATGTGTCTTCCTACAAGCAAGAGGTCATTTCTGGTAAACCCAGGGAAGTTTCGGCTCAAATGAATTTACAAGTTCACGAACCCAACGCGTTTCTCACTATTAACTGAAGAGCATTTATATAAGAAGAGCTGTGGTTTGTATCAGATTCATGAGCAGAATTGAACTAGATATGGTCCATATGAGTAGGAAACACAGTTCTTATTTTCTGGGCTTGCTCATGTTTCTTGCTGTATTGGAGACTCTGGAAAGAAGGGCATGCTTCGTGCATTAAAACGGAGTGTGTTTCATGGATGAGAACACTGGTCTGAATTTTCCTTCTAAAATGGATTTAAGATCCAGTTTCTGTTTCTTCCTACAAGCAAGAGAGCATTTATGGTAAAACCAGTGGATTTGCAGCCCAAATGAATTACACTGTTCACAAACTCAAAGCATTTCACACTATTAACTAAAGACCATTTATTTAACAGGAGCTGTGGTTTAAATTAGCTTCATAAGCAGAGTTGAACTACATATGAGCCCTATGAATAGGAAACACAGTTCTTTTATTTGGGGCTTGCTCATGTTTCTTGCTCTATTGGACATGCTGGAAAGATCAGCATGCTTCTTGCATTAAAACAGAGTGTGTTTCATGGATGAGAACACTGTACTTAATCTCCCTTCAGAAACACAGTTAAACTACAGGATCTGTGTCTTCCTACAAGCAAGAGGTCATTTCTGGTAAACCCAGGGAAGTTTCGGCTCAAATGAATTTACAAGTTCACGAACCCAACGCGTTTCTCACTATTAACTGAAGAGCATTTATATAAGAAGAGCTGTGGTTTGTATCAGATTCATGAGCAGAATTGAACTAGATATGGTCCATATGAGTAGGAAACACAGTTCTTATTTTCTGGGCTTGCTCATGTTTCTTGCTGTATTGGAGACTCTGGAAAGAAGGGCATGCTTCGTGCATTAAAACGGAGTGTGTTTCATGGATGAGAACACTGGTCTGAATTTTCCTTCTAAAATGGATTTAAGATCCAGTATCTGTTTCTTCCTACAAGCAAGAGAGCATTTATGGTAAAACCAGTGAATTTGCAGCCCAAATGAATTACACCGTTCACAAACTCAAAGCATTTAACTCTATTAACTAAAGAGCATTTATTTAACAGGAGCTGTGGTTTAAATTAGCTTCATGATCAGAGTTGAACTACATATGAGCCGTATGAATAGGAAACACAGTTCTTTTATTTGGGGCTTGCTCATGTTTCTTGCTCTATTGGACATGCTGGAAGGATCAGCATGCTTCTTGCATTAAAACAGCGTGTGTTTCATGGATGAGAACACATGTTTGAATTTCCCTTCAGAAATGGATTTAAGATCCTGGATCTGTGTATTGCTACACTCAAGAGAGCATTTCTGGTAAAACTAGTGAATATGCGTCTCAAATGAATTTACACAGAACACCAACCCAACACATTTCTCACAATAAACTAAAGAGCATTTTTAACATTAGCTGTGGTTTGTATCAGTTTCATAATCAGCGTTAAACTATATGATCTGTATGAGTTAGAAGCACAATTATTTTATTCGTGGCTTGCTCATGTTTCTTGCTGTATTGGAGACACTGGAAAGAAGAGCATGCTTCTTTCGTTAAAACAGATTGTGTTTCATGAAGAGAACACTGGTCTGAATTTCCCTTCAGAAACGGAGTTAAACCACAGGATCTGTGTCTTCCTACAAGCAAGAGGTCATTTCTGGTAAACCCAGTGAATTTGCGGCTCAAATAAATTTACACAGTTCACGAACCCAACACGTTTCTCACTATTAACTAAAGGGCATTCATGTAAGAAGTGCTGTGGTTTGTATCAGCTTCATGTGCAGAATTGAAGTAGATATGGTCCATATGAATAGGAAACACAGTTCTTTATATCTGGGCTTGTTCATGTTTTTTGCTGTATTGGAGACTCTGGAAAGAAGAGCATGCTTCTTGCATTAAAACACAGTTTGTTTAATGGATGAGAACACTGGTCTGAATTTCCCTTCTAAAATGGATTTAAGATCCAGGATCTGTTTCTTCCTACAAGAAAGAGAGCATTTATGGTAAACCCAGTGAATTTGTGGCTCAAATGAATTTACACAGTTCACAACCCCAAAGCATTTCACACTATTAACTAAAGAGCATTTATTTAACAGGAGCTGTGGTTTGTATCAACTTCATAAGGAGAGTTGAACTACATATAAGCCGTATACGTAGGAAACACAGTTCTTTTATTTGGGGCTTGCTCATGTTTCTTGCTCTATTGGACATGCTGGAAAGATCAGCATGCTTCTTGGGTTAAAACAGTGTGTGTCTCATGGATGAGAACACAGGTTTGAATTTCCCTTCAGAAATGGATTTAAGATCCAGCATCTGTGTATTCCTACAAGCAAGAGGTCATTTCTGGTAAACCCAGGGAATTTTCGGCTCAAATGAACTTACAAGTTCACGAACCCAACGCGATTCTCACTATTAACTAAAGAGCATTTATATAAGAAGAGCTGTGGTTTGTATCAGATTCATGAGCAAAATTGAACTAGATATGGTCCGTATGAATAGGAAACACAATTATTCATTTCTGGGCTTGCTCATGTTTCTTGCTGTATTGGAGACTCTAGAAGAAGAGCATGCTTCTTGGGTTAAAACAGAGTGTGTTTCATGGATGAGAACACATGTTTGAATTTCCCTTCAGAAATGGATTTAAGATCCTGGATCTGTGTATTCCTACACGCAAGAGAGCATTTCTGTTAAAACTAATGAATTTGGGTCTCAAATGAATTTACACAGAACACCAACCCAACACATTTCTCACAATAAACTGAAGAGCACTTTGAACATTAGCTGAGGTTTGTATCAGTTTCATAATCAGCGTTGAACTATATGATCTGTATGAGTTGGAGGCACAATTATTTTATTCGTGGCTTGCTCATGTTTCTTGCTGTGTTGGAGACACTGGAAAGAAGAGCATGCTTCTTGCATTAAAACAGAGTGTGTTTAATGGATGAGAACACTGGTCTGATTTTCCCTTCTAAAATGGATTTAAGATCCAGGATCTGTTTCTTCCTACAAGGAAGAGAACATTTATGGTAAAACCAGTGAATTTGTGGCTCAAATGAATTTACACAGTTCACAACCCCAAAGCATTTCACACTATTAACTAAAGAGCATTTATTTAACAGGAGCTGTGGTTTGTATCAGCTTCATGATCAGAGTTGAACTACATATGAGCCGTATGAGAAGGAAACACGGTTCTTTTATTTGGGGCTTGCTCATGTTTCTTGATCTATTGGAGATGCTGGAAAGATCAGCATTCTTATTGCGTTAAAACAGAGTGTGTTTCATGGAAGAGAATACTGGTCGGAATTTCCCTTCTGAAATGGATTTAAGATCCAGGATCTGTTTCTTCCTACAAGCAAGAGAGCATATATGGTAAAAAAAAGTGAATTTGCAGCTCAAATGAATTTATACAGTTCACAAACCCAAAGCATTTCACAGTATTAACTAAAGAACATTTATTTAACAGGAGCTGTGGTTTGTATCAGTTTCATAAGAAGAGTTGAACTAGATATGAGCCGTATTAATAGGAAACAGTGTTCTTATAAGTCGGGGCTTGCTCATGTTTCTTGCTCTATTGGACATGCTGGAAAGATCAGCATGTTTCTTGTGTTAAAAAACAGGGAGTTTTAGGGATGAGAACACCGGTCTGAATTTGCCTTCAGGAACGGAGTTAAACCACAGGATCTGTGTCTTCCTACAAGCAAGAGGTCATTTCTGGTAAACCCAGTGAATTGGCGGCTCAAATGAATTTACACATTTCACCAACCCAACCCGTTTCTCACTATTAACTAAAGAGCAATTATGTAAGAAGAGCTGTGTTTTGTATCAGATTCATGAGCAGAATTGAACTAGATATGGTCCATATGAGTAGTAAACATAGTTCTTATTTTCTGGGCTTGCTCATGTTTCTTGCTGTATTAGAGACTCTGGAAAGAAGAGCATGATTCTTGCGTTAAAACAGAGTGTTTTTCATGGATGAGAACACTGGTCTGAATTTTCCTTCTAAATTGATTTACGACCCAGGATCTGTTTCTTCCTACAATCTAGAGAGCATTAATGGTAAAACCAGTGATTTTGCGGCTCAAATGAATTTACACAGTTTACAAACCCAAATAATTTCACACTATTAACTAAAGAGCATTTATTTAACAGGAGCTGTGGTTTGTATCAGTTCCATAAGCAGAGTTGAAGTATATATGAGCCGTATGAGTAGGAAACACAGTTCTTTTATTTGGGGCTTGCTCATGTTTCTTGCTCTATTTGAGATGCTGGAGAGATCAGCATGCTTCTTGCGTTAAAACAGAGTGTGTTTCATGGATGAGAACACTGGACTGAATCTCCCTTCAGAAACTCAGTTAAACCACGGGATCTGTGTCTTCCTACAAGCAAGAGGTCATTTCTTGTACCCAGGGAATTTTCGGCTCAAATGAGTTTACACAGTTCATGAACCCAACGCGTTTAACACTATTTACTAAAGAGCGTTTATGTAAGAGGAGCAGTGGTTTGTATCAGCTTCATGAGCAGAGTTGAACTAGATATGGTCAGTATGAGTGGGAAACACAGTTCTTTTATTTGGGGCTTGCTCATGTTTCTTGCTCTATTGGACATGATGGAAAGATCAGCATGCTTCTTGGGTTAAAACAGAGTGTGTTTCATGGATGAGAACACAGGTTTGAATTTCCCTTCAGAAATGGATTTAAGATCCAGGATCTGTGTATTCCTACAAGCAAGAGAGTTTTTCTGGTAAAACCAGGGAATTTGCGTCTCAAATGAATTTACACAGAACATAAAACCAACACGTTTCTCACAATAAACTAAAGAGCATTTTTAACATTAGCTGTGGTTTGTATCAGTTTCATAATCAGCGTTGAACTAGATATGATCTGTATGAGTAGGAAGCACAATTCTTTTATTTGTGGCTTGTTCATGTTTCTTGCAGTATTGGAGACACTGGAAAGAAGAGCATGCTTCTTTCGTTAAAACAGATTGTGTTTCATGAAGAGAACACTGGTCTGAATTTCCCTTCAGAAACGGAGTTAAGCCACAGGATCTGTGTCTTCCTACAAGCAAGAGGTCATTTCTGGTAAACCCAGTGAATTTGCGGCTCAAATGAATTTACACAGTTCAAGAACCCAACACGTTTCTCACTATTAACTAAAGACCATTTATGTAAGAAGTGCTGTGGTTCATATCAGTTTCATGTGCAGAATTGAACTAGATATGGTCCGTATGAATAGGAAACACAGTTCTTTATATCTGGGCTTGTTCATGTTTCTTGCGGTATTGGAGACTCTGGAAAAAAGGGCATGCTTCTTGCATTAAAACAGAGTGTTTCATGGATGAGAACACTGGTCTGAATTTCCCTTCTAAAATGCATTTAAGACGCAGGATCTGTTTCTTCTTACAAGGAAGAGAGGATTCAGGGTAAAACCAGTGAATTTGCGGCTCAAATGAATTTACACAGTTCACAAACCCAAAGCATTTCACAGTATTAACTAAAGAGCATTTATTTAACAGGAGCTGTGGTTTGTATCAGCTTCATAAGAAGTGTTGAACTACATATGAGCCGTATAGGTAGGAATCACAGTTCTTTTATTTGTTGCTTGCTCATGTTTCTTTCTCTATTTGAGACACTGGAAAGATGAGCATGCTTCTTGCGTTAAAACAGAGAGTGTTTCATGGATGAGAACACTGGTCTGAATCCCTTCAGAAACGGAGTTAAACCACAGGATATGTGTCTTCCTACAAGCAAGAGGTCATTTCTGGTAAACCCAGTTAATTGGCAGCTCAAATGAATTTACACAGTTCACGAACCCAACGCGTTTCTCACTATTAACTAAAGAGCTTTCATGTAAGAAGAGCTGTGGTTTGTATCAGATTCATGAGCAGACTTGAACTAGATATGGTCCATATGAGTAGGAAACACAGTTCTTATTTTCTGGGCTTGCTCATGTTTCTTGCTGTATTGGAGACTCTGGAAAGAAGAGCATGCTTCTTGCTTTAAAACAGAGTGTGTTTCATGGATGAGAACACTGGTCTGAATTTTCCTTCTGAAATTGATTAAAGATCCAGGATCTGTTTCTTCCTACAAGCAAGAGAGCATTTATGTTAAAACCAGTGAATTTGCGGCTCAAATGAATTTACACAGTTTACAAACCCAAAGCATTTCACACTGTTAATTAAAGAGCATTTATTTAACAGGAGCTGTGGTTTGTATCAGTTTTAAAAGCAGAGTTGAACTACATATGAGAAGTATGAGTAGGAAACACATTTCTTTTATTTGGGGCTTGCTCATGTTTCTTGCTCTATTGGAGATTTTGGAAAGATCAGTATGCTTCATGCATTAAAACAGAGTGTGTTTCATGGATGAGAACACTGGACTGAATCTCCCTTCAGAAACTCTTTTAAACCACAGGATCTTTGTCTTCCTACAAGCAACAGGTCATTTCTTATACCAAGGGAATTTTCGGCTCAAATGAGTTTACACAGTTCACGAACCCAACACGTTTCACAGTATTAACTACAGAGCGTTTATGTAAGAGGAGCTGTGGTTTGTATCAACCTCATGAGCAGAGTTGAACTAGATATGTTCAGTATGAGTGGGACACACAGTTCTTTTTTTCTGGGCTTGCTCATTTTTCTTGCTGTATTGGAGACTGTGGAAAGAAGAGCATTCTTCTTGCGTTAAAACAGAGTGTGTTTCATGGATGAGAACACATGTTTGAATTTCCTTCTTAAATGGATTTGAGATCCAGAATCTGTGTATTCCTACAAGCAAGGGAGCGTTTATGTTAAAACCAGTGAATTTGCGGCTCAAATGAATTTACACAGTTTACAAACCCAAAGCATTTCACACTATTAACTAAAGAGCATTTATGTAAGAAGTGCTGTGGTTCGTATCAGTTTCATGTGCAGAATTGAACTAGATATGGTCCGTATGAATAGGAAACACAGTTCTTTATATCTGGGCTTCTTCATGTTTCTTGCTGTATTGGAGACTCTGGAAAGAAGAGCATGCTTCTTGCGTTAAAACAGATTGTGTTTCATTGAAGAGAACGCTGGTCTGAATTTCCCTTCAGAAACGGAGTTAAACCACAGGATCTGTGTCTTCCTACAAGCAAGAGGTCATTTCTGGTAAAACCAGTGAATTTGCGGCTCAAATGAATTTACACAGTTCACGAACCCAACGCGTTTCTCACTGTTAACTAAAGAGCATTTATGTAAGAAGAGCTTTGGTTTGTATCAGACATGAGCAGAATGGAACTAGATATGGTCTGTATGGGTAGGAAACACAGTTCTTTATTTCTGGGCTTGCTCATGTTTCTTGCTGTATTGGAGACTCTGGAAAGAAGAGCATGCTTCTTGCATTAAAACAGAGTGTGTTTCATGGATGAGAACACTGGTCTGAATTTTCCTTCTAAAATGGATTTAAGATCCAGGATCTGTTTCTTCCTGCAAGGAAGAGAACATTTATGGTAAAACCAGTGAATTTGCGGCTCAAATGAATTTACACAGTTCACAACCCCAAAGCATTTCACACTATTAACTAAAGAGCATTTATTTAACAGGAGCTGTGGTTTGTATCAGCTTCATAGGGAGAGTTGAAGTACATATGAGCCGTATAGGTAGGAAACACAGTTCTTTTATTTGGGGCTTGCTCATGTTTCTTGCTCTATTGGACATGCTGGAAAGATCAGCATGCTTCTTGGCTTAAAACAGTGTGTGTCTCATGGATGAGAATGCAGGTTTGAATTTCCCTTCAGAAATGGATTTAAGATCCAGGATCTGTGTATTCCTGCAAGCAAGAGAGTATTTCTGGTAAAACCAGGGAATTTGCGTCTCAAATGAATTTACACAGAACATAAACCCAACATGTTTCTCACAATAAACTAAAGAGCATTTTTAACATTAGCTGTGGTTTGTATCAGTTTCATAATCAGCGTTGAACTAGATATGATCTATATGAGTAGGAAGCACAATTCTTTTATTTGTGGCTTGTTCATGTTTCTTGCTGTATTGGAGACACTGGAAAGAAGAGCATGCTTCTTTCGTTAAAACAGATTGTGTTTCATGAAGAGAACACTGGTCTGAATTTCCCTTCAGAAACGGAGTTAAGCCACAGGATCTGTGTCTTCCTACAAGCAAGAGGTCATTTCTGGTAAACCCAGCGATTTTGCGGCTCAAATGAATTTACACAGTTCACGAACCCAACGCATTTCTCACTATTAACTAAAGAGCATTTATGTAAGAAGAGCTGTGGTTTGTATCAGACATGAGCAGAATGGAACTAGGTGTGGTCCGTATGGGTAGGAAACACAGTTCTTTATTTCTGGGCTTGCTCATGTTTCTTGCTGTATTGGAGACTCTGGAAAGAAGAGCATGCTTCATGCATTAAAACGGAGTGTGTTTCATGGATGAGAACACTGGTCTGAATTTTCCTTCTAAAATGGATTTAAGATCCAGTTTCTGTTTCTTCCTACAAGCAAGAGAGCATTTATGGTAAAACCAGTGGATTTGCAGCCCAAATGAATTACACTGTTCACAAACTCAAAGCATTTCACACTATTAACTAAAGACCATTTATTTAACAGGAGCTGTGGTTTAAATTAGCTTCATAAGCAGAGTTGAACTACATATGAGCCCTATGAATAGGAAACACAGTTCTTTTATTTGGGGCTTGCTCATGTTTCTTGCTCTATTGGACATGCTGGAAAGATCAGCATGCTTCTTGCATTAAAACAGAGTGTGTTTCATGGATGAGAACACTGTACTTAATCTCCCTTCAGAAACACAGTTAAACTACAGGATCTGTGTCTTCCTACAAGCAAGAGGTCATTTCTGGTAAACCCAGGGAAGTTTCGGCTCAAATGAATTTACAAGTTCACGAACCCAACGCGTTTCTCACTATTAACTGAAGAGCATTTATATAAGAAGAGCTGTGGTTTGTATCAGATTCATGAGCAGAATTGAACTAGATATGGTCCATATGAGTAGGAAACACAGTTCTTATTTTCTGGGCTTGCTCATGTTTCTTGCTGTATTGGAGACTCTGGAAAGAAGGGCATGCTTCGTGCATTAAAACGGAGTGTGTTTCATGGATGAGAACACTGGTCTGAATTTTCCTTCTAAAATGGATTTAAGATCCAGTTTCTGTTTCTTCCTACAAGCAAGAGAGCATTTATGGTAAAACCAGTGGATTTGCAGCCCAAATGAATTACACTGTTCACAAACTCAAAGCATTTCACACTATTAACTAAAGACCATTTATTTAACAGGAGCTGTGGTTTAAATTAGCTTCATAAGCAGAGTTGAACTACATATGAGCCCTATGAATAGGAAACACAGTTCTTTTATTTGGGGCTTGCTCATGTTTCTTGCTCTATTGGACATGCTGGAAAGATCAGCATGCTTCTTGCATTAAAACAGAGTGTGTTTCATGGATGAGAACACTGTACTTAATCTCCCTTCAGAAACACAGTTAAACTACAGGATCTGTGTCTTCCTACAAGCAAGAGGTCATTTCTGGTAAACCCAGGGAAGTTTCGGCTCAAATGAATTTACAAGTTCACGAACCCAACGCGTTTCTCACTATTAACTGAAGAGCATTTATATAAGAAGAGCTGTGGTTTGTATCAGATTCATGAGCAGAATTGAACTAGATATGGTCCATATGAGTAGGAAACACAGTTCTTATTTTCTGGGCTTGCTCATGTTTCTTGCTGTATTGGAGACTCTGGAAAGAAGGGCATGCTTCGTGCATTAAAACGGAGTGTGTTTCATGGATGAGAACACTGGTCTGAATTTTCCTTCTAAAATGGATTTAAGATCCAGTATCTGTTTCTTCCTACAAGCAAGAGAGCATTTATGGTAAAACCAGTGAATTTGCAGCCCAAATGAATTACACCGTTCACAAACTCAAAGCATTTAACTCTATTAACTAAAGAGCATTTATTTAACAGGAGCTGTGGTTTAAATTAGCTTCATGATCAGAGTTGAACTACATATGAGCCGTATGAATAGGAAACACAGTTCTTTTATTTGGGGCTTGCTCATGTTTCTTGCTCTATTGGACATGCTGGAAGGATCAGCATGCTTCTTGCATTAAAATAGCGTGTGTTTCATGGATGAGAACACATGTTTGAATTTCCCTTCAGAAATGGATTTAAGATCCTGGATCTGTGTATTGCTACACTCAAGAGAGCATTTCTGGTAAAACTAGTGAATATGCGTCTCAAATGAATTTACACAGAACACCAACCCAACACATTTCTCACAATAAACTAAAGAGCATTTTTAACATTAGCTGTGGTTTGTATCAGTTTCATAATCAGCGTTAAACTATATGATCTGTATGAGTTAGAAGCACAATTATTTTATTCGTGGCTTGCTCATGTTTCTTGCTGTATTGGAGACACTGGAAAGAAGAGCATGCTTCTTTCGTTAAAACAGATTGTGTTTCATGAAGAGAACACTGGTCTGAATTTCCCTTCAGAAACGGAGTTAAACCACAGGATCTGTGTCTTCCTACAAGCAAGAGGTCATTTCTGGTAAACCCAGTGAATTTGCGGCTCAAATAAATTTACACAGTTCACGAACCCAACACGTTTCTCACTATTAACTAAAGGGCATTCATGTAAGAAGTGCTGTGGTTTGTATCAGCTTCATGTGCAGAATTGAAGTAGATATGGTCCATATGAATAGGAAACACAGTTCTTTATATCTGGGCTTGTTCATGTTTTTTGCTGTATTGGAGACTCTGGAAAGAAGAGCATGCTTCTTGCATTAAAACACAGTTTGTTTAATGGATGAGAACACTGGTCTGAATTTCCCTTCTAAAATGGATTTAAGATCCAGGATCTGTTTCTTCCTACAAGAAAGAGAGCATTTATGGTAAACCCAGTGAATTTGTGGCTCAAATGAATTTACACAGTTCACAACCCCAAAGCATTTCACACTATTAACTAAAGAGCATTTATTTAACAGGAGCTGTGGTTTGTATCAACTTCATAAGGAGAGTTGAACTACATATAAGCCGTATACGTAGGAAACACAGTTCTTTTATTTGGGGCTTGCTCATGTTTCTTGCTCTATTGGACATGCTGGAAAGATCAGCATGCTTCTTGGGTTAAAACAGTGTGTGTCTCATGGATGAGAACACAGGTTTGAATTTCCCTTCAGAAATGGATTTAAGATCCAGCATCTGTGTATTCCTACAAGCAAGAGGTCATTTCTGGTAAACCCAGGGAATTTTCGGCTCAAATGAACTTACAAGTTCACGAACCCAACGCGATTCTCACTATTAACTAAAGAGCATTTATATAAGAAGAGCTGTGGTTTGTATCAGATTCATGAGCAAAATTGAACTAGATATGGTCCGTATGAATAGGAAACACAATTATTCATTTCTGGGCTTGCTCATGTTTCTTGCTGTATTGGAGACTCTAGAAGAAGAGCATGCTTCTTGGGTTAAAACAGAGTGTGTTTCATGGATGAGAACACATGTTTGAATTTCCCTTCAGAAATGGATTTAAGATCCTGGATCTGTGTATTCCTACACGCAAGAGAGCATTTCTGTTAAAACTAATGAATTTGGGTCTCAAATGAATTTACACAGAACACCAACCCAACACATTTCTCACAATAAACTGAAGAGCACTTTGAACATTAGCTGAGGTTTGTATCAGTTTCATAATCAGCGTTGAACTATATGATCTGTATGAGTTGGAGGCACAATTATTTTATTCGTGGCTTGCTCATGTTTCTTGCTGTGTTGGAGACACTGGAAAGAAGAGCATGCTTCTTGCATTAAAACAGAGTGTGTTTAATGGATGAGAACACTGGTCTGATTTTCCCTTCTAAAATGGATTTAAGATCCAGGATCTGTTTCTTCCTACAAGGAAGAGAACATTTATGGTAAAACCAGTGAATTTGTGGCTCAAATGAATTTACACAGTTCACAACCCCAAAGCATTTCACACTATTAACTAAAGAGCATTTATTTAACAGGAGCTGTGGTTTGTATCAGCTTCATGATCAGAGTTGAACTACATATGAGCCGTATGAGAAGGAAACACGGTTCTTTTATTTGGGGCTTGCTCATGTTTCTTGATCTATTGGAGATGCTGGAAAGATCAGCATTCTTATTGCGTTAAAACAGAGTGTGTTTCATGGAAGAGAATACTGGTCGGAATTTCCCTTCTGAAATGGATTTAAGATCCAGGATCTGTTTCTTCCTACAAGCAAGAGAGCATATATGGTAAAAAAAAGTGAATTTGCAGCTCAAATGAATTTATACAGTTCACAAACCCAAAGCATTTCACAGTATTAACTAAAGAACATTTATTTAACAGGAGCTGTGGTTTGTATCAGTTTCATAAGAAGAGTTGAACTAGATATGAGCCGTATTAATAGGAAACAGTGTTCTTATAAGTCGGGGCTTGCTCATGTTTCTTGCTCTATTGGACATGCTGGAAAGATCAGCATGTTTCTTGTGTTAAAAAACAGGGAGTTTTAGGGATGAGAACACCGGTCTGAATTTGCCTTCAGGAACGGAGTTAAACCACAGGATCTGTGTCTTCCTACAAGCAAGAGGTCATTTCTGGTAAACCCAGTGAATTGGCGGCTCAAATGAATTTACACATTTCACCAACCCAACCCGTTTCTCACTATTAACTAAAGAGCAATTATGTAAGAAGAGCTGTGTTTTGTATCAGATTCATGAGCAGAATTGAACTAGATATGGTCCATATGAGTAGTAAACATAGTTCTTATTTTCTGGGCTTGCTCATGTTTCTTGCTGTATTAGAGACTCTGGAAAGAAGAGCATGATTCTTGCGTTAAAACAGAGTGTTTTTCATGGATGAGAACACTGGTCTGAATTTTCCTTCTAAATTGATTTACGACCCAGGATCTGTTTCTTCCTACAATCTAGAGAGCATTAATGGTAAAACCAGTGATTTTGCGGCTCAAATGAATTTACACAGTTTACAAACCCAAATAATTTCACACTATTAACTAAAGAGCATTTATTTAACAGGAGCTGTGGTTTGTATCAGTTCCATAAGCAGAGTTGAAGTATATATGAGCCGTATGAGTAGGAAACACAGTTCTTTTATTTGGGGCTTGCTCATGTTTCTTGCTCTATTTGAGATGCTGGAGAGATCAGCATGCTTCTTGCGTTAAAACAGAGTGTGTTTCATGGATGAGAACACTGGACTGAATCTCCCTTCAGAAACTCAGTTAAACCACGGGATCTGTGTCTTCCTACAAGCAAGAGGTCATTTCTTGTACCCAGGGAATTTTCGGCTCAAATGAGTTTACACAGTTCATGAACCCAACGCGTTTAACACTATTTACTAAAGAGCGTTTATGTAAGAGGAGCAGTGGTTTGTATCAGCTTCATGAGCAGAGTTGAACTAGATATGGTCAGTATGAGTGGGAAACACAGTTCTTTTATTTGGGGCTTGCTCATGTTTCTTGCTCTATTGGACATGATGGAAAGATCAGCATGCTTCTTGGGTTAAAACAGAGTGTGTTTCATGGATGAGAACACAGGTTTGAATTTCCCTTCAGAAATGGATTTAAGATCCAGGATCTGTGTATTCCTACAAGCAAGAGAGTTTTTCTGGTAAAACCAGGGAATTTGCGTCTCAAATGAATTTACACAGAACATAAAACCAACACGTTTCTCACAATAAACTAAAGAGCATTTTTAACATTAGCTGTGGTTTGTATCAGTTTCATAATCAGCGTTGAACTAGATATGATCTGTATGAGTAGGAAGCACAATTCTTTTATTTGTGGCTTGTTCATGTTTCTTGCAGTATTGGAGACACTGGAAAGAAGAGCATGCTTCTTTCGTTAAAACAGATTGTGTTTCATGAAGAGAACACTGGTCTGAATTTCCCTTCAGAAACGGAGTTAAGCCACAGGATCTGTGTCTTCCTACAAGCAAGAGGTCATTTCTGGTAAACCCAGTGAATTTGCGGCTCAAATGAATTTACACAGTTCAAGAACCCAACACGTTTCTCACTATTAACTAAAGACCATTTATGTAAGAAGTGCTGTGGTTCATATCAGTTTCATGTGCAGAATTGAACTAGATATGGTCCGTATGAATAGGAAACACAGTTCTTTATATCTGGGCTTGTTCATGTTTCTTGCGGTATTGGAGACTCTGGAAAAAAGGGCATGCTTCTTGCATTAAAACAGAGTGTTTCATGGATGAGAACACTGGTCTGAATTTCCCTTCTAAAATGCATTTAAGACGCAGGATCTGTTTCTTCTTACAAGGAAGAGAGGATTCAGGGTAAAACCAGTGAATTTGCGGCTCAAATGAATTTACACAGTTCACAAACCCAAAGCATTTCACAGTATTAACTAAAGAGCATTTATTTAACAGGAGCTGTGGTTTGTATCAGCTTCATAAGAAGTGTTGAACTACATATGAGCCGTATAGGTAGGAATCACAGTTCTTTTATTTGTTGCTTGCTCATGTTTCTTTCTCTATTTGAGACACTGGAAAGATGAGCATGCTTCTTGCGTTAAAACAGAGAGTGTTTCATGGATGAGAACACTGGTCTGAATCCCTTCAGAAACGGAGTTAAACCACAGGATATGTGTCTTCCTACAAGCAAGAGGTCATTTCTGGTAAACCCAGTTAATTGGCAGCTCAAATGAATTTACACAGTTCACGAACCCAACGCGTTTCTCACTATTAACTAAAGAGCTTTCATGTAAGAAGAGCTGTGGTTTGTATCAGATTCATGAGCAGACTTGAACTAGATATGGTCCATATGAGTAGGAAACACAGTTCTTATTTTCTGGGCTTGCTCATGTTTCTTGCTGTATTGGAGACTCTGGAAAGAAGAGCATGCTTCTTGCTTTAAAACAGAGTGTGTTTCATGGATGAGAACACTGGTCTGAATTTTCCTTCTGAAATTGATTAAAGATCCAGGATCTGTTTCTTCCTACAAGCAAGAGAGCATTTATGTTAAAACCAGTGAATTTGCGGCTCAAATGAATTTACACAGTTTACAAACCCAAAGCATTTCACACTGTTAATTAAAGAGCATTTATTTAACAGGAGCTGTGGTTTGTATCAGTTTTAAAAGCAGAGTTGAACTACATATGAGAAGTATGAGTAGGAAACACATTTCTTTTATTTGGGGCTTGCTCATGTTTCTTGCTCTATTGGAGATTTTGGAAAGATCAGTATGCTTCATGCATTAAAACAGAGTGTGTTTCATGGATGAGAACACTGGACTGAATCTCCCTTCAGAAACTCTTTTAAACCACAGGATCTTTGTCTTCCTACAAGCAACAGGTCATTTCTTATACCAAGGGAATTTTCGGCTCAAATGAGTTTACACAGTTCACGAACCCAACACGTTTCACAGTATTAACTACAGAGCGTTTATGTAAGAGGAGCTGTGGTTTGTATCAACCTCATGAGCAGAGTTGAACTAGATATGTTCAGTATGAGTGGGACACACAGTTCTTTTTTTCTGGGCTTGCTCATTTTTCTTGCTGTATTGGAGACTGTGGAAAGAAGAGCATTCTTCTTGCGTTAAAACAGAGTGTGTTTCATGGATGAGAACACATGTTTGAATTTCCTTCTTAAATGGATTTGAGATCCAGAATCTGTGTATTCCTACAAGCAAGGGAGCGTTTATGTTAAAACCAGTGAATTTGCGGCTCAAATGAATTTACACAGTTTACAA
The DNA here is from genome assembly GCA_949786405.1 of Onychomys arenicola. NCBI lineage: Eukaryota > Metazoa > Chordata > Mammalia > Rodentia > Cricetidae > Onychomys > Onychomys arenicola. The sequence goes on from CATKUM010000035.1 coordinate 399,668, forward strand.
ACCCAAAGCATTTCACACTATTAACTAAAGAGCATTTATGTAAGAAGTGCTGTGGTTCGTATCAGTTTCATGTGCAGAATTGAACTAGATATGGTCCGTATGAATAGGAAACACAGTTCTTTATATCTGGGCTTCTTCATGTTTCTTGCTGTATTGGAGACTCTGGAAAGAAGAGCATGCTTCTTGCGTTAAAACAGATTGTGTTTCATTGAAGAGAACGCTGGTCTGAATTTCCCTTCAGAAACGGAGTTAAACCACAGGATCTGTGTCTTCCTACAAGCAAGAGGTCATTTCTGGTAAAACCAGTGAATTTGCGGCTCAAATGAATTTACACAGTTCACGAACCCAACGCGTTTCTCACTGTTAACTAAAGAGCATTTATGTAAGAAGAGCTTTGGTTTGTATCAGACATGAGCAGAATGGAACTAGATATGGTCTGTATGGGTAGGAAACACAGTTCTTTATTTCTGGGCTTGCTCATGTTTCTTGCTGTATTGGAGACTCTGGAAAGAAGAGCATGCTTCTTGCATTAAAACAGAGTGTGTTTCATGGATGAGAACACTGGTCTGAATTTTCCTTCTAAAATGGATTTAAGATCCAGGATCTGTTTCTTCCTGCAAGGAAGAGAACATTTATGGTAAAACCAGTGAATTTGCGGCTCAAATGAATTTACACAGTTCACAACCCCAAAGCATTTCACACTATTAACTAAAGAGCATTTATTTAACAGGAGCTGTGGTTTGTATCAGCTTCATAGGGAGAGTTGAAGTACATATGAGCCGTATAGGTAGGAAACACAGTTCTTTTATTTGGGGCTTGCTCATGTTTCTTGCTCTATTGGACATGCTGGAAAGATCAGCATGCTTCTTGGCTTAAAACAGTGTGTGTCTCATGGATGAGAATGCAGGTTTGAATTTCCCTTCAGAAATGGATTTAAGATCCAGGATCTGTGTATTCCTGCAAGCAAGAGAGTATTTCTGGTAAAACCAGGGAATTTGCGTCTCAAATGAATTTACACAGAACATAAACCCAACATGTTTCTCACAATAAACTAAAGAGCATTTTTAACATTAGCTGTGGTTTGTATCAGTTTCATAATCAGCGTTGAACTAGATATGATCTATATGAGTAGGAAGCACAATTCTTTTATTTGTGGCTTGTTCATGTTTCTTGCTGTATTGGAGACACTGGAAAGAAGAGCATGCTTCTTTCGTTAAAACAGATTGTGTTTCATGAAGAGAACACTGGTCTGAATTTCCCTTCAGAAACGGAGTTAAACCACAGGATCTGTGTCTTCCTACAAGCAAGAGGTCATTTCTGGTAAACCCAGCGATTTTGCGGCTCAAATGAATTTACACAGTTCACGAACCCAACGCATTTCTCACTATTAACTAAAGAGCATTTATGTAAGAAGAGCTGTGGTTTGTATCAGACATGAGCAGAATGGAACTAGGTGTGGTCCGTATGGGTAGGAAACACAGTTCTTTATTTCTGGGCTTGCTCATGTTTCTTGCTGTATTGGAGACTCTGGAAAGAAGAGCATGCTTCATGCATTAAAACGGAGTGTGTTTCATGGATGAGAACACTGGTCTGAATTTTCCTTCTAAAATGGATTTAAGATCCAGTTTCTGTTTCTTCCTACAAGCAAGAGAGCATTTATGGTAAAACCAGTGGATTTGCAGCCCAAATGAATTACACTGTTCACAAACTCAAAGCATTTCACACTATTAACTAAAGACCATTTATTTAACAGGAGCTGTGGTTTAAATTAGCTTCATAAGCAGAGTTGAACTACATATGAGCCCTATGAATAGGAAACACAGTTCTTTTATTTGGGGCTTGCTCATGTTTCTTGCTCTATTGGACATGCTGGAAAGATCAGCATGCTTCTTGCATTAAAACAGAGTGTGTTTCATGGATGAGAACACTGTACTTAATCTCCCTTCAGAAACACAGTTAAACTACAGGATCTGTGTCTTCCTACAAGCAAGAGGTCATTTCTGGTAAACCCAGGGAAGTTTCGGCTCAAATGAATTTACAAGTTCACGAACCCAACGCGTTTCTCACTATTAACTGAAGAGCATTTATATAAGAAGAGCTGTGGTTTGTATCAGATTCATGAGCAGAATTGAACTAGATATGGTCCATATGAGTAGGAAACACAGTTCTTATTTTCTGGGCTTGCTCATGTTTCTTGCTGTATTGGAGACTCTGGAAAGAAGGGCATGCTTCGTGCATTAAAACGGAGTGTGTTTCATGGATGAGAACACTGGTCTGAATTTTCCTTCTAAAATGGATTTAAGATCCAGTTTCTGTTTCTTCCTACAAGCAAGAGAGCATTTATGGTAAAACCAGTGGATTTGCAGCCCAAATGAATTACACTGTTCACAAACTCAAAGCATTTCACACTATTAACTAAAGACCATTTATTTAACAGGAGCTGTGGTTTAAATTAGCTTCATAAGCAGAGTTGAACTACATATGAGCCCTATGAATAGGAAACACAGTTCTTTTATTTGGGGCTTGCTCATGTTTCTTGCTCTATTGGACATGCTGGAAAGATCAGCATGCTTCTTGCATTAAAACAGAGTGTGTTTCATGGATGAGAACACTGTACTTAATCTCCCTTCAGAAACACAGTTAAACTACAGGATCTGTGTCTTCCTACAAGCAAGAGGTCATTTCTGGTAAACCCAGGGAAGTTTCGGCTCAAATGAATTTACAAGTTCACGAACCCAACGCGTTTCTCACTATTAACTGAAGAGCATTTATATAAGAAGAGCTGTGGTTTGTATCAGATTCATGAGCAGAATTGAACTAGATATGGTCCATATGAGTAGGAAACACAGTTCTTATTTTCTGGGCTTGCTCATGTTTCTTGCTGTATTGGAGACTCTGGAAAGAAGGGCATGCTTCGTGCATTAAAACGGAGTGTGTTTCATGGATGAGAACACTGGTCTGAATTTTCCTTCTAAAATGGATTTAAGATCCAGTATCTGTTTCTTCCTACAAGCAAGAGAGCATTTATGGTAAAACCAGTGAATTTGCAGCCCAAATGAATTACACCGTTCACAAACTCAAAGCATTTAACTCTATTAACTAAAGAGCATTTATTTAACAGGAGCTGTGGTTTAAATTAGCTTCATGATCAGAGTTGAACTACATATGAGCCGTATGAATAGGAAACACAGTTCTTTTATTTGGGGCTTGCTCATGTTTCTTGCTCTATTGGACATGCTGGAAGGATCAGCATGCTTCTTGCATTAAAATAGCGTGTGTTTCATGGATGAGAACACATGTTTGAATTTCCCTTCAGAAATGGATTTAAGATCCTGGATCTGTGTATTGCTACACTCAAGAGAGCATTTCTGGTAAAACTAGTGAATATGCGTCTCAAATGAATTTACACAGAACACCAACCCAACACATTTCTCACAATAAACTAAAGAGCATTTTTAACATTAGCTGTGGTTTGTATCAGTTTCATAATCAGCGTTAAACTATATGATCTGTATGAGTTAGAAGCACAATTATTTTATTCGTGGCTTGCTCATGTTTCTTGCTGTATTGGAGACACTGGAAAGAAGAGCATGCTTCTTTCGTTAAAACAGATTGTGTTTCATGAAGAGAACACTGGTCTGAATTTCCCTTCAGAAACGGAGTTAAACCACAGGATCTGTGTCTTCCTACAAGCAAGAGGTCATTTCTGGTAAACCCAGTGAATTTGCGGCTCAAATAAATTTACACAGTTCACGAACCCAACACGTTTCTCACTATTAACTAAAGGGCATTCATGTAAGAAGTGCTGTGGTTTGTATCAGCTTCATGTGCAGAATTGAAGTAGATATGGTCCATATGAATAGGAAACACAGTTCTTTATATCTGGGCTTGTTCATGTTTTTTGCTGTATTGGAGACTCTGGAAAGAAGAGCATGCTTCTTGCATTAAAACACAGTTTGTTTAATGGATGAGAACACTGGTCTGAATTTCCCTTCTAAAATGGATTTAAGATCCAGGATCTGTTTCTTCCTACAAGAAAGAGAGCATTTATGGTAAACCCAGTGAATTTGTGGCTCAAATGAATTTACACAGTTCACAACCCCAAAGCATTTCACACTATTAACTAAAGAGCATTTATTTAACAGGAGCTGTGGTTTGTATCAACTTCATAAGGAGAGTTGAACTACATATAAGCCGTATACGTAGGAAACACAGTTCTTTTATTTGGGGCTTGCTCATGTTTCTTGCTCTATTGGACATGCTGGAAAGATCAGCATGCTTCTTGGGTTAAAACAGTGTGTGTCTCATGGATGAGAACACAGGTTTGAATTTCCCTTCAGAAATGGATTTAAGATCCAGCATCTGTGTATTCCTACAAGCAAGAGGTCATTTCTGGTAAACCCAGGGAATTTTCGGCTCAAATGAACTTACAAGTTCACGAACCCAACGCGATTCTCACTATTAACTAAAGAGCATTTATATAAGAAGAGCTGTGGTTTGTATCAGATTCATGAGCAAAATTGAACTAGATATGGTCCGTATGAATAGGAAACACAATTATTCATTTCTGGGCTTGCTCATGTTTCTTGCTGTATTGGAGACTCTAGAAGAAGAGCATGCTTCTTGGGTTAAAACAGAGTGTGTTTCATGGATGAGAACACATGTTTGAATTTCCCTTCAGAAATGGATTTAAGATCCTGGATCTGTGTATTCCTACACGCAAGAGAGCATTTCTGTTAAAACTAATGAATTTGGGTCTCAAATGAATTTACACAGAACACCAACCCAACACATTTCTCACAATAAACTGAAGAGCACTTTGAACATTAGCTGAGGTTTGTATCAGTTTCATAATCAGCGTTGAACTATATGATCTGTATGAGTTGGAGGCACAATTATTTTATTCGTGGCTTGCTCATGTTTCTTGCTGTGTTGGAGACACTGGAAAGAAGAGCATGCTTCTTGCATTAAAACAGAGTGTGTTTAATGGATGAGAACACTGGTCTGATTTTCCCTTCTAAAATGGATTTAAGATCCAGGATCTGTTTCTTCCTACAAGGAAGAGAACATTTATGGTAAAACCAGTGAATTTGTGGCTCAAATGAATTTACACAGTTCACAACCCCAAAGCATTTCACACTATTAACTAAAGAGCATTTATTTAACAGGAGCTGTGGTTTGTATCAGCTTCATGATCAGAGTTGAACTACATATGAGCCGTATGAGAAGGAAACACGGTTCTTTTATTTGGGGCTTGCTCATGTTTCTTGATCTATTGGAGATGCTGGAAAGATCAGCATTCTTATTGCGTTAAAACAGAGTGTGTTTCATGGAAGAGAATACTGGTCGGAATTTCCCTTCTGAAATGGATTTAAGATCCAGGATCTGTTTCTTCCTACAAGCAAGAGAGCATATATGGTAAAAAAAAGTGAATTTGCAGCTCAAATGAATTTATACAGTTCACAAACCCAAAGCATTTCACAGTATTAACTAAAGAACATTTATTTAACAGGAGCTGTGGTTTGTATCAGTTTCATAAGAAGAGTTGAACTAGATATGAGCCGTATTAATAGGAAACAGTGTTCTTATAAGTCGGGGCTTGCTCATGTTTCTTGCTCTATTGGACATGCTGGAAAGATCAGCATGTTTCTTGTGTTAAAAAACAGGGAGTTTTAGGGATGAGAACACCGGTCTGAATTTGCCTTCAGGAACGGAGTTAAACCACAGGATCTGTGTCTTCCTACAAGCAAGAGGTCATTTCTGGTAAACCCAGTGAATTGGCGGCTCAAATGAATTTACACATTTCACCAACCCAACCCGTTTCTCACTATTAACTAAAGAGCAATTATGTAAGAAGAGCTGTGTTTTGTATCAGATTCATGAGCAGAATTGAACTAGATATGGTCCATATGAGTAGTAAACATAGTTCTTATTTTCTGGGCTTGCTCATGTTTCTTGCTGTATTAGAGACTCTGGAAAGAAGAGCATGATTCTTGCGTTAAAACAGAGTGTTTTTCATGGATGAGAACACTGGTCTGAATTTTCCTTCTAAATTGATTTACGACCCAGGATCTGTTTCTTCCTACAATCTAGAGAGCATTAATGGTAAAACCAGTGATTTTGCGGCTCAAATGAATTTACACAGTTTACAAACCCAAATAATTTCACACTATTAACTAAAGAGCATTTATTTAACAGGAGCTGTGGTTTGTATCAGTTCCATAAGCAGAGTTGAAGTATATATGAGCCGTATGAGTAGGAAACACAGTTCTTTTATTTGGGGCTTGCTCATGTTTCTTGCTCTATTTGAGATGCTGGAGAGATCAGCATGCTTCTTGCGTTAAAACAGAGTGTGTTTCATGGATGAGAACACTGGACTGAATCTCCCTTCAGAAACTCAGTTAAACCACGGGATCTGTGTCTTCCTACAAGCAAGAGGTCATTTCTTGTACCCAGGGAATTTTCGGCTCAAATGAGTTTACACAGTTCATGAACCCAACGCGTTTAACACTATTTACTAAAGAGCGTTTATGTAAGAGGAGCAGTGGTTTGTATCAGCTTCATGAGCAGAGTTGAACTAGATATGGTCAGTATGAGTGGGAAACACAGTTCTTTTATTTGGGGCTTGCTCATGTTTCTTGCTCTATTGGACATGATGGAAAGATCAGCATGCTTCTTGGGTTAAAACAGAGTGTGTTTCATGGATGAGAACACAGGTTTGAATTTCCCTTCAGAAATGGATTTAAGATCCAGGATCTGTGTATTCCTACAAGCAAGAGAGTTTTTCTGGTAAAACCAGGGAATTTGCGTCTCAAATGAATTTACACAGAACATAAAACCAACACGTTTCTCACAATAAACTAAAGAGCATTTTTAACATTAGCTGTGGTTTGTATCAGTTTCATAATCAGCGTTGAACTAGATATGATCTGTATGAGTAGGAAGCACAATTCTTTTATTTGTGGCTTGTTCATGTTTCTTGCAGTATTGGAGACACTGGAAAGAAGAGCATGCTTCTTTCGTTAAAACAGATTGTGTTTCATGAAGAGAACACTGGTCTGAATTTCCCTTCAGAAACGGAGTTAAGCCACAGGATCTGTGTCTTCCTACAAGCAAGAGGTCATTTCTGGTAAACCCAGTGAATTTGCGGCTCAAATGAATTTACACAGTTCAAGAACCCAACACGTTTCTCACTATTAACTAAAGACCATTTATGTAAGAAGTGCTGTGGTTCATATCAGTTTCATGTGCAGAATTGAACTAGATATGGTCCGTATGAATAGGAAACACAGTTCTTTATATCTGGGCTTGTTCATGTTTCTTGCGGTATTGGAGACTCTGGAAAAAAGGGCATGCTTCTTGCATTAAAACAGAGTGTTTCATGGATGAGAACACTGGTCTGAATTTCCCTTCTAAAATGCATTTAAGACGCAGGATCTGTTTCTTCTTACAAGGAAGAGAGGATTCAGGGTAAAACCAGTGAATTTGCGGCTCAAATGAATTTACACAGTTCACAAACCCAAAGCATTTCACAGTATTAACTAAAGAGCATTTATTTAACAGGAGCTGTGGTTTGTATCAGCTTCATAAGAAGTGTTGAACTACATATGAGCCGTATAGGTAGGAATCACAGTTCTTTTATTTGTTGCTTGCTCATGTTTCTTTCTCTATTTGAGACACTGGAAAGATGAGCATGCTTCTTGCGTTAAAACAGAGAGTGTTTCATGGATGAGAACACTGGTCTGAATCCCTTCAGAAACGGAGTTAAACCACAGGATATGTGTCTTCCTACAAGCAAGAGGTCATTTCTGGTAAACCCAGTTAATTGGCAGCTCAAATGAATTTACACAGTTCACGAACCCAACGCGTTTCTCACTATTAACTAAAGAGCTTTCATGTAAGAAGAGCTGTGGTTTGTATCAGATTCATGAGCAGACTTGAACTAGATATGGTCCATATGAGTAGGAAACACAGTTCTTATTTTCTGGGCTTGCTCATGTTTCTTGCTGTATTGGAGACTCTGGAAAGAAGAGCATGCTTCTTGCTTTAAAACAGAGTGTGTTTCATGGATGAGAACACTGGTCTGAATTTTCCTTCTGAAATTGATTAAAGATCCAGGATCTGTTTCTTCCTACAAGCAAGAGAGCATTTATGTTAAAACCAGTGAATTTGCGGCTCAAATGAATTTACACAGTTTACAAACCCAAAGCATTTCACACTGTTAATTAAAGAGCATTTATTTAACAGGAGCTGTGGTTTGTATCAGTTTTAAAAGCAGAGTTGAACTACATATGAGAAGTATGAGTAGGAAACACATTTCTTTTATTTGGGGCTTGCTCATGTTTCTTGCTCTATTGGAGATTTTGGAAAGATCAGTATGCTTCATGCATTAAAACAGAGTGTGTTTCATGGATGAGAACACTGGACTGAATCTCCCTTCAGAAACTCTTTTAAACCACAGGATCTTTGTCTTCCTACAAGCAACAGGTCATTTCTTATACCAAGGGAATTTTCGGCTCAAATGAGTTTACACAGTTCACGAACCCAACACGTTTCACAGTATTAACTACAGAGCGTTTATGTAAGAGGAGCTGTGGTTTGTATCAACCTCATGAGCAGAGTTGAACTAGATATGTTCAGTATGAGTGGGACACACAGTTCTTTTTTTCTGGGCTTGCTCATTTTTCTTGCTGTATTGGAGACTGTGGAAAGAAGAGCATTCTTCTTGCGTTAAAACAGAGTGTGTTTCATGGATGAGAACACATGTTTGAATTTCCTTCTTAAATGGATTTGAGATCCAGAATCTGTGTATTCCTACAAGCAAGGGAGCGTTTATGTTAAAACCAGTGAATTTGCGGCTCAAATGAATTTACACAGTTTACAAACCCAAAGCATTTCACACTATTAACTAAAGAGCATTTATGTAAGAAGTGCTGTGGTTCGTATCAGTTTCATGTGCAGAATTGAACTAGATATGGTCCGTATGAATAGGAAACACAGTTCTTTATATCTGGGCTTCTTCATGTTTCTTGCTGTATTGGAGACTCTGGAAAGAAGAGCATGCTTCTTGCGTTAAAACAGATTGTGTTTCATTGAAGAGAACGCTGGTCTGAATTTCCCTTCAGAAACGGAGTTAAACCACAGGATCTGTGTCTTCCTACAAGCAAGAGGTCATTTCTGGTAAAACCAGTGAATTTGCGGCTCAAATGAATTTACACAGTTCACGAACCCAACGCGTTTCTCACTGTTAACTAAAGAGCATTTATGTAAGAAGAGCTTTGGTTTGTATCAGACATGAGCAGAATGGAACTAGATATGGTCTGTATGGGTAGGAAACACAGTTCTTTATTTCTGGGCTTGCTCATGTTTCTTGCTGTATTGGAGACTCTGGAAAGAAGAGCATGCTTCTTGCATTAAAACAGAGTGTGTTTCATGGATGAGAACACTGGTCTGAATTTTCCTTCTAAAATGGATTTAAGATCCAGGATCTGTTTCTTCCTGCAAGGAAGAGAACATTTATGGTAAAACCAGTGAATTTGCGGCTCAAATGAATTTACACAGTTCACAACCCCAAAGCATTTCACACTATTAACTAAAGAGCATTTATTTAACAGGAGCTGTGGTTTGTATCAGCTTCATAGGGAGAGTTGAAGTACATATGAGCCGTATAGGTAGGAAACACAGTTCTTTTATTTGGGGCTTGCTCATGTTTCTTGCTCTATTGGACATGCTGGAAAGATCAGCATGCTTCTTGGCTTAAAACAGTGTGTGTCTCATGGATGAGAATGCAGGTTTGAATTTCCCTTCAGAAATGGATTTAAGATCCAGGATCTGTGTATTCCTGCAAGCAAGAGAGTATTTCTGGTAAAACCAGGGAATTTGCGTCTCAAATGAATTTACACAGAACATAAACCCAACATGTTTCTCACAATAAACTAAAGAGCATTTTTAACATTAGCTGTGGTTTGTATCAGTTTCATAATCAGCGTTGAACTAGATATGATCTATATGAGTAGGAAGCACAATTCTTTTATTTGTGGCTTGTTCATGTTTCTTGCTGTATTGGAGACACTGGAAAGAAGAGCATGCTTCTTTCGTTAAAACAGATTGTGTTTCATGAAGAGAACACTGGTCTGAATTTCCCTTCAGAAACGGAGTTAAACCACAGGATCTGTGTCTTCCTACAAGCAAGAGGTCATTTCTGGTAAACCCAGCGATTTTGCGGCTCAAATGAATTTACACAGTTCACGAACCCAACGCGTTTCTCACTATTAACTAAAGAGCATTTATGTAAGAAGAGCTGTGGTTTGTATCAGACATGAGCAGAATGGAACTAGGTGTGGTCCGTATGGGTAGGAAACACAGTTCTTTATTTCTGGGCTTGCTCATGTTTCTTGCTGTATTGGAGACTCTGGAAAGAAGAGCATGCTTCATGCATTAAAACGGAGTGTGTTTCATGGATGAGAACACTGGTCTGAATTTTCCTTCTAAAATGGATTTAAGATCCAGTTTCTGTTTCTTCCTACAAGCAAGAGAGCATTTATGGTAAAACCAGTGGATTTGCAGCCCAAATGAATTACACTGTTCACAAACTCAAAGCATTTCACACTATTAACTAAAGACCATTTATTTAACAGGAGCTGTGGTTTAAATTAGCTTCATAAGCAGAGTTGAACTACATATGAGCCCTATGAATAGGAAACACAGTTCTTTTATTTGGGGCTTGCTCATGTTTCTTGCTCTATTGGACATGCTGGAAAGATCAGCATGCTTCTTGCATTAAAACAGAGTGTGTTTCATGGATGAGAACACTGTACTTAATCTCCCTTCAGAAACACAGTTAAACTACAGGATCTGTGTCTTCCTACAAGCAAGAGGTCATTTCTGGTAAACCCAGGGAAGTTTCGGCTCAAATGAATTTACAAGTTCACGAACCCAACGCGTTTCTCACTATTAACTGAAGAGCATTTATATAAGAAGAGCTGTGGTTTGTATCAGATTCATGAGCAGAATTGAACTAGATATGGTCCATATGAGTAGGAAACACAGTTCTTATTTTCTGGGCTTGCTCATGTTTCTTGCTGTATTGGAGACTCTGGAAAGAAGGGCATGCTTCGTGCATTAAAACGGAGTGTGTTTCATGGATGAGAACACTGGTCTGAATTTTCCTTCTAAAATGGATTTAAGATCCAGTTTCTGTTTCTTCCTACAAGCAAGAGAGCATTTATGGTAAAACCAGTGGATTTGCAGCCCAAATGAATTACACTGTTCACAAACTCAAAGCATTTCACACTATTAACTAAAGACCATTTATTTAACAGGAGCTGTGGTTTAAATTAGCTTCATAAGCAGAGTTGAACTACATATGAGCCCTATGAATAGGAAACACAGTTCTTTTATTTGGGGCTTGCTCATGTTTCTTGCTCTATTGGACATGCTGGAAAGATCAGCATGCTTCTTGCATTAAAACAGAGTGTGTTTCATGGATGAGAACACTGTACTTAATCTCCCTTCAGAAACACAGTTAAACTACAGGATCTGTGTCTTCCTACAAGCAAGAGGTCATTTCTGGTAAACCCAGGGAAGTTTCGGCTCAAATGAATTTACAAGTTCACGAACCCAACGCGTTTCTCACTATTAACTGAAGAGCATTTATATAAGAAGAGCTGTGGTTTGTATCAGATTCATGAGCAGAATTGAACTAGATATGGTCCATATGAGTAGGAAACACAGTTCTTATTTTCTGGGCTTGCTCATGTTTCTTGCTGTATTGGAGACTCTGGAAAGAAGGGCATGCTTCGTGCATTAAAACGGAGTGTGTTTCATGGATGAGAACACTGGTCTGAATTTTCCTTCTAAAATGGATTTAAGATCCAGTATCTGTTTCTTCCTACAAGCAAGAGAGCATTTATGGTAAAACCAGTGAATTTGCAGCCCAAATGAATTACACCGTTCACAAACTCAAAGCATTTAACTCTATTAACTAAAGAGCATTTATTTAACAGGAGCTGTGGTTTAAATTAGCTTCATGATCAGAGTTGAACTACATATGAGCCGTATGAATAGGAAACACAGTTCTTTTATTTGGGGCTTGCTCATGTTTCTTGCTCTATTGGACATGCTGGAAGGATCAGCATGCTTCTTGCATTAAAACAGCGTGTGTTTCATGGATGAGAACACATGTTTGAATTTCCCTTCAGAAATGGATTTAAGATCCTGGATCTGTGTATTGCTACACTCAAGAGAGCATTTCTGGTAAAACTAGTGAATATGCGTCTCAAATGAATTTACACAGAACACCAACCCAACACATTTCTCACAATAAACTAAAGAGCATTTTTAACATTAGCTGTGGTTTGTATCAGTTTCATAATCAGCGTTAAACTATATGATCTGTATGAGTTAGAAGCACAATTATTTTATTCGTGGCTTGCTCATGTTTCTTGCTGTATTGGAGACACTGGAAAGAAGAGCATGCTTCTTTCGTTAAAACAGATTGTGTTTCATGAAGAGAACACTGGTCTGAATTTCCCTTCAGAAACGGAGTTAAACCACAGGATCTGTGTCTTCCTACAAGCAAGAGGTCATTTCTGGTAAACCCAGTGAATTTGCGGCTCAAATAAATTTACACAGTTCACGAACCCAACACGTTTCTCACTATTAACTAAAGGGCATTCATGTAAGAAGTGCTGTGGTTTGTATCAGCTTCATGTGCAGAATTGAAGTAGATATGGTCCATATGAATAGGAAACACAGTTCTTTATATCTGGGCTTGTTCATGTTTTTTGCTGTATTGGAGACTCTGGAAAGAAGAGCATGCTTCTTGCATTAAAACACAGTTTGTTTAATGGATGAGAACACTGGTCTGAATTTCCCTTCTAAAATGGATTTAAGATCCAGGATCTGTTTCTTCCTACAAGAAAGAGAGCATTTATGGTAAACCCAGTGAATTTGTGGCTCAAATGAATTTACACAGTTCACAACCCCAAAGCATTTCACACTATTAACTAAAGAGCATTTATTTAACAGGAGCTGTGGTTTGTATCAACTTCATAAGGAGAGTTGAACTACATATAAGCCGTATACGTAGGAAACACAGTTCTTTTATTTGGGGCTTGCTCATGTTTCTTGCTCTATTGGACATGCTGGAAAGATCAGCATGCTTCTTGGGTTAAAACAGTGTGTGTCTCATGGATGAGAACACAGGTTTGAATTTCCCTTCAGAAATGGATTTAAGATCCAGCATCTGTGTATTCCTACAAGCAAGAGGTCATTTCTGGTAAACCCAGGGAATTTTCGGCTCAAATGAACTTACAAGTTCACGAACCCAACGCGATTCTCACTATTAACTAAAGAGCATTTATATAAGAAGAGCTGTGGTTTGTATCAGATTCATGAGCAAAATTGAACTAGATATGGTCCGTATGAATAGGAAACACAATTATTCATTTCTGGGCTTGCTCATGTTTCTTGCTGTATTGGAGACTCTAGAAGAAGAGCATGCTTCTTGGGTTAAAACAGAGTGTGTTTCATGGATGAGAACACATGTTTGAATTTCCCTTCAGAAATGGATTTAAGATCCTGGATCTGTGTATTCCTACACGCAAGAGAGCATTTCTGTTAAAACTAATGAATTTGGGTCTCAAATGAATTTACACAGAACACCAACCCAACACATTTCTCACAATAAACTGAAGAGCACTTTGAACATTAGCTGAGGTTTGTATCAGTTTCATAATCAGCGTTGAACTATATGATCTGTATGAGTTGGAGGCACAATTATTTTATTCGTGGCTTGCTCATGTTTCTTGCTGTGTTGGAGACACTGGAAAGAAGAGCATGCTTCTTGCATTAAAACAGAGTGTGTTTAATGGATGAGAACACTGGTCTGATTTTCCCTTCTAAAATGGATTTAAGATCCAGGATCTGTTTCTTCCTACAAGGAAGAGAACATTTATGGTAAAACCAGTGAATTTGTGGCTCAAATGAATTTACACAGTTCACAACCCCAAAGCATTTCACACTATTAACTAAAGAGCATTTATTTAACAGGAGCTGTGGTTTGTATCAGCTTCATGATCAGAGTTGAACTACATATGAGCCGTATGAGAAGGAAACACGGTTCTTTTATTTGGGGCTTGCTCATGTTTCTTGATCTATTGGAGATGCTGGAAAGATCAGCATTCTTATTGCGTTAAAACAGAGTGTGTTTCATGGAAGAGAATACTGGTCGGAATTTCCCTTCTGAAATGGATTTAAGATCCAGGATCTGTTTCTTCCTACAAGCAAGAGAGCATATATGGTAAAAAAAAGTGAATTTGCAGCTCAAATGAATTTATACAGTTCACAAACCCAAAGCATTTCACAGTATTAACTAAAGAACATTTATTTAACAGGAGCTGTGGTTTGTATCAGTTTCATAAGAAGAGTTGAACTAGATATGAGCCGTATTAATAGGAAACAGTGTTCTTATAAGTCGGGGCTTGCTCATGTTTCTTGCTCTATTGGACATGCTGGAAAGATCAGCATGTTTCTTGTGTTAAAAAACAGGGAGTTTTAGGGATGAGAACACCGGTCTGAATTTGCCTTCAGGAACGGAGTTAAACCACAGGATCTGTGTCTTCCTACAAGCAAGAGGTCATTTCTGGTAAACCCAGTGAATTGGCGGCTCAAATGAATTTACACATTTCACCAACCCAACCCGTTTCTCACTATTAACTAAAGAGCAATTATGTAAGAAGAGCTGTGTTTTGTATCAGATTCATGAGCAGAATTGAACTAGATATGGTCCATATGAGTAGTAAACATAGTTCTTATTTTCTGGGCTTGCTCATGTTTCTTGCTGTATTAGAGACTCTGGAAAGAAGAGCATGATTCTTGCGTTAAAACAGAGTGTTTTTCATGGATGAGAACACTGGTCTGAATTTTCCTTCTAAATTGATTTACGACCCAGGATCTGTTTCTTCCTACAATCTAGAGAGCATTAATGGTAAAACCAGTGATTTTGCGGCTCAAATGAATTTACACAGTTTACAAACCCAAATAATTTCACACTATTAACTAAAGAGCATTTATTTAACAGGAGCTGTGGTTTGTATCAGTTCCATAAGCAGAGTTGAAGTATATATGAGCCGTATGAGTAGGAAACACAGTTCTTTTATTTGGGGCTTGCTCATGTTTCTTGCTCTATTTGAGATGCTGGAGAGATCAGCATGCTTCTTGCGTTAAAACAGAGTGTGTTTCATGGATGAGAACACTGGACTGAATCTCCCTTCAGAAACTCAGTTAAACCACGGGATCTGTGTCTTCCTACAAGCAAGAGGTCATTTCTTGTACCCAGGGAATTTTCGGCTCAAATGAGTTTACACAGTTCATGAACCCAACGCGTTTAACACTATTTACTAAAGAGCGTTTATGTAAGAGGAGCAGTGGTTTGTATCAGCTTCATGAGCAGAGTTGAACTAGATATGGTCAGTATGAGTGGGAAACACAGTTCTTTTATTTGGGGCTTGCTCATGTTTCTTGCTCTATTGGACATGATGGAAAGATCAGCATGCTTCTTGGGTTAAAACAGAGTGTGTTTCATGGATGAGAACACAGGTTTGAATTTCCCTTCAGAAATGGATTTAAGATCCAGGATCTGTGTATTCCTACAAGCAAGAGAGTTTTTCTGGTAAAACCAGGGAATTTGCGTCTCAAATGAATTTACACAGAACATAAAACCAACACGTTTCTCACAATAAACTAAAGAGCATTTTTAACATTAGCTGTGGTTTGTATCAGTTTCATAATCAGCGTTGAACTAGATATGATCTGTATGAGTAGGAAGCACAATTCTTTTATTTGTGGCTTGTTCATGTTTCTTGCAGTATTGGAGACACTGGAAAGAAGAGCATGCTTCTTTCGTTAAAACAGATTGTGTTTCATGAAGAGAACACTGGTCTGAATTTCCCTTCAGAAACGGAGTTAAGCCACAGGATCTGTGTCTTCCTACAAGCAAGAGGTCATTTCTGGTAAACCCAGTGAATTTGCGGCTCAAATGAATTTACACAGTTCAAGAACCCAACACGTTTCTCACTATTAACTAAAGACCATTTATGTAAGAAGTGCTGTGGTTCATATCAGTTTCATGTGCAGAATTGAACTAGATATGGTCCGTATGAATAGGAAACACAGTTCTTTATATCTGGGCTTGTTCATGTTTCTTGCGGTATTGGAGACTCTGGAAAAAAGGGCATGCTTCTTGCATTAAAACAGAGTGTTTCATGGATGAGAACACTGGTCTGAATTTCCCTTCTAAAATGCATTTAAGACGCAGGATCTGTTTCTTCTTACAAGGAAGAGAGGATTCAGGGTAAAACCAGTGAATTTGCGGCTCAAATGAATTTACACAGTTCACAAACCCAAAGCATTTCACAGTATTAACTAAAGAGCATTTATTTAACAGGAGCTGTGGTTTGTATCAGCTTCATAAGAAGTGTTGAACTACATATGAGCCGTATAGGTAGGAATCACAGTTCTTTTATTTGTTGCTTGCTCATGTTTCTTTCTCTATTTGAGACACTGGAAAGATGAGCATGCTTCTTGCGTTAAAACAGAGAGTGTTTCATGGATGAGAACACTGGTCTGAATCCCTTCAGAAACGGAGTTAAACCACAGGATATGTGTCTTCCTACAAGCAAGAGGTCATTTCTGGTAAACCCAGTTAATTGGCAGCTCAAATGAATTTACACAGTTCACGAACCCAACGCGTTTCTCACTATTAACTAAAGAGCTTTCATGTAAGAAGAGCTGTGGTTTGTATCAGATTCATGAGCAGACTTGAACTAGATATGGTCCATATGAGTAGGAAACACAGTTCTTATTTTCTGGGCTTGCTCATGTTTCTTGCTGTATTGGAGACTCTGGAAAGAAGAGCATGCTTCTTGCTTTAAAACAGAGTGTGTTTCATGGATGAGAACACTGGTCTGAATTTTCCTTCTGAAATTGATTAAAGATCCAGGATCTGTTTCTTCCTACAAGCAAGAGAGCATTTATGTTAAAACCAGTGAATTTGCGGCTCAAATGAATTTACACAGTTTACAAACCCAAAGCATTTCACACTGTTAATTAAAGAGCATTTATTTAACAGGAGCTGTGGTTTGTATCAGTTTTAAAAGCAGAGTTGAACTACATATGAGAAGTATGAGTAGGAAACACATTTCTTTTATTTGGGGCTTGCTCATGTTTCTTGCTCTATTGGAGATTTTGGAAAGATCAGTATGCTTCATGCATTAAAACAGAGTGTGTTTCATGGATGAGAACACTGGACTGAATCTCCCTTCAGAAACTCTTTTAAACCACAGGATCTTTGTCTTCCTACAAGCAACAGGTCATTTCTTATACCAAGGGAATTTTCGGCTCAAATGAGTTTACACAGTTCACGAACCCAACACGTTTCACAGTATTAACTACAGAGCGTTTATGTAAGAGGAGCTGTGGTTTGTATCAACCTCATGAGCAGAGTTGAACTAGATATGTTCAGTATGAGTGGGACACACAGTTCTTTTTTTCTGGGCTTGCTCATTTTTCTTGCTGTATTGGAGACTGTGGAAAGAAGAGCATTCTTCTTGCGTTAAAACAGAGTGTGTTTCATGGATGAGAACACATGTTTGAATTTCCTTCTTAAATGGATTTGAGATCCAGAATCTGTGTATTCCTACAAGCAAGGGAGCGTTTATGTTAAAACCAGTGAATTTGCGGCTCAAATGAATTTACACAGTTTACAAACCCAAAGCATTTCACACTATTAACTAAAGAGCATTTATGTAAGAAGTGCTGTGGTTCGTATCAGTTTCATGTGCAGAATTGAACTAGATATGGTCCGTATGAATAGGAAACACAGTTCTTTATATCTGGGCTTCTTCATGTTTCTTGCTGTATTGGAGACTCTGGAAAGAAGAGCATGCTTCTTGCGTTAAAACAGATTGTGTTTCATTGAAGAGAACGCTGGTCTGAATTTCCCTTCAGAAACGGAGTTAAACCACAGGATCTGTGTCTTCCTACAAGCAAGAGGTCATTTCTGGTAAAACCAGTGAATTTGCGGCTCAAATGAATTTACACAGTTCACGAACCCAACGCGTTTCTCACTGTTAACTAAAGAGCATTTATGTAAGAAGAGCTTTGGTTTGTATCAGACATGAGCAGAATGGAACTAGATATGGTCTGTATGGGTAGGAAACACAGTTCTTTATTTCTGGGCTTGCTCATGTTTCTTGCTGTATTGGAGACTCTGGAAAGAAGAGCATGCTTCTTGCATTAAAACAGAGTGTGTTTCATGGATGAGAACACTGGTCTGAATTTTCCTTCTAAAATGGATTTAAGATCCAGGATCTGTTTCTTCCTGCAAGGAAGAGAACATTTATGGTAAAACCAGTGAATTTGCGGCTCAAATGAATTTACACAGTTCACAACCCCAAAGCATTTCACACTATTAACTAAAGAGCATTTATTTAACAGGAGCTGTGGTTTGTATCAGCTTCATAGGGAGAGTTGAAGTACATATGAGCCGTATAGGTAGGAAACACAGTTCTTTTATTTGGGGCTTGCTCATGTTTCTTGCTCTATTGGACATGCTGGAAAGATCAGCATGCTTCTTGGCTTAAAACAGTGTGTGTCTCATGGATGAGAATGCAGGTTTGAATTTCCCTTCAGAAATGGATTTAAGATCCAGGATCTGTGTATTCCTGCAAGCAAGAGAGTATTTCTGGTAAAACCAGGGAATTTGCGTCTCAAATGAATTTACACAGAACATAAACCCAACATGTTTCTCACAATAAACTAAAGAGCATTTTTAACATTAGCTGTGGTTTGTATCAGTTTCATAATCAGCGTTGAACTAGATATGATCTATATGAGTAGGAAGCACAATTCTTTTATTTGTGGCTTGTTCATGTTTCTTGCTGTATTGGAGACACTGGAAAGAAGAGCATGCTTCTTTCGTTAAAACAGATTGTGTTTCATGAAGAGAACACTGGTCTGAATTTCCCTTCAGAAACGGAGTTAAACCACAGGATCTGTGTCTTCCTACAAGCAAGAGGTCATTTCTGGTAAACCCAGCGATTTTGCGGCTCAAATGAATTTACACAGTTCACGAACCCAACGCGTTTCTCACTATTAACTAAAGAGCATTTATGTAAGAAGAGCTGTGGTTTGTATCAGACATGAGCAGAATGGAACTAGGTGTGGTCCGTATGGGTAGGAAACACAGTTCTTTATTTCTGGGCTTGCTCATGTTTCTTGCTGTATTGGAGACTCTGGAAAGAAGAGCATGCTTCATGCATTAAAACGGAGTGTGTTTCATGGATGAGAACACTGGTCTGAATTTTCCTTCTAAAATGGATTTAAGATCCAGTTTCTGTTTCTTCCTACAAGCAAGAGAGCATTTATGGTAAAACCAGTGGATTTGCAGCCCAAATGAATTACACTGTTCACAAACTCAAAGCATTTCACACTATTAACTAAAGACCATTTATTTAACAGGAGCTGTGGTTTAAATTAGCTTCATAAGCAGAGTTGAACTACATATGAGCCCTATGAATAGGAAACACAGTTCTTTTATTTGGGGCTTGCTCATGTTTCTTGCTCTATTGGACATGCTGGAAAGATCAGCATGCTTCTTGCATTAAAACAGAGTGTGTTTCATGGATGAGAACACTGTACTTAATCTCCCTTCAGAAACACAGTTAAACTACAGGATCTGTGTCTTCCTACAAGCAAGAGGTCATTTCTGGTAAACCCAGGGAAGTTTCGGCTCAAATGAATTTACAAGTTCACGAACCCAACGCGTTTCTCACTATTAACTGAAGAGCATTTATATAAGAAGAGCTGTGGTTTGTATCAGATTCATGAGCAGAATTGAACTAGATATGGTCCATATGAGTAGGAAACACAGTTCTTATTTTCTGGGCTTGCTCATGTTTCTTGCTGTATTGGAGACTCTGGAAAGAAGGGCATGCTTCGTGCATTAAAACGGAGTGTGTTTCATGGATGAGAACACTGGTCTGAATTTTCCTTCTAAAATGGATTTAAGATCCAGTTTCTGTTTCTTCCTACAAGCAAGAGAGCATTTATGGTAAAACCAGTGGATTTGCAGCCCAAATGAATTACACTGTTCACAAACTCAAAGCATTTCACACTATTAACTAAAGACCATTTATTTAACAGGAGCTGTGGTTTAAATTAGCTTCATAAGCAGAGTTGAACTACATATGAGCCCTATGAATAGGAAACACAGTTCTTTTATTTGGGGCTTGCTCATGTTTCTTGCTCTATTGGACATGCTGGAAAGATCAGCATGCTTCTTGCATTAAAACAGAGTGTGTTTCATGGATGAGAACACTGTACTTAATCTCCCTTCAGAAACACAGTTAAACTACAGGATCTGTGTCTTCCTACAAGCAAGAGGTCATTTCTGGTAAACCCAGGGAAGTTTCGGCTCAAATGAATTTACAAGTTCACGAACCCAACGCGTTTCTCACTATTAACTGAAGAGCATTTATATAAGAAGAGCTGTGGTTTGTATCAGATTCATGAGCAGAATTGAACTAGATATGGTCCATATGAGTAGGAAACACAGTTCTTATTTTCTGGGCTTGCTCATGTTTCTTGCTGTATTGGAGACTCTGGAAAGAAGGGCATGCTTCGTGCATTAAAACGGAGTGTGTTTCATGGATGAGAACACTGGTCTGAATTTTCCTTCTAAAATGGATTTAAGATCCAGTATCTGTTTCTTCCTACAAGCAAGAGAGCATTTATGGTAAAACCAGTGAATTTGCAGCCCAAATGAATTACACCGTTCACAAACTCAAAGCATTTAACTCTATTAACTAAAGAGCATTTATTTAACAGGAGCTGTGGTTTAAATTAGCTTCATGATCAGAGTTGAACTACATATGAGCCGTATGAATAGGAAACACAGTTCTTTTATTTGGGGCTTGCTCATGTTTCTTGCTCTATTGGACATGCTGGAAGGATCAGCATGCTTCTTGCATTAAAACAGCGTGTGTTTCATGGATGAGAACACATGTTTGAATTTCCCTTCAGAAATGGATTTAAGATCCTGGATCTGTGTATTGCTACACTCAAGAGAGCATTTCTGGTAAAACTAGTGAATATGCGTCTCAAATGAATTTACACAGAACACCAACCCAACACATTTCTCACAATAAACTAAAGAGCATTTTTAACATTAGCTGTGGTTTGTATCAGTTTCATAATCAGCGTTAAACTATATGATCTGTATGAGTTAGAAGCACAATTATTTTATTCGTGGCTTGCTCATGTTTCTTGCTGTATTGGAGACACTGGAAAGAAGAGCATGCTTCTTTCGTTAAAACAGATTGTGTTTCATGAAGAGAACACTGGTCTGAATTTCCCTTCAGAAACGGAGTTAAACCACAGGATCTGTGTCTTCCTACAAGCAAGAGGTCATTTCTGGTAAACCCAGTGAATTTGCGGCTCAAATAAATTTACACAGTTCACGAACCCAACACGTTTCTCACTATTAACTAAAGGGCATTCATGTAAGAAGTGCTGTGGTTTGTATCAGCTTCATGTGCAGAATTGAAGTAGATATGGTCCATATGAATAGGAAACACAGTTCTTTATATCTGGGCTTGTTCATGTTTTTTGCTGTATTGGAGACTCTGGAAAGAAGAGCATGCTTCTTGCATTAAAACACAGTTTGTTTAATGGATGAGAACACTGGTCTGAATTTCCCTTCTAAAATGGATTTAAGATCCAGGATCTGTTTCTTCCTACAAGGAAGAGAGCATTTATGGTAAAACCAGTGAATTTGCGGCTCAAATGAATTTACACAGTTCACAACCCGAAAGCATTTCACACTATTAACTAAAGAGCATTTATTTAACAGGTGCTGTGGTTTGTATCAGCTTCATAAGCAGAGTTGAACTACATATTAACCGTATAGGTAGGAACCACAGTTCTTTTATTTGGGGCTTGCTCATGTTTCTTGCTCTATTGAACATGCTGGAAATATCAGCATGTTCTTGGGTTAAATCAGAGTGTGTTTCATGGATGAGAACACAGGTTTGAATTTCCTTTCAGAAATGGATTTAAGATCTAGGATCTGTGTATTCCTACAAGCAAGAGAGTATTTCTGGTAAAACCAGGGAATTTGCGTCTCAAATGAATTTACACAGAACATAAACCCAACATGTTTCTCACAATAAACTAAAGAGCATTTTTAACATTAGCTGTGGTTTGTATCAGTTTCATAATCAGCGTTGAACTAGATATGATCTGTATGAGTAGGAAGCACAATTCTTTTATTTGTGGCTTGTTCATGTTTCTTGCTGTATTGGAGACACTGGAAAGAAGAGCATGCTTCTTTCGTTAAAACAGGTTGTGTTTCATGAAGACAACACTGGTCTGAATTTCCCTTCAGAAACGGAGTTAAACCACAGGATCTGTGTCTTCCTACAAGCAAGAGGTCATTTCTGGTAAACCCAGTGAATTTGGCGGCTCAAATGAATTTACACAGTTGTCGAACCCAACACGTTTCTCACTATTAACTAAAGAGCATTTAAGTAAGAATTGCTGCGGTTTGTATCAGTTTCATGTGCATAATTGAACTTGATATGGTCTGTATGAATAGGAAACAGAGTTCTTTATATCTGGGCTTGTTCATGTTTCTTGCTGTATTGGAGACTCTGGAAAGAAGAGCATGCTTCTTGCATTAAAACAGAGTGTGTTTAATGCATGAGAACACTGGTCTGAATTTCCCTTCTAAAATGGATTTAAGACCCAGGATCTGTTTCTTCTTAGAAGGAAGAGAGCATTTAGTGTAAAACCAGTGAATTTGCGGCTCAAATGAATTTACACAGTTCACAAACCCAAAGCATTTCACAGTATTAACTAAAGAGAATTTATTAAACAGGAGCTGTGCTTTGTATCAGCTTCATAAGCAGTGTTGAACTACATATGAGCCGTATAGGTAGGAATCACAGTTCTTTTATTTGTCGCTTACTCATTTTTCTTTCTCTATTGGAGACACTGGAAAGATGAGCATGCTTCTTGTGTTAAAACAGAGAGTGTTTCATGGATGAGAACACGGGTCTTAATCCCTTCAGAAACGGAGTTAAACTACAGGATCTGTGTCTTCCTACAAGCAAGAGGTCATTTCTGGTAAACCCAGTGAATTTGCAGCTCAAATGAATTTACACAGTTCACGAATCCAACGTGTTTCTCACTATTAACTAAAGAGCATTCATGTAAGAAGAGCTGTGGTTTGTATCAGGTTCATGAGCAGAATTGAACTAGATATGGTCCGTATGAATAGGAAACACAGTTCTTTTTAGCTGGGCTTGCTCATGTTTCTTGCTGTATTGGAGACTCTGGAAAGAAGAGCATGCTTCTTGCATTAAAACAGAGTGTGTTTCATGGCTGAGAACACTGATCTGAATATCCCTTCTAAAATGGATTTAAGATCCAGCATCTGTTTCTTCCTACAAGGAAGAGAGCATTTATGGTAAACCAGTGAATTTGCAGCTCAAATGAATTTACTCAGTTCAGAAACCCAAAGCATTTTCCACTATTAACTAAAGAGGATTTATTTAACAGGAGCTGTGGTTTGTATCAGCTTCATAAGCAGAGTTGAGCTACATATGAGCTGTATGATTAGGAAACACAGTTCTTTTATTTGGGGCTTGCTCATGATTCTTGCTCTATTGGACATGCTGGAAAGACCAGCATGCTTCTTGTATTAAAACACACGGTGTTTCACGGATGAGAACACCGGTCTGAATTTCCCTTCAGAAACGGAGTTAAACCACAGGATCTGTGTCTTCCTTCAAGCAAGAGGTCATTTCTGGTAAACCCAGTGAATTTGGGGCTCAAATGAATTTACACAGTTCACGGACCCAACGCGTTTCTCAGTATTAACTAAAGAGAATTAATGTAAGAAGAGCTGTGGTTTGTATCAGATTCATGAGCAGAATTGAACTAGATATGGTCCGTATGAGTAGGAAACACAGTTGTTTATTTCTGGGCTTGCTCATGTTTCTTGCTGTATTGGAGACTCTGGAAAGAAGAGCATGCTTCTTGCTTTAAAACAGAGTGTGTTTCATGGATGAGAACACTGGTCTGAATTTTCCTTCTAAAAAGGATTTAAGATCCAGGATATGTTTCTTCCTACAAGCAAGAGAGCATTTATGGTAAAACCAGTGAATTTTAGTCTCAAATGAATTTACACGGAACACAATCCCAACGCGTTTCTCACTATTAACTAAAGAGAATTTATGTAAGAAGAGCTGTGGTTTGTATCAGATTCATGAGCAGAATTGAACTAGATATGGTCCGTATGAGTAGGAAACACAGTTCTTTATTTCTGGGCTTCTTCATGTTTCTTGCTGTATTGGAGACTCTGGAAAGAAGAGCATGCTTCTTTCGTTAAAACAGATTGTGTTTCATGGAAGAGAACACTGGTCTGAATTTCCCTTCATAACGGAGTTAAACCACAGGATCTGTGTCTTCCTACAAGCAAGAGAGCATTTATGGTAAAACCAGTGAATTTGCGGATCAAATGAATTTACACAGTTTAAAAACCCAAAGCATTTCACACTATTAACTAAAGAGCATTTATTTAAGAGGAGCTGTCATTTGTAACAGCTTCATGAGCAGAGTTGAACTACATATGAGCCGTATGAGTAGGAAACACGGTTCTTTTATTTGGGGCTTGCTCATGTTTCTTGCTCTATTGGACATGCTGGAAAGATCGGCATGCTTCTTGTTTTAAAACACAGGGTTTTTCAGGGATGAGAACAACCGTCTGAATTTCCCTTCAGAAACGGAGTTAAACCACAGGATCTGTGTCTTCCTTTAAGCAACAGGTCATTTCTGGTAAACCCAGTGAATTGGCGGCTCAAATGAATTTACACAGTTCACCAAACCAACGCATTTCACACTATTAACTAAAGAGCGTTTGTGTAAGAGGAGCTGTGGTTTGTATCAGCTTCATGAGCAAAGTTGAACTAGATATGGTTCGTATGATGGGAAACACAGTTCTTTTTTTCTGGGCTTGCTCATGTTTCTTGCTGTATTGGAGACTCTGGAAAGAAGAGCATGCTTCTTGCTTTAAAACAGAGTGTGTTTCATGGATGAGAACACTGGTCTGAATTTTCATTCTGAAATGGATTTAAGATCCAGGATCTGTTTCTTCCTACAAGCAAGAGAGCATTTATGGTAAAACCAGTAAATATGCGGCTCAAATGAATTTACACAGTTTACAAACCCAAAGCATTTCACACTATTAACTAAAGAGCATTTATTTAATAGGAGCTGTGGTTTGTATCAATTTCATAAGCAGAGTTGAACTACATATGAGCCGTATGAGTAGGAAACACAGTTCTTTTATTTGGGGCTTGCTCATGTTTCTTGCTCTGTTGGAGATGCTGGAAAGATCATCATGCTTCTTGCGTTAATACAGAATGTGTTTCATGGATGAGAACACTGGACTGAATCTCCCTTCAAAAACTCAGTTCATCCACAGGATCTGTGTCTTCCTACAAGCAAGAGGTCATTTCTTGTACCCAGGGAATTTTTGGCTCAAATGATTTTACACATTTCACGAAACCAACGCGTTTCTCACTATTAACTAAAGAGCATTTATGTAAGAGGAGCTGTGGTTTGTATCAGCTTCATGAGCAGAGTTGAACTAGATATGGTCACTATGAGTTGGAAACACAGTTCTTTTTTTCTGGGCTTGCTCATGTTTCTTGCTGTATTGGAGACTGTGGAAAGAAGAGCATTCTTCTTCAGTTAAAACAGAGTGTGTTTAATGGATGAGAACACAGGTTTGAATTTCACTTCTGCAATGGATTTAAGATCCAGGATCTGTGTCTTCTGACAAGCAAGAGACGATTTCTGGTAAAAGCAGTGAATTTGGGTCTCAAATGAATTTACACAGAACACAAACCCAACGCGTTTCTCACTATAAACTAAAGAGCATTTATTTAACATAAACTGTGGGTTGTACAGTTTCATGAGCAGAATTGAACTAGATATGGTCCGTATGAATAGGAAACACAGTTCTTTTTTTCTGGGCTTCTTCATGTTTCTTGCTGTATTGGAGACTCTGGAAAGAAGAGCATTCTTCTTCAGTTAAAACAGAGTGTGTTTAATGGATGAGAACACAGGTTTGAATTTCCCTTCTGCAATGGATTTAAGATCCAGGATCTGTTTCTTCCTACAAGCAAGAGAGCATTTATGGAAAAACCAGAGAATTTGTGGCTCAAATGAATTTACACAGTTCACAAACACAAAGCATTTCACACTATTAACTAAAGAGCATTTATTTAACAGGAGCTGTGGTTTGTATCAGTTTCATGAGCAGAATTGAACTAGGTATGAGTCGTATGAGTAGGATACAAAGTTCTTTTATTTGTGGCTTGCTCATGTTTCTTGCTCTATTGGAGACGCTGGAAAGATGAGCATGCTTCTTGCGTTAAAACAGAGTGTGTTTCATGGATGAGAACACTGGTTTGAATTCCCCTTCTGAAATGGATTCAAGATCCAGGATCTGTTTCTTTCCAAAAGCAAGAGAGCATTTATGGTAAAACCAATGAATTTGCGGCTCAAATGAATTTACACAGTTCACAAACCCAAAGCATTTCACACTATTAACTAAAGAGCATTTATTTAACAGGAGCTGTGGTTTGGATCAGTTTCATAAGCAGAGTTGAACTAGATATGAGTCGTATGAGTAGGAAATACAGTTCTTTTATTTGGGGCTTGCTCATGTTTCTTGCTCTATTGGAGATGCTGGAAAGATCAGCATGCTTCTTGCGTTAAAACACAGGGTGTTTCAGGGATGAGAACACCACTCTGAATTTCCCTTCAGCAATGGAGTTAAACCACAGGATCTGTGCCTTCCTACAAGCAAGAAGTCATTTCTGGTAAACCCAGTGATTTTTCGGCTCAAATGAATTTACAAAGTTCACGAACCCAAGGCGATTCTCAACATTAACTAAAGCGTGTTTATGTAAGAGGAGCTGTTGTTTGTATCAGATTCATGAGCAGAATTGAAGTAGATATGGTCCGTATGAGTGGGAAACACATTTCTTTTTTTCTTGGCTTGCTCATGTTTCTTGCTGTATTGGAGACTCAGGAAAGAATAGCATTCTACTTGCGTTAAAACAGAGTGTGTTTCATGGATGAGAACACAGGTTTGAATTTCCCTTCTGAAATGTATTTAAGATCCAGGATCTGTTTATTTCTACAAGCAAGACAGCATTTATGGCAAATCCAGTGAATTTGCGGCTCAAATGAATTTATACTGTTCACAAACCCAACGCATTGTCACACTATTAACTAAAGAGCATTTATTTAACAGGAGCTGCGGTTTGTATCAGTTTCTTAAGCAGAGTTGAACTAGATATGAGCCATATGAGTAGGAAACACAGTACTTTTATTTGGTGCTTGCTCATGTTTCTTGCGCTGTTGGAGACGCTGCAAAGAAGAGCGTGCATCTTTCATTAAAACAGAGTGTGTTTCATGGAAGAGAACACTGGTCTGAATTTCCCTTCAGAAACAGAGTTAAACCACAGGATCTGTGACTTCCTACAAGCAAGAGGTCATTTCTGGTAAACCCATTGAAATTTCGCCTCAAATGAATTTACACAGATCATGAACCCGACACGTTTCTCACCATTAAATAAAAAGTGTTTACGTAAGAAGAGCTGTTGTTTGTATCAGTTTCATTAGCAGAGTTGATCAAGATATGGCCTGTATGAGTGGAAAACACAGTTCTTTTTTTCTGGGCTTGCTCATGTTTCTTGCTGTATTGGAGACTCTGGAAAGAAGAACATTCTTCTAGCCTTAAAACAGAGTGTGTTACATGGAAGAGGACACGGGTCTGAATTTCCCTTCAGAAACGGAGTTAAACCACAGGATGAGTCTCTTCTTACAAGCAAGAGGTCATTACTGGTAAACCCAGTGAATTTGCGGCACAAATGAATTTACACAGTTCAAGAACCCAACGAGTTTTTCACTATTAACTAAAGAGCATTTATGTAAGAAGAGCTGTAGTTTGTATCAGTTTTATGAGCAGAATTGAACTAGATATGGTCCGTATGAATAGGAAACACAGTTCTTTTTTTCTGGGCTTGCTAATATTTCTTGCTATATTGGAGACTCTGGAAAGAAGAACATGCTTCTTGCGTTAAAACAGAGTGTGTTTCATGGATGAGAACACTGGTCTGAATTTCCTTTCTGAAATGGATATAAGATCCTGGATCTGTTTCTTCCTACAAGCAAGAGAGCATTTATGGTAAAACCAGTGAATTTGCGTCTCAAATGAATTTACACAGAACACAAACCCTACGCATTACTCACTATAAAGAAAGAGCATTTATTTAACATGAGCTGTGGTTTGCATCAGTTTCTTGAGCAGAGTTAAACTACATATGGTCCGTATGAGTAGGAAACACAGTTCTTATTTTCTGGGCTTGCTCATGTTTCCTGCTGTATTGGAGACACTGGAAAGAAGAGCATGTTTCATGAGTTAAAACACTGGTCTGAATTTCCCTTCTTAAATGTATTTAAGATCCAGGATCTGTTTCTTCCTACAAGCAAGAGATCATTTCTCGTAAAACCAGTGAATTTAATGCTCAAATGAATTTACACAGTTCACAAACCCATCTTATTTCACACTATTAACTGAAGAGCATTTATTTAACAGGAGCTGTGGTTTGTATCACTTTCAAGCAGAGTTGAATGAGATATGAGCCGTATGAGGTGGAAAAACACTTCTTTTATTTGGGAATTGCTCATGTTTCTTGCTGTATTGGAGACACTGGAAAGAAGAGCTTGCTTCTTGTGTTAAAACAGCATGTGTTTCATGGATGAGAACACTGGTCTGAATTTCCCTTCAGAAACAGAGTTAAACACCAGGATCTGTGTCTTCCTACAAGCAAGAGGTCATTTCTGGTAAACCCAGTGAATTCTGGTATCAAATGGTTTACAAAATTCACGAACCCATCACAATTCTCCCTATTAACTAAAGAGCATTTATGTAACAGGAGCTGTGGTTTCTATCAGTTTCATAAGCAGAGTTGAACTACATATAGACCGTATGAGTAGGAAACACAGTTCTTTTATTCTGGGCAGGCTCATATTTCTTGATGTTTTGGAGATGCTGGAAAGAAGAGTTTGCTTCTTGCATAAAAACATAGTGTGTTTCATGGATGAGAACACTGGTCTGAATTTCCCTTCAGAAACGGAGTTAAAGCCCAGGATCTGTTTCTTCCTAGAAGAAAAAGTTCATTTCGGGTAAACCAAGTGAATTTTGGGCTCAAATGCTTTTACACAGTTCTTGAACCCAATGCGATTCTCACTATTAACTAAAGAGAATTTACATAAGAGGAGCTGTGGTTTGTATCAGTTTCATCAGCAGAGTTGAAATAATTATATTCTGTATGTATAGGAAACACAGTTCTTTTTTTCTAGTCATGCTCATCTTTCTTGCTGTATTGGAGACGCTGGAAAGAAGAGGATGCTTCTTGCGTTAAAACAGCATGTGTTTCATGGATGAGAACACTTGTCTGTATTGCCCTTCAGAAACGTAGTTAAACCCCAGGAGCTGTGTCTTCCTATTCGAAAGAGTTCATTTCTGGTAAACGAAGAGAATTTTGGGCTCAAATAATTTTACACAGTTCAAGAACCCAACGCAATTCTCACTATTAACTAAAGAGCATTTATGTAAGAGGAGCTGTGGTTTGTATCTGTTTCATAAGCAGAGTAGAACGACTTATGGTCCATATGAGTAGGAAACCCAGTTCTTTTTTTCCGGGCATGCTCATGGTCCTTGCTGTAGTGGAGACGCTGGAAAGAAGATCTTGCTTCTTGTGTTAAAACAGAGGGTATATCATGGATGAGAAAACTGGTCTGAATTGCCCTTCAGAAACGGAGTTAAACCCCAGGATTTGTGTCTTCCTACAAGAAAGAGTTCAATTATGATAAACCCAGTGAATTTTGATCTCAAATGATTTTACACAGTTCACGAAACCAACTCGATTCTCAATATTAACTAAAGAGCATTTATGTAAGAGGAGCTGTGGTTTGTATCGGTTTCATAAGCAGAGTTGAACTACATATGATCCGTTTGAGTAGGAAACACAGTTCTTTTATTCTGGGCAGGCTCATATTTCTTGCTGTATTAGAGACACTGGAAAGAAGAGCATGCTTCTTGTATTAAAACGTAGTGTGTTTCATGAATTAGAACACCTGTGTGAATTTCTCTTGAGAAACGGAGTTAAACCCCAGGATCTGTGTCTTCTTACAAGAAAGAGTTCATTTCTAGTAAACAAAGTGAATTTTGGGCTCAAATGATTTTCCACAGTTCACGAACCCAACGCGATTCTCACTATTAACTAAAGAGAATTTACATAAGAGGAACTGTGGCTTGTATTAGTTTCATAAGCAGAGCTGAACTAATTATGGTCTGTATGTGTAGGAAACACAGTTCTGTTTTTCTTGGCATGCTCATGGTTCTTGCTCTATTGGAGAAGCTGGAATGAAGAGGTTTTTCTTGCGTTAAAACAGAATTTGTTTCATGGATGAGAACACTGGTCTGAATTTCCCTTCAGAAACTGAGTTGAACCCTAGGATCTGTGTCTTCCTACAAGCAAGTGTTCATTACTGGTAAACCCAGTGAATTTTGAGCTCAAATGATTTTACACAGTTCAAGAACCCAATGCAATTCTCACTATTAACTAAAGAGCATTTATATAAGAGGAGCTGTGGTTTGTATCAGTTTTATAAGCAGAGTTGAACTACATATGGTCTGTATGAGTAAGAAACCCAGTTCTTTTTTTTGGGCATGCTCATGGTTCTTGCTGTATTGGAGACACTTGAAAGAAGAGGATGATTCTTACGTTAAAACAGCATGTGTTTCATGGATGAGATCACTGGACTGAATTTCCCTTCATACACGGAGTTAAACCCCAGGATCTGTGTCATCCTACAACAAAGAGTTCATTTCTGGTAAACCAAGTGAATTTTGGGCTCAAATGATTTGACATAGTTCACGAAACCAACGCGATTCTCACTATTCACTAAAGAGAATTTACATAAGAGGAGCTGTAGTTTGTATCAGTTTCATAAGCAGAATTGAACTACATATGGTCTGTATGAGTAAGAAACCCAGTTATTTCTTTCTGGGCAGGCTCATATTTAATGCTGTATTAGAGACACTGTAAAGAAGAGCGTGCTTCTTGAGTTCAAAAGATGTGTGTTTCATGAATGAGAACACTGGTATGAATTTACCTTGAGAAAAGGAGTTAAACCACAGGATCTGTGTCTTCCTACAAGAAAGAGTTCATTTCTGGTAAACCAAGTGAATTTTGGACTCAAATGATTTCACACAGTTCAAGAACCCAACTCAATTCTCACTATTAACTAAAGAGCTTTTATGTAAGAGGAGTTGTGGTTTGTATCAGTTTCATAAGCAGAATTGAACTACATATGGTCCATATGAGTAGGAAACCCAGTTCTTTTTTTCTGGCATGCTCATGGTTCTTGCTGTATTTGAGACGCTGGAAAGAAGAGTACGATTCTTGGGTTAAAACAGCATGTGTTTCATGGATGAGAACACTGGTTGAATTCCCCTTCAAAAACGGAGTTAAACCCCAGGATATGTGTCTTCCTACAAGCAAGAGTTCATTTCTGGTAAATCCAGTGAATTTTTTGATCAAATGATTTTACACAGTTCATGAACCCAATGCGATTCTCACTATTAACTAAAGAGAATTTACATAAGAGGAGCTGTGGTTTGTATCAGTTTCATAAGCAGATTTGAACTAATTATGGTCTGTATGAGTAGGAAACACAGTTTTTTTTTTCTTTGGCATGCTCATGGTTCTTGCTGTATTAGAGACGCTGGAAAGAAGAGGATGCTTCTTGTGTAAAAACAGCATCTGTTTCATGGATGAGAATACTGGTATGAATTTCCCTTCAGAAATGGAGTTAAACCCCAGAATCTCTGACTTCCTACAAGAAAGAGTTCATTTCGGGTAAACCAAGTGATTTTTGGGCTCAAATGATTTTACCCATTTCAAGAACCCAACACAATTCTCACTAATAACTAAAGAGCATTTGTGTAAGAGGAGTTGTGGTTTGTATCAGTTTCATAAGCAGAGTTGAACTACATAAGGTCCATATGAGTAGGAAACAAAGTTCTATTTTTCTGGGCATACTCATGGTTCTTGATGTATTGGAGATTCTGGAAAGAAGAGCATGCCTCTTCCGTTAAAACAGAGTGTGATTCATGGATGACAACTCTGGTCGGAATTTCCCTTCAAAAACGGAGTTAAAGCCCAGGATCTGTGTCTTCCTTCAAGCAAGAGTTCATTTCTGTTAAACACAGTGAATTTTGAGCTCAAATGATTTTCCACGGTTCAAGAACCCAACACAATTCTCACTATTAACTAAAGAGCATTTACGTACGAAAAACAGTGGTTTGTATCAGTTTCATAAGCAGAGTTGAACTACATAAGGTCCTTATGAGTAAGAAACCCAGTTAATATTTTTCTGGGCATGCTCATTGTTCTTGCTGTATTGGAGACGCTGGGAAGAAAAGGATGCTTCTTGCCTTAAACAGCATGTGTTTCATGGATGAGAACACTGTTCTGAATTTCCCTTCAGAAACGGAGTTAAACCCCAGGATCTGTGTCTTCCTACAAGTAAGAGTTCATTTCTGGTAAAGCAAGTGAATTTTGGGATCAAAAGACTTTACACAGTTCAAGAACCCAACACAATTCTCACTATTAACTGAAGAGCTTTTATGTAAGAGGAGCTGTGGTTTGTATCAGTTTCATAAGCAGATTTGAACTACATATGGTCCATATGAGTAGGAAACACAGTTTTTTTTTTTTCGGGTCATGCTCATGGTTCTTGCTGTATTGTACACACTTTAAAGAAGAGGATGATTCTTGCGTTAAAACAGCATGTGTTCCATGGATGAGAACACTGCTCTGTATTGCCCTTCAGAAACGGAGTTAAATCCCAGGATCAGTGTCTTCCTAAAAGCAACAGTTCATTTCAGATAATAAATGTGCATTTTGGGCTCAATAGATTTTACACAGTTCACAAACCCAACGCGATTCTCACTATTAACTAAAGAGAATTTGCATAAGAGGAACTTTGGTTTGTATCAGTTTCATAAACAGAGTTGAAATAATTATGGTCTCTATGTGTCGGAATCCCAGTTCTTTTTTTCTGGGTATGCTCATGGCTCTTGCTGTATTGGAGACGCTGGAAAGAAGAGGATGATTCTGCGTTAAAATAGCATGTGTTTCATGGATGAGGACACTGGTCTGAATTTCCCTGCAGAAAAGGAGTTAAACCCCAGGATCTGTTCTTCCTACAAGAAAGAGTTCGTTTCTGTAAACCAAGTGAATTTTGGGCTCAAATGATTTTACACAGTTCATGAAACAAACATGATTCTCCCTATTAACTAAAGAACATTTATGTAAGTGGAGCTGTGGATTGTATCTGGTTCATAAGCGGAGTTGAAGTAATTATGGTCTGTATGAGAAGAAAACACAGTCCTTTTTTTCTGGGCAGGCTCATATTTCTTGGTGTATTATATATACTGGAAAGTATTGCAATCTTCTTGGTTAAACACAGCATGTGTTTCATGGATGAGAACACTGGTCTGAATTTCCCTTCAGAAACGGAGATAAACCCCAGGATCTGTGTCTTCCTACAAGCAAGAGTTCTTTTCTGGTAAACCCAGTGAATTTTGGGCTCAAATGATTTTACACAGTTCACGAAACCAACACGATACTCACTATTAACTAAAGAGCATTTATGTAAGAGGAGCTGTGGTTTGTATCAGGTTCATAAGCGGAGTTGAAGTAATTATGGTCTTTATGAGAAGGAAACACAGTCCTTTTTTTCTGGGCAGGCTCATATTTCTTGGTGTATTAGATATACTGGAAAGTATTGCAATCTTCTTGGTTAAAAACAGCATGTGTTTCATGGATGAGAACACTGGTCTGAATATCCCTTCAGAAACGGAGTTAAACCCCAGGATCTGTGTCTTCCTACAAGTAAGAGTTCATTTCTGGTAAGCCCTTTGAATTTTGAGCTCAAATGATTTTACACAGTTCAGGAACCCAACACAATTCTCACTATTAACTAAAGAATATTTATGTAAGAGGAGCTGTGGTTGTATGGGTTTCATAAGCAGAGTTGAACTGCATATGATCCATTTGAGTAGGAAACACAATTCTTTTTTTCAAGGCAGGCTCATATTACTTGCTGTAGTGGAGACGCTGGAAAGAAGAGGATACTTCTTGCATTAAAACAGCATGTGTTTTATGGATGAGAACACTGGTCTGAATTTCCCTTCAGAAACGGAGTTAAACCATAGGATCAGTGTCTTCCTAAAAGCAAGAGTTCATTTCGGATAAACCCAGGGAATTTAGAGCTCAAATGATTTTACACAGTTCAAGAACCCAACACAATTCTCACTATTAACTAAAGAACATTTATGTAAGAGGAGCTGTGGTTTGAATCAGTTTCATAAGCAAAGTTGAACTACATATGGTCCTTATGAGTAGGAAACACAGTTCTTTTTTTCTGGGGAGGCTCATATTTCTTGCTGTATTAGTGACACTGGAAAGAATTGCACTCTTCTTGCGTTAAAACAGCATGTGTTTCTTGGATGAGAACATTGGTCTTAATTTCCCTTCTGATACGGAGTTCAACCCCAGGATCTGTGTCTTCCTACAACAAAGAGTTCATTTCTGGTAAAGCAAGTGAATTTTGGGATCAAAAGACTTTACACAGTTCAAGAACCCAACACAATTCTCACAATTAACTGAAGAGCTTTTATGTAAGAGGAGCTGTGGTTTTTATCAGTTTCATAAGCAGAGTTGAGCTACATATGGTCCATATGAGTAGGAAACCCAGTTTTTTTTTTTTTTTTTCGGGTCATGCTCATGGTTCTTGCTTTATTGTCCACGCTGGACAGAAGAGGATGATTCTTGCATTAAAACAGCATGTGTTCCATGGATGAGAACACTGATCTGTATTGCCCTTCGGAAACGGAGTTAAATCCCAGTATCAATGTCTTCCTAAAAGCAACAGTTCATTTCAGATAATAAATGTGAATTTTGGGCTCAATAGATTTTACACAGTTCACAAACCCAACGCGATTCTCACTATTAACTAAAGAGAATTTACATAAGAGGAACTTTGCTTTGTATCAGTTTCATAAACAGAGTTGAAATAATTATGGTCTCTATGTGTCAGAATCCCAGTTCTTTTTTTCTGGGCATGCTCATGGTTCTTGCTGTATTGGAGACGCTGGAAAGAAGAGGATGATTCTGCATTAAAACAGCATGTGTTTCATGGATGAGAACACTGGTCAGAATTTCCTTGCAGAAATGGAGTTAAACCCCAGGATCTGTGTCTTCCTACAAGAAAGAGTTCGTTTCTAGTAAACTAAGTGAATTTTGGGCTCAAATGATTTTACACAATTCATGAAACCAACATGATTCACCCTATTAACTAAAGAACATTTATTTAAGTGGAGCTGTGGATTGTATCTGGTTCATAAGCGGAGTTGAAGTAATTATGGTCTGTATGAGAAGGAAACACAGTCCTTTTTTTCTGGGCAGGCTCATATTTCTTGGTGTATTAGATATACTGGAAAGTATTGCAATCTTCTTGGTTAAAAACAGCATGTGTTTCATGGATGAGAACACCGGTCTGAATTTCCCTTCAGAAACGTAGATAAACCCCAGGATCTGTGTCTTCCTACAAGCAAGAGTTCATTTCTGGTAAACCCAGTGAATTTAGGGCTCAAATGATTTTACACAGTTCACGAAACCAACACGATACTAACTATTAACTAAAGAGCATTTATGTAAGAGGAGCTTTGGTTTGTATCAGGTTCATAAGCGGAGTTGAAGTAATTATGGTCTGTATGAGAAGGAAACACAGTCCTTTTTTTCTGGGCAGGCTCATATTTCTTGGTGTATTAGATATACTGGAAATTATTGCAATCTTCTTGGTTAAAAACAGCATGTGTTTCATGGATGAGAACACTGGTCTGAATATCCCTTCAGAAACGGAGTTAAACCCCAGGATCTGTGTCTTCCTTCAAGTAAGAGTTCATTTCTGGTAAACCCTTTGAATTTTGAGCTCAAATGATTTTACACAGTTCAGGAACCCAACACAATTCTCACTATTAACTAAAGAATATTTATGTAAGAGGAGCTGTGGTTGTATGGGTTTCATAAGCAGAGTTGAACTGCATATGATCCATTTGAGTAGGAAACACAATTCTTTTTTTCAAGGCAGGCTCATATTTCTTGCTGTAGTGGAGACGCTGGAAAGAAGAGGATGCTTCTTGCATTAAAACAGCATGTGTTTTATGGATGAGAACACTGGTCTGAATTTCCCTTCAGATACGGAATTAAACCCCAGGATCAGTGTCTTCCTAAAAGCAACAATTCATTTCAGATAATCAATGTGAATTTTGGGCTCAAAATATTTTACACAGTTCACGAACCCAACGCGATTCACACTATTAACTAAAGAGAATTTACATAAGAGGAACTGTGGTTTGTATCAGTTTCATAAACAGAGTTGAAATAATTATGGTCTGTATGTGTCAGAAACACAGTTCTTTTTCTCTGGGCATTCTCATGGTTCTTGCTGTATTGGAGACGCTGGAAAGAAGAGGATGCTTCTTGCGTTAAAACAGCATGTGTTTCATGGATGAGAACACTGGTCTGAATTTCCCTTCAGAAACGGAGTTAAACCATAGGATCAGTGTCTTCCTAAAAGCAAGAGTTCATTTCGGATAAACCCAGGGAATTTAGAGCTCAAATGATTTTTCACAGTTCAAGAACCCAACACAATTCTCACTATTAACTAAAGAAAATTTATGTAAGAGGAGCTGTGGTTTGTATCAGTTTCATAAGCAAAGTTGAACTACATATGGTCCTTATGAGTAGGAAACACAGTTCTTTTTTTCTGGGGAGGCTCATATTTCTTGCTGTATTAGTGACACTGGAAAGAATTGCACTCTTCTTGCGTTAAAACAGCATGTGTTTCTTGGATGAGAACACTGGTCTTAATTTCCCTTCTGATACGGAGTTCAACCCCAGGATCTGTGTCTTCCTACAACAAAGAGTTCATTTCTGGTAAAGCAAGTGAATTTTGGGATCAAAAGACTTTACACAGTTCAAGAACCCAAAACAATTCTCACTATTAACTGAAGAGCTTTTATGTAAGAGGAGGTGTGGTTTGTATCAGTTTCATAAGCAGAGTTGAACTACATATGGTCCATATGAGTAGGAAACCCAGTTTTTTTTTTTTTTCGGGTCATGCTCATGGTTCTTGCTGTATTGTACACACTGGAAACAAGAGGATGATTCTTGCGTTAAAACAGCATGTGTTCCATGGATGAGAACACTGATCTGTATTGCCCTTCAGAAAAGGAGTTAAATCCCAGTATCAGTGTCTTCCTAAAAGCAACAGTTCATTTCAGATAATAAATGTGAATTTTGGGCTCAATAGATTTCACACAGTTCACAAACCCAACGCGATTCTCACTATTAACTAAAGAGAATTTACATAAGAGGAACTTTGGTTTGTATCAGTTTCATGAACAGAGTTGAAATAATTATGGTCTCTATGTGTCAGAATCCCAGTTCTTTTTTTCTGGGCATGCTCATGGTTCTTGCTGTATTGGAGACGCTGGAAAGAAGAGGATGATTCTGCATTAAAACAGCATGTGTTTCATGGATGAGAACACTGGTCTGAATTTCCCTTCAGAAACGTAGATAAACCCCAGGATCTGTGTCTTCCTACAAGCAAGAGTTCATTTCTGGTAAACCCAGTGAATTTAGGGCTCAAATGATTTTACACAGTTCACGAAACCAACACGATACTCACTATTAACTAAACAACATTTATGTAAGAGGAGCTGTGGTTTGTATCAGGTTCATAAGCGGAGTTGAAGTAATTATGGTCTGTATGAGAAGGAAACACAGTCCTTTTTTTCTGGGCAGGCTCATATTTCTTGGTGTATTAGATATACTGGAAAGTATTGCAATCTTCTTGGTTAAAAACAGCATGTGTTTCATGGATGAGAACACTGGTCTGAATTTCCCTTCAGAAACGTAGATAAACCCCAGGATCTGTGTCTTCCTACAAGCAAGAGTTCATTTCTGGTAAACCATGTGAATTTTGCATTCAAAAGATTTTACACAGTTCACGAACCCAACTCGATTCCCACTATTAACTAAAGAGCATTTATGTAAGAGAAGCTGTGTTATGTATCAGATTCATAAGCAGAGTTGAAATACTATGAACCGTTTGAGTAGGAAACACAGTTCTTTTTGTATGAGCAGGCTCATATTTGTTGCTGTATTAGAGACACAGGAAAGAAGAGCATGCTCGTTGCGTTAAAAAGTACAATGTTTCATGAATGAGAACACTGGTCTGAATTTCCCTTCAGAAACGGAGTTAAACCCCAGGTTCTGTGTCTTCCTACAAGCAAGAGTTCATTTCTGGCAATCCCAGTGAATTTTGAGCTCAAAAGATTTAACACAGTTCAAGAACCCTACGCAAATTTCACTATTAACTAAAGAGCATTTATGTAAGATGAGCTGTGGTTTGTATTGGTTTCATAAGCAGAGTTGAAATACATATGATCTGTTTGAGTAGGAAACACAGTTCTTTTTTTCTGGGCAGGCTCATTTGTCTTGCTCTATTAGAGAAACTGGAAAGAATTGCACTCTTGTTGCGTTAAAACATCATGTGTTTCATGGATAGGAACACTGGTCTGAATTTCCCTTCAGAAAAGGAGATAAAAACCAGGATCTGTGTCTTTCTACAAGAAGGAGTTCTTTTCTGGTAAACCAAGTGCATTTTGGGTTCAAAAGATTTTACACAGTTCAAGAAACCAACGCAATTCTCACTATTAACTAAAGAGCATTTATGTAAGAGGAGCTGCAGTTTGTATCTGTTTCAAAAGCAGAGTTAAAATACATATGATCCGTTTGAGTAGGAAACAGAGTTCTTTCTTCTGGGCATACTCATGGTTCTTGCTGTATTGGAGACTCTGGAAAGAAGAGCTTGCTTCTTGCGTTAAAACAGAGTGTATTTCATGGATGAGAACTCTGGTCTGAATTTCCCTTCAGAAACGGAGTTAATCCCCAGGATCTGTGTCTTACTACAAGCAAGAGATCATTTCTGGTAAACCCAGTGAATTTTGGGCTCAAATGATTTTACACAGTTCACGAACCCACCTCGATTCTCACTATTAACAAAAGAGCATTTATGTAAGAGGAGCTGTGGTTTGTATCAGTTTCATAAGCAAAGTTGAACTACATATGGTCCGTATGAGTAGGAAACACAGTTCTTTTATTCTGGGAATGCTCATGGTTCTTGCTGTATTGGAGACTCTGGAAAGAAGAGCTTGCTTCTTGCGATAAAACAGAGTGTATTTCATGGATGAGAACTCTGGTCTGAATTTCCCTTCAGAAACGGAGTTAATCCTCAGGATCGGTGTCTTACTACAAGCAAGAGATCATTTCTGGTAATCCCAGTGAATTTTGTGCTCAAATGATTTTACACAGTTCATGAAACCAATTTGATTCTCAATATTAACTAAATAGCCTTTATGTAAGAGGTGCTGTGGTTTGTATCGGTTTCATAAGCAGAGTTGAAATACATATGATCTGTTTGAGTAGGAAACACAGTTCTTTTTTTCTGGGCAGGCTCATTTTTCTTGCTCTATTAGAGACACTGGAAAGAATTGCACTCATCTTGTGTAAAAACAGCATGTGTTTCATGGATAGGAACAGTGGTCTGAATTTCCCTTCAGAAACGGAGTTAAACCCCAGGATCTGTGTTTTCCTACAAGCAAGAGTTCATTTCTGGTAAACCAAGTGAATTTTGAGCTTAAATCATTTTACACAGTTCAAGAACCCAACACAATTCTCATTATTAACTAAAGAGCATTTATGTACAAGGAACAGTGTTTTGTATCATTTTCATAAGCAGAGTTGAACTTCATATGGTCTGTATGAGTAAGAAACCCAGTTATTTTTTGCTGGACATGCTTATGGTTCTTGCTGTATTGGAGACACTGGAAAGAAGGGGATGCTTGTTGCGTTAAAACAGCATGTGTTTCATGGATGAGAACACTGGTATGAATTTCCCTTCAGACACGGAGTTAAACCCCAGGATCTCTGTCTTCCTACAAGCAAGAGTTCATTTCTGGTAAACCCAGTGAATTTTGGGCTGAAATGATTTTACACAGTTCATGAACCCAATGTGATTCTCACTATTAAGTAAAGAGAATTTACATAAGAGGAGCTGCGGTTTGTATCAGTTACATAAGCAGAGTTGAACTACATATGGTCCATATGAGTAGGAAACCCAATTCTTTTTTTCTGGGCATGCTCATGGTTCTTGCTGTATTGGAGACGCTGGAAAGAAGAGGATGATTCTTGCATTAAAACAGCATGTGTTTCATGAATGAGAACACTGGTCTGAATTTCACTTCAGAAACTGAGTTAAACCCCAGGATCTGGGTCTTCCTACAAGCAAGTGTTCATTTCTGGTAAACCAAGTGAATTTTGGGCTCAAATGATATTACACAGGTCAGGAACCCAACTCAATTCTCACTATTAAATAAAGACCTTTTATTTAAGAAGAGCGGTGGTTTGTATCGGTTTCATAAGCAGAGTTGAAATACATATGATCTGTTTGAGTAGGAAACACAGTTCTTTTTTTCTGGGCAGGCTCATTTTTCTTACTCTATTAGAGACACTGGAAAGAATTGCACTCTTCTTGCGTTAAAACAGCATGTGTTTCATGGATAGGAACACTGGTCTGAATTTCCCTTCAGAAACGGAGTTAAACCCCAGGATCTGTGTCTTCCTACAAGCAAGAGTTCATTTCTGGTTAACCCAGTGAATTTTGGGCTCAAATGATTTTACACAGTTCACGAACCCACCTCGATTCTCACTATTAACTAAAGAGCATTTATGTAAGTGGAGCTGTGGTTTTTATCGGATTCATAAGGATAGGTGAACTATATATGATCCGTTTGAGTAGGAAAGACAGTTCTTTTTGTCTGGGCTGGCTCATATTTCTTGCTGTATTAGAGACACTGGAAAGAAGAGCATGGTTCTTGCCTTAAACCAGGGTGTGTTTCATGAATGAGAACACTGGTCTGAATTTCCCTTCAGAAACGTAGTTAAACCCCAGGGTCTGTGTCTTCCTAAATGAAAGAATTTATTTCTGGTAAACACAGTGAATTTTGGGCTCAAATGATTTTACACAGTTCAAGAACCCAACTCAATTCTCACTATTAACTAAAGAGCATTTATGTAAGAGGAGCTGTGGTTTGTATCAGTTTTATAAGCATAGATGAACAACATATGGTCCGTATGAGTAGGAAACCCAGTTCTTTTTTTCTGGGCATGCTCATGTTTCTTGCTGTATTGGAGACGCTGGAAAGAACAGGATGCTTCTTGCGTTAAAACAGCATGTGTTTCATGGATGAGAACACTGGTCTGTATTGCCCTTCAGAAACAGAGTTAAACCCAGGATCTGTGCCATTGTACAAGAAAGAGTTCATTTCTGGTAAACCAAGTGAATTTTGGGCTCAAATGATTTTACACAGTTCAGGAACCCACGCAATTCTCACTATTAACTAAAAATCATTTATGTAAGAGGAGC
This sequence comes from Onychomys arenicola, assembly GCA_949786405.1. Taxonomy (NCBI): domain Eukaryota; kingdom Metazoa; phylum Chordata; class Mammalia; order Rodentia; family Cricetidae; genus Onychomys; species Onychomys arenicola. The sequence goes on from CATKUM010000035.1 coordinate 441,440, forward strand.
TGTGGTTTGTATCAGTTTCATAAGCAGAGTTGAACTACATATGGTCCGTATGAGTAGGAAACCCAGTTCTTTTTTTCTGGGCATGCTCATGATTCTTGCTGTATTGGAGAGGCTGGAAAGAAGAGGATGCTTCTTGTGTTAAAACAGAGTGTGTTTCATGGATGAGAACACTGGTTAGAATTTTCCTTCAGAAACAGAGTTAAACCCCAGGATCAGTGTCTTCCTAAAAGAAACAGTTCATTTCAGATAATCAATGTGAATTTTGGGCTCAAATGATTTTACACAGTTCACGAACCCAACGCGATTCTCACTATTAACTAAAGAGAATTTACATAAGAGGAACTGTGGTTCATATCAGTTTCATGAGCAGAGTTTAAATAATTATGGTCTGTATGTGTAGGAAACCCAGTTCTTTTTTTCTGGGCATGCTCATGATTCTTGCTGTATTGGAGACGCTGGAAAGAAGAGGATGCTTCTTGTGTTAAAACAGAGTGTGTTTCATGGATGAGAACACTGGTCTGAACTTCCCTTCAGAAACGGAGTTAAACCCCAGGATCTGTGTCTTCCTACAAGCAAGAGTTCATTTCTGGCAATCCCAGTGAATTTTGAGCTCAAAAGATTTAACACAGTTCAAGAACCCAACGCAATTTTCACTATTAACTAAAGAGCATTTATGTAAGAGGAGCTGTGGTTTGTATCAGTTTCTTAAGAAAAGTTGAACTACATATGGTCCGTATGAGTAGGAAACACAGTTCTTTTTTTCTGGGCATGCTCATGGTTCGGCTGTATTGGAGACACTGGAAAGAATTGCACTCTTCTTGCGTTAAAACAGCATGTGTTTCATGGATAGGAACACTGGTCTGAATTTCCCTTCAGAAACGGAGTTAAACCTCAGGATCTGTGTCTTCCTACAAGAAGGAGTTCCTTTCTGGTAAACCAAGTTCATTTTGGGTTCAAAAGATTTTACACAGTTCAAGAAACCAACGCAATTCTCACTATTAACAAAAGAGCATTTATGTAAGAGGAGCTGTGGTTTGCATCAGTTTCATAAGCAGATTTGAACTACATATGATCCGTTTGTGTGGGAAACACCGTTCTTTTTTTCTGGGCAGGCTCATATTTCTTGTTGTATTAGAGAAACTAGAAATAATTGCACGCTTCTTGCGTTAAAACAGCATGTGTTTCATGGATGAGAACACTGGCCTGAATTTCCCTTCAGAAACGGAGTTAAACCCCAGGATCTTTGTGTTCCTACAAGAAAGAGTTCATTTCTGGTAATCCCAGTGAATTTTGAGCTCAAAAGATTTTACACAGTTCAAGAACCCAACGCAATTTTCACTATTAACTAAAGAGCTTTTATGTAAGAGGAGCTGTGGTTTGTATCAGTTTCATAAGCAGAGTTGAACTACATATGGTCTGTATGAGTAAGAAACCCAGTTCTTTTTTTCTGGACATGCTTATGGTTCTTGCTGTATTGGAGACACTGGAAAGAAGAGGATGCTTTTTGCGTTAAAACAGCATGTGTTTCATGGATGAGAACACTGGTCTGTATTGCCCGTCAGAAACGGAGTTATACCCTATGTTCTGTGTCTTCCTAAATTCAAGAGTTCATTTCTGGTAAACTCATTGAATTTTGGGCTCAAATGATTTTAACAGTTCACCAACCCAACTCGATTCCCACTATTAACTAAAGAGCATTTACGTAAGAGGAGCTGTGGTATGTATCGGATTCATAAGCAGAGTTGAAATACTATGATCCGTTTGAGTAGGAAACAGTTCTTTTTGTATGGGCAGGCTCATATTTGTTGCTGTATTAGAGATACTGGAAAAAAGAGCATGCATCTTGCGTTAAGAAGTACTGTGTTTCATGAATGAGAACACTGGTATGAATTTCCCTTCAGAAACGGAGTTAAACCCCAGGATCTCTGTCTTCCTACAAGCAAGAGTACATTTCTGGTAAACCCAGTGAATTTTGGGCTGAAATGATTTTACACAGTTCATGAACCCAACGTGATTCTCACTATTAAGTAAAGAGAATTTAAATAAGAGGAGCTGCGGTTTGTATGAGTTTCATAAGCAGAGTTGAACTACATATGATCCATATGAGTAGGAAATCCAGTCCTTTCTTCTGGGCATGCTAATGGTTCTTGCTGTATTGGAGACGCTGGAAAGAAGAGGATGATTCTTGCGTTAAAACAGCATGTGTTTCATGGATGAGAACACTGGTTTGAATTTTCCTTCAGAAACAGAGTTAAACCCCAGGATCAGTGTCTTCCTAAAAGAAACAGTTCATTTCAGATAATCAATGTGAATTTTGGGCTCAAATGATTTTACACAGTTCACGAACCCAACGCGATTCTCACTATTAACTAAAGAGAATTTACATAAGAGGATCTGTGATTCATATCAGTTTCATGAGCAGAGTTTAAATAATTATGGTCTGTATGTGTAGGAAACCCAGTTCTTTTTTTCTGGGCATGCTCATGATTCTTGCTGTATTGGAGACGCTGGAAAGAAGAGGATGCTTCTTGTGTTAAAACAGAGTGTGTTTCATGGATGAGAACACTGGTCTGAACTTCCCTTCAGAAACGGAGTTAAACCCCAGGATCTGTGTCTTCCTACAAGCAAGAGTTCATTTCTGGCAATCCCAGTGAATTTTGAGCTCAAAAGATTTAACACAGTTCAAGAACCCAACGCAATTTTCACTATTAACTAAAGAGCATTTATGTAAGAGGAGCTGTGGTTTGTATCAGTTTCTTAAGAAAAGTTGAACTACATATGGTCCGTATGAGTAGGAAACACAGTTCTTTTTTTCTGGGCATGCTCATGGTTCTTGCTGTATTGGAGACACTGGAAAGAATTGCACTCTTCTTGCGTTAAAACAGCATGTGTTTCATGGATAGGAACACTGGTCTGAATTTCCCTTCAGAAACGGAGTTAAACCCCAGGATCTGTGTCTTCCTACAAGAAGGAGTTCCTTTCTGGTAAACCAAGTTCATTTTGGGTTCAAAAGATTTTACACAGTTCAAGAAAGGAACGCAATTCTCACTATTAACAAAAGAGCATTTATGTAAGAGGAGCTGTGGTTTGCATCAGTTTCATAAGCAGATTTGAACTACATATGATCCGTTTGTGTGGGAAACACAGTTCTTTTTTTCTGGGCAGGCTCATATTTCTTGTTGTATTAGAGAAACTAGAAATAATTGCACGCTTCTTGCGTTAAAACAGCATGTGTTTCATGGATGAGAACACTGTCCTGAATTTCCCATCAGAAACGGAGTTAAAGCCCAGGATCTTTGTGTTCCTACAAGAAAGAGTTCATTTCTGGTAATCTCAGTGAATTTTGAGCTCAAAAGATTTTACACAGTTCAAGAAACCAACGCAATTTTCACTATTAACTAAAGAGCATTTATGTAAGAGGAGCTGTGGTTTGTATCAGTTTCATAAGCAGAGTTGAACTACATATGGTCTGTATGAGTAAGAAACCCAGTTCTTTTTTTCTGGACATGCTTATGGTTCTTGCTGTATTGGAGACACTGGAAAGAAGAGGATGCTTTTTGCGTTAAAACAGCATGTGTTTCATGGATGAGAACACTGGTCTGTATTGCCCGTCAGAAACGGAGTTATACCCTATGTTCTGTGTCTTCCTACATTCAAGAGTTCATTTCTGGTAAACTCATTGAATTTTCGGCTCAAATGATTTTAACAGTTCACCAGCCCAACTCGATTCCCACTATTAACTAAAGAGCATTTACGTAAGAGGAGCTGTGGTATGTATCGGATTCATAAGCAGAGTTGAAATACTATGATCCGTTTGAGTAGGAAACAGTTCTTTTTGTATGGGCAGGCTCATATTTGTTGCTGTATTAGAGACACTGGAAAGAAGAGCATGCATCTTGCGTTAAAAAGTACTGTGTTTCATGAATGAGAACACTGGTATGAATTTCCCTTCAGAAACGGAGTTAAACCCCAGGATCTCTGTCTTCCTACAAGCAAGAGTACATTTCTGGTAAACCCAGTGAATTTTGGGCTGAAATGATTTTACACAGTTCATGAACCCAACGTGATTCTCACTATTAAGTAAAGAGAATTTACATAAGAGGAGCTGCGGTTTGTATCAGTTTCATAAGCAGAGTTGAACTACATATGATCCATATGAGTAGGAAATCCAGTCCTTTTTTCTGGGCATGCTAATGGTTCTTGCTGTATTGGAGACGCTGGAAAGAAGAGGATGATTCTTGCGTTAAAACAGCATGTGTTTCATGGATGAGAACACTGGTTTGAATTTCCCTTCAGAAACGGAGTTAAACCCCAGGAGCTGTGTCTTCCTACAACAAGAGTTCATTTATGGTAAACCCAGTGAATTTTGGGCTCAATGATTTTACACAGTTCACGAACCCACCTCAATTCTCACTATTAACTAAAGAGCATTTATGTAAGAGGAGCTGTGGTTTGCATTGGTTTCATAAGCAGAGTTGAAATACATATGATCCGTTTGAGTAGGAAACCCAGTTATTTTTCTGAGCAGGCTAATATTTCTTGCTGTATTAGACACACTGGAAAGAAGTGCATGCTTCTTGCGTTAAAAAGTAGTGTGTTTCATGAATGAGAACACTGGTATGAATTTCCCTTCTGAAATGGAGTTAAACCCCAGAATTTCTGTCTTCCTACAAGAAAGAGTTCATTTCTGGTAAACCAAGTGAATTTTGGGCACAAATGATATTACACAGTTCAAGAACCCAACTCAATTCTCAGTATTAACTAAAGAGCATTTATGTAAGAGGAGCTGTGGTTTGTCTCAGTTTCAAAAGCGGAGTTGAACTACATATGGTCCGTATGAGTAGGAAACCCAGTTAATTTTTTTCAGGGCATGCTCATTGTTCTTGCTGTATTGGAGACGCTGGACAGAAAAGGATGCTTCTTTCGTTAAAACAGCAAGTGTTTCATGGATGAGAACACTGGTCTGAATTTCCCTTCAGAAACGGAGTTAAACCCCAGGATCTGTGTTTTCCTACAAGCAAGAGTTCATTTCTGGTAAACCAAGTGAATTTTGGACACAAATGATTTTACACAGTTCAAGAACCCACGCAATTCTCACTATTAACAAAAAAGCATTTATGTAAGAGGAGCTGTGGTTTTTATCAGTTTCATAAGAAGAGTTGAACTACATATGGTCAGTATGAGTAGGAAACCCAGTTCATTTTTTTCCGGTCATGCTCATGGTTCTTGCTGTATTGGAGACGCTAGAAAGAAGAGGATGCTTCTTGTGTGAAAATAGCATGTGTTTCATGGATGAGAACAGTGGTTTGAATTTCCCTTCAGAAACGGAGTAAAACCCCAGGATCAGTGTCTTCCTAAAAGAAAGAGTTCATTTCAGATAATCAATGTGTATTTTGGGCTCAAATGATATTACACAGTTCACGAACCCAACGCGATTCTCACTAATAACTAAAGAGAATTTACATAAGAGGAACTGTGGTTCATATCTGTTTCATAAGCAGAGTTTAAATAATTATGGTCTGTGTGTGTAGGAAACCCAGTTCTTTTTTTCTGGGCATGCTCATGATTCTTGCTGTATTGGAGATGCTGGAAAAAGAGGATGCTTCTTGTGTTAAAACAGAGTGTGTTTCATGGATGAGAACACTGGTCTGAATTTCCCTTTAGAAACGGAGTTAAACCCCAGGATCTGTGTCTTCCTACAAGCAAGAGTTCATTTCTGGTAAACCCAGTGAATTTTGGCTCAAATGATTTTACACAGTTCACGAAACCAACACGATACTCACTATTAACTAAAGTGCATTTATGTATTAGGGGCTGTGGTTTGTATCAGGTTCATAAGTGGAGTATAAGTAATTATGGTCTGTATGAGAAGGAAACACAGTCCTTTTTTTTCTGGGCAGGCTCATATTTCTTGGTGTATTAGAGACACCGGAAATAATTGCACGCTTCTTGCGTTAAAACTGCATGTGTTTCATGGATGAGAACACTGGCCTGAATTTCCCTTCAGAAACGGAGTTAAACCCCAGGATCTGTGTCTTACTACAAGCAAGAGTTCATTTCTGGTGAACCAAGTGAATTTTGTGCTCAAATGATTTTACACAGTTCATGAAACCAATTCGATTCTCAATATTAACTAAAGAGCATTTATGTAAGAGGAGCTGTGATTTGTATTAGTTTCATAAGCAGAGTTCAACTACATATGGTCCGTATGAGTAGGAAACCCAGTTAATTTTTTTCAGGGCATGCTCATTGTTCTTGCTGTATTGGAGACACTGGAAAGAAAAGGATGCTTCTTTCGTTAAAACAGCAAGTGTTTCATGGATGAGAACACTGGTCTGAATTTCCCTTCAGAAACGGAGTTAAACCCCAGGATCTGTGTGTTCCTACAAGCAAGAGTTCATTTCTGGTAAACCAAGTGAATTTTGAACACAAATGATTTTACACAGTTCAAGAACCCACGCAATTCTCACTATTAACAAAAAAGCACTTATGTAAGAGGAGCTGTGGTTTGTATCAGTTTCATAAGAAGAGTTGAACTACATATGGTCAGTATGAGTAGGAAACCCAGTTCATTTTTTTCCGGTCATGCTCTTGGTTCTTGCTGTATTGGAGACGCTAGAAAGAAGAGGATGCTTCTTGTGTGAAAACAGCATGTGTTTCATGGATGAGAACACTGGTTTGAATTTCCCTTCAGGAACGGAGTTAAACCCCAGGATCAGTGTCTTCCTAAAAGAAAGAGTTCATTTCAGATAATCAATGTGTATTTTGGGCTCAAATGATTTTACACAGTTCACGAACCCAACGCGATTCTCACTATTAACTAAAGAGAATTTACATAAGAGGAACTGTGGTTCATATCTGTTTCATAAGCAGAGTTTAAATAATTATGGTCTGTGTGTGTAGGAAACCCAGTTCTTTTTTTCTGGGCATGCTCATGATTCTTGCTGTATTGGAGACGCTGGAAAGAAGAGGATGCTTCTTGTGTTAAAACAGAGTGTGTTTCATGGATGAGAACACTGGTCTGAATTTCCCTTTAGAAACGGAGTTAAACCCCAGGATCTGTGTCTTCCTACAAGCAAGAGTTCATTTCTGGTAAACCCAGTGAATTTTGTGCTCAAATGATTTTACACAGTTCATGAACCCGCCTCGATTCTCACTATGAACTAAAGAGCATTTATGTAAGAGGAGCTGTGGTTTGCATCAGTTTCATAAGCAGATTTGTACTAAATATGATCCGTTTCAGTGGGAAATACAGTTCTTTTTTTCTGGGCAGGCTCATATTTCTTTCTGTATTAGAGACAGTGGAAATAATTGCACGCTTCTTGGGTTAAAACAGCATGTGTTTCATGGATGAGAACACTGGCCTGAATTTCCCTTCAGAAACGGAGTTAAACCCCAGGATCTGTTTCTTCCTACAAGAAAGAGTTCATTTCTGGTAAACCAAGTGCATTTTGGGTTCAAAAGATTTTACACAGTTCAAGAAACCAACGCAATTCTCACTATTAACTAAAGAGCATTTATGAAAGAGGTGCTGCGGTGTATCGGTTTCAAAAGCAGAGTTGAAATACATATGATCCGTTTGAGTTGGAAACACAGTTCTTTTTTTCTGGGCATACTAATGGTTCTTGCTGTATTGGAGACGCTGGAAAGAAGAGGATGATTCTTGCGTTAAAACAGCATGTGTTTCATGGATGAGAACACTGGTCTGAATTTCACTTCAGAAATGGAGTTAAACCCCAGGATCTGTGTCTTCCAACAAGAAATAGTTCATTTCTGGTAAACCAAGTAAATTTTTGGCTCAAATGATATTACACAGTTCAAAACCAAGTCAATAATCACTATCAACTAAAGAGCTTTTATGTAAGAGGAGCTGTGGTTTGTATCAGTTTCATAAGCAGAGTTGAACTATATATGGTCCGTATGAGTAGGTTACCCAGTTCTTTTTTTCTGGGCAGGCTCATGGTTCTTGCTGTATTGGAGACGCTGGAAAGAAGTGGATGATTCTTGTGTTAAAACAGTATGTGTTTCATGGATGAGATCACTGCTCTGAATTTCCCTTCAGAAACGGAGTTAAACCACAGTATCTCTGTCTTCCTACAAACAAGAGTTCATTTATGGTAAACCAAGTGATTTTTGCGCTCAAATGATTTTACACAGTTCACTAACCCACCTCGATTCTCACTATTAACTAAAGAGCATTTATGTAAGAGGAGCTATGGTTTGCATTGGTTTCATAAGCAGAGTTGAAATACATATTATCCGTTTGAGTAGGAAACCCATTTCTTTTTTTCTGAGCGGGCTAATATTTCTTGCTGTATTAGACACACTGGAAAGAAGAGCATGCCTCTTGCGTTAAAAAGTAGTGTGTTTCATGAATGAGAACACTGGTATGACTTTCCCTTCTGAAATGGAGTGAAACCCCAGAATTTCTGTCTTCCTACAAGAAAGAGTTCATTTCTGGTAAACCAAGTGAATTTTGGGCACAAATGATATTACACAGGTCAAGAACCCAACTCAATTCTCACTATTAACTAAAGAGCATTTATGTAAGAGGAGCTGTGGTTTGTCTCAGTTTCATAAGCAGAGTTGAACTACATATGGTCCGTCTGAGTAGGAATCCCAGTTAATTTCTTTCCGGGAATGCTCATTGTTCTTGCTGAATTGGAGACGCTGGAAAGAAAAGGATGCTTCTTTCATTAAAACAGCAAGTGTTTCATGGATGAGAACACTGATCTGTATTTCCCTTCAGAAACGGAGTTAAACCCCAGGATCTGTGTTTTCCTACAAGCAAGAGTTCATTTCTGGTAAACCCCGTGAATTTTGAGCTTAAATGATTTTACACAATTAAAGAACCCAACACAATTCTCACTATTAACTAAAGAGCATTTATTTAAGAGGAGCTGTGGTTTGTATCAGTTTCATAAGCAGTGTTGAACTACATATGGTCCGTATGAGTAGGACACCCTGTTCATTTTTTCGGGGCATGCTCATGGTTCTTGCTGTATTGGAGACGCTGGAAAGGAGAGGATGCTTGTTGCCTTAAAACAGCATGTGTTTCGTGGATGAGAACACGAGTATGAATTTCCCTTCAGAAAAGGAGTTAAACCCTAGGATCTGTGTCTTCCTACAAGCAAGAGGTCATTTCTGGTAAACCCAGTGAATTTTGAGCTTAAATGATTTTACACAGTTCAAGAACCCAACACAATTCTCACTATTAACTAAAGAGCATTAATGTAGAGGAACAGTGGTTTGGATCAGTTTCATAAGCAGAGTTGAACTACATATGGTCCGTATGAGTACAAAACCCAGTTCTTTTTTTCTGGGCATGCTCATGGTTCTTGCTGTATTGGAGACGCTGGAAAGAAGAGGATGATTCTTGCGTTAAAACAGCATGTGTTTCATGGATGAGAACACTGGTTTGAATTTCCCTTCAGAAACGGAGTTAAACACCAGGATCTGTGTCTTCCTACAATCAAGAGTTCATTTCTGGTAAACCCAGTGATTTTGGTCTCAAATGATTTTACACAGTTCACCAAACCAACTCGATTCCCACTATTAACTAAAGAGCATTTATGTAAGAGGAGCTGTGGTTTGCATTGGTTTCATAAGCAGAGTTGAAATACATATTATCCGTTTGAGTAGGAAACCCATTTCTTTTTTTCTGAGCAGGCTAATATTTCTTGCTGTATTAGTCACACTGGAAAGATGAACATGCTTCTTGCGTTAAAAAGTAGTGTGTTTCAGGAATGAGAACACTGGTATGAATTTCCGTTCAGAATCGGAGTTAAACCCCAGGATCTCTGTCTTCCTACAAGCAAGAGTTCATTCTGGTAAACCCAGTGAATTTTGGGCTGAAATGATTTTACACAGTTCATGAACCCAATGTGATTCTCACTATTAAGTAAAGAGAATATACATAAGAGGAGCTGCGGTTTGTATCAGTTTCATAAGCAGAGTTGAACTACATATGGTCCATATGAGTAGGAAACCCAGTTCTTTTTTTCTGGGCATGCTCATTGTTCTTGCTGTATTGGAGACGCTGGAAAGAAGAGGATTCTGCTTGCCTTAAAACAGCATGTGTTTCATGGATGCGAACACTGGTCTGAATTTCACTTCAGAAACGGAGTTAAACCCCAGGATCTGTGTCTTCCTACTAGCAAGAGTTCATTTCTGGTAAACCCAGTGAATTTTGGGCTCAAATGATTTTACACAGTTCACGAACCCACCTCGATCCTCACTATTTTCTAAAGAGCATTTATGTAAGAGGAGCTGTGGTTTGAATCGGTTTCATAAGCAGATTTGAACTACATATGATCCGTTTGAGTGGGAAACACAGTTCTTTTATTCTGGGCATGCTCATGGTTCTTGCTGTATTGGAGACTCTGGAAAGCAGAGCTTGCTTCTTGCGTTAAAACAGAGTGTATTTCAAGGATGAGAACTCTGGTCTGAATTTCCCTTCAGAAACGGAGTTAATCCCCAGGATCTGTGTCTTACTACAAGCAAGAGTTCATTTCTGGTAAACCAAGTGAATTTTGGGCTCAAATAATATTACACAGTTCAGTAACCCTACTCAATAATCACTATCAACTAAAGAGCTTTTATGTAAGAGGAGCTGTGGTTTGTATCAGTTTCATAAGCAGAGTTGAACTACATATGGTCCGTATGAGTAGGAAACCCAGTTCTTTTTTTCTGGGCATACACATGGTTCTTGCTGTATTGGAGACGCTGGAAAAAAGAGGATGATTCTTGCGTTAAAACAGCATGTGTTTCATGGATGAGAACACTGGTCTGAATTTCACTTCAGAAACGGAGTTAAACCCCAGGACCTGTGTCTTCCATCAAGAAATAGTTCATTTCTGGTAAAACAAGTGAATTTTGGGCTCAAATGATTTTACACAGTTCAAGAAACCTACTCAATTCTCACTATTAACTGAAGAGCTTTTATGTATGAGGAGCTGTGGTTTGTATCAGTTTCATAAGCAAAGTTGATCTACATATGGTCCGTATGAGTAGGAAACACAGTTCTTTTATTCTGGGCATGCTCATGGTTCTTGCGGTATTGGAGACTCTGGAAAGCATAGCTTGCTTCTTGCGTTAAAACAGAGTGTATTTCTTGGATGAGAACTCTGGTCTGAATTTCCCTTCAGAAACGGAGTTAATCCCCAGGATCTGTGTCTTACTACAAGCAAGAGATCATTTCTGGTAAACCCAGTGAATTTTGGGCTCAAATGATTTTACACAGTTCATGAAACCAATTTGATTCTCAATATTAACTAAAGAGCATTTATGTAAGAGGAGCTGTGGTTTGCACTGGTTTCATAAGCAGAGTTGAACTACATATGGTCCATATGATTAGGAAACCCAGTTCTTTTTTTCTGGGCATGCTCATTGTTCTTGCTGTATTGGAGACACTGGAAAGAAGAGGATGATTCTTGCGTTAAAACAGCATGTGTTTCATGGATGAGAACACTGGTTTGAATTTCCCTTCAGAAACGGAGTTAAACCCCAGGATCTGTGTCGTCCTACAAGCAAGAGTTCATTTCAGGAAAACAAAGAGAATTTTGGGCTCAAATAATATTACACAGTTCAGTAACCCTACTCAATTATCATTATTAACTAAAGAGCTTTTATTTAAGAGGAGCTATGGTTTGTATCAGTTTCATAAGCAGAGTTGAACTACATATGGTTCGTATGAGTAGGAAACCCTGTTCATTTTTTCGGGGCATGCACATTGTTCTTGCTGTATTGGAGACGCTGGAAAGAAGAGGATGATTCTTGCGTTAAAACAGTATGTGTTACATGGATGAGATCACTGGTCTGTATTTCCCTTCAGAAACGGAGTTAAACCCCATGATCTGTGTCTTCCTACATGCAAGAGTTCCTTTATGGTAAACCCAGTGAATTTTGGGCTCAAATGATTTTACACAGTTCACGAACCCAACTCGATTCTCACTATTAATTAAAGAGCATTTATGTAAGAGGAGCTGTGGTTTGCATTGGTTTCATAAGCAGAGTTGAAATACATATTATCCGTTTGATTAGGAAACCCAGTTCTTTTTTTCTGAGCAGGCTAATATTTCTTGCTGTATTAGACACACTAGAAAGAAGAGCATGCTTCTTTCGTTAAAAAGTAGTGTGTTTCATGAATGAGAACACTGGTATGAATTTCCCTTCTGAAATGGAGTTAAACCCCAGAATTTCTGTCTTCCTTACAAGGAAGAGTTCATTTCTGATAAACCAAGTGAATTTTGGGCACAAATGATATTACACAGTTCAAGAACCCATCTCAATTCTCTCTATTAACTAAAGAGCATTTATGTAAGAGGAGCTGTGGTTTGTCTCAGTTTCATAAGCCGAGTTGAACTACATATGGTCCATATTAGTAAGAAACCCAGTTAAATTTTTTTCCGGGCGTGCTCACTGTTATTGCTGTATTGGAGATGCTGGAAAGAAAAGGATGCTTCTTTGGTTAAAACAGCAAGTGTTTCATGGATGAGAACACTGGTCTGAATTTCCCTTCAGAAACGGCGTTAAACCCCAGGATCTGTGTTTTCCTACAAGCGAGAGTTCATTTCTGGTAAACCAAGTGAATTTTGAGCTTAAATGATTTTACACAGTTCAATATCCCAACACAATTCTCACTATTAACTGAAGATCATTTATGTACGAGGAACAGTGTTTTGTATCAGTTTCATAATCAGAGTTGAACTACATATGGTCCATATGAGTAGGAAACCTAGTTCTTTTTTTCTGGCCATGCTCATGGTTCTTGCTGTATTGGAGACACTGGAAAGAAGAGGATGCTATTTGCGTTAAAACAGCATGTGTTTCATGGATGAGAACACTGGTCTGTATTGCCCTTCAGAAACGGAGTTAAACCCTATGTTCTGTTTCTTCCTACATTCAAGAGTTCATTTCTGGTAAACTCATTGAATTTTGGGCTCAAATGAATTTAAACAGTTCACGAAACAAACATGATTCTCACTATTTACTAAAGAACCTTTATGTAAGAGGAGCTGTGGTTTGTATCAGTTTCATAAGCAGAGTTGAACTACTTATGCTCCGTATGAGTAGGAAACCCAGTTCTTTTTTTCTGAGCAGGCTAATATTTCTTGCTGTATTAGACACACTAGAAAGAAGAGCATGCTTCTTGCGTTAAAAAGTAGTGTGTTTCATGAATGAGAACACTGGTATGAATTTCCCTTCTGAAATGGAGTTAAACCCCAGAATTTCTGTCTTCCTTACAAGGAAGAGTTCATTTCTGATAAACCAAGTGAATTTTGGGCACAAATGATATTACACAGTTCAAGAACCCATCTCAATTCTCTCTATTAACTAAAGAGCATTTATGTAAGAGGAGCTGTGGTTTGTCTCAGTTTCATAAGCCGAGTTGAACTACATATGGTCCATATTAGTAAGAAACCCAGTTAAATTTTTTTCCGGGCGTGCTCACTGTTATTGCTGTATTGGAGATGCTGGAAAGAAAAGGATGCTTCTTTGGTTAAAACAGCAAGTGTTTCATGGATGAGAACACTGGTCTGAATTTCCCTTCAGAAACGGCGTTAAACCCCAGGATCTGTGTTTTCCTACAAGCGAGAGTTCATTTCTGGTAAACCAAGTGAATTTTGAGCTTAAATGATTTTACACAGTTCAATATCCCAACACAATTCTCACTATTAACTGAAGATCATTTATGTACGAGGAACAGTGTTTTGTATCAGTTTCATAATCAGAGTTGAACTACATATGGTCCATATGAGTAGGAAACCTAGTTCTTTTTTTCTGGCCATGCTCATGGTTCTTGCTGTATTGGAGACACTGGAAAGAAGAGGATGCTATTTGCGTTAAAACAGCATGTGTTTCATGGATGAGAACACTGGTCTGTATTGCCCTTCAGAAACGGAGTTAAACCCTATGTTCTGTTTCTTCCTACATTCAAGAGTTCATTTCTGGTAAACTCATTGAATTTTGGGCTCAAATGAATTTAAACAGTTCACGAAACAAACATGATTCTCACTATTTACTAAAGAACCTTTATGTAAGAGGAGCTGTGGTTTGTATCAGTTTCATAAGCAGAGTTGAACTACTTATGCTCCGTATGAGTAGGAAACCCAGTTCTTTTTTTCTGGGCATGCTCATGGTTCTTGCTGTATTGGAGACGCTGGAAAGAAGAGGATGATTCTTGCGTTAAAACAGCATGTTTTTCATGGATGAGAACACTGGTTTGAATTTCCCTTCAGAATCGGAGTTAAACACCAGGATCTGTGTCTTCCTACAAGCAAGAGTTCATTTCTGGTAAACCCAGAGATTTATGGGCTCAAATGATTTTACACAGTTCACCAACCCAACTCGATTCCCACTATTAACTAAAGAGCATTTATGTAAGAGGAGCCGTGGTAGGTATCGGATTCATAAGCAGAGTTGAAATACTATGATCCGTTTGAGTAGGAAACACAGTTCTTTTTGTATGGGCAGGCTCATATTTCATGCTGTATTAGAGACACTGGAAAGAATAGCATGCATCTTGCGTTAAAAAGTATTGTGTTTCATGAATGAGAACACTGGTATGAATTTCCCTTCAGAAACGGAGTTAAACCCCAGGATCTCTGTCTTCCTACAAGCAAGAGTTCATTTCTGGTAAACCCAGTGAATTTTGGGCTGTAATGATTTTACACAGTTCATGAACCCAAAGTGATTCTCACTATTAAGTAAAGAGAATTTACATAAGATGAGCTGCGGTTTGTATCAGTTTCATAAGCAGAGTTGAACTACATATGGTCTGTATGAGTAGGAAACCCAGTTCATTTTTTCTGGGCATGCTCATGGTTCTTGCTGTATTGGAGACGCTGGAAAGAAGAGGATGATTCTTGCGTTAAAACAGTATGTGTTTCATGTATGAGAACACTGGTTTGAATTTCCCTTCATAAACGGAGTTAAACCCCAGGATCTGTGTCTTCCTACAAGCAAGAGTTCATTTCTGGTAATCCAAGTGAATTTTGGGCTCAAATGATATTACACAGTTCAGGAACCCAACTCAATTCTCACTATTAACTAAAGAGCTTTTCTTTAAGAAGAGCTGTGGTTTGTATCAGTTTCATAAGCAGAGTTGAACTACATATGGTCCGTATGAGTAGGAAACCCAGTTCATTTTTTCGGGGCATGCTCATGGTTCTTGCTGTATTGGAGACGCTGGAAAGAAGAGGATGCTTCTTGCGTTAAAACAGCATGTGTTTCATGGATGAGAACACTGGTTTGAATTTCCCTTCAGAAACGGAGTTAAACCCCAGGATCTGTGTCTTCCTACATTCAAGAGTTCATTTATGGTAAACCAATTGAATTTTGGGCTCAAATGATATTACACAGTTCAGGAACCCAACTCAATTCTCACTATTAACTAAAGAGCTTTTATTTAAGAGCAGCTGTGGTTTGTATCAGTTTCGTAAGCAGAGTTGAACTACATATGGTCCGTATGAGTAGGAAACCCTGTTCATTTTTTCTGGGCATGCTCATGGTTGATGCTGTATTGGAGACGCTGGAAAGAAGAAGATGCTGCTTGCGTTAAAACAGCATGTGTTTCATGGATGAGAACACTGGTCTGAATTTCCCTTCAGAAACCGAGTTAAACCCCAGGATCTGTGTCTTCCTACAAGCAAGAGTTCATTTCTGGTAAACCCAGTGAATTTTGGGCTCAAATGATTTTACACAGTTCACGAACCCACCTCGATTCTCACTATTAACTAAAGAGCATTTATGCAAGATGAGCTGTGGTTTGCATCGGTTTCATAAGCAGATTTGAACTACATATGATCCGTTTGAGTGGGAAATACAGTTCTTTTTTTCTGGGCAGGCTCATATTTCTTGCTGTTTTAGAGACAGTGGAAATAATTGCACGCTTCTTGCGTTAAAACAGCATGTGTTTCATGGATGTGAACACTGGTCTGAATTTCCTTTCAGAAACGGAGTTAAACCCCAGGATCTGTGTCTTCCTACAAGGAAGAGATCATTTTTGGTAAACCCAGTGAATTTTGTGCTCAAATGATTTTATGCAGTTCATGAAACCAATTCGATTCTCACTATTAACTAAAGAGCCTTTATGTAAGAGGAGCTGTGGTTTGTATCGGTTTCATAAGCAAAGTTGAAATACATATGATCTGCTTGAGTAGGAAACACAGTTCTTTTTTTCTGGGCAGGCTCATATTTCCTGCTCTATTAGAGACCCTGGAAAGATTTGCACACTTCTTGCGTAAAAACAGCATGTTTTTCATGGATAGGAACACTTGTCTGAATTTCCCTTCAGAAACGGAGATAAACTCCAGGATCTGTGTCTTCCTACAAGAAGGAGTTCTTTTCTGGTAAACCAAGTGCATTTTGGGTTCAAAAGATTTTACACAGTTCAAGAAACCAACGCAATTCTCACTATTAACTAAAGAGCATTTATGTAAGAGGAGCTGCGGTTTGTGTCGGTTTCAAAAGCAGAGTTGAAATACATATGATCCGTTTGAGTAGGAAACACAGTTCTTTTTTTCTGGGCATGCTCATGGTTCTCGTTGTATTGGAGATGCTGGAAAGAAGAGGATGATTCTTGCGTTAAAACAGCATGTGTTTCATGGATGAGAACACTGGTCTGAATTTCACTTCAGAAACGGAATTAAACCCCAGGATCTGTGTCTTCCAACAAGAAATAGTTCATTTCTGGTAAACCAAGTGAATTTTTGGCTCAAATGATATTACACAGTTCAAAACCCAACTCAATAATCACTATCAACTAAAGAGCTTTTATGTAAGAGGAGCTGTGGTTTGTCTCAGTTTCATAAGCAGAGTTGAACTACATATGTTCCGTTTGAGTAGGAAACCCAGTTCTTTTTTTCTGGGCATGCTCATGGTTCTTGCTGTATTGGAGACACTGGAAAGAAGAGGATGATTCTTGCGTTAAAACAGTATGTGTTTAATGGATGAGATCACTGGTCTGAATTTCCCTTCAGAAACGGAGTTAAACCCCAGGATCTGTGTCTTCCTACAAGCAAGAGTTCATTTCTGGTAAACCCAGTGATTTCTGGGCTCAAATGATTTTATACAATTCACCAACCCAACTCGATTCCCACTATTAACTAAAGAGCATTTATGTAAGAGGAGCTGTGGTGTGTATCGGATTCATAAGCAGAGTTGAAATACTATGATCCGTTTGAGTAGGAAACACAGTTCTTTTTGTATGGGCAGGCTCATATTTCTTGCTGTATTAGAGACACTGGAAAGAAGAGCATGCATCTTGCGTTAAAAAGTACTGTGTTTCATGAATGAGAACACTGGCCTGAATTTCCCTTCAGAAACGGAGTTAAACCCCAGGATCTCTGTCTTCCTACAAACAAGAGTTCATTTATGGTAAACCAAGTGAATTTTGGGCTCAAATGATTTTACACAGTTCACTAACCCACCTCGATTCTCACTATTAACTAAAGAGCATTTATGTAAGAGGAGCTGTTGTTTGCATTGGTTTCATAAGCAGAGTTGAAATACATATTATCCGTTTGAGTAGGAAACCCATTTCTTTTTTTCTGAGCAGGCTAATATTTCTTGCTGTATTAGACACACTGGAAAGAAGAGCATGCCTCTTGCGTTAAAAAGTAGTGTGTTTCATGAATGAGAACACTGGTATGAATTTCCCTTCAGAAACGGAGTTAAACCCCAGGATCTCTGTCTTCCTACAAGCAAGAGTTCATTTCTGGTAAACCCAGTGAATTTTGGGCTGTAATGATTTTACACAGTTCATGAACCCAAAGTGATTCTCACTATTAAGTAAAGAGAATTTACATAAGATGAGCTGCGGTTTGTATCAGTTTCATAAGCAGAGTTGAACTACATATGGTCTGTATGAGTAGGAAACCCAGTTCATTTTTTCTGGGCATGCTCATGGTTCTTGCTGTATTGGAGACGCTGGAAAGAAGAGGATGATTCTTGCGTTAAAACAGTATGTGTTTCATGTATGAGAACACTGGTTTGAATTTCCCTTCATAAACGGAGTTAAACCCCAGTATCTGTGTCTTCCTACAAGCAAGAGTTCATTTCTGGTAATCCAAGTGAATTTTGGGCTCAAATGATATTACACAGTTCAGGAACCCAACTCAATTCTCACTATTAACTAAAGAGCTTTTCTTTAAGAGGAGCTGTGGTTTGTATCAGTTTCATAAGCAGAGTTGAACTACATATGGTCCGTATGAGTAGGAAACCCAGTTCATTTTTTCGGGGCATGCTCATGGTTCTTGCTGTATTGGAGACGCTGGAAAGAAGAGGATGCTTCTTGCGTTAAAACAGCATGTGTTTCATGGATGAGAACACTGGTTTGAATTTCCCTTCAGAAACGGAGTTAAACCCCAGGATCTGTGTCTTCCTACATTCAAGAGTTCATTTATGGTAAACCAATTGAATTTTGGGCTCAAATGATATTACACAGTTCAGGAACCCAACTCAATTCTCACTATTAACTAAAGAGCTTTTATTTAAGAGCAGCTGTGGTTTGTATCAGTTTCGTAAGCAGAGTTGAACTACATATGGTCCGTATGAGTAGGAAACCCTGTTCATTTTTTCTGGGCATGCTCATGGTTGTTGCTGTATTGGAGACGCTGGAAAGAAGAAGATGCTGCTCGCGTTAAAACAGCATGTGTTTCATGGATGAGAACACTGGTCTGAATTTCCCTTCAGAAACGGAGTTAAACCCCAGGATCTGTGTCTTCCTACAAGCAAGAGTTCATTTCTGGTAAACCCAGTGAATTTTGGGCTCAAATGATTTTACACAGTTCACGAACCCACCTCGATTCTCACTATTAACTAAAGAGCATTTATGCAAGATGAGCTGTGGTTTGCATCGGTTTCATAAGCAGATTTGAACTACATATGATCCGTTTGAGTGGGAAATACAGTTCTTTTTTTCTTGGCAGGCTCATATTTCTTGCTGTATTAGAGACAGTGGAAATAATTGCACGCTTCTTGCGTTAAAACAGCATGTGTTTCATGGATGTGAACACTGGTCTGAATTTCCTTTCAGAAATGGCGTTAAACCCCAGGATCTGTGTCTTCCTACAAGGAAGAGATCATTTTTGGTAAACCCAGTGAATTTTGTGCTCAAATGATTTTACGCAGTTCATGAAACCGATTCGATTCTCACTATTAACTAAAGAGCCTTAATGTAAGAGGAGCTGTGGTTTGTATCGGTTTCATAAGCAAAGTTGAAATACATATGATCTGCTTGAGTAGGAAACACAGTTCTTTTTTTCTGGGCAGGCTCATATTTCCTGCTCTATTAGAGACCCTGGAAAGATTTGCACACTTCTTGCGTAAAAACAGCATGTTTTTCATGGATAGGAACACTTGTCTGAATTTCCCTTCAGAAACGGAGATAAACTCCAGGATCTGTGTCTTCCTACAAGAAGGAGTTCTTTTCTGGTAAACCAAGTGCATTTTGGGTTCAAAAGATTTTACACAGTTCAAGAAACCAACGCAATTCTCACTATTAACTAAAGAGCATTTATGTAAGAGGAGCTGCGGTTTGTGTCGGTTTCAAAAGCAGAGTTGAAATACATATGATCCGTTTGAGTAGGAAACACAGTTCTTTTTTTCTGGCATGCTCATGGTTCTCGTTGTATTGGAGATGCTGGAAAGAAGAGGATGATTCTTGCGTTAAAACAGCATGTGTTTCATGGATGAGAACACTGGTCTGAATTTCACTTCAGAAACGGAATTAAACCCCAGGATCTGTGTCTTCCAACAAGAAATAGTTCATTTCTGGTAAACCAAGTGAATTTTTGGCTCAAATGATATTACACAGTTCAAAACCCAACTCAATAATCACTATCAACTAAAGAGCTTTTATGTAAGAGGAGCTGTGGTTTGTCTCAGTTTCATAAGCAGAGTTGAACTACATATGTTCCGTTTGAGTAGGAAACCCAGTTCTTTTTTTCTGGGCATGCTCATGGTTCTTGCTGTATTGGAGACACTGGAAAGAAGAGGATGATTCTTGCGTTAAAACAGTATGTGTTTAATGGATGAGATCACTGGTCTGAATTTCCCTTCAGAAACGGAGTTAAACCCCAGGATCTGTGTCTTCCTACAAGCAAGAGTTCATTTCTGGTAAACCCAGTGATTTCTGGGCTCAAATGATTTTATACAATTCACCAACCCAACTCGATTCCCACTATTAACTAAAGAGCATTTATGTAAGAGGAGCTGTGGTATGTATCGGATTCATAAGCAGAGTTGAAATACTATGATCCGTTTGAGTAGGAAACACAGTTCTTTTTGTATGGGCAGGCTCATATTTCTTGCTGTATTAGAGACACTGGAAAGAAGAGCATGCATCTTGCGTTAAAAAGTACTGTGTTTCATGAATGAGAACACTGGCCTGAATTTCCCTTCAGAAACGGAGTTAAACCCCAGGATCTCTGTCTTCCTACAAACAAGAGTTCATTTATGGAAAAACAAATGAATTTTGGGCTCAAATGATTTTACACAGTTCACTAACCCACCTCGATTCTCACTATTAACTAAAGAGCATTTATGTAAGAGGAGCTGTTGTTTGCATTGGTTTCATAAGCAGAGTTGAAATACATATTATCCGTTTGAGTAGGAAACCCATTTCTTTTTTTCTGAGCAGGCTAATATTTCTTGCTGTATTAGACACACTGGAAAGAAGAGCATGCCTCTTGCGTTAAAAAGTAGTGTGTTTCATGAATGAGAACACTGGTATGACTTTCCCTTCTGAAATGGAGTGAAACCCCAAAATTTCTGTCTTCCTACAAGAAAGCGTTCATTTCTGTTAAACCAAGTGAATTTTGGGCACAAATGATATTACACAGGTCAAGAACCCAACTCAATTCTCACTATTAACTAAAGAGCATTTATGTAAGAGGAGCTGTGGTTTGTCTCAGTTTCATAAGCAGAGTTGAACTACATATGGTCTGTATGAGTAAGAAACCCAGTTCTTTTCTTCTGGACATGCTCATGGTTCTTGCTGTATTGGAGACGCTGGAAAGAAGAGGATGCTTCTTGTGTTAAAACAGCATGTGTTTCATGGATGAGATCACTGGTCTGTATTGCCCTTCAGAAACGGAGTTAAACCCTATGTTCTGTTTCTTCCTACATTCAAGAGTTCATTTCTGGTAAACTCATTGAATTTTGGGCTCAAATGAATTTAAACAGTTCACGAAACAAACATGATTCTCACTATTTACTAAAGAACCTTTATGTAAGAGGAGCTGTGGTTTGTATCAGTTTCATAAGCAGAGTTGAACTACTTATGCTCCGTATGAGTAGGAAACCCAGTTCTTTTTTTCTGGGCATGCTCATGGTTCTTGCTGTATTGGAGACGCTGGAAAGAAGAGGATGATTCTTGCGTTAAAACAGCATGTTTTTCATGGATGAGAACACTGGTTTGAATTTCCCTTCAGAATCGGAGTTAAACACCAGGATCTGTGTCTTCCTACAAGCAAGAGTTCATTTCTGGTAAACCCAGAGATTTATGGGCTCAAATGATTTTACACAGTTCACCAACCCAACTCGATTCCCACTATTAACTAAAGAGCATTTATGTAAGAGGAGCCGTGGTAGGTATCGGATTCATAAGCAGAGTTGAAATACTATGATCCGTTTGAGTAGGAAACACAGTTCTTTTTGTATGGGCAGGCTCATATTTCATGCTGTATTAGAGACACTGGAAAGAATAGCATGCATCTTGCGTTAAAAAGTATTGTGTTTCATGAATGAGAACACTGGTATGAATTTCCCTTCAGAAACGGAGTTAAACCCCAGGATCTCTGTCTTCCTACAAGCAAGAGTTCATTTCTGGTAAACCCAGTGAATTTTGGGCTGTAATGATTTTACACAGTTCATGAACCCAAAGTGATTCTCACTATTAAGTAAAGAGAATTTACATAAGATGAGCTGCGGTTTGTATCAGTTTCATAAGCAGAGTTGAACTACATATGGTCTGTATGAGTAGGAAACCCAGTTCATTTTTTCTGGGCATGCTCATGGTTCTTGCTGTATTGGAGACGCTGGAAAGAAGAGGATGATTCTTGCGTTAAAACAGTATGTGTTTCATGTATGAGAACACTGGTTTGAATTTCCCTTCATAAACGGAGTTAAACCCCAGGATCTGTGTCTTCCTACAAGCAAGAGTTCATTTCTGGTAATCCAAGTGAATTTTGGGCTCAAATGATATTACACAGTTCAGGAACCCAACTCAATTCTCACTATTAACTAAAGAGCTTTTCTTTAAGAAGAGCTGTGGTTTGTATCAGTTTCATAAGCAGAGTTGAACTACATATGGTCCGTATGAGTAGGAAACCCAGTTCATTTTTTCGGGGCATGCTCATGGTTCTTGCTGTATTGGAGACGCTGGAAAGAAGAGGATGCTTCTTGCGTTAAAACAGCATGTGTTTCATGGATGAGAACACTGGTTTGAATTTCCCTTCAGAAACGGAGTTAAACCCCAGGATCTGTGTCTTCCTACATTCAAGAGTTCATTTATGGTAAACCAATTGAATTTTGGGCTCAAATGATATTACACAGTTCAGGAACCCAACTCAATTCTCACTATTAACTAAAGAGCTTTTATTTAAGAGCAGCTGTGGTTTGTATCAGTTTCGTAAGCAGAGTTGAACTACATATGGTCCGTATGAGTAGGAAACCCTGTTCATTTTTTCTGGGCATGCTCATGGTTGATGCTGTATTGGAGACGCTGGAAAGAAGAAGATGCTGCTTGCGTTAAAACAGCATGTGTTTCATGGATGAGAACACTGGTCTGAATTTCCCTTCAGAAACCGAGTTAAACCCCAGGATCTGTGTCTTCCTACAAGCAAGAGTTCATTTCTGGTAAACCCAGTGAATTTTGGGCTCAAATGATTTTACACAGTTCACGAACCCACCTCGATTCTCACTATTAACTAAAGAGCATTTATGCAAGATGAGCTGTGGTTTGCATCGGTTTCATAAGCAGATTTGAACTACATATGATCCGTTTGAGTGGGAAATACAGTTCTTTTTTTCTGGGCAGGCTCATATTTCTTGCTGTTTTAGAGACAGTGGAAATAATTGCACGCTTCTTGCGTTAAAACAGCATGTGTTTCATGGATGTGAACACTGGTCTGAATTTCCTTTCAGAAACGGAGTTAAACCCCAGGATCTGTGTCTTCCTACAAGGAAGAGATCATTTTTGGTAAACCCAGTGAATTTTGTGCTCAAATGATTTTATGCAGTTCATGAAACCAATTCGATTCTCACTATTAACTAAAGAGCCTTTATGTAAGAGGAGCTGTGGTTTGTATCGGTTTCATAAGCAAAGTTGAAATACATATGATCTGCTTGAGTAGGAAACACAGTTCTTTTTTTCTGGGCAGGCTCATATTTCCTGCTCTATTAGAGACCCTGGAAAGATTTGCACACTTCTTGCGTAAAAACAGCATGTTTTTCATGGATAGGAACACTTGTCTGAATTTCCCTTCAGAAACGGAGATAAACTCCAGGATCTGTGTCTTCCTACAAGAAGGAGTTCTTTTCTGGTAAACCAAGTGCATTTTGGGTTCAAAAGATTTTACACAGTTCAAGAAACCAACGCAATTCTCACTATTAACTAAAGAGCATTTATGTAAGAGGAGCTGCGGTTTGTGTCGGTTTCAAAAGCAGAGTTGAAATACATATGATCCGTTTGAGTAGGAAACACAGTTCTTTTTTTCTGGGCATGCTCATGGTTCTCGTTGTATTGGAGATGCTGGAAAGAAGAGGATGATTCTTGCGTTAAAACAGCATGTGTTTCATGGATGAGAACACTGGTCTGAATTTCACTTCAGAAACGGAATTAAACCCCAGGATCTGTGTCTTCCAACAAGAAATAGTTCATTTCTGGTAAACCAAGTGAATTTTTGGCTCAAATGATATTACACAGTTCAAAACCCAACTCAATAATCACTATCAACTAAAGAGCTTTTATGTAAGAGGAGCTGTGGTTTGTCTCAGTTTCATAAGCAGAGTTGAACTACATATGTTCCGTTTGAGTAGGAAACCCAGTTCTTTTTTTCTGGGCATGCTCATGGTTCTTGCTGTATTGGAGACACTGGAAAGAAGAGGATGATTCTTGCGTTAAAACAGTATGTGTTTAATGGATGAGATCACTGGTCTGAATTTCCCTTCAGAAACGGAGTTAAACCCCAGGATCTGTGTCTTCCTACAAGCAAGAGTTCATTTCTGGTAAACCCAGTGATTTCTGGGCTCAAATGATTTTATACAATTCACCAACCCAACTCGATTCCCACTATTAACTAAAGAGCATTTATGTAAGAGGAGCTGTGGTGTGTATCGGATTCATAAGCAGAGTTGAAATACTATGATCCGTTTGAGTAGGAAACACAGTTCTTTTTGTATGGGCAGGCTCATATTTCTTGCTGTATTAGAGACACTGGAAAGAAGAGCATGCATCTTGCGTTAAAAAGTACTGTGTTTCATGAATGAGAACACTGGCCTGAATTTCCCTTCAGAAACGGAGTTAAACCCCAGGATCTCTGTCTTCCTACAAACAAGAGTTCATTTATGGTAAACCAAGTGAATTTTGGGCTCAAATGATTTTACACAGTTCACTAACCCACCTCGATTCTCACTATTAACTAAAGAGCATTTATGTAAGAGGAGCTGTTGTTTGCATTGGTTTCATAAGCAGAGTTGAAATACATATTATCCGTTTGAGTAGGAAACCCATTTCTTTTTTTCTGAGCAGGCTAATATTTCTTGCTGTATTAGACACACTGGAAAGAAGAGCATGCCTCTTGCGTTAAAAAGTAGTGTGTTTCATGAATGAGAACACTGGTATGAATTTCCCTTCAGAAACGGAGTTAAACCCCAGGATCTCTGTCTTCCTACAAGCAAGAGTTCATTTCTGGTAAACCCAGTGAATTTTGGGCTGTAATGATTTTACACAGTTCATGAACCCAAAGTGATTCTCACTATTAAGTAAAGAGAATTTACATAAGATGAGCTGCGGTTTGTATCAGTTTCATAAGCAGAGTTGAACTACATATGGTCTGTATGAGTAGGAAACCCAGTTCATTTTTTCTGGGCATGCTCATGGTTCTTGCTGTATTGGAGACGCTGGAAAGAAGAGGATGATTCTTGCGTTAAAACAGTATGTGTTTCATGTATGAGAACACTGGTTTGAATTTCCCTTCATAAACGGAGTTAAACCCCAGTATCTGTGTCTTCCTACAAGCAAGAGTTCATTTCTGGTAATCCAAGTGAATTTTGGGCTCAAATGATATTACACAGTTCAGGAACCCAACTCAATTCTCACTATTAACTAAAGAGCTTTTCTTTAAGAGGAGCTGTGGTTTGTATCAGTTTCATAAGCAGAGTTGAACTACATATGGTCCGTATGAGTAGGAAACCCAGTTCATTTTTTCGGGGCATGCTCATGGTTCTTGCTGTATTGGAGACGCTGGAAAGAAGAGGATGCTTCTTGCGTTAAAACAGCATGTGTTTCATGGATGAGAACACTGGTTTGAATTTCCCTTCAGAAACGGAGTTAAACCCCAGGATCTGTGTCTTCCTACATTCAAGAGTTCATTTATGGTAAACCAATTGAATTTTGGGCTCAAATGATATTACACAGTTCAGGAACCCAACTCAATTCTCACTATTAACTAAAGAGCTTTTATTTAAGAGCAGCTGTGGTTTGTATCAGTTTCGTAAGCAGAGTTGAACTACATATAGTCCGTATGAGTAGGAAACCCTGTTCATTTTTTCTGGGCATGCTCATGGTTGTTGCTGTATTGGAGACGCTGGAAAGAAGAAGATGCTGCTCGCGTTAAAACAGCATGTGTTTCATGGATGAGAACACTGGTCTGAATTTCCCTTCAGAAACGGAGTTAAACCCCAGGATCTGTGTCTTCCTACAAGCAAGAGTTCATTTCTGGTAAACCCAGTGAATTTTGGGCTCAAATGATTTTACACAGTTCACGAACCCACCTCGATTCTCACTATTAACTAAAGAGCATTTATGCAAGATGAGCTGTGGTTTGCATCGGTTTCATAAGCAGATTTGAACTACATATGATCCGTTTGAGTGGGAAATACAGTTCTTTTTTTCTTGGCAGGCTCATATTTCTTGCTGTATTAGAGACAGTGGAAATAATTGCACGCTTCTTGCGTTAAAACAGCATGTGTTTCATGGATGTGAACACTGGTCTGAATTTCCTTTCAGAAACGGCGTTAAACCCCAGGATCTGTGTCTTCCTACAAGGAAGAGATCATTTTTGGTAAACCCAGTGAATTTTGTGCTCAAATGATTTTACGCAGTTCATGAAACCGATTCGATTCTCACTATTAACTAAAGAGCCTTAATGTAAGAGGAGCTGTGGTTTGTATCGGTTTCATAAGCAAAGTTGAAATACATATGATCTGCTTGAGTAGGAAACACAGTTCTTTTTTTCTGGGCAGGCTCATATTTCCTGCTCTATTAGAGACCCTGGAAAGATTTGCACACTTCTTGCGTAAAAACAGCATGTTTTTCATGGATAGGAACACTTGTCTGAATTTCCCTTCAGAAACGGAGATAAACTCCAGGATCTGTGTCTTCCTACAAGAAGGAGTTCTTTTCTGGTAAACCAAGTGCATTTTGGGTTCAAAAGATTTTACACAGTTCAAGAAACCAACGCAATTCTCACTATTAACTAAAGAGCATTTATGTAAGAGGAGCTGCGGTTTGTGTCGGTTTCAAAAGCAGAGTTGAAATACATATGATCCGTTTGAGTAGGAAACACAGTTCTTTTTTTCTGGCATGCTCATGGTTCTCGTTGTATTGGAGATGCTGGAAAGAAGAGGATGATTCTTGCGTTAAAACAGCATGTGTTTCATGGATGAGAACACTGGTCTGAATTTCACTTCAGAAACGGAATTAAACCCCAGGATCTGTGTCTTCCAACAAGAAATAGTTCATTTCTGGTAAACCAAGTGAATTTTTGGCTCAAATGATATTACACAGTTCAAAACCCAACTCAATAATCACTATCAACTAAAGAGCTTTTATGTAAGAGGAGCTGTGGTTTGTCTCAGTTTCATAAGCAGAGTTGAACTACATATGTTCCGTTTGAGTAGGAAACCCAGTTCTTTTTTTCTGGGCATGCTCATGGTTCTTGCTGTATTGGAGACACTGGAAAGAAGAGGATGATTCTTGCGTTAAAACAGTATGTGTTTAATGGATGAGATCACTGGTCTGAATTTCCCTTCAGAAACGGAGTTAAACCCCAGGATCTGTGTCTTCCTACAAGCAAGAGTTCATTTCTGGTAAACCCAGTGATTTCTGGGCTCAAATGATTTTATACAATTCACCAACCCAACTCGATTCCCACTATTAACTAAAGAGCATTTATGTAAGAGGAGCTGTGGTATGTATCGGATTCATAAGCAGAGTTGAAATACTATGATCCGTTTGAGTAGGAAACACAGTTCTTTTTGTATGGGCAGGCTCATATTTCTTGCTGTATTAGAGACACTGGAAAGAAGAGCATGCATCTTGCGTTAAAAAGTACTGTGTTTCATGAATGAGAACACTGGCCTGAATTTCCCTTCAGAAACGGAGTTAAACCCCAGGATCTCTGTCTTCCTACAAACAAGAGTTCATTTATGGAAAAACAAATGAATTTTGGGCTCAAATGATTTTACACAGTTCACTAACCCACCTCGATTCTCACTATTAACTAAAGAGCATTTATGTAAGAGGAGCTGTTGTTTGCATTGGTTTCATAAGCAGAGTTGAAATACATATTATCCGTTTGAGTAGGAAACCCATTTCTTTTTTTCTGAGCAGGCTAATATTTCTTGCTGTATTAGACACACTGGAAAGAAGAGCATGCCTCTTGCGTTAAAAAGTAGTGTGTTTCATGAATGAGAACACTGGTATGACTTTCCCTTCTGAAATGGAGTGAAACCCCAAAATTTCTGTCTTCCTACAAGAAAGCGTTCATTTCTGTTAAACCAAGTGAATTTTGGGCACAAATGATATTACACAGGTCAAGAACCCAACTCAATTCTCACTATTAACTAAAGAGCATTTATGTAAGAGGAGCTGTGGTTTGTCTCAGTTTCATAAGCAGAGTTGAACTACATATGGTCTGTATGAGTAAGAAACCCAGTTCTTTTCTTCTGGACATGCTCATGGTTCTTGCTGTATTGGAGACGCTGGAAAGAAGAGGATGCTTCTTGTGTTAAAACAGCATGTGTTTCATGGATGAGATCACTGGTCTGTATTGCCCTTCAGAAACGGAGTTAAACCCTATGTTCTGTGTCTTCCTACATTCAAGAGTTCATTTCTGGTAAACTCATTGAATTTTGGGCTCAAATGATTTTACACAGTTCAAGAACACAAATCGATTCCAACCATTTACTAAAAAAATATTATGTAAGAGGAGCTGTGGTTTGTATCGGTTTCAAAAGCAGAGTTGAACTACATTTGATCCGTTTGAGTAGGAAACACTGTTCTTTTTTTCTGGGCAGGCTCATATTTCTTGCTGTATTAGAGACACTGGAAAGAAGAGCATGCTTCTTGGGTTAATAAGTAGTGTGTTTCATGAATGAGAACACGGGTATGAATTTCCCTTCTGAAATGGAGTTAAACCCCAGGATCTCTCTCTTCCTACAAGAAAGAGTTCATTTCTGGTAAACCAAGTGAATTTTGGGCTCAAATGATATTGCACAGTTCAGGTACCCAACTCAATTCTCACTATTAACTAAAGAGCTTTTATTTAAGAGGAGCTGTGGTTTGTATCAGTTTCATAAGCAGGGTTGAACTACATATGGTCCGTATGAGTAGGAAACCCTGTTCATTTTTTCGGGGCATGCTCATGGTTCTTGCTGTATTGGAGACGCTGGAAAGGAGAGGATGCTTGTTGCCTTAAAACAGCATGTGTTTCGTGGATGAGAACACGAGTATGAATTTCCCTTCAGAAACGGAGTTAAACCCTAGGATCTGTGTCTTCCTACAAGCAAGAGGTCATTTCTGGTAAACCCAGTGAATTTTGAGCTTAAATGATTTTACACAGTTCAAGAACCCAACACAATTCTCACTATTAACTAAAGAGCATTAATGTACGAGGAACAGTGGTTTGTATCAGTTTCATAAGCAGAGTTGAACTACATATGGTCCGTATGAGTACAAAACCCAGTTCTTTTTTTCTGGGCATGCTCATGGTTCTTGCTGTATTGGAGACGCTGGAAAGAAGAGGATGCTGCTTGCCTTAAAACAGCATGTGTTTCATGGATGCGAACACTGGTCTGAATTTCACTTCAGAAACGGAGTTAAACCCCAGGATCTGTGTCTTCCTACTAGCAAGAGTTCATTTCTGGTAAACCCAGTGAATTTTGGGCTCAAATGATTTTACACAGTTCACGAACCCACCTCGATCCTCACTATTTTCTAAAGAGCATTTATGTAAGAGGAGCTGTGGTTTGAATCGGTTTCATAAGCAGATTTGAACTACATATGATCCGTTTGAGTGGGAAACACAGTTCTTTTATTCTGGGCATGCTCATGGTTCTTGCTGTATTGGAGACTCTGGAAAGCAGAGCTTGCTTCTTGCGTTAAAACAGAGTGTATTTCAAGGATGAGAACTCTGGTCTGAATTTCCCTTCAGAAACGGAGTTAATCCCCAGGATCTGTGTCTTACTACAAGCAAGAGTTCATTTCTGGTAAACCAAGTGAATTTTGGGCTCAAATAATATTACACAGTTCAGTAACCCTACTCAATAATCACTATCAACTAAAGAGCTTTTATGTAAGAGGAGCTGTGGTTTGTATCAGTTTCATAAGAAAAGTTGAACTACATATGGTCCGTATGAGTAGGAAACCCAGTTCTTTTTTTCTGGGCATACACATGGTTCTTGCTGTATTGGAGACACTGGAAAGAAGAGGATGATTCTTGCGTTAAAACAGCATGTGTTTCATGGATGAGAACACTGGTCTGAATTTCACTTCAGAAACGGAGTTAAACCCCAGGACCTGTGTCTTCCAACAAGAAATAGTTCATTTCTGGTAAACCAAGTGAATTTTGGGCTCAAATGATTTTACACAGTTCAAGAACCCTACTCAATTCTCACTATTAACTGAAGAGCTTTTATGTAAGAGGAGCTGTGGTTTGTATCAGTTTCATAAGCAAAGTTGATCTACATATGGTCCGTATGAGTAGGAAACACAGTTCTTTTATTCTGGGCATGCTCATGGTTCTTGCGGTATTGGAGACTCTGGAAAGCAGAGCTTGCTTCTTGCGTTAAAACAGAGTGTATTTCATGGATGAGAACTCTGGTCTGAATTTCCCTTCAGAAACGGAGTTAATCCCCAGGATCTGTGTCTTACTACAAGCAAGAGATCATTTCTGGTAAACCCAGTGAATTTTGGGCTCAAATGATTTTACACAGTTCATGAAACCAATTCGATTCTCAATATTAACTAAAGAGCATTTATGTAAGAGGAGCTGTGGTTTGCATTGGTTTCATAAGCAGAGTTGAACTACATATGGTCCATATGATTAGGAAACCCAGTTCTTTTTTTCTGAGCATGCTCATTGTTCTTGCTGTATTGGAGACACTGGAAAGAAGAGGATGATTCTTGCGTTAAAACAGCATGTGTTTCATGGATGAGAACACTGGTTTGAATTTCCCTTCAGAAACGGAGTTAAACCCCAGGATCTGTGTCGTCCTACAAGCAAGAGTTCATTTCAGGAAAACAAAGAGAATTTTGGGCTCAAATAATATTACACAGTTCAGTAACCCTACTCAATTATCATTATTAACTAAAGAGCTTTTATTTAAGAGGAGCTATGATTTGTATCAGTTTCATAAGCAGAGTTGAACTACATATGGTTCGTATGAGTAGGAAACCCTGTTCATTTTTTCGGGGCATGCACATTGTTCTTGCTGTATTGGAGACGCTGGAAAGAAGAGGATGATTCTTGCGTTAAAACAGTATGTGTTACATGGATGAGATCACTGGTCTGTATTTCCCTTCAGAAACGGAGTTAAACCCCAGGATCTGTGTCTTCCTACAAGCAAGAGTTCCTTTATGGTTAACCCAGTGAATTTTGGGCTCAAATGATTTTACACAGTTCACGAACCCAACTCGATTCTCACTATTAATTAAAGAGCATTTATGTAAGAGGAGCTGTGGTTTGCATTGGTTTCATAAGCAGAGTTGAAATACATATTATCCGTTTGATTAGGAAACCCAGTTCTTTTTTTTCTGAGCAGGCTAATATTTCTTGCTGTATTAGACACACTGGAAAGAAGAGCATGCTTCTTGCGTTAAAAAGTAGTGTGTTTCATGAATGAGAACACTGGTATGAATTTCCCTTCTAAAATGGAGTTAAACCCCAGAATTTCTGTCTTCCTTACAAGAAAGAGTTCATTTCTGGTAAACCAAGTGAATTTTGGGCACAAATGATATTACACAGTTCAAGAACCCAACTCAATTCTCACTATTAACTAAAGAGCATTTATGTAAGAGGAGCTGTGGTTTGTCTCAGTTTCATAAGCCGAGTTGAACTACATATGGTCCGTGTTAGTAAGAAACCCAGTTAATTTTTTTTCCGGGCGTGCTCACTGTTATTGCTGTATTGGAGACGCTGGAAAGAAAAGGATGCTTCTTTGGTTAAAACAGCAAGTGTTTCATGGATGAGAACACTGGTCTGAATTTCCCTTCAGAAACGGCGTTAAACCCCAGGATCTGTGTTTTCCTACAAGCGAGAGTTCATTTCTGGTTAACCAAGTGAATTTTGAGCTTAAATGATTTTACACAGTTCAATATCCCAACACAATTCTCACTATTAACTGAAGATCATTTATGTACGAGGAACAGTGTTTTGTATCAGTTTTATAATCAGAGTTGAACTACATATGGTCCGTATGAGTAGGAAACCCAGTTCTTTTTTTCTGGCCATGCTCATGGTTCTTGCTGTATTGGAGACACTGGAAAGAAGAGGATGCTATTTGCGTTAAAACAGCATGTGTTTCATGGATGAGAACACTGGTCTGTATTGCCCTTCAGAAACGGAGTTAAACCCTATGTTCTGTGTCTTCCTACATTCAAGAGTTCATTTCTGGTAAACTCATTGAATTTTGGGCTCAAATGAATTTAAACAGTTCACGAAACAAACATGATTCTCACTATTTACTAAAGAACCTTTATGTAAGAGGAGCTATGGTTTGTATCAGTTTCATAAGCAGAGTTGAACTACATATGGTCTGTATGAGTAGGAAACCCAGTTCATTTTTTCTGGGCATGCTCATGGTTCTTGCTGTATTGGAGACGCTGGAAAGAAGAGGATGATTCTTGCGTTAAAACAGTATGTGTTTCATGTATGAGAACACTGGTTTGAATTTCCCTTCATAAACGGAGTTAAACCCCAGGATCTGTGTCTTCCTACAAGCAAGAGTTCATTTCTGGTAATCCAAGTGAATTTTGGGCTCAAATGATATTACACAGTTCAGGAACCCAACTCAATTCTCACTATTAACTAAAGAGCTTTTCTTTAAGAGGAGCTGTGGTTTGTATCAGTTTCATAAGCAGAGTTGAACTACATATGGTCCGTATGAGTAGGAAACCCAGTTCATTTTTTCGGGGCATGCTCATGGTTCTTGCTGTATTGGAGACGCTGGAAAGAAGAGGATGCTTCTTGCGTTAAAACAGCATGTGTTTCATGGATGAGAACACTGGTTTGAATTTCCCTTCAGAAACGGAGTTAAACCCCAGGATCTGTGTCTTCCTACATTCAAGAGTTCATTTATGGTAAACCAATTGAATTTTGGGCTCAAATGATATTACACAGTTCAGGAACCCAACTCAATTCTCACTATTAACTAAAGAGCTTTTATTTAAGAGCAGCTGTGGTTTGTATCAGTTTCGTAAGCAGAGTTGAACTACATATGGTCCGTATGAGTAGGAAACCCTGTTCATTTTTTCTGGGCATGCTCATGGTTGATGCTGTATTGGAGACGCTGGAAAGAAGAAGATGCTGCTTGCGTTAAAACAGCATGTGTTTCATGGATGAGAACACTGGTCTGAATTTCCCTTCAGAAACCGAGTTAAACCCCAGGATCTGTGTCTTCCTACAAGCAAGAGTTCATTTCTGGTAAACCCAGTGAATTTTGGGCTCAAATGATTTTACACAGTTCACGAACCCACCTCGATTCTCACTATTAACTAAAGAGCATTTATGCAAGATGAGCTGTGGTTTGCATCGGTTTCATAAGCAGATTTGAACTACATATGATCCGTTTGAGTGGGAAATACAGTTCTTTTTTTCTGGGCAGGCTCACATTTCTTGCTGTATTAGAGACAGTGGAAATAATTGCACGCTTCTTGCGTTAAAACAGCATGTGTTTCATGGATGTGAACACTGGTCTGAATTTCCCTTCAGAAACGGAGTTAAACCCCAGGATCTGTGTCTTCCTACAAGGAAGAGATCATTTTTGGTAAACCCAGTGAATTTTGTGCTCAAATGATTTTACGCAGTTCATGAAACCAATTCGATTCTCACTACTAACTAAAGAGCCTTTATGTAAGAGGAGCTGTGGTTTGTATCGGTTTCATAAGCAAAGTTGAAATACATATGATCTGCTTGAGTAGGAAACACAGTTCTTTTTTTTTGGGCATGCTCATGGTTCTTGCTGTATTGGAGACGCTGGAAAGAAGAGGATGATTCTTGCGTTAAAACAGCATGTGTTTCATGGATGAGAACACTGGTCTGAATTTCCCTTCAGAAACGGAGTTAAACCCCAGGATCCGTGTCTTCCTACAAGCAAGAGTTCATTTCTGGTAAACCAAGTGAATTTTGGGCTCAAATGATATTACACAGTTCAGGAACCCAACTCAATTCTCACTATTAACTAAAGAGCTTTTATGTAAGAGGAGCTGTTGTTTTTATCAGTTTCATAAGTAGAGTTGAACCACATATGGTCCGTATGAGTAGAAAACCCAGTTCTTTTTTTTTTGGGCATGCTCATGGTTCTTGCTGTATTGGTGAAGCTGGAAAGAAGAGGATGCTTCTTGCGTTAAAACAGGGTGTGTTTCATGGATGAGAACTCTGGTCTGATTTTCCCCTCACAAATGGGTTAAACCGCATGATCTGTATCTTCCTACTATCAAGAGTTCATTTCTCATAAACCAAGTAAATTTTCGGCTCAAATGACTTTACACAGTTCTAGAACCTAAGGCGATTATCACTATTAACTAAAGAGCATTTATGTGAGAGGAGCTGTGGTCTGTATCATTTTCATAAGCAGAGTTGGACTACATATGGTCCGTATGAGTAGGAAACACAGCTCTTTTTTTCTTGGCATGCTCATGGTTCTTAGTGTATTGGGGAACCTGGAAAGAAGAGGATGACTCTTGCCTTAAAACAGAGTGTTTTCCAGGGATGATAATTGTGGTCTGAATTTCCCTTCAGAAACGGATTTAAACCCCAGGATCTAGGTCTTCCTACAAGCAAGAGTTCAGTTCTGGAAAACTCAGTGAATTTTGTGCTCAAATGATTTTTCGTAGTTCACGAACCCAACATGATTCTCATTACTAACTAAAGAGCATTTATGTAAAAGAAGGTGTGGTCTGTACCAGTTTCATAAGCAGAGTTGAACTACATATTGTCCGTATGAATAGGAAACAAAGTTCTGTTTTTCAGACCATGCTCATGGTTCTTGCTGTATTTTAGATTCTGGAAAGAAGAGCTTGCTTCTTCGTTAAAACAGAATTTGTTTCAGGGATGAGAACTCTGGTCTGAATTTCCCTTCAGAAACGGAGTTAAACCCTAGGATCTGTGTCTTCCTACAAGCAAGAGTTCATTTCTGGTAAACCCAGTGAATTTTGGGCTCAAATGATTTTTCGCAGTTCAAGAACCCAACGCGATTCTCACTATTAACTAAAGATCATTTATGTAAGAGGAGCTGTGGTTTGTATCAGTTTCATAAGCAGAGTTGAACTACATATGGTCCTTATGAGTAGGAAACACAGTTCTTTTTTTCAGGGCATGCTCATGGTTCTTGCTGTATTGGAGACGCTGGAAAGAAGAGCTTGCTTCTTGCGTTATAACAGAGTGTGTTTCAGAGATGAGAACTCTGGTCTGAATTTCCCTTCCAAAACGGAGTTAAACCCCAGGATCTGTGTCTTCCTAACAGCAAGAGTTCATTTCTGGTTAACCAAGTGAATTTTCGGCTCAAATGAATTTACAGAGTTCTAGAACCCAAAGTGATTATCACTATTAACTAAAGAGCAGTTATGTAAGAGGAGCTCTGGTCTGTATCATTTCATAAGAAGAGTTGAACTACATATGTTACGTATGAATAGGAAAGACAGTTCTTTTTTTCTGGGCATGCTCATGTTTCTTATTATATTGGAGACGCTGTAACGAAGGGGATGATTTTTGCCTTAAAGCAAAGTGATTTTCAGGGGTGAGAACTCTAGTCTGAATTTGCCTTCAGAAACGGAGTTAAACACAAGGATCTGTGTCTTCATACAAGCAATAGTTCATTTCTGGTAAACCCAGTGAATTTTTTGCCAAACGATTTTACACAGTTCTTGATCCCAACGCTATTCTCACTATTAACTAAAGAGCATTTATGTAAGAGGAGCTGTGGTTTGTATCAGTTTCATAAGCAGAATTGAACTACATATGGGCCATATGAATAGGAAACACAGTTTTTTTTTTTTCAGACCATGCTCATGGTTCTTGCTGTATTTAAACTAGGGAAAGAAGAGCTTGGTTCTTTGTTAAAACAGAGTGTGTTTCAGGGATGAGAACTCTGGTCTGAATTTCCCTTCCAAAACGGAGTTAAACCCCAGGATCTGTGTCTTCCTACAAGCAATAGTTCATTTCTGGTAAACCCAGTGAATTTTGGGCTGAAATGATTTTTCGCAGTTCATGAACCCAACGTGATTATCACTATTAACTAAAGAGCATTTATGTAAGAGGAGCTCTGGTCTGTATCATTTCATAAGAAGAATTGAACTACATATGTTACATATGAGTAGGAAACACAGTTCTTTTTTTCTGGGCATGCTCATGTTTCTTACTGTATTGGAGAACCTGTAAAGAAGAGGATGATTCTTGCCTTAAAACAGAGTGTTTTTCAAGGTTGAGAATTCTGGTCTGAATTTGCCTTAAGAAATCGAGTTAAACCCCAAGATCTGTGTCTTCCTGCAAGCAAGAGTTCATTTCAGATAAACGCAGTGAATTTTGGGATCAAATGATTTTTCACAGTTCACGAAACCAACGCGATTCTCACTATTAACTAAAGAGCATTTATGTAAGAGGAGCTGTGGTTTGTATCAGTTTCATAAGCCCAGTTGAACTACACATTGTCCATAAGAGTAGGAAAATCATTTTTTTTCAGCTCATGCTCATTGTTCTTGCTGTGTTTTAGAATCTGGAAAGAAGAGCTTGCTTCTTGCATTAAAGCAGAGTGTGTGTCAGGGATTAGAATTCTGGTCTGAATTACCCTTCAGAAACGGAGTTTAACCTCAGGATCTGTGTCTTCCTATGAGCAAGAGTTCATTTCTGTTAAACCTAGTGAATTTTGGGCTCAAATGATTTTTGCAGTTCACCAACCCAAACCGATTCCCACTATTAACTAAAGAGTATTTATGTAAGAGGAGCTGTGGTTTGTATCAGTTTCATAAGCAGAGTTGAACTACATATGGGCCGTATGAGTAGGAAACACAGTTCTTTTTTTCTGGGCATGCTCATCGTCCTTGCTGTTTTGGAGACCCTGGAAAGAAGAGCTTGCTTCTTGCATTAAAACAGAGTGTATTTCGTGGATGAGAACGCTGGTCTGATTTTCCCTTCACAAACGGGTTTAAACCCCATGATCTGTGTCTTCCTACTAGCAAGAGTTCATTTCTCGTAAACCAAGTAAATTTTCGGCTCAAATGAATTTACACAGTTCTAGAACATAAGGCGATTATCACTATTAACTAAAGAGCATTTATGTGAGAGGAGCTATGGTCTGTAATAGTTTCATAAGCAGAGTTGAACTACATATCGTCCATATGAGTAGGAAACACATTTCTTTTTTTCTGGGCATGCTCATCGTTCTTGCTGTATTGGAGACCCTGGAAAGAAGAACTTGCTACTTGCATTAAAACAGAGTGTGTTTCATGGATGAGAACGCTGTTCTGAATTTCCCTTCAGAACCGGAGTTAAACCCCATGATCTCTGTCTCCCTACAGGCAAGAGTTCATTTCTGGTAAACCAAGTGAATTTTGGTCTCAAATGATTTTACACAGTTCTAGAACCCAACATTGATTATCAGTATAAGCTAAAGAGCATTTATGTAAGAGGAGCTGTGGTCTGTATCATTTTCGTAAGCAGAGGTGGACTACATACGGTCCGTATGAGTAGGAAACACAGTTCTTTTTTTCTGGGCATGCTCATGGTTCTTACTGTATTGGAGAAGCTGTAAGAAGAGGATGTTTCATGCCTTAAAACAGAGTGTTTTCCAGGGATGAGAATTCTGGTCTGAATTTCCCTTCAGAAACGGAGTTAAACCCCAGGATCTGTGTCTTCCTACAAGCAAGAGTTCAGTTCTGGAAAACTCAGTGAATTTTGTGCTCAAATGATTTTTCGTAGTTCACGAACCTAACATGATTCTCATTATTAACTAAAGAGCATTTATGTAAAAAAAGGTGTGGTCTGTGCCAGTTTCATAAGGAGAGTTGAACTACATATGGTCTGTATGAGTAGGAAACACAGTTCTTATTTTCAGATCCTGCTCATGGTTCTTGCTCTATTTTAGACTCTGGAAATAAGAGCTTGCTACTTGCTTTAAAACAGAGTGTGTTTCACGGACGAGAACTCTGGTCTGAATTTCACTTCAGAAACAGAGTTAAACCCCAGGATCTGTGTCTTCCTAAAAGCAAGAGTTCATTTCTGGTAAACCCAGTGAATTTTGGGCTCAAATGATTTTTCACAGTTCACGAACCCAACGCGATTCTCACTATTAACTAAAGATCATTTATATAAGTGGAGCTGTGGTTTGTATCAGTTTCATAAGCAGAGTTGAACTACATATGGTTCGTATGAGTAGGAAATACAGTTCTTTTTTTCAGGGCATGCTCATGGTTCTTGATGTATTGGAGACGCTGGAAACAAGTGCTTGCTTCTTGCATTAAAACAGGGTGTGTTTCATGGATGAGAACTCTGGTCTGAATTTCCCTTCACAAAGGGAATTAAACCCCACGATCTGTGTCTTCCTACCAGCAACAGTTCATTTCTGGTAAACAAAGTGAATTATCGTCTCAAATGAATTTACACAGTTCTAGAACCCAATGCGATTATCACTATTAACTAAAGAGCATTTATGTCAGAGGAGCTGTGGTCAGTATCATTTCATCAGCAGAGTTGAACTACATATGGTCCGTATGAGTAGGAAACACAATTTTTTTTTTTTTTTGGTCATGCTCATGGTTCTTACTGTATTGGAGACACTGGAAAGAAGAGGATGATTCTTGCCTTAAATCAGAGTGTTTTTCAGGGTTGAGAATTCTGGTCTGAATTTGCCTTCAAAAATGGTTTGTATCAGTTTCATAAGCACAGTTGAACTACATATTGTCCATATGAGCAGGAAAAACATTTTTTTTCAGGGCATGCTCATTGTTCTTGCTGTATTTTAGAATCTGGAAGGAAGAGCTTGCTTCTTGCATTAAAGCAGAGTGTGTTTGAGGGATTAGAACTCTGGTCTGAATTACCATTCAGAAAGGGAGTTAAACCCCAGGATCTGTGTCTTCCTATGAGCAAGAGTTCATTTCTGTTAAACCTAGTGAATTTTGGGCTCCAATGATTTTTGCAGTTCACCACTCCAAACTGATTCCCACTATTAACTAAAGAGCATTTATGTGAGAGGAGCTGTGGTCTGTATTAGTTTCATAAGCAGAGTTGAACTACATATGGTCCGTATGAGTAGGAAACACAGTTCTTTTTTTCTGGGCATGCTCATGGTTCTTACTGTATTGGAGAACCTGGAAAGAAGAGGATGATTCATCCATTAAACCATAGTGTTTTTCAGGGATGAAAATTTAGGTCTGAATTTCCCTTCAGAAATGGCGTTAAACCCCAGGATCTGTGTCTTCCTACAAGCAAGAGTTAATTTCTGGTAAACCCAGTGAATTTTGTGCTCAAACGATTTTACACAGTTCTTGAACCCAACGCTATTCTCACTATTAACTAAAGATCATTTACTTAAGAGGAGCTGTGGTTTGTATCAGTTTCATAAGCAGAGTTGATCTACATATGTGCCGTATGAATAGGAAACACAGTTTTTTTTTCAGACCATGCTCATGGTTCTTGTTGTATTTTAGACTCGGGAAAGAAGAGCTTGCTTCTTCGTTAAAACAGAGTGTGTTTCAGGGATAAGAACTCTGGTCTGAATTTCCCTTCCAAAACGGAGTTAAACCCCATGATCTGTATCTTCCTACCAGCAAGAGTTCATTTCTGATAAACCAAGTGAATTTTCGGCTCAAAGGAATTTACACAGTTCTAGAACCCAATGCGATTATCACTATTAACTAAAGAGCATTTATGTAAGAGGAGCTCTGGTCTGTATCATTTCATAAGAAGAGTTGAACTACCTATGTTATGTATGAGTAGGAAACACAGTTCTTTTTTTCTGGGCATGCTCATGTTTCTTACTGTATTAGAGACGCTGGAAAGAAGAGGATGCTTCTTGCCTTAAAACAGATTGTTTTTCAGGGATGAGAACTCTGCTCTGAATTTCCCTTCAGGAACGGAGTTAAACCCAGGGATCTGTGTCTTCCTACAAGCAAGAGTTCAGTTCTGGTACCCAGTGAATTTTGGGCCCAATTAATTTTTTCTCAGTTCAGGAACCCAACGCTATTCTTACTATTAACTAAAGATCATTTATGTAAGAGGAGCTGTGGTTTGTATCAGTTTCATAAGCTGAGTTGAACTACATATGATCTGTCTGAGTAGGAAACACAGTTCTTTTTTTCAGGGCATACTCATGGTTCTTGCTGTATTTTAGACTCTAGAAAGAAGA
Source organism: Onychomys arenicola (assembly GCA_949786405.1). Lineage (NCBI taxonomy): Eukaryota > Metazoa > Chordata > Mammalia > Rodentia > Cricetidae > Onychomys > Onychomys arenicola. The sequence continues at coordinate 481,508 of CATKUM010000035.1, forward strand.
GCTTGCTTCTTGCGTTAAAACAGAGTGTGTTTCAGGGAAGAGAACTATGGTCTGAATTTCCCTTCTCAAACGGAATTTAAACCCCATTATCTGTGTCTTCCTACAAGCAAGAGTTCATTCCTGGTTAACCCAGTGAATTTTGGGCTCAATTGATTTTTCGCACATCAGGAACCCAACGCTGTTTTCACTATTAACTAAAGAGCATTTATGTAAGAGGAGCTATGGTTTGTATCAGTTTCATAAGTAGAGTTGAACTACATATGGTCCGTCTGAGTGGGAAACACAGTTCTTTTTTTCAAGGCATGCTCATGGTGCTTGCTGTATTTTAGACTCTGGAAAGAAGAGCTTGCTTCTTGCGTTATAGCAGAGTGTGCTTCAGGGATGAGAACTCTGGTCTGAATTTCCCTTCAGAAACGGAGTTAAACCTCAGGATCTGTGTCTTCCTACAAGAAAGTGTTCATTTCTGGTAAACAAAGTGAATTTTGGTCTCAAATGATTTTTCACAGTTCAGCAACCCAAACCGATTATCACTATTAGCTAAAGGGCATTAATGTAAGAGGAGCTGTGGTTTGTATCAGTTTTATAAGCAGAGTTGAACTACCTATGATCCGTATGAGTAGGAACACAGTTCTTTTTTCAGGGCATGCTCATGTTTCCTACTATATTGTAGACCCTGGAAAGAAGAGGATGATTCTTGACTTAAAACAGATTTTTTTTCAGGGATGAGAACTCTGGTCTGAATTTGCCTTCAGAAACGGAGTTAAAGTCCATGATTAGTGTCTTACTACAAGCAAGAGTTCAGTTCTGGTAAACCCAGTGATTTTTTGGTACAAATGTGTTTCACAATTCAAGAACCCAACATGATTCTCACTGTTAACTAAAGAGCATTTATGTAAGAGGAGCTGTGGTTTGTATCAGTTTCATAAGCTGAGTTGAACTACATATGGTCTGTGTGAGTAGGAAACACAGTTCTTTTTTTCAGGGCATAATCATGGTTCTTGCTGTATTTTAGACTCTAGAAAGAAGAGCTTGCTTCTTGCGTTAAAACAGAGTGTGTTTCAGGGATGAGATCTGTGGTCTGAATTTCCCTTCAGAAACGGAGTTAAACCCCAGGATCTGTGTCTCCCTACAAGTAAGAGTTCAGTTCTGGTAAACCCAGTGAATTTTGGGCTCAATTGATTTTTGGCAGTTCAGGAACCCAGCGCTATTCTTACTATTAACTAAAGAGCATTTATTTAAGAGGAGCTGCGGTCTGTATCATTTCATAAGCAGAGTTGAAATACATATGGTCTGTCTGAGTAGGAAACACACTTCTTTTTTTCAGGGCATGCTCATGGTTCTCGCTGTATTTTAGACGCTAGAAAGAAGAGCTTGCTTCTTGCGTTAAAACAGCATGTGTTTCAGGGAAGAGAACTCTGGTCTGAATTTCCCTTCTGAAACGGAATTTAAACCCCAGGATCTGTGTCTTCCTACAAGCAAGAGTTCATTTCTGGTTAACCCAGTGAATTTTGGGCTCAATTGATTTTTCGCAGTTCAGGAACCCAACGCTGTTTTCACTATTAACTAAAGAGCATTTATGTAAGAGGAGCTATGTTTTGTATCAGTTTCATAAGTAGAGTTGAACTACATATGGTCCGTCTGAGTGGGAAACACAGTTCTTTTTTTCAGGGCATGCTCATGGTTCTTGCTGTATTTTAGACTCTGGAAAGAAGAGCTTGCTTCTTGCGTTATAACAGAGTGTGTTTCAGGGATGAGAACTCTGGTCTGAATTTCCCTTCAGAAACGGAGTTAAACCCCAGGATCTGTGTCTTCCTACAAGAAAGTGTTCATTTATGGTAAACAAAGTGAATTTTGGGCTCAAATGATTTTTCACAGTTCAGCAACCCAAACCGATTATCAATATTAACTAAAGAGCTTAATGTAAGAGGAGCTGTGGTTTGTATCAGTTTCATAAGCAGAGTTGAACTACCTATGATCCGTATGAGTAGGAAACACAATTCTTTTTTCTGGGCATGCTCATGTTTCTTACTATGTTGTACACGCTGGAAAGAAGAGGATGATTCTTGCCTTAAAACAGATTTTTTTTCAGGGATGAGAACTCTGGTCTGAATTTGCCTTCAGAAACGGAGTTAAACCCCATGATCTGTGTCTTACTACAAGCAAGAGTTCAGTTCTGGTAAACCCCGTGATTTTTTGGTACAAATGTGTTTCACAATTCAAGAACCCAACATGATTCTCACTGTTAACTAAAGAGCATTTATGTAAGAGGAGCTGTGGTTTGTATCAGTTTCATAAGCTGAGTTGAACTACATATGGTGTGTCTGAGTAGGATACACAGTTCTTTTTTTCAGGGCATGCTCATGGTTCTTGCTGTATTTTAGACTTTAGAAAGAAGAGCTTGCTTCTTGCGTTAAAACAGAGTGTGTTTCAGGGTGAGAACTGTGGTCTGAATTTCCCTTCAGAAACAAAATTTAAACCGCAGGATCTGTGTCTTCCTACAAGCAAGTGTTCATTTCTGGTAAACCAAGAGAATTTTCTGCTCAAATGACTTTAGACAGTTCTAGAACCCAACTCGATTATCACTATTAACTAAAGAGCATTAATATAAGAGGAGCTGTGGTTTGTATCAGTTTCATAAGCAGAGTTGAACTACCTATGATCCGTATGAGTAGGAAACACAATTCTTTTTTCTGGGCATGCTCATGTTTCTTACTATGTTGTACACGCTGGAAAGAAGAGGATGATTCTTGCCTTAAAACAGATTGTTTTTCAGGGATGAGAACTCTGCTCTGAATTTCCCTTCAGGAACGGAGTTAAACCCAAGGATCTGTGTCTTCCTACAAGCAAGAGTTCAGTTCTTGTACCCAGTGAATTTTGGGCCCGATTGATTTTTTTCTCAGTTCAGGAACCCAACGCTATTCTTACTATTAACTAAAGATCATTTATGTAAGAGGAGCTGTGGTTTGTATCAGTTTCATGAGCAGAGTTGAACTACATATGGTCCGTATGAGCAGGAAAAACAGTTCTTTTTTACTGGGCATGCTCATGGTTCTTGCTGTATTTTAGACTCTAGAAAGAGGAGCTTGCTTCTTGTGTTAAAACAGAGTGTGTTTCAGGGTAGAGAACTCTGGTCTGAATTTCCCTTCAGAAACGGAGTTAAACCACATGATCTGTGTCTTCCTACAAGCAAGTGTTCATTTCTGGTAAACCAAGTGAATTTTTGGCTCAAATGAATTTACACAGTTCTATAACCCAACGCGATTATCACTATTAACTAAAGAGCATTTATGCAAGAGGAGCTGCGGTCTCTATCATTTCATAAGCAGAGTTGAACTACATATGGTCCGTATGAGTAGGAAACACAGTTCTTTTTTCTGGGCATGCTCATGGTTCTCGCTGTATTTTAGAATCTAGAAAGAAGAGGTTGCTTCTTCTGTTAAAACAGAGTGTGTCTCAGGGATGAGAACTCTGGTCTGAATTTCCCTTCAGAAACGGAGTTAAATCCCAGGATCTGTGTCTTCGTACAAGCAAGTGATCATTTCTGGTAAACCAAGTGAATTTTCGGCTCAAATGAGTTTACACAGTTCTAGAATCCAACAGGATTATCACTATTAACTAAAGAGCATTTATGTAAGAGGAGCTGCGGTCTGTATCATTTCATAAGCAGAGTTGAACTACATATGGTCTGTATGAGTAGGAAACACAGTTCTTTTTTTCTGCGCATGCTCTCGGTTCTTACTGTATTGGAGACACTGGAAAGAAGAGGATGATTCATGCCTTAAAACAGAGTGTTTTTCAGGGATGAGAACTCTGGTCTGAATTTGCCTTCAGAAACGGAGTTAACCCCATGATCTGTGTCTTACTACAAGCGAGAGTTCAGTTCTGGTAAACCCAGTGATTTTTTGGCACAAATGATTTTTTCACAATTCAAGAACCCAACATGATTCTCACTGTTAACTAAAGAGCATTAATATAAGAGGAGCTGTGGTTTGTATCAGTTTCATAAGCTGAGTTGAACTACATATGGTCTGTCTGAGTAGGAAACACAGTTCTTTTTTTCAGGGCATGCTCATGGTTCTTGCTGTATTTTAGACTCTGGAAAGAAGAGCTTGCTTCTTGAGTTAAAACAGAGTGTGTTTCAGGGTGAGAACTGTGGTCTGAATTTCCCTTCAGAAACGGAATTTAAACCGCAGGATCTGTGTCTTCCTACAAGCAAGTGTTCATTTCTGGTAAACCAAGAGAATTTTCTGCTCAAATGACTTTAGACAGTTCTAGAACCCAACTCGATTATCACTTTTAACTAAAGAGCATTTATGTAAGATGAGCTGCGGTCTGTATCATTTCATAAGCAGAGTTGAACTACATATGGTCCGTATGAGTAGGAAACACAGTTCTTTTTTTCTTGTCATGCTCATGTTTCTTACTATATTGGAGACGCTGGAAAGAAGAGGATGATTCTTGCCTTAAAACAGATTGTTTTTCAGGGATGAGAACTCTGCTCTGAATTTCCCTTCAGGAACGGAGTTAAACCCAAGGATCTGTGTCTTCCTACAAGCAAGAGTTCAGGTCTGGTACCCAGTGAATTTTGGGCCCAATTAATTTTTTCTCAGTTCAGGAATCCAACGCTATTCTTCCTATTAACTAAAGATCATTTATGTAAGAGGAGCTTTGGTTTGTATCAGTTTCAAAAGCTGAGTTGAACTACATATGATCTGTCTGAGTAGGAAACACAGATCTTTTCTTCAGGGCATACTCATGGTTCTTGCTGTATTTTAGACTCTAGAAAGAAGAGCTTGCTTCTTGCGTTAAAACAGAGTGTCTTTCAGGGATGAGAACTATGGTCTGAATTTCCCTTCAGAAACGGAGTTAAACCCCAGGATCTGTGTCTTCCTACAAGTAAGAGTTCAGTTCTGGTAAACCCAGTTAATTTTGGGCTCAATTGATTTTTCGCAGTTCAGGAACCCAGCGCTATTCTTACTATTAACTAAAGAGCATTTATTTAAGAGGAGCTGCGGTCTGTATCATTTCATAAGCAGAGTTGAAATAAATATGGTCTGTCTGAGTAGGAAACACACTTCTTTTTTTCAGGGCATGCTCATGGTTCTTGCTGTATTTTAGACGCTAGAAAAAAGAGCTTGCTTCTTGCGTTAAAACAGAGTGTGTTTCAGGGAAGAGAACTATGGTCTGAATTTCCCTTCTGAAATGGAATTTAAACCGCAGGATCTGTGTCTTCCTACAAGCAAGAGTTCATTTCTGGTTAACCCAGTGAATTTTGGGCTCAATTGATTTTTCGCAGTTCAGGAACCCAATGCTGTTTTCACTATTAACTAAAGAGCATTTATGTAAGAGGAGCTATGGTTTGTATCAGTTTCATAAGTAGAGTTGAACTACATATGGTCCGTCTGAGTGGGAAACACAGTTCTTTTTTTCAGGGCATGCTCATGGTTCTTGCTGTATTTTAGACTCTGGAAAGAAGAGCTTGTTTCTTGCGTTATAGCAGAGTGTGTTTCAGGGATGAGAACTCTGGTCTGAATTTCCCTTCAGAAACGGAGTTAAACCCCAGGATCTGTGTCTTCCTACAAGAAAGTGTTCATTTCTAGTAAACAAAGTGAATTTTGTGCTCAAATGATTTTTCACAGTTCAGCAACCCAAACCGATTATCACTATTAACTAAAGAGCATTAATGTAAGAGGAGCTGTGGTTTGTATCAGTTTTATAAGCAGAGTTGAACTACCTACGATCCGTATGAGTAGGAACACAGTTCTTTTTTCTGGGCATCCTCATGTTTCTTACTATATTGTAGACGCTGGAAAGAAGAGGATGATTCTTGCCTTAAAACAGATTTTTTTTCAGGGATGAGAACTCTGGTCTGAATTTGCCTTCAGAAACGGAGTTAAACCCCAGGATCTGTGTCTTCATATGAGCAAGAGTTCATTTCTGTTAAACCTAGTGAATTTTGGGCTCAAATGATTTTTGCAGTTCACCATCCCAAACCGATTCCCACTATTAACTAAAGAGCATTTATGTAAGAGGAGCTGTGGTTTGTATCAGTTTCATAAGCAGAGTTGAACTACATATGGTCCGTATGAGTAGGAAACACAGTTCTTTTTTTCCGTGCATGCTCATGGTTCTTGCTGTATTGGAGACGCTGGAAAGAAGAGCTTGCTTCCTGCATTAAAACAGGGTGTGTTTCATGGATGAGAACTCTGGTCTGTTTTTCCCTTCACAAACGGGGTTAAACCCCATGATCTGTATCTTCCTACTAGCAAGAGTTCATTACTCGTAAACCAAGTAAATTTTCGGCTCAAATGACTTTAAACAGTTCGAGAACCTAAGGCGATTTTCACTATTAATTAAAGAGCATTTATGTGAGAGGAGCTGTGGTCTGTATCATTTTCATAAGCAGAGATGGACTACATATGGTCCGTATGAGTAGGAAACACAGTTCTTTTTTTCTTGGCATGCTCATGGTTCTTAGTGTATTGGAGAACCTGGAAAGAAGAGGATGATTCTTGCCGTAAAACAGAGTGTTTTCCAGGGATGATAACTCTGGTCTGAATTTCCCTTCAGAAACGGATTTAAACACCAGGATCTAGGTCTTCCTACAAGCAAGAGTTCAGTTCTGGAAAACTCTGGGAATTTTGTGCTCAAATGATTTTTTGTAGTTCACGAACCCAACATGATTCTCATTATTAACTAAAGAGCATTTATGTAAAAGAAGGTGTGGTCTGTACCAGTTTCATAAAAGAGTTGAACTACATATTGTCCGTATGAATAGGAAACAAAGTTCTGTTTTTCAGACCATTCTCATGGTTCTTGCTGTATATTAGATTCTGGAAAGAAGAGCTGGCTTCTTCGTTAAAACAGAATGTGTTTCAGGCAGGAGAACTCTGGTCTGAATTTCCCTTCAGAAACGGAGTTAAACCCCAGGATCTGTGTCTTCCTACAAGCAAGAGTTCATTTCTGGTAAACACATTGAATTTTGGGCTCAAATGATTTTTCGCAATTCACGAACCCAACGCTATTCTCACTATTAACTAAAGATCATTTATGTAAGAGGAGCTGGTGGTTTGTATCAGTTTCATAAGCAGAGTTGACTACATATGGTCCTTATTAGTAGGAAACACAGTTCTTTTTTTCAGGGCATGCTCATGGTTCTTGCTGTATTGGAGACGCTGGAAAGAAGAGCTTGCTTCTTGCATTAAGACAGGGTGTGTTTCATGGATGAGAACTTTGGTCTGAATTCCCTTCCATAACGGAGTTAAATCCCATGATCTGTGTCTTCCTAACAGCAAGAGTTCATTTCTGGTAAACCAAGTAAATTTTCGGCTGAAATGAATTTACAGAGTTCTAGAACCCAATGCGATTATCAGTATTAACTAAAGAGCATTTATGTAAGAGGAGCTCTGGTCTGTATCATTTCATAAGAAGAGTAGAACTACATATGTTATGTATGAGTAGGAAACACAGTTCTTTTTTTCTGGGCATGCTAATGTTTCTTACTATATTGGAGACGCTGGAACGAAGAGGATGATTATTGCCTAAAAACAGAGTGTTTTTCAGGGGTGAGAACTCTGGTCTGAATTTGCCTTCAGAAAGGGAGTTAAACACAAGGATCTGTGTCTTCCTACAAGCAATAGTTCATTTCTGGTAAACCCAGGGAATTTAGGGTTAAAAATGATTTTTCGCAGTTCATGAACCCAATGCGATTCTCACTACTAACTAAAGAGCATTTATGTAAGAGGAGCTGTGGTTTGTATCAGTTTCATAAGCAGAGTTGAACTACATATGGTCTGTATGAGAAGGAAACACAGTTCTTTTTTTCAGACCATGCTCATGGTTCTTGCTGTATTGGAGACGCTGGAAAGAAGAGCTTGCTTATTGCTTTAAAACAGAGTGAGTTTCAGGGATAAGAACTCTGGTCTGAATTTCCCTTCCGTAACGGAGTTAAACCCCAGGAACTGTGTCTTCCTATCAGCAAGAGTTCATTTTGTTAAACCTAGTGAATTTGGGGCTCAAATGATTTTTGCAGTTCACCAACCCAAACCGATTCCCACTATTAACTAAAGAGCAATTATGTAAGAGGAGCTGTGGTTTGTATCATTTTCATAAGCAGAGTTGAACTACATATCGTCCGTATGAGTAGGAAACACAGTTCTTTTTTTCTGGGCAAGCTCATCGTTCTTGCTGTATTGGAGACCCTGGAAAGAAGAACTTGCTACTTGCATTAAAACAGAGTGTGTTTCATGGATGAGAACTCTGGTCTGAATTTCCCTTCAGAACCGGAGTTAAACCCCATGATCTCTGTCGCCCTACAAGCAAGAGTTCATTTCTGGTAAACCAAGTGAATTTTGGTCTCAAATGATTTTACACAGTTCTAGAACCCAACATTGATTATCAGTATAAGCTAAAGAGCATTTATGTAAGAGGAGCTGTGGTCTGTATCATTTTCGTAAGCAGAGGTGGACTACATATGGTCCGTATGAGTAGGAAACACAGTTCTTTATTTCTGGGCATGCTCATGGTTCTTACTGTATTGGAGAAGCTGTAAGAAGAGGATGTTTCATGCCTTAAAACAGAGTGTTTTCCAGGGATGAGAACTCTGGTCTGAATTTCCCTTCAGAAACGGAGTTAAACCCCAGGATCTGTGTCTTCCTACAAGCAAGAGTTCAGTTCTGGAAAACTCAGTGAATTTTGTGCTCAAATGATTTTTCGTAGTTCACGAACCCAACATGATTCTCATTATTAACTAAAGAGCATTTATGTAAAAAGAGGTGTGGTCTGTGCCAGTTTCATAAGAAGAGTTGAACTACATATGGTCTGTATGAGTAGGAAACACAGTTCTTATTTTCAGACCCTGCTCATGGTTCTTGCTCTATTTTAGACTCTGGAAAGAAGAGCTTGCTTCTTGCTTTAAAACAGGGTGTGTTTCATGGATGAGAACTCTGGTCTGAATTTCCCTTCACAAACGGAGTTGAACCCCACGATCTGTGTCTTCCTAACAGCAAGAGTTCATTTCTGGTAAACAAAGTGAATTTTCGTCTCAAATGAATTTACACAATTCTAGAACCCAATGCGATTATCACTATTAACTAAAGAGCATTTATGTCAGAGGAGCTGTGGTCAGTATCATTTCATCAGCAGAGTTGAACTACATATGGTCCGTATGAGTAGGAAACACAGTTCTTTTTTTTTTTTTTTTTGGTCATGCTCATGGTTCTTACTGTATTGGAGACACTGGAAAGAAGAGGATGATTCTTGCCTTAAATCAGAGTGTTTTTCAGGGTTGAGAATTCTGGTCTGAATTTGCCTTCAAAAATGGAGTTAAACCCCAAGATCTGTGTCTTCCTGCAAGCAAGAGTTCATTTCAGGTAAACCCAGTGAATTTTGGGATCAAAAATTTTTCACAGTTCACGAAACCAACGCGATTCTCACTATTAGCTAAAGATCATTTATGTAAGAGGAGCTGTGGTTTGTATCAGTTTCATAAGCAGAGTTGATCTACATATGGGCCGTATGAATAGGAAACACAGTTTTTTTTTCAGACCATGCTCATGGTTCTTGTTGTATTTTAGACTCGGGAAAGAAGAGCTTGCTTCTTCGTTAAAACAGACTGTGTTTCAGGGATAAGAACTCTGGTCTGAATTTCCCTTCCAAAACGGAGTTAAACCCCATGATCTGTATCTTCCTACCAGCAAGAGTTCATTTCTGATAAACCAAGTGAATTTTCGGCTCAAATGAATTTACACAGTTCTAGAAACCAATGCGATTATCACTATTAACTAAAGAGCATTTATGTAAGAGGAGCTCTGGTCTGTATCATTTCATAAGAAGAGTAGAACTACATATGTTATGTATGAGTAGGAAACACAGATCTTTTTTTCTTGGCATGCTAATGTTTCTTACTATATTGGAGACGCTGGAACGAAGAGGATGATTATTGCCTTAAAACAGAGTGTTTTTCAGGGGTGAGAACTCTGGTCTGAATTTGCCTTCAGAAAGGGAGTTAAACACAAAGATCTGTGTCTTCCTAAAAGCAATAGTTCATTTCTGGTAAACCCAGGAAATTTAGGGTTAAAAATGATTTTTCGCAGTTCATGAACCCAATGCGATTCTCACTACTAACTAAAGAGCATTTATGTAAGAGGAGCTGTGGTTTGTATCAGTTTCATAAGCAGAGTTGAACTATATGGTCCGTATGAGTAGGAAACACAGTTCTTTTTTTCAGGGCATGCTCATGTTTCTTGCTGTATTGGAGATGCTAGAAAGAAGAGCTTGCTTCCTGTTCAAAACAGGGTGTGTTTCATGGATGAGAACTCTGGTCTGATTTTCCCTTCACAAACGGGGTTAAACCCCATGATCTGTGTCTTCCTACCTGCAAGAGTTCATTTCTCGTAAACCAGGTAAATTTTCGGCTCAAATGAATTTACACAGTTCTAGAACATAAGGCGATTATCACTATTAACTAAAGAGCATTTATGTGAGAGGAGCTGTGGTCTGTATTAGTTTCATAAGTAGAGTTGAATTACATATGGTCCGTATGAGTAGGAAACACAGTTCTTTTTTTCTGGGCATGCACATGGTTCTTACTGTATTGGAGAACCTGGAAAGAAGAGGATGATTCATCCATTAAAACAGAGTGTTTTTCAGGGATGAAAATTCTGGTCTGAATTTCCCTTCAGAAACGGAGTTAAACCCCGGATTCTGTGTCTTCCTACAAGCAAGAGTAAATTTCTGATAAACCCAGCGAATTTTGTGCTCAAACGATATTACACAGTTCTAGAACCCAATGGGATTATCACTATTAACTAAAGAGCATTTATGTAAGAGGAGCTCTGGTCTGTATCATTTCATAAGAAGAGTTGAACTACCTATGTTATGTATGAGTAGGAAACACAGTTGTTTTTTTCAGGGCATGCTCATGTTTCTTACTGTATTGGAGACGATGGAAAGAAGAGGATGATTCTTGCTTTAAAACAGTGTTTTTCAGGGTTGAGAATTCTGGTCTGAATTTGCCGTCAGAAACGGAGTTAAACCCCAGCATCTGTGTTTTCCTACAAGCAAGAGTTCATTTCTGGTAAACCCAGTGAATTTTGGGCTCAAATGATTTTTCCCAGTTCACGAACCCAACGCGATTCTCACTATTAACTAAAGATCATTTATGTAAGAGGAATTGTGGTTTGTATCAGTTTCATGAGCAGAGTTGAACTACATATGGTCCGTACGAGTAGGAAACACAGTTCTTTTTTTCAGGGCATGCTCATGGTCTTTCTGTATTGGAGACGCTGGAAAGAAGAGCTTGCGTCTTGCATTAAAACAGGGTGTGTTTCATGCATTAGAACTCTGGCCTGAATTTACCTTCACAAACGGAGTTAAACCCCAGGATCTAGGTCTTCCTACAAGCAAGAGTTCAGTTCTGGAAAACTCAGGGAATTTTGTGCTCAAATGATTTTTGTAGTTCATGAACCCAACATGATTCTCAATATTAACTAAAGAGCATTTATGTAAAAGAAGGTGTGGTCTGTACCAGTTTCATAAGAAGAGTTGAACTACATATTGTCCGTTTGAATAGGAAACAAAGTTCTGTTTTTCAGACCATGCTCATGGTTCTTGCTGTATTTTAGATTCTGGAAAGCAGAGCTTGCTTCTTCGTTAAAACAGAATGTGTTTCAGGCAGGAGAACTCTGGTCTGAATTTCCCTTCAGAAACGGAGTTAAACCCCAGGATCTGTGTCTTCCTACAAGCAAGAGTTAATTTCTGGTAAACCCAGTGAATTTTGGGATCAAATGATTTTTCGCAGTTCACGAACCCAACGCGATTCTCACTATTAACTAAAGATCATTTATGTATGAGGGGCTGTGGTTTGTATCAGTTTCATAAGCAGAGTTGAACTACATATGGTCCTTATGAGTAGGAAACACAGTTCTTTTTTTCAGGGCATGCTCATGGTTCTTGCTGTATTGGAGACGCTGGAAAGAAGAGCTTGCTTCTTGCATTAAAACAGGGTGTGTTTCATGCATGAGAACTCTGGTCTGAATTTCCCTTCACAAATGGAGTTAAACTCCCACGATCTGTGTCTTCCTACCAGCAAGAGTTCATTTCTGGTAAACAAAGTGAATTTTCGGCTCAAATGAATTTACAGAGTTCTAGAACCCAATGCGATTATCACTATTAACTAAAGAGCATTTATGTAAGAGGAGCTCTGGTCTGTATCATTGCATAAGAAGAGTAGAACTACATATGTTATGTATGAGTAGGAAACACAGTTCTTTTTTATTGGGCATGCTAATGTTTCTTAGTATATTGGAGAGGCTGGAACGAAGAGGATGATTATTGCCTTAAAACAGAGTGTTTGTCAGGGGTGAGAACTCTGGTCTGAATTTGCCTTCAGAAAGGGAGTTAAACACAAGGATCTGTGTCTTCCTACAAGCAATAGTTCATTTCTGGTAAAACCAGTGAATTTAGGGTTAAAAATGATTTTTCGCAGTTCATGAACCCAACGCGATTCTCACTATTAACTAAAGAGCATTTATGTAAGAGGAGCTGTGGTTTGTATCAGTTTCATAAACAGAGTTGAACTACATATGGTCTGTATGAGAAGGAAACACAGTTCTTTTTTTCAGACCAGGCTCATGGTTCTTGCTCTATTTTAGACTCTGGAAAGAAGAGCTTGCTTATTGCTTCAAAACATAGTGAGTTTCAGGGATAAGCACTCTGGTCTGTATTACCCTTCAGAAATGGAGTTAAACCCCAGGATCTGTGTCTTCCTATGAGCAAGAGTTCATTTTGTTAAACCTAGTGAATTTTGGGCTCAAATGATTTTTGCAGTTCACCAACCCAAACCGATTCCCACTATTAACTTAAGAGCAATTATGTAAGAGGAGCTGTGGTTTGTATCAGTTTCATAAGCAGAGTTGAACTACATATGGTCCGTATGAGTAGGAAACACAGTTCTTTTTTTGAGGGCATGCTCATGGTTCTTGCTGTATTTAAACTCGGGAAAGAAGAGCTTGCCTCTTCGTTAAAACAGAGTGTCTTTAAGGGATGAGAACTCTGGTCTGAATTTCCCTTCCAAAACGGAGTTAAAACCCAGGATCTGTGTCTTCCTACAAGCAATAATTCATTTCTGGTAAACCCAGTGAATTTTGGGCTGTAATGATTTTTCACAGTTCATGAACCCAACGTGATTATCACTATTAACTAAAGAGCATTTAAGTAAGAGGAGCTGTGGTTTGTATCAGTTTCATAAGCAGAGTTGAACTACATATGGTATGTATGAGTAGGAAACACAGTTCTTTTTTCCAGACCATGCTCATGGTTCTTGCTCTATTTTAGACTCTGGAAAGAAGAGCTTGCTTATTGCTTTAAAACAGAGTGAGTTTCAGGGATAAGAACTCTGGTCTGAATTACCCTTCAGAAACGGAGTTAAACCCCAGGATCTGTGTCTTCCTAAAAGCAAGAGTAAATTTCTGGTAAACCCAGTGAATTTTGTGCTCATACGATTTTACACAGTTCTTGAACCCAACGCTATTCTCACTATTAACTAAAGAGCATTTATGTAAGAGGAGGTGTGGTTTGTATCAGTTTCATAAGCAGAGTTGACCTACATATGGGGCGTATGAATAGGAAACACAGTTATTTTTTCAGACCACGATCATGTTCTTGCTGTATTTTAGACTCGGGAAAGAAAAGCTTGCTTATTCGTTAAAACAGAGTGTGTTTCATCGATGAGAACTCTGGTCTGAATTTCCCTTCCAAAACAGAGTTAATCCCCATGATCTGTGTCTTCCTACCAGCAAGAGTTCATTTCTGATAAACCAAGTGAATTTTCGGCTCAAATGAATTTACACAGTTCTAGACTCCAATGCGATAATCACTATTAACTAAAGAGCATTTATGTAGGAGGAGCTCTGGTCTGTATCATTTCATAAGAGGAGTTGAACTACATATGTTCCGTATGAGTAGGAAACACAGTTCTTTTTTTCTGGGCATGCTCATGTTTCTTACTGTAGTGGAGACGCTGGAAAGAAGAGGATGATTCTTGCCTTAAAACAGAGTGTTTTTCAGGGTTGAGAATTCTGGTCTGAATTTGCCTTCAGAAACGGAGTTAATCCCCAGCATCTTTGTCTTCCTACAAGCAAGTGTTCATTTCTGGTAAACCCAGTGAATTTTGGGCTCAAATGATTTTTCGCAGTTCACGAACCCAACGCGATTCTCACTATTAACTAAAGATCATTTATGTAAGAGGAGCTGTTGTTTGTATCAGTTTCATAAGCAGAGTTGAACTACATATGGTCCGTATGAGTAGGAAACACAGTTCTTTTTTTCAGGGCATGCTCTTGGTTCTTGCTGTATTGGAGACTCTGGAAAGAAGAGCTTGCTTCTTGCATTAAAACAGGGTGTGTTTCATGGATGAGAACTCTGGTCTGAATTTCCCTTCACAAACGGAGTTAAACCCCACGATCTGTGTCTTCCTACCAGCAAGAGATAATTCCTGGTAAACAAAGTGAATTTTCGGCTCAAATGAATTTACACAGTTCTAGAACCCAACGCGATTATCACTATTAACTAAAGACCAATTATGTCAGAAGAGCTGTGGTCTGTATCAATTCATCAGCAGAGTTGAACTACATATGGTCCGTATGAGTAGGAAACACAGTTCTTTTTTTCTGGTCATGCTCATTGTTCTTACTCTATTGTAGAACCTGGAAAGAAGAGGATGATTCTTGCCTTAAAACAGAGTGTTTTTCAGGGTTGAGAATTCTGGTCTGAATTTGCCTTCAGAAATGGAGTTAAACCCCAAGATCTGTGTCTTCCTGCAAGCAAGAGTTCATTTCAGGTAAACCCAGTGTATTTTGGGATCAAAGGATTTTTCACAGTTCACGACACCAACGCAATTCTCACTGTTAACTAAAGAGCATTTATGTAAGAGGAGCTGTGGTTTGTATCAGTTTTATAAGCACAGTTGAACTACATATTGTCCATATGAGTAGGAAAAACATTTTTTTTTCAGGGCATGCTCATTGTTCTTGCTGTATTTTAGAATCTGGAAAGAAGAGCTTGCTTCTTGCGTTATAACATAGTGTGTTTCAGGGATTAGAACTCTGGTCTGAATTACCATTCAGAAACAGAGTTAAACCCCAGGATCTGTGCCTTCCTACAAGCAAGAGTTCATTTCTGGTAAACCCAATGATTTTTGGGCTCAAATGATTTTTCGCAGGTCACGAACCCAACGCGATTCTCACTATTAACTAAAGATCATTTATTTAAGAGGAGGTGTGGTTTGTATCAGTTTCTTAAGCAGAGTTGAACTACATATGGACCGTATGAGTAGGAAACACAGTACTTTTTTTCAGGGCATGCTCATGGTTCTTGCTGTATTGGAGACGCTGGAAAGAAGTGCTTGCTTCCTGCATTAAAACAGGATGAGTTTAATGGATGAGAACTCTGGTCTGATTTTCCCTTTACAAACGGGGTTAAACCCCAGGATCTGTGTCTTCCTACCAGCAAGACATCATTTCTCGTAAACCAAGTAAATTTTCGGCTCAAATGACTTTACACAGTTCTAGAACCTAAGGCGATTATCACTATTAACTAAAGATCATTTATTTAAGAGGAGGTGTGGTTTGTATCAGTTTCTTAAGCAGAGTTGAACTACATATGGACCGTATGAGTAGGAAACACAGTACTTTTTTTCAGGGCATGCTCATGGTTCTTGCTGTATTGGAGACGCTGGAAAGAAGTGCTTGCTTCCTGCATTAAAACAGGATGAGTTTAATGGATGAGAACTCTGGTCTGATTTTCCCTTTACAAACGGGGTTAAACCCCAGGATCTGTGTCTTCCTACCAGCAAGACATCATTTCTCGTAAACCAAGTAAATTTTCGGCTCAAATGACTTTACACAGTTCTAGAACCTAAGGCGATTATCACTATTAACTAAAGAGCATTTATGTGAGAGGAGCTGTGGTCTGTATTAGTTTCATAAGCAGAGTTTTACTATATATGGTCTGTATGAGTAGGAAACACAGTTCTTTTTTTCAGGGCATGCTCATCGTTCTTGCTGTATTGGAGACGCTGGAAAGAAGAGCTTGCTTCTTGCATTAAAATAGAGTGTTGTTCATGGATAAGAACGCTAGTCTGAATTTTCCTTCAGAACCGGAGTTAAACCCCATGATCTGTGTCTCCCTACAAGCAAGAGTTCATTTCTGTTAAACCAAGTAAATGTTGACTCAAATGATTTTACACAGTTCTAGAACCCAACATTGATTATCACTATTAGCTAAAGAGAATTTATGTAAGAGGAGCTGTGGTCTGTATCATTTTCATAAGCACAGTTGGACTACATATGGTCCGTATGAGTAGGAAACACAGTTCTTTTTTTCTTGGCATGCTCATGGTTCTTACTGTATTGGAGAACCTGGAAGGAAGAGGATGATTCATGCCTTAAAACAGAGTGTTTTTCAGGGATGAGAATTCTGGTCTGAATTTCCCTTTAGAAACGGAGTTAAACCCCAGGATCTGTGTCTTCCTACAAGCAACAGTTCAGTTCTGGAAAACTCAGTGAATTTTGTGCTCAAATGATTTTTTCGTAGTTCACGAACCCAACATGATTCTCATTATTAACTAAAGAGCATTTATGTAAAAGAAGTTGTGGTCTGTACCAGTTTCATAAGAAGAGTTGAACTACATATGGTCCGTATGAATAGGAAACACAGTTCTTTTTTTCAGACCATGCTCATGGTTCTTGCTGTATTTTAGACTCTGGAAAGAAGAGCTTGCTTCTTCGTTAAAACAGAATGTGTTTCAGGGATGAGAACTCTGGTCTGAATTTGCCTTCAGAAACAGAGTTAAACCCCAGGATCTGTGTCTTCCTATGAGCAAGAGTTCATTTCTGTTAAACCTAGTGAATTTTGGGCTCCAATGATTTTTGCAGTTCACCAACCCAAACCGATTCCCACTATTAACTAAAGAGCATGTATATAAGAGGAGCTATGGTTTGTATCAGTTTCATAAGCAGAGTTGAACTACATATGGTCCGTATGAGTAGGAAACACAGTTCTTTTTTTCAGGGCATGCTCATGGTTCTTGCTGTATTGGAAACGATGGAAAGAAGAGCTTGCTTCCTGCATTAAAACAAAGTGTGTTTCATGGATGAGAACTCTGGTCTGATTTTCCCGTCACAAACAGGGTTAAACCCCATGATCTGTGTCTTCCTACCAGCAAGAGTTCATTTCTGGTAAACCAAGTAAGTTTTCGGCTCAAATGACTTTACACAGTTCTAGAACCTAAGGCGATTATCACTATTAACTAAACAGCATTTATGTAAGAGGAGCTCTGATCTGTATCATTTCATAAGAAGTGTTGAACTACATATGGTCCGTATGAGTAGGAAACACAGTTCTTTTTTTCAGGGCATGCTCATGGTTCTTACTGTATTGGAGAACCTGGAAAGAAGAGCTTGCTTCTTTGTTAAAACAGATTGTGTTTCAGGGATGAGAACTCTGGTCTGTATTTCCCTTCAGAAATGGAGTTAAACCCCAATATCTGTGTCTTCCTGCAAGCAAGAGTTCATTTCAGGTAAACCCAGTGAATTTTGGGATCAAATGATTTTTCACAGTTCATGAAACCAATGCAATTCTCACTATTAACTAAAGAGCATTTATGTAAGAGGAGCTGTGGTTTGTATCAGTTTCATAAGCAGAGTTGAACTACATATGGTCCGTATGAATAGGAAACACAGTTATTTTTTCAGACCATGATCATGTTCTTGCTGTATTTTAGACTCGGGAAAGAAAAGCTTGCTTCTTCGTTAAAACAGAGTGTGTTTCAGTGATGAGAACTCTGGTCTGAATTTCCCTTCCAAAACGGAGTTAATCCCCATGATCTGTGTCTTCCTACCAGCAAGAGATCATTTCTGATAAACCAATTGAATTTTCGCCTCAAATGAATTTACACAGTTCTAGAATCCAATGCGATTATCACTATTAACTAAAGAGCATTTATGTAGGAGGAGCTCTGTTCTGTATCATTTCATAAGAGGAGTTGAACTACATATGTTACGTATGAGTAGGATACACAGTTCTTTTTTTCTGGGCATGCTCATGTTTCTTACTGTAGTGGAGACGCTGGAAAGAAGAGGATGATTCTTGCCTTAAAACAGAGTGTTTTTCAGGGTTGAGAATTCTGGTCTGAATTTGCCTTCAGAAACGGAGTTAAACCCCAGCTTCTGTGTCTTCCTACAAGCAAGAGTTCATTTCTGGTAAACCCAGTGAATTTTGGGCTCAAATGATTTTTCGCAGTTTACGAACCCAACGCGATTCTCACTATTAACTAAAGATCATTTATGTAAGAGGAGCTGTGGTTTGTATCTGTTTCATAAGCAGAGTTGAACTACATATGGTCCGTATGAGTAGGAAACACAGTTCTTTTTTTCAGGGCATGCTCTTGGTTCTTGCTGTATTGGAGACTCTGGAAAGAAGAGCTTGCTTCTTGAATTAAAACAGGGTGTGTTTCATGGATGAGAACTCTGGTCTGAATTTCCCTTCACAAACGGAGTTAAACCCCACGATCTGTTTCTTCCTACCAGCAAGAGATAATTTCTGGTAAACAAAGTGAATTTTCGGCTCAAATGAATTTACACAGTTTTAGAACCCAACGCGATTATCACTATTAACTAAAGAGCATTTATGTAAGAGGAGCTCTGGTCTGTATCATTTCATAAGAAGTGTTGAAGTACATATGTTACGTATGAGTAGGAAACACAGTTCTATTTTTCTGGGCATGCTCATGTTTCTTACTGTATTGGAGACGCTGGAAAGAGGAGGATGATTCTCGCCTTAAAACATAGTGTTTTTCAGGGTTGAGAATCCCGGTCTGAATTTGCCTTCAGAAACAGAGTTAAACCCCAGGATCTGTGCCTTCCTACAAGCAAGAGTTCATTTCTGGTAAACCCAATGATTTTTGGGCTCCCATGATTTTTCGCAGTTCACGAACCCAACGCGATTCTCACTATTAACTAAAGATCATTTATGTAAGAGGAGGTGTGGTTTGTATCAGTTTCATAAGCAGAGTTGGACTACATATGGTCCGTATGAGTAGGAAACACAGTTCTTTTTTTCAGGGCATGCTCATGTTTCTTGCTGTATTGGAGAGGCTGGAAAGAAGAGCTTGCTTTCTGCATTAAAACAGGGTGTGTTTCATGGATGAGAACTCTGGTCTGATTTTCCCTTTACAAACAGGGTTAAAGCCCATGATCTGTGTCTTCCTACTAGCAAGAGTTCATTTCTCGTAAACCAAGTACATTTTCGGCTCAAATGACTTTACACACTTCTAGAACCCAACATTGATTATCACTATGAGCTAAAGAGCATTTATGTAAGAGGAGCTGTGGTCTGTATCATTTTCATAATCAGAGTTGGACTACATATGGTCCGTATGAGTAGGAAACACAGTTCTTTTTTTCTTGGCATGCTCATGGTTCTTACTGTATTGGAGAACCTGGAAAGAAGAGGATGATTCATGCCTTAAAACAGAGTGTTTTTCAGGGATGAGAATTCTGGTCTGAATTTCCCTTCAGAAACGGAGTTAAACTCCAGGATCTGTGTCTTCCTACAAGCAAGAGTTCAGTTCTGGAAAACTCAGTGATTTTTGTGCTCAAATGATTTTTCGTAGTTCACGAACCCAACATGATTTTCATTATTAACTAAAGAGCATTTATGTAAGAATGTGTGGTCTGTACCAGTTTCATAAGAAGAGTTGAACTACATATTGTCCGTATGAATAGGAAACAAAGTTCTGTTTTTCAGACCATGCTCATGGTTCTTGCTGTATTTTAGATTCTGGAAAGAAGAGCTTGCTTCTTCGTTAAAACAGAATTTGTTTCAGGGATGAGAACTCTGGTCTGAATTTCCCTTCAGAAACGGAGTTAAACCCTAGGATCTGTGTCTTCCTACAAGCAAGAGTTCATTTCTGGTAAACCCAGTGAATTTTGGGCTCAAATGATTTTTCGCAGTTCAAGAACCCAACGCGATTCTCACTATTAACTAAAGATCATTTATGTAAGAGGAGCTGTGGTTTGTATCAGTTTCATAAGCAGAGTTGAACTACATATGGTCCTTATGAGTAGGAAACACAGTTCTTTTTTTCAGGGCATGCTCATGGTTCTTGCTGTATTGGAGACGCTGGAAAGAAGAGCTTGCTTCTTGCGTTATAACAGAGTGTGTTTCAGAGATGAGAACTCTGGTCTGAATTTCCCTTCCAAAACGGAGTTAAACCCCAGGATCTGTGTCTTCCTAACAGCAAGAGTTCATTTCTGGTTAACCAAGTGAATTTTCGGCTCAAATGAATTTACAGAGTTCTAGAACCCAAAGTGATTATCACTATTAACTAAAGAGCAGTTATGTAAGAGGAGCTCTGGTCTGTATCATTTCATAAGAAGAGTTGAACTACATATGTTACGTATGAATAGGAAAGACAGTTCTTTTTTTCTGGGCATGCTCATGTTTCTTATTATATTGGAGACGCTGTAACGAAGGGGATGATTTTTGCCTTAAAGCAAAGTGATTTTCAGGGGTGAGAACTCTAGTCTGAATTTGCCTTCAGAAACGGAGTTAAACACAAGGATCTGTGTCTTCATACAAGCAATAGTTCATTTCTGGTAAACCCAGTGAATTTTTTGCCAAACGATTTTACACAGTTCTTGATCCCAACGCTATTCTCACTATTAACTAAAGAGCATTTATGTAAGAGGAGCTGTGGTTTGTATCAGTTTCATAAGCAGAATTGAACTACATATGGGCCATATGAATAGGAAACACAGTTTTTTTTTTTTCAGACCATGCTCATGGTTCTTGCTGTATTTAAACTAGGGAAAGAAGAGCTTGGTTCTTTGTTAAAACAGAGTGTGTTTCAGGGATGAGAACTCTGGTCTGAATTTCCCTTCCAAAACGGAGTTAAACCCCAGGATCTGTGTCTTCCTACAAGCAATAGTTCATTTCTGGTAAACCCAGTGAATTTTGGGCTGAAATGATTTTTCGCAGTTCATGAACCCAACGTGATTATCACTATTAACTAAAGAGCATTTATGTAAGAGGAGCTCTGGTCTGTATCATTTCATAAGAAGAATTGAACTACATATGTTACATATGAGTAGGAAACACAGTTCTTTTTTTCTGGGCATGCTCATGTTTCTTACTGTATTGGAGAACCTGTAAAGAAGAGGATGATTCTTGCCTTAAAACAGAGTGTTTTTCAAGGTTGAGAATTCTGGTCTGAATTTGCCTTAAGAAATCGAGTTAAACCCCAAGATCTGTGTCTTCCTGCAAGCAAGAGTTCATTTCAGATAAACGCAGTGAATTTTGGGATCAAATGATTTTTCACAGTTCACGAAACCAACGCGATTCTCACTATTAACTAAAGAGCATTTATGTAAGAGGAGCTGTGGTTTGTATCAGTTTCATAAGCCCAGTTGAACTACACATTGTCCATAAGAGTAGGAAAATCATTTTTTTTCAGCTCATGCTCATTGTTCTTGCTGTGTTTTAGAATCTGGAAAGAAGAGCTTGCTTCTTGCATTAAAGCAGAGTGTGTGTCAGGGATTAGAATTCTGGTCTGAATTACCCTTCAGAAACGGAGTTTAACCTCAGGATCTGTGTCTTCCTATGAGCAAGAGTTCATTTCTGTTAAACCTAGTGAATTTTGGGCTCAAATGATTTTTGCAGTTCACCAACCCAAACCGATTCCCACTATTAACTAAAGAGTATTTATGTAAGAGGAGCTGTGGTTTGTATCAGTTTCATAAGCAGAGTTGAACTACATATGGGCCGTATGAGTAGGAAACACAGTTCTTTTTTTCTGGGCATGCTCATCGTCCTTGCTGTTTTGGAGACCCTGGAAAGAAGAGCTTGCTTCTTGCATTAAAACAGAGTGTATTTCGTGGATGAGAACGCTGGTCTGATTTTCCCTTCACAAACGGGTTTAAACCCCATGATCTGTGTCTTCCTACTAGCAAGAGTTCATTTCTCGTAAACCAAGTAAATTTTCGGCTCAAATGAATTTACACAGTTCTAGAACATAAGGCGATTATCACTATTAACTAAAGAGCATTTATGTGAGAGGAGCTATGGTCTGTAATAGTTTCATAAGCAGAGTTGAACTACATATCGTCCATATGAGTAGGAAACACATTTCTTTTTTTCTGGGCATGCTCATCGTTCTTGCTGTATTGGAGACCCTGGAAAGAAGAACTTGCTACTTGCATTAAAACAGAGTGTGTTTCATGGATGAGAACGCTGTTCTGAATTTCCCTTCAGAACCGGAGTTAAACCCCATGATCTCTGTCTCCCTACAGGCAAGAGTTCATTTCTGGTAAACCAAGTGAATTTTGGTCTCAAATGATTTTACACAGTTCTAGAACCCAACATTGATTATCAGTATAAGCTAAAGAGCATTTATGTAAGAGGAGCTGTGGTCTGTATCATTTTCGTAAGCAGAGGTGGACTACATACGGTCCGTATGAGTAGGAAACACAGTTCTTTTTTTCTGGGCATGCTCATGGTTCTTACTGTATTGGAGAAGCTGTAAGAAGAGGATGTTTCATGCCTTAAAACAGAGTGTTTTCCAGGGATGAGAATTCTGGTCTGAATTTCCCTTCAGAAACGGAGTTAAACCCCAGGATCTGTGTCTTCCTACAAGCAAGAGTTCAGTTCTGGAAAACTCAGTGAATTTTGTGCTCAAATGATTTTTCGTAGTTCACGAACCTAACATGATTCTCATTATTAACTAAAGAGCATTTATGTAAAAAAAGGTGTGGTCTGTGCCAGTTTCATAAGGAGAGTTGAACTACATATGGTCTGTATGAGTAGGAAACACAGTTCTTATTTTCAGATCCTGCTCATGGTTCTTGCTCTATTTTAGACTCTGGAAATAAGAGCTTGCTACTTGCTTTAAAACAGAGTGTGTTTCACGGACGAGAACTCTGGTCTGAATTTCACTTCAGAAACAGAGTTAAACCCCAGGATCTGTGTCTTCCTAAAAGCAAGAGTTCATTTCTGGTAAACCCAGTGAATTTTGGGCTCAAATGATTTTTCACAGTTCACGAACCCAACGCGATTCTCACTATTAACTAAAGATCATTTATATAAGTGGAGCTGTGGTTTGTATCAGTTTCATAAGCAGAGTTGAACTACATATGGTTCGTATGAGTAGGAAATACAGTTCTTTTTTTCAGGGCATGCTCATGGTTCTTGATGTATTGGAGACGCTGGAAACAAGTGCTTGCTTCTTGCATTAAAACAGGGTGTGTTTCATGGATGAGAACTCTGGTCTGAATTTCCCTTCACAAAGGGAATTAAACCCCACGATCTGTGTCTTCCTACCAGCAACAGTTCATTTCTGGTAAACAAAGTGAATTATCGTCTCAAATGAATTTACACAGTTCTAGAACCCAATGCGATTATCACTATTAACTAAAGAGCATTTATGTCAGAGGAGCTGTGGTCAGTATCATTTCATCAGCAGAGTTGAACTACATATGGTCCGTATGAGTAGGAAACACAATTTTTTTTTTTTTTTGGTCATGCTCATGGTTCTTACTGTATTGGAGACACTGGAAAGAAGAGGATGATTCTTGCCTTAAATCAGAGTGTTTTTCAGGGTTGAGAATTCTGGTCTGAATTTGCCTTCAAAAATGGTTTGTATCAGTTTCATAAGCACAGTTGAACTACATATTGTCCATATGAGCAGGAAAAACATTTTTTTTCAGGGCATGCTCATTGTTCTTGCTGTATTTTAGAATCTGGAAGGAAGAGCTTGCTTCTTGCATTAAAGCAGAGTGTGTTTGAGGGATTAGAACTCTGGTCTGAATTACCATTCAGAAAGGGAGTTAAACCCCAGGATCTGTGTCTTCCTATGAGCAAGAGTTCATTTCTGTTAAACCTAGTGAATTTTGGGCTCCAATGATTTTTGCAGTTCACCACTCCAAACTGATTCCCACTATTAACTAAAGAGCATTTATGTGAGAGGAGCTGTGGTCTGTATTAGTTTCATAAGCAGAGTTGAACTACATATGGTCCGTATGAGTAGGAAACACAGTTCTTTTTTTCTGGGCATGCTCATGGTTCTTACTGTATTGGAGAACCTGGAAAGAAGAGGATGATTCATCCATTAAACCATAGTGTTTTTCAGGGATGAAAATTTAGGTCTGAATTTCCCTTCAGAAATGGCGTTAAACCCCAGGATCTGTGTCTTCCTACAAGCAAGAGTTAATTTCTGGTAAACCCAGTGAATTTTGTGCTCAAACGATTTTACACAGTTCTTGAACCCAACGCTATTCTCACTATTAACTAAAGATCATTTACTTAAGAGGAGCTGTGGTTTGTATCAGTTTCATAAGCAGAGTTGATCTACATATGTGCCGTATGAATAGGAAACACAGTTTTTTTTTCAGACCATGCTCATGGTTCTTGTTGTATTTTAGACTCGGGAAAGAAGAGCTTGCTTCTTCGTTAAAACAGAGTGTGTTTCAGGGATAAGAACTCTGGTCTGAATTTCCCTTCCAAAACGGAGTTAAACCCCATGATCTGTATCTTCCTACCAGCAAGAGTTCATTTCTGATAAACCAAGTGAATTTTCGGCTCAAAGGAATTTACACAGTTCTAGAACCCAATGCGATTATCACTATTAACTAAAGAGCATTTATGTAAGAGGAGCTCTGGTCTGTATCATTTCATAAGAAGAGTTGAACTACCTATGTTATGTATGAGTAGGAAACACAGTTCTTTTTTTCTGGGCATGCTCATGTTTCTTACTGTATTAGAGACGCTGGAAAGAAGAGGATGCTTCTTGCCTTAAAACAGATTGTTTTTCAGGGATGAGAACTCTGCTCTGAATTTCCCTTCAGGAACGGAGTTAAACCCAGGGATCTGTGTCTTCCTACAAGCAAGAGTTCAGTTCTGGTACCCAGTGAATTTTGGGCCCAATTAATTTTTTCTCAGTTCAGGAACCCAACGCTATTCTTACTATTAACTAAAGATCATTTATGTAAGAGGAGCTGTGGTTTGTATCAGTTTCATAAGCTGAGTTGAACTACATATGATCTGTCTGAGTAGGAAACACAGTTCTTTTTTTCAGGGCATACTCATGGTTCTTGCTGTATTTTAGACTCTAGAAAGAAGAGCTTGCTTCTTGCGTTAAAACAGAGTGTGTTTCAGGGAAGAGAACTATGGTCTGAATTTCCCTTCTCAAACGGAATTTAAACCCCATTATCTGTGTCTTCCTACAAGCAAGAGTTCATTCCTGGTTAACCCAGTGAATTTTGGGCTCAATTGATTTTTCGCACATCAGGAACCCAACGCTGTTTTCACTATTAACTAAAGAGCATTTATGTAAGAGGAGCTATGGTTTGTATCAGTTTCATAAGTAGAGTTGAACTACATATGGTCCGTCTGAGTGGGAAACACAGTTCTTTTTTTCAAGGCATGCTCATGGTGCTTGCTGTATTTTAGACTCTGGAAAGAAGAGCTTGCTTCTTGCGTTATAGCAGAGTGTGCTTCAGGGATGAGAACTCTGGTCTGAATTTCCCTTCAGAAACGGAGTTAAACCTCAGGATCTGTGTCTTCCTACAAGAAAGTGTTCATTTCTGGTAAACAAAGTGAATTTTGGTCTCAAATGATTTTTCACAGTTCAGCAACCCAAACCGATTATCACTATTAGCTAAAGGGCATTAATGTAAGAGGAGCTGTGGTTTGTATCAGTTTTATAAGCAGAGTTGAACTACCTATGATCCGTATGAGTAGGAACACAGTTCTTTTTTCAGGGCATGCTCATGTTTCCTACTATATTGTAGACCCTGGAAAGAAGAGGATGATTCTTGACTTAAAACAGATTTTTTTTCAGGGATGAGAACTCTGGTCTGAATTTGCCTTCAGAAACGGAGTTAAAGTCCATGATTAGTGTCTTACTACAAGCAAGAGTTCAGTTCTGGTAAACCCAGTGATTTTTTGGTACAAATGTGTTTCACAATTCAAGAACCCAACATGATTCTCACTGTTAACTAAAGAGCATTTATGTAAGAGGAGCTGTGGTTTGTATCAGTTTCATAAGCTGAGTTGAACTACATATGGTCTGTGTGAGTAGGAAACACAGTTCTTTTTTTCAGGGCATAATCATGGTTCTTGCTGTATTTTAGACTCTAGAAAGAAGAGCTTGCTTCTTGCGTTAAAACAGAGTGTGTTTCAGGGATGAGATCTGTGGTCTGAATTTCCCTTCAGAAACGGAGTTAAACCCCAGGATCTGTGTCTCCCTACAAGTAAGAGTTCAGTTCTGGTAAACCCAGTGAATTTTGGGCTCAATTGATTTTTGGCAGTTCAGGAACCCAGCGCTATTCTTACTATTAACTAAAGAGCATTTATTTAAGAGGAGCTGCGGTCTGTATCATTTCATAAGCAGAGTTGAAATACATATGGTCTGTCTGAGTAGGAAACACACTTCTTTTTTTCAGGGCATGCTCATGGTTCTCGCTGTATTTTAGACGCTAGAAAGAAGAGCTTGCTTCTTGCGTTAAAACAGCATGTGTTTCAGGGAAGAGAACTCTGGTCTGAATTTCCCTTCTGAAACGGAATTTAAACCCCAGGATCTGTGTCTTCCTACAAGCAAGAGTTCATTTCTGGTTAACCCAGTGAATTTTGGGCTCAATTGATTTTTCGCAGTTCAGGAACCCAACGCTGTTTTCACTATTAACTAAAGAGCATTTATGTAAGAGGAGCTATGTTTTGTATCAGTTTCATAAGTAGAGTTGAACTACATATGGTCCGTCTGAGTGGGAAACACAGTTCTTTTTTTCAGGGCATGCTCATGGTTCTTGCTGTATTTTAGACTCTGGAAAGAAGAGCTTGCTTCTTGCGTTATAACAGAGTGTGTTTCAGGGATGAGAACTCTGGTCTGAATTTCCCTTCAGAAACGGAGTTAAACCCCAGGATCTGTGTCTTCCTACAAGAAAGTGTTCATTTATGGTAAACAAAGTGAATTTTGGGCTCAAATGATTTTTCACAGTTCAGCAACCCAAACCGATTATCAATATTAACTAAAGAGCTTAATGTAAGAGGAGCTGTGGTTTGTATCAGTTTCATAAGCAGAGTTGAACTACCTATGATCCGTATGAGTAGGAAACACAATTCTTTTTTCTGGGCATGCTCATGTTTCTTACTATGTTGTACACGCTGGAAAGAAGAGGATGATTCTTGCCTTAAAACAGATTTTTTTTCAGGGATGAGAACTCTGGTCTGAATTTGCCTTCAGAAACGGAGTTAAACCCCATGATCTGTGTCTTACTACAAGCAAGAGTTCAGTTCTGGTAAACCCCGTGATTTTTTGGTACAAATGTGTTTCACAATTCAAGAACCCAACATGATTCTCACTGTTAACTAAAGAGCATTTATGTAAGAGGAGCTGTGGTTTGTATCAGTTTCATAAGCTGAGTTGAACTACATATGGTGTGTCTGAGTAGGATACACAGTTCTTTTTTTCAGGGCATGCTCATGGTTCTTGCTGTATTTTAGACTTTAGAAAGAAGAGCTTGCTTCTTGCGTTAAAACAGAGTGTGTTTCAGGGTGAGAACTGTGGTCTGAATTTCCCTTCAGAAACAAAATTTAAACCGCAGGATCTGTGTCTTCCTACAAGCAAGTGTTCATTTCTGGTAAACCAAGAGAATTTTCTGCTCAAATGACTTTAGACAGTTCTAGAACCCAACTCGATTATCACTATTAACTAAAGAGCATTAATATAAGAGGAGCTGTGGTTTGTATCAGTTTCATAAGCAGAGTTGAACTACCTATGATCCGTATGAGTAGGAAACACAATTCTTTTTTCTGGGCATGCTCATGTTTCTTACTATGTTGTACACGCTGGAAAGAAGAGGATGATTCTTGCCTTAAAACAGATTGTTTTTCAGGGATGAGAACTCTGCTCTGAATTTCCCTTCAGGAACGGAGTTAAACCCAAGGATCTGTGTCTTCCTACAAGCAAGAGTTCAGTTCTTGTACCCAGTGAATTTTGGGCCCGATTGATTTTTTTCTCAGTTCAGGAACCCAACGCTATTCTTACTATTAACTAAAGATCATTTATGTAAGAGGAGCTGTGGTTTGTATCAGTTTCATGAGCAGAGTTGAACTACATATGGTCCGTATGAGCAGGAAAAACAGTTCTTTTTTACTGGGCATGCTCATGGTTCTTGCTGTATTTTAGACTCTAGAAAGAGGAGCTTGCTTCTTGTGTTAAAACAGAGTGTGTTTCAGGGTAGAGAACTCTGGTCTGAATTTCCCTTCAGAAACGGAGTTAAACCACATGATCTGTGTCTTCCTACAAGCAAGTGTTCATTTCTGGTAAACCAAGTGAATTTTTGGCTCAAATGAATTTACACAGTTCTATAACCCAACGCGATTATCACTATTAACTAAAGAGCATTTATGCAAGAGGAGCTGCGGTCTCTATCATTTCATAAGCAGAGTTGAACTACATATGGTCCGTATGAGTAGGAAACACAGTTCTTTTTTCTGGGCATGCTCATGGTTCTCGCTGTATTTTAGAATCTAGAAAGAAGAGGTTGCTTCTTCTGTTAAAACAGAGTGTGTCTCAGGGATGAGAACTCTGGTCTGAATTTCCCTTCAGAAACGGAGTTAAATCCCAGGATCTGTGTCTTCGTACAAGCAAGTGATCATTTCTGGTAAACCAAGTGAATTTTCGGCTCAAATGAGTTTACACAGTTCTAGAATCCAACAGGATTATCACTATTAACTAAAGAGCATTTATGTAAGAGGAGCTGCGGTCTGTATCATTTCATAAGCAGAGTTGAACTACATATGGTCTGTATGAGTAGGAAACACAGTTCTTTTTTTCTGCGCATGCTCTCGGTTCTTACTGTATTGGAGACACTGGAAAGAAGAGGATGATTCATGCCTTAAAACAGAGTGTTTTTCAGGGATGAGAACTCTGGTCTGAATTTGCCTTCAGAAACGGAGTTAACCCCATGATCTGTGTCTTACTACAAGCGAGAGTTCAGTTCTGGTAAACCCAGTGATTTTTTGGCACAAATGATTTTTTCACAATTCAAGAACCCAACATGATTCTCACTGTTAACTAAAGAGCATTAATATAAGAGGAGCTGTGGTTTGTATCAGTTTCATAAGCTGAGTTGAACTACATATGGTCTGTCTGAGTAGGAAACACAGTTCTTTTTTTCAGGGCATGCTCATGGTTCTTGCTGTATTTTAGACTCTGGAAAGAAGAGCTTGCTTCTTGAGTTAAAACAGAGTGTGTTTCAGGGTGAGAACTGTGGTCTGAATTTCCCTTCAGAAACGGAATTTAAACCGCAGGATCTGTGTCTTCCTACAAGCAAGTGTTCATTTCTGGTAAACCAAGAGAATTTTCTGCTCAAATGACTTTAGACAGTTCTAGAACCCAACTCGATTATCACTTTTAACTAAAGAGCATTTATGTAAGATGAGCTGCGGTCTGTATCATTTCATAAGCAGAGTTGAACTACATATGGTCCGTATGAGTAGGAAACACAGTTCTTTTTTTCTTGTCATGCTCATGTTTCTTACTATATTGGAGACGCTGGAAAGAAGAGGATGATTCTTGCCTTAAAACAGATTGTTTTTCAGGGATGAGAACTCTGCTCTGAATTTCCCTTCAGGAACGGAGTTAAACCCAAGGATCTGTGTCTTCCTACAAGCAAGAGTTCAGGTCTGGTACCCAGTGAATTTTGGGCCCAATTAATTTTTTCTCAGTTCAGGAATCCAACGCTATTCTTCCTATTAACTAAAGATCATTTATGTAAGAGGAGCTTTGGTTTGTATCAGTTTCAAAAGCTGAGTTGAACTACATATGATCTGTCTGAGTAGGAAACACAGATCTTTTCTTCAGGGCATACTCATGGTTCTTGCTGTATTTTAGACTCTAGAAAGAAGAGCTTGCTTCTTGCGTTAAAACAGAGTGTCTTTCAGGGATGAGAACTATGGTCTGAATTTCCCTTCAGAAACGGAGTTAAACCCCAGGATCTGTGTCTTCCTACAAGTAAGAGTTCAGTTCTGGTAAACCCAGTTAATTTTGGGCTCAATTGATTTTTCGCAGTTCAGGAACCCAGCGCTATTCTTACTATTAACTAAAGAGCATTTATTTAAGAGGAGCTGCGGTCTGTATCATTTCATAAGCAGAGTTGAAATAAATATGGTCTGTCTGAGTAGGAAACACACTTCTTTTTTTCAGGGCATGCTCATGGTTCTTGCTGTATTTTAGACGCTAGAAAAAAGAGCTTGCTTCTTGCGTTAAAACAGAGTGTGTTTCAGGGAAGAGAACTATGGTCTGAATTTCCCTTCTGAAATGGAATTTAAACCGCAGGATCTGTGTCTTCCTACAAGCAAGAGTTCATTTCTGGTTAACCCAGTGAATTTTGGGCTCAATTGATTTTTCGCAGTTCAGGAACCCAATGCTGTTTTCACTATTAACTAAAGAGCATTTATGTAAGAGGAGCTATGGTTTGTATCAGTTTCATAAGTAGAGTTGAACTACATATGGTCCGTCTGAGTGGGAAACACAGTTCTTTTTTTCAGGGCATGCTCATGGTTCTTGCTGTATTTTAGACTCTGGAAAGAAGAGCTTGTTTCTTGCGTTATAGCAGAGTGTGTTTCAGGGATGAGAACTCTGGTCTGAATTTCCCTTCAGAAACGGAGTTAAACCCCAGGATCTGTGTCTTCCTACAAGAAAGTGTTCATTTCTAGTAAACAAAGTGAATTTTGTGCTCAAATGATTTTTCACAGTTCAGCAACCCAAACCGATTATCACTATTAACTAAAGAGCATTAATGTAAGAGGAGCTGTGGTTTGTATCAGTTTTATAAGCAGAGTTGAACTACCTACGATCCGTATGAGTAGGAACACAGTTCTTTTTTCTGGGCATCCTCATGTTTCTTACTATATTGTAGACGCTGGAAAGAAGAGGATGATTCTTGCCTTAAAACAGATTTTTTTTCAGGGATGAGAACTCTGGTCTGAATTTGCCTTCAGAAACGGAGTTAAACCCCAGGATCTGTGTCTTCATATGAGCAAGAGTTCATTTCTGTTAAACCTAGTGAATTTTGGGCTCAAATGATTTTTGCAGTTCACCATCCCAAACCGATTCCCACTATTAACTAAAGAGCATTTATGTAAGAGGAGCTGTGGTTTGTATCAGTTTCATAAGCAGAGTTGAACTACATATGGTCCGTATGAGTAGGAAACACAGTTCTTTTTTTCCGTGCATGCTCATGGTTCTTGCTGTATTGGAGACGCTGGAAAGAAGAGCTTGCTTCCTGCATTAAAACAGGGTGTGTTTCATGGATGAGAACTCTGGTCTGTTTTTCCCTTCACAAACGGGGTTAAACCCCATGATCTGTATCTTCCTACTAGCAAGAGTTCATTACTCGTAAACCAAGTAAATTTTCGGCTCAAATGACTTTAAACAGTTCGAGAACCTAAGGCGATTTTCACTATTAATTAAAGAGCATTTATGTGAGAGGAGCTGTGGTCTGTATCATTTTCATAAGCAGAGATGGACTACATATGGTCCGTATGAGTAGGAAACACAGTTCTTTTTTTCTTGGCATGCTCATGGTTCTTAGTGTATTGGAGAACCTGGAAAGAAGAGGATGATTCTTGCCGTAAAACAGAGTGTTTTCCAGGGATGATAACTCTGGTCTGAATTTCCCTTCAGAAACGGATTTAAACACCAGGATCTAGGTCTTCCTACAAGCAAGAGTTCAGTTCTGGAAAACTCTGGGAATTTTGTGCTCAAATGATTTTTTGTAGTTCACGAACCCAACATGATTCTCATTATTAACTAAAGAGCATTTATGTAAAAGAAGGTGTGGTCTGTACCAGTTTCATAAAAGAGTTGAACTACATATTGTCCGTATGAATAGGAAACAAAGTTCTGTTTTTCAGACCATTCTCATGGTTCTTGCTGTATATTAGATTCTGGAAAGAAGAGCTGGCTTCTTCGTTAAAACAGAATGTGTTTCAGGCAGGAGAACTCTGGTCTGAATTTCCCTTCAGAAACGGAGTTAAACCCCAGGATCTGTGTCTTCCTACAAGCAAGAGTTCATTTCTGGTAAACACATTGAATTTTGGGCTCAAATGATTTTTCGCAATTCACGAACCCAACGCTATTCTCACTATTAACTAAAGATCATTTATGTAAGAGGAGCTGGTGGTTTGTATCAGTTTCATAAGCAGAGTTGACTACATATGGTCCTTATTAGTAGGAAACACAGTTCTTTTTTTCAGGGCATGCTCATGGTTCTTGCTGTATTGGAGACGCTGGAAAGAAGAGCTTGCTTCTTGCATTAAGACAGGGTGTGTTTCATGGATGAGAACTTTGGTCTGAATTCCCTTCCATAACGGAGTTAAATCCCATGATCTGTGTCTTCCTAACAGCAAGAGTTCATTTCTGGTAAACCAAGTAAATTTTCGGCTGAAATGAATTTACAGAGTTCTAGAACCCAATGCGATTATCAGTATTAACTAAAGAGCATTTATGTAAGAGGAGCTCTGGTCTGTATCATTTCATAAGAAGAGTAGAACTACATATGTTATGTATGAGTAGGAAACACAGTTCTTTTTTTCTGGGCATGCTAATGTTTCTTACTATATTGGAGACGCTGGAACGAAGAGGATGATTATTGCCTAAAAACAGAGTGTTTTTCAGGGGTGAGAACTCTGGTCTGAATTTGCCTTCAGAAAGGGAGTTAAACACAAGGATCTGTGTCTTCCTACAAGCAATAGTTCATTTCTGGTAAACCCAGGGAATTTAGGGTTAAAAATGATTTTTCGCAGTTCATGAACCCAATGCGATTCTCACTACTAACTAAAGAGCATTTATGTAAGAGGAGCTGTGGTTTGTATCAGTTTCATAAGCAGAGTTGAACTACATATGGTCTGTATGAGAAGGAAACACAGTTCTTTTTTTCAGACCATGCTCATGGTTCTTGCTGTATTGGAGACGCTGGAAAGAAGAGCTTGCTTATTGCTTTAAAACAGAGTGAGTTTCAGGGATAAGAACTCTGGTCTGAATTTCCCTTCCGTAACGGAGTTAAACCCCAGGAACTGTGTCTTCCTATCAGCAAGAGTTCATTTTGTTAAACCTAGTGAATTTGGGGCTCAAATGATTTTTGCAGTTCACCAACCCAAACCGATTCCCACTATTAACTAAAGAGCAATTATGTAAGAGGAGCTGTGGTTTGTATCATTTTCATAAGCAGAGTTGAACTACATATCGTCCGTATGAGTAGGAAACACAGTTCTTTTTTTCTGGGCAAGCTCATCGTTCTTGCTGTATTGGAGACCCTGGAAAGAAGAACTTGCTACTTGCATTAAAACAGAGTGTGTTTCATGGATGAGAACTCTGGTCTGAATTTCCCTTCAGAACCGGAGTTAAACCCCATGATCTCTGTCGCCCTACAAGCAAGAGTTCATTTCTGGTAAACCAAGTGAATTTTGGTCTCAAATGATTTTACACAGTTCTAGAACCCAACATTGATTATCAGTATAAGCTAAAGAGCATTTATGTAAGAGGAGCTGTGGTCTGTATCATTTTCGTAAGCAGAGGTGGACTACATATGGTCCGTATGAGTAGGAAACACAGTTCTTTATTTCTGGGCATGCTCATGGTTCTTACTGTATTGGAGAAGCTGTAAGAAGAGGATGTTTCATGCCTTAAAACAGAGTGTTTTCCAGGGATGAGAACTCTGGTCTGAATTTCCCTTCAGAAACGGAGTTAAACCCCAGGATCTGTGTCTTCCTACAAGCAAGAGTTCAGTTCTGGAAAACTCAGTGAATTTTGTGCTCAAATGATTTTTCGTAGTTCACGAACCCAACATGATTCTCATTATTAACTAAAGAGCATTTATGTAAAAAGAGGTGTGGTCTGTGCCAGTTTCATAAGAAGAGTTGAACTACATATGGTCTGTATGAGTAGGAAACACAGTTCTTATTTTCAGACCCTGCTCATGGTTCTTGCTCTATTTTAGACTCTGGAAAGAAGAGCTTGCTTCTTGCTTTAAAACAGGGTGTGTTTCATGGATGAGAACTCTGGTCTGAATTTCCCTTCACAAACGGAGTTGAACCCCACGATCTGTGTCTTCCTAACAGCAAGAGTTCATTTCTGGTAAACAAAGTGAATTTTCGTCTCAAATGAATTTACACAATTCTAGAACCCAATGCGATTATCACTATTAACTAAAGAGCATTTATGTCAGAGGAGCTGTGGTCAGTATCATTTCATCAGCAGAGTTGAACTACATATGGTCCGTATGAGTAGGAAACACAGTTCTTTTTTTTTTTTTTTTTGGTCATGCTCATGGTTCTTACTGTATTGGAGACACTGGAAAGAAGAGGATGATTCTTGCCTTAAATCAGAGTGTTTTTCAGGGTTGAGAATTCTGGTCTGAATTTGCCTTCAAAAATGGAGTTAAACCCCAAGATCTGTGTCTTCCTGCAAGCAAGAGTTCATTTCAGGTAAACCCAGTGAATTTTGGGATCAAAAATTTTTCACAGTTCACGAAACCAACGCGATTCTCACTATTAGCTAAAGATCATTTATGTAAGAGGAGCTGTGGTTTGTATCAGTTTCATAAGCAGAGTTGATCTACATATGGGCCGTATGAATAGGAAACACAGTTTTTTTTTCAGACCATGCTCATGGTTCTTGTTGTATTTTAGACTCGGGAAAGAAGAGCTTGCTTCTTCGTTAAAACAGACTGTGTTTCAGGGATAAGAACTCTGGTCTGAATTTCCCTTCCAAAACGGAGTTAAACCCCATGATCTGTATCTTCCTACCAGCAAGAGTTCATTTCTGATAAACCAAGTGAATTTTCGGCTCAAATGAATTTACACAGTTCTAGAAACCAATGCGATTATCACTATTAACTAAAGAGCATTTATGTAAGAGGAGCTCTGGTCTGTATCATTTCATAAGAAGAGTAGAACTACATATGTTATGTATGAGTAGGAAACACAGATCTTTTTTTCTTGGCATGCTAATGTTTCTTACTATATTGGAGACGCTGGAACGAAGAGGATGATTATTGCCTTAAAACAGAGTGTTTTTCAGGGGTGAGAACTCTGGTCTGAATTTGCCTTCAGAAAGGGAGTTAAACACAAAGATCTGTGTCTTCCTAAAAGCAATAGTTCATTTCTGGTAAACCCAGGAAATTTAGGGTTAAAAATGATTTTTCGCAGTTCATGAACCCAATGCGATTCTCACTACTAACTAAAGAGCATTTATGTAAGAGGAGCTGTGGTTTGTATCAGTTTCATAAGCAGAGTTGAACTATATGGTCCGTATGAGTAGGAAACACAGTTCTTTTTTTCAGGGCATGCTCATGTTTCTTGCTGTATTGGAGATGCTAGAAAGAAGAGCTTGCTTCCTGTTCAAAACAGGGTGTGTTTCATGGATGAGAACTCTGGTCTGATTTTCCCTTCACAAACGGGGTTAAACCCCATGATCTGTGTCTTCCTACCTGCAAGAGTTCATTTCTCGTAAACCAGGTAAATTTTCGGCTCAAATGAATTTACACAGTTCTAGAACATAAGGCGATTATCACTATTAACTAAAGAGCATTTATGTGAGAGGAGCTGTGGTCTGTATTAGTTTCATAAGTAGAGTTGAATTACATATGGTCCGTATGAGTAGGAAACACAGTTCTTTTTTTCTGGGCATGCACATGGTTCTTACTGTATTGGAGAACCTGGAAAGAAGAGGATGATTCATCCATTAAAACAGAGTGTTTTTCAGGGATGAAAATTCTGGTCTGAATTTCCCTTCAGAAACGGAGTTAAACCCCGGATTCTGTGTCTTCCTACAAGCAAGAGTAAATTTCTGATAAACCCAGCGAATTTTGTGCTCAAACGATATTACACAGTTCTAGAACCCAATGGGATTATCACTATTAACTAAAGAGCATTTATGTAAGAGGAGCTCTGGTCTGTATCATTTCATAAGAAGAGTTGAACTACCTATGTTATGTATGAGTAGGAAACACAGTTGTTTTTTTCAGGGCATGCTCATGTTTCTTACTGTATTGGAGACGATGGAAAGAAGAGGATGATTCTTGCTTTAAAACAGTGTTTTTCAGGGTTGAGAATTCTGGTCTGAATTTGCCGTCAGAAACGGAGTTAAACCCCAGCATCTGTGTTTTCCTACAAGCAAGAGTTCATTTCTGGTAAACCCAGTGAATTTTGGGCTCAAATGATTTTTCCCAGTTCACGAACCCAACGCGATTCTCACTATTAACTAAAGATCATTTATGTAAGAGGAATTGTGGTTTGTATCAGTTTCATGAGCAGAGTTGAACTACATATGGTCCGTACGAGTAGGAAACACAGTTCTTTTTTTCAGGGCATGCTCATGGTCTTTCTGTATTGGAGACGCTGGAAAGAAGAGCTTGCGTCTTGCATTAAAACAGGGTGTGTTTCATGCATTAGAACTCTGGCCTGAATTTACCTTCACAAACGGAGTTAAACCCCAGGATCTAGGTCTTCCTACAAGCAAGAGTTCAGTTCTGGAAAACTCAGGGAATTTTGTGCTCAAATGATTTTTGTAGTTCATGAACCCAACATGATTCTCAATATTAACTAAAGAGCATTTATGTAAAAGAAGGTGTGGTCTGTACCAGTTTCATAAGAAGAGTTGAACTACATATTGTCCGTTTGAATAGGAAACAAAGTTCTGTTTTTCAGACCATGCTCATGGTTCTTGCTGTATTTTAGATTCTGGAAAGCAGAGCTTGCTTCTTCGTTAAAACAGAATGTGTTTCAGGCAGGAGAACTCTGGTCTGAATTTCCCTTCAGAAACGGAGTTAAACCCCAGGATCTGTGTCTTCCTACAAGCAAGAGTTAATTTCTGGTAAACCCAGTGAATTTTGGGATCAAATGATTTTTCGCAGTTCACGAACCCAACGCGATTCTCACTATTAACTAAAGATCATTTATGTATGAGGGGCTGTGGTTTGTATCAGTTTCATAAGCAGAGTTGAACTACATATGGTCCTTATGAGTAGGAAACACAGTTCTTTTTTTCAGGGCATGCTCATGGTTCTTGCTGTATTGGAGACGCTGGAAAGAAGAGCTTGCTTCTTGCATTAAAACAGGGTGTGTTTCATGCATGAGAACTCTGGTCTGAATTTCCCTTCACAAATGGAGTTAAACTCCCACGATCTGTGTCTTCCTACCAGCAAGAGTTCATTTCTGGTAAACAAAGTGAATTTTCGGCTCAAATGAATTTACAGAGTTCTAGAACCCAATGCGATTATCACTATTAACTAAAGAGCATTTATGTAAGAGGAGCTCTGGTCTGTATCATTGCATAAGAAGAGTAGAACTACATATGTTATGTATGAGTAGGAAACACAGTTCTTTTTTATTGGGCATGCTAATGTTTCTTAGTATATTGGAGAGGCTGGAACGAAGAGGATGATTATTGCCTTAAAACAGAGTGTTTGTCAGGGGTGAGAACTCTGGTCTGAATTTGCCTTCAGAAAGGGAGTTAAACACAAGGATCTGTGTCTTCCTACAAGCAATAGTTCATTTCTGGTAAAACCAGTGAATTTAGGGTTAAAAATGATTTTTCGCAGTTCATGAACCCAACGCGATTCTCACTATTAACTAAAGAGCATTTATGTAAGAGGAGCTGTGGTTTGTATCAGTTTCATAAACAGAGTTGAACTACATATGGTCTGTATGAGAAGGAAACACAGTTCTTTTTTTCAGACCAGGCTCATGGTTCTTGCTCTATTTTAGACTCTGGAAAGAAGAGCTTGCTTATTGCTTCAAAACATAGTGAGTTTCAGGGATAAGCACTCTGGTCTGTATTACCCTTCAGAAATGGAGTTAAACCCCAGGATCTGTGTCTTCCTATGAGCAAGAGTTCATTTTGTTAAACCTAGTGAATTTTGGGCTCAAATGATTTTTGCAGTTCACCAACCCAAACCGATTCCCACTATTAACTTAAGAGCAATTATGTAAGAGGAGCTGTGGTTTGTATCAGTTTCATAAGCAGAGTTGAACTACATATGGTCCGTATGAGTAGGAAACACAGTTCTTTTTTTGAGGGCATGCTCATGGTTCTTGCTGTATTTAAACTCGGGAAAGAAGAGCTTGCCTCTTCGTTAAAACAGAGTGTCTTTAAGGGATGAGAACTCTGGTCTGAATTTCCCTTCCAAAACGGAGTTAAAACCCAGGATCTGTGTCTTCCTACAAGCAATAATTCATTTCTGGTAAACCCAGTGAATTTTGGGCTGTAATGATTTTTCACAGTTCATGAACCCAACGTGATTATCACTATTAACTAAAGAGCATTTAAGTAAGAGGAGCTGTGGTTTGTATCAGTTTCATAAGCAGAGTTGAACTACATATGGTATGTATGAGTAGGAAACACAGTTCTTTTTTCCAGACCATGCTCATGGTTCTTGCTCTATTTTAGACTCTGGAAAGAAGAGCTTGCTTATTGCTTTAAAACAGAGTGAGTTTCAGGGATAAGAACTCTGGTCTGAATTACCCTTCAGAAACGGAGTTAAACCCCAGGATCTGTGTCTTCCTAAAAGCAAGAGTAAATTTCTGGTAAACCCAGTGAATTTTGTGCTCATACGATTTTACACAGTTCTTGAACCCAACGCTATTCTCACTATTAACTAAAGAGCATTTATGTAAGAGGAGGTGTGGTTTGTATCAGTTTCATAAGCAGAGTTGACCTACATATGGGGCGTATGAATAGGAAACACAGTTATTTTTTCAGACCACGATCATGTTCTTGCTGTATTTTAGACTCGGGAAAGAAAAGCTTGCTTATTCGTTAAAACAGAGTGTGTTTCATCGATGAGAACTCTGGTCTGAATTTCCCTTCCAAAACAGAGTTAATCCCCATGATCTGTGTCTTCCTACCAGCAAGAGTTCATTTCTGATAAACCAAGTGAATTTTCGGCTCAAATGAATTTACACAGTTCTAGACTCCAATGCGATAATCACTATTAACTAAAGAGCATTTATGTAGGAGGAGCTCTGGTCTGTATCATTTCATAAGAGGAGTTGAACTACATATGTTCCGTATGAGTAGGAAACACAGTTCTTTTTTTCTGGGCATGCTCATGTTTCTTACTGTAGTGGAGACGCTGGAAAGAAGAGGATGATTCTTGCCTTAAAACAGAGTGTTTTTCAGGGTTGAGAATTCTGGTCTGAATTTGCCTTCAGAAACGGAGTTAATCCCCAGCATCTTTGTCTTCCTACAAGCAAGTGTTCATTTCTGGTAAACCCAGTGAATTTTGGGCTCAAATGATTTTTCGCAGTTCACGAACCCAACGCGATTCTCACTATTAACTAAAGATCATTTATGTAAGAGGAGCTGTTGTTTGTATCAGTTTCATAAGCAGAGTTGAACTACATATGGTCCGTATGAGTAGGAAACACAGTTCTTTTTTTCAGGGCATGCTCTTGGTTCTTGCTGTATTGGAGACTCTGGAAAGAAGAGCTTGCTTCTTGCATTAAAACAGGGTGTGTTTCATGGATGAGAACTCTGGTCTGAATTTCCCTTCACAAACGGAGTTAAACCCCACGATCTGTGTCTTCCTACCAGCAAGAGATAATTCCTGGTAAACAAAGTGAATTTTCGGCTCAAATGAATTTACACAGTTCTAGAACCCAACGCGATTATCACTATTAACTAAAGACCAATTATGTCAGAAGAGCTGTGGTCTGTATCAATTCATCAGCAGAGTTGAACTACATATGGTCCGTATGAGTAGGAAACACAGTTCTTTTTTTCTGGTCATGCTCATTGTTCTTACTCTATTGTAGAACCTGGAAAGAAGAGGATGATTCTTGCCTTAAAACAGAGTGTTTTTCAGGGTTGAGAATTCTGGTCTGAATTTGCCTTCAGAAATGGAGTTAAACCCCAAGATCTGTGTCTTCCTGCAAGCAAGAGTTCATTTCAGGTAAACCCAGTGTATTTTGGGATCAAAGGATTTTTCACAGTTCACGACACCAACGCAATTCTCACTGTTAACTAAAGAGCATTTATGTAAGAGGAGCTGTGGTTTGTATCAGTTTTATAAGCACAGTTGAACTACATATTGTCCATATGAGTAGGAAAAACATTTTTTTTTCAGGGCATGCTCATTGTTCTTGCTGTATTTTAGAATCTGGAAAGAAGAGCTTGCTTCTTGCGTTATAACATAGTGTGTTTCAGGGATTAGAACTCTGGTCTGAATTACCATTCAGAAACAGAGTTAAACCCCAGGATCTGTGCCTTCCTACAAGCAAGAGTTCATTTCTGGTAAACCCAATGATTTTTGGGCTCAAATGATTTTTCGCAGGTCACGAACCCAACGCGATTCTCACTATTAACTAAAGATCATTTATTTAAGAGGAGGTGTGGTTTGTATCAGTTTCTTAAGCAGAGTTGAACTACATATGGACCGTATGAGTAGGAAACACAGTACTTTTTTTCAGGGCATGCTCATGGTTCTTGCTGTATTGGAGACGCTGGAAAGAAGTGCTTGCTTCCTGCATTAAAACAGGATGAGTTTAATGGATGAGAACTCTGGTCTGATTTTCCCTTTACAAACGGGGTTAAACCCCAGGATCTGTGTCTTCCTACCAGCAAGACATCATTTCTCGTAAACCAAGTAAATTTTCGGCTCAAATGACTTTACACAGTTCTAGAACCTAAGGCGATTATCACTATTAACTAAAGATCATTTATTTAAGAGGAGGTGTGGTTTGTATCAGTTTCTTAAGCAGAGTTGAACTACATATGGACCGTATGAGTAGGAAACACAGTACTTTTTTTCAGGGCATGCTCATGGTTCTTGCTGTATTGGAGACGCTGGAAAGAAGTGCTTGCTTCCTGCATTAAAACAGGATGAGTTTAATGGATGAGAACTCTGGTCTGATTTTCCCTTTACAAACGGGGTTAAACCCCAGGATCTGTGTCTTCCTACCAGCAAGACATCATTTCTCGTAAACCAAGTAAATTTTCGGCTCAAATGACTTTACACAGTTCTAGAACCTAAGGCGATTATCACTATTAACTAAAGAGCATTTATGTGAGAGGAGCTGTGGTCTGTATTAGTTTCATAAGCAGAGTTTTACTATATATGGTCTGTATGAGTAGGAAACACAGTTCTTTTTTTCAGGGCATGCTCATCGTTCTTGCTGTATTGGAGACGCTGGAAAGAAGAGCTTGCTTCTTGCATTAAAATAGAGTGTTGTTCATGGATAAGAACGCTAGTCTGAATTTTCCTTCAGAACCGGAGTTAAACCCCATGATCTGTGTCTCCCTACAAGCAAGAGTTCATTTCTGTTAAACCAAGTAAATGTTGACTCAAATGATTTTACACAGTTCTAGAACCCAACATTGATTATCACTATTAGCTAAAGAGAATTTATGTAAGAGGAGCTGTGGTCTGTATCATTTTCATAAGCACAGTTGGACTACATATGGTCCGTATGAGTAGGAAACACAGTTCTTTTTTTCTTGGCATGCTCATGGTTCTTACTGTATTGGAGAACCTGGAAGGAAGAGGATGATTCATGCCTTAAAACAGAGTGTTTTTCAGGGATGAGAATTCTGGTCTGAATTTCCCTTTAGAAACGGAGTTAAACCCCAGGATCTGTGTCTTCCTACAAGCAACAGTTCAGTTCTGGAAAACTCAGTGAATTTTGTGCTCAAATGATTTTTTCGTAGTTCACGAACCCAACATGATTCTCATTATTAACTAAAGAGCATTTATGTAAAAGAAGTTGTGGTCTGTACCAGTTTCATAAGAAGAGTTGAACTACATATGGTCCGTATGAATAGGAAACACAGTTCTTTTTTTCAGACCATGCTCATGGTTCTTGCTGTATTTTAGACTCTGGAAAGAAGAGCTTGCTTCTTCGTTAAAACAGAATGTGTTTCAGGGATGAGAACTCTGGTCTGAATTTGCCTTCAGAAACAGAGTTAAACCCCAGGATCTGTGTCTTCCTATGAGCAAGAGTTCATTTCTGTTAAACCTAGTGAATTTTGGGCTCCAATGATTTTTGCAGTTCACCAACCCAAACCGATTCCCACTATTAACTAAAGAGCATGTATATAAGAGGAGCTATGGTTTGTATCAGTTTCATAAGCAGAGTTGAACTACATATGGTCCGTATGAGTAGGAAACACAGTTCTTTTTTTCAGGGCATGCTCATGGTTCTTGCTGTATTGGAAACGATGGAAAGAAGAGCTTGCTTCCTGCATTAAAACAAAGTGTGTTTCATGGATGAGAACTCTGGTCTGATTTTCCCGTCACAAACAGGGTTAAACCCCATGATCTGTGTCTTCCTACCAGCAAGAGTTCATTTCTGGTAAACCAAGTAAGTTTTCGGCTCAAATGACTTTACACAGTTCTAGAACCTAAGGCGATTATCACTATTAACTAAACAGCATTTATGTAAGAGGAGCTCTGATCTGTATCATTTCATAAGAAGTGTTGAACTACATATGGTCCGTATGAGTAGGAAACACAGTTCTTTTTTTCAGGGCATGCTCATGGTTCTTACTGTATTGGAGAACCTGGAAAGAAGAGCTTGCTTCTTTGTTAAAACAGATTGTGTTTCAGGGATGAGAACTCTGGTCTGTATTTCCCTTCAGAAATGGAGTTAAACCCCAATATCTGTGTCTTCCTGCAAGCAAGAGTTCATTTCAGGTAAACCCAGTGAATTTTGGGATCAAATGATTTTTCACAGTTCATGAAACCAATGCAATTCTCACTATTAACTAAAGAGCATTTATGTAAGAGGAGCTGTGGTTTGTATCAGTTTCATAAGCAGAGTTGAACTACATATGGTCCGTATGAATAGGAAACACAGTTATTTTTTCAGACCATGATCATGTTCTTGCTGTATTTTAGACTCGGGAAAGAAAAGCTTGCTTCTTCGTTAAAACAGAGTGTGTTTCAGTGATGAGAACTCTGGTCTGAATTTCCCTTCCAAAACGGAGTTAATCCCCATGATCTGTGTCTTCCTACCAGCAAGAGATCATTTCTGATAAACCAATTGAATTTTCGCCTCAAATGAATTTACACAGTTCTAGAATCCAATGCGATTATCACTATTAACTAAAGAGCATTTATGTAGGAGGAGCTCTGTTCTGTATCATTTCATAAGAGGAGTTGAACTACATATGTTACGTATGAGTAGGATACACAGTTCTTTTTTTCTGGGCATGCTCATGTTTCTTACTGTAGTGGAGACGCTGGAAAGAAGAGGATGATTCTTGCCTTAAAACAGAGTGTTTTTCAGGGTTGAGAATTCTGGTCTGAATTTGCCTTCAGAAACGGAGTTAAACCCCAGCTTCTGTGTCTTCCTACAAGCAAGAGTTCATTTCTGGTAAACCCAGTGAATTTTGGGCTCAAATGATTTTTCGCAGTTTACGAACCCAACGCGATTCTCACTATTAACTAAAGATCATTTATGTAAGAGGAGCTGTGGTTTGTATCTGTTTCATAAGCAGAGTTGAACTACATATGGTCCGTATGAGTAGGAAACACAGTTCTTTTTTTCAGGGCATGCTCTTGGTTCTTGCTGTATTGGAGACTCTGGAAAGAAGAGCTTGCTTCTTGAATTAAAACAGGGTGTGTTTCATGGATGAGAACTCTGGTCTGAATTTCCCTTCACAAACGGAGTTAAACCCCACGATCTGTTTCTTCCTACCAGCAAGAGATAATTTCTGGTAAACAAAGTGAATTTTCGGCTCAAATGAATTTACACAGTTTTAGAACCCAACGCGATTATCACTATTAACTAAAGAGCATTTATGTAAGAGGAGCTCTGGTCTGTATCATTTCATAAGAAGTGTTGAAGTACATATGT
Source organism: Onychomys arenicola (assembly GCA_949786405.1). Lineage (NCBI taxonomy): Eukaryota > Metazoa > Chordata > Mammalia > Rodentia > Cricetidae > Onychomys > Onychomys arenicola. The sequence goes on from CATKUM010000035.1 coordinate 525,425, forward strand.
TACGTATGAGTAGGAAACACAGTTCTATTTTTCTGGGCATGCTCATGTTTCTTACTGTATTGGAGACGCTGGAAAGAGGAGGATGATTCTCGCCTTAAAACATAGTGTTTTTCAGGGTTGAGAATCCCGGTCTGAATTTGCCTTCAGAAACAGAGTTAAACCCCAGGATCTGTGCCTTCCTACAAGCAAGAGTTCATTTCTGGTAAACCCAATGATTTTTGGGCTCCCATGATTTTTCGCAGTTCACGAACCCAACGCGATTCTCACTATTAACTAAAGATCATTTATGTAAGAGGAGGTGTGGTTTGTATCAGTTTCATAAGCAGAGTTGGACTACATATGGTCCGTATGAGTAGGAAACACAGTTCTTTTTTTCAGGGCATGCTCATGTTTCTTGCTGTATTGGAGAGGCTGGAAAGAAGAGCTTGCTTTCTGCATTAAAACAGGGTGTGTTTCATGGATGAGAACTCTGGTCTGATTTTCCCTTTACAAACAGGGTTAAAGCCCATGATCTGTGTCTTCCTACTAGCAAGAGTTCATTTCTCGTAAACCAAGTACATTTTCGGCTCAAATGACTTTACACACTTCTAGAACCCAACATTGATTATCACTATGAGCTAAAGAGCATTTATGTAAGAGGAGCTGTGGTCTGTATCATTTTCATAATCAGAGTTGGACTACATATGGTCCGTATGAGTAGGAAACACAGTTCTTTTTTTCTTGGCATGCTCATGGTTCTTACTGTATTGGAGAACCTGGAAAGAAGAGGATGATTCATGCCTTAAAACAGAGTGTTTTTCAGGGATGAGAATTCTGGTCTGAATTTCCCTTCAGAAACGGAGTTAAACTCCAGGATCTGTGTCTTCCTACAAGCAAGAGTTCAGTTCTGGAAAACTCAGTGATTTTTGTGCTCAAATGATTTTTCGTAGTTCACGAACCCAACATGATTTTCATTATTAACTAAAGAGCATTTATGTAAGAATGTGTGGTCTGTACCAGTTTCATAAGAAGAGTTGATCTACATATGGTCCATATGAATAGGAAACACAGTTCTTTTTTTCTGGTCATGCTCATTGTTCTTACTCTATTGTAGAACCTGGAAAGAAGAGGATGATTCTTGCCTTAAAACAGAGTGTTTTTCAGGGTTGAGAATTCTGGTCTTAATTTGCCTACAGAAATGGAGTTAAACCCCAAGATCTGTGTCTTCCTGCAAGCAAGAGTTCATTTCAGGTAAACCCAGTGAATTTTGGGATCAAATGATTTTTCACAGTTCACGAAACCAACGCAATTCTCACTATTAACTAAAGAGCATTTATGTAAGAGGTGCTGTGGTTTGTATCAGTTTCATAAGCAGAGTTGAACTACATATGGTCCGTATGAGTAGGAAACACAGTTCTTTTTTTCAGAGCATGCTCATGTTTCTTGCTGTATTGGAGACGCTGGAAAGAAGAGCTTGCTTCCTGCATTAAAACAGGGTGTGTTTCATGGATGAGAACTCTGGTCTGATTTTCCCTTCACAAACGGGGTTAAACCCCATGATCTGTGTCTTCCTACTAGCAAGAGTTCATGTCTCGTAAACCAAGTAAATTTTTGGCTCAAATGACTTTACACAGTTCTAAACCCAATGCGATTATCACTATTAACTAAACAGTATTTATGTAAGAGGAGCTCTGATCTGTATCATTTCATAAGAAGTGTTGAACTACATATGGTCCGTATGAGTAGGAAACACAGTTCCTTTTTTCTTGGCATGCTCATGGTTCTTACTGTATTGGAGAACCTGGAAAGAAGAGCTTGCTTCTTTGTTAAAACAGATTGTGTTTCAGGGATGAGAACTCTGGTCTGAATTTCCCTTCGGAAATGGAGTTAAACCCCAATATCTGTGTCTTCCTGCAAGCAAGAGTTCATTTCAGGTAAACCCAGTGAATTTTGGGATCAAATGATTTTTCACAGTTCACGAAACCAACGCAATTCTCACTATTAACTAAAGAGCATTTATGTAAGAGGTGCTGTGGTTTGTATCAGTTTCATAAGCAGAGTTGAACTACATATGGTCTGTATGAGTGGGAAACACAGTTCTTTTTTTCTGGTCATGCTCATGTTTCTTACTGTATTGGAGACGCTGGAAAGAAGAGGATGATTCTTGCATTAAAACAGAGTGTTTTTCAGGGTTGAGAATTCTGGTCTGAATTTGCCTTCAGAACCAGAGTTAAACCCCAGGATCTGTGCCTTCCTACAAGCAAGAGTTCATTTCTGGTAAACCCAATGATTTTTGGGCTCCAATGATTTTTCGCAGTTCACGAACCCAACGCGATTCTCACTATTAACTAAAGATCATTTATGTAACAGGAGGTGTGGTTTGTATCAGTTTCATAAGCAGAGTTGAACTACATATGGTCCGTATGAGTAGGAAACACAGTTCTTTTTTTCAGGGCATGCTCATGTTTCTTGCTGTATTGGAGACGCTGGAAAGAAGAGCTTGCTTCCTGCATTAAAACAGGGTGTGTTTCATGGATGAGAACTCTGGTCTGATTTTCCCTTTACAAACGGGGTTAAACCCCATGATCTGTGTCTTCCTACTAGCAAGAGTTCATTTCTCATAAACCAAGTACATTTTCGGCTCAAATGACTTTACACACTTCTAGAACCCAACATTGATTATCACTATTAGCTAAAGAGCATTTATGTAAGAGGAGCTGTGGTCTGTATCATTTTCATAAGCACAGTTGGACTACATATGGTCCGTATGAGTAGGAAACACAGTTCTTTTTTTCTTGGCATGCTCATGGTTCTTACTGTATTGGAGAACCTGGAAAGAAGAGGATGATAAATTCCTTAAAACAGAGTGTTTTTCAGGGATGAGAATTCTGGTCTGAATTTCCCTTCAGAAATGGAGTTAAATTCCAGGATCTGTGTCTTCCTACAAGCAAGAGTTCAGTTCTGGAAAACTCAGTGATTTTTGTGCTCAAATGATTTTTCGTAGTTCACGAACCCAACATGATTCTCATTATTAACTAAAGAGCATTTATGTAAAAGAAGTTGTGGTCTGTACAAGTTTCATAAGAAGGGTTGAACTACATATGGTCCGTATGAATAGGAAACACAGTTCTTTTTCTCAGTCCATGCTCATGGTTCTTGATGTATTTTAGAATTTGGAAAGAAGATCTTGCTTCTTCGTTAAAACAGATTGTGTTTCAGGGATGAGAACTCTGGTCTGAATTTCCCTTCACAAACGGAGTTAAACCCCATGATCTGTGTCTTCCTACCAGCAAGAGTTCATTTCTGGTAAGCAAAGTGAATTTTCGGCTCAAATGAATTTACACAGTTCTAGAACCCAACACGATTATCACTATTAACTAAAGACCAATTATGTCAGAAGAGCTCTGGTCTGTATCAATTCATCAGCAGAGTTGAACTACATATGGTCCGTATGAGTAGGAAACACAGTTCTTTTTTTCTGGTCATGCTCATTGTTCTTACTCTATTGTAGAACCTGGAAAGAAGAGGATGATTCTTGCCTTAAAACAGAATGTTTTTCAGGGTTGAGAATTCTGGTCTGAATTTGCCTTCAGAAATGGAGTTAAACCCCAAGATCCGTGTCTTCCTGCAAGCAAGAGTTCATTTCAGGTAAACCCAGTGAATTTTGGGATCAAATGATTTTTCACAGTTCACGAAACCAACACAATTCTCACTATTAACTAAAGATCATTTATGTAAGAGGAGATGTGGTTTGTATCAGTTTCATAAGCAGAGTTGAACTACATATCGTCCGTATGAGTAGGAAACACAGTTCTTTTTTTCAGGGCATGCTCATGTTTCTTGCTGTATTGGAGACGCTGGAAAGAAGAGCTTGCTTCCTGCATTAAAACAGGGTGTGTTTCATGGATGAGAACTCTGGTCTGATTTTCCCTTCACAAACGGGGTTAAACCCCATGATCTGTGTCTTCCTACTAGCAAGAGTTCTTGTCTCATAAACCAAGTAAATTTTCGGCTCAAATGACTTTACACAGTTCTAGAACCCAACATTGATTATCACTATTAGCTAAAGAGCATTTATGTAAGAGGAGCTGTGGTCTGTATCATTTTCATAAGCACAGTTGGACTACATATGGTCCGTATGAGTAGGAAACACAGTTCTTTTTTCTTGGCATGCTAATGGTTCTTACTGTATTGGAGAACCTGGAAAGAAGAGCTTGCTTCTTTGTTAAAACAGATTGTGTTTCAGGGATGAGAACTCTGGTCTGAATTTCCCTTCGGAAATGGAGTTAAACCCCAATATCTGTGTCTTCCTGCAAGCAAGAGTTCATTTCAGGTAAACCCAGTGAATTTTGGGATCAAATGATTTTTCACAGTTCACGAAACCAACGCAATTCTCACTATTAACTAAAGAGCATTTATGTAAGAGGAGCTGTGGTTTGTATCAGTTTCATAAGCAGAGTTGAACTACATATGGTCCGTATGAGTAGGAAACACAGTTCTCTTTTTCAGGGCATGCTCATGGTTTTTGCTGTATTGGAGACGCTGGAAAGAAGAGCTTGCTTCGTGCATTAAAACAGGGTGTTTTCCAGGGATGAGAATTCTGGTCTGAATTTCCCTTCAGAAATGGAGTTAAACTCCAGGATCTGTGTCTTCCTACAAGCAACAGTTCAGTTCTGGAAAACTCAGTGAATTTTGTGCTCAAATGATTTTTTGTAGTTCACGAACCCAACATGATTCTCATAATTAACTAAAGAGCATTTATGTAAAAGAAGGTGTGGTCTGTACCAGTTTCATAAGAAGAGTTGAACTACATATGGTCCATATGAATAGGAAACACAGTTCTTTTTTTCAGACCATGCTCATGGTTCTTGCTGTATTTTAGACTCTGGAAAGAAGAGGTTGCTTCTGTGTTAAAACAGAATGTGTTTCAGGGATGAGAACTCTGGTCTGAATTTGCCTTCAGAAACAGAGTTAAACCCCAGGATCTGTGTCTTCCTATGAGCACGAGTTCATTTCTGTTAAACCTAGTGAATTTTGGGCTCCAATGATTTTTGCAGTTCACCAACCCAAACCGATTCCCACTATTAACTAAAGAGCATTTATGTAAGAGGAGCTATGGTTTGTATCAGTTTCATAAGCAGAGTTGAACTACATATGGTCCGTATGAGTAGGAAACACAGTTCTTTTTTTCAGGGCATGCTCATGGTTCTTGCTGTATTGGAAACGATGGAAAGAAGAGCTTGCTTCCTGCATTAAAACAAAGTGTGTTTCATGGATGAGAACTCTGGTCTGATTTTCCCTTCACAAACAGGGTTAAACCCCATGATCTGTGTCTTCCTACCAGCAAGAGTTCTTTTCTGGAAAACCAAGTAATTTTTCAGCTCAAATGACTTTACACTTTTCTAGAACCTAAGGCGATTATCACTATTAATAAAGAGCACTTATGTGAGAGGAGCTGTGGTCTGTATTAGTTTCATAAGCAGAGTTGAACTACATATGGTCCGTATGAGTAGGAAACACAGTTCTTTTTTTCTGGGCATGGTCATGGTTCTTACTGTATTGGAGAACCTGGAAAGAAGAGGATGATTCATCCATTAAAACAGAGTGTTTTTCAGGGATGAAAATTCTGGTCTGAATTTCTCTTCAGAAACGGAGTTAAACCCCATCATCTGTGTCTTCATACAAGCAAGAGTTAAATTCTGGTAAACCCAGTGAATTTTGTGCTCAAACGATTTTACACAGTTCTTCAACCCAACGCTATTCTCACTATTAACTAAATAGCATTTATGTAAGAGGAGGTGTGGTTTGTATCAGTTTCATAAGCAGAGTTGAACTACATATGGTCCGTATGAATAGGAAACACAGTTTGTTTTTTTTTCAGACCATGCTCATGGTTCTTACTGTATTGGAGACGCTGGAAAGAAGAGGATGATTCTTGCCTTAAGACAGAGTGTTTTTCAGGGATGAGAATTCTGGTCTGAATTTGCCTTCAAAAACGGAGTTAAACTGCAGGATCTGTGTCTTCCTACAACCAAGAGTTCATTGAAGGTAATCCCAGTGAATTTTGGGCTCAAATAATTTTTCGCTGTACATGAACCCAACGCGATTCTCACTATTAACTAAAGAGGATTTATTTAAGAGGAGCTGTGGTTTGAATCAGTTTCATAAGCAGAGTTGAACTACATATGTTATGTATGAGTAGGAAACACAGTTCATTTTTTTCTGGGAATGCTCATGTTTCTTACTGTATTGGAGACGCTGCATAGAAGAGGATGATTCTTGACTTAAAACAGAGTATTTTTCATGGATGAGAACTCTGTTCTGAATTGAACTTCAGAAACGGTGTTAAACCCCAGGATCTGTAACTTCCTACAAACAAGAGTTCATTTCTGTTAAAAAAAAAAAAAAGTGAATTTTGGGCTCAAATGATTTTTTGCAGTTCACCAACCCAAACCGTTTCTCACTATTAACTAAGGAGCATTTATGTAAGCAGAGCTGTGGTTTCTATCAGTTTCATAAGCAGAGTTGAACTACATATGGTCCGTATGAGTAGGAAACACAATTCTTTTTTTCAGGGCATGCTCATGATTCTTGCTATATTTTGGAGTCTGGAAAGAAGAACTTGCTTCTTCCGTTAAAACAGACTGTGTTTCATGGATGAGAACTCCGGTCTGAATTTCGCTTCTAAAACGGAGTTAAACCCCAGGATCTGTGTCTTCCTACAAGCAAAAGTTAATTTCTGGTAAACCCAGTGAATTTTGTGCTCAAACGATTTTACACAGTTCTTGAACCCAACGCTATTCTCACTATTAACTAAAGAGCATTTATGTAAGAGGAGCTCTTGTCTGTATCATTTCATAAGAAGAGTTGAACTACATATTTTACATATGAGTAGGAAACACAGTTCTTTTTTTCTGGGCATGCTCATGTTTCTTACTATATTGGAGACGCTGGAAAGAAGAGGAGGATACTTCCCTTAAAATAGAGTGTTTTTCAGGGATGAGAACTCTGGTCTGAATTTGCCTTCAGAAACGGAGTTAAACCCCAGGATCATTGTCTTCCTACATGCAAGAGTTCATATCTGGTAAACCCAGTGAATTTTGGGCTCAAATGATTTTTCGCAGTTTACCAACCCAACATGATTCTCACTATTAACTAAAGAGCATTTATGTAAGCGGAGCTGTTGTTTGTATCAGTTTCATAAGCAGAGTTGAACTGCATATGGTCTGTGTGAGGAGGAAACACAGTTCTTTTTTTCTGGGCATGCTCATGGTTCTTACTGTATAGGAGACACTGGAAAGAATAGGATGATTCTTGCCTTAAAACAGAGAATTTTTCAGGGATGAGAACTCTGTTCTGAATTTGCCTTCAGAAACGGAGTTAAACCCCAGGATCTGTGTCTTCCTTCAAGCAATAGTTCATTTCTGGTAAACCCAGTGAATTTTGGGCTGAAATGATTTTTAGCAGTTCATGAACCCAACGTGATTCTCACTATTAACTGAAGATCGTTTATGTAAGAGGAGCTGTGGTTAGTATCAGTTTCATAAGCAGAGTTGAACTACATATGGTCCGCATGAGTAGGAAACACATTTCTTTTTTTCATGGCATGCTCATGTTTCTTGCTGTATTTTAGACTCTGGAAAGAAGAGCTTGCTTCTTGCGTTAAAGCAGAGTGTGTTTCTGGGATGAGAACTCTGGTCTGTATTTCCCTTCAGAAACAGAGTTAAACCCCAGGATCTGTGTCTTCCTACCAGCAAGAGTTCATTTCTGGTAAACCAAGTGAATTTTCGGCTCAAACGAATTTACACAGTTCTAGAACCCAATGCGATTATCACTATTAACTAAAGAGCATTTATGTAAGAGGAGCTCTGGTCTGTATCATTTCATAAGCAGAGTTGAACAACATATATTCCGGATGAGTAGGAAACACAGTTCTTTTTATCTGTGCATGCTCATGGTTCTTGCTGTTTTAGAGACGCTAGAAAGAAGAGCATGCTTCTTGCATTAAAACAGAGTGTGTTCCATGGATGAGTACTGTGGTCTGAATTTCCCTTCAGAAACGGAGTTAAACCCCATGATCTGTGTCTTCCTACAAGCAAGAGTTCATTTCTGGTAAATCAAGTGAATTTTGGGCTCAAATGATTTTTCGCAGTTCACGAACCCTACGTGATTCTCACTATTAACTAAAGAGCATTTATGTAAGAGGAGCTGTGTTTTGTATCAGTTTCATAAGCAGAGTTGAACTACATATGGTCTGTTTGAGTAGGAAAAACAGTTCTTTTTTTCTGGGAATGCTCATGTTTCTTACTGTATTGGAGACGCTGGAAAGAATAGCTTTCTTCTTTCATTAAAACAGAGTGTGTTTCAGGAATGAGAACTCTGGTCTGAATTTCCTTTCAGAAACGGAGTTAAACCCCAGGATCTGTGTTTTCCTACATGCAGGAGTTCATTTCTGGTAAACAAAGTGAATTTTGGGCTCAAATGATTTTACACAGTACACCAACATAACATGATTCTCACTATTAACAAAACAGCCTTTATGTAAGAGGTTTTGTGGTTTGTATCAGTTTCATAAATAGATTTGAACTACATATGGTCCGTATGAGTAGGAAACACTGTTCTTTTTTTCTGGGCATTCTCATTGTTTTTGCTGTATTGGATTCGCTGGAAAGAAGAGACTGCCTCTTGCGTAAAAACAGCATGTGTTTCATGGATGAGAACACTGGTCTGAATTTCCATTCTGAAACAGAGTTTAACCCCAGGATCTTTGTCTTCCTACAAGCAAGTGTCCATTTCTGGTAAAACAGGTGAATTTTGGGCTCAAATGATTTTAAACAGTTCACGAACCCAACGTGATTCTCACTATCAATTAAAGAGCATTTCTTTAAGAGGAGCTGTGGTTTGTTGCCGCGGACTGGATCTCAGCTAGACCACCAGACCGAGGGAAAACAGGGTGAAGGTACTCAGGATAAGTGGGATTCGGTGAATGACAGACATCCACAGACACGAGAGTTTGTTGTGAAGCTGCTGCAATTTTACTCAGACCAAGCAGTGAATTTTATACAGTTACTTGGGGAAACACGGCAATCGGCCAGTAGTGTGACAAACATAGAATCAACAATGTAGTTACACACTTTTCTCAGAATGATTAATAGATCTCATGAGTATAGCCTTTACTTTTTCTTTTGTGGTTCCTCATCCGGACAGAGAACATTACGGCCCTAGCTGTAGTTTTCCTTCTACACCTTTGTTCTGTATCAAAATTAAACCCTTTCCATCATTGTTCTAACCATGGTTTCATTTGTGTGAAAATATTTTAACCTTTGCCTGTGGGTGAGAAGGCAGCAGGGGGGTCGGTACCTAGCTAATCTTTCCATGAACTGTAACTTATGCTATTCTGTTTTCATACCATTATGATTCACACATCAGTTCCTATGTACGTCATAATCTCCCGTAAATGGTAATGGCTCTAAATAATTACTGTATCTAAGATTAAAGTTAGGGGGTTGCCACCATCGACCCTTGATGAGAAACTCTATTTGTCCCTGAATAATTCTTGTAGGAATGGCTAATTCCTGTAACTGGTTCCTCGCAGCTGCTGTCGGCTGTGCGTGTGAATTGCCTATGAGTGCCTGGACCTTTACTTTCATTCTCTCTTAGCTAGAGTCTTTGTCCTTCTGAATCATGAGTTCTTTCTGCTCTAAATCATTCATGAATTCCTCCAAACTTTAGGGACCCTCTTGAACTATTGGCCTAAAAGCTTGAATCATAGGTGGGGGTATTGAAGCCACTTTTGAGGAATCATTACTCTCTTTAGGGGCACATCAGGAACATTAAGAGTTAACTTCTTGGAATTAATACACAAGGAAACATAATAATTACAGCTACAAACAGAAGAAGGCAGAGTGCCAGCCAGCCTCTGCAAGCAGATCTGCGTGGTTCCGTGTAGCCTGGCACCTTGATTCGGACAGATTGATGAGGGGTCGCCAGGGGAATAGACCCAAAGGCCGCGAGCCCCCCTTTCCCACGTAACTACCTTATCCAAGGCATTTGTCACGAAGGCGACACTGTCATGGGCGTGGCAGTTTGTTTCAGTTTCATAAGCAGAGTTGAATTGCAAATGGTCTGAATGAGTAGGAAACACAGTTCTTTTTTTCTGGGCATGCTCATGGTTCTTGCTCTATTGGAGACGCTGCAAAGAACAGGATGCTTCTTGCATTAAAACAGCATGGTTTCATCGATTAGAACACAGGTCTGAATTTTCCTTTAGAAACAGCGTTAAACCCCAGAATCTGGGTCTTCCTCCAAGCAAGAGTTCATTTCTGGTAAACCCAGTGAATTTTGGGCTCAAATGATTTTACACAGTTCACGAACCCAACGTGATTGTCACTATCCCCTAAAGAGAATTTATGTAAGAGGAGCTGTGGTTTGTATCAGTTTCATAAGCAGAGTTGAACTACATATGGTCCGTATGAGTAGGAAACACATTTCCTTTATTCAGGGCATGCTCATGGTTCTTGCTGTATTTTAGACTCTGGAAAGAGAGCTTGCTTCTTGCGTTAAAACAGAGTGTGTTTCAGGGATGAGAACTCTGGTACGAATATCCCTTCAGAAACGGAGTTAAACCCCAGGATCTGTGTCTTCGTACCAGCAAGAGTTCATTTCTAGTAAACCAAGTGAATTTTCGGCTCAAATAATTTTCGCAGTTCACGAACCCAACGCGATTCTCACTATTAACTAAAGAGCATTTATGTAAGACGAGCGGTGGTTTGTATTAGTTTCATAAGCAGAGTTGAACTACATATGGTCCATATGAGTAGGAAACACAGTACTTTATTTCAGGGCATTCTCATGATTCTTGCTATATTTTAGACTCTGGAAAGAAGAGCTTGCTTCTTGCGTTAAAACAGAGTGTGTTTCATGGATGAGAACACTGTTCTGATTTTCCTTTCAGAAACAGAGTTAAACCCCAGGATCTGTGTCTTCCTACAAGCAAGAGTTCATTTCTGGTAAACCAATTGATTTTTCGGCTCAAATGGTTTATCACACTTCTAGAACACAACGCGATTATCACTATTAAATAAAGAGCATTTATGTAAGAGGAGCTGTGGTTTGTATCAGTTTCATAAGCAGAGTTGAACTACATATGGTCCGTATGAGTAGGAAACACAGTTCTTTTTTTCTGGGCATGTTCATGCTTCTTGTTGTATTGAAGACTCTGGAAAGAAGACCTTACGTCTTGCATTAAAACAGAGTGTATTTCATGGATGAGAACAATGGTCTGCATTTCCATCAGAAAAGGAGTTAAACTCTATGATCTGTGTCTTCCTACAAGCAAGAGTTCATTTCTGGTTGCCCCAGTGAATTTTGGGCACAAATGATTTTTCGCAGTTCATGAACCCAACGCGATTCTCACTATTAACTAAAGAGCATTTATGTTAGCGGAGCTGTGGTTTATATCAGTTTCATAAGCAGAGTTGAACTACATATGGTCTGTATGAGTAGGAAACACTGTTCTTTTTTTCAGGGAATGCTGATGGTTCTTGCTGTATTGGAGACGCTGGGAAGAAGAGATTGCTTCTTGCATTAAAACAGGGTGTGTTTCATTGATGAGATTTCTGGTCTGAATTTCCCTTCACAAACGGAGTTAAATCCCATGATCTGTGTCTTCCTCCAGGCAAGAGTTCATTTCTGGTAAACCAAGTGAATTTTCGGCTCAAAAGATTTTCCACAGTTCTAGAACACAACGCGATTATCACTATTAACTAAAGAGCATTTATGTAAGAGGAGCTCTGGTCTGTATCAATTCATCAGCAGAGTTGAATTGCATATGGTCCGTATGAGTAGGAAACACAGTTCTTTTTTTCTGGGCATGCTCATGGTTCTTGCTGTATTGGATACGCTGGAAAGAAGAGGATGCTTCTTGTCCTAAAACAGAGTGTGTTTCAGGGATGAGAACTCTGGTCTGAATTTCCATTCAGAAATGGAGTTAAACTCCAGGATCTGTGTCTTCCTACAAGCAAGAGTTCATTTCTGGATAACCCAGTGAATTTTGGGCTCAAAAGATTTTTTGCAGTTCACGAACCCAACGCGATTCTCAATATTAACTAAAGAGCATTTATGAAAGATGAGCTGTGGTTTGTATGAGTTTCATAAACAGAGTTGAACTACCTATGGTCGATATGAGTAGGAAACACATTTCTTTTTTTCAGGGCATGTTCAATGTTCTTGCTGTATGTTAGACTCTGGAAGGAAGAGCTTGCTTCTTGCATTGAAGCAGAGGGTGTTTCAGGGATGAGAAATCTGGTCTGAATTTCCCTTCAGAATCAGAGTTAAACCCCAAGATATGTGTCTTCCTACAAGCAAGATTTCATTTCTGGTAAACAAAGTGAATTTTCGGCTCAAATGATTTTTCGCAGTTCACCAACCCAAACCTATTCTCACTATTAACTGAATAGTATTTATGTCAGAAGAACTGTGGTGTGTATCACTTTCATAAGCAGAGTTGAACTACATATATGGGCTGTATGAGTAGGAAACACAGTTCTTTTTTTCATGGCAGGCTCATGGTTCTTGTTGTATTGGAGACTCTGGAAAGAAGACCTTACTTCTTGCATTAAAACAGAGTGTATTTCATGGATGAGAACACTGGTCTGCATTTCCATCAGAAACGGAGTTAAACTCAATGATCTGTATCTTCCTACAAGCAAGAGTTCATTTCTGGTAAACCAAGTGAATTTTCGGCTCAAAAGATTTTCCACAGTTCTAGAACACAACACGATTATCACTATTAACTAAAGAGCATTTATGTAATAGGAGCTGTGGTCTGTATCAGTTTCATAAGCAGATTTGAACTACATATGGTCCATATGAGTAGGAAACTCAGTTCTTTTTTTCTGGGCATGCTCATGGTTATTGCTGTATTGGATACGCTGGAAAGAAGAGGATGCTTCTTGTCCTAAAACAGAGTGTGTTTCAGGGATGAGAACTCTGGTCTGAATTTCCCTTCAGAAACAGAGTTAATCCCCATGATCTGTGTCTTCCTACAAGCAAGAGTTCATTTATGGTGAACCCAGTGAATTTTCGGCTCAAATTTTTTTTCGCATTTCACAAACTCAACGCTATTTTCACTATTAACTAAAGAGGATTTATGTAAGAGGAGCTGTGGTTTGTATCAGTTTCATAAGCATAGTTGAACTACATATGGTCCGTATGAGTAGGAAACACAGTTCTTTTTTTCTGGACATGCTCATGGTTATTGTTGTATTGGAGACTCTGGAAAGAATACCTTACTTCTTGCATTAAAACAGAGTGTATTTCATGGATGAGGACACTGGTCTGCATTTCCCTTCAGAAACGGAGTTAAACTCAATGATCCTCGTATTCCTACAAGCATGAGTTCATTTCTGGTAAACCAAGTGAATTTTCGGCTCAAATGATTTTTCGCAGTACACGAACCCAAAGCGATTCTCACTATTAACTAAAGAGGATTTATGTAAGAGAAGCTGTGGTTTGTATCAGTTTCATAAGCAGAGTTGAACTACATATGGTCCGTATGAGTAGGAAACACAGTTCTTTTTTTCTGGGCATAATCATGGTTCTTGCTGTATTTGGTGTCGCTGGAAATAAGAGGATGCTTCTTGTCTTAAAACAGAGTGTATTTCAGGGATGAGAACTCTGGTCTGAATTTCCCTTCAGAAACGGAGTTAAACCACAGGATCTTTGTCTCCCTACAAGCAAGAGTTCATTTCTGGTTACCCCAGTGAATTTTGGGCTCAAATGATTTTTCGCAGTTCACGAACCCAACGTGATTCTCACTATTAACTAAAGAACATTTATGAAAGATGAGCTGTGGTTTGCATGAGTTTCATAAGCAGAGTTGAACTACCTATGGTCCGTATGAGTAGGAAACATATTTCTTTTTTTCAGGGCATGCTCAATGTTCTTGCTGTATTTTAGACTCTGGAAAGAAGAGCTGGCTTCTTGCATTGAAGCCGAGGATGTTTCAGGGATGAGAACTCTGGTCTGAATTTCCCTTCAGAAATGGAGTTAAACCCCCAGATATGTGTCTTCCTACAAGCAAGATTACATTTCTGGTAAACAAAGTGAATTTTCGGCTCAAAAGATTTTCCACAGTTCTAGAACACAACGCGATTATCATTATTAACTAAAGAACATTTATGTAAGAGGAGCTGTGGTCTGTATCAGTTTCATAAGCAGATTTGAACTACATATGGTCCATATGAGTATGAAACACAGTTCTTTTTTTCTGGGCATGCTCATGGTTCTTGCTGTAATGGATACGCTGGAAGAAGAGGATGCTTCTTGTCCTAAAACAGAGTGTGTTTCAGGGATGAGAACTCTGGTCTGAATTTCCCTTCAGAAACAGAGTTAATCCCCATGATCTGTGTCTTCCTACAAGCAAGAGTTCATTTATGGTGAACCCAGTGAATTTTCGGCTCAAATTTTTTTTCGCATTTCACAAACTCAACGCTGTTTTCACTATTAACTAAAGAGGATTTATGTAAGAGGAGCTGTGGTTTGTATCAGTTTCATAAGCATAGTTGAACTACATATGGTCCGTATGAGTAGGAAACACAGTTCTTTTTTTCTGGACATGCTCATGGTTATTGTTGTATTGGAGACTCTGGAAAGAATACCTTACTTCTTGCATTAAAACAGAGTGTATTTCATGGATGAGGACACTGGTCTGCATTTCCCTTCAGAAACGGAGTTAAACTCAATGATCCTCGTATTCCTACAAGCATGAGTTCATTTCTGGTAAACCAAGTGAATTTTCGGCTCAAATGATTTTTCGCAGTACACGAACCCAAAGCGATTCTCACTATTAACTAAAGAGGATTTATGTAAGAGAAGCTGTGGTTTGTATCAGTTTCATAAGCAGAGTTGAACTACATATGGTCCGTATGAGTAGGAAACACAGTTCTTTTTTTCTGGGCATAATCATGGTTCTTGCTGTATTTGGTGTCGCTGGAAATAAGAGGATGCTTCTTGTCTTAAAACAGAGTGTATTTCAGGGATGAGAACTCTGGTCTGAATTTCCCTTCAGAAACGGAGTTAAACCACAGGATCTTTGTCTCCCTACAAGCAAGAGTTCATTTCTGGTTACCCCAGTGAATTTTGGGCTCAAATGATTTTTCGCAGTTCACGAACCCAACGTGATTCTCACTATTAACTAAAGAACATTTATGAAAGATGAGCTGTGGTTTGCATGAGTTTCATAAGCAGAGTTGAACTACCTATGGTCCGTATGAGTAGGAAACATATTTCTTTTTTTCAGGGCATGCTCAATGTTCTTGCTGTATTTTAGACTCTGGAAAGAAGAGCTGGCTTCTTGCATTGAAGCCGAGGATGTTTCAGGGATGAGAACTCTGGTCTGAATTTCCCTTCAGAAATGGAGTTAAACCCCCAGATATGTGTCTTCCTACAAGCAAGATTACATTTCTGGTAAACAAAGTGAATTTTCGGCTCAAAAGATTTTCCACAGTTCTAGAACACAACGCGATTATCATTATTAACTAAAGAACATTTATGTAAGAGGAGCTGTGGTCTGTATCAGTTTCATAAGCAGATTTGAACTACATATGGTCCATATGAGTATGAAACACAGTTCTTTTTTTCTGGGCATGCTCATGGTTCTTGCTGTAATGGATACGCTGGAAGAAGAGGATGCTTCTTGTCCTAAAACAGAGTGTGGTTCAGGGATGAGAACTCTGGTCTGAATTTCCCTTCAGAAACAGAGTTAAACCCCATGATCTGTGTCTTCCTACAAGCAAGAGTTCATTTATGGTGAACCCAGTGAATTTTCGGCTCAAATTTTTTTTCGCATTTCACAAACTCAACGCTATTTTCACTATTAACTAAAGAGGATTTATGTAAGAGGAGCTGTGGTTTGTATCAGTTTCATAAGCATAGTTGAACTACATATGGTCCGTATGAGTAGGAAACACAGTTCTTTTTTTCTGGACATGCTCATGGTTATTGTTGTATTGGAGACTCTGGAAAGAATACCTTACTTCTTGCATTAAAACAGAGTGTATTTCATGGATGAGGACACTGGTCTGCATTTCCCTTCAGAAACGGAGTTAAACTCAATGATCCTCGTATTCCTACAAGCATGAGTTCATTTCTGGTAAACCAAGTGAATTTTCGGCTCAAATGATTTTTCGCAGTACACGAACCCAACGCGATTCTCACTATTAACTAAAGAGGATTTATGTAAGAGGAGCTGTGGTTTGTATCAGTTTCATAAGCAGAGTTGAACTACATATGGTCCGTATGAGTAGGAAACACAGTTCTTTTTTTCTGGGCATAATCATGGTTCTTGCTGTATTGGTGTCGCTGGAAATAAGAGGATGCTTCTTGTCTTAAAACAGAGTGTATTTCAGGGATGAGAACTCTGGTCTGAATTTCCCTTCAGAAACGGAGTTAAACCCCAGGATCTGTGTCTCCCTACAAGCAAGAGTTCATTTCTGGTTACCCCAGTGAATTTTGGGCTCAAATGATTTTTCGCAGTTCATGAACCCAACGTGATTCTCACTATTAACTAAAGAACATTTATGAAAGATGAGCTGTGGTTTGCATGAGTTTCATAAGCAGAGTTGAACTACCTATGGTCCGTATGAGTAGGAAACATATTTCTTTTTTTCAGGGCATGCTCAATGTTCTTGCTGTATTTTAGACTCTGGAAAGAAGAGCTGGCTTCTTGCATTGAAGCCGAGGGTGTTTCAGGGATGAGAACTCTGGTCTGAATTTCCCTTCAGAAATGGAGTTAAACCCCCAGATATGTGTCTTCCTACAAGCAAGATTACATTTCTGGTAAACAAAGTGAATTTTCGGCTCAAAAGATTTTCCACAGTTCTAGAACACAACGCGATTATCACTATTAACTAAAGAGCATTTATGTAAGAGGAGCTGTGGTCTGTATCAGTTTCATAAGCAGATTTGAACTACATATGGTCCATATGAGTATGAAACACAGTTCTTTTTTTCTGGGCATGCTCATGGTTCTTGCTGTAATGGATACGCTGGAAAGAAGAGGATGCTTCTTGTCCTAAAACAGAGTGTGTTTCAGGGATGAGAACTCTGGTCTGAATTTCCCTTCAGAAACAGAGTTAAACCCCCAGATATGTGTCTTCCTACAAGCAAGATTACATTTCTGGTAAACAATGTGAATTTTCGGCTCAAAAGATTTTCCACAGTTCTAGAACACAACGCGATTATCACTATTAACTAAAGAGCATTTATGTAAGAGGAGCTGTGGTCTGTATCAGTTTCATAAGCAGATTTGAACTACATATGGTCCATATGAGTATGAAACACAGTTCTTTTTTTCTGGGCATGCTCATGGTTCTTGCTGTAATGGATACGCTGGAAAGAAGAGGATGCTTCTTGTCCTAAAACAGAGTGTGTTTCAGGGATGAGAACTCTGGTCTGAATTTCCCTTCAGAAACAGAGTTATACCCCAACATCTGTGTCTTCCTACAATCAAGAGTTCATTTATGCTAAACCCAGTGAATTTTCGGCTCAAATGATTTTTCGCAGTTCACAAACCCAAAGCGATTCTCACTATTAACTAAAGAGGATTTATGTAAGAGGAGCTGTCGTTTGTATCAGTTTCATAAGCAGAGTTGAACTACATATGGTCCGTATGTGTAGGAAACACAGTTCTTTTTTTCTGGGCATGCTCATGGTTCTTGTTTTATTGGAGACTCTGGAAAGAAGACCTTACTTCTTGCATTAAAACAGAGTGTATTTCATAGATGAGAACAGTGGTCTGAATTTCCCATCAGAAACAGAGTTAAACCCTAGGATCTGTGTCTTCCTACAAGCAAGAGTTCATTTCTGGTAAAACCAGTGAATTTTGGGCTCAAATGATTTTTCGCAATTCACGAACCCAACACTATTATCACTATTAACTAAAGAGCATTTATGTAAGAGGAGTTGTGGTTTGTATCACTTTCACAAACAGAGTTGAACTACATATATTCCCTATGAATAGGAAACACAGTTCTTTTTTTCAGGCCATGCTCATGGTTATTGCTGTATTTTAGACTATGGAAAGAAGATCTTGCTTCTTCGTTAAAACAGAGTATGTTTCATGGATGAGAACTCTGGTCTGAATTTGCCTTCAGAAACGGAGTTAAACCCCAGGATCTGTGTCTGCCTACAAACAAGAGTTCATTCCTGGTAAACCTAGTGAATTTTGGGCTCAAATGATTTTTCACAGTTCACAATCCAACACTATTCTCACTATTAACTAAAGAGGATTTATGTAAGAGGAGCTGTGGTTTGTATCAGTTTCATAAGCAGAGGTGAACTACATTTTGTCCGTCTGAGTAGGAAACACAGTTCTTTTTTTCTGGGCATGCACATGGTTCTTAATGTATTGGAGACCCTGGAAAGAAGAGGATGATTCATGGCTTAAAACAGAGTGTTTTTCAGGAATGAGAATTCTGGTCTGAATTTCCCCTTAGAAACGGAGTTAAACTCCATGATCCGTGTCTTCCTACAAGCAAGAGTTCATTTCTGGTAAACCAAGTGAATTTTTGGCTCAAATATTTTTGCACAGTTCTAGAACACAAGGCGATTATCACTATTAACTAAAGAGCATTTATGTAAGAAGACCTGTGGACTGTATCAGTTTCATAAGCAGAGTTGAACTACACATGGTCCTTATGAGTTGGAAACACAGATCTTTTTTCCTAGGCATGCTCATGGTTCTTACTGTATTGGAGATGCTGGAAAGAAGAGCTTGCATCTTGCAAGCTGGATAGAATAGGATGATTCTTGCCTTAAAACAGAGTTTTTTTCAGGGATCTGAACTCTGGTCTGAATTTGGCTTCAGAAACGGCATTTAATCCCAGGATCTGTGTCTTCCTACAGGCAAGAGTTCATTTCTGATAAACCAAGTGAATTTTTGGCTCAAATGATTTTTAGCAGTTCACGAACCCAACATGATTCTCACTATTGACTAAAGAGAATTTTAGTAAGAGGAGATGTTGTTTGTATCAGTTTCGTAAGCACAGTTGAACTACATATGGTCCGCATGAGTAGGAAACACAGTTCTTTTTTTCTGGGAATGCTCAAGGTTCTTACTGTATTGGAGACCCTGGAAAGAAGAGGATGATTCATGCCTTAAAACAGAGTGTTTTTCAGGGATGAGAATTCTGGTCTTATTCCCTTCAGAAATGGAATTAAACCCCAGGATCTGTGTCTTCTTACAAGCAAGAGTTCATTTCTGGTAAACCCAGTGAATTTTGGGCTCAAATGATTTTTCACAGTTCACGAATCCAACGCTATTCTCACTATTAACTAAAGAGCATTTATGTAAGAGGAGCTGTAGTTTGTATCAGTTTCATAAGCAGAGTTGAACTACATATTGTCCTTATGAGTATGAAACACAGTTTTTTTTTTTTTCTGGGCATGCTCATGGTACTTGATGTATTGGAGCCGCTGGAAAGAAGAGTTTTCTTCTTGCGTTAAAGCAGAGTGTGTTTAATGGATGAGAACTCTGGTCCTAATTTCCCTTCGGAAAAGGAGTTAAACCCCAGGATCTGTGTCTTCCTACAAGCAAGGGTTGATTTCTGTTAAACCCAGTGAATTTTGGGCTCAAATGGTTTTCGCAGTTCATGAAGCCAACGTGATTATCACTATTAACTAAAGAGTATTCATGTAAGAGAAGCTGTGGTTTGTATCAGTTTCATAAGCAGAGTTGAACTACATATGGTCTGTATGAGTAGGAAACACAGTTCTTTTTTTCAGGGCATGTTCATGGTTCTTGATTTATTTTAGATTCTGGAAAGAAGAGCTTGCTTCTTGAGTTAAATCAGAGTGTGTTTCAAGGATGAGAACACTGCTCTGAATTTCCCTTCCGAAAAGGATTTAAACCCCAGGATCTGTGTCTTCCTACAAGCAAGATTTCATTTCTGGTTAACCCTGGGAATTTTAAGCTCAAATGACTTTTTGCAGTTCACGAAGCCAACACTATTCTCACTCTTAAATAAAGAACATTTATGTAAGAGGAGCTGTGGTCTGTAACATTTCATAAGCAGAGTTGAACTACACATGGTCCATATAATTAAGAAACACAGGTCTTTTTTTCTGGGCATGCTCATGGTTCTTACTGTATTGGAGACAATGGAAAGAAGAGGATGATTCTTGCATTAAAACAGAGTGTTTTTCAGGGTTGAGAATTCTGGTCTGAATTTGCCTTCAGAATCGGAGTTAAAGGCCAGGATCTGTGTCTTGCTACAAGCAAGAGTTCTTTTCTGGTAAACCGAGGGAATTTTGCGCTCAAAATTTTTTTTGTGTTCACAAACACAACGCGATTCTCACTATTAACTAAAGAGCATTTATGTAAGTGGAGCTGTTTTTTGTATAAGTTTCATAAGCACAGTTAAACTACATATTGTCCGTATGAGTAGGAAACACAGTTCTTTTTCTCTGGGCATGCTCATGGTTCTTGATATATTGGAGCCGCTGGAAAGAAGTGCTAGCTTCTTGTGTTAAATCAGAGGGTGTTTCAGTGATGAGAACTCTGGTCTGAATTTCCCTTCAGAAACGGAGTTAAACGCCATGATCCGAGTCTTCCTACAAGCAAGAGTTCATTTCTGGTAAACCAAGTGAATTTTTGGCTCAAATGATTTTACACAGTTCTAGAACATCACGCGATTATCACTATTAACTAAAGAGCATTTATGTAAGAAGACCTGTGGACTGTATCAGTTTCATAAGCAGAGTTGAACTACCTATGGTCTTTATGAGTTGGAAACACAGATCTTTTTTTCTAGGCATGCTCAATGTTCTTACTCTAATGGAGATCCTGGAAAGAAGAGCTTGCATCTTGCAAGCTGGATAGAATAGGATGATTCTTGTCTTAAAACAGAGTTTTTTTCAGGGATGAGAACTCTGGTCTGAACTTGACTTCAGAAACGGCGTTAAACCCCAGGATCTGTGTCTTCCTACAAGCAAGAGTTCATTTCTGGTAAACCAAGTGAATTTTTGGCTCAAATGATTTTTAGCAGTTCACGAACACAACATGATTCTTACTATTAACTAAAGAGCATTTTAGTAAGAGGAGATGCTGTTTGTATCAGTTTCATAAGCACAGTTGAACTACTTCTGGTCCGCATGAGTAGGAAACACAGTTCTTTTTTTCAGGGCATGCTCATGGTTTTTGCTTTATTTTAGACTCTGGAAAGAAGAGCTTGCTTCTTCGTTAAAACAGAGTGTGTTTCAGGGATGAGAACTCTGGTCTGAATTTGCTTTCAGAAACGGAGTTAAACCCCAGGATCTGTGTGTTCCTACAAGCAAGAGTTCAATCCTGGTAAACCCAGTGAATTTTGGGCTCAAATGATTTTTCACTGTTCACGAAACCAATGCTATTCTCACTATTAACTAAAGAGGATTTATGTAAGAGGAGCTGTGTTTTGAATCAGTTTCAAAAGCAGAATTGAACTACATATGGTCTGCATGAGTAGGAAATACAGTTCGTTTTTTCTGGGAATGCTCATGGTTCTTACTGTATTGGAGACTCTGGATAGAATAGGATGATTCTTGCCTTAAAACAGAGTGTTTTTCAGAGATGACAATTCTGGTCTGAATTTCCCATCAGAAACAGAGTTAAACCCTAGGATCTGTGTCTTCCTACAAGCAAGAGTTCATTTCTGGTAAAAACAGTGAATTTTGGGCTCAAATGATTTTTCGCAATTCACGAACCCAACGCTATTATCACTATTAACTAAAGAGCATTTATGTAAGAGGAGTTGTGGTTTGTATCACTTTCACAAACAGAGTTGAACTACATATATTCCCTATGAATAGGAAACACAGTTCTTTTTTTCAGGCCATGCTCATGGTTATTGCTGTATTTTAGACTATGGAAAGAAGATCTTGCTTCTTCGTTAAAACAGAGTATGTTTCATGGATGAGAACTCTGGTCTGAATTTGCCTTCAGAAACGGAGTTAAACCCCAGGATCTGTGTCTGCCTACAAACAAGAGTTCATTCCTGGTAAACCTAGTGAATTTTGGGCTCAAATGATTTTTCACAGTTCACGAAGCCAACACTATTCTCACTATTAACTAAAGAGGATTTATGTAAGAGGAGCTGTGGTTTGTATCAGTTTCATAAGCAGAGGTGAACTACATTTTGTCCGTCTGAGTAGGAAACACAGTTCTTTTTTTCTGGGCATGCACATGGTTCTTAATGTATTGGAGACCCTGGAAAGAAGAGGATGATTCATGGCTTAAAACAGAGTGTTTTTCAGGAATGAGAATGCTGGTCTGAATTTCCCCTCAGAAACGGAGTTAAACTCCATGATCCGTGTCTTCCTACAAGCAAGAGTTCATTTCTGGTAAACCAAGTGAATTTTTGGCTCAAATATTTTTGCACAGTTCTAGAACACAAGGCGATTATCACTATTAACTAAAGAGCATTTATGTAAGAAGACCTGTGGACTGTATCAGTTTCATAAGCAGAGTTGAACTACACATGGTCCTTATGAGTTGGAAACACAGATCTTTTTTCCTAGGCATGCTCATGGTTCTTACTGTATTGGAGATGCTGGAAAGAAGAGCTTGCATCTTGCAAGCTGGATAGAATAGGATGATTCTTGCCTTAAAACAGAGTTTTTTTCAGGGATCTGAACTCTGGTCTGAATTTGGCTTCAGAAACGGCATTTAATCCCAGGATCTGTGTCTTCCTACAGGCAAGAGTTCATTTCTGATAAACCAAGTGAATTTTTGGCTCAAATGATTTTTAGCAGTTCACGAACCCAACATGATTCTCACTATTGACTAAAGAGCATTTTAGTAAGAGGAGATGTTGTTTGTATCAGTTTCGTAAGCACAGTTGAACTACATATGGTCCGCATGAGTAGGAAACACAGTTCTTTTTTTCTGGGAATGCTCAAGGTTCTTACTGTATTGGAGACCCTGGAAAGAAGAGGATGATTCATGCCTTAAAACAGAGTGTTTTTCAGCGATGAGAATTCTGGTCTGATTCCCTTCAGAAATGGAATTAAACCCCAGGATCTGTGTCTTCCTACAAGCAAGAGTTCATTTCTGGTAAACCCAGTGAATTTTGGGCTCAAATGATTTTTCACAGTTCACGAATCCAACGCTATTCTCACTATTAACTAAAGAGCATTTATGTAAGAGGAGCTGTAGTTTGTATCAGTTTCATAAGCAGAGTTGAACTACATCTTGTCCTTATGAGTATGAAACACAGTTTTTTTTTTTCTGGGCATGCTCATGGTACTTGATGTATTGGAGCCGCTGGAAAGAAGAGTTTTCTTCTTGCGTTAAAGCAGAGTGTGTTTAATGGATGAGAACTCTGGTCCTAATTTCCCTTCGGAAAAGGAGTTAAACCCCAGGATCTGTGTCTTCCTACAAGCAAGGGTTGATTTCTGTTAAACCCAGTGAATTTTGGGCTCAAATGATTTTCGCAGTTCATGAAGCCAACGTGATTATCACTATTAACTAAAGAGTATTCATGTAAGAGAAGCTGTGGTTTGTATCAGTTTCATAAGCAGAGTTGAACTACATATGGTCTGTATGAGTAGGAAACACAGTTCTTTTTTTCAGGGCATGTTCATGGTTCTTGATTTATTTTAGATTCTGGAAAGAAGAGCTTGATTCTTGAGTTAAATCAGAGTGTGTTTCATGGATGAGAACACTGCTCTGAATTTCCCTTCCAAAAAGGAGTTAAACCCCAGGATCTGTGTCTTCCTACAAGCAAGGGTTCATTTCTGGTTAACCCAGGGAATTTTGGGCTCAAATGACTTTTCGCAGTTCACGAACCCAACGCGATTCTCACTATTAACTAAAGAGCATTTATGTAAGTGGAGCTGTTTTTTGTATCAGTTTCATAAGCACAGTTAAACTACATATTGTCCATATGAGTAGGAAACACAGTTCTTTTTTTCTGGGCATACTCATGGTTCTTGATATATTGGAGCCGCTGGAAAGAAGAGCTAGCTTCTTGTGTTAAATCAGAGTGTGTTTCAGGGATGAGAACTCTGGTCTGAATTTCCCTTCAGAAACGGAGTTAAACCCGAGGATCTGTGTCTTCCTACAAGCAAGAGTTTATTTCTGGTAAACCCAGGGAATTTTGGGCTCAAATAATTTTTCACAGTTCACAAATGGAACGCAATTTGCCCTATTAACTAAAGATCATTTATGTAAGAGTACCTGTGGTTTATATCAGTTTCATAATCAGAGTACAACTACATGTGATCGTATGAGTAGGAAGCACAATTCTTCTTTTCTTTCCTTGCTCATGGTTCTTGCTGTTTTGGAGATGCTGGATTGAAGAGCTTGCTTCTTGCGTGAAAACAGAGTGTGTTTCATGGATGAGAACACTGGTCTGAATTTCCTACAGAAACAGAGTTAAACCACAGGATCTGTGTCTTCCTAGAAGCAAGAGTTCATTTCTGGTGAACCCAGTGAATTTTGGGCTCAAATGATTTTTTCACAGTTCACCAACCTAAGGCGATTATCACTATTAACTAAAGAGCATTTATGTAAGTGGAGCTGTGGTTTGTATCAGTTTCATAAGCAGAGTTGAACTACATATGGTGCGTATGAGTAGGAAAAATTTCTTTTTTACAGGGCATGCTCATGGTTCTTGTTGTATTTTAGACTCTAGAAAGAAGAGCTTGCTTCTTGCGTGTAAACAGTGTGTGTTTCAGGGATGAGCACTCTGGTCTGAATTTCTCTTCCGAAATGGAGTTAAACCCCAGGATCTGTGTCTTCCTACAAGCCAGAGTTCATTTCTGGTAAACCCAGTGAATTTTGGGCTCAAATGATATTTCGCAGTTCACGAACCCAACACAATTCTCACTATAACTAAAAAGCATTTATGTAAGAGGAGCTGTGGTTTGTATCAGTTTCATAAGCACAGTTGAACTACCTATGATCCGTATGAGTAGGAAACACAGTTCTTTTTTTCTGTGCATGCTCATCGTTCTTGCTGTATTGGAGACGTTGAAAGAAGAGCTTGCTTCTTGCGGGAAAACAGAGTGTGTTTCATGGATTAGAACACTGGTCTGAATTTCCTTCAGACACAGAGTTAAACCACAGGATCTGTGTCCTCCTACAAGCAAGAGTTCAGTTCTGGTAAACCAAGTGAAATTGGGCTCAAATGATTTTTCACAGTTCAGAAACCCATTGCGATTCTCACTTTTAACTAAAGAGCATTTATGTAGGAGGAACTGTGGTTTGTGTCATTTTCATAAGCAGAGTTGAACTGCATATGGTCTGTATGAAGAGGAAACACAGTTTTTTTTTGTGGGCATTCTCAGGATTCTTCCTGTATTGAAGACTCTGGAAAGAAGAGGATGCTTCTTGCATTAAAACAGCATGTGTTTCATGGATGAGAACACTGGTCTGAATATACCTTCAGAATCGGAGTTAAACCCAGTGTCTGTGCCTTCCTACAAGCAAGAATATATTTCTGGTAAACCTAGTGAATTTTGGGCTCAGATGATTTTACACAGTGCACGAATACAAAGCGATTCTAACTATTAAATAAAGAGCATTTATGTAAGAGGAGCAGTGGTTTGTTTCAGTTTCATAAGCAGAGTTGAACTACATATGGTCCGGATGAGTAGGAAACACAGTTATTTTTTTTCTGGGCATGCTCATGGTTCTTGCTGTATTGGAGATGCTGGAAAGAAGAGCTTGCTTCTTGCGTGAAAACAGAGTATGTTTCATGGATGAGAACACTGGTCTGAATTTACATTCAGAAACAGAGGTAAACCCCAGGATCTGTGTCTTCCTACAAGCAAGAGTTCATTTCTGTTAAACCATGTGGATTTTGGGCTCAAATGATTTTTCACAGTTCAGAAACCCATCGCGATTCTCACTATTAACTAAAGAGCATTTATGTATGTGAGCTGTGGTTTGTATCAGTTTCATAATGAGAGTTCAACTGCATATGGTCTGTATGAGGAGGAAACACAGTTATTTTTTTCTGGGCATTCTCATGATTCTTCCTGTATTGGAGACGCTGGAAAGAAGAGGATGCTTTTTGCATTAAAACAGCATGTGTTTCATGGATGAGAACACTGATCTGAATTTGCCTTCAGAATTGGAGTTAAACCCCAGGATCTGTGTCTTCCTACAAGCAAGAGTACATTTCTGCTAAACCCAGTGAATTTTGGGCTCAAATGATTTTTCGCAGTTCACCAATCTAAGGCGATTATCACTATTAAATTTAGAGCTTTTATGTAAGTGGAGCAGTGGTTTGTATCAGTTTCATAAGCAGAGTTGAACTACATATGGTGTGTATGAGTAGGAAAAATTTCTTTTTTACAGGGCATGCTCATGGTTCTTGTTGTATTTTAGACTCTAGAAAGAAGAGCTTGCTTCTTGCATAAAAACAGTGTGTGTTTCAGGGATGTCTGGTCTGAATTTTTCCAGAAACGGAGTTAAACCCCAGGATCTGTGTCTTCCTACAAGCAAGAGTTCATTTCTGGTAAACCCATTGAAATTTTGGCTCAAATAATTTTTCGCAGTTCACGAACCCAACACAACTCTCACTATTAACTAAAGAGCATTTATGTAAGAGGAGCTGTGGTTTGTATCAGTTTCATAAGCAGAGTTGAACTACATATGGTCTGTATGAGTAGGAAACACAGTTCTTTTTTTCAGGGCATTATCATGGTTCTTGATATATTTTAGACTATGGAAAGAATAGCTTGCTTCTTGAGTTAAATCTGAGTGTGTTTCATGCATGAGAACACTGGTCTGAATTTCCCTTCCGAAAAGGAGTTAAACCCCAGGATCTGTGTCTTCCTACAAGCAAGGGTTCATTTCTGGTTAACCCAGGGAATTTTGGGCTCAAATGACTTTTTGCAGTTCACGAAGCCAACACTATTCTCACTATTAACTAAAGAACATTTATGTAAGAGGAGCTGTGGTCTGTACCATTTCATAAGCAGAGTTGAACTACACATGGTCCGTATAATTAACAAACACAGGTCTTTTTTCCTGGCCATGCTCATGGTTCTTACTGTATTGGAGGCGATGGAAAGAAGAGGATGATTCTTGCATTAAAACAGAGTGTTTTTCAGTGTTGAGAATTCGGGTCTGAATTTGCCTTCAGAATCAGAGTTAAAGCCCAGGATCTGTACCTTCCTACAAGCAAGAGTTCTTTTCTGTTAAACCAAGGGAATTTTGCGCTCAAATGATTTTTCCCAGTTCACAAATCCAACGAGATTCTCACTATTAACTAAAGAGCATTTATGTAAGTGGAGCAGTTTTTTTGTATTAGTTTCATAAGCACAGTTCAACTACATATTGTCCGTAAGAGTAGGAAACACAGTTCTTTATTTCAGGGCATGGGCATGGTTCTTGATGTATTTTTGAATCTGGAAAGAAGAGGATGCTTCCTGTGTTAAAAGAGTGTGTGTTTCAGGGAAGAGAATAAGGGTCTGAATTTCCCTTCAGAAACGGAGTTTAACCCCAGGATCTGTGTCTTCCTACAAGCAAGAGTTCATTTCTGCTAAACCCAGTAAATTTTGGACTCAAATGATTATTCACAGTTCACGAACCCAATGCGATTCTCACTATTAACTAACGAGCATTTATGTAAGAGGAGCTGTGGTTTGTATCAGTTTCATAATCACAGTTGAACTACATATGGTCCATATGAGTAGGAAAAACAGGTTTTTTTCAGGGCATGCTCATGGTTCTTGTTGTATTTTAGACTCTCGAAAGAAGAGCTAGCTTCTTGCGTTAAATCAGTGTGTGTTTCGGGGATGAGAACTCTGGTCTGAATTTACCTTCAGAAACAGAGGTAAACCACAGGAACTGTGGCTTCATACAAGCAAGAGTTCATTTCTGGTAAACCAAGTGAATTTTGGGCTCAAATGATTTTTCACAGTTCAGAAACCCATCACGATTCTCACTTTTAACTAAAGAGCATTTATGTAAGAGGAACTGTGGTTTGTATCAGTTTTATAAGCAGAGTTGAACTGCATATGGTCTGTATGAGGAGGAAACACAGTTTTTTTTTTTTCTGGGCATTCTCATGATTCTTCCTGTATTGGAGACGCTGGAAAGAAGAGGATGCTTCTTGCGTTAAAAGAGCATGTGTTTCAAGGATGAGAACACTGGTCTGAATATACCTTCAGAATCGGAGTTAAACCCCAGGATCTGTGTCTTCCTACAAGCAAGAGTTCATTTCGGGTAAACCCAGTGAATTTTGGGATCAATTGATTTTTCGCAGTTCACCAACCTAAGGCAATTATCACTATTAACGAAAGAGCATTTATGTAAGAGGAGCTGTGGTTTGTACCAGTTTTATAAGCAGAGTTGAACTACATATCGTGCGTATGAGGAGGAAAAAGTTCTTTTTTACAGGGAATGCTCATGTTTCTTGCTGTATTTTAGACTCTGGAAAGAAGAGCTTGCTTCTTGCGTGAAAACAGAGTGTGTTTCAGGGATGAGAACTCCGGTCTGAATTTCCCTTCAGAAACGGAGTTAAACCCCAGGATCTGTGTCTTCCTACAAGCAAGAATTCATTTCTGGTAAACCCAGTGAATTTTTGGCTCAAATAATTTTTCGCAGTTCACGAAACCAACACAATTCTCACTATTAACTAAAGAGAATTTATGTAAGAGGAGCTGTGTTTTGTATCAGTTTCATAAGCAGAGTTGAACTACATATGGTCCATATGAGTAGGAAACACAGTTCTTTTTTTCAGGGCGTGCTCATTGTTCTTGTTATATTGGAGACTCTGTAATGAAGAGCTTGCTTCTTGCTTTAAAACAGAGTGTGATTCATGGATGAGAACTCTGGTCTGAATTTCCCTTCAGAAACAGAGTTAAACTACAGGATCTGTGTGTTCCTACAAGCAAGTGTTTATTTCTGGTAAACCCAGTGAATTTTGAGCTCAAATGTTTTTTCGCAGTTCACCAACCCAATGCGATTCTCACTATTAACTAAAGAGCATTTATGTAAGAGGACCTGTTGTTTGTATCAGTTTCATAAGCAGAGTTGTTCTAAATATGGTCCGTATGACTAGGAAACACATTTCTTTTTTTCTAGGCATGCTCATGGTTCTTGCTGTTTGGAAAATCTGAAAAGTAGAGCATGCTTCTTGCGTGAAAACAGAGTGTGTTTCATGGATGAGAACACTGGTCTGAATTTACCTTCAGAAACAGAGTTAAACCACAGGATCTGTGTCTTCATACAAGCAAGAGTTTATTTCTGGTAAACCAAGTGAATTTTGACTCAAATGATTTTTCACAGTTCAGAAAACCATCGTGATTCTAACTATTCACTAAAAAGCATTTATGTAAGAGGAGGTGTGGTTTGTGTCAGTTTCATAAGCAGAGATGAACTTCATATGGTCTGTATGAGGTGAAATACAGTTCTTTTTTTATGGGTATTATCATGGTTCTTGCTGTATTGGAGACGCTGAAAAGAAGAGGATGCTTCTTGTGTTAAAACAGCATGTGTTCCATGGATGACAACACTGGTCTGAATTTTCCTTGAGAAACGGAGTTAAACCCCAGGATCTGTGTCTTCGTACAAGCCAGAGTCCATTTCTGGTAAACCCAGTGAATTTTGGGCTCAAATGATTTTTCGCAGTTCACGAACCCAATACGATTCTCACTATTAACTAAAGAGCATTTATGTAAGAGGAGCTGTGGTTTGTATCAGGTTCATAAGCATAGTTGAACTACATATGGTCTGTATGAGTAGGAAACACAGTTCTTTTTTTCAGGGCATGCTCATAGTTCTTGCTGTATTTTAGACTCTGGAAAGAAGAGCTTGCTTCTTGTGTTAAAACAGTGTGTGTTTCAGGGATGATAATTCTGGTCTGAATTTCCCTCCAGAACCGGAGTTAAAACCCAGGATCTGTGTCTTCCTACAAGCAAGAGTTTATTTCTGGTAAACCCAAGTGAATTTTGAGCTCAAATATTTTTTCGCAGTTCACCAACCCAATGCGATTCTCACTGTTAACTAAAGAGCATTTATGCAAGAGGAGCTGTTGTTTGTATCAGTTTCATAAGCAGAGTTGAACTACGTATAATCCGCAAGACTAGGAAACACATTTCTTTTTTTCTGGGCATGCTCATAGTTCTTGCTGTATTTTAGACTCTGGAAATAAGAGCTTGCTTCTTGTGTTAAAACAGTGTGTGTTTCAGGGATGAGAATTCTGGTCTGAATTTCCCTCCGGAACCAGAGTTAAACCCAAGGATCTGTGTCTTCCTACAAGCAAGAGTTCATTTCTGGTAAACCAAGTGAATTTTGGGCCAAAATGATATTACAAAGTTCAAAAACCCAATGGGATTCTCACTATTAACTGAAGAGCATTTATTTAAGAGGTGCTGTGGTTTGTATCAGTTTCATAAGCAGAGTTGAACTACATATGGTCCGTATGAGTAGGAAACACAGTTCTTTTTTTCAAGGCGTGCTCATTGTTCTTGCTATATTGGAGACTCTCGAAAGAAGAACTTGCTTCTTGCGTTAAAACAGAGGGTTATTCACTGATGAGAACTCTGGTCTGAAATTCCCTTCAGAAACAGAGTTAAACTACAGGATCTGAGTGTTCCTACACGCAAGAGTTCATTTCTGGTAAACCCAGTGAATTTTGAGCTCAAATGATTTTTTGAGAGTTCACGAACAAAACGCGATTCTAACTATTAAATAAAGAGCATTTATGTAAGAGGAGCGCTGGTCTGCATCAGTTTCATAAGCAGAGTTGAACTACATATGTTCCATATGTGTAGGAAACACAGTTCTTTATTTCTAGGCATGCTCATGGTTCTTATTGTATTGGAAATGCTGGAAAGAAGAGGATGATTCTTGCCTTAAAACAGAGTGTATTTCAGGGATGAGAACTCTGGTCTGAATTTCCCTTCAGAAACGGAGTTAATCACCAAGATCTGTGTCTTCCTACAAGCAAGAGTTCATTTCTCGTAAACCAAGGGAATTTTGGGCTCAAGTGATTTTTCGCAGTTCATGAAGCCAACGCAATTCTCACTATTAACTAAAGAGCATTTATGTTCGAGGTGCTGTGGTTTGTATCAGTTTCATAATCAGAGTTCAACTACATATGGTCCGCATGAGTAGGAAACACAGTTCTTTTTTTCTGGGCATGCTAATGGTTCTTGCTGTATTGGAAAATCTGGAAAGTAGGGCATGCTTCTTGCGTGAAAACAGAGTGTGTTTCATGGATGAGAACACTGGTGTGAATTTACCTTCAGAATCAGAGTTAAACCACAGGATCTGTGTCTTCCTACAAGCAAGAGTTCATTTCTGGTAAACCAAGTGAATTTTGGGCTCAAATGAATTTTCACAGTTCAGAAACCCATCACGATTCTCACTATTCACTAAGGAGCATTTAAGAGGAGCTGTGGTTTGTGTCAGTTTCATAAGCAGAGATGAACTTCATATGGTCTGTATGAGGTGAAATACAGTTCTTTTTTTTCTGGGCATTATCATGGTTCTTTCTGTATTGGAGACGCTGAAAAGAAGAGGATGTTTCTTGCGTTAAAACTTCATGTGTTCCATGGATGAAAACACTGGTCTGAATTTTCCTTCAGAAATGGAGTTAAACCCCAGGATCTGTGTCATCATACAAGACAGAGTTCATTTCTGGTAAACCCAGTGAATTTTGGGCTCAAATGATTTTTCGCAGTTCACGAACCCAACACGATTATCACTATTAACTTAAGAGCATTTATGTAAGAGGAGCTGTGGTTTGTATCACGTTCATAAGCAGAGTTGAATACATATGGTCCGTATGAGTAGGAAACACAGTTCTTTTTTTCAGGGCATGCTCATAGTTCTTGCTGTATTTTTGACTCTGGAAAGAAGAGCTTGCTTCTTGTGTTAAAATAGTGTGTGTTTCAGGGATGAGAATTCTGGTCTGAATTTCCCTACGGAACCGGAGTTAAACCCCAGGATCTGTGTCTTCCTACAAGCAAGAGTTTATTTCTGGTAAACCCAGTGAATTTTGAGCTCAAATGTTTTTTGGCAGTTCACAAACCCAATGTGATTCTCACTATTAACTAAAGAGCATTTATGTAAGAGGAGGTGTGGTTTTTATCAGGTTCATAAGCAGAGTTCAACTACATATGGTCTCTATGAGTAGGAAACACAGTTCTTTTTTTCTGGGCATGCTCATGGTTCTTGCTGTATTGGGGTTCTGGAAAGAAGAGCTTGCTTCTTCTTTGAAAACAGAGTGTGTTTCATGGATGAGAACAGTGGTCTGAATTTACCTTCAGAAACAGAGTTAAACCACAGGATCTGTGTCTTCCTACATGCAAGAGTTCATTTCTGGTAAACCAAGTGATTATTTGCTCAAATGATTTTTCACAGTTCAGAAACCCATCGCGATTCTCACTATCAACTAAGGAGAATTTATGTAAGAGGAGCTGCCGATTGTGTCAGTTTCATAAGCAGAGTTGAACTGCATAGGTCTGTATGAGTAGGAAACACAGTTCTTTTCTTTCTGGGCATGCTCGTGGTTCTTGCTGTATTTTAGACTAAGGAAAGAAGACCTTGCTTCTTGCGTTAAAACAGAGTATGTTTCAGGAATGAGAACTCTGGTCTGAATTTCCCTTCAGAAATAGAGTTAAACCCCAGGATCTGTATCTCCCTGCAAGCAAGTGTTCATTTCTGCTTAACCTAGTTTATTTTGGGCTCTAATGATTTTCGCAGTTCATGAACCCAACGCGATTCTCACTATTAACTAAAGAGCATTTATGTAAGAGGAGCTGTGGTTTGTATCAGGTTCATAAGCATAGTTGAACTACATATGGTCTGTATGAGTAGGAAACACAGTTCTTTTTTTCAGGGCATGCTCATAGTTCTTGCTGTATTTTAGACTCTGGAAAGAAGAGCTTGCTTCTTGTGTTAAAACAGTGTGTGTTTCAGGGATGATAATTCTGGTCTGAATTTCCCTCCAGAACCGGAGTTAAAACCCAGGATCTGTGTCTTCCTACAAGCAAGAGTTTATTTCTGGTAAACCCAAGTGAATTTTGAGCTCAAATATTTTTTCGCAGTTCACCAACCCAATGCGATTCTCACTGTTAACTAAAGAGCATTTATGCAAGAGGAGCTGTTGTTTGTATCAGTTTCATAAGCAGAGTTGAACTACGTATAATCCGCAAGACTAGGAAACACATTTCTTTTTTTCTGGGCATGCTCATAGTTCTTGCTGTATTTTAGACTCTGGAAATAAGAGCTTGCTTCTTGTGTTAAAACAGTGTGTGTTTCAGGGATGAGAATTCTGGTCTGAATTTCCCTCCGGAACCAGAGTTAAACCCAAGGATCTGTGTCTTCCTACAAGCAAGAGTTCATTTCTGGTAAACCAAGTGAATTTTGGGCCAAAATGATATTACAAAGTTCAAAAACCCAATGGGATTCTCACTATTAACTGAAGAGCATTTATTTAAGAGGTGCTGTGGTTTGTATCAGTTTCATAAGCAGAGTTGAACTACATATGGTCCGTATGAGTAGGAAACACAGTTCTTTTTTTCAAGGCGTGCTCATTGTTCTTGCTATATTGGAGACACTCGAAAGAAGAACTTGCTTCTTGCGTTAAAACAGAGGGTTATTCACTGATGAGAACTCTGGTCTGAAATTCCCTTCAGAAACAGAGTTAAACTACAGGATCTGAGTGTTTCTACACGCAAGAGTTCATTTCTGGTAAACCCAGTGAATTTTGAGCTCAAATGATTTTTTGAGAGTTCACGAACAAAACGCGATTCTAACTATTAAATAAAGAGCATTTATGTAAGAGGAGCGCTGGTCTGCATCAGTTTCATAAGCAGAGTTGAACTACATATGTTCCATATGAGTAGGAAACACAGTTCTTTTTTTCTAGGCATGCTCATGGTTCTTATTGTATTGGAGATGCTGGAAAGAAGAGGATGATTCTTGCCTTAAAACAGAGTGTATTTCAGGGATGAGAACTCTGGTCTGAATTTCCCTTCAGAAACGGAGTTAATCACCAAGATCTGTGTCTTCCTACAAGCAAGAGTTCATTTCTCGTAAACCAAGGGAATTTTGGGCTCAAGTGATTTTTCGCAGTTCATGAAGCCAACGCAATTCTCACTATTAACTAAAGAGCATTTATGTTCGAGGTGCTGTGGTTTGTATCAGTTTCATAATCAGAGTTCAACTACATATGGTCCGCATGAGTAGGAAACACAGTTCTTTTTTTCTGGGCATGCTAATGGTTCTTGCTGTATTGGAAAATCTGGAAAGTAGGGCATGCTTCTTGCGTGAAAACAGAGTGTGTTTCATGGATGAGAACACTGGTGTGAATTTACCTTCAGAATCAGAGTTAAACCACAGGATCTGTGTCTTCCTACAAGCAAGAGTTCATTTCTGGTAAACCAAGTGAATTTTGGGCTCAAATGAATTTTCACAGTTCAGAAACCCATCACGATTCTCACTATTCACTAAGGAGCATTTAAGAGGAGCTGTGGTTTGTGTCAGTTTCATAAGCAGAGATGAACTTCATATGGTCTGTATGAGGTGAAATACAGTTCTTTTTTTTCTGGGCATTATCATGGTTCTTTCTGTATTGGAGACGCTGAAAAGAAGAGGATGTTTCTTGCGTTAAAACTTCATGTGTTCCATGGATGAAAACACTGGTCTGAATTTTCCTTCAGAAATGGAGTTAAACCCCAGGATCTGTGTCATCATACAAGACAGAGTTCATTTCTGGTAAACCCAGTGAATTTTGGGCTCAAATGATTTTTCGCAGTTCACGAACCCAACACGATTATCACTATTAACTTAAGAGCATTTATGTAAGAGGAGCTGTGGTTTGTATCACGTTCATAAGCAGAGTTGAATACATATGGTCCGTATGAGTAGGAAACACAGTTCTTTTTTTCAGGGCATGCTCATAGTTCTTGCTGTATTTTTGACTCTGGAAAGAAGAGCTTGCTTCTTGTGTTAAAATAGTGTGTGTTTCAGGGATGAGAATTCTGGTCTGAATTTCCCTACGGAACCGGAGTTAAACCCCAGGATCTGTGTCTTCCTACAAGCAAGAGTTTATTTCTGGTAAACCCAGTGAATTTTGAGCTCAAATGTTTTTTGGCAGTTCACAAACCCAATGTGATTCTCACTATTAGCTAAAGAGCATTTATGTAAGAGGAGGTGTGGTTTTTATCAGGTTCATAAGCAGAGTTCAACTACATATGGTCTCTATGAGTAGGAAACACAGTTCTTTTTTTCTGGGCATGCTCATGGTTCTTGCTGTATTGGGGTTCTGGAAAGAAGAGCTTGCTTCTTCTTTGAAAACAGAGTGTGTTTCATGGATGAGAACACTGGTCTGAATTTACCTTCAGAAACAGAGTTAAACCACAGGATCTGTGTCTTCCTACAAGCAAGAGTTCATTTCTGGTAGACCAAGTGAATTTTGGGCTCAAATGATTTTTCACAGTTCAGAAAACCATCGTGATTCTAACTATTCACTAAAGAGCATTTATGTAAGAGGAGCTGTGGTTTGTGTCAGTTTCATAAGCAGAGATGAACTTCATATGGTCTGTATGAGGTGAAATACAGTTCTTTTTTTCTGGGCATTATCATGGTCCTTGCTGTATTGGAGACGCTGAAAAGAAGAGGATGCTTCTTGTGTTAAAACAGCATGTGTTCCATGGATGAAAACACTGGTCTGAATTTTCCTTGAGAAACGGAGTTAAACCCCAGGATCTGTGTCTTCGTACAAGCCAGAGTCCATTTCTGGTAAACCCAGTGAATTTTGGGCTCAAATGATTTTTCGCAGTTCACGAACCCAATACGATTCTCACTATTAACTAAAGAGCATTTATGTAAGAGGAGCTGTGGTTTGTATCAGGTTCATAAGCATAGTTGAACTACATATGGTCTGTATGAGTAGGAAACACAGTTCTTTTTTTCAGGGCATGCTCATAGTTCTTGCTGTATTTTTGACTCTGGAAAGAAGAGCTTGCTTCTTGTGTTAAAATAGTGTGTGTTTCAGGGATGAGAATTCTGGTCTGAATTTCCCTACGGAACCGGAGTTAAACCCCAGGATCTGTGTCTTCCTACAAGCAAGAGTTTATTTCTGGTAAACCCAGTGAATTTTGAGCTCAAATGTTTTTTGGCAGTTCACAAACCCAATGTGATTCTCACTATTAACTAAAGAGCATTTATGTAAGAGGAGGTGTGGTTTTTATCAGGTTCATAAGCAGAGTTCAACTACATATGGTCTCTATGAGTAGGAAACACAGTTCTTTTTTTCTGGGCATGCTCATGGTTCTTGCTGTATTGGGGTTCTGGAAAGAAGAGCTTGCTTCTTCTTTGAAAACAGAGTGTGTTTCATGGATGAGAACAGTGGTCTGAATTTACCTTCAGAAACAGAGTTAAACCACAGGATCTGTGTCTTCCTACATGCAAGAGTTCATTTCTGGTAAACCAAGTGATTTTTGGCTCAACTGATTTTTCACAGTTCAGAAACCCATCGCGATTCTCACTATCAACTAAGGAGAATTTATGTAAGAGGAGCTGCCGATTGTGTCAGTTTCATAAGCAGAGTTGAACTGCATATGGTCTGTATGAGGAGGAAACACAGTTTTTTTTTTTTCTGGGCATTCTCATGATTCTTCCTGTATTGGAGACGCTGGAAAGAAGAGGATGCTTCTTGCGTTAAAAGAGCATGTGTTTCAAGGATGAGAACACTGGTCTGAATATACCTTCAGAATCGGAGTTAAACCCCAGGATCTGTGTCTTCCTACAAGCAAGAGTTCATTTCGGGTAAACCCAGTGAATTTTGGGCTCAATTGATTTTTCGCAGTTCACCAACCTAAGGCAATTATCACTATTAACGAAAGAGCATTTATGTAAGAGGAGCTGTGGTTTGTACCAGTTTTATAAGCAGAGTTGAACTACATATCGTGCGTATGAGGAGGAAAAAGTTCTTTTTTACAGGGAATGCTCATGTTTCTTGCTGTATTTTAGACTCTGGAAAGAAGAGCTTGCTTCTTGCGTGAAAACAGAGTGTGTTTCAGGGATGAGAACTCTGGTCTGAATTTCCCTTCAGAAACGGAGTTAAACCCCAGGATCTGTGTCTTCCTACAAGCAAGAATTCATTTCTGGTAAACCCAGTGAATTTTTGGCTCAAATAATTTTTCGCAGTTCACGAAACCAACACAATTCTCACTATTAACTAAAGAGAATTTATGTAAGAGGAGCTGTGTTTTGTATCAGTTTCATAAGCAGAGTTGAACTACATATGGTCCATATGAGTAGGAAACTCAGTTCTTTTTTTCAGGGCGTGCTCATTGTTCTTGTTATATTGGAGACTCTGTAATGAAGAGCTTGCTTCTTGCTTTAAAACAGAGTGTGATTCATGGATGAGAACTCTGGTCTGAATTTCCCTTCAGAAACAGAGTTAAACTACAGGATCTGTGTGTTCCTACAAGCAAGTGTTTATTTCTGGTAAACCCAGTGAATTTTGAGCTCAAATGTTTTTTCGCAGTTCACCAACCCAATGCGATTCTCACTATTAACTAAAGAGCATTTATGTAAGAGGACCTGTTGTTTGTATCAGTTTCATAAGCAGAGTTGTTCTACATATGTTCCGTATGACTAGGAAACACATTTCTTTTTTTCTGGGCATGCTCATGGTTCTTGCTGTTTGGAAAATCTGAAAAGTAGAGCATGCTTCTTGCGTGAAACAGAGTGTGTTTCATGGATGAGAACACTGGTCTGAATTTACCTTCAGAAACAGAGTTAAACCACAGGATCTGTGTCTTCCTACAAGCAAGAGTTCATTTCTGGTAGACCAAGTGAATTTTGGGCTCAAATGATTTTTCACAGTTCAGAAAACCATCGTGATTCTAACTATTCACTAAAGAGCATTTATGTAAGAGGAGCTGTGGTTTGTGTCAGTTTCATAAGCAGAGATGAACTTCATATGGTCTGTATGAGGTGAAATACAGTTCTTTTTTTCTGGGCATTATCATGGTCCTTGCTGTATTGGAGACGCTGAAAAGAAGAGGATGCTTCTTGTGTTAAAACAGCATGTGTTCCATGGATGAAAACACTGGTCTGAATTTTCCTTGAGAAACGGAGTTAAACCCCAGGATCTGTGTCTTCGTACAAGCCAGAGTCCATTTCTGGTAAACCCAGTGAATTTTGGGCTCAAATGATTTTTCGCAGTTCACGAACCCAATACGATTCTCACTATTAACTAAAGAGCATTTATGTAAGAGGAGCTGTGGTTTGTATCAGGTTCATAAGCATAGTTGAACTACATATGGTCTGTATGAGTAGGAAACACAGTTCTTTTTTTCAGGGCATGCTCATAGTTCTTGCTGTATTTTAGACTCTGGAAAGAAGAGCTTGCTTCTTGTGTTAAAACAGTGTGTGTTTCAGGGATGATAATTCTGGTCTGAATTTCCCTCCGGAGCCGGAGTTAAACCCCAGGATCTGTGCCTTCCTAAAAGCAAGAGTTCATTTCTGGTAAAAATTGAATTTTGAGCTCAAATGATTTTTGCAGTTTATGAACCCAACGCGATTCTCACTATTAACTAAACAGCATTTATGTAAGAGGAGCTGTGGTTTGTATCAGTTTCATAAGCAGAGTTCACCTACATATGGTCCATATGAGTAGGAAACACAGTTCTTTTTTTCTGTGCATGCTCATCGTTCTTGCTGTATTGGAGACGCTGAATGAAGAGCTTGCTTCTTGTTGGAAAACAGAGTGTGTTTCATGCATGGATGAGAACACTGGTCTGAATTTCCTTCAGACACAGAGTTACACCCCCGGATCTCTGTCTTCCTACAAGCAAGAGTTCAGTTCTGGTAAACCAAGTGAATTTTGGGCTCAAATGTTTTTTCAAAGTTCAGAAGCCCATTGTGATTCTCACTTTTAACTAAAGAGCATTTATGTAAGAGGAACTGTGCTTTATGTCAGTTTAATAAACAGAGTTGAACTGCATATGGTCTGTATGAGGAGGAAACACAGTTTTTTTTTTTGTCTGGGCATTCACATGATTCTTGCTGTATTGGAGATGCTGGAAAGAAGATGAGGCTTCTTGAGTTAAAACAGCATTTGTTTCATGGATGAGAACACTGGTCTGAATATACCTTCAGAATCGGCGTTATACCCCAGGATCTGTGCCTTCCTACAAGCAAGAGTTCATTTCTGGTAAATATTGAATTTTGTTCTCAAATTATTTTTGCAGTTTATGAACACAACGCGATTCTCACTATTAACTAAACAGCATTTATGTAAGAGGAGCTGTGGTTTATATCAGTTTCATAAGGAGAGTTGAATACATAGGGTCCGTATGAGTAGGAAACACAGTTCTTTATTTCAGGGCATGGGCATGGTTCTTGATGTATTTTTGAATCTGGAAAGAAGAGGATGCTTCTTGTGTTAAAACAGTGTGTGTTTCAGGGATGAGAATAAGGTTCTGAATTTCCCTTCAGAAACGGAGTTTAACCCTAGGATCTGTGTCTTCCTACAAGCAAGAGTTCATTTCTGCTAAACCCAGTAAATTTTGGACTCAAATGATTTTTCACAGTTCACGAACCCAATGCGATTCTCACTATTAACTAACGAGCATTTATGTAAGAGGAGCTGTGGTTTGTATCAGTTTCATAATCACAGTTGAACTACATATGGTCCATATGAGTAGGAAAAACAGGTTTTTTTTCAGGGCATGCTCATGGTTATTGTTGTATTTTAGACTCTCGAAAGAAGAGCTAGCTTCTTGCGTTAAATCAGTGTGTGTTTCAGGGATGAGAACTCTGGTCTGAATTTACCTTCAGAAACAGAGGTAAACCACAGGAACTGTGGCTTCATACAAGCAAGAGTTCATTTCTGGTAAACCAAGTGAATTTGGGGCTCAAATGATTTTTCACAGTTCAGAAACCCATCACGATTCTCACTTTTAACTAAAGAGCATTTATGTAAGAGGAACTGTGGTTTGTATCAGTTTTATAAGCAGAGTTGAACTGCATATGGTCTGTATGAGTAGGAAACACAGTTTTTTTTTTTCTGGGCATTCTCATGATTCTTCCTGTATTGGAGACGCTGGAAAGAAGAGGATGCTTCTTGCGTTAAAAGAGCATGTGTTTCAAGGATGAGAACACTGGTGTGAATATACCTTCAGAATCGGAGTTAAACCCCAGGATCTGTGTCTTCCTACAAGCAAGAGTTCATTTCGGGTAAACCCAGTGAATTTTGGGATCAATTGATTTTTCGCATTTCACCAACCTAAGGCGATTATCACTATTAACGAAAAAGCATTTATGTAAGAGGAGCTGTGGTTTGTACCAGTTTTATAAGCAGAGTTGAACTACATATCGTGCGTATGAGGAGGAAAAAGTTCTTTTTTACAGGGCATGCTCATGTTTCTTGCTGTATTTTAGACACTGGAAAGAAGAGCTTGCTTCTTGCGTGAAAACAGAGTGTGTTTCAGGGATGAGAACTCTGGTCTGAATTTCCCTTCAGAAACGGAGTTAAACCCCAGGATCTGTGTCTTCCTACAAGCAAGAATTCATTTCTGGTAAACCCAGTGAATTTTTGGCTCAAATAATTTTTCGCAGTTCACGAAACCAACACAATTCTCACTATTAACTAAAGAGAATTTATGTAAGAGGAGCTGTGTTTTGTATCAGTTTCATAAGCAGAGTTGAACTACATATGTTCCATATGAGTAGGAAACACAGTTCTTTTTTTCAGGGCGTGCTCATTGTTCTTGTTATATTGGAGACTCTGTAATGAAGAGCTTGCTTCTTGCTTTAAAACAGAGTGTGATTCATGGATGAGAACTCTGGTCTGAATTTCCCTTCAGAAACAGAGTTAAACTACAGGATCTGTGTGTTCCTACAAGCAAGTGTTTATTTCTGGTAAACCCAGTGAATTTTGAGCTCAAATGTTTTTTCGCAGTTCACCAACCCAATGCGATTCTCACTATTAACTAAAGAGCATTTATGTAAGAGGACCTGTTGTTTGTATCAGTTTAATAAGCAGAGTTGTTCTAAATATGGTCCGTATGACTAGGAAACACATTTCTTTTTTTCTAGGCATGCTCATGGTTCTTGCTGTTTGGAAAATCTGAAAAGTAGAGCATGCTTCTTGCGTGAAAACAGAGTGTGTTTCATGGATGAGAACACTGGTCTGAATTTACCTTCAGAAACAGAGTTAAACCACAGGATCTGTGTCTTCATACAAGCAAGAGTTTATTTCTGGTAAACCAAGTGAATTTTGACTCAAATGATTTTTCACAGTTCAGAAAACCATCGTGATTCTAACTATTCACTAAAGAGCATTTATGTAAGAGGAGGTGTGGTTTGTGTCAGTTTCATAAGCAGAGATGAACTTCATATGGTCTGTATGAGGTGAAATACAGTTCTTTTTTTATGGGCATTATCATGGTTCTTGCTGTATTGGAGACGCTGAAAAGAAGAGGATGCTTCTTGTGTTAAAACAGCATGTGTTCCATGGATGAAAACACTGGTCTGAATTTTCCTTGAGAAACGGAGTTAAACCCCAGGATCTGTGTCTTCGTACAAGCCAGAGTCCATTTCTGGTAAACCCAGTGAATTTTGGGCTCAAATGATTTTTCCCAGTTCACGAACCCAATACGATTCTCACTATTAACTAAAGAGCATTTATGTAAGAGGAGCTGTGGTTTGTATCAGGTTCATAAGCATAGTTGAACTACATATGGTCTGTATGAGTAGGAAACACAGTTCTTTTTTTCAGGGCATGCTCATAGTTCTTGCTGTATTTTAGACTCTGGAAAGAAGAGCTTGCTTCTTGTGTTAAAACAGTGTGTGTTTCAGGGATGATAATTCTGGTCTGAATTTCCCTCCGGAACCGGAGTTAAACCCCAGGATCTGTGTCTTCCTACAAGCAAGAGTTTATTTCTGGTAAACCCAAGTGAATTTTGAGCTCAAATATTTTTTCGCAGTTCACCAACCCAATGCGATTCTCACTGTTAACTAAAGAGCATTTATGCAAGAGGAGCTGTTGTTTGTATCAGTTTCATAAGCAGAGTTGAACTACGTATAATCCGTAAGACTAGGAAACACATTTCTTTTTTTCTGGGCATGCTCATAGTTCTTGCTGTATTTTAGACTCTGGAAAGAAGAGCTTGCTTCTTGTGTTAAAACAGTGTGTGTTTCAGGGATGAGAATTCTGGTCTGAATTTCCCTCCGGAACCAGAGTTAAACCCAAGGATCTGTGTCTTCCTACAAGCAAGAGTTCATTTCTGGTAAACCAAGTGAATTTTGGGCCAAAATGATATTACAAAGTTCAAAAACCCAATGGGATTCTCACTATTAACTGAAGAGCATTTATTTAAGAGGTGCTGTGGTTTGTATCAGTTTCATAAGCAGAGTTGAACTACATATGGTCCGTATGAGTAGGAAACACAGTTCTTTTTTTCAAGGCGTGCTCATTGTTTTGCTATATTGGAGACTCTCGAAAGAAGAACTTGCTTCTTGCGTTAAAACAGAGGGTTATTCACTGATGAGAACTCTGATCTGAAATTCCCTTCAGAAACAGAGTTAAACTACAGGATCTGAGTGTTCCTACACGCAAGAGTTCATTTCTGGTAAACCCAGTGAATTTTGAGCTCAAATGATTTTTTGAGAGTTCACGAACAAAACGCGATTCTAACTATTAAATAAAGAGCATTTATGTAAGAGGAGCGCTGGTCTGCATCAGTTTCATAAGCAGAGTTGAACTACATATGTTCCATATGAGTAGGAAACACAGTTCTTTTTTTCTAGGCATGCTCATGGTTCTTATTGTATTGGAGATGCTGGAAAGAAGAGGATGATTCTTGCCTTAAAACAGAGTGTATTTCAGGGATGAGAACTCTGGTCTGAATTTCCCTTCAGAAACGGAGTTAATCACCAAGATCTGTGTCTTCCTACAAGCAAGAGTTCATTTCTCGTAAACCAAGGGAATTTTGGGCTCAAGTGATTTTTCGCAGTTCACGAAGCCAACGCAATTCTCACTATTAACTAAAGAGCATTTATGTTCGAGGTGCTGTGGTTTGTATCAGTTTCATAATCAGAGTTCAACTACATATGGTCCGCATGAGTAGGAAACACAGTTCTTTTTTTCTGGGCATGCTAATGGTTCTTGCTGTATTGGAAAATCTG
Organism: Onychomys arenicola; assembly: GCA_949786405.1. Classification (NCBI taxonomy): domain Eukaryota; kingdom Metazoa; phylum Chordata; class Mammalia; order Rodentia; family Cricetidae; genus Onychomys; species Onychomys arenicola. The sequence continues at coordinate 568,554 of CATKUM010000035.1, forward strand.
GAAAGTAGGGCATGCTTCTTGCGTGAAAACAGAGTGTGTTTCATGGATGAGAACACTGGTGTGAATTTACCTTCAGAATCAGAGTTAAACCACAGGATCTGTGTCTTCCTACAAGCAAGAGTTCATTTCTGGTAAACCAAGTGAATTTTGGGCTCAAATGAATTTTCACAGTTCAGAAACCCATCACGATTCTCACTATTCACTAAGGAGCATTTAAGAGGAGCTGTGGTTTGTGTCAGTTTCATAAGCAGAGATGAACTTCATATGGTCTGTATGAGGTGAAATACAGTTCTTTTTTTTCTGGGCATTATCATGGTTCTTTCTGTATTGGAGACGCTGAAAAGAAGAGGATGTTTCTTGCGTTAAAACTTCATGTGTTCCATGGATGAAAACACTGGTCTGAATTTTCCTTCAGAAATGGAGTTAAACCCCAGGATCTGTGTCATCATACAAGACAGAGTTCATTTCTGGTAAACCCAGTGAATTTTGGGCTCAAATGATTTTTCGCAGTTCACGAACCCAACACGATTATCACTATTAACTTAAGAGCATTTATGTAAGAGGAGCTGTGGTTTGTATCACGTTCATAAGCAGAGTTGAATACATATGGTCCGTATGAGTAGGAAACACAGTTCTTTTTTTCAGGGCATGCTCATAGTTCTTGCTGTATTTTTGACTCTGGAAAGAAGAGCTTGCTTCTTGTGTTAAAATAGTGTGTGTTTCAGGGATGAGAATTCTGGTCTGAATTTCCCTACGGAACCGGAGTTAAACCCCAGGATCTGTGTCTTCCTACAAGCAAGAGTTTATTTCTGGTAAACCCAGTGAATTTTGAGCTCAAATGTTTTTTGGCAGTTCACAAACCCAATGTGATTCTCACTATTAACTAAAGAGCATTTATGTAAGAGGAGGTGTGGTTTTTATCAGGTTCATAAGCAGAGTTCAACTACATATGGTCTCTATGAGTAGGAAACACAGTTCTTTTTTTCTGGGCATGCTCATGGTTCTTGCTGTATTGGGGTTCTGGAAAGAAGAGCTTGCTTCTTCTTTGAAAACAGAGTGTGTTTCATGGATGAGAACAGTGGTCTGAATTTACCTTCAGAAACAGAGTTAAACCACAGGATCTGTGTCTTCCTACATGCAAGAGTTCATTTCTGGTAAACCAAGTGATTTTTGGCTCAAATGATTTTTCACAGTTCAGAAACCCATCGCGATTCTCACTATCAACTAAGGAGAATTTATGTAAGAGGAGCTGCCGATTGTGTCAGTTTCATAAGCAGAGTTGAACTGCATAGGTCTGTATGAGGAGGAAACACAGTTCTTTTTTTCTGGGCATGCTCGTGGTTCTTGCTGTATTTTAGACTAAGGAAAGAAGACCTTGCTTCTTGCGTTAAAACAGAGTATGTTTCAGGAATGAGAACTCTGGTCTGAATTTCCCTTCAGAAGTAGAGTTAAACCCCAGGATCTGTATCTCCCTGCAAGCAAGTGTTCATTTCTGCTTAACCCAGTTTATTTTGGGCTCTAATGATTTTCGCAGTTCATGAACCCAACGCGATTCTCACTATTAACTAAAGAGCATTTATGTTAGAGGAGCTGTGGTTTGTATCAGTTTCATAAGCAGATTTGAACTACCTATGGTCCATATGAGTAGGAAACACAGTTCTTTTTTTTCTGGGCATGATCATGGTTCTTGCTGTATTGGAGACGCTGGAAAGAAGAGCTTGCTTCTTGCGTGAAAACAGAGTGTGTTTCATGGATGAGAACACTGGTCTGATTTTACCTTCAGAAACAGAGTTAAACCACAGGATCTGTGTCTTCCTACAAGCAAGAGTTCATTTCTGGTAAACCAAGTGAATTTTGGGCTCAAATGATTTTTCACAGTTCAGAAACGCATCGCGATTCTCACTATTAACTAAAGAGCATTTCTTTAAGAGGAGCTGTGGTTTGTATCAGTTTCATAATCGGAGTTGAACTACATGTGGTCCGTATGAGTAGGAGACAGTTCTTTTTTTTCAGGGCATGCTCATGGTTTTTGCTGTATTTTAGACTCAGGAAAGAAGAGCTTGCTTCTTGCATGAAAACAGAATGTGTTTCACGGGTGAGAACTCTAGTCTTAATTTCCCTTCAGAAATGGAGTAAACCCCAGGTTCTGTGTCTTCCTAAAGCAAGTGTTCATTTCTGGTTAACCCATTTAATTTTTGGCTCTAATGATTTTTTGCAGTTCATGAACCCAACGCAATTCTCACTATTAACTAGAGTGCATTTATGTAAGAGGAGCTGTGGTTTGTATCAGTTTCATAAGCAGAGTTGAACTACATATGGTCCGTATGACTAGGAAACACAGTTCTTATTTCGGGGCATGCTCATGGTCCTTGTTGTATTGGAGACTCTGGGAAGAAGAGCTTTCTTCTTGCATTAAAACAGAGTGTGTTTCATGAATGAGAACTCTGGTCTGAATTTCCCATCAGAAACGGAGTTGAACCCCAGGATCTGTATCTTCCTACCAGGAACAGTTCATTTCTTGTAAACCGAGTATATTTTCGGCTCAAATGATTTTACACATTTCTAGAAGTCAACGCGATTATAGCTATTAACTAAAGAGCATTAGTATAAGAGGAGCTGTGGTCTGTATCAGTTTCATAAGCAGAGTTGAACTACATATGGTCCGTATGAGTAGGAAACAGTTCTTTTTTTCTGGGCATGCTCATGGTTTTTACTGTAGTGGAGGCGCTGGAAAGAAGAGGATGATTCTTGCGTGAAAACAGAGTGTGTTTCAGGGATGAGAACTCTGGTCGGAATTTCCCTTCAGAAACGGAGTTAAACCACAGGATCTGTGTCTTCCTACAAGCAAGAGTTCTTTTCTGGTAAACCATGTGAATTTTGGGCTCAAATGGTATTTCACAGTAATGAAGCGCATCGCGATTCTCACTATTAACTAAAGAGCATTTCTGTAAGAGGAGCTGTGGTTTGTATCAGTTTCATAGGCAGAGTTGAACTACATATGGTACGTATGACTAGTAAACACAGTTCTTTTTGGGGTGCATGCTCCTGGTTCTTGCTGTATTGGAGATGCTGGAAAGAAGAGCTTGTTTCTTGCATTAATACACAGTGTGTTTCATGAATGAGAACTCTGGTCTGAATTTCTCTTAAGAAACGGAGTTGAACCCCAGGATCTGTATCTTCCTACAAGCAACAGTTCATTTCTGGTAAACCGAGTATATTTTCGGCCCAAATGATTTTACACGGTTCAAGAACACAACGCGATTATAACAATTAACTAAAGAGCATTTATATAAGAGGAGCTGGGGTCTGTATCAATTTCATAAGCAGTGTTGAACTACATATTGTCCGTTTGAGCAGGAAACACAGTTCTTTTTTTCTGGGCATGATCATGGTTTTTACTGTATTGGAGGCGCTGCTAAGAAGAGGATGAGTCTTGCATGAAAACAGAGTGTGTTTCAGGGATGAGAACTCTGGTCTAAATTTCCCTTCAGAAAGGGAGTTAAACCCCAGTATCTGTGTCTTCCTACAAGCAAGAGTTCATTTCTGGTAACCCAAGTGAATTTTGGGTTCAAATGATTTTTCGCAGTTCAAAAACCCAAGGCAATTATCACTATTAACTAAAGAGCATTTATGTAGGAGGGGCTGTGGTTTGTATCAGTTTCATAAGCAGAGTTGAACTACATATGGTCTCTATGAATAGGAAACACAGTTCTTTTTTTCTAGGCATGCTCATGGTTCTTACTGTATTGGCGACGCTGGAAAGAAGAGGATGATTCTTGCCTTAAAACAGAGTGTTTTTCAGGGATGAGAACTCTGGTCAGAATTTCCCTTCAGAAACGGAGTTAAACCACAGGATCTGTGTCTTCCTACAAGCAAGAGTTCATTTCTGGTAAACCCAGTGAATTTTGGGCTCAAATGATTTTTTGCAGTTAACGAAGCCAACGCATTTCTCACTATTAACTAAAGAGCATTTATGTAAGAGGAGCTGTGGTTTGTATCAGGTTCATAAGCAGAGTTCAACTACATATGGTCTGTATGAGTAGGAAACATAGTTTTTTTTTCTGGGCATGTCATGTTTCTTGCTGTATTGGAGACGCTGGAAAGAAGAGCTTGCTTCGTGGTTGAAAACAGAGTGTTTCATGGATGAGAACAGTGGTCTGATTTTACCGTCAGAAACAGAGTTAAACCACAGGATCTGTGTCTTCCTACAAGCAACGATTCATTTCTGGTAAACCAAGTGAATTTTGGGCTAAAATGATATTTCACAGTTCAGAAACGCATCGCGATTCTCACTATTAACAAAAGAGCATTTCTGTAAGAGGAGCTGTGTTTTGTGTCAGTTTCATAAACAGAGTTGAACAGCATATGGTCTGTATGAGAAGGAAACACAGTTATTTTTTCTGGGCATTCTCTTTATTCTTTCTGTATTGGAGTTGCTGGAAAGAAGAGGATGCTTCTTGCATTAAAACAGCATGTGTTTTATGGATGAGAACACTGGTCTCTATTTACCTTCAGAATCTGAGTTAACCCCAGGATTTGTGTCTTCCTACAAGCAAGAGTTCATTTCTGGTAAAACCAGTGAATTTTGGGCTCAAATGATTTTTCGCAGTTCACCATCCTAAGGCTATTATCACTATTAACTAAAGAGCATTCATGTAAGAGGAGCTGTGGTTTGTATCAGTTTCATAAGCAGGATTGAACTACATATGGTGCATATGAGTAGGAAACAGTTCTTTTTTACAGGGCATGCTCATGTTTATTGCTGTATTTTAGACTCTGGAAAGAAGAGATTGCTTCTTGCGTTAAAACGGTGTGTGTTTCAGGGATGAGAACTCTGGTCTGAATTTCCCTTCAGAAATGGAGTTAAACCCCAGTATCTGTGTCTTCCTACAAGCAGGCGTTCATTTCTGGTAAACCCAGTGATTTTTGGCGTCAAATATTATTTTGCAGTTCACGAACCCAACACAATTCTCACTATTAACTAAAGATCATTTATGTAAGAGGAGCTGTGGTTTGTATCAGGTTCATAAGCAGAGATGAATACAAATGGTCTGTATGAGGAGGAAACACAGTTCTTTTTTTCCTGGGCATGCTCATGGTTCTTGCTGTGTTTTAGACTCAAGAAATAAGACCTTGCTTCTTGCGTTAAAACAGAGTGTGTTTAAGGGATGAGAACTCTGGTCTGAATTTCCCTTCAGAAACAGAGTTAAACCCCAGGATCTATATCTTCCTACAAGCAAGTGTTCCTTGCTGGTTTTCCCAGTAGTTCATGAACCCAACGTGATTCTCACTATTAACTAAGGAGCATTTATATTATGGGAGATGTGGTTTGTATCAGTTTCATAAGCAGATTTTAACTACATATGGTCCGTATGTGTAGGAAACACAGATCTTTTTTTTCTGGGCATGCTCGTGGTTCTTGCTGTATTGGAGATGCTAGAAAGAAGAGCTTGCTTCTTGCGTGAAAACAGAGTGTGTTTCATGGATGAGAACACTGGTCTGATTTTACCTTCAGAAACAGAGATAAACCACAGGATCTGTGTCTTCCTACAAGCAAGAGTTCATTTCTGGTAAACCAAGTGTATTTTGAGCTCAAATGATTTTTCACAGTTCAGAAACGCATCGCGATTCTCACTATTAACTAAAGATCATTTATGTAAGAGGAGCTGTGGTTTGCATCGGTTTAAGAAGCAGAGTTGAACTAGATATGGTCCAAATGTGTAGGAAACACATTTCTTTTGTTCTGAGCACACTCACGTTTCCTGCTGTATTAGAGACTCTAGAAAGCAAGAGCATGCTTCTTGCTCTAAAGCAGAGTGTGTTTCATGGATGAGAACTCTGCTGTGTGTTTCTTTAAGAAACGGAGTTAAATCCCAGGCTCTGTGTGTTCCTACAAGCAAGAAATTGTTTCAGGTAAAGGTGGTCACTTTTCAGCCCAAAGAAGCTACATAGTCCACAAAGCTCACACTTCTCGCTCTTAACTGAAAACCATTGGATGATAGAGTACCTGTAGTTTGCATCAGTTTCAGAAGCAGAGTTGAACTAGATATGGTCCATATCGGTAGGAAACACCATTCTTTGGTTCTGAGCACACTCACCTTTCCTGCTGTATTAGAGATTCTAGAAAGCAAGAGCGTGCTTCTTGTTCTAAAGCAGAGTGTGTACCATGGATGATATCTGTGCTGTGTTTTCACCTTCAGAAATGGAGTTAAATCCCATGGTCTGTGTCTTCCTACAAGCAAGTCTTCCTTTCAGGTAAGGGCAGTCACTTTTCAGCTCAAATGATCTACATCGTTCATGAAACTCTAATTATTCTCGCTCTTAATTGAAAAGTATTGTATGTTAGAGTACCTGTGGTTTGCATCAGTTTAAGAAGCAGAGTTGAACTAGATATGGTGCAAATGTCTAGGAAACACAGTTCTTTTGTTCTGAGCACACTCACGTTTCCTGCTGTATTAGAGACTCTAGAAAGCAAGAGCATGCTTATTGCTCTAAAGCAGAGTGTGGTACATGGATGAGAACTGTGCTGTGTGTTCCCTTCAGAAATGGAGTTAAATCCCAGGCTCTGTGTCTTCTTACAAGCAAGACTTCGTTTCTCGTAAACGCAGTCATTTGTCCACTCAAAGGAAGCTACATCGTACACAAAGCTCACACGATTCTTGCTCTTAACTGAAAAGCATGGAATATTAGAGGACCTGTGATTTGTATCAGTTTCAGAAGCAGAGTTGAAGTAGATAGGTACCGTATGTGTAGGACACACAGGTCTTTTGTTGTGAGCACACTCACATTTCCTGCTGTCTTAGAGACACTCAAAAGCAAGAGCGTGCTTCTTGCTCTAAAGCAGAGTGTGTTTCATGGATGAAAGCTGTACTGTGTGTTTCCTTCAGCAATGCAGTTCAATCACAGGCTCTGTGTCTTCCTACAAGCAAGAATTTGTTTCAGGTAAACACAGTCACTTTTCAGCTCAAACGAAGCTACATTGTCCACGAAGCTCACACATTTCTCGCTCTTAACAGAAAAGGATTGGATGTTAGAGAACCTCTGGTTTGTATCAGTTTCAGAAGCAGAGTTGAACTAGATATGGTCCTTATAGGTAGGAAAAATCCATTCTTTGGTTCTGAGCACACTCACGTTTCCTGCTGTATTAGAGATTCTAGAAAGCAAGAGCGTGCTTCTTGCTCTAAAGCAGAGTGTGTACCATGGCCTAGAACTGTGCTGTGTTTTCACCTTGAGAAATGGAGTTAAATCCGAGGTTCTGTATCTTCCTACAAACAAGACTTCCTATCAGGTAAGGGCAGTCCCTTTTCACCTCAAACAATCTACATCTTTCATGAGCTCAAACGTTTCTCATCTTAACTGGCAAGCATTGGATGTTAGAGAACCTGTAGTTTGCATCAGTTTCAGAAGCAGAGTTGAAAAATATCGTCCAAATGTGTAGGAAACACCGTTCTTTGGTTCTGAGCATACTCACGTTTCCTGCTGTATTAGAGACTCTAGAAAGCAAGAGCGTGCTTCTTGTTCTAAAGCAGAGTGTGTACCATGGCCTAGAACTGTGCTGTGTTTTCACCTTGAGAAATGGAGTTAAATCCCAGGGTCTTTGTCTTCCTACAAGCAAGTCTTCCTTTCAGGTAAGGGCAGTCACTTTTCAGCTCAAATGATCTACATCGTTCATGAAGCTCTAATGTTTCTCGCTCTTAACTGAAAAGCATTGTATGTTAGAGGAATTGTAGTTTGCATCAGTTTCAGAAGCAGAGTTGAACTAGATATGGTCCAAATGTGTAGCAAACACCGTTCATTTGTTCTGAGCACACTCATGTTTCCTGCTGTATTAGAGACTCTACAAAGCAAGAGCGTGCTTCTTGCTCTAAAGCAGAGTGTGTTTCATGGATGAAAACTGTGCTGTGTGTTTCCTGCAGAAATGGAATTAAATCCCAGGCTCTGTGTCTTCCTACAAGCAAGAATTTGTTTCAGGTAGAAGCAGTCACTTTTCCGCTCAAACGAAGCTACATCGTCCAAGAAGCTCAGCTCTTTCTCGCTCTTAACTGAAAAGAATTGGATGTTAGAGGACCTGAGGTTTGTATCAGTTTCAGAGGCAGAGTTGAACTAGATATGGTCCAAATGTGTAGGAAACACCGTTCATTTGTTCTGAGCACACTCACGTTTCCTGCTGTATTAGAGACTCTACAAAGCAAGAGCATGCTTCTTGCTCTAAAGCAGATTGTGTTTCATGGATGAAAACTGTGCTGTGTGTTTCCTTCAGCAATGGAGTTCAATCGCAAGTTCTGTGTCTTCCCAAAAGCAAGAAATTGTTTCAGGTAAAGGCAGTCACTTTTCAGCTCAAACTAAGCTACATCGTCCACGAAGCTCACACGTTTCTTGCTCTTAACTGAAAAGGATTGGATGTTAGAGGACCTGTCCTTTGTATCAGATTCAGAAGCAGAGTTGAACTAGATATGGTCGGTATTTCTAGGAAACACCATTCTTTTGTTCTGAGCACACTCACATTTCCTGATGTATCAGAGACTCTAGAAAGCAAGATTGTGCTTCTTGCTCTAAAGCAGATTTTGTGCCCTGGATGAGTACTGTCCTCTTTTTTTACCATCAGAAATGGAGTTATTCCCACGGTCTGTGTCTTCCTACAAGCAAGTCTTCCTTTCAGGTAAGGGCAGTCACTTTTCAGCTCAAAGGATCTACATCGTTCATGAAGCTCTCATGTTTCTCGCTCTTAACTGAACAGCATTGGTTGTTAGAGGACCTGTGGTTTGTATCAGTTTCAGAAGCAGAGTTGAACGAGATATGGTCCGCATGTGTAGGAAACCCCATTCCTTTTTTCTGAGCACACTCACCTTTCCTGCTGTATTAGAGACTCTAGAAAGCAAGATCGTGCTTCTTCCTCTAAAGCAGAGTTTGTACCATGGATGAAAACTGTGCTGTGTGTTCCCTTCAGAAATGGAGTTAAAACCCAGGCTCTGTGTCTTCATACAAGCAAGACATTGTTTCAGGTAAGGGCAGTCACTTTTCAGCTGAAAAGAACTACATCGTCATGAAGCTAACACGTTTCTCATCTTAACTGGCAAGCATTGCATGTTAGAGGACCTGTGGTTTGTATCAGTTTTAGATGCAGAGTTGAACTAGATATGGTCTGTATGTGAAGGAAACACGGTTCTTTTGTTCAGAGCACACTCACGTTTCCTGCTGTATTAGAGACCCTAAAAAGCAAGAGCGTGCTTCTTGCTCTAAAGCAGAGTGTATTTCATGGATGAGAACTGTGCTGTTTGTTTCGCTTCAGAAATAGAGTTAAATCCCAAGCTCTGAGTCTTCTTACAAGCAAGACTTCATTTCTAGTAACACAGTCATTTTTCCACTCAAAGGAAGCAACACTGTACACGAAGCTCAGATGTTTCTCGCTCTTAACAGAAAAGGATTGGATGTTAGAGGACCTCTGGGTTGTATCAGTTTCAGAAGCAGAGTTGAACTAGATATGGTCCTTATAGGTAGGAAAAATCCATTCTTTGGTTCTGAGCACACTCACGTTTCCTGCTGTATTAGAGATTCTAGAAAGCAAGAGCGTACTTCTTGCTCTAAAGTACAGTGTGTACCATGGCCTAGAACTGTGCTGTGTTTTCACCTTGAGAAATGGAGTTAAATCCGAGGTTCTGTATCTTCCTACAAACAAGACTTCCTATCAGGTAAGGGCAGTGCCTTTTCACCTCAAACAATCTACATCTTTCATGAGCTCAAACGTTTCTCATCTTAACTGGCAAGCATTGGATGTTAGAGGAATTGTAGTTTGCATCAATTTCAGAAGCAGAGTTGAACTAGATATTGTCCAAATGTGTAGCAAACACCGTTCATTTGTTCTGAGCACACTCATGTTTCCTGCTGTATTAGAGACTCTACAAAGCAAGAGCGTGCTTCTTGCTCTAAAGCAGAGTGTGTTTCATGGATGAAAACTGTGCTGTGTGTTTCCTGCAGAAATGGAATTAAATCCCAGGCTCTGTGTCTTCCTACAGGCAAGAATTTGTTTCAGGTAGAGGCAGTCACTTTTCAGCTCAAACGAAGCTACATCGACCACAAAGCTCACCTCTTTCTCGCTCTTAACTGAAAAGAATTGGATGTTAGAGGACCTGTGGTTTGTATCAGTTTCAGAAGCAGAGTTTAACTAGATATGGTCCATATGTGTAGGAAACCCCATTCTTTTGTTCTGAACACACTCACGTTTCCTGCTGTCTTTGGGACACTAGAAAGCAATAGCGTGCTTCTTGCTCTAAAGCAGAGTGTGTTTCATGGATGAAAACTGTGCTGTGTGTTTCCTTCAGAAATGGAATTAAATCCCAGGCTCTGTGTCTTCCTACAAGCAAGAATTTGTTTCAGGTAAACGCAGTCACATTTCAGCTCAAACGATGCTACATCGTCAACGAAACTGACACGTTTCTTGCTCTTAACTGAAAAGCATTGGATGTTAGAGGACCTGTGATTTGTATCAGTTTCAGAAGCAGAGTTTAACTTGATATGGTCTGTATGTGTAGTAAACACGGTTCTTTTGTTCGGAGCACACTCTCGTTTCCTGCTGTCTTAGAGACTCTAGAAAGCAAGAGCGTGCTATTTGCTCTAAAGCAGAGTGTGTTTCATGGATGAAAACTGTGCTGTGTATTTCCTTCAGAAATGGAGTTAAATCCCAGTCTCTGTGTCTTCCTACAAGCAAGAATTTGTTTCAGGTAGACGCAGTAACTTTTCAGCTCAAACTAAGCTACATTGTCCATGAAGCTCACATGTTTATCGCTCTTATCTCAAAAGCATTGGATGATAGAGGATCTGTGGTTTGTATCAGTTTCAGAAGCAGTGTTGAACTAGATATGGTCCGTATGTGTAGGAAACACCATTCTTTTGTTCTGAGCACACTCACGTTTCCTGCTGTATTTGAGACTCTAGAAACAAGAGCGGGCTTCTTGCTCTAAAGCAGAGTGTGTACCATGGATGAGAACTGTGCTGTGTTTCTAACTTCCGAAATGGAGTTAAATCCGAGGCTCTATGTCTTCCTACAAACAAGACATCCTTTCAGGTAAGGGCAGTCACTTTTCAGCTCAAATGATCTACATCGTTCATAAGCTCCAACGTTTCTCATCTTAACTGGCAAGCATTGGATGTTAGAGGACCTGTGGTGTGTATCAGTTTCAGAAGCAGAGTTGAACTGGACATGGTCTGTATGTGGGGGAAACACCTTTCTTTTCTTCTGAGCACACTCATGTTTCCTGCTGTATTAGAGACTCTAGAAAGCAAGAGCGTGCTTCTTTCTCTAAAGCAGAGTGTGTTTCATGGATGAAAACTGTGCTGTGTGTTTCCTTCAGAAATGGAGTTAAATCCCAGGTTCTGTGTCTTCTTACAAGCAAGACTTCGTTTCTCGTAAACACAGTCATTTTTCCACTCAAAGGAAGCTACATCGTACATGAAGCTCTCACGTTTCTTGCTCTTAACTGAAAAGCATGGAATATTAGAGGACCTGTGATTTGTATCAGTTTCAGAAGCAGAGTTGAAGTAGATAGGTACCGTATGTGTAGGACACACAGGTCTATTGTTGTGAGCACACTCACGTTTCCTGCTGTCTTAGAGCCTCTAGAAAGCAAGAGCGTGCTTCTTGATCTAAAGCAGAGTGTGTACCATGGATGAGAACTGTGCAGTGTTTTACCTTCAGAAATGGAGTTAAATCCCAGGTTCTGTGTCTTCCTACAAGCAAGTCTTCCTTTCAGGTAAGGCCAGTAACTTTTCAGCTCAAACGATCTACATCGTTCATGAAGCTCAAACGTTTCTCATCTTAGCTGGCAAGCATTGGATGTTAGAGGACCTTTGGTTTGCATCAGTTTATGAAGCAGAGTTGAACTAGATACGGTCCAAATGTGTAGGAAACACCGTTCATTTGTTCAGAACACACTCACGTTTCCTGCTGTATTTGAGACTCTACAAAGCAAGAGCATGCTTCTTGCTCTAAAGCAGAGTGTGTTTCATGGATGAAAACTGTGCTGTGTGTTTCCTTCAGAAATGGAGTTAAATCCCAGGTTCTGTGTCTTCTTACAAGCAAGACTTCGTTTCTCGTAAACACAGACATTTTTCCACTCAAAGGAAGCTACATCGTACATGAAGCTCTCACGTTTCTTGCTCTTAACTGAAAAGCATGGAATATTAGAGGACCTGTGATTTGTATCAGTTTCAGAAGCAGAGTTGAAGTAGATAGGTACCGTATGTGTAGGACACACAGGTCTTTTGTTGTGAGCACACTCACATTTCCTGCTGTCTTAGAGTCTCTAGAAAGCAAGAGCGTGCTTCTTGCTCTAAAGCAGAGTGTGTTTTTAATGGATGAAAACTGTGCTGTGTGTTTCCTTCAGAAATGTACTTAAATCCCTGGTTCTGTGTTTTCCTACAAGCAAGAATTTGTTTCAGGTAAACGCAGTCACTTTTCAGTTCAAACGAAGCTACATTGTCCACGAAGCTCACACATTTCTCGCTCTTAACAGAAAAGGATTGGATGTTAGAGGACCTATGGTTTTTTATCAGTTTCAGAAGCAGAGTTGAACTAGATATGGTCCTTATAGGTAGGAAAAATCCATTCTTTGGTTCTGAGCACACTCACGTTTCCTGCTGTATTAGAGATTCTAGAAAGCAAGAGCGTGCTTCTTGCTCTAAAGCAGAGTGTGTACCATGGCCTAGAACTGTGCTGTGTTTTCACCTTGAGAAATGGAGTTAAATCTGAGGTTCTGTATCTTCCTACAAACAAGACTTCCTATCAGGTAAGGGCAGTCCCTTTTCACCTCAAACAATCTACATCTTTCATGAGCTCAAACGTTTCTCATCTTAACTGGCAAGCATTGGATGTTAGAGCACCTGTAGTTTGCATCAGTTTCAGAAGCAGAGTTGAAAGATATGGTCCAAATGTGTAGGAAACACCGTTCTTTGGTTCTGAGCATACTCACGTTTCCTGCTGTATTAGAGACTCTAGAAAGCAAGAGCGTGCTTCTTGTTCTAAAGCAGAGTGTGTACCATGGCCTAGAACTGTGCTGTGTTTTCACCTTGAGAAATGGAGTTAAATCCCAGGGTCTTTGTCTTCCTACAAGCAAGTCTTCCTTTCAGGTAAGGGCAGTCACTTTTCAGCTCAAATGATCTACATCGTTCATGAAGCTCTAATGTTTCTCGCTCTTAACTGAAAAGCATTGTATGTTAGAGGAATTGTAGTTTGCATCAGTTACAGAAGCAGAGTTGAACTAGATATGGTCCAAATGTGTAGCAAACACCGTTCATTTGTTCTGAGCACACTCATGTTTCCTGCTGTATTAGAGACTCTACAAAGCAAGAGCGTGCTTCTTGCTCTAAAGCAGAGTGTGTTTCATGGATGAAAACTGTGCTGTGTGTTTCCTGCAGAAATGGAATTAAATCCCAGGCTCTGTGTCTTCCTACAAGCAAGAATTTGTTTCAGGTAGACGCAGTCACTTTTCCGCTCAAACGAAGCTACATCGTCCAAAAAGCTCACCGCTTTCTCGCTCTTAACTGAAAAGAATTGGATGTTAGAGGACCAGTGGTTTGTATCAGTTTCAGAAGCAGAGTTGAACTAGATATGGTCCAAATGTGTAGGAAACACCGTTCATTTGTTCTGAGCACACTCACGTTTCCTGCTGTATTTGAGACTCTACAAAGCAAGAGCATGCTTCTTGCTCTAAAGCAGAGTGTGTTTCATGGATGAAAACTGTGCTGTGTGTTTCCTTCAGAAATGGAGTTAAATCCCAGGTTCTGTGTCTTCTTACAAGCAAGACTTCGTTTCTCGTAAACACAGACATTTTTCCACTCAAAGGAAGCTACATCGTACATGAAGCTCTCACGTTTCTTGCTCTTAACTGAAAAGCATGGAATATTAGAGGACCTGTGATTTGTATCAGTTTCAGAAGCAGAGTTGAAGTAGATAGGTACCGTATGTGTAGGACACACAGGTCTTTTGTTGTGAGCACACTCACATTTCCTGCTGTCTTAGAGTCTCTAGAAAGCAAGAGCGTGCTTCTTGCTCTAAAGCAGAGTGTGTTTTTAATGGATGAAAACTGTGCTGTGTGTTTCCTTCAGAAATGTACTTAAATCCCTGGTTCTGTGTTTTCCTACAAGCAAGAATTTGTTTCAGGTAAACGCAGTCACTTTTCAGTTCAAACGAAGCTACATTGTCCACGAAGCTCACACATTTCTCGCTCTTAACAGAAAAGGATTGGATGTTAGAGGACCTATGGTTTTTTATCAGTTTCAGAAGCAGAGTTGAACTAGATATGGTCCTTATAGGTAGGAAAAATCCATTCTTTGGTTCTGAGCACACTCACGTTTCCTGCTGTATTAGAGATTCTAGAAAGCAAGAGCGTGCTTCTTGCTCTAAAGCAGAGTGTGTACCATGGCCTAGAACTGTGCTGTGTTTTCACCTTGAGAAATGGAGTTAAATCCGAGGTTCTGTATCTTCCTACAAACAAGACTTCCTATCAGGTAAGGGCAGTCCCTTTTCACCTCAAACAATCTACATCTTTCATGAGCTCAAACGTTTCTCATCTTAACTGGCAAGCATTGGATGTTAGAGCACCTGTAGTTTGCATCAGTTTCAGAAGCAGAGTTGAAAGATATGGTCCAAATGTGTAGGAAACACCGTTCTTTGGTTCTGAGCATACTCACGTTTCCTGCTGTATTAGAGACTCTAGAAAGCAAGAGCGTGCTTCTTGTTCTAAAGCAGAGTGTGTACCATGGCCTAGAACTGTGCTGTGTTTTCACCTTGAGAAATGGAGTTAAATCCCAGGGTCTTTGTCTTCTTACAAGCAAGTCTTCCTTTCAGGTAAGGGCAGTCACTTTTCAGCTCAAATGATCTACATCGTTCATGAAGCTCTAATGTTTCTCGCTCTTAACTGAAAAGCATTGTATGTTAGAGGAATTGTAGTTTGCATCAGTTACAGAAGCAGAGTTGAACTAGATATGGTCCAAATGTGTAGCAAACACCGTTCATTTGTTCTGAGCACACTCATGTTTCCTGCTGTATTAGAGACTCTACAAAGCAAGAGCGTGCTTCTTGCTCTAAAGCAGAGTGTGTTTCATGGATGAAAACTGTGCTGTGTGTTTCCTGCAGAAATGGAATTAAATCCCAGGCTCTGTGTCTTCCTACAAGCAAGAATTTGTTTCAGGTAGACGCAGTCACTTTTCCGCTCAAACGAAGCTACATCGTCCAAAAAGCTCACCGCTTTCTCGCTCTTAACTGAAAAGAATTGGATGTTAGAGGACCAGTGGTTTGTATCAGTTTCAGAAGCAGAGTTGAACTAGATATGGTCCAAATGTGTAGGAAACACCGTTCATTTGTTCTGAGCACACTCACGTTTCCTGCTGTATTTGAGACTCTACAAAGCAAGAGCATGCTTCTTGCTCTAAAGCAGAGTGTGTTTCATGGATGAAAACTGTGCTGTGTGTTTCCTTCAGAAATGGAGTTAAATCCCAGGTTCTGTGTCTTCTTACAAGCAAGACTTCGTTTCTCGTAAACACAGACATTTTTCCACTCAAAGGAAGCTACATCGTACATGAAGCTCTCACGTTTCTTGCTCTTAACTGAAAAGCATGGAATATTAGAGGACCTGTGATTTGTATCAGTTTCAGAAGCAGAGTTGAAGTAGATAGGTACCGTATGTGTAGGACACACAGGTCTTTTGTTGTGAGCACACTCACATTTCCTGCTGTCTTAGAGTCTCTAGAAAGCAAGAGCGTGCTTCTTGCTCTAAAGCAGAGTGTGTTTTTAATGGATGAAAACTGTGCTGTGTGTTTCCTTCAGAAATGTACTTAAATCCCTGGTTCTGTGTTTTCCTACAAGCAAGAATTTGTTTCAGGTAAACGCAGTCACTTTTCAGTTCAAACGAAGCTACATTGTCCACGAAGCTCACACATTTCTCGCTCTTAACAGAAAAGGATTGGATGTTAGAGGACCTATGGTTTTTTATCAGTTTCAGAAGCAGAGTTGAACTAGATATGGTCCTTATAGGTAGGAAAAATCCATTCTTTGGTTCTGAGCACACTCACGTTTCCTGCTGTATTAGAGATTCTAGAAAGCAAGAGCGTGCTTCTTGCTCTAAAGCAGAGTGTGTACCATGGCCTAGAACTGTGCTGTGTTTTCACCTTGAGAAATGGAGTTAAATCCGAGGTTCTGTATCTTCCTACAAACAAGACTTCCTATCAGGTAAGGGCAGTCCCTTTTCACCTCAAACAATCTACATCTTTCATGAGCTCAAACGTTTCTCATCTTAACTGGCAAGCATTGGATGTTAGAGCACCTGTAGTTTGCATCAGTTTCAGAAGCAGAGTTGAAAGATATGGTCCAAATGTGTAGGAAACACCGTTCTTTGGTTCTGAGCATACTCACGTTTCCTGCTGTATTAGAGACTCTAGAAAGCAAGAGCGTGCTTCTTGTTCTAAAGCAGAGTGTGTACCATGGCCTAGAACTGTGCTGTGTTTTCACCTTGAGAAATGGAGTTAAATCCCAGGGTCTTTGTCTTCCTACAAGCAAGTCTTCCTTTCAGGTAAGGGCAGTCACTTTTCAGCTCAAATGATCTACATCGTTCATGAAGCTCTAATGTTTCTCGCTCTTAACTGAAAAGCATTGTATGTTAGAGGAATTGTAGTTTGCATCAGTTACAGAAGCAGAGTTGAACTAGATATGGTCCAAATGTGTAGCAAACACCGTTCATTTGTTCTGAGCACACTCATGTTTCCTGCTGTATTAGAGACTCTACAAAGCAAGAGCGTGCTTCTTGCTCTAAAGCAGAGTGTGTTTCATGAATGAAAACTGTGCTGTGTGTTTCCTGCAGAAATGGAATTAAATCCCAGGCTCTGTGTCTTCCTACAAGCAAGAATTTGTTTCAGGTAGACGCAGTCACTTTTCCGCTCAAACGAAGCTACATCGTCCAAAAAGCTCACCGCTTTCTCGCTCTTAACTGAAAAGAATTGGATGTTAGAGGACCAGTGGTTTGTATCAGTTTCAGAAGCAGAGTTGAACTAGATATGGTCCAAATGTGTAGGAAACACCGTTCATTTGTTCTGAGCACACTCACGTTTCCTGCTGTATTTGAGACTCTACAAAGCAAGAGCATGCTTCTTGCTCTAAAGCAGAGTGTGTTTCATGGATGAAAACTGTGCTGTGTGTTTCCTTCAGAAATGGAGTTAAATCCCAGGTTCTGTGTCTTCTTACAAGCAAGACTTCGTTTCTCGTAAACACAGACATTTTTCCACTCAAAGGAAGCTACATCGTACATGAAGCTCTCACGTTTCTTGCTCTTAACTGAAAAGCATGGAATATTAGAGGACCTGTGATTTGTATCAGTTTCAGAAGCAGAGTTGAAGTAGATAGGTACCGTATGTGTAGGACACACAGGTCTTTTGTTGTGAGCACACTCACATTTCCTGCTGTCTTAGAGTCTCTAGAAAGCAAGAGCGTGCTTCTTGCTCTAAAGCAGAGTGTGTTTTTAATGGATGAAAACTGTGCTGTGTGTTTCCTTCAGAAATGTACTTAAATCCCTGGTTCTGTGTTTTCCTACAAGCAAGAATTTGTTTCAGGTAAACGCAGTCACTTTTCAGTTCAAACGAAGCTACATTGTCCACGAAGCTCACACATTTCTCGCTCTTAACAGAAAAGGATTGGATGTTAGAGGACCTATGGTTTTTTTATCAGTTTCAGAAGCAGAGTTGAACTAGATATGGTCCTTATAGGTAGGAAAAATCCATTCTTTGGTTCTGAGCACACTCACGTTTCCTGCTGTATTAGAGATTCTAGAAAGCAAGAGCGTGCTTCTTGCTCTAAAGTAGAGTGTGTACCATGGATGAGAACTGTGCTGTGTTTTTACCTTCATAAATGGAGTTAAATCCGAGGTTCTGTATCTTCCTACAAACAAGACTTCCTATCAGGTAAGGGCAGTCCCTTTTCACCTCAAACAATCTACATCTTTCATGAGCTCAAACGTTTCTCATCTTAACTGGCAAGCATTGGATGTTAGAGAACCTGTAGTTTGCATCAGTTTCAGAAGCAGAGTTGAAAGATATGGTCCAAATGTGTAGGAAACACCGTTCTTTGGTTCTGAGCACACTCACGTTTCCTGCTGTATTAGAGACTCTAGAAAGCAAGAGCGTGCTTCTTGTTCTAAAGCAGAGTGTGTACCATGGCCTAGAACTGTGCTGTGTTTTCACCTTGAGAAATGGAGTTAAATCCCAGGGTCTTTGTCTTCCTACAACCAAGTCTTCCTTTCAGGTAAGGGCAGTCACTTTTCAGCTCAAATGATCTACATCGTTCATGAAGCTCTAATGTTTCTCGCTCTTAACTGAAAAGCATTTTATGTTAGAGGAATTGTAGTTTGCATCAGTTTCAGAAGCAGAGTTGAACTAGAATTGTTCCAAATGTGTAGGAAACACAGTTCTTTTGTTCTGAGCACACTCACGTTTCCTGCTGTATTAGAGACTCTAGAAAACAAGAGCATGCTTCTTGCTCTAAAGCAGAGTGTGGTTCATGAATGAGAACTCTGCTGTGTGTTTCCTTCAGAAATGGAGTTAAATCCAAGGTTCTGAGTGTTCCTATAAGCAAGAAATTGTTTCAGGTAAATGCGGTCACTTTTCAGCTCAAACGACGCTGCATCGTCCACGAAGCTCACACATTTCTCGCTCTTAACTTAAAAGCATTGGATGTTAGAGTACCTGTGGTTTGTATCAGTTTCAGAAGCAGAGTTTAACTAGATATGGTCCGTATGTGTAGGAAACACAGTTCTTTTGTTCTGAACACACTCACGTTTCCTGCTGTCTTAGGGACACTAGAAAGCAATAGCGTGCTTCTTGCTCTAAAGCAGAGTGTGTTTCATGGATGAAAACTGTGCTGTGTGTTTCCTTCAGAAATGGAATTAAATCCCAGGCTCTGTGTCTTCCTACAAGCAAGAATTTGTTTCAGGTAAACGCAGTCACATTTCAGCTCAAAGGATGCTACATCATCAAGGAAACTGACACGTTTCTTGCTCTTAACTGAAAAGCATTGGATGTTAGAGGACCTGTGATTTGTATCAGTTTCAGAAGCAGAGTTTAACTTGATATGGTCTGTATGTGTAGTAAACACGGTTCTTTTGTTCGGAGCACACTCTCGTTTCCTGCTGTCTTAGAGACTCTAGAAAGCAAGAGCGTGCTATTTGCTCTAAAGCAGAGTGTGTTTCATGGATGAAAACTGTGCTGTGTATTTCCTTCAGAAATGGAGTTAAATCCCAGTCTCTGTGTCTTCCTACAAGCAAGAATTTGTTTCAGGTAGACGCAGTAACTTTTCAGCTCAAACTAAGCTACATTGTCCATGAAGCTCACATGTTTATCGCTCTTATCTCAAAAGCATTGGATGATAGAGGATCTGTGGTTTGTATCAGTTTCAGAAGCAGTGTTGAACTAGATATGGTCCGTATGTGTAGGAAACACCATTCTTTTGTTCTGAGCACACTCACGTTTCCTGCTGTATTTGAGACTCTAGAAACAAGAGCGTGCTTCTTGCTCTAAAGCAGAGTGTGTACCATGGATGAGAACTGTGCTGTGTTTCTAACTTCCGAAATGGAGTTAAATCCGAGGCTCTATGTCTTCCTACAAACAAGACATCCTTTCAGGTAAGGGCAGTCACTTTTCAGCTCAAATGATCTACATCGTTCATAAGCTCCAACGTTTCTCATCTTAACTGGCAAGCATTGGATGTTAGAGGACCTGTGGTGTGTATCAGTTTCAGAAGCAGAGTTGAACTGGATATGGTCTGTATGTGGGGGAAACACCTTTCTTTTCTTCAGAGCACACTCACGTTTCCTGCTGTATTAGAGACTCTAGAAAGCAAGAGCGTGCTTCTTTCTCTAAAGCAGAGTGTGTTTCATGGATGAAAACTGTGCTGTGTGTTTCCTTCAGAAATGGAGTTAAATCCCAGGTTCTGTGTCTTCTTACAAGCAAGACTTCGTTTCTCGTAAACACAGTCATTTTTCCACTCAAAGGAAGATACATCGTACATGAAGCTCTCACGTTTCTTGCTCTTAACTGAAAAGCATGGAATATTAGAGGACCTGTGATTTGTATCAGTTTCAGAAGCAGAGTTGAAGTAGATAGGTACCGTATGTGTAGGACACACAGGTCTATTGTTGTGAGCACACTCACGTTTCCTGCTGTCTTAGAGCCTCTAGAAAGCAAGAGCGTGCTTCTTGATCTAAAGCAGAGTGTGTACCATGGATGAGAACTGTGCAGTGTTTTACCTTCAGAAATGGAGTTAAATCCCAGGTTCTGTGTCTTCCTACAAGCAAGTCTTCCTTTCAGGTAAGGGCAGTAACTTTTCAGCTCAAACGATCTACATTGTTCATGAAGCTCAAACGTTTCTCATCTTAGCTGTCAAGCATTGGATGTTAGAGGACCTTTGGTTTGCATCAGTTTATGAAGCAGAGTTGAACTAGATACGGTCCAAATGTGTAGGAAACACAGTTTTTTGTTCTGAGCACACTGACGTTTCCTGCTGTATTAGAGACTATAGAAAGTAAGAGCATGCTTATTGCTCTAAAGCAGAGTGTGTGCCATGGATGAGTACTGTGCTCTGTTTTTACCATCAGAAATGGAGTTATTCCCAGGGTCTGTGTCTTCCTACAAGCAAGTCTTCCTTTCAGGTAAGGGCAGTCACTTTTCAGCTCAAAGGATCTACATCGTTCATGAAGCTCTCATGTTTCTCGCTCTTAACTGAACAGCATTGGTTGTTAGAGGACCTGTGTTTTGTATCAGTTTCAGAAGCAGAGTTGAACTAGATATGGTCCGCATGTGTAGGAAACCCCATTCCTTTTTTCTGAGCACACTCACCTTTCCTGCTGAATTAGAGACTCTAGAAAGCAAGATCGTGCTTCTTCCTCTAAAGCAGAGTGTGTACCATGGATGAAAACTGTGCTGTGTGTTTCCTTCAGAAATGGAGTTAAAACCCAGGCTCTGTGTCTTCATACAAGCAAGACATTGTTTCAGGTATGGGCAGTCACTTTTCAGCTGAAAAGAACTACATCGTCATGAAGCTAACACGTTTCTCATCTTAACTGGCAAGCCTTGCATGTTAGAGGACCTGTGGTTTGTATCAGTTTTAGATGCAGAGTTGAACTAGATATGGTCTGTATGTGAAGGAAACACGGTTCTTTTGTTCAGAGCACACTCACGTTTCCTGCTGTATTAAGACCCTAGAAAGCAAGAGCGTGCTTCTTGCTCTAAGCAGAGTGTATTTCATGGATGAGAACTGTGCTGTGTGTTTCGCTTCAGAAATAGAGTTAAATCCCAAGCTCTAAGTCTTTTTACAAGCAAGACTTCATTTCTCGTAACACAGTCATTTTTCCACTCAAAGGAAGCAACACTGTACACGAAGCTCAGATGTTTCTCGCTCTTAATTGAAAAGCATGGAATATTAGAGGACCTGTGATTTGTATCAGTTTCAGAAGGAGAGTTGAAGTAGATATGTACCTTATGTGTAGGACACTCAGGTCTTTTGTTGTGAGCACACTCACGTTTCCTTCTGTCTTATAGACTCTAGACAGCAAGAGCGTGCTTCTTGCTCTAAAGCAGAGTGTGTTTCATGGATGACAACTGTGCTGTGTGTTTCCTTCAGCAATGGAGTTAAATCCCAGGTTCTGTGTCTTCCTAAAAGCAAGAATTTGTTTCAGGTAAACGCAGTCACTTTTCAGCACAAACGAAGCTACATCATCCACGAAGCTCACACGTTTTTTGCTCTTAACTGAAAAGGATTAGATGTTAGAGGACCTGTGGTTTGTATCAGTTTCAGAAGCAGAGTTGAACTAGATATGGTCCGTATTTGTATGAAACACCATTCTTTTGTTCTGAGCACACTCACCTTTCCTGCTGTATTAGAGACTCTAGAAAGCAAGAGCGTGCTTCTTGCTCTTAAGCAGAGAGTGTACCATGGATGTGAACTGTGCTGTGTTTTTAACTTCAGAAATGGAGTTAAATCCCAGGTTCTGTGTCTTCCTACAAGCAAGTCTTCCTTTCAGGTAAGGGCAGTCACTTTTCAGCTCAAACGATCTACATTGTTCATGAAGCTCAAACGTTTCTCATCTTAACTGGCAATCATTGGATTTTAGAGAACCTGTAGTTTGCATCAGTTTCAGATGCAGAGTTGAACTAGATATGGTCCAAATGTGTAGGAAACATAGTTCTTTTGTTCTGAGCACACTCACGTTTCCTGCTGTATTAGAGACTATAGAAAGTAAGAGCATGCTTATTGCTCTAAAGCAGAGTGTGTGCCATGGATGAGTACTGTGCACTGTTTTTACCATCAGAAATGGAGTTATTCCCAGGGTCTGTGTCTTCCTACAAGCAAGTCTTCCTTTCAGGTAAGGGCAGTCACTTTTCAGCTCAAAGGATCTACATCGTTCATGAAGCTCTCATGTTTCTCGCTCTTAACTGAACAGCATTGGTTGTTAGAGGACCTGTGTTTTGTATCAGTTTCAGAAGCAGAGTTGAACTAGATATGGTCCGCATGTGTAGGAAACCCCATTCCTTTTTTCTGAGCACACTCACCTTTCCTGCTGTATTAGAGACTCTAGAAAGCAAGATCGTGCTTCTTCCTCTAAAGCAGAGTGTGTACCATGGATGAAAACTGTGCTGTGTGTTTCCTTCAGAAATGGAGTTAAAACCCAGGCTCTGTGTCTTCATACAAGCAAGACATTGTTTCAGGTAAGGGCAGTCACTTTTCAGCTGAAAAGAACTACATCGTCATGAAGCTAATATGTTTCTCATCTTAACTGGCAAGCCTTGCATGTTAGAGGACCTGTGGTTTGTATCAGTTTTAGATGCAGAGTTCAACTAGATATGGTCTGTATGTGTAGAAATCACCATTCTTTTGACCTGAGCACACTCACGTTTCCTGCTGTATTAGAGACTCTAGAAAGCAAGAACGTGCTTCTTGGTCTAAAGCAGAGTGTGTACCATGGATGAGAACTGTGCTGAGTTTCTACCTTCAGAAATGTAGTTAAATCCGAGCTTCTGTGTCTTGTTACAAACCAGACTTCCTTTCAGTTAAGGGAAGTCAATTTTCAGCTCAAACGAAGCTACATCGTCCACAAAGCTCACATGTTTCTCAATCTTAACTGACAAGAATTGGATGTTAGAGGACCTGTGGTTTGTATCAGTTTCAGAAGCAGAGTTGAACTAGATATGGTCCGTATGTGTAGGAAACATCATTCTTTTATTCTGAGCACACTCACGTTTCCTGCTGTATTAGAGATTCTAGAAAGCAAGAGCGTGATTCTTGCTGTAAAGCAGAGTGTCTTTCATGGATGAAAACTGTGTTGTGTGTTTACTTCAGAAATGGAATTAAATCCCAGGCTCTGTGTCTTCCTACAAGCAAGAATTTGTTTCAGGTAAACGCAGTCATCTTTCAGCTCAAAGGAAGCTACATCGTCCATGAAACTGACACATTTCTTGCTTTTAACTGAAAAGCATTTGATGTTACAGGACCTGTGGTTTGTATCAGTTTCAGAAGCAGAGTTGAACTAGATATGGTCCAAATGTGTAGGAAACACGGTTTTTTTGTTCTGAGCACACTCACGTTTTCTGCTGTTTTAGAGACTGTAGAAAGCAAGAGTGTGCTTCTTGCTCTAAAACAGAGTGTGTTTCATGGATGCGAACTGTGCTGTGTGTTTCCCTTCAGAAATGGAGTTAAATCCCAGGTTCTGTGTCTTCCTACAAGCAAGTCTTCCTTTCAGGTAACGGCAGTCACTTTTCAGCTCAAACGATCTACATTGTTCATGAAGCTCAAACGTTTCTCATCTTAACTGGCAATCATTGGATTTTAGAGATCCTGTAGTTTGCATCAGTTTCAGAAGCAGAGTTGAACTAGATATGGTCCAAATGTGCAGGAAACATAGTTCTTTTGTTCTGAGCACACTCATGTTTCCTGCTGTATTAGAGACTCTAGAAAGCAAGAGGGTGCTTCTTGCTCTCAAGCAGAGTGTGTACCATGGATGAGAACTGTGCTGTGTTTTTACCTTCAGAAATGGAGTTAATTCCCAGGTTCTGTGTCTCCCTACAAGCAAGTCTTCCTTTCAGGTAAGAGCAGTCACTTTTAAGCTCAAACGTTCTATATCATTCATGAAGCTCTAATGTTTCTCGCTCTTAAATGAAAAGCATTGGATGATAGAGGACCTGTGGTTTGTATCAGTTTCAGAAGCAGAGTTGAACATGATATGGTCCAAATGTGAAGGAAATAGGGTTTTTTTGTTCGGAGCACACTCACATTTCCTGCTGTATTAGCGACTTTAGAAAGCAAGAGCGTGCTTCTTGCTCTAAAACAGAGTGTTTTTCATGGATGAGAACTGTGCTGTGTGTTTCCCTTCAGAAATGGAGTTAAATCACAGGCTCTGTGTCTTCTTACAAGAGAGACTTCGTTTCTCGTAAACACAGTCATTTTTCCAGTCAAAGGAAGCTACATCATACACGAAGCTCACATGTTTCTCGCTCTTAACAGAAAAGGACTGGATTTTAGAGGACCTGTGGTTTGCATCAGTTTCAGAAGCCGAGTTTAACTATATATGGTCCAAATATGTAGGAAACACCATTCTTTTGTTCTGAGCACACTCACGTTTCCTGATGTATTAGAGACTCTAGAAAGCAAGAGCGTGCTTCTTGCTCTAAAGCAGAGTGTGTACCATGGATCTGAACTGTGCTGTGTTTTTCCTTCAGAAATGGAGTTTAATCCCAGGTTCTGTGTCTTCCTACAAGCAACTCTTACTTTCCAGTAAGGGCAGTCACTTTTCAGCTCAAAAGGTCTACATTGTACATGAAGCTCTAACGTTTCTCGCTTTTATCTGCAAAGCATTGGATTTTAGAGGACCTGTGGTTCGCATCAGTATCAGAAGGGGAGTTTAACTACATATGGTCTAAATGTGTAGGAAACACCGTTCATTAGATCTGAGCACACTCACGTTTCCTGCTGTATTAGAGACTCTACAAAGCAAGAGCATGCTTCTTGCTCTAAAGCAGAGTGTGCTTCATGGATGAAAACTGTGCTGTGTGTTTCCTTCAGAAATGGAGTTAAATCCCAGGGTCTGTGTCTTCCTACAAGCAAGTCTTCCTTTCAGGTAAGGGCAGTCACTTTTCAGCTCAAACGATCTACATTGTTCATGAACCTCAAAAGTTTCTCATCTTAACTGGCAAGCATTGGATGTTAGAGAACCTGTAGTTTGCATCAGTTTCAGAAGCAGAGTTGAACTAGATATGGTCCAAATGTGTCGGAAACATAGTTCTATTGTTCTGAGCACACTCACGTTTCCTGCTCTATTAGAGACTCTAGAAAGCAATAGCGTGCTTCTTGCTCTAAAGCTAGTGTGTACCATGTATGAGAACTGTGCTGTGTTTTTCCCTTCAGAAATGGAGTTAAATCCCAGGTTCTGTGTCTTCCTACAAGCAAGTCTTCCTTTCAGCGAAGAGCAGTCACTTTTAAGCTCAAACGTTGTACATCATTAATGAAGATCTAATGTTTATCGCTCTTAACTGAAAAGCATTGGATGTTAGAGAAATTGTAGTTATCATCCGTTTCAGAAGCAGAGTTGAACTAGATATGGTCCAAATGTGTAGCATACACCGTTCATTTGTTCTGAGCACACTCACGCTTCCTGCTGTATTAGAGACTCTACAAAGCAAGAGTGTGCTTCTTGCTCTAAAGCAGAGTGTGCTTCATGGATGAAAACTGTGCTGTGTGTTTCCTGCAGAAATGGAATTAAATCCCAGGCTCTGTGTCTTCCTACAAACAAGAATTTGTTTCAGGTAGACGCAGACACTTTTCAACTCAAACGAAGCTACATCGTCCACAAAGCTCACCTGTTTCTCGCTCTTAATTGTAAAGCATTGGATGTTAGAGGAACAGTGGTTTGTATCAGTTTCAGAAGCAGAGTTGAACTAGCAATGTTCCGTATGTGTAGGAAACATGGTTCATTTGTTCTGAGCACACTTTCAAGTTTCAGGCTCTATTATAGACTCTAGAAAGCAAGAGCGTACTTCTTGCTTTAAAGCAGAGTGTTTTTCATGGATGGGAACTGTGCTGTGTTTTTCCCCTCATAAATGGAGTTAAATCCCAGGCTCTGTGTCTTCCTGCAAGCAAGACATCTTTTCAGGTAAACTCAGTCACTTTTCAGCTCAAAGGAAGCTACATCGTTCACGAAGCTCACACGTTTCTCGCTCTTAACTGGAAAGCATTGCATGTTAATGGAACTGTGGTTTGTATCAGTTTCAGAAGAAGAGTTGACCTAGATATGGTCCGTATGTGTAGAAAACACCGTTATTTTGCTCTGACCACAGTCACATTTCCTGCTGTATTAGAGACGCTTAGAAAGCAAGAGCGTGCTTCTTGCTCTAAATCAGAGTGTGTTTCATGGATGAGAACTGTGCTGTGTGTTTCCCTTCAAAAACGGAGTTAATTCCCAGGCTCTGTGTCTTCCTACAAGCAAGACATCTTTTCAGGTACTCTAGGTCACTTTTCAGCTCAAATGAATCTACATGATTCACTAAGCTCACACGTTTCTCGCTCTTAACTGAAGAGCATTTGATGTTAGATGAATTGTGGTTTTTATCAGTTTCAGAAGCAGAGTTGAACTAGCTATGGTCTGTATGTGTAGGAAACACCGTTCTTTTGTTCTGAGCACACTCACTTTGCCTGCTCTATTAGAGACTCTCAAAGCAAGAGCGTGCTTCTTCCTATAAGCAGAGTGTGTTTCACCGTGAGAATTGTGCTGTGTGTTTCCCTACAGAAATGGATTTAAATCACAGGCTCTGCATCTTTCTACAAGCAAGACTTCGTTTCACATAAACTCAGTTACCTTGCCCTCAAACAAAGCTGTATCGTTCACATAGCACACAGGTTTCTTGCTCTTAACTGTAAAGAATTGGAAGTTAGAGGACCTGTGGTTTATATCACTTTCCAAAGCAGAGTTGAACTAGCAATGGTCCGTATGTGTAGGAAACACCGTTCTTTTGTTCTGAGTACCCTCAAGTTTCTGGCTCTATTAAAGACTCTAGAAAGCAAGAGCATGCTTCTTGCTCTAAAGCATTGGGTGTTTCATGGATGAGAACTGTGCTGTGTGTTTCCCTTCAGAAATGGAGTAAAATCACAGGCTCTGCATCTTCCTACAAGCAAGATTTCGTTTCACGTAAACTCAGTCACCTTTCAGCTCAAACAAAGCTACATAGTTCACGTAGCTCACACATTTCTTGCTCTTAACTGTAAAGCATTGGATGTTAGAGGACCTGTGGTATGTATCAATTTCAGAAGCAGAATTGAACTAGCAATGGTCCGTATGTGTAGGAAACACCGTTCTTTTGTTCAGTATACCCTCAAGTTTCTGGTTCTATTAGAGACTACAGAAAGCAAGAGCATGCTTCGTGCTCTAAAGCAGAGTGTGTTTCATGGATGAAATCTGTGCTGTGTGTTTCCCTTCAGAAATGGAGTTAAATCCCAGGCTCTGTGTCTTCCTATATGCAAGCCATCTTTTCAGGTAAACTCAGTCACTTTTCAGCTCAAAGGAATCTACATCGTTCACAAAGCACACACGTTTCACGCACTTAACTGGAAAGCATTGCATGTTATTAGAATTGTGGTTTGTATCAGTTTCAGCAGAAGAGTTGACCTAGATATGGTCCGTATGTGTAGGAAACACCGTTATTTTGTTCTGACCACAGTCACGTTACCTGCTGTATTAGAGACTCTTAGAAAGCAAGATCGTGCTTCTTGCTCTAAAGCAGAGTGTGTTTCATGGATGAGAACTGTGCTGTGTGTTTCCCATCAGAAATGGAGTTAAATCCCAGGTTCTGTGTCTTCCTACAAGCAAGACAAATTTTCAGGAAAACTAGGTCACTTTTCACCTCAAAGGAAGCTACATCGTTCACGAAGCTCACATTTTTCTCGCTCTTAACTGAAAAGCATTGGATGATAGATGAATTGTGGTTTGTATCAGGTTCAGAAGCAGAGTTGAACTAGCTATGGTCCGTATGTGTAGGAAACACCGTTCTTTTGTTCAGAGTACCCTCAATTTTCTGGCTCTATTAGAGACTCTAGAAAGCAAGAGCATGCTTCGTGCTCTAAAGGAGAGTGTGTTTCATGGATTAGATCTGTGCTTTGTGTTTCCCTTCAGAAATGGAGTTAAATCCCAAGCTCTGTGTCTTCCTACAAGCAAGACATCTTTTCAGCTAAACTCAGTCACTTTTCAGCTCAAAGGAAGTTACATCGTTCACAAAGCTCACACGTTTCTCTCTCTTAACTTGAAAGCATTGCATGTTAATGGAACTGTGCTTGTATAAGTTTCAGAAGAAGAGTTGAGCTAGATATGGGCCATATGTGTAGGAAACATCGTTATTTTGCTCTGACCACAGTCATGTTTCTTGCTGTATTAGAGAATCTTAGAAAGCAAGAGCGTGCTTCTTGCTCTAAAGCAGAGTGTGTTTCATGGATGGGAACTGTGCTGTGTGTTTCCCTTCAGAAATGGAGTTAAATTCCAGGCTCTGTGTCTTCCTACAAGCAAGACATCATTTCAGGTAAACGCAGTCACTCTTCAGCTCAAATGAATATAAATCCTTTACAAAGCTCACACGTTCCTTGCTCTTAACTAAAAAGCATTGGATGATGTTAGCTGACTTGCTGTTTTTATCAGTTTCAGAAGCAGAGTTGAACTAGCAATGGTCCTTATGTGTAGGAAACACCGTTCTTTTATTCAGAGTACCCTGAAATTTCTGGCTCTGTTAGAGACTCTAGAAAGCAAGAGCATGCTTCGTGCTCTAAAGGATAGTGTGTTCCATGAATGAGAACTGTGCTGTGTGTTTCCCTTCAGAAATGGAGTTAAATCCCAGGCTCTGTGTCTTCCTACAAGCAAGACATCTTTTCAGTTAAACGCAGTCATTTTCAGCTCAATGGAAGCTACACCGTTCACGAAGCTCACATGTTTCTCGCTCTTACCTTGAAAGCATTGCATGTTAATGGGACTGTGGTTTGTATCAGTTTCAGAAGAAGACATGACCTAGATACGGTCCGTATGTGTAGGAAACACCGTTATTTTGTTCTGACCACAGTCACGTTTCCTGCTGTATTAGAGACTCTAGAAAGCAAGAGCATGCTACTTGCTCTAAAGCAGCGTGTGTGTCATGGATGAGAACTGTGCTGTGTGTTTCCCTTCAGAAATGGAGTTAAATCCCAGGCTCTGTGTCTTCCTACAATTAAGACAACTTTTCAGGTAAACTAGGTCAATTTTCAGCTCAAAGGAAGCTACATCGTTCATGAAGCTCACACGTTTCTCGCTCTTAACTGAAAAGCATTGGATGTTAGATGAATTGTGGTTTGTATCAGGTTCAGAAGCAGAGTTGAACTAGCTATGGTCCGTATGTGTATGAAACACCGTTCTTTTGTTCAGAGTACCCTCAATTTTCTGGCTCTACTAGAGATTCTAGAAAGCAAGAGCATGCTTCGTGCTCTAAAGCAGAGTGTGTTTCATGACTGAGAACTGTTCTGTGTGTTTCCCTTCACAAATGGAGTTAAATCCCAGACTCTGTGTCTTCCTACAAGCAAGACATCTTTTCAGGTAAATGCAGTCACATTTCAGCTGAAATGAATATAAATCGTTTACGAAGATCACACGTGTCTCGCTCTTCACTGGAAAGCATTGGATGTTATATAACTTGTGCTTTGTATCAGTTTCAGAAGCAGAGTTGACTTAGCAATGGTCCGTATGTGTAGGAAACACCATTCTTTTGTTCTGAGCACACTCACTTTTCCTGCTCTATTAGACACTCTAGAAAGCAAGAGCATGATTCTTCTTATATGCAGAGTGTGTTTCATCGTGAGAACAGTGCTGTTTGTTTCCCTTCAGAAATGGAGTTAAATCACAGGCTCTGTATCTTTCTACAAGCACGACTTCGTTTCACGTAAACTCAGTCACCTTTCAGCTCAAATAAATATAAATCGTATACGAAGCTCACACGTTTCTCGCTCCTAACTGAAAAGCATTGGATGTTAGATGAATTGTGGTTTGTATCAGTTTTAGAAGAAAAGTTGAGCTAGCAATGGTCCTTATGTGTAGGAAACACTGTTCTTTTGTTCTGAGCACACTTTTAAGTTTCTGGCTCTATTATAGACTCTAGAAAGCAAGAGCGTGCTTCTTCTTATATTCAGAGTGTGTCTCATCGTCAGAACATTGCTGTATGTTTCCCTTCTTAAATGGAGTTAAATCACAGGCTCTGCATCTTCCTACAAGCACTACTTCGTTTCACGTAAACGCAGTCACTTTTCAGCTCAAAGGAAGCTACATCGTTCACGAAGCTCACACGTTTCTTGCTCTTAACTTGAAAGCATTGCATGTTAATGGAACTGTGCTTTGTATCAGTTTCAGAAGAAGACTTGACCTAGATATGGTCCGTATGTTTAGGAAACACCGGTATTTTGTTCTGAGCACAGTCACGTTTCCTGCTGTATTAGAGACACTTAGAAAGCAAGAGCGTGCTTCTTGCTCTAAAGCAGAGTGTGTTTCATGGATGAGATCTGTGCTGTGTGTTTCCCTTCAGAAATGGAGTTAAATCCCATGCTCTGTTTCTTCCTACAAGCAAGACAACTTTTCAGGAAAACTAGGTCACTTTTCAGCTCAAACGAAGCTACATCGTTCATGAAGCTCACATTTTTCTCGCTCTTAACTGAAAAGCATTGGATGATAGATGAATTGTGGTTTGTATCAGGTTCAGAAGCAGAGTTGAACTAGCTATGGTCCGTATGTGTAGGAAACACCGTTCTTTTGTTCAGAGTACCCTAAATTTTCTGGCTCTATTAGAGACTCTAGAAAGCAAGAGCATGCTTCATGCTCTAAAGGAGAGTGTGTTTCATGGGTTAGATCTGTGCTTTGTGTTTCCCTTCAGAAATGGAGTTAAATCCCAGGCTCTGTGTCTTCCTATAAGCGAGACATCTTTTCAGCTAAACTCAGTCACTTTTCAGCTCAAAGGAAGTTACATCGTTCACAAAGCTCACACGTTTCTCTCTCTTAACTTGAAAGCATTGCATGTTAATGGAACTGTGCTTGTATCAGTTTCAGAAGAAGAGTTGACCTAGATATGGGCCGTATGTGTAGGAAACATCGTTATTTTGCTCTGACCACAGTCACGTTTCTTGCTGTACTAGAGAATCTTAGAAAGCAAGAGCGTGCTTCTTGCTCTAAAGCAGAGTGTGTTTCAGGGATGGGAACTGTGCTGTGTGTTTCCCTTCAGAAATGGAGTTAAATTCCAGGCTCTGTGTCTTCCTACAAGCAAGACATCATTTCAGGTAAACGCAGTCACTCTTCAGCTCAAATGAATATAAATCCTTTACAAAGCTCACACGTTTCTTGCCCTTAACTAAAAAGCATTGGATGTTAGCTGACTTGATGTTTTTATCAGTTTCAGAAGCAGAGTTGAACTAGCAATGGTCCTTATGTGTAGGAAACACCGTTCTTTTGTTCAGAGTACCCTCAAGTTTCTGGCTGTATTAGAGAATCTAGAAAGCAAGAGCGTGCTTCTTGCTCTAAAGCAGAGTGTGTTTCATGGATGAGAACTGCGCTGTGTTTTTCCCTTCAGAAATGGAGTTAAATCCCAGGCTCTGTGTCTTCCTACAAGCAAGACATCTTTTCAGGTAAACTCAGTCACTTTTAAGCTCAAAGGAATCTACATCTTTCACGAATCTCACACGTTTCTCGCTCTTAACTGGAAAGCATTGCATGTTAATGGAACTGTGGTTTGTATCAGTTACAGAAGAAGAGTTGAGCTAGATATGGTCCGTATGTGTAGGAAACACCGTTATTTTGTTCTGACCACTGTCATGTTTCCTGCTGTTTTACAGAGTCTTAGAAAGCAAGATTGTGCTTCTTGCTCTAAAGCAGAGTGTGTTTCATGGATGAGAATTGTGCTGTGTGTTTCCCATCAGAAATGGAGATAAATCCCAGGCTCTGTGTCTTCCTACAAGCAAGACAACTTTTCAGGTAAACTAAGACACTTTTCAGCTGAAATGAATATAAATCGTTTACCAAGCTCACACGTTTCTCCCTCTTAACTGAAAAGCATTGGATGTTAGATGACTTGTGGTTTGTATCAGTTTCAGAAGCACAGTTGAACTAGCAATGGTCCGTATGTCTAGGAAATACTATTCTTTTGTTCTGAGCACACTCACGTTTCCTGCTCTATTAGACACTCTAGAATGCAAGAGCATGCTTCTTCTTATATGCAGAGTGTGTCTCATCGTCAGAACAGTGCTGTGTGTTTCCCTTCAGAAATGGTGTTAAATCACAGGCCCTGCATCTTCCTACAAGCACGACTTCGGTTCATGTAAACTCAGTCACCATTCAGCTCAAACAAAGCTACATCATTCACGTAGCTCACACGTTTCTTGTTCTTAACATTAAAGCATTGGATGTTAGAGGACCTGTGGTTTTTATCAGTTTCAGACGCAGAGTTGAACTAGCAATGGTCCGTATGTGTAGGAAACACAGTTCTTTTGTTCTGAGCACACTTTTAAGTTTCTGGCTCTATTATAGACTCTAGAAAGCAAGAGCGTGCTTCTTGCTCTAAAGCAGAGTGTGTTTCATGGATGAGAACTGTGCTGTGTTTTTCCCTTCAGAAATGGAGATAAATCCCATGCTCTGTATCTTCCTACAAGCAAGACTTCCTTTCACGTAAACTCAGTCACATTGCACTCAAACAAAGCTACATCGTTCACATAGCTCACAGGGTTATTGCTCTTAACTGTAAAGCATTGGAAGTTAGAGGACCTATGGTTAATATCAGTTTCAGGAGCAGAGTTGAACTAGCAATGGTCCTTATGTGTATGAAACACTGTTCTTTTGTTCATAGTACCCTCAAGTTTCAGGCTGTATTAGAGAATCTAGAAAGCAAGAGCGTGCTTCTTGCTCTCAAGCAGAGTGTGTTTCATGGATGAGAACTGTGCTGTGTTTTTCCTTTCAGAAATGGAGTTAAATCGCAGGCTCTGTGTCTTCCTCCAAGCAAGACATCTTTTCAGGTAACCTCAGTCACTTTTCAGCTCAAAGTAAGCTACATCGTTCACGAAGCTCACACGTTTTTCGCTCTTAACTGGAAAGCATTGCATGTTAATGGATCTGTGGTTTGTATCAGTTTCAGAAGAAGAGTTGACCTAGATATGGTCCGTATGTGTAGGATACACCGTTATTTTGTTCTGACCACAGTCACGTTTCCTGCTGTATTAGAGACTCTTAGAAAGCAAGAGCGTGATTCTTGCTCTAAAGCAGAGTGTGTTTCATGGATGAGAACTGTGCTGTGTGTTTCCCTTCAGAAATGGAATTAAATCCCAGGTTCTGTGTCTTCCTACAAGCAAGACATCTTTTCAGGTAAACTAGGTCACTTTTCAGCTCAAAGGAAGCTACATCATTCATGAAGCTCACACGTTTCTCGCTCTTAACTGAAAAGCATTGGGTGGTGGATGACTTGTGGTTTGTATCATGTTCAGAAGCAGAGATGAACTAGCTATAGTCCGTATGTGTAGGAAACACTGTTCTTTTGTACTGAGTACACATTCAAGTTTTGGCTCTATTATAGACTCTAGAAAGCAAGAGCGTGCTTCTTGCTCTAAAGCAGAGTGTCTTTCATGGATGAGAACTGTGCTGTGTTTTTCCCTTCAGAAATGGAGTTAATCCCAGGCTCTGTGTCTTCCTACAAGCAAGACATCTTTTCAGGTAAACTCAGTCACTTTTGAGCTCAAAGTAAGCTTCATCATTCAGGAAGCTCACACGTTTCTCGCTCTTAACTGGAAAGCATTGCATATTAAAGGAACTGTGGTTTGTATCAGTTTCAGAAGAAGAGTTGACCTAGATATGGTCCGTATGTGTAGGAAACACCGTTATTTTATTCTGACCACAGTCACATTTCCTGCTGTATTAGAGACTCTTAGAAAGCAAGAGCGTGATTCTTGCTCTAAAGCAGAGTGTGTTTCATGGATGAGAACTGTGCTGTGTGTTTCCCTTCAGAAATGGAGTTAAATTCCAGGCTCTGTGTCTTCCAACAAGCAAGACATCTTTTCAGGTAAACCCAGTCACTTTTCAGCTCAAATGAATATAAATCGTTTACGAAGCTCACACGTTTCTTGCTCTTAACTAAAAAGCATTGGATGTTAGATGACTTGTGGTTTGTATCAGTTTCAGAAGACGAGTTGAACTAGCAATGGTCCTTATGTGTAGGAAACACCGTTCTTTTATTCAGAGTACCCTGAAATTTCTGGCTCTGTTAGAGACTCTAGAAAGCAAGAGCATGCTTCGTGCTCTAAAGGATAGTGTGTTCCATGAATGAGAACTGTGCTGTGTGTTTCCCTTCAGAAATGGAGTTAAATCCCAGACTCTTTGTCTTCCTACAAGCAAGACATCTTTTCAGTTAAACGCAGTCATTTTCAGCTCAATGGAAGCTACACCATTCACGAAGCTCACATGTTTCTCGCTCTTAACTTGAAAGCATTGCATGTTAATGGGACTGTGGTTTGTATCAGTTTCAGAAGAAGAGATGACCTAGATACGGTCCGTATGTGTAGGAAACACCGTTATTTTATTCTGACCACAGTCACGTTTCCTGCTGTATTAGAGACTCTAGAAAGCAAGAGCATGCTACTTGCTCTAAAGCAGCGTGTGTGTCATGGATGAGAACTGTGCTGTGTGTTTCCCTTCAGAAATGGAGTTAAATCCCAGGCTCTGTGTCTTCCTACAATTAAGACAACTTTTCAGGTAAACTAGGTCAATTTTCAGCTCAAAGGAAGCTACATCGTTCATGAAGCTCACACGTTTCTCGCTCTTAACTGAAAAGCATTGGATGTTAGATGAATTGTGGTTTGTATCAGGTTCAGAAGCAGAGTTGAACTAGCTATGGTCCGTATGTGTATGAAACACCGTTCTTTTGTTCAGAGTACCCTCAAGTTTTAGGCTGTATTAGAGAATCTAGAAAGCAAGAGCGTGCTTCTTGCTCTCAAGCAGAGTGTGTTTCATGGATGAGAACTGTGCTGTGTTTTTCCTTTCAGAAATGGAGTTAAATCGCAGGCTCTGTGTCTTCCTCCAAGCAAGACATCTTTTCAGGTAACCTCAGTCACTTTTCAGCTCAAAGTAAGCTACATCGTTCACGAAGCTCACACGTTTTTCGCTCTTAACTGGAAAGCATTGCATGTTAATGGATCTGTGGTTTGTATCAGTTTCAGAAGAAGAGTTGACCTAGATATGGTCCGTATGTGTAGGATACACCGTTATTTTGTTCTGACCACAGTCACGTTTCCTGCTGTATTAGAGACTCTTAGAAAGCAAGAGCGTGATTCTTGCTCTAAAGCAGAGTGTGTTTCATGGATGAGAACTGTGCTGTGTGTTTCCCTTCAGAAATGGAATTAAATCCCAGGTTCTGTGTCTTCCTACAAGCAAGACATCTTTTCAGGTAAACTAGGTCACTTTTCAGCTCAAAGGAAGCTACATCATTCATGAAGCTCACACGTTTCTCGCTCTTAACTGAAAAGCATTGGGTGGTGGATGACTTGTGGTTTGTATCATGTTCAGAAGCAGAGATGAACTAGCTATAGTCCGTATGTGTAGGAAACACTGTTCTTTTGTTCTGAGTACACATTCAAGTTTTGGCTCTATTATAGACTCTAGAAAGCAAGAGCGTGCTTCTTGCTCTAAAGCAGAGTGTCTTTCATGGATGAGAACTGTGCTGTGTTTTTCCCTTCAGAAATGGAGTTAATCCCAGGCTCTGTGTCTTCCTACAAGCAAGACATCTTTTCAGGTAAACTCAGTCACTTTTGAGCTCAAAGTAAGCTTCATCATTCAGGAAGCTCACACGTTTCTCGCTCTTAACTGGAAAGCATTGCATATTAAAGGAACTGTGGTTTGTATCAGTTTCAGAAGAAGAGTTGACCTAGATATGGTCCGTATGTGTAGGAAACACCGTTATTTTATTCTGACCACAGTCACATTTCCTGCTGTATTAGAGACTCTTAGAAAGCAAGAGCGTGATTCTTGCT
Source organism: Onychomys arenicola (assembly GCA_949786405.1). Taxonomy (NCBI): domain Eukaryota; kingdom Metazoa; phylum Chordata; class Mammalia; order Rodentia; family Cricetidae; genus Onychomys; species Onychomys arenicola. The sequence continues at coordinate 604,630 of CATKUM010000035.1, forward strand.
CTAAAGCAGAGTGTGTTTCATGGATGAGAACTGTGCTGTGTGTTTCCCTTCAGAAATGGAGTTAAATTCCAGGCTCTGTGTCTTCCAACAAGCAAGACATCTTTTCAGGTAAACCCAGTCACTTTTCAGCTCAAATGAATATAAATCGTTTACGAAGCTCACACGTTTCTTGCTCTTAACTAAAAAGCATTGGATGTTAGATGACTTGTGGTTTGTATCAGTTTCAGAAGACGAGTTGAACTAGCAATGGTCCTTATGTGTAGGAAACACCGTTCTTTTATTCAGAGTACCCTGAAATTTCTGGCTCTGTTAGAGACTCTAGAAAGCAAGAGCATGCTTCGTGCTCTAAAGGATAGTGTGTTCCATGAATGAGAACTGTGCTGTGTGTTTCCCTTCAGAAATGGAGTTAAATCCCAGACTCTTTGTCTTCCTACAAGCAAGACATCTTTTCAGTTAAACGCAGTCATTTTCAGCTCAATGGAAGCTACACCATTCACGAAGCTCACATGTTTCTCGCTCTTAACTTGAAAGCATTGCATGTTAATGGGACTGTGGTTTGTATCAGTTTCAGAAGAAGAGATGACCTAGATACGGTCCGTATGTGTAGGAAACACCGTTATTTTATTCTGACCACAGTCACGTTTCCTGCTGTATTAGAGACTCTAGAAAGCAAGAGCATGCTACTTGCTCTAAAGCAGCGTGTGTGTCATGGATGAGAACTGTGCTGTGTGTTTCCCTTCAGAAATGGAGTTAAATCCCAGGCTCTGTGTCTTCCTACAATTAAGACAACTTTTCAGGTAAACTAGGTCAATTTTCAGCTCAAAGGAAGCTACATCGTTCATGAAGCTCACACGTTTCTCGCTCTTAACTGAAAAGCATTGGAAGTTAGATAAATTTTGGTTTGTATCAGGTTCAGAAGCAGAGTTGAACTAGCTATGGTCCGTATGTGTATGAAACACCGTTCTTTTGTTCAGAGTACCCTCAATTTTCTGGCTCTACTAGAGATTCTAGAAAGCAAGAGCATGCTTCGTGCTCTAAAGCAGAGTGTGTTTCATGACTGAGAACTGTTCTGTGTGTTTCCCTTCACAAATGGAGTTAAATCCCAGACTCTGTGTCTTCCTACAAGCAAGACATCTTTTCAGGTAAATGCAGTCACATTTCAGCTGAAATGAATATAAATCATTTACGAAGATCACACGTGTCTCGCTCTTCACTGGAAAGCATTGGATGTTATATAACTTGTGCTTTGTATCAGTTTCAGAAGCAGAGTTGACTTAGCAATGGTCCGTATGTGTAGGAAACACCGTTCTTTTGTTCTGAGCACACTCACTTTTCCTGCTCTATTAGACACTCTAGAAAGCAAGAGCATGATTCTTCTTATATGCAGAGTGTGTTTCATCGTGAGAACAGTGCTGTTTGTTTCCCTTCAGAAATGGAGTTAAATCACAGGCTCTGTATCTTTCTACAAGCACGACTTTGTTTCACGTAAACTCAGTCACCTTTCAGCTCAAATAAATATAAATCGTATACGAAGCTCACACGTTTCTCGCTCCTAACTGAAAAGCATTGGATGTTAGATGAATTGTGGTTTGTATCAGTTTTAGAAGAAAAGTTGAACTAGCAATGGTCCTTATGTGTAGGAAACACTGTTCTTTTGTTCTGAGCACACTTTTAAGTTTCTGGCTCTATTATAGACTCTAGAAAGCAAGAGCGTGCTTCTTCTTATATTCAGAGTGTGTCTCATCGTCAGAACATTGCGGTATGTTTCCCTTCTTAAATGGAGTTAAATCACAGGCTCTGCATCTTCCTACAAGCACTACTTCGTTTCACATAAACGCAGTCACTTTTCAGCTCAAAGGAAGCTACATCGTTCACGAAGCTCACACGTTTCTCGCTCTTAACTGAAAAGCAAGGATGTTAGATGAATTGTGGTTTGTATCAGATTCATAAGCAGAGTTGAACTAGCTATTGTCCGTATGTGTAGGAAACACTGTTCTTTTGTTCAGAGTACCCTCAATTTTCAGGCTCTATTAGAGACTCTAGAAAGCCAGAGCATGCTTGGTGCTCTAAAGCAGAGTGTGTTTCATGGATGAGAACTGTGCTGTGTGTTTCCCTTCACAAATGGAGTTAAATCCCAGGCACTGTGTCTTCCTACAAGCAAGACATCTTTTCAGGTAAACGCAGTCACTATTCAGCTCAAATGAATATATATCGTTTACGAAGATCACACGTTCCTCGCTCTTCACTGAAAATCATTGGATGATAGATGACTTGTGGTTTGTATCAGTTTCAGAAGCAGAGTTGAACTAGCGATGGTCCGTATGTGTAGGAAACACCGTTCTTTTGTTCTGAGCACACTCACGTTTCCTGCTCTATTAGAGTCTCTAGAAAGCAAGAGCATGCTTCTTCTTATATGCAGAGTGTGTTTCATGGATGTGATCTGTGCTGTGTGTCTCCCTTCAGAAATGGAGTTAAATCATAGGCTCTGCATCTTCCTACAAGCAAGACTTCGTTTCACGTAAACTCAGTAACCTTTCAGCTCAAACATAGCAACATTGTTCACGTAGCTCACATGAATCGTGCTCTTAACTGTAAAGCATTGGATGTTAGAGGACATGTGGTTTGTATCAGTTTCAGAAGCAGAGTTGAACTAGCAATGGTCCGTATGTGTAGGAAACACCGTTATTTTGTTCTGAGTACCCTCAAGTTTCTGGCTCTATTAGAAACTCTGGAAAGCAACAGCATGCTACTAGCTCTAAAACAGAGTGTGTGTCATGGATGAGAACTGTGCTGTGTGTTTCGCTTCAGAAATGGAGTTAAATCCCAGGCTCTGTGTCTTCCTGCAATTAAGACATCCTTTCAGGTAAACGCAGTCACTTTTCAGCTCAAAGGAAGCTACATCGTTCACGAAGCTCACATGTTTCTCGCTCTTAACTTGAAAGCATTGCATGTTAATGGAACTGTGCTTTGTATCAGTTTCAGAAGAAGAGTTGACCTATATATGGTCTGTATGTGTAGGGAACACGGGTATTTTGTTCTGACAACAGTCACGTTTCCTGCTGTATTAGAGACCCTTAGAAAGCAAGAGCGTGCTTCTTGCTCTAAAGCAGAGTGTGTTTCATGGATGAGAACTGTACTGTGTGTTTCCCTTCAGAAACGGAGTTAAATCTCAGTCTCTGTGTCTTCCTACAAGCAAGAAAACTTTTCAGGTCCACTAGGTCACTTTTCAGCTCAAAGGAAGCTACATCGTTCAAGAAGCTCACACGTTTCTCGCTCTTAACTGAAAAGCATTGGATGTTAGATGAATTGTGGTTTGTATCAGTTTCAGAAGCAGAGTTGAACTAGCTATGGTCTGTATGTGTAGGAAACACCGTTCTTTTGTTCAGAGTACCCTCAATTTTCTGGCTCTATTAGAGACTCTAGAAAGCAAGAGCATGCTTCGTGCTCTAAATCAGAGTGTGTTTCATGAATGAGAACTGTGCTGTGTGTTTCCCTTCACAAATGGAGTTATATCCCAGGCTCTGTGTCTTCCTACAAGCAAGACATCTTTTGAGGTAAACGCAGTCACTTTTCAGCTCAAATGAATATAAACCATTTACGAAGATCACGCGTTTCTGGCTCTTAATTGAAAAGCATTGGATGTTACATGACTTTTGGTTTGTATCACTTTCAGAAGCAGAGTTGAATTAGCGATGGTCCGTATGTGTAGGAAACACCGTTCTTTTGTTCTGAGCACACTCATGTTTCCTGCTCTAATAGAGACTCTAGAAAGCAAGAGCATGCTTCTTATATGCAGAGTGTGTTTCATCGTTGGAACAGTGCTGTGTGTTTCCCTTCAGAAATGGAGTTAAATCACAGGCTCTGCATCTTCCTACAAGCACGACTTCGTTTCACGTAAACTCAGTCACCTTTCAGCTCAAACAAAGCTACATCATTCACGTAGCTCTCACGTTTCTTGCTCTTAACTGGAAAGCATTGCATGTTAATGGAACTGTGGTTTGTATCAGTTTCAGAAGAAGAGTTGACCTAGATATGGTCCGTATGTGTAGGAACCACCGTTATTTTGTTCTGAGTACCCTCAAGTTTCTGGCTCTATTATAGACTCTGGAAAGCAAGAGCATGCTACTAGCTCTAAAACAGAGAGTGTGTCATGGATGAGAACTGTGCTGTGTGTTTCCCTTCAGAAATGGAGTTAATACCAGGCTCTGTGTCTTCCTACAAGCAAGACATCTTTTCAGGTAAACTCAGTCACTTTTCAGCTCAAATGAATATAAATCGTTTACGAAGCTCACACGTTTCTTGCTATTAACTAAAAAGGATTGGATGTTATATGACTTGTGGTTTGTATCAGTTTCAGAAGCAGAGTTGAACTAGCAATGGTCCTTATGTGTAGGAGGCTTCGTTCTTTTGTTCAGAGTACCCTCAATTTTCTGGCTCTATTAGAGACTATAGAAAGCCAGAGCATGCTTTGTGCTTTAAAGCAGAGTGTGTTTCATGGATGAGATCTCTGCTGTGTGTTTCCCTTCAGAAATGGAGTTATATCCCATGCTCTGTGTCTTCCTACAAGCAAGACATCTTTTCAGGTAAACTCAGTCACTTTTCAGCTCAAAGGAAGCTACATTGTTCACGAAGCTCACACGTTTCTCGCTCTTAACTTGAAAGCATTGCATGTTAATGGAACTGTGCTTTGTATCAGATTCAGAAGAAGAGTTGACCTAGCCCTGGTCCGTATGTGTAGGAAACACCGGTATTTTGTTCTGACCACAGTCACGTTTCCTGCTCTATTAGAGACTCTTAGAAAGCAAGAGCGTACTTTTTGCTCTAAAGCAGAGTGTGTTTCATAGATGAGAACTGTGCTGTGTGTTTCCCTTCAGAAATGGAGTTAAATCCCAGGCTCTGTGTCTTCCTACAAGCAAGACATTTACTCAAGGTACACTCAGTCACTTTTCAGCTCAAAGGAAGCTACATTGTTCACGAAGCTCACATGTTTCTCGCTCTTAACTTGAAAGCATTGCATGTTAATGGAACTGTGGTTTGTATCAGTTTCAGAAGAAGAGTTGACCTAGATATGGTCCGTATGTGTAGGAAACACTGTTCTTTTGTTCTGACCACAGTCACGCTTCTTGCTGTATTAGAGAATCTTAGAAAGCAAGAGCGTGCTTCTTGCTCTAAAGCACAGTGGGTTTCATGGATGAAAACTGTGCTGTGTGTTTCCCTTGAGAAATGCAGTTAAATCACAGGCTCTGCATCTTCCTACAAGCAAGACTTCGTTTCACGTAAACTCAGTCACCTTTCAGCTCAAACAAAGCTACATCGTTCACGTAGCTCACACGTTTCTTGCTCTTAACTGTAAAGCATTGGATGTTAGAGGACCTGTGGTTTGTATTAGTTTCAGAAGCAGTGTTGAACTACCAATGGTCTGTATGTGTAGGAAACACCGTTATTTTGTTCTGAGTACCCTCAATTTTCTGGCTCTATTAGAGACTCTAGAAAGCCAGAGCATGCTTGGTGCTCTAAAGCAGAGTGTGTTTCATGGATGAGAACTGTGCTGTGTGTTTCCCTTCACAAATGGAGTTAAATCCCAGGCTCTGTGTCTTCCTACAAGCAAGACATCTTTTCAGGTAAACGCAGTCACTATTCAGCTCAAATGAATATATATTGTTTACGAAGATCACACGTTCCTCACTCTTCACTGAAAATCATTGGATGTTAGATGACTTGTGGTTTGTATCAGTTTCAGAAGCAGAGTTGAACTTGCGATGGTCCGTATGTGTAGGAAACACCGTTCTTTTGTTCTGAGCACACTCACGTTTCCTGCTCTATTAGAGACTCTAGAAAGCAAGAGCATGCTTCTTCTTATATGCAGAGTGTGTTTCATGGATGAGATCTCTGCTGTGTGTTTCCCTTCAGAAATGGAGTTATATCCCATGCTCTGTGTCTTCCTACAAGCAAGACATCTTTTCAGGTAAACTCAGTCACTTTTCAGCTCAAAGGAAGCTACATTGTTCACGAAGCTCACACGTTTCTCGCTCTTAACTTGAAAGCATTGCATGTTAATGGAACTGTGCTTTGTATCAGATTCAGAAGAAGAGTTGACCTAGACCTGGTCCGTATGTGTAGGAAACACCGGTATTTTGTTCTGACCACAGTCACGTTTCCTGCTCTATTAGAGACTCTTAGAAAGCAAGAGCGTACTTTTTGCTCTAAAGCAGAGTGTGTTTCATAGATGAGAACTGTGCTGTGTGTTTCCCTTCAGAAATGGAGTTAAATCCCAGGCTCTGTGTCTTCCTACAAGCAAGACATTTACTCAAGGTACACTCAGTCACTTTTCAGCTCAATGGAAGCTACATTGTTCACGAAGCTCACATGTTTCTCGCTCTTAACTTGAAAGCATTGCATGTTAATGGAACTGTGGTTTGTATCAGTTTCAGAAGAAGAGTTGACCTAGATATGGTCCGTATGTGTAGGAAACACTGTTCTTTTGTTCTGACCACAGTCACGCTTCTTGCTGTATTAGAGAATCTTAGAAAGCAAGAGCGTGCTTCTTGCTCTAAAGCACAGTGGGTTTCATGGATGAAAACTGTGCTGTGTGTTTCCCTTGAGAAATGCAGTTAAATCACAGGCTCTGCATCTTCCTACAAGCAAGACTTCGTTTCACGTAAACTCAGTCACCTTTCAGCTCAAACAAAGCTACATCGTTCACGTAGCTCACACGTTTCTTGCTCTTAACTGTAAAGCATTGGATGTTAGAGGACCTGTGGTTTGTATTAGTTTCAGAAGCAGTGTTGAACTACCAATGGTCTGTATGTGTAGGAAACACCGTTATTTTGTTCTGAGTACCCTCAATTTTCTGGCTCTATTAGAGACTCTAGAAAGCCAGAGCATGCTTGGTGCTCTAAAGCAGAGTGTGTTTCATGGATGAGAACTGTGCTGTGTGTTTCCCTTCACAAATGGAGTTAAATCCCAGGCTCTGTGTCTTCCTACAAGCAAGACATCTTTTCAGGTAAACGCAGTCACTATTCAGCTCAAATGAATATATATTGTTTATGAAGATCACACGTTCCTCGCTCTTCACTGAAAATCATTGGATGTTAGATGACTTGTGGTTTGTATCAGTTTCAGAAGCAGAGTTGAACTTGCGATGGTCCGTATGTGTAGGAAACACCGTTCTTTTGTTCTGAGCACACTCACGTTTCCTGCTCTATTAGAGACTCTAGAAAGCAAGAGCATGCTTCTTCTTATATGCAGAGTGTGTTTCATGGATGAGAACTGTGCTCTGTGTTTCCCTTCAGAAATGGAGTTAAATCACAGGCTCTGCATCTTCCTACAAGGAAGACTTCGATCACGTAAACTCAGTCACCTTTCAGCTCAAACATAGCAACATTGTTCACGTAGCTCACACGAATCTTGCTCTTAACTGTAAAGCATTGGATGTTAGAGGACCTGTGGTTTGTATCAGTTTCAGAAGCAGAGTTGAACTAGCAATAGTCCGTATGTGTAGGAAACACCGCTATTTTGTTCTGAGTACCCTTAAGTTTCTTGCTCTATTAGAGACTCTGGAAAGCAAGAGCATGCTACTAGCTCTAAAACAGAGTGTGTGACATGGATGAGAACTGTGCTGTGTGTTTCCCTTCAGAAATGGAGTTAAATCCCAGGCTCTGTGTCTTCCTACAATTAAGACATCTTTTCAGGTAAAGGCAGCAACTTTTCAGCTCAAAGGAAGGTACATCGTTCACGAAGCTCACATGTTTCTCGCTCTTAACTTGAAAGCATTGCATGTTAATGGAACTGTGCTTTGTATCAGTTTCAGAAGAAGACTTGACCGAGATATGGTCCGTATGTGTGGGAAACACCGTTATTTTGTTCTGAGCACACTCACTTTTCCTGCTCTATTAGAGACGCTAGAAAGCAAGAGCATGCTTTTCTTATTTGCAGAGTGTGTGTCATGGATGAGAACTGTGCTGTGTGTTTCACTTCAGAAATGGAGTAAAATCCCAGGCTCTGTGTGTTCCTGCACTTAAGACATCTTTTCACATAAAGGCAGTCACTTTTCAGCTCAAAGTAAGCTACATCGTTCACGAAGCTCACACCTTTCTCGCTCTTAACTTGAAAGCATTGCATGTTAATGGAACTGTGCTTTGTATCAGTTTCAGAAGAAGACTTGTCCTAGATATGGTCTGTATGTGTGGGAAACACCGTTATTTTGTTCTAACCACAATGACGTTTCCTGCTCTATTAGAGACTCTTAGAAAACAAGAGTGTGCTTCTTGCTCTAAAGCAGAGTGTGTTTCATGGATGAGAACTGTGCTGTGTGTTTCCCTTCAGAAATGGAGTTAAATCCCAGGCTCTGTGTCTTCCTAAAAGCAAGACAACTTTTCAGGTAAAGCAGGTCACTTTTCAGCTCAAAGGAAGCTACATCATACACGAAGCTCACACGTTTCTCGCTCTTAACTGAAAAGCATTGGATGTTAGATGAATTGTGGTTTGTATCAGATCCATAAGCAGAGTTGAACTAGCTATTGTCCGTATGTGTAGGAAACACTGTTCTTTTGTTCAGAGTACCGTCAATTTTCTGGCTCTATTAGAGACTCTAGAAAGCCAGAGCATGCTTGGTGCTCTAAAGCAGAGTGTGTTTCATGGATGAGAACTGTGCTGTGTGTTTCCCTTCAGAAATGGAGTTAAATCCCAGGCTCTGAGTCTTCCTATAAGCAAGACATCTTTTCAGGTAAACTCAGTCACTTTTCAGCTCAAAGGAAGCTACATCATTCACGAAGCTCACATGTTTCTCGCTCTTACATTGAAAGCATTGCATGTTAATGGAACTGTGCTTTGTATCATATTCAGAAGCAGAGTTGACCTAGACATGGTCTGTTTGTGTACGAAAAACCAGTGTTTTGTTCTGACAACAGTCACGTTCCCTGCTGTATTAGAGACTCTTAGAAAGCAAGAGCGTACTTTTTGCTCTAAAGCAGAGTGTGTTTCATGGATGAGAACTGTGCTGTGTGTTTCCCTTCAGAAATGGAGTTAAATCCCAGGGTCTGTGTCTTCCTAAAAGCAAGACATCTTTTCAGGTAAACTCAGTCACTTTTCAGCTCAAAGGAAGCTACATCGTTCACGAAGCTCACATGTTTCTCGCTCTTAACTTGAAATCAGTGCATGTTGATGGAACCGTGGTTTGTATCAGTTTCAGAAGAAGAGTTCACCTAGATATGGTCCGTATGTGTAGGAAACACCGGTATTTCATTCTGACCACAGTCATGTGTCCTGCTGTATTAGAGTCTCTTAGAAAGCAAGAGCATGCTTCTTGATCTAAAGCAGAGTGTGTTTCATGGATGAGAACTGTGCTGTGTGTTTCCCTTCAGAAATGGAGTTAAATCCCAGGGTCTGTGTCTTCCTATAAGCAAGACAACTTTTCAGGTAAAGTAGGTCACTTTTCAGCTCAAAGGAAGCTACATCATTCACGAAGCTCACACGTTTCTTGCTCTTAACTGAAAAGCATTGGATGTTAGATGAATTGTGGTTTGTATCATATTCAGAAGCAGAGTTGAACTAGCTATTGTCTGTATGTGTAGGAAACACTGTTCTTTTGTTCAGAGTACCCTCAATTTTCTGGCTCTATTAGAGAATCTAGAAAGCCAGAGCATGCTTCGTATTTTAAAGCAGAGTGTGTTTCATGGATGAGAACTGTGCTGTGTGTTTCCCTTCACAAATGGAGTTAAATCCCAGGCTCTGTGTCTTCCTACAAGCAAGACATCTTTTCAGGTAAACTCAGTCACTTTTCAGCTCAAATGCATATAAATCGTTTACAAAGATCACACGTTTCTCGTTCTTCACTGAAAAGCGTTGGTTGTTAGATGACTTGTGGTTTGTATCAGTTTCAGAAACAGAGTTGAACTAGCGATGGTCCCTATGTGTAGGAAACACCGTTCTTTTGTTCTGAGCACACTCACGTTTCCTGCTCTATTTGAGACTCTAGAAAGCAAGAGCGTGCTTCATCTTATATGGAGAGTGTGTGTCATGGATGAGAACTGTGCTGTGTGTTTTCCTTCAGAAATGGTGTAAAATCCCAGTCTCTGTGTCTTCCTGCACTTAAGACAACTTTTCAGGTAAAGGCAGTCACTTTTCAGCTCAAAGTAAGCTACATTGTTCACGAAGCTCCCACGTTTCTCGCTCTTAACTTGAAACCATTGCATGGTAATGGAACTGTGCTTTGTATCAGTTTCAGAAGAAGACTTGTCCTAGATATGGTCCGTATGTGTGGGAAACACCGTTATTTTGTTCTAACCACAGTGACGTTTCCTGCTCTATTAGAGACTCTTAGAAAACAAGAGTGTGCTTCTTGCTCTAAAGCAGAGTGTGTTTCATGGATGAGAACTGTGCTGTGTGTTTCCCTGCAAAAATGGAGTTAAATCCCAGGCTCTTGTCTTCCTACAAGCAAGACATCTTTTCAGGTAAACTAGGTCACTTTTCAGCTCAAAGGAAGCCACATAGTTCACGAAGCTCACACGTTTCTCACTCTTAACTGAAAACCATTGGATGTTAGAAAACTTGTGGTTTGTATCAGGTTCAGAAGCAGAGTTGAACTAGCTATTGTCTGTATGTGTAGGAAACACCGTTCTTTTGTTCAGAGTACCCTCAATATTCTGGCTCTATTAGAGACTCTGGAAAGCAAGAGCATGCTTCGTGCTCTAAAGCAGAGTGTGTTTCATGGATGAGAACTGTGCTGTGTGTTTCCCTTCAGAAATGGAGTTAAATCCCAGGCTCTGAGTCTTCCTACAAGCAAGACATCTTTTCAGGTAAACTCAGTCACTTTTCAGCTCAAAGGAAGCTACATCGTTCACAAAGCTCACATGTTTCTCGCTCTTACATTGAAAGCATTGCATGTTAATGGAACTGTGCTTTGTATCAGATTCAGAAGAAGAGTTGACCTACACATGGTCCGTTTGTGTAGGAAACACCAGTATTTTGTTCTGACCACAGTCACGTTTCCTGCTGTATTAGAGACTCTTAGAAAGCAGGAGCGTACTTTTTGCTCTAAAGCAGAGTGTGTTTCATGGATGAGAACTGTGCTGTGTGTTCCCTTCAGAAATGGAGTTAAATCCCAGGCTCTGTGTCTTCCTACAAGCAAGACAACTTTTCAGGTAAACTAGGTCACTTTTCAGCTCAAAGGAAGCTACATCGTTCACGAAGCTCACACGTTTCTCGGTCTTAAGTGAAAAGCATTGATGTTAGATGAATTGTTTTTTATATCAGATTCAGAAGCAGAGTTGAACTAGCTATGGTCCGTATGTGTAGGAAACACTGTTCTTTTGTTCTGAGTACCCTCAATTTTCTGGCTCTATTAGAGACTCTAGAAAGCCAGAGCATGCTTCGTGCTCTAAAGCAGAGTGTGTTTCATGGATGAGAACTGTGCTGTGTGTTTCCCTTCAGAAATGGAGTTAAATCCCAGGCTCTGTGTCTTCCTACAAGCAAGACAACTTTTCAGGTAAACGCAGTCACTTTTCAGCTCAAAGGAAGCTACATCGTTCACGAAGCTCACACGTTTCTCGCTCTTAACTGAAAAGCATTGGATGTTAGATGAATTTTGGTTTGTATCAGATTCAGAAGCAGAGTGGAACTTCCGATGGTCCGTATGTGTAGGAAACACCATTCTTTTTTTCTGAGCTCACTCACGTTTCCTGCTCTATTAGAGACTCTAGAAAGCAAGAGCGTGCTTCTTCTTATATGCAGAGTGTGTTTCATGGATGTGATCTGTGCTGTGAGTTTCCCTTCAGAAATGGAGTTAAATCACAGGCTCTGCATCTTCCTACAAGCAAGACTTCATTTCACGTAAACTCAGTCACCTTTCAGCTCAAACATAGCAACATTGTTCACATAGCTCACACGAATCTTGCTCTTACCTGTAAAGCATTGGATGTTAGAAGATCTGTGGTTTGTATCAGTTTCAGAAGCAGAGTTGAACTAGCAATGGTGCGTATGTGTAGGAAACACCGTTATTTTGTTCTGAGTACCCTCAAGTTTCTGGCTCTATTAGAGACTCTGGAAAGCAAGAGCATGCTACTAGCTCTAAAACAGAGTGTGTGTCATGGATGAGAACTGTGCTGTGTGTTTCCCTTCAGAAATGGAGTTAAATCCCAGGCTCTGTGTCTTTCTACAATTAAGACAATTTTTCAGGTAAACTCAGTCACTTTTCAGCTCAAAGTCAGCTACCTCGTTCACGAAGCTCACACGTTTCTCGCTCTTAACTTGAAAGCATTGCATGTTAATGGAACTGTGCTTTGTATCATTTTCAGAAGAAGAGTTGACCTAGATATGGTCCGTATGTGTAGGAAACACCGTTATTTTGTTCTAACCACAGTGACGTTTCCTGCTCTATTAGAGACTCTTAGAAAACAAGAGTGTGCTTCTTGCTCTAAAGCAGAGTGTGTTTCATAGATGAGAACTGTGCTGTGTGTTTCCCTTCAGAAATGGAGTTAAATCCCAGGCTCTGTGTCTTCCTAAAAGCAAGACAACTTTTCAGGTAAAGCAGGTCACTTTTCAGCTCAAAGGAAGCTACATCATTCACGAAGCTCACACGTTTCTCGCTCTTAACTGAAAAGCAAGGATGTTAGATGAATTGTGGTTTGTATCAGATTCATAAGCAGAGTTGAACTAGCTATTGTCCGTATGTGTAGGAAACACTGTTCTTTTGTTCAGAGTACCCTCAATTTTCTGGCTCTATTAGAGACTCTAGAAAGCCAGAGCATGCTTGGTGCTCTAAAGCAGAGTGTGTTTCATGGATGAGAACTGTGCTGTGTGTTTCCCTTCACAAATGGAGTTAAATCCCAGGCACTGTGTCTTCCTACAAGCAAGACATCTTTTCAGGTAAACGCAGTCACTATTCAGCTCAAATGAATATATATCGTTTACGAAGATCACACGTTCCTCGCTCTTCACTGAAAATCATTGGATGATAGATGACTTGTGGTTTGTATCAGTTTCAGAAGCAGAGTTGAACTAGCGATGGTCCGTATGTGTAGGAAACACCGTTCTTTTGTTCTGAGCACACTCACGTTTCCTGCTCTATTAGAGTCTCTAGAAAGCAAGAGCATGCTTCTTCTTATATGCAGAGTGTGTTTCATGGATGAGAACTGTGCTCTGTGTTTCCCTTCAGAAATGGAGTTAAATCACAGGCTCTGCATCTTCCTACAAGGAAGACTTCGTTTCACGTAAACTCAGTCACCTTTCAGCTCAAACATAGAAACATTGTTCACGTAGCTCACACGAATCTTGCTCTTAACTGTAAAGCATTGGATGTTAGAGGACCTGTGGTTTGTATCAGTTTCAGAAGCAGAATTGAACTAGCAATAGTCCATATGTGTAGGAAACACCGCTATTTTGTTCTGAGTACCCTTAAGTTTCTTGCTCTATTAGAGACTCTGGAAAGCAAGAGCATGCTTCGTGCTCTAATGCAGAGTGTGTTTCATGGATTATAACTGTGCTGTGTGTTTCCCTTCACAAATGGAGTTAAATCATAGCCTCTGTGTCTTCCTACAAGCAAGACATCTTTTCAGGTAAACTCAGTCACTTTTCAGCTCAAAGGAAGCTACATCGTTCACGAAGCTCACATGTTTCTCGCTCTTAACTTGAAATCAGTGCATGTTGATGGAACCGTGGTTTGTATCAGTTTCAGAAGAAGAGTTCACCTAGATATGGTCCGTATGTGTAGGAAACACCGGTATTTCATTCTGACCACAGTCATGTGTCCTGCTGTATTAGAGTCTCTTAGAAAGCAAGAGCATGCTTCTTGATCTAAAGCAGAGTGTGTTTCATGGATGAGAACTGTGCTGTGTGTTTCCCTTCAGAAATGGAGTTAAATCCCAGGGTCTGTGTCTTCCTATAAGCAAGACAACTTTTCAGGTAAAGTAGGTCACTTTTCAGCTCAAAGGAAGCTACATCATTCACAAAGCTCACACGTTTCTCGCTCTTAACTGAAAAGCATTGGATGTTAGATGAATTGTGGTTTGTATCAGATTCAGAAGCAGAGTTGAACTAGCTATTGTCTGTATGTGTAGGAAACACTGTTCTTTTGTTCAGAGTACCCTCAATTTTCTGGCTCTATTAGAGAATCTAGAAAGCCAGAGCATGCTTCGTATTTTAAAGCAGAGTGTGTTTCATGGATGAGAACTGTGCTGTGTGTTTCCCTTCACAAATGAAGTTAAATCCCAGGCTCTGTGTCTTCCTACAAGCAAGACATCTTTTCAGGTAAACTCAGTCACTTTTCAGCTCAAATGCATATAAATCGTTTACGAAGATCACACGTTTCTCGTTCTTCACTGGAAAGCGTTGGTTGTTAGATGACTTGTGGTTTGTATCAGTTTCAGAAACAGAGTTGAACTAGCGATGGTCCCTATGTGTAGGAAACACCGTTCTTTTGTTCTGAGCACACTCACGTTTCCTGCTCTATTTGAGACTCTAGAAAGCAAGAGCGTGCTTCATCTTATATGGAGAGTGTGTGTCATGGATGAGAACTGTGCTGTGTGTTTTCCTTCAGAAATGGTGTAAAATCCCAGTCTCTGTGTCTTCCTGCACTTAAGACAACTTTTCAGGTAAAGGCAGTCACTTTTCAGCTCAAAGTAAGCTACATTGTTCACGAAGCTCCCACGTTTCTCGCTCTTAACTTGAAAGCATTGCATGTTAATGGAACTGTGCTTTGTATCAGTTTCAGAAGAAGACTTGTCCTAGATATGGTCCGTATGTGTGGGAAACACCGTTATTTTGTTCTAACCACAGTGACGTTTCCTGCTCTATTAGAGACTCTTAGAAAACAAGAGTGTGCTTCTTGCTCTAAAGCAGAGTGTGTTTCATGGATGAGAACTGTGCTGTGTGTTTCCCTGCAGAAATGGAGTTAAATCCCAGGCTCTGTGTCTTCCTACAAGCAAGACATCTTTTCAGGTAAACTAGGTCACTTTTCAGCTCAAAGGAAGCCACATAGTTCACGAAGCTCACACGTTTCTCACTCTTAACTGAAAACCATTGGATGTTAGAAAACTTGTGGTTTGTATCAAGTTCAGAAGCAGAGTTGAACTAGCTATTGTCTGTATGTGTAGGAAACACCGTTCTTTTGTTCAGAGTACCCTCAATTTTCTGGCTCTATTATAGACTCTGGAAAGCAAGAGCATGCTTCGTGCTCTAAAGCAGAGTGTGTTTCATGGATGAGAACTGTGCTGTGTGTTTCCCTGCAGAAATGGAGTTAAATCCCAGGCTCTGTGTCTTCCTACAAGCAAGACATCTTTTCAGGTAAACTCAGTCACTTTTCAGCTCAAAGGAAGCTACATCGTTCAGGAAGCTCACTTGTTTCTCGCTCTTACATTGAAAGCATTGCATGTTAATGGAACTGTGCTTTGTATCAGATTCAGAAGAAGAGTTGACCTACACATGGTCCGTTTGTGTAGGAAACACCAGTATTTTGTTCTGACCACAGTCACGTTTCCTGCTGTATTAGAGACTCTTAAAAACAGGAGCGTACTTTTTGCTCTAAAGCAGAGTGTGTTTCATGGATGAGAACTGTGCTGAGTGTTCCCTTCAGAAATGGAGTTAAATCCCAGGCTCTGTGTCTTCCTACAAGCAAGACAACTTTTCAGGTAAACTAGGTCACTTTTCAGCTCAAAGGAAGCTACATCGTTCACGAAGCTCACACGTTTCTCGCTCTTAAGTGAAAAGCATTGATGTTAGATGAATTGTGGTTTATATCAGATTCAGAAGCAGAGTTGAACCAGCTATGGTCCGTATGTGTAGGAAACACTGTTCTTTTGTTCAGAGTACCCTCAATTTTCTGGCTCTTAGAGACTCTAGAAAGACAGAGCATGCTTCGTGCTCTAAAGCAGAGTGTTTCATGGATGAGAACTGTGCTGTGTGTTTCCCTTCACAAATGGAGTTAAATCCCAGGCTCTGTGTCTTCCTACAAGCAAGACAACTTTTCAGGTAAACGCAGTCACTTTTCAGCTCAAAGGAAGCTACATCGTTCACGAAGCTCACACGTTTCTCGCTCTTAACTGAAAAGCATTGGATGTTAGATGAATTTTGGTTTGTATCAGTTTCAGAAGCAGAGTGGAACTTGCGATGGTCCGTATGTGTAGGAAACCCCGTTCTTTTTTTCTGAGCACACTCACGTTTCCTGCTCTATTAGAGACTCTAGAAAGCAAGAGCGTGCTTCTTCTTATATGCAGAGTGTGTTTCATGGATGTGATCTGTGCTGTGAGTTTCCCTTCAGAAATGGAGTTAAATCACAGGCTCTGCATCTTCCTACAAGCAAGACTTCATTTCACGTAAACACATTCACCTTTCAGCTCAAACATAGCAACATTGTTCACATAGCTCACACGAATCTTGCTCTTACCTGTAAAGCATTGGATGTTAGAAGATCTGTGGTTTGTATCAGTTTCAGAAGCAGAGTTGAACTAGCAATGGTGCGTATGTGTAGGAAACACCGTTATTTTGTTCTGAGTACCCTCAAGTTTCTGGCTCTATTAGAGACTCTGGAAAGCAAGAGCATGCTACTAGCTCTAAAACAGAGTGTGTGTCATGGATGAGAACTGTGCTGTGTGTTTCCCTTCAGAAATGGAGTTAAATCCCAGGCTCTGTGTCTTTCTACAATTAAGACAATTTTTCAGGTAAACTAAGTCACTTTTCAGCTCAAAGTCAGCTACCTCGTTCACGAAGCTCACACGTTTCTCGCTCTTAACTTGAAAGCATTGCATGTTAATGGAACTGTGCTTTGTATCATTTTCAGAAGAAGAGTTGACCTAGATATGGTCCGTATGTGTAGGAAACACCGTTATTTTGTTCTAACCACAGTGACGTTTCCTGCTCTATTAGAGACTCTTAGAAAACAAGTGCGTGCTTCTTGCCCTAAAGGAGAGTGTGTTTCATGGATGAGAACTGTGCTGTGTGTTTCCCTTCAGAAATGGAGTTAAATCCCAGGCTCTGTGTCTTCCTACAAGCAAGACATCATTTCAGGTAAACACAGTCACTTTTCAGCTCAAATGAATATAAATCGTTTACAAAGCTCACACGTTTCTTGCTCTTAACTAAAAAGGATTGGATGTTAGATGACTTGTGGTTTGTATCAGTTTCAGAAGCAGAGTTGAACTAGCAATGGTCCTTATGTGTAGGAAGCACCGTTCTTTTGTTCAGAGTACCCCCAAGTTTCTGGCTCTATTAGAGACTCTAGAAAGCCAGAGCATGCTTCGTGCTCTAAAGCAGAGTGTGTTTCATGGATGAGATCTCTGCTGTGTGTTTCCATTCAGAAATGGAGTTAAATCCCAGGCTCTGAGTCTTCCTACAAGCAAGACATTTACTCAAGATAAACTCAGTCACTTTTCAGCTCAAAGTAAGCTACATCGTTCACGAAGCTCACATGTTTCTCGCTCTTAACTTGAAATCATTGCATGTTAATGGAACTGTGGTTTGTATCAGTTTCAGAAGAAGAGTTGACCTAGATATGGTCCGTACATGTAGGAAACACCGTTATTTTGTTCTGAGCACAGACACGTTTCCTGCTGTATTAGAGATCCTTAGAAAGCAAGAGTGTGCTTCTTGCTCTAAAGCAGAGTGTGTTTCATGGATGAGAACTGTGCTTTGTGTTTCCCTTCAGAAATGGAGTTAAATCCCAGGCTCTGTGTCTTCCTACAAGCAAGACAACTTTTCAGGTAAACTAGGTCAGTTTTCAGCTCAAAGGAAGCTACATCGTTCACGAAGCTCACAGGATTCTTGCTCTTAACTGAAAAGCATTGGATGTTAGATGATTTGTGGTTTGTATCAGATTCATAAGCAGAGTTGAACTAGCGATGGTCCGTATGTAGGAAACACCATTCTTTTGTTCTGAGCACACTCACATTTCCTGCTCTTTTAGAGACTCTAGAAAGCAAGAGCGTGCTTTTTCTTATATGCAGAGTGTGTTTCATGGATGTGATCGGTGCTGTGTGTTTCCCTTCAGAAACGGAGTTAAATCACAGGCTCTGCATCTTCCTACAAGCAAGACTTCGTTTCACGTAAACTCAGTCACCTTTCAGCTCAAACATAGCAACACTGTTCACGTAGCTCACACGAATCTTGCTCTTAACTGTAAAGCATTGGATGTTAGAGGACCTGTGGTTTGTATCAGTTTCAGAAGCAGAGTTGAACTAGCAATGGTCCGTATGTGTAGGAAACACCGTTATTTTGTTCTGAGTACCCTCGAGTTTCTGGCTCTATTAGAGACTCTGGAAAGCAAGAGCATGCTTCGTGCTCTAAAGCAGAGTGTGTTTCATCGTGTGAACTGTGCTGTGTGTTTCCCTTCAGAAATATAGTTAAATCACAGGCCCTGTATCTTCCTACAAGCAAGATTTCGTTTCACGTAAACTCAGTCACCTTTCAGCTCAAACAAAGCTACATCATTCACGTATCTCACACGTTTCTTGCTCTAAACTGTAAAGCATTGGATGTTAGAGGACCTATGGTTTGTATCAGATTCAGAAGCAGAGTTGAACTAGCAATGGTCCGTATGTGTAGGAAACACCGTTCTTTTGTTCTGAGTACCCTCGAGTTTCTGGCTCTATTAGAGACTATGGAAAGCAAGAGCATGCTCCTTGCTCTAAAGCAGACTGTGTTTCATGGATGAGTACTGTGCTGTGTGTTTCCCTTCAGAAATGGAGTTAAATTCCAGGCCCTGTGTCTTCCTACAAGCAAGACATCATTTCAGGTAAACGCAGTCACTTTTCAGCTCAAATGAATATAAATTTTTTATGAAGCTCACACGTTTCTCGCTCTGAACTGGAAAGCATTGCATGTTAATGGAATTGTGCTTTGTATCAGTTTCAAAAGAAGAGTTGACCTAGATATGGTCCGTATGTGTAGGAAACACCATTATTTTGTTCTGACCACAGTCATGTTTCCTGCTGCACTTGAGACTCTTTGAAAGCAAGAGCGTGCTTCTTGCTCTAAAGCAGAGTGTGTTACATGGATGAGAACTGTGCTGTGTTTTTCCCTTCAGAAATGGAGTTAAATTCCAGGCTCTGTGTCTTCCTACAAGCAAGACATCATTTCAGGTAAACGCAGTCCCTTTTCAGCTCAAATGAATATAAACCATTTACAAAGCTCACACGTTTATTGCTCTTAACTGAAAAGCATTGGATGTTAGATTACTTGTGGTTTGTATCACTTTCAGAAGCAGAGTTGAACTAGATATTGTCCGTATATGTAGGAAACACCGTTCGTTTGTTCAGAGTACCCTCATGTTTCTGGCTTTTTTAGAGAATCTAGAAAGCAAGAGCATGCTTCATGCTCTAAAGCAGTGTGTGTTTCATTGATGAAAACTGTGCTGTGTGTTTCCCTTCAGTAATGGAGTTAAATCCCAGGCTCTGTGTCTTCCTACAAGCAAGATATCTTATCAGGTAAACTCAATCACTTTTCAGCTCAAAGGAAGCTACATTGTTCACGAAGCTCACACGTTTCTCACTCTTAACTGGAAAGCATTGCATGTTAATGGAACTGTGGTTTGTAACAGTTTCAGAAGAAGAGTTCCCTGGATATGGTCCGTATGTGTAGGAAATACCGTTATTTTGTTCTGACCACAGTCACGTTTCCTTCTGTATTAGAGACACTTAGAAACAAGAGCGTCTTTCTTGTTCTAAATCAGAGTGTTTTTCATGGATGAGAACTGTGCTGTGTGTTTCCCTTCAGAAATGGAGTTAAATTCAAGTCTCCGTGTCTTCCTACAAGCAAGACATCATTTCAGGTAAACGTAGTCACTTTTCAGCTCAAATGAATATAAATCGTTTACGAAGCTCACAAGTTTCTTGCTGTTAACTGAAAAGCATTGTACGTTAGATGACTTGTGGTTTGTATCAGTTTCAGAAGCAGAGTTGAACTAGCAGTGGTATGTATGTGTAGGAAACACCGTCCTTTTGTTCTGAGCACACTCAAGTTTCCTGCTCTATTAGAGATTCTAGAAAGCAAGAGCGTGATTCTTCCTATATGCAGAGTGTATTTCATCGTGAGAACTGTGCTGTGTGTTTCCTTTCAGAAATATAGTTAAATCACAGGCTCTGTATCTTCCTACAAGCAAGACTTTGTTTCACGTAAACTCAGTCACCTTTCAGCTCAAGCAATGCTACATCGTTCACGTAGCTCACACGTTTCTTACTCTTAACTTGACTGCATTGGATGTTAGAGGACCTGTGGTTTGTATCAGTTTCAGTAGCAGAGTTGAACTAGCAATGGTCCGTATGAGTAGGAAACACCGTACTTTTGTTCTGATTACCCTCAAGTTTCTGGCTCTATTAGAGTCTCTGGAAGGCAAGAGCATGCCTCTTGCTCTAAAGCAGAGTGTGTTTCATGGATGAGTACTGTGCTGTGTGTTTCCCTTCAGAAATGGAGTTAAATTCCAGGCTCTGTGTCTTCCTACAAGCAAGACATCATTTCAGGTAAACGCAGTCACTTTTCAGCGCAAATGAATATAAATCGTTTATGAAGCTCACACGTTTCTTGCTCTTGACTGAAAAGCATTGGATGTTAGATGACTTGTCGTTTGTATCAGGTTCAGAAGCAGAGTTGAACTAGCAATGGTCTGTATGTGTAGGAAACACCGTTCTTTTGTTCTGAGTACCCTCAAGTTTCTGGCTCTATTAGAGACTCTAAAGAGTAAGAGCATGATTCGTGCTCTAAAGCACAGTGTGTTTCATGGATGAGAACTGTGCTGTGTGTTTGCCTGCAGAAATGGAGTTAAATCCCAGGCTCTGTATCTTCCTAAAAGCAAGACATCTTTTCAGGTAAACTCAGTCACTTTTCAGCTGCAAGGAAGCTACATTGTTCATGAAGCTCACACGTTTCTCACTCTTAACTGGAAAGCATTGCATGTTAGAGGAACTGTGGTTTGTATCAGTTTCAGAAGAGGAGTTTACCTAGATATGGTCTGTAGGTGTAGGAAACACCGTTATTTTGTTCTGACCACAGTCACGTTTCCTGCTGTATTAGAGACTCTTTGAAAGCAAGAGCATGCTTCTTATCCTCTAAAGCAGAGTGTGTTTCATGGATGAGAACTGTGCTGTGTGTTTCCCTTCAGAAATGGAGTTAAATCCCAGACTCTGAGTCTTCCTACAAGCAAGACATCTTTTCAGGTAAACTCAGTCACTATTCAGCTCAAAGGAAGCTACATCGTTCACGAAGCTCCCTCGCTTTTCGCTCTTAACTGGAAAGCATTGCATGTTAGAGGAACTGTGTTTTGTATCAGTTTCAGAAGAAGAGTTGACCTAGATAAGGTCCGTCTGTGTAGGAAACACCGTTCATTTGTTCTCAGCACACTCACGTTTCCTGCTCTATCAGAAACTATAGAAAGCAAGATCGTGCTTCTTCCTATACGCAGAGTGTGTTTCCTCGTGAGAACTGTGCTGTGTGTTTCCCTTCAGAAATGGAGTTAAATCATAGGCTCTGTATCTCCTACAAACAAGACTTCATTTCATGTAAACTCAGTCACCTTGCACTAAAACAAAGCTATATTGTTCACATAGCTCACACGTTTCTTGCTCTTAACTGTAAAGCATTGGATGTTAGATGACTCGTGGTTTGTATCAGGTTCAGAAGCAGAGTTGAACTAGCTATTGTCTGTATGTGTAGGAAACACCGTTCTTTTGTTCAGAGTACCCTCAATTTTCTGGCTCTATTAGAGACTCTAGAAAGCAAGAGCATGCTTCGTGCTCTAAAGCAGAGTGTGTTTCATGGATGAGAACTGTGCTGTGTGTTTCCCTTCAGAAATGGAGTTAAATCCCAGGCTCTGAGTCTTCCTACAAGCAAGACATCTTTTCAGGTAAACTCAGTCACATTTCAGCTCAAAGGAAGCTACATCGTTCACGAAAGCTCACGTGTTTCTCGCTCTTAACTTGAAATCACTGCATGTTGATGGAACCGTGGTTTGTATCAGTTTCAGAAGAAGAGTTGACCTAGATCTGATCCGTATGTGTAGGAAACACCGGTATTTCATTCTGACCACAGTCATGTGTCCTGCTGTATTAGAGACTCTTAGAAAGCAAGAGCATGCTTCTTGATATAAAGCAGAGTGTGTTTTAATGGAGGAGAACTGTGCTGTGTGTTTCCCTTCAGAAATGGAGTTAAATGCAAGGCTCTGTGTCTTCCTAAAAGCAAGACAACTTCTCAGGTAAAGCAGGTCACTTTTCAGCTCAAAGGAAGCTACATCATTCACGAAGCTCACACGTTTTTCGCTCTTAACTGAAAAGCATTGGATGTTAGATGAATTGTGGTTTGTATCAGATTCAGAAGCAGAGTTGAACTAGCTATGGTCCGTATGTGTAGGAAACACTGTTCTTTTGTTCAGAGTACCCTCAATTTTCTGGCTCTATTAGAGAATCTAGAAAGCCAGAGCATGCTTCGTATTCTAAAGCAGAGTGTGTTTCATGGATGAGAACTGTGCTGTGTGTTTCCCTTCACAAATGGAGTTAAATCCCAGGCTCTGTGTCTTCCTACAAGCAAGACATCTTTTCAGGTAAACTCAGTCACATTTCAGCTCAAATGCATATAAATCGTTTACGAAGATAACACGTTTCTCGTTCTTCACTGAAAAGCATTGGATGTTATATGACTTTTGGTTTGTATCAGTTTCAGAAACAGAGTTGAACTAGCGATGGTCCATATGTGTAGGAAACACCGTTCTTTTGTTCTGAGCACACTCACGAATCCTGCTCTATTAGAGACTCTAGAAAGCAAGAGAGTGCTTCTTCTTATATGGAGAGTGTGTGTCATGGATGAGAACTGTGCTGTGTGTTTCACTTCAGAAATGGAGTAAAATCCCAGGCTCTGTGTGTTCCTGCACTTAAGACATCTTTTCAGGTAAAGGCAGTCACTTTTCAGCTCAAAGTAAGCTACATCGTTCACGAAGCTCACACGTTTCTCGCTCTTAACTTGAAAGCATTGCATGTTAATGGAACTGTGCTTTGTATCAGTTTCAGAAGAAGACTTGTCCTAGATATGGTCCGTATGTGTGGGAAACACCGTTATTTTGTTCTAACCACAGTGACGTTTCCTGCTCTATTAGAGACTCTTAGAAAACAAGAGTGTGCTTCTTGCTCTAAAGCAGAGTGTGTTTCATGGATGAGAACTGTGCTGTGTGTTTCCCTGCAGAAATGGAGTTAAATCCCAGGCTCTGTGTCTTCCTACAAGCAAGACATCTTTTCAGGTAAACTAGGTCACTTTTCAGCTCAAAGGAAGCCACATAGTTCACGAAGCTCACACGTTTCTCACTCTTAACTGAAAACCATTGGATGTTAGAAAACTTGTGGTTTGTATCAAGTTCAGAAGCAGAGTTGAACTAGCTATTGTCTGTATGTGGAGGAAACACCGTTCTTTTGTTCAGAGTACCCTCAATTTTCTGGCTCTATTATAGACTCTGGAAAGCAAGAGCATGCTTCGTGCTCTAAAGCAGAGTGTGTTTCATGGATGAGAACTGTGCTGTGTGTTTCCCTGCAGAAATGGAGTTAAATCCCAGGCTCTGTGTCTTCCTACAAGCAAGACATCTTTTCAGGTAAACTCAGTCACTTTTCAGCTCAAAGGAAGCTACATCGTTCACGAAGCTCACATGTTTCTCGCTCTTACATTGAAAGCATTGCATGTTAATGGAACTGTGCTTTGTATCAGATTCAGAAGAAGAGTTGACCTACACATGGTCCGTTTGTGTAGGAAACACCAGTATTTTGTTCTGACCACAGTCACGTTTCCTGCTGTATTAGAGACTCTTAAAAACAGGAGCGTACTTTTTGCTCTAAAGCAGAGTGTGTTTCATGGATGAGAACTGTGCTGAGTGTTCCCTTCAGAAATGGAGTTAAATCCCAGGCTCTGTGTCTTCCTACAAGCAAGACAACTTTTCAGGTAAACTAGGTCACTTTTCAGCTCAAAGGAAGCTACATCGTTCACGAAGCTCACACGTTTCTCGCTCTTAAGTGAAAAGCATTGATGTTAGATGAATTGTGGTTTATATCAGATTCAGAAGCAGAGTTGAACCAGCTATGGTCCGTATGTGTAGGAAACACTGTTCTTTTGTTCAGAGTACCCTCAATTTTCTGGCTCTTAGAGACTCTAGAAAGACAGAGCATGCTTCGTGCTCTAAAGCAGAGTGTTTCATGGATGAGAACTGTGCTGTGTGTTTCCCTTCACAAATGGAGTTAAATCCCAGGCTCTGTGTCTTCCTACAAGCAAGACAACTTTTCAGGTAAACGCAGTCACTTTTCAGCTCAAAGGAAGCTACATCGTTCACGAAGCTCACACGTTTCTCGCTCTTAACTGAAAAGCATTGGATGTTAGATGAATTTTGGTTTGTATCAGTTTCAGAAGCAGAGTGGAACTTGCGATGGTCCGTATGTGTAGGAAACCCCGTTCTTTTTTTCTGAGCACACTCACGTTTCCTGCTCTATTAGAGACTCTAGAAAGCAAGAGCGTGCTTCTTCTTATATGCAGAGTGTGTTTCATGGATGTGATCTGTGCTGTGAGTTTCCCTTCAGAAATGGAGTTAAATCACAGGCTCTGCATCTTCCTACAAGCAAGACTTCATTTCACGTAAACACATTCACCTTTCAGCTCAAACATAGCAACATTGTTCACATAGCTCACACGAATCTTGCTCTTACCTGTAAAGCATTGGATGTTAGAAGATCTGTGGTTTGTATCAGTTTCAGAAGCAGAGTTGAACTAGCAATGGTGCGTATGTGTAGGAAACACCGTTATTTTGTTCTGAGTACCCTCAAGTTTCTGGCTCTATTAGAGACTCTGGAAAGCAAGAGCATGCTACTAGCTCTAAAACAGAGTGTGTGTCATGGATGAGAACTGTGCTGTGTGTTTCCCTTCAGAAATGGAGTTAAATCCCAGGCTCTGTGTCTTTCTACAATTAAGACAATTTTTCAGGTAAACTAAGTCACTTTTCAGCTCAAAGTCAGCTACCTCGTTCACGAAGCTCACACGTTTCTCGCTCTTAACTTGAAAGCATTGCATGTTAATGGAACTGTGCTTTGTATCATTTTCAGAAGAAGAGTTGACCTAGATATGGTCCGTATGTGTAGGAAACACCGTTATTTTGTTCTAACCACAGTGACGTTTCCTGCTCTATTAGAGACTCTTAGAAAACAAGTGCGTGCTTCTTGCCCTAAAGGAGATTGTGTTTCATGGATGAGAACTGTGCTTTGTGTTTCCCTTCAGAAATGGAGTTAAATTCCAGGATCTGTCTCTTCCTACAAGCAAGACATCGTTTCAGGTAAACGCAGTCACTTTTCAGCTCAAATGAATATAAAACGTTTACGAAGCTCACACGTTTCTTGCTCTTAACTGAAAAGCATTGGATGTTAGGTGACTTGTGGTTTGTATCAGTATAAGAAGCAGAGTTGAACTAGCAATGGTCTGTATGTGTAAGAAACACCGTGCTTTTGTTCAGAGTACTATCAAGTTTCGGGCACTATTAGAGACTATAGAAAGCAAGAGCATGCTTTGTGCCCTAAAGCAGAGTGTGTTTCATGGATGAGAACTGTGCTGTGTGTTTCCCTTCAGAAATGGAGTTAAATCCCAGGCTCTGTGTCTTCCTACAAGCAAGACTTCATTTCAGGTAAGTGCAGTCATTTTTCAGCTCAAATGAATATAAATCGTTTACGAAGCTCACACGTTTCTTGCTCTTAACTGAAAAGCATTGCATGTTAGATGACTTGTGGTTTGTATCAGTTTCAGAAGCAGAGTTGAACTAGCTATGGTCCATATGTGTAGGAAACTCCGTTCTTTTATTCTGAGCACACTCACATTTCCTGCTCTATTAGAGACTCTAGAAAGCAATAGCATGCTTCTTCCTATATGCAGAGTGTGTTTCATGGATGAGAACTGTGCTGTGTGTTTCCCTTCAGAAATGGAGTTAAATTCCAGGATCTGTCTCTTCCTACAAGCAAGACATCATTTCAGGTATACGCAGTCATTTTTTCAGCTCAAATGAATATAAATCGTTTACGAAGCTCACACGTTTCTCGCTCTTAAATGAAAAGCATTGGATGTTAGATGACTTGTGCTTTGTATCAGTTTCAGAAGCTGAGTTGAACTAGCAATGGTCCATATATGTAAGAAACACCGTTCTCTTGTTCTGAGCACACTTTCAAGTTTCTGGCTCTACTAGAGACTCTAGAAAGCAAGAGCGTGCTTCTTGCTCTAAAGCAGAGTGTGTTTCACGGAGGACAACTGTGCTGTGTGTTTCCCTTCAGAAATGTAGTTAAATCCCAGGCTCTGTGTCTTCCTACATGCAAGACTTCGTTTCAGGTAAACTAACTCACGTTTCAGCTCAAACAAAGCTACATCTTTTACGTAGCTCACACGTTTCTTGCTCTAACTTAAAAGCATTGGATATTAGAGGAACTGTGGTTTGTATCAGTTTCAGAAGCAGAGTTGGACTAGATATGGTCTGTATGTGTAGGAAACTCCGTTATTTTGTTCTGAGTACACTCACATTTCCTGCTCTATAGGAGACTCCTGAAAGCAAGAGCGTGCTTCTTCCTATATGTAGAGTGTGTT
Source organism: Onychomys arenicola (assembly GCA_949786405.1). NCBI lineage: Eukaryota > Metazoa > Chordata > Mammalia > Rodentia > Cricetidae > Onychomys > Onychomys arenicola. The sequence continues at coordinate 631,189 of CATKUM010000035.1, forward strand.
TCATCATGAGAACTGTGCTGTGTGTTTCCCTTCAGAAATGGAGTTATATCACAGGTTCTGTATCTTCCTACAAGCAAGACTTCGTTTCATGTAAGCTCAGTCACATTTCAGCTCAAACAAAACTACATCGTTCACTTAGCTCACACTTTCTTGCTCTTAACTGTAAAGCATTGGATGTTAGAGGCCCTGTGGTCTGTATCAGTTTCAGAAGCAGAGTTGAACTAGCAATGGTCCATATGTGTAGGAAACACCGTTCTTTTGTTCAGAGTACCCTCAAGTTTCTGGCTCTATTATAGACTCTAGAAAGCAAGAGCATGCTTCGTGCTCTAAACAGAGTGTGTTTCATGAATGAGAACTGTGCTGTGTGTTTCCCTTCAGAAATGGAGTTAAATCCCAGGCTCTGTGTCTTCCTACAAGCAAGACATCTTTTCAGGTAAACTCAGTCACTTTTCAGCTCAAAGGAAGCGACATCGTTCACGAAGCTCATACGTTTCTCGCTGTTCACTGAAAAGCATTGGATGATAGAGGACCTGTGGTTTGTATCAGTTTCAGAAGCAGAGTTGAACTAGCTATGATCCGTATGTATAGGAAACACCGTTCTTTTGTACGGAGCACACTCTCGTTTCCTGTTAATTAGAGACTCTAGAAAGCAATAGCGTGCTTCTTCCTACACAGAGTTTGTTTCAAGGATGAGAACTGTGATGTATGTTTATCTTCAGAAATGGAGTTAAATTCCAGGCTCTGTGTCTTCCTACAAGCAAGACTTCGTTTCAGGTAAACTCACTCACCTTTCAGCTCAAACACAGCTACATCTTTTTCGTAGCTCACAAGTTTCTTGCTGTAACTGAAAAACATTGGATATTTGAGGATCTGTGGTTTGTATCAGTTTCAGAAGAAGAGTTGACTTAGATATGGTCTGTATGTGTAGGAAACTCCGTTCTTTTGTTCTGTGCACACTCACGTTTCCTGCTGTATTAGCGATTCTAGAAAGCAAGAGCATGCTTCTTCCTATACGCAGAATGTCTTTCATCGTGAGAACTGTGCTGTGTGTTTCCCTTCTGAAATGGAGTTAAACTCCAGGCTCTGTGTCTTCCTCCAAGCAAGACATATTTTCAGGTAAACTCAGTCACCTTTCAGCTCAAAAAAAGCTACATCGTTCACTTAGCTCACACGTTTCTTGCTCTTAACTGTAAAGCATTGGATGTTAGAGGACCTGTGGTTTGTATCAGTTTCAGAAGCAGAGTTGAAATAGCAATGGTCCGTATGTGTAGTAAACACCGTTCTTATGTTCAGAGTACCCTCAAGTTTCTGGCTGTATTAGAGAATCTAGAAAGCAAGAGCATGCTTCTTGCTCTAAAGCAGATCGTGTTTCATTTATGGAACTGTGCTGTGTGTTTCCCTTCCGAAATGGAATTAAACCCCAGGCTCTGTGTCTTTCCACAAGCAAGACATATTTTCAGGTAAACTCAGTCACCTTTCAGCTCAACGGAAGCTACATCGTTCATGAAGCTCACACGTTTCTCGCTCTTAACTGGAAAGCATTGGGTGTTAGGTGACTTGTGGTTTGTATCAGTATAAGAAGCAGAGTTGAACTAGCAATGGTCCGTATGTGTAAGAAACACCGAGCTTTTGTTCAGAGTACCCTCAAGTATCGGGCTCTATTAGAGACTATAGAAAGCAAGATCATGCTTCTTGCTCTAAAGTAGATTGTGTTTCATGGATGAGAACTGTGCTGTGTGTTTCCCTTCAGAAATGGAGTTAAATTCCAGGCTCTGTGTCTTCCTACAAGCAAATATCTGTTCAGGTAAACTCATTCACTTTTAGGCTCAAAGGAAGCTACATCGTTCACGAAGCTCACAAGTTTCTCTCTCTTAACTGGAAAGCATTTCTTGTTACAGGAACTGTGGTTTGTATCAGTTTCAGAAGAAGAGTTGACCTAGATGTGGTCAGTATGTGTAGGAAACACCGTTATTTTCTCCTGACCACAGACTCATTTCTTGCTGTATTAGAGACTCTTAGAAAGCAAGAGAGTGCTTCTTGCTCTAAAGCAGAGTGTGTTTCCTGGATGAGAACTGCGCTGTGTGTTTCCCTTCAGAAATGGAGTTAAATTCCAGGCTCTGTGTCTTCCTACATGCAAGATAACATTTCAGGTAAACGCAGTCACTTTTCAGCTCAAATGAATATAAATCGTTTACGAAGCTCACACGTTTCTCGCTCTTAACTGAAAAGCATTGGATGTTAGATGACTTGTTCTTTGTATCAGTTCCAGAAGCAGAGTTGGACTTGCAATGATCCGCATGTGTTGGAAACACCGTTCTTTTGTTCTGAGCACACTTTCAAGTTTCTGGCTCTATTAGAGACTCTAGAAAGCAAGAGCGTGCTTCTTGCTCTAAAGCAGAGTGTGTTTCACGGAGGACAACTGTGCTGTGTGTTTCCCTTCAGAAATGTAGTTAAATCCCAGGCTCTGTGTCTTCCTACAAGCAAGACTTCGTTTCAGTTAAACTAACTCACATTTCAGCTCAAACAAAGCTACATCTTTTACGTAGCTCACACATTTCTTGCTCTAACTTAAAAGCATTGGATATTAGAGTAACTGTGGTTTGTATCAGTTTCAGAAGCAGAGTTGGACTAGATATGGTCCGTATGTGTAGGAAACTCTGTTATTTTGTTCTGAGTACACTCTCGTTTCCTGCTCTATTAGAGACACTAGAAAGCAAGAGCGTGCTTCTTCCTATACGCAGAGTGTGTTTCAACGTGAGAACTGTGCTTTGTGTTTCCCTTCAGAAATGGAGTTATATCACAGGTTCTGTATCTTCCTACAAGCAAGACTTCGTTTCACGTAAGCTCAGTCACATATCAGCTCAAACAAAAGTACATCGTTCACGTAGCTCACACTTTCTTGCTCTTAACTGTAAAGCATTGGATGATAGAGGCCCTGTGGTCTGTATCAGTTTCAGAAGCAGAGTTGAACTAGCAATGGTCCGTATGTGTAGGAAACACCGTTCTTTTGTTCAGAGTACCCTCAAGTTTCTGGCTCTATTATAGACTCTAGAAAGCAAGAGCATGCTTCGTGCTCTAAAGCAGAGTGTGTTTCATGAATGAGAACTGTGCTGTGTGTTTCCCTTCAGAAATGTAGTTAAATCCCAGGCTCTGTGTCTTCCTACATGCAAGACTTCTTTTCAAACTAACTCACGTTTCAGCTCAAACAAAGCTACATCTTTTACCTAGCTCACACGTTTCTTGCTCTAACTGAAAAGCATTGGATATTAGAGGAACTGTGGTTTGTATCAGTTTCAGAAGCAGAGTTGGACTAGATATGGTCCGTATGTGTAGGAAACTCCGTTATTTTGTTCTGAGTACACTCATGTTTCCTGCTCTATTAGAGACTCTAGAAAGCAAGAGCATGCTTCTTCCTATACGCAGAATGTGTTTCACCGTGAGAACTGTGCTGTGTGTTTCCCTTCAGAATTGGAGTTATATCACAGGCTCTGTATCTTCCTACAAGCAAGTCTTCGTTTCACGTAAGCTCAGTCACCTTTCAGCTCAAACAAAACTACATCGTTGACGTAGCTCACACGTTTCTTGCTCTTAAGTGTAAAGCATTGGATGTTAGAAGCCCTGTGGTTTGTATCAGTTTAGAAGTAGTGTTGAACTAGCAAGAGTCCGTATGTGTAGGAAACACCGTTCTTTTGTTCAGAGTACCCTCAAGTTTCTGGCTCTATTATAGACTCTAGAAAGCAAGAGCATGCTTCGTGCTCTAAAGCAGAGTGTGTTAAACAGAGTACAACTGTGCTGTGTGTTTCCCTTCAGAAATGGAGTTAAATCCCAGGCTCTGTGTCTTCCTACAGCAAGACTTCGTTTCACTTAAACTCACTCACGTTTCAGCTCAAACAAATCTACATCTTTTATGTAGCTCACACGTTTCTTGCTGTAACTGAAAAGCATTGGATATTAGAGGAACTGTGGTTTGTATCAGTTTCAGAAGAGTTGACCTAGATATGGTCTGTATGTGTAGGAAACTCCGTTCTTTTGTTCTGAGCACACTCACTTTTCCTGCTGTATTAGAGGCTCTAGAAATCAAGAGCGTTTTATTGCTCTAAAGCAGACTGTGTTTCATCGATGAGAACTGTGCTATGTGTTTCCCTTCGGAAATGGAGTTAAATCCCAGGCTCTGTATCTTCCTACAAGCAAGATTTCGTTTCACGTAAACGCAGTCACATTTCAGCTCAATCAAAGCTACATCATTCACGTAGCTCACACGTTTCTTGCTCTTAACTGTAAAGCATTGGATGTTAGAGGACCTGTGGTTGGTATCAGTTTCCTAAGCAGAGTTGAACTAGCAATGGTCTGTATGTGTGGGAAACACCTTTCCTTTGTTCGGAGAACCCTCAAGTTTCTGGCTCTATTAGAGACTCTAGAAAGCAAGAGCATGCTTCTTGCTCTAAAGCAGAGTGTGTTTCATGGATGAGAAATGTGCTGTGTGTTTCCCTTCAGAAATGAAGTTAAATCCCAGGTTCTGTGTCTTCCTACAAGCAAGACATCATTTCAGGTAAACGCAGTCACTTTTCAGTTCAAATGAATAAATCGTTTACGAAGCTCACACGTTTCTCGCTCTTAACTGAAAAGCATTGCATGTTAGATGCCTTGTCGTTTGTATCAGTTTCAGAAGGAGAGTTGAACTAGCTATGGTCCGTATGTGTAGGAAACATCGTTCTTTTATTCTGAGCACACTCACATTTCTTGCTCTATTACGGACTCTAGAAAGCAATAGCGTTCTTCTTCCTATACGCAGAGCATGTTTCATGGATGAGAACTGTGCTGTGTGTTTCCCTTCAGAAATGGAGTTAAATCCTAGGCTCTGTGTCTTCCTACAAGCAAATATCTTTTCAGGTAAACTCATTCACTTTTAGGCTCAAAGGAAGCTACATCGTTCACGAAGCTCACAAGTTTCTCTCTCTTAACTGGAAAGCATTTCTTGTTACAGGAACTGTGGTTTGTATCAGTTTCAGAAGAAGAGTTGACCTAGATATGGTCAGTATGTGTAGGAAACACCGTTATTTTCTCCTGACCACAGACTCATTTCTTGCTGTATTAGAGACTCTTAGAAAGCAAGAGAGTGCTTCTTGCTCTAAAGCAGAGTGTGTTTCATGGATGAGAACTGTGCTGTGTGTTTCTCTTCAGAAATGGAGTTAAATTCCAGGCTCTGTGTCTTCCTACATGCAAGACATCATTTCAGGTAAACGCAGTCACTTTTCAGCTCAAATGAATATAAATAGTTTAAAAAGCTCACACGTTTCTCACTCTTAACTGAAAAGCATTGGATGTTAGATGACTTGTGCTTTGTATCAGTTTCAGAAGCAAGTTGAACTAGCAATGGTCCGTATATGTAGGAAACACCGTTCTTTTGTTCTGAGCACACTTTCAAGTTTCTGGCTCTATTAGAGACTCTAGAAAGCAAGAGCGTGCTTCTTGCTCTAAAGCAGAGTGTGTTTCACAGAGGACAACTGTGCTGTGTGTTTCCCTTCAGAAATGTAGTTAAATCCCAGGCTCTGTGTCTTCCTACAAGCAAGACTTCGTTTCAGTTAAGCTAACTCACGTTTCAGCTCAAACAAAGCTACATCTTTTATGTAGCTCACACATTTCTTGCTCTAACTGAAAAGCATTGGATATTAGAGGAACTGTGGTTTGTATCAGTTTCAGAAGCAGAGTTGGACTAGATATGGTCTGTATGTGTAGGACACTCCTTTATTTTGTTCTGAGTACACTCATGTTTCCTGCTCTATTAGAGACTCTAGAAAGCAAGAGCGTGCTTCTTCCTATAAGCAGAAAGTGTTTCATCGTGAGAACTGTGCTGTGTGTTTCCCTTCAGAAATGGAGTTATATCACAGGCTCTGTATCTTCCTACAAGCAAGACTTCGTTTCACGTAAGCTCAGTCACCTTTCAGTTCAAACAAAACTACATCGTTGACGTAGCTGACACGTTTCTTGCTCTTAACTGTAAAGCACTGGATGTTAGAGGACCTGTGGTTTGTATCAGTTTCAGAAGCAGAGTTGAACTAGGAATGGTCCGTATGTGTAGGAAACACCGTTCTATTTTTCATAGTACCCTCAAGTTTCTGGCTCTATTATAGACTCTAGAAATCAAGAGCATGCTTCGTGCTCTAATGCACAGTGAGTTTCATGGATGAGAACTGTGCTGTGTGTATCCCTTCAGAAATGGATTTAAATCCCAGGCTCTGTGTCTTCCTAAAAGAAAGACGTCTTTTCAGGTAAACTCAGTCACTTTTCAGCTCAAAGGAAGCTACATCGTTCACGAAGCTCACACGTTTCTCGCTCTTAACTGAAAAGCATTGGATGATAGAGGACCTGTGGTTTGTATCAGTTTCAGAAGCAGAGTTGAACTAGCTATGGTCCTTATGTATAGGAAACAGTGTTCTTTTGTTCTGAGCACACTCACGTTTCCTGCTCTATTAGAGACTCTAGAAAGCAATAGCATGCTTCTTCCTATATGCAGAGTTTGTTTCAAGGATGAGAACTGTGCTGTGTGTTTCCCTTCAGAAATGGAGTTAAATTCCAGGCTCTGTGTCTTCCTACAAGCAAGACTTCTTTTCAGGTAAACTCACTCAGCTTTCAGCTCATACAAAGCTACATGGTTTAATTAGCTCACACGTTTCTTGCTCTAACTAAAAAGCATTGGATATTAGAGCAACTGTGGTTTGTATCAGTTTCAGAAGCAGAGTTGGACCAGATATTGTTTGTTTGTGTAGGAAACTCCGTTCTTTTGTTCTGAGCACACTCACGTTTCATGCACTATTAGAGACTCTAGAAAGCAAGAGCGTGCTTCTTCCTATACGCAGAATGTGTTTCATCGTGAGAACTGTGCTGTGTTTTTCTCTTCAGAAATGGAGTTAAACCCCAGGCTCTGTGTCTTCCTACAAGCAAGACATCATTTCAGGTAATCGCAGTCACTTTTCAGTTCAAATGAATATAAATCGTTTACGAAGCTCACACGTTTCTCGCTCTTAACTAAAAAGCATTGGATGTTAGAGGACCTGTGGTTTGTATCAGTTTCAGAAGCAGAGTTGAACTAGAAATGATCCGTATGTGTAGGAAACACCATTCTTTTGTTCTGACCTCACTCAATTTACCTGCTGTATTAGAGACTCTAGAAATCAAGAGCGTGCTTCTAGCTCTAAAGCAGAGTGTGTTTCATGGATGAGAACTGTGCTGTGTGTTTACCTTCAGAAATGGAATAAATCCCAGGCTCTGAGTCAACCTACAAGGAAGACTTCATTTCAGGTAAACTCAGTCATCTTTCAGCTCAAAGAATGCTACATCGTTCACGAAGCTCACACGTTTCTCACTCTTAACTGTAAAGCATTGGATGTTAGACGACCTGTGGTTTGTATCAGTTTCAGAAGCATAGTTGGACTAGATATGGTCTGTATATGTAGGAAACACAATTATTTTGTTCTGACCACAGTCACGTTTCCGGCTGTATTAGAGACTCTTAGAAAGCAAGAGCATGCTTCTTGCTCTAAAGCAGAATGTGTTTCATGGATTAGAACTGTGCTGTGTGTTTCTCTTCAGAAATGGAGTTAAATTCCAGGCTCTGTGTCTTCCTACAAGCAAGATATCATTTCAGGTAAACGCAGTCACTTTTCACCTCAAATGAATATAAATCGTTTACGAAGCTCACACGTTTCTCGCTCTTAACTGAAAAGCATTGCATGTTAGATGACTTGTGGTTTGTATCAGTTTCAGAAGCATAGTTGGACTTGCAAAGGTCCATATGTGTTGAAAACACCGTTCTTTTTTTCTGGGCACACTTTCAAGTTTCTGGCTCTATTAGAGACTCTAGAAAGCAAGAGCATGCTTCTTGCTCTAAAGCAGAGTGTGTTTCATGGATGAAAACTGTGCTGTGTGTTTCCCTTCAGAACAGTTGACCTAGATATGGTCCGTATGTGTAGGAAACACCTTTCATTTGTTCTGAGCATACTTTCAAGTTTCTGGCTCTATTGGAGACTCTAGAAAGCAAGAGCGGGCTTCTTGCTCTAAAGCAGAGTTTGTTTCATGGATGAGAACTGTGCGGTGTGTTTCCCTTCAGAAATGGAGTTAAAAACAGGCTCTGTGTCTTCCTACAAGCAAGACATCTTTTCAGGTAAACTCAGTCACTTTTCAGCTCAAAAGAAGCTACATCGTTCCCGAAGCTCACAAGTTTCTTGTTCGTAACTGGAAAGCATTGCATGTTAGAGTAACTGTGGTTTGTATCAGTTTCAGAAGAAGAGTTGACCTAGATATGGTACGTTTGTGTAGGAAAATCCGTTCTTTTGTTCTGAGCACACTCATATGTCTTGCTTTATTAGAGGCTCTAGAAAGCAAGAGCATTCTTCTTGCTCTAAGGCAGAGTGTGTTTCATGGATGACAACTGTGATGTGTGTTTCCCTTCAGAAAAGGAGTTAAATACCAGGCTCTGTGTATTCCTACAAATAGATATAATTTCAGGTAAACGCAGTCACTTTTAACTCAAACGAATACAAATCATTCACAAAGCTCACAAGTTTCTCGCTATTAACTGAAAAGCATTGCATTTTAGAGGAACTGTTTTTTGTATCAGCTTCAGAAGCAGAGTTGAACTACCAATGGTCCGTATATGTAGGAAACACCGTTCTTTTGTTCTGAGTACACTCATGTTTCCTTCTCTATTATAGACTCTAGAAAGCACGGGCGTGCTTCTTGCTCTAAAGCAGAGTGTGTTTCATGGATGAGAACTGTGCTGTGTGTTTCCCTTCAGAAATGGAGTAAAATCCCAGGCTCCGTGTCTTCCTACAAACAAGACTTCGTTTCAGGTAAACTCACTCATGATTCAACTCAAACAAGGCTACATCGTTTACGTAGCTCACATGTTTCTTGCTCTAACTGAAAAGCATTGGATATTAGAGGAACTGTGGTTTGTATCAGTTTCCGAAGCAGAGTAGGACTAGAGATGGTCTGTATGTGTAGGAAACTCTGTTCTTTTTTTCTGAGCACACTCATGTTTCCTTCTCTATTATAGACTCTAGAAAGCACAGGCGTGCTTCTTGCTCTAAAGCAGACTGTGTCATGGATGAGAACTGTGCTGTGTGTTTCCCTTCAGAAATGGAGTTAAATCCCAGTCTCTGTGTCTTCCTAAAAGCCAGACTTCCTTTAATGTAAACTCAGTCACCTTTCAGTTCAAACAAAGATACATAGTTCTCATAGCTCACACGTTTCTCATTCTTAACTGTAAAGCATTGGATATTAGAGGACCTGTGGTTTGTAACAGTTTCCGAAGCAGAGTTGAACTAGCAATGGTCCGTATGTGTAGGAAACACCGTTCTTTTGTTCTAAGCACTCTCAACTTTCTGGCTCTATTAGAGACTCTAGAAAGCAAGAGCATGCTTCTTGCTCTGAAGCAGAATGTGCTTCATGGATTAGAACTGTGCTGTGTGTTTCCCTTCAGAAATGGAGTTAAATCCCAGGCTCTATGTCTTCCTACAACGAGATATCATTTCAGGTAATCGCAGTCACTTTTAGCTCAAACGAATATAAATCTCTCACGAAGTTCACACGTTTGTCGCTCTTAACTCTAAAGCATTGGATCTTAGATGACCTGTGGTTTGTATCAGTTTCCGAAGCAGAGTTAAACTAGCAATGGTCCGTATGTGTAGGAAACATCGTTCTTTTGTTCTAACCAACTCACGTTTCCTACTCTATTAGACACTCTAGAAAGCAAGAGCATGCTTCTTGCTCTAAAGCAGATTGTGCTTCATGGATTAGAATTGTGCTGTGTGTTTCCCTTCAGAAATGGAGTTAAATCCGAGTCTCTGTGTCTTCCATAAGCAAGACATCTTTTCAGGTAAACTCAGTCACTTTTCAGCTCAAAGTTCGCTACATCGTTCACGAAGCTCACACGTTTCTCGCACTTAACTGCAAAGCATTGCATGTAGAGGAACTGTGGTTTGTATCAGTTTCAGAAGAAGAGTTGACCTAGATATGGTCAGTATGTGTAGGAAACACCGTTATTTTGTTCTGACCACAGTCACGTTTCCTGCTGAATTAGAGAACCTTAGAAAGCAAGAGCGTGCTTCTTGCTCTAAATAAGAGTGTGTTTCATGGATGAGAGCTGTGCTGTGTGTTTCCCTTCAAAAATGGAGTAAAATTCCAGGCTCTGTGTCTTCCTACATGCAAGACATCATTTCAGGTTATTGGAGTCACTTTTCAGCTCAAATGAATATAAATCGTTTACGAAGCTCACACGTTTCTCGCTCTTAAATGAAAAGCATTGGATGTTGCATGACTTGTGGTTTGTATCAGTTTCAGAAGCAGAGTTGAACTAGCAATGGTCCGTACATGTAGGAAACACCGTTCTTTTGTTCTGAGCACACTTTCAAGTTTCTGGCTCTATAAGAGACTCTAGAAATCAAGAGCGTGCTTCTTGTTCTAAAGCAGAGTGTGTTTCATGGATTAGAACTGTGCTGTGTGTTTCCCTTCAGAATGGACTTAAATCCCAGGATCTGTGTCTTCATACAAGCAAGACATCTTTTCAGGTAAACTCAGTGACTTTTCAGCTCAAAGGAAGCTACATGGTTCACGAAGCTCACACGTTTCTTGTTCGTAACTGGAAAGCAGTTGATGTTAGAGGAACTGTGGTTTCTATCAGTTTCAGAAGAAGAGTTGAACTAGATATGGTCCATATGTGTTGGAAACACCGTTCTATTGTTCTGAGCACACTCATGTTTCCTGCTTTATTAGAGGCTCTAGAAAGCAAGAGCGTGCTTTTTGCTCTAAAGCAGAGTGTGTTTCATAGATGACAACTGTGCTGTGGGTTTCCCTTGAGAAACGGAGTTAAATCACAGGCTCTGTGTCTTCCTACAAGCAAGGCTTCTTTTCATGTAAACTCAGTAACTTTTCAGCTCAAACAAAACTACATCATTCACGTAACTCACACGTTTCTGACTCTTAACGGAAAAGCATTGGATATTAGAGGACCTGTGTTTTTTATCAGTTTCAGAAGCAGAGTTGAACCAGCAATGGTCTGTATGTGTAGGAAACACCGTTCTTTTGTTCTGAGCACACTCAAGTGTCTGGCTCTTTTAGAGACCCTAGAAAGCAAGAGCGTGCTTCTTGCTCTAAAGCAGAGTGTGTTTCATGGATGAGTACTGTGCTTTGTGTTTCCCTTCCAAAATGGAGTTAAATCCCAGGCTGTGTGTCTTCCTACAACTATATATCATTTCATGTAAACGCAGTCACTTTTAGTTCAAATGAATATAAATCTTTCACGAAGCTCACACGTTTGTCGCTCTTAACTCTAAAGCATTGGATGTTAGATGACCTGTGGTTTGTATCAGTTTCAGAATCAGAGTTGAACTAGCAATGTTCCATATATGTAGTAAACACCATTCTTTTGTTCTGAGCATACACACGTTTCTTGCTCTATTAGAGACTCTAGAAAGCAACAGCGTGCTTCTTGCTATAAGCAGAGTGTTTTTCATGGATGACAACTGTGCTGTGTGTTTCCCTTCAGAAATGGAGTTGAATCACAGGCTCTGTGTCTTCCTACCACCAAGACTTCGTTTCAGGTAAACTCACTCACTTTTCAGCTCAAACATAGCTACATTGTTTACGTTTCTCACACGTTTCTCGCTCTTAAATGAAAAGCATTGGATGTTAGAATAACTGTGGTTTGTATCAGTTTCAGAAGCAGAGTTGAACTGGATATGGTCTGTATGTGTAGGAAATCCGTCCTTTTGTTCTGAGCACACTCTCGTTTCCTGCTCTAATATAGAATCTAGAAAGCACGGGCATGCTTCTTGCTCTAAATTAGACTGTGTTTCATGGATGAGAACTGTGCTGTGTGTTTCCCTTCAGAAATGGAGTTAAATCCCAGGCTCTATGTCTTCCTAAAGCATGATTTCGTTTAAGGTAAACTCAGTCACCTTTCATCTCAAACAAAAGATACGTAGTTCTCGGAGCACACAGATCTCTCGGTCTTAAATGTAAAGCATTGGATATTAGATGACCGGTGTTTTGTATTAGTTTCAGAAGCAGAGTTGAACTAGCAATGGTCCGTATGTGTAGGAAACACCGTTCTTTTGTTCTGAGCACACTCAAGTGTCTGCTCTATTAGAGACCCAAGAAAGCAAGAGTGTGGTTCTTGCTCTAAAGCAGAGTGTGTTTCATGGATGAGAACTGTGCTTTGTGTTTCCCTTCCGAAATGGAGTTAAATCCCAGGCTCTGTGTCTTCCTACAACGAGATATCATTTCAGGTAAACGCAGTCACTTTTAGCTCAAACGGATATAAATCTCTCACAAAGTTCACACGTTTGTCGCTCTTAACTCTAAAGCATTGGATGTTAGATGACCTGTGGTTTGTATCAGTTTCAGAAGCAGATTGAACTAGCTATGGTCCGTATGTGTAGCAATCACCGTTCTTTTGTTCTGAGCACACTCAAGTTTCTGGCTCTAGTAGAGACTCTAGAAAGCAAGAGCGGGCATCTTGCTCTAAAACAGAGTGTGTTTCATGCATGAGAACTGTGATGTGTGTTTCCCTTCAGAGACGGAGTTAAATCCCAGGCTCTGTGTCTTCCTACAAGCAAGACATCTTTTCAGGTAAACTCAGTAACTTTTCAGCTCAAAGGAAGCGACATCGTTCACGAAGTTCACATGTTTCTCATTTGTAACTGGAAAGCATTGGATGTTAGAGGACCCTTGGATTGTATCAGTTTCAGAAGCAGAGTTTTACTAGATATGGAACATATGTGTAGGAAACACCATTCTGTTGTTCTGACCACACTCACTTTCCTGCTATATTAGAGACCCTAGAAATCAAGAGCGTGCTTCTTGCTCTAAAGCAGAGTGTGTTTCATGGATGAGAACCGTGCTGTGTGTTTCCCTTCAGAAATGGAGTTCAATCCTATGCTCTGTGTCTTCCTGCAACAAGACTTTGTTTCAGGTAAACTCACACACTTTTCAGCTCATACAAACTATATTGTTTACGTAGCTCACACGTTTCTCGCTCTTAACTGACAAGCATTGGATGTTAGATGACCTGTGGTTTGTATCAGTTTCAGAAGCAGAGTTGAACTAGCAATGGTCCATATGTGTAGGAAACACCATTCTTTTGTACTGAGCACACTAGTTTTTGGCTCTATTAGAGACTCTAGAAAGCAAGAGCATGCTTCTTGCTCTAAAGGAGAGTGTGTTTCATGAATGAGAACTGGGCTGTGTGTTTCCCTTCAGAAATGGAGTTAAATCCCAGGCTTTGTGTCTTCCTACAAGCTAGACATCTTTTCAGGTAAACTCAGTCAATTTTCACATCAAAGGAAGCGACATCATTCACGAAGCTCACACGATTCTCATTTGTAACTGAAAAGCATTGGATGTTAGAGGACCTGTGGTTTGTATCAGTTTCAGAAGCAGTGTTGAACTAGATATGGTCCGTATGTGTAGGAAACACCGTTCTTTTGTTCTGAGCACACTCACGTTTCCTGCTTTATTAGAGACTCTAGAAGGCTAGAGCATGCTTCTTGCTCTAAAGCAGAGTGTGTTTCATTGATGACAACGGTGCTGTATGTTTCCCTTCAGAAATGAAGTTAAATCCCAGGCCCTGTGTCTTCCTACCACAAGACATCTTTTCAGGTAAACTCACTCACGTTTCAGCTCAAACAAAGCTACATCATTTACGTTGCTCACACGTTTCTCGATCATATCTGGAAAGCATTGCATGTTAGAGGAATTGTGGTTTGTATCAGTTTCAGAAGAAGAGTTGAACTAGATATGGTCCGTATGTGTAGGAAACACTGTTCTTTTGTTCTGAGCACACTCACGTTTCCGGCTGTATTAGAGAATCTAGAAAGCAAAAGCGTGCTTATTGCTCTAAAGCAGAGTGTGTTTCATGGATGAGAACTGTGCTGTGTGTTTCCCTTCAGAAATGGAGTTAAATCCCAGGCTCTGTGTCTTCCTACAAGCAAGACATCTTTTCAGGTAAACTCAGTCACCTTGCAGCTCGAAGAAAGCTACATCATTCACAAATCTCACAAGTTTCTCGCTCTTAACTGAAAATCATTCGATGTTAGAGGACCTGTGGTTTGTATCAGTTTCAGAAGCAGAGTGGAACTAGATATGGTACGTATGTGTAGGAAATACCGTTCTTTTGTTATGAGCACACTCATGTTTCCTGCTTTTTAGAGGCTCTATAAAGCAAGAACGTGCTTCTTGCTCTAAAGTAGAGTGTGTTTCATGGATGACAACTGTGCTGTGGGTTTCTCTTCAGAAGTGGAGTTAAATCCCAGCCTCTGTGTCTTCCTACAAAAAGACATCATTTCAGGTAAACGCACTCACTTTTAGCACAAACAAAAATAAATCATACACAAAGCTCACACGTTTCTCGCTCTTAACTGAAAAGCATTGGATGTTAGAAGACCTGTGGTTTCTATCAGTTTCAGAAGCAGATTTGAACTAGATATGGTCTGTATGTGTAGGAAACACCGTTCTTTTGTTCTGAGCACACTCATGTCTCCTGCTTTATTAGAGACTCTAGAAAGGAAGAGCGTGTTTCTTGCTCTAAAGCTGAGTGTGTTTCATGGATGACAACTGTGCTGTGTGTTTCCCTTCAGAAATGGAGTTAAATACCAGGCTCTGTGTCTTCCTACAACTATATATCATTTCAGGTAAACACAGTCACTTTTAGCTCAAACGAATACAAATCTTTCACGACTCACACGTTTCTTGCTCTTAACTGAAAAGCATTGGATGTTAGATGAATTGTAGTTCATATCAGTTTCATAAGCAGAGTTGAACTACATATGGTCCGTATGGGTAGATAACACAGTTCTTTTTTTCTGCACATGCTCATGGTTCTTGCTGTATTGGAGACGCTTGAAAGAAGAGCTTGCTTCTTGCGTTAAAACAGAGTGTGTTTCATGGATGAGAACCCTGGTCTTAATTTCTCTTCAGAAACGGAGTTAAACCCCAGGATCTGTGTCTTCCTACAAGCAAGAGTTCATTTCTGGTAAACCAAGAGAATTTTGGGCTCAAATGATTTTACACAGTTCAAGAACCCAACGCGATTCTCACTATTTACAAAGGAGCATTTATGTAAGTGGAGCTGTGCTTTGTATCAGTTTCATAAGCAGAGTGGATTTACAAATGGTGCCTATGAGTGGGAAACACAGTTCTTTTTTTCAGGGCATGCTCATGGTTCTTGCTGAATTGGAGATGCTGGAAAGAAGAGCTTGGTTCTTGCCTTAAAACAGAGTGTGTTCCATGGATGACATCCCTGGTCTGAATTTCCCACAGAAACGGAGATAAAGCACAGGATCTGTGTCTTCCTACAAGCAAGAGTTCATTTCAGGTAAACCCAGGGTATTTTGGGCTCAAATGATTTTACACAGTTCAAGAACACAACGCGATTCTAGCTATTAACTAAACAGCATTTATGTAAGTGGAGCTGTGGTTTGTATCAATTTCATGAGCAGAGTTGAACTACATATAGTCCGTATGAGTAGGAAACACAGTTCTTTTTTGAGGACATGGTCATGGTTCTTGCTGTATTGGAGACGTTGGAAAGAAGAGCTTGCTTCTTGCCTTAAAACAGAGTGTGTTTCATGGATGAGAACACTGGCCTGAATTTACCTTCAGAAAAGGAGTTAAACCCCAGGACCTGTGTCTTCCTACAAGGAAGAGTTCATTTCTGGTAAACAAAGAGAATTTTAGGCTCAAGTGATTTTACACAATTCAGAAACCCATCGCGATTCTAACTATTAACTAAAGAGCATTTATATAATATAGGCTTGGTTTGTATCAGTTTCATAAGAAGAGTTGAACTATGTATGGTTTGTATGTAGGAAACACAGTTCTTTTTTCAGGGCATGCTCATGGAACTTGCTGCATTGGAGACGCTGGAAAGAAGAGATTATTTCATGCGTTTAAACAGAGTGGGTTCCATGGATGTGAACACTGGTCTGAATTTCCCATCAGAAATGGAGTTAAACCACAGGATCTGTGTCTTCCTACAAGCAAGAGTTCATTTCTGGTAAACCAAGTGAATTTTGGGCTCAAATGATTTTACACAGTTCAAGAACCCAACACAATTCTCACTATTTACTAAAGAGCATTTATGTGAGAGGAGCTGTGGTTTGTATCAGTTTCATAAGGAGAGTTGATTCACATATAGTCCGTATGAGAAGGACACACAGTTCTTTTATTCTGGGCATTCTCATTGTTCTTGCTGTATTGGAGAAGCTGTAAAGAAGAGCTTGTATCTTGTGTTAAAACAGAGTGTGTTCCATGGATGAGAACCCTGGTCTGAATTTACTTTCAGAAACGGAGTTAAAACACAGGATCTGTGTCTTCCTACAAGCAAGAGTTCATTTCTGGTAAACCAAGTGACTTTTGGGCTCAAGTGAATTTACACACTTCAAAAACCCATCCCGATTCTCACTATTAACTAAAGAGCATTCATGTAAGATGAGCTGTGGTTTCTACCAGTTTCATAGCCAGAGTTGAACTATGTATGGTCCGTATGACTAGGAAACACAGTTCTTTTTTTCTGGGCATGCTCCTTGTTATTGCAGTATTGGAGATGCTGGAAAGACGAGCTTGCTTCTTGCGTTAAAACAGAGTGTGTTTCATGGATGAGAACACTGGTCTTAATTTCCCTTCAGAAACGGAGTTAAACCACAGGATCTGTGTCTTCCCACAAGCAAGAGTTCATTTCTGGTAAACCAAGTCAATTTTGGGCTCAAATGATTTTACACAGTTCAAGAACCCAACGTGATTCTCACTATTTACTAAAGAGCATTTATGTAAGTGGAGCTGTGGTTTGTATCACTTTTATAAGCAGAGTGGATTTACATATGGTCCATATGAGTAGGAAGCACAGTTCTTTTTTTCAGGACATGCTCAAGGTACTTGCTGTATTGGAGACGCGTAAAAGTAGAGCATGCTTATTGCGTAAAAATTGAGTGGGTTCCATGGATGAGAACACTGGTCTTAATTTCCCTGCAGACAAGGAGTTAATCCACAGGATCTGTGTCTTCATACAAGCAAGAGTTCATTTCTGGTAAACAAAGAGAATTTGGGCTCAAGTGATTTTACACAATTCAGAAACCCATCGTGATTCTCACTATTAACTAAAGAGCATTTATGTAATAGGACTTGTGGTTTGTATCAGTTTCATAAGTAGAGCTGATTTACATATGGTCCATATGAATAGGAAACACAATTCTTTTTTTGAGGGCATGCTCATTGTTCTTGCTGTATTTGAGATGCTGGAATGAAGAGCTTGCTTCTTGCGTTAAAACAGAGTGTGTTCCATGGATGAGGACCCTGGTCTAAATTTACCTTCAAAAACAGAGTTAAACCACAGGATTTGTGTCTTCCTACGAGCAAGAGATCATTTCTGGTAAATGAAGTGAATTTTGGGCTCAAATGATTTTACACAGTTCAAAAACACTTCTCGATTCTTACTATTAACTAAAGAGCATTTATGTAAGTGGAGCTGTGGTTTGTATCAGTTTCATAAGCAAAGTTGAACTATGTATGGTCCGTATGACTAGGAAACACAGTTCATTTTTTCTGGGCATGCTCATGGTTATTGCTGTATTGGAGATGTTGGAAAGACGAGCTTGCTTCTTGCGTTAAAACAGAGTGTGTTTCATGGATGAGAACACTGGTCTTAATTTCCCATCTGACATGGAGTTAAACCACAGGATCTGTGTCTTCATACAAGCAAGAGTTCATTTCTGGTAAACCAAGTCAATTGTGGGCTCAAATGATTTAAACAGTTCAAGTGCCAACGCTATTCTCACTGTTAACTAAAGAGCATTTATGTAAGTGGAGCTGTGGTTTGTATCAGTTGCACATGCAGACTTGAATTACATATGGCCAGTATGAGTAGAAAACACAGTTCTTTTTTTCATGGCATGCTCGTGGTACTTGCTGTATTGGAGATGCTAGAAAGAAGAGCTTGCTTCTTGCGTTAAATCACATGTCTTATATGGATGAGAACACTGGTCTGAATTTCCCTTCAGAAACGGAGTTAAACCCCAGGTTCTGTGTCTTCCTACAAGCCAGAGTTCATTTCTGGTAAACAAAGAGAATTTGGGCTCAAATGATTTTACAAAGTTCAGAAACCCAACTAGATTCTCACTATTTACTGAAGAGCATTTAGGTAAGATGACCTCTGCTTTGTATCAGTTTCATAAGTAGAGTTGTTTTACATATGGTCCGTAAGTGTAGGAAACACAGTTCTTTTTTTCAGGGCATGCTAGTGG
Source organism: Onychomys arenicola (assembly GCA_949786405.1). Taxonomy (NCBI): domain Eukaryota; kingdom Metazoa; phylum Chordata; class Mammalia; order Rodentia; family Cricetidae; genus Onychomys; species Onychomys arenicola. The sequence goes on from CATKUM010000035.1 coordinate 649,485, forward strand.
GACTTGCTGTATTGGAGACGCTGGAAAGAAGAGCTTGCTTCTTGCGTTAAATCAGAGTGTGTTTCATGGAAGAGAACTCTGGTCTTAATTTCCCTTCAGAAACGGAGTTAAACCACAGGATGTGTGTCTTCCTATAAGCAAGAGTTCATTTCTGGTAAACCAAGTGAATTTTGGCTCAAATGATTTTACACAGTTCAAGAACCCAACGATATTCTCACTATTTACTAAAGAGCATTTATGTAAGTGGAGCTGTGGTTTGGATCAGTTTCATAAGCAGAGTGGATTTACATATGGTTCGTATGAGTAGGAAGCACAGTTCTTTCTTTCAGGACATGCTCATGGTACTTGCTCTAATGGAGACACGAAAAAGTAGAGCATGCTTCTTGCTTAAAAAGAGAGTGGGTTCCATGGATGAGAACACAGGTCTGAATTTCCCTTCAGACACAGAGTTAAACCACAGGGTCTGTGTCTTAATATAAGCAAGAGTTCATTTCCGGTAAACCAAGTCAATTTTGGGCTCAAATGATTTTATACAGTTCAAGACCCAACGCTATTCTCACTCTTAAGTTAAGAGCATTTATGTAAGTGGTGCTGTGCTTTGCATCAGTTGCATAGGCAGACTTGAATTACATATGGTCAGTATGAGTAGGAAACACAGTTCTTTTTTTCAGGGCATGCTCGTGGTACTTGCTGTATTGGAGACGCTAGAAAGAAGAGCTTGCTTCTTGCGTTAAATCACAGTGAGTTACATGGATGAGAGCACAGGTCTAAATTTCCCTTCAGAAACAGAGTTGAACCCCAGGTTCTGTGTCTTCCTACAAGCCAGAGATCCTTTCTGGTAAACAAAGAGAATTTTGGGCTCAAATGATTTTACACAGTTCAGAAAGCCAACTAGATTCTAACTATTTACTAAAGAGCATTTATGTAAGATGGGCTCTGGTTTGTATCAGTTTCATGAGCTGACTTGATTTATATATGGTCCGTATGAGGAGGAAACACAGTTCTTTTTTTCTGGGCATGCTCATGGTTCTTGCTGTATTGGAGACACTGGAAAGAAGAGCTTGCTTCTTGCGTAAAACAGAGTGTGTTTCATGGATGAGAACACTGGTCTGAATTTCCCTTCAGAAACGGAGTTAAACCCCAGGTTCTGTGTCTTCCTACAAGCAAGAATTCATTTCTGGAAAACCCAGTGAATTTTGGGCTCAAGTGATTTTACACAGTTCAAAAACCCATCGCGATTCTCACTATTAACTAAAGCGCATTTATGTATGTGGAGCTGTGGTTTGTATCAGGTTCATAACCAGAGTTGAACTATGTATGGTCCGTATGAGTAGGAAACAAAGTTCTTTTTTGCTGTTCATGCTCATGGTTATTGCTGTATTGGAGACGCTGGAAAGACGAGCTTGCTTCTTGCGTTAAAACAGAGTGGGTTCCATGGATGAGAACACTGGTCTGAATTTCCCTTCAGACGAGCAGTTATACCACAGGTTCCGTGTCTTCCTAAAAGCCAGGGTTCATTTCTGGTAAACAAAGAGAATTTTGGGCTCAAATGATTTTACACAGTTCAGAAACCCAAACTAGATTCTCACTAATTACTAAAAAGCATTTATGTAAGATGAGCTCTGGTTTGTATCAGTACATAAGCAGAGTTGATTTATATATGGTCCGTATGAGGAGGAAACACAGTTCTTTTTTTGAGGGCATGCTCATGGTTCTTGCTGTATTGGAGACGCTGGAAAGAAGAGCTTGCTTCTTGTGTTAAAACAGAGTGTGTTCCATGGATGAGAACCCTGGTCTGAATTTACCTTTAGAAACGGAGTTAAAACACAGGATCTGGGTCCTCCTACAAGCAGGAGTTCATTTCCGTTATACCAAGTGAAATTTTTGCTCAAATGATTTTACACTGTTCAAGAACCCATCGCGATTCTCACTATTAACTGAAAAGCCTTTATGTAAGATGCGCTGTGGTTTGTATCAGTTTCATAAGCAGAGTTGAACTACGTATGGTCCATATGAGTAGGACACACAGTTCTTTTTTTCTGGGCATGTTCATCGTTCTTGCTGTATTGGAGATGCTGGAAAGTAGAGCTTGCTTCTTGTGCTAAAACAGAGTGGGTGCCATGGATGAGAACACTGGTCTGAATTTCCCTTCAGAAACGGAGTTAAACCACAGGATCTGTGCCTTCCCACAAGCAAGAGTTCATTTCTGGTAAACCAAGTCAATTTTGGGATCAAACGATTTTACACAGTTCAAGACACAATGCTATTCTCACTATTAACTAAAGATCATTTATGTAAGTGGAGCTATCGTTTGTATCAGTTGCATATGCAGACTTGAGTTACATATGGTCCGTATGAGTAGGAAACACAGTTCTTTTTTTCAGGGCATGATCATGGAACTTGCTGTATTGTAGACGGTTGAAGGAAGAGCTTCATCTTGCGTTAAAACAGAGTGGTTTCCATGGATGTGAACACTGGTCTAAATTTCCCTTCAGAAACGGAGTTAAACCACAGGATCTGTGTCTTCCTACACCAAGAGTTCATTTCTGTTAAACCAAGTCAATTTTAGGCTCAAATGATTTTACACAGTTAAAGAACCAAAGGCAATTGTCACTATTAACTAAAGAGCATTTATGTAAGTGGAGCTGTGGTTTGTATCAGTTGCGTATGTAGACTTGAACTTCATATGGTCCGTATGATTAGGAAAAATAGTTCTTTTTTTCAGGCATGCTAGTGGTACTTGCTGTATTGGAGACGCTGGAAAGAAGAGGTTGCTTCTTGCGTTAAATCAGAGTGTGTTCCATGGATGAGAACCCTGGTCTGAATTTCCCCTCAGAAACGGAGTTAAACCACAGGATCTGTGTCTTCCTAAAAGCAAGAGATCATTTCTGGTAAACCAAGTGAATTTTGGGCTCAAATGATTTTACATAGTTCAAGAACCCAACACAATTCTAACTATTTACTAAAGAGCATTTACGTAAGAGGAGCTCTGGTTTGCAACAGTTTCATAAGCTGAGTTGATTTATATATGGTCCGTATGAGGAGGAAATACAGTTCTTTTTTTGAGGGCATGCTCATGGTTCTTGCTGTATTGGAGACGCTGGAAAGAAGAGCTTGCTTCTTGTGTTAAAACAGAGTATGTTCCATGGATGAGAACCCTGGTCTGAATTTACCTTTAGAAACGGAGTTAAACCACAGGATCTGGGTCCTCCTACATGCAGGAGTTCATTTCCGTTATACCAAGTGAAATTTTTGCTCAAATGATTTTACACTGATCAAGAACCCATCGCGATTCTCACTATTAACTGAAAAGCCTTTATGTAAGAGGCGCTGTGGTTTGTATCAGGTTCATAAGCAGAGTTGAACTACGTATGGTCCGTATGAGTAGGACACACAGTTCTTTTTTTCTGGGCATGTTCATCGTTCTTGCTGTATTGGAGATGCTGGAAAGTAGAGCTTGCTTCTTGTGCTAAAACAGAGTGGGTGCCATGGATGAGAACACTGGTCTGAATTTCCCTACAGAAACGGAGTTAAACCACAGGATCTGTGCCTTCCCACAAGCAAGAGTTCATTTCTGGTAAACCAAGTCAATTTTGGGATCAAACGATTTTACACAGTTCAAGACACAATGCTATTCTCACTATTAACTAAAGATCATTTATGTAAGTGGAGCTATCGTTTGTATCAGTTGCATATGCAGACTTGAATTACATATGGTCCGTATGAGTAGGAAACACAGTTCTTTTTTTCAGGGCATGATCATGGAACTTGCTGTATTGTAGACGGTTGAAGGAAGAGCTTCATCTTGCATTAAAACAGAGTGGTTTCCATGGATGTGAACACTGGTCTAAATTTCCCTTCAGAAACGGAGTTAAACCACAGGATCTGTGTCTTCCTACACCAAGAGTTCATTTCTGTTAAACCAAGTCAATTTTAGGCTCAAATGATTTTACACAGTTAAAGAACCAAAGGCAATTGTCACTATTAACTAAAGAGCATTTATGTAAGTGGAGCTGTGGTTTGTATCAGTTGCGTATGTAGACTTGAACTTCATATGGTCCGTATGATTAGGAAAAATAGTTCTTTTTTTCAGGCATGCTAGTGGTACTTGCTGTATTGGAGACGCTGGAAAGAAGAGGTTGCTTCTTGCGTTAAATCAGAGTGTGTTCCATGGATGAGAACCCTGATCTGAATTTCCCCTCAGAAACGGAGTTAAACCACAGGATCTGTGTCTTCCTAAAAGCAAGAGATCATTTCTGGTAAACCAAGTGAATTTTGGGCTCAAATGATTTTACATAGTTCAAGAACCCATCTCGATTCCCACTATTAACTAAAGAGCATTTATGTAAGTGGAGTTGTGGTTTGTATCAGTTTCATAAGCAGAGTGGATTTACATATGGTCCCTATGAGAAGGAAACACAGTTCTTTTTTCAGGGGATGCTCCTGGTACTTGCTGTATTGGAGACGCGGGAAATTAGTGCTTGCTTCTTTCGTAAAAACAGAGTGGGTTCCATGGATGAGAACACTGGTCTGAATTTCCCTTCAGACACGGAGTTAAACCACTGGATCTGTGTCTTCATACAAGCAAGAGTTCATTTCCGGTAAACTAAGTCAATTTTGGGCTCAAATGGTTTTATACAGTTCAAGACCCAACACTATTCTCACTGTTAAGTTAAGAGCATTTATGTAAGTGGAGCTGTGCTTTGTATCAGTTGCATAGGCAGACTTGAATTACATATGGTCAGTATGAGTAGGAAACACAGTTCTTTTTTCAGGGCATGCTCGTGTTACTTGCTGTATTGGAGACGCTAGAAAGAAGAGCTTGCTTCTTGTGTTAAATCACAGTGAGTTACATGGATGAGAACAGTGGTCTAAATTTCCCTTCAGAAACAGAGTTGAACCCCAGGTTCTGTGTCTTCCTACAAGCCAGAGATCATTTCTGGTAAACAAAGAGAATTTTGTGCTCAAATGATTTTACACAGTTCAGAAAGCCAACTAGATTCTAACTATTTACTAAAGAGCATTTATGTAAGATGAGCTCTGTTTGTATCAGTTTCATAAGCTGCCTTGATTTATATATGGTCCGTATGAGGAGGAAACACAGTTCTTTTTTTCTGGGCATGCTCATGGTTCTTGCTGTATTGGAGACGCTGGAAAGAAGAGCTTGCTTCTTGCATTAAAACAGAGAGTGTTCAATGGATGAGAACCCTGGTCTGAATTTACCTTCAGTAACGGAGTTAAACCACAGGATCTGTCTCTTCCTACAAACAAGAGTTCATTTCTGGTAAACCATATGAAATTTGGGCTCAAATGATTTTACACAGTTCAAGAACCCAACACAATTCTAACTATTTACTAAACAGCATTTATGTAAGAGGAGCTCTGGTTTGCAACAGTTTCATAAGCTGAGTTGATTTATATATGGTCCGTATGAGGAGGAAATACAGTTCTTTTTTTGAGGGCATGCTCATTGTTCTTGCTGTATTGGAGACGCTGGAAAGAAGTGCTTGCTTCTTGTCTTAAAACAGAGTATGTTCCATGGATGAGATCCCTGGTCTGAATTTACCTTTAGAAACGGAGTTAAACCACAGGATCTGGGTCCTCCTACAAGCAGGAGTTCATTTCTGTTATACCAAGTGAAATTTTTGCTCAAATGATTTTACACTGTTCAAGAACCCATCGCGATTCTCACTATTAACTGAAAAGCCTTTATGTAAGAGGCGCTGTGGTTTGTATCAGGTTCATAAGCAGAGTTGAACTACGTATGGTCCATATGAGTAGGACACACAGTTCTTTTTTTCTGGGCATGTTCATCGTTCTTGCTGTATTGGAGATGCTGGAAAGTAGAGCTTGCTTCTTGTGCTAAAACAGAGTGGGTGCCATGGATGAGAACACTGGTCTGAATTTCCCTTCAGAAACGGAGTTAAACCACAGGATCTGTGCCTTCCCACAAGCAAGAGTTCATTTCTGGTAAACCAAGTCAATTTTGGGATCAAACGATTTTACACAGTTCAAGACACAATGCTATTCTCACTATTAACTAAAGATCATTTATGTAAGTGGAGCTATCGTTTGTATCAGTTGCATATGCAGACTTGAATTACATATGGTCCGTATGAGTAGGAAACACAGTTCTTTTTTTCAGGGCATGATCATGGAACTTGCTGTATTGTAGACGGTTGAAGGAAGAGCTTGATCTTGCGTTAAAACAGAGTGGTTTCCATGGAAGTGAACACTGGTCTCAATTTCCCTTCAGAAACGGAGTTAAACCACAGGATCTGTGTCTTCCTACACCAAGAGTTCATTTCTGTTAAACCAACTCAATTTTAGGCTCAAATGATTTTACACAGTTAAAGAACCAAAGGCAATTGTCACTATTAACTAAAGAGCATTTATGTAAGTGGAGCTGTGGTTTGAATCAGTTGCGTATGCAGACTTGAACTTCATATGGTCCGTATGATTAGGAAAAATAGTTCTTTTTTTTCAGGCATGCTAGTGGTACTTGCTGTATTGGAGACGCTGGAAAGAAGGAGGTTGCTTCTTGCGTTAAAACAGAGAGTGTTCAATGGATGAGAACCCTGGTCTGAATTTCCCTTCAGAAATGGAGTTAAACCCCAGGATCTGTGTCTTCCTACAAGCAAGAGTTCATTTCTGGAAAACCCAGTGAATTTTGGGCTCAAGTGATTTTACACAGTTCAAAAACCCATCTCGATTCTCACTATTAACTAAAGAGCATTTATGTAAGTGGAGCTGTGGTTTGTATCAGGTTCATAACCAGAGTTGAACTATGTATGGTCCATATGAGTAGGAAACAAAGTTCTTTTTTTCTGTTCATGCTCATGGTTATTGCTGTATTGGAGACGCTGGAAAGATGAGCTTGCTTCTTGCGTTAAAACAGTGTGGGTTCCAGGGATGAGAACACCGGTCTGAATTTGCCTTCAGACAAGCAGTTATACCACAGGATCGGTGTCTTCCTACAAGCCAGGGATCATTTCTTGTAATCAAAGAGAATTTTGGACTCAAATGATTTTACACAGTTTAGAAACCCAATCTAGATTCTCACTATTTACTAAAAAGCATTTATGTTAGATGAGCTCTGGTTTGTATCAGTTTCATAAGCAGAGTGGATTTATATATGGTCCCTATGAGAAGGAAACACAGTTCTTTTTTCAGGGCATGCTCGTGGTTCTTGCTGTTTTGGAGACGCGGGAAAGTAGAGCTTGCTTCTTGCGTTAAAACAGAGTGGGTTCCATGGATGAGAACACTGTTCTGAATTTCCCTTCAGACATGGAGTTTAACCACAGGATTTGTGTCTTCATACAAGCAAGAGTTCATTTCTGGAAAACCCAGTGAATTTTGGGCTCAAGTGATTTTACACAGTTCAAAAACCCATCGCGATTCTCACTATTAACTAAAGAGCATTTATGTAAGAAGAGCTGTGGTTTGTATCAGTTTCATAAGGAGAGTTGAAATATGTCTGGTCCGTATGAGTAAGAAACACAGTTCTTTCTTTCTGGGCATTCTCGTGGTTATTGCTGTATTGGAGACGCTGGAAAGAAGAGCTTGCTTCTTGCCTGAAAACAGAGTGTGTGTCATGGATGAGAACACTGGTCTTAATATCCCTTCAGACACGGAGACAAACCACAGGATCCGTGTCTTCCTAAAAGCAAGAGTTCATTTCTGGTAAACCAAGTGAATTTTGGGCTCAAATGATTTTACACAGTTCAAGAACCCAACGCGATTCTCACTATTTACTAAACAGAATTTATGTAAGTGGAGCTGTGGTTTGTATCAGTTTCATAAGCAGAGTGGATTTACATATGGTCCCTATGAGAAGGAAACACAGTTCTTTTTTCAGGGGATGCTCCTGGTACTTGCTGTATGGGAGACACGGGAAAGTTGAGCTTGCTTCTTGCGTTAAAACAGAGTGGGTTCCATGGATGAGAACACTGGTCTGAATTTCCCTTCAGACACGGAGTTAAACCACAGGGTCTGTGTCTTAATATAAGCAAGAGTTCATTTCCGGTAAACCAAGTCAATTTTGGGCTCAAATGATTTTATACAGTTCAAGACCCAACGCTATTCTCACTGTTAAGTTAAGAGCATTTATGTAAGTGGAGCTGTGCTTTGTATCAGTTGCATAGGCAGACTTGAATTACATATGGTCAGTATGAGTAGGAAACACAGTTCTTTTTTTCCGGGCATGCTCGTGGTACTTGCTGTATTGGAGACGCTAGAAAGAAGAGCTTGCTTCTTGCGTTAAATCACAGTGAGTTACATGGATGAGAACAGTGGTCTAAATTTCCCTTCAGAAACAGAGTTGAACCCCAGCTTCTGTGTCTTCCTACAAGCCAGAGATCCTTTCTGGTAAACAAAGAGAATTTTGGGCTCAAATGATTTTACACAGTTCAGAAAGCCAACTAGATTCTAACTATTTACTAAAGAGCATTTATGTAAGATGGGCTCTGGTTTGTATAAGTTTCATGAGCTGACTTGATTTATATATGGTCCGTATGAGGAGGAAACACAGTTCTTTTTTTCTGGGCATGCTCATGGTTCTTGCTGTATTGGAGACACTGGAAAGAAGAGCTTGCTTCTTGCGTAAAACAGAGTGTGTTTCATGGATGAGAACACTGGTCGGAATTTCCCTTCAGAAACGGAGTTAAACCCCAGGTTCTGTGTCTTCCTACAAGCAAGAGTTCATTTCTGGAAAACCCAGTGAATTTTGGGCTCAAGTGATTTTACACAGTTCAAAAACCCATTGCGATTCTCACTATTAACTAAAGCGCATTTATGTATGTGGAGCTGTGGTTTGTATCAGGTTCATAACCAGAGTTGAACTATGTATGGTCCGTATGAGTAGGAAACAAAGTTCTTTTTTGCTGTTCATGCTCATGGTTATTGCTGTATTGGAGACGCTGGAAAGACGAGCTTGCTTCTTGCGTTAAAACAGCGTGGGTTCCATGGATGAGAACACTGGTCTGAATTTCCCTTCAGACAAGCAGTTATACCACAGGTTCCGTGTCTTCCTAAAAGCCAGGGTTCATTTCTGGTAAACAATGAGAATTTTGGGCTCAAATGATTTTACACAGCTCAGAAACCCAAACTAGATTCTCACTATTTACTAAAAAGCATTTATGTAAGATGAGCTCTGGTTTGTATCAGTACATAAGCAGAGTTGATTTATATATGGTCCTTATGAGGAGGAAACACAGTTTTTTTTTTTTTTGAGGGCATGCTCATGGTTCTTGCTGTATTGGAGACGCTGGAAAGAAGAGCTTGCTTCTTGCGTTAAAACAGAGAGTGTTCAATGGATGAGAACCCTGGTCTGAATTTACCTTCAGTAATGGAGTTAAACCACAGGATCTGTGTCTTCCTAAAAACAAGAGTTCATTTCTGGTAAACCATATGAAATTTGGGCTCAAATGATTTTACACAGTTCAAGAACCCAACACAATTCTAACTATTTACTAAAGAGCATTTACGTAAGTGGAGCTCTGGTTCGCAACAGTTTCATAAGCTGAGTTGATTTATATATGGTCCATATGAGGAGGAAATACAGTTCTTTTTTTGAGGGCATGCTCATTGTTCTTGCTGTATTGGAGACGCTGGAAAGAAGAGCTTGCTTCTTGTGTTAAAACAGAGTGTGTTCCATGGATGAGAACCCTGGTCTGAATTTACCTTTAGAAACGGAGTTAAACCACAGGATCTGGGTCCTCCTACAAGCAGGAGTTCATTTCCGTTATACCAAGTGAAATTTTTGCTCAAATGATTTTACACTGTTCAAGAACCCATCGCGATTCTCACTATTAACTGAAAAGCCTTTATGTAAGAGGCGCTGTGGTTTGTATCAGGTTCATAAGCAGAGTTGAACTACGTATGGTCCATATGAGTAGGACACACAGTTCTTTTTTTCTGGGCATGTTCATCGTTCTTGCTGTATTGGAGATGCTGGAAAGTAGAGCTTGCTTCTTGTGCTAAAACAGAGTGGGTGCCATGGATGAGAACACTGGTCTGAATTTCCCTTCAGAAACGGAGTTAAACCACAGGATCTGTGCCTTCCCACAAGCAAGAGTTCATTTCTGGTAAACCAAGTCAATTTTGGGATCAAACGATTTTACACAGTTCAAGACACAATGCTATTCTCACTATTAACTAAAGATCATTTATGTAAGTGGAGCTATCGTTTGTATCAGTTGCATATGCAGACTTGAATTACATATGGTCCGTATGAGTAGGAAACACAGTTCTTTTTTTCAGGGCATGATCATGGAACTTGCTGTATTGTAGACGGTTGAAGGAAGAGCTTGATCTTGCGTTAAAACAGAGTGGTTTCCATGGAAGTGAACACTGGTCTCAATTTCCCTTCAGAAACGGAGTTAAACCACAGGATCTGTGTCTTCCTACACCAAGAGTTCATTTCTGTTAAACCAACTCAATTTTAGGCTCAAATGATTTTACACAGTTAAAGAACCAAAGGCAATTGTCACTATTAACTAAAGAGCATTTATGTAAGTGGAGCTGTGGTTTGAATCAGTTGCGTATGCAGACTTGAACTTCATATGGTCCGTATGATTAGGAAAAATAGTTCTTTTTTTTCAGGCATGCTAGTGGTACTTGCTGTATTGGAGACGCTGGAAAGAAGGAGGTTGCTTCTTGCGTTAAAACAGAGAGTGTTCAATGGATGAGAACCCTGGTCTGAATTTCCCTTCAGAAATGGAGTTAAACCCCAGGATCTGTGTCTTCCTACAAGCAAGAGTTCATTTCTGGAAAACCCAGTGAATTTTGGGCTCAAGTGATTTTACACAGTTCAAAAACCCATCTCGATTCTCACTATTAACTAAAGAGCATTTATGTAAGTGGAGCTGTGGTTTGTATCAGGTTCATAACCAGAGTTGAACTATGTATGGTCCATATGAGTAGGAAACAAAGTTCTTTTTTTCTGTTCATGCTCATGGTTATTGCTGTATTGGAGACGCTGGAAAGATGAGCTTGCTTCTTGCGTTAAAACAGTGTGGGTTCCAGGGATGAGAACACCGGTCTGAATTTGCCTTCAGACAAGCAGTTATACCACAGGATCGGTGTCTTCCTACAAGCCAGGGATCATTTCTTGTAATCAAAGAGAATTTTGGACTCAAATGATTTTACACAGTTTAGAAACCCAATCTAGATTCTCACTATTTACTAAAAAGCATTTATGTTAGATGAGCTCTGGTTTGTATCAGTTTCATAAGCAGAGTGGATTTATATATGGTCCCTATGAGAAGGAAACACAGTTCTTTTTTCAGGGCATGCTCGTGGTTCTTGCTGTTTTGGAGACGCGGGAAAGTAGAGCTTGCTTCTTGCGTTAAAACAGAGTGGGTTCCATGGATGAGAACACTGTTCTGAATTTCCCTTCAGACATGGAGTTTAACCACAGGATTTGTGTCTTCATACAAGCAAGAGTTCATTTCTGGAAAACCCAGTGAATTTTGGGCTCAAGTGATTTTACACAGTTCAAAAACCCATCGCGATTCTCACTATTAACTAAAGAGCATTTATGTAAGAAGAGCTGTGGTTTGTATCAGTTTCATAAGGAGAGTTGAAATATGTCTGGTCCGTATGAGTAAGAAACACAGTTCTTTCTTTCTGGGCATTCTCGTGGTTATTGCTGTATTGGAGACGCTGGAAAGAAGAGCTTGCTTCTTGCCTGAAAACAGAGTGTGTGTCATGGATGAGAACACTGGTCTTAATATCCCTTCAGACACGGAGACAAACCACAGGATCCGTGTCTTCCTAAAAGCAAGAGTTCATTTCTGGTAAACCAAGTGAATTTTGGGCTCAAATGATTTTACACAGTTCAAGAACCCAACGCGATTCTCACTATTTACTAAACAGAATTTATGTAAGTGGAGCTGTGGTTTGTATCAGTTTCATAAGCAGAGTGGATTTACATATGGTCCCTATGAGAAGGAAACACAGTTCTTTTTTCAGGGGATGCTCCTGGTACTTGCTGTATGGGAGACACGGGAAAGTTGAGCTTGCTTCTTGCGTTAAAACAGAGTGGGTTCCATGGATGAGAACACTGGTCTGAATTTCCCTTCAGACACGGAGTTAAACCACAGGGTCTGTGTCTTAATATAAGCAAGAGTTCATTTCCGGTAAACCAAGTCAATTTTGGGCTCAAATGATTTTATACAGTTCAAGACCCAACGCTATTCTCACTGTTAAGTTAAGAGCATTTATGTAAGTGGAGCTGTGCTTTGTATCAGTTGCATAGGCAGACTTGAATTACATATGGTCAGTATGAGTAGGAAACACAGTTCTTTTTTTCCGGGCATGCTCGTGGTACTTGCTGTATTGGAGACGCTAGAAAGAAGAGCTTGCTTCTTGCGTTAAATCACAGTGAGTTACATGGATGAGAACAGTGGTCTAAATTTCCCTTCAGAAACAGAGTTGAACCCCAGCTTCTGTGTCTTCCTACAAGCCAGAGATCCTTTCTGGTAAACAAAGAGAATTTTGGGCTCAAATGATTTTACACAGTTCAGAAAGCCAACTAGATTCTAACTATTTACTAAAGAGCATTTATGTAAGATGGGCTCTGGTTTGTATAAGTTTCATGAGCTGACTTGATTTATATATGGTCCGTATGAGGAGGAAACACAGTTCTTTTTTTCTGGGCATGCTCATGGTTCTTGCTGTATTGGAGACACTGGAAAGAAGAGCTTGCTTCTTGCGTAAAACAGAGTGTGTTTCATGGATGAGAACACTGGTCGGAATTTCCCTTCAGAAACGGAGTTAAACCCCAGGTTCTGTGTCTTCCTACAAGCAAGAGTTCATTTCTGGAAAACCCAGTGAATTTTGGGCTCAAGTGATTTTACACAGTTCAAAAACCCATTGCGATTCTCACTATTAACTAAAGCGCATTTATGTATGTGGAGCTGTGGTTTGTATCAGGTTCATAACCAGAGTTGAACTATGTATGGTCCGTATGAGTAGGAAACAAAGTTCTTTTTTGCTGTTCATGCTCATGGTTATTGCTGTATTGGAGACGCTGGAAAGACGAGCTTGCTTCTTGCGTTAAAACAGCGTGGGTTCCATGGATGAGAACACTGGTCTGAATTTCCCTTCAGACAAGCAGTTATACCACAGGTTCCGTGTCTTCCTAAAAGCCAGGGTTCATTTCTGGTAAACAATGAGAATTTTGGGCTCAAATGATTTTACACAGCTCAGAAACCCAAACTAGATTCTCACTATTTACTAAAAAGCATTTATGTAAGATGAGCTCTGGTTTGTATCAGTACATAAGCAGAGTTGATTTATATATGGTCCTTATGAGGAGGAAACACAGTTTTTTTTTTTTTGAGGGCATGCTCATGGTTCTTGCTGTATTGGAGACGCTGGAAAGAAGAGCTTGCTTCTTGCGTTAAAACAGAGAGTGTTCAATGGATGAGAACCCTGGTCTGAATTTACCTTCAGTAATGGAGTTAAACCACAGGATCTGTGTCTTCCTAAAAACAAGAGTTCATTTCTGGTAAACCATATGAAATTTGGGCTCAAATGATTTTACACAGTTCAAGAACCCAACACAATTCTAACTATTTACTAAAGAGCATTTACGTAAGTGGAGCTCTGGTTCGCAACAGTTTCATAAGCTGAGTTGATTTATATATGGTCCATATGAGGAGGAAATACAGTTCTTTTTTTGAGGGCATGCTCATTGTTCTTGCTGTATTGGAGACGCTGGAAAGAAGAGCTTGCTTCTTGTGTTAAAACAGAGTGTGTTCCATGGATGAGAACCCTGGTCTGAATTTACCTTTAGAAACGGAGTTAAACCACAGGATCTGGGTCCTCCTACAAGCAGGAGTTCATTTCCGTTATACCAAGTGAAATTTTTGCTCAAATGATTTTACACTGTTCAAGAACCCATCGCGATTCTCACTATTAACTGAAAAGCCTTTATGTAAGAGGCGCTGTGGTTTGTATCAGGTTCATAAGCAGAGTTGAACTACGTATGGTCCGTATGAGTAGGACACACAGTTCTTTTTTTCTGGGCATGTTCATCGTTCTTGCTGTATTGGAGATGCTGGAAAGTAGAGCTTGCTTCTTGTGCTAAAACAGAGTGGGTGCCATGGATGAGAACACTGGTCTGAATTTCCCTTCAGAAACGGAGTTAAACCACAGGATCTGTGCCTTCCCACAAGCAAGAGTTCATTTCTGGTAAACCAAGTCAATTTTGGGATCAAACGATTTTACACAGTTCAAGACACAATGCTATTCTCACTATTAACTAAAGATCATTTATGTAAGTGGAGCTATCGTTTGTATCAGTTGCATATGCAGACTTGAATTACATATGGTCCGTATGAGTAGGAAACACAGTTCTTTTTTTCAGGGCATGATCATGGAACTTGCTGTATTGTAGACGGTTGAAGGAAGAGCTTGATCTTGCGTTAAAACAGAGTGGTTTCCATGGAAGTGAACACTGGTCTCAATTTCCCTTCAGAAACGGAGTTAAACCACAGGATCTGTGTCTTCCTACACCAAGAGTTCGTTTCTGTTAAACCAACTCAATTTTAGGCTCAAATGATTTTACACAGTTCAAGACCCCAACACAATTCTCACTATTTACTAAAGAGGATTGATATAAGAGGAGCTCTGGTTTGTATCAGTTTCATAATCTGAGTTGATTTAAATATAGTCCGTATGAGCAGGAAACACAGTTCTTTTTTTGATGGCATGCTCATGGTTCTTACTGTATTGGAGAAGCTGGAAAGAAGAGCTTGGTTCCTGCCTTAAAACAGAGAGTGTTCCATGGATGAGATCCCTGGTCTGAATTTCCCACAGAAACGGAGTTAAACCACAGGGTCTGTGTCTTCCTAAAAGCAAGAGTTTATTTCTGGTAAACCAAGTGAATTTTGCGCTCAAATGATTTTACACAGTTCAAGAACCAAACGCGATTCTCACTACTTACTAAAGAGCATTTATGTAATTGGAGCTGTGGTTTGTATCAGTTGCATAGGCAGACTTGAATTACATATGGTCAGTATGAGTAGGAAACAGTTCTTTTTTTCAGGGCATGCTCGTGGTACTTGCTGTATTGGAGACGCTAGAAAGAATAGCATGCTTCTTGCGTTAAATCACAGTGAGTTACATGGATGAGAACAGTGGTCTAAATTTCCCTTCTGAAACAGAGTTGAACCCCAGGTTCTGTGTCTTCCTACAAGCCAGAGATCATTTCTGGTAAACAAAGAGAATTTTGGGCTCAAATGATTTTACACAGTTCAGAAAGCCAATTAGATTCTAACTATTTACTAAAGAGCATTTATGTAAGATGGGCTCTGTTTGTATCAGTTTCATAAGATGACTTGATTTATATATGGTCCATATGAGGAGGAAACACAGTTCTTTTTTTCTGGGCATGCACATGGTTCTTGCTGTATTGGAGACGCTGGAAAGAAGAGCTTGCTTCTTGTGTAAAACAGAGTGTGTTTCATGGATGAGAACACTGGTCTGAATTTCCCTTCAGAAACGGAGTTAAACCCCAGGATCTGTGTCTTCCTACAAGCAAGAGTTCATTTCTGGAAAACCCAGTGAATTTTGGGCTCAAAATATATTACACAGTTCAAGAACCCAACGCGATTCTCACTGCTTACTAAAGAGAATTTATGTAATTGGAGCTGTGGGTTGTTTCAGTTTCATAATCAGAGTGGATTTACATATGGTCCCTATTAGTAGGAAGGACAGTTCTTTTTTTCTGGGCATGCTCTTGGTTCTGGCTGTATAGGAGACGCTTGAAAGAAGAGCATGCTTCTTGCCTGAAAACAGAGTGTATTTCATGGATGAGAACACTGGTCTTAATATCCCTTCAGAAATGGAGTCAAACCACAGGATCTGTGTCTTCCTAAAAGCAAGAGTTCATTTCTAGAAAACCATGTGAATTTTTTTTCTCAAATGATTTTATACAGTTCAAGAACCCAACGTGATTCTCACTATTTACTAAAGAGCATTTATGTAAGTGGATCTGTGGTTTGTATCAGTTTCATAAGCAGAGTGGATTTACATATGGTCCCTATGAGAAGGAAACACAGTTCTTTTTATGAGGGCATGCTCATGGTTCTAGCTGTATTTGAGACGCTGGAAAGAAGAGCTTGCTTCTTCCATTACAACAGGGTGTGTTCCATGGATGAGATCCCTGGTCTGAATTTCCCACAGAAACGGAGTTAAACCACAGGATCTGTGTCTTCAAACAAGCAAGAGTTGACTTCTGGTAAACCAAGTGAATTTTGTGTTCAAATGATTTTACAAAGTTCAAGACCCAACATTATTCTCACTGTTAACTAAAGAGCATTTATGTAAGAGGAGCTGTGGTTTGTATCAGTTTCATAAGCAGAGTGGATTTACATATGATCCCTATGAGAAGGAAACACAGTTCTGTATTTGAGGGCATGCTCATGGTTCTTGTTGTATAGGAGACGCTTGAAAGAAGAGCTTGCTTCTTGCTTGAAAACAGAGTGTGTTTCATGGATGAGAACACTGGTCTTAATTTCCATTCAGAAATGGAGTTAAACCACAGGATCTTTGTCTTCCTAAAAGCAAGACTTGATTTCTGGTAAACCAAGTGAATTTTGCTCTCAAAAGATTTACACAGTTCAAGAACCCAACGCGATTCTCACTACTTACTAAAGAGAATTTATGTAATTGGAGCTGTGGGTTGTATCACTTTCATTATCAGAGTGGATTTACATATGGTCCCTATTAGTAGGAGGAAAGTTCTTTTTTTCTGGGCATGCTCATGGTTCTTGCTGTATAGGAGACGCTTGTAAGAAGAGCTTGCTTCTTGCCTGAAAACAGAGTGTGTTTCATGGATGAGAACACTGGTATTAATATCCCTTCAGAAATGGAGTCAAACCACAGGATCTGTGTCTTCCTAAAAGCAAGAGTTCATTTCTGGAAAACGATGTGAATTTTTTTTCTCAAATGATTTTATACAGTTCAAGAACCCAATGTGATTCTCACTATTTACTAAAGAGCATTTATGTAAGTGGATCTGTGGTTTGTATCAGTTTCATAAGCAGAGTGGATTTACATATGGTCCCTATGAGAAGGAAACACAGTTCTTTTTATGAGGGCATGCTCATGGTTCTTGCTGTATTGGAGCCGCCGGAAAGAAGAGCTTGGTTCTTGCCTTAAAACAGAGTGTGTTCCATGTATGAGATCCCAGGTCTGAATTTCCTACAGAAATGGAGTTAAACCACAGGATCTGTGTATTCCTACAAGCAAGAGTTCATTTCTGTTAAACCCAGTGAATTTTGGGCTCAAATGATTTTACACAGTTCAAGAACCCAATGCGATTCTCACTATTAACTAAAGAGCCCATATGAAAGTGGAGCTGTGGTTTCTATCAGTTTCATAAGCAGAGATGAACTACGTATGGTCTGTATGAGTAGGAAGCACAGTTCTTTTTTTCAGGGCATGCTCATGGTACTTGCTGTATTGGAGATGCGGGGAAGTAGAGCTTGCTTCTTGCGTTAAAACAGTGTGGGTTTCATGGATGAGAACACTGGTCTGAATTTCCCTTCAGAAACGGAGTTAAACCCCAGGAATTGTGTCTAACTACAAGCCAGAGTTCATTTCTGGAAAACCCATTGAATTTTGGGCTCAAGTGATTTTACACATTTCAGAAAACCAAAACAGATTCTCACTATTTACTAAAGAGCATTTATGTATGAGGAGCTCTTGTTTGTATCAGTTTCATAAGCTGAGTGGATTTACATATGGTCCATATGAGCAGGAAACACAGTTCTTTTTTTGAGGGCATGCTCATGGTTCTTGCTGTATTGGAGACGCGGGAAAGTAGAGCTTGCTTCTTGCGTTAAAACAGAGTAGGTTCCATGATGAGAACACTGGTCTGAATTTCCTTTCAGACACGGAGTTAAACCAAAGGATCTGTGTCTTCATACAAGCAAGAGTTCATTTCTGGTAAACCAAGTCAATTTTGGGCTCAAATGATTTTCCACAGTTCAGAAACCCAACTAGATTCTCACTATTTACTAAAGAGCATTTATGTAAGATGAGCTCTGGTTTGTATCAGTTTCATAAGCTGAGTTGATCTATGTATGGTCCGTATGAGGAGGAAACACAGTTCTTTTTTTCTGGGCTTGCTCATGGTTCTTTCTGTATTGGAGACGCTGGATAGAATATCTTGCTTCTTGTGTAAAACCAGAGTGTGTTTCATTGATGAGAACACTGGTCTGAATTTCCCTTCAGAAACGGAGTTAAACCCCAGGATGTGTGTATTCCTACAAGCAAGAGTTCATTTCTGGAAAACCCACTGATTTTTGGGCTCAAGTGATTTTACACAGATCAAAAACCCATCGCGAATCTCACTATTACCTAAAGAGCATTTATATAAGAAGAGCTGTAGTTTGTATCAGTTTCATAACCAGAGTTGAACTATGTATGGTCCATATGAGTATGAAACAAAGTTCTTTTTTTCTGGGCATGATAATGGTTATTGCTGTATTGGAGACGCTGGAAAGACAAGCTTGCTTCTTGCGTTAAAACAGAGTGTGTTTCATGGATGAGAACACTGTTCTGAATTTCCCTTCAGAAAAGGAGTTAAACCCTAGGTTCTGTGTCTTCCTACAAGCCAGAGTTCATTTCTGGTAAACAAAGAGAATTTTGGGCTCAAATGATTTTACCCAGTTCAGAAACCCAAAATAGATTCTCACTATTTACTAAAGAGCATTTATGTAAGAGGATCTCTGCTTTGTATCAGTTTCATAAGCAGAGTTGATTTATGTTTGGTCCATATGAGGAGGAAACAAAGTTCTTTTTTTGAGGGCATGCTCATGGTTCTTGCTGTATTGGAGACGCTGGAAAGAAGAGCTTGCTTCTTGCGTTAAATCAGAGTGTGTTTCATGGATGAGAACACTGGTCTGAATTTCCCTTCAGAAACGGAGTTAAACCACAGCATCTGTGTCTTCCTACAAGCAAGAGTTCATTTTGGGGAAACCAAGTGAATTTTGGGCTCAAAAGATTTTACACAATTCAAGACCCAACACTATTCTCACTGTTAACTAAAGATCATTTATGTAAGTGGAGATGTGGTTTGTACCAGTTGCATATGCAGACTTGAATTACATATGGTCAGTATGAGTAGGAAGCACAGTTCTTTTTTCAGGGCATGCTCGTGGTACTTGCAGTATTGAAGATGCTAGAAAGAAGAGCTTGCTTCTTGCGTTAAATCACAGTGTGTTCCATGGATGAGAAACCTGGTATGAATTTACCTTCAGAAACGGAGTTAAACCACAAGATCTGTGTCTTCCTACAAGCAAGAGTTCATTTCTGGTAAACCAAGTGAATTTTGGGCTCAAATGATTTTACACAGTTCAAGAACCCACCGCAATTCTCACTATTAACTAAAGAACATTTATGTAATTGGAGCTGTGGTTTGTATCATTTTCATAATCAGAGTTGAACTGCATATGATCTGTATGAGTCGGAAACACAGTTCTTTTTTTCTGGGCATTCTCATGGTTCTTTCTGTATTGGAGACGCTGGAAAGAAGACCTTGCTTCTTGCGTTAAAACAGAGTGTGTTTCATGGATTAGAACACTGGTCTGAATTTCCCTTCAGAAACGGTGTTAAACCCCAGGATCTGGGTCTTCGTACAGCAAGAGTTCATTTCTGGTAAACCCAGTGAATTTTGGCCTCAAGTGATTTTACACAGTTCAAAAACCCATCGCGATTCTCACTATTAACTAAAGAGCATTTATGTAAGAGGAGCTCTGCTTTGTATCAGTTTCATAAGCAGAGTTGATTTATGTTTGGTCCATATGAGGAGGAAACAAAGTTCTTTTTTTGAGGGCATGCTCATGGTTCTTGCTGTATTGGAGACGCTGGAAAGAAGAGCTTGCTTCTTGCGTTAAATCAGAGTGTGTTTCATGGATGAGAACACTGGTCTGAATTTCCCTTCAGAAACGGAGTTAAACCACAGCATCTGTGTCTTCCTACAAGCAAGAGTTCATTTCGGGAAAACCAAGTGAATTTTGGGCTCAAAAGATTTTACACAATTCAAGACCCAACACTATTCTCACTGTTAACTAAAGATCATTTATGTAAGTGGAGATGTGGTTTGTACCAGTTGCATATGCAGACTTGAATTACATATGGTCAGTATGAGTAGGAAGCACAGTACTTTTTTCACGGCATGCTCGTGGTACTTGCAGTATTGAAGATGCTAGAAAGAAGAGCTTGCTTCTTGCGGTAAATCACAGTGTGTTCCATGGATGAGAAACCTGGTATGAATTTACCTTCAGAAACGGAGTTAAACCACAAGATCTGTGTCTTCCTACAAGCAAGAGTTTATTTCTGGTAAACCAAGTGAATTTTGGGCTCAAATGATTTTACACAGTTCAAGAACCCACCGCAATTCTCACTATTAACTAAAGAGCATTTATGTAAGTGGAGCTGTGGTTTGTATCATTTTCATAATCAGAGTTGAACTGCATATGATCTGTATGAGTAGGAAACACAGTTCTTTTTTTCTGGGCATTCTCATGGTTCTTTCTGTATTGGAGACGCTGGAAAGAAGACCTTGCTTCTTGCGTTAAAACAGAGTGTGTTTCATGGATTAGAACACTGGTCTGAATTTCCCTTCAGAAACGGTGTTAAACCCCAGTATCTGGGTCTTCGTACAGCAAGAGTTCATTTCTGGTAAACCCAGTGAATTTTGGCCTCAAGTGATTTTACACAGTTCAAAAACCCATCGCGATTCTCACTATTAACTAAAGAGCATTTATGTAAGAGGCGCTGTGGTTTGTATCAGTTTCATAAGCAGAGATGAACTACGTATGGTCCGTATGAGTAGGAAGAACAGTTCTTTTTTTCAGGGCATGCTCATGGTACTTGCTGTATTGGAGACGTGGGAAAGTAGAGCTTGCTTCTTGCATTAAAACAGAGTGGGTTCCATGGATGAGAACACTGGTCTGAATTTCCCTTCAGAAACGGAGTTAAACCCCAGGTTCTGTGTCTTCCTACAAGCCAGAGTTCATTTCTGGTAAACAAATTGAATTTTGGGCTCAAGCGATTTTTCACAGTTCAGAAACCCAACTAGATTCTCACTATTTACTAAAGAGCATTTATATAAGATGAGCTCTTGTTTCTATCAGTTTCATAAGCAGAGATGATTTACATATGGTTCATATGAGAAGGACACACAGTTCTTTTTTTCTGGGCATTATCATGGTTCTTGCTGTATTGGAGACCCTGCATAGAAGAACTTGCTTCTTGCGTTAAAACAGAGTGTGTTTCAGGGTTGAGAACTCTGATCTGAATTTCCCTTCAGAAACCGAGTTATACGCCAGGATACTTGTCTTTCTACAAACAAGAGTTCATTTCTGGTAATCCCAACTAATTATGGGCTCAAATGATTTTTCCCAGATCACGAACCCAACGCGATTCTCACTATTAACTAAAGATCATTTATGTAAGAGGAGCTGTGGTATTTAATAGTTTCATAAGCAGAGTTGAACTACACATGGTCCGTAGGAGTAGGAAACACAGTTCTGTTTTTCAGGGCATGAATATGGTTCTTGAAGTATTGGACACGCTGGTAAGAAGATCTTGCTTCTTGCAATAAAACAGAGTGGGTTCCATGGATGAGAACACTGGCCTGAATTTCCCTTCAGAAACGGACTTAAACCCCAGGTTCTGTGTCTTCCTACAAGCCAGAGTTCATTTCTGGGAAACAAAGAGAATTTGGACCTCAAATGATTTTTCACAGTTCAGAAACCCAACCAGATTCTCACTTTTTACTAAAGAGCACTTATGTAAGATAAGCTCTGGTTTGTATCAGTTTCATAAGTAGAGTTGATTTACATATGGTCCGTATGAGTAGGAAACACAGTTCTTTTTTTCAGGGCATGATCATGGAACTTGCTGTATTGGAGATGCTGGAAAGAAGAGCTTGCTTCTTGCGTTAAAACAGAGTGTGTTCCATGGATGAGAATCCTGGTCTGAATTTACCTTCAGAAACGGAGTTAAACTCCATGTTCTGTGTCTTCCTACAAGCCAGAGTTCATTTCTGGTAAACAAATGAATTTTGGGCTCAAATGATTTTACACAGTTCAGAAACCCAACTAGATTCTCACTATTTACTGAAGAGCATTTATGTAAGATGAGCTCTGGTTTGTATCAGTTTCATAAGCAGAGATGATTCACATATGGTTCATATGAGAAGGACACAGTTCTTTTTTTCTGGGCATTATCATGGTTCTTGCTGTATTGGGGACACTGCATAGAAGAACTTGCTTCTTGCGTTAAAACAGAGTGTGTTACAGGGATGAGAACTCTGGTCTGAATTTTCCTTCAGAAACGGAGTTATACCCCAGGATCCCTGTCTTTCTACAAACAAGATTTCATTTCTGGTAATCCCAACTAATTTTGGGCTCAAATGATTTTTCCCAGTTCTGGAACCCAACGCGATTCTCACTATTACCTAAAGAACATTTATGTAAGAGGACCTGTGGTATGTATCAGTTTCATAAGCAGAGTTGAAATACATATGGTCCGTAGGAGTAGGAAACACAGTTCTTTTTTTCAGGGCATGAATATGGTTCTTGCTCTATTGGAAACACTGGAAAGAAGATCTTGCTTCTTAGGTTAAAAAAGAGTGTGGTCCATGGATGAGAACACTGGTCTGAATTTCCCTTCAGAAACGGAGTTAAACCAAAGGATCTGTGTCTTCCTACAAGCAAGAGATCATTTCTGGTAAACCAAGACAATTTTGGGATCAAATGATTTTACACCATTCAAGACCTAACGCTATTCTCACTATTAACTAAAGGTCATTTATGTAAGTGGAGCTGTGGTTTGTATCAGTTGCATATGCAGACTTGAATTACATATGGTCCTTATGAGTAGGAAACACACTTCTTTTTTTCAGGGCATGTTCATGGTACTTGCTGTATTTGAGACGCTGGAAAGAAGAGCTTGCTTCTTCCATTAAAACAGGGTGTGTTCCATGGATGAGATCCCTGGTCTGAATTTCCCACAGAAACGGAGTTAAAGCACAGGATCTGTGTCTTCATACAAGCAAGAGTTCATTTCTGGTAAACCAAGGCAATTTTGTGCTCAAATAATTTTACACAGTTCAAGACCCAACACTATTCTAACTATTAACTAAAGAGCTTTTATGTAGGTGGAGCTGTGGTTTGTATCAGTTTCATAAGCTGAGTTGATTTACATATGGTCCATATGAGGAGGAAACACAGTTCATTTTTTCTGGGTATGCTCATGGTTCTTGCTGTATAGGAGACGCTTGAAAGAAGAGCTTGACTCTTGCTTGAAAACAGAGTGTGTTTCAAATATGAGAACACTGGTCTTAATTTCCCTTCAGAAACGGAGTTAAACCACAGGATCTGTGTCTTCCTAAAAGCAAGAGTTCATTTCTAGTAAACCAAGTGAATTTTGCGCTCAAATGATTTTACACAGTTCAAGAACCCAACGCGATTCTCACTACTTACTCAAGAGCATTTATGTAATTGGAGCTGTGGTTTGTATCAGTTGCATATGCAGACTTGAATTACATATAGTCAGTATGAGTAGGAAATACAGTTCTTTTTACAGGGCATGCTCGTGGTACTTGCTGTTTTGGAGAAGCTAGAACGAAGAGCTTGCTTCTTGCGTTAAATCACTGTGTCTTACATGGATGAGATCCCTGGTCTGAATTTCCCACAGAAACGGAGTTAAACCACAGGATCTGTGTCTTCAAATAGCAAGAGTTCACTTCTGGTAAACAAAGAGAATTTTGTGTTCAAATGATTTTACAAAGTTCAAGACCCAACACTATTCTCACTGTTAACTAAAGAGCATTTATGTAAGAGGAGCTGTAGTTTGTATCAGTTTCATAAGCAGAGTGTATTTACATATGACCCCTATGAGAAGCTAACACAGTTCTCCTTTTGAGCGTATGCTCATGGTTCTTGTTGTATAGGAGACGCTTGAAAGAAGAGCTTGCCTCTTGCTTGAAAACAGAGTGTGTTTCATGGATGAGAACACTGGTCTGAATATCCCTTCAGAAACGGAGTCAAACCACAGGATCCGTGTCTTCCAACAAGCAAGAGTTCATTTCTGGTAAACCCAGTGAATTTTGGGCTCAAGTGATTTTACACAGTTCAAGAACCCAACGTGATTCTCACTATTTACTAAAGAGCATTTATGTAAGAAGAGCTGTAGTTTGTATCAGTTTCATAACCAGAGTTGAACTATGTATGGTCCCTATGAGAAGGAAACACAGTTCTTTTTTTCTGGGCATGCTCATTGTTATTGCTGTATTGGAGACGCTGGAAAGACAAGCTTGCTCATTGCGTTAAAACAGAGTGTGTTTCATGGATGAGAACACTGGTATTAATTTCCATTCAGAAACAGAGTTGCACAACAGGATCTGTGTCATCCTACAAGGAAGAGTTCATTTAGGGTAAACCAAGTGAATTTTGGGCTCAAATGATTTTACACAGTTCAAGAACCCAACCTGATTCTCACTATTTACTAAAGAGCTTTTATGTAAGTGGAGCTGTGGTTTGTATCAGTTTCATAAGAAGAGTGGATTTACATATGGTCCGTATGAGTAGGAAACACAGTTCTTTTTTTGAGGGCATGCTCATGGTTCTTGCTTTATTGGAGACGCTGGAAAGAAGAGTTGGTTCTTGCCTTAAAACAGAGTGTGTTCCATGGATGAGATCCCTGGTCGGAATTTCCCACAGAAACGGAGTTAAACCACAGGATCTGTGTCTTCCTACAATCAAGACTTCATTTCTGGTAAACCCAGTGAATTTTGGGCTCAAATGATTTTCCACAGTTCAGTAACACAACTATATTGTCTCTATTTACTAAAGAGCATTTATGTAAGAGGAGCTGTGGTTTGTATCAGTTTCATAACCAGAGTTGAACTAAGTATGGTACGTATGAGTAGGAAATACAGTTCATTTTTCTGGGCATGCTCATGGTTATTGCTTTATTCGAAACGCTGGAAAGAAGAGCTTGCTTCTTGCCTGAAAACAGAGTGTGTTTCTTGGATGAGGACACTGGTCTTAATATCCCTTCAGAAACGGATACAAACCACAGGATCTGTGTCTTCCTAAAAGCAAGAATTCATTACTGGTAAACCAAGTCAATTTTGGGCTCAAATGATTTTATACAGTTCAAGACCCAACGCTATTCTCACTGTTTACTAAAGAGCATTTATGTAAGTGGAGCTGTGGTCTGTATCAGTTGCATATGCAGACTTGTATTACATATGGTCAGTATGAGTAGGAAACACAGTTCTTTTTTTCAGGGCATGCTCGTGGTACTTGCTGTATTGGAGACCCTGGAAAGAAGAGCTTGCTTCTCGCGTTAAATCACAGTGAGTTACATGGAGGAGAACACTGGACTGAATTTCTCTTCAGAAATGGAGTTAAAACCCATGTTCTGTGTCTTCCTACAAGCCAGAGATCATTTCTGGTAAAGAAAGAGAATTTTGGGCTCAAATGATTTTACACAGTTCAGAAACCCAACTAGATTCTCACTATTTACTAAAGAGCATTTATGTAAGATGAGCTCTGGTTTGTATCAGTTTCATAAGCTGAGTTTATTTTTATATGGTCCGTATGAGGAGGAAACCCAGATCTTATTTTCTGGGCATGCTCATGGTTCTTGCTGTATTGGAGACGCTAAAAAGAAGAGCTTGCTTCTTGCGTTAAATCACAGTGAGTTACATGGATGAGAACACTGGACTAAATTTCCCTTCAGAAACAGAGTTGAACCCCAGGTTCTGTGTCTTCCTACAAGCCAGAGATCCTTTCTGGTAAACAAAGAGAATTTTGGGGACAAATGATTTTACACTGTTCAGAAAGCCAACTAGATTCTAACTATTTACTAAAGAGCATTTATGTAAGATGGGCTCTGGTTTCTATCAGTTTCATAAGCTGAGTTGATTTATATATGGTCCGTATGAGGAGGAAACACAGTTCTTTTTTTCTGGGCATGCTCATGGTTCTTTCTGTATTGGAGTTGCTGGAAAGAAGAGCTTGCTTCTTGCGTGAAATCACAGTGTGTTTCATGGATGAGAACACTGGTCTGAATTTCCCTTAAGAAACGGAGTTAAACCCCAGGATCTGTGTCTTCCTACAAGCAAGAGTTCATTTGTGGAAAACACAGTGAATTTTGGGCTCAAGTGATTTTACACAGTTCAAAAACCCATCGCGATTCTCACTATTAACTAAAGAGCATTTATGTAAGTGTAGCTGTGGTTTGTATCAGGTTCATAACCAGAGTTGAATTATGTATGGTCCGTATGAGTAGGAAACAAAGTTCTTTTTATCAGGGCATGCTCGTGGTACTTGCTGTATTGGAGACGCTAGAAAGAAGAGCTTGCTTCTTGCGTGAAATCACAGTGTGTTACATGGATGAGAACCCTGGTCTGAATTTCCCTTAAGAAACGGAGTTTAACCCCATGTTCTGTGTCTTCCTACAAGGCAGAGTTCATTTGTGGTAAACAAAGAGAATTTTGGGCTCAAATGATTTTACACAGTTCAGAAATCCAACTAGATTCTCACTTATTAGTAAAGAGCATTTACGTAAGATGAGCTCTGGTTTGTATCAGTTTCATAAGTAGAGTTAATTTACATATGGTCGGTATGAGTAGGAAACACAGTTCTTTTTTTCAGGGCATGCTCATGGAACTTGCTGTATTGGAGATGCTGGAAAGAAGAGCTTGCTTCTTGCGTTAAAACAGAGTGTGCTCCATGGATGAGAACCCAGGTCTGATTTACCTTCAGAAACGGAGTTAAACCACAGGATCTGTGTCTTCCTACAAGCCAGAGTTCATTTCTGGAAAACAAATTGAATTTTGGGCTCAAATGATTTTAAACAGTTCAAGACCCCAACACAATTCTCACTATTTACTAAAGAGCATTTATGTAAGAGGAGCTCTGGTTTGTATCAGTTTCATAAGCTGAGTTTATTTTTATATGGTCCGTATGAGGAGGAAACCCAGATCTTATTTTCTGGGCATGCTCATGGTTCTTGCTGTATTGGAGACGCTAAAAAGAAGAGCTTGCTTCTTGCGTTAAATCACAGTGAGTTACATGGATGAGAACACTGGACTAAATTTCCCTTCAGAAACAGAGTTGAACCCCAGGTTCTGTGTCTTCCTACAAGCCAGAGATCCTTTCTGGTAAACAAAGAGAATTTTGGGGACAAATGATTTTACACTGTTCAGAAAGCCAACTAGATTCTAACTATTTACTAAAGAGCATTTATGTAAGATGGGCTCTGGTTTCTATCAGTTTCATAAGCTGAGTTGATTTATATATGGTCCGTATGAGGAGGAAACACAGTTCTTTTTTTCTGGGCATGCTCATGGTTCTTTCTGTATTGGAGTTGCTGGAAAGAAGAGCTTGCTTCTTGCGTAAAACAGAGTGTGTTTCATGGATGAGAACACTGGTCTGAATTTCCCTTCAGAAACGGAGTTAAACCCCAGGATCTGTGTCTTCCTACAAGCAAGAGTTCATTTGTGGAAAACACAGTGAATTTTGGGCTCAAGTGATTTTACACAGTTCAAAAACCCATCGCGATTCTCACTTTTAACTAAAGAGCATTTATGTAAGTGTAGCTGTGGTTTGTATCAGGTTCATAACCAGAGTTGAATTATGTATGGTCCGTATGAGTAGGAAACAAAGTTCTTTTTATCAGGGCATGCTCGTGGTACTTGCTGTATTGGAGACGCTAGAAAGAAGAGCTTGCTTCTTGCGTGAAATCACAGTGTGTTACATGGATGAGAACCCTGGTCTGAATTTCCCTTAAGAAACGAAGTTTAACCCCATGTTCCGTGTCTTCCTACAAGGCAGAGTTCATTTGTGGTAAACAAAGAGAATTTTGGGCTCAAATGATTTTACACAGTTCAGAAATCCAACTAGATTCTCACTTATTAGTAAAGAGCATTTACGTAAGATGAGCTCTGGTTTGTATCAGTTTCATAAGTAGAGTTAATTTACATATGGTCGGTATGAGTAGGAAACACAGTTCTTTTTTTCAGGGCATGCTCATGGAACTTGCTGTATTGGAGATGCTGGAAAGAAGAGCTTGCTTCTTGCGTTAAAACAGAGTGTGCTCCATGGATGAGAACCCAGGTCTGATTTACCTTCAGAAACGGAGTTAAACCACAGGATCTGTGTCTTCCTACAAGCCAGAGTTCATTTCTGGAAAACAAATTGAATTTTGGGCTCAAATGATTTTAAACAGTTCAAGACCCCAACACAATTCTCACTATTTACTAAAGAGCATTTATGTAAGAGGAGCTCTGGTTTGCATCAGTTTCATAAGCTGAGTTGATTTATATATGGTCCGTATGAGGAGGAAACACAGTTCTTTTTTTCTGGGCATGCTCATCGTTCTTGCTGTATTGGAGATGCTGGAAAGTAGAGCTTGCTTCTTGTGCTTAAACAGACTGGGTGACAAGGATGAGATCACTGGTCTTAATTTACCTTTAGAAACGGAGTTTAACCACAGGGTCTGTGCCCTCCTACAAGCAGGTGTTCATTTCTTTTATACCAAGTGAAATTTTTGCTCAAAGTATTTTGCACTGTTCAAGAACCCATCTCGATTCTCACTATTAACTAAAAAGATTTTAAGTAAGAGGCGCTGTTGTTTGTATCAGTTGCATAAGAAGAGTTGGACTATGTATGGTCCATATGAGTAGGACTCACAGTTCTTTTTTTCTGGGCCTGTTCATGGTTCTTGCTGTATTGGAGATGCTGGAAAGTAGAGATTGCTTCTTGTGCTTAAACAGAGTGGGTGACAAGGATGAGATCACTGGTCTGAATTTCCCTTCAGAAACGGAGTTAAACCACAGGATCTGTGCCTTCCCACAAGCAAGAGTTCATTTCTGGTAAACCAAGTCTATTTTGGGATCAAATTATTTTACACAGTTCAAGACACAATGCTATTCTGACTATTAACTAAAGGTCATTTATGTAAGTGGAGCTGTCATTTGTATCAGTTGCATATGCAGACTTGAATTACATATGGTCCGTATGAGTAGGAAACTCAGTTCTTTTTTTCAGGGCATGATCATGGAACTTGCTGTATTGTAGACGGTTGAAAGAAGAGCTTGATCTTGCGTTAAAACAGAGTGGTTTCCATGGATGTGAACACTGGTCTGAATTTCCCTTCAGAAACGGAGTTAAACCACAGGATCTGTGTCTTCCTACAAGCAAGAGTTCATTTCTGTTAAACCAAGTCAATTTTAGGCTCAAATGATTTTACACAGTTAAAGAACCCAAGGCAATTGTCACTATTAACTAAAGAGCATTTATGTAAGTGGAGCTGTGGTTTGTATCAGTTGCGTATGCAGACTTGAACTTCATATGGTCCTTATGATTAGGAAAAACAGTTCTTTTTTTCAGGCATGCTAGTGGTACTTGCTGTATTGGAGACGCTGGAAAGAAGAGGTTGCTTCTTGCGTTAAATCAGAGTGTGTTCCATGGATGAGAACCCTGGTCTGAATTTCCCCTCAGAAACGGAGTTAATCCACAGGATCTGTGTCTTCCTACAAGCAAGAGTTCATTTCTGGTAAACCAAGTGAATTTGGGGCTCAAATGATTTTACATAGTTCAAGAACCCATCTCGATTCCCACTATTAACTAAAGAGCATTTATGTAAGTGGCACTGTGGTTTGTATCAGTCTCATAAGCAGAGTTAAACTGCATATGATCTGTATGAATAGGAAACACAGTTCTTTTTTTCTGGGCATTCTCATGGTTCTTTCTGTATTGGAGATGCTGGAAAGAAGAGCTTGCTTCTTGCGTAAAAACAGAGTGTGTTTCATGGATGAGAACACTGGTCTGAATATCCCTTCAGAAACAGAGTTAAACCCCAGGATCTGTGTCTTCCTACAAGCAAGAGTTCATTTCTGGAAAACCCAGTGAATATTGGTCTCAAGTGATTTTACACAGTTCAAGACCCAACACTATTCTCACTGTTAACTAAAGAGCATTTATGTAAGTTGAGCTGTGGTTTGTATTAGTTGAATATGCAGACTTGAATTACATATGGTCAGTATGAGTAGGAAACACAGTTCTTTTTTTCAGGGCATGCTCGTGGTACTTGCTGTATTGGAGACGCTAGAAAGAAGAGCTTGCTTCTTGCGTGAAATCACAGTATGTTACATGGATGAGAACACTGGTCTGAAGTTCCCTTAAGAAACGGAGTTTAACCCCATGTTCTGTGTCTTCCTACAAGGCAGAGATCATTTGTGGTAAACAAAGAGAATTTTGGGCTCAAATGATTTTACACAGTTCAGAAATCCAACTAGATTCTCACTTATTAGTAAAGAGCATTTACGTAAGATGAGCTCTGGTTTGTATCAGTTTCATAAGTAGAGTTAATTTACATATGGTCCGTATGAGTAGGAAACACAGTTCTTGTTTTCAGGGCATGCTCATGGAACTTGCTGTATTGGAGATGCTGGAAAGAAGAGCTTGCTTCTTGCGTTAAAACAGAGTGTGCTCCATGGATGAGAACCCAGGTCTGAATTTACCTTCAGAAACAGAGTTAAACCCCAGGTTCTGTGTCTTCCTACAATCAAGAGTTCATTTCTGGTAAACAAAGAGAATTTTGGGCGCAAATGATTTTAAACAGTTCAAGAACCCAACACCATTCTCACTATTTACTAAAGAGCATTTATGTAAGAGGAGCTCTGGTTTGCATCATTTTCATAATCAGAGTTGAACTGCATATGATCTGTATGAGTAGGATACACTGTTCTTTTTTTTCTGGGCATTCTCATGGTTCTTTCTGTATTGGAGACGCTGGAAAAAAGATCTTGCTTCTTGCGTTAAAACAGAGTGTGTTTCATGGATTAGAAGACTGGTCTGAATTTCCCTTCAGACACAGAGTTAAACCACTGGATCTGTGTCTTCCTACAAGCAAGAGTTCATTTCTGGTAAACCCAGTGAATTTTGGGCTCAAGTGATTTTACACAGTTCAAAAACCCATCGCGATTCTCACTATTAACTAAAGAGCATTTATGTAAGAGGCGCTGTGGTTTGTATCAGTTTCATATGCAGAGATGAACTACGTTTGGTCCGTATGAGTAGGAAGAACAGTTCTTTTTTTCAGGGCATGCTCATGGTACTTGCTGTATTGGAGACGAGGGAAAGTAGAGCTTGCTTCTTGCATTAAAACAGAGTGGGTTCCATGGATGAGAACACTGGTCTCAATTTCCCTTCAGAAACGGAGTTAAACCCCAGGTTCTGTGTCTTCCTACAAGCCAGAGTTCATTTCTGGTAAACAAATTGAATTTTGGGCTTAAATGATTTTTCACAGTTCAGAAACCCAACTAGATTCTCACTATTTACTAAAGAGCATTTATGTAAGATGAGCTCTTGTTTGTATCAGTTTCATAAGCAGAGATGATTTACATATGGTTCATATGAGAAGGACACACAGTTCTTTTTTTCTGGGCATATCATGGTTCTTGCTGTATTGGAGACCCTGCATAGAAGAACTTGCTTCTTGCGTTAAAACAGAGTGTGTTTCAGCGTTGAGAACTCTGATCTGAATTTCCCTTCCGAAACGGAGTTATACCCCAGGATCCGTGTCTTTCTACAAACAAGAGTTCATTTCTAGTAATCCCAACTAATTATGGTCTCAAATGATTTTTCCCAGTTCACGAACCTAAGGCGATTCTCACTATTAACTAAAGATCATTTATGTAAGAGGAGCTGTGGTATGTAATAGTTTCATAAGCAGAGTTGAACCACACATGGTCCGTAGGAGTAGGAAACACAGTTCTTTTTTTCATGGCATGAATATGGTTCTTGCTGTATTCGACACGCTGGAAAGAAGATCTTGCTTCTTGCATTAAAACAGAGTGGGTTCCATGGATGAGAACACTGGTCTGAATTTCCCTTCAGACACAGAGTTAAACCACAGGATCTGTGTCTTCATACAAGCAAGAGTTCATTTCTGGTAAACCCAGTGAATTTTGGGCTCAAATGATTTTACACAGTTCAAGAACCCAACGCGATTCTCACTATTAACTAAAGAGCCTTTATGAAAGTGGAGCTGTGGTTTGTATCAGTTCCATAAGCAGAGATGAACTATGTATGATCCGTATGAGTAGGAAGAACAGTTCTTTTTTTCAGGGCATGTACATGGTACTTGCTGTATTGGAGACGCTAGAAAGAAGAGCTTGCTTCTTGCATGAAATCAAAGTGTGTTACATGGATGAGAACACTGGTCTGAATGTCCCTTCAGAAACGGAGTTAAACCACAGGTCTGTGTCTTCCTACAAGCCAGAGTTCATTTCTGGTAAACAAAGAGAATTTTGGGCTCAAATGATTTTACACAGTTCAGAAACCCAACTAGATTCTCACTTTTTACTAAAGAGCATTTATGTAAGATGAGCTCTGGTCTGTATCAGTTTCATAAGTAGAGTTGATTTACATATGGTCCGTATGAGTAGGAAACACAGTTCTTTTTTTCAGGGCATGCTCATGGAACTTGCTGTATTGGAGATGCTGGAAAGAAGAGCTTGCTTCTTGCGTTAAAACAGAGTGTGTTCCATGGATGAGAATCCTGGTCTGAATTTACCTTCAGAAACGGAGTTAAACCCCAGGTTCTGTGTCTTCCTACAAGCCACAGTTCATTTCTGTTAAACAAATGAATTTTGGGCTCAAATGATTTTACACAGTTCAGAAACCCAACTAGATTCTCACTATTTACTAAAGAGCATTCATGTAAGATGAGCTCTGGTTTGTATCAGTTTCATAAGCAGAGATGATTCACATATGGTTCATATGAGAAGGACACACAGTTCTTTTTTTCTTGGCATTATCATGGTTCTTGCTATATTGGGGACACTGCATAGGAGAACTTGCTTCTTGCGTTAAAACAGAGTGTGTTACAGGGATGAGAACTCTGGTCTGAATTTCCCTTCAGAAACGGAGTTATACCCCAGGATCCCTGTCTTTCTACAAACAAGAGTTCATTTCTGGTAATCCCAACTATTTTTGGGCTCAAATGATTTTTCCCAGTTCACGAACCCAACGCGATTCTCAATATTAACTAAAGAACATTTATGTAAGAGGAGCTGTGGTATGTATCAGTTTCATAAGCAGCGTTCAAATACATATGGTCCGTTTGAGTAGGAAACCCAGTTCTTGTTTTCAGGGCATGAATATGGTTCTTGCTGTATTGGACACACTGGAAAGAAGATCTTGATTCTTAGGTTAAAAAAGAGTGTGGTCCATGGATGAGAACACTGGTCTGAATTTCCCTTCAGAAACGGAGTTAAACCAAAGGATCTGTGTCTTCCTACAAGCAAGAGATCATTTCTGGTAAACCTAGTCAATTTTGGGTTCCAATGATTTTACACCATTCAAGTCCTAACGCTATTCTCACTATTAACTAAAGGTCATTTATGTAAGTGGAGCTAGGTTTGTATCAGTTGCATATGCCGACTTGAATTACATATGGTCCTTATGAGTAGGAAACACACTTCTTTTTTTCAGGGCATGCTCATGGTACTTGCTGTATTTAGACGCTGGAAAGAAGAGCTTGCTTCTTCCATTAAAACAGGGTATGTTTCATGGATGAGAACACTGGTCTGAATTTACCTTCAGAAACAGAGTTAAACCCCAGGATCCTTGTCTTCCTACAAGCAAGAGTTCATTTCTGGTAAACAAAGAGAATTTTTGGCTCAAATGATTTACACATTTCAGAAAACCATCGCGATTCTCACTATTAACAAAAGAGCATTTATGTGAATGGAACTGTGGTTTGTATCAGTTTCATAAGCAGAGTTGAACTTCGTATGGTCCGTATGAATAGGAAACACAGTTTGTTTTTCTGAGCATGCTCATTTATCTTGATGTATTGGAGAGGCTTGAAAGAAGAGCTTCCGTCTTGCGTGAAAACAGAGTGTGTTTCATGGATGAGAACACTGGTCTGAATTTCCCTTCAGAAACAGAGTGAAACACCAGAATCTGTGTCTTCCTACAAGCAAGAGTTCATTTCTGGTAAACCAAGGGAATTTTGGGCTCAAATGATTTTACACAGTTCAAGAACCCAACGCGATTCTCACTATTTACTAAAGACATTTGTTAGTGGAGTTGAGGTTTGTATCAGTTTCATAAGCAGAGTGGATTTACATATGGTCCCTATGAGAAGTAAACACAGTTCTTTTTTTGATGGCATGCTCATGATTCTTGCTGTATTGGAGACCCTGGAAAGAAGACCTTGGGTCTTGCCTTAAAACAGAGTGTGTTGCATGGATGAGATTCCTGGTCTGAATTTCCCACAGAAATGGAGTTAAACCACAGGATCTGTGTCTTCCTACAAGCAAGAGTTCATTTCTGGTAAACAAAGTGAATGTTGGGCTCAAATGATTTTACACAGTTCAGAAACCCAACTATATTCTCACTATTTACTAAAGAGCATTTATGTAAGCGGACCTCTGGTTTGTATCAGTTTCATGAGTAAATTCATTTAAATATGGTCCGTATGAGTAGGAAAGACTGTTCTTTTTTTCAGGGCATGCTCATGGACCTTGCTGTATTGGAGATGCTGGAAAGAATAGCTTGCTTCTTGCGTTAAAACAGACTGTGTTCCATGGATGAGAACCCTGGTCTGAATTTACCTTCAGAAATGGAGTTAAACCCCAGGATATGTGTCTTCCGACAAGCAAGTGTTCATTTCTGGTAAACACAGTGAATTTTGGGCTCAAGTGATTTTACACAGTTCAAGTCCCAATGCTATTAACACTGTTAACTAAAGAGCATTTATGTTAGTGGAGCTGTTGTTTGTATCAGTTGCAAATGCAGATTTGAATTACATATGGTCAGTATGAGTAGGAAACACAGTTCTTTTTTTCATGGCATGCTCTTGGTTCTTGCTATATTGGAGACGCTAGAAAGAAGAGCTTTCTTCTTCCGTAAAATCAAAGTGTGTTACATGGATGAGAACAAGGGTCTGAATTACCCTTCAGAAATGGAGTTAAACCCCAGGTTCTCTGTCTTCCTACAACCCAGAGTTCATTTCTGGTAAATAAAGAGAATTTTGGGCCCAAATGATTTTACACAGTTCAAGAACCCATCTCGATTCCCACTATTAACTAAAGAGCATTTATGTAAGTGGAGCTGTGGTTTATATCAGTTTCATAAGCAGAGGGGATTTACATATGGTCCGTATGAGTAGGAAACACAGTTCTTTTTTTCTGGGCATGCTCATGGTACTTGCTGTATTGGAGACGCAGGAAAATAGAGCTTGCTTCTTGCTTTAAAACAGAGTGTGTTCCATGCATGAGAACACTGGTCTGAATTTCCCTTCAGAAATGGAGTTAAACCACAGGATCTGTCTCTTCCCACAAGCAAGAGTTCATTTCTGGTAAACCAAGTCAGTTTTGGGATCAAATGATTTTACACAGTTCAAGACACAATGCTATTCTCACTATTATTAAAGGTCATTTATGTAAGTGGAGCTGTCGTTTTTATCAGTTGCATATGCAGTCTTGAATTACATATGGTCCGTATGAGTAGGAAACACAGTTCTTTTTTTCAGGGCATGATCATGGAACTTGCTGTATTTTAGACGGTTGAAAGAAGAGCTTGAAATTGCGTTAAAACAGAGTGGTTTCCATGGATGTGAACACTGGTCTGAATTTCCCTTCAGAAACGGAGTTAATCCACAGGATCTGTGTCTTACTACAAGCAAGAGTTCATTTCTGTTAAACCAAGTCAATTTTAGGCTCAAATGATTTTACACAGTTATAGAACCCAAGGCAATTGTCACTATTAACTAAAGAGCATTTATGTAAGTGGAGCTGTGGTTTGTATCAGTTGCATATGCAGACTTGAACTACATATGGTCCATATGAGTAGGAAAAACAGTTCTTTTTTTCAGGCATGCTAGTGGTACTTGCTGTATTGGAGACGCTGGAAAGAAGAGGTTGCTTCTTGCGTTAAATCAGAGTATGTTCAATGGATGAGAACACTGGTCTGAATTTCCCTTCAGAATCGGACTTAAACCACAGGATCTGTGTCTTCCTACAAGCAAGAGTTCATTTCTTGTAAACCAAGTGAATTTTGGGCTCAAATGATTTTACACAGTTCAAGAACCCATCTCGATTCCCACTATTAACTAAAGAGCATTTATATAAGTGGAGCTGTGGTTTGTATCAGTTTCATAAGCAGAGTGGATTTACATATGGTCCGTATGAGTAGGAAACACAGTTCTTTTTTTCTGGGCATGTTCATGTTTCTTGTTCTATTGGAGATGCTGGAAAGTAGAGCTTGCTTCTTGCGTTAAAACAGAGTGGGTACCATGGATGAGAACACTGTTCTGAATTTCCCTTCAGAAACGGAGTTAAACCCCAGGAACTGGGTCTTCCTACAAGCAAGAGTTCATTTCTGGTAAACCAAGTCAATTTTCGGATCAAATGATTTTATACAGTTCAAGACCCAACACTATTCTCACTGTTAACTAAAGAGCATTTATGTAAGTGGAGCTATGGTTTGTACCAGTTGCATATGCAGACTTGAGTTACATATGGTCAGTATGAGCAGGAAACACAGTCCTTTTTTGAGGTCATGCTCATAGTTCTTGCTGTATTGGAGACTCTGGAAAGAAGAGCTTGCTTCTTGCATTAAAACAGAATGTGTTTCATGGATGATAACTCTGGTCTGAATTTCCCTTCGGAAACGGAGTTAAACCCCAGGATCTGTGTCTTCCTACAAGCAAGAGTTCATTTCTGGTAAACATAGTGAATTTTGGTCTCAAATGATTTTACACAGTTCACGAAGCCAACGCAATTCTCACTATTGCCGAAAGAGCATTTATGTAAGAGGAGGTGTGGTTTTTATCAGTTTCATAAGCAGATTTGAACTACATATGGTCCGTATTAGTAGGAAACACAGCTCTTTTTTTCTGGGCATGCTGATAGTGTTGATGTATTGGAGAGGCTGGAAAGAAGAGCTTGCTTCTTGCGGGAAAAAAGAGTGTGTTTCATGGATGAGGCAATGGTGAATTTCCCTTCAGAAACCGAGTTAAACCCCAGGAACTGTGTCTTCCTACAAGCAAGAGTTCATTTCTGGTAAAACCAGTGAATTTTGGGCTTAAATGATTTTACACAGTTCACGAACCCAACGAGATTCTCACTATTTCCTAAAGAGCATTTATGTAAGAGGAGCTGTGGTTTGTATCAGTTTCATAAGCAGATTTGAACTACATATGGTCCGTATTAGTAGGAAACACAGCTATTTATTTCTGGGCATTCTTATGGTTGTTGCTGTATTGGAGACGCTGGAAAGAAGAGGATGCTTCTTGCCTTAAAACAGAGTGTTTTTCAGGGATGAGAACTCTGGTCTGATTTTCCCTTCAGACCCGGAGTTAAACCTGAGGATGTGTGTCTTCCTACAAACAAGAGTTCATTTCTGGTAAACAAAGTGAATTTTGGACTCAAAAGTTTTACACAGTTCACAAACCCATCTCGATTCTCACTATTACCTAAAGAGCATTTATGTAAGAGGGGCTGTGGTTTGTATCAGTTTCATAAGAATAATTTAACGACATATGGTCTGGATGAATATGAAACACAGTTCTTTTGTACAGGGCATTCTCATGGTTCTTGCTTTATTGGAGACGCTGGAAAGAAGAGCTTGCTACTTGCCTTAAAAAAGACTGAGTTTCATTAATGAGAACACTGGTCTGAATTTCCCTTCAGAAACGAAGTTAAACCCCAGGATCTGTGTCTTCCTACAAGCAAGAGTTCATTTCTGGTAAACAAAGTGAGTTTTGGGCTCAAATGATTTTACACAGTTCTAGAACCCAATGCGATTATCACTATTAACTAAAGGGCATTTATTTTACTGGAACTGTGGTTTGTATTAGTTTCATAAGCAGAGTTGAACTCCATATTGTCTGTATGAGTAGGAAACTCAGTTCTTTTTTTCTGGGCATTCTCATGGTTGTTGCTGTATTGGAGAGGCTGGAAAGAAGAGGGTTCTTCTTGAATTACAACAGAGTGTTTTTCAGGGATGAGAACTCTGGTCAAATTTTCCCTTCAGAAATGAAGTTAAACACCAGGATCTGTGTCTTCCTACAAGCAAGAGTTCATTTCTGGTAAACCCAGTGAATTTTGGGCTCAAATGATTTTACATAGTTCACAAACCCATCGCGAATCTCATTATTAAGTAAAGAGCATTTATGTAATTGGAGCTTTGGATTGTATCAGCTTCATATTCAGAGTAGAACTACATACAGTCTGTATGACTAGGAAACTCAGTTCTTTTTTTCTGGGCATGCTCATGTTTCTTGCTGTATAAGAGACGCTGGAAAGAAGTGCATGCTAGTTGAATTAAAACAGAGAGTGTTTCATAGATGAGAGCACTGTTCTGAATTTCCCTTCAGAAACTGAGTTAAACCCCAGGATCTCTGTCTTCCTCCAAGCCAGTGTTCATTCCTGGTAAACCCAGTGTTTTTGGGCTCAAATGATTTTACAGAGTTCACGAACCCAACGAATTCTCACTATAGCCTAAAGAGCATTTATGTAAGAGGTGCAGTGGTTTCTATCAGTTTCATAAGCAGAGTTGAACTACATATGGTCCGTATGAGTAGGAAACACAGCTCTTTTTTCTGGGCATGCTCATGAAGTTGCTGTATTGGAGATGCTGGAAAGAAGAGCTTGCTTCTTACATGAAAACAGAGTGTGTTTCATGGATGAGAACACTGGTCTGAATTTCCCTTGAGAATCGGGGTTAAACCACAGTATCTGTGTTTTCCTACAAGCAAGAGTTCATTTCATGTAAACCAGGTGAATTTTTGGCTGAAATGATTTTAAACAGTGAACAAAACCAACGCGATTCTAGCTATGAACTAAAGAGCATTTATGTAAGAGGAGCTGTGATTTGTATCAGTTTCATAAGCAGTGTTGAACTACATATGGTCCGTATGAGTAGCAAACACAGTTCTTGTTTTCTTGGGCCTGCTCATGTTTCTTGCTGTATTGGAGACTTTGGAAAGAAGTGCCTGCTTCTTGAGTGAAAACAGAGTATGTTTCATAGATGTGAACACTGGTCTGAATTTCCCTTCAGAATCGGAGATAAACCCCAAGATCTGGGTCTTCCTATAAGAAAGAGTTCATTTCTGGTGATCCCTGTTAATTTTGGGCTGAAATGATTTTACACAGTGCACGAATGCAATGCCATTTTAACTATTAACTAAAGAGCATTTATGAAAGAGGAGCTGTGGTTTGTATCAAGGTCATAATCAGAGTTGAACTACATATGGTCCGTATGATTAGGTAACACAGTTCTTTTTTTCTGGGCATGCTCATGTTTCTGGATGTATTGGAGACGCTGGAAAGAAGAGCTTGCATCTTACATGAAAACAGAGTGTGTTTCTTGGATGAGAACACTGGCCTGAATTTCCCTTCAGAATCGGAGTTAAACCCCAGGATCTGTGTCTTCCTACAAGCAAGAGTTCTTTTCAGGTAAACCCAGTGAATTTTGGGTGCAAATGATTTTACACAGTTCACAAACCCAAAGTGATTATCACAATTAACTAAAGAGCATTTATGTAAGAGGAGCTGTGGTTTGTATCAGTATCATAAGCAGAGTTGTTCTACATATGGTCTGTTTCAGTAGGAAACACAGTTCTTTTTTTTTTTTGCCATGCTCATGGTTCTTGCTGTATTGGAGACTCTGTAATGAAGAGCTTGCTTCTTGCATTAAAACAGGATGTGCTTCATGGATGAGAACTCTGGTCTGAATTTCCCTTCAGAAGCAGAGTTAAACCACAGGATCTTTGTCTTCCTAAAAGCAAGAGTTCATTTCTGGTAAACCAATTGAATTTTGTGCTCAAGTGATTTTACACAGTTCTAGAACCCAACGCCATTCTCACTATTAACTAAAGAGTATTTAAAAGAAGAGCTGGGGTTTGTATCTGTTTTGTAAGCAGAGTTGAACTACATATGGTCTGTATGAGAAGGAAACACAGTTTTTCTTTTCTGGGCATGCACATGGTTCTTGCTGTATTATAGACACTGGAAAGAAGAGGATGCTTCTTGTCTTAAAAAAGAGTGTTTTTCAGGGATGAGAACTCAGGTCTGATTTTCCCTTCAGAAACGTAGTTAAACCCCAGCATCTGTGTCTTCATCCGTCAAGAGTTCATTTCTGGTAAACCAAGTGAATTTGTGGCTCAAATGATTTTACACAGTTCAAGAACCCAATAAGATTCTCACTATTAACTAAAGAGCATTTATGTAAGAGGAGCTGTGGTTTATACCAGTTTCATAAGAAGAGTTGATCCACATAGGGTCTATAGGAGTATGAAACACAGTTCTTTTTTGAGGGCATTCTCATGGTTCTTTCTGTATTGGAGATGCTGGAAAGAAGAGCTTGCTTTTTACATTAAAACAGAGTGTGTTTCATTAATGAGAACTCTGGTCTGAAATTCCCTTCAGAAACGGAGTTAAACCCCAGGATCTGTGTCTTCCTACAAGCAAGAGTTCATTTCTGGTAAACCAAGTGAATTTTGGGCTCAAATGATTTTACACAGTTCTAGAACCCAACGCGATTATCTCTATTAACTAAAGAGCATTTATGTTACTGGAGCTGTGGTCTGTATCAGTTTCATAAGCAGAATTGAACAACATATGGTCCATATGAGGAGGAAACACACCTCTTTTTTCTGCGCATGCTCATGGTGTTGCTGTATTGGAGACGCTGGAAAGAAGAGCTTGCTTCTTGTGTTAAAATAGAGTGAGTTTCATTAAGGAGAACACTGGTCTGAATTTCACTACAGAAACCGAGTTAAACCCCAGGAACTGTGTCTTCCTACAAGCAAGAGTTCATTTCTGGTAAACAATGTGAATTTTGGGCTCAAATGATTTTACACAGTTCTAGAACCCAACGCGATTCTCACTATTAACTAAAGAGCATTTATGTAAGGGGAACTGTGGTCTGTATCAGTCTCATTATCAGAGTTGAACTACTTACGGTCCGTAGGAGTAGGAAATCAGTTCTTTTTTTCTGGGCATGCTGCTCATGGTTCTTGCTTTATTGGAGACCCTGGAAAAAAGATGATGCTTCTAGTCTTAAAACAGATTGTTTTTCAGGGATGAGGACTCTGGTCTGAATTTCCCGTCAGAAACATAGTTAAACCACAGATCTGTGTCTTCCTACTAGCAAGAGTTCATTTCTGGTAAACCAAGCGAATTTTGGGCTCAAAATATCTTACATAGTTCAAAAACCCAATGTAATTCTCACTATTAACTAAAGAGCATTTATGTAAGAGGATCTGTGGTTTGTATCAGTTTCATAAGCAGAGTTGAACTGCATATGGTCTGTATGAAGAGGAAACACAGTTCTTTTTTTTTGGCCATTATCATGGTTATTGCTGTATTGGAGACACTGGAAAGAAGAGGATGTTTCCTGCATTAAAACAGCATGTGTTTCATGGATGAGAACAATGGTCTGAATTTACCTTCAGATTCAGAGTTAAACCCCGGGATCTGTGTGTTCCTACAAGCAAGAGTTCATTTCTGGTGATCCCAGTTAATTTTGGGCTGAAATGATTTTACACAGTGCACGAACCCAAGGCCATTTTAACTATTAACTAAAGAGCATTTATGAAAGAGGAGCTGTGGTTTGTATCAGTTTCATAATCAGAGTTGAACTACATATGGTCCGTATGAATAGGAAACACAGTTCTTTTTTTCTGGGCATGCTCATGTTTCTGGATGTATTGGAGACGCTGGAAAGAAGAGCTTGCTTCTTCCATGAAAACAGAGTGTGTTTCATGGATGAGAACACTGGTCTGAATTTCCCTTGAGAATCGGGGTTAAACCACAGTATCTGTGTTTTCCTACAAGCAAGAGTTCATTTCATGTAAACCAGGTGAATTTTCGGCTGAAATGATTTTAAACAGTGCACAAAACCAACGCGATTCTAGCTATGAACTAAAGAGCAATTATGTAAGAAGTGCTGTGGTCTGTATCATTTCATAAGCAGAGTTGAACTACATTTGGTCCGTATGAGTACAAACACAGTTCTTTTATTCTGGGCAGGCTCATGGTTCTTGCTGTATTGGAGATGCTGGAAAGAAGAAGATGCTTCCTGCATTAAAACAGCATGTGTTTCATGGATGAGAACACTGGTCTGAATTTACCTTCAGAATCAGAGTTAAACCACAGGATCTGTGTGTTCCTAAAAGCAAGAGTTCATTTCTGGTGATCCCAGTTAATTTTGGTCTGAAATAATTTTACACAGTGCACGAACCCAATGCCACTTCAACTATTAACTAAAGAGCATTTATGAAAGAGGAGCTGTGGTTTGTATCAGTTTCATAATCAGAGTTGAACTACATATGGTCCGTATGAGTAGGAAACAGAGTACTTTTTTTTCTGGGCATGCTCATGTTTCTGGATGTATTGGAGACGCTGGAAAGAAGAGCTTGCCTCTTACATGAAAACAGAGCGTGTTTCATGGATGAGAACACTGGCCTGAAATTCCATTCAGAATCCGAGTTAAACCCCAGAATCTGTGTCTTCCTAAAAGCAAGAGTTCTTTTTCTGGTAAATCCAGTGAATTTCGGGTTAAAATGATTTTACACAGTTCCCGAAACCAAAGCGATTATCACAATTAACTAAAGACCATTTATGTAAGAGGAGCTGTGGTTTGTATCAGTTTCATAAGCAGAATTGGTCTACATATGGTCTGTATGAGTAGGAAACACAGTTCTTTTCTGATGGCATACCCATGGTTCTTGCTGTATTGGAGACACTGGAAAGAAGAGCTTGCTTCTTACATTAAAACAGAGTGTTTTTCATTAATGAGAACTCTGGTCTGAATTTCCCTTCAGAAACGGAGTTAAACCCCAGGATCTGTGTCTTCCTACAAGCAAGAGTTCATTTCTGGTAAACCAAGTGAATTTTGGGCTCAAATGATTTTACACAGTTCTAGAACCCAACGCGATTATCTCTATTAACTAAAGAGCATTTATGTTACTGGAGCTGTGGTCTGTATCAGTTTCATAAGCAGAATTGAACAACATATGGTC
Organism: Onychomys arenicola; assembly: GCA_949786405.1. Lineage (NCBI taxonomy): Eukaryota > Metazoa > Chordata > Mammalia > Rodentia > Cricetidae > Onychomys > Onychomys arenicola. Next base: position 692,571 of record CATKUM010000035.1, read on the forward strand.
CATATGAGGAGGAAACACACCTCTTTTTTTCTGCACATGCTCATGGTGTTGCTGTATTGGAGACGCTGGAAAGAAGAGCTTGCTTCTTGTGGGAAGACAGAGTGTGTGCCATGGATGAGAACACTGGTCTGAATTTCCCTTCAGAAATGGAGTTAAACCACAGGAACATGTGTTCCTACAAGCAAGAGTTCATTTCTGGTATACCCAGTGAATTTAGGGCTAAAATCATTTTACACAGTTCACGAACCTCAACGCGTTTCTCACTATTGCCAAAAGAGCATATATGTAAAAGGAGCAGTGGTTTGTATCAGTTTCATAAGCAGATTTGAACTACATATGGTCCGTAAGATTAGGAAACACAGTTCTTTTTTGATTTCATGCTCATGTTTCTTGCTGTATTGGAGACGCTGGAAATAAGAGCTTGCTTCTTGTGTTAAAACAGAGTGAGTTTCATTAATGAGAACACTGGTCTGAATTTCACTACAGAAACCGAGTTAAACCCCAGGAACTGTGTCTTCCTACAAGCAAGAGTTCATTTCTGGTAAACAATGTGAATTTTGGGCTCAAATGATTTTACACAGTTCTAGAACCCAACGCGATTCTCACTATTAACTAAAGAGCATTTATGTAAGGGGAACTGTGGTCTGTATCAGTTTCGTTATCAGAGTTGAACTACTTACTGTCCGTAGGAGTAGGAAATCAGTTCTTTTTTTCTGGGCATGCTGCTCATGGTTCTTGCTTTATTGGAGACCCTGGAAAAAAGATGATGCTTCTAGTCTTAAAACAGATTGTTTTACAGGGATGAGGACTCTGGTCTGAATTTCCCGTCAGAAACATAGTTAAACCACAGATCTGTGTCTTCCTACTAGCAAGAGTTCATTTCTGGTAAACCAAGCGAATTTTGGGCTCAAAATATCTTACATAGTTCAAAAACCCAATGTAATTCTCACTATTAACTAAAGAGCATTTATGTAAGAGGATCTGTGGTTTGTATCAGTTTCATAAGCAGAGTTGAACTGCATATGGTCTGTATGAAGAGGAAACACAGTTCTTTTTTTTTGGCCATTATCATGGTTATTGCTGTATTGGAGACACTGGAAAGAAGAGGATGTTTCCTGCATTAAAACAGCATGTGTTTCATGGATGAGAACAATGGTCTGAATTTACCTTCAGATTCAGAGTTAAACCCCAGGATCTGTGTGTTCCTACAAGCAAGAGTTCATTTCTGGTGATCCCAGTTAATTTTGGGCTGAAATGATTTTACACAGTGCACGAACCCAAGGCCATTTTAACTATTAACTAAAGAGCATTTATGAAAGAGGAGCTGTGGTTTGTATCAGTTTCATAATCAGAGTTGAACTACATATGGTCCGTATGAATAGGAAACACAGTTCTTTTTTTCTGGGCATGCTCATGTTTCTGGATGTATTGGAGACGCTGGAAAGAAGAGCTTGCTTCTTCCATGAAAACAGAGTGTGTTTCATGGATGAGAACACTGGTCTGAATTTCCCTTGAGAATCGGGGTTAAACCACAGTATCTGTGTTTTCCTACAAGCAAGAGTTCATTTCATGTAAACCAGGTGAATTTTCGGCTGAAATGATTTTAAACAGTGCACAAAACCAACGCGATTCTAGCTATGAACTAAAGAGCAATTATGGAAGAAGTGCTGTGGTCTGTATCATTTCATAAGCAGAGTTGAACTACATTTGATCCGTATGAGTACAAACACAGTTCTTTTTTTCTGGGCAAGCTCATGGTTCTTGCTGTATTGGAGATGCTGGAAAGAAGAAGATGCTTCCTGCATTAAAACAGCATGTGTTTCATGGATGAGTACACTGGTCTGAATTTACCTTCAGAATCAGAGTTAAACCACAGGATCTGTGTGTTCCTAAAAGCAAGAGTTCATTTCTGGTGATCCCAGTTAATTTTGGTCTGAAATAATTTTACACAGTGCACGAACCCAATGCCACTTCAACTATTAACTAAAGAGCATTTATGAAAGAGGAGCTGTGGTTTGTATCAGTTTCATAATCAGAGTTGAACTACATATGGTCCGTATGAGTAGGAAACAGAGTACTTTTTTTTCTGGGCATGCTCATGTTTCTGGATGTATTAGAGACGCTGGAAAGAAGAGCTTGCCTCTTACATGAAAACAGAGTGTGTTTCATGGATGAGAACACTGGCCTGAAATTCCATTCAGAATCCGAGTTAAACCCCAGGATCTGTGTCTTCCTACAAGCAAGAGTTCTTTTTCTGGTAAATCCAGTGAATTTTGGGTTAAAATGATTTTACACAGTTCCCGAACCCAAAGCGATTATCACAATTAACTAAAGACCATTTATGTAAGAGGAGCTGTGGTTTGTATCAGTTTCATAAGCAGAATTGGTCTACATATGGTCTGTATGAGTAGGAAACACAGTTCTTTTCTGATGGCATACCCATGGTTCTTGCTGTATTGGAGACACTGGAAAGAAGAGCTTGCTTCTTGCATTAAAAAGTGTGTTTCATGCATGAGAACTCTGGTCTGAATTTCCCTTCAGAAACAGAGTTAAAGCACAGGATCTGTGTCTTTCTACAAGCAAGAGTTCATTTCTGGTAAACAACATAAATTTTGGGCCCCATAGATTATTCACAGTTCAAGAACCCTAAGGCGAATCTCACTATTAACTAAAGAGCATTTATGTAAGAGGAGCTGTGGTCTGTATCAGTTTCATAAGCAGAGTTCATCTACATATGGTTGGTATCAGTAGGAAACACAGTTCGTTTTTGTTGTAATGCTCATGGTTCTTGCTGTATTGGAGACATTATAATGACGAGCTAGCTTCTTGCATTAAAACAGAGTGTATTTCATGGATGAGAACTCTGGTCTGAATTTCCCTTCAGAAACAGAGTTAAACCACAGGATCTTTGTCTTCCTAAAAGCAAGAGTTCATTTCTGGTAAACCAAGTGAATTTTGGGCTCAAATGATTTAACACAGTTCTAGAACACAACGCGATTATCACTATTAACTAAAGAGCATTTATGTAAGAGGAGCTGTGGTCTGTATCAGTTTCATAACCAGAGTTGAACTACATATGGTCCGTAAGAGTAGGAAACACAGTTCTTTTTTCAGGGCATTCTCATGGTTCTTGCTGTATTGGAGACGTTGTAATGAAGAGCTTGCTTCTTGCATTAAAACAGAGTGTGTTTTAAGGATGAGAACTTTGGTCTGAATTTCCCTTCAGAACCGGGGTTAAACCCCAGGGTCTGTGTCTTCATACAAGCAAGAGTTCATTTCTTGTAAACAAAGTGAATTTTGGGCTCAAATGTTTTTACTCAGTTGAAGAACCCACACCATTCCCACTATTAACTAAAGAGCATTTATGTAAGAGGAGCTGTGGTTTGTATCAGTTTCGTAAGCAGAGTTTAACTACATATGTTCCGTAGGAGTAGGAAACACAGATCTTTTTTTTCAGGGAATGAACATGGTTCTTGCTGTATTGGACACGCTGGACAAAGAGCTTGCTTCTTGCGTTAAAACAGAGTGTGTTTCATTAATGAGAACACTGGTCTGAATTTCCCTTCAGAAACGGAGTTAAACCCCACAATGTGTGTCTTCCTACAAGCAAGAGTTCATTTCTGGTAAACACAGTGATTTGGGGGCTCAAATGATTTTTCATAGTTCATGAACCCAACGCGATTCTCACTATCAACTAAAGAGTATTTAGGTAAGAGTAGCTGTGGTTTGTATCAGTTCCATAAGCATAGGTGAACTACATATGGTCTGTATTAATAGGAAACACAGTTCTTTTTTTCTGGGCATCCTCATGGTTTTTGCTGTAATGGAGACACTGGAAAGAAGAGCTTGCTTCTTGCATTAAAAAGTGTGTTTCATGCATGAGAACTCTGGTCTGAATTTCCCTTCAGAAACAGAGTTAAAGCACAGGATCTGTGTCTTTCTACAAGCAAGAGTTCATTTCTGGTAAACAACATAAATTTTGGGCCCCATAGATTTTTCACAGTTCAAGAACCCTAAGGCGAATCTCACTATTAACTAAAGAGCATTTATGTAAGAGGAGCTGTGGTCTGTATCAGTTTCATAAGCAGAGTTCATCTACATATGGTTGGTATCAGTAGGAAACACAGTTCGTTTTTGTTGTAATGCTCATGGTTCTTGCTGTATTGGAGACATTATAATGACGAGCTAGCTTCTTGCATTAAAACAGAGTGTATTTCATGGATGAGAACTCTGGTCTGAATTTCCCTTCAGAAACAGAGTTAAACCACAGGATCTTTGTCTTCCTAAAAGCAAGAGTTCATTTCTGGTAAACCAAGTGAATTTTGGGCTCAAATGATTTAACACAGTTCTAGAACACAACGCGATTATCACTATTAACTAAAGAGCATTTATGTAAGAGGAGCTGTGGTCTGTATCAGTTTCATAACCAGAGTTGAACTACATATGGTCCGTAAGAGTAGGAAACACAGTTCTTTTTTCAGGGCATTCTCATGGTTCTTGCTGTATTGGAGACGTTGTAATGAAGAGCTTGCTTCTTGCATTAAAACAGAGTGTGTTTTAAGGATGAGAACTTTGGTCTGAATTTCCCTTCAGAACCGGGGTTAAACCCCAGGGTCTGTGTCTTCATACAAGCAAGAGTTCATTTCTTGTAAACAAAGTGAATTTTGGGCTCAAATGTTTTTACTCAGTTGAAGAACCCACACCATTCCCACTATTAACTAAAGAGCATTTATGTAAGAGGAGCTGTGGTTTGTATCAGTTTCGTAAGCAGAGTTTAACTACATATGTTCCGTAGGAGTAGGAAACACAGATCTTTTTTTTCAGGGAATGAACATGGTTCTTGCTGTATTGGACACGCTGGACAAAGAGCTTGCTTCTTGCGTTAAAACAGAGTGTGTTTCATTAATGAGAACACTGGTCTGAATTTCCCTTCAGAAACGGAGTTAAACCCCACAATGTGTGTCTTCCTACAAGCAAGAGTTCATTTCTGGTAAACACAGTGATTTGGGGGCTCAAATGATTTTTCATAGTTCATGAACCCAACGCGATTCTCACTATCAACTAAAGAGTATTTAGGTAAGAGTAGCTGTGGTTTGTATCAGTTCCATAAGCATAGGTGAACTACATATGGTCTGTATTAATAGGAAACACAGTTCTTTTTTTCTGGGCATCCTCATGGTTTTTGCTGTAATGGAGACACTGGAAAGAAGAGCTTGCTTCTTGCATTAAAACAGAGTGTGTTTCAAGAAAACTCTGGTCTGAATTTCCCTTCAGAAACGGAGTTAAACCCAAGAATCTGGGTCTTGCTACAAGCAAGAGTTCATTTCTGACAAACCAGGTGAATTTTGGGCTCAAATGATTTACACAGTTCACAAACCCATCGCGATTCTCACTATTAATGAAAGAGCATTTATGTAAGAGGAGCTGTGGTCTGTATCAGTTTCATAACCAGAGTTGAACTACATATGGTCCGTAAGAGTAGGAAACACAGTTCTTTTTTTCAGGGCATGCTCATGGTTCTTGCTGTATTGGAGACGTTGTAATGAAGAGCTTGCTTCTTGCATTAAAACAGAGTGTGTTTTAAGGATGAGAACTTTGGTCTGAATTTCCCTTCAGAACCGGGGTTAAACCCCAGGGTCTGTGTCTTCATACAAGCAAGAGTTCATTTCTTGTAAACAAAGTGAATTTTGGGCTCAAATGTTTTTACTCAGTTGAAGAACCCACACCATTCCCACTATTAACTAAAGAGCATTTATGTAAGAGGAGCTGTGGTTTGTATCAGTTTCGTAAGCAGAGTTTAACTACATATGTTCCGTAGGAGTAGGAAACACAGATCTTTTTTTTCAGGGAATGAACATGGTTCTTGCTGTATTGGACACGCTGGACAAAGAGCTTGCTTCTTGCGTTAAAACAGAGTGTGTTTCATTAATGAGAACACTGGTCTGAATTTCCCTTCAGAAACGGAGTTAAACCCCACAATGTGTGTCTTCCTACAAGCAAGAGTTCATTTCTGGTAAACACAGTGATTTGGGGGCTCAAATGATTTTTCATAGTTCATGAACCCAACGCGATTCTCACTATCAACTAAAGAGTATTTAGGTAAGAGTAGCTGTGGTTTGTATCAGTTCCATAAGCATAGGTGAACTACATATGGTCTGTATTAATAGGAAACACAGTTCTTTTTTCTGGGCATCCTCATGGTTTTTGCTGTAATGGAGACACTGGAAAGAAGAGCTTGCTTCTTGCATTAAAACAGAGTGTGTTTCAAGAAAACTCTGGTCTGAATTTCCCTTCAGAAACGGAGTTTAACCCAAGAATCTGGGTCTTCCTACAAGCAAGAGTTCATTTCTGACAAACCAGGTGAATTTTGGGCTCAAATGATTTACACAGTTCACAAACCCATCGTGATTCTCACTATTAATGAAAGAGCATTTATGTAAGAGGAGCTGTGGTTTGTATCAGTTTCATAAGCAGAGTTGAACTACATATGGTCTGTATGAGTAGGAAACACAGTTCTTTTTTTCTGGGAATGCTCATTGTTCTTGTTGTATTGGAGACGCTGGAAAGAACAGGATGCTTCTTGCCTTAAAACAGAGTGTTTTTCAGGGATGGGAACTCTGGTCTGAATTTCCCTTCAGAAACGGTTTTAAACCCCAGGATCTATGTCTTCATACAAGCAAGAGTTCAGTTCCGGTAAACCAAGAGAATTAAGGGCTCAAATGATTTTACACAGTTCTAGAACCCAACGCGATTCTCACTATTAACTAAAGAGCATTTATGTAAGGGGAACTGTGGTCTGTATCAGTTTCATTATCAGAGTTGAACTACTTACGGTCCGTAGGAGTAGGAAATCAGTTCTTTTTTTCTGGGCATGCTGCTCATGGTTCTTGCTTTATTGGAGACCCTGGAAAAAAGATGATGCTTCTAGTCTTAAAACAGATTGTTTTTCAGGGATGAGGACTCTGGTCTGAATTTCCCGTCAGAAACATAGTTAAACCACAGATCTGTGTCTTCCTACTAGCAAGAGTTCATTTCTGGTAAACCAAGCGAATTTTGGGCTCAAAATATCTTACATAGTTCAAAAACCCAATGTAATTCTCACTATTAACTAAAGAGCATTTATGTAAGAGGATCTGTGGTTTGTATCAGTTTCATAAGCAGAGTTGAACTGCATATGGTCTGTATGAAGAGGAAACACAGTTCTTTTTTTTTGGCCATTATCATGGTTATTGCTGTATTGGAGACACTGGAAAGAAGAGGATGTTTCCTGCATTAAAACAGCATGTGTTTCATGGATGAGAACAATGGTCTGAATTTACCTTCAGATTCAGAGTTAAACCCCGGGATCTGTGTGTTCCTACAAGCAAGAGTTCATTTCTGGTGATCCCAGTTAATTTTGGGCTGAAATGATTTTACACAGTGCACGAACCCAAGGCCATTTTAACTATTAACTAAAGAGCATTTATGAAAGAGGAGCTGTGGTTTGTATCAGTTTCATAATCAGAGTTGAACTACATATGGTCCGTATGAATAGGAAACACAGTTCTTTTTTTCTGGGCATGCTCATGTTTCTGGATGTATTGGAGACGCTGGAAAGAAGAGCTTGCTTCTTCCATGAAAACAGAGTGTGTTTCATGGATGAGAACACTGGTCTGAATTTCCCTTGAGAATCGGGGTTAAACCACAGTATCTGTGTTTTCCTACAAGCAAGAGTTCATTTCATGTAAACCAGGTGAATTTTCGGCTGAAATGATTTTAAACAGTGCACAAAACCAACGCGATTCTAGCTATGAACTAAAGAGCAATTATGTAAGAAGTGCTGTGGTCTGTATCATTTCATAAGCAGAGTTGAACTACATTTGGTCCGTATGAGTACAAACACAGTTCTTTTATTCTGGGCAGGCTCATGGTTCTTGCTGTATTGGAGATGCTGGAAAGAAGAAGATGCTTCCTGCATTAAAACAGCATGTGTTTCATGGATGAGAACACTGGTCTGAATTTACCTTCAGAATCAGAGTTAAACCACAGGATCTGTGTGTTCCTAAAAGCAAGAGTTCATTTCTGGTGATCCCAGTTAATTTTGGTCTGAAATAATTTTACACAGTGCACGAACCCAATGCCACTTCAACTATTAACTAAAGAGCATTTATGAAAGAGGAGCTGTGGTTTGTATCAGTTTCATAATCAGAGTTGAACTACATATGGTCCGTATGAGTAGGAAACAGAGTACTTTTTTTTCTGGGCATGCTCATGTTTCTGGATGTATTGGAGACGCTGGAAAGAAGAGCTTGCCTCTTACATGAAAACAGAGCGTGTTTCATGGATGAGAACACTGGCCTGAAATTCCATTCAGAATCCGAGTTAAACCCCAGAATCTGTGTCTTCCTAAAAGCAAGAGTTCTTTTTCTGGTAAATCCAGTGAATTTCGGGTTAAAATGATTTTACACAGTTCCCGAAACCAAAGCGATTATCACAATTAACTAAAGACCATTTATGTAAGAGGAGCTGTGGTTTGTATCAGTTTCATAAGCAGAATTGGTCTACATATGGTCTGTATGAGTAGGAAACACAGTTCTTTTCTGATGGCATACCCATGGTTCTTGCTGTATTGGAGACACTGGAAAGAAGAGCTTGCTTCTTACATTAAAACAGAGTGTTTTTCATTAATGAGAACTCTGGTCTGAATTTCCCTTCAGAAACGGAGTTAAACCCCAGGATCTGTGTCTTCCTACAAGCAAGAGTTCATTTCTGGTAAACCAATTGAATTTTGGGCTCAAATGATTTTACACAGTTCTAGAACCCAACGCGATTATCTCTATTAACTAAAGAGCATTTATGTTACTGGAGCTGTGGTCTGTATCAGTTTCATAAGCAGAATTGAACAACATATGGTCCATATGAGGAGGAAACACACCTCTTTTTTTCTGCACATGCTCATGGTGTTGCTGTATTGGAGACGCTGGAAAGAAGAGCTTGCTTCTTGTGGGAAGACAGAGTGTGTGCCATGGATGAGAACACTGGTCTGAATTTCCCTTCAGAAATGGAGTTAAACCACAGGAACATGTGTTCCTACAAGCAAGAGTTCATTTCTGGTATACCCAGTGAATTTAGGGCTAAAATCATTTTACACAGTTCACGAACCTCAACGCGTTTCTCACTATTGCCAAAAGAGCATATATGTAAAAGGAGCAGTGGTTTGTATCAGTTTCATAAGCAGAGTTGAACTACATATGGTCCGTAAGATTAGGAAACACAGTTCTTTTTTGATTTCATGCTCATGTTTCTTGCTGTATTGGAGACGCTGGAAATAAGAGCTTGCTTCTTGTGTTAAAACAGAGTGAGTTTCATTAATGAGAACACTGGTCTGAATTTCACTACAGAAACCGAGTTAAACCCCAGGAACTGTGTCTTCCTACAAGCAAGAGTTCATTTCTGGTAAACAATGTGAATTTTGGGCTCAAATGATTTTACACAGTTCTAGAACCCAACGCGATTCTCACTATTAACTAAAGAGCATTTATGTAAGGGGAACTGTGGTCTGTATCAGTTTCATTATCAGAGTTGAACTACTTACGGTCCGTAGGAGTAGGAAATCAGTTCTTTTTTTCTGGGCATGCTGCTCATGGTTCTTGCTTTATTGGAGACCCTGGAAAAAAGATGATGCTTCTAGTCTTAAAACAGATTGTTTTTCAGGGATGAGGACTCTGGTCTGAATTTCCCGTCAGAAACATAGTTAAACCACAGATCTGTGTCTTCCTACTAGCAAGAGTTCATTTCTGGTAAACCAAGCGAATTTTGGGCTCAAAATATCTTACATAGTTCAAAAACCCAATGTAATTCTCACTATTAACTAAAGAGCATTTATGTAAGAGGATCTGTGGTTTGTATCAGTTTCATAAGCAGAGTTGAACTGCATATGGTCTGTATGAAGAGGAAACACAGTTCTTTTTTTTTGGCCATTATCATGGTTATTGCTGTATTGGAGACACTGGAAAGAAGAGGATGTTTCCTGCATTAAAACAGCATGTGTTTCATGGATGAGAACAATGGTCTGAATTTACCTTCAGATTCAGAGTTAAACCCCAGGATCTGTGTGTTCCTACAAGCAAGCGTTCATTTCTGGTGATCCCAGTTAATTTTGAGCTGAAATGATTTTACACAGTGCACGAACCCAAGGCCATTTTAACTATTAACTAAAGAGCATTTATGAAAGAGGAGCTGTGGTTTGTATCAGTTTCATAATCAGAGTTGAACTACATATGGTCCGTATGAATAGGAAACACAGTTCTTTTTTTCTGGGCATGCTCATGTTTCTGGATGTATTGGAGACGCTGGAAAGAAGAGCTTGCTTCTTCCATGAAAACAGAGTGTGTTTCATGGATGAGAACACTGGTCTGAATTTCCCTTGAGAATCGGGGTTAAACCACAGTATCTGTGTTTTCCTACAAGCAAGAGTTCATTTCATGTAAACCAGGTGAATTTTCGGCTGAAATGATTTTAAACAGTGCACAAAACCAACGCGATTCTAGCTATGAACTAAAGAGCAATTATGGAAGAAGTGCTGTGGTCTGTATCATTTCATAAGCAGAGTTGAACTACATTTGATCCGTATGAGTACAAACACAGTTCTTTTTTTCTGGGCAAGCTCATGGTTCTTGCTGTATTGGAGATGCTGGAAAGAAGAAGATGCTTCCTGCATTAAAACAGCATGTGTTTCATGGATGAGTACACTGGTCTGAATTTACCTTCAGAATCAGAGTTAAACCACAGGATCTGTGTGTTCCTAAAAGCAAGAGTTCATTTCTGGTGATCCCAGTTAATTTTGGTCTGAAATAATTTTACACAGTGCACGAACCCAATGCCACTTCAACTATTAACTAAAGAGCATTTATGAAAGAGGAGCTGTGGTTTGTATCAGTTTCATAATCAGAGTTGAACTACATATGGTCCGTATGAGTAGGAAACAGAGTACTTTTTTTTCTGGGCATGCTCATGTTTCTGGATGTATTAGAGACGCTGGAAAGAAGAGCTTGCCTCTTACATGAAAACAGAGTGTGTTTCATGGATGAGAACACTGGCCTGAAATTCCATTCAGAATCCGAGTTAAACCCCAGGATCTGTGTCTTCCTACAAGCAAGATTTCTTTTTCTGGTAAATCCAGTGAATTTTGGGTTAAAATGATTTTACACAGTTCCCGAACCCAAAGCGATTATCACAATTAACTAAAGACCATTTATGTAAGAGGAGCTGTGGTTTGTATCAGTTTCATAAGCAGAATTGGTCTACATATGGTCTGTATGAGTAGGAAACACAGTTCTTTTCTGATGGCATACCCATGGTTCTTGCTGTATTGGAGACACTGGAAAGAAGAGCTTGCTTCTTGCATTAAAAAGTGTGTTTCATGCATGAGAACTCTGGTCTGAATTTCCCTTCAGAAACAGAGTTAAAGCACAGGATCTGTGTCTTTCTACAAGCAAGAGTTCATTTCTGGTAAACAACATAAATTTTGGGCCCCATAGATTTTTCACAGTTCAAGAACCCTAAGGCGAATCTCACTATTAACTAAAGAGCATTTATGTAAGAGGAGCTGTGGTCTGTATCAGTTTCATAAGCAGAGTTCATCTACATATGGTTGGTATCAGTAGGAAACACAGTTCGTTTTTGTTGTAATGCTCATGGTTCTTGCTGTATTGGAGACATTATAATGACGAGCTAGCTTCTTGCATTAAAACAGAGTGTATTTCATGGATGAGAACTCTGGTCTGAATTTCCCTTCAGAAACAGAGTTAAACCACAGGATCTTTGTCTTCCTAAAAGCAAGAGTTCATTTCTCGTAAACCAAGTGAATTTTGGGCTCAAATGATTTAACACAGTTCTAGAACACAACGCGATTATCACTATTAACTAAAGAGCATTTATGTAAGAGGAGCTGTGGTCTGTATCAGTTTCATAACCAGAGTTGAACTACATATGGTCCGTAAGAGTAGGAAACACAGTTCTTTTTTCAGGGCATTCTCATGGTTCTTGCTGTATTGGAGACGTTGTAATGAAGAGCTTGCTTCTTGCATTAAAACAGAGTGTGTTTTAAGGATGAGAACTTTGGTCTGAATTTCCCTTCAGAACCGGGGTTAAACCCCAGGGTCTGTGTCTTCATACAAGCAAGAGTTCATTTCTTGTAAACAAAGTGAATTTTGGGCTCAAATGTTTTTACTCAGTTGAAGAACCCACACCATTCCCACTATTAACTAAAGAGCATTTATGTAAGAGGAGCTGTGGTTTGTATCAGTTTCGTAAGCAGAGTTTAACTACATATGTTCCGTAGGAGTAGGAAACACAGATCTTTTTTTTCAGGGAATGAACATGGTTCTTGCTGTATTGGACACGCTGGACAAAGAGCTTGCTTCTTGCGTTAAAACAGAGTGTGTTTCATTAATGAGAACACTGGTCTGAATTTCCCTTCAGAAACGGAGTTAAACCCCACAATGTGTGTCTTCCTACAAGCAAGAGTTCATTTCTGGTAAACACAGTGATTTGGGGGCTCAAATGATTTTTCATAGTTCATGAACCCAACGCGATTCTCACTATCAACTAAAGAGTATTTAGGTAAGAGTAGCTGTGGTTTGTATCAGTTCCATAAGCATAGGTGAACTACATATGGTCTGTATTAATAGGAAACACAGTTCTTTTTTTCTGGGCATCCTCATGGTTTTTGCTGTAATGGAGACACTGGAAAGAAGAGCTTGCTTCTTGCATTAAAACAGAGTGTGTTTCAAGAAAACTCTGGTCTGAATTTCCCTTCAGAAACGGAGTTAAACCCAAGAATCTGGGTCTTGCTACAAGCAAGAGTTCATTTCTGACAAACCAGGTGAATTTTGGGCTCAAATGATTTACACAGTTCACAAACCCATCGCGATTCTCACTATTAATGAAAGAGCATTTATGTAAGAGGAGCTGTGGTTTGTATCAGTTTCATAAGCAGAGTTGAACTACATATGGTCTGTATGAGTAGGAAACACAGTTCTTTTTTTCTGGGAATGCTCATTGTTCTTGTTGTATTGGAGACGCTGGAAAGAACAGGATGCTTCTTGCCTTAAAACAGAGTGTTTTTCAGGGATGGGAACTCTGGTCTGAATTTCCCTTCAGAAACGGTTTTAAACCCCAGGATCTATGTCTTCATACAAGCAAGAGTTCAGTTCCGGTAAACCAAGAGAATTAAGGGCTCAAATGATTTTACACAGTTCTAGAACCCAACGCGATTCTCACTATTAACTAAAGAGCATTTATGTAAGGGGAACTGTGGTCTGTATCAGTTTCATTATCAGAGTTGAACTACTTACGGTCCGTAGGAGTAGGAAATCAGTTCTTTTTTTCTGGGCATGCTGCTCATGGTTCTTGCTTTATTGGAGACCCTGGAAAAAAGATGATGCTTCTAGTCTTAAAACAGATTGTTTTTCAGGGATGAGGACTCTGGTCTGAATTTCCCGTCAGAAACATAGTTAAACCACAGATCTGTGTCTTCCTACTAGCAAGAGTTCATTTCTGGTAAACCAAGCGAATTTTGGGCCCAAAATATCTTACATAGTTCAAAAACCCAATGTAATTCTCACTATTAACTAAAGAGCATTTATGTAAGAGGATCTGTGGTTTGTATCAGTTTCATAAGCAGAGTTGAACTGCATATGGTCTGTATGAAGAGGAAACACAGTTCTTTTTTTTTTGGCCATTATCATGGTTATTGCTGTATTGGAGACACTGGAAAGAAGAGGATGTTTCCTGCATTAAAACAGCATGTGTTTCATGGATGAGAACAATGGTCTGAATTTACCTTCAGATTCAGAGTTAAACCCCGGGATCTGTGTGTTCCTACAAGCAAGAGTTCATTTCTGGTGATCCCAGTTAATTTTGGGCTGAAATGATTTTACACAGTGCACGAACCCAAGGCCATTTTAACTATTAACTAAAGAGCATTTATGAAAGAGGAGCTGTGGTTTGTATCAGTTTCATAATCAGAGTTGAACTACATATGGTCCGTATGAGTAGGAAACAGAGTACTTTTTTTTCTGGGCATGCTCATGTTTCTGGATGTATTAGAGACGCTGGAAAGAAGAGCTTGCCTCTTACATGAAAACAGAGTGTGTTTCATGGATGAGAACACTGGCCTGAAATTCCATTCAGAATCCGAGTTAAACCCCAGGATCTGTGTCTTCCTACAAGCAAGATTTCTTTTTCTGGTAAATCCAGTGAATTTTGGGTTAAAATGATTTTACACAGTTCCCGAACCCAAAGCGATTATCACAATTAACTAAAGACCATTTATGTAAGAGGAGCTGTGGTTTGTATCAGTTTCATAAGCAGAATTGGTCTACATATGGTCTGTATGAGTAGGAAACACAGTTCTTTTCTGATGGCATACCCATGGTTCTTGCTGTATTGGAGACACTGGAAAGAAGAGCTTGCTTCTTGCATTAAAAAGTGTGTTTCATGCATGAGAACTCTGGTCTGAATTTCCCTTCAGAAACAGAGTTAAAGCACAGGATCTGTGTCTTTCTACAAGCAAGAGTTCATTTCTGGTAAACAACATAAATTTTGGGCCCCATAGATTTTTCACAGTTCAAGAACCCTAAGGCGAATCTCACTATTAACTAAAGAGCATTTATGTAAGAGGAGCTGTGGTCTGTATCAGTTTCATAAGCAGAGTTCATCTACATATGGTTGGTATCAGTAGGAAACACAGTTCGTTTTTGTTGTAATGCTCATGGTTCTTGCTGTATTGGAGACATTATAATGACGAGCTAGCTTCTTGCATTAAAACAGAGTGTATTTCATGGATGAGAACTCTGGTCTGAATTTCCCTTCAGAAACAGAGTTAAACCACAGGATCTTTGTCTTCCTAAAAGCAAGAGTTCATTTCTCGTAAACCAAGTGAATTTTGGGCTCAAATGATTTAACACAGTTCTAGAACACAACGCGATTATCACTATTAACTAAAGAGCATTTATGTAAGAGGAGCTGTGGTCTGTATCAGTTTCATAACCAGAGTTGAACTACATATGGTCCGTAAGAGTAGGAAACACAGTTCTTTTTTCAGGGCATTCTCATGGTTCTTGCTGTATTGGAGACGTTGTAATGAAGAGCTTGCTTCTTGCATTAAAACAGAGTGTGTTTTAAGGATGAGAACTTTGGTCTGAATTTCCCTTCAGAACCGGGGTTAAACCCCAGGGTCTGTGTCTTCATACAAGCAAGAGTTCATTTCTTGTAAACAAAGTGAATTTTGGGCTCAAATGTTTTTACTCAGTTGAAGAACCCACACCATTCCCACTATTAACTAAAGAGCATTTATGTAAGAGGAGCTGTGGTTTGTATCAGTTTCGTAAGCAGAGTTTAACTACATATGTTCCGTAGGAGTAGGAAACACAGATCTTTTTTTTCAGGGAATGAACATGGTTCTTGCTGTATTGGACACGCTGGACAAAGAGCTTGCTTCTTGCGTTAAAACAGAGTGTGTTTCATTAATGAGAACACTGGTCTGAATTTCCCTTCAGAAACGGAGTTAAACCCCACAATGTGTGTCTTCCTACAAGCAAGAGTTCATTTCTGGTAAACACAGTGATTTGGGGGCTCAAATGATTTTTCATAGTTCATGAACCCAACGCGATTCTCACTATCAACTAAAGAGTATTTAGGTAAGAGTAGCTGTGGTTTGTATCAGTTCCATAAGCATAGGTGAACTACATATGGTCTGTATTAATAGGAAACACAGTTCTTTTTTTCTGGGCATCCTCATGGTTTTTGCTGTAATGGAGACACTGGAAAGAAGAGCTTGCTTCTTGCATTAAAACAGAGTGTGTTTCAAGAAAACTCTGGTCTGAATTTCCCTTCAGAAACGGAGTTAAACCCAAGAATCTGGGTCTTGCTACAAGCAAGAGTTCATTTCTGACAAACCAGGTGAATTTTGGGCTCAAATGATTTACACAGTTCACAAACCCATCGCGATTCTCACTATTAATGAAAGAGCATTTATGTAAGAGGAGCTGTGGTTTGTATCAGTTTCATAAGCAGAGTTGAACTACATATGGTCTGTATGAGTAGGAAACACAGTTCTTTTTTTCTGGGAATGCTCATTGTTCTTGTTGTATTGGAGACGCTGGAAAGAACAGGATGCTTCTTGCCTTAAAACAGAGTGTTTTTCAGGGATGGGAACTCTGGTCTGAATTTCCCTTCAGAAACGGTTTTAAACCCCAGGATCTATGTCTTCATACAAGCAAGAGTTCAGTTCCGGTAAACCAAGAGAATTAAGGGCTCAAATGATTTTACACAGTTCTAGAACCCAACGCGATTCTCACTATTAACTAAAGAGCATTTATGTAAGGGGAACTGTGGTCTGTATCAGTTTCATTATCAGAGTTGAACTACTTACGGTCCGTAGGAGTAGGAAATCAGTTCTTTTTTTCTGGGCATGCTGCTCATGGTTCTTGCTTTATTGGAGACCCTGGAAAAAAGATGATGCTTCTAGTCTTAAAACAGATTGTTTTTCAGGGATGAGGACTCTGGTCTGAATTTCCCGTCAGAAACATAGTTAAACCACAGATCTGTGTCTTCCTACTAGCAAGAGTTCATTTCTGGTAAACCAAGCGAATTTTGGGCCCAAAATATCTTACATAGTTCAAAAACCCAATGTAATTCTCACTATTAACTAAAGAGCATTTATGTAAGAGGATCTGTGGTTTGTATCAGTTTCATAAGCAGAGTTGAACTGCATATGGTCTGTATGAAGAGGAAACACAGTTCTTTTTTTTTTGGCCATTATCATGGTTATTGCTGTATTGGAGACACTGGAAAGAAGAGGATGTTTCCTGCATTAAAACAGCATGTGTTTCATGGATGAGAACAATGGTCTGAATTTACCTTCAGATTCAGAGTTAAACCCCGGGATCTGTGTGTTCCTACAAGCAAGAGTTCATTTCTGGTGATCCCAGTTAATTTTGGGCTGAAATGATTTTACACAGTGCACGAACCCAAGGCCATTTTAACTATTAACTAAAGAGCATTTATGAAAGAGGAGCTGTGGTTTGTATCAGTTTCATAATCAGAGTTGAACTACATATGGTCCGTATGAATAGGAAACACAGTTCTTTTTTTCTGGGCATGCTCATGTTTCTGGATGTATTGGAGACGCTGGAAAGAAGAGCTTGCTTCTTCCATGAAAACAGAGTGTGTTTCATGGATGAGAACACTGGTCTGAATTTCCCTTGAGAATCGGGGTTAAACCACAGTATCTGTGTTTTCCTACAAGCAAGAGTTCATTTCATGTAAACCAGGTGAATTTTCGGCTGAAATGATTTTAAACAGTGCACAAAACCAACGCGATTCTAGCTATGAACTAAAGAGCAATTATGTAAGAAGTGCTGTGGTCTGTATCATTTCATAAGCAGAGTTGAACTACATTTGGTCCGTATGAGTACAAACACAGTTCTTTTATTCTGGGCAGGCTCATGGTTCTTGCTGTATTGGAGATGCTGGAAAGAAGAAGATGCTTCCTGCATTAAAACAGCATGTGTTTCATGGATGAGAACACTGGTCTGAATTTACCTTCAGAATCAGAGTTAAACCACAGGATCTGTGTGTTCCTAAAAGCAAGAGTTCATTTCTGGTGATCCCAGTTAATTTTGGTCTGAAATAATTTTACACAGTGCACGAACCCAATGCCACTTCAACTATTAACTAAAGAGCATTTATGAAAGAGGAGCTGTGGTTTGTATCAGTAGGAAACAGAGTACTTTTTTTTCTGGGCATGCTCATGTTTCTGGATGTATTGGAGACGCTGGAAAGAAGAGCTTGCCTCTTACATGAAAACAGAGTGTGTTTCATGGATGAGAACACTGGCCTGAAATTCCATTCAGAATCCGAGTTAAACCCCAAGATCTGTGTCTTCCTACAAGCAAGAGTTCTTTTTCTGGTAAATCCAGTGAATTTTGGGTTAAAATGATTTTACACAGTTCCCGAACCCAAAGCGATTATCACAATTAACTAAAGACCATTTATGTAAGAGGAGCTGTGGTTTGTATCAGTTTCATAAGCAGAATTGGTCTACATATGGTCTGTATGAGTAGGAAACACAGTTCTTTTCTGATGGCATACCCATGGTTCTTGCTGTATTGGAGACACTGGAAAGAAGAGCTTGCTTCTTGCATTAAAAAGTGTGTTTCATGCATGAGAACTCTGGTCTGAATTTCCCTTCAGAAACAGAGTTAAAGCCCAGGATCTGTGTCTTTCTACAAGCAAGAGTTCATTTCTGGTAAACAACGTGAATTTTGGGCTCCATAGATTTTTCACAGTTCAAGAACCCTAAGGCGAATCTCACTATTAACTAAAGAGCATTTATGTAAGAGGAGCTGTGGTCTGTATCAGTTTCATAAGCAGAGTTCATCTACATATGGTTGGTATCAGTAGGAAACACAGTTCGTTTTTGTTGTAATGCTCATGGTTCTTGCTGTATTGGAGACATTATAATGACGAGCTAGCTTCTTGCATTAAAACAGAGTGTATTTCATGGATGAGAACTCTGGTCTGAATTTCCCTTCAGAAACAGAGTTAAACCACAGGATCTTTGTCTTCCTAAAAGCAAGAGTTCATTTCTGGTAAACCAAGTGAATTTTGGGCTCAAATGATTTAACACAGTTCTAGAACACAACGCGATTATCACTATTAACTAAAGAGCATTTATGTAAGAGGAGCTGTGGTCTGTATCAGTTTCATAACCAGAGTTAAACTACATATGGTCCGTAAGAGTAGGAAACACAGTTCTTTTTTTCAGGGCATGCTCATGGTTCTTGCTGTATTGGAGACGTTGTAATGAAGAGCTTGCTTCTTGCATTAAAACAGAGTGTGTTTTAAGGATGAGAACTTTGGTCTGAATTTCCCTTCAGAACCGGAGTTAAACCCCAGGGTCTGTGTCTTCATACAAGCAAGAGTTCATTTCTTGTAAACAAAGTGAATTTTGGGCTCAAATGTTTTTACTCAGTTGAAGAACCCACACCATTCCCACTATTAACTAAAGAGCATTTATGTAAGAGGAGCTGTGGTTTGTATCAGTTTCGTAAGCAGAGTTTAACTACATATGTTCCGTAGGAGTAGGAAACACAGATCTTTTTTTTCAGGGAATGAACATGGTTCTTGCTGTATTGGACACGCTGGACAAAGAGCTTGCTTCTTGCGTTAAAACAGAGTGTGTTTCATTAACGAGAACACTGGTCTGAATTTCCCTTCAGAAACGGAGTTAAACCCCACAATGTGTGTCTTCCTACAAGCAAGAGTTCATTTCTGGTAAACACAGTGATTTAGGGGCTCAAATGATTATTCATAGTTCATGAACCCAACGCGATTCTCACTATCAACTAAAGAGTATTTAGGTAAGAGTAGCTGTGGTTTGTATCAGTTCCATAAGCATAGGTGAACTACATATGGTCTGTATTAATAGGAAACACAGTTCTTTTTTTCTGGGCATCCTCATGGTTTTTGCTGTAATGGAGACACTGGAAAGAAGAGCTTGCTTCTTGCATTAAAACAGAGTGTGTTTCAAGAAAACTCTGGTCTGAATTTCCCTTCAGAAACATAGTTAAAGCCCAGGATCTGTGTCTTTCTACAAGCAAGAGTTCATTTCTGGTAAACAACGTGAATTTTGGGCCCCATAGATTTTTCACAGTTCAAGAACCCTAAGGCGAATCTCACTATTAACTAAAGAGCATTTATGTAAGAGGAGCTGTGGTCTGTATCAGTTTCATAAGCAGAGTTCATCTACATATGGTTGGTATCAGTAGGAAACACAGTTCGTTTTTGTTGTAATGCTCATGGTTCTTGCTGTATTGGAGACATTATAATGACGAGCTAGCTTCTTGCATTAAAACAGAGTGTATTTCATGGATGAGAACTCTGGTCTGAATTTCCCTTCAGAAACAGAGTTAAACCACAGGATCTTTGTCTTCCTAAAAGCAAGAGTTCATTTCTGGTAAACCAAGTGAATTTTGGGCTCAAATGATTTAACACAGTTCTAGAACACAACGCGATTATCACTATTAACTAAAGAGCATTTATGTAAGAGGAGCTGTGGTCTGTATCAGTTTCATAACCAGAGTTGAACTACATATGGTCCGTAAGAGTAGGAAACACAGTTCTTTTTTTCAGGGCATGCTCATGGTTCTTGCTGTATTGGAGACGTTGTAATGAAGAGCTTGCTTCTTGCATTAAAACAGAGTGTGTTTTAAGGATGAGAACTTTGGTCTGAATTTCCCTTCAGAACCGGGGTTAAACCCCAGGGTCTGTGTCTTCATACAAGCAAGAGTTCATTTCTTGTAAACAAAGTGAATTTTGGGCTCAAATGTTTTTACTCAGTTGAAGAACCCACACCATTCCCACTATTAACTAAAGAGCATTTATGTAAGAGGAGCTGTGGTTTGTATCAGTTTCGTAAGCAGAGTTTAACTACATATGTTCCGTAGGAGTAGGAAACACAGATCTTTTTTTTCAGGGAATGAACATGGTTCTTGCTGTATTGGACACGCTGGACAAAGAGCTTGCTTCTTGCGTTAAAACAGAGTGTGTTTCATTAATGAGAACACTGGTCTGAATTTCCCTTCAGAAACGGAGTTAAACCCCACAATGTGTGTCTTCCTACAAGCAAGAGTTCATTTCTGGTAAACACAGTGATTTGGGGGCTCAAATGATTTTTCATAGTTCATGAACCCAACGCGATTCTCACTATCAACTAAAGAGTATTTAGGTAAGAGTAGCTGTGGTTTGTATCAGTTCCATAAGCATAGGTGAACTACATATGGTCTGTATTAATAGGAAACACAGTTCTTTTTTCTGGGCATCCTCATGGTTTTTGCTGTAATGGAGACACTGGAAAGAAGAGCTTGCTTCTTGCATTAAAACAGAGTGTGTTTCAAGAAAACTCTGGTCTGAATTTCCCTTCAGAAACGGAGTTTAACCCAAGAATCTGGGTCTTCCTACAAGCAAGAGTTCATTTCTGACAAACCAGGTGAATTTTGGGCTCAAATGATTTACACAGTTCACAAACCCATCGTGATTCTCACTATTAATGAAAGAGCATTTATGTAAGAGGAGCTGTGGTTTGTATCAGTTTCATAAGCAGAGTTGAACTACATATGGTCTGTATGAGTAGGAAACACAGTTCTTTTTTTCTGGGAATGCTCATTGTTCTTGTTGTATTGGAGACGCTGGAAAGAACAGGATGCTTCTTGCCTTAAAACAGAGTGTTTTTCAGGGATGGGAACTCTGGTCTGAATTTCCCTTCAGAAACGGTTTTAAACCCCAGGATCTATGTCTTCATACAAGCAAGAGTTCAGTTCCGGTAAACCAAGAGAATTAAGGGCTCAAATGATTTTACACAGTTCTAGAACCCAACGCGATTCTCACTATTAACTAAAGAGCATTTATGTAAGGGGAACTGTGGTCTGTATCAGTTTCATTATCAGAGTTGAACTACTTACGGTCCGTAGGAGTAGGAAATCAGTTCTTTTTTTCTGGGCATGCTGCTCATGGTTCTTGCTTTATTGGAGACCCTGGAAAAAAGATGATGCTTCTAGTCTTAAAACAGATTGTTTTTCAGGGATGAGGACTCTGGTCTGAATTTCCCGTCAGAAACATAGTTAAACCACAGATCTGTGTCTTCCTACTAGCAAGAGTTCATTTCTGGTAAACCAAGCGAATTTTGGGCTCAAAATATCTTACATAGTTCAAAAACCCAATGTAATTCTCACTATTAACTAAAGAGCATTTATGTAAGAGGATCTGTGGTTTGTATCAGTTTCATAAGCAGAGTTGAACTGCATATGGTCTGTATGAAGAGGAAACACAGTTCTTTTTTTTTGGCCATTATCATGGTTATTGCTGTATTGGAGACACTGGAAAGAAGAGGATGTTTCCTGCATTAAAACAGCATGTGTTTCATGGATGAGAACAATGGTCTGAATTTACCTTCAGATTCAGAGTTAAACCCCAGGATCTGTGTGTTCCTACAAGCAAGAGTTCATTTCTGGTGATCCCAGTTAATTTTGGGCTGAAATGATTTTACACAGTGCACGAACCCAAGGCCATTTTAACTATTAACTAAAGAGCATTTATGAAAGAGGAGCTGTGGTTTGTATCAGTTTCATAATCAGAGTTGAACTACATATGGTCCGTATGAATAGGAAACACAGTTCTTTTTTTCTGGGCATGCTCATGTTTCTGGATGTATTGGAGACGCTGGAAAGAAGAGCTTGCTTCTTCCATGAAAACAGAGTGTGTTTCATGGATGAGAACACTGGTCTGAATTTCCCTTGAGAATCGGGGTTAAACCACAGTATCTGTGTTTTCCTACAAGCAAGAGTTCATTTCATGTAAACCAGGTGAATTTTCGGCTGAAATGATTTTAAACAGTGCACAAAACCAACGCGATTCTAGCTATGAACTAAAGAGCAATTATGTAAGAAGTGCTGTGGTCTGTATCATTTCATAAGCAGAGTTGAACTACATTTGGTCCGTATGAGTACAAACACAGTTCTTTTATTCTGGGCAGGCTCATGGTTCTTGCTGTATTGGAGATGCTGGAAAGAAGAAGATGCTTCCTGCATTAAAACAGCATGTGTTTCATGGATGAGAACACTGGTCTGAATTTACCTTCAGAATCAGAGTTAAACCACAGGATCTGTGTGTTCCTAAAAGCAAGAGTTCATTTCTGGTGATCCCAGTTAATTTTGGTCTGAAATAATTTTACACAGTGCACGAACCCAATGCCACTTCAACTATTAACTAAAGAGCATTTATGAAAGAGGAGCTGTGGTTTGTATCAGTTTCATAATCAGAGTTGAACTACATATGGTCCGTATGAGTAGGAAACAGAGTACTTTTTTTTCTGGGCATGCTCATGTTTCTGGATGTATTGGAGACGCTGGAAAGAAGAGCTTGCCTCTTACATGAAAACAGAGTGTGTTTCATGGATGAGAACACTGGCCTGAAATTCCATTCAGAATCCGAGTTAAACCCCAAGATCTGTGTCTTCCTACAAGCAAGAGTTCTTTTTCTGGTAAATCCAGTGAATTTTGGGTTAAAATGATTTTACACAGTTCCCGAACCCAAAGCGATTATCACAATTAACTAAAGACCATTTATGTAAGAGGAGCTGTGGTTTGTATCAGTTTCATAAGCAGAATTGGTCTACATATGGTCTGTATGAGTAGGAAACACAGTTCTTTTCTGATGGCATACCCATGGTTCTTGCTGTATTGGAGACACTGGAAAGAAGAGCTTGCTTCTTGCATTAAAAAGTGTGTTTCATGCATGAGAACTCTGGTCTGAATTTCCCTTCAGAAACAGAGTTAAAGCCCAGGATCTGTGTCTTTCTACAAGCAAGAGTTCATTTCTGGTAAACAACGTGAATTTTGGGCCCCATAGATTTTTCACAGTTCAAGAACCCTAAGGCGAATCTCACTATTAACTAAAGAGCATTTATGTAAGAGGAGCTGTGGTCTGTATCAGTTTCATAAGCAGAGTTCATCTACATATGGTTGGTATCAGTAGGAAACACAGTTCGTTTTTGTTGTAATGCTCATGGTTCTTGCTGTATTGGAGACATTATAATGACGAGCTAGCTTCTTGCATTAAAACAGAGTGTAATTCATGGATGAGAACTCTGGTCTGAATTTCCCTTCAGAAACAGAGTTAAACCACAGGATCTTTGTCTTCCTAAAAGCAAGAGTTCATTTCTGGTAAACCAAGTGAATTTTGGGCTCAAATGATTTAACACAGTTCTAGAACACAACGCGATTATCACTATTAACTAAAGAGCATTTATGTAAGAGGAGCTGTGGTCTGTATCAGTTTCATAACCAGAGTTGAACTACATATGGTCCGTAAGAGTAGGAAACACAGTTCTTTTTTTCAGGGCATGCTCATGGTTCTTGCTGTATTGGAGACGTTGTAATGAAGAGCTTGCTTCTTGCATTAAAACAGAGTGTGTTTTAAGGATGAGAACTTTGGTCTGAATTTCCCTTCAGAACCGGAGTTAAACCCCAGGGTCTGTGTCTTCATACAAGCAAGAGTTCATTTCTTGTAAACAAAGTGAATTTTGGGCTCAAATGTTTTTACTCAGTTGAAGAACCCACACCATTCCCACTATTAACTAAAGAGCATTTATGTAAGAGGAGCTGTGGTTTGTATCAGTTTCGTAAGCAGAGTTTAACTACATATGTTCCGTAGGAGTAGGAAACACAGATCTTTTTTTTCAGGGAATGAACATGGTTCTTGCTGTATTGGACACGCTGGACAAAGAGCTTGCTTCTTGCGTTAAAACAGAGTGTGTTTCATTAATGAGAACACTGGTCTGAATTTCCCTTCAGAAACGGAGTTAAACCCCACAATGTGTGTCTTCCTACAAGCAAGAGTTCATTTCTGGTAAACACAGTGATTTGGGGGCTCAAATGATTTTTCATAGTTCATGAACCCAACGCGATTCTCACTATCAACTAAAGAGTATTTAGGTAAGAGTAGCTGTGGTTTGTATCAGTTCCATAAGCATAGGTGAACTACATATGGTCTGTATTAATAGGAAACACAGTTCTTTTTTTCTGGGCATCCTCATGGTTTTTGCTGTAATGGAGACACTGGAAAGAAGAGCTTGCTTCTTGCATTAAAACAGAGTGTGTTTCAAGAAAACTCTGGTCTGAATTTCCCTTCAGAAACGGAGTTAAACCCAAGAATCTGGGTCTTCCTACAAGCAAGAGTTCATTTCTGACAAACCAGGTGAATTTTGGGCTCAAATGATTTACACAGTTCACAAACCCATCGCGATTCTCACTATTAATGAAAGAGCATTTATGTAAGAGGAGCTGTGGTTTGTATCAGTTTCATAAGCAGAGTTGAACTACATATGGTCTGTATGAGTAGGAAACACAGTTCTTTTTTTCTGGGAATGCTCATTGTTCTTGTTGTATTGGAGACGCTGGAAAGAACAGGATGCTTCTTGCCTTAAAACAGAGTGTTTTTCAGGGATGGGAACTCTGGTCTGAATTTCCCTTCAGAAACGGTTTTAAACCCCAGGATCTATGTCTTCATACAAGCAAGAGTTCAGTTCCGGTAAACCAAGAGAATTAAGGGCTCAAATGATTTTACACAGTTCTAGAACCCAACGCGATTCTCACTATTAACTAAAGAGCATTTATGTAAGGGGAACTGTGGTCTGTATCAGTTTCATTATCAGAGTTGAACTACTTACGGTCCGTAGGAGTAGGAAATCAGTTCTTTTTTTCTGGGCATGCTGCTCATGGTTCTTGCTTTATTGGAGACCCTGGAAAAAAGATGATGCTTCTAGTCTTAAAACAGATTGTTTTTCAGGGATGAGGACTCTGGTCTGAATTTCCCATCAGAAACATAGTTAAACCACAGATCTGTGTCTTCCTACTAGCAAGAGTTCATTTCTGGTAAACCAAGCGAATTTTGGGCTCAAAATATCTTACATAGTTCAAAAACCCAATGTAATTCTCACTATTAACTAAAGAGCATTTATGTAAGAGGATCTGTGGTTTGTATCAGTTTCATAAGCAGAGTTGAACTGCATATGGTCTGTATGAAGAGGAAACACAGTTCTTTTTTTTTGGCCATTATCATGGTTATTGCTGTATTGGAGACACTGGAAAGAAGAGGATGTTTCCTGCATTAAAACAGCATGTGTTTCATGGATGAGAACAATGGTCTGAATTTACCTTCAGATTCAGAGTTAAACCCCAGGATCTGTGTGTTCCTACAAGCAAGAGTTCATTTCTGGTGATCCCAGTTAATTTTGGGCTGAAATGATTTTACACAGTGCACGAACCCAAGGCCATTTTAACTATTAACTAAAGAGCATTTATGAAAGAGGAGCTGTGGTTTGTATCAGTTTCATAATCAGAGTTGAACTACATATGGTCCGTATGAATAGGAAACACAGTTCTTTTTTTCTGGGCATGCTCATGTTTCTGGATGTATTGGAGACGCTGGAAAGAAGAGCTTGCTTCTTCCATGAAAACAGAGTGTGTTTCATGGATGAGAACACTGGTCTGAATTTCCCTTGAGAATCGGGGTTAAACCACAGTATCTGTGTTTTCCTACAAGCAAGAGTTCATTTCATGTAAACCAGGTGAATTTTCGGCTGAAATGATTTTAAACAGTGCACAAAACCAACGCGATTCTAGCTATGAACTAAAGAGCAATTATGTAAGAAGTGCTGTGGTCTGTATCATTTCATAAGCAGAGTTGAACTACATTTGGTCCGTATGAGTACAAACACAGTTCTTTTATTCTGGGCAGGCTCATGGTTCTTGCTGTATTGGAGATGCTGGAAAGAAGAAGATGCTTCCTGCATTAAAACAGCATGTGTTTCATGGATGAGAACACTGGTCTGAATTTACCTTCAGAATCAGAGTTAAACCACAGGATCTGTGTGTTCCTAAAAGCAAGAGTTCATTTCTGGTGATCCCAGTTAATTTTGGTCTGAAATAATTTTACACAGTGCACGAACCCAATGCCACTTCAACTATTAACTAAAGAGCATTTATGAAAGAGGAGCTGTGGTTTGTATCAGTTTCATAATCAGAGTTGAACTACATATGGTCCGTATGAGTAGGAAACAGAGTACTTTTTTTTCTGGGCATGCTCATGTTTCTGGATGTATTGGAGACGCTGGAAAGAAGAGCTTGCCTCTTACATGAAAACAGAGTGTGTTTCATGGATGAGAACACTGGCCTGAAATTCCATTCAGAATCCGAGTTAAACCCCAAGATCTGTGTCTTCCTACAAGCAAGAGTTCTTTTTCTGGTAAATCCAGTGAATTTTGGGTTAAAATGATTTTACACAGTTCCCGAACCCAAAGCGATTATCACAATTAACTAAAGACCATTTATGTAAGAGGAGCTGTGGTTTGTATCAGTTTCATAAGCAGAATTGGTCTACATATGGTCTGTATGAGTAGGAAACACAGTTCTTTTCTGATGGCATACCCATGGTTCTTGCTGTATTGGAGACACTGGAAAGAAGAGCTTGCTTCTTGCATTAAAAAGTGTGTTTCATGCATGAGAACTCTGGTCTGAATTTCCCTTCAGAAACAGAGTTAAAGCCCAGGATCTGTGTCTTTCTACAAGCAAGAGTTCATTTCTGGTAAACAACGTGAATTTTGGGCCCCATAGATTTTTCACAGTTCAAGAACCCTAAGGCGAATCTCACTATTAACTAAAGAGCATTTATGTAAGAGGAGCTGTGGTCTGTATCAGTTTCATAAGCAGAGTTCATCTACATATGGTTGGTATCAGTAGGAAACACAGTTCGTTTTTGTTGTAATGCTCATGGTTCTTGCTGTATTGGAGACATTATAATGACGAGCTAGCTTCTTGCATTAAAACAGAGTGTATTTCATGGATGAGAACTCTGGTCTGAATTTCCCTTCAGAAACAGAGTTAAACCACAGGATCTTTGTCTTCCTAAAAGCAAGAGTTCATTTCTGGTAAACCAAGTGAATTTTGGGCTCAAATGATTTAACACAGTTCTAGAACACAACGCGATTATCACTATTAACTAAAGAGCATTTATGTAAGAGGAGCTGTGGTCTGTATCAGTTTCATAACCAGAGTTGAACTACATATGGTCCGTAAGAGTAGGAAACACAGTTCTTTTTTTCAGGGCATGCTCATGGTTCTTGCTGTATTGGAGACGTTGTAATGAAGAGCTTGCTTCTTGCATTAAAACAGAGTGTGTTTTAAGGATGAGAACTTTGGTCTGAATTTCCCTTCAGAACCGGAGTTAAACCCCAGGGTCTGTGTCTTCATACAAGCAAGAGTTCATTTCTTGTAAACAAAGTGAATTTTGGGCTCAAATGTTTTTACTCAGTTGAAGAACCCACACCATTCCCACTATTAACTAAAGAGCATTTATGTAAGAGGAGCTGTGGTTTGTATCAGTTTCGTAAGCAGAGTTTAACTACATATGTTCCGTAGGAGTAGGAAACACAGATCTTTTTTTTCAGGGAATGAACATGGTTCTTGCTGTATTGGACACGCTGGACAAAGAGCTTGCTTCTTGCGTTAAAACAGAGTGTGTTTCATTAATGAGAACACTGGTCTGAATTTCCCTTCAGAAACGGAGTTAAACCCCACAATGTGTGTCTTCCTACAAGCAAGAGTTCATTTCTGGTAAACACAGTGATTTGGGGGCTCAAATGATTTTTCATAGTTCATGAACCCAACGCGATTCTCACTATCAACTAAAGAGTATTTAGGTAAGAGTAGCTGTGGTTTGTATCAGTTCCATAAGCATAGGTGAACTACATATGGTCTGTATTAATAGGAAACACAGTTCTTTTTTTCTGGGCATCCTCATGGTTTTTGCTGTAATGGAGACACTGGAAAGAAGAGCTTGCTTCTTGCATTAAAACAGAGTGTGTTTCAAGAAAACTCTGGTCTGAATTTCCCTTCAGAAACGGAGTTAAACCCAAGAATCTGGGTCTTGCTACAAGCAAGAGTTCATTTCTGACAAACTAGGTGAATTTTGGGCTCAAATGATTTACACAGTTCACAAACCCATCGCGATTCTCACTATTAATGAAAGAGCATTTATGTAAGAGGAGCTGTGGTTTGTATCAGTTTCATAAGCAGAGTTGAACTACATATGGTCTGTATGAGTAGGAAACACAGTTCTTTTTTTCTGGGAATGCTCATTGTTCTTGTTGTATTGGAGACGCTGGAAAGAACAGGATGCTTCTTGCCTTAAAACAGAGTGTTTTTCAGGGATGGGAACTCTGGTCTGAATTTCCCTTCAGAAACGGTTTTAAACCCCAGGATCTATGTCTTCATACAAGCAAGAGTTCAGTTCCGGTAAACCAAGAGAATTAAGGGCTCAAATGATTTTACACAGTTCTAGAACCCAACGCGATTCTCACTATTAACTAAAGAGCATTTATGTAAGGGGAACTGTGGTCTGTATCAGTTTCATTATCAGAGTTGAACTACTTACGGTCCGTAGGAGTAGGAAATCAGTTCTTTTTTTCTGGGCATGCTGCTCATGGTTCTTGCTTTATTGGAGACCCTGGAAAAAAGATGATGCTTCTAGTCTTAAAACAGATTGTTTTTCAGGGATGAGGACTCTGGTCTGAATTTCCCGTCAGAAACATAGTTAAACCACAGATCTGTGTCTTCCTACTAGCAAGAGTTCATTTCTGGTAAACCAAGCGAATTTTGGGCTCAAAATATCTTACATAGTTCAAAAACCCAATGTAATTCTCACTATTAACTAAAGAGCATTTATGTAAGAGGATCTGTGGTTTGTATCAGTTTCATAAGCAGAGTTGAACTGCATATGGTCTGTATGAAGAGGAAACACAGTTCTTTTTTTTTGGCCATTATCATGGTTATTGCTGTATTGGAGACACTGGAAAGAAGAGGATGTTTCCTGCATTAAAACAGCATGTGTTTCATGGATGAGAACAATGGTCTGAATTTACCTTCAGATTCAGAGTTAAACCCCAGGATCTGTGTGTTCCTACAAGCAAGAGTTCATTTCTGGTGATCCCAGTTAATTTTGGGCTGAAATGATTTTACACAGTGCACGAACCCAAGGCCATTTTAACTATTAACTAAAGAGCATTTATGAAAGAGGAGCTGTGGTTTGTATCAGTTTCATAATCAGAGTTGAACTACATATGGTCCGTATGAATAGGAAACACAGTTCTTTTTTTCTGGGCATGCTCATGTTTCTGGATGTATTGGAGACGCTGGAAAGAAGAGCTTGCTTCTTCCATGAAAACAGAGTGTGTTTCATGGATGAGAACACTGGTCTGAATTTCCCTTGAGAATCGGGGTTAAACCACAGTATCTGTGTTTTCCTACAAGCAAGAGTTCATTTCATGTAAACCAGGTGAATTTTCGGCTGAAATGATTTTAAACAGTGCACAAAACCAACGCGATTCTAGCTATGAACTAAAGAGCAATTATGTAAGAAGTGCTGTGGTCTGTATCATTTCATAAGCAGAGTTGAACTACATTTGGTCCGTATGAGTACAAACACAGTTCTTTTATTCTGGGCAGGCTCATGGTTCTTGCTGTATTGGAGATGCTGGAAAGAAGAAGATGCTTCCTGCATTAAAACAGCATGTGTTTCATGGATGAGAACACTGGTCTGAATTTACCTTCAGAATCAGAGTTAAACCACAGGATCTGTGTGTTCCTAAAAGCAAGAGTTAATTTCTGGTGATCCCAGTTAATTTTGGTCTGAAATAATTTTACACAGTGCACGAACCCAATGCCACTTCAACTATTAACTAAAGAGCATTTATGAAAGAGGAGCTGTGGTTTGTATCAGTTTCATAATCAGAGTTGAACTACATATGGTCCGTATGAGTAGGAAACAGAGTACTTTTTTTTCTGGGCATGCTCATGTTTCTGGATGTATTGGAGACGCTGGAAAGAAGAGCTTGCCTCTTACATGAAAACAGAGTGGGTTTCATGGATGAGAACACTGGCCTGAAATTCCATTCAGAATCCGAGTTAAACCCCAAGATCTGTGTCTTCCTACAAGCAAGAGTTCTTTTTCTGGTAAATCCAGTGAATTTTGGGTTAAAATGATTTTACACAGTTCCCGAACCCAAAGCGATTATCACAATTAACTAAAGACCATTTATGTAAGAGGAGCTGTGGTTTGTATCAGTTTCATAAGCAGAATTGGTCTACATATGGTCTGTATGAGTAGGAAACACAGTTCTTTTCTGATGGCATACCCATGGTTCTTGCTGTATTGGAGACACTGGAAAGAAGAGCTTGCTTCTTGCATTAAAAAGTGTGTTTCATGCATGAGAACTCTGGTCTGAATTTCCCTTCAGAAACAGAGTTAAAGCCCAGGATCTGTGTCTTTCTACAAGCAAGAGTTCATTTCTGGTAAACAACGTGAATTTTGGGACCCATAGATTTTTCACAGTTCAAGAACCCTAAGGCGAATCTCACTATTAACTAAAGAGCATTTATGTAAGAGGAGCTGTGGTCTGTATCAGTTTCATAAGCAGAGTTCATCTACATATGGTTGGTATCAGTAGGAAACACAGTTCGTTTTTGTTGTAATGCTCATGGTTCTTGCTGTATTGGAGACATTATAATGACGAGCTAGCTTCTTGCATTAAAACAGAGTGTATTTCATGGATGAGAACTCTGGTCTGAATTTCCCTTCAGAAACAGAGTTAAACCACAGGATCTTTGTCTTCCTAAAAGCAAGAGTTCATTTCTGGTAAACCAAGTGAATTTTGGGCTCAAATGATTTAACACAGTTCTAGAACACAACGCGATTATCACTATTAACTAAAGAGCATTTATGTAAGAGGAGCTGTGGTCTGTATCAGTTTCATAACCAGAGTTGAACTACATATGGTCCGTAAGAGTAGGAAACACAGTTCTTTTTTTCAGGGCATGCTCATGGTTCTTGCTGTATTGGAGACGTTGTAATGAAGAGCTTGCTTCTTGCATTAAAACAGAGTGTGTTTTAAGGATGAGAACTTTGGTCTGAATTTCCCTTCAGAACCGGAGTTAAACCCCAGGGTCTGTGTCTTCATACAAGCAAGAGTTCATTTCTTGTAAACAAAGTGAATTTTGGGCTCAAATGTTTTTACTCAGTTGAAGAACCCACACCATTCCCACTATTAACTAAAGAGCATTTATGTAAGAGGAGCTGTGGTTTGTATCAGTTTCGTAAGCAGAGTTTAACTACATATGTTCCGTAGGTGTAGGAAACACAGATCTTTTTTTTCAGGGAATGAACATGGTTCTTGCTGTATTGGACACGCTGGACAAAGAGCTTGCTTCTTGCGTTAAAACAGAGTGTGTTTCATTAATGAGAACACTGGTCTGAATTTCCCTTCAGAAACGGAGTTAAACCCCACAATGTGTGTCTTCCTACAAGCAAGAGTTCATTTCTGGTAAACACAGTGATTTGGGGGCTCAAATGATTTTTCATAGTTCATGAACCCAACGCGATTCTCACTATCAACTAAAGAGTATTTAGGTAAGAGTAGCTGTGGTTTGTATCAGTTCCATAAGCATAGGTGAACTACATATGGTCTGTATTAATAGGAAACACAGTTCTTTTTTTCTGGGCATCCTCATGGTTTTTGCTGTAATGGAGACACTGGAAAGAAGAGCTTGCTTCTTGCATTAAAACAGAGTGTGTTTCAAGAAAACTCTGGTCTGAATTTCCCTTCAGAAACGGAGTTAAACCCAAGAATCTGGGTCTTCCTACAAGCAAGAGTTCATTTCTGACAAACCAGGTGAATTTTGGGCTCAAATGATTTACACAGTTCACAAACCCATCGCGATTCTCACTATTAATGAAAGAGCATTTATGTAAGAGGAGCTGTGGTTTGTATCAGTTTCATAAGCAGAGTTGAACTACATATGGTCTGTATGAGTAGGAAACACAGTTCTTTTTTTCTGGGAATGCTCATTGTTCTTGTTGTATTGGAGACGCTGGAAAGAACAGGATGCTTCTTGCCTTAAAACAGAGTGTTTTTCAGGGATGGGAACTCTGGTCTGAATTTCCCTTCAGAAACGGTTTTAAACCCCAGGATCTATGTCTTCATACAAGCAAGAGTTCAGTTCCGGTAAACCAAGAGAATTAAGGGCTCAAATGATTTTACACAGTTCTAGAACCCAACGCGATTCTCACTATTAACTAAAGAGCATTTATGTAAGGGGAACTGTGGTCTGTATCAGTTTCATTATCAGAGTTGAACTACTTACGGTCCGTAGGAGTAGGAAATCAGTTCTTTTTTTCTGGGCATGCTGCTCATGGTTCTTGCTTTATTGGAGACCCTGGAAAAAAGATGATGCTTCTAGTCTTAAAACAGATTGTTTTTCAGGGATGAGGACTCTGGTCTGAATTTCCCGTCAGAAACATAGTTAAACCACAGATCTGTGTCTTCCTACTAGCAAGAGTTCATTTCTGGTAAACCAAGCGAATTTTGGGCTCAAAATATCTTACATAGTTCAAAAACCCAATGTAATTCTCACTATTAACTAAAGAGCATTTATGTAAGAGGATCTGTGGTTTGTATCAGTTTCATAAGCAGAGTTGAACTGCATATGGTCTGTATGAAGAGGAAACACAGTTCTTTTTTTTTGGCCATTATCATGGTTATTGCTGTATTGGAGACACTGGAAAGAAGAGGATGTTTCCTGCATTAAAACAGCATGTGTTTCATGGATGAGAACAATGGTCTGAATTTACCTTCAGATTCAGAGTTAAACCCCAGGATCTGTGTGTTCCTACAAGCAAGAGTTCATTTCTGGTGATCCCAGTTAATTTTGGGCTGAAATGATTTTACACAGTGCACGAACCCAAGGCCATTTTAACTATTAACTAAAGAGCATTTATGAAAGAGGAGCTGTGGTTTGTATCAGTTTCATAATCAGAGTTGAACTACATATGGTCCGTATGAATAGGAAACACAGTTCTTTTTTTCTGGGCATGCTCATGTTTCTGGATGTATTGGAGACGCTGGAAAGAAGAGCTTGCTTCTTCCATGAAAACAGAGTGTGTTTCATGGATGAGAACACTGGTCTGAATTTCCCTTAAGAATCGGGGTTAAACCACAGTATCTGTGTTTTCCTACAAGCAAGAGTTCATTTCATGTAAACCAGGTGAATTTTTGGCTGAAATGATTTTAAACAGTGCACAAAACCAACGCGATTCTAGCTATGAACTAAAGAGCAATTATGTAAGAAGTGCTGTGGTCTGTATCATTTCATAAGCAGAGTTGAACTACATTTGGTCCGTATGAGTACAAACACAGTTCTTTTATTCTGGGCAGGCTCATGGTTCTTGCTGTATTGGAGATGCTGGAAAGAAGAAGATGCTTCCTGCATTAAAACAGCATGTGTTACATGGATGAGAACACTGGTCTGAATTTACCTTCAGAATCAGAGTTAAACCACAGGATCTGTGTGTTCCTAAAAGCAAGAGTTCATTTCTGGTGATCCCAGTTAATTTTGGTCTGAAATAATTTTACACAGTGCACGAACCCAATGCCACTTCAACTATTAACTAAAGAGCATTTATGAAAGAGGAGCTGTGGTTTGTATCAGTTTCATAATCAGAGTTGAACTACATATGGTCCGTATGAGTAGGAAACAGAGTACTTTTTTTTCTGGGCATGCTCATGTTTCTGGATGTATTGGAGACGCTGGAAAGAAGAGCTTGCCTCTTACATGAAAACAGAGTGTGTTTCATGGATGAGAACACTGGCCTGAAATTCCATTCAGAATCCGAGTTAAACCCCAGGATCTGTGTCTTCCTACAAGCAAGAGTTCTTTTCTGGTAAATCCAGTGATTTTCGGGTTAAAATGATTTTACACAGTTCCCGAAACCAAAGCGATTATCACAATTAACTAAAGACCATTTATGTAAGAGGAGCTGTGGTTTGTATCAGTTTCATAAGCAGAATTGGTCTACATATGGTCTGTATGAGTAGGAAACACAGTTCTTTTCTGATGGCATATCCATGGTTCTTGCTGTATTGGAGACACTGGAAAGAAGAGCTTGCTTCTTACATTAAAACAGAGTGTGTTTCATTAATGAGAACTCTGGTCTGAATTTCCCTTCAGAAACGGAGTTAAAACCCAGGATCTGTGTCTTCCTACAAGCAAGAGTTCATTTATGGTAAATCCAGTGAATTTTGGGTTAAAATGATTTTACACAGTTCCCGAACCCAAAGCGATTATCACAATTAACTAAAGACCATTTATGTAAGAGGAGCTGTGGTTTGTATCAGTTTCATAAGCAGAATTGGTCTACATATGGTCTGTATGAGTAGGAAACACAGTTCTTTTCTGATGGCATACCCATGGTTCTTGCTGTATTGGAGACACTGGAAAGAAGAGCTTGCTTCTTGCATTAAAAAGCGTGTTTCATGCATGAGAACTCTGGTCTGAATTTCCCTTCAGAAACAGAGTTAAAGCCCAGGATCTGTGTCTTTCTACAAGCAAGAGTTCATTTCTGGTAAACAACATAAATTTTGGGCCCCATAGATTTTTCACAGTTCAAGAACCCTAAGGCGAATCTCACTATTAACTAAAGAGCATTTATGTAAGAGGAGCTGTGGTCTGTATCAGTTTCATAAGCAGAGTTCATCTACATATGGTTGGTATCAGTAGGAAACACAGTTCGTTTTTGTTGTAATGCTCATGGTTCTTGCTGTATTGGAGACATTATAATGACGAGCTAGCTTCTTGCATTAAAACAGAGTGTATTTCATGGATGAGAACTCTGGTCTGAATTTCCCTTCAGAAACAGAGTTAAACCACAGGATCTTTGTCTTCCTAAAAGCAAGAGTTCATTTCTGGTAAACCAAGTGAATTTTGGGCTCAAATGATTTAACACAGTTCTAGAACACAACGCGATTATCACTATTAACTAAAGAGCATTTATGTAAGAGGAGCTGTGGTCTGTATCAGTTTCATAACCAGAGTTGAACTACATATGGTCCGTAAGAGTAGGAAACACAGTTCTTTTTTTCAGGGCATGCTCATGGTTCTTGCTGTATTGGAGACGTTGTAATGAAGAGCTTGCTTCTTGCATTAAAACAGAGTGTGTTTTAAGGATGAGAACTTTGGTCTGAATTTCCCTTCAGAACCGGAGTTAAACCCCAGGGTCTGTGTCTTCATACAAGCAAGAGTTCATTTCTTGTAAACAAAGTGAATTTTGGGCTCAAATGTTTTTACTCAGTTGAAGAACCCACACCATTCCCACTATTAACTAAAGAGCATTTATGTAAGAGGAGCTGTGGTTTGTATCAGTTTCGTAAGCAGAGTTTAACTACATATGTTCCGTAGGAGTAGGAAACACAGATCTTTTTTTTCAGGGAATGAACATGGTTCTTGCTGTATTGGACACGCTGGACAAAGAGCTTGCTTCTTGCGTTAAAACAGAGTGTGTTTCATTAATGAGAACACTGGTCTGAATTTCCCTTCAGAAACGGAGTTAAACCCCACAATGTGTGTCTTCCTACAAGCAAGAGTTCATTTCTGGTAAACACAGTGATTTTGGGGCTCAAATGATTTTTCATAGTTCATGAACCCAACGCGATTCTCACTATCAACTAAAGAGTATTTAGGTAAGAGTAGCTGTGGTTTGTATCAGTTCCATAAGCATAGGTGAACTACATATGGTCTGTATTAATAGGAAACACAGTTCTTTTTTTCTGGGCATCCTCATGGTTTTTGCTGTAATGGAGACACTGGAAAGAAGAGCTTGCTTCTTGCATTAAAACAGAGTGTGTTTCAAGAAAACTCTGGTCTGAATTTCCCTTCAGAAACGGAGTTTAACCCAAGAATCTGGGTCTTCCTACAAGCAAGAGTTCATTTCTGACAAACCAGGTGAATTTTGGGCTCAAATGATTTACACAGTTCACAAACCCATCGCGATTCTCACTATTAATGAAAGAGCATTTATGTAAGAGGAGCTGTGGTTTGTATCAGTTTCATAAGCAGAGTTGAACTACATATGGTCTGTATGAGTAGGAAACACAGTTCTTTTTTTCTGGGAATGCTCATTGTTCTTGTTGTATTGGAGACGCTGGAAAGAACAGGATGCTTCTTGCCTTAAAACAGAGTGTTTTTCAGGGATGGGAACTCTGGTCTGAATTTCCCTTCAGAAACGGTTTTAAACCCCAGGATCTATGTCTTCATACAAGCAAGAGTTCAGTTCCGGTAAACCAAGAGAATTAAGGGCTCAAATGATTTTTCACAATTAAAGAACCCAATGCGATTCTCACTATTAACTAAAGAGCATTTATGTAAGAGGAGCTGTGGTTTGTACCAGTTTCATAAGCAGAGTTGATCTTCATATGGTCTGTATGAGTAGGAAACACAGTTCTTTTTTGAGGGCAGCTCATGTTTCTTGTTGTATTGGAGACGATGGAAAGAAGAGCTTGCTTCTTGCATTAAAACATAGTGTGTTTCAAGGATGAGAACTCTGGTCTGAATTTCCCTTCAGAAACGGAGTTAAACCCCAGGATCTGGGTCTTCCTACCAGCAATAGTTCATTTCTGATAAACAACGTGAATTTTGGGCTCAAATGATTTTACATCGTTATAGAACCCAACGCGATTATCACTATAAACTAAAGAGCATTTATGGAAGAGGAGCTGTGGAGTGTATCAGTTTCATAAGCAGAGTTGAACTACATACGGTTCTTATGAGTATGAAATACAGTTCTTTTTTTTCTGGACATACTCATAGTCTTGCTGAATTGGAGACGCTGGAAAGAAGAGGATGCTTCTTGCCTTAAAACAGATTGTTTTTCAGGAATGAGAACTCTGGTCTGAATTTCCTTTCAGAAACGGAGTTAAACCCCAGGATCTGTGTCTTCATACAAGCAAGAGTTTATTTCTGGTAAACCAAGTGAATTTTGAGCTCAAAAGATTTTACACAATTCAAAATCCCAATGCGATTCTCACAATTAACTAAAGAGCATTTATGTAAGAGGAGCTGTGGTTTGTACCAATTTCATAAGCAGATTTGATCTACATATTGTCTGTATGGGTAGGAAACACTGGTTTTTTTGAGGGCATGTTCATGGTTCTTGCTGTATTGGAGACGCTGGAAAGAAGAGCTTGCTTCTTGCAATAAAACAGAGTGTGTTTCAACGATGAGAACTCTGGTCTGAATTTCCCTTCCGAAACAGAGTTAAACCAAAGGATCTGTGTTTTCCTACAAGCAAGAGTTCATTTCTGGTAAACCCAGTGAATTTTGGGCTAAAATTATTTTTCCCAGTTCACGAACTCCACAAGATTCTCACTATTAACTAAAGAGTTATTTTGTAAGAGGAGCTGTGGTCTGTATCATTTTCATAAGCAGAGTTGAACTACTTTTGGTTCGTATGAGTAGGAAACACAGTTCTTTTTTTCTTGGCATCCTCATGGTTCTTGCTTTATTGGAGACGGTGGAAAGAAGAGCTTGCTTCTTGCATTAAAACAGAGTGTGTTTCATGGAAGAGAACAGAGGTCTGAAATTCCCTTCAGAAACAGAGTTAAACCACAGGATCTGTGTCTTCCTACAATGCAGAGTTCATTTCTGGTATACCAAGTGATTTTTGGGCTCAAATGTTTATACTTAGTACAAGAACCCACGCGATTCTCACTATTAACAGAAGAGCATTTAAGTAAGAGGAGCTGTGGTTTGTAACAGTTTCATAAACAGAGTTTAACTAAATATGGTCCGTATGAGTAGGAAACACAGATCATTTTCTGGGCATGCTCATGTTTCTTGCTGTATTGGAGACGCTGGAAAGAAGAGTTTGCTTCTTGCATTAAAACAGAGTGTGTTTTAAGGATGAGAACTCTGGTCTGAATTTCCCTTCAGGAACGGAGTTAAACCCCAGGATCTGTGTCTTCCTACAAGCAACAGTTCATTTCTGGTAAACAAAGTGAATTTTGGGATCAAATGTTTTTACTCAGTTCAAGACCCCTCGCGATTCTCACTATTAACAAAAGAGCATTTATGTAAGAGGAGCTGTGGTTTCTATCAGTTTCATAAGCAGAGTTTAACTACATATGGTCCATATGAGTAGGAAACACAGATCATTTTTTCAGGGCATGAGCATGGTTGTTGCTGTATTGGACACGCTGGAAAGAAGAGCTTACTTCTCGGGTAAAAACAGAGTGTGCTTCATGGATGAGAACACTGGTCTGAATTTTGCTTCAGAAATGGAGTTAAACTCCAGGATCTGTGTCTTCCTACAAGCAAGAGCTCATTTGTGGAAAACCCAGTTAATTTGGGGCTCAAATGATTTTTTGTAGTTCACGAACCCAAAGCGATTCTCACTATCAACTAAAGAGTATTTATGTAAGAGTAGATGTGGTTTGTATCAGTTTCGTAAG
Organism: Onychomys arenicola; assembly: GCA_949786405.1. Lineage (NCBI taxonomy): Eukaryota > Metazoa > Chordata > Mammalia > Rodentia > Cricetidae > Onychomys > Onychomys arenicola. Next base: position 731,509 of record CATKUM010000035.1, read on the forward strand.
CAGAGGTGAACTACATATGGTCCGTATGAGTAGGAAATATAGTTCTTTTTTTCAGGGCATGTTCCTATTTCTTGCTGTATTGGAGACGCTGGGAAGAGGAGCTTGCCTCTTGCATAAAAACAGGGAGTGATTCATGGATTAAAACACTGGTCTGAATTTCCCTTCAGAAACAGAGTTAAACCAGGGGATCTGAGTCTTCCTACAAGCCAGTGTTCATTTCTGGGAAACCAAGTGAATTTTGGGCTCAAGTGTTTTTACTCAGTTCAAGAACCCAACGTGATTCTCACTATTAACTAAAGAGCATTTAGAAAAGTGGACCTTTGGTTTGTGTCAGTTTCATTAGCAGAGTTGAACTACATATGGTCTGCATGAGTAGGAAACACAGTTCTTTTTTTCTGGGCATCCTCATGGTTCTTGTTGTATTGGAGACGCTGGAAAGAAGAGGATGCTTCTTGCCTTAAAACAGAGTGTTTTTCAGCGATGAGAACTCTGGTCTGAATTTCCCTTCAGAAACGGAGTTAAACCCCAGGATCTATGTCTTCATACAAGCAAGAGTTCATTTCCGGGAAACCAAGTGAATTTTGGGCTCAAATGATTTTACACAATTAAAGAACCCAAAGCGATTATCACAATTAACTAAAGACCATTTATGTAAGAGGAGCTGTGGTTTGTATCAGTTTCATAAGCAGAATTGGTCTACATATGGTCTGTATGATTAGGAAACACAGTTCTTTTTTGATGGCATACTCATTGTTCTTGCTGTATTGGAGACACTGGAAAGAAGAGCTTGTTTCTTGCATTAAAAAGTGTGTTTCATGCATGAGAACTCTGGTCTGAATTTCCCTTCAGAAACAGAGTTAAAGCCCAGGATCTGTGTCTTTCTACAAGCAAGAGTTCATTTCTGGTAAACAACGTGACTTTTGGGTCCCATAGATTTTTCACAGTTCAAGAACCCTAAGGCGAATCTCACTATTAACTAAAGAGCATTTATGTAAGAGGAGCTGTGGTCTGTATCAGTTTCATAAGCAGAGTTGGTCTACATATGGTTGGTATCAGTAGGAAACACAGTTCTTTTTTGTTGGCATGCTCATTGTTCTTGCTGTATTGGAGACATTATAATGACTAGCTTGCTTCTTGCATTAAAACAGAGTGTATTTCATGGATGAGAACTCTGGTCTGAATTTCCCTTCAGAAACAGAGTTAAACCACAGGATCTTTGTCTTCCTAAAAGCAAGAGTTCATTTCTGGTAAACCAAGTGAATTTTGGGCTCAAATGATTTAACACAGTTCTAGAACGCAACGCGATTATCACTATTAACTAAAGAGCATTTATGTAAGAGGAGCTGTGGTCTGTATCAGTTTCATAACCAGAGTTGAACTACATATGGTCCGCTTGAGTAGGAAATACAGTTCTTTTTTTCAGGGTATGCTCATGGTTCTTGCTGTATTGGAGACGTTTTAATGAAGAGCTTGCTTCTTGCATTAAAACAGAGTGTGTTTTAATGATGAGAACTGTGGTCTGAATTTCCCTTCAGAACCGGATTTAAACCCCAGGGTCTGTGTCTTCATACAAGCAAGAGTTCATTTCTTGTAAACAAAGTGAATTTTGGGCTCAAATGTTTTTACTCTGTTGAAGAACCCACGCCATTCTCATTATTAACTAAAGAGCATTTATGTAAGAGGAGCTGTGGTTTGTATCAGTTTCGTAAGCAGAGTTTAACTACATATGTTCCGTAGGAGTAGGAAACACAGATCTTTTTTTTCAGGGAATGAACATGGTTCTTGCTGTATTGGACACGCTGGACAGAAGAGCTTGCTTCTTGCGTTAAAACAGAGTGTTTTTCATTAATGAGAACACTGGTCTGAATTTCACTTCAGAAACGGAGTTAAACCTCAGGATCTGGGACTTCCTACAAGCAATAGTTCATTTCTGATAAACAAAGTGAATTTGGGGCTCAAATGATTTTACATCGTTATAGAACCCAACACGATTATCACTATAAACTAAAGAGCATTTATGGAAGAAGTGCTATGGTCTGTATCATTTCATAAGCAGAGTTGGACTACATTTGGTCCGTATGAGTACAAACACAGTTCTTTTTTTCTGGGCAGGCTCATGGTTCTTGCTGTATTGGAGATGCTGGAAAGAAGAAGATGCTTCCTGCATTAAAACAGCATGTGTTTCATGGATAAGTACACTGGTCTGAATTTACCTTCAGAATCAGAGTTAAACCACAGGATCTGTGTGTTCCTAAAAGCAAGAGTTCATTTCTGGAGATCCCAGTTAATTTTTGTCTGAAATAATTTTACACAGTGCACGAACCCAATGCCACTTCAACTATTAACTAAAGAGCATTTATGAAAGAGGAGCTGTGGTTTGTATCAGTTTCATAATCAGAGTTGAACTACATATGGTCCGTATGAGTAGGAAACAGAGTACTTTTTTTTCTGGGCATGCTCATGTTTTTGGATGTACTGGAGATGCTGGAAAGAAGAGCTTGCCTCTTACATGAAAACAGAGTGTGTTTCATGGATGAGAACACTGGCCTGAAATTCCATTCAGAATCCGAGTTAAACCCCAGGATCTGTGTCTCCCTACAAGCAAGAGTTCTTTTCTGGTAAACCCAGTGAATTTTGGGCTCAAGTGTTTTTACTCAGTTCAAGAACCCAACGCGATTCTCACTATTAACTAAAGAGCATTAAGGAAAGTGGAGCTGTGTTTTGTGTCAGTTTCATTAGCAGAGTTGAACTACATATGGTCTGTATGAGTAGGAAACACAGTTCTTTTTTTCTGGGCATCCTCATGGTTCTTGCTGTAATGGAGACGCTGGAAAGAAGAGCTTGCTTCTTGCATTAAAACAGAGTGTGTTTTTAGGATGAGAACTATGGTCTGAATTTCCCTTCAGAAACGGAGTTAAACCCCAGAATCTGGGTCTTCCTACAAGCAAGAGTTCATTTCTGACAAACCAAGTGTATTTTGGGCTCATATGATTTTACACAGTTCTAGAACCCAATGCGATTATCACTATTAACTAAAGAGCATTTATGTAAGAGGAGCTGTGGTCTGTATCAGTTTCATAAGCAGAGTGGAACTGCATTTGGATCATATGAGTGGGAAAAAACAGTTCTTTTTTTCTGGGCAAGCTCATGGTTCTTGCTTTATTGGAGACGCTGGAAAGAAGAGTTTGCTTCTTGCGTTAAATCAGAGTGCATTTCATGGAATAGAACACTGTTCTCAATTTCCCTTCAGAAACTGAGTTAAACCACAGGATCTGTTTCTTCATAGAAGCAAGAGTTCAGTTCTGGTAAACCAAGTGAATTTTGGGCTCAAATGATTTTACAGAATTAAAAAACCAAATGCGATTCTCACTATTAACTAAAGAGCATTTATGTAAGAGGAGCTGTGGTTTTTATCAGTTTCATAAGCACAGTAGAACTACATATGGTCCGTATGAGTAGGAAACACAGTTCTTTTTTTCTGGGAATGCTCATGGTTCTGGCTGTATTGGAGACGCTGGAAAGAAGAGCTTGCTTCTTGCATTAAAACATAGTGTGTTTCAAGGATGAGAACTCTGGTCTGAATTTCCCTTCAGAAACCGAGTTAAACCCCAGGATCTGGGTCTTCCTACAAGCAATAGTTCATTTCTGATAAACAAAGTGAATTTTGGGCTCAAATGATTTTACATTGTTATAGAACCCAACACGATTATCACTATAAACTAAAGAGCATTTATGGAAGAGGATCTGTGGAGTTTATCAGTTTCATAAGCACAGTTGAACTACATACGGTTCTTATGAGTATGAAATCTAGTTCTTTTTTTCTGGACATACTCATGGTTCTTGCTGAATTGGAGACGCTGGAAAGAAGAGGATGCTTCTTGCCTTAAAACAGATTGTTTTTCAGGAATGAGAACTCTGGTTTGAATTTCCCTTCAGAAACGGAGTTAAACCCCAGGAACTGTGTCTTCATACAAGCAAGAGTTTATTTCTGGTAAACCAAGTGAATTTTGAGCTCAAAAGATTTTACACAATTCAAAATCCCAATGCGATTCTCACAATTAACTAAAGAGCATTTATGTAGGAGGAGCTGTGGTTTGTACCAATTTCATAAGCAGATTGATCTACATATTGTCTGTATGGGTAGGAAACACTGTTTTTTTTTTGAGGGCATGTTCACGGTTCTTGCTGTATTGGAGACGCTGGAAAGAAGAGCTTGCTTCTTGCATTAAAACAGAGTGTGTTTCAAGGATGAGAACTCTGGTCGGAATTTCCCTTCAGAAACGGAGTTAAACCAAAGGATCTGTGTTTTCCTACAAGCCAGAGTTCATTTCTGGGATACCAAGTGATTTTTGGGCTCAAATGTTTATACTCAGTACAAGAAACCACGCGATTCTCACTATTAACAGAAGAGCATTTCTGTAAGAGGAGCTGTGGTTTGTATCAGTTTCATAAGCAGAGTTTAACTACATATGGTCCGTATGAGTAGGAAACACAGATCATTTTTTCTGGGCATGCTCAGGGTTCTTGCTGTATTGGAGATTCTGGAAAGAAGAGTTTGCTTCTTGCATTAAAACAGAGTGTGTTTTAAGGATGAGAACTCTGGTCTTAATTTCCCTTCAGAAACGGAGTTAAACCCCAGGATCTGTGTCTTCCTACGCAACAGTTCATTTCTGGTAAACAAAGTGAATTTTGGGCTCAAATGTTTTTACTCAGTACAAGAACCCTCCCGATTCTCACTATTAACAAAAGAGCATTTAAGAAAGAGGAGCTGTGATTTCTATCAGTTTTATAAGCAGAGTTTAACTACATATGGTCCATATGAGTAGGAAACACAGATCATTTTTTCAGGGCATGAGCATGGTTGTTGCTGTATTGGACACGCTGGAAAGAAGAGCTTACTTCTTGCGAGAAAACAGAGTGTGCTTCATGGATGAGAACACTGGTCTGAATTTCCCTTCAGAAACGGAGTTAAACTCCAGGATCTGTGTCTTCCTACAAGCAAGAGTTCATTTGTGGTAAACCCAGTGAATTTGGGGCTCAAATGATTTTTCGTAGTTCAAGAACCCAAAGCGATTCTCACTATCAACTAAAGAGCATTTATGTTAGAGTAGATGTGGTTTGTATCAGTTTCATAAGCAGAGGTGAACTACATATGGTCCGTATGAGTAGGAAATACAGTTCTTTTTTTCAGGGCATGCTCCTATTTCCTGCTGTATTGGAGACACTGGGAAGAAGAACTTGCCTCTTGCGTAAAAACAGGGTGTGATTCATGGATTAAAACACTGATCTGAATTTCCCTTCAGAATCAGAGTTAAACCAGAGGATCTGAGTCTTCCTACAAGCCAGTGTTCATTTCTGGGAAACCCAGTGAATTTTGGGCTCAAGTGTTTTTACTCAGTTCAAGAACCCAACGCGATTCTCACTATTAACTAAAGAGCATTAAGGAAAGTGGAGCTGTGTTTTGTGTCAGTTTCATTAGCAGAGTTGAACTACATATGGTCTGTATGAGTAGGAAACACAGTTCTTTTTTTCTGGGCATCCTCATGGTTCTTGCTGTAATGGAGACGCTGGAAAGAAGAGCTTGCTTCTTGCATTAAAACAGAGTGTGTTTTTAGGATGAGAACTATGGTCTGAATTTCCCTTCAGAAACGGAGTTAAACCCCAGAATCTGGGTCTTCCTACAAGCAAGAGTTCATTTCTGACAAACCAAGTGTATTTTGGGCTCATATGATTTTACACAGTTCTAGAACCCAATGCGATTATCACTATTAACTAAAGAGCATTTATGTAAGAGGAGCTGTGGTCTGTATCAGTTTCATAAGCAGAGTGGAACTGCATTTGGATCATATGAGTGGGAAAAACAGTTCTTTTTTTCTGGGCAAGCTCATGGTTCTTGCTTTATTGGAGACGCTGGAAAGAAGAGTTTGCTTCTTGCGTTAAATCAGAGTGCATTTCATGGAATAGAACACTGTTCTCAGTTTCCCTTCAGAAACTGAGTTAAACCACAGGATCTGTTTCTTCATAGAAGCAAGAGTTCAGTTCTGGTAAACCAAGTGAATTTTGGGCTCAAATGATTTTACAGAATTAAAAAACCAAACGCGATTCTCACTATTAACTAAAGAGCATTTATGTAAGAGGAGCTCTGGTTTGTATCAGTTTCATAAGCAGAGTTGAACTACATATGGTCCGTATGAGTAGGAAACACAGTTCTTTTTTTCTGGGAATGCTGATGGTTCTGGCTGTATTGGAGACGCTGGAAAGAAGAGCTTGCTTCTTGCATTAAAACATAGTGTGTTTCAAGGATGAGAACTCTGGTCTGAATTTCCCTTCAGAAACCGAGTTAAACCCCAGGATCTGGGTCTTCCTACAAGCAATAGTTCATTTCTGATAAACAAAGTGAATTTTGGGCTCAAATGATTTTACATCGTTATAGAACCCAACACGATTGTCAATATAAACTAAAGAGCATTTATGGAAGAGGAGCTGTGGTCTGTATCAGTTTCATAAGCAGAGTTGAACTACATACGGTACTTATGGGTATGAAACACAGTTCTTTTTTTCTGGACATACTCATGGTTCTTGCTGAATTGGAGACGCTGGAAAGAAGAGGATGCTTCTTGCCTTAAAACAGATTGTTTTTCAGGGATGAGAACTCTGGTCTGAATTTCCCTTGAGAAACGGAGTTAAACCCCAGGATCTGTGTCTTCATACAAGCAAGAGTTTATTACTTGTAAACCAAGTGAATTTTGAGCTCAAAAGATTTTACACAGTTTTAGAACCCAACGAGATTATCACTATTAACTAAAGAGCATTTATGTAAGAGAAGCTGTGGTCTGTATCAGTTTCATAGGCAGATTTGAACTACATATTTTCCATATGAGTAGGAAACACAATTCTTTTTTTCTGGGCATGCCCTTGGTACTTGCTGTACTGGAGACGCTGGAAAGAAGAAGATTCTTCTTGCCTTAAACAGATTGTTTTTCAGGGTTGAGAACTCTGGTCTGAATTTCCCTTCAGAAACGGAGTTAAACCACAGGATCCGTGTCTTCATACAAGCAAGAGTTCATTTCTGGTAAACCAAGTGAGTTTTGGGATCAAATGATTTTACACAATTTACGAACCCTAACACTATTAACTAAAGAGCATTTATCGAAGAGGAGCTGTGGTTAGTACCAGTTTCATAAGCAGAGTTGAACTATATTTGCTCCGTTTGAGTAGGAAACACAGTTCTTTTTTTCTGGGCATGCTCATTGTTCCTGCTGCATTGGAGACAATGGAAATAAGAGCTTGCTTCTTTCGTTAAAACAGAGTGTGTTTCATACAAGAGAACACTGGTCTGAATTTCCCTTGAGAAACGGTGGTAAACCCCAGGATCTGTGTCTTCCTACAAGCAAGAGTTCCTTTCTCGTAAACCCAGTGAATTTTGGGCTCAAATGATTTTTCGCAGTTCATCAACCCAACGCGATTCTTACTATTAACTAAAGAACAGTTATGTAAGAGTAGCTTGGTTTGTACCAATTTCATAAGCAGATTTCATCTACATATTGTCTGTATTAGTAGGAAACACAGTTCTTTTTTGAGGGCATGCTCATGGTTCTTGCTGTATTGGAGACACTGGAAAGAAGAGCTTGCTTCTTTCATTAAAACAGAGTGTGTTTCAAGGATGAGAACTCTGGTCTGAATTTCCCTTCAGAATCGGAGTTAAACCCCAGGATCTGTGTCTTCCTACAATCAAGAGTTCCTTTTTGGTAAAGAAAGTGAAATTTGGGCTAAAATGATTTATACAGTTCACAAAACGATCACAATTCTCACTATTAACAAAAGAGCATTTAAGTAAGAGGAGCTGTGGTTTGTATCAGGTTCATAAGCACAGTCGAACTACATATGGTCTGTACGAGTAGGAAACACAGTTTTTTTTTTTTCTGGGAATGCTCATTGTTCTTGTTTTATTGGAGACGCGGGAAAGAAGAGTATGCTTCTGGCCTTAAAACAGAGTTTTTTTCAGGGGTGAGAACTCTGGTCTGAATTTCCCTTCAGAAACGGAGTTAAACCCCAGGATCTATGTCTTCATACAAGCAAGAGTTCAGTTCCGGTAAACCAAGTGAATTTTGAGCTCAAATGATTTTACACAATTAAAGAACCCAATGCGATTCTCACTATTAACTAAAGAGCATTTATGTAAGAGGAGCTGTGGTTTGTACCAGTTTCATAAGCAGAGTTGATCTACATATGGTCTGTATGAGTAGGAAACACAGTTCTTTTTTGAGTGCAGCTCATGGTTTTTGCTGTATTGGAGATGCTGGAAAGAAGAGCTTGCTTCTTGCATTAAAACATAGTGTGTTTCAAGGATGAGAACTCTGGTCTGAATTTCCCTTCAGAAACAGAGTTAAACCCCAGGATCTGGGTCTTCCTACAAGCAATAGTTCATTTCTGATAAACAAAGTGAATTTTGGGCTCAAATGATTTTACATCGTTATAGAACCCAACACGATTATCAATATAATCTAAAGAGCATTTATGGAAGAGGAGCTGTTGTCTGTATCAGTTTCATAAGCAGAGTTGAACTACATACGGTTCTTATGAGTATGAAACACAGTTCTTTTTTTCTGGACATACTCATGGTTCTTGCTGAATTTGAGACGCTGGAAAGAAGAGGATGCTTCTTGCCTTAAAACAGAGTGTTTTTCAGGGATGAGAACTCTGGTCTGAATTACCCTTCAGAAACGGAGTTAAACCCCAGGATCTGTGTCTTCATACAAGCAAGAGTTTATTTCTGGTAAACCATGAGAATTTTGGGCTCAAAAGATTTTACAAAATTCAAATACCTAAAGCGATTCTCACTATTAACTAAAGAGCATTTATGTAAGTGGAGCTGTGGTTTGTATCAGTTTCATAAGCAGAGTTGAACTACATATGGTCCGTTTGAGAAGGAAACACAGTTCTTTTTTTGGGGGGGGGGGGCAGGATCATGGTACTTGCTGTATTGGAAAAGCTGGAAAGAAGAGTTTGCTTCTTGCCTAAAAACAGAGTGTGATTCATGGATGAGAACTCTGGTCGGAATTTCCATTCAGAAACGGAGTTAAACCCCAGGATCTGTTTCTTCTAACAAGCAAGAGTTCAATTTTGGTAAACCAAGTGAATTTTTGCTCAAATGATTTTACACAGTTCTAAAACCCAACGTGATTATCACTACTAACTAAAGAGCTTGTATGTAAGAGGAGCTGTGGTTTGTATCAGTTTCATAAGCAGAGTTGATCTACATATGGTCTGTATGAGTAGGAAACACAGTTCTTTTTTTCTGGGAATGCTCATCGTTCTTGCATTATTGGAGACGCAGGAAAGAAGATTATGTTTCTTGTCTTAAAACAGAGTGTTTTTCAGGGATGAGAACTCTGGTCTGAATTTCCCTTCAGAAACGGAGTAAAACCCCAGGATCTATGTCTGCATACAAGCAAGAGTTCAGTTCTGGTAAACCAGGGGAATTTTGGTCTCAAATGATTTTCACAATTAAAGAACCCAATGCGATTCACACTATTAACTAAAGAGCATTTATGTAAGAGTAGCTGTTGTTTGTACCAGTTTCATAAGCAGAGTTGATCTACATATGGTCTGTATGAGTAGGAAACACAGTTCTTTTTTGAGTGCAGCTCATGTTTCTTGCTGTATTGGACACGCTGGAAAGAAGAGCTTGCTTCTTGCATTAAAACATAGTGTGTTATAAGGATGAGAACTCTGGTCTGAATTTCCCTTCAGAAACCGAGTTAAACCCCAGGATCTGGGTCTTCCTACAAGCAATAGTTCATTTCAGATAAACAAAGTGAATTTTGGGCTCAAATTATTTTACATAGTTCTAGAACCCAACACGATTATCAATATAAACTAAAGAGCATTTATGGAAGAGGAGCTGTGGTCTGTATCAGTTTCATAAGCAGAGTTGTACTACATACGGTTCTTATGAGTATGAAACACAGTTCTTTATTTCTGGACATACTCATGGTTCTTGCTGAATTGGAGACACTGGAAAGAAGTGGATGCTTCTTGCCTTAAAACAGATTGTTTTTCAGGGATGAGAACTCTGGTGTGAATTTCCCTTCAGAAACGGAGTTAAACCCCAGGATCTGTGTCTTCATGCAAGCAAGAGTTTATTTCTGGTAAACCAAGTGAATTTTGAGCTCAAAAGGTTTTACACAATTCAAAAACACATTGCATATCTCACTATTAACTAAAGAGCATTTATGTAAGAGGAGCTGTGGTTTGTATCAGTTTCATAAGCAGAGTTGAACTACATATGGTCCGTTTGAGAAGGAAACACAGTTCTTTTTTGGGGGGGTAGGATCATGGTACTTGCTGTACTGGAGACGCTGGAAAGAAGAGTTTGCTTCTTGCCTAAAAACAGAGTATGATTCATGGATGAGAACACTGGTCTGAATTTTCCTTGAGAAACAGAGTTATAGCACAGGATCTGTGTCTTCCTACAAGCAAGAGGTCATTTCTAGTAAAACAAGTGAATTTTGGGCTCAAATGATTTTTCACAATTCAAGAAACAAACTCGATTATCACCACTAACAAAAGAGCATTTATGTAAGAGGAGCTGTGGTTTGTATCCCTTTCATAAGCAGAGTTGAACTACATATGGTTCTTATGAGTATGAAACACAGTTCTTTTTTTCTGGGAATGCTCATGGTTCTTGCTGAATTGGAGACGCTGGAAAGAAGAGGATGCTTCTTGCCTTAAAACAGATTGTTTTTCAGGGATGAGAGCTCGGGTCTGAATTTCCCTTCAGAAACGGAATTAAACCCCAGGTTCTGTGTCTTCATACAAGCAAGAGTTTATTTCTGGTAAACCATGAGAATTTTGTCCTCAAAAGATTTTACAAAATTCAAATACCTAATGCGATTCTCAATATTAAATAAAGAACATTTATGTAAGTGGAGCTGTGGTTTGTATCAGTTTCATAAGCAGAGTTGAACTACATATGGTCCGTTTGAGAAGGAAACACAGTTCTTTTTTTTGGGGGGGGGGCAGGATCATGGTACTTGCTGTATTGGAAACGCTGGAAAGAAGAGTTTGCTTATTGCCTAAAAACAGAGTGTGATTCATGGATGAGAATTCTGGTCGGAATTTCCATTCAGAAACGGAGTAAAACCCCAGGATCTGTGTCTTCCTACAAGCAAGAGTTCAGTTCTGGTAAAAAAAGGGAATTATGGGCTCAAATGATTTTACACAATTAAAGAACCCAATGCGATCACACTATTAACTAAAGAGCATTTATGTAAGAGGAGCTGTTGTTTGTACCAGTTTCATAAGGAGAGTTGATCTACATATGGAAACACAGTTCTTTTTTGAGGGCAGCTCATGGTTCTTGCTGTATTGTAGACGCTGGAAAGAAGAGCTTGCTTCTTGCATTAAAACATAGTGTGTTTCAAGGATGAGAACTCTGGTCTGAATTTCCTTTCAGAAACCGAGTTAAACCCCAGGATCTGGGTCTTCCTACAAGCAATAGTTCATTTCAGATAAACAAAATGAATTTTGGGCTCAAATGATTTTACATAGTTCTAGAACCCAACACGATTATCAATATAAACTAAAGAGCATTTATGGAAGAGGAGCTATGGTCTGTATCAGTTTCATAAGCAGAGTTGAACTACATATGGTTCTTATGAGTATGAAACACAGTTCTTTATTTCTGGACATACTCATGGTTCTTGCTGAATTGGAGACGCTGGAAAGAAGAGGATGCTTCTTGCCTTAAAACAGATTGTTTTTCAGGGATGAGAACTCTGGTGTGAATTTCCCTTCAGAAACGGAGTTAAACCCCAGGATCTGTGTCTTCATGCAAGCAAGAGTTTATTTCTGGTAAACCAAGTGAATTTTGGGCTCAAGGGTTTTTACTCAGTTCAGGAACCCAATGCGATTCTCACTATTAACTAAAGAGCATTTAGGATAGTGGAGCTGTGGTTTGTATCAGATTCATTAGCAGAGTTGAACTACATATGTTCTGTATAGTAGGATACACAGTTCTTTTTTTCTGAGCATGCTCATGGTTCTTGCTGTAATGGAGACGCTTGAAAGAAGAGCTTGCTTCTTGCATTAAAACAGAGTGTGTTTCAAGGATGAGAACTCTGGTCTGAATTTCCCTTCAGAAACGGTGTTAAACCCCAGAATCTGGGGCTTCCTACAAGCAAGAGTTCATTTCTGACAAACCAAGTGAATTTTGGGCTCAAATGATTTTACACAGTTCTAGAACCCAATGCGATTATCACTATTAACGAAAGAGCATTTATGTAAGAAGAGCTGTGGTCTGTATCAGTTTCATAAGCAGAGTGGAACTACATTTGGTTTGTATGAGTAGGAAACACAGTTCAAATTTCTGGGCATGCTCATGTTTCTTGCTGTATTAGAGATGCAGGAAAGAAGAGCACGCTCTTTGCATTAAAACAGAGTGTGTTTCATGGATGAGAACACTGGTCTGAATTTCCCTTCAGAAACGGAGTTAAACCAAATGCTCTGTGTCTTCCTAAATGCAAGAGTTCATTTCCGGTAAACCCAGTGATTTTTCAGCTCAAATGAATTTACACAGTTCACGAACACAACACTATTTTCACTATTAAATAAAGAGCATCTATGTAAAAGATGCTGTGGTTTTTTACAGCTTCATAAGCAGAGTTCAACAAGAATTTGTCCGTATGAGTACGAAACACAATTCTTTAATTATGGGCATGCTCATGTTTCTTGCAGTATTGGAGACGCTGGACAGAATAGGATGCTTCTTGCGTTAAAACAGAGTGTGTTTCATGGATGAGACTGCTGGTCTGAATTTCCCTTTACAAACGATTTAAACCAAAGGCTCTGTGTCTTCCTACAATCAAGAGTTCATTTCTGGTAAACCGTGTGATTTTTCGGCTCAAATGAATTTACACAGTTCACGAACCCAACACGATTTTCTCTATTAACTAAAGAGCATCTATGAAGAGATGCTGTGGTTTGTATGAGTTTCATAAGCAGAGTTGAATTAGACATGGTCCTATTGAGTAGTAAATACAGTAATTTTTTTCTGGGCATGCTCATGTTTCTTGTTGTATTAGAGAAGCTGGAAAGAAGAGCATGCATCTTGCGTTAAAACAGAGTGTGTTTCATGGATCAAAACCCTGGTCTGAATTTCCCTTCACAAACGGAGTTAAACCAAAGTCTCTGTGTCTTCCTACAAGCAAGAGTTCATTTCCGGTAAACCCAGTGATTTTTCGGCTCAAATGAATTTACACAGTTCACGAACCCAACACAATTTTCACTATTAACTAAAGATCATCTATAAAGAGATGCTGTTCTATGTATGAGTTTCATAAGCACAGTTCAACTAGATATGGTCTGTATGAGTAGGAAACACAGTTCTTTGTTTCTGGGCATGCTCATGATTCTTGCTATATTGCAGACACTGGAAAGAAGAGCATGCTCTTTGTGTTAAAACAGAGTGTGTTTCATGGATGAGAACACGGGTCTGAATTTCCCTTCACAAATAGAGATAAACCAAAGGCTCTGTGTCTTCCTACAATCAAGAGTTCATTTCCAGTAAACCCTGTGATTTTTCGGCTCCAATGAATTTACACAGTTCACGTTCCCAAACGTTTTTCACTATTAACTAAAGAGCATCTATGTAAGAGATGCTGTGGTTTGTTACAGTTTCATAAGCAGAGTTCAAATAGATATGGTCCATATGAGCAGGAAACACAGTTCATTTTTTCTGATAATGCTCATGTTTTTTGCTGTATTAGAGACGCTGGAAAGAAGAGCATGCTCGTTGCATTAAAACAGAGTGTGTTTCATGGATGAGAACACTGGTCTGAATTTCACTTCAGAAACGGAGTTAAACCAAAGGCTCTGTGACTTCCTAAATGCAAGAGTTCATTTCCGATAAACCCAGTGCTTTTCAGCTAAAATGAATTTACACAGTTCACTAACCCAACACGATTTTCACTATTAACTAAAGAGCATCTATCTCAGAGATGCTGTGGCTTGTTACAGTTCCATAAGCATAGTTCAACTTGATATGGTACATATGAGTAGGAAGAACAGTTCATTTTTTCTGGGCATGCTCATGTTTCATGCTGTATTGGAGATGCTGGAAGAAGAGCATGGTTCATGCGTTAAAACAGAGTGTGTTTCATGGATTTGAACACTGGTCTGAATTTTCCTTCAGAAACAGAGTTAAACCAAAGACTCTGTGTCTTCCTACAAGCAAGAGTTCATTTCCGTTAAACCCAGTGATTTTTTGGCTCAAATGAATTTACACAGTTCACGAACCCAACATGATTTTCACTATTAACAAAAGAGCATCTATGTAAAAGATGCTGTGGTTTGTTACAGTTTCATAAGCAGAGTTCAACTAGATATGGTCTGTATGAGTATGAAACACAGTTCTTTTTTTATGGGCATGCTCATGTTTCTTGCTGTATTGGAGATGCTGGACAGAAGAGGATGCTTCTTGCGTTAAAACAGAGGGTGTTTCAGGGATGAGAACACTGGTCTGAATTTTGATTCACGAATGAGTTGAACCAAAGGCTCTTTGTCTTCCTACAATCAAGAGTTCATTTCTGGTAAACCCTTTGATTTTTCGGCTCAAATGAATTTACACAGTTCACGAACCCAAACGTTTTTCACTATTAACTAAAGAGCATCTATGTAAGAGATGCTGTGGTTTGTATGAGTTTTATAAGCAGAGTTGAACTAGACACAGTCATTTTGAGTAGGACATAAAGTAATTTTTTTCTGGGCATGGTCATATTTCCTGCTGTATTGGAGATGCTGGAGGAAGAGCATGATTCTTGCGTTAAAACAAAATGTTTATCATGGATGAGAATACTGGTCTGAATATTCCTTCAGAAACAGAGTTAAACCAAAGGCTCTGTGTCTTCCTACAATCAAGAGTTCAAATCCGGTAAACCCTGAGATTTTTCGGCTAAATGAATTTACACAGTTCACGAGCCCAAATGTTTTATACTATTAACTAAAGAGCATCTATGTAAGAGATGCTGTGGTTTGTTACAGTTTCATAAGCAGAGTTCAACTAGAAATGGTCCGTATGAGTAGGAAACACAGTTCTTTTTTCTGATCATGCTCATGTTTCTTGCAGTATTAGAGATGCTGGAAAGAACAGCATGCTCGTTGCATTTAAACAGAGGGTGTTTCATGTCTGAGAACACTGGTCTGAATTTCCCTTCACAAACAGAGTAAAACAAAAGGCTCTGACTCTTCCTACAAGCAAGAATTCATTTCCAGTAAACCCAGAGATTTTTCGGCTCAAATGAATTTACGCAGTTCAGGAACCCAAAACGATTTTCACAATTAAATGAAGAGCATCTATGTCAAAGATGCTGTGGTTTGTTACAGTTTCATAAACAGAGTTCAACAAGAATTTGTCCATATGAGTACGAAACACAGTTCTTTTTTTGGGGGCATCCTCATGTTTCTAACTGTATTGGATATGCTGGACAGAAGAATATGCTTCTTGCGTTAAAACAGAGGGTGTTTCATGGATGAGAACACTGGTCTGAATTTCTCTTCAAAAACGAGTTAAACCAAAAGCTCTGTGTCGTCCTACAATCAAGAGTTCATTTCCGGTAAACCCTGTGATTTATTGGCTCAAATGAATTTACACAGTTCACGAACTCAAACGTTTTTCACTATTAACTAAATAGCATCTATGAAGAGATGCTGTCGTTTGTATGAGTTTCATAAGCAGAGTTGAATTAGACATGGTCTTATTGAGTAGTAAATACAGTAATTTTTTTCTGGGCATGCTCATGTTTCTTGTTGTATTAGAGAAACTGGAAAGAAGAGCATGCATCTTGCATTAAAACAGAGTGTGTTTCATGGATGAAAACACTGGTCTGAATTTCCCTTCACAAACGGAGTTAAACCAAAGGCTCTCTGTTTTCCTACAAGCAAGTGTTCATTTCTGGTAAACCCAGTGATTTATCGGGTCAAATGAATTTACACAGTTCACGAACCCAACACGATTTTCACTATTAACTAAAGATCATCTATGAAGAGATGCTGTTCTATGTATGAGTTTCATAAGCAGAGTTCAACTAGATATGGTCCGTATGAAGAGGAAACACAGTTCATTTTTTTGGGCATGCTCATATTTCTTGCTGTATTAGAGACGCTGGAAAGAAGAGCATGCTCTTTGTGTTAAAACAGTGGATGTTTCATGGATGAGAACACTGGTCTGAATTTCCCTTCAGAAACGGAGTTAAACCAAAGTCTCTGTATCTTCCTAAATAAAAGAGTTCATTTCCAGTAAACCCAGTGATTATTCAGCTCAAATGAATTTACACAGTTCACGAACACAACACGATTTTCACTATTAACTAAAGGGCATCTATGTAATAGATGCTGTGGTTTGTTACATTTTCATAAGCAGAGTTCAACAAGAATTTGTCCGTATGAGTACAAAACACAGTTCTTTTTTTCTGGGCATGCTCATGTTTCTTGCTCTATTGGAGACACTGCACAGAAGAGGATGCTTCTTGCGTTAAACCAGAGGGTGTTTCATGGATGAGACCACTGGTCTAAATTTCCCTTCACAAACGATTTAAACCAAAGGCTCTGTGTCTTCCTACAATCAAGAGTTCATTTCCGGTAAACCCTGTGATTATTCAGCTCAAATGAATTTACACAGTTCACGAACACAACACGATTTTCACTATTAACAAAAGAGCATCTATGTAAAAGATGCTTTGGTTTGTTACAGTTTCATAAGCAGAGTTCAACTAGATATGGTCCGTATGAGTATGAACCATAGTTCTTTTTTTATGGGCATGCTCATGTTTCTACCTGTATTGGAGACACTGGACAGAAGAGGATGCTTCTTGCGTTAAACCAGAGGGTGTTTCATGGATGAGACCACTGGTCTAAATTTCCCTTCACAAACGATTTAAACCAAAGGCTCTGTGTCTTCCTACAATCAAGAGTTCATTTCCGGTAAACCGTGTGATTTTTCGGCTCAAATGAATTTACACAGTTCACGAACTCAAATGTTTTTCACTATTAACTAAAGAGCATCTATGTAAGACATGCTGTGGTTTGTTACAGTTTCATAAGCAGAGTTCAACTAGATATCGTCTATTGGAGTAGGAAACACAGTTCTATTTTCTGATCATGTTCATGTTTCTTGCTGTACTAGATACACTGGAAAGAATAGCATGCTCGTTGTGTTAAAATAGAGTGTGTTTCATGGATGAGAACACTGGTCTGTATTTCCCTTCACAAATGGAGTTAAACAAAAGGCTCTGAGTCTTCCTACAAGCAAGAGTTCATTTCCAGTAAACCCAGTGATTTTTCGGCTCAAATGAATTTACGCAGTTCACCAACCCAACACGATTTTCACTATTAACTAAAGAGCATCTATGAAGAGATGCTGTGGTTTGTATGAGTTTCATAAGCAGAGTTGAATTAGACATGGTCCTATTGAGTAGTAAATACAGTAATTTTTTCTGGGCATGCTCATGTTTCTTGCTATATTGCAGACACTGGAAAGAAGAGCATGCTCTTTGTGTTAAAACAGAGTGTATTTCATGGATGAGAACACTGGTCTGAATTTCACTTCAGAAACGGAGTTAAACCAAAGGTTCTGTGTCTTCCTACAAGCAAGAGTTCATTTCAGTAAACCCAGTGATATTTCGGCTCAAATGAATTTACACAGTTCAAGAACCCAACACGAGTTTTACTTTTAACTAAAGAGCATCTATGAAAAGATGCTGTGCTTTGTATGAGTTTCATAAGCAGAGTTGAACTAGACACAGTCATTTTGAGTAGGACATACAGTAATTTTTTTCTGGGCATGCTCATGTTTCTTGCTGTATTGGAGATGCTGGAAGAAGAGCATGTTTCATGCGTTAAAACAGAGTGTGTTTCATGGATTTGAACACTGGTCTGAATTTTCCTTCAGAAACAGAGTTAAACCAAAGGCTCTGTGACTTCCTAAATGCAAGAGTTCATTTCCGTTAAACCCAGTGATTTTTTGGCTCAAATGAATTTACACAGTTCACGAACGCAACACGATTTTCACTATTAACAAAAGAGCATCTATGTAAAAGATGCTGTGGTTTGTTACAGTTTCATAAGCAGAGTACAACTAGATATGGTCCGTATGAGTATGAAACACAGTTCTTTTTTTATGGGCATGCTCATGTTTCTTGCTGTATTGGAGACGCTGGACAGAAGAGGATGCTTCTTGCGTTAAAACCGAGGGTGTTTCAGGGATGAGAACACTGGTCTGAATTTTGCTTCACGAATGAGTTGAACCAAAGGCTCTGTGTCTTCCTACAATCAAGAGTTCATTTCTGGTAAACCCTTTGATTTTTCGGCTCTTATGAATTTACACAGTTCACGAACCCAAACGTTTTTCACTATTAACCTAAGAGCATCTATGTAAGAGATGCTGTGGTTTGTTACAGTTTCATAAGCATAGTTCTACTAGATATGGTCTGTATGAGTAGGAAGCACAGTTCTTTTTTTCTGGGCATGCTCATGTTTCTTGCTATATGCAGACACTGGAAAGAAGAACATGCTCTTTGCGTTAAAACAGAGTTTATTACATGGATGAGAACACTGGTCTGATTTCCCTTCAGAAACGGAGTTAAACCAAAGGCTCTCTGTCTTACTAAATGCAAGAGTTCATTTCCGGTAAACCCTGTGATTTTTCGGCTCTAATGAATTTACACAGTTTAGGAACCCAACACGATATTCACTATTAACTAAAGATCATCTATGAAGAGATGCTGTGGTTTGTATGAGTATCATAAGCAGAGTTGAATTAGACATGGTCTTATTGAGTAGTAAATACAGTAATTTTTTTCTGGGCATGCTCATGTTTCTTGTTGTATTAGAGAAACTGGAAAGAAGAGCATGCATCTTGCATTAAAACAGTGTGTTTCATGGATGAAAACACTGGTCTGAATTTCCCTTCACAAACGGAGTTAAACCAAAGGCTCTCTGTTTTCCAACAGGCAAGAGTTCATTTCTGGTAAACCCAGTGATTTATCGGGTCAAATGAATTAACACAGTTCACGAAACCAACACGATTTTCACTATTAATAAAGATCATCTATGAAGAGATGCTGTTCTATGTATGAGTTTCATAAGCAGAGTTCAACTAGATATGGTCCGTATGAAGAGGAAACACAGTTCATTTTTTCTGGGCATGCTCATATATCTTGCTGTATTAGAGACGCTGGAAAGAAGAGCATGCTCTTTGTGTTAAAACAGTGGATGTTTCATGGATGAGAACACTGGTCTGAATTTCCCTTCAGAAACGGAGTTAAACCAAAGTCTCTGTGTCTTCCTAAATAAAAGAGTTCATTTCCAGTAAACCCAGTGATTATTCAGCTCAAATGAATTTACACAGTTCACGAACACAACACGATTTTCACTATTAACTAAAGGGCATCTATGTAATAGATGCTGTGGTTTGTTACATTTTCATAAGCAGAGTTCAACAAGAATTTGTCCGTATGAGTACAAAACACAGTTCTTTTTTTCTGGGCATGCTCATGTTTCTTGCTCTATTGGAGACACTGCACAGAAGAGGATGCTTCTTGCGTTAAACCAGAGGGTGTTTCATGGATGAGACCACTGGTCTAAATTTCCCTTCACAAACGATTTAAACCAAAGGCTCTGTGTCTTCCTACAATCAAGAGTTCATTTCCGGTAAACCGTGTGATTTTTCGGCTCAAATGAATTTACACAGTTCACGAACTCAAATGTTTTTCACTATTAACTAAAGAGCATCTATGTAAGACATGCTGTGGTTTGTTACAGTTTCATAAGCAGAGTTCAACTAGATATCGTCTATTGGAGTAGGAAACACAGTTCTATTTTCTGATCATGTTCATGTTTCTTGCTGTACTAGATACACTGGAAAGAATAGCATGCTCATTGTGTTAAAATAGAGTGTGTTTCATGGATGAGAACACTGGTCTGTATTTCCCTTCACAAATGGAGTTAAACAAAAGGCTCTGAGTCTTCCTACAAGCAAGAGTTCATTTCCAGTAAACCCAGTGATTTTTCGGCTCAAATGAATTTACGCAGTTCACCAACCCAACACGATTTTCACTATTAACTAAAGAGCATCTATGAAGAGATGCTGTGGTTTGTATGAGTTTCATAAGCAGAGTTGAATTAGACATGGTCCTATTGAGTAGTAAATACAGTAATTTTTTCTGGGCATGCTCATGTTTCTTGCTATATTGCAGACACTGGAAAGAAGAGCATGCTCTTTGTGTTAAAACAGAGTGTATTTCATGGATGAGAACACTGGTCTGAATTTCACTTCAGAAACGGAGTTAAACCAAAGGTTCTGTGTCTTCCTACAAGCAAGAGTTCATTTCAGTAAACCCAGTGATATTTCGGCTCAAATGAATTTACACAGTTCAAGAACCCAACACGAGTTTTACTTTTAACTAAAGCATCTATGAAAAGATGCTGTGCTTTGTATGAGTTTCATAAGCAGAGTTGAACTAGACACAGTCATTTTGAGTAGGACATACAGTAATTTTTTTCTGGGCATGCTCATGTTTCTTGCTGTATTGGAGATGCTGGAAGAAGAGCATGTTTCATGCGTTAAAACAGAGTGTGTTTCATGGATTTGAACACTGGCTGAATTTTCCTTCAGAAACAGAGTTAAACCAAAGGCTCTGTGACTTCCTAAATGCAAGAGTTCATTTCCGTTAAACCCAGTGATTTTTTGGCTCAAATGAATTTACACAGTTCACGAACGCAACACGATTTTCACTATTAACAAAAGAGCATCTATGTAAAAGATGCTGTGGTTTGTTACAGTTTCATAAGCAGAGTACAACTAGATATGGTCCGTATGAGTATGAAACACAGTTCTTTTTTTATGGGCATGCTCATGTTTCTTGCTGTATTGGAGACGCTGGACAGAAGAGGATGCTTCTTGCGTTAAAACCGAGGGTGTTTCAGGGATGAGAACACTGGTCTGAATTTTGCTTCACGAATGAGTTGAACCAAAGGCTCTGTGTCTTCCTACAATCAAGAGTTCATTTCTGGTAAGCCCTTTGATTTTTCGGCTCTTATGAATTTACACAGTTCACGAACCCAAACGTTTTTTAACTATTAACTTAAGAGCATCTATGTAAGAGATGCTGTGGTTTGTTACAGTTTCATAAGCATAGTTCTACTAGATATGGTCTGTATGAGTAGGAAGCACAGTTCTTTTTTTCTGGGCATGCTCATGTTTCTTGCTATATGCAGACACTGGAAAGAAGAACATGCTCTTTGCGTTAAAACAGAGTTTATTACATGGATGAGAACACTGGTCTGATTTCCCTTCAGAAACGGAGTTAAACCAAAGGCTCTCTGTCTTACTAAATGCAAGAGTTCATTTCCGGTAAACCCTGTGATTTTTTGGCTCTAATGAATTTACACAGTTTAGGAACCCAACACGATATTCACTATTAACTAAAGATCATCTATGAAGAGATGCTGTGGTTTGTATGAGTATCATAAGCAGAGTTGAATTAGACATGGTCTTATTGAGTAGTAAATACAGTAATTTTTTTCTGGGCATGCTCATGTTTCTTGTTGTATTAGAGAAACTGGAAAGAAGAGCATGCATCTTGCATTAAAACAGTGTGTTTCATGGATGAAAACACTGGTCTGAATTTCCCTTCACAAATGGAGTTAAACCAAAGGCTCTCTGTTTTCGAACAGGCAAGAGTTCATTTCTGGTAAACCCAGTGATTTATCGGGTCAAATGAATTAACACAGTTCACGAAACCAACACGATTTTCACTATTAATAAAGATCATCTATGAAGAGATGCTGTTCTATGTATGAGTTTCATAAGCAGAGTTCAACTAGATATGGTCCGTATGAAGAGGAAACACAGTTCATTTTTTCTGGGCATGCTCATATATCTTGCTGTATTAGAGACGATGGAAAGAAGAGCATCCTCTTTGTGTTAAAACAGTGGATGTTTCATGGATGAGAACACTGGTCTGAATTTCCCTTCAGAAACGGAGTTAAACCAAAGTCTCTGTGTCTTCCTAAATACAAGAGTTCATTTCCGGTAAACCCTGTGATTATTCAGCTCAAATGAATTTACACAGTTCACGAACACAACACGATTTTCACTATTAACAAAAGAGCATCTATGTAAAAGATGCTTTGGTTTGTTACAGTTTCATAAGCAGAGTTCAACTAGATATGGTCCGTATGAGTATGAACCATAGTTCTTTTTTTATGGGCATGCTCATGTTTCTACCTGTATTGGAGACACTGGACAGAAGAGGATGCTTCTTGCGTTAAACCAGAGGGTGTTTCATGGATGAGACCACTGGTCTAAATTTCCCTTCACAAACGATTTAAACCAAAGGCTCTGTGTCTTCCTACAATCAAGAGTTCATTTCCGGTAAACCGTGTGATTTTTCGGCTCAAATGAATTTACACAGTTCACGAACTCAAATGTTTTTCACTATTAACTAAAGAGCATCTATGTAAGACATGCTGTGGTTTGTTACAGTTTCATAAGCAGAGTTCAACTAGATATCGTCTATTGGAGTAGGAAACACAGTTCTATTTTCTGATCATGTTCATGTTTCTTGCTGTACTAGATACACTGGAAAGAATAGCATGCTCGTTGTGTTAAAATAGAGTGTGTTTCATGGATGAGAACACTGGTCTGTATTTCCCTTCACAAATGGAGTTAAACAAAAGGCTCTGAGTCTTCCTACAAGCAAGAGTTCATTTCCAGTAAACCCAGTGATTTTTCGGCTCAAATGAATTTACGCAGTTCACCAACCCAACACGATTTTCACTATTAACTAAAGAGCATCTATGAAGAGATGCTGTGGTTTGTATGAGTTTCATAAGCAGAGTTGAATTAGACATGGTCCTATTGAGTAGTAAATACAGTAATTTTTTCTGGGCATGCTCATGTTTCTTGCTATATTGCAGACACTGGAAAGAAGAGCATGCTCTTTGTGTTAAAACAGAGTGTATTTCATGGATGAGAACACTGGTCTGAATTTCACTTCAGAAATGGAGTTAAACCAAAGGTTCTGTGTCTTCCTACAAGCAAGAGTTCATTTCAGTAAACCCAGTGATATTTCGGCTCAAATGAATTTACACAGTTCAAGAACCCAACACGAGTTTTACTTTTAACTAAAGAGCATCTATGAAAAGATGCTGTGCTTTGTATGAGTTTCATAAGCAGAGTTGAACTAGACACAGTCATTTTGAGTAGGACATACAGTAATTTTTTTCTGGGCATGCTCATGTTTCTTGCTGTATTGGAGATGCTGGAAGAAGAGCATGTTTCATGCGTTAAAACAGAGTGTGTTTCATGGATTTGAACACTGGCTGAATTTTCCTTCAGAAACAGAGTTAAACCAAAGGCTCTGTGACTTCCTAAATGCAAGAGTTCATTTCCGTTAAACCCAGTGATTTTTTGGCTCAAATGAATTTACACAGTTCACGAACGCAACACGATTTTCACTATTAACAAAAGAGCATCTATGTAAAAGATGCTGTGGTTTGTTACAGTTTCATAAGCAGAGTACAACTAGATATGGTCCGTATGAGTATGAAACACAGTTCTTTTTTTATGGGCATGCTCATGTTTCTTGCTGTATTGGAGACGCTGGACAGAAGAGGATGCTTCTTGCGTTAAAACCGAGGGTGTTTCAGGGATGAGAACACTGGTCTGAATTTTGCTTCACGAATGAGTTGAACCAAAGGCTCTGTGTCTTCCTACAATCAAGAGTTCATTTCTGGTAAACCCTTTGATTTTTCGGCTCTTATGAATTTACACAGTTCACGAACCCAAACGTTTTTCACTATTAACCTAAGAGCATCTATGTAAGAGATGCTGTGGTTTGTTACAGTTTCATAAGCATAGTTCTACTAGATATGGTCTGTATGAGTAGGAAGCACAGTTCTTTTTTTCTGGGCATGCTCATGTTTCTTGCTATATGCAGACACTGGAAAGAAGAACATGCTCTTTGCGTTAAAACAGAGTTTATTACATGGATGAGAACACTGGTCTGATTTCCCTTCAGAAACGGAGTTAAACCAAAGGCTCTCTGTCTTACTAAATGCAAGAGTTCATTTCCGGTAAACCCTGTGATTTTTCGGCTCTAATGAATTTACACAGTTTAGGAACCCAACACGATATTCACTATTAACTAAAGATCATCTATGAAGAGATGCTGTGGTTTGTATGAGTATCATAAGCAGAGTTGAATTAGACATGGTCTTATTGAGTAGTAAATACAGTAATTTTTTTCTGGGCATGCTCATGTTTCTTGTTGTATTAGAGAAACTGGAAAGAAGAGCATGCATCTTGCATTAAAACAGTGTGTTTCATGGATGAAAACACTGGTCTGAATTTCCCTTCAC
Organism: Onychomys arenicola; assembly: GCA_949786405.1. Classification (NCBI taxonomy): domain Eukaryota; kingdom Metazoa; phylum Chordata; class Mammalia; order Rodentia; family Cricetidae; genus Onychomys; species Onychomys arenicola. The sequence continues at coordinate 755,929 of CATKUM010000035.1, forward strand.
AAATGGAGTTAAACCAAAGGCTCTCTGTTTTCCAACAGGCAAGAGTTCATTTCTGGTAAACCCAGTGATTTATCGGGTCAAATGAATTAACACAGTTCACGAAACCAACACGATTTTCACTATTAATAAAGATCATCTATGAAGAGATGCTGTTCTATGTATGAGTTTCATAAGCAGAGTTCAACTAGATATGGTCCGTATGAAGAGGAAACACAGTTCATTTTTTCTGGGCATGCTCATATATCTTGCTGTATTAGAGACGCTGGAAAGAAGAGCATGCTCTTTGTGTTAAAACAGTGGATGTTTCATGGATGAGAACACTGGTCTGAATTTCCCTTCAGAAACGGAGTTAAACCAAAGTCTCTGTGTCTTCCTAAATAAAAGAGTTCATTTCCGGTAAACCCTGTGATTATTCAGCTCAAATGAATTTACACAGTTCACGAACACAACACGATTTTCACTATTAACAAAAGAGCATCTATGTAAAAGATGCTTTGGTTTGTTACAGTTTCATAAGCAGAGTTCAACTAGATATGGTCCGTATGAGTATGAACCATAGTTCTTTTTTTATGGGCATGCTCATGTTTCTACCTGTATTGGAGACACTGGACAGAAGAGGATGCTTCTTGCGTTAAAACAGAGGGTGTTTCAGGGATGAGAACACTGGTCTGAATTTCGCTTCACAAATGAGTTAAACCAAAGGCTCTGTGTCTTCCTACAATCAAGAGTTCATTTCTGGTAAACCCTTTGGTTTTTCGGCTCTAATGAATTTACAAGTTCACGATCCCAACACGATATAATCTATTAACTAAAGATCATTTATGAAGAGATGCTGTGGTTTGCATGAGTTTCATAAGCAGAGTTGAACTAGACAGAGTCATTTTGAGTAGGACATACAGTAATTTTTTTCTGGGCATGCTCATTTTCTTGCTGTATTAGAGAGGCTGGAAAGAAGAGGATGCTCTTTGTGTTAAAACAGTGTGTGTTTCATGGATGAGAACACTGGTCTGAATTTCCCTTCTGAAACGGAGTTAAACCAAAGGCTTTGTGTCTTCCTAAATGCAAGAGTTCATTTCAGGTAAACGCAGTGATTTTTCAGCTCAAATGAATTTACACAGTTCACGAACACAACACGATTTTCAGTATTAAATAAAGAGCATCTATGTAAAAGATGCTGTGGTTTGTTACAGTTTCATAAGCAGAGTTCAACCAGATATGGTCCGTATGAGTAGGAAACACAGTTCTTTTTTTCTGATCATGCTCATGTTTCTTGCTGTATTAGAGACGCTGGAAAGAAGAGCATGCTCGATGCGTTAACACAGAGTGTGTTTCATGGATGACAACAATGGTCTGAATTTCCCTTAACAAACGGTGTTAAACAAAACTCTCTGAGTCTTCCTACAAGCAAGAGTTCATTTCCAGTAAACCTAGTGATTTTTCGGCTCAGATGAAATTACCCAGTTCACGAATCCAACACGATTTTCACTATTAAATTAAGAGCATCTATGAAGAGATGCTGTGGTTTGTATGAGTTTCAAAAGCAGAGTTGAATTAGACATGGTCCTATTGAGTAGTAAATACAGTAAATCTTCTGGGCATGCTCATGTTTCTTGTTGTATTAGAGAAACTGGAGAGAAGAGCATGCATCTTGCATTAAAACAGAGTGTGTTTCATGGATGAAAACAATGGTCTGAATTTCTCTTCAGAAACGGAGTTAAACCAAAGGCTCTCTGTCTTCCTACAAGCAAGTGTTCATTTCTGGTAAACCCAGTGATTTATCGGGCAAATGAATTTACACAGTTCACGAACCCAACATGATTTTCACTATTAACTAAAGATCATCTATGAAGAGATGCTGTTCTATGTATGAGTTTCATAAGCAGAGTACAACTAGATATGATCCGTATGAATAGGAAACACAGTTCATTTTTTCTGGGCATGCTCTTGTTTCTTGCTGTATTTGAGACGCTGGAAAGAAGAGCATGCATCTTGCATTAAACAGAGTGTGTTTCATGGATGAGAACACTGGTCTGAATTTCCCTTCAGAAACGGAGTTAAACCAAAGGCTCTGTGTCTTCCTAAATGCAAGAGTTCATTTCCCGTAAACCCAGTGATTTTTCAGCTCAAATGAATTACACAGTTCATGATCACAACACGATTTTCACTATTAAATAAAGATCATCTATGTAAAAGGTGCTGTGGTTTGTTACAGTTTCATAAGCAGAGTTCAACGAGAATGTGTGAGTATGAGTACAAAACACAGTTTTTTTTTATGGGCATCCTCATGTTTCTTGCTGTATTGGACACGCTGGACAGAAAAGGATGCTTCTTGCGTTAAAACAGAGGGTGTTTCATGGATGAGAACACTGGTCTGAATTTCCCTTCAAAAACGAGTTAAACCAAAGGCTGTGTGTCTTCATACAATCAAGAGTTCATTTCAGGTAAACCCTGTGACTTTTCGGCTCAAATAAATTTACACAGTACACGAACACATCACGATTTTCACTATTAACTAAAGGGCATCTATATAATAGATGCTGTGGTTTGTTACAGATTCTTATGCAGAGTTCATCTAGATATGGTCCGTATGAATAGGAAACACAGTTCTTTTATTCTGGGCATGCTCATGTTTCTTGCTGTATTTCAGATGCTGGAAAGAAGAGCATGCTCTTTGTATTAAAACAGAGTGTGTTTCATGGATGAGAACACTGATCTGAATTTCCCTTCACAAATGGAGTTAAACCAAAGGCTCTCTGTCTTCTTAAATGCAAGAGTTCATTTCCTGTAAACCCAGTGATTTTTCGGCTCTAATGAATTTTCACAGTTCTCGAACCCAACACGATTTTCACTATTAACTAAAAAGCATCTATGAAGAGATGCTGTGGTTTGTATGAGTTTCATAAGCAGAGTTGAACTAGACACAGTCATTTTGAGTAGAAAGTACAGTAATTTTTTTCTGGGCATTCTCATGTTTCTTGCAGTATTGGAGACACTGGAAGAACCGAATGCTTCTTGCGTTAAAACAGAGTGTGTTTCATGGATGAGAACACTGGTCTGAATATTCCTTCAGAAACGGAGTTTAAACAAAGGCTCTCTGTCTTCCTAAAGCAAGAGTTCATTTACGGTAAACCCTTTGATATTTCGGCTCAAATGAATTTTCACAGTTCAAACCTAACACGATTTTCACTATTAACTAAAGAACATCTATGTAAAAGATGCTGTGGTTTGTTACAGTTTCATAAGCAGAGTTCAGCTAGATATGGTCTGTATGAGTACGAAACACAGTTCTTTTTTTATGGGCATGCTCACGATTCTTGCTGTATTAGGGACCCTGAATAGAAGAGAATCCTTCTTGCGTTAAAACAGAGTGTGTTTCATGGATTTGAACACTGGTTTGAATTTTCCGTCAGAAACAGAGTTAAACCAAAGGCTCTGTGTCTTTCTACAAGCAAGAGTTCATTTCCGTTAAACCCAGTGATTTTTCGGCTCAAAGGAATTTATACAGTTCACGAACCCAACACGATTTTCACTATTAACAAAAGAGCATCTATGTAAAAGATGCTGTGGTTTGTTACAGTTTCATAAGCAGAGTTCAACTAGATATGGTCCATATGAGTACGAACCATAGTTCTTTTTTTATGGGCATGCTCATGTTTCTTGCTGTATTGGAGACCCTGGAAAAAGGAGCATGCTTCTTGCGTTAAAACACAGTGTGTTTCATGGATTTGAACACTGGTCTGAATTTTTCTTCAGAAACAGAGTTAAACCAAAGGATGTGTGTCTTCCTACAATCAAGAGTTCATTTCCGGTAAACCCTGTGAATTTTCGGCTCAAATGAATTTACATAGTTCACGATCCCAAAAGTTTTTCACTATTAACTAAAGAGCATCTATGTAAGAGGTGCTGTGGTTTGTTACAATTTCATAAGCAGAGTTCAACTAGATATGGTCCGTCTGAGTAGGAAACACAGTTCTTTTTTTCTGATCATGCTCATGTTTCTTGCTGTATTAGAGACGCTAGAAAGAAGAGCATGCTTGTTGCATTAAAAAAGAGTGTGTTTCATGGATGAGAACACTGGTCTGAATTTCACTTCAGAAACGGAGTTAAACCAAAGGCTCTGTGTCTTCCTAAATGCAAGAGTTCATTTCCGGTAAACCCAGTGACTTTTCAGCTCAAATGAATTTACACAGTTCACGAACCCAACACGATTTTCACTATTAACTAAAGAGCATCTATGAAGAGATGCTCTGGTTTGTAGGAGTTTCATAAGCAGAGTTGAACTAGACACAGTCATTTTTAGTAGGACATACAGTAATTTTTTTCTGGGCATGCTCATATTTCTTGCTGTATTGGAGATGCTGGAAGAAGAGCATGCTTCTTGTGTTAAAACAGAGTGTGTTTCATGGATGAGAATTCTGGTCTGAATATTCCTTCAGAAACGGAGTTAAACCAAAGGTTCTGTGTCTTCCTACAAGCAAGAGTTCATTTACCGTAAACCCATTGATATTTCGGCTCAAATGAATTTACACAGTTGAAGAACCCAACACGAGTTTTACTTTTAACTAAAGAGCATCTAGGAAAAGATGCTGTGGTTTGTATGAGTTTCATAAGGAGAGTTGCACTAGACACTGTCCTTTTGAGTAGGAAATACAGTTCTTTTTTTCTGGGCATGCTCACGTTTCTTGCTGTATTGGAGATCCTGGAAAGAAGAGCATGATTCTTGCGTTAAAACAGAGTGTGTTTCATGGATTTGAACACTGGTCTGATTTTTCCTTCAGAAACAGAGTTAAACCAAAGGCTCTGTGTCTTCTTACTAGCAAGAGTTCATTTCCGTTAAACCCAGTGATTTTTCTGCTCAAATGAATTTACACAGTTCACGAACCCAACACTATTTTCACTATTAACAAAAGAGCATCAATGTAAAAGATGCTGAGGTTTGTTACAGTTTCATAAGCAGAGTTCAACTAGATATGGTCCATATGAGTAGGAAACACAGTTCTTTTTTTCTGATCATGCTCATGTTTCTTGCTGTTTTAGAGACTCTGGAAAGAATAGCAAGCTCGTTGCATTAAAATAGAGTGTGTTTCCTGGATGAAAACACTGGTCTGATTTCCCCTTCAGAAATAGAGTTAAACCAAAGGCTCTGTGACTTCCTAAATGCAAGAGTTCATTTCCGGTAAACCCAGTGATATTTCGGCTCAAATGAATTTACACACTTCAAGAACCCAACACGAGTTTTACTTTTAACTAAAGAGCATCTAGGAAAAGATGCTGTGGTTTGTATGAGTTTCATAAGCAGAGTTGAACTAGACACTGTTCTTTTGAGTTGGAAATACAGTTCTTTTTTTCTGGGCATGCTCACGTTTCTTGCTGTATGGAGACTCTGGAAAGAGAGCATGATTCATGCGTTAAAACAGAGTGTGTTTCATGGATTTGAACACTGGTCTGAATTTTCCTTCAGAAACAGAGTTAAACCAAAGGCTCTGTGTCTTCTTACAAGCAAGAGTTAATTTCCGTTAAACCCAGTGATTTTTCGGCTCAAATGAATTTACACAGTTCTCGAACCCAACACGATTTTCACTATTAACTAAAAAGCATCTATGAAGAGATGCTGTGGTTTGTATGAGTTTCATAAGCAGAGTTGAACTAGACACAGTCATTTTGAGTAGAAAGTACAGTAATTTTTTTCTGGGCATTCTCATGTTTCTTGCAGTATTGGAGACACTGGAAGAACCGAATGCTTCTTGCGTTAAAACAGAGTGTGTTTCATGGATGAGAACACTGGTCTGAATATTCCTTCAGAAACGGAGTTTAAACAAAGGCTCTCTGTCTTCCTAAAGCAAGAGTTCTTTTACGGTAAACCCTTTGATATTTCGGCTCAAATGAATTTTCACAGTTCAAACCTAACACGATTTTCACTATTAACTAAAGAACATCTATGTAAAAGATGCTGTGGTTTGTTACAGTTTCATAAGCAGAGTTCAACTAGATATGGTCCATATGAGTACGAACCATAGTTCATTTTTTATGGGCATGCTCATGTTTCTTGCTGTATTGGAGACCCTGGAAAAAGGAGCATGCTTCTTGCGTTAAAACAGAGTGTGTTTCATGGATGAGAACACTGGTATGAATTTCCCTTCAGAAATGGAGTTAAACCAAAGGCTCTGTGACTTCCTAAATGCAAGAGTTCATTTCCGGTAAACCCAGTGATATTTCAGCTCAAATGAATTTACACAGTTCAAGAACCCAACACGAGTTTTACTTTTAACTAAAGAGCATCTAGGAAAAGATGCTGTGGTTTGTATGAGTTTCATAAGCAGAGTTGAACTAGACACTGTTCTTTTGAGTTGGAAATACAGTTCTTTTTTTCTGGGCATGCTCACGTTTCTTGCTGTATGGAGACGCTGGAAAGAGAGCATGATTCATGCGTTAAAACAGAGTGTGTTTCATGGATTTGAACACTGGTCTGAATTTTCCTTCAGAAACAGAGTTAAACCAAAGGCTCTGTGTCTTCTTACAAGCAAGAGTTAATATCCGTTAAACCCAGTTATTTTTCGGCTCAAATGAATTTACACAGTTCACGAACCCAACACGATTTTCACTATTAACTAAAGAGCATCTATGAAGAGATGCTCTGGTTTGTAGGAGTTTCATAAGGAGAGTTGAACTAGACAAAGTCATTTTGATTAGGACATACAGTAATTTTTTTCTGGGCATGCTCATGTTTCTTGCTGTATTAGAGACTCTGGAAAGAATAGCATGCTCATTGCGTTAAAACAGAGTGTGTTTCATGGATGAGAACACTGGTCTGAATTTCACTTCAGAAACGGAGTTAAACCAAAGGCTCTGTGACTTCCTAAATGCAAGAGTTCATTTCCGGTAAACCCAGTGACTTTTCAGCTCAAATGATTTTACACAGTTCACGAACCCAACACGATTTTCACTATTAACTAAAGAGCATTTTTGTAAGAGATGCTGTGGCTTGTTGCAGTTCCATAAGCACAGTTCAACTAGATATGGTACATATGAGTAGGAAACACAGTTCAATTTTTCAGGGCATTCTCATGTTTCTTGCTGTATTAGAGACTCTGGAAAGAAGAGCATGCTCGTTGCGTTAAAGCAGAGTGTGTTTCATGGATGAGAACACTTGTCTGATTTCCCTTCAGAAACGGATTTAAACCAAAAGCTCTGTGTCTTCCTAAATGCAAGAGTTCATTTCCGGTAAACCCAGTGATTTTTAGGCTCTAATGAATTTACACAGTTCACGAACCCAACACGATATTCACTATTAACTAAAGAGCATCTATGAAGAGATGCTCTGGTTTGTATGAGTTTCATAAGCAGAGTTGAATTAGACACAGTAATTTTGAGTAGGACATACAGTAATTTTTTTCTGGGCATGCTCATGTTTCTTGCTGTATTAGAGACTCTGGAAAGAATAGCATGCTCGTTGCGTTAAAACAGATTTTGTTTCATGGATGAGAACACTGGTCTGAATTTCACTTCAGAAACGGAGTTAAACCAAAGCCTCTGTGACTTCCTAAATGCAAGAGTTCATTTCCGGTAAACCCAGTGACTTTTCAGCTCAAATGAATTTACACAGTTCACAAACCCAACACAGATTTCACTATTAACAAAAGAGCATCTTTGTAAGAGATGCTGTGGCTTGTTACAGTTCCATAAGCACAGTTCAACTAGATATGGTACATATGAGTTGGAAACACAGTTCATTTTCTCTGGGCATGCTCATGTTTCTTGCTGTATTAGAGACTCTGGAAAGAATAGCATGCTCATTGCATTAAAATAGAGTGTGTTTCCTGGATGAAAACACTGGTCTGATTTCCCCTTCATAAATAGAGTTAAACCAAAGACTCTGTGACTTCCTAAATGCAAGTGTTCATTTCCGGTAAACCCAGTGATTTTTCGGCTCAAATGAATTTACACAGTTCAAGAACCCAACACGAGTTTTACTTTTAACTAAAGAGCATCTAGGAAAAGATGCTGTGGTTTGTATGAGTTTCATAAGCAGAGTTGAACTAGACACTGTTCTTTTGAGTTGGAAATACAGTTCTTTTTTTCTGGGCATGCTCACGTTTCTTGCTGTATGGAGACGCTGGAAAGAGAGCATGATTCATGCGTTAAAACAGAGTGTGTTTCATGGATGAGAACACTGGTCTGAATTTGAACTTCAGAAACGGAGTTAAACCAAAGGCTCTGTGACTTCCTAAAAGCAAGAGTTCATTTCTGGTAAACCCAGTGACATTTCAGCTCAACTGAATTTACACATTTCACGATCCCAAGACGATTTTCACTATTAACTCAAGAGCATCTATTTAAGAGATGCTGTGGCTTGTTACAGTTCCATAAGCAGAGTTCAACTAGATATGGTACATATGAGTATGAACCACAGTTCTTTTTTTATGGGCATGATCATGTTTCTTGCTGTATTAGAGACTCTGGAAAGAATAGCATGCTCATTGCGTTAAAACAGAGTGTGTTTCATGGATGAGAACACTGGTCTGAATTTCACTTCAGAAACGGAGTTAAACCAAAGGCTCTGTGACTTCCTAAATGCAAGAGTTCATTTCCGGTAAACCCAGTGACTTTTCAGCTCAAATGATTTTACACAGTTCACGAACCCAACACGATTTTCACTATTAACTAAAGAGCATTTTTGTAAGAGATGCTGTGGCTTGTTACAGTTCCATAAGCACAGTTCAACTAGATATGGTACATATGAGTAGGAAACACAGTTCTTTTTTTATGGGCATGATCATGTTTCTTGCTGTATTAGAGACTCTGGAAAGAAGAGCATGCTCATTGCGTTAAAACAGAGTTTGTTTCATGGATGAGAACACTGGTCTGAATTTCACTTCAGAAACGGAGTTAAACCAAAGGCTCTGTGACTTCCTAAATGCAAGAGTTCATTTCCGGTAAACTCAGTGACTTTTCAGCTCAAATGATTTTACACAGTTCACGAACCCAACACGATTTTCACTATTAACTAAAGAGCATTTTTGTAAGAGATGCTGTGGCTTGTTGCAGTTCCATAAGCACAGTTCAACTAGATATGGTACATATGAGTAGGAAACACAGTTCATTTTTTCAGGGCATTCTCATGTTTCTTGCTGTATTAGAGACTCTGGAAAGAAGAGCATGCTCGTTGCGTTAAAGCAGAGTGTGTTTCATGGATGAGAACACTGGTCTGAATTTCCCTTCAGAAATGGATTTAAACCAAAAGCTCTGTGTCTTCCTAAATGCAAGAGTTCATTTCCGGTAAACCCAGTGATTTTTAGGCTCTAATGAATTTACACAGTTCACGAACCCAACATGATATTCACTATTAACTAAAGAGCATCTATGAAGAGATGCTCTGGTTTGTATGAGTTTCATAAGCAGAGTTGAATTAGACACAGTAATTTTGAGTAGGACATACAGTAATTTTTTTCTGGGCATGCTCATGTTTCTTGCTGTATTAGAGACTCTGGAAAGAATAGCATGCTCGTTGCGTTAAAACAGATTTTGTTTCATGGATGAGAACACTGGTCTGAATTTCACTTCAGAAACGGAGTTAAACCAAAGCCTCTGTGACTTCCTAAATGCAAGAGTTCATTTCCGGTAAACCCAGTGACTTTTCAACTCAAATGAATTTACACAGTTCACCAACCCAACACGATTTTCACTATTAACTAAAGAGCATCTTTGTAAGAGATGCTGTGGCTTGTTACAGTTCCATAAGCACAGTTCAACTAGATATGGTACATATGAGTAGGAAACACAGTTCATTTTCTCTGGGCATGCTCATGTTTCTTGCTGTATTAGAGACTCTGGAAAGAATAGCATGCTCATTGCATTAAATAGAGTGTGTTTCCTGGATGAAAACACTGGTCTGATTTCCCTCTCAGAAATAGAGTTAAACCAAAGGCTCTGTGACTTCCTAAATGCAAGTGTTCATTTCCGGTAAACCCAGTGATTTTTCGGCTCAAATGAATTTACACAGTTCAAGAACCCAACACGAGTTTTACTTTTAACTAAAGAGCATCTAGGAAAAGATGCTGTGGTTTGTATGAGTTTCATAAGCAGAGTTGAACTAGACACTGTTCTTTTGAGTTGGAAATACAGTTCTTTTTTTCTGGGCATGCTCACGTTTCTTGCTGTATGGAGACGCTGGAAAGAGAGCATGATTCATGCGTTAAAACAGAGTGTGTTTCATGGATTTGAACACTGGTCTGAATTTTCCTTCAGAAACAGAGTTAAACCAAAGGCTCTGTGTCTTCTTACAAGCAAGAGTTAATTTCCATTAAACCCAGTGATTTTTCGGCTCAAATGAATTTACACAGTTCACAAACCCAACACGATTTTCACTATTAACAAAAGAGCATCTATGTAAAAGATGCTGTGGTATGTTACAGTTCCATAAGCACAGTTCAACTAGATATGGTATATATGAGTAGGAAACACAGTTCATTTTTTCTGGGCATGCTCATGTTTCTTGCTGTATTAGAGACTCTGGAAAGAATAGCATGCTCGTTGCGTTAAAACAGAGTGTGTTTCATGGATGAGAACACTGGTCTGAATTTGAACTTCAGAAACGGAGTTAAACCAAAGGCTCTGTGACTTCCTAAAAGCAAGAGTTCATTTCTGGTAAACCCAGTGACTTTTCAGCTCAACTGAATTTACACATTTCACGATCCCAAGACGATTTTCACTATTAACTCAAGAGCATCTATTTAAGAGATGCTGTGGCTTGTTACAGTTCCATAAGCAGAGTTCAACTAGATATGGTACATATGAGTATGAACCACAGTTCTTTTTTTATGGGCATGATCATGTTTCTGGCTGTATTGGATACACTGGACAGAAGAGGACGCTTCTTGCGTGAAAACAGAGGGCGTTTCATGGATGACAACAGTGGTCTGAATTTCCCTTCAGAAACGGAGTTAAACCAAAGGCTCTATGTCTTCCTAAATGCAAGAGTTCATTTCTGGTAAACCCAGTGATTTTTTGGCTCTAATGTATTTACACAGTTCACGAACCCAACACGATTTTCACTATTAACTAAAGAGCATTTTTGTAAGAGATTCTGTGGCTTGTTGCAGTTCCATAAGCACAGTTCAACTAGATATGGTACATATGAGTAGGAAACACAGTTCATTTTTTCAGGGCATTCTCATGTTTCTTGCTGTATTAGAGACTCTGGAAAGAAGAGCATGCTCGTTGCGTTAAAGCAGAGTGTGTTTCATGGATGAGAACACTGGTCTGAATTTCCCTTCAGAAACGGAGTTAAACCAAAGGCTCTATGTCTTCCTAAATGCAAGAGTTCATTTCCGGTAAACCCAGTGATTTTTAGGCTCTAATGAATTTACACAGTTCACGAACCCAACACGATATTCACTATTAACTAAAGAGCATCTATGAAGAGATGCTCTGGTTTGTATGAGTTTCATAAGCAGAGTTGAATTAGACACAGTAATTTTGAGTAGGACATACAGTAATTTTTTTCTGGGCATGCTCATGTTTCTTGCTGTATTAGAGACTCTGGAAAGAATAGCATGCTCGTTGCGTTAAAACAGATTTTGTTTCATGGATGAGAACACTGGTCTGAATTTCACTTCAGAAACGGAGTTAAACCAAAGCCTCTGTGACTTCCTAAATGCAAGAGTTCATTTCCGGTAAACCCAGTGACTTTTCAGCTCAAATGAATTTACACAGTTCACAAACCCAACACGATTTTCACTATTAACTAAAGAGCATCTTTGTAAGAGATGCTGTGGCTTGTGACAGTTCCATAAGCACAGTTCAACTAGATATGGTACATATGAGTAGGAAACAGAGTTCATTTTCTCTGGGCATGCTCATGTTTCTTGCTGTATTAGAGACTCTGGAAAGAATAGCATGCTCATTGGTTTAAAATAGAGTGTGTTTCCTGGATGAAAACACTGGTCTGATTTACCGTTCAGAAATAGAGTTAAACCAAAGGCTCTGTGACTTCCTAAATGCAAGAGTTCATTTCCGGTAAACCCAGTGATTTTTCGGCTCAAATGAATTTACACAGTTCAAGAACCCAACACGAGTTTTACTTTTAACTAAAGAGCATCTAGGAAAAGATGCTGTGGTTTGTATGAGTTTCATAAGCAGAGTTGAACTAGACACTGTTCTTTTGAGTTGGAAATACAGTTCTTTTTTTCTGGGCATGCTCACGTTTCTTGCTGTATGGAGACGCTGGAAAGAGAGCATGATTCATGCGTTAAAACAGAGTGTGTTTCATGGATTTGAACACTGGTCTGAATTTTCCTTCAGAAACAGAGTTAAACCAAAGGCTCTGTGTCTTCTTACAAGCAAGAGTTAATTTTCGTTAAACCCAGTGATTTTTCGGCTCAAATGAATTTACACATTTCACGATCCCAAGACGATTTTCACTATTAACTCAAGAGCATCTATTTAAGAGATGCTGTGGCTTGTTACAGTTCCATAAGCAGAGTTCAACTAGATATGGTACATATGAGTATGAACCACAGTTCTTTTTTTATGGGCATGATCATGTTTCTGGCTGTATTGGATACACAGGACAGAAGAGGACGCTTCTTGCGTGAAAACAGAGGGCGTTTCATGGATGACAACACTGGTCTGAATTTCCCTTCAGAAACGGAGTTAAACCAAAGGCTCTGTGACTTCCTAAATGCAAGAGTTCATTTCCGGTAAACCCAGTGACTTTTCAGCTCAAATGATTTTACACAGTTCACGAACCCAACACGATTTTCACTATTAACTAAAGAGCATCTTTGGAAGAGATGCTGTGGCTTGTGACAGTTCCATAAGCACAGTTCAACTAGATATGGTACATATGAGTAGGAAACAGAGTTCATTTTCTCTGGGCATGCTCATGTTTCTTGCTGTATTAGAGACTCTGGAAAGAATAGCATGCTCATTGCATTAAAATAGAGTGTGTTTCCTGGATGAAAACACTGGTCTGATTTACCGTTCAGAAATAGAGTTAAACCAAAGGCTCTGTGACTTCCTAAATGCAAGAGTTCATTTCCGGTAAACCCAGTGATTTTTCGGCTGAAATGAATTTACACAGTTCAAGAACCCAACACGAGTTTTACTTTTAACTAAAGAGCATCTAGGAAAAGATGCTGTGGTTTGTATGAGTTTCATAAGCAGAGTTGAACTAGACACTGTTCTTTTGAGTTGGAAATACAGTTCTTTTTTTCTGGGCATGCTCACGTTTCTTGCTGTATGGAGACGCTGGAAAGAGAGCATGATTCATGCGTTAAAACAGAGTGTGTTTCATGGATTTGAACACTGGTCTGAATTTTCCTTCAGAAACAGAGTTAAACCAAAGGCTCTGTGTCTTCTTACAAGCAAGAGTTAATTTTCGTTAAACCCAGTGATTTTTCGGCTCAAATGAATTTACACATTTCACGATCCCAAGACGATTTTCACTATTAACTCAAGAACATCTATTTAAGAGATGCTGTGGCTTGTTACAGTTCCATAAGCAGAGTTCAACTAGATATGGTACATATGAGTATGAACCACAGTTCTTTTTTTATGGGCATGATCATGTTTCTGGCTGTATTGGATACACAGGACAGAAGAGGACGCTTCTTGCGTGAAAACAGAGGGCGTTTCATGGATGACAACACTGGTCTGAATTTCCCTTCAGAAACGGAGTTAAACCAAAGGCTCTATGTCTTCCTAAATGCAAGAGTTCATTTCTGGTAAACCCAGTGATTTTTTGGCTCTAATGTATTTACACAGTTCACGAACCCAACACGATTTTCACTATTAACTAAAGAGCATTTTTGTAAGAGATGCTGTGGCTTGTTGCAGTTCCATAAGCACAGTTCAACTAGATATGGTACATATGAGTAGGAAACACAGTTCATTTTTTCAGGGCATTCTCATGTTTCTTGCTGTATTAGAGACTCTGGAAAGAAGAGCATGCTCGTTGCGTTAAAGCAGAGTGTGTTTCATGGATGAGACCACTGGTCTGAATTTCCCTTCAGAATCGGATTTAAACCAAAAGCTCTGTGTCTTCCTAAATGCAAGAGTTCATTTCCGGTAACCCAGTGATTTTTAGGCTCTAATGAATTTACACAGTTCACGAACCCAACACGATATTCACTATTAACTAAAGAGCATCTATGAAGAGATCCTCTGGTTTGTATGAGTTTCATAAGTAGAGTTGAATTAGACACAGTAATTTTGAGTAGGACATACAGTAATTTTTTTCTGGGCATGCTCATGTTTCTTGCTGTATTAGAGACTCTGGAAAGAATAGCATGCTCGTTGCGTTAAAACAGATTTTGTTTCATGGATGAGAACACTGGTCTGAATTTCACTTCAGAAACGGAGTTAAACCAAAGCCTCTGTGACTTCCTAAATGCAAGAGTTCATTTCCGGTAAACCCAGTGACTTTTCAGCTCAAATGAATTTACTCAGTTCACGAACCCAACACGATTTTCACTATTAACTAAAGAGCATCTTTGTAAGAGATGCTGTGGCTTGTTACAGTTCCATAAGCACAGTTCAACTAGATATGGTACATATGAGTAGGAAACAGAGTTCATTTTCTCTGGGCATGCTCATGTTTCTTGCTGTATTAGAGACTCTGGAAAGAATAGCATGCTCATTGCATTAAAATAGAGTGTGTTTCCTGGATGAAAACACTGTTCTGATTTCCCCTTCATAAATAGAGTTAAACCAAAGACTCTGTGACTTCCTAAATGCAAGAGTTCATTTCCGGTAAACCCAGTGATTTTTCGGCTGAAATGAATTTACACAGTTCAAGAACCCAACACGAGTTTTACTTTTAACTAAAGAGCATCTAGGAAAAGATGCTGTGGTTTGTATGAGTTTCATAAGCAGAGTTGAACTAGACACTGTTCTTTTGAGTTGGAAATACAGTTCTTTTTTTCTGGGCATGCTCACGTTTCTTGCTGTATGGAGACGCTGGAAAGAGAGCATGATTCATGCGTTAAAACAGAGTGTGTTTCATGGATGAGAACACTGGTCTGAATTTGAACTTCAGAAACGGAGTTAAACCAAAGGCTCTGTGACTTCCTAAAAGCAAGAGTTCATTTCTGGTAAACCCAGTGACATTTCAGCTCAACTGAATTTACACATTTCACGATCCCAAGACGATTTTCACTATTAACTCAAGAGCATCTATTTAAGAGATGCTGTGGCTTGTTACAGTTCCATAAGCAGAGTTCAACTAGATATGGTACATATGATTATGAACCACAGTTCTTTTTTTATGGGCATGATCATGTTTCTTGCTGCATTAGAGACTCTGGAAAGAATAGCATGCTCATTGCGTTAAAACAGAGTGTGTTTCATGGATGAGAACACTGGTCTGAATTTCACTTCAGAAACGGAGTTAAACCAAAGGCTCTGTGACTTCCTAAATGCAAGAGTTCATTTCCGGTAAACCCAGTGACTTTTCAGCTCAAATGATTTTACACAGTTCACGAACCCAACACGATTTTCACTATTAACTAAAGAGCATTTTTGTAAGAGATGCTGTGGCTTGTTGCAGTTCCATAAGCACAGTTCAACTAGATATGGTACATATGAGTAGGAAACACAGTTCATTTTTTCAGGGCATTCTCATGTTTCTTGCTGTATTAGAGACTCTGGAAAGAAGAGCATGCTCGTTGCGTTAAAGCAGAGTGTGTTTCATGGATGAGAACACTGGTCTGAATTTCCCTTCAGAAACGGATTTAAACCAAAAGCTCTGTGTCTTCCTAAATGCAAGAGTTCATTTCCAGTATACCCAGTGATTTTTAGGCTCTAATGAATTTACACAGTTCACGAACCCAACATGATATTCACTATTAACTAAAGAGCATCTATGAAGAGATGCTCTGGTTTGTATGAGTTTCATAAGCAGAGTTGAATTAGACACAGTAATTTTGAGTAGGACATACAGTAATTTTTTTCTGGGCATGCTCATGTTTCTTGCTGTATTAGAGACTCTGGAAAGAATAGCATGCTCGTTGCGTTAAAACAGATTTTGTTTCATGGATGAGAACACTGGTCTGAATTTCACTTCAGAAACGGAGTTAAACCAAAGCCTCTGTGACTTCCTAAATGCAAGAGTTCATTTCCGGTAAACCCAGTGACTTTTCAACTCAAATGAATTTACACAGTACACCAACCCAACACGATTTTCACTATTAACTAAAGAGCATCTTTGTAAGAGATGCTGTGGCTTGTTACAGTTCCATAAGCACAGTTCAACTAGATATGGTACATATGAGTAGGAAACACAGTTCATTTTCTCTGGGCATGCTCATGTTTCTTGCTGTATTAGAGACTCTGGAAAGAATAGCATGCTCATTGCATTAAAATAGAGTGTGTTTCCTGGATGAAAACACTGGTCTGATTTCCCGTTCAGAAATAGAGTTAAACCAAAGGCTCTGTGACTTCCTAAATGCAAGTGTTCATTTCCGGTAAACCCAGTGATTTTTCGGCTCAAATGAATTTACACAGTTCAAGAACCCAACACGAGTTTTACTTTTAACTAAAGAGCATCTAGGAAAAGATGCTGTGGTTTGTATGAGTTTCATAAGCAGAGTTGAACTAGACACTGTTCTTTTGAGTTGGAAATACAGTTATTTTTTTCTGGGCATGCTCACGTTTCTTGCTGTATGGAGACGCTGGAAAGAGAGCATGATTCATGCGTTAAAACAGAGTGTGTTTCATGGATTTGAACACTGGTCTGAATTTTCCTTCAGAAACAGAGTTAAACCAAAGGCTCTGTGTCTTCTTACAAGCAAGAGTTAATTTCCGTTAAACCCAGTGATTTTTCGGCTCAAATGAATTTACACAGTTCACAAACCCAACACGATTTTCACTATTAACAAAAGAGCATCTATGTAAAAGATGCTGTGGTATGTTACAGTTCCATAAGCACAGTTCAACTAGATATGGTATATATGAGTAGGAAACACAGTTCATTTTTTCTGGGCATGCTCATGTTTCTTGCTGTATTAGAGACTCTGGAAAGAATAGCATGCTCGTTGCGTTAAAACAGAGTGTGTTTCATGGATGAGAACACTGGTCTGAATTTGAACTTCAGAAACGGAGTTAAACCAAAGGCTCTGTGACTTCCTAAAAGCAAGAGTTCATTTCTGGTAAACCCAGTGACTTTTCAGCTCAACTGAATTTACACATTTCACGATCCCAAGACGATTTTCTCTATTAACTCAAGAGCATCTATTTAAGAGATGCTGTGGCTTGTTACAGTTCCATAAGCAGAGTTCAACTAGATATGGTACATATGAGTATGAACCACAGTTCTTTTTTTATGGGCATGATCATGTTTCTGGCTGTATTGGATACACTGGACAGAAGAGGACGCTTCTTGCGTGAAAACAGAGGGCGTTTCATGGATGACAACACTGGTCTGAATTTCCCTTCAGAAACGGAGTTAAACCAAAGGCTCTATGTCTTCCTAAATGCAAGAGTTCATTTCTGGTAAACCCAGTGATTTTTTGGCTCTAATGTATTTACACAGTTCACGAACCCAACACGATTTTCACTATTAACTAAAGAGCATTTTTGTAAGAGATGCTGTGGCTTGTTGCAGTTCCATAAGCACAGTTCAACTAGATATGGTACATATGAGTAGGAAACACAGTTCATTTTTTCAGGGCATTCTCATGTTTCTTGCTGTATTAGAGACTCTGGAAAGAAGAGCATGCTCGTTGCGTTAAAGCAGAGTGTGTTTCATGGATGAGAACACTGGTCTGAATTTCCCTTCAGAAACGGAGTTAAACCAAAGGCTCTATGTCTTCCTAAATGCAAGAGTTCATTTCCGGTAAACCCAGTGATTTTTAGGCTCTAATGAATTTACACAGTTCACGAACCCAACACGATATTCACTATTAACTAAAGAGCATCTATGAAGAGATGCTCTGGTTTGTATGAGTTTCATAAGCAGAGTTGAATTAGACACAGTAATTTTGAGTAGGACATACAGTAATTTTTTTCTGGGCATGCTCATGTTTCTTGCTGTATTAGAGACTCTGGAAAGAATAGCATGCTCGTTGCGTTAAAACAGATTTTGTTTCATGGATGAGAACACTGGTCTGAATTTCACTTCAGAAACGGAGTTAAACCAAAGCCTCTGTGACTTCCTAAATGCAAGAGTTCATTTCCGGTAAACCCAGTGAATTTTCAGCTCAAATGAATTTACACAGTTCACAAACCCAACACGATTTTCACTATTAAC
Organism: Onychomys arenicola; assembly: GCA_949786405.1. Classification (NCBI taxonomy): domain Eukaryota; kingdom Metazoa; phylum Chordata; class Mammalia; order Rodentia; family Cricetidae; genus Onychomys; species Onychomys arenicola. The sequence continues at coordinate 774,176 of CATKUM010000035.1, forward strand.
TAAAGAGCATCTTTGTAAGAGATGCTGTGGCTTGTGACAGTTCCATAAGCACAGTTCAACTAGATATGGTACATATGAGTAGGAAACAGAGTTCATTTTCTCTGGGCATGCTCATGTTTCTTGCTGTATTAGAGACTCTGGAAAGAATAGCATGCTCATTGCATTAAAATAGAGTGTGTTTCCTGGATGAAAACACTGGTCTGATTTACCGTTCAGAAATAGAGTTAAACCAAAGGCTCTGTGACTTCCTAAATGCAAGAGTTCATTTCCGGTAAACCCAGTGATTTTTCGGCTCAAATGAATTTACACAGTTCAAGAACCCAACACGAGTTTTACTTTTAACTAAAGAGCATCTAGGAAAAGATGCTGTGGTTTGTATGAGTTTCATAAGCAGAGTTGAACTAGACACTGTTCTTTTGAGTTGGAAATACAGTTCTCTTTTTCTGGGCATGCTCACGTTTCTTGCTGTATGGAGACGCTGGAAAGAGAGCATGATTCATGCGTTAAAACAGAGTGTGTTTCATGGATTTGAACACTGGTCTGAATTTTCCTTCAGAAACAGAGTTAAACCAAAGGCTCTGTGTCTTCTTACAAGCAAGAGTTAATTTTCGTTAAACCCAGTGATTTTTCGGCTCAAATGAATTTACACATTTCACGATCCCAAGACGATTTTCACTATTAACTCAAGAGCATCTATTTAAGAGATGCTGTGGCTTGTTACAGTTCCATAAGCAGAGTTCAACTAGATATGGTACATATGAGTATGAACCACAGTTCTTTTTTTATGGGCATGATCATGTTTCTGGCTGTATTGGATACACAGGACAGAAGAGGACGCTTCTTGCGTGAAAACAGAGGGCGTTTCATGGATGACAACACTGGTCTGAATTTCACTTCAGAAACGGAGTTAAACCAAAGGCTCTGTGACTTCCTAAATGCAAGAGTTCATTTCCGGTAAACCCAGTGACTTTTCAGCTCAAATGATTTTACACAGTTCACGAACCCAACACGATTTTCACTATTAACTAAAGAGCATTTTTGTAAGAGATGCTGTGGCTTGTTGCAGTTCCATAAGCACAGTTCAACTAGATATGGTACATATGAGTAGGAAACACAGTTCATTTTTTCAGGGCATTCTCATGTTTCTTGCTGTATTAGAGACTCTGGAAAGAAGAGCATGCTCGTTGCGTTAAAGCAGAGTGTGTTTCATGGATGAGAACACTGGTCTGAATTTCCCTTCAGAAACGGAGTTAAACCAAAGGCTCTATGTCTTCCTAAATGCAAGAGTTCATTTCCGGTAAACCCAGTGATTTTTAGGCTCTAATGAATTTACACAGTTCACGAACCCAACACGATATTCACTATTAACTAAAGAGCATCTATGAAGAGATGCTCTGGTTTGTATGAGTTTCATAAGCAGAGTTGAATTAGACACAGTAATTTTGAGTAGGACATACAGTAATTTTTTTCTGGGCATGCTCATGTTTCTTGCTGTATTAGAGACTCTGGAAAGAATAGCATGCTCGTTGCGTTAAAACAGATTTTGTTTCATGGATGAGAACACTGGTCTGAATTTCACTTCAGAAACGGAGTTAAACCAAAGCCTCTGTGACTTCCTAAAGGCAAGAGTTCATTTCCGGTAAACCCAGTGAATTTTCAGCTCAAATGAATTTACACAGTTCACAAACCCAACACGATTTTCACTATTAACTAAAGAGCATCTTTGTAAGAGATGCTGTGGCTTGTGACAGTTCCATAAGCACAGTTCAACTAGATATGGTACATATGAGTAGGAAACAGAGTTCATTTTCTCTGGGCATGCTCATGTTTCTTGCTGTATTAGAGACTCTGGAAAGAATAGCATGCTCATTGCATTAAAATAGAGTGTGTTTCCTGGATGAAAACACTGGTCTGATTTACCGTTCAGAAATAGAGTTAAACCAAAGGCTCTGTGACTTCCTAAATGCAAGAGTTCATTTCCGGTAAACCCAGTGATTTTTCGGCTCAAATGAATTTACACAGTTCAAGAACCCAACACGAGTTTTACTTTTAACTAAAGAGCATCTAGGAAAAGATGCTGTGGTTTGTATGAGTTTCATAAGCAGAGTTGAACTAGACACTGTTCTTTTGAGTTGGAAATACAGTTCTCTTTTTCTGGGCATGCTCACGTTTCTTGCTGTATGGAGACGCTGGAAAGAGAGCATGATTCATGCGTTAAAACAGAGTGTGTTTCATGGATTTGAACACTGGTCTGAATTTTCCTTCAGAAACAGAGTTAAACCAAAGGCTCTGTGTCTTCTTACAAGCAAGAGTTAATTTTCGTTAAACCCAGTGATTTTTCGGCTCAAATGAATTTACACATTTCACGATCCCAAGACGATTTTCACTATTAACTCAAGAGCATCTATTTAAGAGATGCTGTGGCTTGTTACAGTTCCATAAGCAGAGTTCAACTAGATATGGTACATATGAGTATGAACCACAGTTCTTTTTTTATGGGCATGATCATGTTTCTGGCTGTATTGGATACACAGGACAGAAGAGGACGCTTCTTGCGTGAAAACAGAGGGCGTTTCATGGATGACAACACTGGTCTGAATTTCCCTTCAGAAACGGAGTTAAACCAAAGGCTCTATGTCTTCCTAAATGCAAGAGTTCATTTCTGGTAAACCCAGTGATTTTTTGGCTCTAATGTATTTACACAGTTCACGAACCCAACACGATTTTCACTATTAACTAAAGAGCATTTTTGTAAGAGATGCTGTGGCTTGTTGCAGTTCCATAAGCACAGTTCAACTAGATATGGTACATATGAGTAGGAAACACAGTTCATTTTTTCAGGGCATTCTCATGTTTCTTGCTGTATTAGAGACTCTGGAAAGAAGAGCATGCTCGTTGCGTTAAAGCAGAGTGTGTTTCATGGATGAGAACACTGGTCTGAATTTCCCTTCAGAATCGGATTTAAACCAAAAGCTCTGTGTCTTCCTAAATGCAAGAGTTCATTTCCGGTAAACCCAGTGATTTTTAGGCTCTAATGAATTTACACAGTTCACGAACCCAACACGATATTCACTATTAACTAAAGAGCATCTATGAAGAGATGCTCTGGTTTGTATGAGTTTCATAAGCAGAGTTGAATTAGACACAGTAATTTTGAGTAGGACATACAGTAATTTTTTTCTGGGCATGCTCATGTTTCTTGCTGTATTAGAGACTCTGGAAAGAATAGCATGCTCGTTGCGTTAAAACAGATTTTGTTTCATGGATGAGAACACTGGTCTGAATTTCACTTCAGAAACGGAGTTAAACCAAAGCCTCTGTGACTTCCTAAATGCAAGAGTTCATTTCCGGTAAACCCAGTGACTTTTCAGCTCAAATGAATTTACACAGTTCACAAACCCAACACGATTTTCACTATTAACTAAAGAGCATCTTTGTAAGAGATGCTGTGGCTTGTTACAGTTCCATAAGCACAGTTCAACTAGATATGGTACATATGAGTAGGAAACAGAGTTCATTTTCTCTGGGCATGCTCATGTTTCTTGCTGTATTAGAGACTCTGGAAAGAATAGCATGCTCATTGCATTAAAATAGAGTGTGTTTCCTGGATGAAAACACTGTTCTGATTTCCCCTTCATAAATAGAGTTAAACCAAAGACTCTGTGACTTCCTAAATGCAAGAGTTCATTTCCGGTAAACCCAGTGATTTTTCGGCTCAAATGAATTTACACAGTTCAAGAACCCAACACGAGTTTTACTTTTAACTAAAGAGCATCTAGGAAAAGATGCTGTGGTTTGTATGAGTTTCATAAGCAGAGTTGAACTAGACACTGTTCTTTTGAGTTGGAAATACAGTTCTTTTTTTCTGGGCATGCTCACGTTTCTTGCTGTATGGAGATGCTGGAAAGAGAGCATGATTCATGCGTTAAAACAGAGTGTGTTTCATGGATTTGAACACTGGTCTGAATTTTCCTTCAGAAACAGAGTTAAACCAAAGGCTCTGTGTCTTCTTACAAGCAAGAGTTAATTTCCATTAAACCCAGTGATTTTTCGGCTCAAATGAATTTACACAGTTCACAAACCCAACACGATTTTCACTATTAACAAAAGAGCATCTATGTAAAAGATGCTGTGGTATGTTACAGTTCCATAAGCACAGTTCAACTAGATATGGTATATATGAGTAGGAAACACAGTTCATTTTTTCTGGGCATGCTCATGTTTCTTGCTGTATTAGAGACTCTGGAAAGAATAGCATGCTCGTTGCGTTAAAACAGAGTGTGTTTCATGGATGAGAACACTGGTCTGAATTTGAACTTCAGAAACGGAGTTAAACCAAAGGCTCTGTGACTTCCTAAAAGCAAGAGTTCATTTCTGGTAAACCCAGTGACTTTTCAGCTCAACTGAATTTACACATTTCACGATCCCAAGACGATTTTCACTATTAACTCAAGAGCATCTATTTAAGAGATGCTGTGGCTTGTTACAGTTCCATAAGCAGAGTTCAACTAGATATGGTACATATGAGTATGAACCACAGTTCTTTTTTTATGGGCATGATCATGTTTCTGGCTGTATTGGATACACTGGACAGAAGAGGACGCTTCTTGCGTGAAAACAGAAGGCGTTTCATGGATGACAACACTGGTCTGAATTTCCCTTCAGAAACGGAGTTAAACCAAAGGCTCTATGTCTTCCTAAATGCAAGAGTTCATTTCTGGTAAACCCAGTGATTTTTTGGCTCTAATGTATTTACACAGTTCACGAACCCAACACGATTTTCACTATTAACTAAAGAGCATTTTTGTAAGAGATGCTGTGGCTTGTTGCAGTTCCATAAGCACAGTTCAACTAGATATGGTACATATGAGTAGGAAACACAGTTCATTTTTTCAGGGCATTCTCATGTTTCTTGCTGTATTAGAGACTCTGGAAAGAAGAGCATGCTCGTTGCGTTAAAGCAGAGTGTGTTTCATGGATGAGAACACTGGTCTGAATTTCCCTTCAGAAACGGATTTAAACCAAAAGCTCTGTGTCTTCCTAAATGCAAGAGTTCATTTCTGGTAAATCCAGTGATTTTTAGGCTCTAATGAATTTACACAGTTCACGAACCCAACACGATATTCACTATTAACTAAAGAGCATCTATGAAGAGATGCTCTGGTTTGTATGAGTTTCATAAGCAGAGTTGAATTAGACACAGTAATTTTGAGTAGGACATACAGTAATTTTTTTCTGGGCATGCTCATGTTTCTTGCTGTATTAGAGACTCTGGAAAGAATAGCATGCTCGTTGCATTAAAACAGATTTTGTTTCATGGATGAGAACACTGGTCTGAATTTCACTTCAGAAACGGAGTTAAACCAAAGCCTCTGTGACTTCCTAAATGCAAGAGTTCATTTCCGGTAAACCCAGTGACTTTTCAACTCAAATGAATTTACACAGTTCACCAACCCAACACGATTTTCACTATTAACTAAAGAGCATCTTTGTAAGAGATGCTGTGGCTTGTTACAGTTCCATAAGCACAGTTCAACTAGATATGGTACATATGAGTAGGAAACACAGTTCATTTTCTCTGGGCATGCTCATGTTTCTTGCTGTATTAGAGACTCTGGAAAGAATAGCATGCTCATTGCATTAAAATAGAGTGTGTTTCCTGGATGAAAACACTGGTCTGATTTCCCGTTCAGAAATAGAGTTAAACCAAAGGCTCTGTGACTTCCTAAATGCAAGTGTTCATTTCCGGTAAACCCAGTGATTTTTCGGCTCAAATGAATTTACACATTTCACGATCCCAAGACTTTTTTCACTATTAACTCAAGAGCATCTATTTAAGAGATGCTGTGGCTTGTTACAGTTCCATACGCAGAGTTCAACTAGATATGGTACATATGAGTATGAACCACAGTTCTTTTTTTATGGGCATGATCATGTTTCTGGCTGTATTGGATACACAGGACAGAAGAGGATGCTTCTTGCATGAAAACAGAGGGCGTTTCATGGATGACAACACTGGTCTGAATTTCCCTTCAGAAACGGAGTTAAACCAAAGGCTCTATGTCTTCCTAAATGCAAGAGTTCATTTCTGGTAAACCCAGTGATTTTTTGGCTCTAATGTATTTACACAGTTCACGAACCCAACACGATTTTCACTATTAACTAAAGAGCATTTTTGTAAGAGATGCTGTGGCTTGTTGCAGTTCCATAAGCACAGTTCAACTAGATATGGTACATATGAGTAGGAAACACAGTTCATTTTTTCAGGGCATTCTCATGTTTCTTGCTGTATTAGAGACTCTGGAAAGAAGAGCATGCTCGTTGCGTTAAAGCAGAGTGTGTTTCATGGATGAGAACACTGGTCTGAATTTCCCTTCAGAATCGGATTTAAACCAAAAGCTCTGTGTCTTCCTAAATGCAAGAGTTCATTTCCGGTAAACCCAGTGATTTTTAGGCTCTAATGAATTTACACAGTTCACGAACCCAACACGATATTCACTATTAACTAAAGAGCATCTATGAAGAGATGCTCTGGTTTGTATGAGTTTCATAAGCAGAGTTGAATTAGACACAGTAATTTTGAGTAGGACATACAGTAATTTTTTTCTGGGCATGCTCATGTTTCTTGCTGTATTAGAGACTCTGGAAAGAATAGCATGCTCGTTGCGTTAAAACAGATTTTGTTTCATGGATGAGAACACTGGTCTGAATTTCACTTCAGAAACGGAGTTAAACCAAAGCCTCTGTGACTTCCTAAATGCAAGAGTTCATTTCCGGTAAACCCAGTGACTTTTCAGCTCAAATGAATTTACACAGTTCACAAACCCAACACGATTTTCACTATTAACTAAAGAGCATCTTTGTAAGAGATGCTGTGGCTTGTTACAGTTCCATAAGCACAGTTCAACTAGATATGGTACATATGAGTAGGAAACAGAGTTCATTTTCTCTGGGCATGCTCATGTTTCTTGCTGTATTAGAGACTCTGGAAAGAATAGCATGCTCATTGCATTAAAATAGAGTGTGTTTCCTGGATGAAAACACTGGTCTGATTTCCCCTTCATAAATAGAGTTAAACCAAAGACTCTGTGACTTCCTAAATGCAAGAGTTCATTTCCGGTAAACCCAGTGATTTTTCGGCTCAAATGAATTTACACAGTTCAAGAACCCAACACGAGTTTTACTTTTAACTAAAGAGCATCTAGGAAAAGATGCTGTGGTTTGTATGAGTTTCATAAGCAGAGTTGAACTAGACACTGTTCTTTTGAGTTGGAAATACAGTTCTTTTTTTCTGGGCATGCTCACGTTTCTTGCTGTATGGAGACGCTGGAAAGAGAGCATGATTCATGCGTTAAAACAGAGTGTGTTTCATGGATTTGAACACTGGTCTGAATTTTCCTTCAGAAACAGAGTTAAACCAAAGGCTCTGTGTATTCTTACAAGCAAGAGTTAATTTCCGTTAAACCCAGTGATTTTTCGGCTCAAATGAATTTACACAGTTCACAAACCCAACACGATTTTCACTATTAACAAAAGAGCATCTATGTAAAAGATGCTGTGGTATGTTACAGTTCCATAAGCACAGTTCAACTAGATATGGTATATATGAGTAGGAAACACAGTTCATTTTTTCTGGGCATGCTCATGTTTCTTGCTGTATTAGAGACTCTGGAAAGAATAGCATGCTCGTTGCGTTAAAACAGAGTGTGTTTCATGGATGAGAACACTGGTCTGAATTTGAACTTCAGAAACGGAGTTAAACCAAAGGCTCTGTGACTTCCTAAAAGCAAGAGTTCATTTCTGGTAAACCCAGTGACTTTTCAGCTCAACTGAATTTACACATTTCACGATCCCAAGACGATTTTCACTATTAACTCAAGAGCATCTATTTAAGAGATGCTGTGGCTTGTTACAGTTCCATAAGCAGAGTTCAACTAGATATGGTACATATGAGTATGAACCACAGTTCTTTTTTTATGGGCATGATCATGTTTCTGGCTGTATTGGATACACTGGACAGAAGAGGACGCTTCTTGCGTGAAAACAGAGGGCGTTTCATGGATGACAACACTGGTCTGAATTTCCCTTCAGAAACGAAGTTAAACCAAAGGCTCTATGTCTTCCTAAATGCAAGAGTTCATTTCTGGTAAACCCAGTGATTTTTTGGCTCTAATGTATTTACACAGTTCACGAACCCAACACGATTTTCACTATTAACTAAAGAGCATTTTTGTAAGAGATGCTGTGGCTTGTTGCAGTTCCATAAGCACAGTTCAACTAGATATGGTACATATGAGTAGGAAACACAGTTCATTTTTTCAGGGCATTCTCATGTTTCTTGCTGTATTAGAGACTCTGGAAAGAAGAGCATGCTCGTTGCGTTAAAGCAGAGTGTGTTTCATGGATGAGAACACTGGTCTGAATTTCCCTTCAGAAACGGAGTTAAACCAAAAGCTCTGTGTCTTCCTAAATGCAAGAGTTCATTTCTGGTAAATCCAGTGATTTTTAGGCTCTAATGAATTTACACAGTTCACGAAACCAACACGATATTCACTATTAACTAAAGAGCATCTATGAAGAGATGCTCTGGTTTGTATGAGTTTCATAAGCAGAGTTGAATTAGACACAGTAATTTTGAGTAGGACATACAGTAATTTTTTTCTGGGCATGCTCATGTTTCTTGCTGTATTAGAGACTCTGGAAAGAATAGCATGCTCGTTGCGTTAAAACAGATTTTGTTTCATGGATGAGAACACTGGTCTGAATTTCACTTCAGAAACAGAGTTAAACCAAAGCCTCTGTGACTTCCTAAATGCAAGAGTTCATTTCCGGTAAACCCAGTGACTTTTCAACTCAAATGAATTTACACAGTTCACCAACCCAACACGATTTTCACTATTAACTAAAGAGCATCTTTGTAAGAGATGCTGTGGCTTGTTACAGTTCCATAAGCACAGTTCAACTAGATATGGTACATATGAGTAGGAAACACAGTTCATTTTCTCTGGGCATGCTCATGTTTCTTGCTGTATTAGAGACTCTGGAAAGAATAGCATGCTCATTGCATTAAAATAGAGTGTGTTTCCTGGATGAAAACACTGGTCTGATTTCCCGTTCAGAAATAGAGTTAAACCAAAGGCTCTGTGACTTCCTAAATGCAAGTGTTCATTTCCGGTAAACCCAGTGATTTTTCGTCTCAAATGAATTTACACAGTTCAAGAACCCAACACGAGTTTTACTTTTAACTAAAGAGCATCTAGGAAAAGATGCTGTGGTTTGTATGAGTTTCATAAGCAGAGTTGAACTAGACACTGTTCTTTTGAGTTGGAAATACAGTTCTTTTTTTCTGGGCATGCTCACGTTTCTTGCTGTATGGAGACGCTGGAAAGAGAGCATGAATCATGCGTTAAAACAGAGTGTGTTTCATGGATTTGAACACTGGTCTGAATTTTCCTTCAGAAACAGAGTTAAACCAAAGGCTCTGTGTCTTCTTACAAGCAAGAGTTAATTTCCGTTAAACCCAGTGATTTTTCGGCTCAAATGAATTTACACAGTTCACAAACCCAACACGATTTTCACTATTAACAAAAGAGCATCTATGTAAAAGATGCTGTGGTATGTTACAGTTCCATAAGCACAGTTCAACTAGATATGGTATATATGAGTAGGAAACACAGTTCATTTTTTCTGGGCATGCTCATGTTTCTTGCTGTATTAGAGACTCTGGAAAGAATAGCATGCTCGTTGCGTTAAAACAGAGTGTGTTTCATGGATGAGAACACTGGTCTGAATTTGAACTTCAGAAACGGAGTTAAACCAAAGGCTCTGTGACTTCCTAAAAGCAAGAGTTCATTTCTGGTAAACCCAGTGACTTTTCAGCTCAACTGAATTTACACATTTCACGATCCCAAGACGATTTTCACTATTAACTCAAGAGCATCTATTTAAGAGATGCTGTGGCTTGTTACAGTTCCATAAGCAGAGTTCAACTAGATATGGTACATATGAGTATGAACCACAGTTCTTTTTTTATGGGCATGATCATGTTTCTGGCTGTATTGGATACACTGGACAGAAGAGGACGCTTCTTGCGTGAAAACAGAGGGCGTTTCATGGATGACAACACTGGTCTGAATTTCCCTTCAGAAACGGAGTTAAACCAACGGCTCTATGTCTTCCTAAATGCAAGAGTTCATTTCTGGTAAACCCAGTGATTTTTTGGCTCTAATGTATTTACACAGTTCATGAACCCAACACGATTTTCACTATTAACTAAAGAGCATCTATGAAGAGATGCTCTGGTTTGTAGTAGTTTCATAAGGATAGTTGAACTAGACACAGTCATTTTGATTAGGACATACAGTAATTATTTTCTGGGCATGCTCATGTTTCTTGCTGTATTAGAGACTCTGGAAAGAATAGCATGCTCGTTGCGTTAAAACAGAGTGTGTTTCATGGATGAGAACACTGGTCTGAATTTGAACTTCAGAAACGGAGTTAAACCAAAGGCTCTGTGACTTCCTAAAAGCAAGAGTTCATTTCTGGTAAACCCAGTGACTTTTCAGCTCAACTGAATTTACACATTTCACGATCCCAAGACGATTTTCACTATTAACTCAAGAGCATCTATTTAAGAGATGCTGTGGCTTGTTACAGTTCCATAAGCAGAGTTCAACTAGATATGGTACATATGAGTATGAACCACAGTTCTTTTTTTATGGGCATGATCATGTTTCTGGCTGTATTGGATACACTGGACAGAAGAGGACGCTTCTTGCGTGAAAACAGAGGGCGTTTCATGGATGACAACACTGGTCTGAATTTCCCTTCAGAAACGGAGTTAAACCAAAGGCTCTATGTCTTCCTAAATGCAAGAGTTCATTTCTGGTAAACCCAGTGATTTTTTGGCTCTAATGTATTTACACAGTTCACGAACCCAACACGATTTTCACTATTAACTAAAGAGCATCTATGAAGAGATGCTCTGGTTTGTAGGAGTTTCATAAGGAGAGTTGAACTAGACAAAGTCATTTTGATTAGGACATACAGTAATTTTTTTCTGGGCATGCTCATGTTTCTTGCTGTATTAGAGACTCTGGAAAGAATAGCATGCTCATTGCGTTAAAACAGAGTGTGTTTCATGGATGAGAACACTGGTCTGAATTTCACTTCAGAAACAGAGTTAAACCAAAGCCTCTGTGACTTCCTAAATGCAAGAGTTCATTTCCGGTAAACCCAGTGACTTTTCAGCTCAAATGAATTTACTCAGTTCACGAACCCAACACGATTTTCACTATTAACTAAAGAGCATCTAAGTAAGAGATGCTGTGGCTAGTTACAGTTCCATAAGCACAGTTCAACTAGATATGGTACATATGAGTAGGAAATACAGTTCTTTTTTTCTGGGCATGCTCACGTTTCTTGCTGTATTGGAGACCCTGGAAAGAAGAGCATGATTCTTGCGTTAAAACAGAGTGTGTTTCCTGGATTTGAACACTGGTCTGATTTTTCCTTCAGAAACAGAGTTAAACCAAAGGCTCTGTGTATTCTTACAAGCAAGAGTTAATTTCCGTTAAACCCAGTGATTTTTCGGCTCAAATGAATTTACACAGTTCACAAACCCAACACGATTTTCACTATTAACAAAAGAGCATCTATGTAAAAGATGCTGTGGTATGTTACAGTTCCATAAGCACAGTTCAACTAGATATGGTACATATGAGTAGGAAACAGAGTTCATTTTCTCTGGGCATGCTCATGTTTCTTGCTGTATTAGAGACTCTGGAAAGAATAGCATGCTCATTGCATTAAAATAGAGTGTGTTTCCTGGATGAAAACACTGGTCTGATTTCCCCTTCATAAATAGAGTTAAACCAAAGACTCTGTGACTTCCTAAATGCAAGAGTTCATTTCCGGTAAACCCAGTGATTTTTCGGCTCAAATGAATTTACACAGTTCAAGAACCCAACACGAGTTTTACTTTTAACTAAAGAGCATCTAGGAAAAGATGCTGTGGTTTGTATGAGTTTCATAAGCAGAGTTGAACTAGACACTGTTCTTTTGAGTTGGAAATACAGTTCTTTTTTTCTGGGCATGCTCACGTTTCTTGCTGTATGGAGACGCTGGAAAGAGAGCATGATTCATGCGTTAAAACAGAGTGTGTTTCATGGATTTGAACACTGGTCTGAATTTTCCTTCAGAAACAGAGTTAAACCAAAGGCTCTGTGTCTTCTTACAAGCAAGAGTTAATTTCCGTTAAACCCAGTGATTTTTCGGCTCAAATGAATTTACACAGTTCACAAACCCAACACGATTTTCACTATTAACAAAAGAGCATCTATGTAAAAGATGCTGTGGTATGTTACAGTTCCATAAGCACAGTTCAACTAGATATGGTATATATGAGTAGGAAACACAGTTCATTTTTTCTGGGCATGCTCATGTTTCTTGCTGTATTAGAGACTCTGGAAAGAATAGCATGCTCGTTGCGTTAAAACAGAGTGTGTTTCATGGATGAGAACACTGGTCTGAATTTGAACTTCAGAAACGGAGTTAAACCAAAGGCTCTGTGACTTCCTAAAAGCAAGAGTTCATTTCTGGTAAACCCAGTGACTTTTCAGCTCAACTGAATTTACACATTTCACGATCCCAAGACGATTTTCACTATTAACTCAAGAGCATCTATTTAAGAGATGCTGTGGCTTGTTACAGTTCCATAAGCAGAGTTCAACTAGATATGGTACATATGAGTATGAACCACAGTTCTTTTTTTATGGGCATGATCATGTTTCTGGCTGTATTGGATACACTGGACAGAAGAGGACGCTTCTTGCGTGAAAACAGAGGGCGTTTCATGGATGACAACACTGGTCTGAATTTCCCTTCAGAAACGAAGTTAAACCAAAGGCTCTATGTCTTCCTAAATGCAAGAGTTCATTTCTGGTAAACCCAGTGATTTTTTGGCTCTAATGTATTTACACAGTTCACGAACCCAACACGATTTTCACTATTAACTAAAGAGCATTTTTGTAAGAGATGCTGTGGCTTGTTGCAGTTCCATAAGCACAGTTCAACTAGATATGGTACATATGAGTAGGAAACACAGTTCATTTTTTCAGGGCATTCTCATGTTTCTTGCTGTATTAGAGACTCTGGAAAGAAGAGCATGCTCGTTGCGTTAAAGCAGAGTGTGTTTCATGGATGAGAACACTGGTCTGAATTTCCCTTCAGAAACGGAGTTAAACCAAAAGCTCTGTGTCTTCCTAAATGCAAGAGTTCATTTCTGGTAAATCCAGTGATTTTTAGGCTCTAATGAATTTACACAGTTCACGAAACCAACACGATATTCACTATTAACTAAAGAGCATCTATGAAGAGATGCTCTGGTTTGTATGAGTTTCATAAGCAGAGTTGAATTAGACACAGTAATTTTGAGTAGGACATACAGTAATTTTTTTCTGGGCATGCTCATGTTTCTTGCTGTATTAGAGACTCTGGAAAGAATAGCATGCTCGTTGCGTTAAAACAGATTTTGTTTCATGGATGAGAACACTGGTCTGAATTTCACTTCAGAAACGGAGTTAAACCAAAGCCTCTGTGACTTCCTAAATGCAAGAGTTCATTTCCGGTAAACCCAGTGACTTTTCAACTCAAATGAATTTACACAGTTCACCAACCCAACACGATTTTCACTATTAACTAAAGAGCATCTTTGTAAGAGATGCTGTGGCTTGTTACAGTTCCATAAGCACAGTTCAACTAGATATGGTACATATGAGTAGGAAACACAGTTCATTTTCTCTGGGCATGCTCATGTTTCTTGCTGTATTAGAGACTCTGGAAAGAATAGCATGCTCATTGCATTAAAATAGAGTGTGTTTCCTGGATGAAAACACTGGTCTGATTTCCCGTTCAGAAATAGAGTTAAACCAAAGGCTCTGTGACTTCCTAAATGCAAGTGTTCATTTCCGGTAAACCCAGTGATTTTTCGTCTCAAACGAATTTACACAGTTCAAGAACCCAACACGAGTTTTACTTTTAACTAAAGAGCATCTAGGAAAAGATGCTGTGGTTTGTATGAGTTTCATAAGCAGAGTTGAACTAGACACTGTTCTTTTGAGTTGGAAATACAGTTCTTTTTTTCTGGGCATGCTCACGTTTCTTGCTGTATGGAGACGCTGGAAAGAGAGCATGAATCATGCGTTAAAACAGAGTGTGTTTCATGGATTTGAACACTGGTCTGAATTTTCCTTCAGAAACAGAGTTAAACCAAAGGCTCTGTGTCTTCTTACAAGCAAGAGTTAATTTCCGTTAAACCCAGTGATTTTTCGGCTCAAATGAATTTACACAGTTCACAAACCCAACACGATTTTCACTATTAACAAAAGAGCATCTATGTAAAAGATGCTGTGGTATGTTACAGTTCCATAAGCACAGTTCAACTAGATATGGTATATATGAGTAGGAAACACAGTTCATTTTTTCTGGGCATGCTCATGTTTCTTGCTGTATTAGAGACTCTGGAAAGAATAGCATGCTCGTTGCGTTAAAACAGAGTGTGTTTCATGGATGAGAACACTGGTCTGAATTTGAACTTCAGAAACGGAGTTAAACCAAAGGCTCTGTGACTTCCTAAAAGCAAGAGTTCATTTCTGGTAAACCCAGTGACTTTTCAGCTCAACTGAATTTACACATTTCACGATCCCAAGACGATTTTCACTATTAACTCAAGAGCATCTATTTAAGAGATGCTGTGGCTTGTTACAGTTCCATAAGCAGAGTTCAACTAGATATGGTACATATGAGTATGAACCACAGTTCTTTTTTTATGGGCATGATCATGTTTCTGGCTGTATTGGATACACTGGACAGAAGAGGACGCTTCTTGCGTGAAAACAGAGGGCGTTTCATGGATGACAACACTGGTCTGAATTTCCCTTCAGAAACGGAGTTAAACCAACGGCTCTATGTCTTCCTAAATGCAAGAGTTCATTTCTGGTAAACCCAGTGATTTTTTGGCTCTAATGTATTTACACAGTTCATGAACCCAACACGATTTTCACTATTAACTAAAGAGCATCTATGAAGAGATGCTCTGGTTTGTAGTAGTTTCATAAGGATAGTTGAACTAGACACAGTCATTTTGATTAGGACATACAGTAATTATTTTCTGGGCATGCTCATGTTTCTTGCTGTATTAGAGACTCTGGAAAGAATAGCATGCTCGTTGCGTTAAAACAGAGTGTGTTTCATGGATGAGAACACTGGTCTGAATTTGAACTTCAGAAACGGAGTTAAACCAAAGGCTCTGTGACTTCCTAAAAGCAAGAGTTCATTTCTGGTAAACCCAGTGACTTTTCAGCTCAACTGAATTTACACATTTCACGATCCCAAGACGATTTTCACTATTAACTCAAGAGCATCTATTTAAGAGATGCTGTGGCTTGTTACAGTTCCATAAGCAGAGTTCAACTAGATATGGTACATATGAGTATGAACCACAGTTCTTTTTTTATGGGCATGATCATGTTTCTGGCTGTATTGGATACACTGGACAGAAGAGGACGCTTCTTGCGTGAAAACAGAGGGCGTTTCATGGATGACAACACTGGTCTGAATTTCCCTTCAGAAACGGAGTTAAACCAAAGGCTCTATGTCTTCCTAAATGCAAGAGTTCATTTCTGGTAAACCCAGTGATTTTTTGGCTCTAATGTATTTACACAGTTCACGAACCCAACACGATTTTCACTATTAACTAAAGAGCATCTATGAAGAGATGCTCTGGTTTGTAGGAGTTTCATAAGGAGAGTTGAACTAGACAAAGTCATTTTGATTAGGACATACAGTAATTTTTTTCTGGGCATGCTCATGTTTCTTGCTGTATTAGAGACTCTGGAAAGAATAGCATGCTCATTGCGTTAAAACAGAGTGTGTTTCATGGATGAGAACACTGGTCTGAATTTCACTTCAGAAACAGAGTTAAACCAAAGCCTCTGTGACTTCCTAAATGCAAGAGTTCATTTCCGGTAAACCCAGTGACTTTTCAGCTCAAATGAATTTACTCAGTTCACGAACCCAACACGATTTTCACTATTAACTAAAGAGCATCTAAGTAAGAGATGCTGTGGCTAGTTACAGTTCCATAAGCACAGTTCAACTAGATATGGTACATATGAGTAGGAAATACAGTTCTTTTTTTCTGGGCATGCTCACGTTTCTTGCTGTATTGGAGACCCTGGAAAGAAGAGCATGATTCTTGCGTTAAAACAGAGTGTGTTTCCTGGATTTGAACACTGGTCTGATTTTTCCTTCAGAAACAGAGTTAAACCAAAGGCTCTGTGTCTTCTTACAAGCAAGAGTTCATTTCCGTTAAACCCAGTGATTTTTCTGCTCAAATGAATTTACACAGTTCACGAACCCAACACTGTTTTCACTATTAACAAAAGAGCATCTATGTAAAAGATGCTGTGCTTTGTTAACGTTTCATAAGCAGAGTTCAACTAGATATGGTCCATATGAGAACGAAACACAGTTCTTTTTTTATGGGCATGCTCATGTTTCTACCTGTATTGGAGACACCGGACAGAAGAGGATGCTTCTTGCGTTAAAACAGAGGGTGTTTCAGGGATGTGAACACTGGTCTGCATTCCCCTCACAAACGAGTTAAACCAAAGGCTCTGTGTCTTCCTACAATGAAGAGTTCATTTCTGGTAAACCCTTTGATATTTTGGCTCAAATGAATTTACACAGTTCATGAACACAAACGTTTTTCACTATTAACTAAAGAGCATCTAAGTAAGAGATGCTGTGGCCAGTTATAGTTCCATAAGCACAGTTCAACTAGATATGGTACATATGAGTAGGAAACACAGTTCATTTTTTCTGGGCATGCTCATGTTTCTTGCTGTATTAGAGACTCTGGAAAGAATAGCATGCTCATTGCGTTAAAACAGAGTGTGTTTCATGGATGAGAACACTGGTCTGAATTTCACTTCAGAAACGGAGTTAAACCAAAGGCTCTGTGACTTCCTAAAAGCAAGAGTTCATTTCCGGGAAACCCAGTGACTTTTCAGCTCAAATGATTTTACACAGTTCACGAACCCAACACGATTTTCACTATTAACTAAAGAGCATTTTTGTAAGAGATGCTGTGGCTTGTTACAGTTCCATAAGCACAGTTCAACTAGATATGGTACATATGAGTAGGAAACACAATTCATTTTTTCAGGGCATGCTCATGCTTCTTGCTGTATTAGAGACTCTGGAATGAAGAGCATGCTCGTTGCGTTAAAACAGAGTGTGTTTCATGGATGAGAACACTGGTCTGTATTTCCCTTCAGAAACGGATTTAAACCAAAAGCTCTGTGTCTTCCTAAATGCAAGAGTTCATTTCCGGTAAACCCAGTGATTTTTAGGCTCTAATGAATTTACACAGTTCATGAACCCAACACGATTTTCACTATTAACTAAAGAGCATCTATGAAGATATGCTCTGGTTTGTATGAGTTTCATAAGCAGAGTTGAACTAGACACAGTAATTTTGAGTAGGACATACAGTAATTTTTTTCTGGGCAAATGCTCATGTTTCTTGCTGTATTAGAGACTCTGGAAAGAATAGCATGCTCGTTGCGTTAAAATAGAGTGTGTTTTATGGATGAGAACACTGGTCTGAAATTCACTTCAGAAACTGAGTTAAACCAAAGGCTCTGCGACTTCCTAAATGCAAGAGTTCTTTTCCGGTAAACCCAGTGACTTTTCAGCTCAAATGAATTTACACAGTTCACGAACCCAACACGATTTTCACTATTAACTAAAGAGCATCTATGAAGAGATGCTGTGGTTTGTTACAGTTACCTAAGCAGAGGTCAACTAGATATTATCCGTATGAGTAGGAAACACAGTTCTTTTTTTCTGATCATGCTCATGTTTCTTGCTGTATTAGATACGCTAGAAAGAAGAGCATGCTCCTTGTGTTAAAACAGAGTGTGTTTCATGGATTTGAACACTGGTCTGAATTTTCCTTCAGAAACAGAGTTAAACCCAAGGTTCTGTCTCTTCCTACAATGAAGAGTTCATTTCTGAAAAACCCTTTGATTTTTTGACTCAAATGAATTTACACAGTTCATGAACCCAAAAGTTTTTCACTATTAACTAAAGAGCATCTATGTAAGAGTTGCTGTGGTTTGTTACAGATTCATAAGCAGAGTTCAACTATATATGGTGCATATGAGTAGGAAACACAGTTCTTTTTTTCTGATCATGCTCATGCTTCTTGCTGTATTAGAGAAGCTGGTAAGAAGAGCATGCTCCTTGCGTTAAAACAGAGTGTGTTTCATGGA
Organism: Onychomys arenicola; assembly: GCA_949786405.1. NCBI lineage: Eukaryota > Metazoa > Chordata > Mammalia > Rodentia > Cricetidae > Onychomys > Onychomys arenicola. Next base: position 792,514 of record CATKUM010000035.1, read on the forward strand.
TGAGAACACTGGTCTGAATTTCCCTTCAGAAATGGAGTTAAACCAAAGGCTCTATGTCTTCCTAAATGCAAGAGTTCATTTCTGGTAAACCCAGTGATTTTTTGGCTCTAATGAATTTACACAGTTCACGAACCCAACACGATTTTCACTATTAACTAAAGAGCATCTATGTAAGAGATGCTCTGGTTTGTATGAGTTTCATAAGCAGAGTTGAACTAGACAAAGTCATTTTGAGTAGGACATACAGTAATTTTTTTCTGGGCATGCTCATGTTTCTTGCTGTATTAGAGACGCTGGAAAGAAGAGCATGCTCTTTGCGTTAAAACAGAGTGTGTTTCATGGATGAGAACACTGGTCTGAATTTCCCTTCAGAAACGGAGTTAAACAAAAGGCTCTGTGACTTCCTAAATGCAAGACTTCATTTACTGTAAACCCAGTGACTTTTCAGCTCAAATGAATTTACACAGTTCACGAACCCGAGACGATTTTCACTATTAACTAAAGAGCATTTTTGTAAGAGATGATGTGACTTGTTACAGTTCCATAAGCAGAGTTCAACTAGATATGGTACACATGAGTAGGAAACACAGTTCATTTTTTCTGGGCATGCTCACGTTTCTGGCTGTATTAGGGACCCTGGAAAGAAGAGCATCCTTCTTGCGTTAAAACAGAGTGTGTTTCATGGGTTTGAACACTGGTCTGAATTTTCCTTCAGAAACAGAGTTAAACCCAAGGTTCTGTGTCTTCCTACAATGAAGAGTTCATTTCTGGTAAACCCTTTGATTTTTTGCCTCAAATGAATTTGCACAGTTCATGAACCCAAAAGTTTTTCACTATTAACTAAAGAGCATCTATGTAAGAGTTGCTGTTGTTTTTTACAGTTTCATAAGCAGAATTCAACTAGATATGGTGCGTATGAGTAGGAAACACAGTTCTTTTTTTCTGATCATGCTCATGTTTCTCGCTGTATTAGAGATGCTGGAAAGAAGAGCATGCTTGTTGCGTTAAAACAGAGTGTGTTTTATAGATGAGAACACTGGTCTGAATTTCCCTTCAGAAATAGAGTTAAACCCAAGGTTCTGTGTCTTCCTACAATGAAGAGTTCCTTTCTGGAAAACCCTTTGATTTTTTGCCTCAAATCAATTTACACAGTTCATGAACCCAAAAGTTTTTCACTATTAACTAAAGAGCATCTATGTAAGAGTTGCTGTGGTTTGTTACAGTTTCATAAGCAGAGTTCAACTAGATATGGCCCGTATGAGTAGGAAACACAGTTCTTTTTTTCTGATCATGCTCATGTTTCTTGCTGTATTAGAGACGCTGGAAAGAAGACCATGCTCATTGCATTAAAACAGAGTGTGTTTCATGGATGAGAACACTGGTCTGAATTTCCCTTCAGAATCGGAGTTAAACCAAAGGCTCTATGTCTTCCTAAATGCAAGAGTTCATTTCTGGTAAACCCAGTGATTTTTTGGCTCTAATGAATTTACACAGTTCACGAACCCAACACGATTTTCACTATTAACTAAAGAGCATCTATGTAAGATATGCTCTGGTTTGTATGAGTTTAATCAGCAGAGTTGAACTAGACAAAGTCATTTTGAGTAGGACATACGGTAATTTTTTTCTGGGCATGCTCATGTTTCTTGCTGTATTAGAGACGCTGGAAAGAAGAGCATGCTCCTTGCGTTAAAACAGAGTGTGTTTCATGGATGTGAACACTGGTCTGAATTTCCCTTCAGAAACGGAGTTACACAAAAGGCTCTGTGACTTCCTAAATGCAAGACTTCATTTACGGTAAACCCAGTGACTTTTCAGCTCAAACGAATTTACACAGTTCACGAACCCAACACGATTTTCACTATTAACTAAAGAGCATCTATGTAAGAGATGCTGCGGCTTGTTACAGTTTCATAAGCAGAATTCAACTAGATATGGGACATATGAGTAGGAAACACAGTTCATTTTTTCTGGGCATGCTCATGTTTCTTGCTGTATTAGAGACGCTGGAAAGAAGAGCATGCTCCTTGCATTAAAACAGAGTGTGTTTCATGGTTGCGAACACTGGTCTGAATTTCCCTTCAGAAACGGAGTTAAACAAAAGGCTCTGTGACTTCCTAAATGCAAGACTTCATTTACGGTAAACCCAGTGACTTTTCAGCTCAAATGAAATTACACAGTTCACAAACCGAAGACGATTTTCACTATTAATTAAAGAGCATTTCTGTAAGAGATGCTGTGTCTTGTTTCAGTTCCATAAGCAGAGTTCAACTAGATATGGTACATTTGAGTAGGAAACACAGTTCTTTTTTTCATCATGCTCATTTTTCTTGCTGTATTAGAGAAGCTGGAAAGAAGAGCATGCTCGTTGCGTTAAAACAGAGTGTGTTTCATGGATGAGAACACTGGTCTGAATTTCCCTTCAGAATAGGAGTTAAACCAAAGGCTCTATGTCTTCCTAAATGCAAGAATTCATTTCTGGAAAACCCAGTGATTTTTTGGCTCTAATGAATTTACACAGTTCACGAACCCAACACGATTTTCACTATTAACTAAAGAGCATCTATGTAAGATATGCTCTGGTTTGTATGAGTTTCATAAGCAGAGTTGAACTAGACAAAGTCATTTTGAGTCGGACATACAGTAATTTTTTTCTGGGCATGCTCATGTTTCTTGCTGTATTAGAGACTCTGGAAAGAATAGCATGCTCGTTGCGATAAAACAAAATGTGTTTCATGGATGAGAATACTGGTCTGAATTTCACTTCAGAAACGGAGTTAAACCAAAGGCTCTGTGACTTCCTAAATGCAAGAGTTCATTTCCGGTAAACCGAGTGACTTTTCATCTCAAATGAATTTACACAGTTCACGAACCCAACACGATTTTCACTATTAACTAAAGAGCATCTATGTAAGAGATGCTGTGGCTTGTTAAGTTTCATAAGCAGAGTTCAACTAGATATGGTCCGTATGAGTAGGAAACACTGTTCTTTTTTTCTGATCATGCTCATGTTTCTTGCTGTATTAGAGACGCTAAAAAGAAGATCATGCTCATTGCGTTAAAACAGAGTGTGTTTCATGGATGAGAACACTGGTCTGAATTTCACTTCAGAAACGGAGTTAAACAAAAGGCTCTGTGACTTCCTAAATGCAAGACTTCATTTACGGTAAACCCAGTGACTTTTCAGCTCAAACGAATTTACACAGTTCACGAACCCAACTCGATTTTCACTATTAACTAAAGAGAATTTTTGTAAGAGATGCTGTGTCTTGTTTCAGTTCCATAAACAGAGTTCAACTAGATATGGTACATTTGAGTAGGAAACACAGTTCATTTTTTCTGGGCATGCTCATGTTTCTTGCTGTATTAGAGACGCTGGAAAGAAGAGCATGCTCCTTGCGTTAAAACAGAGTGTGTTTCATGGATGAGAACACTGGTCTGAATTTCTCTTCAGGAACGGAGTTAAACCAAAGGCTCTATGTCTTCCTAAATGCAAGAGTTCGTTTCTGGTAAACCCAGCGATTTTTTGCCTCTAATGAATTTACACAGTTCATGAACCCAACACGATTTTCACTATTAACTAAAGAGCATCTATGTAAGAAATGCTCTGGTTTGTATGAGTTTCATAAGCAGAGTTGAACTAGACACAGTAATTTTGAGTAGGACATACAGTAATATTTTTCTGTGCATGCTCATGTTTCTTGCTGTATTAGAGACTCTGGAAAGAATAGCATGCTCGTTGCGTTAAAACAGAATGTGTTTCATGGATGAGAACACTGGTCTGAATTTCACTTCAGGAACGGAGTTAAACCAAAGGTTCTGTGACTTCCTAAATGCAAGAGTTCATTTCTGGTAAACCCAGTGACTTTTCAGCTCAAATGAATTTACACAGTTCATGAACTCAACACAATTTTCACTATTAACTAAAGAGCATCTATGTAAGAGTGGCTGTGGTTTCTTACAGTTTCATAAGCAGAGTTCAATTAGATATGGTCCATATGAGTAGGAAACACAGTTCACTTTTTCTGGGCATGCTCATGTTTCTTGCTGTATTAGAGACTCTGGAAAGAATAGCATGCTCGTTGCGTTAAAACAAAATGTGTTTCATGGATGAGAACACTGGTCTGAATTTCACTTCAGAAACGGAGTTAAACCAAAGGCTCTGTGACTTCCTAAATGCAAGAGTTCATTTCGGGTAAACCCAGTGACTTTTCATCTCAAATGAATTTACACAGTAAACGAACCCAACACGATTTTCACTATTAAGTAAAGAGCATCTATGTAAGAGATGCTGTGGCTTGTTAAGTTTCATAAGCAGAGTTCAACTAGATATGATCCGTATGAGTAGGAAACACAGTTTTTTTTTCTGATCATGCTCATGTTTCTTGCTGTATTAGAGATGCTCTAAAGAATAGCATGCTCGTTGCGTTAAAACAGAGTGTGTTTCATGGATGAGAACACTGTTCTGAATTTCCCTTCACAAACGGAGTTAAACCAAAGGCTCTATGTCTTCCTAATTGCAAGAGTTCATTTCTGGTAAACCGAGTGATTTTTTGGCTCTAATGAATTTACAGAGTTCACGAACCCAACACGATTTTCACAATTAACTAAAGAGCATCTATGTAAGAGATGCTCTGGTTTGTATGAGTTTAATCAGCAGAGTTGAACTAGACAAAGTCATTTTGAATAGGACATACGGTAATTTTTTTCTGGGCATGCTCATGTTTCTTGCTGTATTAGAGATGCTGGAAAGAAGAGCATGCTCCTTGCGTTAAAACAGAGTGTGTTTCATGGATGTGAACACTGGTCTGAATTTCCCTTCAGAAACGGAGTTACACAAAAGGCTCTGTGACTTCCTAAATGCAAGACTTCATTTACGGTAAACCCAGTGACTTTTCAGCTCAAACGAATTTACACAGTTCACGAACCCAACACGATTTTCACTATTAACTAAAGAGCATCTATGTAAGAGATGCTGCGGCTTGTTACAGTTTCATAAGCAGAGTTCAACTAGATATGGGACATATGAGTAGGAAACACAGTTCATTTTTTCTGGGCATGCTCATGTTTCTTGCTGTATTAGAGAGGCTAGAAAGAAGAGCATGCTCCTTGCATTAAAACAGAGTGTGTTTCATGGTTGCGAACACTGGTCTGAATTTCCCTTCAGAAACGGAGTTAAACAAAAGGCTCTGTGACTTCCTAAATGCAAGACTTCATTTACGGTAAACCCAGTGACTTTTCAGCTCAAATGAAATTACACAGTTCACGAACCGAAGACGATTTTCACTATTAACTAAAGAGCATTTCTGTAAGAGATGCTGTGTCTTGTTTCAGTTCCATAAGCAAAGTTCAACTAGATATGGTACATTTGAGTAGGAAACACAGTTCATTTTTTCTGGGCATGCTCATGTTTCTTGCTGTATTAGAGACGCTGGAAAGAAGAGCATGCTCCTTGCGTTAAAACAGAGTGTGTTTCATGGATGAGAACACTGGTCTGAATTTCTCTTCAGGAACGAAGTTAAACCAAAGGCTCTATGTCTTCCTAAATGCAAGAGTTCGTTTCTGGTAAACCCAGTGATTTTTTGGCTCTAATGAATTTACACAGTTCAGGAACCCAACACGATTTTCACTATTAACTAAAGAGCATTTTTGTAAGAGATGATGTGACTTGTTACAGTTCCATAAGCAGAGTTCAACTAGATATGGTACACATGAGTAGGAAACACAGTTCATTTTTTCTGGGCATGCTCACGTTTCTGGCTGTATTAGGGACCCAGGAAAGAAGAGCATCCTTCTTGCGTTAAAACAGAGTGTGTTTCATGGGTTTGAACACTGGTCTGAATTTTCCTTAAGAAACAGAGTTAAACCCAAGGTTCTGTGTCTTCCTACAATGAAGAGTTCATTTCTGGTAAACCCTTTGATTTTTTGCCTCAAATGGAATTACACAGTTCATGAACCCAAAAGTTTTTCACTATTAACTAAAGAGCATCTATGTAAGAGTTGCTGTTGTTTGTTACAGTTTCATAAGCAGAGTTCAACTAGATATGGTGCGTATGAGTAGGAAACACAGTTCTTTTTTTCTGATCATGCTCATGTTTCTCCCTGTATTAGAGATGCTGGAAAGAAGAGCATGCTTGTTGCGTTAAAACAGAGTGTGTTTTATAGATGAGAACACTGGTCTGAATTTCCCTTCAGAAACAGGTAAACCCAAGGTTCTGTGTCTTCCTACAATAAAGAGTTCATTTCTGGTAAACCCTTTGATTTTTTGCCTCAAATCAATTTACACAGTTCATGAACCCAAAAGTTTTTCACTATTAACTAAAGAGCATCTATGTAAGAGTTGCTGTGGTTTGTTACAGTTTCATAAGCAGAGTTCAACTAGATATGGTGCGTATGAGTAGGAAACACAGTTCTTTTTTTCATCATGCTCATTTTTCTTGCTGTATTAGAGAAGCTGGAAAGAAGAGCATGCTCGTTGCGTTAAAACAGAGTGTGTTTCATGGATGAGAACACTGGTCTGAATTTCCCTTCAGAATAGGAGTTAAACCAAAGGCTCTATGTCTTCCTAAATGCAAGAGTTCATTTCTGGTAAACCCAGCGATTTTTTGGCTCTAATGAATTTACACAGTTCACGAACCCAACACGATTTTCACTATTAACTAAAGAGCATCTATGTAAGATATGCTCTGGTTTGTATGAGTTTCATAAGCAGAGTTGAACTAGACAAAGTCATTTTGAGTCGGACATACAGTAATTTTTTTCTGGGCATGCTCATGTTTCTTGCTGTATTAGAGACTCTGGAAAGAATAGCATGCTCGTTGCGATAAAACAAAATGTGTTTCATGGATGAGAATACTGGTCTGAATTTCACTTCAGAAACGGAGTTAAACCAAAGGCTCTGTGACTTCCTAAATGCAAGAGTTCATTTCCGGTAAACCGAGTGACTTTTCATCTCAAATGAATTTACACAGTTCACGAACCCAACACGATTTTCACTATTAACTAAAGAGCATCTATGTAAGAGATGCTGTGGCTTGTTAAATTTCATAAGCAGAGTTCAACTAGATATGGTCCGTATGAGTAGGAAACACAGTTCTTTTTTTCTGATCATGCTCATGTTTCTTGCTGTATTAGAGACGCTAAAAAGAAGATCATGCTCATTGCGTTAAAACAGAGTGTGTTTCATGGATGAGAACACTGGTCTGAATTTCACTTCAGAAACGGAGTTAAACAAAAGGCTCTGTGACTTCCTAAATGCAAGACTTCATTTACGGTAAACCCAGTGACTTTTCAGCTCAAACGAATTTACACAGTTCACGAACCCAACACGATTTTCACTATTAACTAAAGAGCATTTTTGTAAGAGATGCTGTGTCTTGTTTCAGTTCCATAAACAGAGTTCAACTAGATATGGTACATTTGAGTAGGAAACACAGTTCATTTTTTCTGGGCATGCTCATGTTTCTTGCTGTATTAGAGACGCTGGAAAGAAGAGCATGCTCCTTGCGTTAAAACAGAGTGTGTTTCATGGATGAGAACACTGGTCTGAATTTCTCTTCAGGAACGGAGTTAAACCAAAGGCTCTATGTCTTCCTAAATGCAAGAGTTCGTTTCTGGTAAACCCAGTGATTTTTTGGCTCTAATGAATTTACACAGTTCAGGAACCCAACACGATTTTCACTATTAACTAAAGAGCATCTATGTAAGAGATGCTCTGGTTTTTATGAGTTTCATAAGCAGAGTTGAACTAGACAAAGTCATTTTGAGTAGGACATACAGTAATTTTTTTCTGGGCATGCTCATGTTTCTTGCTGTATTAGAGACTCTGGAAAGAATAGCATGCTCATTGCCTTAAAACAGAATGTGTTTCATGGATGAGAACACTGGTCTGAATTTCACTTCAGAAACGGAGTTAAACAAAAGGCTCTGTGACTTCCTAAATGCATGACTTCATTTCCGGTAAACCCAGTGACTTTTCAGCTCAAATGAATTTACACAGTTCACGAACCCGAGACGATTTTCACTATTAACTAAAGAGCATTTTTGTAAGAGATGCTGTGACTTGTTACAGTTTCATAAGCAGAGTTCAACTAGATATGGTGCGTATGAGTAGGAAACACAGTTCTTTTTTTCTGATCATGCTCATGTTTCTCGCTGTATTAGAGATGCTGGAAAGAAGAGCATGCTTGTTGCGTTAAAACAGAGTGTGTTTTATAGATGAGAACACTGGTCTGAATTTCCCTTCAGAAACAGAGTTAAACCCAAGGTTCTGTGTCTTCCTACAATGAAGAGTTCCTTTCCTGAAAACCCTTTGATTTTTTGCCTCAAATCAATTTACACAGTTCATGAACCCAAAAGTTTTTCACTATTAACTAAAGAGCATCTATGTAAGAGTTGCTGTGGTTTGTTACAGTTTCATAAGCAGAGTTCAACTAGATATGGTCCGTATGAGTAGGAAACACAGTTCTTTTTTTCATCATGCTCATTTTTCTTGCTGTATTAGAGAAGCTGGAAAGAAGAGCATGCTCGTTGCGTTAAAACAGAGTGTGTTTCATGGATGAGAACACTGGTCTGAATTTCCCTTCAGAATCGGAGTTAATCCAAAGGCTCTATGTCTTCCTAAATGCAAGAGTTCATTTCTGGTAAACCCAGTGATTTTTTGGCTCTAATGAATTTACACAGTTCAAGAACCCAACACGATTTTCACTATTAACTAAAGAGCATCTATGTAAGATATGCTCTGGTTTGTATGAGTTTCATAAGCAGAGTTGAACTAGACAAAGTCATTTTGAGTCGGACATACAGTAATTTTTTTCTGGGCATGCTCATGTTTCTTGCTGTATTAGAGACTCTGGAAAGAATAGCATGCTCGTTGCGTTAAAACAAAATGTGTTTCATGGATGAGAACACTGGTCTGAATTTCACTTCAGAAATGGAGTTAAACCAAAGGCTCTGTGACTTCCTAAATGCAAGAGTTCATTTCCGGTAAACCCAGTGACTTTTCATCTCAAATGAATTTACACAGTTCACGAACCCAACACGATTTTCACTATTAACTAAAGAGCATCTATGTAAGAGATGCTGTGGCTTGTTATCTTTCATAAGCAGAGTTCAACTAGATATGGTCCGTATGAGTAGGAAACACAGTTCTTTTTTTCTGATCATGCTCATGTTTCTTGCTGTATTAGAGACGCTAGAAAGAAGATCATGCTCATTGCGTTAAAACAGAGTGTGTTTCATGGATGAGAACACTGGTCTGAATTTCCCTTCAGAAACGGAATTAAACAAAAGGCTCTGTGTCTTCCTACAATCAAGAGTTCATTTCTGGAAAACCCTGTGATTTTTCGGCACAAATGAATTTACACAGTTCATGAACTCAAAAGTTTTTCAATATTAACTAAAGAGAGTCTATGTAAGAGATGCTGTCATTTGTTACAGTTTCATGAGCAAAGTTCAACTAGATATGGTCCATATGAGTAGGAAACACAGTTCATTTTATCTGGGCATGCTCATATTTCTTGCTGTATTAGAGATGCTGGAAAGAAGAGCATGCTCTTTGCGATAAAACAGACTGTGTTTCATGGATGAGAACAATGGTCTGAATTTCCCTTCAGAAAAGGAGTTAAACCAAAGGCTCTGTGTCTTCCTAAATGCAAGTGTTCATTTCCGGTAAACCCAGTGATTTTTCAGCTCAAATGAATTTACACAGTTCATGAACACAATACGATTTTCACTATTAAATAAAGAGCATCTATGTAAAAGATGCTGTTGTTGTTACAGTTTCATAAGCAGAGTTCAACAAGAATTTGTCCGTATGAGTACGAAACACAGTTCTTTTTTTCTGGGCATGCTCATGTTTCTCTTGCTGTATTGGAGACACTGGACAGAAGAGGATGCTTCTTGTGTAAAAACAGAGGGTGCTTCATGGATGAGACCACTGGTCTGCATTTCACTTCACAAATAGAGTTAAACCAAAGGCTCTCGGTCTTCCTACAAGCAAGAGATCATTTCCGGTAAACCCAGTGATTATTCGGCTCAAATGAATTTACGCAGTTCACAAACCTAACATGATTTTCACTATTAACTAAAGAGCATCTATGAAAAGATGCTGTGGTTTGTATGAGTTTCATAAGCAGAGTTGAATTAGACATGGTCCTATTGAGTAGTAAATACAGTATTTTTTTTCTGCGCATGCTCATGTTTCTTGTTGTATTAGAGAAGCTGTAAAGAAGAGCATGCACTTTGCATTAAAACAGAGTGTGTTTCATGGATGAGAACACTGGTCTGAATTTCCCTTCAGAAACGGAGTTAAACAAAAGGCTCTGTGTCTTCCTAAATGCCAGAGTTCATTTTCCATAAACCCAGTGATATTTCGGCTCAAATGAATTTACAGAGTTCACCAACCCAACACGATTTTCACTATTAAGAAAAGAGCATCTACGTAAAAGATGCTGTGGTTTATTACAGTTTCATAAGCAGAGTTCAACTAGATATGGTCCGTATGAGTACGAAACACAGTTCTTTTTTATGGGCATGCTCATGGTTCTTGCTGTATTGGAAACACTGGACAGAAGAGGACGCTTCTTGCATTAAAACAGAGGGTGTTTCATGGATGAGAACACTGGTCTGAATTTCCCTTCACAAACAGGTTAAACCAAAGGCTCTGTGTCTTCCTACAATGAAGAGTTCATTTCTGGTAAACCCTTTGATTTTTCGGCTCAAATGAATTTACACAGTTCACGAACTCAAACGTTTTTCAGTATTAACTAAGGAGAATCTATGTTAGAGATGCTGTGGCTTGTTACAGTTTCGTAAGCAGAGTTCAACTAGATATGGTCCGTATGATTAGGAAACACAGTTCTTTTTTTCTGATCATGCTCATGTTTCTTGCTGTATAGAGACACTGGAAAGAAGAGCATGCTCTTTGCGTTAAAACAGAGTGTGCTTCATGGATGAGAACACTGGTCTGAATTTCCCTTCAGTAACTGAGTTAAACCAAAGGCTCTGTGTCTTCCTAAATGCAAGAGTTCATTTCCGGTAAACCCAGTGATTTTTTGGCTCTAATGAATTTACACAGTTCACGAACCCAACACGATTTTCACTATTAACTAAAGAGCATCTATGAAGAGATGCTCTGGTTTGTATGAGTTTCATAAGCAGAGTTGAACTAGACACAGTCAATTTGAGTAGGACATACAGTAATTTTTTTCTGGGCATGCTCATGTTTCTTGCTGTATTGGAGATGCTAGAAGTAGATCATGCTCCTTGCGTTAAAACAGAGTGTGTTTCATGGATGAGAATACTGGTCTGATTATTCCTTCAGAAACAGAGTTAAACCAAAGGTTCTTTGTCTCCCTCAAGCAAGAGTTCATTTTCCGTAAACCCAGTGATATTTCGGCTCAAATGAATTTACACAGTTCACGAACGCAACACGATTTTAACTATTAAGAAAAGAGCATCTATGTAAGAGATGCTGTGGTTTGTTACAGTTTCATAAGCAGAGTTCAACTAGATATGGTCCATATGAGTAGGAAACACAGTTCATTTTATCTGGGCATTCTCATGTTTCTTGCTGTATTAGAGACACTGGAAAGAAGAGCATGCTCTTTGCGTTAAAACAGAGTGTGTTTCATGGATGAGAACACTGGTCTGAATTACCCTTCAGAAACTGAGTTAAACCAAAGGCTCTGCGTCTTCCTAAATGCAAGAGTTCATTTCCAGTAAACCCAGTGATTTTTTGGCTCTAATGAATTTACACAGTTCAAGAACCCAACACAATTTTCACTATTAACTAAAGAGCATCTATGAAGAGATGCTTTGGTTTGTATGAGTTTTATAAGGAGAGTTGAACTAGACACAGTCATTTTTAGTAGGAAATACATTAATTTTTTTCTGGGCATGCTTATGTTTCTTGCTGTATTGGAGATGCTAGAAGTAGAGCATGCTTCTTGCGTTAAAACAGAGTGTGTTTCATGGATGAGAATACTAGTCTGATTATTCCTTCAGAAACAGAGTTAAACCAAAGGTTCTGTGTCTTCCTACAAGCAAGAGTTCATTTCCCGTAAACCCAGTGATATTTCGGCTCAAAGGAATTTACACAGTTCACGAACGCAACACGATTTTCACTATTAAGAAAAGAGCATCTATGTAAACGATGCTGTGGTTTGTTACAGTTTCATAAGCAGAGTTCAACTAGATATGGTCCGTATGAGTAGGAAACACAGTTCTTTTTTTCTGATCATGCACATGTTTCTTGCTGTATTAAGACACTGGAAAGAAGAGCATGCTCTTTGCGTTAAAACAGAGTGTGTTTCATGGATGAGAACAATGGTCTGAATTTCCCTTCAGAAACGGAATTAAACAAAAGGCTCTGTGTCTTCCTACAATCAAGAGTTCATTTCCGGAAAACCCTGTGATTTTTCGGCAAAAATGAATTTACACAGTTCATGATCTCAAAAGTTTTTCAATATTAACTAAAGAGAGTCTATGTAAGAGATGCTGTCATTTGTTACAGTTTCATGAGCAAAGTTCAACTAGATATGGTCCATATGAGTAGGAAACACAGTTCATTTTATCTGGGCATGCTCATATTTCTTGCTGTATTAGAGATGCTGGAAAGAAGAGCATGCTCTTTGCGATAAAACAGAGTGTGTTTCATGGATGAGAACAATGGTCTGAATTTCCCTTCAGAAAAGGAGTTAAACCAAAGGCTCTGTGTCTTCCTAAATGCAAGTGTTCATTTCCAGTAAACCCAGTGATTTTTCAGCTCAAATGAATTTACACAGTTCATGAACACAATACGATTTTCACTATTAAATAAAGAGCATCTATGTAAAAGATGCTGTTGTTGTTACAGTTTCATAAGCAGAGTTCAACAAGAATTTGTCCGTATGAGTACGAAACACAGTTCTTTTTTTCTGGGCATGCTCATGTTTCTCTTGCTGTATTGGAGACACTGGACAGAAGAGGATGCTTCTTGTGTAAAAACAGAGGGTGCTTCATGGATGAGACCACTGGTCTGCATTTCACTTCACAAATAGAGTTAAACCAAAGGCTCTCGGTCTTCCTACAAGCAAGAGTTCATTTCCGGTAAACCCAGTGATTTTTAGGCTCTAATGAATTTACACAGTTCACGAACCTAACACGTTTTTCACTATTAACTAAAGAGCATCTATGTAAGAGATGCTGTGGTTTGTTACAGTGTCATAAGCAGAGTTCAACTAGATATCGTCCGTATGAGTACGAAACACAGTTCTTTTTTATGGGCATGCTCATGTTTCTTGCTGTATTGGAGAAACTGGACAGAAGAGGACGCTTCTTGAGTTAAAACAGAGTGTGTTTCATGGATGAGAACACTGGTCTGAATTTCCCTTCACAAACGGAGTTAAACAAAAGGCTCTGAGTCTTCCTACAAGCAGGAGATCATTTCCAGTAAACACAGTGATTATTCAGCTCAAATGAATTTACGCAGTTCACAAACCCAACATGATTTTCACTATTAACCTAAGAGCATCTATGAAAAGATGCTGTGGTTTGTATGAGTTTCATAAGCAGAGTTGAATTAGACATGGTCCTATTATGTAGTAAATACAGTATTTTTTTTCTGCGCATGCTCATGTTTCTTGTTGTATTAGAGAGGCTGTAAAGAAGAGCATGCACTTTGCATTAAAACAGAGTGTGTTTCATGGATGAGAACACTGGTCTGAATTTCCCTTCAGAAATGGAGTTAAACAAAAGGCTCTGTGTCTTCCTAAATGTGAGAGTTCATTTCCCGTAAACCCAGTGATATTTCGGCTCAAATGAATTTACAGAGTTCCCGAACCCAACACGATTTTCACTATTAAGAAAAGAGCATCTACGTAAAAGATGCTGTGGTTTGTTACAGTTTCATAAGCAGAGTTCAACTAGATATGGTCCGTATGAGTACGAAACACAGTTCTTTTTTATGGACATGCTCATGGTTCTTGCTGTATTGGAAACACTGGACAGAAGAGGACGCTTCTTGCGTTAAAACAGAGGGTGTTTCATGGATGAGAACACTGGTCTGAATTTCCCTTCACAAACAGGTTAAACCAAAGGCTCTGTGTCTTCCTACAATGAAGAGTTCATTTCTGGTAAACCCTTTGATTTTTTGGCTCAAATGAATTTACACAGTTCACGAACTCAAACGTTTTTCAGTATTAACTAAGGAGAATCTATGTTAGAGATGCTGTGGTTTGTTACAGTTTCATAAGCAGAGTTCAACTAGATATGGTCCGTATGATTAGGAAACACAGTTCTTTTTTTCTGATCATGCTCATGTTTCTTGCTGTATAGAGACACTGGAAAGAAGAGCATGCTCGTTGCGTTAAAACAGAGTGTGTTTCATGGACGAGTACACTGGTCTAAATTTCCCTTCACAAACGGAGTTAAACAAAAGGCTCTGAGTCTTCCTACAAGCAAGAGTTCATTTTCAGTAAACCCAGTGATTATTCGGCTCAAATGAATTTACGCAGTTCACAAACACAACACGATTTTCACTATTAACTAAAGATCATCTATGAAGAGATGCTGTTCTATGTATGAGTTTCATAATCAGAATTCAACTAGATATGGTTCGTATGAGTACAAAACTCAGTTCTTTTTTTCTGGGCATGCTCATGTTTCTCTTGCTGTATTGGAGACGCTGGACAGAAGTGGATGCTTCTTGCGTTAAAACAGAGGGTGTTTCATGGATGAGACCACTGGTCTGAATTTCACTTCACAAATAGAGTTAAACCAAAGGCTCTCGGTCTTCCTACAAGCAAGAGTTCATTTCCGGTAAACCCAGTGATTTTTTGGCTCAAATGAATTTACACAGTTCACTAACCTAACACGTTTTTCACTATTAACGAAGGGGCATCTATGTAAGAGATGCTGTGGTTTGTTACAGTGTCATAAGCAGAGTTCTACTAGATATGGTCCTTATGAGTAGGAAACACAGTTCTTTTTTTCTGGGCATGCTCATTTTTCTTGCTGTATTAGAGACGCTGGAAAGAAGAGCATGCTCTTTGTGTTAAAATAGAGGGTGTTTCATGGATGAGAACACTGATCTGAATTTCCCTTCACAAATGGAGTTAAACCAAAGTCTCTGTGTCTTCTTAAATGCAAGAGTTCATTTCCTGTAACCCAGTGATATTGGGCTCAAATGAATTTACACAGTTCAAGAACCCAACACGAGTTTTACTTTTAACTAAAGAGCATCTAGGAAAAGATGCTGTGGTTTGTATGAGTTTCATAAGCAGAGTTGAACTAGACACTGTCCTTTTGAGTAGGAAATACAGTTCTCTTTTTCTGGGCATGCTCACGTTTCTTGCTGTATTGGAGACCCTGGAAAGAAGAGCATGTTTCTTGCGTTAAAACAGAGTTTGTTTCATGGATTTGAACACTGGTCTGAATTTTGCTTCAGAAACAGAGTTAAACCAAAGGCTCTGTGTCTTCCTACAAGCAAGAGTTCATTTCCGTTAAACCCAATGATTTTTCGGCTCAATTGAATTTACACAGTTCACGAACCCCACACGATATTCACTATTAACTAAAGAGCATCTATGTAAGAGATGCTGTGGCTTGTTACAGTTGCATAAGCAGAGTTCAACTAGATATGGTACATATGAGTAGGAAACACAGTTCATTTTTTCTGGGCATGCTCATGGTTCTTGCTGTATTAGAGACACTGGAAAGAAGAGCATGCTCTTTGCGTTAAAACAGAGTGTGCTTCATGGATGAGAACACTGGTCTGAATTTCCCTTCAGTAACTGAGTTAAACCAAAGGCTCTGTGTCTTCCTAAATGCAAGAGTTCATTTCCGGTAAACCCAGTGATTTTTTGGCTCTAATGAATTTACAGAGTTCACGAACCCATCACGATTTTCACTATTAACTAAAGAGCATCTATGAAGAGATGCTCTGGTTTGTATGAGTTTCATAAGCAGAGTTGAACTAGACACAGTCATTTTGAGTAGGACATACAGTAATTTTTTTCTGGGCATGCTCATGTTTCTTGCTGTATTGGAGATGCTAGAAGTAGATCATGCTCCTTGCGTTAAAACAGAGTGTGTTTCATGGATGAGAATACTGGTCTGATTATTCCTTCAGAAACAGAGTTAAACAAAGGTTCTGTGTCTTCCTACAAGCAAGAGTTCATTTTCCGTAAACCCAGTGATATTTCGGCTCAAATGAATTTACACAGTTCACGAACGCAACACGATTTTAACTATTAAGAAAAGAGCATCTATGTAAAAGATGCTGTGGTTTGTTACAGTTTCATAAGCAGAGTTCAACTAGATATGGTCCGTATGAGTACGAAACACAGTTCATTTTTTCTGGGCATGCACATGTTTCTTGCTGTATTAGAGACGCTGGAAAGAAGAGCATGCTCTTTGCGTTAAAACAGAGTGTGTTTCATGGATGAGAACACTGGTCTGAATTTCCCTTCAGAAACGGAGTTAAACAAAAGGCTCTGTGTCTTCCTAAATGCAAGAGGTCATTTCCGGTAAACCCAGTGATTTTTCAGCTCAAATGAAATTACACAGTTCATGAACACAACACGATTTTCACTATTAAATAAAGAGCATATATGTAAAAGATGCTGTGGTTTGTTACAGTTTCATAAGCAGATTTCAACAAGAATTTGTCCGTATGAGTACGAAACACAGTTCTTTTTTTATGGGCATGCTCATGTTTCTTGCTGTATTGGAGACACTGGACAGAAGAGGATGCTTCTTGCGTTAAAACAGAGGGCGTTTCATGGATCAGACCACTGGTCTGAATTTCCCTTCACAAACGATTTAAACCAAAGGCTCTGTGACTTCCTACAACCAAGAGTTCATTTCCGGTAAACCCTGTGATTTTTCGGCTCAAATGTATTTACACAGTTCACGATCTCAACAGTTTTTCACTATTAACTAAAGAGAGTCTATGTAAGAGATGCTGTGGTTTGTTACAGTTTCATAAGCAGAGTTTAACTAGATATGGTCCATATGAGTAGGAAACACAGTTCATTTTATCTGGGCATGCTCATGTTTCTTGCTGTATTAGGGACACTGGAAAGAAGAGCATGCTCTTTGCGTTAAAACAGAGTGTGTTTCATGGATGAGAACACTGGTCTGAATTTCCCTTCAGAAACTGAGTTAAACTAAAGGCTCTGCGTCTTCCTAAATGCAAGAGTTCATTTCCGGTAAACCCAGTGATTTTTTGGCTCTAATGAATTTACACAGTTCAAGAACCCAACACAATTTTCACTATTAACTAAAGAGCATCTATGAAGAGATGCTCTGGTTTGTATGAGTTTTATAAGGAGAGTTGAACTAGACACAGTCATTTTTAGTAGGAAATACATTAATTTTTTTCTGGGCATGCTTATGTTTCTTGCTGTATCGGAGATGCTAGAAGTAGAGCATGCTTCTTGCGTTAAAACAG
The DNA here is from genome assembly GCA_949786405.1 of Onychomys arenicola. Classification (NCBI taxonomy): domain Eukaryota; kingdom Metazoa; phylum Chordata; class Mammalia; order Rodentia; family Cricetidae; genus Onychomys; species Onychomys arenicola. The sequence goes on from CATKUM010000035.1 coordinate 809,948, forward strand.
AGTGTGTTTCATGGATGAGAATACTAGTCTGATTATTCCTTCAGAAACAGAGTTAAACCAAAGGTTCTGTGTCTTCCTACAAGCAAGAGTTCATTTCCCGTAAACCCAGTGATATTTCGGCTCAAATGAATTTACACAGTTCACGAACGCAACACGATTTTCACTATTAAGAAAAGAGCATCTATGTAAACGATGCTGTGGTTTGTTACAGTTTCATAAGCAGAGTTCAACTAGATATGGTCCGTATGAGTACGAAACACAGTTCTTCTTTTCTGATCATGCACATGTTTCTTGCTGTATTAGAGACACTGGAAAGAAGAGCATGCTCTTTGCGTTAAAACAGAGTGTGTTTCATGGATGAGAACAATGGTCTGAATTTCCCTTCAGAAACGGAATTAAACAAAAGGCTCTGTGTCTTCCTAAATGCAAGTGTTCATTTCCTGTAAACCCAGTGATTTTCCAGCTCAAATGAATTTACACAGTTCATGAACACAACACGATTTTCACTATTAAATAAAGAGCATATATGTAAAATATGCTGTGGTTTGTTACAGTTTCATAAGCAGAGTTCAACAAGAATTTGTCCATAGGAGTATGAAACACAGTTCTTTTTTTATGGGCATGCTCATGTTTCTTGGTGTATTGGAGACGCTGGACAGAAGAGGATGCTTCTTGCGTTAAAACAGATGGTGTTTCATGGATGAGACCACTGGTCTGAATTTCCCTTCACAAACGATTTAAACCAAAGGCTCTGTGTCTTCCTACAATCAAGAGTTCATTTCCGGAAAACCCTGTGATTTTTTGGCACAAATGAATTTACACAGTTCATGAACTCAAAAGTTTTTCAATATTAACTAAAGAGCATCTATGTAAGAGATACTGTGGTTTGTTACAGTGTCATAAGCAGAGTTCAACTTGATATGGTCCGTATGAGTAGTGAACACAGTTCTTTTTTTCTGGGCATGCTCATTTTTCTTGCTGTATTAGAGACGCTGGAAAGAAGAGCATGCTCTTTGCATTAAAACAGAGTGTGTTTCATGGATGAGAACACTGATCTGAATTTCCCTTCACAAACGGAGTTAAACCAAAGTCTCTGTGTCTTCTTAAATGCAAGAGTTCATTACTCGTAAACCCAGTGATATTTGGGCTCAAATGAATTTACACAGTTCAAGAACCCAACACGAGTTTTACTTTTAACTAAAGAGCATCTATTTAAGAGATGCTGTGGCTTGTTACAGTTCCATAAGCAGAGTTCAACTAGTCATGGTCCATATGAGTAGGAAACACAGTTCATTTTTTCTGGGCATGCTCATGGTTCTTGCTGTATTAGAGACGCTGGAAAGAAGAGCATGTTTCTTGCGTTAAAACAGAGTGTGTTTCATGGATTTGAACACTGGTCTGAATTTTGCTTCAGAAACAGAGTTAAACCAAAGGCTCTGTGTCTTCCTACAAGCAAGAGTTCATTTCCGTTAAACCCAATGATTTTTCGACTCAAATGAATTTACACAGTTCACGAACCCCACACGATATTCACTATTAACTAAAGAGCATCTATGTAAGAGATGCTGTGGCTTGTTACAGTTGCATAAGCAGAGTTCAACTAGATATGGTACATATGAGTAGGAAACACAGTTCATTTTTTCTGGGCATGCTCATGGTTCTTGCTGTATTAGAGACACTGGAAAGAAGAGCATGCTCTTTGCGTTAAAACAGAGTGTGCTTCATGGATGAGAACACTGGTCTGAATTTCCCTTCAGTAACTGAGTTAAACCAAAGGCTCTGTGTCTTCCTAAATGCAAGAGTTCATTTCCGGTAAACCCAGTGATTTTTTGGCTCTAATGAATTTACACAGTTCACGAACCCAACACGATTTTCACTATTAACTAAAGAGCATCTATGAAGAGATGCTCTGGTTTGTATGAGTTTCATAAGCAGAGTTGAACTAGACACAGTCAATTTGAGTAGGACATACAGTAATTTTTTTCTGGGCATGCTCATGTTTCTTGCTGTATTGGAGATGCTAGAAGTAGATCATGCTCCTTGCGTTAAAACAGAGTGTGTTTCATGGATGAGAATACTGGTCTGATTATTCCTTCAGAAACAGAGTTAAACCAAAGGTTCTGTGTCTTCCTACAAGCAAGAGTTCATTTTCCGTAAACCCAGTGATATTTCGGCTCAAATGAATTTACACAGTTCACGAAGGCAACACGATTTTAACTATTAAGAAAAGAGCATCTATGTAAAAGATGCTGTGGTTTGTTACAGTTTCATAAGCAGAGTTCAACTAGATATGGTCCGTATGAGTACGAAACACAGTTCATTTTTTCTGGGCATGCACATGTTTCTTGCTGTATTAGAGACGCTGGAAAGAAGAGCATGCTCTTTGCGTTAAAACAGAGTGTGTTTCATGGATGAGAACACTGGTCTGAATTTCCCTTCAGAAACGGAGTTAAACAAAAGGCTCTGTGTCTTCCTAAATGCAAGAGTTCATTTCCGGTAAACCCAGTGATTTTTCAGCTCAAATGAAATTACACAGTTCATGAACACAACACGATTTTCACTATTAAATAAAGAGCATATATGTAAAAGATGCTGTGGTTTGTTACAGTTTCATAAGCAGATTTCAACAAGAATTTGTCCGTATGAGTACGAAACACAGTTCTTTTTTTATGGGCATGCTCATGTTTCTTGCTGTATTGGAGACACTGGACAGAAGAGGATGCTTCTTGCGTTAAAACAGAGGGCGTTTCATGGATCAGACCACTGGTCTGAATTTCCCTTCACAAACGATTTAAACCAAAGGCTCTGTGACTTCCTACAACCAAGAGTTCATTTCCGGTAAACCCTGTGATTTTTCGGCTCAAATGTATTTACACAGTTCACGATCTCAACAGTTTTTCACTATTAACTAAAGAGAGTCTATGTAAGAGATGCTGTGGTTTGTTACAGTTTCATAAGCAGAGTTCAACTAGATATGGTCCATATGAGTAGGAAACACAGTTCATTTTATCTGGGCATGCTCATGTTTCTTGCTGTATTAGAGACACTGGAATGAAGAGCATGCTCTTTGCGTTAAAACAGAGTGTGTTTCATGGATGAGAACACTGGTCTGAATTTCCCTTCAGAAACTGAGTTAAACTAAAGGCTCTGCGTCTTCCTAAATGCAAGAGTTCATTTCCGGTAAACCCAGTGATTTTTTGGCTCTAATGAATTTACACAGTTCAAGAACCCAACACAATTTTCACTATTAACTAAAGAGCATCTATGAAGAGATGCTCTGGTTTGTATGAGTTTTATAAGGAGAGTTGAACTAGACACAGTCATTTTTAGTAGGAAATACATTAATTTTTTTCTGGGCATGCTTATGTTTCTTGCTGTATTGGAGATGCTAGAAGTAGAGCATGCTTCTTGCGTTAAAACAGAGTGTGTTTCATGGATGAGAATACTAGTCTGATTATTCCTTCAGAAACAGAGTTAAACCAAAGGTTCTGTGTCTTCCTACAAGCAAGAGTTCATTTCCCGTAAACCCAGTGATATTTCGGCTCAAATGAATTTACACAGTTCACGAACGCAACACGATTTTCACTATTAAGAAAAGAGCATCTATGTAAAAGATGTTGTGGTTTGTTACAGTTTCATAAGCAGAGTTCAACTAGATATGGTCCGTATGAGTAGGAAACACAGTTCTTCTTTTCTGATCATGCACATATTTCTTGCTGTATTAGAGACACTGGAAAGAAGAGCATGCTCTTTGCGTTAAAACAGAGTGTGTTTCATGGATGAGAACACTGATCTGAATTTCCCTTCACAAACGGAGTTAAACCAAAGTCTCTGTGTCTTCTTAAATGCAAGAGTTCATTTCTCGTAAACCCAGTGATATTTGGGCTCAAATGAATTTACACAGTTCAAGAACCCAACACGAGTTTTACTTTTAACTAAAGAGCATCTATTTAAGAGATGCTGTGGCTTGTTACTGTTCCATAAGCAGAGTTCAACTAGTCATGGTCCATATGAGTAGGAAACACAGTTCATTTTTTCTGGGCATGCTCATGGTTCTTGCTGTATTAGAGACGCTGGAAAGAAGAGCATGCTCTTTGCGTTAAAACAGAGTGTGTTTCATGGATGAGAACACTGGTCTGAATTTCCCTTCAGAAACGGAGTTAAACCAAAGGCTCTGTGTCTTCCTAAATGCAAGTGTTCATTTCCGGTAAACCCATTGATTTTTCAGCTCAAATGAATTTACACAGTTCATGAACACAACACGATTTTCACTATTAAATAAAGAGCATCTATGTAAAAGATGCTGTTGTTGTTACAGTTTCATAAGCAGAGTTCAACTAGATATGGTCCGTATGAGTACGAAAAACAGTTCTTTTTTATGGGCATGCTCATGGTTCTTGCTGTATTGGAGACACTGGACAGAAGAGGACGCTTCTTGCATTAAAACAGAGGGTGTTTCATGGATGAGAACACTGGTCTGAATTTCCCTTCACAAAGGAGTTCAACCAAAGGCTCTGTGTCTTCCTACAATGAAGTGTTCATTTCCGGTAAACCCAGTGATTTTTCAGCTCAAATGAATTTACACAGTTCATGAACACAACGCGATTTTCACTATTAAATAAAGAGCATCTATGTAAAAGATGCTGTTGTTTGCTACAGTTTCATAAGAAGAGTTCAACAAGAATTGTCCGTATGAGTACGAAACACAGTTCTTTTTTTCTGGGCATGCTCATGTTTCTCTTGCTGTATTGGAGACACTGGACAGAAGAGGATGCTTCTTGTGTAAAAACAGAGGGTGTTTCATGGATGAGTCCACTGGTCTGAATTTCACTTCACAAATAGAGTTAAACCAAAGGCTCTCGGTCTTCCTACAAGCAAGAGTTCATTTCCGGTAAACCCAGTGATTTTTTGGCTCAAATGAATTTACACAGTTCAAGAACCTAACACGTTTTTCACTATTAACTAAAGAGCATCTATGTAAGAGATGCTGTGGTTTGTTACAGTGTCATAAGCAGAGTTCAACTAGATATGGTCCGTATGAGTAGGAAACACAGTTCTTTTTTTCTGGGCATGCTCATTTTTCTTGCTGTATTAGAGACGCTGGAAAGAAGAGCATGCTCTTTGCATTAAAACAGACTGTGTTTCATGGATGAGAACACTGATCTGAATTTCCCTTCACAAATGGAGTTAAACCAAAGTCTCTGTGTCTTCTTAAATGCAAGAGTTCATTTCCCGTAAACCCAGTGATATTTGGGCTCAAATGAATTTACACAGTTCAAGAACCCAACACGAGTTTTACTTTTAACTAAAGAGCATCTAGGAAAAGATGCTGTGGTTTGTATGAGTTTCAAAAGCAGAGTTGAACTAGACACTGTCCTTTTGAGTAGGAAATACAGTTCTTTTTTTCTGGGCATGCTCCCGTTTCTTGCTGTATTGGAGACCCTGGAATGAAGAGCATGCTTCTTGCGTTAAAACAGAGTGTGTTTCATGGATTTGAACACTGGTCTGAATTTTCCTTCAGAAACAGAGTTAAACCAAAGGCTCTGTGTCTTCCTACAAGCAAGAGTTCATTTCCGTTAAACCCAATGATTTTTCGGCTCAAATGAATTTACACAGTTCACGAACCCCACACAATATTCACTATTAACTAAAGAGCATCTATGTAAGAGATGCTGTGACTTGTTACAGTTGCATAAGCAGAGTTCAACTAGATATGGTCCATATGAGTAGGAAACACAGTTCATTTTTTCTGGGCATGCTCATGGTTCTTGCTGTATTAGAGACGCTGGAAAGAAGAGCATGCTCTTTGCGTTAAAACAGAGTGTGCTTCATGGATGAGAACACTGGTCTGAATTTCCCTTCAGAAACTGAGTTAAACCAAAGGCTCTGTGTCTTCCTAAATGCAAGAGTTCATTTCCGGTAAACCCAGTGATTTTTTGGCTCTAATGAATTTACACAGTTCACGAACCCAACACGATTTTCACTATTAACTAAAGAGCATCTATGAAGAGATGCTCTGGTTTGTATGAGTTTCATAAGCAGAGGTGAACTAGCCACAGTCATTTTGAGTAGGACATACAGTAATTTTTTTCTGGGCATGCTCATGTTTCTTGCTGTATTGGAGATGCTAGAAGTAGAGCATGCTTCTTGCGTTAAAACAGAGTGTGTTTCATGGATGAGAATACTGGTCTGATTATTCCTTCAGAAACAGAGTTAAACCAAAGGTTCTGTGTCTTCCTACAAGCAAGAGTTCATTTCCCGTAAACCCAGTGATATTTCGGCTCAAATGAAATTACACAGTTCACGAACCCAACATGATTTTCACAATTAAGAAAATAGCATCTACGTTAAAGATGCTGTGGTTTGTTACAGTTTCATAAGCAGAGTTCAACTAGATATGGTCCGTATGAGTACGAAACACAGTTCTTTTTTATGGGCATGCTCATGGTTCTTGCTGTATTGGAGACACTGGACAGAAGAGGTCGCTTCTTGTGTTAAAACAGATGGTGTTTCATGGATGAGAACACTGGTCTGAATTTCCCTTCAGAAACTGAGTTAAACCAAAGGCTCTGTGTCTTCCTAAATGCAAGAGTTCATTTCCGGTAAACCCAGTGATTTTTTGGCTCTAATGAATTTACACAGTTCACGAACCCAACGCGATTTTCACTATTAACTAAAGAGCATCTATGAAGAGATGCTCTGGTTTGTATGAGTTTCATAAGCAGAGTTGAACTAGACACAGTCATTTTGAGTAGGACATACAGTAATTTTTTTCTGGGCATGCTCATGTTTCTTGCTGTATTGGAGATGCTAGAAGTAGAGCATGCTTCTTGCGTTAAAACAGAGTGTGTTTCATGGATGAGAATACTGGTCTGATTATTCCTTCAGAAACAGAGTTAAACCAAAGTCTCTGTGTCTTCCTAAATGCAAGTGTTCATTTCCGGTAAACCCAGTGATTTTTCAGCTCAAATGAATTTACACAGTTCATGAACACAACACGATTTTCACTATTAAATAAAGAACATCTATGTAAAAGATGCTGTTGTTTGTTACAGTTTCATAAGCAGAGTTCAACAAGAATTTGTCCGTATGAGTACGAAACACAGTTCTTTTTTTCTGGGCATGCTCATGTTTCTCTTGCTGTATTGGAGACACTGGACAGAAGAGGATGCTTCTTGTGTAAAAACAGAGGGTGTTTCATGGATGAGACCACTGGTCTGAATTTCACTTCACAAATAGAGTTAAACCAAAGGCTCTCGGTCTTCCTACAAGCAAGAGTTCATTTCCGGTAAACCCAGTGATTTTTTGGCTCAAATGAATTTACACAGTTCATGAACCTAACACGATTTTCACTATTAACTAAAGAGCATCTATGTAAGAGATGCTGTGGTTTGTTACAGTGTCATAAGCAGAGTACAACTAGATATGGTCCGTATGAGTAGGAAACACAGTTCTTTTTTTCTGGGCATGCTCATGTTTCTTGCTGTATTAGAGACGCTGGAAAGAAGAGCATGCTCTTTGCATTAAGACAGAGTGTGTTTCATGGATGAGAACACTGATCTGAATTTCCCTTCACAAATGGAGTTAAACCAAAGTCTCTGTGTCTTCTTAAATGCAAGAGTTCATTTCCCTTAAACCCAGTGATATTTGGGCTCAAATGAATTTACACAGTTCAAGAACCCAACAGGAGTTTTACTTTTAACTAAAGAGCATCTAGGAAAAGATGCTGTGGTTTGTATGAGTTTCAAAAGCAGAGTTGAACTAGACACTGTCCTTTTGAGTAGGAAATACAGTTCTCTTTTTCTGGGCATGCTCCTGTTTCTTGCTGTATTGGAGACCCTGGAAAGAAGAGCATACTTCTTGCGTAAAAACAGAATGTGTTTCATGGATTTGAACACTGGTCTGAATTTTCCTTCAGAAACAGAGTTAAACCAAAGGGTCTGTGTCTTCCTACAAGCAAGAGTTCATTTCCGTTAAACCCAATGATTTTTCGGCTCAAATGAATTTACACAGTTCACGAACCCCACACGATATTCACTATTAACTAAAGAGCATCTATGTAAGAGATGCTGTGGCTTGTTACACTTCCATAAGCAGAGTTCAACTAGATATGGTACATATGAGTAGGAAACACAGTTCATTTTTTCTGGGCATGCTCATGGTTCTTGCTGTATTAGAGACACTGGAAAGAAGAGCATGCTCTTTGCCTTAAAACAGAGTGTGCTTCATGGATGAGAACACTGGTCTGAATTTCCCTTCAGTAACTGAGTTAAACCAAAGGCTCTGTGTTTTCTTAAATGAAAGAGTTCATTTCCGGTAAACCCAGTGATTTTTTGGCACTAATGAATTTACACAGTTCACGAACCCAACACGATTTTCACTATTAACTAAAGAGCATCTATGAAGAGATGCTCTGTTTTGTATGAGTTTCATAAGCAGAGTTGAACTAGACACAGTCATTTTGAGTAGGACATACAGTAATTTTTTTCTGGGCATGCTCATGTTTCTTGCTGTATTGGAGATGCTAGAAGTAGATCATGCTCCTTGCGTTAAAACAGAGTGTGTTTCATGGATGAGAACACTGGTCTGAATTTCCCTTCACAAACGGAGTTAAACAAAAGGCTCTGAGTCTTCCTACAAGCAAGAGTTCATTTCCAGTAAACCCAGTGATTATTCGGCTCAAATGAATTTACGCAGTTCACAAACCCAACATGATTTTCTCTATTTACTAAAGAGCATCTATGAAAAGATGCTGTGTTTTGTATGAGTTTCATAAGCAGAGGTGAATTATACATCGTCCTACTGAGTAGTAAATACAGTATTTTTTTTCTGCGCATGCTCATGTTTCTTGTTGTATTAGAGAAGCTGGAAAGAAGAGCATGCATCTTGCGTTAAAACAGAGTGTGTTTCATGGATGAAAACAATGGTCTGAATTTCCCTTCACAAACGGAGTTAAACCAAAGACTCTCTGTCTTCCTACAAGCAAGAGTTCATTTCTGGTAAACCCAGTGATTTTTCGCCTCAAATGAATTTACACAGTTCAAGAACCCAACACGATTTTCACTATTAACTAAAGATCATCTATGAAGAGATGCTGTTCTATGTATGAGTTTCATAAGCAGAGTTCAACTAGATATGGTCCGTATGAGTACGAAACACAGTTCTTTTTTATGGGCATGTTCATGGTTCTTGCTGTTTTGGAGACACTGGACAGAAGAGGACGCTTCTTGCGTTAAAACAGAGGGTGTTTCATTGATGAGAACACTGGTCTGATTATTCCTTCAGAAACAGAGTTAAACCAAAGGTTCTGTGTCTTCTTACAAGCAAGAGTTCATTTCCGGTAAACCCAGTGATTTTCCAGCTCAAATGAATTTACACAGTTCATGAACACAACACGATTTTCACTATTAAATAAAGAGCATCTATGTAAAAGGTGCTGTCGTTTGTTACAGTTTCATAAGCAGAGTTCAACAAGAATTTGTCCGTATGAGTACGAAACACAGTTCTTTTTTTCTGGGCATGCTCATGTTTCTCTTGCTGTATTGGAGACACTGGACAGAAGAGGATGCTTCTTGTGTAAAAACAGAGGGTGTTTCATCGATGAGACCACTGGTCTGAATTTCACTTCACAAATAGAGTTAAACCAAAGGCTCTCGGTCTTCCTACAAGCAAGATTTCATTTCCGGTAAACCCAGTAATTTTTTGGCTCAAATGAATTTACACAGTTCAAGAACCTAACACGTTTTTCACTATTAACTAGAGAGCATCTATGTAAGAGATGCTGTGGTTTGTTACAGTGTCATAAGCAGAGTTCAACTAGATATGGTCTGTATGAGTACGAAACACAGTTCTTTTTTATGGGCATGCTCATGGTTCTTGATGTATTGGAAACACTGGACAGAAGAGGACGCTTCTTGCATTAAAACAGAGGGTGTTTCATGGATGAGAACACTGGTCTGAATTTCCCTTCACAAACGTGTTAAACCAAAGGCTCTGTGTCTTCCTACAATGAAGAGTTCATTTCTGGTAAACCCTTTGATTTTTCGGCTCAAATGAATATACACAGTTCACGAACTCAAACGTTTTTCACTATTAAGTAAGGAGAATCTATGTTAGAGATGTTGTGGTTTGTTACAGTTTCATAAGCAGAGTTCAACTAGATATGGTCCATATGAGTAGGAAACACAGTTCATTTTTTCTGGGCATGCTCATGGTTCTTGCTGTATTAGAGACGCTTGAAAGAAGAGCATGCTCTTTGCGTTAAAACAGAGTGTGCTTCATGGATGAGAACACTGCTCTGAATTTCCCTTCAGAAACTGAGTTAAACCAAAGGCTCTGTGTCTTCCTAAATGTAAGAGTTCATTTCCAGTAAACACAGTGATTTTTTGGCTCTAATGAATTTACACAGTTCACGAACCCAACACGATTTTCACTATTAACTAAAGAGCATCTATGAAGAGATGCTCTGGTTTGTATGAGTTTCATAAGCAGAGTTGAACTAGACACAGTCATTTTGAGCAGGACATACAGTAATTTTTTTCTGATCATGCTCATGTTTCTTGCTGTATTGGAGATGCTAGAAGTAGAGCATGCTTCTTGCGTTAAAACAGAGTGCGTTTCATGAATGAGAATACTGGTCTGATTATTCCTTCAGAAACAGAGTTAAACTAAAGGTTCTGTGTCTTCTTACAAGCAAGAGTTCATTTCCCGTAAACCCAGTGATATTTCGGCTCAAATGAATTTACAGAGTTCACGAACCCAACACGATTTTCACTATTAAGAAAAGAGCATCTACATAAAAGATGCTGTGGTTTGTTACAGTTTCATAAGCAGAGTTCAACTAGATATGGTCCGTATGAGTACGAAACACAGTTCTTTTTTATGGGCATGTTCATGGTTCTTGCTGTTTTGGAGACACTGGACAGAAGAGGACGCTTCTTGCGTTAAAACAGAGGGTGTTTCATGGATGAGAACACTGGTCTGATTATTCCTTCAGAAACAGAGTTAAACCAAAGGTTCTGTGTCTTCTTACAAGCAAGAGTTCATTTCCGGTAAACCCAGTGATTTTTCAGCTCAAATGAATTTACACAGTTCATGAACACAACACGATTTTCACTATTAAATAAAGAGCATCTATGTAAAAGGTGCTGTTGTTTGTTACAGTTTCATAAGCAGAGTTCAACAAGAATTTGTCCGTATGAGTACGAAACACAGTTCTTTTTTTCTGGGCATGCTCATGTTTCTCTTGCTGTATTGGAGACACTGGACAGAAGAATATGTTTCTTGTGTAAAAACAGAGGGTGTTTCATGGAGGAGACCACTGGTCTGAATTTCACTTCACAAATAGAGTTAAACCAAAGGCTCTCGGTCTTCCTACAAGCAAGATTTCATTTCCGGTAAACCCAGTAATTTTTTGGCTCAAATGAATTTACACAGTTCACGAACCTAACACGTTTTTCACTATTAACTAGAGAGCATCTATGTAAGAGATGCTGTGGTTTGTTACAGTGTCATAAGCAGAGTTCAACTAGATATGGTCTGTATGAGTACGAAACACAGTTCTTTTTTATGGGCATGCTCATGGTTCTTGATGTATTGGAAACACTGGACAGAAGAGGACGCTTCTTGCATTAAAACAGAGGGTGTTTCATGGATGAGAACACTGGTCTGAATTTCCCTTCACAAACGTGTTAAACCAAAGGCTCTGTGTCTTCCTACAATGAAGAGTTCATTTCTGGTAAACCCTTTGATTTTTCGGCTCAAATGAATATACACAGTTCACGAACTCAAACGTTTTTCACTATTAAGTAAGGAGAATCTATGTTAGAGATGTTGTGGTTTGTTACAGTTTCATAAGCAGAGTTCAACTAGAAATGGTCCATATGAGTAGGAAACACAGTTCATTTTTTCTGGGCATGCTCATGTTTCTTGCTGTATTAGAGACGCTGGAAAGAAGAGCATGCTCTTTGAATTAAAACAGAGTGTGTTTCATGGATGAGAACACTGGTCTGAATTTCCCTTAAGTAACGGATTTAAACAAAAGGCTCTGTGTCTTCCTAAATACAAGTGTTCATTTCCGGTAAACCCAGTGATTTTTCAGCTCATATGAATTTACACAGTTCATGAACACAACACGATTTTCACTATTAAATAAAGAGCATCTATGTAAAAGATACTGTTGTTTGTTACAGTTTCATAAGCAGAGTTCAACAAGAATTTGTCCGTATGAGTATGAAACACAGTTCTTTTTTTCTGGGCATGCTCATGTTTCTCTTGCTGTATTGGAGATGCTGGACAGAAGAGGATGCTTCTTGCGTTAAAACAGAGGGTGTTTCATGGATGAGACCACTGGTCTGAATTTCACTTCACAAATAGAGTTAAACCAAAGGCTCTCGGTCTTCCTACAAGCAAGAGTTCATTTCCGGTAAACCCAGTGATTTTTTGGCTCAAATGAATTTACACAGTTCACTAACCTAACACGTTTTTCACTATTAACTAAAGGGCATCTATGTAAGAGATGCTGTGGTTTGTTACAGTGTCATAAGCAGAGTTCTACTAGATATGGTCCGTATGAGTAGGAAACACAGTTCTTTTTTTCTGGGCATGCTCATTTTTCTTGCTGTATTAGAGACGCTGGAAAGAAGAGCATGCTCTTTGCGTTATAATAGAGGGTGTTTCATGGATGAGAACACTGATCTGAATTTCCCTTCACAAATGGAGTTAAACCAAAGTCTCTGTGTCTTCTTAAATGCAAGAGTTCATTTCCTGCAAACCCAGTGATATTTGGGCTCAAATGAAATTACACAGTTCAAGAACCCAACACGAGTTTTACTTTTACCTAAAGAGCATCTAGGAAAAGATGCTGTGGTTTGTATGAGTTTCATAAGCAGAGTTGAACTAGACACTGTCCTTTTGAGTAGGAAATACAGTTCTCTTTTTCTGGGCATGCTCCCGTTTCTTGCTGTATTGGAGACCCTGGAAAGAAGAGCATGCTTCTTGCGTTAAAACAGAGTGTGTTTCATGGATTTGAACACTGTTCTGAATTTTCCTTCAGAAACAGAGTTAAACCAAAGGCTCTGTGTCTTCCTACAAGCAAGAGTTCATTTCCGTTAAACCCAATGATTTTTCGGCTCAAATGAATTTACACAGTTCACGAACCCCACACGATATTCACTATTAACTAAAGAGCATCTATGTAAGAGATGCTGTGGCTTGTTACACTTCCATAAGCAGAGTTCAACTAGATATGGTACATATGAGTAGGAAACACAGTTCATTTTTTCTGGGCATGCTCATGGTTCTTGCTGTATTAGAGACACTGGAAAGAAGAGCAGGCTCTTTGCGTTAAAACAGAGTGTGCTTCATGGATGAGAACACTGGTCTGAATTTCCCTTCAGTAACTGAGTTAAACCAAAGGCTCTGTGTCTTCCTAAATGCAAGAGTTCATTTCCGGTAAACCCAGTGATTTTTTGATCTAATGAATTTACAGAGTTCACGAACCCAACACGATTTTCACTATTAACTAAAGAGCATCTATGAAGAGATGCTCTGGTTTGTATGAGTTTCATAAGCAGAGTTGAACTAGACACAGTTATTTTGAGTAGGACATACAGTAATTTTTTTCTGGGCATGCTCATGTTTCTTGCTGTATTGGAGATGCTAGAAGTAGAGCATGCTCCTTGCTTTAAAACAGAGTGTGTTTCATGGATGAGAATACTGGTCTGATTATTCCTTCAGAAACGGAGTTAAACCAAAGGCTCTGTGTCTTCCTACAAGCAAGAGTTCATTTCCCGTGAACCCAGTGATATTTTGGCTCAAATGAATATACACAGTTCAGGAACCCAAAACGTTTTTCACTATTAACAAATGAGCATCTATGTAAAAGATGCTGTGGTTTGTTACAGTTTCATAAGCAGAGTTCAACTAGATATGGTCGGTATGAGTACGAAACACAGTTCTTTTTTATGGGCATGCTCATGTTTCTTGCTGTATAGAGACACTGGAAAGAAGAGCATGCTCGTTGCGTTAAAACAGAGGGTGTTTCATGGATGAGAACACTGGTCTGAATTTCCCTTCACAAACGTGTTAAACCAAAGGCTCTGTGTCTTCCTACAATGAAGAGTTCATTTCTGGTAAACCCTTTGATTTTTCGGCTCAAATGAATATACACAGTTCACGAACTCAAACGTTTTTCACTATTAAGTAAGGAGAATCTATGTTAGAGATGTTGTGGTTTGTTACAGTTTCATAAGCAGAGTTCAACTAGATATGGTCCATATGAGTAGGAAACACAGTTCATTTTTTCTGGGCATGCTCATGGTTCTTGCTGTATTAGAGACGCTGGAAAGAAGAGCATGCTCTTTGCGTTAAAACAGAGTGTGCTTCATGGGTGAGAACACTGGTCTGAATTTCCCTTCAGAAACTGAGTTAAACCAAAGGCTCTGTGTCTTCCTAAATGTAAGAGTTCATTTCCAGTAAACACAGTGATTTTTTGGCTCTAATGAATTTACACAGTTCACGAACCCAACACGATTTTCACTATTAACTAAAGAGCATCTATGAAGAGATGCTCTGGTTTGTATGAGTTTCATAAGCAGAGTTGAACTAGACACAGTCATTTTGAGTAGGACATACAGTAATTTTTTTCTGATCATGCTCATGTTTCTTGCTGTATTGGAGATGCTAGAAGTAGAGCATGCTTCTTGCATTAAAACAGAGTGCGTTTCATGGATGAGAATACTGGTCTGATTATTCCTTCAGAAACAGAGTTAAACTAAAGGTTCTGTGTCTTCTTACAAGCAAGAGTTCATTTCCCGTAAACCCAGTGATATTTCGGCTCAAATGAATTTACAGAGTTCACGAACCCAACACGATTTTCACTATTAAGAAAAGAGCATCTACATAAAAGATGCTGTGGTTTGTTACAGTTTCATAAGCAGAGTTCAACTAGATATGGTCCGTATGAGTACGAAACACAGTTCTTTTTTATGGGCATGTTCATGGTTCTTGCTGTTTTGGAGACACTGGACAGAAGAGGACGCTTCTTGCGTTAAAACAGAGGGTGTTTCATTGATGAGAACACTGGTCTGATTATTCCTTCAGAAACAGAGTTAAACCAAAGGTTCTGTGTCTTCTTACAAGCAAGAGTTCATTTCCGGTAAACCCAGTGATTTTTCAGCTCAAATGAATTTACACAGTTCATGAACACAACACGATTTTCACTATTAAATAAAGAGCATCTATGTAAAAGGTGCTGTTGTTTGTTACAGTTTCATAAGAAGAGTTCAACAAGAATTTGTCCGTATGAGTACGAAACACAGTTCTTTTTTTCTGGGCATGCGCATGTTTCTCTTGCTGTATTGGAGACACTGGACAGAAGAGGATGCTTCTTGTGTAAAAACAGAGGGTGTTTCATGGATGAGACCACTGGTCTGAATTTCACTTCACAAATAGAGTTAAACCAAAGGCTCTCGGTCTTCCTACAAGCAAGATTTCATTTCCGGTAAACCCAGTAATTTTTTGGCTCAAATGAATTTACACAGTTCACGAACCTAACACGTTTTTCACTATTAACTAGAGAGCATCTATGTAAGAGATGCTGTGGTTTGTTACAGTGTCATAAGCAGAGTTCAACTAGATATGGTCTGTATGAGTACGAAACAAAGTTCTTTTTTATGGGCATGCTCATGGTTCTTGATGTATTGGAAACACTGGACAGAAGAGGACGCTTCTTGCATTAAAACAGAGGGTGTTTCATGGATGAGAACACTGGTCTGAATTTCCCTTCACAAACGTGTTAAACCAAAGGCTCTGTGTCTTCCTACAATGAAGAGTTCATTTCTGGTAAACCCTTTGATTTTTCGGCTCAAATGAATATACACAGTTCACGAACTCAAACGTTTTTCACTATTAAGTAAGGAGAATCTATGTTAGAGATGTTGTGGTTTGTTACAGTTTCATAAGCAGAGTTCAACTAGATATGGTCCATATGAGTAGGAAACACAGTTCATTTTTTCTGGGCATGCTCATGTTTCTTGCTGTATTAGAGACGCTGGAAAGAAGAGCATGCTCTTTGAATTAAAACAGAGTGTGTTTCATGGATGAGAACACTGGTCTGAATTTCCCTTAAGTAACGGATTTAAACAAAAGGCTCTGTGTCTTCCTAAATACAAGTGTTCATTTCCGGTAAACCCAGTGATTTTTCAGCTCATATGAATTTACACAGTTCATGAACACAACACGATTTTCACTATTAAATAAAGAGCATCTATGTAAAAGATACTGTTGTTTGTTACAGTTTCATAAGCAGAGTTCAACAAGAATTTGTCCGTATGAGTATGAAACACAGTTCTTTTTTTCTGGGCATGCTCATGTTTCTCTTGCTGTATTGGAGATGCTGGACAGAAGAGGATGCTTCTTGCGTTAAAACAGAGGGTGTTTCATGGATGAGACCACTGGTCTGAATTTCACTTCACAAATAGAGTTAAACCAAAGGCTCTCGGTCTTCCTACAAGCAAGAGTTCATTTCCGGTAAACCCAGTGATTTTTTGGCTCAAATGAATTTACACAGTTCACTAACCTAACACGTTTTTCACTATTAACTAAAGGGCATCTATGTAATAGATGCTGTGGTTTGTTACAGTGTCATAAGCAGAGTTCTACTAGATATGGTCCGTATGAGTAGGAAACACAGTTCTTTTTTTCTGGGCATGCTCATTTTTCTTGCTGTATTAGAGACGCTGGAAAGAAGAGCATGCTCTTTGCGTTATAATAGAGGGTGTTTCATGGATGAGAACACTGATCTGAATTTCCCTTCACAAATGGAGTTAAACCAAAGTCTCTGTGTCTTCTTAAATGCAAGAGTTCATTTCCTGCAAACCCAGTGATATTTGGGCTCAAATGAAATTACACAGTTCAAGAACCCAACACGAGTTTTACTTTTACCTAAAGAGCATCTAGGAAAAGATGCTGTGGTTTGTATGAGTTTCATAAGCAGAGTTGAACTAGACACTGTCCTTTTGAGTAGGAAATACAGTTCTCTTTTTCTGGGCATGCTCCCGTTTCTTGCTGTATTGGAGACCCTGGAAAGAAGAGCATGCTTCTTGCGTTAAAACAGAGTGTGTTTCATGGATTTGAACACTGTTCTGAATTTTCCTTCAGAAACAGAGTTAAACCAAAGGCTCTGTGTCTTCCTACAAGCAAGAGTTCATTTCCGTTAAACCCAATGATTTTTCGGCTCAAATGAATTTACACAGTTCACGAACCCCACACGATATTCACTATTAACTAAAGAGCATCTATGTAAGAGATGCTGTGGCTTGTTACATTTCCATAAGCAGAGTTCAACTAGATATGGTACATATGAGTAGGAAACACAGTTCATTTTTTCTGGGCATGCTCATGGTTCTTGCTGTATTAGAGACACTGGAAAGAAGAGCAGGCTCTTTGCGTTAAAACAGAGTGTGCTTCATGGATGAGAACACTGGTCTGAATTTCCCTTCAGTAACTGAGTTAAACCAAAGGCTCTGTGTCTTCCTAAATGCAAGAGTTCATTTCCGGTAAACCCAGTGATTTTTTGCTCTAATGAATTTACAGAGTTCACGAACCCAACACGATTTTCACTATTAACTAAAGAGCATCTATGAAGAGATGCTCTGGTTTGTATGAGTTTCATAAACAGAGTTGAACTAGACACAGTCATTTTGAGTAGGACATACAGTAATTTTTTTCTGGGCATGCTCATGTTTCTTGCTATATTGGAGATGCTAGAAGTAGAGCATGCTCCTTGCTTTAAAACAGAGTGTGTTTCATGGATGAGAATACTGGTCTGATTATTCCTTCAGAAACGGAGTTAAACCAAAGGCTCTGTGTCTTCCTACAAGCAAGAGTTCATTTCCCGTGAACCCAGTGATATTTTGGCTCAAATGAATATACACAGTTCAGGAACCCAAAACGTTTTTCACTATTAACAAATGAGCATCTATGTAAAAGATGCTGTGGTTTGTTACAGTTTCATAAGCAGAGTTCAACTAGATATGGTCGGTATGAGTACGAAACACGGTTCTTTTTTATGGGCATGCTCATGTTTCTTGCTGTATAGAGACACTGGAAAGAAGAGCATGCTCATTGCGTTAAAACAGAGTGAGTTTCATGGATGAGAACACTGGTCTGAATTTCCCTTCACAAACGGAGTTAAACAAAAGGCTCTGAGTCTTCCTACAAGCAAGAGTTCATTTCCAGTAAACCCAGTGATTATGCGGCTCAAATGAATTTACGCAGTTCACAAACCCAACACGATTTTCACTATTAACTAAAGATCATCTATGAAGAGATGCTATTCTATGTATGAGTTTCATAAGCAGAGTTCAACTAGATATGGTCCGTATGAGTACGAAACACAGTTCATTTTTTCTGGGCATGCACATGTTTCTTGCTGTATTAGAGACGCTGGAAAGAAGAGCATGCTCTTTGCGTTAAAACAGAGTTTGTTTCATGGATGAGAACACTGGTCTGAATTTCCCTTCAGAAACAGAGTTAAACCAAAGGCTCTGTGTCTTCCTGCAAGCAAGAGTTCATTTCCGTTAAACCCAATGATTTTTCGGCTCAAATGAATTTACACAGTTCACGAACCCCACACGATTTTCACTATTAACTAAAGAGCATCTATGTAAGAGAAGCTGTGGCTTATTACAGTTCCATAAGCAGAGTTCAACTAGATATGGTCCGTATGAGTACGAAACACAGTTCATTTTTTCTGGGCATGCTCATGTTTCTTGCTGTATTGGAGAAACTGGACAGAAGAAGACGCTTCTTGCGTTAAAACAGAGTGTGTTTCATGGATGAGAACACTGGTCTGAATTTCCCTTCACAAACGGAGTTAAACAAAAGGCTCTGAGTCATCCTACAAGCAAGAGTTCATTTCCAGTAAACCCAGTGATTATTCCGCTCAAATGAACATAGGCAGTTCACAAACCAAACATGATTTTCACTATTAATTAAAGAGCATCTATGAAAAGGTGCTGTGGTTTGTATGAGTTTCATAAGCAGAGTTGAATTAGACATGGTCCTATTGAGTAGTAAATACAGTATTTTTTTCTGCGCATGCTCATGTTTCTTGTTGTATTAGAGAAGCTGGAAAGAAGAGCATGCATCTTGCGTTAAAACAGAGTGTGTTTCATGGATGAAAACAATGGTCTGAATTTCCCTTCACAAACGGAGTTAAACCAAACACTCTCTGTCTTCCTACAAGCAAGAGTTCATTTCTGGTAAACCCAGTGATTTTTCGGCTCAAATGAATTTACACAGTTCACGAACCCAACACGATTTTCACTATTAACTAAAGATCATCTATGAAGAGATGCTGTTCTATGTATGAGTTTCATAAGCAGAGTTCAACTAGATATGGTCCGTATGAGTAGGAAACACAGTTCATTTTTTCTGGGCATGCACATGTTTCTTGCTGTATTAGAGACGCTGGAAAGAAGAGCATGCACTTTGAATTAAAACAGAGTGTGTTTCATGGATGAGAACACTGGTCTGAATTTCACTTCAGAAACGGAGTTAATCAAAAGGCTCTGTGTCTTCCTAAATGCAAGAGTTCATTTCCGGTAAACCCAGTGATTTTTCAGCTCAAATGAATTTACACAGTTCATGAACCCAACACGATTTTCACTATTAAATAAAGAGCATATATGTAAAATATGCTGTGGTTTGTTACAGTTTCATAAGCAGAGTTCAACAAGAATTTGTCCATAGGATTATGAAACCCAATTCTTTTTTTATGGGCATGCTCATGTTTCTTGCTGTATTGGAGATGCTGGACAGAAGAGGACGCTTCTTGCGTTAAAACAGATGGTGTTTCATGGATGAGACCACTGGTCTGAATTTCCCTTCACAAACAATTTAAACCAAAGGCTCTGTGTCTTCCTACAATCAAGAGTTCATTTCCGGTAAACATTGTAATTTTTCGGCTCAAATGAAATTACACAGTTCACGAACCTAACACGTTTTTCACTATTAACTAAAGAGCATCTATGTAAGAGATGCTGTGGTTTGTTACAGTGTCATAAGCAGAGTTCAACTAGATATGGTCCGTATGAGTAGGAAACACAGTTCTTTTTTTCTGGGCATGCTCATTTTTCTTGCTGTATTAGAGACGCTGGAAAGAAGAGCATGCTCTTTGCATTAAAACAGAGTGTGTTTCATGGATGAGAACACTGATCTGAATTTCCCTTCACAAATGGAGTTAAACCAAAGTCTCTATGTCTTCTTAAATGCAAGAGTTCATTTCCTGTAAACCCAGTGATATTTGGGCTCAAATGAATTTACACAGTTCAAGAACCCAACACGAGTTTTACTTTTAACTAAACAGCATCTAGGAAAAGATGCTGTGGTTTGTATGAGTTTCATAAGTAGAGTTGAACTAGACACTGTCCTTTTGAGTAGGAAATACAGTTCTCTTTTTCTCGGCATGCTCACGTTTCTTGCTGTATTGGAGACCCTGGAAAGAAGAGCATGCTTCTTGCGTTAAAACAGAGTGTGTTTCATGGATTTGAACACTGTTCTGAATTTTCCTTCAGAAACAGAGTTAAACCAAAGGCTCTGTGTCTTCCTACAAGCAAGAGTTCATTTCCGTTAAACCCAATGATTTTTCGGCTCAAATGAATTTACACAGTTCACGAACCCCACACGATATTCACTATTAACTAAAGAGCATCTATGTAAGAGATGCTGTGGCTTGTTACAGTTCCATAAGCAGAGTTCAACTAGATGTGGTACATATGAGTAGGAAACACAGTTCATTTTTTCTGGGCATGCTCATGGTTCTTCCTGTATTAGAGACGCTGGAAAGAAGAGCATGCTTTTTGCATTAAAACAGAGTGTGCTTCATGGATGAGAACACTGGTCTGAATTTCCCTTCAGAAACTGAGTTAAACCAAAGGCTCTGTGTCTTCCTAAGTGCAAGAGTTCATTTCCGGTAAACCCAGTGATTTTTTGGCTCTAATGAATTTACACAGTTCTCGAACCCAACACGATTTTCACTATTAACTAAAGAGCATCTATGAAGAGATGCTCTGGTTTGTATGAGTTTCATAAGCAGAGTTGAACTAGACACAGTCATTTTGAGTAGGACATACAGTAATTTTTTTCTGGGCATGCTCATGTTTCTTGCTGTATTGGACATGCTAGAAGTAGACCATGCTTCTTGCGTTAAAACAGAGTGTGTTTCATGGATGAGAATACTGCTATGATTATTCCTTCAGAAACAGAGTTAAACCAAAGACTCTGTGTCTTCCTACAAGCAAGAGTTCATTTCCCGTAAACCCAGTGATATTTCGGCTCAAATGAATTTACAGAGTTCACGAACCCAACACGATTTTCACTATTAGGAAAAGAGCATCTACATAAAAGATGCTGTGGTTTGTGACAGTTTCATAAGCAGAGTTCAACTAGATATGGTCCGTATGAGTACAAAACACAGTTCTTTCTTATGGGCATGCTCATGGTTCTTGCTGTATTGGAAACACTGGACAGAAGAGGACGCTTCTTGTGTTAAAACAGAGGGTGTATCATGGATGAGAAAACTGGTCTGATTTTCCTTCACAAATGAGTTAAACCAAAGGCTCTGTGTCTTCCTACAATGAAGAGTTCATTTCTGGTAAACCCTTTGATTTTTCGGCTCTAATGAATATACACAGTTCACGAACTCAAACGTTTTTCACTATTCACTAAGGAGAATCTATGTTAGAGATGCTGTGGTTTGTTACAGTTTCATAAGCAGAGTTCAACTAGATATGGTCCATATGAGTAGAAAACACAGTTCATTTTATCTGGGCATGCTCATGTTTCTTGCTCTATTAGAGACGCTGGAAAGAAGAGCATTCTCTTTGCCTTAAAACAGAGTGTGTTTCATGGATGAGAACAATGGTCTTAATTTCCCTTCACAAATGGAGTTAAACCAAAGGCTCTCTGTCTTCCTACAAGCAAGAGTTCATTTCTGGTAAACCCAGTGAATTTTCAGCTCAAATGAATTTACACAGTTCATGAACACAACACGATTTTCACTAGTAAATAAAGAGCATCTATGTAAAAGATGCTGTTGTTTGTTACAGTTTCATAAGCAGAGTTCAACAAGAATTTGTCCGTATGAGTACGAAACACACTTCTTTTTTTCTGGGCATGCTCATGTTTCTCTTGCTGTATTGGAGACGCTGGACAGAAGAGGATGCTTCTTGCGTTAAAACAGAGGGTGTTTCATGGATGAGAACACTGGTCTGAATTTCCCTTCAGAAACTGAGTTAAACCAAAGGCTCTGTGTCTTCCTAAATGCAAGAGTTCATTTCCGGTAAACACAGTGATTTTTTGGCTCTAATGAATTTACACAGTTCACGAACCCAACACGATTTTCACTATTAACTAAAGAGCATCTATGAAGAGATGCTCTGGTTTGCATGAGTTTCATAAGCAGAGATGAACTAGACACAGTCATTTTGAGTAGGACATACAGTAATTTTTTTCTGGGCATGCTCATGTTTCTTGCTGTATTGGAGATGCTAGAAGTAGAGCATGCTCCTTGCTTAAAACAGAGTGTGTTTCATGGATGAGAATACTGGTCTGATTATTCCTTCAGAAACGGAGTTAAACCAAAGGCTCTGTGTCTTCCTACAAGCAAGAGTTCATTTCCCGTAAACCCAGTGATATTTCGGCTCAAATGTATTTACACAGTTCACGAACCCAACACGTTTTTCACTATTAACAAAAGAGCATCTATGTAAAAGATGCTGTGGTTTGTTACAGTTTCATAAGCAGAGTGCAACTAGATATCGTCCGTATGAGTACGAAACACAGTTCTTTTTTATGGGCATGCTCATGTTTCTTGCTCTATTGGAGACACTGGACAGAAGAGGACGCTTCTTGCGTTAAAACAGTGAGTGTTACATGGATGAGAACACTGGTCTAAATTTTTCTTCACAAACAAGTTAAACCGAAGGCTCTGTGTCTTCCTACAATTAAGAGTTCATTTATGGTACACCCTTTGATTTTTCGGCTCAAATGAATTTACACAGTTTACGACCCAACACGATTTTCACTATTAACTAAAGCGCATCTATGTAAGAGATGCTGTGGCTTGTTACACTTCCATAAGCAGAGTTCAACTAGATATGGTACATATGAGTACGAAACACAGTTCATTTTTTCTGGGCATGTTTCTTGCTGTATTAGAGACACTGGAAAGAAGAGCATGATCTTTGCGTTAAACCAGAGTGTGTTTCATGGATGAGAACACTGGTCTGAATTTCCCTTCAGAAACGGAGTTAAACCATAGTCTCTGTTTCTTCCTAAATGCCAGAGTTCATTTCCAGTAAACCCAGTGATTTTCCAGCTCAAAGGAATTTACCCAGTTCCCAACCCTACACCATTTTCACTATTAACTAAAGAGCATCTATGACGAGATGCTGTGATTTGTATGGGTTTCATAAGCAAAGTTGAACTAGACACGGTCCTTTTGAGTAGGAAATACATTTCTTTTTTTCTGGGCATGCTCATATTTCTTGCTGTATTGGAGACGCTGGAAAGAAGAGTGTGCTTCTTGCGTTAAAACATATTGTGTTTCCTGGATTTGAACACAGGTCAGAATTTTCCTTCAGAAACGGAGTTAAAACAAAGGCTCTGTTTCTTCCTACAAGCAATATTTCATTTCCGGTAAATCCAGTGATTTTTGTCTCAAATAAATTTTGACAGTTCATGAACCCAACACGATTTTCACTTTTAACTAAAGAGCATCTCTGTGAGAAATGCTGTGGTTTGTTACAGTTTCTTGAGCAGAGTTCAACTAGATATGGACTGTATGAGTAGGAAACACAGTTCATTTTTTCTGGGCATGCTCATATTTCTTGTTATATTGCAGACGCTGGAAAGAATAGCATGCTCTTTGCCTTAAAATAGAGTGTGTTTCATGGATGAGAACACTGGTCTGAATTTGCCTTCACAAATGGAGTTGAACCAAAGGCTCTGTGTCTTCCTACAAGCAAGAATTCTTTTGTCTTTACCCAGTGATTTTTCAGCTCAAATGAATTTACACAGTACAAGAACCCAACACGATTTTCACTATTAACTAAAGAGCTTGTATGAAGAGATGCTGTGGTTTGCATGAGTTTCATAAGCAGAGTTGAACTAGACATGGTTCATTTGAGTAGGAAATACAGTTCTTTTTTCCTAGGCATGCTCATGTTTCTTGCTTTATTGGAGACGCTAGAAAGAAGAGCTTGCTTCTTTCGTTAAAACAGAGAGTGTTTCATGGATTTGAACACTGGACTGATTTTTCCTTCAGAAACAGAGTTAAACCAAAGGCTCTCTGTCTTCCTACAAGCAAGAGTTCATTTATGGTAAACCCAGTGATATTTCGGCAAAAATGAATTTACTCTGTTCACAAACCCAACACGATTTTCACTTTTAGCTAAAGAGCATCTACTAAAAGATGCTATGGTTTGTATGAGTTTCGTAAGCAGAGTTGAACTAGACACTGTCCTTTTGAGTAGGAAATACAGTTCTTTTTTTCTGGGCATGCTCATGTTTCTTGGTGAATTGGAGACGCTGGAAAGAAGAGCATGCTTCTTGCGTTAAAACAGAGTGTGTTTCATGAATTTGAACACTGGTCTGAATTTTCCTTCAGAAACAGAGTTAAACCAAAGGCTCTGTGTCTTTCTACAAGCACGAGTTCATTTCCGGTAAACCCAGTGATTTTTCGGCTCAAATGAATTTACTCAGTTCACAAACCCTACAGGATTTTCACTATTAACAAAAGAGCATCTATATAAAAGATGCTGTGGTTTTTTTTACAGTTTCATAAGCAGAATTCAGCTAGATATGTTCCATATGAGTAGGAAACACAGTTCATTATTCTGGGCATGCTCATGTTTCTTGCTGTATTGTAGATGCTGGAAAGAAGAGCGTGCTCTTCACGTTAAAACAGAGTGTATTTCATGGATTAGAACACTGGTCTGAATTGCCCTTCAAAAACGGAGGTAAACCAAATGCTCTGTGTTTTCCTACAAGCAAGTGTTCATTTCCAGTAATCCCAGTGAATATTCGGCTCTAATGAATTTACACAGTTCACGAACCCAACACGATTTTCACTATTAACTAAAGAGCATCTATGAAGAGATGCTGTGGTTTGTATGAGTTTCATAAGCAGAGTTGAATTATACATGGTCCTATGGAGTAGTAAATACAGTATTTTTTTTCTGGGCATGCTCATGTTTCTTGTTGTATTAGAGAAGTTGGAAAGAAGAGCATGCATTTTGCGTTAAAACAGAGTGTGTTTCATGGATGAAAACAATGGTCTGAATTTCCCTTCACAAACGGAGTTAAACCAAAGTCTCTCTGTCTTCCTACAAGCAAGAGTTCATTTCTGGTAAACCCAGTGATTTTTCGGCTCAAATGAATTTACACAGTTCACGAACCCAACACAATTTTCACTATTAACTAAAGATCATCTATGAAGAGATGCTGTTTTATGTATGAGTTTCATAAGCAGAGTTCAACTAGATATGGTCCGTATGAGTAGGAAACACAGTTCATTTTTTCTGGGCATGCTCATGTTTCTTGCTGTATTAGAGACGCTGGACAGAAGAGGATGCTTCTTGCGTTAAAAGAGAGGGTGTTTCATGGAAGAGACCACTGGTCTGAATTTCCCTTCAGAAACGGAGTTAAACAAAAGGCTCTGTGTTTTCCTAAATTCAAGAGTTCATTTCCAGTAAACCCAGTGATTTTGCGGCTCTAATGAATTTACACAGTTCACGAACCCAATACGATTTTCACTATTAACTAAAGAGCATCTATGAAGAGATGCTGTGGTTTGTATGAGTTTCATAAGCAGAGTTGAACTAGACACAGTCATTTTGAGTAGAAAGTACAGTATTTTTTTCTGTGCATGCTCATGTTTCTTGCTGTATTGGAGACGCTGGAAGAACAGAATGCTTCTTGCGTTAAAACAGAGGGTGTTTCATGGATGAGAACACTGGTCTGAATATTCCTTCAGAAACGGAGTTAAACCGAAGGCTCTCTGTCTTCCTACAAGCAAGAGTGCATTTCCGGTAAACCCTGTGATATTTCAGCTCAAATGAATATTCACAGTTCAATCCTAACACGATTTGCAGTATTAACTAAAGAGCATCTATGTAAAAGATGCTGTGGTTTGTTACATTTTCATAAGCAGAGTTCAACGAGATATGGTCCGTATAAGTATGAAATACAGTTCTTTTTTTATGGGCATGCTCACGTTTCTTGCTGTATTAGGGACCCTGGAAAGAAGAGCATCCTTCTTGTGTTAAAACAGAGTGTGTTTCATGGATTTGAACATGGTCTGAATTTTCCTTCAGAACCAGAGTTAAACCAAAGGTTCTGTGCCTTCCTACAATGAAGAGTTCATTTCTGGTAAACCCTTTGATTTTTTGGCTCAAATGAATTTACACAGTTCACAAACCCAACACGATTTTCATTATTAACTAAAGAGCATCTGTGAAGAGATGCTGTGGTTTGTATGAGTTTCATATGCAGAGTTCAAATAGACCTGGTCCTTTTGAGTAGGAAATACTGTTCTTTTTTTCTGGGCATGCTCATGTTTCTTACTGTATTGGAGACGCTGGAAAAAAGAGCAATCTTCTTGCGTTAAAACAGAGTGTGTTTCATGGATTTGGACACTGGTCTGAAATTTCCTTCAGAAACGGAGTTAAACCAAAGGCTCTGTGTCTTCCTACATGCAAGAGTTCATTTCTGGTAAACCCAGTGTTTTTTCGGCTCAAATGAATTAACACAGATCAGGAACCCAACACGACTTTCACTATTTACTAAAGAGCATCTATGTAAAAGATGCTGTGATTTGTTACAGTTTCATAAGCAGAGTTCAACTAGATATGGTCCGTATGAGTAGGAAACACAGTTATTTTTTTCTGGTCATGCTCATGTTTCTTGCTGTATAGGAGACGCTGGACAGAGTAGGATGCTTTTTGCGTTAAAACAGAGGGTGTTTCATGGATTAGAATGCTGGTCTGAATTTCCCTTCACAAACGGAGTTAAACCAAAGGCTCTCTGTCTTCCTACAAGCAAGAGTTAATTTCCTGTAAACGCAGTGATTTTTCAGCTCAAATGAATTTACGCAGTTCATGAAGCCAACACGATTTTCACTATTAACTAAAGATCATCTATGAAGAGATTCTGTGTTTTGTATGAGTTTAATAAGCAGAGTTGAACTAGACACGGTCCTTTTAGTAAGAAATACAGTTCTTTTTTTCTGGGCATGCTCATATTTCTTGCTGTATTGGCGATGCAGGAAAGACGAGCATGCTCTTTGTGTTACAAACAGAGTTTATTTCATGGATTTCAACACTGGTCTGAATTTTCTTTCAGAAACGGAGTTAAACCAAAGGCTCTCTGTCTTCCTACAAGCAAGAGCTCATTTCCGGTAATCCCGGTGATTTTTCGGCTCAAATGAATTTACACAGTTCTCGAACCCAAAATGATTTTCTTTATTAACTAAAGAGCATCTATGAAGAGATGCTGTGGTTTGGATGAGTTTCATATGCAGAGTTGAAATAGACCTGGTCATTTTGAGTAGGAAATACAGTTCTTTATTTTCTGGGCATGCTCATGTTTCTTGCTGTATTGGAGACGCTGGAAAAAAGAGCAAGCTTCTTGTGTAAAAACAGAGTGTGTTTCATGGATTTGGAAACTGGTCTGAATTTTCCTTCAGAAACGGAGTTAAACCAAAGGCTCTGTGTCTTCCTACAAGCAAGAGTTCATTTCTGGTAAACCCAGTGATTTTTCAGCTCAAATGAATTAACACAGATCACGAACCCAACACGACTTTCACTATTTTCTAAAGAGCATCTATTTAAAAGATGCTGTGGTTTGTTACAGTTTCATAAGCAGAGTTAAACTAGATATGGTCCGTATGAATAGGAAACACAATTCATATTTTCTGGGCATGCTCATGTTTCTTGCTGTATAGGAGACGCTAGACAGAAGAGGATGCTTCTTGCATTAAAACAGAGGGTGTTTTATGGATGAGAACGCTGGTCTGTATTTCTCTTCAGAAACGGAGTGAAATCAAAGTGTCTGTGTCTTCCTCCAAGCAAGAGTTCATTTCCGGTAAGCATAGTGATTTGTCGGATCAAATGAATTTACACAGTTCACGAACCCAACAGGATTTTCACTCTTAACTAAAGAGCATCTATGTAAGACATGCTGTGGTTTGTATCAATTTCATGAGCAGAGTTCAACTAGATATGGTCCATATGAGTAGGAAACACAGTTATTTTTTCTGGGCATGCTCATATTTCTTGCTGTATTGCCGACGCGGGACAGAAGAGGATTCTTCTTGCGATAAATAGATGGTGTTTCATGGATGAGAACACTGGTCTGAATTTCCCTTCAGATACAGAGTTAAACCAAAGGCTCTGAGTCTTCCAACAAGCAAGATTTCATTTCAGGTAAACCCAGTGATTTTTCGGCTCAAATGAATTTACACAGTTCACAACCCAACACGATTTTCACTATTAACTAAAGAGCATCTATGAAGAGATGCTGTGATTTGTGTGAGTTTCCTAAGCAGAGCTGAACTAGACACGGTCCTTTTGAGTAGGAAATGCATTTCTTTTTTTCTGGGCATGCTCATATTTCTTGCTGTATTGGGGACGCTGGAAAGAAGACCGTGCTTCTTGCATTAAAACAGATTGTTTTTCCTGGATTTGAACACATGTCTGAATTTTCCTTCAGAAACGGAGTTAAAACAAATGCTCTGTGTCTTCCTACAAGCAAGAGTTCTTTTCCGGTAAATCCTGTGATTTTTGACTCAAATGAATTTGCACAGTTCACGAACACAACACGATTTTCACTTTTAACTAAAGAGCATCTCTGTGAGAAATGCTGTGGTTTGTTACAGTTTCATGAGCAGAGTTCAACTAGATATGGTCCGTATGAGTAGGAAACACAGTTCATTTTTTCTGTGCATGCTCATGTTTCTTATTATATTGCAGACGCTGGAAAGAATAGCATGCTCTTTGCATTAAAACAGAGTGTGTTTCATGGATGAGAACACTGGTCTGAATTTGCCTTCACAAATGGAGTTAAACCAAAGCCTCTGTGTCTTCCTACAAGCAAGTGTTCATTTCTGGTAAAGCCAGTGATTTTTCGGCTCAAATTAATTTACACAGTTTATGAACCAAACACGATTTTCACTATTAACACACGAACATCTATGTAAAAGATGTTGTCGTTTGTTACAGTTTCATAAGCAGAGTTCAACTAGATATGGTCCGTATGAGAAGGAAACACAGTTCTTTTTTTCTGATCATGCTCATGTTGCTTGCTGTATTAGAGAAGCTGGAAAGAAGAGCATGCTCGTTGCGTTAAAACAGAGTGTTTTTCATGGATGAGAACACTGGTCTGAATTTCCCTTCAGATACAGAGTTAAACCAATGGCTCTGTGTCTTCCTAAATGCAATAGTTCATTTCCTGTAATCCCAGTGATTTTTCAGCTCAAATGAATTTACACAGTTCACGAACCCAACACGATTTTCACTATTAACTAAAGTGCATCTATGTAAGAGATGCTGTGGCTTGTTACAGTTCCTTAAGCAGAGTTCAACTAGATATGGTACATATGAGTAGGAAACACAGTTGATTTTTTCTGGGCATGCTCGTGTTTCTTGCTATATTGCAGACGCTGGAAAGACGAGCATGCTCTTTGCGTTAAAACAGAGTGTGTTTCATGGATGAGAACACTGGTCTGAATTTCCCTTCACAAACGGAGTTAAACCAAAGGCTCTCTGTCTTCCTACAAGCAAGAGTTCATTTCGGGTAAACCCAGTTCGGCTCAAATGAATTTACACAGTTCACGAACTCAACACGTTTTTCACTATTAACTAAAGAGCATCAATGTAAGAGATGCTTTGGTTTGTATCAATTTCATAAGCAGAGTTCAACTAGCTATGGTCCATATGAGTAGGAAACACAGTTATTTGTTCTGGGCATGCTCATATTTCTTGCTGTATTGCCAACACTGGACAGAAGAGGATTCTTCTAGCGTTAAAACAGATGGTGTTTCATGGATGAGAACACTGTTCTGTATTTCCCTTCACAAACAGAGTTAAACCAAAGGCTCTGTTTCTTCCTACAAGCAAGAGTTCATTTCCGGTAATCCCAGTGATTTTTCGGCTCAAATGAATTTACACAGTTCAAGAACCCAACACGATTTTCATTATTAACTAAAGAGCATCTAAGAAGAGATACTGTGGTTTGTATGAGTTTCATATGCAGAGTTGAAATAGACCTGGTCCTTTTGAGTAGGAAATACAGTTCTTTTTTTCTGGGCATGCTCATGTTGCTTGCTGTATTGTAGACGCTGGAAAAAAGAGCAAGCTTCTTGCATTAAAACAGAGTGTGTTTCATGGATTTGGACACGGGTCTGAATTTTCCTTCAGAAACGGAGTTAAACCAAAGGCTCTGTGTCTTCCTACAAGCAAGTGTTCATTTCCGGTTATCATAGTGATTTGTCGTATCAAATGAATTTACACAGTTCACGAACCCAACACGATTTTCACTCTTAACTAAAGAGCATCAATGTAAGACATGCTGTGGTTTGTATCAATTTCATTAGCAGAGTTCAACTAGATATGGTCCGTATGAGTAGGAAACACAGTTATTTTTTCTGGGCATGCTCATATTTCTTGCTGTATTGCCAATGCTGGACAGAAGAGGATTCTTCCTGCATTAAAACAGATGGTGTTTCATGGATGAGAACACTGGTCTGAATTTCCCTTCAGATACAGAGTTAAACCAAAGGCTCTGTGTCTTCCTACAGGCAAGAGTTCATTTCCAGTAAACCCAGTGATTTTTGACTCAAATGAATTTACACAGTTCACGAACCCAACACGATTTTCACTATTAACTAAAGAGCATCTCTGTGAGAGATGCTGTGGATTGTTACAGTTTCATGAGCAGAGTTCAACTAGATATGGTCCATACGAGTAGGAAAAACATTTTTTTTTTCCTGGGCATGCTCATGTTTCTTGCTGTATAGGAGACGCTAGACACAAGAGGATGCTTCTTGCATTAAAACAGAGGGTGTTTTATGGATGAGAACGCTGGTCTGTATTTCTCTTCAGTAACGGAGTGAAACCAAAGTGTCTGTGTCTTCCTAAAAGCAAGAGTTCATTTCCGGTAAACATAGTGATTTGTCGGATCAAATGAATTTACACAGTTCACGAACCCAACACGATTTTCACTCTTAATTAAAGAGCATCTATGTAAGACATGCTGTGGTTTGTATCAATTTCATGAGCAGAGTTCAACTAGATATGGTCCATATGAGTAGGAAACACAGTTATTTTTTCTGGGCATGCTCATATTTCTTGCTGTATTGCCAACACTGGACAGAAGAGGATTCTTCTAGCATTAAAACAGATGGTGTTTCATGGATGAGAACACTGGTCTGAATTTTCCTTCAGATACAGAGTTAAACCAAAGGCTCTGTGTCTTCCTACAAGCAAGAGTTCATTTCAGGTAAACCCAGTGATTTTTCGGCTCAAATGAATTTACACAGTTCACAACCCAACACGATTTTCACTATTAACTAATGAGCATCTATGTAAGAGATTCTGTGGTTTGTATCAATTTCAAAAGCAGAGTTCAACTAGATATGGTCCGTATGAGTAGGAAACACAGTTATTTTTTCTGGGCATGCTCATATTTGTTGCTGTATTGCAGACGCTGGACAGAAGAGGATTCTTCCTGCGTTAAAACAGATGGTGTTTCATGGATGAGAACTCTGGTCTGTATTTCCCTTCACAAACAGAGTTAAACCAAAGGCTCTGTGTCTTCCTACAAGCAAGAGTTCATTTCCGGTAATCCCAGTGATTTTTCGGCTCAAATGAATTTACACAGTTCAAGAACCCAACACGATTTTCATTATTAACTAAAGAGCATCTAAGAAGAGATACTGTGGTTTGTATGAGTTTCATATGCAGAGTTGAAATAGACCTGGTCCTTTTGAGTAGGAAATACAGTTCTTTTTTTCTGGGCATGCTCATGTTTCTTGCTGTATTAGAGACCCTGGAAAAAAGAGCAAGCTTCTTGCGTTAAAACAGAGTGTGTTTCATGGATTTGGACACGGGTCTGTATTTTCCTTCAGAAACGGAGTTAAACCAAAGGCTCTGTGTCTTCCTACAAGCAAGAGTTCATTTCTGGTAAACCCAGTGATTTTTCGGCTCAAATGAATTAACACAGATCAGGATCCCAACACGACTTTCGCAATTTACTAAAGAGCATCTATGTAAATGATGCTGTGGTCTGTTACAGTTTCATAAGCAGAGTTCAACTAGATATGGTCTATAGGAGTAGGAAACACAGTTCTATTTTTTGGTCATGCTAATGTTTCTTGCTGTATAGGAGACGCTGGACAGACTAGGATGATTTTTGCGTTAAAACAGAGGGTGTTTCATGGATTAGAACACTGGTCTGAATTTATCTTCACAAACGGAGTTAAACCAAAGGTTCTGTGTCTTCCTACAAGCAAGAGTTCATTTCTGTTAAACCCAGTGATTTTTCGGCTCAAATGAATTTAAACAGTTCACGAACCCAACATGTTTTTCACTATTAACTAAATAGCATCAATGTAAAAGTCGCTGTGGTTTGTTACAGTTTCATAAGCAGAGTTAAACTAAATATGGTCCGTATGAATAGGAAACACAATTCATATTTTCTGGGCATGCTCATGTTTCTTGCTGTATAGGAGACGCTAGACAGAAGAGGATGCTTCTTGCGTTAAAACAGAGGGTGTTTTATGGATGAGAACGCTGGTCTGTATTTCTCTTCACAAACGGAGTTAAACCAAAGTGTCTGTGTCTTCCTACAAGCAAGAGTTCATTTCCGGTAAACATAGTGATTTGTCGGATCAAATGAATTTACACAGTTCACGAACCCAACACGATTTTCACTCTTAACTAAAGAGCATCTATGTAAGACATGCTGTGGTTTGTATCAATTTCATGAGCAGAGTTCAACTAGATATCGTCCGTATGAGTAGGAAACACAGTTATTTTTTCTGGGCATGCTCATATTTCTTGCTGTATTGCCAATGCTGGACAGAAGAGGATTCTTCTTGCGATAAATAGATGGTGTTTCATGGATGGGAACACTGGTCTGAATTTCCCTTCAGATACAGAGTTACACCAAAGGCTCTGAGTCTTCCTACAAGCAAGAGTTCATTTCAGGTAAACCCAGTGATTTTTCGGCTCCAATGAATTTACACAGTTCACGAACCCAACACGATTTTCACTATTAACTCAATAGCATCTATGAAGAGATGCTGTGATTTGTATGAGTTTCATAAGCAGAGTTGAACTAGACACCGTCCTTTTGAGTAGGAAATACATTTCTTTTTTTCTGGGCATGCTCATATTTCTTGCTGTATTGGAGACGCTGGAAAGAAGAGTTTGCTTCATGCATTAAAACAGATTGTTTTTCCTGGATTTGAACACATGTCTGAATTTTCCTTCAGAAACGGAGTTAAAACAAATGCTCTGTGTCTTCCTACAAGCAATAGTTCTTTTCCGGTAAATCCTGTGATTTTTGACTCAAATGAATTTGCACAGTTCACGAACCCAACACGATTTTCACTTTTAACTAAAGAGCATCTCTGTGAGAAATGCTGTGGTTTGTTACAGTTTCATGAGCAGAGTTCAACTAGATATGGTCCGTATGAGTAGGAAACACAGTTCATTTTTTCTGGGCATGCTCATGTTTCTTATTATATTGTAGACGCTGGAAAGAATAGCATGGTCTTTGCATTAAAACAGAGTGTGTTTCATGGATGAGAACACTGGTCTGCCGCAGACCACCCAGAGGGAGACCACCACTGCGGGAAAACCAGGGAGAAGGCTCAAGGAGAAGTCAGGAATCGGCAAGGAGAATGACAGACAGACACATGTGTTGATGTGCTGCTGCAATTTTACTTCTGTATAGGCAATGCTTATATACTTTTACAATCAAGGAACTTGGCAGGGGGTTACATCAGGCCATTATTTTTTACAATTACTCAGAGTCAGCAAGAAACAATAATAAGAGACATCCATATCTATTTTTGTGTATCACTTCCACAGCGCGAGTTCACCGTGGCTATTGTCTGAGGGCATGATCTCAGAAATTTGT
Source organism: Onychomys arenicola (assembly GCA_949786405.1). Taxonomy (NCBI): domain Eukaryota; kingdom Metazoa; phylum Chordata; class Mammalia; order Rodentia; family Cricetidae; genus Onychomys; species Onychomys arenicola. Next base: position 844,157 of record CATKUM010000035.1, read on the forward strand.
GAAATCTGTCTCGCGCCAGTGACCACATCTGTGCGGAGCCAAACTCTTGCCAGTCTGGGTTATATTTTTTACTATCATATACCCATTTGCTTTCAAAGCTGTTCTTTTTCCTCATAATTTACCCATCTGTTCCCAACTTCATCATAACTTCCTGTATATGGGAGCGGCTCTAGGTAACTTCCACTTTCGGGGGTCCACCTAGGGGCTGTCCACCAGCTCCCTCCTAAGAAGTACTGTGTATACCCCCCGGGAAGTGTGTGCTGGGGAATTTTCTCTAACTCTTTCTCTCTAGAAGGGTCTGGCATGCTATGTTTATTCCCTCGTAACATTTTTATTTTTTACTTTCATTTTTGGGCTCTCTGGCTGTTTCTGACAAGAGCTCATGCTGCTCTACTCTAAACAGGAACGACCCCAGAGATGTATTTGAGGAAGTCTTTTGAGCTTCCTTATACACTGGTCTGATAAATGGAGGTGCTCCGGGTACAGGTGACCTGGGTCAGTCATGTTGGTGCCGACCTGTACTGGTTGTGCTGTTAACTGGAGAAGACACAGATAAGACATACAGAGAAAGATCATGATTAGTGCCAACAAGGACTGTCGTCAAGGCCATTTCGTTCTCCAGGGCTTCCTGGGATCCTCAGGCTGCATGACGATTGCTGATTGTGGGGGAACCGCCTGAGGCCATGCTCCGGGAAGCTCCAACCTCAACCCTTCAGCTGCTGGGCCCCAGCGCAGCGGCATACTTGCTACAGCTACACAGGTGTCACAGCTGTGGGCGTACCACTGGTCTGAATTTGCCTTCACAAATGGAGTTAAACCAAAGGCTCTGTGTCTTCCTACAAGCAAGTGTTCATTTCTGGTAAAGCCAGTGATTTTTCGGCTCAAATGAATTTACACATTTTCTGAACCCAACACGATTTTCACTATTAACACATGAACATCTATGTAAAAGATGTTGTGGTTTGTTACAGTTTCATAAGCAGAGTTCAACTAAATATGGTCCGTATGAGTAGGAAACACAGTTCTTTTTTTCTGATCATGCTCATGTTTCTTGGTGTATTAGAGACGCTGGAAAGAAGAGCATGCTTGTTGCGTTAAAACAGAGTGTTTTTCATGGATGAGAACACTGGTCTGAATTTCCCTTCAGAAATGGAGTTAAACCAATGGCTCTGTGTCTTCCTAAATGCAATAGTTCATTTCCTGTAAACCCAGTGATTTTTCAGCTCAAATGAATTTACACAGTTCACGAACCCAACACGATTTTCATGTTTAACTAAAGAGCATCTATTTAAGAGATGCTGTGGTTTGTATGAGTTTCATAAGCAGAGTTCAACTAGATATATTCCGTATGAGTAGGGAACACAGTTCTTTTTTTCTGGGCATGCTCATATTTCTTGCTGTAGTGCAGACGCTGGACAGAAGAGGATGCTTCTTGCGTTAAAACAGATGGTGTTTCATGGATGAGAACACTGGTCTGAATTTCCCTTCAGAAACGGAGTTAAACCAAAGGCTCTGTGTCTTCCCACAAGCAAGAGTTCATTTCTGGTAAACCCAGTGATTTTTCAGCTCAAATGAAATAACACAGATCACGAACCCAAAACTACTTTCACTATTTACTAAAGAGCATCTATGTAAAAGATGCTGTGGTTTGTTACAGTTTCATAAGCAGAGTTCAACTGGATATGGTCCGTATGAGTAGGAAACACAGTTCTTTTTTTCTGGTCATGCTCATGTTTCTTGCTGTATAGGAGACGCTGGACAGACTAGGATGCTTTTTGCGTTAAAACAGAGGGTGTTTCATGGATTAGATCACTGGTCTGAATTTCTCTTCACAAACGGAGTTAAACCAAAGTGTCTGTGTCTTCCTACAAGCAAGAGTTCATTTCCGGTAAACATAGTGATTTGTCGGATCAAATGAATTTACCCAGTTCACGAACCCAACACGATTTTCACTCTTAACTAAAGAGCATCTATGTAAGACATGCTGTGGTTTGTATCAATTTCATGAGCAGAGTTCAACTAGATATGGTCCATATGAGTAGGAAACACAGTTATTTTTTCTGGGCATGCTCATATTTCTTGCTGTATTGCCGACGCTGGACAGAAGAGGATTCTTCTTGCAATAAATAGATGGTGTTTCATGGATGAGAACACTGGTCTGAATTTCCCTTCAGATACAGAGTTAAACCAAAGGCTCTGTGTCTTCCAACAAGCAAGAGTTCATTTCAGGTAAACACAGTGATTTTTCGGCTCCAATGAATTTACACAGTTCACAACCCAACACGATTTTCACTATTAACTAAAGAGCATCTATGAAGAGATGCTGTGATTTGTATGAGTTTCATAAGCAGAGTTGAACTAGACACGGTCCTTTTGAGTAGGAAATACATTTCTTTTTTTCTGGGCATGCTCATATTTCTTGCTGTATTGGAGACGCTGGAAAGAAGAGTGTGCTTCTTGCATTAAAACAGATTGTTTTTCCTGGATTTGAACACATGTCTGAATTTTCCTTCAGAAACGGAGTTAAAACAAATGCTCTGTGTCTTCCTACAAGCAAGAGTTCTTTTCCGGTAAATCCTGTGATTTTTGACTCAAATGAATTTGCACAGTTCACGAACCCAACACGATTTTCACTTTTAACTAAAGAGCATCTCTGTGAGAAATGCTGTGGTTTGTTACAGTTTCATGAGCAGAGTTCAACTGGATATGGTCCGTATGAGTAGGAAACACAGTTCATTTTTTCTGGGCATGCTCATGTTTCTTATTATATTGCAGACGCTGGAAAAAATAGCATGGTCTTTGCATTAAAAAAGAGTGTGTTTCATGGATGAGAACACTGGTCTGAATTTGCCTTCACAAATGGAGTTAAACCAAAGCCTCTGTGTCTTCCTACAGGCAAGTGTTCATTTCTGGTAAAGCCAGTGATTTTTCCGCTCAAATGAATTTACATAGTTCATGAACCCAACACGATGTTCACTATTAACTAAAGAGCATCTATGTAAGAGATGCTTTGGTTAGTATCAATTTCATAAGCAGAGTTCAACAAGATATGTTCCATATGAGTAGGAAACCCAGTTATTTTTTCTGGGCATGCTCGTGTTTCTTGCTATATTGCAGACGCTGGAAAGACGAGCATGCTCTTTGCGTTAAAACAGAGTGTGTTTCATGGATGAGAACACTGGTCTGAATTTCCCTTCACAAACGGAGTTAAACCAAAGGCTCTCTGTCTTCCTACAAGCAAGAGTTCATTTCGGGTAAACCCAGTTCGGCTCAAATGAATTTACACAGTTCACGAACCCAACACGTTTTTCACTATTAACTAAAGAGCATCAATGTAAGAGATGCTTTGGTTTGTATCAATTTCATAAGCAGAGTTCAACTAGCTATGGTCCATATGAGTAGGAAACACAGTTATTTTTTCTGGGCATGCTCATATTTCTTGCTGTATTGCCAACACTGGACAGAAGAGGATTCTTCTAGCGTTAAAACAGATGGTGTTTCATGGATGAGAACACTGGTCTGAATTTCCCTTCAGATACAGAGTTACACCAAAGGCTCTGTGTCTTCCTACAAGCAAGAGTTCATTTCAGGTAAACCCAGTGATTTTTCGGCTCCAATGAATTTACACAGTTCATGAACCCAACACGATTTTCACTATTAACTAAAGAGCATCTATGAAGAGATGCTGTGATTTGTATGAGTTTCATAAGCAGAGTTGAACTAGACACGGTCCTTTTGAGTAGGAAATACATTTCTTTTTTTCTGGGCATGTTCATATTTCTTGCTGTATTGGAGTCGCTGGAAAGAAGAGTGTGCTTCTTGCATTAAAACAGATTGTTTTTCCGGGATTTGAACACATGTCTGAATTTTCCTTCAGAAACGGAGTTAAAACAAATGCGCTGTGTCTTCCTACAAGCAATAGTTCTTTTCCGGTAAATCCTGTGATTTTTGACTCAAATGAATTTGCACAGTTCACGAACCCAACACGATTTTCACTTTTAACTAAAGAGCATCTCTGTGAGAAATGCTGTGGTTTGTTACAGTTTCATGAGCAGAGTTCAACTAGATATGGTCCGTATGAGTAGGAAACACAGTTCATTTTTTCTGGGCATGCTAATGTTTCTTATTATATTGTAGACGCTGGAAAGAATAGCATGGTCTTTGCATTAAAACAGAGTGTGTTTCATGGATGAGAACACCGGTCTGAATTTGCCTTCACAAATGGAGTTAAACCAAAGCCTCTGTGTCTTCCTACAAGCAAGTGTTCATTTCTGGTAAAGCCAGTGATTTTTCGGCTCAAATGAATTTACACAGTTTAGGAACCAAACACGATTTTCACTATTAACACACGAACATCTATGTAAAAGATGTTGTGGTTTGTTACAGTTTCATAAGCAGAGTTCAACTAGATATGGTCCGTATGAGAAGGAAACACAGTTCTTTTTTTCTGATCATGCTCATGTTTCTTGCTGTATTAGAGACACTGGAAAGAAGAGCATGCTCGTTGCGTTAAAACAGAGTGTTTTTCATGGATGAGAACACTGGTCTGAATTTCCCTTCAGATACAGAGTTAAACCAAAGGCTCTGTGTCTTCCTAAATGCAATAGTTTATTTCCTGTAAACCCAGTGATTTTTCAGCTCAAATGAATTTACACAGTTCACGAACCCAACACGATTTTCACTATTAACTAAAGTGCATCTATGTAAGAGATGCTGTGGCTTGTTACAGTTCCTTAAGCAGAGTTCAACTAGATATGGTACATATGAGTAGGAAACACAGTTGATTTTTTCTGGGCATGCTTGTGTTTCTTGCTATATTGCAGACGCTGGAAAGACGAGCATGCTCTTTGCGTTAATACAGAGTGTGTTTCATGGATGAGGACACTGGTCTGAATTTCCCTTCACAAACGGAGTTAAACCAAAGGCTCTCTGTCTTCCTACAAGCAAGAGTTCATTTCGGGTAAACCCAGTTCGGCTCAAATGAATTTACACAGTTCACGAACCCAACACGATTTTCACTATTAACTAAAGAGCATCTATGTAAGAGATGTTTTGGCTTGTATCAATTTCATAAGCAGAGTTCAACTAGCTATGGTCCATATGAGTAGGAAATGCAGTTATTTTTTCTGGGCATGCTTATATTTCTTGCTGTATTGCCGACAGTGGACAGAAGAGGATTCTTCTAGCGTTAAAACAGATGGTGTTTCATGGATGAGAACACTGGTCTGAATTTCCCTTCAGATACAGAGTTAAACCAAAGGCTCTGTGTCTTCCTACAAACAAGAGTTCATTTCAGGTAAACCCAGTGATTTTTCGGCTCAAATGAATTTTCACAGTTCACAACCCAACACGATTTTCACTATTAACTAAAGAGCATCTATGTATGAGATTCTGTGGTTTGTATCAATTTAATAAGCAGAGTTCAACTAGATATGGTCCGTATGAGTAGGAAACACAGTTATTTTTTCTGGGCATGCTCATACTTGTTGCTGTATTGCAGACGCTGGACAGAAGAGGATTCTTCTTGCGTTAAAACAGATGGTGTTTCATGGATGAGAACACTGGTCTGAATTTCCCTTCAGATACAGAGTTAAACCAAAGGCTCTGTGTCTTCCTACAAGCAAGAGTTCATTTCCGGTAAACCCAGTGATTTTTGACTCAAATGAATTTGCACAGTTCACGAACCAACACGATTTTCACTATTAATTAAAGAGCATCTCTGTGAGAGATGCTGTGGATTGTTACAGTTTCATGAGCAGAGTTCAACTAGATATGGTCCATATGAGTAGGAAACACAGTTTTTTATTCTGTGCATGCTCATGTTTCTTGCTGTATTAGAGACTGTGGAAAGAAGAGTATGCTCTTAGCGTTAAAACAGAGTGTGTTTCATGGAGGAGAACACTGTTCTGTATTTCCCTTCACAAACAGAGTTAAACCAAAGGCTCTGTGTCTTCCTACAAGCAAGAGTTCATTTCCGGTAATCCCAGTGATTTTTCGGCTCAAATGAATTTACACAGTTCAAGAACCCAACACGATTTTCATTATTAACTAAAGAGCATCTAAGAAGAGATACTGTGGTTTGTATGAGTTTCATATGCAGAGTTGAAATAGACCTGGTCCTTTTGAGTAGGAAATACAGTTCTTTTTTTCAGGGCATGCTCATGTTTCTTGCTGTATTAGAGACCCTGGAAAAAAGAGCAAGCTTCTTGCGTTAAAACAGAGTGTGTTTCATGGATTTGGACACCCGTCTGAATTTCCCTTCAGAAACGGAGTTAAACCAAAGGCTCTGTGTCTTCCTACAAGCAAGAGTTCATTTCTGGTAAACCCAGTGATTTTTCGGCTCAAATGAATTAACAAAGATCAGGAACCCAACAGGACTTTCGCAATTTACTAAAGAGCATCTATGTAAATGATGCTGTGGTCTGTTACAGTTTCATAAGCAGAGTTCAACTAGATATGGTCTATATGAGTAGGAAACACAGTCCTTTTTTTCTGGTCATGCTAATGTTTCTTGCTGTATAGGAGACGCTGGACAGATTAGGATGCTTTTTGCGTTAAAACAGAGGGTGTTTCATGGATTAGAACACTGGTCTGAATTTATCTTCACAAACAGAGTTAAACCAAAGGTTCTGTGTCTTCCTACAAGCAAGAGTTCATTTCCGTTAAACCCAGTGATTTTTCTGCTCAAATGAATTTAAACAGTTCACGAACCCAACATGTTTTTCACTATTAACTAAATAGCATCAATGTAAAAGATGCTGTGGTTTGTTACAGTTTCATAAGCAGAGTTAAACTAGATATGGTCCGTATGAGTAGGAAACACAATTCATATTTTCTGGGCATGCTCATATTTCTTGCTGTATAGGAGATGCTAGACAGAAGAGGATGCTTCTTGCGTTAAAACAGAGGGTGTTTTATGGATGAGAACGCTGGTCTGTATTTCTCTTCACAAACGGAGTTAAACCAAAGTGTCTGTGTCTTCCTACAAGCAAGATTTCATTTCCGGTAAACATAGTGATTTGTCGGATCAAATGAATTTACACAGTTCACGAACCCAACACGTTTTTCACTCTTAACTAAAGAGCATCTATGTAAGACATGCTGTGGTTTGTATCAATTTCATAAGCAGAGTTCAACTAGATATGGTCCGTATGAGTAGGAAACACAGTTATTTTTTCTGGGCATGCTCATATTTCTTGCTGTATTGCCAATGCTGGACAGAAGAGGATTCTTCTTGCGATAAATAGATGGTGTTTCATGGATGAGAACACTGGTCTGAATTTCCCTTCAGATACAGAGTTACACCAAAGGCTCTGAGTCTTCCTACAAGCAAGAGTTCATTTCAGGTAAACCCAGTGATTTTTCGGCTCCAATGAATTTACACAGTTCACAACCCAACACGATTTTCACTATTAACTAAATAGCATCTATGAAGAGATGCTGTGATTTGTATGAGTTTCATAAGCAGAGTTGAACTGGACACGGTCCTTTTGAGTAGGAAATACATTTCTTTTTTTCTGGGCATGCTCATATTTCTTGCTGTATTGGAGACGCTGGAAAGAAGAGTTTGCTTCATGCATTAAAACAGATTGTTTTTCCTGGATTTGAACACATGTCTGAATTTTTCTTCAGAAACGGAGTTAAAACAAATGCTCTGTGTCTTCCTACAAGCAAGAGTTCTTTTCCGGTAAATCCTGTGTTTTTTGACTCAAATGAATTTGCACAGTTCACGAACCCAACACGATTTTCACTTTTAACTAAAGAGCATCTCTGTGAGAAATGCTGTGGTTTGTTACAGTTTCATGAGCAGAGTTCAACTAGATATGGTCCGTATGAGTAGGAAACACAGTTCATTTTTTCTGTGCATGCTCATGTTTCTTATTATATTGCAGACGCTGGAAAGAATAGCATGGTCTTTGCATTAAAACAGAGTGTGTTTCATGGATGAGAACACTGGTCTGCCGCAGACCACCCAGAGGGAGACCACCACTGCGGGAAAACCAGGGAGAAGGCTCAAGGAGAAGTCAGGAATCGGCGAGGAGAATGACAGACAGACACATGTGTTGATGTGCTGCTGCAATTTTACTTCTGTATAGGCAATGCTTATATACTTTTACAATCAAGGAACATGGCAGGGGGTTACATCAGGCCATTATTTTTTACAATTACTCAGAGTCAGCAAGAAACAATAACAAGAGACATCCATATCTATTTTTGTGTATCACTTCCACAGCGCGAGTTCACCGTGGCTATTGTCTGAGGGCATGATCTCAGAATTTTGTGAAATCTGTCTCGCGCCAGTGACCACATCTGTGGGGAGCCAAACTCTTGCCAGTCTGGGTTATATTTTTTACTATCATATACCCATTTGCTTTCCAAGCTGTTCTTTTTCCTCATAATTTACCCATCTGTTCCCAACTTCATCATAACTTCTTGTATATGGGAGCGGCTCTAGGTAACTTCCATTTTCGGGGGTCCACCTAGGGGCTGTCCACCAGCTCCCTCCTAAGAAGTACTGTGTATACCCCCCGGGAAGTGTGTGCTGGGGAATTTTCTCTAACTCTTTCTCTCTAGAAGGGTCTGGCATGCTATGTTTATTCCCTCGTAACATTTTTATTTTTTACTTTCATTTTTGGGCTCTCTGGCTGTTTCTGACAAGAGCTCATGCTGCTCTACTCTAAACAGGAACGACCCCAGAGATGTATTTGAGGAAGTCTTTTGAGCTTCCTTATACACTGGTCTGATAAATGGAGGTGCTCCGGGTACAGGTGACCTGGGTCAGTCATGTTGGTGCCGACCTGTACTGGTTGTGCTGTTAACTGGAGAAGACACAGATAAGACATACAGAGAAAGATCATGATTAGTGCCAACAAGGACTGTCGTCAAGGCCATTTCGTTCTCCAGGGCTTCCTGGGATCCTCAGGCTGCATGACGATTGCTGATTGTGGGGGAACCGCCTGAGGCCATGCTCCGGGAAGCTCCAACCTCAACCCTTCAGCTGCTGGGCCCCAGCGCAGCGGCATACTTGCTACAGCTACACAGGTGTCACAGCTGTGGGCGTAGCAGTTCCTCCTTTTCTGTTTTTAAAATGAAGCTCAAACACGTCCTGTTGCACTGTCTTCACAGAAGTATAGAGACATTTAATAAGACAAGGAAAAAGAAAAACAACAAGCACTACTAGTAAAATGAGCACTCCAATAAAAATGAAATATTGTAGCCAATCTATGGGGTTCATATCCTTAATTCCTTTTTTTATTTCTGTAGCTAGATCTTGTAATATGCCTATTTGCAAATGAGCCTGACTCATAGCCGAAATATCTTTCTGTAAAGAGGCCAGATCATGGGTAATATCTGTATCATGCCAGATTCCCTGCAAATGAGCCTTAACCTTTTCCCAAGGCTGGGAAGCATTATAAGGCAATGGGGTAACACAGATGGATTTGAAGTTACCATGGCAGCGAGCAGACATTGTGGTTTTGAGGTTGGAAATGTCCTGTCCTAGGGCCAAAACCACTTCTTCCAAAACATTGATCTTAGACTCTAATTTTTTATCTATAGCTTCTTGCTCAAGTAAAGCCATAGTAATATTCTTATTAAGAGTATTGACATAATGAGCTGTATGAATTTCCTGAACTAATGTGGTTGTTGCAACAGCAAAGGTAGTAATAATCGAAATTAGAGCAGTAATACCTAGAATCAAAGCAGCAACAAACCGTTTTGGACGAATCAAATCTTTTAAAGTATTTAAAACTTGCAAGGCCAAATTGTCATACCAAGGTTCAGGGCCCAACTCTACAGGCAACATGACAAATGGAGGTCGCCGGACTATGAGAACCGTCCCTAGATCTTTTGGCTCCGCGGAAGTGATACAATAGTCAATTTACAAGAATTACATATTATCTGAAAAGAATTACCATCCTGGGTAATATTAATAAAGGAAGATTGTGCTAAGAGCATAGCATTAGGGTAAGACACGCAGGCTCTAAGGCCAACGGCCTCTGATTGAGTATGGTTAGGTCTTTTTTCTAGCATCATGTTGGAAGCTGCAACAAGCCTAAACAAACCAGAATGTCTCCTAGTAATGTTGCCTTGTTTTGCAAACCATGTAGGTTTTACAAAGCCTGGAGAGAACCATCTCCTAAGAGGCTCTCCATGTCTTTCAAAAACATAATTATGAAATTTCTCCTTATAAGTATTTAGATAACTCTTATAAGTGTCCTCCTTATCATTAGAATTAGAGTAATCCCATATCCTGAGGGATCCTGACGACCCCTGTGGTTTATACCTTGCAGCTGCATTTGGAAAACCGCAAGTCAACCATGCTGGGAATTTGGACAGAGAAGAATCCCAAAATTGATCTTTATCCCGGTACTTTTGAATACAGGGGGTGATAGGAATGAGATTGACTTGAGTAAAATTATCCTTATACAATTGATTCCCTAAAGTCTGTATCTGGAGCTCCCACACCCACCTCTTACCAGCGCTTGCTCTGTCTGGGCTGTCAGTCAGGAAGGTCCTGTAAGATGTCGGAAAGCAGCCGTAAGGCACCTTCCCCTGCAGCGTCAGGCAGATTGGGAGCGAATCTGCTCTGCCCTCAAAATTTATTAAGGAGGAGGAGCTGCTACGAGCGTCAGAATCCTGTGCTCCACCCAATCTGACTGAGTCATTGGTTAACACCTTGATAGGCTCCCGATCTAACCATCCTACGGGCTGAATAATCGGGGAATTAGGGACATACGCCCAGTAGGAAATTCCCTGAGTGACCGGCAGTGGGGTGGAAATTAAAGCTAGAAAGGCAAGGAAATAAAAAGAAGCTGTAAGGGGTTTCCCCTGTTCAATTAAAAGTTCCTTTGCGTTCTGAGTCAGAAGTCGAATCTGCGAACAAGTCACTTTCGGTTTCTCGCTGCTGAGCTTCATCTTTTTCATGTCCGTCATCAGTTTCCTCTGCTGCTTTCTCCAGCGGCGCTTGCGCCTTCTCTTTACCCTTTGCAGGTCTGATAAGGCGATCTGGGATCCAGATGGGGGAGTCGGCATCCTGTGGGAAAACACAAGCGTACCCTCGCCCCTCAGTTATAAGAACATCTGGTCCCTTCCATGTACCGGACAACAAGTCCTTCCAATACACTAGTGGCAAAGGAGTCTTATGGAATTCATGATCCCAATGAATCAGGGCTGCACTGAGTCCCTTGTCATTTGTATTTAGATGATTAAGCACAAACAGGGCATGGGATAAGACATGATGAGGAGTAAAATACCCATTAGAGGCTTGTAGCCTCTCTATTTGTAATTTTAAATTTTGATGAGTCCTTTCTATAATGGCCTGTCCTTGAGGATTGTAGGGTATCCCTGTAACATGGGCGATTCCCCATTGGCCACAAAATTGTTTGAAAGCTTTAGAAGTGTAAGCAGGCCCATTATCTGTTTTTATTTGTGAGGGAAGACCCATGATTTGAAAACATTGTATAAGGTGTTGAACCACATCTTTGACTGCTTCCCCAGTCCTAGCTGAGGCACAAGTGAAATGGGAGTATGTGTCTACTGTGACATGTACATAACCCATTCTTCCAAAAGAAGAGATGTGAGTCACATCCATTTGCCAAATAACATTAGGCTTCAAACCTCTAGGGTTTACACCCATCTTTTGTGGGTGATGTACTGGGGGGCAATGAGTGCATTCTTTTACTATATGTCTGGCCTGTTCCCTTGTTATAGAGAACATCTTTCTCAGAGCAGATGCATTTTGATGATGCATGGCATGACTTTGTTGAGCCTCATGTACAGAAAACACTCCCGAAGAATTTTGGGTCAATAAATCTGCCATAGCATTACCTTGAGCCAGTGGACCAGGTAATTTGCTATGTCCTCTAATATGTCCTACATAAAAATTTGTGACCTTTTTTGGACTAAATTTTGTAATCTCTGTAAAAATGGTAAAATGGGGGACTTTCCTGACAAAAGGGCAGTTTCCAAACCCTGGAAACAAGTTAGCTACATATTTAGAATCTGTAAAAAGGTTAAACTCTTGAGAGAACTTTTCAAAGGCCAAAATAGTTGCTCTAATTTCTGCTTGCTGTGCAGAAGTCTTCTCTCCTTCCTCTATCCACAGGCCATGTGTCTGGATAAAAACCACAGCTCTTCCTGAGGAGGAACCGTCTGTAAAAATAATTACAGCATGATCTAAGGGGCTATGAGAGAACCAGACAGGAAATATCAATTCCACATGTCTTGCAAATTCTATTATAGGGTGTCTAGGATAATGAAACAATATCTGACCTGTAAAATTCTGTAGTGCCAAAATCCAATCTTCATTGAATTGATATAAATGTTCTAATTGTGCTTTATTATATGGAATAATAAGCTTATGTGGTTCCTTCCCAAACAATTCTTTTGACCGATTGTGGCCTTTACATATTAATATGGAGCATAAATAAGGATAATCAGCCAACATCTTAGCTTGAGTATGTGGTAAATGTAACCATTCCATCACTCCATCTTGCCACAGGCAAGCAGTGGGTGTATAAGAAGTTGCAAAAAGTATCAAAGACCATGGCTCTGTATAATTTACTTGTTTAATCTTAGCTGCAGTTAAAGCCTGCTCTACCAATTGCAAGGCCTTAATAGCTTCTTTTGTCAACTCACGTTTGGATTTTGGATTAGAATCACCATGTAAAGTTGAATATAGAGGGCTCAACATACCAGTGGTAATTTTTAAATAAGGTCTAAGCCAGTTAATATCACCTAATAATTTCTGAAAATCATTTAAAGTCTTCAATTTATCCCTTCTGATGGAGACCTTTTGAGAGGTAATATAATCTTCCTTAATTATTTGTCCTAAATAATTTAGAGGCCTGTCTTTCTGTATCTTGTCAGGGGCTATCACTAATCCATACAGGGTTAGTGCCTCTATGGTCTCTTCTAATATGTGTTCCAACTGAGGTTTTTCTTTATGGGCCAGAAGTATGTCATCCATATAGTGAATGAGATATAAATCAGGATATTTTTGTCTTATTTTCTGCAAAGCTAGATCTACAAATTTTTGGCACAATGTAGGAGAATTTTTCATTCCCTGAGGCAATGTTACCCACTGATATCTTTTGAAAGGCTGCTTAAAATTCTCTGAGGGAACACTAAAGGCAAAATATTCACTGTCTGAGGGGTTAAGTTTGATGGTAAAAAAACAGTCTTGTAAGTCTATGACAATTATATGCCATCCTTGAGGCACAGCCACAGGAGAGGGCAGGCCAGGTTGCAATGGCCCCATATCCTTCATCACTGCATTGATGGCCCTAAGGTCCTGCAACAGTCTCCATTTTCCTGATTTTTTCTTGATAACAAAGACAGGGGTATTCCATGGGCTGTTAGATTCTATTATATGCCCTTTTTGTAATTGGTCTTGCACTAGTTGTTCCAGAGCCTGTATCTTTTCTGTTGTTAGGGGCCACTGACTCACCCACACAGGCTCCTGAGTAAGCCATTCTATTTTGTCTGCATACAGATGTTCTGCAGTGGCCCCTATGAAAAATTTTGATAACTAATTTGATCTGATGTCACTAGTTTAATATCCATGGAATCAAGCATGTCTCTCCCCCACAAAGTGAATGGGAGAGACGGGAGCACATAAGGCTGTATTAAGCCTTCTTTACCTTCACTTTTCCACTTCAATAATGCAGTGCTCTGCATAACCCCTGAAGCAGAGCCGAGTCCCAACAAGGAGGACCCTGTTTTTTGAATGGGCCAATTACTAGGCCATTCTGAAGCAGCTATACAAGTCCTGTCTGCACCTGTGTCCATTAGACCCCGAAATTTCCGTCCATTAATCAAGATGCACTTAAAGGGTCTCTCTCCAAGATCCTGTACCATGAACATTCCTTCAGTGGACCCAAATTGTCTTTGCCCCCGGGCATCCTTCATGACAGGATTGGGTAATTTAACAAAAGGTAAGAGGACCAGCTGAGCCAACCTCTGTCCTTTGTGAATCTGTATGGTCTCTGCTGATGGCCTCACCATAACTTTAATAGTATTTTCTGTATCTGCATCAATTACACCTGGAAGAACCTCAAAGTTCTTTTGATAATTGGAACTTCGTCCAATGACTAGTCCCACAGTTTGTGGCAGCAGAGTGCCCCTTACATTGGTAGGAACTAAAGCTATTCCATCCCATCTGGACAGTATCATGCCCTTAGTGCTAGCCAGATCCAAGCCTGCACTTTCTGGAGTTGCTCTAGGCAAATCATGAACAGTAAACTCTGGAGCCTCAGGGTCTAGCCATGAGTGAGGTGCTTGTTGCCTCCTCTCCTCTCCCTTTGTTGCGGGGTTAGGAGAACACCCCTGATTTAGTTTTTTGTCTCTTCCTGCTCATCATCAGAGCCCCCTTTTCCTAGGGGCATTCCATCCTTATGGAACTTTGATTTACACTCGTTTCTCCAATGTTTTCCTCTCTTGCAGCGAGGGCATAGGCCAGGAGCCCCTTTTTTAGGTCTGGCTCTGTTTCCCTGTCTGCACTCTTTTTGCATATGTCCTTCCTTTCCACATTGAAAGCAAGTTGGAGATTGGGCAGTTTTCCTGCCATTCCCATATGTCTGTTTAATATAGGCGCTAAATTTCTGTCCTTTCATGGCTGCGGCGTAGGCCATTCCTTGCACTACAACCGGTGAGGCATCCTGACATGCTTTTATGTAGTCCTGGAGGGTTCCAGTTTTTCTTATTGATCTAATCAGATCTTGACATAGAGCATTGGCATTTTCCCATGCTAACTGCTTCAATAGAATACTCGTCCCCTCTGAGGGGGGGAGCATTCTAGAGACAGCTTCCTCAATCCTAGCTATAAAATCCTGGTAGGATTCTTCAGTACCTTGTTTAATACTAGCCAATGCTCCTCCCTTGGTTCCCTGAGGGGGAATTTTTCGCCATGATTGTACGGCGTTAGTTGTTATCAATTGCAAGATATCTCTAGGTATCTTTGTCTGTGATTGTGGGGTGGCGTAATCCTCTGTCCCCATAAGCATTGCCATAGTTGGCTTGGGCCCACGTTTCTTAAGTGATTGTACCACTGACTCCCTACTTTTGTCTTCATATTCAGTCCTCCAGAGAATATAGTCTCCAGGACTGAGAGTGGCCTTTGCAGTTTGCATCCAGTCATAAGGTGTCAACCAAGAACTGGCAACCACATCCACAATCTGCAGCGTATAAGGAGCAGAAGCACCAACACTCTTTACAACAGATTGTAATTCTTTCAAGACCTTCAAGGGGAGAGGCTCCCATACAGGTCCCTCATCATCCCATAGTTCTGTGACAGGGAAGATTCCAAAGGAGGCATCACCCATCCTGCGAGCCACAGCCATGGCTCCTTGGAAGCCAACAGGAGGCAAAGTGGGGTGTTTTCTTGGCTTTGGCATGGGCCGTTGACTGGCTGCAGCACCAATTAGCTTAAGAGATCGAGGATTGTCAGAATGATCTCTATAGTCATCCTCCCATTCCTGTTCTGCTTGTTGATCATCAAGACCCCAATCATCATCATTTTCCTTTATTTTCCTGGTGCTATACTGCATGGGGGGAGCAGAGGCAGTGAGTGGCATAAGCTCTTCCTCATCCCCGTCCTCTGGACCCACTTCATCATAAACGGGGGATTCCCCTGGGTCAGAGGCAGTCTCCCTATAAAGTCCTTGAAATGGGGTTGTATCTGATAAAAGATCCCTTAAATGGAACCCTAATTGAAATGCTTGGGGAGGCAGAGTTTTCTCGCCATTAACCTGTACATATTTATGCATCTCTTTCCCCACTCTCTTCCATTCATCCACAGTCAATGATCCCTCCTCAACGAACCAAGGGCTGGTCTTCTTTAAGAAGGCAATAAATTGCTCCACATCTGTAACTGATGTCCGAAACCCTGATTTAGTTAACATACGCTGTATCATAGTTACCAGCATTTTCTCATTCTTAGTCAATGCGTGCCCCATGGCTCCTTGATTACTTACACTTAACCGGTGATCCTTTACCGGCGGGACTGCAGCTCCCTGGTAAGAACCGTACCTGACTTCTGAAGAGGAAAGAAAAAGGGGGGAAATGATTACCTGTCCTTCAAGTCCCTGTTCGAGGCGCCACCTGCCGCAGACCACCCAGAGGGAGACCACCACTGCGGGAAAACCAGGGAGAAGGCTCAAGGAGAAGTCAGGAATCGGCGAGGAGAATGACAGACAGACACATGTGTTGATGTGCTGCTGCAATTTTACTTCTGTATAGGCAATGCTTATATACTTTTACAATCAAGGAACTTGGCAGGGGGTTACATCAGGCCATTATTTTTTACAATTACTCAGAGTCAGCAAGAAACAATAATAAGAGACATCCATATCTATTTTTGTGTATCACTTCCACAGCGCGAGTTCACCGTGGCTATTGTCTGAGGGCATGATCTCAGAATTTTGTGAAATCTGTCTCGCGCCAGTGACCACATCTGTGGGGAGCCAAACTCTTGCCAGTCTGGGTTATATTTTTTACTATCATATACCCATTTGCTTTCAAAGATGTTCTTTTTCCTCATAATTTACCCATCTGTTCCCAACTTCATCATAACTTCCTGTATATGGGAGCGGCTCTAGGTAACTTCCACTTTCGGGGGTCCACCTAGGGGCTGTCCACCAGCTCCCTCCTAAGAAGTACTGTGTATACCCCCCGGGAAGTGTGTGCTGGGGAATTTTCTCTAACTCTTTCTCTCTATAAGGGTCTGGCATGCTATGTTTATTCCCTCGTAACATTTTTATTTTTTACTTTCATTTTTGGGCTCTCTGGCTGTTTCTGACAAGAGCTCACGCTGCTCTACTCTAAACAGGAACGACCCCAGAGATGTATTTGAGGAAGTCTTTTGAGCTTCCTTATACACTGGTCTGATAAATGGAGGTGCTCCGGGTACAGGTGACCTGGGTCAGTCATGTTGGTGCCGACCTGTACTGGTTGTGCTGTTAACTGGAGAAGACACAGATAAGACATACAGAGAAAGATCATGATTAGTGCCAACAAGGACTGTCGTCAAGGCCATTTCGTTCTCCAGGGCTTCCTGGGATCCTCAGGCTGCATGACGATTGCTGATTGTAGGGGAACCGCCTGAGGCCACGCTCCGGGAAGCTCCAACCACAACCCTTCAGCTACTGGGCCCCAGCGCAGCGGCATACTTGCTACAGCTACACAGGTGTCACAGCTGTGGGCGTAGCACTGGTCTGAATTTGCCTTCACAAATGGAGTTAAACCAAAGGCTCTGTGTCTTCCTACAAGCAAGTGTTCATTTCTGGTAAAGCCAGTGATTTTTCGGCTCAAATGAATTTACACATTTTCTGAACCCAACACGATTTTCACTATTAACACACGAACATCTATGTAAAAGATGTTGTGGTTTGTTACAGTTTCATAAGCAGAGTTCAACTAGATATGGTCCGTATGAGTAGGAAACACAGTTCTTTTTTTCTGATCATGCTCATGTTTCTTGGTGTATTAGAGACGCTGGAAAGAAGAGCATGCTTGTTGCGTTAAAACAGAGTGTTTTTCATGGATGAGAACACTGGTCTGAATTTCCCTTCAGAAATGGAGTTAAACCAATGGCTCTGTGTCTTCCTAAATGCAATAGTTCATTTCCTGTAAACCCAGTGATTTTTCAGCTCAAATGAATTTACACAGTTCACGAACCCAACACGATTTTCATGTTTAACTAAAGAGCATCTATTTAAGAGATGCTGTGGTTTGTATGAGTTTCATAAGCAGAGTTCAACTAGATATATTCCGTATGAGTAGGGAACACAGTTCTTTTTTTCTGGGCATGCTCATATTTCTTGCTGTAGTGCAGACGCTGGACAGAAGAGGATGCTTCTTGCGTTAAAACAGATGGTGTTTCATGGATGAGAACACTGGTCTGAATTTCCCTTCAGAAACGGAGTTAAACCAAAGGCTCTGTGTCTTCCCACAAGCAAGAGTTCATTTCTGGTAAACCCAGTGATTTTTCAGCTCAAATGAAATAACACAGATCACGAACCCAAAACTACTTTCACTATTTACTAAAGAGCATCTATGTAAAAGATGCTGTGGTTTGTTACAGTTTCATAAGCAGAGTTCAACTGGATATGGTCCGTATGAGTAGGAAACACAGTTCTTTTTTTCTGGTCATGCTCATGTTTCTTGCTGTATAGGAGACGCTGGACAGACTAGGATGCTTTTTGCGTTAAAACAGAGGGTGTTTCATGGATTAGATCACTGGTCTGAATTTCTCTTCACAAACGGAGTTAAACCAAAGTGTCTGTGTCTTCCTACAAGCAAGAGTTCATTTCCGGTAAACATAGTGATTTGTCGGATCAAATGAATTTACCCAGTTCACAAACCCAACACTATTTTCACTATTAACTAAAGAGCATCTATGTAAGAGACACTGTGGTTTGTTACAGTTTCATAAGGAGAGTTCAAGTAGATATGGTCTGTATGAGTAGGAAACACAGTTCTTTTTTTCTGTGCATGCTCATGTTTCTTGCTGTATTGGCGAAGCAGGAAAGAAGACCATGCTCTTTGTGTTACAAACAAAGTGTGTTTCATGGATGAGAACACTGGTCTGAATTTCCCTTCACAAACGGAGTTAAACCAAAGGCTCTCTGTCTTCCTACAAGCAAGAGTTCATTTCGGGTAAACCCAGTGATTTTTCGGCTCCAATTAATTTACACAGTTCACGAACCCAACACGATTTTCACTATTAACTAAAGAGCATCTATGAAGAGATGCTGTGATTTGTATGAGTTTCATAAGCAGAGTTGAACTAGACACGGTCCTTTTGAGTAGGAAATACAGTTCTTTTTTTCTGGGCATGCTCATATTTCTTGCTGTATTGGAGACGCTGGAAAGAAGAGTGTGCTTCTTGCGTTAAAACAGATTGTGTTTCCTGGATTTGAACATAGGTCTGAAGTTTCCTTCAGAAACGGAGATTTAAAAAAAGGTTCTGTGTCTTCCTACAAGCAAGAGATCTTTTCCGGTAAATCCAGTGATTTTTGACTCAAATGAATTTGCACAGTTCACGAACCCATCACGATTATCACTTTTAACTAAAGAGCATCTCTGTGAGAAATGCTGTGGTTTGTTAGAGTTTCATGAGCAGAGTTCAACTAGATATGGTCCATATGAGTAGGAAATACAGTTCATTTTTACAGGGCATGCTCATGTTTCATATTATATTGCAGACGCTGGAAAGAATAGCATGGTCTTTGCATTAAAACAGAGTGTGTTTCATGGATGAGAACACTGGTCTGAATTTGCCTTCACAAATGGAGTTAAAACAAAGGCCCTCTGTCTTCCTACAAGCAAGAGTTCATTTCCGGTATACCCAGTGATTTTTTGGCTCAAATGAATTTACACAGTTTACAAACCTAACACGTTTTTCATGTTTAACTAAAGAGCATCTATGTAAGAGATGCTGTGGTTTGTATGAGTTTCATAAGCAGAGTTCAACTAGATATGTTCTGTATGAGTAGGAAACACAGTTCTTTTTTTCTAGGCATGCTCATATTTCTTGCTGTAGTGCAGACGCTGGAGAGAAGATGATGCTTCTTGCCTTAAAAGAGATGGTGTTTCATGGATGAGAACACTGGTCTGAATTTCCCTTCAGAAACGGAGTTAAACCAAAGGCTCTGTGTCTTCCTAAATGCAAGAGTTCATTTCCGGTAAACCCAGTGATTTTTCAGCTCTAATGAATTTACAAACTTCACGAACCCAACATGATTTTCACTATTAACAAAAGAGCATCTATGGAAAAGATGCTGTGGTTTGTTGCAGTTTCATGAGCAGAGTTCAACTAGATATGGTCCGTATGAGTAGGAAACACAGTTCTTTTTTATGGGCATGCTCATGTTTCTTCCTGTACTGGAGACGCTGGACAGAAGAGGATGCTACTTGCGTTAAAACCGAGGGTGTTTCATGGATGAGAACACTGGTCTGAATTTCCCTTCAGATATGAGTTAAACCAAAGGCTCTGTGTCTTCCCACAAGTAAGTGTTCATTTCCGGTAAAACCAGTGATTTTTCGGCTCAAATGAATTTACACAGTACACTAACCCAAAACGATTTTCACTTTTAAATAAAGAGCATCTATGAAGAGAGGCTGGGGTTAGTATGAGTTTCATAAGCAGAGTTCAACTAGACACTGTCCTTTTGAGTAGGAAATACTGTTCTTTTTTTCTGGGCATGCTCAATTTTCTTGCTGTATTGGAGACGCTGGAAAGAAGAGCATGCATCTTGTGTTAAAAGAGTGTGTTTCATGAATGAGAATACTGGTATGAAATTCCCTTCAGAAACGGAGTTAAACCCCAGGATCAGTGTCTTCCTACAAGCAAGAGTTCATTTCTGGTAAACCAAGTGAATTTTCGGCTCAAATGATTTTACCCTGTACTAGGACCCAACGCGAATATCTGTATTAACTAAAGAGCATTTATGTAAGAGGAGTTGTGGTTTGTATCAGTTTCATATGCAGAGTTGAACTACATATGGTCCGTATGAGTAGGAAACACAGTTTTTTTTTTTTCTGGGCATGCTCATGGTTCTTGCTCTATTGGAGACGCTGGAAAGAAGAGCTTGCTTCTTGCATTAAAACAGAGTGTGTTTCATGGATTAGAACTGTGGTCTGAATTTCCTTTCAGAAACGGCATTAAACCCCATGATCCTATTCTTCCTACAGGCAAGAGTTCATTTCTGGTAAACCAAGTGAATTTTCGGCTCAAAAGATTTTACCCTGTTCTACGACCCAACGTGAATATCTCTATTAACTAAAGAGCATTTATGTAAGAGGAGTTGTGGTTTGTATCAGTTTCATAAACAGAGTTGAACTACATATGGTCCGTATGAGTAGGAAACACATTTAATTTTTTCAGGCCATACTCATGGTTCTTGCTGTATTTTAGACTCTGGAAAGAATAGCTTGCTTCTTCGTTAAAGCAGAGTGTGTTTCAGGGATGACAACTCTGGTCTGAATTTCCCTTCAGAAACGGAGTAAAACCCCAGTATCTGTGTCTTCCTACAAGCAAGAGTTCATTTCTGGTAAACCCAGTAAATTTTGGGCTCAAATGATTTTTTGCAGTTCACGAACCCTACACTATTAACTAAAGAGGATTTATGTAAGAGGAGCTGTGGTTTGTATCAGTTTCATTAGCAGAGTTGAACTACATATGGTCTGTATGAGAAGGAAACACAGTTCTTTTATTCTGGGCATGCTCATGTTTGTTAGTATATTGGAGACGCTGGAAAGAAGAGGATGATTCTTGCCTTAAAACAGAGTGTTTTTATTGGAGGAGAACTCTGGTCTGAATTTGCCTTCAAAAACAGAGTTACACCCCATGATCTGTGTCTTCCTACAAGCAAGAGTTCATTACTGGTAAACACAGTGAATTTTGGGCTCAAATGATTTTACACAGTTCACGAACACAACGCTATTCTCAGTATTAACTAAAGAACCTTTATGTAAGAGGAGCTGTGGTTTGTTTCAGTTTCATAAGCAGAGTTGAACTACATATGGTCTGAATGAGTAGGAAACACAGTTCTTTTTTTCTGGACATGCTCATGGTTCTTGGTGTATTGGAGACGCTGGAAAGAAGAGCTTGCTTCTTGCGTTAAAACAGAGTCTGTTTCATGGATGAGAACACTGGTCTGAATTTCCCTTCAGAAACGGAATTAAACCCCAGGATCTGTGTCTTCCTACAAGCAAGAGTTCATTTCTGGTAAACCCAGTGAATTTTGGGCTCAAATGATTTTACACAGATCACGAACCCAACGCTATTCTCACTATTAACTAAAGAGCATTCATGTAAGAGGAACTGTGGTTTGTTTCAGTTTCTTATGCAGAGTTGAACTACATATGGTCCGTATGAGTAGGAAACACAGTTTTTTTTTCTGGGCATGCTCTTCGTTCTTGCTCTATTGGAGACGCTGGAAAGAAGAGCTTGCTTCTTGCATTAAAACAGAGTGTGTTTCATGGTTGAGAACTGTGGTCTGAATTTCCTTTCAGAAACGGCGTTAAACCCCATGATCTGTGTCTTCCTACAAGCAAGAGTTCATTTCTGGTAAACTAAGTGATTTTTCGGCTCAAATGATTTTACACTGTTCTAGGACCCAACTCGATTATCTCTATTAACGAAAGAGCATTTATGTAAGAGGAGCTGTGGTTTGTATCAGATTCATAAGCAGAGTTGAACTACATATGATCCGTATGAGTAGGAAACACAGTTCATTTTTTCAGGGCATGCTCATGGTTCTTGCAGTATTTTTGAGTCAGGAAAGAAGAGCTTTCTTCTTCGTTAAATCAGAGTGTGTTTCAGGGATGAGAACTCTGGTCTGAATTTCCCTTAAGAAACAGAGTTAAACCCCCGGATCTGTGTCTTCCTACAAGCAAGAGTTCATTTCGGTAAACCCAGTAAATTTTGGGCTCAAATGATTTTTCGCAGTTCACGAACCCTACACTATTAACTAAAGAGGATTTATGTAAGAGGAGCTGTGGTTTGTATCAGTTTCATTAGCAGAGTTGAACTACATATGGTCTGTATGAGTAGGAAACACAGTTCTTTTATTCTGGGCATGCTCATGGTTCTTGGTGTATTGGAGACGCTGGAAAGAAGAGCTTGCTTCTTGCATTAAAACAGAGTGTGTTTCATGGTTGAGAACTGTGGTCTGAATTTCATTTCAGAAACGGCGTTAAACCCCATGATCTGTGCCTTCCTACAAGCAAGAGTTCATTTCTGGTAAACCAAGTGATTTTTCGGCTCAAATGATTTTACACTGTTCTAGGACCCAACGCGATTATCTCTATTAACTAAAGAGCATTTATGTAAGAGGAGCTGTGGTTTGTATCAGTTTCATAAGCAGATTTGAACTACATATGTTCCCTATGACTAGGAAACACAGTTCATTTTTTCAGGGCATGCTCATGGTTCTTTGCTGTATTTTTGACTCTGGAAAGAAGAGCTTGCTTCTTTGTTAAATCAGAGTGTGTTTCAGGGATGAGAACTCTGGTCTGAATTTCCCTTCAGAAACGGAGTTAAACCCCAGGATCTGTGTCTTCCTACAAGAAGGAGTTCATTTCGGTAAACACAGCGAATTTTGGGCTCAAATGATTTTTCGCAGTTCACGAACCCTACGCTATTCTCACTATTAACTAAAAAGGATTTATATAAGAGGAGCTGTGGTTTGTATCAGTTTCATAAGCAGAGTTGAACTACATATGGTCTGTATGAGTAGGAAACACAGTTCATTTTTTCTTGGCATGCTCATGTTTCTTACTATTTTGGAGACGCTGGAAAGAAGAGGATGATTCTTGCCTTAAAACAGAGTGTTTTTCTGGGTTGAGAACTCTGGTCTGAATTTGCCATCAGAAATGGATTTAAACCACAGTATCATTGTATTCCTACAAGCAAGGGTTCATTTCTGGTAAACCCAGTGAATTTTGGGCTCAAATGATTTTTCGCAGTTCACGAACACAACGCAATTCTCACTATTAACTAAAGAGCATTTATGTTAGAGGATCTGTTGTTGGTATCAGATTACTAAGCAGAGTTGAAATACATATGGTCCGTATGGGTAGGAATCACAGTTCTTTTTTTCTTGGCATGCTCATGGTGCTTACTGTATTGGAGACCCTGGACAGAAGAGAATGATTCATGCCTTAAAACAGAGTGTGTTTCAGTGATGAGAACTCTGGTCTGAATTTCCCTTCAGAAATGGAGTTAAACCCCAGGATCTGTGTCGTCCTTCAAGCAAGAGTTCATTTCTGGTAAACCCAGTGAATTTTGGGCTCAAATGATTTTTCGCAGTTCACGAACCCTAAGCTATTCTCACTATTAACTAAAGAGGATTTATGTAAGAGGAGCAATGGTTTGTATCAGTTTCATAAGCAGAGTAGAACTACATATGGACCGTATGAGTAGGAAGCACAGTTCTTTTTTTCAGGGCATGCTCATGGTTCTTGCTGTATTTTAGACACTGGAAAGAAGAGCTTGCTTCTCGTTAAATCAGAGTGTGTTTCAGGGATGAGAACTCTGGTCTGAATTTCCCTTCACAAATGGAGTTAAACCACAGGATCTATGTCTTCCTCCCAGCAAGAGTTCATTTCTGGCAAACCAAGTGAATTTTCCGCTCAAATGATTTTTCACAGTTCAGGGACCGAACGCGATTCTCACTATTAACTAAAGAGCATTTATGTAAGAGGCGCTGTGTTTTGTATCAGTTTCATAACCATAGTTGAACTACATATGGTCTGTATGAGTAGGAAACACAGTTCTTTTTTTCTGGGAATGCACATGTTTCTTACAGTATTGGAGACGCTGGATAGAAGAGGATGATCCTTGCCTTAAAACAGAGTTTTTTTCAGGGTTGAGAACTCTGGTCTGAATTTGCCTTCAGAAACGGAGTTAAACTCCAGGATCTATGTCTTCCTACAAGCAAGAGTTCAGTTCTGGTAAACCCAGTGAATTTGGGGCTCAAATGATTTTTCGCAGTTCACGAACCCTACACGATTCTCACTATTAACTAAATAGATTTTATGTAAGAGGAGGTGTGGTCTGTATCGGTTTCATAAGCAGAGTTGAACTACATATGGTCCGTATGAATAGGAAACACAGTTCTTTCTTTCAGACCATGCTCATGGTTCTTGCTGTATTTTAGACTCTGGAAAGAAGAGCTTGCTTCTTCATTAAAACAGAGTGTGTTTCAGGGATGAGAACTCTGGTCTGTAATTCCCTTCAGAAATGAAGTTAAACCCCAGGATCTGTGTCTTCCTACAAACAAGAGTTCATTTCTTCTAAACCAAGTGAATTTACGGCTCAAACGATTTTACACAGTTCTAGAACCTGTCGCGATTATCACTATTAACTAAAGAGCATTTATGTAAGAGGACCTGTGGTTTGTATCAGTTTCATAAGCACAGTTGAACTACACATGGTTAGTATGAGCAGGAAAAACAGGTTTTTTTTCAGGGCATGCTCATATTTCTTACTATATTGGAGTCGCTGGAAAGAAGAGGATGATTCTTGCATTAAAGCAGAGTGTGTTTCAGAGATGAGAACTCTGGTCTGAATTTCCCTTCAGAAACGTAGATAAACCCCAGGATCTGTTTCTTCCTACCAGCAAGAATTCATTTCTGTTAAACAAAGAGAATTTTCTGCTCCATTGATTTTACACAGTTCTAGAACCCAACCGTGATTATCACTATTAACTAAAGAGCATTTATGTAACAGGAGCTGTGGTTTGTATCAGTTTTATAAGCAGAGTTGAACTACATATGGTCCGTATGAATAGCAAACACAGTTCTTTTTTTCAGACCATGCTCATGGTTCTTGCTGTATTTTAGACTCCGGAAAGAAGAGCTTGCTTCTTCGTTAAAACAGAGTGTGTTTCAGGGATGAGAACTCTGGTCTGAATTTCCCTTCACAAACGGAGTCAAACCCCAGGATCTGTGTCTTCCTACAAGCAAGAGTTCATTTCTTCCAATCCAAGTGAAGTTTCGGCTCAAATGACTTTACACAGTTCTAGAACCCAAAACGATTATCACTATTAACTAAAGAGCATTTATGTAAGTGGAGCTGTAGTCTGTATCATTTCATAAGCAGAGTTGAACTACATATGATCAGTATGAGTGGGAAACACAGTTCTTTTTTTCTGGGCATGCTCATGGTTCTTAGTGTATTGGAGAAGGTGGAAAGAAGAGGATGATTCTTGCCTTAAAACAGAGTGTTTTTCAGGGTTGAGAATTCTGGTTGAATTTACCTTCAGAAATGGAGTTAAACCCCAGGATCTGTGTCTTCCTACAAGCAAGAGTTCATTTCAGGAAAACCCAGTGAATTTTGTGCTCAAATGTTTTTTCCCTGTACAGAAACCCAACACGATTCTCACTATTAACTAAAGAGCATTTATGTAAGAGGAGCTGTGGGTTGCATCAGTGTCATAACCAGAGTTTAACTACATATGGTCTGTATGTGTAGGAAACACAGTTCTTTTTTTCTGGGAATGCAGATGTTTCTTACAGTATTGGAGACGCTGGATAGAAGAGGATGATTCTTGCGTTAAAACAGAGTTTTTTTCACGGTTGAGAACTCTGGTCTGAATTTGCCTTCAGAAACGGAGTTAAACCCCAGGATCTCTGTCTTCCTATAAGCAAGAGTTCATTTCTGGTAAACCCAGTGAATTTTGGGCTCAAATGATTTTTTGCAGTTCAGGAACCCAACCCGATTGGCACTATTAACTAAAGAGCATTTATGTAAGAGGAGCTGTGGTTTGTATCAGTTTCATAAGCAGAGTTGAACTACATATGGTCCGTATGAGTAGGAAACACAGTTCTTTTTTTCTGGGCATGCTCATGGTTCTTATTATATTGGAGACGCTGGAAAGAAGAGCTTGCTTCTTGCCTTAAAACAGAGTGTGTTTCATGGATGAGAACTCTGGTCTGAATTTCCCTTCAGAAGCGGAGTTAAACCCCATGATCTGTGTCTCCCTACAAGCAAGAGTTCAGTTCTGGTAAACCCAGTGAATTTTGGGCTCACATGATTTTTCGCAGTTCACGAAACCTACGCGATTCTCACTATTAACTAAATAGCCTTTATGTAAGAGGAGGTGTGGTCTGTATCAGTTTCATAAGCAGAGTTGAACTACATATGGTCCGTATGAATAGGAAACACAGTCCTTTTTTTTCAGACCATGCTCATGGTTCTTGCTGTATTTTAGACTCTGGAAAGAAGAGCTTGCTTCTTCGTTAAAACAGCGTGTGCTTCAGGGATGAGAACTCTGGTCTGAATTTCCCTTCACAAACGGAGATAAACCCCAGGATCTATGTCTTCCTCCCAGCAAGAGTTCATTTCTGGCAAACCAAGTGAATTTTCGGCTCAAATGATTTTTCGCAGTTCAGGGACCCAACTCGATTCTCACTATTAACTAAAGAGCATTTATGTAAGAGGCGCTGTGTTTTGTATCAGTTTCATAACCATAGTTGAACTACATATGGTCTGTATGAGTAGGAAACGCAGTTCTTTTTTTCTGGGAATGCACATGTTTCTTACAGTATTGGAGACGCTGGATAGAAGAGGATGATTCTTGCCTTAAAACAGAGTTTTTTTCAGGGTTGAGAACTCTGGTCTGAATTTGCATTTAGAAACGGAGATAAACCCCAGGATCTGTGTCTTCCTACAAGCAAGAGTTCAGTTCTGGTAAACCCAGTGAATTTTTGGCTCAAATGATTTTTCGCAGTTCACGAACCCTACACGATTCTCACTATTAACTAAATAGATTTTATGTAAGAGGAGGTGTGGTCTGTATCGGTTTCATAAGCAGAGTTGAACTACATATGGTCCGTTTGAATAGGAAACACAGTTCTTTTTTTCAGACCATGCTCATGGTTCTTGCTGTATTTTAGACTCTGGAAAGAAGAGCTTGCTTCTTCGTTAAAACAGAGTGTGTTTCAGGGATGAGAACTCTGGTCTGAAATTCCCTTCAGAAAAGAAGTTAAACCCCAGGATCTGTGTCTTCCTACAAACAAGAGTTCATTTCTTCTAAACCAAGTGAATTTTCGGCTCAAATGATTTTACACAGTTCTAGAACCCGTCGCGATTATCACTATTAACTAAAGAGCATTTATGTAAGAGGACCTGTGGTTTGTATCAGTTTCATAAGCACAGTTGAACTACACATGGTCTGTATGAGCAGGAAAAACAGGTTTTTTTTCAGGGCATGCTCATATGTCTTACTATATTGGAGTCGCTGGAAAGAAGAGGATGATTCTTGCATTAAAGCAGAGTGTGTTTCAGAGATGAGAACTCTGGTCTGAATTTCCCTTCAGAAATGGAGATAAACCCCAGGATCTGTTTCTTCCTACCAGCAAGAATTCATTTCTGTTAAACAAAGAGAATTTTCTGCTCCAATGATTTTACACAGTTCTAGAACCCAACCGTGATTATCACTATTAACTAAAGAGCATTTATGTTAGAGGAGCTGTAGTCTGTATTATTTCATAAGCAGTGTTGAACTACATATGATCAGTATGAGTGGGAAACACAGTTCTTTTTTTCTGGGCATGCTCATGGTTCTTAGTGTATTGGAGAAGGTGGAAAGAAGAGGATGATTCTTGCCTTAAAACAGAGTGTTTTTCAGGGTTGAGAATTCTGGTTGAATTTACTTTCAGATATGGAGTTAAACCCCAGGATCTGTGTCTTCCTACAAGCAAGAGTTCATTGCTGGTAAACCCAGTGAATTTTGGGCTCAAATGATTTTTTGCAGTTCAGGAACCCAACGCGATTCTCACTATTAACTAAAGAGCATTTATGTAAGAGGAGCTGTGGTTTGTATCAGTTTCATAAGCAGAGTTGAACTACATATGATCAGTATGAGTGGGAAACACAGTTCTTTTTTTCTGGGCATGCTCATGGTTCTTAGTGTATTGGAGAAGGTGGAAAGAAGAGGATGATTCTTGCCTTAAAACAGAGTGTTTTTCAGGGTTGAGAATTCTGGTTGAATTTACCTTCAGAAATGGAGTTAAACCCCAGGATCTGTGTCTTCCTACAAGCAAGAGTTCATTTCAGGAAAACCCAGTGAATTTTGTGCTCAAATGTTTTTTCCCTGTACAGAAACCCAACGCGATTCTCACTATTAACTAAAGAGCATTTATGTAAGAGGAGCTGTGGGTTGCATCAGTGTCATAACCAGAGTTTAACTACATATGGTCTGTATGTGTAGGAAACACAGTTCTTTTTTTCTGGGAATGCAGATGTTTCTTACAGTATTGGAGACGCTGGATAGAAGAGGATGATTCTTGCGTTAAAACAGAGTTTTTTTCACGGTTGAGAACTCTGGTCTGAATTTGCCTTCAGAAACGGAGTTAAACCCCAGGATCTCTGTCTTCCTATAAGCAAGAGTTCATTTCTGGTAAACCCAGTGAATTTTGGGCTCAAATGATTTTTTGCAGTTCAGGAACCCAACCCGATTGGCACTATTAACTAAAGAGCATTTATGTAAGAGGAGCTGTGGTTTGTATCAGTTTCATAAGCAGAGTTGAACTACATATGGTCCGTATGAGTAGGAAACACAGTTCTTTTTTTCTGGGCATGCTCATGGTTCTTATTATATTGGAGACGCTGGAAAGAAGAGCTTGCTTCTTGCCTTAAAACAGAGTGTGTTTCATGGATGAGAACTCTGGTCTGAATTTCCCTTCAGAAGCGGAGTTAAACCCCATGATCTGTGTCTCCCTACAAGCAAGAGTTCAGTTCTGGTAAACCCAGTGAATTTTGGGCTCACATGATTTTTCGCAGTTCACGAAACCTACGCGATTCTCACTATTAACTAAATAGCCTTTATGTAAGAGGAGGTGTGGTCTGTATCAGTTTCATAAGCAGAGTTGAACTACATATGGTCCGTATGAATAGGAAACACAGTCCTTTTTTTTCAGACCATGCTCATGGTTCTTGCTGTATTTTAGACTCTGGAAAGAAGAGCTTGCTTCTTCGTTAAAACAGAGTGTGTTTCAGGGATGAGAACTCTGGTCTGAATTTCCCTTCACAAACGGAGATAAACCCCAGGATCTATGTCTTCCTCCCAGCAAGAGTTCATTTCTGGCAAACCAAGTGAATTTTCGGCTCAAATGATTTTTCGCAGTTCAGGGACCCAACTCGATTCTCACTATTAACTAAAGAGCATTTATGTAAGAGGCGCTGTGTTTTGTATCAGTTTCATAACCATAGTTGAACTACATATGGTCTGTATGAGTAGGAAACGCAGTTCTTTTTTTCTGGGAATGCACATGTTTCTTACAGTATTGGAGACGCTGGATAGAAGAGGATGATTCTTGCCTTAAAACAGAGTTTTTTTCAGGGTTGAGAACTCTGGTCTGAATTTGCATTTAGAAACGGAGATAAACCCCAGGATCTGTGTCTTCCTACAAGCAAGAGTTCAGTTCTGGTAAACCCAGTGAATTTTTGGCTCAAATGATTTTTCGCAGTTCACGAACCCTACACGATTCTCACTATTAACTAAATAGATTTTATGTAAGAGGAGGTGTGGTCTGTATCGGTTTCATAAGCAGAGTTGAACTACATATGGTCCGTTTGAATAGGAAACACAGTTCTTTTTTTCAGACCATGCTCATGGTTCTTGCTGTATTTTAGACTCTGGAAAGAAGAGCTTGCTTCTTCGTTAAAACAGAGTGTGTTTCAGGGATGAGAACTCTGGTCTGAAATTCCCTTCAGAAAAGAAGTTAAACCCCAGGATCTGTGTCTTCCTACAAACAAGAGTTCATTTCTTCTAAACCAAGTGAATTTTCGGCTCAAATGATTTTACACAGTTCTAGAACCCGTCGCGATTATCACTATTAACTAAAGAGCATTTATGTAAGAGGACCTGTGGTTTGTATCAGTTTCATAAGCACAGTTGAACTACACATGGTCTGTATGAGCAGGAAAAACAGGTTTTTTTTCAGGGCATGCTCATATGTCTTACTATATTGGAGTCGCTGGAAAGAAGAGGATGATTCTTGCATTAAAGCAGAGTGTGTTTCAGAGATGAGAACTCTGGTCTGAATTTCCCTTCAGAAATGGAGATAAACCCCAGGATCTGTTTCTTCCTACCAGCAAGAATTCATTTCTGTTAAACAAAGAGAATTTTCTGCTCCAATGATTTTACACAGTTCTAGAACCCAACCGTGATTATCACTATTAACTAAAGAGCATTTATGTTAGAGGAGCTGTAGTCTGTATTATTTCATAAGCAGTGTTGAACTACATATGATCAGTATGAGTGGGAAACACAGTTCTTTTTTTCTGGGCATGCTCATGGTTCTTAGTGTATTGGAGAAGGTGGAAAGAAGAGGATGATTCTTGCCTTAAAACAGAGTGTTTTTCAGGGTTGAGAATTCTGGTTGAATTTACTTTCAGATATGGAGTTAAACCCCAGGATCTGTGTCTTCCTACAAGCAAGAGTTCATTGCTGGTAAACCCAGTGAATTTTGGGCTCAAATGATTTTTTGCAGTTCAGGAACCCAACGCGATTCTCACTATTAACTAAAGAGCATTTATGTAAGAGGAGCTGTGGTTTGTATCAGTTTCATAAGCAGAGTTGAACTACATATGGTCCGTATGAGTAGGAAACACAGTTCTTTTTTTCTGGGCATGCTCATGGTTCTTACTGTATTGGAGACGCTGGAAAGAAGAGCTTGCTTCTTGCCTTAAAACAGAGTGTGTTTCATGGATGAGAACTCTGGTCTGAATTTCCCTTCAGAAGCGGAGTTAAACCCCATGCTCTGTGTCTCCCTACAAGCAAGAGTTCAGTTCTGGTAAACCCCGTGAATTTTGGGCTCACATGATTTTTCGCAGTTCACGAAACCTACGCGATTCTCACAATTAACTAAATAGCCTTTATGTAAGAGGAGGTGTGGTCTGTATCAGTTTCATAAGCAGAGATGAACTACATATGGTCTGTATGAGAAGGAAACACAGTTTTTTTTTTCTCGGCATGATCATGGTTCTTGCTGTATTTAAGACTTTGGAAAGAAGAGCTTGTTTCTTGCGTTAAAACACAGTATGTTTCAGGGTTGAGAACTCTGCTCTGAATTTCCCTTCTGAAGCGGAGTTAAACCCCATGATCTGTGTCTCCCTACAAGAAAGAGTTCATTTCTGGTAAACCAAGTGAATTATGGGCTCAAATGATTTTACACAGTTCTAGAACCCAACGCGATTATCACTATTAACTAAAGAGCATTTATGTAAGAGGAGCTGTGGTGTGTATCGGTTTCATAAGCAGAGTTGGACTACATATGGTCTGTATTAGTAGGAAATACAGTTCTTCTTTTCTTGGCATGCTCATGGTTTTTTCAGTATTGGAGACCCTGGAAAGAAGAGGATGATTCATGGCTTAAAACAGAGTGTTTTTCAGGGTTGAGAATTCTGTTCTGAATTTCCCTTCAGAAACGGACTCAAACCCCAGGATCTGTGTCTTCCTACAAGCAAGAGTTCAGTTCTGGTAAACCCAGTGAATTTTTGGCTCAAATGATTTTTCGCAGTTCACGAACCCTACACGATTCTCACTATTAACTAAATAGATTTTATGTAAGAGGAGGTGTGGTCTGTATCGGTTTCATAAGCAGAGTTGAACTACATATGGTCCGTTTGAATAGGAAACACAGTTCTTTTTTTCAGACCATGCTCATGGTTCTTGCTGTATTTTAGACTCTGGAAAGAAGAGCTTGCTTCTTCGTTAAAACAGAGTGTGTTTCAGGGATGAGAACTCTGGTCTGAAATTCCCTTCAGAAAAGAAGTTAAACCCCAGGATCTGTGTCTTCCTACAAACAAGAGTTCATTTCTTCTAAACCAAGTGAATTTTCGGCTCAAATGATTTTACACAGTTCTAGAACCCGTCGCGATTATCACTATTAACTAAAGAGCATTTATGTAAGAGGACCTGTGGTTTGTATCAGTTTCATAAGCACAGTTGAACTACACATGGTCTGTATGAGCAGGAAAAACAGGTTTTTTTTCAGGGCATGCTCATATGTCTTACTATATTGGAGTCGCTGGAAAGAAGAGGATGATTCTTGCATTAAAGCAGAGTGTGTTTCAGAGATGAGAACTCTGGTCTGAATTTCCCTTCAGAAATGGAGATAAACCCCAGGATCTGTTTCTTCCTACCAGCAAGAATTCATTTCTGTTAAACAAAGAGAATTTTCTGCTCCAATGATTTTACACAGTTCTAGAACCCAACCGTGATTATCACTATTAACTAAAGAGCATTTATGTTAGAGGAGCTGTAGTCTGTATTATTTCATAAGCAGTGTTGAACTACATATGATCAGTATGAGTGGGAAACACAGTTCTTTTTTTCTGGGCATGCTCATGGTTCTTAGTGTATTGGAGAAGGTGGAAAGAAGAGGATGATTCTTGCCTTAAAACAGAGTGTTTTTCAGGGTTGAGAATTCTGGTTGAATTTA
Organism: Onychomys arenicola; assembly: GCA_949786405.1. Classification (NCBI taxonomy): domain Eukaryota; kingdom Metazoa; phylum Chordata; class Mammalia; order Rodentia; family Cricetidae; genus Onychomys; species Onychomys arenicola. Next base: position 877,115 of record CATKUM010000035.1, read on the forward strand.
CTTTCAGATATGGAGTTAAACCCCAGGATCTGTGTCTTCCTACAAGCAAGAGTTCATTGCTGGTAAACCCAGTGAATTTTGGGCTCAAATGATTTTTTGCAGTTCAGGAACCCAACGCGATTCTCACTATTAACTAAAGAGCATTTATGTAAGAGGAGCTGTGGTTTGTATCAGTTTCATAAGCAGAGTTGAACTACATATGGTCCGTATGAGTAGGAAACACAGTTCTTTTTTTCTGGGCATGCTCATGGTTCTTACTGTATTGGAGACGCTGGAAAGAAGAGCTTGCTTCTTGCCTTAAAACAGAGTGTGTTTCATGGATGAGAACTCTGGTCTGAATTTCCCTTCAGAAGCGGAGTTAAACCCCATGCTCTGTGTCTCCCTACAAGCAAGAGTTCAGTTCTGGTAAACCCCGTGAATTTTGGGCTCACATGATTTTTCGCAGTTCACGAAACCTACGCGATTCTCACAATTAACTAAATAGCCTTTATGTAAGAGGAGGTGTGGTCTGTATCAGTTTCATAAGCAGAGATGAACTACATATGGTCTGTATGAGAAGGAAACACAGTTTTTTTTTTTCTCGGCATGATCATGGTTCTTGCTGTATTTAAGACTTTGGAAAGAAGAGCTTGTTTCTTGCGTTAAAACACAGTATGTTTCAGGGTTGAGAACTCTGCTCTGAATTTCCCTTCTGAAGCGGAGTTAAACCCCATGATCTGTGTCTCCCTACAAGAAAGAGTTCATTTCTGGTAAACCAAGTGAATTATGGGCTCAAATGATTTTACACAGTTCTAGAACCCAACGCGATTATCACTATTAACTAAAGAGCATTTATGTAAGAGGAGCTGTGGTGTGTATCGGTTTCATAAGCAGAGTTGGACTACATATGGTCTGTATTAGTAGGAAATACAGTTCTTCTTTTCTTGGCATGCTCATGGTTTTTTCAGTATTGGAGACCCTGGAAAGAAGAGGATGATTCATGGCTTAAAACAGAGTGTTTTTCAGGGTTGAGAATTCTGTTCTGAATTTCCCTTCAGAAACGGACTCAAACCCCAGGATCTGTGTCTTCCTACAAGCAAGAGTTCAGTTCTGGTAAACCCAGTGAATTTTGGGCTCAAATGATTTTTCGCAGTTCACAAACCCTATGTGATTCTCACTATTAACTAAAGAGCTTGTATGTAACAGGAGCTGTGGTTTGTATCAGTTTCATAAGCACAGTTGAACTACACAGGGTCCGTATGAGTAGGAAAAGCAGGTTTTTTTCAGGGCATGCTCATATTTCTTACTATATTGGAGTCGCTGGAGAGAAGAGGATGATTCTTGCATTAAAGCAGAGTGTGTTTCAGAGACGAGAACTCTGGTCTGAATTTCACTTCAGAAACGGAGTAAAACCCCAGGATCTGTGTCTTCCTACCAGCAAGAATTCATTTTTGTTAAACAAAGTGAATTTTCTGCTCCAATGATTTTACACAATTCTAGAACCCAACCGTGATTATCACTATTAACTAAGGAGCATGTATGTAACAGGAGCTGTGGTTTGTATCAGTTTCATAAGCAGAGTTGAACTACATATGGTCCGTATGAATAACAAACACAGTTCTTTTTTTCAGACCATGCTCATGGTTCTTGCTGTATTTTAGACTCCGGAAAGAAGAGCTTGCTTCTTTGTTAAAACAGAGTGTGTTTCAGGGAAGAGAACTCTGGTCTGAATTTGCCTTCAGAAACGGAGTTAAACCCCAGGATCTCTGTCTTCCTATAAGCAAGAGTTCATTTCTGGTAAACCCAGTGAATTTTGGGCTCAAATGATTTTTTGCAGTTCAGGAACCCAACCCGATTGGCACTATTAACTAAAGAGCATTTATGTAAGAGGAGCTGTAGTTTGTATCAGTTTCATAAGCAGAGTTGAACTACATATGGACCGTATGAGTAGGAAACACAGTTCTTTTTTTCTGGGCATGCTCATGGTTCTTATTATATTGGAGACGCTGGAAAGAAGAGCTTGCTTCTTGCCTTAAAACAGAGTGTGTTTCATGGATGAGAACTCTGGTCTGAATTTCCCTTCAGAAACGGAGTTAAACCCCATGATCTGTGTCTCCCTACAAGCAAGAGTTCAGTTCTGGTAAACCCAGTGAATTTTGGGCTCACATGATTTTTCGCAGTTCACGAAACCTACGCGATTCTCACTATTAACTAAATAGCCTTTATGTAAGAGGAGGTGTGGTCTGTATCAGTTTCATAAGCAGTGTTGAACTACATATGGTCCGTATGAATAGGAAACACAGTCCTTTTTTTTCAGACCATGCTCATGGTTCTTGCTGTATTTTAGACTCTGGAAAGAAGAGCTTGCTTCTTCGTTAAAACAGAGTGTGCTTCAGGGATGAGAACTCTGGTCTGAATTTCCCTTCACAAACGGAGATAAACCCCAGGATCTATGTCTTCCTCCCAGCAAGAGTTCATTTCTGGCAAACCAAGTGAATTTTCGGCTCAAATGATTTTTCGCAGTTCAGGGACCCAACTCGATTCTCACTATTAACTAAAGAGCATTTATGTAAGAGGCGCTGTGTTTTGTATCAGTTTCATAACCATAGTTGAACTACATATGGTCTGTATGAGTAGGAAACGCAGTTCTTTTTTTCTGGGAATGCACATGTTTCTTACAGTATTGGAGACGCTGGATAGAAGAGGATGATTCTTGCCTTAAAACAGAGTTTTTTTCAGGGTTGAGAACTCTGGTCTGAATTTGCATTTAGAAACGGAGATAAACCCCAGGATCTGTGTCTTCCTACAAGCAAGAGTTCAGTTCTGGTAAACCCAGTGAATTTTTGGCTCAAATGATTTTTCGCAGTTCACGAACCCTACACGATTCTCACTATTAACTAAATAGATTTTATGTAAGAGGAGGTGTGGTCTGTATCGGTTTCATAAGCAGAGTTGAACTACATATGGTCCGTTTGAATAGGAAACACAGTTCTTTTTTTCAGACCATGCTCATGGTTCTTGCTGTATTTTAGACTCTGGAAAGAAGAGCTTGCTTCTTCGTTAAAACAGAGTGTGTTTCAGGGATGAGAACTCTGGTCTGAAATTCCCTTCAGAAAAGAAGTTAAACCCCAGGATCTGTGTCTTCCTACAAACAAGAGTTCATTTCTTCTAAACCAAGTGAATTTTCGGCTCAAATGATTTTACACAGTTCTAGAACCCGTCGCGATTATCACTATTAACTAAAGAGCATTTATGTAAGAGGACCTGTGGTTTGTATCAGTTTCATAAGCACAGTTGAACTACACATGGTCTGTATGAGCAGGAAAAACAGGTTTTTTTTCAGGGCATGCTCATATGTCTTACTATATTGGAGTCGCTGGAAAGAAGAGGATGATTCTTGCATTAAAGCAGAGTGTGTTTCAGAGATGAGAACTCTGGTCTGAATTTCCCTTCAGAAATGGAGATAAACCCCAGGATCTGTTTCTTCCTACCAGCAAGAATTCATTTCTGTTAAACAAAGAGAATTTTCTGCTCCAATGATTTTACACAGTTCTAGAACCCAACCGTGATTATCACTATTAACTAAAGAGCATTTATGTAAGAGGAGCTGTAGTCTGTATCATTTCATAAGCAGTGTTGAACTACATATGATCAGTATGAGTGGGAAACACAGTTCTTTTTTTCTGGGCATGCTCATGGTTCTTAGTGTATTGGAGAAGGTGGAAAGAAGAGGATGATTCTTGCCTTAAAACAGTGTGTTTTTCAGGGTGGAGAATTCTGGTTGAATTTACCTTCAGATATGGAGTTAAACCCCAGGATCTGTGTCTTCCTACAAGCAAGAGTTCATTTCAGGAAAACCCAGTGAATTTTGTGCTCAAATATTTTTTCCCAGTACAGAAACCCAACGCGATTCTCACTATTAACTAAAGAGCATTTATGTAAGAGGAGCTGTCGGTTGCATCAGTGTCATAACCAGAGTTTAACTACATATGGTCTGTATGAGTAGGAAACACAGTTCTTTTTTTCTGGGAATGCAGATGTTTCTTACAGTATTGGAGACGCTGGAAAGAAGAGGATGATTCTTGCGTTAAAACAGAATTTTTTTCACGGTTGAGAACTCTGGTCTGAATTTGCCTTCAGAAACGGAGTTAAACCCCAGGATCTCTGTCTTCCTACAAGCAAGAGTTCATTTCTGGTAAACCCAGTGAATTTTGGGCTCAAATGATTTTTTGCAGTTCAGGAACCCAACGTGATTCTCACTATTAACTAAAGAGCATTTATGTAAGAGGAGCTGTGGTTTGTATCAGTTTCATAAGCAGAGTTGAACTACATATGGTCCGTATGAGTAGGAAACACAGTTCTTTTTTTCTGGGCATGCTCATGGTTCTTACTGTATTGGAGACGCTGGAAAGAAGAGCTTGCTTCTTGCCTTAAAACAGAGTGTGTTTCATGGATGAGAACTCTGGTCTGTATTTCCCTTCAGAAGCGGAGTTAAACCCCATGCTCTGTGTCTCCCTACAAGCAGGAGTTCAGTTCTGGTAAACCCTGTGAATTTTGGGCTCACATGATTTTTCGCAGTTCACGAAACCTACGCGATTCTCACAATTAACTAAATAGCATTTATGTAAGAGGAGCTGTGGTGTGTATCGGTTTCATAAGCAGAGTTGGACTACATATGGTCTGTATTAGTAGGAAATACAGTTCTTCTTTTCTTGGCATGCTCATGGTTTTTTCAGTATTGGAGACCCTGGAAAGAAGAGGATGATTCATGGCTTAAAACAGAGTGTTTTTCAGGGTTGAGAATTCTGTTCTGAATTTCCCTTCAGAAACGGAGTCAAACCCCAGGATCTGTGTCTTCCTACAAGCAAGAGTTCAGTTCTGGTAAACCCAGTGAATTTTGGGCTCAAATGATTTTTCGCAGTTCACAAACCCTATGTGATTCTCACTATTAACTAAAGAGCTTGTATGTAACAGGAGCTGTGGTTTGTATCAGTTTCATGAGCACAGTTGAACTACACAGGGTCCGTATGAGTAGGAAAAGCAGGTTTTTTTCAGGGCATGCTCATATTTCTTACTATATTGGAGTCGCTGGAAAGAAGAGGATGATTCTTGCATTAAAGCAGAGTGTGTTTCAGAGATGAGAACTCTGGTCTGAATTTCCCTTCAGAAACGGAGTAAAACCCCAGGATCTGTTTCTTCCTACCAGCAAGAATTCATTTCTGTTAAACAAAGAGAATTTTCTGCTCCAATGATTTTACACAATTCTAGAACCCAACCGTGATTATCACTATTAACTAAGGAGCATGTATGTAACAGGAGCTGTGGTTTGTATCAGTTTCATAAGCAGAGTTGAACTACATATGGTCCGTATGAATAACAAACACAGTTCTTTTTTTCAGACCATGCTCATGGTTCTTGCTGTATTTTAGACTCTGGAAAGAAGAGCTTGCTTCTTCGTTAAAACAGAGTGTGTTTCAGGGAAGAGAACTCTGGTCTAAATTTCCCTTCACAAACGGAGTTAAACCCCAGGATCTGTGTCTTCCTACCAGCAAGAGTTCATTTCTGGCAAACCAAGTGAATTTTCGGCTCAAATGACTTTACACAGTTCTAGAACCCAACGCGATTATCACGATTAACTAAAGAGCATTTATGTAAGAGGAGCTGTTGTCTGTATCAGTTCATAAGCAGCGTTGAACTACATATGGTCAGTATGAGTAGGACACACAGTTCTTTTTTTCTGGACATGCTGATGTTTCTTGCTGTATTGGAGACGCTGGATAGAAGAGGATGATTCTTGCCTTAAAACTGAGTTTTTTTCAGGGATGAGAACTCTGGCCTGAATTTGCCTTCAGAAACGGAGATAAACCCCAGGATCTGTGTCTTCCTACAAGCAAAGTTCAGTTCTGGTAAACCCAGTGAATTTTGGGCTCAAATGATTTTTCGCAGTTCACGAACCCTACGCGATTCTCACTATTATCTAAATAGCCTTTATGTAAGAGGAGGTGTGGTCTGTATCCGTTTCATAAGCAGAGTCTGTATGTGGTCTGTATTAATAGGAAACACAGTTCTTTTTTTCAGACCATGCTCATGGTTCTTGCTGTATTTTACACTCTGGAAAGAAGAGCTTGCTTCTTCGTTAAAACAGAGTGTGTTTCAGGGATGAGAACTCTGGTCTGAATTTCCCTTCAGAATTCAAGTTCAACCCCAGTATCTCTGTCTTCCTACAAGAAAGAGTTCATTTCTGGTAAACCCAGAGAATTTTGGGCTCAAATGATTTTTCGAAGTTCATTAACCCTACGCTATTCTCACTATTAACTAAAGAGGATTTATGTTAGAGGACCTGTGGTTTGTATCAGTTCCATAAGCAGAGTTGAACTACATATGGTTTGTATGAGTAGGAAACAAAGTTCCTTTTTTCAGGGCATGCTCATGGTTCTTGCTGTATTGGAGACGCTAGAAAGAAGAGCTTGCTTCTTGCATTAAAACAGAGTGTGTTTCATGGATGACAACTCTGGTCTGAATTTCCTTTCAGAAACGGAATTAAACCCCAGGATCTGTGTCTTCCTACAAGCAAGAGTTCATTTCTGGTATACCCAGTGAATTTTGGGCTCAAATGATTGTTTGCAGTTCATGAACCCTATTCTATTCTCACTAATAAGTAAAGAGGATTTATGTAAGAGGAGCTTTGGTTTGTATCAGTTTCATAAGCAGATTTTAACTACATATATTCCGTATGAGTAGCAAGCACAGTTCTTTTTTCTGGGCATGCTCATGGTTCTTGCTGTATTGGAGACGCTGGAAAGAAGAGCTTGCTTCTTGCATTAAAACAGAGTTTGTTTCATGGATGAGAACTCTGGTCTGAATTTCCCTAAGGAAACGGAGTTAAACCCCATGATTGGTTTCTTCCTACAAGCAAGAGTTCATTTCTGGTAAGCCAAGTTAATTTTGGGCTCAAATGATTTTACACAGTTCTAGAACCCAACACTATTATCACTATTAACTAAAGAGCATTTATGTAAGAGGAGGTGTGGTTTGCATCAGTTTCATAAGCAAAGTTGAACTACACATGGTACATATGAATAGGGAACACAGTTCATTGTTTCAGACCGTGCTCATGGTTCATGCTGTATTTTAGACTCTGGAAAGAATTACTTTATTCTTCGTTAAAACAGAGTGTGTTTCAGGGATGAGAACTCTGGTGTGAATTTCCCTTCAGAAAGGGTGTTAAACCCCAGGATCTGTGTCTTTCTACAAGTAAGAGTTCAGTTCTGATAAACTTAGTGAATTTTGGCCTCAAATGATTTTTCGCAGTACACGAACCCTACGCTATTCTCACTATTAACTAAAGAGGATGTCTGTAAGAGGAGCTCTGGTTTGTTTCAGTTTCATAATCACAGTTGATCTACATATGGTCTGTATGAGTAGGACACACAGTTCTTTTTTTCTGGGCATGCTCATGTTTCTTACTATATTGGAGACGCTGGAAAGAAGAGAATGATTCTTGCCTTAAAACAAAGTGTTTTTCAGGAATGAGTACTCTGGTCTGTATTTGCCTTCAGATACGGAGTTCAACCTCATGATCTGTGTCTTCCTACAAGCAGGAGTTCATTTCTGGTAAACCCAGTGAATTTTGGGCTCAAATGATTTTTCGCAGTTCACGAACCTAACATGATTCTCACTATTAACTAAAGAGCACTTATGTAAGGTGAGGTGTGGTCTGTATCAGTTTCCTAAGCAGAGTTGAACTACATATGGTCCGTATGAATAGGAAACACAGTTCTTTTTTTCATACCATGCTCCTGGTTCTTACCATGTTTTAGACTCTGGAAAGAAGAGCTTGCTTCTTCGTTAAAACAGAGTGTGTTTCAGGGATGAGAACTCTCGTCTGAATTTCCCTTCAGAAACGGAGATCAACCCCAGTATATGCTTCTTCCCACAAGCAAGAGTTCATTTCTTGTAAACCCAGTGAAATGTGGGCTCAAGTGATTTTTCGAAGTTCATTAACCCTACGCTATTCTCACTATTAACTAAAGAGGATTTATGTTAGAGGACCTGTAGTTTGTATCAGTTTCATAAGCAGAGTTGAACTACATATGGTCTGTTTGAGTAGGAAACACAGTTCCTTTTTTCAGGGCATGCTCATGGTTCTTGCTGTATTGGAGACGCTGGAAAGAAGAGCTTGCTTCTTGCATTAAAACAGAGTGTGTTTCATGGATGAGAACTCTGGTCTGAATTTACCTTCAGAAACGGAGTTAAACTCCATGATCTGTGTCTCCCTACAAGCAAGAGTTCATTTCTGGTAAACCAGGTGAATTTTGGGCTCAAATGATTTTACACAGTTCTAGAACCCAACCTTGACTATCACTATTAACTAAAAAGCATTTATGTAAGAGGAACTGTCTTCTGTATCATTTTCATATGCAGAGTTGGACTACACATGGTCCATATGAGTAGGAAAAACAGTTCTTTTTTTCTTGGCTTTTCATGGTTCTTACTGTATTGGAGAACCTGGAAAGAAGAGGATGATTCTTGCCTTTAAAAAGTGTTTTTCGGGGATGAGAATTCTGGTCTGAATTTCCCTTCAGTAACGGAGTTAATCCACAGGATCTTTGTCTTCCTACAAGCAAGAGTTCATTTCTGGTAAACCCAATGAATTTTGGGCTCAAATGATTTTACGCAGTTCACCAACCCAAACATATTCTCACTATTAATAAAAGAGCATTTATGTAAGAAGAGCTGTGGTTTGTATCAGTTTCATAAGCAGAGTTGAACTACATATGGTTCGTATGAGTAGGAAACACAGTTCTTTTTTTTAAGGGCATGCTCATGCTTCTTGCTGTATTGGAGACGCTGGAAAGAAGAGCTTGCTTCTTGCATTAAAACAGGGTGTGTTTCATGGATGAGAACTCTGGTCTGAATTTAGCTTCAAAAACGGAGTTAAACCCAATGATCAGTGTCTTCCTACAAGCAAGAGTTCATTTCTGGTAAACCAAGGGAATTTGCAGCTCAAATGATGTTACACAGTTCTAGAACCCAACGCGATTATCACTTTTAACTAAGGAGCATTTATGTATGAGGGGCTCTGGTCTGTATCATTTCATAAGCAGAGTTGAACTACATATGGTACGTATGAGTAGGAAACACAGTTCTTTTTTTCTGGGAATGCTCATGGTTCTTACTGTATTGGAGATGCTGGAAAGAAGAGGATGATTCTTGCCTTAAAACAGAGTGTTTTTCGGGGATGAGAACTCTGTTCTGAATTTCCCTTCAGAAACGGAGTTAAACCCCAGGATCTGTGCTGTCCCTTAAGCAGGAGTTCATTTCTGGTAAACAAAGTGAATTTTGGGCTCAAATGATTTTACACAGTACACCAACAGAACATGATTCTCACTATTAACTAAAGCGACTTTATGTAAGAGGAGCGGTGGTTTATATGAGTTTCATAATCAGAGTTGAACTACATATGGTCCGTATGAGTAGGAAACACAGTTCTTTCTTTCCTGGCATGCTCATGCCTCTTACTGTATTGGAGACCCTGGAAAGGAGAGGATGATTCATGTCTTAAAACAGAGTGTTTCTCAGGGATGAGAATTCTGGTCTGAATTTCCCTTCAGAAACGGAGTTAAACCCCAGGATCTGTGTCTTCCTACAAACAAGAGTTCATTTCTGGTAAACCCAGTGAATTTTGGGCTCAAATGATTTTTCGCAGTTCACGAACCCAACACTAAAAAGAGCATTTATGTAAGAGGAGGTGTGGTTTGCATCAGTTTCATGAGCAGAGTTGAACTACATATGGTCCATAGGAAAGGGAACACAGTTCTTTTATTCAGTCCATGCTCATGGTTCTTGCTGTATTTAGACTCTGGAAAGAAGAACTACTTCTTCGTTAAAACAGAGTGTGTTTCAGGGATGAGAACTCTGGTCTGAATTTGCCTTCAGAAAAGGAGTTAAACCACAGGATCTGTGTCTTCCTACAAGCAAGAGTTCATTTCTGGTTAAGCGATTGAATTTTGGGCTCAAATGATTTATTGCAGTTCACGAACCCAACGCTATTCTCACTATTAACTAAAGAGCACTTATGTAAGTGGAGCTATGGTCTTTATCAGTTTCATAAGCAGAGTTGAACTACTTATGGTCCATGTGAGTAGGAAACACAGTTATTTTTTTCCTGGCATGCTCATGCTTCTTACTCTATTGGAGACCCTGGAAAGGAGAGGATGATCCATGCTTTAAAACAGAGTGTTTCTCAGGGATGAGAATTCTGGTCTGAATTTCCCTTCAGAAACGGAGTTAAACCCCAGGATCTGTGTCTTCCTACAAGCAAGAGTTCATTTCTGGTATACCCAGTGAATTTTGGGCTCAAATGATGGTTCGCAGTTCATGAACCCTATTCTATTCTCACTAATAACTAAAGAGGATTTATGTAAGAGTAGCTATGGTTTGGATCAGTTTCATAAGCAGAGCTGAACTACATTTATTTTATATGAGTAGGAATCACAGTTCTTTTTTCTGGGCATTCTCATGGTTCTTGCTGTATTGAAGACGCTGGAAAGAAGAGCTTGCTTCTTGCATTAAAACAGAGTGTGTTTCATGGATGAGAACTCTGGTCTGAATTTACCTCAGAAACGGAGTTAAACTCCATGATCTGTGTCTCCCTACAAGCAAGAGTTCATTTCTGGTAAACCAGGTGAATTTTGGGCTCAAATGATTTTACACAGTTCTAGAACCCAACCTTGACTATCACTATTAACTAAAAAGCATTTATGTAAGAGGAACTGTCTTCTGTATCATTTTCATATGCAGAGTTGGACTACACATGGTCCATATGAGTAGGAAAAACAGTTCTTTTTTTCTTGGCTTTTCATGGTTCTTACTGTATTGGAGAACCTGGAAAGAAGAGGATGATTCTTGCCTTTAAAAAGTGTTTTTCGGGGATGAGAATTCTGGTCTGAATTTCCCTTCAGTAACGGAGTTAATCCACAGGATCTTTGTCTTCCTACAAGCAAGAGTTCATTTCTGGTAAACCCAATGAATTTTGGGCTCAAATGATTTTACGCAGTTCACCAACCCAAACATATTCTCACTATTAATAAAAGAGCATTTATGTAAGAAGAGCTGTGGTTTGTATCAGTTTCATAAGCAGAGTTGAACTACATATGGTTCGTATGAGTAGGAAACACAGTTCTTTTTTTTAAGGGCATGCTCATGCTTCTTGCTGTATTGGAGACGCTGGAAAGAAGAGCTTGCTTCTTGCATTAAAACAGGGTGTGTTTCATGGATGAGAACTCTGGTCTGAATTTAGCTTCAAAAACGGAGTTAAACCCAATGATCAGTGTCTTCCTACAAGCAAGAGTTCATTTCTGGTAAACCAAGGGAATTTGCGGCTCAAATGATGTTACACAGTTCTAGAACCCAACGCGATTATCACTTTTAACTAAGGAGCATTTATGTATGAGGGGCTCTGGTCTGTATCATTTCATAAGCAGAGTTGAACTACATATGGTACGTATGAGTAGGAAACACAGTTCTTTTTTTCTGGGAATGCTCATGGTTCTTACTGTATTGGAGATGCTGGAAAGAAGAGGATGATTCTTGCCTTAAAACAGAGTGTTTTTCGGGGATGAGAACTCTGTTCTGAATTTCCCTTCAGAAACGGAGTTAAACCCCAGGATCTGTGCTGTCCCTTAAGCAGGAGTTCATTTCTGGTAAACAAAGTGAATTTTGGGCTCAAATGATTTTACACAGTACACCAACAGAACATGATTCTCACTATTAACTAAAGCGACTTTATGTAAGAGGAGCGGTGGTTTATATGAGTTTCATAATCAGAGTTGAACTACATATGGTCCGTATGAGTAGGAAACACAGTTCTTTCTTTCCTGGCATGCTCATGCCTCTTACTGTATTGGAGACCCTGGAAAGGAGAGGATGATTCATGTCTTAAAACAGAGTGTTTCTCAGGGATGAGAATTCTGGTCTGAATTTCCCTTCAGAAACGGAGTTAAACCCCAGGATCTGTGTCTTCCTACAAACAAGAGTTCATTTCTGGTAAACCCAGTGAATTTTGGGCTCAAATGATTTTTCGCAGTTCACGAACCCAACACTAAAAAGAGCATTTATGTAAGAGGAGGTGTGGTTTGCATCAGTTTCATGAGCAGAGTTGAACTACATATGGTCCATAGGAAAGGGAACACAGTTCTTTTATTCAGTCCATGCTCATGGTTCTTGCTGTATTTAGACTCTGGAAAGAAGAACTACTTCTTCGTTAAAACAGAGTGTGTTTCAGGGATGAGAACTCTGGTCTGAATTTGCCTTCAGAAAAGGAGTTAAACCACAGGATCTGTGTCTTCCTACAAGCAAGAGTTCATTTCTGGTTAAGCGATTGAATTTTGGGCTCAAATGATTTATTGCAGTTCACGAACCCAACGCTATTCTCACTATTAACTAAAGAGCACTTATGTAAGTGGAGCTATGGTCTTTATCAGTTTCATAAGCAGAGTTGAACTACTTATGGTCCATGTGAGTAGGAAACACAGTTATTTTTTTCCTGGCATGCTCATGCTTCTTACTCTATTGGAGACCCTGGAAAGGAGAGGATGATCCATGCTTTAAAACAGAGTGTTTCTCAGGGATGAGAATTCTGGTCTGAATTTCCCTTCAGAAACGGAGTTAAACCCCAGGATCTGTGTCTTCCTACAAGCAAGAGTTCATTTCTGGTATACCCAGTGAATTTTGGGCTCAAATGATGGTTCGCAGTTCATGAACCCTATTCTATTCTCACTAATAACTAAAGAGGATTTATGTAAGAGTAGCTATGGTTTGGATCAGTTTCATAAGCAGAGCTGAACTACATTTATTTTATATGAGTAGGAATCACAGTTCTTTTTTCTGGGCATTCTCATGGTTCTTGCTGTATTGAAGACGCTGGAAAGAAGAGCTTGCTTCTTGCATTAAAACAGAGTGTGTTTCATGGATGAGAACTCTGGTCTGAATTTACCTCAGAAACGGAGTTAAACTCCATGATCTGTGTCTCCCTACAAGCAAGAGTTCATTTCTGGTAAACCAGGTGAATTTTGGGCTCAAATGATTTTACACAGTTCTAGAACCCAACCTTGATTATCACTATTAACTAAAAAGCATTTATGTAAGAGGAACTGTCTTCTGTATCATTTTCATATGCAGAGTTGGACTACACATGGTCCATATGAGTAGGAAAAACAGTTCTTTTTTTCTTGGCTTTTCATGGTTCTTACTGTATTGGAGAACCTGGAAAGAAGAGGATGATTCTTGCCTTTAAAAAGTGTTTTTCGGGGATGAGAATTCTGGTCTGAATTTCCCTTCAGTAACGGAGTTAATCCACAGGATCTTTGTCTTCCTACAAGCAAGAGTTCATTTCTGGTAAACCCAATGAATTTTGGGCTCAAATGATTTTACGCAGTTCACCAACCCAAACATATTCTCACTATTAATAAAAGAGCATTTATGTAAGAAGAGCTGTGGTTTGTATCAGTTTCATAAGCAGAGTTGAACTACATATGGTTCGTATGAGTAGGAAACACAGTTCTTTTTTTTAAGGGCATGCTCATGCTTCTTGCTGTATTGGAGACGCTGGAAAGAAGAGCTTGCTTCTTGCATTAAAACAGGGTGTGTTTCATGGATGAGAACTCTGGTCTGAATTTAGCTTCAAAAACGGAGTTAAACCCAATGATCAGTGTCTTCCTACAAGCAAGAGTTCATTTCTGGTAAACCAAGGGAATTTGCGGCTCAAATGATGTTACACAGTTCTAGAACCCAACGCGATTATCACTTTTAACTAAGGAGCATTTATGTATGAGGGGCTCTGGTCTGTATCATTTCATAAGCAGAGTTGAACTACATATGGTACGTATGAGTAGGAAACACAGTTCTTTTTTTCTGGGAATGCTCATGGTTCTTACTGTATTGGAGATGCTGGAAAGAAGAGGATGATTCTTGCCTTAAAACAGAGTGTTTTTCGGGGATGAGAACTCTGTTCTGAATTTCCCTTCAGAAACGGAGTTAAACCCCAGGATCTGTGCTGTCCCTTAAGCAGGAGTTCATTTCTGGTAAACAAAGTGAATTTTGGGCTCAAATGATTTTACACAGTACACCAACAGAACATGATTCTCACTATTAACTAAAGCGACTTTATGTAAGAGGAGCGGTGGTTTATATGAGTTTCATAATCAGAGTTGAACTACATATGGTCCGTATGAGTAGGAAACACAGTTCTTTCTTTCCTGGCATGCTCATGCCTCTTACTGTATTGGAGACCCTGGAAAGGAGAGGATGATTCATGTCTTAAAACAGAGTGTTTCTCAGGGATGAGAATTCTGGTCTGAATTTCCCTTCAGAAACGGAGTTAAACCCCAGGATCTGTGTCTTCCTACAAACAAGAGTTCATTTCTGGTAAACCCAGTGAATTTTGGGCTCAAATGATTTTTCGCAGTTCACGAACCCAACACTAAAAAGAGCATTTATGTAAGAGGAGGTGTGGTTTGCATCAGTTTCATGAGCAGAGTTGAACTACATATGGTCCATAGGAAAGGGAACACAGTTCTTTTATTCAGTCCATGCTCATGGTTCTTGCTGTATTTAGACTCTGGAAAGAAGAACTACTTCTTCGTTAAAACAGAGTGTGTTTCAGGGATGAGAACTCTGGTCTGAATTTGCCTTCAGAAAAGGAGTTAAACCACAGGATCTGTGTCTTCCTACAAGCAAGAGTTCATTTCTGGTTAAGCGATTGAATTTTGGGCTCAAATGATTTATTGCAGTTCACGAACCCAACGCTATTCTCACTATTAACTAAAGAGCACTTATGTAAGTGGAGCTGTGGTCTTTATCAGTTTCATAAGCAGAGTTGAACTACTTATGGTCCATGTGAGTAGGAAACACAGTTATTTTTTTCCTGGCATGCTCATGCTTCTTACTCTATTGGAGACCCTGGAAAGGAGAGGATGATCCATGCTTTAAAACAGAGTGTTTCTCAGGGATGAGAATTCTGGTCTGAATTTCCCTTCAGAAACGGAGTTAAACCCCAGGATCTGTGTCTTCCTACAAGCAAGAGTTCATTTCTGGTATACCCAGTGAATTTTGGGCTCAAATGATGGTTCGCAGTTCATGAACACTATTCTATTCTCACTAATAACTAAAGAGGATTTATGTAAGAGTAGCTATGGTTTGGATCAGTTTCATAAGCAGAGCTGAACTACATTTATTTTATATGAGTAGGAATCACAGTTCTTTTTTCTGGGCATTCACATGGTTCTTGCTGTATTGAAGACGCTGGAAAGAAGAGATTGCTTCTTGCGTTAAAACAGAGTGTGTTTCATGGATGAGAACTCTGGTGTGAATTTCCCTTCAGAAACGCAGTTAAACCCCATGATCTGTGTCTTCCTACAAGCAAGAGTTCATTTCTTGTAAAACAAGTGAATTTTGGTCTCAAATGATTTTACACAGTTCTAGAACCCAACGCTATTCTCACTATCAACTAAAGAGCATTTATGGAATAGGAGCTGTGGTTTGCATCAGTTTCATAAGCAGAGTTGAACTACATATGATCCATATGAATAGGGAAATAAGTTCTTTTTTTCAGACCATGCTCATGGTTCTTGCTATATTTTACACTCTGGAAAGAAGATCTTTCTTCTTTGTTAAAACAGAGTGTGTTTCTGGGATGAGAACTCTGGACTGAATTTCCCTTCAGAAACGGAGTTAAACCCCAGGATCTGTGTCTTCCTACAAACAAGAGTTCATTTCTGGTAAACCCAGTGAATTTTGGCCTCAAATGATTTTTCATAGTTCACCAACCCAACATGATTCTCACTATTAACTAAAGAGCATGTATGTAAGAGGAGCTGTGGTTTGTATCAGTTTCCTGAGCATAGTTGAAGTATATATTGTCCGTATGAGTAGGAAACACAGTTCTTTTTTTCCGGGCATGCTCATGGTTCTTGCTGTATTTTACATTATGCAAATAAGAGCTTGCTTCATGCGTTAAAACAGACTGTGTTTCAGGGATGAGAACTCTGGTCTGAATTTCCCTTCAGAAATGGACTTCAACCCCAGTATCTGTGTCTTCCCACAAGCAAGAGTTCATTTCTTGTAAACCCTGTGAAATGAGGGCTCAAATGATTTTTCGCAGTTCATTAACCCTACGCTATTCTCACTAATAACTAAAGAGGATTTATGTTAGAGGACCTGTGGTTTGTATCAGTTTCATAAGCAGAGTTGAACTACATATGGTCTGTATGAGTAGGAAACACAGTTCCTTTTTTCAGGGCATGCTTATGGTTCTTGCTCTATTGGAGACGCTGGAAAGAAGAGCTTGCTTCTTACATTAAAACAGAGTGTGTTTCATGGATGAGAACTCTGGTCTGAATTTCCCTTCAGAAACAGAGTTAAAACCCATGATCTGTGTCTCCCTACAAGCAAGAGTTCATTTCTGGAAAACCAAGTGAATTTTGGGCTCAAATGATTTTACACAGTACACCAACAGAACATGATTCTCACTATTAACTAAAGAGACTTTATGTAAGAGGAGCTGTTGTTTGTATCAGATTCATAAGCAGAGTAGAACTACATATGGTCAGTATGAGTAGGAAACACAGTTCTTTTTTTCTGGGCATGATCATGGTTCTTGCTGTATTCGTGACGCTGGAAAGAAGAGGATGCCTCTTGTCTTAAAACAGTGTGTGTTTCAGGGATGAGAACTCTGGTCTGAATTTCCCTTCAGAAACGGAGTGTAACCCCAGCATTTGTGTCTTCCTTCAAACAAGAGTTCATTTCTGGTTACCACAGTGAATTTTTGGCTCAAATGATTTTTCACAGTTCATGAACCTAACATGATTCTCACTATTAACTAAAGAGCACTTATGTAATAGGAGCTGTGGTCTGTATCATTCTCTTATGCAGAGTTGGACTACACATGTTCCGTATGAGTAGGAAACACAGTTCTTTTTTTCTTGGCATGATCATGGTTCTTACTGTATTGGAGAAGCTGGAAAGAAGAGGATGATTCTTGCCTTTAAAAAGAGTGTTTTTCAAGGATGAGAATTCTGGTCTGAATTTCCCTTCACTAACAGAGTTAAACCACAGGATCTTTGTCTTCCTACAAGCAAGAGTTCATTTCTGGTATACGCAATGAATTGTGGGCTCAAATGATTTTTCGCACTTCACGAACCCTATGCTATTCCCACTGTTAACTAAAGAGGCTTTATGTAAGAGGAGGTGTGGTGTTTATCAGTTTCATAAGCAGAGTTCAACTACATATGGTCCGTATGATTAGGAAACACAGTTCTTTTTTTCAGACCATGCTCATGGTTCTTGCTGTATTTTAGATTCTGGAAAGAAGAGCTTGCTTCTTTTGTTAAAACAGAGTGTGTTCCGGGGATGAGAACTCTGGTCTGAATTTCCCTTCAAAAACGGAGTTAAACCCCAGAATCTCTGTCTTCCTACAAGCAAGAGTTCATTTCTGGTATACCCAGTGAATTTTGGGATCAAATGATTGTTTGCAGTTCATGAACCCTATTTTATTCTCACTAATAACTAAAGAGGATTTATGTAAGAGGAGCTATGGTTTTTATCAGTTTCATAAGCAGAGTTGAACTACATATATTCTGTATGAGTAGGAAGCACAGTTCTTTTTTCTCTGCATCCTCATGGTTCTTGCTGTATTGGAGACGCTGGAAAGAAGAGCTTGCTTCTTGCATTAAAACAGAGTGTGTTTCAGGGATGAGAACTCTGTTCTGAATTTCCCTTCAGAAACGGAGTTAAACCCCAGGATCTGTGTTGTCCCTCAAGCAGGAGTTCATTTCTGGTAAACAAAGTGCATTTTGGGCTCAAATGATTTTACACAGTACACCAACAGAACATAATTCTCACTATTAACCAAAGAGACTTTATGTAAGAGGAGCTGTTGTTTGTATCAGTTCCATAAGCAGAGTTGTACTACATATGGTCCGTATGAGTAGGAAACACAGTTCTTTTTTTCTGGGCATGATCATGGTTCGTGCTGTATTTTAGATTCTGGAAAGAAGAGCTTGCTTGTTTTGTTAAAACAGAGTGTGTTTTAGGGATGAGAACTCTGGTCTGAATTTCCCTTCAAAAACTGAGTTAAATCCCAGGATCTGTGTCTTCCTACAAGCAAGAGTTCATTTCTGGTAAACCCAGTGAATTTTGGGCTCAAAAGATATTTCGCAGTTCACGAAGCCAACGCTATTGTCACTATTAACTAAAGAGCATTTATGTAAGAGGAGCTGTGGTCTTTATCAGTTTCATACGCAGAGTTGAACTACATATGGTCCGTATGAGTAGGAAACTCAGTTCTTTTTTTCCTGGCATGCTCATGCTTCTTACTGTATTGGAGACCCTGGAAAGGTGAGGATGATTCATGCCGTAAAACAGAGTGTTTTTCAGCGACGAGAATTCTGGTCTGAATTTCCCTTCAGAAACAGAGTTAAATACCAGGTTCTGTGTCTTCCTACAAGCAAGAGTTCATTTCTGGTAAACCCAGTAAATTTTGGGCTCAAATGATATTTCGCAGTTCACGAACCCAACATGATTCTGACTATTAACTAAAGAGCATTTATGTAAGAGGAGCTGTGGTTTGTATTAGTTTCTTAAGCAGAGTTGAACTACATATGGTCCATATGAGTAGGAAACACAGTTCTTTGTTTCAGGGCATGCTCATGGTTCTTGCTGTATTTTAGACTCTGGAAAGAAGAGCTTGCTTCTTCCATTAAAACAGCATGTGTTTCAGGGATGAGAACTCTCTTCTGAATTTCCCTTCAGAAACGGAGTTAAACCCCAGGATCTGTGTTGTCCCACAAGCAGTAGTTCATTTCTGGTGAACAAAGTGATTTTTGGGCTCAAATGATTTTACACAGTACACCAACAGAACATGATTCTCACTATTAACTAAAGAGACTTTATGTAAGAGGAGCAGTGGTTTGTATGAGTTTCATAAGCAGAGTTGAACTACATATGGTCCGTATCAGTAGGAAACACAGTTCTTTTTTTCTGGGCATGATCATGGTTCTTGCTGTATTGGTGAAGCTGGAAAGAAGAGGATGCTTCTTGTCTTAAAACAGAGTGTCTTTCAGTGATGAGAACTCTGGTCTGAATTTCCCTTCAGAAATGGACTTAAACCCCAGGATCAGTGTCTTCCTACAAGCAAGAGTTAATTTCTCGTAAACCCAGTGAGTTTTGGGCTCAAATGATTTTTCGCAGTTCACCGACCCAACATGATTTTCACTATTAACTAAAGAGCATTTATGTAAGCGGAGCTGTGGTCTGTATCAGTTTCCTAAGCTGAGTTGAAGTATATATGGTCTGTATGAGTAGGAAACACAGTTCTTTTTTTCCGGGCATGCTCATGTTTCTTGCTGTATTTCAGACTATGGAAAGAAGAGCTTGCTTCTTGCGTTAAAACAGACTGTGTTTCAGGGATGAGAACTCTGGTCTGAATTTCCCTTCAGAAACGGAGTTCAAACCTAGTATCTGTGTCTTCCCTCAAGCAAGAGTTCATTTCTTGTAAACCCAGTGAAATGTGGGCTCAAATGATTTTTCGCAGTTCTTTAACCCTACGCTATTCTCACTAATAACTAAAGAGGATTTATGTTAGAGGCCCTGTGGTTTGTATCAGTTTCATAAGCAGAGTTGAACTACATATGGTCTGTATGAGTAGGAAACACAGTTCCTTTTTTCAGGGCATGCTCATGGTTCTTGCTGTATTGGAGACGCTGGAAAGAAGAGTTTGCTTCTTGCATTAAAACAGAGTGTGTTTCATGGATGAGAACTCTGGTCTGAATTTCCCTTCAGAAACGGAGTTCAACCCCAGTATCTGTGTCTTCCCACAAGCAAGAGTTCATTTCTTGTAAACCCAGTGAAATGTGGGCTCAAATGAATTTTCGCAGTTCATTAACCCTACGCTATTCTCACTATTAACTAAAGAGGATTTATGTGAGAGGACCTGTGGTTTGTATCAGTTTCATAAGCAGAGTTGAACTACATATGGTCTGTATGAGGAGGAAACAGAGTTCCTTTATTCAGGGCATGCTCATGATTCTTGCTGTATTGGAGACGCTGGAAAGAAGAGCTTGCTTCTTGCATTAAATAGAGTGTGTTTCATGGATGAGAACTCTGGTCTGAAATTCCCTTCAGAAACGGAGTTAAACCCCATGATCTTGTCTCCCAACAAGCAAGAGTTCATTTTTGGTAAACCAAGTGTATTTTGGGCTCAAATTATTTTACACAGTTCTAGAACCCAACCTTGATTAACACTATTATCTAAATAGCATTTATGTAAGACGAGCTGTGGTCTGTATCATTTTCATATGCAGAGTTGGACTACACATGGTCCGTATGAGTAGGAAACACAGTTCTTTTTTTTGGCATGATCATGGTTCTTACTGTATTGGAAAAGCTGGAAAGAAGAGGATTATTCTTGCCTTTAAAAAGAGTGTTTTTCAGGGATGAGAATTCTGGTTTGAATTTCCCTTCAGTAACGGAGTTAAACCACAGGATTTTTGTCTTCCTACAAGCAAGAGTTCATTTCTGGTATACCCAGTGAATTGTGGGCTCAAATGTTTGTTCGCAGTTCACGAACCCTATGCTATTCCCACTATTAACTAAAGATTATTTATGTAAGAGGAGGTTTGGTGTGTATCAGTTTCATAAGCAGAGTTCAACTACATATGGTCCATATGAATAGGAAACACAGTTCTTTTTTTCAGACCATGATCATGGTTCTTACTGTATTTTAGATTCTTGAAAGAAGAGCTTGCTTCTTTTGTTAAAACAGAGTGTGTTTCAGGGATGAGAACTCTGGTGTGAATTTCCCTTCAGAAACGGAGTTAAACCCCAGGATCTGTGTCTTCCTACAAGCAAGAGTTCATTTCTGGTAAACCCAGTGAATTTTGGGCT
The DNA here is from genome assembly GCA_949786405.1 of Onychomys arenicola. Taxonomy (NCBI): domain Eukaryota; kingdom Metazoa; phylum Chordata; class Mammalia; order Rodentia; family Cricetidae; genus Onychomys; species Onychomys arenicola. The sequence goes on from CATKUM010000035.1 coordinate 898,037, forward strand.
CAAAAGTTTTTTCGCAGTTCACGAAGCCAACGCTATTCTCACTATTAACTAAAGAGCATTTATGTAAGAGGAGCTGTGGTCTTTATCAGTTTCATAAGCAGAGTTGAACTTCATATGGTCCGTATGAGTATGAAACTCAGTTCTTTTTTTCCTGGCATGCTCATTCTTCTTACTGTATTGGAGACCCTGGAAAGGAGAGGATGATTCATGCCTTAAAACAGAGTGGTTTTCAGGGATGAGAATTCAGGTCTGAATTTCCCTTCACAAACGGAGTTAAATACCAGGATCTGTGTCTTCCTACAAGCAAGGGTTCATTTCTGGTAAACCCAGTGAATTTTGGGCTCAAATAATATTTCGCAGTTCACGAAACCAACATGATTCTGACTATTAATTAAAGAGCATTTATGTAACAGGAGCTGTGGTTTGCATCAGTTTCATAAGCAGAGTTGAACTATATATGGTCCGTATGAGTAGGAAACACAGTTCTTTTTTTAGGGCATGCTCATGGTTCTTGCTGTATTTTAGACTCTGGAAAGAAGAGCTTGCTTCGTGCATTAAAACAGAGTGTGTTTTAGGGATGAGAACTCTGTTCTGAATTTCCCTTCAGAAAAGGAGTTAAACCCCAGGATCTGTGTTGTCCCTCAAGCAGGAGTTCATTACTGTTAAACAAAGTGAATTTTGGGCTCAAATGATTTTACACAGCACACCAACAGAACATGATTCTCACTATTAACTCAAGAGACTTTATGTAAGAGGAGCGGTGGTTTGTATGAGTTTCATAAGCACAGTTGAACTACATATGGTCCGTATGAGTAGGAAACACAGTTCTTTTTTTCTGGGCATGATCATGGTTCTTGCTATATTGGTGACGCTGGAAAGAAGAGGATGCTTCTTGTCTTAAAACAGAGTGTGTTTCAGGGAAGAGAACTCTGGTCTGAATTTCCCTTCAGAAATGGAGTTAAACCCCAGGATCAGTGTCTTCCTACAAGAAAGAGTTAATTTCTCGTAAACCCAGTGAGTTTTGGGCTCAAATGATTTTTGCAGTTCACCAACCCAACATGATTCTCACTATTAAGTAAAGAGCATTTATGTATGCGGAGCTGTGGTTTGTATCAGTTTCATAAGCAGAGTTGAACTACATATATTCCGTATGAGTAGGAAGCACAGTTATTTTTTTCTGGTCATGCTCTTGGTTCTTGCTGTATTTTAGAATCTGGAAAGAAGAGCTTTCTTCTTGCGTTAAAGCAGATTGTGTTTCAGGGATGAGAACGCTGGTCTGAATTTACCTTCACAAACGGAGTAAAACCCCAGGATCTGTCTCTTCCTACAAACAAGAGTTCATTTCTGGTAAACCCAGTGAATTTTGGGCTCAAATGATTTTTCGCAGTTCATGAACCCAATGCTATTCTCACTATTAACTAAAGAGCCTTTATGTAAGAGGAGCTGAGGTCTTTATCAGTTTCATAAGCAGAGTTGAACTACATATGTTCCGTATGAGTAGGAAACACAGTTCTTTTTTTCCTGGCATGCTCATGCTTCTTACTGTATTGGAGACCCTGTAAAGGAGAGGATGATTCATGCCTTAAAACAGTGTTTTTCTCAGGGATGAGAATTCTGGTCTGAATTTCCGTTCAGAAACGGAGTTAAACCCCAGGATCTGTCTCTTCCTACAAACAAGAGTTCATTTCTGGTAAACCCAGTGAATTTTGGGGTCAAATGATTTTTCGCAGTTCACGAACCCAACGCTATTCTAACTATTAACTAAAGAGCATTTATTTAAGAGGAGCTCATGTCTTTATCAGATCATAAGCAGAGTGGAACTACATATTGTCCGGATGGGTAGGAAACACAGTTCTTTTTTTCAGGGCATGCTCATGGTTCTTGCTGTATTTTAAAAAAGAGTGTGTTTCAGCGATGAGAACTCTGGTCTGAATTTCCCTTCAGAAACGGAGTTAAACCCCAGGATCTGTGTCTTCCTACAAGCAAGAGTTCATTTCTGGTTAACCAATTGAATTTTGGGCTCAAATGATTTATTGCAGTTCACGAATCCAACGCTATTCTCACTATTAACTAAAGAGCATTTATGTAAGAGGAGCTGTGGTCTTTATCAGTTTCATAAGCAGAGTTGAACTACATATGGTACGTATGGGTAGGAAACACAGTTCTTTTTTTCCTGGCATGAACATGCTTCTTACTGTATTGGAGACCCTGGAAAGAGAGGATGATTCATGCCTTAAAACAGAGTGGTTTTCAGGGATGAGAACTCTGGTCTGAATTTCCTTTCAGAAATGGAGGTAAACCCCAGGATCTGTTTCTTCCTACAAGCAAGAGTTCATTTCTTGTTAACCCAGTGAATTTTGGGCACAAATGATTTTTCGCTGTTCATGAACCAAACGCGATTCTCACTATTAACTTAAGAGCATTTATGTAAGAGGAGCTTTGGATTTTATCAGTTTCAAAAGCAGATGGAACTACATATGATCAGTATGAGTAGGAAACACAGTTCTTTTTTTCTGGGCATGCTCATGGTTCTTGCTGTATTTTAGTCTCTGGAAATAAGAGCTTGCTTCTTGCGTTAAAACAGAGTGTGTTTCAGGGATGAGATCTCTGGTGTGAATTTCCCTTCAGAAACGGGGTTAAACCCCAGGATCTGTGTCTTCCTACAAGCAAGAGTTCAGCTCAGGTAAACCCAGTGAATTTTGGGCTCAAATGGTTCTTCCCTGTTCACGAACCCAACGCGATCCTCACTATTAACTAAAGAGCATTTATGTAAGAGGATTTGTGGTCTGTATCAGTTTAATAAGCAGAGTTGAACTACATGTGGTGCATATGAATAGGAAACACAGTTCTTTTTTTCAGGCCATGCTCATGGATCTGGCTCTATTTTAGACTCTGGAAAGAAGAGCTTCCTTCTTCCTTTAAACAGAGTGTGTTTCAGGGATGAGAAATCTGGTCGGAATTTCCCTGCAGAAACGGAGTTAAAACCGAGGATCTGTGTCTTCCTACAAGCAAGAGATCATTTCTCGTAAACCCAGTGAATTTTGGGCTCAAATGACTTTTTGCAGTTCAAGAACCCTATGCTATTCTCACTATTAACTAAAGAGGATTTATGTAAGAGGAGCTGTTGTTTGTATCAGTTTCATAAGGAGAGTTGAATTACATGTGGTCTGTATGAGTAGGAAACACTGTTCTTTTTTTCTGGGCATGCTCATGTTTCTTACTACATTGGAGACACTGGAAAGAAGAGGATGATTCTTGCCTTAAAACAGAATGGTTTTCAGGGATGAGAACTCTGTTCTGAATTTGCCTTCAGAAACCTACTTGAACCCCAGGATCAGTGTCTTCCTACAAGCAAGAGTTCATTTCTGGTAAACCCAGAGAATTTTGGGCACAAATGATTTTTCGCAGTTCACGAACCAAACATGATTCTCACTATTAACTAAAGTGCATTTATGTAAGAGGAGCCGTGGTTTATATAAGCAGAGTTGAAATAAATATGGACCATATGAATAGGAAACACAATTCCTTTTTTCAGGGAATGCTCATGGTTTTTGCTGTATTTTAGATTCTAGAAAGAAGAGCTTGCTTCCTGTGTTAAAACAGAGTGTGTTTCAGGGATGAGAACTCTGGTCTGAATATGCCTTCAGAAACAGAGTTAAACCCAAGGATCTGTGTCTTCCTACAAGCAAGAGTTCATTTCTGGTAAACCCCGTGAATTTTGGGCTCAAATAATTTTCCCAGTTCACCAACCCCAACCAATTCCCACTATTAACTAAACAGCATTTATGTAAGAGGAGCTGTTGTTTGTATCAGTTTCATAAGGAGAGTTGAACTACATATTGTCCATATGACTAGGAAACACAGTTCTTTTTTTCCGGGCATTCTCATGGTTCTTGCTGTATTGGAGACGCTGGAAAGAACAGCTTGCTTCATGTATTAAAACAGAGTGTGTTTCAGGGATGAGAACTCTGGTCATAATTTCCCTTCAGAAACGGAGTTAAACCCCAGGATTTGTGTCTTCCTACAAGCAAGAGTTCATTTCTGGTTAACCCAGTGAATTTTGGGCTCAAATGATTTTTAGCAGTTCACGAATCCAACGCAATTCTCACTATTAACTAAAGAGCATTTATGTAAGAGGAGCTGTGGTTTGTATCAGTTTCATAAGCATTGTTGTGCTACATATGGTCTGTATGAGTAGGAAACACAGTTCTTTTTTTCAGGGCATGCTCATGGTTCTTGTTGTATTAGAGAAGCTGGAAAGAAGAGCTCGCTTCGTGCCTTAAAACAGAGTGTTTTTCATGTTTGTGAATTCTGGTCTGTATTTGTCTTCAGAAACGGAGTTATTACCCAGGATCTGTGTCTTCCTACAAGCAAGAGTTCAGTTCTGGTAAACACAGTGAATTTTGGGGTCAAATGATTTTTGCAGTTCAGGAACGCAACGCTATTCCCACTATTAAATAAAGAGCAATAATGTAAGAGGAGATGTGGTCTGTATCAGTTTCATAAGCAGAGTTGAACTAAATATGTACCATATGAATAGGAAACACAGTTCCTTTTTTCAGGGAATGCTCATGGTTCTTGCTGTATTTTAGATTCTGGAAAGAAGAGCTTGCTTCCTGCGTTAAAACAGAGTGTGTTTCAGGGATGAGAACTCTGGTCTGAATATGCCTTCAGAAACGGAGTTAAACCCAAGGATCTGTGTCTTCCTACAAGCAAGAGTTCATTTCTGGTAAACCCAGTGAATTTGGGCTCAAATGATTTTTCACAGTTCAGGAACCCAACGCTATTCTCACTATTAACCAAAGAGCATTTATGTAAGAGGAACTGTGGTTTGTATCAGTTTCATAAGCAGAGTTGAACTCCATATGGTCCTTTTAAGTAGGAAACACAGTTCTTTTTTTCAGGGCATGATCATGGTTCTTGCTGTATTGGTGACGCTGGAAAGAAAAGGTTGCTTCTTGCATTAAAACAGAGTGTTTTTCAGGTTTGAGAATTCTGGTCTGAATTTGTCTTCAGAAACGGAGTTAATCCCCAGGATCTGTGTCTTCCTACAAGCAAGAGTTCAGTTCTGGTCAACCCAGTGAATTTTGGGCTCAAATGATATTTCGCAGTTCACCAAGCCAACACGATTCTCACTATTAACTAAACTGCAATTATGTAAGGGGAGCCGTGGTTTATATCAGTTTCATAAGCAGACTTGAACTACATATGGTCCTTATGAGGAGGAAACACAGTTCTTTTTTTCAGGGCATGCTCATGGTTCTAGCTGTATTTTAGACTTGGAAAGAAGAGCTTGCTTCTTGCGTTACAACTGAGTGTGTTTCAGTTATGAGAACTCTGGTCTGAATATGCATTCAGAAACGGAGTTAAACCCAAGGATCTGTGTCTTCCTACAAGCAAGAGTTCATTTCTGGTAAACCCAGTGAATTTTGGGCTCAAATGATTTTTCGCAGTTCAGGAACCCAACGCTATTCTCACTATTAACAAAAGAGCATTTATGTAAGAGGTGCTGTGGTCTGTATCAGTTTCATAAGCAGAGTTGAACTACATATGGTCTATATGAGTAGGAAACACAGTTCTTTTTTTCTGGGCATGCTCATGTTTCTTAATATATTGTAAACGCTGGAAAGAAGAGGATGATTCTTGCCTTTAAACAGAGTGTTTTTCAGGGAGGAGAACTCTGGTCTGAATTTGCCTTCAAAAAAACGGAATTCAACCCCAGGATCAGTGTCTTCCTACAAGCAAGAGTTCATTTCAGGTAAACAAAGTGAATTTTGGGCTCAAATAATTTTCCCATTTCACCAACCCCAACTGATTCCCACTATTAACTAAAGAACATTTATGTAAGAGGAGCTGTGGTTTGTTTCAGTTTCATAAGCAGAGTTGAACTACATATGGTCGATTTGACTAGGAAACACAGTTCTTTTTTCCCGGGCATTCTCATGGTTCTTGCTGTATTGGAGACGCTGGAAAGAAGAGCTTGCTTCATGTATTAAAACAGAGTATGTTTCATGGATGAAAACTCTGGTCTGAATTTCCCTTCATAAACGGAGTTAAACCCCATGATCTGTGTCTTCCTACAAGCAAGAGTTCATTATTGGTAAACCAATTGAATTTTCGGCTCAAATGATTTTACACAGTTCTAGAACCCAACGCAATTATCACTATTAACTAAAGAGCATTTATGTAAGAGGAGCTGGGGTCTGTCTCAGTTTCATAAGCAGATTTGAACTACATATGGTCTTTATGAGTAGAAACACAGTTCCTTTTTTTCCGGGCATGCTCTTGTTTCTTACTATATTGGAGACGCTGGAAAGAAGAGGATGAATCTTGCCTTAAAACAGAGTGTTTTTCAGGGATGAGAACTCTGATCTGAATTTGCCTTCAGAATGGAGTTAAACCCCAGGATCAGTGTCTTCCTACAAGGAAGAGTTCATTTCCGGTAAACCCAATGAATTTTGGGCTCAAATACTTTTTTCGCAGTTCACCAACCCAACATGATTCTCATTATTAACTAAAGAGCATTTATGTAAGAGGAGCTGTGGTTTGTATCAGTTTCATAAGCAGAGCTGAACTACATATGGTCTGTATGAGTAGGAAACACAGTTCTTTTTTTCCGGGTATGCTCATGGTTCTTGCTGTATTTTAGACCCTAGAAAGAAGAGCTTGCTTCTTGCGTTAAAACAGAGTTTGTTTCAAGGATGAGAACTCTGGTCGGAATTTCCCTTCATTAACGGAGTGAAACCCCAGGATCTGTGTCTTCCTACAAGCAAGAGTTCGTTTCTGGTTAACCCAGTGAATTTTGGGCTCAAATGATTTTTCGCAGTTAACGAACACAACGAGATTCTCACTATTAACTAAATTGCATTTTTGTAAGGGGAACTGTGGTTTGTATCAGATTCATAAGCAGAGTAGAACTCCATATGGGCATTTTGAGTAGGAAACACAGTTCTTTTTTTTCAGGGCATGATCATGGTTCTTGCTGTATTGGTGAGGCTGGAAAGAAGAGCTTGCTTCTTGCATTAAAACAGTGTATGTTTCATGTATAAGAACCCTGGTCGGAATTTGCCTTCAGATATGGAGTTAAACCCCAGGATCAGTGTCTTCCCACAAGAAAGAGTTCATTTCTGGTAAACCCAGTGAATTTTGGGCTCAAATGATATTTCACAGTTCACCAAAACAACATGATTCTCAATATTAACTAAAGTGCAATTATGTAAGAGGAGCCGTGGTTTGTATCAGTTTCATAAGCAAACTTGAACTACATACGGTCCATATGAATAGGAAACACAGTTCTTTTTTCAGGGCATGCTCATGGTTCTTGTTGTATTAGAGAAGCTGGAAACAAGAGCTCACTTCTTGCCTTGAAACAGAGTGTTTTTCAGGTTTGAGAATTCTGGTCTGAATTTGTTCAGAAACGGAGTTAATCCCCAGGATCTGTGTCTTCCTACAAGCAAGAGTTCAGTTCTAGTAAACCCAGTGAATTTTGGGCTCAAATAATTTTTTGCAGGTCAGGAACGCAACGCTATTTCCACTATTAAATAAAGAGCTATAATGTAAATGCAGATGTGGTCTGTATCAGTTTCATATGCAGAGTTGAACTACATATGATCCATATTACTAGGAAACACAGTTCTTTTTTTCCGGGCATTCTCATGGTTCTTGCTGTATTGGAGAGGCTGGAAAGAAGAGCTTGCTTCATGTATTAAAACAGAGTGTGTTTCAGGGATGAGAACTCTGGTCTGAATTTCCCTTCAGAAACGGGGTTAAACCCCAGGATCTGTGTCTTCCTACATGCAAGAGTCATTTCTGGTTAACCCAGTGAATTTTGGGCTCAAATGATTTTTAGCAGTTCACTAATCCAACGCAATTCTCACTATTAACTAAAGAGCATTTATGTATTAGGATGTGTGGTTTGTATCAGTTTCATAAGCAGAGTTGAACTACATATGGTCCGTATGAGTACGAAACACAGTTCTTTTTTTCAGGGCATGCTCATGGTTCTTGTTGTATTACAGAAGCTGGAAAGAAGAGCTCGCTTCTTGCCTTAAAACAGAATGTTTTTCAGGTTTGAGAATTCTGGTCTGAATTTGTCTTCAGAAACGGAGTTAATCCCCAGGATCTGTGTCTTCCTACAAGCAAGAGTTCAGTTCTGGTAAACCCAGTGAATTTTGGGCTCAAATGATTTTTTGCAGTTCAGGAACGCAACGCTATTCCCACTATTAAATAAAGAGCAATAATGTAAGAGGATATGTGGTCTGTATCAGTTTCATAAGCAGAGTTGAACTAAATATGGACCATATGAATAGGAAACACAGGTCCTTTTTTCAGGGAATGCTCATGGTTTTTGCTGTATTTTAGATTCTAGAAAGAAGAGATTGCTTCCTGCGGTAAAACAGAAGTGTGTTTCAGGGATGAGAACTCTGGTCTGAATATGCCTTCAGAAACGGAGTTAAACCCAAGGATCTGTGTCTTCCTACAAGCAAGAGTTCATTTCTGGTAAACCCAGTGAATTTGTGCTCAAATGATTTTTCGCAGTTCAGGAACCCAACGCTATTCTCACAATTAACCAAAGAGCATTTATGTAAGTGGAGCTGTGGTCTGTATCATTTCATAAGCAGAGTTGAACTACATATGGTCCCTATGTGTAGGAAACACAGTTCTTTTTTTCAGGGCATGCTCATGGTTCTTGCTGTATTTTACACTATGGAAAGAAGAGCTAGCTTCTTGTGTTAAAACAGAGTGTGTTTCAGCGATGAGAACTCTGGTCTTAATTTCCCTTTAGAAATGGAGTTAAACCCCAGGATCTGTGTCTTCCTAGCAGCAAGAGTTCATTTCTGGTTAACCCAGTGTATTTTGGGCTCAAATGATTTTTCGCAGTTAACGAACACAACGTGATTCTCACTATTAACTAAAGAGCATTTTTTGTAAGAGGAACTGTGGATTGTATCAGTTTCATAAGCAGAGTTGAACTCCATATGGTCCTTTTGAGTAGGAAACACAGTTCTTTTTTTCAGGGCATGATCATGGTTCTTGCTGTATTGGTGACGCTGGAAAGAAGAGCTTGCTTCTTGCATTATAACAGAGTGTGTTTTAGGGATGAGAACTCTGGTCTGAATTTCCCTTCTGAAGCGGAGATAAACCCCAGGATCTGTGTCTTCCTACAAGCAAGAGTTCATTTCAGGTTAACACAGTGAATTTTGGGCTCAAATGATTTTACACAGTTCGAGAACTGAACACGATTATCACTATTAACTAAGGAGCATTTATGCAAGAGGTGATGTGGACGGTATCAGTTTTATAAGTAGAGTTGGACTACATATGGTCTGTATGAGTAGGAAACACAGTTCTTTTTCTTGGCATGCTCATGGTTCTTACTGTATTAGACCCTGGAAAGAAGAGGATGATTCATGCCATAAAACAGAGTGTTTTTCAGGGATGAGAATTCTGGTCTGCATTTCCCTTCAGAAACGGAGTTGAACCTGAGGACCTGTGTCTTCCTACAAGCAAGAGTCCATTTCTGGTAAACCCAGTGAATTTTGTGCTCAAAAGTTTTTTGCAGTTCACGAACCCTACACTATTCTAAATATTAATTAAAGAGCATTTATGTAAGAGGAGGTGTGGTTTGTATCAGTTTCATAAGCAGAGTTGAACTACATATGGTCCGTATGATTAGGAAACACAGTTCTTTTTTTCAGGCCATGATCATGGTTATTGCTGTATTTTAGACTCTGGAAAGAAGAGCTTGCTTCTATGTTAATACAGAGTGTGTTTCAGGGATGAGAACTCTGGTGTGAATTTCCCTTCAGAAATGGAGTTAAACCCCAGCATCTGTGTCTTCCTACAAGCAAGACTTAATTTCTGGTTAACCCAGTGAATTGTGTGCTCAAATGATTTTTTGCAGTTCAGGAACCCAACGCTATTCTCACTATTAACTAAAGAGCATTTATGTAAGAGGAGGTGTGGTCTGTATCAGTTTCATAAGCAGAGTTGAACTACATATGGTCCGTATGTATAGGAAACCCAGTTCTTTTTTTCAGGCCATGCTCATGGTTCTTGCTGTATTTTAGACTCTGGAAAGAAGAGCTTCCTTCTTCGTTTAAACAAATTGTGTTTCAGGGATGAGAAATCTGGTCGGAATTTCCCTGCAGAAACGGAGTTAAACCCCAGGATCTGTGTCTTCCTACAAGCAAGTGTTCATTTCTCGTAAACCCAGTGAATTTTGGGCTCAAATGACTTTTTGCAGTTCAAGAACCCTATGCTATTCTCACTATTAACTAAAGAGGATTTATGTAAGAGTAGCTGTTGTTTGTATCAGTTTCATAAGGAGAGTTGAATTACATGTGGTCTGTATGAGTAGGAAACACTGTTCTTTTTTTCTGGGCATGCTCATGTTTCTTACTACATTGGAGACACTGGAAAGAAGAGGATGATTCTTGCCTTAAAACAGAATGGTTTTCAGGGATGAGAACTCTGTTCTGAATTTGCCTTCAGAAACCTACTTGAACCCCAGGATCAGTGTCTTCCTACAAGCAAGAGTTCATTTCTGGTAAACCCAGAGAATTTTGGGCACAAGTGATTTTTCGCAGTTCACGAACCAAACATGATTCTCACTATTAACTAAAGTGCATTTATGTAAGAGGAGCCGTGGTTTATATAAGCAGAGTTGAAATAAATATGGACCATATGAATAGGAAACACAATTCCTTTTTTCAGGGAATGCTCATGGTTTTTGCTGTATTTTAGATTCTAGAAAGAAGAGCTTGCTTCCTGTGTTAAAACAGAGTGTGTTTCAGGGATGAGAACTCTGGTCTGAATATGCCTTCAGAAACAGAGTTAAACCCAAGGATCTGTGTCTTCCTACAAGCAAGAGTTCATTTCTGGTAAACCCCGTGAATTTTGGGCTCAAATAATTTTCCCAGTTCACCAACCCCAACCAATTCCCACTATTAACTAAACAGCATTTATGTAAGAGGAGCTGTTGTTTGTATCAGTTTCATAAGGAGAGTTGAACTACATATTGTCCATATGACTAGGAAACACAGTTCTTTTTTTCCGGGCATTCTCATGGTTCTTGCTGTATTGGAGACGCTGGAAAGAACAGCTTGCTTCATGTATTAAAACAGAGTGTGTTTCAGGGATGAGAACTCTGGTCATAATTTCCCTTCAGAAACGGAGTTAAACCCCAGGATTTGTGTCTTCCTACAAGCAAGAGTTCATTTCTGGTTAACCCAGTGAATTTTGGGCTCAAATGATTTTTAGCAGTTCACGAATCCAACGCAATTCTCACTATTAACTAAAGAGCATTTATGTAAGAGGAGCTGTGGTTTGTATCAGTTTCATAAGCATTGTTGTGCTACATATGGTCTGTATGAGTAGGAAACACAGTTCTTTTTTTCAGGGCATGCTCATGGTTCTTGTTGTATTAGAGAAGCTGGAAAGAAGAGCTCGCTTCGTGCCTTAAAACAGAGTGTTTTTCATGTTTGTGAATTCTGGTCTGTATTTGTCTTCAGAAACGGAGTTATTACCCAGGATCTGTGTCTTCCTACAAGCAAGAGTTCAGTTCTGGTAAACACAGTGAATTTTGGGGTCAAATGATTTTTGCAGTTCAGGAACGCAACGCTATTCCCACTATTAAATAAAGAGCAATAATGTAAGAGGAGATGTGGTCTGTATCAGTTTCATAAGCAGAGTTGAACTAAATATGTACCATATGAATAGGAAACACAGTTCCTTTTTTCAGGGAATGCTCATGGTTCTTGCTGTATTTTAGATTCTGGAAAGAAGAGCTTGCTTCCTGCGTTAAAACAGAGTGTGTTTCAGGGATGAGAACTCTGGTCTGAATATGCCTTCAGAAACGGAGTTAAACCCAAGGATCTGTGTCTTCCTACAAGCAAGAGTTCATTTCTGGTAAACCCAGTGAATTTGGGCTCAAATGATTTTTCACAGTTCAGGAACCCAACGCTATTCTCACTATTAACCAAAGAGCATTTATGTAAGAGGAACTGTGGTTTGTATCAGTTTCATAAGCAGAGTTGAACTCCATATGGTCCTTTTAAGTAGGAAACACAGTTCTTTTTTTCAGGGCATGATCATGGTTCTTGCTGTATTGGTGACGCTGGAAAGAAAAGGTTGCTTCTTGCATTAAAACAGAGTGTTTTTCAGGTTTGAGAATTCTGGTCTGAATTTGTCTTCAGAAACGGAGTTAATCCCCAGGATCTGTGTCTTCCTACAAGCAAGAGTTCAGTTCTGGTCAACCCAGTGAATTTTGGGCTCAAATGATATTTCGCAGTTCACCAAGCCAACACGATTCTCACTATTAACTAAACTGCAATTATGTAAGGGGAGCCGTGGTTTATATCAGTTTCATAAGCAGACTTGAACTACATATGGTCCTTATGAGGAGGAAACACAGTTCTTTTTTTCAGGGCATGCTCATGGTTCTAGCTGTATTTTAGACTTGGAAAGAAGAGCTTGCTTCTTGCGTTACAACTGAGTGTGTTTTAGTTATGAGAACTCTGGTCTGAATATGCATTCAGAAACGGAGTTAAACCCAAGGATCTGTGTCTTCCTACAAGCAAGAGTTCATTTCTGGTAAACCCAGTGAATTTTGGGCTCAAATGATTTTTCGCAGTTCAGGAACCCAACGCTATTCTCACTATTAACAAAAGAGCATTTATGTAAGAGGTGCTGTGGTCTGTATCAGTTTCATAAGCAGAGTTGAACTACATATGGTCTATATGAGTAGGAAACACAGTTCTTTTTTTCTGGGCATGCTCATGTTTCTTAATATATTGTAAACGCTGGAAAGAAGAGGATGATTCTTGCCTTTAAACAGAGTGTTTTTCAGGGAGGAGAACTCTGGTCTGAATTTGCCTTCAAAAAAACGGAATTCAACCCCAGGATCAGTGTCTTCCTACAAGCAAGAGTTCATTTCAGGTAAACAAAGTGAATTTTGGGCTCAAATAATTTTCCCATTTCACCAACCCCAACTGATTCCCACTATTAACTAAAGAACATTTATGTAAGAGGAGCTGTGGTTTGTTTCAGTTTCATAAGCAGAGTTGAACTACATATGGTCGATTTGACTAGGAAACACAGTTCTTTTTTCCCGGGCATTCTCATGGTTCTTGCTGTATTGGAGACGCTGGAAAGAAGAGCTTGCTTCATGTATTAAAACAGAGTATGTTTCATGGATGAAAACTCTGGTCTGAATTTCCCTTCATAAACGGAGTTAAACCCCATGATCTGTGTCTTCCTACAAGCAAGAGTTCATTATTGGTAAACCAATTGAATTTTCGGCTCAAATGATTTTACACAGTTCTAGAACCCAACGCAATTATCACTATTAACTAAAGAGCATTTATGTAAGAGGAGCTGGGGTCTGTCTCAGTTTCATAAGCAGATTTGAACTACATATGGTCTTTATGAGTAGAAACACAGTTCCTTTTTTTCCGGGCATGCTCTTGTTTCTTACTATATTGGAGACGCTGGAAAGAAGAGGATGAATCTTGCCTTAAAACAGAGTGTTTTTCAGGGATGAGAACTCTGATCTGAATTTGCCTTCAGAATGGAGTTAAACCCCAGGATCAGTGTCTTCCTACAAGGAAGAGTTCATTTCCGGTAAACCCAATGAATTTTGGGCTCAAATACTTTTTTCGCAGTTCACCAACCCAACATGATTCTCATTATTAACTAAAGAGCATTTATGTAAGAGGAGCTGTGGTTTGTATCAGTTTCATAAGCAGAGCTGAACTACATATGGTCTGTATGAGTAGGAAACACAGTTCTTTTTTTCCGGGTATGCTCATGGTTCTTGCTGTATTTTAGACCCTAGAAAGAAGAGCTTGCTTCTTGCGTTAAAACAGAGTTTGTTTCAAGGATGAGAACTCTGGTCGGAATTTCCCTTCATTAACGGAGTGAAACCCCAGGATCTGTGTCTTCCTACAAGCAAGAGTTCGTTTCTGGTTAACCCAGTGAATTTTGGGCTCAAATGATTTTTCGCAGTTAACGAACACAACGAGATTCTCACTATTAACTAAATTGCATTTTTGTAAGGGGAACTGTGGTTTGTATCAGATTCATAAGCAGAGTAGAACTCCATATGGGCATTTTGAGTAGGAAACACAGTTCTTTTTTTTCAGGGCATGATCATGGTTCTTGCTGTATTGGTGAGGCTGGAAAGAAGAGCTTGCTTCTTGCATTAAAACAGTGTATGTTTCATGTATAAGAACCCTGGTCGGAATTTGCCTTCAGATATGGAGTTAAACCCCAGGATCAGTGTCTTCCCACAAGAAAGAGTTCATTTCTGGTAAACCCAGTGAATTTTGGGCTCAAATGATATTTCACAGTTCACCAAAACAACATGATTCTCAATATTAACTAAAGTGCAATTATGTAAGAGGAGCCGTGGTTTGTATCAGTTTCATAAGCAAACTTGAACTACATACGGTCCATATGAATAGGAAACACAGTTCTTTTTTCAGGGCATGCTCATGGTTCTTGTTGTATTAGAGAAGCTGGAAACAAGAGCTCACTTCTTGCCTTGAAACAGAGTGTTTTTCAGGTTTGAGAATTCTGGTCTGAATTTGTTCAGAAACGGAGTTAATCCCCAGGATCTGTGTCTTCCTACAAGCAAGAGTTCAGTTCTAGTAAACCCAGTGAATTTTGGGCTCAAATAATTTTTTGCAGGTCAGGAACGCAACGCTATTTCCACTATTAAATAAAGAGCTATAATGTAAATGCAGATGTGGTCTGTATCAGTTTCATATGCAGAGTTGAACTACATATGATCCATATTACTAGGAAACACAGTTCTTTTTTTCCGGGCATTCTCATGGTTCTTGCTGTATTGGAGAGGCTGGAAAGAAGAGCTTGCTTCATGTATTAAAACAGAGTGTGTTTCAGGGATGAGAACTCTGGTCTGAATTTCCCTTCAGAAACGGGGTTAAACCCCAGGATCTGTGTCTTCCTACATGCAAGAGTCATTTCTGGTTAACCCAGTGAATTTTGGGCTCAAATGATTTTTAGCAGTTCACAAATCCAACGCAATTCTCACTATTAACTAAAGAGCATTTATGTATTAGGATGTGTGGTTTGTATCAGTTTCATAAGCAGAGTTGAACTACATATGGTCCGTATGAGTACGAAACACAGTTCTTTTTTTCAGGGCATGCTCATGGTTCTTGTTGTATTACAGAAGCTGGAAAGAAGAGCTCGCTTCTTGCCTTAAAACAGAATGTTTTTCAGGTTTGAGAATTCTGGTCTGAATTTGTCTTCAGAAACGGAGTTAATCCCCAGGATCTGTGTCTTCCTACAAGCAAGAGTTCAGTTCTGGTAAACCCAGTGAATTTTGGGCTCAAATGATTTTTTGCAGTTCAGGAACGCAACGCTATTCCCACTATTAAATAAAGAGCAATAATGTAAGAGGATATGTGGTCTGTATCAGTTTCATAAGCAGAGTTGAACTAAATATGGACCATATGAATAGGAAACACAGGTCCTTTTTTCAGGGAATGCTCATGGTTTTTGCTGTATTTTAGATTCTAGAAAGAAGAGATTGCTTCCTGCGGTAAAACAGAAGTGTGTTTCAGGGATGAGAACTCTGGTCTGAATATGCCTTCAGAAACGGAGTTAAACCCAAGGATCTGTGTCTTCCTACAAGCAAGAGTTCATTTCTGGTAAACCCAGTGAATTTGTGCTCAAATGATTTTTCGCAGTTCAGGAACCCAACGCTATTCTCACAATTAACCAAAGAGCATTTATGTAAGTGGAGCTGTGGTCTGTATCATTTCATAAGCAGAGTTGAACTACATATGGTCCCTATGTGTAGGAAACACAGTTCTTTTTTTCAGGGCATGCTCATGGTTCTTGCTGTATTTTACACTATGGAAAGAAGAGCTAGCTTCTTGTGTTAAAACAGAGTGTGTTTCAGCGATGAGAACTCTGGTCTTAATTTCCCTTTAGAAATGGAGTTAAACCCCAGGATCTGTGTCTTCCTAGCAGCAAGAGTTCATTTCTGGTTAACCCAGTGTATTTTGGGCTCAAATGATTTTTCGCAGTTAACGAACACAACGTGATTCTCACTATTAACTAAAGAGCATTTTTTGTAAGAGGAACTGTGGATTGTATCAGTTTCATAAGCAGAGTTGAACTCCATATGGTCCTTTTGAGTAGGAAACACAGTTCTTTTTTTCAGGGCATGATCATGGTTCTTGCTGTATTGGTGACGCTGGAAAGAAGAGCTTGCTTCTTGCATTATAACAGAGTGTGTTTTAGGGATGAGAATTTTGGTCTGAATTTCCCTTCAGAAACGGAGTTAAACCCCAGGATCTGTGTTTTCCTACAATCAAGAGTACATTTCTGGTTAACCCAGTGAATTTTGGGCTCAATTGATTGTAGCAGTTCAGGAATCCAACGCGATTCTCACTATTAACTAAAGAGCATTTATGTAAGACGAGCTGTGATTTGTATCAGTTTCATAAGCAGAGTTGAACTACATATGGTTCGTATGAGTAGGAAACACAGTTCTTTTTTCAGGGCATGCTCATGGTTCTTGTTGTATTAGAGAAGCTGGAAAGAAGAGCTCACTTCTTGCCTTGAAACAGAGTGTTTTTCAGGTTTGAGAATTCTGGTCTGAATATGCCTTCAGAAACGGAGTTAAACCCAAGGATCTGTGTCTTCGTACAAGCAAGAGTTCATTTCTGTTTAACCCAGCGAATTTTGGGCTCAAATGATTTTTCGCAGTTCAGGAACCCAACGCTATTCTCACTATTAACCAAAGAGCATTTATGTAAGAGGAGCTGTGGTCTGTATCAGTTTCATAAGCAGAGTTGAACTACATATGGTCTGTATGAGTAGGAAACACAGTTCTTTTTTTCTGGGCATGCTCATGTTTCTTACTATATTGGAGACTCTGGAAAGAAGAGGATGATTCTTGCCTTTAAACAGAGTGTTTTTCACGGAGGAGAACTCTGGTCTGAATTTGCTTTCAAAAAACGGAATTCAACCCCAGGATCAGTGTCTTCCTACAAGCAAGAGTTCATTTCAGGTAAACCAAGTGAATTTTGGGCTCAAATAATTTTCCCAGTTCACCAACCCCAACCGATTGCCACTATTAACTAAAGAACATTTATGTAAGAGGAGCTGTGGTTTGTTTCAGTTTCATAAGCAGAGTGAACTACATAGGTCGATTTGACTAGGAAACACAGTTCTTTTTTTCTGGGCATTCTCAAGGTTCTTGCTGTGTTGGAGACACTGGAAAGTAGAGCTTGCTTCATGTATTAAAACAGAGTATGTTTCATGGATGAGAACTCTGGTCTGAATTTCCCTTCAGGAACGGAGTTAAACCCCATGATCTGTGTCTTCCTACAATCAAGAGTTCATTCCTGGTAAACCAATTGAATTTTCAGCTCAAATGATTTTACACAGTTCTAGAACCCAACGCGATTATCACTATTAACTAAAGAGCATTTATGTAAGAGGAGCTGTGGTTTGTATCATTTCATAAGCAGAGTTGAACTACATATGGTCCGTATGAGTAGGAAACACAGTTCTTTTTTAAAGGGTATGCTCATGGTTCTTGCTGTATTTTAGACCCTAGAAAGAAGAGCTTGCTTCTTGCGTTAAAACAGAGTGTGTTTCAAGGATGAGAACTCTTGTCTGAATTTCCCTTCATTAACGGAGTGAAACCCAAGATCTGTGTCTTCCTACAATCAAGAGTTCCTTTCTGGTTAACCCAGTGAATTTTGGGCTCAAATGATTTTTAGCAGTTAGCGAACACAACGAGATTCTCACTATTAAGTAAAGAGCATTTTTGTAAGAAGAACTGTGGTTTGTATCAGTTTCATAAGCAGAGTTGAACTACATATGGTCCTTTTGAGTAGGAAACACAGTTCTTTTTTTCAGGGCATGATCATGGTTCTTGCTGTATTGGTGACGCTGGAAAGAAGAGCTTGCTTCTTGCATTAAAACAGGGTATGTTTCATGGATAAGGACCGCGGTTGGAATTTGCATTCAGATATGGAGATAATCCCCAGGATCAGTGTCTTCCCACAAGCAAGAGTTCATTTCTGTTAAACCCAGTTAATTTTGGGCTCAAATGATATTTCCCAGTTCACCAACACAACATGATTCTCACTATTAACTAAAGTGCAATTATGTAAGAGGAGCCGTGGTTTGTATCAGTTTCATAAGCAGACTTGAACTACATATGGTCCTTATGAGGAGGAAACACAGTTCTTTTTTTCAGGGCATGCTCATGGTTCTTGCTGTATTTTAGAATCTGGAAAGAAGAGCTTGCTTCTTGCGTTATAACAGAGTGTGTTTTAGGGATGAGAACTCTGGTCTGAATTTCCCTTCAGAAACGGAGTTAAACCCAAGGATCTGTGTCTTCCTACAAGCAAGAGTACATTTCTGGTTAACCCAGTGAATTTTGGGCTCAATTGATTTTAGCAGTTCACGAATCCAACGTGATTCTCACTATTAACTAAAGAGCATTTATGTAAGAGGAGCTGTGGTTTGTATCAGTTTCATAAGCAGAGTTGAACTACATATGGTCCATATGAATAGGAAACACAGTTCTTTTTTCAGGGCATGCTCATGGTTCTTGTTGTATTAGAGAAGCTGGAAAGAAAAGCTCACTTCTAGCCTTAAAACAGAGTGTTTTTTAGTTTTGAGAATTCTGGTCTGAATTTGACTTCAGAAACGGAGTTAATCCCCAGGATCTGTGTCTTCCTACAAGCAAGAGTTCAGTTCTGGTAAACCCAGTGAATTTTGGGCTCAAATGATTTTTGCAGTTCAGGAACGCAACGCTATTCCCACTATTAAATAAAGAGCAATAATGTAAGAGGAGATGTGGTCTGTATCAGTTTCATAAGCAGAGTTGAACTACATATGGTCTGTATGAGTAGGAAACACAGTTCTTTTTTTCGGGGCATGCTCATGTTTCATACTATATTGGAGACGCTGGAAAGAAGAGGATGATTCTTGCCTTAAAACAGAGTGTTTTTGGGAGGGGAACTCTGGTCTGAATTTGCCTTCAAAAAAATGGAATTAAACCCCAGGATCAGTGTCTTCCTACAAGCAAGAGTTCATTTCAGGTAAACCGAGTGAATTTTGGGCTCAAATAATTTTCCCAGTTCACCAACCCCAACAGATTCCCACTATTAACTAAAGAGCATTTATGTAAGAGGAGCTGTGGTTTGTTTCAGTTTCATAAGCAGAGTTGAACTACATATGGACCATATGAGTAGGAAACACAGTTCTTTTTTTCCGGGCATTCTCATGGTTCTTGCTGTATTGGAGACGCTGGAAAGAAGAGCTTGCTTCATGTATTAAAACAGAGTATGTTTCATGGATGAAAACTCTGGTCTGAATTTCCCTTCATAAACGGAGTTAAACCCCATGATCTGTGTCTTCCTACAAGCAAGAGTTCATTTCTGGTAAACCAATTGAATTTTCAGCTCAAATGATTTTACACCGTTCTAGAACCCAACGCTATTATCACTATTAACTAAAGAGCATTTATGTAAGAGGAGCTGTGGTCTGTATCAGTTTCATAAGCAGATTTGAACTACATATGGTCTGTATGAGTAGAAAACACAGTTCTTTTTTTTCCGGGCATGCTCATGTTTCTTACTATATTGGAGAATCTGGAAAGAAGAGGATGATCCTTGCCTTAAAACAGAGTGTTTTTCTGGATTGAGAACTCTGATCTGAATTTGCCTTCAGATTGGAGTTAAACTCCACAATCAGTGTCTTCCTACAAGGAAGAGTTCATGTCCGGTAAACCCAATAAATTTTGGGCTCAAATGATTTTTCGCAGTTCACCAACCCAACATGATTCTCACTATTAACTAAAGAGCATTTATGTAAGAGGAGCTGTGGTTTGTATCAGTTTCATAAGCAGAGCTGAACTACATATGGTCCGTATGAGTAGGAAACACAGTTCTTATTTTCAGGTTATGCTCATTGTTCTTGCTGTATTTTAAACCCTGGAAAGAAGAGCTTGCTTCTTGCGTTAAAACAGAGTGTGTTTCAAGGATGAGAACTCTGGTCTGAATATCCCTTCATTCACGGAGCGAAACCCCAGGATCTGTGTCTTCCTACAAGCAAGAGTTCCTTTTTCGTTAACCCAGTGAATTTTGGGCTCAAATTATTTTTCGCAGTTAACGAACACAACGAGATTCTCACTATTAACTAAAGAGCATTTTTGTAAGAGGGACTGTGGTTTGTATCAGTTTCATAAGCAGAGTTGAACTACATATGGTCCTTTTGAGTAAGAAACACAGTTCTTTTTTTCAGGGCATGATCATGGTTCTTGCTGTATTGGTGACGCTGGAAAGAAGAGCTTGCTTCTTGCATTAAAACAGGGTATGTTTCATGGACAAGAACCCTGGTCGGAATTTGCCTTCAGATACGGAGTTAAACCCCAGGATCAGTGTCTTCCCACAAGCAAGAGTTCATTTCTGGTAAACGCAGTGAATTTTGGCCTCAAATGATATTTCACAGTTCACCAACCCAACATGATTCTCACTATTAACTAAAGTGCAATTATGAAAGAGGAGCCGTGGTTTGTATCAGTTTCATAAGCAGACTTGAACTACATATGGTCCTTATGAGGAGGAAACACAGTTCTTTTTTTCAGGGCATGCTCATGGTTCTTGCTGTATTTTAGACTCTGGAAAGAAGAGCTTGCTTCTTGCGTTATAACAGAGTGTGTTTTAGGGATGAGAACTCTGGTCTGAATTTCCCTTCAGAAACGGAGTTAAACCCCAGGATCTGTGTCTTCCTACAAGCAAGAGTACATTTCTGGTTAACCCAGTAAATTTTGGGCTCAAATGATATTTCGCAGTTCACTAACCAAACGCGATTCTCACTATTAACTAAAGAGCATTTATGTAAGAGGCGCTATTGTTTGTATCAGTTTCATAAGCACAGTTGAACTACATATGGTCCGTATGAGAAGGAAACAAAGTTCTTTTTTTCAGGGCTTACTCAGGGTTGTTGCTGTATTTTAGAAGCTGGAAAGAAGAGCTTGCTTCTTGCGTTAAAACAGAGTGTGTTTCAGGGATGAGAACTCTGGTTTGAATTTCCCTTCAGACACGGAGTTAAACCCCAGGATCTGTGTCTTCCTACAATCAAGAGTTCAGTTCAGGTAAACCCAGTGTATTTTGGGCTTAAATGATTTTACGCAGTTCACAAACCCAACATGATTGTTACTTTTAACATAAAGCATTTATGTAAGAGGAGTTGTGGTCTGTATCAGTTTCATAAGCAGAGTTGAACTACATATGGTCTGTATGAATAGGAAACACAGTTATTTTTTTCAGGGCACGCTCATGGTTCTTGTTGTATTTTAGACTCTTGAAAGACGACCTTGCGTCTTCGTTAAAAGAGAGTGTGTTTCAGGGATAAGAACTCTGGTCTGAATTTCCCTCCAGAAACGGACTTAAACCCCAGGATCAGTGTCTTCCTACAAGCAAGAGTTCATTTCTTGTAAACCCAGTGAATTTTTGGCTCAAATGATTTTACACAGTTCTAGAACCCAACGCGATTATCACTATTAACTGAAGAGCATTTATGTAAGAGGAGCTGTGGTCTGTATCAGTTTCATAAGCAGACTTCAACTACATATGGTCCATATTAGTAGAAAACACAGTTCTTTTTTTCAGGGCATGCTCATGGTTCTTGCTGTATTTTAGAAGCTGGAAAGAAGAGCTTGCTTCTTGCGTTAAAACAGAGTGTGTTTTCAGGGATGAGAACTCTGGTCTGAATTTCCCTTCAGAAGTGGAGTTAAACCCCGGGATCTGTGTCTTCATACAAGCAAGAGTTCATTTCCGGTAAACCACGTGAATTTTGGGCTCAAATGATTTTACACAGGTCAAGAACTGAACACGATTATCACTATTAACTAACGAGCATTTATGCAAGAGGAGATGTGGTCTGTATAAGTTTTATAAGGAGACTTGTACTACATATGGTCCGTATGAGTTTGAAACAGTTCTTTTTCTTTGCTGCTCATGGTTCTCACTTTATTGGAGATGCTGTAAAGAAGAGGATCATTCTTGCCTTAAAACAGAGTTTTTTCAGTGATGAGGACTCTGATCTGTATTTGCCTTCAGAAACAGAGTTAAACCTCAGGATCAGTGTCTTCCTACAAGCAAGGGTTCATTTCTGGTAAACCCTGTGAATTTTGGACTCAAATGATATTTCGCAGTTCACGAACCCTACATGATTCTCACTATTAACTAAAGAGCATTCATGCAAGAGGAGCTGTGGTTTGTATCAGTTTCATAAGCACAGTTGAACTACATATGGTCCGTATGAGTAGGAAACTTAGTTCTTTATTTCAGGGCTTGCTGATGGTTCTTGCTGTATTTTAGTCTCTGGAAAGAAGAGCTTGCTTCTTGCGTTAAAACAGAATGTGTTTCAGGGATGAGAACTCTGGTCTGAATTTCCCTTCAGAAACGGAGTTAAACCCCAGGATCTGGGTCTTCCTACAAGCAAGAGTTCACTTCAGGTAAACCCAGTGAATATTGGGCTGAAATGATTTTTCGCAGTTCACGAACCCAACATGATTCTCACTATTAACTAAAAGCATTTATGTAAGAGGAGGTGTGGTCTGTATCAGTTTCATAAGCAGAGTTGAACTACATATGGTCCGTATGAATAGGAAACACAGTTCTTTTTTTCAGACCATGCTCATGGTTCTTGCTCTATTTTAGACTCTGGAAAGAAGAGCTTGCTTCTATGTCAATACAGACTGTGTTTCAGGGATGAGAATTCTGGTGTGCATTTCCCTTCAGAAACAGCGTTGAACACCTGGATCTGGGTCTTTCTACAAGCTAGAGTCCATTTCTGGTAAACCCAGTGAATTTTGTGCTCAAATGATTTTTCGCAGTTCACGAAACAAATGTGATTCTCACGATTAACTAATGAGCATTTATGTAAGAGGAGCTGTGGTCTGTATCATTTCATAAGCAGAGTTGAACTACATATGGTCCATATGAATAGGAAAAACAGTTCTTTTGTTCAGGCCATGATCATGGTTATTGCTGTATTATACACTCTGGAAAGAAGAGCTTGCTTCTACGTTAATACAGAGTGTGTTTCAGTGATGAGAACTCTGGTCTGAATTTCCCCTCAGAAACGGAGTTAAACCCCAGGATCTGTGTCGTCCTACAAGCAAGAGTTCATTTCTGGTAAACCCAGTGAATTTTGGGCTCAAATGATTTTTTGCAGTTCAAGAACCCTATGCTAGTCTCACTATTAACTAAAGAGGATTTATGTAAGAGGAGCTGTTGTTTGTATCAGTTTCATAAGCAGAGTTGAACTACATATGGTCTGTATGAGTAGGAAACACTGTTCTTTTTTCTGGGCATGCTCATGTTTGTTACTACATTGGAGACCCTGGAGAGAAGAGGATGATTCTTGCCTTAAAACAGAATGAGTTTCAGGGATGAGACCTCTGGTCTGAATATCCCTTCAGAAACGGACTTAAACCCCAGGATCAGTGTCTTCCTACAAGCAAGAGTTCATTTCTTGTAAACCCAGTGAATTTTTGGCTCAAATAATTTTACACAGTTCTAGAACCCAACGCGATTATCACTATTAACTGAAGAGCATTTATGTAAGAGGAGCTGTGGTCTGTATCAGTTGCATAAGCAGAGTTCAACTGCATATGGTCCATATGAGTAGGAAACACAGTTCTTTTTTTCAGGGCATGCTCATGGTTCTTGCTGTATTTTAGACGCTGGAAAGAAGAGCTTGCTTCTTGCGTTAAAACAGAGTGTGTTTTCAGGCATGAGAACTCAGGAGTGAATTTCCCTTCAGAAATGGAGTTAAACCCCAGGAACTGTGTCCTCCTACAAGCAAGAGTTCAGTTCAGGTAAACCCAGTGAATTTTGGGATCAAATTATTTTTCGCAGTTCACAAACCCAACGTGATTCTCACTATTAACTACAGAGCATTTATGTAAGAGGAGCTGTGGTCTGTATCAGTTTCATAAGCAGAGTTCAACTACATATGGTCCGTATGAGTAGGAAACACAGTTCTTTTTTTCAGGGCATGCTCATGGTTCTTGCTCTATTTTAGACTCTGGAAAGAAGAGCTTGCTTCTTGCGCTAAAACAGAGTGTGTTTTCAGGGATGAGAACTCTGGTGTGAATTTCCCTTCAGAAATGGAGTTAAACCCCAGGATCTGTGTCTTCCTACAAGCAAGAGTTCATTTCTGGTTAACCCAGTGAATTTTGGGCACAAATGATTTTTCGCTGTTCATGAACCAAACGCGATTCTCACTATTAACTTAAGAGCATTTATGTAAGAGGAGCTGTGGATTTTATCAGTTTCAAAAGCAGATGGAACTACATATGATCAGTATGAGTAGGAAACACAGTTCTTTTTTTCTGGGCATGCTCATGGTTCTTGCTGTATTTTAGTCTCTGGAAATAAGAGCTTGCTTCTTGCGTTAAAACAGAGTGTGTTTCAGGGATGAGATCTCTGGTGTGAATTTCCCTTCAGAAACGGGGTTAAACCCCAGGATCTGTGTCTTCCTACAAGCAAGAGTTCAGCTCAGGTAAACCCAGTGAATTTTGGGCTCAAATGGTTCTTCCCTGTTCACGAACCCAACGCGATCCTCACTATTAACTAAAGAGCATTTATGTAAGAGGATTTGTGGTCTGTATCAGTTTCATAAGCAGAGTTGAACTACATGTGGTGCATATGAATAGGAAACACAGTTCTTTTTTTCAGGCCATGCTCATGGATCTGGCTCTATTTTAGACTCTGGAAAGAAGAGCTTCCTTCTTCCTTTAAACAGAGTGTGTTTCAGGGATGAGAAATCTGGTCGGAATTTCCCTGCAGAAACGGAGTTAAAACCGAGGATCTGTGTCTTCCTACAAGCAAGAGTTCATTTCTCGTAAACCCAGTGAATTTTGGGCTCAAATGACTTTTTGCAGTTCAAGAACCCTATGCTATTCTCACTATTAACTAAAGAGGATTTATGTAAGAGGAGCTGTTGTTTGTATCAGTTTCATAAGGAGAGTTGAATTACATGTGGTCTGTATGAGTAGGAAACACTGTTCTTTTTTTCTGGGCATGCTCATGATTCTTACTACATTGGAGACCCTGGAAAGAAGAGGATGATTGTTGCCTAAAACAGAATGGTTTTCAGGGATGAGAACTCTGGTCTGAATTTGCCTTCAGAAACGTACTTAAACCCCAGGATCAGTGTCTTCCTACAAGCAAGAGTTCATTTCTGGTAAACCCAGAGAATTTTGGGCACAAATGATTTTTCGCAGCTCACGAACCAAACATGATTCTCACTATTAACTAAAGTGCATTTATGTAAGAGGAGCCGTGGTTTGTATCAGTTTCA
Organism: Onychomys arenicola; assembly: GCA_949786405.1. NCBI lineage: Eukaryota > Metazoa > Chordata > Mammalia > Rodentia > Cricetidae > Onychomys > Onychomys arenicola. The sequence goes on from CATKUM010000035.1 coordinate 923,414, forward strand.
TAAGCAGAGTTGAACTACATATGGTCCGTATGAGTAGGAAACACAGTTCTTTTTCAGGGCATGCTCATGTTTCTTGCTGTATTTTAGACACTGGAAAGAATAGATTGCTTCTTGCATTATAACAGAGTGTGTTTTAGGGATGAGAACTCTGGTCTGAATTTCCCTTCAGAAGCGGAGTTAAACCCCGGGATCTGTGTCTTCCTACAAGCAAGAGTTCATTTCTGGAAAACCACGTGAATTTTGGGCTCAAATGATTTTACACAGGTCTAGAACTGAACACGATTATCACTATTAACTAACTAGCATTTGTGCAAGAGGAGATGTGGTCTCTATCAGTTTTGTAAGGAGAGTTGGACTACATATGGTCCGTATGAGTTTGAAACAGTTCTTTTTCTTTGCCTACTCATGGTTCTTACTTTATTGGAGATGCTGTAAAGAAGAGGATCATTCTTGCCTTAAAACAGAGTTTTTTTCAGGAATGAGAACTCTGGTGTGAATTTGCCTTCAGAGATGGGGTTAAACCCCAGGATGTGTGTCTTCCTACAAGCAAGAGTTCACTTCAGGTAAACCCAGTGAATAATGGGCTGAAATGATTTTTCGCAGTTCACGAACCCAACATGATTCTCACTATTAACTAAAGAGCATTTATGTAAGAGGAGCTGTGGTTTGTATCAGGTTCATAAGCAGAGTTGAACTACATATGGTCCGCATGAGTAGGAAACATAGTTCTTTTTTTCAGAGCACGCTCATGGTTCTTGCTGTATTGGAGACGCTGGAAAGAAGAGCTTGCTTCTTGCATTTAAACAGAGTGTGTTTCATGGGTGAGAACTCTGGTCTGAATTTCCCTTCAGAAACGGAGTTAAACCCCAGCATCTGTGTCTTCCTACAAGCAAGAGTTCAGTTCTGGTAAACCCAGTGAATTTTGGGCTCAAATGATTTTTCGCAGTTCAGGAATCCAACGCTATTCTCACTATTAACTAAAGAGCATTTATGTAAGAGGAGGTGTGGTCTGTATCAGTTTCATAAGCAGAGTTGAACTACATATGGTCCCTATGAGTAGGAAACACAGTTTTTTTTTTCAGGGCATGCTCATGGTTCTTGCTGTATTTTAGACTCTGGAAAGAAGTGCTTGCTTCTTGCATTATAGCAGAGAGTGTTTTAGGGATGAGAACTCTGGTCTGAATTTCCCTTCTGAAGCGGAGATAAACCCCAGGATCTGTGTCTTCCTACAAGCAAGAGTTCATTTCAGGTTAACACACTGAATTTTGGGCTCAAATGATTATTCACAGTTCACGAACCCAACGCGATTCTCACTATTAACTAAAGATCTTTTAAGTAAGAGGAGCTGTGGTGTGTATCATTTCATAAGCAGAGTTGAACTACATATGGTCCGTATGAGTAGGAAACACAGTTCTTTTTTCTGGGCATGCTCATGGTTCTTACTTTATTGGAGACGCTGGAAAGAAGAGGATGATTCTTGCCTTAAATCAGAGTTTTTTTCAGGGTTGAGAACTCTGATCTGAATTTGCCTTCAGAAACAGAGTTAAACCTCAGGATCAGTGTCTTCCTACAAGCAAGAGTTTATTTCTGGTTAACCCTGTGAATTTTGGATCAAATGATTTTTCGCAGTTCCCGAACCCAACATGATTCTCACTATTAAATAAGAGCATTTATGTAAGAGGAGCTGTGGTTTGTATCAGTTTCATAAGCAGAATTGAACTATATATGGTCTGTATGAATAGGAAACACAGTTCTTTTTCTTGGCATGCTCATGGTTCTTACTGTATTGGAGACCCTGGAAAGAAGAGGATGATTCATGCCTTAAAACAGAGTGTTTTTCAGGGATGAGAATTCTGGTCTGCATTTCCCTTCAGAAACGGAGTTGAACCCGAGGATCTGTGTCTTCTTACAAGCAAGAGTTCATTTCTAGTTAACCCAGTGAATTTTGGGCTCAAATGTTTTTTCGCAGTTCACAAACAAAACATGATTCTCACTATTAACTAAAGAGCATTTATGTAAGAGGAGGTGTGGTCTGTATCACCTTCATGAGCAGAGTTGAACCACATATGGTCCGTATGAATAGGAAACACATTTCTTTCTTTCAGGCCATGCTCATGGTTCTTGCTGTATTTAAGACTCTGGAAAGAAGAGCTTCCTTCTTCGTTTAAACAGAGTGTGTTTCAGGGATGAGAAATCTGGGCGGAATTTCCCTGCAGAAACTGAGTTAAACCCCAGGATATGTGTCTTCCTACAAGCAAGAGTTCATTTCTCGTAAACCCAGTGAATTTTGGGCTCAAATGATTTTTTGCAGTTCAAGCACCCTATGCTATTTTCACTATTAACTAAAGAGGATTTATGTAAGAGGAGCTGTTGTTTGTGTCAGTTTCATAAGCAGAGTTGAACTACATATGGTCTGTATGAATAGGAAACACTGTTCTTTTTTTCTTGGCATGCTCATGTTTCTTACTACATTGGAGACCCAGGAAAGAAGAGGATGATTCTTGCCTTAAAACAGAATGTTTTTTAGGGATGAGAACTCTGGTCTGAATTTGCCTTTAGAAACGGACTTAAACCCCAGGATCAGTGTCTTCCTACAAGCAAGAGTTCATTTCTGGTAAACCTAGAGAATTTTGGGCACAAATGATTTTTCACAGTTCAAGAACCCTATGCTATTTTCACTATTAACTAAAGAGGATTTATGTAAGAGGAGCTGTTGTTTGTATCAGTTTCATAAGCAGAGTTAAACTACATATGGTCCGTATGAATAGGAAACACAGTTCTTTTTTTCAGGCCATGATCATGGTTATTGCTGTACTTAGTACTCTGGAAAGAAGAGCATGCTTCTACGTTAATACAGAGTGTGTTTCAGGGATGAGAACTCTGGTGTGTATTTCCCTTCAGAAACGGAGTTAAACCCCAGCATCTATGTGTTCCTACAAGCAAGAGTTCATTTCTGGTTAACCCAGAGAATATTGGGCTCAAATGATTTTTCGCAGCTCAGGAACCCTACGCAATTCTCACTATTAACTAAAGAGCATTTATGTAAGAGGAGCTCGGGTCTGTATCATTTCACAAGCAGAGTTGAACTACATATGGTCCGTATGAGTAGGAAACACAGTTCTTTTTTCTGGGCATGCTCATGGTTCTTACTTTATTGGAGACTCTGGAAAGAAGAGGATGATTCTTGCCTTAAATCAGAGTTTTTTTCAGGGATGAGAACTCTGATCTGAATTTGCCTTCAGAAACAGAGTTAAACCTTTGGATCAGTGTCTTCCTACAAGCAAGAGTTTATTTCTGGTTAACCCTGTGAATTTTGGATCAAATGATTTTTCGCAGTTCCCGAACCCAACATGATTCTCACTATTAAATAAGAGCATTTATGTAAGAGGAGCTGTGGTTTGTATCAGTTTCATAAGCAGAATTGAACTACATATGGTCCGTATGAGTAGGAAACATAGTTCTTTTTTTCAGGGCATGCTCATGGTTCTTACTATATTGGAGAGGCTGGAAAGAAGAACTTGCTTTTTGCCTTAAAACAGAGTGTTTTTCAGGGTTGAGAATTTTGGTCTGAATTTGTCTTTACAAACGGAGTTAAACCCAAGGATGTGTGTCTTCCTACAAGCAAGAGTTCAGTTCTGGTAAACCCAGTGAATTTTGTGCTCAAATGATTTTTCGCAGTTCAGGAACCCAACGCTATTCTCACTATTAACTAAAGAGGATTTATGTAAGAGGAGCTGTTGTTTGTATCAGTTTCATAAGCAGAGTTGAACTACATATGGTCTGTATGAATAGGAAACACAGTTCTTTTTCTTGGCATGCTCATGGTTCTTACTGTATTGGACCCTGGAAAGAGGAGGATGATTCATGCCTTAAAACAGAGTGTTTTTCAGGGATGAGAATTCTGGTCTGCATTTCCCTTCAGAAACGGAGTTGAACCCGAGGATCTGTGTCTTCTTACAAGCAAGAGTTCATTTCTAGTTAACCCAGTGAATTTTGGGCTCAAATGATTTTTCGCAGTTCACAAACAAAACATGATTCTCACTATTAACTAAAGAGCATTTATGTAAGAGGAGGTGTGGTCTGTATCACCTTCATGAGCAGAGTTGAACCACATATGGTCCGTATGAATAGGAAACACATTTCTTTCTTTCAGGCCATGCTCATGGTTCTTGCTGTATTTAAGACTCTGGAAAGAAGAGCTTCCTTCTTCGTTTAAACAGAGTGTGTTTCAGGGATGAGAAATCTGGGCAGAATTTCCCTGCAGAAACTGAGTTAAACCCCAGGATATGTGTCTTCCTACAAGCAAGAGTTCATTTCTGGTAAACCCTGTTAATTTTGGATCAAATGATTTTTCACAGTTCACGAACCAAACATGATTCTCACTATTAACTATAGAGCATTTATGTAAGAGGAGCTGTGGTTTGTATCAGTTTCATAAGCAGAGTTGAACTACATATGGTCCGTATGAGTAGGAAACACAGTTCTTTTTTTCAGGGCATGCTCATGGTTCTAGCTGTATTTTAGACTCTGGAAAGAAGAGCTTGCTTCTTGCATTATAGCAGAGAGTGTTTTAGGGATGAGAACTCTGGTCTGAATTTCCCTTCTGAAGCGGAGATAAACCCCAGGATCTGTGTCTTCCTACAAGCAAGAGTTCATTTCAGGTTAACACAGTGAATTTTGGGCTCAAATGATTTTACACAGTTCGAGAACTGAACACGATTATCACTATTAACTAAGGAGCATTTATGCAAGAGGTGATGTGGACGGTATCAGTTTTATAAGTAGAGTTGGACTACATATGGTCTGTATGAGTAGGAAACACAGTTCTTTTTCTTGGCATGCTCATGGTTCTTACTGTATTAGACCCTGGAAAGAAGAGGATGATTCATGCCATAAAACAGAGTGTTTTTCAGGGATGAGAATTCTGGTCTGCATTTCCCTTCAGAAACGGAGTTGAACCTGAGGACCTGTGTCTTCCTACAAGCAAGAGTCCATTTCTGGTAAACCCAGTGAATTTTGTGCTCAAAAGTTTTTTGCAGTTCACGAACCCTACACTATTCTAAATATTAATTAAAGAGCATTTATGTAAGAGGAGGTGTGGTTTGTATCAGTTTCATAAGCAGAGTTGAACTACATATGGTCCGTATGATTAGGAAACACAGTTCTTTTTTTCAGGCCATGATCATGGTTATTGCTGTATTTTAGACTCTGGAAAGAAGAGCTTGCTTCTATGTTAATACAGAGTGTGTTTCAGGGATGAGAACTCTGGTGTGAATTTCCCTTCAGAAATGGAGTTAAACCCCAGCATCTGTGTCTTCCTACAAGCAAGACTTAATTTCTGGTTAACCCAGTGAATTGTGTGCTCAAATGATTTTTTGCAGTTCAGGAACCCAACGCTATTCTCACTATTAACTAAAGAGCATTTATGTAAGAGGAGGTGTGGTCTGTATCAGTTTCATAAGCAGAGTTGAACTACATATGGTCCGTATGTATAGGAAACCCAGTTCTTTTTTTCAGGCCATGCTCATGGTTCTTGCTGTATTTTAGACTCTGGAAAGAAGAGCTTCCTTCTTCGTTTAAACAAATTGTGTTTCAGGGATGAGAAATCTGGTCGGAATTTCCCTGCAGAAACGGAGTTAAACCCCAGGATCTGTGTCTTCCTACAAGCAAGTGTTCATTTCTCGTAAACCCAGTGAATTTTGGGCTCAAATGACTTTTTGCAGTTCAAGAACCCTATGCTATTCTCACTATTAACTAAAGAGGATTTATGTAAGAGTAGCTGTTGTTTGTATCAGTTTCATAAGGAGAGTTGAATTACATGTGGTCTGTATGAGTAGGAAACACTGTTCTTTTTTTCTGGGCATGCTCATGTTTCTTACTACATTGGAGACACTGGAAAGAAGAGGATGATTCTTGCCTTAAAACAGAATGGTTTTCAGGGATGAGAACTCTGTTCTGAATTTGCCTTCAGAAACCTACTTGAACCCCAGGATCAGTGTCTTCCTACAAGCAAGAGTTCATTTCTGGTAAACCCAGAGAATTTTGGGCACAAATGATTTTTCGCAGTTCACGAACCAAACATGATTCTCACTATTAACTAAAGTGCATTTATGTAAGAGGAGCCGTGGTTTATATCAGTTTCATAAGGAGAATTGACCTACATATGGTCCTTATGAGTAGGAAACACAGTTCTTTTTTTCAGGGCATGCTCATGGTTCTTGCTGTAATTTAGACTCTGGAAAAAAGAGCTTGCTTCTTGCATTATAACCGAGAGTGTTTTAGGGATGAGAACTCTGGTCTGAATTTCTCTTCAGAAGCGGAGATAAACCCCAGGGTCTGTGTCTTCCTACAAGCAAGAGTTCATTTCTGGTAAACCCAGTGAATTTTGGGCTCAAATGATATTTCGCAGTTCACGAACCCAACATGATTCTCACTATTAACTAAAGAGCATTTATGTAAGAGGAAGTGTGGTCTGTATCAGTTTCATAAGCAGAGTTGAACTACATATGGTCCTTATGAGGAGGAAACAAAGTTCTTTTTTTCAGGGCATGCTCATGGTTCTTGCTGTTTTTAGACTCTGGAAAGAAGAGCTTGCTTCTTGCGTTATAACAGAGTGTGTTTTAGGGATGAGAACTCTGGTCTGAATTTCCCTTCAGAAACGGAGTTAATCCCCAGGATCTGTGTCTTCCTACAAGCAAGAGTTCATTTCTGGTTAACCCAGTGAATTTTGGGCTCAAATGATTTTTTGCAGTTCACGAATCCAACGCAATTCTCACTATTAACTAAAGAGCATTTATGTAAGAGGAGCTGTGGTTTGTATCAGTTTCATAAGCATTGTTGTGCTACATATGGTCTGTATGAGTAGGAAACACAGTTCTTTTTTTCAGGGCATGCTCATGGTTCTTGTTGTATTAGAGAAGCTGGAAAGAAGAGCTCGCTTCGTGCCTTAAAACAGAGTGTTTTTCATGTTTGTGAATTCTGGTCTGTATTTGTCTTCAGAAACGGAGTTATTACCCAGGATCTGTGTCTTCCTACAAGCAAGAGTTCAGTTCTGGTAAACACAGTGAATTTTGGGGTCAAATGATTTTTGCAGTTCAGGAACACAACGCTATTCCCACTATTAAATAAAGAGCAATAATGTAAGAGGAGGTGTGGTCTGTATCAGTTTCATAAGCAGAGTTGAACTAAATATGTACCATATGAATAGGAAACACAGTTCCTTTTTTCAGGGAATGCTCATGGTTCTTGCTGTATTTTAGATTCTGGAAAGAAGAGCTTGCTTCCTGCGTTAAAACAGAGTGTGTTTCAGGGATGAGAACTCTGGTCTGAATATGCCTTCAGAAACGGAGTTAAACCCAAGGATCTGTGTCTTCCTACAAGCAAGAGTTCATTTCTGGTAAACCCAGTGAATTTGGGCTCAAATGATTTTTCACAGTTCAGGAACCCAACGCTATTCTCACTATTAACCAAAGAGCATTTATGTAAGAGGAACTGTGGTTTTTATCAGTTTCATAAGCAGAGTTGAACTCCATATGGTCCTTTTAAGTAGGAAACACAGTTCTTTTTTTCAGGGCATGATCATGGTTCTTGCTGTATTGGTGACGCTGGAAAGAAAAGGTTGCTTCTTGCATTAAAACAGAGTGTTTTTCAGGTTTGAGAATTCTGGTCTGAATTTGTCTTCAGAAACGGAGTTAATCCCCAGGATCTGTGTCTTCCTACAAGCAAGAGTTCAGTTCTGGTCAACCCAGTGAATTTTGGGCTCAAATGATATTTCGCAGTTCACCAAGCCAACACGATTCTCACTATTAACTAAACTGCAATTATGTAAGGGGAGCCGTGGTTTATATCAGTTTCATAAGCAGACTTGAACTACATATGGTCCTTATGAGGAGGAAACACAGTTCTTTTTTTCAGGGCATTCTCATGGTTCTAGCTGTATTTTAGACTTGGAAAGAAGAGCTTGCTTCTTGCGTTACAACTGAGTGTGTTTTAGTTATGAGAACTCTGGTCTGAATATGCATTCAGAAACGGAGTTAAACCCAAGGATCTGTGTCTTCCTACGAGCAAGAGTTCATTTCTGGTAAACCCAGTGAATTTTGGGCTCAAATGATTTTTCGCAGTTCAGGAACCCAACGCTATTCTCACTATTAACAAAAGAGCATTTATGTAAGAGGTGCTGTGGTCTGTATCAGTTTCATAAGCAGAGTTGAACTACATATGGTCTATATGAGTAGGAAACACAGTTCTTTTTTTCTGGGCATGCTCATGTTTCTTAATATATTGTAAACGCTGGAAAGAAGAGGATGATTCTTGCCTTTAAACAGAGTGTTTTTCAGGGAGGAGAACTCTGGTCTGAATTTGCCTTCAAAAAAACGGAATTCAACCCCAGGATCAGTGTCTTCCTACAAGCAAGAGTTCATTTCAGGTAAACAAAGTGAATTTTGGGCTCAAATAATTTTCCCATTTCACCAACCCCAACTGATTCCCACTATTAACTAAAGAACATTTATGTAAGAGGAGCTGTGGTTTGTTTCAGTTTCATAAGCAGAGTTGAACTACATATGGTCGATTTGACTAGGAAACACAGTTCTTTTTTTCCGGGCATTCTCTTGGTTCTTGCTGTATTGGAGACGCTGGAAAGAAGAGCTTGCTTCATGTATTAAAACAGAGTATGTTTCATGGATGAAAACTCTGGTCTGAATTTCCCTTCATAAACGGAGTTAAACCCCATGATCTGTGTCTTCCTACAAGCAAGAGTTCATTATTGGTAAACCAATTGAATTTTCGGCTCAAATGATTTTACACAGTTCTAGAACCCAACGCAATTATCACTATTAACTAAAGAGCATTTATGTAAGAGGAGCTGGGGTCTGTCTCAGTTTCATAAGCAGATTTGAACTACATATGGTCTTTATGATTAGAAACACAGTTCCTTTTTTTCCGGGCATGCTCTTGTTTCTTACTATATTGGAGACGCTGGAAAGAAGAGGATGAATCTTGCCTTAAAACAGAGTGTTTTTCAGGGATGAGAACTCTGATCTGAATTTGCCTTCAGAATGGAGTTAAACCCCAGGATCAGTGTCTTCCTACAAGGAAGAGTTCATTTCCGGTAAACCCAATGAATTTTGGGCTCAAATACTTTTTTCGCAGTTCACCAACCCAACATGATTCTCATTATTAACTAAAGAGCATTTATGTAAGAGGAGCTGTGGTTTGTATCAGTTTCATAAGCAGAGCTGAACTACATATGGTCTGTATGAGTAGGAAACACAGTTCTTTTTTTCCGGGTATGCTCATGGTTCTTGCTGTATTTTAGACCCTAGAAAGAAGAGCTTGCTTCGTGCGTTAAAACAGAGTTTGTTTCAAGGATGAGAACTCTGGTCGGAATTTCCCTTCATTAACGGAGTGAAACCCCAGGATCTGTGTCTTCCTACAAGCAAGAGTTCGTTTCTGGTTAACCCAGTGAATTTTGGGCTCAAATGATTTTTCGCAGTTAACGAACACAACGAGATTCTCACTATTAACTAAATTGCATTTTTGTAAGGGGAACTGTGGTTTGTATCAGATTCATAAGCAGAGTAGAACTCCATATGGGCATTTTGAGTAGGAAACACAGTTCTTTTTTTTCAGGGCATGATCATGGTTCTTGCTGTATTGGTGAGGCTGGAAAGAAGAGCTTGCTTCTTGCATTAAAACAGTGTATGTTTCATGTATAAGAACCCTGGTCGGAATTTGCCTTCAGATATGGAGTTAAACCCCAGGATCAGTGTCTTCCCACAAGAAAGAGTTCATTTCTGGTAAACCCAGTGAATTTTGGGCTCAAATGATATTTCACAGTTCACCAACACAACATGATTCTCAATATTAACTAAAGTGCAATTATGTAAGAGGAGCCGTGGTTTGTATCAGTTTCATAAGCAAACTTGAACTACATACGGTCCATATGAATAGGAAACACAGTTCTTTTTTCAGGGCATGCTCATGGTTCTTGATGTATTAGAGAAGCTGGAAACAAGAGCTCACTTCTTGCCTTGAAACAGAGTGTTTTTCAGGTTTGAGAATTCTGGTCTGAATTTGTTCAGAAACGGAGTTAATCCCCAGGATCTGTGTCTTCCTACAAGCAAGAGTTCAGTTCTAGTAAACCCAGTGAATTTTGGGCTCAAATAATTTTTTGCAGGTCAGGAACGCAACGCTATTTCCACTATTAAATAAAGAGCTGTAATGTAAATGCAGATGTGGTCTGTATCAGTTTCATATGCAGAGTTGAACTACATATGATCCATATTACTAGGAAACACAGTTCTTTTTTTCCGGGCATTCTCATGGTTCTTGCTGTATTGGAGAGGCTGGAAAGAAGAGCTTGCTTCATGTATTAAAACAGAGTGTGTTTCAGGGATGAGAACTCTGGTCTGAATTTCCCTTCAGAAACGGGGTTAAACCCCAGGATCTGTGTCTTCCTACATGCAAGAGTCATTTCTGGTTAACCCAGTGAATTTTGGGCTCAAATGATTTTTAGCAGTTCACTAATCCAACGCAATTCTCACTATTAACTAAAGAGCATTTATGTATTAGGATATGTGGTTTGTATCAGTTTCATAAGCAGAGTTGAACTACATATGGTCCGTATGAGTACGAAACACAGTTCTTTTTTTCAGGGCATGCTCATGGTTCTTGTTGTATTACAGAAGCTGGAAAGAAGAGCTCGCTTCTTGCCTTAAAACAGAATGTTTTTCAGGTTTGAGAATTCTGGTCTGAATTTGTCTTCAGAAACGGAGTTAATCCCCAGGATCTGTGTCTTCCTACAAGCAAGAGTTCAGTTCTGGTAAACCCAGTGAATTTTGGGCTCAAATGATTTTTTGCAGTTCAGGAACGCAACGCTATTCCCACTATTAAATAAAGAGCAATAATGTAAGAGGATATGTGGTCTGTATCAGTTTCATAAGCAGAGTTGAACTAAATATGGACCATATGAATAGGAAACACAGGTCCTTTTTTCAGGGAATGCTCATGGTTTTTGCTGTATTTTAGATTCTAGAAAGAAGAGATTGCTTCCTGCGGTAAAACAGAAGTGTGTTTCAGGGATGAGAACTCTGGTCTGAATATGCCTTCAGAAACGGAGTTAAACCCAAGGATCTGTGTCTTCCTACAAGCAAGAGTTCATTTCTGGTAAACCCAGTGAATTTGTGCTCAAATGATTTTTCGCAGTTCAGGAACCCAACGCTATTCTCACTATTAACCAAAGAGCATTTATGTAAGTGGAGCTGTGGTCTGTATCATTTCATAAGCAGAGTTGAACTACATATGGTCCCTATGTGTAGGAAACACAGTTCTTTTTTTCAGGGCATGCTCATGGTTCTTGCTGTATTTTACACTATGGAAAGAAGAGCTAGCTTCTTGTGTTAAAACAGAGTGTGTTTCAGGGATGAGAACTCTGGTCTTAATTTCCCTTTAGAAATGGAGTTAAACCCCAGGATCTGTGTCTTCCTACCAGCAAGAGTTCATTTCTGGGTAACCCAGTGTATTTTGGGCTCAAATGATTTTTCGCAGTTAACGAACACAACGTGATTCTCACTATTAACTAAAGAGCATTTTTGTAAGAGGAACTGTGGATTGTATCAGTTTCATAAGCAGAGTTGAACTCCATATGGTCCTTTTGAGTAGGAAACACAGTTCTTTTTTTCAGGGCATGATCATGGTTCTTGCTGTATTGGTGACGCTGGAAAGAAGAGCTTGCTTCTTGCATTATAACAGAGTGTGTTTTAGGGATGAGAATTCTGGTCTGAATTTCCCTTCAGAAACGGAGTTAAACCCCAGGATCTGTGTTTTCCTACAATCAAGAGTACATTTCTGGTTAACCCAGTGAATTTTGGGCTCAATTGATTGTAGCAGTTCAGGAATCCAACGCGATTCTCACTATTAACTAAAGAGCATTTATGTAAGACGAGCTGTGATTTGTATCAGTTTCATAAGCAGAGTTGAACTACATATGGTTCGTATGAGTAGGAAACACAGTTCTTTTTTCAGGGCATGCTCATGGTTCTTGTTGTATTAGAGAAGCTGGAAAGAAGAGCTCACTTCTTGCCTTGAAACAGAGTGTTTTTCAGGTTTGAGAATTCTGGTCTGAATATGCCTTCAGAAACGGAGTTAAACCCAAGGATCTGTGTCTTCGTACAAGCAAGAGTTCATTTCTGTTTAACCCAGCGAATTTTGGGCTCAAATGATTTTTCGCAGTTCAGGAACCCAACGCTATTCTCACTATTAACCAAAGAGCATTTATGTAAGAGGAGCTGTGGTCTGTATCAGTTTCATAAGCAGAGTTGAACTTCATATGGTCTGTATGAGTAGGAAACACAGTTCTTTTTTTCTGGGCATGCTTATGTTTCTTACTATATTGGAGACGCTGGAAAGAAGAGGATGATTCTTGCCTTTAAACAGAGTGTTTTTCACGGAGGAGAACTCTGGTCTGAATTTGCTTTCAAAAAACGGAATTCAACCCCAGGATCAGTGTCTTCCTACAAGCAAGAGTTCATTTCAGGTAAACCAAATGAATTTTGGGCTCAAATAATTTTCCCAGTTCACCAACCCCAACCGATTCCCACTATTAACTAAAGAACATTTATGTAAGAGGAGCTGTGGTTTGTTTCAGTTTCATAAGCAGAGTGAACTACATAGGTCGATTTGACTAGGAAACACAGTTCTTTTTTTTCAGGGCATGATCATGGTTCTTGCTGTATTGGTGATGCTGGAAAGAAGAGCTTGCTTCTTGCATTAAAACAGGGTATGTTTCATGGATAAGAACCGCGGTTGGAATTTGCATTCAGATATGGAGATAATCCCCAGGATCAGTGTCTTCCCACAAGCAAGAGTTCATTTCTGTTAAACCCAGTGAATTTTGGGCTCAAATGATATTTCCCAGTTCACCAACACAACATGATTCTCACTATTAACTAAAGTGCAATTATGTAAGAGGAGCCGTGGTTTGTATCAGTTTCATAAGCAGACTTGAACTACATATGGTCCTTATGAGTAGGAAACACAGTTCTTTTTTTCAGGGCATGCTCATGGTTCTTGCTGTATTTTAGAATCTGGAAAGAAGAGCTTGCTTCTTGCGTTATAACAGAGTGTGTTTTAGGGATGAGAACTCTGGTCTGAATTTCCCTTCAGAAACGGAGTTAAACCCAAGGATCTGTGTCTTCCTACAAGCAAGAGTACATTTCTGGTTAACCCAGTGAATTTTGGGCTCAATTGATTTTAGCAGTTCACGAATCCAACGTGATTCTCACTATTAACTAAAGAGCATTTATGTAAGAGGAGCTGTGGTTTGTATCAGTTTCATAAGCAGACTTGAACTACATATGGTCCATATGAATAGGAAACACAGTTCTTTTTTCAGGGCATGCTCATGGTTCTTGTTGTATTAGAGAAGCTGGAAAGAAAAGCTCACTTCTAGCCTTAAAACAGAGTGTTTTTTAGGTTTGAGAATTCTGGTCTGAATTTGACTTCAGAAACGGAGTTAATCCCCAGGATCTGTGTCTTCCTACAAGCAAGAGTTCAGTTCTGGTAAACCCAGTGAATTTTGGGCTCAAATGATTTTTGCAGTTCAGGAACGCAACGCTATTCCCACTATTAAATAAAGAGCAATAATGTAAGAGGAGATGTGGTCTGTATCAGTTTCATAAGCAGAGTTGAAATACATATGGTCTGTATGAGTAGGAAACACAGTTCTTTTTTTCTGGGCATGCTCATGTTTCTTACTATATTGGAGACACTGGAAAGAAGAGGATGATTCTTGCCTTAAAACAGAGTGTTTTTGGGAGGAGAACTCTGGTCTGAATTTGCCTTCAAAAAAAATGGAATTAAACCCCAGGATCAATGTCTTCCTACAAGCAAGAGTTCATTTCAGGTAAACCGAGTGAATTTCGGGCTCAAATAATTTTCCCAGTTCACCAACCCCAACAGATTCCCACTATTAACTAAAGAGCATTTATGTAAGAGGAGCTGTGGTTTGTTTCAGTTTCATAAGCAGAGTTGAACTACATATGGACCATATGAGTAGGAAACACAGTTCTTTTTTTCCGGGCATTCTCATGGTTCTTGCTGTATTGGAGACGCTGGAAAGAAGAGCTTGCTTCATGTATTAAAACAGAGTATGTTTCATGGATGAAAACTCTGGTCTGAATTTCCCTTCATAAACGGAGTTAAACCCCATGATCTGTGTCTTCCTACAAGCAAGAGTTCATTTCTGGTAAACCAATTGAATTTTCAGCTCAAATGATTTTACACCGTTCTAGAACCCAACGCTATTATCACTATTAACTAAAGAGCATTTATGTAAGAGGAGCTGTGGTCTGTATCAGTTTCATAAGCAGATTTGAACTACATATGTTCTGTATGAGTAGAAAACACAGTTCTTTTTTTTCCGGGCATGCTCATGTTTCTTACTATATTGGAGAATCTGGAAAGAAGAGGATGATCCTTGCCTTAAAACAGAGTGTTTTTCTGGATTGAGAACTCTGATCTGAATTTGCCTTCAGATTGGAGTTAAACTCCACAATCAGTGTCTTCCTACAAGGAAGAGTTCATGTCCGGTAAACCCAATAAATTTTGGGCTCAAATGATTTTTCGCAGTTCACCAACCCAACATGATTCTCACTATTAACTAAAGAGCATTTATGTAAGAGGAGCTGTGGTCTGTATCAGTTTCATAAGCAGAGTTGAGCTACATATGGTCCGTATGAGTAGGAAACACAGTTCTTTTTTCAGGGCATGCTCATGGTTCTTGCTTAATTTTAGACCCTGGAAAGAAGAGCTTGCTTCTTGCGTTAAAACAGAGTGTGTTTCAAGGATGAGAACTCTGGTCTGAATTTCCCTTCATTAATGGAGTGAAACCCCAGGATCTGTGTCTTCCTACAAGCAAGAGTTCATTTCTGGTTAACCCAGTGAATTTTGGGCTCAAATGATTTTTCGCAGTTCACAAACACAACACGATTCTCACTATAAACTAATGAGCGTTTATGTAAGTGGAGCCGTGTTTTTTATCAGTTTCATAAGCAGACTTGAACTAGATATGATCTGTATGAGTAGGAAACACAGTTCTTTTTTTCTGGGAATGCTCATGGTTATTGCTGTATTAGAGACGCTGGAAAGAGCTTGCTTCTTGCATTAAAACAGGGTGTGTTTCATGGATGAGAACTCTGTTCTGAATTTCCCTTCAGAAACAGAGTTAAACCCAAGGATCTCTGCCTTTCTACAAGCAAGAGTTGAATTCTGGTAAACCCAGTGTATTTTGTGCTCAAAAGATTTTTCGCAGTTCAGGAACCCAACGCTGTTCTCACTATTAACCTAAGAGCATTTATGTAAGAGGAGATGTGGTCTGTATCAGTTTCATAAGCAGATTTGAACTACATATGGTGTGTATGAGTAGGAAACACAGTTCTTTTTTTCTATGCATGCTCATGGTTCTTGCTGTATTTTAGACTCTGGAAAGAAGAGCTTGCTTGTTGGGTTAAAACAGAGTGTGTTTCAGGGATGAGAACTCTGAGCTGAATTTCCCTTCAGGAATGGAGTTAAACCCCAGGATCTGTGTCTTCCTACAAGCAAAAGTTCAAATCTGGTAAACAAAGTGAATTGTTGGCTCAAATGATTTTTCGCAATTCTCCATCCAAACCGATTCTCACTATTAACTATACAGCATTTATATAAGAGGAGCTGTGGCTTGTATCAGTTTCATAAGCAGAGTTGAACAACATATGGTCCATATGAGTAGGAAACACGTTTTTTTTTTTTCTGCGCATGCTCATGGTTCTTGATGTATTGGAGCCGCTGGAAAGAAGAGCTTGCTTCATGCGTTAAAACAGAGTGTGTTTCATGGATGAGATTTCTGTTCTGAATTTCCCTTCAGAAACGGTTTAAAGCCCGGGATCTGTGTCTTCCTACAAGCAAGGGTTCATTTCTGGTAAACACAGTGAATTTTGGGCTCAAATGACTTTACACAGTTCACGTACCCAACGCTATTCTCACTATTAACTGAAGAGCACTTATGAAAGAGGAGCTGTGGTTTGTTTCATTTTCATAAGTAGAGTTGAACTATGTATGGTCCGTATGAGTAGGAAACACAGTTCTTTTGTTCTGGGCATGCTCATGGTTCTTGCTGTATTGGAGACACTGGAAAGAAGAGCTTGCTTCTGGCATTAAAACAGAATGTGTTTCAGGGATGAGAATTCTGGTCTGAATTTCCCTTCAGAAACGGAGTTAATCCCAAGATCTGTGTCTTCCTACAAGCAAGAGTTCCTATCTGGTTAACGCAGTGAATTTTGGTCTCAAATGATTTTTAGCAGTTAACGAACACACGAGATTCTCACTATTAACTAAAGAGCATTTTTGTAAGAGGAACTGTGGTTTGTATCAATTTCATAAGCAGAGTTGAACTACATATGGTCCTTTTGAGTAGGAAACACAGTACTTTTTTTCAGGGCATGATCATTGTTCTTGCTGTATTGGTGACGCTGGAAAGAAGAGCTTGCTTTTTGCATTAAAACAGGGTATGTTTCATGGACAAGAACCCTGGTCGGAATTTGCCTTCAGATACGGAGTTTTACCCGAGGATCCGTGTCTTCCCACAAGCAAGAGTTCATTTCTGGTAAACGCAGTGAATTTTGGGCTCAAATGATATTTCCCAGTTCACCAACACAACATGATTCTCACTATTAACTAAAGTGCAATTATGTAAGAGGAGCCGTGGTTTGTATCAGTTTCATAAGCAGACTTGAACTACATATGGTCCTTATGAGGAGGAAACACAGTTCTTTTTTTCAGGGCATGCTCATGGTTCTTGCTGTATTTTAGAATCTGGAAAGAAGAGCTTGCTTCTTGCGTTATAACAGAGTGTGTTTTAGGGATGAGAACTCTGGTCTGAATTTCCCTTCAGAAACGGAGTTAAACCCCAGGATCTGTGTCTTCCTACAAGCAAGAGTACATTTCTGGTTAACCCAGTGAATTTTGGGCTCAATTGATTTTAGCAGTTCACGAATCCAACGTGATTCTCACTATTAACTAAAGAGCATTTATGTAAGAGGAGCTGTGGTTTGTATCAGTTTCATAAGCAGTGTTGAACTACATATGGTCCTAATGAATAGGAAACACAGTTCTTTTTTCAGGGCATGCTTATGGTTCTTGTTGTATTAGAGAAGCTGGAAAGAAAAGCTCACTTCTAGCCTTAAAACAGAGTGTTTTTTAGGTTTGAGAATTCTGGTCTGAATTTGACTTCAGAAACGGAGTTAATCCCCAGGATCTGTGTCTTCCTACAAGCAAGAGTTCAGTTCTGGTAAACCCAGTGAATTTTGGGCTCAAATGATTTTTGCAGTTCAGGAACGCAACGCTATTCCCACTATTAAATAAAGAGCAATAATGTAAGAGGAGATGTGGTCTGTATCAGTTTCATAAGCAGAGTTGAACTACATATGGTCTGTATGAGTAGGAAACACAGTTCTTTTTTTCTGGGCATGCTCATGTTTCTTACTATATTGGAGACGCTGGAAAGAAGAGGATGATTCTTGCCTTAAAACAGAGTGTTTTTGGGAGGAGAACTCTGGTCTGAATTTGCCTTCAAAAAAATGGAATTAAACCCCAGGATCAGTGTCTTCCTACAAGCAAGAGTTCATTTCAGGTAAACCGAGTGAATTTTGGGCTCAAATAATTTTCCCAGTTCACCAACCCCAACAGATTCCCACTATTAACTAAAGAGCATTTATGTAAGAGGAGCTGTGGTTTGTTTCAGTTTCATAAGCAGAGTTGAACTACATATGGACCATATGAGTAGGAAACACAGTTCTTTTTTTCCGGGCATTCTCATGGTTCTTGCTGTATTGGAGACGCTGGAAAGAAGAGCTTGCTTCATGTATTAAAACAGAGTATGTTTCATGGATGAAAACTCTGGTCTGAATTTCCCTTCATAAACGGAGTTAAACCCCATGATCTGTGTCTTCCTACAAGCAAGAGTTCATTTCTGGTAAACCAATTGAATTTTCAGCTCAAATGATTTTACACCGTTCTAGAACCCAACGCTATTATCACTATTAACTAAAGAGCATTTATGTAAGAGGAGCTGTGGTCTGTATCAGTTTCATAAGCAGATTTGAACTACATATGGTCTGTATGAGTAGAAAACACAGTTCTTTTTTTTCCGGGCATGCTCATGTTTCTTACTATATTGGAGAATCTGGAAAGAAGAGGATGATCCTTGCCTTAAAACAGAGTGTTTTTCTGGATTGAGAACTCTGATCTGAATTTGCCTTCAGATTGGAGTTAAACTCCACAATCAGTGTCTTCCTACAAGGAAGAGTTCATGTCCGGTAAACCCAATAAATTTTGGGCTCAAATGATTTTTCGCAGTTCACCAACCCAACATGATTCTCACTATTAACTAAAGAGCATTTATGTAAGAGGAGCTGTGGTTTGTATCAGTTTCATAAGCAGAGCTGAACTACATATGGTCCGTATGAGTAGGAAACACAGTTCTTATTTTCAGGTTATGCTCATTGTTCTTGCTGTATTTTAAACCCTGGAAAGAAGAGCTTGCTTCTTGCGTTAAAACAGAGTGTGTTTCAAGGATGAGAACTCTGGTCTGAATTTCCCTTCATTCACGGAGTGAAACCCCAGGATCTGTGTCTTCCTACAAGCAAGAGTTCCTTTCTCGTTAACCCAGTGAATTTTGGGCTCAAATTATTTTTCGCAGTTAACGAACACAACGAGATTCTCACTATTAACTAAAGAGCATTTTTGTAAGAGGGACTGTGGTTTGTATCAGTTTCATAAGCAGAGTTGAACTACATATGGTCCTTTTGAGTAAGAAACACAGTTCTTTTTTTCAGGGCATGATCATGGTTCTTGCTGTATTGGTGACGCTGGAAAGAAGAGCTTGCTTCTTGCATTAAAACAGGGTATGTTTCATGGACAAGAACCCTGGTCGGAATTTGCCTTCAGATACGGAGTTAAACCCCAGGATCAGTGTCTTCCCACAAGCAAGAGTTCATTTCTGGTAAACGCAGTGAATTTTGGCCTCAAATGATATTTCACAGTTCACCAACCCAACATGATTCTCACTATTAACTAAAGTGCAATTATGAAAGAGGAGCCGTGGTTTGTATCAGTTTCATAAGCAGACTTGAACTACATATGGTCCTTATGAGGAGGAAACACAGTTCTTTTTTTCAGGGCATGCTCATGGTTCTTGCTGTATTTTAGACTCTGGAAAGAAGAGCTTGCTTCTTGTGTTATAACAGAGTGTGTTTTAGGGATGAGGACTCTGGTCAGAATTTCCATTCAGAAACGGAGTTAAACCCCAGGATCTGTGTCTTCCTACAAGCAAGAGTACATTTCTGGTTAACCCAGTAAATTTTGGGCTCAAATGATATTTCGCAGTTCACTAACCAAACGCGATTCTCACTATTAACTAAAGAGCATTTATGTAAGAGGCGCTATTGTTTGTATCAGTTTCATAAGCAGAGTTGAGCTACATATGGTCCCTATGAGTAGGAAACACAGTTCTTTTTTCAGGGCATGCTCATGGTTCTTGTTGTATTAGAGATGCTGGAAAGAAGAGCTCGCTTCTTGCCTTAAAACAGAGTGTTTTAAGGATTGAGAATTCTGGTCTGAATTTGTCTTCAGAAACGGAGTTAATCCCCAGGATCTGTGTCTTCCTACAAGCAAGAGTTCAATTCTGGTAAACCCAGTGAATTTAGGGCTCAAGTGATTTTTTGCAGTTCAGGAACGCAATGCTATTCCCACTATTAAATAAAGAGCAATAATGTAAACGGAGATGTGGTCTGTATCAGTTTCATAAGCTGAGTTGAACTAAATATGGACCATATGAATAGGAAACACAGTTCCTTTATTCAGGGAATGCTCATGGTTCTTGCTGTATTTTAGATTCTGGAAAGAAGAGCTTGCTTCCTGCGTTAAAACAGAGTGTGTTTCAGGGATGAGAACTCTGGTCTGAATATGCCTTCAGAAACGGAGTTAAACCCCAGGATCTGTGTCTTCCTACAAGCAAGAGTTCAGTTCTGGTAAACCCAGTGAATTTTGGGCTCAAATGATTTTTTGCAGTTCAGCAACGCAACGCTATTCCCACTATTAAATAAAGAGCAATAATGTAAGAGGAGATGTGGTCTGTATCAGTTTCATAAGCAGAGTTGAACTAAATATGGTCTGTATGAGTAGAAAACACAGTTCTTTTTTTTCCGGGCATGCTCATGTTTTGACTATATTGGATACGCTGGAAAGAAGAGCTTGATTCTTGCCTTAAAACAGAGTGTTTTTCAGGTATGAGAACTCTGATCTGAATTTGCCTTCAGAATGGAGTTAAACCCCAGGATCAGTGTCTTCCTACATGGAAGAGTTCATTTCCGGGAAACCCAAGGAATTTCGGGCTTAAATGATTTTTCGCAGTTTTCCAACCCAACATGATTCTCACTATTAAAAAAGAGCATTTATGTAAGAGGAGCTGTGGTCTGTATCAGTTTCATAAGCAGAGTTGAACTACATATGGTCCGTATAAGTAGGAAACACAGTTCTTTTTTTCAGTGTATGCTCATGGTTCTTGCTTAATTTTAGACCCTGGAAAGAAGAGCTTGCTTCTTGCGTTAAAACAGAGTGTGTTTCAAGGATGAGAACTCTGGTCTGAATTTCCCTTCATTAATGGAGTTCATTTCTGGTTAACCCAGTGAATTTTGGGCTCAAATGATTTTTCGCAGTTCACAAACACAATACGATTCTCACTATAAACTAATGAGCGTTTATGTAAGTGGAGCTGTGTTTTTTATCAGTTTCATAAGCAGACTTGAACTAGATATGATCTGTATGAGTAGGAAACACAGTTCTTTTTTTCTGGGAATGCTCATGGTTATTGCTGTATTAGAGACGCTGGAAAGAGCTTGCTTCTTGCATTAAAACAGGGTGTGTTTCATGGATGAGAACTCTGGTCTGAATTTCCCTTCAGAAACAGAGTTAAACCCAAGGATCTCTGCCTTTCTACAAGCAAGAGTTGAATTCTGGTAAACCCAGTGTATTTTGTGCTCAAAAGATTTTTCGCAGTTCAGGAACCCAACGCTGTTCTCACTATTAACCTAAGAGCATTTATGTAAGAGGAGATGTGGTCTGTATCAGTTTCATAAGCAGATTTGAACTACATATGGTGTGTATGAGTAGGAAACACAGTTCTTTTTTTCTATGCATGCTCATGGTTCTTGCTGTATTTTAGACTCTGGAAAGAAGAGCTTGCTTGTTGCGTTAAAACAGAGTGTGTTTCAGGGATGAGAACTCTGAGCTGAATTTCCCTTCAGGAATGGAGTTAAACCCCAGGATCTGTGTCCTCCTACAAGCAAAAGTTCAAATCTGGTAAACAAAGTGAATTGTTGGCTCAAATGATTTTTCGCAATTCTCCATCCAAACCGATTCTCACTATTAACTATACAGCATTTATATAAGAGGAGCTGTGGCTTGTATCAGTTTCATAAGCAGAGTTGAACAACATATGGTCCATATGAGTAGGAAACACGTTTTTTTTTTCTGCGCATGCTCATGGTTCTTGATGTATTGGAGCCGCTGGAAAGAAGAGCTTGCTTCATGCGTTAAAACAGAGTGTGTTTCATGGATGAGATTTCTGTTCTGAATTTCCCTTCAGAAACGGTTTAAAGCCCGGGATCTGTGTCTTCCTACCAGCAAGGGTTCATTTCTGGTAAACACAGTGAATTTTGGGCTCAAATGATTTTACACAGTTCACGTACCCAACGCTATTCTCACTATTAACTAAAGAGCACTTATGAAAGAGGAACTGTGGTTTGTTTCATTTTCATAAGTAGAGTTGAACTATGTATGGTCCGTATGAGTAGGAAACACAGTTCTTTTGTTCTGGGCATGCTCATGGTTCTTGCTGTATTGGAGACTCTGGAAAGAAGAGCTTGCTTCTGGCATTAAAACAGAATGTGTTTCAGGGATGAGAATTTGGTCTGAATTTCCCTTCAGAAACGGAGTTAATCCCAAGATCTGTGTCTTCCTACAAGCAAGAGTTCCTATCTGGTTAACGCAGTGAATTTTGGTCTCAAATGATTTTTAGCAGTTAACGAACACAACGAGATTCTCACTATTAACTAAAGAGCATTTTTGTAAGAGGAACTGTGGTTTGTATCAATTTCATAAGCAGAGTTGAACTACATATGGTCCTTTTGAGTAGGAAACACAGTACTTTTTTTTTTCAGGGCATGATCATTGTTCTTGCTGTATTGGTGACGCTGGAAAGAAGAGCTTGCTTTTTGCATTAAAACAGGGTATGTTTCATGGACAAGAACCCTGGTCGGAATTTGCCTTCAGATACGGAGTTTTACCCGAGGATCCGTGTCTTCCCACAAGCAAGAGTTCATTTCTGGTAAACGCAGTGAATTTTGGGCTCAAATGATATTTCCCAGTTCACCAACACAACATGATTCTCACTATTAACTAAAGTGCAATTATGTAAGAGGAGCCGTGGTTTGTATCAGTTTCATAAGCAGACTTGAACTACATATGGTCCTTATGAGGAGGAAACACAGTTCTTTTTTTCAGGGCATGCTGATGGTTCTTGCTGTATTTTAGAATCTGGAAAGAAGAGCTTGCTTCTTGCGTTATAACAGAGTGTGTTTTAGGGATGAGAACTCTGGTCTGAATTTCCCTTCAGAAACGGAGTTAAACCCCAGGATCTGTGTCTTCCTACAAGCAAGAGTTCATTTCTGGTTAACCCAGTGAATTTTGGGCTCAAATGATTTTTCGCAGTTCATGAACCCTACGCTATTCTCACTATTAACTAAAGAGCATTTATGTAAGAGGAGACGTGGTTTGAATCAGTTTCATAAGCAGAGTTGAACTATATATGGTCCGTATGAGTAGGAAAGACAGTTCATTTTTTCATGGCATGCTCATGGTTCTTGTTGTATTTTAGACCCTGGAAAGAAGAGCTTGCTTCTTGCGTTAAAACAGAGTGTGTTTCAAGGATGAGAACTCTGGTCTGAATTTCCCTTCATTAACCCAGTGTATTTTGTGCTCAAAAGATTTTTCGCAGTTCAGGAACCCAACGCTGTTCTCACTATTAACCTAAGAGCATTTATGTAAGAGGAGATGTGGTCTGTATCAGTTTCATAAGCAGATTTGAACTACATATGGTCCCTATGAGTAGGAAACACAGTTCTTATTTCACGGAATGCTCATGGTTCTTGCTGTATTGGAGACGCTGGAAAGAAGAACTTGCTTCTTGCCTTAAAACAGAGTGTTTTTCAGGGATGAGAACTCTGGTCTGAATTTGCATTCAGAATCGGAGTTAAACCCCAGGATCTGGGTCTTCCTACAAGCAAGAGTCCATTTCTGCTAAAGCAAGAGAATTTTTCGGCTCAAATGATTTTTCGAAGATCAGGAAACCAACGATATTCTCACTTTTAAATAAAGAGCAATTATGTAAGAGGAGGTGTGGTCTGTATCAGTTTCATCAGCAGATTGGAACTAATTATGGTCCGTATGAATAGTAAACACAGTTCTTTTTTTCAGGCCATGCTCATGATTCTTGTTGTATTTTAGACTCTGGAAAGAAGAGCTTGCTTCTTCTTTTAATCAGAGTGTGTTTCAGGGATGAGAACTCTGGTCTGAATTTCCCTGCAGAAATGGAGTTAAACCCCAGGATCTGTGTCTTCCTACAAGCAAGAGTTGATTTCAGGTAAGCCCAGTGAATTTTGGGGTCAAATGATTTTTACAGTTCACGCTCCCAACGCGATTCTCACTATTAACTAAAGAGCATTTATGTAAGAGGAACTATGGTTTGTATCAGTTTCATAAGCAGAGTTGAACTACATATGATCTGTATGAGTCGGAAACACAGTTCTTTTTTTCTGGGCATGCTCATGTTTCTTACTATATTGGAGACGCACGAAAGAAGAGCTTGCTTCTTGTGTTATAACTGAGTGTTATATATGATTTTTCGCAATTCAGGAACCCATCGCTATTCTCACTATTAACTAAAGCGGATTTATGTAAGAGGAGCTGTGGTTTGTATCAGTTTCATAAGCAGAGTTGAGCTACATATGGTCTCTATGTGTCAGAACCACAGTTCTTTTTTTCTGGGCATGCTCAGGTTTCTTACAATATTATAGACGTTGGAAAGAAGAGGATGATACTTGCCTTTAAACAGAGTTTTTCAGGGATGAGAACTCTGGTCTGAATTTGCCTTCAGAATCGGAGTTAAACCCCAGGATCTGTGTCTTCCTACAAGCAAGAGTTCATTTCTGGTGAACCCAGTGTTTTTTGGGCTCAAATGATTTTTCGCAGTTCATGAAGCCTACGCTATTTTCACTATTAACTAAAGAGCATTTATGTAAGAGGAGACGTGGTTTGAATCAGTTTCATAAGCAGAGTTGAACTATATATGGTCCTTATGAGTAGGAAACACAGTTCTTATTTCAGGGAATGCTCATGGTTCTTGCTGTATTGGAGACGCTGGAAAGAAGAACTTGCTTCTTGCCTTAAAACAGAGTGTTTTTCAGGGTTGAGAATTCTGGTCTGAATTTCCCTTCAGAAACGGAGATAAACCCCAGGATCTGTGTCTTCCTACAATCAAGAGTCCATTTCTGCTAAAGCAAGAGAATTTTTCGCCTCAAATGGTTTTTCGAAGATCAGGAAACCAACAATATTCTCACTTTTAAATAAAGAGCAATTATGTAAGAGGAGGTGTGGTCTCTATCAGTTTCATCAGCAGATTGGAACTAATTATGGTCCGTATGAATAGTAAACACAGTTCTTTTTTTCAGGCCATGCTCATGATTCATGTTGTATTTTAGACTCTGGAAAGAAGAGCTTGCTTCTTCTTTTAATCAGAGTGTGTTTCAGGGATGAGAACTCTGGTCTGAATTTCCCTGCAGAAATGGAGTTAAACCCCAGGATCTGTGTCTTCCTACAAGCAAGAGTTGATTTCAGGTAAGCCCAGTGAATTTTGGGCTCAAATGATTTTTACAGTTCACGCTCCCAACGCAATTCTCACTATTAACTAAAGAGCATTTATGTAAGAGGAGCTATGGTTTGTATCAGTTTCATAAGCAGAGTTGAACTACATATGGTCTGTATGAGTCGGAAACACAGTTCTTTTTTTCTGGGCATGCTCATGTTTCTTACTATATTGGAGACGATGGAAAGAAGAGGATGATTCTTGCCTTAAAACAGAGTGATTTTCATGGTTGAGAACTCGGTTCTGAATTTGTCTTCAGAAACCAAGTTAAATCCCAGGATCAGTGTCTTCCTACAAGCAAGAGTTCATTTTTGGTAAACCCAGTGATTTTGGGGCTCAAATGATTTTTCGCAGTTCACGAATCCAACATGATTCTCACTATTAACTGAAGAGGATTTATGTAAGAGGAGCTGAGGTTTGTATCGATTTCATAAGCAGAGATGAACTACATATGATCTGTATGACTCGGAAACACAGTTCTTTTTTTCTGGGCATGCTCATGTTTCTTACTATATTGGAGACGCAGGAAAGAAGAGCTTGCTAATGTGTTATAACTGAGTGTTTTTCAGGGATGAGAACTCTGGTCTGAATTTTCCTTCAGAAAAGGAGTTAAATCCCAGGATCTGTGTCTTCCTAAAAGCAAGAGTTCAGTTCTGGCAAACCCGGTGTTTTTTGGGCTCAAATGATTTTTCGCAATTCTGGAACCCATCGCTATTCTCACTATTAACTAAAGCGGATTTATGTAAGAGGAGCTGTGGTTTGTAGCAGTTTCATAAACAGAGTTGAACTACATATGGTCTCTATGAGTTGGAACCACAGTTCTTTTTTTCTGGGCATGTTCAGGTTTCTTACACTAATATAGATGCTGGAAAGAAGAGGATGATTCTTGCCTTTAAACAGAGTTTTTCAGGGATGAGAACTCTGGTCTGAATTTGCTTTCAGAAACGGAGTTAAACCCCAGGATCTGTGTCTTCCTACAAGCAAGAGTTCATTTCTGGTTAACCCAGTTAATTTTGGGCTCAAATGATTTTTCGCAGTTCATGAACCCAACGCGATTCTCACTATTAATTAAAGAGCATTTATGTAAGAGGAGCTGTGGTTTGTATCAGTTTCATAAGCAGCGTTGAACTACATATGGTCCCTATGAGTAGGAAACACAGTTCTTATTTCACGGAATGCTCATAGTTCTTGCTGTATTGGAGACGCTGGAAAGAAGAACTTGCTTCTTGCCTTAAAAATGAGTGTTTTTCAGGGTTGAGAATTCTGGTCTGCTTTGTCTTCAGAAACGGAGTTAAACCCCAGGATCAGTGTCTTACTACAAGCAAGAGTTGAATTCAGGTAAACCAAGTGAATTTCGGGCTCAAATGATTTTTACAGTTCACGCACCTAACGTGATTCTCACTATTAACTAAAGAGGATTTATGAAAGAGGAGCTGTGGTTTGTATCAGTTTCATAAGCAGAGTTGAACTACATATGATCTGTATGACTCGGAATCACAGTTCTTTTTTTCTGGGCATGCTCATGTTTCTTACTATATTGGAGACGCAGGAAAGAAGAGCTTGCTTCTTGTGTTATAACTGAGTGTTTTTCAGGGATGAGAACTCTGGTCTGAATTTTCCTTCAGAAACGGAGTTAAATCCCAGGATCTGTGTCTTCCTAAAAGCAAGAGTTCAGTTCTGGTAAACCCAGTGAATTTTGGGCTCAAATGATTTTTTGTAATTCAGGTACCCATCGCTATTCTCACTATTAACTAAAGCGGATTTATGTAAGAGGAGCTGTGGTGTGTATCAGTTTCATAAGCAGAGTTGAACTATATATGGTCCTTAGAAGTAGGAAACACAGTTCTTATTTCAGGGAATGCTCATGGTTCTTGCTGTATTGGAGACGCAGGAAATAAGAGCTTGCTTCTTGTGTTATAACTGAGTGTTTTTCAGGGATGAGAACTCTGGTCTGAATTTTCCTTCAGAAACGGAGTTAAATCCCAGTATCTGTTTCTTCCTAAACGCAAGAGTTCAGTTCTGGTAAACCCAGTGAATTTTGGGCTCAAATGATTTTTCGTAATTCAGGTACCCATCGCTATTCTCACTATTAACTAAAGCGGATTTACGTAAGAGGAGCCGTGGTTTGTATCAGTTTCATAAGCAGAGTTGAACTACATATGGTCCCTATGAGTAGGAAACACAGTTCTTATTTCAGGGAATGCTCATGGCTCTTGCTGTATTGGAGACGCTGGAAAGAAGAACTTGCTTCTTGCCTTAAAACAGAGTGTTTTTCAGAGTTGAGAATTCTGGTCTGAATTTGTCTTCAGAAACGGAGTTAAACCCCAGGATCAGTGTCTTCCTCTAAGCAAGAGTTGATTTCAGGTAAACCCAGTGAATTTTGGGCTCAAATGATTTTTACAGTTCACGCACCCAACGCGATTCTCACTATTAACTAAAGAGCATTTATGTAAGAGGAGCTGTGGTTTGTATCAGTTTCATAAGCAGAGTTGAACGACATATGGTCCGTATGAATAGGAAACACAGTTCCTTTTTTCAGGCCATGTTCATGGTTCTTGCTGTAGATTAGACTCTGGAAAGAAGAGCTTGCTTCTTCGTTTAAACAGAGTGTGTTTTAGGGATGAGAACTCTGGTGTGAATTTCCCTTCAGAAGCGGACTTAAGCCCCAGGATCTCTGTCTTCCTACAGGCAAGAGTTCATTACTGGTAAACCCAGTGAATTTTGTGCTCAAATAATTTTTCGCAGTTCAGGAACCCAACGTTATTCTCACTATTAACTAAAGGGCATTTATGTAAGAGGAGGTGTGGTCTGTATCAGTTTCATAAGCAGTGTTGAACTACATATGTTCTGTATGAATAGGAAACACAGTTTTTTTTTTTAGACTAAGCTCATGGTTCGTGTTGTATTCGAGACACTGGGAAGAAGAGCTTGCTTCTTGCCTTAAAACTGAGTGTTTTTCAGGGTTGAGAAGTCTGGTCTGAATTTTTCTTCAGAAACGGACTAATCCCCAGGATCTGTGTCTTCCTCCCAGCAAGAGTTCATTTCTGGTTAACCCAGTGAATTTTGGGCTTAAATGATTTTTCGCAGTTCACAAACCCAACATGATTCTCACTATTAACTAAAAAGCATTTATGTAAGAAAGGCCGTGGTTTGTATTAGTTTCATAAGCAGAGTTGAACTACATATGGTCCGTATGAGTAGGAAACACAGTTCTTTTTTTTTAGAGCATGCTCATGGTTCTTGTTGTATTGGAGACGCTGGAAAGAAGAGCTCACTTCTTGCCTTAAAACTGAGTGTTTTTCAGGGTTGAGAATTATGGTCTGAATTTGTCCTCAGAAACGGAGTTAATCCCCAGGATCTGTGTCATCCTAAAAGCAAGAGTTCAGTTCTGGTAAACACAGTGATTTTAGGCTCAAATGATATTTTGCAGTTCACGAACACAAAACTATTCTCACTATGAGGTAAAGAGCATTTATGTAAGAGGAGGCGTGGTCTGTATCAGTTTCATAATAAGAGTTGAAGTACATATGGTCCGTATGAATAGGAAACACAATTCTTTTTTGAAGGCCATGCTCATATTTCTTGCTTTATTTTAGACTCTGGAAAGAAGAGCTTCCTTCTTCCTTAAAACAGAGTGTCTTTCATGGATGAGAACCCTGGTCTGAATTTCCCTTCAGAAACGGAGTTAAACCCCAGGATCTGTGTCTTCCTTCAAGCAACCGTTCATTTCAGGTAATCCGAACGAATTTTGGGCTCAAATGATTTTACACAGTTCAAAAACCCAATGCGATTCTCACTATTAACTAAAGATGATTTATATAAGAGGTGCTGTGGTTTGTATCAGCTTCATAAGCAGAGTTGTTCTACATATGGTCCATATGAGTAGGAAACACAGTTCTTTTTTGAGGGCATGCTCATTGTTCTTACTGTATTGGAGACACTGGAAAGAAGAGTTTGCTTCTTGCATTTCAACATAGTGTGTTTCATGGATGAGAACTCTGGTCTGAATTTCCCTTCAGAAATGGAGTTAAACATCCAGATCTGTGTCTTCCTACATTCAAGAGTTAATTTCTGGTAAACCAAGTGAATTTTGCGCTCAAATGATTTTACACAGTTCAAAAACCCAATATGATTCTCACTATTAACTAAAGATTATTTATTTAAGAGTTGCTGTGGTTTGTATCAGCTTCATAAGCAGAGTTGTTCTACATATGGTCTGTATGAGTATGAAACACAGTTCTTTTTTTCAGGGCATGGTCTTGGTTCTTGCTGTATAGGAGACTCTGGAAAGAAGAGCTTGCTTTTGCTTTAAAACAGAGTGTGTTTCATGGATGAGAACTCTGGTCTGAATTTCCCTTCAGAAACGTAGTTAAACCCCAGGATCTGTGTCTTCCTACAAGCAGGAGTTCATTTCTGGTAAACCAAGAGAATTTTCTGCTCAAATGATTTAATGCAGTTCTAGAACCCAAAGCGATTATCACTATTAACTAAAGAGCATTTATGTAAGAGGAGCTGTGGTTTGTATCAGCTTCATAAGCAGAGTTGTTCTACATATGGTCCATGCGAGTAGGAAACGCAGTTCTTTTTTGAGGGCATGCTCATGTTTCTTAATGTATTGGAGACACTGGAAAGAAGAGCTTGCTTGTTCCGTTAAAACAGAGTGTGTTGCAGGGATGAGAACTCTGGATTGAATTTCCCTGCTGAAACGGAGTTATACCCCAGGATCTGTGTCTTCCTACAAGCAAGACTTCATTTCGGGTAAACCCAGTGAATTTTGGGCTCAAATGATTGTTCGTAGTTCACGACCCAAAGTGATTCTCCCTATTAATTAAAGAGGATTTATGGAAGAGGAGCTGTGGTTTGTATCAGTATCATAAGCAGAGTTGAACTACATATGATCCGTATGAGTAGGAAACACAGTTCTTTTTTGAGGGCATGCTCATGGTTCTTAATGTATAGGAGACGCTGGAAAGAAGAGGAGGATTCTTGCCTTAAAACAGAGTGTTTTTCAGGGATGAGAACTCTGGTCTGAATTTCCCTTCAGAAACGGAGTTAAACCACAGGATCTGTGTGTTCCTACAAGCAAGAGTTCATTGCTGGTAAACCAATTGAATTTTCTGCTCCAATGATTTTACACAGATCTAGACACCAATGTGATTATCACTAATAACTAAAGAGCATTTATGTACGAGAAGCAGTGGTCTGTATCAGTTTCATAAGCAGAGTTGAACTACATATGGTCCGTATGAGTAGGAAACAGTTCTTTTTTTCTGGGCAAGCGCATGGTTGTTGCTGTATTGGAGATGCTGGAACGAAGAGCTTGTTTCTTGCGTGAAAACAGAGTGTGTTTCATGGATGAGAACACTGATCTAAATTTCCCTTCATAAACGGAGTTAAACCCCAGGATCTGGTCTTCCTACAAGCCAGAGATCATTTCTGGTAAACCCAATGAATTTTGGGCTCAAATGATTTTTCGCAGCTCACGAACCCAACTTGACTCTCACTATTAACTAAAGAGAACTTATGTAAGAGGAGCTGTGGTTGGTTTCAGTTTCATAAGCAGAGTTGAACTACATATGGTCTGTATGAGTAGGAAACACAGTTCTTTTTTTCTAGGCATGCTCATTGTTCTTGCTGTATTGGAGATGCTAGAAAGAAGAGCTTGCTTCTTGCGTGAAAACAGAGTTTGTTTCATCGATGGGAACACTGGTCTGAATTTCCATTCGGAAATGGAATTAAACCACAGGATCTATGTCTTCCTACAAGCAAGAGTTCATTTCTGGTAAACCAAGAGAATTTTCTGCTCAAATGATTTTTCGCTTTTCAAGAACCCAACATGATTCTCAAAATTAACTAAAGAGCATTTATGTAAGAGGAGCTGTGGTTTGTAACAGTTTCATAAGCAGAGTTGAACTACACGTGGTCTGTATGAGTCGGAAACACAGTTCTTTTTTTCTGTGCATGCTCATGTTTCTTACTATATTGGAGACTCTGGAAAGAAGAGGATCATTATTGCCTTAAAACAGAGTGTTTTTCAGGCATCAGAACTCTGGTCTCACTTTGCCTTCAGAAACGGAGTTAAACCCCAGGATCTGTGTCTTCCTACAAGCAAGAGTTCATTTCTGGTAAACCCAGTGAATTTTGGGCTCAAATGATTGTTCGCAGTTCACGACCCAAAGTGATTCTCACTATTAATTAAAGAGGATTTATGGAAGAGGAGCTGTGGTTTGTATCAGTATCATAAGCAGAGTTGAACTACATATGATCCCTATGAGTAGGAAACAGTTCTTTTTTTCTGTGCAAGCGCATGGTTCTTGCTGTATTGGAGACGCTGGAAAGAAGAGCTTGCTTCTTGCGTGAAAACAGAGTGTGTTTCATGGATGAGAACACTGGTCTAAATTTCCCTTCAGGATCTGTGTCTTCCTACAAGCCAGAGATCATTTCTGGTAAACCCAATGAATTTTGGGCTCAAATGATTTTTCGCAGCTCAGGAACGCAACTTGACTCTCACTATTAACTAAAGAGAACTTATGTAAGAGGAGCTGTGGTTGGTTTCAGTTTCATAAGCAGAGTTGTTCTACATATGGTCTGTATGAGTATGAAACACAGTTTTGGGCTAAAACGATTGTTCGCAGTTCACGACCCAAAGTGATTTTCACTATTAACTAAAGAGGATTTATGGAAGAGGAGCTGTGGTTTGTATCAGTATCATAAGCAGAGTTGAAGTACATATGATCCGTATGAGTAGGAAACACAGTTTGTTTTTTTTTTTTTTTTCAGGGCATGCTCACGGTTCTTAATGTATAGGAGACGCTGGAAAGAAGAGGATTATTCCTGCCTTAAAACAGAACGTTTTTCAGGGTTGAGATCGCTGTTCTTAATTTGCCTTCAGAAACAGAGTTAAACCCCAGGATCTGTGTCTTCCTACAAGCAACACTTCAGTTCTGGTAAACCCTGTGAATTTTGGGCTCAAATGATTTTTAGCAGTTCACGAACCCTACGCGATTCTCACTATTAACTAAAGAGGATTTATGTAAGAGGAGCTGTGGTTTGTATAATTTCATAACCAAGGTTGAACAACATATGGTCTGTAAGAGTAGGAAACACAGTTCTTTTGTTCTGAGCATGCTCATGTTTCTTACTATATTGGAGACGCTGGAAAGAAGAGAATGATTCTTGCCTTAAAACAGAGTTTTTTTCAGGGATGAGAACTCTGGTCTGAATTTTCCTTCACAAACGGAGTTAAACCTCAGGATCAGTGTCTTCCTACAAGCAAGAGTTCATTTCTGGTAAAACCTGTGAATTTTGGGCTCAAATGATTTTTCGCAGTTCACGAACTCAACGCGATTCTCACTATTACCTAAAGAGCATTTATGTAAGAGGAGCTGTGGTTTGTATCAGTTTCTAAAGCAGAGTTGAATTACATATAGTCCGTATGAGTAGGTAACAGAGTTCTTTTTTCAGGGCATGCTCATGGTTATTGCTGTATTGGTGACGCTCAAAAGAAGAGCTTGCTTCTTGCATTAAAACAGGTTGTGTTTCATGGATGAGAACTCTGGTTTGAATTTGCCTTCAGAAACGGAGTTAAACACCATGATCTGTGTCTTCCTACCAGCAAGAGTTCATTTCTGGTAAACAAAGTGAATTTTCGGCTAAAATGACTTTACACAGTACTAGAACACAATGCGATTATCACTATTAACTAAAGAGCATTTATGTAAGAGGAGCTGTGGTCCGTATCATTTCATAAGCAGAGTTGAACTACATATGATCCGTATGAGAGGGAAACACAGTTCTTTTTTTCAGGGCATGCTCACAGTCCTTGCTGTATTTTAGACTCTTGAATGAAGAGCGTGATTCTTTGTTAAAACAGAGTGTGTTTCAGGGATGAGAACTGTGGTCTGAATTTCCATTCAGAAACGGAGTTGAGCCCCAGGATCTGTGTCTTCCTACCAGCTAGCGTTCATTTCTGGGAAACAAAGTGAATTTTTGGCTCAAATGATTTTACACAGTTCTTGAACCCAACACGATTATCACTATTAACTAAAGAGCATTTATCGAAGAGGAGCTGTGGTCTGTATCAGTTTCATAAGCAGAGTTTAACTACTATGGTCCGTATGAACAGGAAACACAGTTCTTTTTTTCTGGGAATGCTCATGTTTCTTGCTGTATTTGAGACGCTGGAAAGAAGAGCTTGCTTCTTGCAATAAAACAGGGTGTGTTTCATGGATGAGAACTCTGGGCTGAATTTCCCTTCAGAAACGGAGTTAAACCCCAGGATCTGTGTCTGCCTACAAGCAAGAATTCATTTGTGATAAACCCCGTGAATTTTGGGCTTAAATGATTCTTCGCAGTTCACGAACCCAACGCTATTCAATCTATTAACTAAAGAGGATTTATCTTGGAGGAGCTGTGATTTGTATCACGTTCATAAGCAGAGTTGAGTTACATAAGGTTTGCATGAATCAGAAACACAGTTCTTGTTTTCAGGGCATGCTCATGGTTCTTGCTGTATTTTAGACCCTGGAAAGAAGAGCTTGCTTCTGGCGTTAAAACAGAGTGTGTTTCAAAGATCAGAACTCTGGACTGAATTTCCCTTCAGAAACGGAGTTAAACCCCAGGTTCTGTGTCTTCCTAAAAGCAAGAGTTCATTTCTGGTTAAACCAGTGAATTTTGGGCTCATATGATTTTTCCAGTTCACGAACCCAACATGATTCTAACTATTAACTAAAGAGCATTTATGTAAGAGGAGCTGTGGTTTGTATCAGTTTCATAAGCACAGTTGAACTACATATGGTCCGTATGAGTAGGAAACACATTTCTTTTTTTCAGGGCATGCTCATGGTTCTTGCTGTATTTTAGACTCTGGAATGAAGAGCTTGCTTCTTGCGTTAAAACAGAGTGTCTTTTAGGGATGAGAACTCTGGTCTGAATTTCCCTTCAAAAAAGGAGTTAAACCCCATTATCTGTGTCTTCCTACAAGCAAGAGTTCATTTCTGGTTAACCCAGTGAATTTTGGGCTCAAATGATTTTTCGCTGTTCACGAATCAAACGCGGTTGTCACTATTAACTAAAGAGCATTTATGTAAGAGGAGCTCTGGTTTTTATCAGTTTCATAAGCAGATTTGAACTACATGTGGTCCGTATGAGTAGGAAACACAGTTCTTTTTTTCTGGGCATGCTCATGGTTCTTGCTGTATTGGAGACACTGGAAAGAAGAGCTTGCTTCTGCGTCAAAACAGAGTGAATTTCAGGGAAGAGAACTCTGCTGTGAATTTCCGTTCAGAAACGTAGTTAATCCCCACGATCTGTGTCTTCCTACAAGCAAGAGTTCAGTTCAGGTAAACCCAGTGAATTTTGGGCTAAAATGATTTTTCCAAGTTCACAAACCCAACATGATTCTCACTATTAACTAAAGAGCATTTATGTAAGTGGAGGTGTGGTCTGTATCAGTTTCATAAGCAGTGTTGAACTACTTATGGTCTGTATGAATAGGAAACACAGTTCTTTTTTTCAGACCATGCTCATGGTTCTTGCTGTATTTTAGAATCTGGAAAGAAGAGCTTGCTTCTTGTGTTATAACAGAGTGTGTTTCAGGGAAGAAATCTCTGGTCTGTATTTTCCTTCAGAAACGGAGTTAAACCCCAGGATCTGTGTCTTTCTACAAGCAAGCGTTCATTTCTGGTTAATCCAGTGAATTTTGGGCTCAAATTATTTTCCGCAGTTAACAAACCCACGCGATTCTCACTATTAACTAAAGATTACTTATTTAAGAGGTGCTCTGGTTTGTATCAGTTTCATAAGCAGAGATGAACTACATATGATCTGTATGACTCAGAAACACAGTTCTTTTTTTCTGGGCATGCTCATGTTTCTTACTATATTGGAGACGCAGGAAAGAAGAGCTTGCTTCTTGTGTTATAACTGAGTGCTTTTCAGGGATGAGAACTCTGGTCTGAATTTCCCTTCAGAAAAGGAGTTGAACCCCAGGATCTCTGTCTTCCTACCAGCTAGCGTTCATTTCTGGGAAACAAAGTGAATTTTTGTTTCAAATCACTTTACACAGTTCTTGAACTCAACGAGATTATCACTATTAACTAAAGAGCATTTATTAAGAGGAGGTGTGGTCTGTATCAGTTTCATAAGCAGAGTTTAACTACTTATGGTCCGTATGAGTAGGAAACACAGTTCTTTTTTTCTGGGAATGCTCATGGTTCTTGCTGTATTGGAGAAGCAGGAAAGAAGAGCTTGCTTTTTGCATTAAAACAGGGTGTGTTTCATGGATGAGAACTCTGGTCTGAATTTCCTTAAGAAACTTAGTTAAACCCCAGGATCTGTGTCTTCCTACAAGCAAGAGTTCATTTGTGATAAACCCAGGGAATTTTGGGCTCAAATCATTTTTCCCAGTTCACGAATCCAACGCTATTCAACTATTATCTAAGGAGGATTTACTTAGAGGAGCTGTGGTTTGTATCACTTTCATAAGCAGAGTTGAACTACATATGGTCTGTATGAGTAAGAAACACAGTTCTTTTTTCCAGGGCATGCTCATGGTTTTTGCTGTATTTTAGACTCTGGAAAGAAGAGCTTGCTTCTTGCTTTAAAACAGAGTGTGTTTCAGAAATCAGATCTCTGGTCTGAATTTTCCTGCAGAAACGGAGTTAAACCCCAGGATCTGTGTCTTCCTACAAGCAAGAGTTCACTTCTGGTTAACCCAGTGAATTTTGGGCTCAAATGATTTTTTGCTTTACACGAACCAAACGCGATAATCACTATTAACTAAAGAGCATTTATGTAAGAGGAGCTGTGGTTTGTATCAGTTTCATAAGCAGAGTTGGACTACATATGGTCCTTATGACTAGGAAAAACAGTTCTTTTTTTCAGGGCATCCTCATGTATCTTACTGTATTGTAGACATTGGACAGAAGAGTATGATTCATGCCTTAAAACAAAGTGTTTTTCAGGAATGAGAATTCTAGTCTGAATTTCCCTTCAGAATCGGAGTTGAACCCCTGCATCTCTGTCTTCCTACAAGCAAGAGTTCATTTCTGGTAAACCCAGGGAATATTGTGCTCAAATGAATTTTCGCAGTTCACGAACCAATTGTAATTCTCACTATTAACTAAAGAGCATTTATGTAAGAGAAGCTGTGGTTTGTATCAGTTTCATAAGCACAGTTGAACTACATATGGTCCATTTGAGTAGGAAACACATTTCTTTTTTTCAGGGCATGCTCATGGTTCTTGCTGTATTTTAGACTCTGGAATGAAGAGCTAGCTTCTTGCGTTAAAACAGAGTGTCTTTCAGGGATGAGAACTCTGGTCTGAATTTCCCTTCAGAAACGGAGTTAAACCCCATTATCTGTGTCTTCCTACAAGCAAGAGTTCATTTCTGGTTAACCCAGTGAATTTTGGGCTCAAATGATTTTTCGCTGTTCACAATCCAAACACGATTCTCACTATTAACAAAAGACCATTTATTTAAGAGGAGCTCTGGTTTTTATCAGTTTCATAAGCAGATTTGAACTACGTATGGTCCGTATGTGTAGGAAACACAGTTCTTTTTTTCTGGGCATGCCCAAGGTTTTTGCTGTATTGGTGACACTGGAAAGAAGAGCTTGCTTCTTGCGTTAAAACAGAGTGAATTTCAGGGATGAGAACTCTGGTTTGAATTTCCCTTCAGACACGGAGTTAAACCACAGGATCTGTGTCTTCCTACAAGCAAGAGTTCAGTTCAGGTAAACCCAGTGAATTTTGGGCTAAAATGATTTTACACAGTTCTAGAACCCAACGCGATTATCACTATTAACTAAAGAGCATTTATGTAAGAGGAGCTGTGGTCTGTATCAGTTTCATAAGCAGAGTTGAACTACATATGGTCCGTATGAATAGGAAACACAGTTCTTTTTTTCAGACCATGCTCATGGTTCTTGCTGTATTTTAGACTCTTGAAAGAAGAGCTTGCTTCTTCGTTAAAACAGAGTGTGTTTCAGGGATGAGAACTCTAGTCTGAATTTCCCTTCAGAAATGGAGTTAAACACCAGGTTCTGTGTCTTCCAACAATCAAGAGTCCATTTCTGGTTAACCCAGTGAATTTTGGGCTCAAATGATTTTTCGCATTCCACGAAACCAACGCGATTCAATCTATTAAGTAAAGAGCATTTATTTAAGAGGAGCTATGGTCTGTATCAGGTTCATAAGCAGAGTTGAACTACATATGGTCCGTATGAGTAGGAAACACAGTTCTTTTTTTTTCTGGGCATGCTCAGGGATCTTGATGTATTGGAATCCCTGGAAAGAATAGCTTGCTTCTTGCATTAAAGCAGAGTGTGTTTCATGGATGAGAACACTGGTCTGAATTTCCCTTCAGAAACGGAGTTAAACCACAGGCTCTGTGTTCTCCTACAAGCAATAGTTCATTTGTGATAAACCCTCTTAATTTTGGGCTGAAATTATTGTTTGCAGTTCACGAACCCAACGCTATTCAATCTATTAACTAAAGAGGATTTATCTTAGAGGAGCTTTGATTTGTATCACTTTCATAAGCAGAGTTGATCTACATATGTTTTGCATGAGTCAGAAACACAGTTCTTTTTTTCAGGGCATGCTCATGGTTCTTGCTGTATTTTAGACTCTGGAAAGAAGAGCTTGCTTCTTGCGTGAAAAGAGAGTGTGTTTCAGGTATCAGAACTCTTGTCTGAATTTCCCTTCAGAAACGGGGTTAAACTCCAGGATCTGTGTCTTCCTACAAGTAAGAGTTCATTTCTGGTTAACCCAGGGAATATTGGGCTCAAATGATTTTTCTAGTTCACGAACCCAACATGATTCTAACTATTAACTCAAGAGCATTTATGTAACAGGAGCTGTGGTTTGTATCAGTTTCATAAGCACAGTTGAACAACATATGGTCGGTATGAGTAGGAAACACAGTTCTTTTTTTCAGGGCATGCTCATGGTTCTTGCTGTATTATAGACTCTGGAAAGAAGAGCTTGCTTCTTGCGTTAAAACACAGTGTGTTTCAGGGATGAGAACTCTGGTCTGAATTTCCCTTCAGAAACGGAGTTAAACCCCATTATAGGTGTCTTCGTTCAAGCAAGAGATCATTTCTGGTTAACCCAGTGAATTTTGGGCTCAAATGATTTTTTGCTGTTCGCGAACCAAACGCGATTCTCACTATTAACTAAAGAGCATTTATGTAAGAGGTGCTCTGGTTTTTATCAGTTTCATAAGCAGAGTTGAACTACATATGGTCCGTATTAGTAGGAAACACAGTACTTTTTTTCTGGGCATGCTCATGTTTCTTACTATATTGGAGACGCTGGAAAGAAGAGGATGATTCTTGCCTTAAAACAGAGTGTTTTTCAGGGATGAGAAGTCTGGTCTGAATTTGCCTTCAGAAACGGAGTTAAAGCCCAGGATCTGTGTCTTCCTAAAAGAAAGAGTTCAGTTCTGGTAAACCCTGTAAATTTTGGGCTCAAATGATTTTTCGCAGTTCACGGACCCAACATGATTCTCACTATTAACTAAAGAGGATTTATATAAGAGGAGTGGTGGTTTGTATCAATTTCATGAGCAGAGTTGAACTACATATGGTCTGTATGAGTTGGAAACACAGTTCTTTTTTTCTAGGCATGCTCATTTTTCTTACTATATTGGAGACGCAGGAAAGAAGAGCTGGCTTCTTGCGTTATAACAGAGTGTTTTTCAGGGATGAGAACTCTGGTCTCAATTTACATTCAGAAACCGAGTTAAACCCCAGGATCAGTGTCTTCCTACAAGCAAGAGTTCAGTTCTGGTAAACCAAGTGAATTACGGGCTCAAATGATTTTTCGCAGTTCAGGAACCCAACGCTACTCTCACAATTAACTAAAGAGCATTTATTTAATTGGAGGTGTGGTCTGTATCAGTTTCATAAGCAGAGTTGAACAACATATGTTACATATGACTAGGAAACACAGTTCTTTTTTTCACGGCATGCTCATGGTTCTTGCTGTAATTTAGACTCTGGAAAGAAGAGCTTGCTTCTTGCGTTATAACAGAGTGTGTTTCAGGGATGAGAACTCTGGTCTGAATTTCCCTTCAGAAACGGAGTTAAGCCCCAGGATCTGTGCCT
Organism: Onychomys arenicola; assembly: GCA_949786405.1. Taxonomy (NCBI): domain Eukaryota; kingdom Metazoa; phylum Chordata; class Mammalia; order Rodentia; family Cricetidae; genus Onychomys; species Onychomys arenicola. The sequence goes on from CATKUM010000035.1 coordinate 962,542, forward strand.
TCCTACAGGCAAGAGTTCATTTCTGGTCAACCCAGTGAATTTTGGGCTCAAATGATTTTTACACTTCACACACACAACGCGATTCTCATTATTAACTAAAGAGCATTTATGTAAGAGGTGCTGTGTTTTGTATCAGTTTCATAAGCAGAGTTGAACTACATATGATCCGTATGAGTAGGAAACAAATTTCTTTTTTTCAGGCCATGTTCATGGTTCTTGCTGTAGATTAGACTCTGGAAAGAAGAGCTTGCTTCTTCGTTTAAACAGAGTGTGTTTTAGGGATGAGTACTCTGGTCTGAATTTCCCTTCAGAAACGGACTTAAGCCCCAGGATCTCTGTCTTCATACAGGCAAGAGTTCATTTCTGGTTAACACAGTGAATTTTGGGCTCAAATGATTTTTCGCAGTTCACGAACCCAACGCGATTCTCACTATTGACTAAAGAGCATTTATGTAAGAGAATCTGTGCTTTGTATCAGTTTCATAAGGAGAGTTGAACTCCATATGGTCCGTATGAATAGGAAACACAGCTCTTTTTTGCAGGACATGTTCTTGGTACTTGCTGTATTTTAGACATTGGAAAGAAGAGCTTGCATCTTGCGTTATAACAGAGTGTGTTTCAGGGATGAGAACTCTGGTCTGAATTTCCCTTCATTAACGGAGTTGAACCCCAGGATCTGTGTCTTCCTACTAGCAAGAGTTCAGTTCTGGCAAACACAGTGAATTTTGGGCTCAATGATTTTTCGAAGTTCAGGAACCCAACGCTCTTCTCACTATTATCTAAAGAGCATTTATGAAAGAGGTGGTGTGGTCTGTATCAGTTTCATAAGCAGAGTTGAACCACATATGGTCTGTATGAGTACGAAACACAGTATTTTTTTCAGGGCATACTCATGGTTCTTGCTGGATTTTAGACTCTGGAAAGAAGAGCTTGCTTCTTGCATTAAAACAGGGTGTGTTTCATGGATGAGAACTCTGGTCTGAATTTCCCTTCAGAAACGGAGTTAAACCCCATGATCTGTGTGTTCGTACAAGGAAGAGTCCATTTCTGCTAAAGCAAGTGAATTTTTCGGCTAAAATGATTTTTCGAAGATCAGGAACCAACGATATTCTCACTATTAAATAAAGAGCAATTATGTAAGAGGAGGTGTGGTCTGTATCAGTTTCATAAGCAGATTTGAACTAATTATGGTCCATATGAATAGTAAACACAGTTCTTTTTTTCAGGCCATGCTCATGATTCTTGTTGTATTTTAGACTCTGGAAAGAAGAGCTTGCTTCTTCTTTTAATCAAAGTGTGTTTCAGGGATGAGAACTCTGGTCTGAATTTCCCTGCAGAAATGGAGTTAAACCCCAGGATCTGTGTCTTCCTACAAGCTAGAGTTCATTTCTGGTAAACCCAGTAATTTTTGGGCTCAAATTATTTTTCGCAGTTCATGAACCCTACATGATTCTCTCTATTAACTTATGAGGATTTATGAAAGAGGAGCTGTGGTTTGTATCAGTTTCATAAGCAGAGTTGAACTACATATGGTCTGTATGAGTCAGAAACACAGTTCTTTTTTTCTGGGCATGCTCATGTTTCTTACTATATTGGAGACGCTGGAAAGAAGAGGATGATTCTTGCCTTAAAACAGAGTGTTTTTCATGGTTGAGAACTCGGTTCTGAATTTGTCTTCAGAAACCAAGTTAAATCCCAGGATCAGTGTCTTCCTACAAGCAAGAGTTCATTTTTGGTAAACCCAGTGATTTTGGGGCTCAAATGATTTTTTGCAGTTCACGAATCCAACATGATTCTCACTATTAACTGAAGAGGATTTATGTAAGAGGAGCTGAGGTTTGTATCGATTTCATAAGCAGAGATGAACTACATATGATCTGTATGACTCGGAAACACAGTTCTTTTTTTCTGGGCATGCTCATGTTTCTTACTATATTGGAGACGCAGGAAAGAAGAGCTTGCTAATGTGTTATAACTGAGTGTTTTTCAGGGATGAGAACTCTGGTCTGAATTTTCCTTCAGAAACGGAGTTAAATCCCAGGATCTGTGTCTTCCTAAAAGCAAGAGTTCAGTTCTGGCAAACCCAGTGAATTTTGGGCTCAAATGATTTTTCGCAATTCTGGAACCCATCGCTATTCTCACTATTAACTAAAGCGGATTTATGTAAGAGGAGCTGTGGTTTGTATCAGTTTCATAAACAGAGTTGAACTACATATGGTCTCTATGAGTTGGAACCACAGTTCTTTTTTTCTGGGCATGTTCAGGTTTCTTACAATATTACAGATGCTGGAAAGAAGAGGATGATTCTTGCCTTTAAACAGAGTTTTTCAGGGATGAGAACTCTGGTCTGAATTTGCTTTCTGAAACGGAGTTAAACCCCAGGATCTGTGTCTTCCTACAAGCAAGAGTTCATTTCTGGTAAACCCAGTGTTTTTTGGGCTCAAATGATTTTTTGCAGTTCATGAACCCTACGCTATTCTCACTATTAACTAAAGAGCATTTATGTAAGAGGAGACGTGGTTTGAATCAGTTTCATAAGCAGAGTTGAACTGTATATGGTCCTTATGAGTAGGAAACACACTTCATTTTTTCATGGCATGCTCATGGTTCTTGCTGTATTTTAGACTCTGGAAAGAAGAGCTTGCTTCTTTCGTTATAACAGAGAGTGTTTCAAGGATGAGAACTCTGGTCTGAATTTCCCTTCAGAAACGGAGTTAAACCACAGGATCTGTGTCTTCCTACAAGCAAGAGTTCATTTCTGGTTAACCCAGTTAATTTTGGTCTCAAATGATTTTTCGCAGCTCATGAACCCAACGTGATTCTCACTATTAACTAAAGAGCATTTATGTAAGAGGAGCTGTGGTTTGTATCAGTTTCATAATCAGAGTTGAACTACATATGGTCCGTATGAGTAGGAAACACAGTTCTTATTTCAGGGAATGCTCATGGTTCTTGCTGTATTGGAGACGCTGGAAAGAAGAACTTGCTTCTTGCCTTAAAACAGAGTGTTTTTCAGGGTTGAGAATTCTGGTCTGAATTTCCCTTCAGAAACGGAGATAAACCCCAGGATCTGTGTCTTCCTACAAGCAAGAGTCCATTTCTGCTAAAGCAAGAGAATTTTTCGGCTCAAATGGTTTTTCGAAGATCAGGAAACCAACGATATTCTCACTTTTAAATAAAGAGCAATTATGTAAGAGGAGGTGTGGTCTGTATCAGTTTCATCAGCAGATTTGAACTAATTATGGTCCGTATGAATAGTAAACACAGTTCTTTTTTTCAGGCCATGCTCATGATTCTTGTTGTATTTTAGACTCTGGAAAGAAGAGCTTGCTTCTTCTTTTAATCAGAGTGTGTTTCAGGGATGAGAACTCTGGTCTGAATTTCCCTACAGAAATGGAGTTAAACCCCAGGATCTGTGTCTTCCTACAAGCAAGAGTTGATTTCAGGTAAACCCAGTGAATTTTGGGCTCAAATCATTTTTACAGTTCACGCTCCCAACGCGATTCTCACTATTAACTAAAGAGCATTTATGTAAGAGGAACTATGGTTTGTATCAGTTTCATAAGCAGAGTTGAACTACATATGATCTGTATGACTCGGAAACACAGTTCTTTTTTTCTGGGCATGCTCATGTTTCTTACTATATTGGAGACGCAGGAAAGAAGAGCTTGCTTCTTGTGTTATAACTGAGTGTTTTTCAGGGATGAGAACTCTGGTCTGAATTTTCCTTCAGAAACGGAATTAAATCCCAGGATCTGTGTCTTCCTAAAAGCAAGAGTTCAGTTCTGGCAAACCCAGTGAATTTTGGGCTCAAATGATTTTTCGCAATTCAGGAACCCATCGCTATTCTCACTATTAACTAAAGCGGATTTATGTAAGAGGAGCTGTAGTTTGTATCAGTTTCATAAGCAGAGTTGAACTACATATGGTCTCTATGTGTCGGAACCACAGTTCTTTTTTTCTGGGCATGCTCAGGTTTCTTACAATATTATAGACGCTGGAAAGAAGAGGATGATACTTGCCTTTAAACAGAGTTTTTCAGGGATGAGAACTCTGGTCTGAATTTGCCTTCAGAATCGGAGTTAAACCCCAGGATCTGTGTCTTCCTACAAGCAAGAGTTCATTTCTGGTAAACCCAGTGTTTTTTGGGCTCAAATGATTTTTCGCAGTTCATGAACCCTACGCTATTCTCACTATTAACTAAAGAGCATTTATGTAAGAGGAGACGTGGTTTGAATCAGTTTCATAAGCAGAGTTGAACTATATATGGTCCTTATGAGTAGGAAACACATTTCATTTTTTCATGGCATGCTCATGGTTCTTGCTGTATTTTAGACTCTGGAAAGAAGAGCTTGCTTCTTTCGTTATAACAGAGAGTGTTTCAAGGATGAGAACTCTGGTCTAAATTTCCCTTCAGAAACGGAGTTAAACCACAGGATCTGTGTCTTCCTACAAGCAAGAGTTCATATCTGGTTAACCCAGTTAATTTTGGGCTCAAATGTTTTTTCGCAGCTCATGAACCCAACGCGATTCTCACTATTAACTAAAGAGCATTTATGTAAGAGGAGCTGTGGTTTGTATCAGTTTCATAAGCAGAGTTGAACTACATATGGTCCGTATGAGTAGGAAACACAGTTCTTATTTCAGGGAATGCTCATGGTTCTTGCTGTATTGGAGACGCTGGAAAGAAGAACTTGCTTCTTGCCTTAAAACAGAGTGTTTTTCAGGGTTGAGAATTCTGGTCTGAATTTCCCTTCAGAAACGGAGATAAACCCCAGGATCTGGGTCTTCCTACAAGCAAGAGTCCATTTCTGCTAAAGCAAGAGAATTTTTCGGCTCAAATGATTTTTCGAAGATCAGGAAACCAACGATATTCTCACTTTTAAATAAAGAGCAATTATGTAAGAGGAGGTGTGTTCTGTATCAATTTCATCAGCAGATTTGAACTAATTATGGTCCGTATGAATAGTAAACACAGTTCTTTTTTTCAGGCCATGCTCATGATTCTTGCTGTATTTTAGACTCTGGAAAGAAGAGCTTGCTTCTTCTTTTAATCAGAGTGTGTTTCAGGGATGAGAACTCTGGTCTGAATTTCCCTGCAGAAATGGAGTTAAACCCCAGGATCTGTGCCTTCCTACAAGCTAGAGTTCATTTCTTGTAAACCCAGTTATTTTTGGGCTCAAATTATTTTTCGCAGTTCATGAACCCTACATGATTCTCTCTATTAACTTAAGAGGATTTATGAAAGAGGAGCTGTGGTTTGTATCAGTTTCATAAGCAGAGTTGCACTACATATGGTCTGTATGAGTCGGAAACACAGTTCTTTTTTTCTGGGCATGCTCATGTTTCTTACTATTTTGGAGACGATGGAAAGAAGAGGATGATTCTTGCCTTAAAACAGAGTGTTTTTCATGGTTGAGAACTCGGTTCTGAATTTGTCTTCAGAAACCAAGTTAAATCCCAGGATCAGTGTCTTCCTACAAGCAAGAGTTCATTTTTGGTAAACCCAGTGATTTTGGGGCTCAAATGATTTTTTGCAGTTCACGAATCCAACATGATTCTCACTATTAACTGAAGAGGATTTATGTAAGAGGAGCTGAGGTTTGTATCGATTTCATAAGCAGAGATGAACTACATATGATCTGTATGACTCGGAAACACAGTTCTTTTTTTCTGGGCATGCTCATGTTTCTTACTATATTGGAGACGCAGGAAAGAAGAGCTTGCTAATGTGTTATAACTGAGTGTTTTTCAGGGATGAGAACTCTGGTCTGAATTTTCCTTCAGAAACGGAGTTAAATCCCAGGATCTGTGTCTTCCTAAAAGCAAGAGTTCAGTTCTGGCAAACCCAGTGAATTTTGGGCTCAAATGATTTTTCGCAATTCTGGAACCCATCGCTATTCTCACTATTAACTAAAGCGGATTTATGTAAGAGGAGCTGTGGTTTGTATCAGTTTCATAAACAGAGTTGAACTACATATGGTCTCTATGAGTTGGAACCACAGTTCTTTTTTTCTGGGCATGTTCAGGTTTCTTACAATATTACAGATGCTGGAAAGAAGAGGATGATTCTTGCCTTTAAACAGAGTTTTTCAGGGATGAGAACTCTGGTCTGAATTTCCCTTCAGAAACGGAGTTAAACCACAGGATCTGTGTCTTCCTACAAGCAAGAGTTCATTTCTGGTTAACCCAGTTAATTTTGGTCTCAAATGATTTTTCGCAGCTCATGAACCCAAAGCGATTCTCACTATTAACTAAAGAGCATTTATGTAAGAGGAGCTGTGGTTTGTATCAGTTTCATAAGCAGAGTTGAACTACATATGGTCCGTATGAGTAGGAAACACAGTTCTTATTTCAGGGAATGCTCATGGTTCTTGCTGTATTGGAGACGCTGGAAAGAAGAACTTGCTTCTTGCCTTAAAACAGAGTGTTTTTCAGGGTTGAGAATTCTGGTCTGAATTTCCCTTCAGAAACGGAGATAAACCCCAGGATCTGTGTCTTCCTACAAGCAAGAGTCCATTTCTGCTAAAGCAAGAGAATTTTTCGGCTCAAATGGTTTTTCGAAGATCAGGAAACCAACGATATTCTCATTTTTAAATAAAGAGCAATTATGTAAGAGGAGGTGTGGTCTGTATCAGTTTCATCAGCAGATTTGAACTAATTATGGTCCGTATGAATAGTAAACACAGTTCTTTTTTTCAGGCCATGCTCATGATTCTTGTTGTATTTTAGACTCTGGAAAGAAGAGCTTGCTTCTTCTTTTAATCAGAGTGTGTTTCAGGGATGAGAACTCTGGTCTGAATTTCCCTGCAGAAATGGAGTTAAACCCCAGGATCTGTGTCTTCCTACAAGCAAGAGTTGATTTCAGGTAAACCCAGTGAATTTTGGGCTCAAATCATTTTTACAGTTCACGCTCCCAACGCGATTCTCACTATTAACTAAAGAGCATTTATGTAAGAGGAACTATGGTTTGTATCAGTTTCATAAGCAGAGTTGAACTACATATGATCTGTATGACTCGGAAACACAGTTCTTTTTTTCTGGGCATGCTCATGTTTCTTACTATATTGGAGACGCAGGAAAGAAGAGCTTGCTTCTTGTGTTATAACTGAGTGTTTTTCAGGGATGAGAACTCTGGTCTGAATTTTCCTTCAGAAACAGAATTAAATCCCAGGATCTGTGTCTTCCTAAAAGCAAGAGTTCAGTTCTGGCAAACCCAGTGAATTTTGGGCTCAAATGATTTTTCGCAATTCAGGAACCCATCGCTATTCTCACTATTAACTAAAGCGGATTTATGTAAGAGGAGCTGTAGTTTGTATCAGTTTCATAAGCAGAGTTGAACTACATATGGTCTCTATGTGTCGGAACCACAGTTCTTTATTTCTGGGCATGCTCAGGTTTCTTACAATATTATAGACGCTGGAAAGAAGAGGATGATACTTGCCTTTAAACAGAGTTTTTCAGGGATGAGAACTCTGGTCAGAATTTGCCTTCAGAATCGGAGTTAAACCCCAGGATCTGTGTCTTCCTACAAGCAAGAGTTCATTTCTGGTAAACCCAGTGTTTTTTGGGCTCAAATGATTTTTCGCAGTTCATGAACCCTACGCTATTCTCACTATTAACTAAAGAGCATTTATGTAAGAGGAGACGTGGTTTGAATCAGTTTCATAAGCAGAGTTGAACTATATATGGTCCTTATGAGTAGGAAACACATTTCATTTTTTCATGGCATGCTCATGGTTCTTGCTGTATTTTAGAATCTGGAAAGAAGAGCTTGCTTCTTTCATTATAACAGAGAGTGTTTCAAGGATGAGAACTCTGGTCTAAATTTCCCTTCAGAAACGGAGTTAAACCACAGGATCTGTATCTTCCTACAAGCAAGAGTTCATATCTGGTTAACCCAGTTAATTTTGGGCTCAAATGATTTTTCGCAGCTCATGAACCCAACGCGATTCTCACTATTAACTAAAGAGCATTTATGTAAGAGGAGCTGTGGTTTGTATCAGTTTCATAAGCAGAGTTGAACTACATATGGTCCGTATGAGTAGGAAACACAGTTCTTATTTCAGGGAATGCTCATGGTTCTTGCTGTATTGGAGACGCTGGAAAGAAGAACTTGCTTCTTGCCTTAAAACAGAGTGTTTTTCAGGGTTGAGAATTCTGGTCTGAATTTCCCTTCAGAAACGGAGATAAACCCCAGGATCTGGGTCTTCCTACAAGCAAGAGTCCATTTCTGCTAAAGCAAGAGAATTTTTCGGCTCAAATGATTTTTCGAAGATCAGGAAACCAACGATATTCTCACTTTTAAATAAAGAGCAATTATGTAAGAGGAGGTGTGTTCTGTATCAATTTCATCAGCAGATTTGAACTAATTATGGTCCGTATGAATAGTAAACACAGTTCTTTTTTTCAGGCCATGCTCATGATTCTTGCTGTATTTTAGACTCTGGAAAGAAGAGCTTGCTTCTTCTTTTAATCAGAGTGTGTTTCAGGGATGAGAACTCTGGTCTGAATTTCCCTGCAGAAATGGAGTTAAACCCCAGGATCTGTGCCTTCCTACAAGCTAGAGTTCATTTCTTGTAAACCCAGTTATTTTTGGGCTCAAATTATTTTTCGCAGTTCATGAACCCTACATGATTCTCTCTATTAACTTAAGAGGATTTATGAAAGAGGAGCTGTGGTTTGTATCAGTTTCATAAGCAGAGTTGCACTACATATGGTCTGTATGAGTCGGAAACACAGTTCTTTTTTTCTGGGCATGCTCATGTTTCTTACTATTTTGGAGACGATGGAAAGAAGAGGATGATTCTTGCCTTAAAACAGAGTGTTTTTCATGGTTGAGAACTCGGTTCTGAATTTGTCTTCAGAAACCAAGTTAAATCCCAGGATCAGTGTCTTCCTACAAGCAAGAGTTCATTTTTGGTAAACCCAGTGATTTTGGGGCTCAAATGATTTTTTGCAGTTCACGAATCCAACATGATTCTCACTATTAACTGAAGAGGATTTATGTAAGAGGAGCTGAGGTTTGTATCGATTTCATAAGCAGAGATGAACTACATATGATCTGTATGACTCGGAAACACAGTTCTTTTTTTCTGGGCATGCTCATGTTTCTTACTATATTGGAGACGCAGGAAAGAAGAGCTTGCTAATGTGTTATAACTGAGTGTTTTTCAGGGATGAGAACTCTGGTCTGAATTTTCCTTCAGAAACGGAGTTAAATCCCAGGATCTGTGTCTTCCTAAAAGCAAGAGTTCAGTTCTGGCAAACCCAGTGAATTTTGGGCTCAAATGATTTTTCGCAATTCTGGAACCCATCGCTATTCTCACTATTAACTAAAGCGGATTTATGTAAGAGGAGCTGTGGTTTGTATCAGTTTCATAAACAGAGTTGAACTACATATGGTCTCTATGAGTTGGAACCACAGTTCTTTTTTTCTGGGCATGTTCAGGTTTCTTACAATATTACAGATGCTGGAAAGAAGAGGATGATTCTTGCCTTTAAACAGAGTTTTTCAGGGATGAGAACTCTGGTCTGAATTTGCTTTCTGAAACGGAGTTAAACCCCAGGATCTGTGTCTTCCTACAAGCAAGAGTTCATTTCTGGTAAACCCAGTGTTTTTTGGGCTCAAATGATTTTTTGCAGTTCATGAACCCTACGCTATTCTCACTATTAACTAAAGAGCATTTATGTAAGAGGAGACGTGGTTTGAATCAGTTTCATAAGCAGAGTTGAACTATATATGGTCCTTATGAGTAGGAAACACACTTCATTTTTTCATGGCATGCTCATGGTTCTTGCTGTATTTTAGACTCTGGAAAGAAGAGCTTGCTTCTTTCGTTATAACAGAGAGTGTTTCAAGGATGAGAACTCTGGTCTAAATTTCCCTTCAGAAATGGAGTTAAACCACAGGATCTGTGTCTTCCTACAAGCAAGAGTTCATATCTGGTTAACCCAGTTAATTTTGGGCTCAAATGTTTTTTCGCAGCTCATGAACCCAACGCGATTCTCACTATTAACTAAAGAGCATTTATGTAAGAGGAGCTGTGGTTTGTATCAGTTTCATAAGCAGAGTTGAACTACATATGGTCCGTATGAGTAGGAAACACAGTTCTTATTTCAGGGAATGCTCATGGTTCTTGCTGTATTGGAGACGCTGGAAAGAAGAACTTGCTTCTTGCCTTAAAACAGAGTGTTTTTCAGGGTTGAGAATTCTGGTCTGAATTTCCCTTCAGAAACGGAGATAAAACCCAGGATCTGTGTCTTCCTACAAGCAAGAGTCCATTTCTGCTAAAGCAAGAGAATTTTTCGGCTCAAATGGTTTTTCGAAGATCAGGAAACCAACGATATTCTCACTTTTAAATAAAGAGCAATTATGTAAGAGGAGGTGTGGTCTGTATCAGTTTCATCAGCAGATTTGAACTAATTATGGTCCGTATGAATAGTAAACACAGTTCTTTTTTTCAGGCCATGCTCATGATTCTTGTTGTATTTTAGACCCTGGAAAGAAGAGCTTGCTTCTTCTTTTAATCAGAGTGTGTTTCAGGGATGAGAACTCTGGTCTGAATTTCCCTGCAGAAATGGAGTTAAACCCCAGGATCTGTGTCTTCCTACAAGCAAGAGTTGATTTCAGGTAAACCCAGTGAATTTTGGACTCAAATCATTTTTACAGTTCACGCTCCCAACGCGATTCTCACTATTAACTAAAGAGCATTTATGTAAGAGGAACTATGGTTTGTATCAGTTTCATAAGCAGAGTTGAACTACATATGATCTGTATGACTCGGAAACACAGTTCTTTTTTTCTGGGCATGCTCATGTTTCTTACTATATTGGAGACACAGGAAAGAAGAGCTTGCTAATGTGTTATAACTGAGTGTTTTTCAGGGATGAGAACTCTGGTCTGAATTTTCCTTCAGAAACGGAGTTAAATCCCAGGATCTGTGTCTTCCTAAAAGCAAGAGTTCAGTTCTGGCAAACCCAGTGAATTTTGGGCTCAAATGATTTTTCGCAATTCTGGAACCCATCGCTATTCTCACTATTAACTAAAGCGGATTTATGTAAGAGGAGCTGTGGTTTGTATCAGTTTCATAAGCAGAGTTGAACTACATATGGTCTCTATGTGTCGGAACCACAGTTCTTTTTTTCTGGGATGCTCAGGTTTCTTACAACATTATAGACACTGGAAAGAAGAGGATGATACTTGCCTTTAAACAGAGTTTTTCAGGGATGAGAACTCTGGTCTGAATTTGCCTTCAGAATCGGAGTTAAACCCCAGGATCTGTGTCTTCCTACAAGCAAGAGTTCATTTCTGGTAAACCCAGTGTTTTTTGGGCTCAAATGATTTTTCGCAGTTCATGAACCCTACGCAATTCTCACTATTAACTAAAGAGCATTTATGTAAGAGGAGACGTGGTTTGAATCAGTTTCATAAGCAGAGTTGAACTATATATGGTCCTTATGAGTAGGAAACACATTTCATTTTTTCATGGCATGCTCATGGTTCTTGCTGTATTTTAGACTCTGGAAAGAAGAGCTTGCTTCTTTCGTTATAACAGAGAGTGTTTCAAGGATGATAACTCTGGTCTGAATTTCCCTTCAGAAACGGAGTTAAACCACAGGATCTGTGTCTTCCTACAAGCAAGAGTTCATTTCTGGTTAACCCAGTTAATTTTGGGCTCAAATGATTTTTCGCAGCTCATGATCCCAACGCGATTCTCACTATTAACTAAAGAGCATTTATGTAAGAGGAGCTGTGGTTTGTATCAGTTTCATAAGCAGAGTTGAACTACATATGGTCCATATGAGTAGGAAACACAGTTCTTATTTCAGGGAATGCTCATGGTTCTTGCTGTGTTGGAGAGGCTGGAAAGAAGAACTTGCTTCTTGCATTAAAACAGAGTGTTTTTCAGGGTTGAGAATTCTGGTCTGAATTTCCCTTCAGAAACGGAGATAAACCCCAGGATCTGTGTCTTCCTACAAGCAAGAGTCCATTTCTGCTAAAGCAAGAGAATTTTTCGGCTCAAATGATTTTTCGAAGATCAGGAAACCAACGATATTCTCACTTTTAAATAAAGAGCAATTATGTAAGAGGAGGTGTGTTCTGTATCAATTTCATCAGCAGATTTGAACTAATTATGGTCTGTATGAATAGTAAACACAGTTCTTTTTTTCAGGCCATGCTCATGATTCTTGCTGTATTTTAGACTCTGGAAAGAAGAGCTTGCTTCTTCTTTTAATCAGAGTGTGTTTCAGGGATGAGAACTCTGGTCTGAATTTCCCTGCAGAAATGGAGTTAAACCCCAGGATCTGTGTCTTCCTACAAGCTAGAGTTCATTTCTTGTAAACCCAGTTATTTTTGGGCTCAAATTATTTTTCGCAGTTCAAGAACCCTACATGATTCTCTCTATTAACTTAAGAGGATTTATGAAAGAGGAGCTGTGGTTTGTATCAGTTTCATAAGCAGAGTTGCACTACATATGGTCTGTATGAGTCGGAAACACAGTTCTTTTTTTCTGGGCATGCTCATGTTTCTTACTATATTGGAGACGATGGAAAGAAGAGGATGATTCTTGCCTTAAAACAGAGTGTTTTTCATGGTTGAGAACTCGGTTCTGAATTTGTCTTCAGAAACCAAGTTAAATCCCAGGATCAGTGTCTTCCTACAAGCAAGAGTTCATTTTTGGTAAACCCAGTGATTTTGGGGCTCAAATGATTTTTCGCAGTTCACGAATCCAACATGATTCTCACTATAAACTGAAGAGGATTTATGTAAGAGGAGCTGAGGTTTGTATCGATTTCATAAGCAGAGATGAACTACATATGATCTGTATGACTCGGAAACACAGTTCTTTTTTTCTGGGCATGCTCATGTTTCTTACTATATTGGAGACACAGGAAAGAAGAGCTTGCTAATGTGTTATAACTGAGTGTTTTTCAGGGATGAGAACTCTGGTCTGAATTTTCCTTCAGAAACGGAGTTAAATCCCAGGATCTGTGTCTTCCTAAAAGCAAGAGTTCAGTTCTGGCAAACCCAGTGAATTTTGGGCTCAAATGATTTTTCGCAATTCTGGAACCCATCGCTATTCTCACTATTAACTAAAGCGGATTTATGTAAGAGGAGCTGTGGTTTGTATCAGTTTCATAAGCAGAGTTGAACTACATATGGTCTCTATGTGTCGGAACCACAGTTCTTTTTTTCTGGGATGCTCAGGTTTCTTACAATATTATAGACGCTGGAAAGAAGAGGATGATACTTGCCTTTAAACAGAGTTTTTCAGGGATGAGAACTCTGGTCTGAATTTGCCTTCAGAATCGGAGTTAAACCCCAGGATCTGTGTCTTCCTACAAGCAAGAGTTCATTTCTGGTAAACCCAGTGTTTTTTGGGCTCAAATGATTTTTTGCAGTTCATGAACCCTACGCTATTCTCACTATTAACTAAAGAGCATTTATGTAAGAGGAGACGTGGTTTGAATCAGTTTCATAAGCAGAGTTGAACTATATATGGTCCTTATGAGTAGGAAACACACTTCATTTTTTCATGGCATGCTCATGGTTCTTGCTGTATTTTAGACTCTGGAAAGAAGAGCTTGCTTCTTTCGTTATAACAGAGAGTGTTTCAAGGATGAGAACTCTGGTCTAAATTTCCCTTCAGAAATGGAGTTAAACCACAGGATCTGTGTCTTCCTACAAGCAAGAGTTCATATCTGGTTAACCCAGTTAATTTTGGGCTCAAATGTTTTTTCGCAGCTCATGAACCCAACGCGATTCTCACTATTAACTAAAGAGCATTTATGTAAGAGGAGCTGTGGTTTGTATCAGTTTCATAAGCAGAGTTGAACTACATATGGTCCGTATGAGTAGGAAACACAGTTCTTATTTCAGGGAATGCTCATGGTTCTTGCTGTATTGGAGACGCTGGAAAGAAGAACTTGCTTCTTGCCTTAAAACAGAGTGTTTTTCAGGGTTGAGAATTCTGGTCTGAATTTCCCTTCAGAAACGGAGATAAAACCCAGGATCTGTGTCTTCCTACAAGCAAGAGTCCATTTCTGCTAAAGCAAGAGAATTTTTCGGCTCAAATGGTTTTTCGAAGATCAGGAAACCAACGATATTCTCACTTTTAAATAAAGAGCAATTATGTAAGAGGAGGTGTGGTCTGTATCAGTTTCATCAGCAGATTTGAACTAATTATGGTCCGTATGAATAGTAAACACAGTTCTTTTTTTCAGGCCATGCTCATGATTCTTGTTGTATTTTAGACCCTGGAAAGAAGAGCTTGCTTCTTCTTTTAATCAGAGTGTGTTTCAGGGATGAGAACTCTGGTCTGAATTTCCCTGCAGAAATGGAGTTAAACCCCAGGATCTGTGTCTTCCTACAAGCAAGAGTTGATTTCAGGTAAACCCAGTGAATTTTGGACTCAAATCATTTTTACAGTTCACGCTCCCAACGCGATTCTCACTATTAACTAAAGAGCATTTATGTAAGAGGAACTATGGTTTGTATCAGTTTCATAAGCAGAGTTGAACTACATATGATCTGTATGACTCGGAAACACAGTTCTTTTTTTCTGGGCATGCTCATGTTTCTTACTATATTGGAGACACAGGAAAGAAGAGCTTGCTAATGTGTTATAACTGAGTGTTTTTCAGGGATGAGAACTCTGGTCTGAATTTTCCTTCAGAAACGGAGTTAAATCCCAGGATCTGTGTCTTCCTAAAAGCAAGAGTTCAGTTCTGGCAAACCCAGTGAATTTTGGGCTCAAATGATTTTTCGCAATTCTGGAACCCATCGCTATTCTCACTATTAACTAAAGCGGATTTATGTAAGAGGAGCTGTGGTTTGTATCAGTTTCATAAGCAGAGTTGAACTACATATGGTCTCTATGTGTCGGAACCACAGTTCTTTTTTTCTGGGATGCTCAGGTTTCTTACAATATTATAGACACTGGAAAGAAGAGGATGATACTTGCCTTTAAACAGAGTTTTTCAGGGATGAGAACTCTGGTCTGAATTTGCCTTCAGAATCGGAGTTAAACCCCAGGATCTGTGTCTTCCTACAAGCAAGAGTTCATTTCTGGTAAACCCAGTGTTTTTTGGGCTCAAATGATTTTTCGCAGTTCATGAACCCTACGCAATTCTCACTATTAACTAAAGAGCATTTATGTAAGAGGAGACGTGGTTTGAATCAGTTTCATAAGCAGAGTTGAACTATATATGGTCCTTATGAGTAGGAAACACATTTCATTTTTCCATGGCATGCTCATGGTTCTTGCTGTATTTTAGACTCTGGAAAGAAGAGCTTGCTTCTTTCGTTATAACAGAGAGTGTTTCAAGGATGATAACTCTGGTCTGAATTTCCCTTCAGAAACGGAGTTAAACCACATGATCTGTGTCTTCCTACAAGCAAGAGTTCATTTCTGGTTAACCCAGTTAATTTTGGGCTCAAATGATTTTTCGCAGCTCATGAACCCAACGCGATTCTCACTATTAACTAAAGAGCATTTATGTAAGAGGAGCTGTGGTTTGTATCAGTTTCATAAGCAGAGTTGAACTACATATGGTCCATATGAGTAGGAAACACAGTTCTTATTTCAGGGAATGCTCATGGTTCTTGCTGTATTGGAGACGCTGGAAAGAAGAACTTGCTTCTTGCATTAAAACAGAGTGTTTTTCAGGGTTGAGAATTCTGGTCTGAATTTCCCTTCAGAAACAGAGATAAAACCCAGGATCTGTGTCTTCCTACAAGCAAGAGTCCATTTCTGCTAAAGCAAGAGAATTTTTCAGCTCAAATGTTTTTTCGAAGATCAGGAAACCAACGATATTCTCACTTTTAAATAAAGAGCAATTATGTAAGAGGAGGTGTGGTCTGTATCAGTTTCATCAGCAGATTTGAACTAATTATGGTCCGTATGAATAGTAAACACAGTTCTTTTTTCAGGCCATGCTCATGATTCTTGTTGTATTTTAGACCCTGGAAAGAAGAGCTTGCTTCTTCTTTTAATCAGAGTGTGTTTCAGGGATGAGAACTCTGGTCTAATTTCCCTGCAGAAATGGAGTTAAACCCCAGGATCTGTGTCTTCCTACAAGCAAGAGTTGATTTCAGGTAAACCCAGTGAATTTTGGACTCAAATCATTTTTACAGTTCACGCTCCCAACGCGATTCTCACTATTAACTAAAGAGCATTTATGTAAGAGGAACTATGGTTTGTATCAGTTTCATAAGCAGAGTTGAACTACATATGATCTGTATGACTCGGAAACACAGTTCTTTTTTTCTGGGCATGCTCATGTTTCTTACTATATTGGAGACGCAGGAAAGAAGAGCTTGCTAATGTGTTATAACTGAGTGTTTTTCAGGGATGAGAACTCTGGTCTGAATTTTCCTTCAGAAACGGAGTTAAATCCCAGGATCTGTGTCTTCCTAAAAGCAAGAGTTCAGTTCTGGCAAACCCAGTGAATTTTGGGCTCAAATGATTTTTTGCAATTCTGGAACCCATCGCTATTCTCACTATTAACTAAAGCGGATTTATGTAAGAGGAGCTGTGGTTTGTATCAGTTTCATAAGCAGAGTTGAACTACATATGGTCTCTATGTGTCGGAACCACAGTTCTTTTTTTCTGGGATGCTCAGGTTTCTTACAATATTATAGACACTGGAAAGAAGAGGATGATACTTGCCTTTAAACAGAGTTTTTCAGGGATGAGAACTCTGGTCTGAATTTGCCTTCAGAATCGGAGTTAAACCCCAGGATCTGTGTCTTCCTACAAGCAAGAGTTCATTTCTGGTAAACCCAGTGTTTTTTGGGCTCAAATGATTTTTCGCAGTTCATGAACCCTACGCAATTCTCACTATTAACTAAAGAGCATTTATGTAAGAGGAGACGTGGTTTGAATCAGTTTCATAAGCAGAGTTGAACTATATATGGTCCTTATGAGTAGGAAACACATTTCATTTTTCCATGGCATGCTCATGGTTCTTGCTGTATTTTAGACTCTGGAAAGAAGAGCTTGCTTCTTTCGTTATAACAGAGAGTGTTTCAAGGATGATAACTCTGGTCTGAATTTCCCTTCAGAAAGGGAGTTAAACCACAGGATCTGTGTCTTCCTACAAGCAAGAGTTCATTTCTGGTTAACCCAGTTAATTTTGGGCTCAAATGATTTTTCGCAGCTCATGAACCCAACGCGATTCTCACTATTAACTAAAGAGCATTTATGTAAGAGGAGCTGTGGTTTGTATCAGTTTCATAAGCAGAGTTGAACTACATATGGTCCATATGAGTAGGAAACACAGTTCTTATTTCAGGGAATGCTCATGGTTCTTGCTGTATTGGAGACGCTGGAAAGAAGAACTTGCTTCTTGCCTTAAAACAGAGTGTTTTTCAGGGTTGAGAATTCTGGTCTGAATTTCCCTTCAGAAACGGAGATAAACCCCAGGATCTGTGTCTTCCTACAAGCAAGAGTCCATTTCTGCTAAAGCAAGAGAATTTTTCGGCTCAAATGGTTTTTCGAAGATCAGGAAACCAACGATATTCTCACTTTTAAATAAAGAGCAATTATGTAAGAGGAGGTGTGGTCTGTATCAGTTTCATCAGCAGATTTGAACTAATTATGGTCCGTATGAATAGTAAACACAGTTCTTTTTTTCAGGCCATGCTCATGATTCTTGTTGTATTTTAGACCCTGGAAAGAAGAGCTTGCTTCTTCTTTTAATCAGAGTGTGTTTCAGGGATGAGAACTCTGGTCTAATTTCCCTGCAGAAATGGAGTTAAACCCCAGGATCTGTGTCTTCCTACAAGCAAGAGTTGATTTCAGGTAAACCCAGTGAATTTTGGACTCAAATCATTTTTACAGTTCACGCTCCCAACGCGATTCTCACTATTAACTAAAGAGCATTTATGTAAGAGGAACTATGGTTTGTATCAGTTTCATAAGCAGAGTTGAACTACATATGATCTGTATGACTCGGAAACACAGTTCTTTTTTTCTGGGCATGCTCATGTTTCTTACTATATTGGAGACGCAGGAAAGAAGAGCTTGCTTCTTGTGTTATAACTGAGTGTTTTTCAGGGATGAGAACTCTGGTCTGAATTTTCCTTCAGAAACGGAGTTAAATCCCAGGATCTGTGTCTTCCTAAAAGCAAGAGTTCAGTTCTGGTAAACCCAGTAAATTTTGGGCTCAAATGATTTTTCGCAATTCAGGAACCCATCGCTATTCTCACTATTAACTAAAGCGGATTCATGTAAGAGGAGCTGTGGTTTGTATCAGTTTCATAAGCAGAGTTGAACTACATATGGTCTCTATGTGTCGGAACCACAGTTCTTTTTTTCTGGGCATGCTCATGTTTCTTACAATATTATAGACGCTGGAAAGAAGAGGATGATACTTGCCTTTAAACAGAGTTTTTCAGGGATGAGAACTCTGGTCTGAATTTGCCTTCAGAATCGGAGTTAAACCCCAGGATCTGTGTCTTCCTACAAGCAAGAGTTCATTTCTGGTAAACCCAGTGTTTTTTGGGCTCAAATGATTTTTCGCAGTTCATGAACCCTACGCTATTCTCACTATTAACTAAAGAGCATTTATGTAAGAGGAGACGTGGTTTGAATCAGTTTCATAAGCAGAGTTGAACTATATATGGTCCTTATGAGTAGGAAACACAGTTCATTTTTTCATGGCATGCTCATGGTTCTTGCTGTATTTTAGACTCTGGAAAGAAGAGCTTGCTTCTTTTGTTATAACAGAGAGTGTTTCAAGGATGAGAACTCTGGTCTAAATTTCCCTTCAGAAACGGAGTTAAACCACAGGATCTGTGTCTTCCTACAAGCAAGAGTTCATATCTGGTTAACCCAGTTAATTTTGGGCTCAAATGTTTTTTCGCAGCTCATGAACCCAACGCGATTCTCACTATTAACTAAAGAGCATTTATGTAAGAGGAGCTGTGGTTTGTATCAGTTTCATAAGCAGAGTTGAACTACATATGGTCCGTATGAGTAGGAAACACAGTTCTTATTTCAGGGAATGCTCATGGTTCTTGCTGTATTGGAGACGCTGGAAAGAAGAACTTGCTTCTTGCCTTAAAACAGAGTGTTTTTCAGGGTTGAGAATTCTGGTCTGAATTTCCCTTCAGAAACGGAGATAAACCCCAGGATCTGTGTCTTCCTACAAGCAAGAGTCCATTTCTGCTAAAGCAAGAGAATTTTTCGGCTCAAATGATTTTTCGAAGATCAGGAAACCAACGATATTCTCACTTTTAAATAAAGAGCAATTATGTAAGAGGAGGTGTGTTCTGTATCAATTTCATCAGCAGATTTGAACTAATTATGGTCCGTATGAATAGTAAACACAGTTCTTTTTTTCAGGCCATGCTCATGATTCTTGCTGTATTTTAGACTCTGGAAAGAAGAGCTTGCTTCTTCTTTTAATCAGAGTGTGTTTCAGGGATGAGAACTCTGGTCTGAATTTCCCTGCAGAAATGGAGTTAAACCCCAGGATCTGTGTCTTCCTACAAGCTAGAGTTCATTTCTTGTAAACCCAGTTATTTTTGGGCTCAAATTATTTTTCGCAGTTCAAGAACCCTACATGATTCTCTCTATTAACTTAAGAGGATTTATGAAAGAGGAGCTGTGGTTTGTATCAGTTTCATAAGCAGAGTTGCACTCCATATGGTCTGTATGAGTCGGAAACACAGTTCTTTTTTTCTGGGCATGCTCATGTTTCTTACTATATTGGAGACGATGGAAAGAAGAGGATGATTCTTGCAATAAACAGAGTGTTTTTCATGGTTGAGAACTCGGTTCTGAATTTGTCTTCAGAAACCAAGTTAAATCCCAGGATCAGTGTCTTCCTACAAGCAAGAGTTCATTTTTGGTTAACCCAGTGATTTTGGAGCTCAAATGATTTTTCACAGTTCACGAATCCAACATGATTCTCACTATAAACTGAAGAGGATTTATGTAAGAGGAGCTGAGGTTTGTATCGATTTCATAAGCAGAGATGAACTACATATGATCTGTATGACTCGGAAACACAGTTCTTTTTTTCTGGGCATGCTCATGTTTCTTACTATATTGGAGACGCAGGAAATTAGAGCTTGCTAATGTATTATAACTGAGTGTTTTTCAGGGATGAGAACTCTGGTCTGAATTTACCTTCAGAAACGGAGTTAAATCCCAGGATCTGTGTCTTCCTAAAAGCAAGAGTTCAGTTCTGGCAAACCCAGTGAATTTTGGGCTCAAAAGATTTTTCGCAGTTCACAAACCCAACATGATTCCCACTATTAACTAAAGAGCATTTATGTAAGAAGAGCCGTGGTTTGTATCAGTTTCATAAGCAGAGTTGAACCACATATGGTCTGTATGAGTATGAAACACAGTATTTTTTTCAGGGCATACTCATTGTTCTTGCTGAATTTTAGACGCTAGAAAGAAGAGCTTGCTTCTTGCATTAAAACAGGGCGTTTTTCATGGATGAGAACTCTGGTCTGAATTTCCCTTCAGAAACGGAGTTAAACCCCGGGATCTGTGTCTTCCTACAAGCAAGAGTCGATTTCTGCTAAAGCAAGTGAATTTTTCGGCTCAAATGATTTTTCGAAGATCAGGAAACCAATGATATTCTCACTATTAAATAAAGAGCAATTATGTAAGAGGAGGTGTGGTCTGTATCAGTTTCATAAGCAGAGTTGAACTACATATGGTCCGTATGAATAGGAAACACAGTTCTTTTTTTCAGGCCATGTTCATGGTTCTTGCTGTAAATTAGACTCTGGAAAGAAGAGCTTGCTTCTTCGTTTAAACAGAGTGTGTTTTAGGGATGAGAACTCTGATCTGAATTTCCCTTCAGAAGCGGACTTAAGCCCCAAGATCTCTGTCTTCCTACAGGCAAGAGTTCATTTCTGGTTAACCCAGGGAATTTTGGGCTCAAATGATTTTTCGCACTTCACGAACCCAACGTGATTCTCACTATTAACTAAAGAGCATTTATGTAAGAGGAGCTGTGGTTTGTATCAGTTTCATAAGCAGAGTTGAACTACATATCGTCTGTATGAGTAGGAAACACATATCTTTTTTCTGGGCATGATCATATTTCTTAGTATATTGGAGACGCTGAAAAGAAGAGGATGATTCTTGCCTTAAAA
The DNA here is from genome assembly GCA_949786405.1 of Onychomys arenicola. Classification (NCBI taxonomy): domain Eukaryota; kingdom Metazoa; phylum Chordata; class Mammalia; order Rodentia; family Cricetidae; genus Onychomys; species Onychomys arenicola. Next base: position 983,672 of record CATKUM010000035.1, read on the forward strand.
CAGAGTGTTTTTCAGGGATGACAACTCTGGTCTGAATTTGCCTTCAGAAACAGAGTTAAACCCCAGGATCAGTGTCTTCCTACAAGCAAGAGTTCATTTCTGGTAAACCCAGTGAATTTTGGGCTCAAATGATTTTTTGCAGTTCATGAACCCAACATGATTCTCACTATTTACAAAAGAGCATTTGTGTAAGAGGAGCCATGGTTTGTATCAGTTTCATGAGCAGAGTTGAACTACATATGGTCCTTATGAGTAGGAAAGACAGATAATTTTTGCAGGGCATGCTCATGGTTCTTGCTGTATTTTAGACACTGGAAAGAAAAGCTTGCTTCTTGCGTTTAAAGAGTGTGTTTCAGGGATGAGAACTCTGATCTGAATTTCCCTCCACTAACGGAGTTAAACCCCAGGATCTGTGTCTTCTACAAGCAAGAGTTCAATTCTGGTAAACCAAGTGAACTTTGGGCTCAAAGATTTTTCGCAGTTCAGGAACCCAACGCTATTCTCACTGTTAACTAAAGAGCATTTATGTAAGAGGCGGTGTGGTCTGTATCAGTTTCATAAGCAGAGTTGAACTACATATGGTCCGTATGAATAGGAAACACAGTTCTTTTTTTCCGGCCATGTTCATGGTTCTTGCTGTATATTAGACTCTGGAAAGAAGAGCTTGCTTCTTCATTTAAACAGAATGTGTTTCAACGATAAGAACTCTGGTCTGAATTTCCCTTCATTAACGGAGGTAAACCCCAGGATGTGTGTCTTCTAACAAGCAAGAGTTCAGTTCTGGTAAACCCAGTGAATTTTGCGCTCAAATGATTTTTCGCAGTTCAGGAACCCAACGCTATTCTCAATATTAACTAAAGAGCATTCATGTAAGAGGAGGTGTGGTCTGTATCACTTACAAGAGCAGAGTTAAAATACATATGGTCCATTTGAATAGGAAACACAGTTCTTTTTTTCAGGCCATGCTCATGGTTCTTTCTGTATTTTAGGATCTGGAAAGAAGAGCTTGCTTCTTCGTTAAAACAGAGTGTGTTTCATGGATGAGAACACTGGTCTGAATTTCCCTTCAGAAACGGAGTTAAACCCCAGGATCTGTGTCTTCCTACAAGGAAGTTCATTTCTGCTAAACACAGTGAATTTTGGGATCAAAAGTTTTTTTCCCAGTTCACGAACCCAACATGATTCTCACTATTTACTAAAGAGCATTTATGTAAGAGGAGCCGTGGTTTTTATCAGTTTCATAAGCAGAGTTGAACTACATATGGTCCTTATGATTAGGAAACACAATTCTTTTTTTCAGAGCATGCTCATGTTTCTTGCTCTATTTTAGACTCTGGAAAGAAGAGCTTGCTTCTTGTTTTATAACATAGTGTGTTTTAGGGATGAGAACTCTGGTTTGAATTTCCCTTCAGAAACGGAGTTAAACCCCAGGATCTGTGTCTTCCTACAGGCAAGAGTTCATTTCTGGTTAACCCAGTGAATATTCGGCTCAAATGATTTTTCGCAGTTCAAGAAGCCAACACGATTCTCAGTATTAACTAAAGAGCATTTATATAAGAGGAACTGTGGTTTGTATCAGTTTCATAAGCAGAGTTGAACTACATATGATCCGTATGAGTGGGAAACACAGTTCTTTTTTTCTCGGCATTCTCATATTTCTTACTATATTGGAGATGCTGGAAAGAAGAGGATGACTCTTGCCTTAAAACAGACTGATTTTCAGGGATGAGAACTCTGGTCTGAATTTGCCTTCAGAATCAGAGTTAAACCCCATGATCTGTGTCTTCCTACAAGCAAGAGTTCAGTTCTGGTAAACCCAGTGATTTTTTGGCACAAATGATTTTTCGCTTTTCAAGAACCCAACATGATTCTCACTATTAACTAAAGAGCATTTATGTAAGAGGAGCTGTGGTTTGTATCAGTTTCATAAGCAGAGTTGAACTACATATGGTCTGTCTAAGTAGGAAACACAGTTCTTTTTTTCAGGGCATGCTCATGGTTCTTGCTGTATTTTAGAATCTAGAAAGAAGAGCTTGCTTCTTGCGTAAGAACAGAGTGTGTTTCAGGGATGAGAACTCTGGTCTGAATTTCCCTTCAGAAACGTAGTTAAACCCCATGATCTGTGTCTTCCTACAAGCAAGAGTTCATTTCTGGTAAACCCAGTGAATTTTGTGCTCAATTGATTATTCACAGTTCAGGAACCCAGCGCTATTCTTACTATTAACTAAAGAGCATTAATTTAAGAGGAGCTGTGGTCTATATCATTTCATAAGCAGAGTTGAACTACATATTTTCTGTATGAGTCGGAAACCCAGTTCTTTTTTCTGGGCATGCTCATGTTTCTTATTATATTGGAAACGATGGAAAGAAGAGGATGATTCTTGCCTTAAAACAGAGTGTTTTTCAGGGAGGAGAACTCAGGTCTGAATTTGCCTTGAGAAACGGAATTAAACCCCAGGATGAGTGTCTTCCTACAACCAAGAGTTCATTTCTGGTAAACCCAGTGATTTTTTGGCCCAAATGATTTTTCGCAGTTAAAGAACCCAACATGATTCTCAGTATTAACTAAAGAGCATTCATTAAGAGGAGCTGGGGTCTGTATCATTTCATAAGCAGAGTTGAACTACATATGGTCTGTATGAGTAGGAAACACAGTTCTTTTTTTCTGGGCATGCTCATATTTCTTACTATATTGGAGACGCTGGAAAGAAGACACTGATGCTTGCCTTAAAACATATTGTTTTTCAGGGATGAGAACTCTGGTCTGAATTTGTCTTCAGAAAAGGAGGTAAACCCCAGGATATGTGTCTTCCTACAAGCAAGAGTTCAGTTCTGGTAAACCCAGTGATTTTGGGGCTCTAATGATTTTTTCACAGTTCAGGAACCCTATGCTATTCTCACTTTTAACTAAAGAGCATTTATGTAAGAGGAGCTGCAGTCTGTATCATTCCATCAGCAGAGTTGAACTACATATGGTCCGTATGAGTAGGAAACACAGTTCTTTTTTTCTGGGCATGCTCATGTTTGTTACTATATTGGAGACGCTGGAAAGAAGAGGATGATTCTTGCCTGAAAACAGAGTGTTTTTCAGGGATGAGAACTCTGGTCTGAATTTGCCTTCAGAAACGGAGTTAAACCCCAGGATCAGTGTCTTCCTACAAGCAAGAGTTCATTTCTGGTAAACCCAGTGAATTTTGGGCTCAAATGATTTTTCGCAGTTCACGAACCCAACATGATTCTTACTATTAACTAAAGACCATTTATGTAAGAGGAGCTGTGGTTTGTATCAGTTTCATAAGAAGAGTTGAACTACATATGGTCCGTCTGAGTAGGAAACACAGTTCTTTTTTTCAGGGCATGCTCATGGTTTTTGCTGTATTTTAGACTCTGGGAAGAAGAGCTTGCTTCTTGCGTTATAACAGAGTGTGTTTTCGGGATGAGAACTCTGGTCTGAATTTCCCTTCAGAAACGGAGTTAAACCCCAGGATCTGTGTCTTTCTACAAGCAAGAGTTCTCTTCTGGTTAACCCAGTGAATTTTGGGCTCAAATGATTTTTCCCAGTTCACGAACCCAACGCGATTCTCACTATTAACTGAAGAGCATTTATGTAAGAGGAGCTGTGGTTTGTATCAGTTTCATAACCAGAGTTGAACTACATATTGTCCGTATGATTAGGATACACAGTCCTTTTTTTCAGGGCATGCTCATGGTTCTTGCTGTATTTTAGACTCTGGAAAGAAGAGCTTGCTTCTTGCGTTAAAACAGGGTGTGTTTCTGGGATGAGAACTGTGGCCTGAATTTCCCTTCAGAAACGGAGTTAAACCCCAGGATCTGTGTCTTCCTACAAGCGAGAGTTCATTTTTGGTAAACCCAGTGAATTTTGTGTTCAAATAATTTTTCACAATTCAGGAACCCAACGCTATTCTGACTATTAACTAAAGAGCATTTATGTAAGAGGAATTGTGGTCTGTATCAGTTTGATTAGCAGAGTTGAACTACATATGGTCCGTATGAATAGGAAACACAGTTCATTTTTTCTGGGCATGCCGATGTTTCTTACTATATTGGAGACGCTGGAACGAAGAGGATGATTCTTGCCTTAAAACAGAGTGTTTTTCAGGGTTGAGAACTCTGGTCTGAATTTGTCTTCAGGAAAGGAGTTAAACCCCAGGATCAGTGTCTTCCTACAAGCAGGAGTTCAGTTCTGGTAAACACAGTGATTTTTGGGCTCAAATGATTTTTCGCAGTTCAGGAACCCTATGCTATTCTCACTATTAACTAAAGAGCATTTATGTAAGAGGAGGTGTGGTCTGTATCAGTTTCATAAGAAGAGTTGAACTACACATGGTCCGTATGTATAGGAAATACAGTTCTTTTTTTTTCAGGGCATGCTCATGGTTCTTGCTGTATTTTAGACTCTCCAAAGAAGGGGTTGCTTCTTGCGTTAAAACAGATTGTTTTTCAGGGATGAAAACTCTGGTCTGAATTTGCCTTCAGAAACGGAGTTAAACCCCATGATCTGTGTCTTCCTACAAGCAAGAGTTCAGTTCTGGTAAACCCAGTGATTTTTTGGCACAAATGATTTTTCTCAATTCAAGAACCCAACATGATTCTCACTATTAACTAAAGAGCATTTATGTAAGAGGAGCTGTGGTTTGTATCAGTTTCATAAGCAGAGTTGAACTACATATGGTTCGTATGAGTAGGAAACACAGTCCTTTTTTTCAGGGCATGCTCATGGTTCTTGCTGTATTTTAGACTCTGGAAAGAAGAGCTTGCTTCTTGCGGAAAAACAAAGTGTGTTTCATGGATGAGAACACTGGTCTGAATTTCCCTTCAGAAACGGAGTTAAACCCAGGATCTGTGTTTTCCTACAAGGAAGTTCATTTCTGCTAAACACAGTGAATATTGGGATCAAATGTTTTTTCCCAGTTCACGAACCCAACATGATTCTCACTATTTACTAAAGAGCATTTATGTAAGAGGAGCCGTGGTTTTTATCAGTTTCATAAGGAGAGTTGAACTACATATGGTCCTTATGATTAGGAAACACAGTTCTTTTTTTCTGGGCATGCTCATGTTTCTTGCTCTATTTTAGACTCTGGAAAGAAGAGCTTGCTTCTTGTTTTATAACATAGTGTGTTTTAGGGATGAGAACTCTGGTTTGAATTTCCCTTCAGAAACGGAGTTTAACCCCAGGATCTGTGTCTTCCTACAGGCAAGAGTTCATTTCTGGTTAACCCAGTGAATATTCGGCTCAAATGATTTTTCGCAGTTCAAGAAGCCAACGCGATTTTCAGTATTAACTAAAGAGCATTTATATAAGAGGAACTGTGGTTTGTATCAGTTTCATAAGCAGAGTTGAACTACATATGATCCGTATGAGTGCGAAACACAGTTCTTTTTTTCTCGGCATTCTCATATTTCTTACTATATTGGAGACGCTGGAAAGAAGACACTGATGCTTGCCTTAAAACAGATTGATTTTCAGGGATGAGAACTCTGGTCTGAATTTGCCTTCAGAAACGGAGTTAAACCCCATGATCTGTGTCTTCCTACAAGCAAGAGTTCAGTTCTGGTAAACCCAGTGATTTTTTGGCACAAATGATTTTTCGCTTTTCAAGAACCCAACATGATTCTCACTATTAACTAATGAGCATTTATGTAAGAGGAGCTGTGGTTTGTATCAGTTTCATAAGCAGAGTTGAACTACATATGGTCCGTATGAGTAGGAAAGACAGTCCTTTTTTTCAGGGCATGCTCATGGTTCTTGCTGTATTTTAGACTCTGGAAAGAAGAGCTTGCTTCTTGCGTTAAAGCAGAGTGTGTTTCAGGGATGAGAACTCTGGTCTGAATTTCCCTTCAGAATCGGAGTTAAACCCCAGGATCTGTGTCTTCCTACAAGCAAGTGTTCAGTTCTGATTAACAAAGTGAATTTTGGGCTCAAATGATTTTTCACAGTTCAGCAACCCAATCCAATTCTCACTATTAACTAAAGAGCATTTATTTAAGAGGAGTTTCGGTGTGTATCATTTCATATGCAGAGTTGAACTACATATTTTCTGTATGAGTCGGAAACACAGTTCTTTTTTTCTGAGCATGCTCATGTTTCTTACTCTATTGGAAACGATGGAAAGAAGAGGATGATTCTTGCCTTAAAACAGAGTATTTTTCAGGGATGAGAACTCAGGTCTGAATTTGCCTTGAGAAACGGAATTAAACCCCAGGATGAGTGTCTTCCTACAACCAAGAGTTCATTTCTGGTACACCCAGTGATTTTTTGGCCCAAATGATTTTTCGTAGTTAAAGAACCCAACATGATTCTCACTATTAACTAAAGAGCATTTATGTAAGAGGAGCTGCGGTCTGTATCATTTCATAAGCAGAGTTGAACTACATATGGTCCGTATGAGTAGGAAACACAGTTCTTTTTTTCTGGGCATGCTCATGGTTCATCATGTATTGTAGAAGCTGGAAAGAAGAGGATGATTCTTGCCTTAAAACAGAGTGTTTTTCACTGTTGAGACTTCTGGTCGGTATTTGGCTTCATAAACGGAGTTGAACCGCAGTATCTGTGTCTTAAAACAAGCAAGAGTTCAGTTCTGGTAATCCCAGTGAATTTTGGGCTCAAATGATTTTTTCGCAGTTCAGGAACCCAACGCTATTTTCACTATTAACTAAAGAGCATTTATGTAAGAGGAGCTGTGGTTTGTATCAGTGTCATAAGTAGAGTTGAATTACATATGGTCCGACTAGTGGGAAACAACGTTCTTTTTTTCAGGGCTTGCTCATGGTTCTTGCTGTATTTTAGTCTATGGAAAGTTGAGCTTGCATCGTGCGTTATAACAGAGTGTGTTTCAGGGATGAGAACACTGGTCTGAATTTCCCTTCAGAAACGGAGTTAAACCCAAGGATCAGTGTCTTCCTACAAGCAAGAGTTCAGTTCTGGTAAACCCAGTGAATTTTGGGCTCAATTGATTTTTTCGCACTTCAGGAACCCAACGCTATTCTTACTATTAACTAAAGATCATTTATGTAAGAGGAGCTGTGGTTTGTATCAGTTTCATAAGCAGTGTTGAACTACATTGGTGCGTATGAGTTGGAACACAGTTCTTTTTTTCAGGGCATGCTCATGGTTCTTGCTTTATTTTAGACTCTGGAAAGAAGAGCTTGCTTCTTTCGTTAAAACAGAGCGTGTTTCAGGGATGAGAACTCTGGTCTGAATTTCCCTTCAGAAACGGTGTTAAACCCCAGGATCTGTGTCTTCCTACAAGCAAGAGTTCATATCTGGTTAACCCAGTGAATTTTGGGCTCAAATGATTTTTCGCAGTTCACAAACCCAACGCGATTCTCTCTATTAACTAAAGAGCATTTATGTAAGAGGAGCTGTGGTTTGTATCAGTTTCATGAGCAGAGTTGAACTACATATGGTCCGTATGAGCAGGAAAAACAGTTCTTTTTTTCTGGGCATGCTCATGTTTGTTACTATATTGGAGACGCTGGGCAGAAGAGGATGATTCTTGCCTTAAAACAGAGTGTTTTTCAGGGATGAGAACTCTGCTCTGAATTTGTCTTCAGAAAAGGAGGTAAACCCCAGGATATGTGTCTTCCTACAAGCAAGAGTTCAGTTCTGGTAAACCCAGTGATTTTGGGGCTCAAATGATTTTTTCACAGTTCAGGAACCCTATGCTATTCTCACTTTTAACTAAAGAGCATTTATGTAAGAGGAGCTGCAGTCTGTATCATTCCATCAGCAGAGTTGAACTACATATGGTCCGTATGAGTAGGAAACACAGTTCTTTTTTTCTGGGCATGCTCATGTTTGTTACTATATTGGAGACGCTGGAAAGAAGAGGATGATTCTTGCCTGAAAACAGAGTGTTTTTCAGGGATGAGAACTCTGGTCTGAATTTGCCTTCAGAAACGGAGTTAATCCCCAGGATCAGTGTCTTCCTACAAGCAAGAGTTCATTTCTGGTAAACCCAGTGAATTTTGGGCTCAAATGATTTTTCGCAGTTCACGAACCCAACATGATTCTTACTATTAACTAAAGACCATTTATGTAAGAGGAGCTGTGGTTTGTATCAGTTTCATAAGAAGAGTTGTTCTACATATGGTCCGTCTGAGTAGGAAACACAGTTCTTTTTTTCAGGGCATGCTCATGGTTTTTGCTGTATTTTAGACTCTGGGAAGAAGAGCTTGCTTCTTGCGTTAAAACAGGGTGTGTTTCTGGGATGAGAACTGTGGCCTGAATTTCCCTTCAGAAACGGAGTTAAACCCCAGGATCTGTGTCTTCCTACAAGCGAGAGTTCATTTTTGGTAAACCCAGTGAATTTTGTGCTCAAATAATTTTTCACAATTCAGGAACCCAACGCTATTCTGACTATTAACTAAAGAGCATTTATGTAAGAGGAAGTGTGGTCTGTATCAGTTTGATTAGCAGAGTTGAACTACATATGGTCCGTATGAATAGGAAACACAGTTCATTTTTTCTGGGCATGCCGATGTTTCTTACTATATTGGAGACGCTGGAACGAAGAGGATGATTCTTTCCTTAAAACAGAGTGTTTTTCAGGGATGAGAACACTGGTCTGAATTTGTCTTCAGGAAAGGAGTTAAACCCCAGGATCAGTGTCTTCCTACAAGCAAGAGTTCAGTTCAGTTCTGGTAAACCCAGTGATTTTGGGGCTCAAATGATTTTTCGCAGTTCATGAACCCTACGTTATACTCACTTATAACTAAAGAGCATTTATGTAGGAGGAGGTGTGGTCTGTATCACTTTCATAAGCAGAGTTGAACTACATATGGTCCCTATGAATAGGAAACACAGTTCTTTTCTTTAGGGCATGCTCATGGTTCTTGCTGTATTTTAGACTCTGGAAAGAATAGCGTGCTTCTTCGTTTAAACAGAGTGTGTTTCAGGGATGAGAACTCTGGTCTGAATTTCCCTGCAGAAAAGGAGTTAAACCCCAGGATCTGTGTCTTCCTACAAGCAAGTGTTAATTTCTGGTAAATCAAGTGAATTTTCGGCTCAAAAGAATTTAGACAGTTGTAGAACCCAACGCGATTATCACTATTAACTAAAGAGCCTTTATGTAAGAGGCGATGCGGTCTGTATCATTTCATAAGCAGAGTTGAACTACATATGGTCCGTATGAGTAGGAAGCACAGTTCTTTTTCTGGGCATGCTCACAATTCTTAGTGTATTGGAGACGCTGGAAAGAAGAGGATGATTCTTGCCTGAAAACTGAGTGATTTTCAGGGTTGAGTATTCTGGTCCTAATTTGCATCAGAAACGGAGTTAAACCCCAGGATCAGTGTCTTCCTACAAGCAAGAGTTCAGTTCTGGAAACCCAGTGATTTTTGGGCTCAAATGATTTTTCGCAGTTCATGAACCCTATGCAATTCTCACTATTAACGAAAGAGCATTTATATAAGAGGAGCTGTGGTTTGTATCAGTTTCATAAGCAGAGTTGAACTACATATGGTCTGTCTGAGTAGCAAACAGAGTTCTTTTTTTCAGGGCATGCTCATGGATCTTGCTATATTGGTGATGGTGGAAAGAAGAGCTTGCTTCTTGCATTAAAACAGGGTGTGTTTCATGGATGAGAACTCTGGTGTGAATTTCCCTTCACAAACGGAGTTAAACACCATGATCTTTGTCTTCCTACCAGCAAGAGTTCATTTCTGGTAAACCAAGTGAATTTTCAGCTCAAAAGATTTTTCGCAGTTCACGAACCCTACGCTATTTTCACTATTAACTAATGAGAATTTATGCAAGAGGAGCTGCGGTCTGTATCATTTCATAATCAGAGTTGAACTACATATGGTCTGTCTGAGTAGGAAACACAGTTCTTTTTTTCAGGGCATGCTCATGGTTCTTGCTGTATTTTAGACTCTGGAAAGAAGAGCATGCTTCTTGCATTATAACAGAGTGTGTTTCAGGGATGAGAACTCTGGTCTGAATTTCCCTTCAGAAACGCAGTTAAACCCCAGGATCTGTGTCTTCCTACAAGCTAGTGTTCATTTCTGGTAACCCAAGTGAATTTTCGGCTCAAATGAGTTTACACAGTTCTAGAACCCAACGCTATTATCACTATTACCCTAAGAGCATTTATGTAAGAGGAGCTGCGGTCTGTATCATTTCATAAGCAGAGTTGAACTGCATATGGTCCGTATGAGTAGGAAACACAGTTCTTTTTTTCTGGGCCCGCTGATGGTTCTTGCTGTATTTTAGACTCTGGAAAGAAGAGCTTGCTTCTTGCGTTAAAACAGAGTGTGTTTCAGGGATGAAAATTCTGGTCTGAATTTCCCTTCAGAAACGGAGTTTAACCCCAGGATCTTTGTCTTCCTAGAAGCGAGCGTTCATTTCTGGTAAACACAGTGAATTTTGTGCTGAAATGATTTTTCGCAGTTCAGGAACCCAACGCTATTCTCACTATTAACTAAAGAGCATTTATGTAAGAGGAAGTGTGGTTTGTATCAGTTTCATTAGCAGAGTTGAACTACATATGGTCCGTATGAATAGGAAACACACTTCTTTTTCTCTGGGCATGATCATCATTCTTACTATATTGGAGACGCTCGAAAGAAGAGGATGATTCTTGCCTTAAAACAGAGTGTTTTTCAGGGATGAGAACTCTGGTCTGAATCTGTCTTCAGGAAAGGAGTTAAACACCAGGTTAAGTGCTTCCTACAAGCAAGAGTTCAGTTCTGGTAAACCGAGTGAATTTTGGGCTCAAAAGATTATTCGCAGTTCAGGTAGCCAACTCTATTTTCACTATTAACTAAAGAGCATTTATGTAAGAGGAGCTGTGCTTTGTATCAGTTTCATAAGCAGAGTTGAACTACATATGGTCCGTCTGAGTAGGAAACACAGTTCATTTTTTCAGGGCATGCTCATGGTTATTGCTGTATTTTAGACTCTGGAAAGAATAGCGTGCTTCTTCGTTTAAACAGAGTGTTTCAGGGATGAGAACTCTGGTCTGAATTTCCCTGCAGAAAAGGAGTTAAACCCCAGGATCTGTGCCTTCCTACAAGCAAGAGTTCATTTCTGGTAAACCCAGTGAATTTTGGGCTCAAAACTTTTTTTCGCAGTTCACGAATCTACGCTATTCTCACTATTAACTAAAGAGCTTTTATATAAGAGGAGCTGTGGTTTGTATCAGTTTCATAAGCAGAGTTGAACTACATAGGGTCTGTATTGCTCGGAAACACAGTTCTTTTTCTCTGTGCATGATCATCATTCTTACTATATTGGAGACGCTGGAAAGAAGAGGATGATTCTTGCCTTAAAACAGAGTGTTTTTCAGGGTTGAGTATTCTGGTCCTAATTTGCCGTTAGAAACGGAGTTAAACCCCAGGATCTGTGTCTTCCTACAAGCAAGAGTTCAGTTCTGGTTATACCAGTGAATTTTGGGCTCAATTGATTTTTTGCAGTTCAGGAACCCAACGCTAATCTTACTATTAACTAAAGATCATTTATGTAAGAGGAGCTGTGGTTTGTATCACTTTCATAAGCAGAGTTGAACTACATATGGTCTGTCTGAGTAGGAAACACAGTTCTTTTTTTCAGGGCATGCTCATGGTTCTTGCTGTATTGGTTACGCTGGAAAGAAGAGCTTGCTCTTGCATTAAAACAGGGTGTGTGTCATGGATGACAACTCTGGTGTGAATTTCCCTTCACAAACGGAGTTAAACACCATGATCTTTGTCTTCCTACCAGCAAGAGTTCATTGCTGGTAAACAAAGTGAATTTTTGGCTCAAAAGATTTTTCGCAGTTTCCGAACCCTATGATATTCTCACTATTGACTAATGAAAATTTATGTAAGAGGAGCTGCGGTCTGTATCATATCATAAGCAGAGTTGAACGACATATGGTCTGTCTGAGTAGGAAACACAGTTCTTTTTTTCAGGGCATGCTCATGGTTCTTGCTGGATTTTAGACTCTGGAATGAAGAGCTAGCTTCTTGCAGTAAAACAGAGTTCGTTTCATGGATGAGAACACTGGTCTAAATCTCCCTTCAGAAACGGACTTAGAAAACAGGATCTGTGTCTTCCTACAAGCAAGTTCATTTCTGGTAAACACAGTGAATTTTGGGTTCAAATGATTTTTCGCAGTTCACGAACCCAACGCGATTCTCACTATTTGCTAAAGAGCATTTATGTAAGAGGAGCCATGGTTTGTATCAGTTTCATAAGCAGAGATGAACTACGTATGGTCCTTATGAGTAGGAAACACAGTCCTTTTTTTCAGGGCATGCTCATGGTTCTTCCTGTATTTTAGACTCTGAAAAGAAGAGCTTGCTTCTAGCGTTATAACAGAGTGTGTTTCAGGGATGAGAACTCTGGTCTGAATTTCCCTTCAGAAACGGAGTTATACCCCAGGATCTGTGTCTTCCTACAAGTAAGTGTTCATTTCTGGTAAACAAAGTGAATTTTGGGCTCAAATGACTTTTCACATTTCAGCAACCCAAACCGATTCTCACTATTAACTAAAGGCCATTAATGTAAGAGGAGCTGTGGTTTGTATCAGTTTCATAAGCAGAGTTGAACTACATTGGTCTGTCTGAGTAGGAAACACAGTTCTTTTTTAAAGGGCATGCTCATGGTTCTTGCTGTATTTTAGATTCTAGAAAGAAGAGCTTGCTTCTTGTGTTAAAACAGAGTGTGTTTCAGGGATGAGAACTCTGGTCTGAATTACCCTTCAGAAACGGAGTTAAACCCCAGGGTCTGTGTCTTCCTACAAGCAAGTGTTCATTTCTGGTAAACCAAGACAGTTTTCCACTCAAATGACTTTAGACAGTTCTAGAACCCAACGCGATTATCACTTTTAACTAAAGAGCATTTATGTAAGAGGAGCTGTGGTCTGTATCATTTCATAAGCAGAGTTGAACTACATATGGTCCGTATTTTAGGAAACACAGTTCTTATTTTGGCATGCTCACGGTTCTTCCTGTATTGGAGACTCTGGAGAGAAGAGGATGAATCTTGCCTTAAAACAGAGTGTTTTTCAGGGTTGAGTATTCTGGTCCTAATTTGCCGTCAGAAACGGAGTTATACCCCAGGATCTGTGTCTTCCTACAAGCAAGTGTTCATTTCTGGTAAATCAAGTGAATTTTCGGCTCAAATGAATTTACACAGTTGTAGAACCCAACGCGATTATCACTATTAACTAAAGATTATTTATGTAAGAGGAGCTGCGGTCTGTATCATTTCATAAGCAGTGTTGAAATACATATGGTCTGTCTGAGTAGGAAACACACTTCTTTTTTTCAGGGCATGCTCATTGTTCTTGCTGTATTTTAGACGCTAGAAAGAAGAGCTTCCTTCTTGCGATAAAACAGAGTGTGTTTCAGGGATGAAAACTCTGCTCTCAATTTCCCTTCTGAAACGGAATTTAAACCCCAGGTTCTGTGTATTCCTACAAGCAAAAGTTCATTTCTTTTTAACCCAGTGAATTTTGGGCTCAATTGATTTTTCGCAGTTCAGGAACCCAACGCTGTTTTCACTATTAACTAAAGAGCATTTATGTAAGGAGAGCTATGGTTTGTATCAGTTTCATAAGTAGAGTTGAACTACATATGGTCCGTCTGAGTGGGAAACACAGTTCTTTTTTTCAGGGCATGCTCATGGTTCTTGCTGTATTTTAGACTCTAGAAAGAAGAGCTTGCTTCTTGCGTTAAAACACAGTGTGTTTCAGGGAAGAGAACTCTGGTCTGAATTTCCCTTCTGAAACGGAATTTAAACCGCAGGATCTGTGTCTTCCTACAAGAAAGTGTTCATTTATGGTAAACAAAGTGAATTTTGGGCTCAAATGATTTTTCACAGTTCAGCAACCCAAACCGATTATCACTATTAACTAAAGAGCATTAATGTAAGAGCAGCTGTGGTTTGTATCAGTTTTATAAGCAGAGTTGAACTACATATGATCCGTATGAGTAGGAAACACAGTTCTTTTTTCTGGGCATGCTCATGTTTCTTACTACATTGTAGACGCTGGAAAGAAGAGGATGATTCTTCCCTTAACACAGATTGTTTTTCAGGGATGAGAACTCTGGTCTGAATTTGCCTTCAGAAACGGAGTTAAACCCCATGATCTGTGTCTTACTACAAGCAAGAGTTCAGTTCTGTTAAACCCAGTGATTTTTTGGCACAAATGATTTTTTCACAATTCAAGAACCCAACATGATTCTCACTGTTAACTAAAGAGCATTAATGTAAGATAAGCTGTGGTTTGTTTCAGTTTCATAAGCTGAGTTGAACTACATATGGTCTATCTGAGTAGGAAACACAGTTCTTTTTTTCATGGCATGCTCATGGTTCTTGCTGTATTTTAGACTGTAGAAAGAAGAGCTTGCTTCTTGCGTTAAAACAGAGTGTGTTTCAAGGATGAGAACTCTGGAATGAATTTCCCTTCAGAAACGAAATTAAACCCCAGGATCTGTGTCTTCCTACAAGTAAGAGTTCAGTTCTGGTAAACCCAGTGAATTTTGGGATCAATTGATTTTTTGCAGTTCAGGAACCCAGCGCTATTCTTACTATTAACTAAAGAGCATTTATTTAAGAGGAGCTGCGGTCTGTATCATTTCATAAGCAGAGTTGAAAACATATGATCTGTCTGAGTAGGCAACACACTTCTTTTTTTCAGGGCATGCTCATGGTTCTTGCTGTATTTTAGACGCTGGAAAGAAGAGCTTGCTTCCTGCGTTAAAACATAGTGTGTTTCAGGGAAGAGAACTCTGGTCTGAATTTCCCTTCTGAAACGGAATTTAAACCCCAGGATCTGTGTCTTCCTACAAGCAAGAGTTCATTTCTGGTTAACCCAGCGAATTTTGGGCTCAATTGATTTTTCGCAGTTCAGGAACCCAACGCTGTTTTCACTATTAACTAAAGATCATTTATGTAAGGAGAGCTATGGTTTGTATCAGTTTCATAAGTAGAGTTGAACTACATATGGTCCGTCTGAGTGGGAAACACAGTTCTTTTTTTCAGTGCATGCTCATGGTTCTTGCTGTATTTTAGACTCTAGAAAGATGAGCTTGCTTCTTGCGTTATAGCAGAGTGTGTTTCAGGGATGAGAACTCTGGTCTGAATTTCCCTTCTGAAACGGAATTTAAACCCCATGATATGTGTCTTACTACAAGCAAGAGTTCAGTTCTGGTAAACCCAGTGATTTTTTGGCACAAAGGATTTTTTCACAATTCAAGAACCCAACATGATTCTCACTGTTAACTAAAGAGCATTAATGTAAGAGGAGCTGTGGTTTGTATCAGTTTCATAAGCTGAGTTGAACTACATATAGTCTGTCTGAGTAGGAAACACAGTTCTTTTTATCAGGGCATGCTCATGGTTCTTGCTGTATTTTAGACTCTAGAAAGAAGAGCTTGCTTCTTGCGTTAAAACAGAGTGTGTCAGGGATGAGAACTCTGGTCTGAATATCCCTTCAGAAACGGAATTAAACCCCAGGATCTGTGTCTTCCTACAAGCAAGTGTTCATTTCTGGTAAACCAAGACAGTTTTCCACTCAAATGACTTTAGACAGTTCTAGAACCCAACTCGATTATCACTTTTAACTAAAGAGCATTTATGTAAGATGAGCTGCGGTCTGTATCATTTCATAAGCAGAGTTGAACTACATATGGTCCGTATGAGTAGGAAACACAGTTCTTTTTTTCTGGTCATGCTCATGTTTCTTACTATATTGGAGACGCTGGAAAGAAGAGGATGATTCTTGCCTTAAAACAGACTGTTTTTCAGGGATGAGAACTCTGCTCTGAATTTCCCTTCAGGAACGGAGTTAAACCCAAGGATCTGTGTCTTCCTACAAGCAAGAGTTCAGTTCTGGTACCCAGTGAATTTTGGGCCCAATTGATTTTTTCTCAGTTCAGGAACCCAACGCTATTCTTACTATTAACTATAGATCATTTATGTAAGAGGAGCTGTGGTTTGTATCAGTTTCATGAGCAGAGTTGAACTACATATGATCCGTATTAGCAGGAAAAACAGTTCTTTTTTACTGGGCTTGCTCATGGTTCTTCCTGTATTGATGAAGCTGGAAAGCAGAGCTTGCTTCTTGAATTAAAACAGGGTGTGTTTCATGAATGAGAACTCTGTTCTGAATTTCCCTTCAGAAACGGAGTTAAACACCAGGATCTGTGTATTCCTACAAGCAAGAGTTTATTTCTGGGTAACCCAGTGAATTTTGGCTCAAATGATTTTTCGCAGTTCTCGAACCCAACGCGATTCTCACTATTAACTGAAGAACATTTATGTAAGAGGATCTGTGGTTTTATCAGTTTCATAAGCAGAGTTGAACCACATATGGTCCTTAGGAGGAGGAAACACAGTCCTTTTTTTCAGGGCATGATCATGGTTCCTGCTGTATTTTAGACTCTGGAAAGAAGAGCTTGCTTCTTGCGTTAAAACAGAGTGTGTTTCAGGGATGAGAACTCTGGTCTGAATTTCCCTTCACAAACGGATTTAACCCCAGTATCTGTGTCTTTCTACAAGCGAGAGTTCATTTCTCGTAAACCCAGTGAATATTGTGCTCTAATGTTTTTTCGCAGTTCAGGAACCCAACGCTATTCTTACTATTAACTAAAGAGCATTTATGTAATAATAAGTGTGGTCTGTATCAGTTTCCTAAGCAGAGTTGAACTACATATGGTCTGTATGAGTAGGAAACACAGTTCTTTTTTTCTGGGCATGCTCACGGTTCTTACTGTATTGGAGATGCTGGAAAGAAGAGGTTGCTTCTTGCGTTAAAACAGAGTGTGTTTCAGTGATTAGAACACTGGTCTGAATTTCCCTTCCGAAACGGAGTTAAACTCCAGGAACTGTGTCTTCCTACAAGCAAGTGAACATTTCTGGTAAACCAAGTGAATATTCAGCTCAAATGATTTTACACAGTTCTAGAACCCAACGCGATTATCACTATTAACTAAAGAGTATTTATGTAAGAGGAGCTGTGATCTGTATCATTACATAAGCAGAGTTGAACTACATATGGTCTGTATGAGTAGGAAACACAGTTCTTTTTTTCTGGGCATGCTCATGGTTCTCGCTGTATTTTAGACTCTAGAAAGAAGAGGTTGCTTCTTCTGTTAAAACAGAGTGTGATTCAGGGATGAGAACTCTGGTCTGAATTTCCCTTCAGAAACGTAGTTAAATCCCAGGATCTGTGTCTTCGTAGGAGCAAGTGTTCATTTCTGGTAAACCAAATGAATTTTCGGCTCAAATGAGTTTACACAGTTCTAGAACCCAACAGGATTATCACTATTAACTAAAGAGCATTTATGTAAGAGGAGCTGCGGTCTGTATCATTTCATAAGCAGAGTTGAACTACATATGGTCTGTATGAGTAGGAAACACAGTTCTTTTTTTCTGGGCATGCTATCGGTTCTTACTGTATTGGAGACACTGGAAAGAAGAGGATGATTCTGGCCTTAAAACAGAGTGTTTTTCAGTAATGTTAACTCTGGTCTGAATTTGTCTTCAGAAAAGAAGTTAAACCCCAGGATATGTGTCTTCCTACAAGCAAGAGTTCAGTTCTTGAAACCAAGTGAATTTTGGGCTCAAATGATTATTCGCAGTTCAGGAACCCAACGCTATTTTCACTATTAACTAAAGAGCATTTATGTAAGAGGAGCTGTGGTTTGTATCAGTTTCATAAGTAGAGATGAACTACATATGGTCCGTCTGAGTAGGAAACAAAGTCCTTTTTTTAGGGAATGCTCATTGTTCTTGCTCTATTTTAGACTCTGGAAAGATGAGCTTGCTTCTTGTGATAAAACAAAGTGTGTTTCATGGATGAGAACACTGGTCTGATTTTCCCTTCAGAAACGGAGTTAATCCCCAGGATCTGTGTCTTCCTACAAGCAAGAGTTCATTTCTGGTAAGCCCAGTAAATTTTGGGCTCAAATGATTTTTCGCAGTTCACGAAACCTACGCTAGTCTCACTATTAAGTAAAGAGCATTTATGTAGGAGGAGCTGTGGTTTGAATAAGTTTCATAAGCAGAGTTGAACTACATATGGTCCATCTGAATAGGAAACACAGTTCCTTTTTTCAGTGCATGCTCATGGTTCTTGCTGTATTTTAGACTCTAGAAAGAAGAGCTTGCTTCTTGCGTTAAAACAGAGTGTGTTTCATGGATGAGAACTCTCGTCTGAATTTCCCTTCAGAAACGGAGTTAAACCCCAGGATCTGTGTCTTCCTACAAGCAAGTGTTCTTTTCTGGTAAACCAAGTGAATTTTCGGCTTAAATGTGGTTACACAGTTCTAGAACCCAATGCGATTATCACTATTAACTAAGCAGCATTTATGTAAGAGTTGCTGCAGTCTGTGTCATTTCATAAGCAGAGTTGAACTACATATTGTCTGTATTACTCAGAAACACAGTTCTTTTTTTTTGGGCCTGCTCATGTTTGTTACTCTTTTGGAGACGTTGGAAAGAAGAGGATGATTTTTGCCTTAAAACAGAGTGTTTTTCAGGATGAGAAGTCTGGTCTGAATTTGCCTTCAGAAACGGAGTTAAACCCCAGAATCAGTGTCTTCCTACAAGCAAGAGTACATTTCTGGTAAACCCAGTTAATTTTTGGCTCAAATGATTTTTCACAGTTCACGAACTCAAGATGATTCTCACTATTAACTAAAGAGCATTTATGTAAGAGGAGCCGTGGTTTTTATCAGTTTCATAAGCAGAGTTGAAGTACATATGTTCCTTATGAGTAGGAAACACAGTTCTTTTTTTCTGGGCATGCTCATGTTTCTAACTATATTGGAGACCCTGGAAAGAAGAGGATGATTCTTGACTTAAAACAGAATGTTTTTCAGCGATGAGAACTCTGGTCTGAATTTGTCTTCAGAAAAGAAGTTAAACCCCAGGATATGTGTCTTCCTACAAGCAAGAGTTCAGTTCTGGAAACCCAGTGATTTTTGGGCTCAAATGATTTTTCGCAGTTCAGGAACCCTATGCTATTCTCAATATTAACTAAAGAGCATTTATGTAAGAGGAGATGTGGTCTGTATCAGTTTCATAAGCAGAGTTGAACTACATATGATCCGTATGAATAGGAAACAAAGTTCTTTTTTCCAGGGCATGCTCATGGTTCTTGCTGTATTTTAGAATCTAGAAAGAAGAGGTTGCTTCTTGCGTGAAAACAGAGTGTGTTTCAGGGATGAGAACTCTGGTGTCAATTTCCTTTCAGAAACGGAGTTAAACTCCAGGATCTGTGTCTTCCTACAAGCAAGTGTTCATTTCTGGTAAACCAAGTGAATTTTCGGATCAAATGAGTTTACAAAGTTCTAGAACCCAACAGGATTATCACTATTAACTAAGGAGCATTTATGTAAGAGGAGCTGCGGTCTGTATCATTTCATAAGCAGAGTTGAACTACATATGGTCCGTATGAGTAGGAAACAAAGTTCTTTTTTTCAGGGAATGCTCATGGTTCTTGCTCTATTTTAGACTCTGGAAAGAAGAGCTTGCTTCTTGCGTTAAAATAGAGTGTGTTTCATGGATGAGAACACTGGTCTGAATTCCCTTCAGAAATGGAGTTAATCCCCAGGATCTGTGTCTTCCTACGAGCAAGAGTTCATTTCTCGTAAACCCAGTGAATTTTGGGCTCAAATGATTTTTCATAGTTCACGAACCCTACGCTATTCTCACTATTAACCAAAGAGCATTTATGTAAGAGGAGCTGTGGTTTGAATCAGTTTCATAAGCAGAGTTGAACTACATATGGTCCTTATGAGTAGGAAACACGGTTCTATTTTTCAGGGCATGCTCATATTTCTTACTATATTGGAGACGCTGGAAAAAAGAGGATGATTCTTGCCTTAAAACAGAGTATTTTTCAGGGATGAAAACTCTGGTCTGAATTTGCCTTCAGATCCGGAGTTAAACCCCAGAATCAGTGTCTTCCTACAAGCAAGAGTTCATTTCTGTTAAACCCAGTGATTTTTGGGCTCAAATGATTTTTCACAATTCACGAACCCAAGATGATTCTCACTATTAACTAAAGAGCATTTATGTAAGAGGAGCCGTGGTTTTTATCAGTTTCATAAGCAGAGTTGAACTACATATGGTCCTTATGAGTAGGAAACACAGTTCTTTTTTCTTGGCATGCTCATGGTTCTTGCTGTATTTTAGACACTGGAAAGAAGAGCTTGCTTCTTGTGTTATAACAGAGTGTGTTTTAGGGACACAACTCTGGTCTGAATTTCACTTCAGAATCGGAGTTAAACCCCAGGATCTGTGTCTTCCTACAAGCAAGAGTTCATTTCTGGGTAACCCAGTGAATTTTGCGCTCAAATGATTTTTCACAGTTCACGAACCCAACGCGATTCTCACTATTAACTGAAGAACATTTATGTAAGAGGAGCTGTGGTTTGTATCAGTTTCATAAGCAGAGTTGAACTACATATGGTTCGTATGAGTAGGATACACAGTCCTTTTTTTCAGGGCATGCTCATGGTTCTTGCTCTATTTTAGACTCTGGAAAGAAGAGCTTGCTTCTTGCCTTAAAACAGAGTGTGTTTCATGGATGAGAACACTGGTCTGATTTTCCCTTTAGAAAGGTAGTTAAACCCCAGGATCTGTGTCTTCCTACAAGCAAGTGTTGATTTCTGGTAAACCAAGTGAATTTTCGGCTTAAATGTGGTTACACAGTTCTAGAACCCAATGCGATTATCACTATTAACTAAGGAGCATTTATGTAAAGGTTGCTGAAATCTGTATCATTTCAAAAGCAGATTTGAACTACATATGGTCCGTATGAGTAGGAAACACAGTTCTCTTTTTTCTGGGCATGCTCATGTTTCTTACTATATTGGAGATGCTGGAAAGAAGAGGATGATTCTTGCCTTAAAACAGAGTGTTTTAAAGGGATTAGAAGTCTGGTCCGAATTTGTCTTCGGAAAAGGAGTTAAACCCCAGGATAAGTGTCTTCCTACAAGCAAGAGTTCAGTTCTGGTAAACCCAGTGATTTTTCGGCTTAAATGGTTTTTCGCAGTTCAGGAACCCTATGCTATTCTCACTATTAACTAAAGAGCATTTATGTAAAAGGAGGTGTGGTCTGTATCACTTTCATAAGCAGATTTGAACTACATATGGTCCATATGAATAGGAAACACAGTTCCTTTTTTCAGGGCATGCTCATGGTTCTTGCTGTATTTTAGAATCTAGAAAGAAGAGGTTGCTTCTTGCATTAAAACAGAGTGTTTTTCAGGGATGAGAACTCTGGTCTGAATTTCACTTCAGAAACGGAGTTAAACACCAGGATCTGTGTCTTCCTATAAGCAAGAGTTCATTTCTGGTTAACCCAGTGAATTTTGGGCTAAAATGATTTTTCGCAGTTCACGAACCCAACGCGATTCTCACTATTAACTGAAGAGCATTTATGTAAGAGGAGCTGTGGTTTTTATCAGTTTCATAAGCAGAGTTGAACTACATATGGTTCGTATGAGTAGGAAACACAGTCCTTTTTTTCAGGGAATGCTCATGCTTCTTGCTCTATTTTAGACTCTGGAAAGAAGAGCTTGCTTCTTGCGTTAAAACAGAGTGTTTCATGGATGAGAACACTCGTCTGATTTTCCCTTCAGAAACGGAGTTAATCCCCAGGATCTGTGTCTTCCTACACGCAAGAGTTCATTTCTGGTGAACCCAGTGAATTTTGGGCTCAAATGATTTTTCGCCGTTCACGAACCCTACGCTATTCTCACTATTAACTAAAAAGCATTTATGTAAGAGGAGCTGTGGTTTGAATAAGTTTCATAAGCAGAGTTGAACTACATATGGTCTGTATTACTCGGAAACACAGTTCTTTTTTTCTGGGCATGCTCATATTTCTTTCTATATTGGAGAAACTGGAAAGAAGAGGATGATTCTTGCTTTAAAACAGAGTGTTTTTGAGGGATGAGAACTCTGGTCTGAATTTGCCTTCAGAAACGGAGTTAAACCCCAGAATCAGTGTCTTCCAACAAGCAAGAGTTCATTTCTGTTAAACCCAGTGATTTTTCGGCTCAAATGGTTTTTTCGCAGTTCAGGAACCCAACGCTATTCTCACTATTAACTAAAGAGCATTTATGTAAGAGGAGGTGTGGTCTGTATCAGTTTCATAAGCAGAGTTGAACTACATATGGTCCGTCTGAATAGGAAACAGTTCCTTTTTTCAGTGCATGCTCATGGTTCTTGCTGAATTTTAGACTCTAGAAAGAATAGCCTACTTCTTGCGTTAAAACATAGTGTGTTTCAGGGATGAGAACTCTGGTATGAATTTCCCTTCAGAAACGGAGTTAAACCCCAGGATCTGTGTCTTCCTACAAGCAAGTGTTCTTTTCTGGTAAACCATGTGAATTTTCGGCTTAAATGTGGTTACACAGTTCTAGAACCCAATGCGATTCTCACTATTAACTAAAGAGCATTTATGTAAGAGGAGCTTTGTTTTGAATCAGTTTCATGAGCAGAGTTGAACTACATATGGTCCGTATGAGCAGGAAAAACAGTTCTTTTTTTCTGGGCATGCTCATGTTTGTTACTATATTGGAGACGCTGCAAAGAAGAGAATGATTCTTGCCTTAAAACAGAGTGTTTTTCAGGGATGAGAACTCTGGTCTGAATTTCTCTTCAGAAACGGAGTTAAACCCCAGGATCTGTGTCTTCCTACAAGCAAGAGTTCTGTTCTGGTAAACCCAGTGATTTTTTGGCTCAAATGATTTTTTTCAAATCAGGAACCCTATGCTATTCTCACTATTAACTAAAGAGCATTTATGTAAGAGGAAGTGTGGTCTGTATCAGTTTCATAAGCAGAGTTGAACTACCTATGATCCGTATGAGTAGGAAACACAGTTCTTTTTTTCTGGGCATGCTCATGTTTCTTACTATATTGGAGACGCTGGAAAGAAGAGGATGATTCTTGCCTGAAAACAGAGTGTTTTTCATGGATGAGAACTCTGGTCTGAATTTGCCTTCAGAAACGGAGTTAAACCCCAGGATTAGTGTCTTCCTACAAGCAAGTGTTCATTTCTGGTAAACAAAGTGAATTTTCGGCTCAAATGAGTTTACACAGTTCTAGAACCCAACGCGATTATCACTATTAACTAAATAGCATTTGTGTAAGAGGAGCTGCAGTCTGTATCATTTCATAAGCAGAGTTGAACTACATATGGTCCTTATGAGTAGGAAACACAGTTCTTTTTTTTGGGCATGCTCTCGATTCTTACTGTATTGGAGACGCTGGAAAGAAGAGGATGATGCTGGCCTTAAAACAGAGTGTTTTTCAGGGATGAGAACTCTGGTCTGAATTTGTCTTCAGAAAAGGAGTTAAACCCCAGGATAAGTGTCTTCCTACAACAAGAGTTCAGTTCTGGTAAACCCAGTGATTTTTCGGCTCAAATGATTTTCACAGTTCAGGAACCCTATGCAATTCTCACTATTAACTAAAGAGCATTTATGTAAGAGGAGCTGTGGTTTGTATCAGTTTCATAAGCAGAGTTGAACTACATATGGTCCGTATGAATAGGAAACACAGTTCTTTTTTTCAGGGCATGCTCATGGTTCTTGCTGTATTTTAGACTCTAGAAAGAAGAGCTTGCTTCTTGCGTTAAAACAGAGTGTGTTTCAGGGATGAGAACTCTGGTCCGAATTTCCCTTCAGAAACGGAGGTAAACCCCAGGATCTGTGTCTTCCTACAAGCAAGTGTTCATTTCTGGTAAACCATGTGAATTTTGGGCTCAAATGAGTTTACACAGTTCTAGAACCCAACGCGATTATCACTATTAACTAAAGAGCATTTATGTAAGATTAGCTGATGTCTGTATCATTTCATAAGCAGAGTTGAACTACATATGGTCCTTATGAGTAGGAAACACAGTTCTTTCTTTCTGGGCATGCTCACGGTTCTTATTGTATTGGAGACGCTGGAAAGAAGAGGATGATTCTTGATTTAAAACAGAGTGTTTTTAAGGGTTGAGAATTCTGGTCTGAATTTGTCTTCATAAACGGAGTTAAACCCCAGGATATGTGTCTTCCTACAAGCAAGAGTTCATTTCTGGTAAACCCAGTGAATTTTGGGCTCAAATGATTATTTGCAGTTCAGGAACCCAACGCTATTTTCACTATTAATTAAAGAGCATTTATGTAAGAGGAGCTGTGGTTTGTATCAGTTTCATAAGCAGAGTTAAACTACATATGATCCGTCTGAGTAGGAAACACAGTTCTTTTTTCTTGGCAGGCTCATGTTTGTTACTGTATTGAGACACCGGAAAGAAGAGGATGATTCTTGCCTTAAAAAAGAGTGTTTTTCAGTGTTGAGAACTCTGGTCTGAATTTGCCTTCAGAAAATTAGTTAAACCCCAGGATCAGTGTCTTCCTACAAGCAAGAGTTCATTTCTGGTGAAGCCAGTGAATTTTGGGCTCAAATGATTTTTCGCAGTTCACGAACCCAACATGATTCTCATTATTAACTAAAGAGCATTTATGAAAGAGGAGCCGTGTTTTTTATCAGTTTCATAAGCAGAGTTGAACTACATATGGTCCTTATGAGTAGGAAACACAGTTCTTTTTTTCAGGGCATGCTCATGGTTCTTGCTGTATTTTAGATCTGGAAAGAAGAGCTTGCTTCTTGCATTATAACAGAGTGTGTTTCAGGGATGAGAACTCTGGTCTGAATTTCCCTTCAGAAACGGAGTTAAACCCCAGGATCTATGTCTTACTACAATCAAGAGTTCAGGTCTGGTAAACCCAGAGAATTTTGGGCTCAAATGATTTTTCGCATTCAGGAACCCAACGCTATTTTCACTATTAACTAAAGAGCATTTATGTAAGAGGAGCTGTTGTTTGTATCAGTTTCATAAGCAGAGTTGAACTACATATGGTCCGTCTGAGTAGGAAACACAGTTCTTTTTTTCAGGGCATGCTCATGGTTCTTGCTGTATTTTAGACACTGGAAAGAAGAGCTTGCTTCTTGTGTTATAACAGAGTGTGTTTTAGGGACACAACTCTGGTCTGAATTTCACTTCAGAATCGGAGTTAAACCCCAGGATCTGTGTCTTCCTACAAGCAAGAGTTCATTTCTGGGTAACCCAGTGAATTTTGCGCTCAAATGATTTTTCACAGTTCACGAACCCAACGCGATTCTCACTATTAACTGAAGAACATTTATGTAAGAGGAGCTGTGGTTTGTATCAGTTTCATAAGCAGAGTTGAACTACATATGGTTCGTATGAGTAGGATACACAGTCCTTTTTTTCAGGGCATGCTCATGGTTCTTGCTCTATTTTAGACTCTGGAAAGAAGAGCTTGCTTCTTGCCTTAAAACAGAGTGTGTTTCATGGATGAGAACACTGGTCTGATTTTCCCTTTAGAAAGGTAGTTAAACCCCAGGATCTGTGTCTTCCTACAAGCAAGTGTTGATTTCTGGTAAACCAAGTGAATTTTCGGCTTAAATGTGGTTACACAGTTCTAGAACCCAATGCGATTATCACTATTAACTAAGGAGCATTTATGTAAAGGTTGCTGAAATCTGTATCATTTCAAAAGCAGATTTGAACTACATATGGTCCGTATGAGTAGGAAACACAGTTCTCTTTTTTCTGGGCATGCTCATGTTTCTTACTATATTGGAGATGCTGGAAAGAAGAGGATGATTCTTGCCTTAAAACAGAGTGTTTTAAAGGGATTAGAAGTCTGGTCCGAATTTGTCTTCGGAAAAGGAGTTAAACCCCAGGATAAGTGTCTTCCTACAAGCAAGAGTTCAGTTCTGGTAAACCCAGTGATTTTTCGGCTTAAATGGTTTTTCGCAGTTCAGGAACCCTATGCTATTCTCACTATTAACTAAAGAGCATTTATGTAAAAGGAGGTGTGGTCTGTATCACTTTCATAAGCAGATTTGAACTACATATGGTCCATATGAATAGGAAACACAGTTCCTTTTTTCAGGGCATGCTCATGGTTCTTGCTGTATTTTAGAATCTAGAAAGAAGAGGTTGCTTCTTGCATTAAAACAGAGTGTTTTTCAGGGATGAGAACTCTGGTCTGAATTTCACTTCAGAAACGGAGTTAAACACCAGGATCTGTGTCTTCCTATAAGCAAGAGTTCATTTCTGGTTAACCCAGTGAATTTTGGGCTAAAATGATTTTTCGCAGTTCACGAACCCAACGCGATTCTCACTATTAACTGAAGAGCATTTATGTAAGAGGAGCTGTGGTTTTTATCAGTTTCATAAGCAGAGTTGAACTACATATGGTTCGTATGAGTAGGAAACACAGTCCTTTTTTTCAGGGAATGCTCATGCTTCTTGCTCTATTTTAGACTCTGGAAAGAAGAGCTTGCTTCTTGCGTTAAAACAGAGTGTGTTTCATGGATGAGAACACTCGTCTGATTTTCCCTTCAGAAACGGAGTTAATCCCCAGGATCTGTGTCTTCCTACACGCAAGAGTTCATTTCTGGTGAACCCAGTGAATTTTGGGCTCAAATGATTTTTCGCCGTTCACGAACCCTACGCTATTCTCACTATTAACTAAAAAGCATTTATGTAAGAGGAGCTGTGGTTTGAATAAGTTTCATAAGCAGAGTTGAACTACATATGGTCTGTATTACTCGGAAACACAGTTCTTTTTTTCTGGGCATGCTCATATTTCTTTCTATATTGGAGAAACTGGAAAGAAGAGGATGATTCTTGCTTTAAAACAGAGTGTTTTTGAGGGATGAGAACTCTGGTCTGAATTTGCCTTCAGAAACGGAGTTAAACCCCAGAATCAGTGTCTTCCAACAAGCAAGAGTTCATTTCTGTTAAACCCAGTGATTTTTCGGCTCAAATGGTTTTTTCGCAGTTCAGGAACCCAACGCTATTCTCACTATTAACTAAAGAGCATTTATGTAAGAGGAGGTGTGGTCTGTATCAGTTTCATAAGCAGAGTTGAACTACATATGGTCCGTCTGAATAGGAAACAGTTCCTTTTTTCAGTGCATGCTCATGGTTCTTGCTGAATTTTAGACTCTAGAAAGAATAGCCTACTTCTTGCGTTAAAACATAGTGTGTTTCAGGGATGAGAACTCTGGTATGAATTTCCCTTCAGAAACGGAGTTAAACCCCAGGATCTGTGTCTTCCTACAAGCAAGTGTTCTTTTCTGGTAAACCATGTGAATTTTCGGCTTAAATGTGGTTACACAGTTCTAGAACCCAATGCGATTCTCACTATTAACTAAAGAGCATTTATGTAAGAGGAGCTTTGTTTTGAATCAGTTTCATGAGCAGAGTTGAACTACATATGGTCCGTATGAGCAGGAAAAACAGTTCTTTTTTTCTGGGCATGCTCATGTTTGTTACTATATTGGAGACGCTGCAAAGAAGAGAATGATTCTTGCCTTAAAACAGAGTGTTTTTCAGGGATGAGAACTCTGGTCTGAATTTCTCTTCAGAAACGGAGTTAAACCCCAGGATCTGTGTCTTCCTACAAGCAAGAGTTCTGTTCTGGTAAACCCAGTGATTTTTTGGCTCAAATGATTTTTTTCAAATCAGGAACCCTATGCTATTCTCACTATTAACTAAAGAGCATTTATGTAAGAGGAAGTGTGGTCTGTATCAGTTTCATAAGCAGAGTTGAACTACCTATGATCCGTATGAGTAGGAAACACAGTTCTTTTTTTCTGGGCATGCTCATGTTTCTTACTATATTGGAGACGCTGGAAAGAAGAGGATGATTCTTGCCTGAAAACAGAGTGTTTTTCATGGATGAGAACTCTGGTCTGAATTTGCCTTCAGAAACGGAGTTAAACCCCAGGATTAGTGTCTTCCTACAAGCAAGTGTTCATTTCTGGTAAACAAAGTGAATTTTCGGCTCAAATGAGTTTACACAGTTCTAGAACCCAACGCGATTATCACTATTAACTAAATAGCATTTGTGTAAGAGGAGCTGCAGTCTGTATCATTTCATAAGCAGAGTTGAACTACATATGGTCCTTATGAGTAGGAAACACAGTTCTTTTTTTTGGGCATGCTCTCGATTCTTACTGTATTGGAGACGCTGGAAAGAAGAGGATGATGCTGGCCTTAAAACAGAGTGTTTTTCAGGGATGAGAACTCTGGTCTGAATTTGTCTTCAGAAAAGGAGTTAAACCCCAGGATAAGTGTCTTCCTACAACAAGAGTTCAGTTCTGGTAAACCCAGTGATTTTTCGGCTCAAATGATTTTCACAGTTCAGGAACCCTATGCAATTCTCACTATTAACTAAAGAGCATTTATGTAAGAGGAGCTGTGGTTTGTATCAGTTTCATAAGCAGAGTTGAACTACATATGGTCCGTATGAATAGGAAACACAGTTCTTTTTTTCAGGGCATGCTCATGGTTCTTGCTGTATTTTAGACTCTAGAAAGAAGAGCTTGCTTCTTGCGTTAAAACAGAGTGTGTTTCAGGGATGAGAACTCTGGTCCGAATTTCCCTTCAGAAACGGAGGTAAACCCCAGGATCTGTGTCTTCCTACAAGCAAGTGTTCATTTCTGGTAAACCATGTGAATTTTGGGCTCAAATGAGTTTACACAGTTCTAGAACCCAACGCGATTATCACTATTAACTAAAGAGCATTTATGTAAGATTAGCTGATGTCTGTATCATTTCATAAGCAGAGTTGAACTACATATGGTCCTTATGAGTAGGAAACACAGTTCTTTCTTTCTGGGCATGCTCACGGTTCTTATTGTATTGGAGACGCTGGAAAGAAGAGGATGATTCTTGATTTAAAACAGAGTGTTTTTAAGGGTTGAGAATTCTGGTCTGAATTTGTCTTCATAAACGGAGTTAAACCCCAGGATATGTGTCTTCCTACAAGCAAGAGTTCATTTCTGGTAAACCCAGTGAATTTTGGGCTCAAATGATTATTTGCAGTTCAGGAACCCAACGCTATTTTCACTATTAATTAAAGAGCATTTATGTAAGAGGAGCTGTGGTTTGTATCAGTTTCATAAGCAGAGTTAAACTACATATGATCCGTCTGAGTAGGAAACACAGTTCTTTTTTCTTGGCAGGCTCATGTTTGTTACTGTATTGAGACACCGGAAAGAAGAGGATGATTCTTGCCTTAAAAAAGAGTGTTTTTCAGTGTTGAGAACTCTGGTCTGAATTTGCCTTCAGAAAATTAGTTAAACCCCAGGATCAGTGTCTTCCTACAAGCAAGAGTTCATTTCTGGTGAAGCCAGTGAATTTTGGGCTCAAATGATTTTTCGCAGTTCACGAACCCAACATGATTCTCATTATTAACTAAAGAGCATTTATGAAAGAGGAGCCGTGTTTTTTATCAGTTTCATAAGCAGAGTTGAACTACATATGGTCCTTATGAGTAGGAAACACAGTTCTTTTTTTCAGGGCATGCTCATGGTTCTTGCTGTATTTTAGATCTGGAAAGAAGAGCTTGCTTCTTGCATTATAACAGAGTGTGTTTCAGGGATGAGAACTCTGGTCTGAATTTCCCTTCAGAAACGGAGTTAAACCCCAGGATCTATGTCTTACTACAATCAAGAGTTCAGGTCTGGTAAACCCAGAGAATTTTGGGCTCAAATGATTTTTCGCATTCAGGAACCCAACGCTATTTTCACTATTAACTAAAGAGCATTTATGTAAGAGGAGCTGTTGTTTGTATCAGTTTCATAAGCAGAGTTGAACTACATATGGTCCGTCTGAGTAGGAAACACAGTTCTTTTTTTCAGGGCATGCTCATGGTTCTTGCTGTATTTTAGATCTGGAAAGAAGAGCTTGCTTCTTGCGTTATAACAGAGTGTGTTTCAGGGATGAGAACTCTGGTCTGAATTTCCCTTCAGAAATGGAGTTAAACCCCAGGATCTGTGTCTTCCTACAAGCAAGTGTTCATTTCTGGAAAACAAAGGGAATTTTGGGCTCAAATGATTTTTCACAGTTCAGCAACCCAAACCGATTCTCACTATTAACTAAAGAGCATTAATGTAAGAGGAGGTGTGGTTTGTACCAGTTTCATAAACAGAGTTGAACTACATATGGTCCGGATGAGTAGGAAACACAGATCTTTTTTTCAGGGCGTGCTCATGGTTCTTGCTGTATTTTAGAATCTAGAAAGAAGAGGTTGCTTCTTGCGTGAATACAGAGTGTGTTTCAGGGATGAGAACTCTGGTCTCAATTTCCTTTCAGAAACGGAGTTAAACCCCAGAATCTGTGTCTTGCTACAAGCAAGTGTTCATTTCTGGTAAACCAAGAGAATTTTCCACTCAAAGGACTATAGACAATTCTAGAACCCAACGCGATTATCACTTTTAACTAAAGAGCATTTATGTAAGAGGAGCTGCGGTCTGTATAATTTCATAAGCATTGTTGAACTACATATTTTCTGTATGAGTCGGAAACACAGTTCTTTTTTTCTGGGCATGCTCATGTTTCTTACTATATTGGAATCGCTGGAAAGAAGAGCTTCCTTTTTGCCTTAAAACAGAGTGTTTTTCAGGGATGAGAACTCAGGTCTGAATTTGCCTTCAGAAACGGAGTTAAACCCCAGGATCAGTGTCTTCCTACAAACAAGAGTTCATTTCTGGTAAACCCAGTGATTTTTTGGCCCAAATGATTTTTCGCAGTTAAAGAACCCAGCATGATTCTCACTATTAACTAAAGAGCATTTTTGTAAGAGGAGCTGTGGTTTGTATCAGTTTGATAAGCAGAATTGAAATACATAAGGGTCTGTCTGAGTAGGAAACACAGTTCTTTTTTTCAGGCCATGCTCATGGTTCTTGCTCTATTTTAGACTCTAGAAAGAAGAGCTTCCTTCTTGCTTTAAAACAGAGTGTGTGTCAGGGATGAGAACTCTGGTCTGAATTTCCCTTTCAAAACGGAGTTAAACCCCATGATCTGTGTCTTGCTACCAGTAAGAGTTCATTTCTGATAAACCAAGTGAATTTTCGGCTCAAATGAATTTACACAGTTCTAGAATCCAATGCGATTATCACTATTAACTAAAGAGCATTTATGTAAGAGGAGCTCTGGTCTGTATCATTTCATAAGAAGTGTTGAACTACCTATGTTATGTATGAGTAGGAAACACAGTTCTTTTTTTCTGGGCATGCTCATGTTTCTTACTGTATTGGAGACGTTGGTAAGAAGAGGATGATTCTTGCCTTAAAACAGTGTTTTTCAGGGTTGAGAATTCTGGTCTCAATTTGCCTTCAGAAACGGAGTTAAACCCCAGCATCTGTGTCTTCCTACAAGCAAGAGTTCATTTCTGGTAAACCCAGTGAATTTTGGGCTCAAATGATTTTTCGCAGTTCACTAACCCAACGCGATTCTCACTATTAACTAAAGATCATTTATGTAAGAGGAGCTGTGGTTTGTATCAGTTTCATAAGCAGAGTTGAACTACATATGGTCCTTACGAGTAGGAAACACAGTTCTTTTTTTCAGGGCATGCTCATGGTCCTTGCTGTATTGGAGACGCTGGAAAGAAGAGCTTGCTTCTTGCATTAAAACACGGTGTGTTTCATGCATGAGAACTCTAGTCTGAATTTCCCTTCCAAAACTGAGTTAAACCCCCACGATCTGTGTCTTCCTACCAGCAAGAGTTCATTTCTATTAAACCTAGTGAATTTTGGGCTACAATGATTTTTGCAGTTCACCACTCCAAACTGATTACCACTGTTAACTAAAGAGCATTTGTGTGAGAGGAGCTGTGGTCTGTATTAGTTTCATAAGCAGAGTTGAACTACATATGGTCCGTATGAGTAGGAAACACAGTTCTTTTTTTCTGGGAATGCTCATGGTTCTTACTGTATTGGAGACACTGGAAAGAAGAGGATGATTCTTGCCTTAAAACATAGTGTTTTTCAGGGTTGAGAATTCTGGTCTGAATTTGCCTCCAAATGGAGTTAAACCCCAAGATCAGTGTCTTCCTGCAAGCAAGAGTTCATTTCAGGTAAACCCAGTGAATTTTGGGATCAAATGATTTTTCATAGTTCACAAAACCAACGCGATTCTCACTATTAACTAAAGAGCATTTATGTAAGAAGAGCTGTGGTTTGTATCAGTTTCATAAGCACAGTCGAACTACATATTCTCCATATGAGTAGGAAAAACATTTTTTTTTTCAGGTCATGCTCATTGTTCTTGCTGTGTTTTAGAATCTGGAAGGAAGAGCTTGCTTCTTGCATTAAAGCAGAGTGTGTTTCAGGGATTAGAACTCTGGTCTGAATTACCCTTCAGAAACGGAGTAAAACCCCAGGATCTGTGTCTTACTATTAGCAAGAGTTCATTTCTGTTAAACATAGTGAATTTTGTGCTCAAACGATTTTACACAGTTCTTGAACCCAACGCTATTCTCACTATTAACTAAAGATCATTTATGTAAGAGGAGCTGTGGTTTGTATCAGTTTCATAAGCAGAGTTGATCTACATATGGGCCTTATGAATAGGAAACACAGTTTTTTTTTTCAGACCATGCTCATGGTTCTTGTTATATTTTAGACTCGGGAAAGAAGAGCTTGCTTCTTCGTTAAAACAGAGTGTGTGTCAGGGATGAGAACTCTGGTTTGAATTTCCCTTTCAAAACGGAGTTAAACCCCATGATCTGTGTGTTGCTACAAGCGAGAGTTCATTTCTGATAAACCAAGTGAATTTTCGGCTCAAATGAATTTACACAGTTCTAGAACCCAATGCGATTATCACTATTAACTAAAGAGCATTTATGTAAGAGGAGCTCTGGTCTGTTTCATTTCATAAGAAGAGTTGAACTACCTATGTTATGTATGAGTAGGAAAAATAGTTCTCTTTTTCTGGGCATGCTCATGTTTCTTACTGTATTGGAGACGTTGGAAAGAAGAGGATGATTCTTGCCTTAAAACAGTGTTTTTCAGGGTTGAGAATTCCGGTCTGAATTTGCTTTCAGAAATGGAGTTAAACCCCAGCATGTGTGTCTTCCTACAAGCAAGAGTTCATTTCTGGTAAACCCAGTGAATTTTGGGATCAAATGATTTTTCACAGTTCACAAACCCAACGCGATTCTCACTATTAACTAAAGATCATTTATGTAAGAGGAGCTGTGGTTTGTATCAGTTTCAAGAGCAGAGTTGAACTACATATGGTCCCTACGAGTAGGAAACACAGTTCTTTTTTTCAGGGCATGCTCATGGTCCTTGCTGTATTGGAGACGCTGGAAAGAAGAGCTTGCTTCTTGCATTAAAACAGGGTGTGTTTCATGTATGAGAACTCTGGTCTGAATTTCCCTTCACAAACGGAGTTAAAGCCCCATGATCTGTGTCTTCCTACCAGCAAGAGTTCATTTCTGGTAAACAAAGTGAATTTTCGGCTCAAATGAATTTACACAGTTCTAGAACCCAATGCGATTATCACTATTAACTAAAGAGCATTTATGTCAGAAGAGCTGTCGTCTGTATCATTTCATCAGCAAAGTTGAACTACATATGGTCCGTATGAGTAGGAAACACAGTTCTTTTTTTCTGGTCATGCTCATGGTTCTTACTGTATTGGAGACACTGGAAAGAAGAGGATTATTCTTGCCTTAAAACAGAGTGTTTTTCAGGGTTGAGAATTCTGGTCTGAATTTGCCTCCAGAAATGGAGTTAAACCCCAAGATCTGTGTCTTCCTGCAAGCAAGAGTTCATTTCAGGTAAACCCAGTGAATTTTGGGATCAAATGATTTTTCACAGTTCACGAAACCAACGCGATTCTCACTATTAACTAAAGACCATTTATGTAAGAAGAGCTGTGGTTTGTATCAGTGTCATAAGCACAGTCGAACTACATATTCTCCATATGAGTAGGAAAAACATTTTTTTTTCAGGTCGTGCTCATTGTTCTTGCTGTGTTTTCGAATCTGGAAGGAAGAGCTTGCTTCTTGCATTAAAGCGGAGTGTGTTTCAGGGATTAGAACTCTGGTCTGAATTACCCTTCAGAAACGGAGTAAAACCCCAGGATCTGTGTCTTCCTATTAGCAAGAGTTCATTTCTGTTAAACATAGTGAATTTTGGGCTCAAATGATTTTTGCAGTTCACCAACCCAAACCGATTCCCACTATTAACTAAAGAGCATTTATGTAAGAGGAGCTGTGGTTTGTATCAGTTTCATAAGCAGAGTTGAACTACATATGGTCCGTATGAGTAGGAAACACAGTTCTTTTTTTTCCGTGCATGCTCATGGTTCTTGCTGTATTGGAGAGGCTGGAAAGAGGAGCTTGCTTCCTGCATTAAAATAGGGTGTGTTTCATGGATGAAAACTCTGGTCTGATTTTCCCTTCATAATCGGGTTAAACCCCATGATCTGTATCTTCCTACTAGCCAGAGTTCATTTCTCATAAACCAAGTAAATTTTCGGCTCAAATGACTTTACACAGTTCTAGAACCTAAGGCGATTATCACTATTAACTAAAGAGCATTTATGTGAGAGGAGCTGTGGTCTGTATCATTTTCATAAGCAGAGTTGTACTACATATGGTCCATATGAGTAGGAAACACAGCTCTTTTTTTTCTTGGCATGCTCATGGTTTTTAGTGTATTGGAGAACCTGGAAAGAAGAGGATGACTCTTGCCTTAAAACAGAGTGTTTTCCAGGGATGATAATTCTGGTCTGAATTTCCCTTCAGAAACGGAGTTAAACTTCAGGATCTGTGTCTTCCTACAAGCAAGAGTTCAGTTCTGGAAAACTCAGTGATTTTTGTGCTCAAATGATTTTTCGTAGTTCACGAACCCAACATGATTCTCATTATTAACTAAAGAGCATTTATGTAAAAGAAGGTGTGGTCTCTACCAGTTTCATAAGAAGAGTTGAACTACATATGGTCCGTATGAATAGGAAACACAGTTCTTTTTCTCAGTCCATGCTCATGGTTCTTGCTGTATTTTAGAATTTGGAAATAATAGCTTGCTTCTTCGTTAAAACAGATTGTGTTTCAGGGATGAGAACTCTGGTCTGAATTTCCCTTCACAAATGGAGTTAAACCCCACGATCTGTGTCTTCCTACCAGCAAGAGTTCATTTCTGGTAAACAAAGTGAATTTTCGGCTCAAATGAATTTACACAGTTTACAACCCAACTCGATTATCACTATTAAGTAAAGACCAATTATGTCAGAAGAGCTCTGGTCTGTATCAATTCATCAGCAGAGTTGAACTACATACGGTCCCTATGAGTAGGAAACACAGTTCTTTTTTTCTGGTCATGCTCATTGTTCTTACTCTACTGTAGAACCTGGAAAGAAGAGGATGATTCTTGCCTTAAAACAGAGTGTTTTTCAGGGTTGAGAATTCTGGTCTGAATTTGCATTCAGAACCTAGTGAATTTTGGTCTCCAATGTTTTTGGCAGTTCACCAACCCAAACCGATTCCCACTATTAACTAAAGAGCATTTATGTAAGAGGAGCTGTGGTTTGTATCAGTTTCATAAGCAGAGTTGAACTACATATGGTCCATATGAGTAGGAAACACAGTTCTTTTTTTCAGGGCATGCTCGTGGTTCTTGCTGTATTGGAGACGCTGGAAAGAAGAGCTTGCTTCCTGCATTAAAACAGGGTGTGTATCATGGATGAGAACTCTGGTCTGATTTTTCCTTCCAAAACGGAGTTAAACCCCATGATCTGTGTCTTCCTACCAGCAAGAGTTCATTTCTGGTAAACCAAGTGAATTTTTGGCTCAAATGAATTAACACAGTTCTAGAAACCAATGCGATTATCACTATTAACTAAAGAGCATTTATGTAAGAGGTGCTCTGGTCTGTATTATTTCATAAGAAGAGTTGAACTACATATGTTACGTATGAGTAGGCAACACAGTTCTTTTTTTCTGGGCATGTTCATGTTTCTTACTGTATTGGTGACGCTGGAAAGAAGAGGATGATTCCTGCCTTAAAACAGAGTGTTTTTCAGAGTTGAGAATTCTGGTCTGAATTTGCCTTCAGAAACAGAGTTGAACCCCAGGATCTGTGTCTTGCTACAAGCAATAGTTCATTTCTGGCAAACCCAGGGAATTTTGGGCTGAAATGATTTTTAGCAGTTCATGAACCCAACGCGATTCTCACTATTAACTAAAGATCGTTTATGAAAGAGGAGCTGTGGTTAGTATCAGTTTCATAAGAAGAGTTGAACTACATATGGTCCGTATGAGTAGGAAACACAGTTCTTTTTTTCAGGGCATGCTCATGGTTCTTGCTGTATTGGAGACTCTGGAAAGAAGAGCTTGCTTCTTGCATTAAAACAGGGTGTGTTTCATGGAAGAGAACTCTGGTCTCAATTTCCCTTCACAAACGGAGTTAAACCCCGCGATCTGTGTCTTCCTACCAGCAAGAGTTCATCTGGTAAACAAAGTGAATTTTTGCTCAAATTAATTTACAGAGTTCTAGAACCCAAAGTGATTATTACTATTAACTAAAGAGCATTTATGTCAGAGGAGCTGTGGTCTGTATCAGTTTCATAAGCAGAGGTGGACTACATATGGTCCGTATGAGAAGGAAACACAGTTATTTTATTCTGGGCATGCTCATGGTTCTTACTGTATTGGAGACACTGGAAATAAGAGGATGATTCTTGCATTAAAACAGAGTGTTTTTCAGGGTTGAGAATTCTGGTCCTAATTTGCCTTCCGAAACGGAGTTAAACCCCAAGATCTGTGTCTTCCTGCAAGCAAGAGTTCATTTCAGGTAAACCCAGTGAATTTTGGGATCAAATGATTTTTCACAGTTCACGAAACCAACGCGATTCTCACTATTGACTAAGGAGCATTTATGTAAGAGGAGCTGTGGTTTGTATCAGTTTCATCAGCACAGTTGAACTACATATTGTCCATATGAGTAGGAAAAACATTTTTTTTTCGGGGCATGTTCATTGTTCTTGCTGTATTTTAGAATCTGGAAGGAAGAGCTTGCTTCTTGCATTAAAGCAGAGTGTGTTTGAGGGATTAGAACTCTGGTCTGAATTACCCTTCAGAAACGCAGTTAAACCCCAGGATCTGTGACATCCTATGAGCAAGAGTTCATTTCTGTTAAACCTAGTAAATTTT
Organism: Onychomys arenicola; assembly: GCA_949786405.1. Lineage (NCBI taxonomy): Eukaryota > Metazoa > Chordata > Mammalia > Rodentia > Cricetidae > Onychomys > Onychomys arenicola. The sequence continues at coordinate 1,020,684 of CATKUM010000035.1, forward strand.
GGGCTCCAATGATTTTTGCAGTTCACCAACCCAAACCGATTCCCACTATTAACTAAAGAGCATTTATGTAAGAGGAGCTGTGGTTTGTATCAGTTTCATAAGCAGAGATGAACTACATATGGTCTGCATGAGTAGGAAACATAGTTCTTTTTTTCAGAGCATGCTCATGGTTCTTGCTGTATTGGAGACGCTGGAAAGAAGAGCTTGCTTCCTGCATTAAAACAGGGTGTGTTTCAGGGATGAGAACTCTGGTCTGAATTTGCCTTCCAAAACGTAGTTAAACCCCATGATCTGTGTCTTCCTACCAACAAGAGTTCATTTCTGGTAAACCAAGTGAATTTTCGGTTCAAATGAATTTACATAGTTCTAGAACCCAATGTGATTATCACTATTAACTAAAGAGCATTAATGTAAGAGGAGCTCTGTTCTGTATCATTTCATAAGAAGAGTTGAACTACATATGTTACGTATGAGTAGGAAACACAGTTCATTTTTTCTGCGCATGCTCATGTTTCTTACTATATTGGAGACGCTGAAAAGAAGAGGATGATTCTTGCCTTAAAATAGAGTGTTTTTCAGGGATGAGAACTCTGGTCTGAATTTGCCTTCAGAAACGGAGTTAAACCCCAGGATCAGTGTCTTCCTACATGGAAGAGTTCATTTCTGGTAAACCCAGTGATTTTGGGGCTCAAATGATTTTTAGCAGTTCACCAACCCAACATGATTCTCACTATTTAATAAAGAGCATTTATGTAAGAGGAGCTGTTGTTTGTATCAGTTTCATAAGCAGAGTTGAACTGCATATGGTCTGTATGAGGAGGAAACACGGTTCTTTTTTTCTGGACATGCTCATGGTTCTTGCTGTATTAGAGACTAAGGAAAGAAGACTTTGCTACTTGCGGTAAAACAGATTGTGTTTCAGGGATGAGAACTCTGGTCTGAATTTCCCTTCTGAAACGGAGTTAAACCCCAGGATCTGTGTCTTCCTACAAGCAAGAGTTCATTTCTGGTTAACCCAGTGAATTTTGGGTTCAAATGATTTTTTGCAGTTCACGAACCCAACGCGATTCTCACTATTAACTGAAGAGGATTTATGTAAGAGGAGCTGTGGTTTGAATCAGTTTCATAAGCAGAGATGAACTACATATGGTCCGTATGAGCAGGAAACACAGTTCTTTTTTTCAGGGAATGCTCACTGTTCTTGCTGTATTGGAGACGCTGGAAAGAAGAGCTTGCTTCTTGCATTAAAACAGGGTGTGTTTCATGGATATGAATTCTGGTCTGAATTACCATTCACAAATGGAATTAAACCCCATGATCTGTGTCATCCTACTAGCAAGAGATAATTTCTGGTAAACCACTAGAATTTTCGGCTCAAAGACTTTACACAGTTCTAGATCCCAACACGATTATGACTATTAACTAAAGAGCAATTATGTAAGAGGAGCTGAGGTCTGTATCATTTAATAAGTAGAGATGAACTATATATGGTCCATATGAGTAGGAAACACAGTTCATTTTTTTCTGGGAATTCTCATGTTTCTTACTGTATTGGAGATGATGGATAGAAGAGGATGATTCTTGCGTTAAAACAGAGTTTTTTTCAGGGATGAGAACACTGGTCTGAATTGAACTTCAGAAATGGTGTTAAACCCCAGGATCTGTGACTTCCTACAAACAAGAGTTCATTTCTGTTAAACCAAGTGAATTTTGGGCTCAAATGATTTTTCGCAGTTCACCATCCCAAACCTTTTCTCACTATTAACTAAAGAGCATTTATGTAAGCAGAGCTGTGGTTTGTATGAGTTTCATAAGCAGAGTTGAACTACATATGGTCCGCATGAGTAGGAAACACATATCTTTTTTTCATGGCATGCTCATGTTTCTTCCTGTATTTTAGACTCTGGAAAGAAGAGCTTGCTTCTTGCGTTAAAGCAGAGTGTGTTTCTGGGATGAGAACTCTGGTCTGTATTTCCCTTCAGAAACGGAGTTAAACCCCAGGATCTGTGTCTTCCTACTAGCAAGAGTTCATTTCTGGTAAACCAAGTGAATTTTCGGCTCAAATGAATTTACACAGTTCTAGAACCCAATGCGATTTTCACTATTAACTAAAGAGCATTTATGTAAGAGGAGCTCTGGTCTGTATCATTTCATAAGCAGAGTTGAACAACATATATTCCGGATGAGTAGGAAACACAGTTCTTTTTATCTGGGCATGCCCATGGTTCTTGCTGTTTTGGAGAGGCTAGAAAGAAGAGCTTGCTTCTTGCATTAAAACAGAGTGTGTTTCAGAGATGAGAACTCTGGTTGAAATTTCCCTTCAGAAACGGAGTTAAACCCCAGGATCTGTGTCTGCCTACAAGCAAGAGTTCATTTCTGGTTACCCCAGTGAATTTTGGGCTCAAATGATTTTTCGCAGTTCACGAACCAAACGCGATTCTCATTATTAACTAAAGAACATTTATGAAAGATGAGCTGTGGTTTGTATGAGTTTCATAAGCAGAGTTGAACTACCTGTGGTCCGTATGAGTAGGAAACACATTTCTTTTTTTCAGGGCATGCTCAATGTTCTTGCTGTATTTTAGAATCTGGAAAGAAGAGCTTGCTTCTTGCATTGAAGCAGAGGGTGTTTCAGGGATGAGAAATCTGGTCTGAATTTCCCTTCAGAAACGGAGTTAAACCCCAAAATATGTGTCTTCCTACAAGCAAGATTTCATTTCTGGAAAACAAAGTGAATTTTCGGCTCAAATGATTTTTCGCGGTTCACCAACTCAAACCGATTCTCACTATTAACTAAAGAGCATTTATGTCAGAGGAACTGTGGTTTGTATCAGTTTCATAAGCAGAGATGAACTACATATGGACTGTATGAGTAGGAAACTCAGTTCTTTTTTTCTGGGCAGGCTCATGGTTCTTGTTGTATTGGAGACTCTGGAAAGAAGACCTTACTTCTTGCATTAAAACAGAGTGTATTTCATGGATGAGAACACTGGTCTGCATTTCCATCAGAAACGGAGTTAAACTCAATGATCTGTATCTTCCTACAAGCAAGAGTTCATTTCTGGTAAACCAAGTGAATTTTCGGCTCAAAAGATTTTCCACAGTTCTAGAACACAACGCGATTATCACTATTAACTAAAGAGCATTTATGTAATAGGAGCTGTGGTCTGTATCAGTTTCATAAACAGATTTGAACTACATATGGTCCATATGAGTAGGAAACACAGTTCTTTTTTTCTGGGCATGCTCATGGTTCTTGCTGTATTGGATACGCTGGAAAGAATAGGATGCTTCTTGTCCTAAAACAGAGTGTGTTTCAGGGATGAGAACTCTGGTCTGAATTTCCCTTCAGAAACAGAGTTAAACCCCATGATCTGTGTCTTCCTACAAGCAAGAGTTCATTTATGGTGAACCCAGTGAATTTTCGGCTCAAATTTTTTTTTCGCATTTCACAAAGTCAACGCTATTTTCACTATTAACTAAAGAGGATTTATGTAAGAGGAGCTGTGGTTTGTATCAGTTTCATAAGCAGAGTTGAACTACATATGGTCCGTATGAGTAGGAAACACAGTTCTTTTTTTCTGGGCATGCTCATGGTTATTGTTGTATTGGAGACTCTGGAAAGAATACCTTACTTCTTGCATTAAAACAGAGTGTATTTCATGGATGAGGACACTGGTCTGCATTTCCCTTCAGAAACGGAGTTAAACTCAATGATCCTCATATTCCTACAAGCATGAGTTCATTTCTGGTAAACCAAGTGAATTTTCGGCTCAAATGATTTTTCGCAGTACACAAACCCAACGCGATTCTGACTATTAACTAAAGAGGATTTATGTAAGAGGAGCTGTGGTTTGTATCAGTTTCATAAGCAGAGTTGAACTACATATGGTCCGTATGAGTAGGAAACACAGTTCTTTTTTTCAGGCCATGCTCATGGTTCTTGCTGTAATTTAGACTCTGGAAAGAAGAGCTTGCTTCTTCGTGAAAACAGAGTGTGTCTCAGGTATGAGAACTCTGGTCTGAATTTCCCTTCAGAAACAGAGTTAAACCCCAGGATCTGTGTCTTCCTACAAGCAAGAGTTCATTTCTGGTAAACCAAGTGAATTTTCGGCTCAAATGATTTTTCGCAGTTCAAGAACGCAACGCCATTCTCACTATTAACTAAAGAGGATTTATGTAAGAGGAGCTGTGGTTTGTATCAGTTTCATAAGCAGAGTTGAACTACATATGGTTCGTATGAGTAGGAAACTCAGTTCTTTTTTTCTGGGCATAATCATGGTTCTTGCTGTATTGGTGACGCTGGAAATAAGAGGATGCTTCTTATCTTAAAACAGAGTGTGTTTCAGAGATGAGAACTCTGGTCTGAATTTCCCTTCAGAAACGGAGTTAAACCCCAGGATCTGTGTCTTCCTACAAGCAAGAGTTCATTTCTGGTTACCCCAGTGAATTTTGGGCTCAAATGATTTTTCGCAGTTCACGAACCAAACGCGATTCTCATTATTAACTAAAGAACATTTATGAAAGATGAGCTGTGGTTTGTATGAGTTTCATAAGCAGAGTTGATCTACCTATGGTCCGTATGAGTAGGAAACACATTTCTTTTTTTCAGGGCATGCTCAATGTTCTTGCTGTATTTTAGAATTTGGAAAGAAGAGCTTGCTTCTTGCATTGAAGCAGAGGGTGTTTCAGGGATGAGTAATCTGGTCTGAATTTCCCTTCAGAATCGCAGTTAAACCCCAAGATATGTGTCTTCCTACAAGCAAGATTTCATTTCTGGAAAACAAAGTGAATTTTCGGCTCAAATGATTTTTCGCGGTTCACCAACCCAAACCGATTCTCACTATTAACTAAAGAGCATTTATGTCAGAGAAACTGTGGTTTGTATCAGTTTCATAAGCAGAGATGAACTACATATGGACTGTATGAGTAGGAAACACAGTTCTTTTTTTCTGGGCAGGCTCATGGTTCTTGTTGTATTGGAGACTCTGGAAAGAAGACCTTACTTCTTGCATTAAAACAGAGTGTATTTCATGGATGAGAACACTGGTCTGCATTTCCATCAGAAACGGAGTTAAACTCAATGATCTGTATCTTCCTACAAGCAAGAGTTCATTTCTGGTAAACCAAGTGAATTTTCGGCTCAAAAGATTTTCCACAGTTCTAGAACACAACGCGATTATCACTATTAACTAAAGAGCATTTATGTAATAGGAGCTGTGGTCTGTATCAGTTTCATAAACAGATTTGAACTACATATGGTCCATATGAGTAGGAAACACAGTTCTTTTTTTCTGGGCATGCTCATGGTTCTTGCTGTATTGGATACGCTGGAAAGAATAGGATGCTTCTTGTCCTAAAACAGAGTGTGTTTCAGGGATGAGAACTCTGGTCTGAATTTCCCTTCAGAAACAGAGTTAAACCCCATGATCTGTGTCTTCCTACAAGCAAGAGTTCATTTATGGTGAACCCAGTGAATTTTCGACTCAAATTTTTTTTCGCATTTCACAAAGTCAACGCTATTTTCACTATTAACTAAAGAGGATTTATGTAAGAGGAGCTGTGGTTTTTATCAGTTTCATAAGCAGAGTTGAACTACATATGGTCCGTATGAGTAGGAAACACAGTTCTTTTTTTCTGGGCATGCTCATGGTTATTGTTGTATTGGAGACTCTGGAAAGAATACCTTACTTCTTGCATTAAAACAGAGTGTATTTCATGGATGAGGACACTGGTCTGCATTTCCCTTCAGAAACGGAGTTAAACTCAATGATCCTCGTATTCCTACAAGCATGAGTTCATTTCTGGTAAACCAAGTGAATTTTCTGCTCAAATGATTTTTCGCAGTACACAAACCCAACGCGATTCTGACTATTAACTAAAGAGGATTTATGTAAGAGGAGCTGTGGTTTGTATCAGTTTCATAAGCAGAGTTGAACTACATATGGTCCGTATGAGTAGGAAACACAGTTCTTTTTTTCTGGGTATAATCATGGTTCTTGCTGTATTGGTGACGATGGAAATAAGAGGATGCTTCTTGTCTTAAAACAGAGTGTGTTTCAGGGATGAGAACTCTGGTCTGAGTTTCCCTTCAGAAATGGAGTTAAACCCCAGGATCTGTGTCTTCCTATAAGCAAGAGTTCATTTCTGGTTACCCCAGTGAATTTTGGGCTCAAATGATTTTTCGCAGTTCACGAACCCAATGTGAGTCTCACTATTAACTAAAGAACATTTATGAAAGATGAGCTGTGGTTTGCATGAGTTTCATAAGCAGAGTTGAACTACCTATGGTCCGTATGAGTAGGAAACACATTTCTTTTTTTCAGGGCATGCTCAATATTCTTGCTGTATTTTAGACTCTGGAAAGAAGAGCTTGCTTCTTGCATTGAAGCCGAGGGTGTTTCAGGGATGAGAACTCTGGTCTGAATTTCCCTTCAGAAACGGATTTAAACCCCCAGATAAGTGTCTTCCTACAAGCAAGATTACATTTCTGGTAAACAAAGAGAATTTTCGGTTCAAATGATTTTTCGCAGTTCACCAACCCAAACCGATTCTCACTATTAACTAAAGAGCATTTATGTAAGAGGAACTGTGGTTTGTATCAGTTTTATAAGCAGAGTTGAACTACATATGGACCGTATGAGTAGGAAACACAGTTCTTTTATTCTGGGCATGCTCATGGTTCTGGTTGTATGGAGACTCTGGAAAGAAGACCTTATTTCTGGCATTAAAACAGAGTGTATTTCATGGATGAGAACACTGGTCTGCATTTCCATTAGAAACGGAGTTAAACTCAATGATCTGTGTCTTCCTACAAGCAAGAGTTCATTTCTGGTAAACCAAGTGAATTTTCGGCTCAAAAGATTTTCCACAGTTCTAGAACACAACGCGATTATCACTATTAACTAAAGAGCATTTATGTAAGAGGAGCTGTGGTCTGTATCAGTTTCATAAGCTGATTTGAACTACATATGGTCCATATGAGTATGAAACACAGTTCTTTTTTTCTGGGCATGCTCATGGTTCTTGCTGTAATGGATACGCTGGAAAGAAGAGGATGCTTCTTGTCCTAAAACAGAGTGTGTTTCAGGGATGAGAACTCTGGTCTGAATTTCCCTTCAGAAACAGAGTTATACCCCATCATCTGTGTCTTCCTACAAGCAAGAGTTCATTTATGGTGAACCCAGTGAATTTTCGGCTCAAATGATTTTTCACAGTTCACAAACCCAACGCGATTCTCACTATTAACTAAAGAGGATTTATGTAAGAGGAGCTGTGGTTTGTATCAGTTTCATAAGCAGAGTTGAACTACATATGGTCCGTATGAATAGGAAACACAGTTCTTTTTTTCAGGGCATGCTCATGGTTCTTGCTGTATTTTAGATTATGGAAAGAAGAGCTTGCTTCTTCGTTAAAACAGAGTGTGTTTCAGGGATGAGAACTCTGGTCTGAATTTGCCTTCAGAAACGGAATTAAACCCCAGGATCTGTGTCTTCCTACAAACAAGAGTTCATTCCTGGTAAACCTAGTGAATTTTGGGCTCAAAGGATTTTTCACAGTTCACGAAGCCAACACTATTCTCACTATTAACTAAAGAGGATTTATGTAAGAGGAGCTGTGGTTTGTATCAGTTTCATAAGCAGAGGTGAACTACATTTTGTCCGTCTGAGTAGGAAACACAGTTCTTTTTTTCTGGGCATGCACATGGTTAATGTATTGGAGACCCTGGAAAGAAGAGGATGATTCATGGCTTAAAACAGAGTGTTTTTCAGGAATGAGAATTCTGGTCTGAATTTCCCCTTAGAAACGGAGTTAAACTCCATGATTTGTGTCTTCCTATAAGCAAGAGTTCATTTCTGGTAAACCAAGTGAATTTTTGGCTCAAATATTTTTGCACAGTTCTAGAACACAAGGCGATTATCACTATTAACTAAAGAGTATTTATGTAAGAAGACCTGTGGACTGTATAAGTTTCATAAGCAGAGTTGAACTACACATGGTCCTTATGAGTTGGAAACACAGATCTTTTTTCCTAGGCATGCTCATGGTTCTTACTGTATTGGAGATGCTGGAAAAAAGAGCTTGCATCTTGCAAGCTGGATAGAATAGGATGATTCTTGCCTTAAAACAGAGTTTTTTTCAGGGATGAGAACTCTGGTCTGAATTTGGCTTCAGAAACGGCATTTAATCCCAGGATCTGTGTCTTCCTACAGGCAAGAGTTCATTTCTGATAAACCAAGTGAATTTTTGGCTCAAATGATTTTTAGCAGTTCACGAACCCAACATGATTCTCACTATTAACTAAAGAGCGTTTTAGTAAGAGGAGATGTTGTTTGTATCAGTTACATAAGCACAGTTGAACTACATATGGTCTGCATAAGTAGGAAACACAGTTCTTTTTTTCTGGGAATGCTCAAGGTTCTTACTGTATTGGAGACCCTGGAAAGAAGAGGATGATTCATGCCTTAAAACAGAGTGTTTTTCAGGGATGAGAATTCTGGTCTGATTCCCTTCAGAAATGGAATTAAACCCCAGGATCTGTGTCTTCCTACAAGCAAGAGTTCATTTCTGGTAAACCCAGTGAATTTTGGGCTCAAATGATTTTTTCGCAGTTCACGAATCCAACGCTATTCTCCCTATTAACTAAAGAGCATTTATGTAAGAGGAGCTGTAGTTTGTATCAGTTTCATAAGCAGAGTTGAACTACATATTGTCCTCATGAATATGAAACACAGTTTTTTTTTTTCTGGGCATGCTCATGGTACTTGATGTATTGGAGCCACTGGAAAGAAGAGTTTTCTTCTTGCGTTAAAGCAGAGTGTGTTTAATGGATGAGAACTCTGGTCCTAATTTCCCTTTGGAAAAGGAGTTAAACCCCAGGATCTGTGTCTTCCTACAAGCAAGGGTTGATTTCTGTTAAACCCAGTGAATTTTGGGCTCAAATGATTTTTGCAGTTCCTGAAGCCAACGTGATTATCACTATTAACTAAAGAGTATTCATGTAAGAGAAGCTGTGGTTTGTATCAGTTTCATAAGCAGAGTTGAACTACATATGGTCTGTATGAGTAGGAAACACAGTTCTTTTTTTCAGGGCATGTTCATGGTTCTTGATTTATTTTAGATTCTGGAAAGAAGAGCTTGCTTCTTGAGTTAAATTAGAGTGTGTTTCATGGATGAGAACACTGCTCTGAATTTCCCTTCCGAAAAGGATTTAAACCCCAGGATCTGTGTCTTCCTTCAAGCAAGATTTCATTTCTGGTTAACCCTGGGAATTTTGGGCTCAAATGACTTTTTTCAGTTCACGAAGCCAACACTATTCTCACTATTAAATAAAGAACATTTATGTAAGAGGAGCTGTGGTCTGTAACATTTCATAAGCAGAGTTGAACTACACATGGTCCGTATAATTAAGAAACACAGGTCTTTTTTTCTGGGCATGCTCATGGTTCTTACTGTATTGGAGATGATGGAAAGAAGAGGATGATTCTTGCATTAAAACAGAGTGTTTTTCAGGGTTGAGAATTCTGGTCTGAATTTGCCTTCAGAATCGGAGTTAAAAGCCAGGATCTGTGTCTTCCTACAAGCAAGAGTTCTTTTCTGGTAAACCGAGGGAATTTTGCACTCAAATGATTTTTCGCAGTTCACAAACACAACGCGATTCTCACTATTAACTAAAGAGCATTTATGTAAGTGGAGCTGTTTTTTGTATAAGTTTCATAAGCACAGTTAAACTACATATTGTCCATATGAGTAGGAAACACAGTTCTTTTTTTCTGGGCATGCTCATGGTTCTTGATATATGGAGCCGCTGGAAAGAAGTGCTAGCTTCTTGTGTTAAATCAGAGTGTGTTTCAGTGATGAGAACTCTGGTCTGAATTTCCCTTCAGAAACGGAGTTAAACGCCATGATCCGAGTCTTCCTACAAGCAAGAGTTCATTTCTGGTAAACCAAGTGAATTTTTGGCTCAAATAATTTTACACACTTCTAGATCACCACGCAATTATCACTATTAGCTAAAGAGCATTTATGTAAGAAGACCTGTGGACTGTATCAGTTTCATAAGCAGAGTTGAACTACCTATGGTCTTTATGAGTTGGAAACACAGATCTTTTTTTCTAGGCATGCTCAAAGTTCTTACTCTATTGGAGATCCTGGAAAGAAGAGCTTGCATCTTGCAAGCTGGATAGAATAGGATGATTCTTGCCTTAAAACAGAGTTTTTTTCAGGGATGAGAACTCTGGTCTGAACTTGACTTCAGAAACGGCGTTAAACCCCAGGATCTGTGTGTTCCTACAAGCAAGAGTTCAATCCTGGTAAACCCAGTGAATTTTGGGCTCAAATGATTTTTCACTGTTCACGAAGCCAATGCTATTCTCACTATTATCTAAAGAGGATTTATGTAAGAGGAGCTGTGTTTTGAATCAGTTTCAAAAGCAGAATTGAACTACATATGGTCTGCATGAGTAGGAAATACAGTTCTTTTTTTCTGGGAATGCTCATGGTTCTTACTGTATTGGAGACTCTGGATAGAATAGGATGATTCTTGCCTTAAAACAGAGAGTTTTTCAGGGATGACAATTCTGGTCTGAATTTCCCATCAGAAACAGAGTTAAACCCTAGGATCTGTGTCTTCCTACAAGCAAGAGTTCATTTCTGGTAAAACCAGTGAATTTTTTGCTCAAATGATTTTTCGCAATTCACGAACCCAATGCTATTCTCACTATTAACTAAAGAGCATTTATGTAAGAGGAGGTGTGGTTTGTATCACTTTCACAAACAGAGTTGAACTACATATGGTCCGTATGAATAGGAAACACAGTTCTTTTTTTCAGGGCATGCTCATGGTTCTTGTTGTATTTTAGAATATGGAAAGAAGAGCTTGCTTCTTCGTTAAAACAGAGTGTGTTTCAGGGATGAGAACTCTGGTCTGAATTTGCCTTCAGAAACGGAGTTAAACCCCAGGATCTGTGTCTTCCTACAATCAAGAGTACATTTCTGGTTAACCCAGTGAATTTTGGGCTCAATTGATTTTTTGCAGTTCACGAAGACAACACTATTCTCACTATTAACTAAAGAGGATTTATGTAAGAGGAGCTGTTTTTTGTATCAGTTTCATAAGCAGAGGGGAACTACACATTGTCTGTCTGTGTGGGAAAAACAGTTCTTTTTTTCTGGGCATGCTCATGGTTCTTAATGTATTGGAGACCCTGGAAAGAAGAGGATGATTCATGGCCTAAAACAGAGTGTTTTTCAGGAATGAGAATGCTGGTCTGAATTTCCCCTCAGAAACGGAGTTAAACTCCATGATGCGTGTCTTCCTACAAGCAAGAGTTCATTTCTGGTAAACCAAGTGAATTTTTGGCTCAAATGATTTTACACAGTTCTAGAACACAAGGCGATTATCACTATTAACTAAAGAGCATTTATATAAGAAGACCTGTGGACTGTATCAGTTTCATAAGCAGAGTTGAACTACATAGGGTCCTTATGAGTTGGAAACACAGATCTTTTTTCTAGGCATGCTCATGGTTCATAATGTATTGGAGATACTGGAAAGAAGAGCTTGCATCTTGCAAGCTGGATAGAATAGGATGATTATTGCCTTAAAACAGAGTTTTTTTCAGGGATGAGAACTCTGGTCTGAATTTGGCTTCAGAAACGGTATTTAACCCCAGGATCTGTGTCTTCCTACAAGCAAGGGTTGATTTCTGTTAAACCCAGTGAATTTTGGGCTCAAATGATTTTTCCAGTTCATGAAGCCAACGTGATTATCTCCATTAACTAAGGAGCATTCATGTAAGAGAAGCTGTGGTTTGTATCAGTTTCATAAGCAGAGTTGAACTACATATGGTCTGTATGAGTAGGAAACACAATTCTTTTTTTCAGGGCATGTTCATGGTTCTTGATTTATTTTAGATTCTGGAAAGAAGAGATTGCTTCTTGAGTTAAATCAGAGTGTGTTTCATGGATGAGAACACTGCTCTGAATTTCCCTTCCAAAAAGGAGTTGAACCCCAGGATCTGTGTCTTCCTACAAGCAAGGGTTCATTTCTGGTTAACCCAGGGAATTTTGGGCTCAAATGACTTTTCGCAGTTCACGAACCCAACGCGATTCTCACTATTAACTAAAGAGCATTTATGTAAGTGGAGCTGTTTTTTGTATCAGTTTCATAAGCACAGTTAAACTACATATTGTCTGTATGAGTAGGAAACACAGTTCTTTTTTTCTGGGCATACTCATGGTTCTTGATATATTGGAGCCGCTGGAAAGAAGAGCTAGCTTCTTGCGTTAAATCAGAGTGTGTTTCAGGGATGAGAACTCTGATCTGAATTTCCCTTCAGAAACGGAGTTAAACCCGAGGATCTGTGTCTTCCTACAAGCAAGAGTTTATTTCTGGTAAACCCAGGGAATTTTGGGCTCAAATAATTTTTCACAGTTCACAAATGGAACGCAATTCACCCTATTAACTAAAGATCATTTATGTAAGAGGACCTGTGGTTTATATCAGTTTCATAAGCAGAGTTCAACTACATATGATCCGTATGAGTAGGAAGCACAGTTCTTCTTTTCTGTCCTTGCTCATGGTTCTTGCTGTTTTGGAGACGCTGGATTGAAGAGCTTGCTTCTTGCGTGAAAAGAGAGTGTGTTTCATTGATGAGAACACTGGTCTGAATTTCCTACAGAAACAGAGTTAAACCACAGGATCTGTGTCTTCCTAGAAGCAAGTGTTCATTTCTGGTAAACCCAGTGAATTTTGGGCTCAAATGATTTTTCGCAGTTCACCAACCTAAGGCGATTATCACTATTAACTAAAGAGCATTTATGTAAGTGGAGCTGTGGTTTGTATCAGTTTCATAAGCAGAGTTGAACTACATATGGTGCGTATGAGTAGGAAAAATTTCTTTTTTACAGGGCATGCTCATGGTTCTTGTTGAATTTTAGACTCTAGAAAGAAGAGCTTGCTTCTTGCGTGTAAACAGTGTGTGTTTCAGGGATGAGCACTCTGGTCTGAATTTCTCTTCCGAAACGGAGTTAAACCCCAGGATCTGTGTCTTCCTACAAGCCAGAGTTCATTTCTGGTAAACCCAGTGAATTTTGGGCTCAAATAATTTTTCGCAGTTCACGAAACCAACACAATTCTCACTATTAACTAAAGAGCATTTATGTAAGAGGAGCTGTGGTTTGTATCAGTTTCATAAGCAGAGTTCATGTACATATTGTCTGTATGAGTAGGAAACACAGTTCTTTTTTTCTGTGCATGCTCATCGTTCTTGCTGTATTGGAGACATTGAAAGAAGAGCTTGCTTCTTGCGGGAAAACAGACTGTGTTTCATGGATTAGAACACTGGTCTGAATTTCCTTCAGACACAGAGTTAAACCACAGGATCTGTGTCCTCCTACAAGCAAGAGTTCAGTTCTGGTAAACCAAGTGAATTTTGGGCTCAAATGATTTTTCACAGTTCAGAAACCCATTGCGATTCTCACTTTTAACTAAAGAGCATTTATGTAAGAGGAACTGTGGTTTGTGTCAGGTTCATAAGCAGAGTTGAACTGCATATGGTCTGTATGAGGAGGAAACACAGTTTTTTTTCTGGGCATTCTCATGATTCCTCCTGTATTGGAGACTCTGGAAAGAAGAGGATGCTTCTTGCATTAAAACAGCATGTGTTTCATGGATGAAAACACTGGTCTGAATATACCTTCAGAATCAGAGTTAAACCCCAGGATCTGTGTCTTCCTACAAGCAAGAGTACAATTCTGGTAAACCTAGTGAATTTTGGGCTCAAATGATTTTACACAGTGCACGAATACAAAGCGATTCTAACTATTAAATAAAGAGCATTTATGTAAGAGGAGCAGTGGTTTGTTTCAGTTTCATAAGCAGAGTTGAACTACATATGGTCCGTCTGAGTAGGAAACACAGTTCTTTTTTTTCTGGGCATGGTCATGGTTCTTGCTGTATTGGAGATGCTGGAAAGAAGAGCTTGCTTCTTGCGTGAAAACAGAGTATGCTTCATGGATGAGAACACTGGTCTGAATTTACCTTCAGAAACAGAGGTAAACCACAGGATCTGTGTCTTCCTACAAGCAAGAGTTCATTTCTGTTAAACCAAGTGGATTTTGGGCTCAAATGATTTTTCACAGTTCAGAAACCCATCGCGATTCTCACTATTAACTAAAGAGCATTTATGTAAGAGGAGCAGTGGTTTGTTTCAGTTTCATAAGCAGAGTTGAACTGCATATGGTCTGTATTAGGAGGAAACATGGTTATTTTTTTCTGGGCATTCTCATCTTTCTTCCTGTATTGGAGACGCTGGAAAGAAGAGGATGCTTCTTGCGTTAAAACAGCATTTGTTTCATGGATGAGAACACTGGTCTGAATACACCTTCAGAATCGGCGTTAAACCCCAGGATCTGTGCCTTGCTAAAAGCAAGAGTTCATTTCTGGTAAAAATTGAATTTTGAGCTCAAATGATTTTTGCAGTTCATGAACCCAATGCGATTATAACTATTTACTAAAGAGCATTTATGTAAGAGGAGCTGTGGTTTGTATCAGTTTCATAATCACAGTTGAACTACATATGGTCCATATGAGTAGGAAAAACAGGTTTTTTTTCAGGGCATGCTCATGGTTATTGTTGTATTTTAGACTCTCGAAAGAAGAGCTAGCTTCTTGCGATAAATCAGAGTGTGTTTCGGGGATGAGAACTCTGGTCTGAATTTACCTTCAGAAACAGAGGTAAACCACAGGAACTGTGGCTTCCTACAAGCAAGAGTTCATTTCTGGTAAACCAAGTGAATTTTGGGCTCAAATGATTTTTCACAGTTCAGAAACCCATCACGATTCTCACTTTTAACCAAAGAGCATTTATGTAAGAGGAACTGTGGTTTGTATCAGTTATATAAGCAGAATTGAACTGCATATGGTCTGTATGAGTAGGAAACACAGTTCTTTTTTTCTGGGCATGCTCATTGTTCTTGTTATATTGGAGACTCTGTAATGAAGAGCTTGCTTCTTGCTTTAAAACAGAGTGTGATTCATGGATGAGAACTCTGGTCTGAATTTCCCTTCAGAAACAGATTTAAACTACAGGATCTGTGTGTTCCTACAAGCAAGTGTTTATTTCTGGTAAACCCAGTGATTTTTGAGCTCAAATGTTTTTTCGCAGTTCACCAACCCAATGCGATTCTCACTATTAACTAAAGAGCATTTATGTAAGAAGACCTGTTGTTTGTATCAGTTTCATAAGCAGAGTTGATCTACATATGGTCCGTATGACTAGGAAACACATTTCTTTTTTTTTCTGGGCATGCTCATGGTTCTTGTTGTTTGGAAAATCTGAAAAGTAGAGCATACTTCTTGCGTGAAAACAGAGTGTGTTTCATGGATGAGAACACTGGTCTGAATTTACCTTCAGAAACAGAGTTAAACCACAGGATCTGTGTCTTCCTACAAGCAAGAGTTCATTTCTGGTAAACCAAGTGAATTTTGGGCTCAAATGATTTTTCACAGTTCAGAAAACCATCGCGATTCTCACTATTCACTAAAGAGCATTTATGTAAGAGGAGCTGTGGTTTGTGTCAGTTTCATAAGCAGAGATGAACTTCATATGGTCTGTATGAGGTGAAATACAGTTCTTTTTTTCTGGGCATTATCATGGTTCTTTCTGTATTGGAGACGCTGATAAGAAGAGGATGCTTCTTGCGTTAAAACAGCATGTGTTGCATGGATGAAAACACTGGTCTGAATTTTCCTTGAGAAACGGAGTTAAACCCCAGGATCTGTGTCTTTGTACAAGCCAGAGTCCATTTCTGGTAAACCCAGTGAATTTTGGGCTCAAATGATTTTTCACAGTTCACGAACCCAATATGATTCTCACTATTAACTAAAGAGCATTTATGTAAGTGGAGCTGTGGTTTGTATCAGGTTCATAAGCATAGTTGAACTACATATGGTCTGTATGAGTAGGAAACACAGTTCTTTTTTTCAGGGCATGCTCATAGTTCTTGCTGTATTTTAGACTCTGGAAAGAAGAGCTTGCTTCTTGTGTTAAAACAGTGTGTGTTTCAGGGATGATAATTCTGGTCTGAATTTCTCTCCAGAACTGGAATTAAACCCCAGGATCTGTGTCTTCCTACAAGCAAGAGTTTATTTCTGGTAAACCCAGTGAATTTTGAGCACAAATATTTTTTCGCCAACCCAATGCGATTCTCAATGTTAACTAAAGAGCATTTATGCAAGAGGAGCTGTTGTTTGTATCAGTTTCATAAGCAGAGTTGAACTACATATAGTCCGTAAGACTAGGAAACACATTCTTTTGTTCTGGGCATGCTCATAGTTCTTGCTGTATTTTAGACTCTGGAAAGAATTGCTTTCTTCTCGTGTTAAAACAGTGTGTGTTTCAGGGATGAGAATTCTGGTCTGAATTTCCCTCCGGAACCAGAGTGAAACCCAAGGATCTGTGTCTTCCTAAGAGCAAGAGTTTTGGGCTAAAATGATATTACAAAGTTAAAAAACCCAATGGGATTCTCACTATTAACTGAAGAGCATTTATTTAAGAGGTGCTGTGGTTTGTATCAGTTTCATAAGCAGAGTTGAACTACATATGGTCCGTATGAGTAGGAAACACAGTTTTTTTTTTCAAGGCGTGCTCATTGTTCTTGCTATATTGGAGACTCTCGAAAGAAGAGCTTACTTCTTGCGTCAAAACAGAGGGTTATTCACTGATGAGAACTCTGGTCTGAAATTCCCTTCAGAAACAGAGTTAAACTACAGGATCTGATTGTTCCTACACGCAAGAGTTCATTTCTGGTAAACCCAGTGAATTTTGAGCTCAAATGATTTTTCGCAGTTCACGAACCAAACGCGATTCTAACTATTAAATAAAGAGCATTTATGTAAGAGGAGCGCCGGTCTGTATCAGTTTCATAAGCAGAGTTGCACTACATATGGTCTGTATGAGTAGGAAACAGAGTTCTTTTTTTCTAGGCATGCTCATGGTTCTTATTGCTGGAAAGAAGAGGATGATTCTTGCCTTAAAACAGAGTGTATTTCAGGGATGAGAACTCTGGTCTGAATTTCCCTTCAGAAACGGAGTTAATCACCAAGATCTGTGTCTTCCTACAAGCAAGAGTTCATTTCTCGTAAACCAAGGGAATTTTGGGCTCAAATGATTTTTCGCATTTCACGAAGCCAACGCAATTCTCACTATTAACTAAAGAGCATTTATGTTCGAGGTGCTGTGGTTTGTATCAGTTTCATAATCAGAGTTCAACTACATATGGTCTGCATGAGTAGGAAACACAGTTCTTTTTTTCTGGGCATTCTAATGGTTCTTGCTGTATTGGAAAATCTGGAAAGTAGGGCATGCTTCTTGCGTGAAAACAGAGTATGTTTCATGGATGAGAACACTGGTCTGAATTTACCTTCAGAATCAGAGTTAAACCACAGGATCTGTGTCTTCCTACAAGCAAGAGTTCATTTCTGGTAAACCAAGTGAATTTTGGGCTCAAATGAATTTTCACAGTTCAGAAACCCATCACGATTCTCACTATTCACTAAGGAGCATTTAAGAGGAGCTGTGGTTTGTGTCAGTTTCATAAGCAGAGATGAACTTCATATGGTCTGTATGAGGTGAAATACAGTTCTTTTTTTCTGGGCATTATCATGGTTCTTTCTGTATTGGAGACGCTGAAAAGAAGAGGATGCTGCTTGCATTAAAAGTTCATGTATTCCATGGATGAAAACACTGGTCTGAATATTCCTTCAGAAATGGAGTTAAACCCCAGGATTTGTGTCTTCGTACAAGACAGATTTCATTTCTTTTAAACCCAGTGAATTTTGGGCTCAAATGATTTTTCGCAGTTCACGAACCCTACACGATTATCACTATTAAATAAAGAGCATTTATGTAAGAGGAGCTGAGGTTTGTATCACGTTCATAAGCAGAGTTGAATACATATGGTCCGTATGAGTAGGAAACACAGTTCTTTTTTTCAGGGCATGCTCATAGTTCTTGCTGTATTTTAGACTCTGGAAAGAAGAGCTTGCTTCTTGTGTTAAAACATTGTGTGTTTCAGGGATGAGAATTCTGGTCTGAATTTCCCTACGGAACCGGAGTTAAACCCCAGGATCTGTGTCTTCCTACAAGCAAGAGTTTATTTCTGGTAAACCCAGTGAATTTTGAGCTCAAATGTTTTTTGGCAGTTCACCAACCCAATGTGATTCTCACTATTAACTAAACAGCATTTATGTAAGAGGAGGTGTGGTTTTTATCAGGTTCATAAGCAGAGTTCAACTACATATGGTCTCTATGAGTAGGAAACACAGTTCTTTTTTTCTGGGCATGCTCATGGTTCTTGCTGTATTGGGGTTCTGGAAAGAAGAGCTTGCTTCTTCTTTGAAAACAGAGTGTGTTTCATGGATGAGAACAGTGGTCTGAATTTACCTTCAGAAACAGAGTTAAACCACAGGATCTGTGTCTTCCTACATGCAAGAGTTCATTTCTGGTAAACCAAGTGATTTTTGGCTCAAATGATTATTCACAGTTCAGAAACCCATCGCGATTCTCACTATCAACTAAGGAGAATTTATGTAAGTGGAGCTGCCGATTGTGTCAGTTTCATAAGCAGAGTTGAACTGCATATGGTCTGTATGAGTAGGAAACACAGTTCTTTTTTTCTGGGCATGCTCGTGGTTCTTGCTGTATTTTAGACTAAGGAAAGAAGACCTTGCTTCTTGCGTTAAAACAGAGTATGTTTCAGGAATGAGAACTCTGGTCTGAATTTCCCTTCAGAAATAGAGTTAAACCCCAGGATCTGTATCTCCCTGCAAGCAAGTGTTCATTTCTGGTTAACCCATTTAATTTTTGGCTCTAATGATTTTTTGCAGTTCATGAACCCAACGCTATTCTCACTATTAACTAAAGTGCATTTATGTAAGAGGAGCTGTGGTTTGTATCAGTTTCATAAGCAGAGTTGAACTACATATGGTCCGTATGACTAGGAAACACAGTTCTTTTTTCGGGGTATGCTCATGATCCGTGTTGTATTGGAGACTATGGGAAGAAGAGCTTTCTTCTTGCATTAAAACAGAGTGTGTTTCATGAATGAGAACTCTGGTCTGAATTTCCCATCAGAAACGGAGTTGAACCCAAGGATCTGTATCTTCCTACCAGAAACAGTTCATTTCTGGTAAACTGAGTATATTTTCGGCTCAAATGATTTTACACAGTTCTAGAAGTCAACGCGATTATAGCTATTAACAAAAGAGCATTTGTATAAGAGGAGCTGTGGTCTGTACCAGTTTCATAAGCAGAGTTGAATTATATATGGTCCTTTTGAACTGAAACACAGTTCTTTTTTTCTGGGCATGCTCATGGTTTTTACTGTAGTGGGAGCGCTGGAAAGAAGAGGATGATTCTTGCGTGAAAACAGAGTGTGTTTCAGGAATGAGAACTCTGGTCGGAATTTCCTTTAAGAAACGGAGTTAAACCCCAGGATCTGTGTCTTCCTACAAGCAAGAGTTCATTTCAGGTAAACAGAGTGAATTTTGGGCTCAAATGATTTTTCGCAGTTCACCAACCCAAGGCGATTCTCAATATTAACTAAAGAGCGTTTATGTAAGTGGGGCTGTGGTTTGTATCAGTTTCATAAGCAGAGTTGAACTACACATGGTCTGTATGAGTAGGAAATACAGTTCTTTTTTTCTAGACATGCTAATGGTTCTTACTGTATTGGCGACGCTGGAAAGACGAGGATGATTATTGCCTTAAAACAGAGTGTTTTTCAGGGATTAAAACTTGGTCAGAATTTGCCTTCAGAAACGGAGTTAATCCCCAGCATCTGTGTCTTCCTACATGCAAGAGATCATTTGTGGTAAACCAAGTGAATTTTGGCTCAAATGATTTTTCATAGTTCAGAAACCCATCGCGATTCTCACTATCAACTAAAGAGAATTTATGTAAGAGGAGCTTCGGTTTGCGTCTGTTTCATAAGGAGAGTTCAACTGCATATGGTCTGTATGAGGAGGAAACACAGTTCTTTTTTGGGTGGCATTCTCATGGTTCTTGCTGTATTTTAGACTCAGGAAAGAAGACCTTGCTTCTTGCGTTAAAACAGAGTGTGTTTCAGGGATGAGAACTCTGGTCTGAATTTCCCTTCAGAAACAGAGTTAAACCCTAGGATCTGTATCTTCCTACAAGCAAGTGTTCATTTCTGGTTTACCCAGTTTATTTTCTGCTCTAATGATTTTTCGAGTTCATGAAGGCTGCGCGATTCTCACTATTAACTAAAGAGCATTTATGTTAGAGGAGCTGTGGTTTGTATCAGTTTCATAATCAGAGTTGAACTACATATGGTCCGTATGAGTAGGAAACAGTTCTTTTTTTCAGGGCATGCTCATGGTTCTTACTGTATTGGAGACGCTGGAAAGAAGAGCTTTCTTCTTGCGTGAAAACAGAGTGTGTTTCATGGATGAGAACACTGGTCTGATTTTACCTTCAGAAACAGAGTTAAACCACAGCATCTGTGTCTTCCTACAAGCAAGAGTTCTTTTCTGGTAAACCAAGTGAATTTTGGGCTCAAATGATATTTCACAGTAATGAAACGCATCGCGATTCTCACTATTAACTAAAGAGCATTTCTGTAAGAGGAGCTGTGGTTTGTATCAGTTTCATAGGCAGAGTAGAACTACATATGGTACGTATGACTAGTAAACACAGTTCTTTTTGGGGGGCATGCTCATGGTTCTTGCTGTATTGGAGATGCTGGAAAGAAGAGCTTGCTTCTTGCATTAATACACAGTGTGTTTCATGAATGAGAACTCTGGTCTGAATTTCTCTTAAGAAACGGAGTTGAACCCCAGGATCTGTATCTTCCTACAAGCAACAGTTCATTACTGGTAAACCGAGTATATTTTCTGCCCAAATGATTTTACACGGTTCAAGAACACAACGCGATTATTACAATTAACTAAAGAGCATTTATATAAGAGGAGCTGTGGTCTGTATCAAATTCATAAGCAGAGTTGAACTACATATTGTCTGTTTGAGCAGGAAACACAGTTCTTTTTTTCTGGGCATGATCATGGTTTTTACTGTATTGCAGGCGCTGGAAAGAAGAGGATGAATCTTGGGTGAAAACAGAGTGTGTTTCAGGGATGAGAACTCTGGTCTAAATTTCCCTTCAGAAAGGGAGTTAAACCCCAGTATCTGTGTCTTCCTACAAGCAAGAGTTCATTTCTGGTAACCCAAGTGAATTTTGGGCTCAAATGATTTTTCGCAGTTCAACAACCCAAGGCAATTATCACTATTAACTAAAGAGCATTTATGTAGAAGGGGCTGTGGTTTGTATCAGTTTCATAAGCAGACTTGAACTACATATGGTCTGTATGAATAGGAAACACAGTTCTTTTTTTCTAGGCATGCTCATGGTTCTTACTGTATTGGCGACACTGGAAAGAAGAGGATGATTCTTGCCTTAAAACAGAGTGTTTTTCAGGGATGAGAACTCTGGTCAGAATTGGCCTTCAGAAACGGAGTTAATCCCCAGGATCAGTGTCTTCCTACAAGCAAGAGTTCATTTCTGGTAAACCCAGTGAATTTTGGGCTCAAATGATTTTTTGCAGTTAACGAAGCCAACGCAATTCTCACTACTTACTAAAGAGCATTTATGTAAGAGGAGCTGTGGTTTGTATCAGGTTCATAAGCAGAGTTCAACTACATATGGTCTGTATGAGTAGCAAACACATTTCTTTTTTTCTGGGCATGCTCATGGTTCTTGCTGTATTTTAGACTCTGGATAGAAGAGCTTGCTTTCTTTGAAAACAGAGTGTGTTTCATGGATGAGAACACTGGTCTGAATTTACCTTCAGAAACGGAGTTAAACCACAGGATCTGTGTCTTCCTACATGCAAGAGATCATTTCTGGTAAACCAAGTGAATTTTGGCTCAAATGATTTTTCAAAGTTCGGAAACCCATCGTGATTCTCACTATTAACTAAAGAGAATTTATGTAAGAGGAGCTGCGGTTTGTGTCAGTTGCATAAGCAGAGTTGAACTGCATATGCTCTGTATGAGGAGGAAACTCAGTTCTTTTTTTCCTGGGCATGCTCATTGTTTTGCTGTGTTTTAGACTCAAGAAATAAGACCTTGCTTCTTGCGTTAAAACAGAGTGTGTTTCAGGGATGAGAACTCTGGTCTGAATTTCCCTTCAGAAACAGAGTTAAACCCCAGGATCTATATCTTCCTACAAGCATGTGTTCCTTGCTGGTTTTCCCAGTAGTTCATGAACCCAACGTGATTCTATCTATTAACTAAAGAGCATTTATGTTATGGGAAATGTGGTTTGTATCAGTTTCATAAGCAGATTTGAACTACATATGGTCCGTATGAGTAGGAAACACAGAACTTTTATTTCTGGGCATGCTCATGGTACTTGCTGTATTGGAGACGCTGGAAAGAAGAGCTTGCTTCTTGCGTGAAAACAGAGTGTGTTTCATGGATGAGAACACTGGTCTGATTTTACCTTCAGAAACAGATTTAAACCACAGGATCTGTGTCTTCCTACAAGCAAGAGTTCATTTCTGGTAAACCAAGTGTATTTTGGGCTCAAATGATTTTTCACAGTTCAGAAACGCATCACGATTCTCACTATTAACTAAAGATCATTTATGTAAGAGGAGCTGTGGTTTGCATCAGTTTAAGAAGCAGAGTTGTACTAGATATGGTCCAAATGTGTAGGAAACACAGTTCTTTTGTTCTGAGCACACTCACGTTTCCTGCTGTATTAGAGACTCTAGAAAGCAAGAGCATGCTTCTTGCTCTAAAGCAGAGTGTGTTTCATGGATGAGAACTCTGCTGTGTGTTTCTTTAAGAAACGGAGTAAAATCCCAGGCTCTGTGTGTTCCTACAAGCAAGAAATTGTTTCAGGTAAAAGTGGTCACTTTTCAGCCCAAAGAAGCTACATAGTCCACGAAGCTCACACTTCTCGCTCTTAACTGAAAAGCATTGGATGATAGAGTACCTGTGGTTTGTATCAGTATCAGAAGCAGAATAGACTAGATATGGTCCGTATCGGTAGGAAACACCATTCTTTGGTTCTGAGCACACTCACCTTTCCTGCTGTATTAGAGATTCTAGAAAGCAAGAGCATGCTTGTTGCTCTAAAGCAGAGTGTGTACCATGGATGAGAACTGTGCTTTGTTTTTACCTTCATAAATGGAGTTAAATCCGAGGTTCTGTGTCTTCCTACAAACAAGACTTCCTATCAGGTAAGGGCAGTCACTATTCACCTCAAACAATCTACATCGTTCATGAAGCTCAAACGTTTCTCATCTTAACTGGCAAGCATTGGATGTTAGAGAACCTGTAGTTTGCATCAGTTTCAGAAGCAGAGTTGAACTAGATATGGTCCGTATCGGTAGGAAACACCATTCTTTGGTTCTGAGCACACTCACCTTTCCCTCTGTATTAGAGATTCTAGAAAGCAAGAGCGTGCTTCTTGTTCTAAAGCAGAGTGTGTACCATGGATGATAACTGTGCTGTGTTTTCACCTTCAGAAATGGAGTTAAATCCCAGGGTCTGTGTCTTCCTACAAGTAAGTCTTCCTTTCAGGTAAGGGCAGTCACTTTTCAGCTCAAATGATCTACATCGTTCATGAAACTCTAATTTTTCTCGCTCTTAATTGAAAAGTATTGTATGTTAGAGTACCTGTGGTTTGCATCAGTTTCAGAAGCAGAGTTGAACTAGATATGGTGCAAATGTCTAGGAAACACAGTTCTTTTGTTCTGAGCACACTCAAGTTTCCTGCTGTATTAGAGACTCTAGAAAGCAAGAGCATGCTTCTTGCTCTAAAGCAGAGTGTGGTTCATGGATGAGAACTGTGCTGTGTGTTTCCCTTCAGAAATGGAGTTAAATCCCAGTCTCTGTGTCTTCTTACAAGCAAGACTTCGTTTCTCATAAACGCAGTCATTTTTCCACTCAAAGGAAGCTACATAGTACACGAAGCTCACACGATTCTTGCTCTTAACTGAAAAGCATGGAATATTAGAGGACCTGTGATTTGTATCAGTTTCAGAAGCAGAGTTGAAGTAGATATGTACAGTATGTGTAGGACACACAGGTCTTTTGTTGTGAGCACACTCACGTTTCCTGCTGTCTTAGAGACTCTCAAAAGCAAGAGCGTGCTTCTTGCTCTAAAGCAGAGTGTGTTTCATGGATGAAAGCTGTGCTGTGTGTTTCCTTCAGCAATGCAGTTCAATCCCAGGCTCTGTGTCTTCCTACAAGCAAGAATTTGTTTCAGGTAAACACAGTCACTTTTCAGCTCAAACGAAGCTACATTGTCCATGAAGCTCACACATTTCTCGCTCTTAACAGAAAAGGATTGGATGTTAGAGGACCTCTGGTTTGTATCAGTTTCAGAAGCAGAGTTGAACTAGATATGGTCATTATAGGTAGGAAAAATCCATTCTTTGGTTCTGAGCACACTCACGTTTCCTGCTGTATTAGAGATTCTAGAAAGCAAGAGCATGCTTCTTGCTCTAAAGCAGAGTGTGTACCATGGCGTAGAACTGTGCTGAGTTTTCAACTTGAGAAATGGAGTTAAATCCGAGGTTCTGTATCTTCCTACAAACAAGACTTCCTATCAGGTAAGGACAGTCACTTTTCACCTGAAACAATCTACATCTTTCTTGAGCTCAAACGTTTCTCATCTTAACTGGCAAGCATTGGATGTTAGAGAACCTGTAGTTTGCATCAGTTTCAGAAGCAGAGTTGAAAGATATGGTCCAAATGTGTAGGAAACACCGTTCTTTGGTTCTGAGCATACTCACGTTTCCTGCTGTATTAGAGACTCTAGAAAGCAAGAGCATGCTTCTTGTTCTAAAGCAGAGTGTGTACCATGGCCTAGAACTGTGCTGTGTTTTCACCTTGAGAAATGGAGTTAAATCCCAGGGTCTTTGTCTTCCTACAAGCAAGTCTTCCTTTCAGGTAAGGGCAGTCACTTTTCAGCTCAAATGATCTACATCGTTCATGAAGCTCTAATGTTTCTCGCTCTTAACTGAAAAGCATTGTATGTTAGAGGAATTGTAGTTTGCATCAGTTTCAGAAGCAGAGTTGAACTAGATATGGTCCAAATGTGTAGCAAACACCATTCATTTGTTCTGAGCACACTCATGTTTCCTGCTGTATTAGAGACTCTACAAAGCAAGAGCGTGCTTCTTGCTCTAAAGCAGAGTGTGTTTCATGGATGAAAACTGTGCTGTGTGTTTCCTGCAGAAATGGAATTAAATCCCATGCTCTGTGTCTTCCTACAAGCAAGAATTTGTTTCAGGTAGACGCAGTCACTTTTCAGCTCAAACGAAGCTACATCGTCCACAAAGCTCACCTCTTTCTCGCTCTTAACTGAAAAGAATTGGATGTTAGAGGACCTGTGGTTTGTATCAGTTTCAGAAGCAGAGTTTAACTAGATATGGTCCAAATGTGTAGGAAACACCGTTCATTTGTTCTGAGCACACTCACGTTTCCTGCTGTATTAGAGACTCTACAAAGCAAGAGCATGCTTCTTGCTCTAAAGCAGATTGTGTTTCATGGATGAAAACTGTGCTGTGTGTTTCATTCAGCAATGGAGTTCAATCGCAAGTTCTGTGTCTTCCCAAAAGCAAGAAATTGTTTCAGGTAAAGGCAGTCACTTTTCAGCTCAAACTAAGCTACATCGTCCACGAAGCTCACACGTTTCTTGCTCTTAACTGAAAAGGATTGGATGTTAGAGGACCTGTCCTTTGTATCAGATTCAGAAGCAGAGTTGAACTAGATATGGTCGGTATTTCTAGGAAACACCATTCTTTTGTTCTGAGCACACTCACATTTCCTGATGTATCAGAGACTCTAGAAAGCAAGATTGTGCTTCTTGCTCTAAAGCAGAGTTTGTGCCATGGATGAGTACTGTGCTCTGTTTTTACCATCAGAAATGGAGTTATTCCCAGGGTCTGTGTCTTCCTACAAGCAAGTCTTCATTTCAGGTAAGGGCAGTCACTTTTCAGCTCAAAGGATCTACATTGTTCATGAAGCTCTCATGTTTCTCGCTCTTACCTGAACAGCATTGGTTGTTAGAGGTCCTGTGGTTTGTATCAGTTTCAGAAGCAGAGTTGAACTTGATATGGTCCGCATATGTAGGAAACCCCATTCCTTTTTTCTGAGCACACTCACCTTTCCTGCTGTATTAGAGACTCTAGAAAGCAAGATCGTGCTTCTTCCTCTAAAGCAGAGTGTGTACCATGGATGAAAACTGTGCTGTGTGTTTCCTTCAGAAATGGAGTTAAAACCCAGGCTCTGTGTCTTCATACAAGCAAGACATTGTTTCAGGTAAGGGCAGTCACTTTTCAGCTGAAAAGAACTACATCGTCATGAAGCTAACACGTTTCTCATCTTAACTGGCAAGCATTGCATGTTAGATGACCTGTGGTTTGTATCAGTTTTAGATGCAGAGTTGAACTAGATATGGTCTGTATGTGAAGGAAACACGGTTCTTTTGTTCAGAGCACACTCACGTTTCCTGCTGTATTAGAGACCCTAGAAAGCAAGAGCGAGCTTCTTGCTCTAAAGCAGAGTGTATTTCATGGATGAGAACTGTGCTGTGTGTTTCGCTTCAGAAACAGAGTTAAATCCCAAGCTCTGAGTCTTCTGACAAGCAAGACTTCATTTCTCGTAACACAGTCATTTTTCCACTCAAAGGAAGCAACACTGTACACGAAGCTCAGATGTTTCTCGCTCTTAACAGAAAAGGATTGGATGTTAGAGGACCTCTGGTTTGTATCAGTTTCAGAAGCAGAGTTGAACTAGATATGGTCCTTATAGGTAGGAAAAATCCATTCTTTGGTTCTGAGCACACTCACGTTTCCTGCTGTATTAGAGATTCTAGAAAGCAAGAGCGTGCTTCTTGCTCTAAAGTAGAGTGTGTACCATGGATGAGAACTGTGCTGTGTTTTTACCTTCATAAATGGAGTTAAATCCGAGGTTCTGTATCTTCCTACAAACAAGACTTCCTATCAGGTAAGGGCAGTCCCTTTTCACCTCAAACAATCTACATCTTTCATGAGCTCAAACGTTTCTCATCTTAACTGGCAAGCATTGGATGTTAGAGAACCTGTAGTTTGCATCAGTTTCAGAAGCAGAGTTGAAAGATATGGTCCAAATGTGTAGGAAACACCGTTCTTTGGTTCTGAGCACACTCACGTTTCCTGATGTATTAGAGACTCTAGGAAGCAAGATTGTGCTTCTTGCTCTAAAGCAGAGTTTGTGCCATGGATGAGTACTGTGCTCTGTTTTTACCATCAGAAATGGAGTTATTCCCAGGGTCTGTGTCTTCCTACAAGCAAGTCTTCATTTCAGGTAAGGGCAGTCACTTTTCAGCTCAAAGGATCTACATTGTTCATGAAGCTCTCATGTTTCTCGCTCTTACCTGAACAGCATTGGTTGTTAGAGGTCCTGTGGTTTGTATCAGTTTCAGAAGCAGAGTTGAACTTGATATGGTCCGCATATGTAGGAAACCCCATTCCTTTTTTCTGAGCACACTCACCTTTCCTGCTGTATTAGAGACTCTAGAAAGCAAGATCGTGCTTCTTCCTCTAAAGCAGAGTGTGTACCATGGATGAAAACTGTGCTGTGTGTTTCCTTCAGAAATGGAGTTAAAACCCAGGCTCTGTGTCTTCATACAAGCAAGACATTGTTTCAGGTAAGGGCAGTCACTTTTCAGCTGAAAAGAACTACATCGTCATGAAGCTAACACGTTTCTCATCTTAACTGGCAAGCATTGCATGTTAGAGGACCTGTGGTTTGTATCAGTTTTAGATGCAGAGTTGAACTAGATATAGTCTGTATGTGAAGGAAACACGGTTCTTTTGTTCAGAGCACACTCACGTTTCCTGCTGTATTAGAGACCCTAGAAAGCAAGAGCGAGCTTCTTGCTCTAAAGCAGAGTGTATTTCATGGATGAGAACTGTGCTGTGTGTTTCGCTTCAGAAACAGAGTTAAATCCCAAGCTCTGAGTCTTCTGACAAGCAAGACTTCATTTCTCGTAACACAGTCATTTTTCCACTCAAAGGAAGCAACACTGTACACGAAGCTCAGATGTTTCTCGCTCTTAACAGAAAAGGATTGCATGTTAGAGGACCTCTGGTTTGTATCAGTTTCAGAAGCAGAGTTGAACTAGATATGGTCCTTATAGGTAGGAAAAATCCATTCTTTGGTTCTGAGCACACTCACGTTTCCTGCTGTATTAGAGATTCTAGAAAGCAAGAGCGTGCTTCTTGCTCTAAAGTAGAGTGTGTACCATGGATGAGAACTGTGCTGTGTTTTTACCTTCATAAATGGAGTTAAATCCGAGGTTCTGTATCTTCCTACAAACAAGACTTCCTATCAGGTAAGGGCAGTCCCTTTTCACCTGAAACAATCTACATCTTTCATGAGCTCAAACGTTTCTCATCTTAACTGGCAAGCATTGGATGTTAGAGAACCTGTAGTTTGCATCAGTTTCAGAAGCAGAGTTGAAAGATATGGTCCAAATGTGTAGGAAACACCGTTCTTTGGTTCAGAGCACACTCACGTTTCCTGATGTATTAGAGACTCTAGAAAGCAAGAGCATGCTTCTTGTTCTAAAGCAGAGTGTGTACCATGGACTAGAACTGTGCTGAGTTTTCAACTTGAGAAATGGAGTTAAATCCGAGGTTCTGTATCTTCCTACAAACAAGACTTCCTATCAGGTAAGGGCAGTCACTTTTCAGCTCAAATGATCTACATCGTTCATGAAGCTCTAATGTTTCTCGCTCTTAACTGAAAAGCATTGTATGTTAGAGGAATTGTAGTTTGCATCAGTTTCAGAAGCAGAGTTGAACTAGATATGGTCCAAATGTGTAGCAAACACCATTCATTTGTTCTGAGCACACTCATGTTTCCTGCTGTATTAGAGACTCTACAAAGCAAGAGCGTGCTTCTTGCTCTAAAGCAGAGTGTGTTTCATGGATGAAAACTGTGCTGTGTGTTTCCTGCAGAAATGGAATTAAATCCCATGCTCTGTGTCTTCCTACAAGCAAGAATTTGTTTCAGGTAGACGCAGTCACTTTTCAGCTCAAACGAAACTACATCGTCCACAAAGCTCACCTCTTTCTCGCTCTTAACTGAAAAGAATTGGATGTTAGAGGACCTGTGGTTTGTATCAGTTTCAGAAGCAGAGTTTAACTAGATATGGTCCAAATTTGTAGGAAACACCGTTCATTTGTTCTGAGCACACTCACGTTTCCTGCTGTATTAGAGACTCTACAAAGCAAGAGCATGCTTCTTGCTCTAAAGCAGATTGTGTTTCATGGATGAAAACTGTGCTGTGTGTTTCATTCAGCAATGGAGTTCAATCGCAAGTTCTGTGTCTTCCCAAAAGCAAGAAATTGTTTCAGGTAAAGGCAGTCACTTTTCAGCTCAAACTAAGCTACATCGTCCACGAAGCTCACACGTTTCTTGCTCTTAACTGAAAAGGATTGGATGTTAGAGGACCTGTCCTTTGTATCAGATTCAGAAGCAGAGTTGAACTAGATATGGTCGGTATTTCTAGGAAACACCATTCTTTTGTTCTGAGCACACTCACATTTCCTGATGTATCAGAGACTCTAGAAAGCAAGATTGTGCTTCTTGCTCTAAAGCAGAGTTTGTGCCATGGATGAGTACTGTGCTCTGTTTTTACCATCAGAAATGGAGTTATTCCCAGGGTCTGTGTCTTCCTACAAGCAAGTCTTCATTTCAGGTAAGGGCAGTCACTTTTCAGCTCAAAGGATCTACATTGTTCATGAAGCTCTCATGTTTCTCGCTCTTACCTGAACAGCATTGGTTGTTAGAGGTCCTGTGGTTTGTATCAGTTTCAGAAGCAGAGTTGAACTTGATATGGTCCGCATATGTAGGAAACCCCATTCCTTTTTTCTGAGCACACTCACCTTTCCTGCTGTATTAGAGACTCTAGAAAGCAAGATCGTGCTTCTTCCTCTAAAGCAGAGTGTGTACCATGGATGAAAACTGTGCTGTGTGTTTCCTTCAGAAATGGAGTTAAAACCCAGGCTCTGTGTCTTCATACAAGCAAGACATTGTTTCAGGTAAGGGCAGTCACTTTTCAGCTGAAAAGAACTACATCGTCATGAAGCTAACACGTTTCTCATCTTAACTGGCAAGCATTGCATGTTAGAGGACCTGTGGTTTGTATCAGTTTTAGATGCAGAGTTGAACTAGATATAGTCTGTATGTGAAGGAAACACGGTTCTTTTGTTCAGAGCACACTCACGTTTCCTGCTGTATTAGAGACCCTAGAAAGCAAGAGCGAGCTTCTTGCTCTAAAGCAGAGTGTATTTCATGGATGAGAACTGTGCTGTGTGTTTCGCTTCAGAAACAGAGTTAAATCCCAAGCTCTGAGTCTTCTGACAAGCAAGACTTCATTTCTCGTAACACAGTCATTTTTCCACTCAAAGGAAGCAACACTGTACACGAAGCTCAGATGTTTCTCGCTCTTAACAGAAAAGGATTGCATGTTAGAGGACCTCTGGTTTGTATCAGTTTCAGAAGCAGAGTTGAACTAGATATGGTCCTTATAGGTAGGAAAAATCCATTCTTTGGTTCTGAGCACACTCACGTTTCCTGCTGTATTAGAGATTCTAGAAAGCAAGAGCGTGCTTCTTGCTCTAAAGTAGAGTGTGTACCATGGATGAGAACTGTGCTGTGTTTTTACCTTCATAAATGGAGTTAAATCCGAGGTTCTGTATCTTCCTACAAACAAGACTTCCTATCAGGTAAGGGCAGTCCCTTTTCACCTGAAACAATCTACATCTTTCATGAGCTCAAACGTTTCTCATCTTAACTGGCAAGCATTGGATGTTAGAGAACCTGTAGTTTGCATCAGTTTCAGAA
This sequence comes from Onychomys arenicola, assembly GCA_949786405.1. Taxonomy (NCBI): domain Eukaryota; kingdom Metazoa; phylum Chordata; class Mammalia; order Rodentia; family Cricetidae; genus Onychomys; species Onychomys arenicola. The sequence goes on from CATKUM010000035.1 coordinate 1,051,622, forward strand.
GCAGAGTTGAAAGATATGGTCCAAATGTGTAGGAAACACCGTTCTTTGGTTCTGAGCACACTCACGTTTCCTGATGTATTAGAGACTCTAGAAAGCAAGAGCATGCTTCTTGTTCTAAAGCAGAGTGTGTACCATGGACTAGAACTGTGCTGTGTTTTCACCTTGAGAAATGGAGTTAAATCCCAGGGTCTTTGTCTTCCTACAAGCAAGTCTTCCTTTCAGGTAAGGGCGGTCACTTTTCAGCTCAATGATCTACATCGTTCATGAAGCTCTAATGTTTCTCGCTCTTAAGTGAAAAGCATTGTATGTTAGAGGAATTGTAGTTTGCATCAGTTTCAGAAGCAGAGTTGAACTAGAAATGGTCCAAATGTGTAGGAAACACAGTTCTTTTGTTCTGAGCACACTCACGTTTCCTGCTGTATTAGAGACTCTAGAAAACAAGAGCATGCTTCTTGCTCTAAAGCAGAGTGTGGTTCATGAATGAGAACTCTGCTGTGTGTTTCCTTCAGAAATGGAGTTAAATCCAAGGTTCTGTGTGTTCCTATAAGCAAGAAATTGTTTCAGGTAAACGCAGTCACTTTTCAGATCAAACGACACTACATCGTCCACGAAGCTCACACATTTCTCGCTCTTAACTTAAAAGCATTGGATGTTAGAGTACCTGTGGTTTGTATCAGTTTCAGAAGCAGAGTTTAACTAGATATGGTACAAATGTGTAGGAAACACAGTTCTTTTGTTCTGAGCACACTCACATTTCCTGATGTATTAGAGACTCTAGAATGATAGAGCGTGCTTCTTGCTCTAAAGCAGAGTGTGTACCATGGATGAGAACTGTACAGTGTTTTACCTTCAGAAATGGAGTTAAATCCCAGTTTCTGTGTCTTCCTACAAGCAAGTCTTCCTTTCAGGTAAGGGCAGTAACTTTTCAGCTCAAACGATTTACATCGTTCATGAAGCTCAAACGTTTCTCATCTTAGCTGGCAAGCATTGGATGTTAGAGGACCTTTGGTTTGCATCAGTTTAAGCAGCAGAGTTGAACTGGATATGGTCCAAAATGTAGGAAACACAGTTTTTTGTTCTGAGCACACTCACATTTCCTGCAGTATTAGAGACTATAGAAAACAAGAGCATGATTATTGCTCTAAAGCAGAGTGTGTTTCATGGATGAGAACTCTGCTGTGTGTTTCCCTTCAGAAATGGAGTTAAATCCCAGGCTCTGTGTCTTCTTACAAGCAAAACTTCGTTTCTCATAAACACAGTCATTTATCCACTCAAAGGAAGCTACATCGTACATGAAGCTCTCAGGTTTCTTGCTCTTAACTGAAAAGCATGGAACATTAGAGGACCTGTGACTTGTATCAGTTTCAGAAGCAGAGTTGAAGTAGATAGGTACCGTATGTGTAGGACACAGAGGTCTTTTGTTTTGAACACACTCATGTTGCCTGCTGTCTTAGAGTCTCTAGAAAGCAAGAGCGTGCTTCTTGCTCTGAAGCAGAGTGTGTTTCATGGATGAAAACTGTGCTGTGTGTTTCCTTCAGAAATGGAGTTAAATCCCAGGTTCTGTGTTTTCCTACAAGCAAGAATTTGTTTCAGGTAAACACAGTCACTTTTCAGGTCAAACAAAGCTACATTGTCCACGAAGCTCACACATTTCTCGCTCTTAACAGAAAAGGATTGGATGTTAGAGGACCTCTGGTTTGTATCAGTTTCAGAAGCAGAGTTGAATTTGGTATGGTCTGTATGTGTAGGAAACGCCATTCGTTTGTTCTGAGCACACTCACGTTTCCTGCTGTATTAGAGATTCTAGAAAGCAAGATCATGCTTCTTCCTCTAAAGCAGAGTGTGTCCCATGCATGAGATCTGTGGTGTGTTTTTCCCTTCAGAAATGGAGTTAATCCCAGGTTCTGTGTCTATCTACAAGCAAGTCTTACATTCAGGTAAGGTCAGTCACTGTTCAGCTCAAACGATCTACATAGTTCATGAAGCTCAAATGTTTCTCATCTTAGCTGGCAAGCATCGGATGTTAGAGGACGTGTGGTTTGGCTCAATTTAAGAAGCAGTGTTGAACTAGATATGGTCCAAATGTGTAGGAAACACAGTTCTTTTCTTCTGAGCACATTCACGTTTCCTGATGTATTAGAGACTCTAGAATGCAAGAGAGTGCTTCTTGCTCTAAAGCAGAGTGTGTACCATGGATGAGAACTGTGCAGTGTTTTACCTTCAGAAATGGAGTTATTCCCAGGGTCTGTGTCTTCCTACAAGCAAGTCTTCCTTTCAGGTGAGGGCAGTCACTTTTCAGCTCAAACGATCTACATTGTTCATGAAGCTCAAACGTTTCTCATCTTAACTGGCAATCATTGGATTATAGAGAAACAGTAGTTTGCATCAGTTTCAGAAGCAGAGTTGAACTAGATATGGTCCAAATGTGTAGGAAACATAGTTCTTTTGTTCTGAGCACACTCACGTTTCCTGCTGTATTAGAGACTCTAGAAAGCAAGATGGTGCTTCTTGCTCTCAAGCAGAGTGTGTACCATGGATGAGAACTGTGCTGTGTTTTTACCTTCAGAAATGGAGTTAATTCCCAGGTTCTGTGTCTCCCTACAAGCAAGTCTTCCTTTCAGGTAAGAGCAGTCACTTTTAAGCTCAAACATTCTATATCATTCATGAAGCTCTAATGTTTCTCGCTTAAATGAAAAGCATTGGATGTTAGAGGACCTGTGGTTTGCATCAGTTTCAGAAGCATAGTTGAACTAGATATGGTCTGTATGTGTAGAAATCACCATTGTTTTGACCTGAGCACACTCACGTTTCCTGCTGTATTAGAAACTCTAGAAAGCAAGATGGTGCTTCTTGCTCTCAAGCAGAGTGTGTACCATGGATGAGAACTCTGCTGTGTTTTACCTTCAGAAATGGAGTTAATTCCCAGATTCTTTGTCTCCCTACAAGCAAGTCTTCCTTTCAGGTAAGAGCAGTCACTTTTAAGCTCAAACGTTCTACATCATTCATGAAGCTCTAATGTTTCTCGCTCTTAACTGAAAAGCATTGGATGTTAGAGGACCTGTGGTTTGTATCAGTTTCAGAAGTAGAGTTGAACTAGATATGGTCTGTATGTGTAGAAATCACCATTCTTTTGACCTGAGCACACTCACGTTTCCTGCTGTATTAGAGACTCTAGAAAGCAAGAACGTGCTTCTTGGTCTAAAGCAGAGTGTGTACCATGGATGAGAACTGTGCTGAGTTTCTACCTTCAGAAATGGAGTTAAATCCGGGCTTCTGTGTCTCTTTACAAACCAGACTTCCTTTCAGGTAAGGGAAGTCAATTTTCAGCTCAAACGAAGCTACATCGTCCACAAAGCTCACATGTTTCTCAATCTTAACTGACAAGAATTGGATGTTAGAGGACCTGTGGTTTTATCAGTTTCAGAAGCAGAGTTGAACTAGATATGGTCCGTATGTGTAGGAAACACCATTCTTTTATTCTGAGCACACTCACGTTTCCTGCTGTATTAGAGATTCTAGAAAGCAAGAGCGTGATTCTTGCTGTAAAGCAGAGTGTCTTTCATGGATGAAAACTGTGTTGTGTGTTTACTTCAGAAATGGAATTAAATCCCAGGCTCTGTGTCTTCCTACAAGCAAGAATTTGTTTCAGGTAAACACAGTCATCTTTCAGTTCAAACGAAGCTACATCGTCCACGAAACTGACACATTTCTTGCTTTTAACTGAAAAGCATTTGATGTTACAGGACCTGTGGTTTGTATCAGTTTCAGAAGCAGAGTTGAACTAGATATGGTCCAAATGTGTAGGAAACACGGTTTTTTTTGTTCTGAGCACACTCACAATTTCTACTGTTTTACAGACTGTAGAAAGCAAAAGTGTGCTTCTTGCTCTAAAACAGAGTGTGTTTCATGGATGCGAACTGTGCTGTGTGTTTCCCTTCAGAAATGGAGTTAAATTCCAGGCTCTGTGTCTTCTTACAAGCAAGACATCGTTTCTCATAAACACAGTCATTTTTCCACTCAAAGGAAGCAACATCATACACGAAGCTCACACGTTTCTCGCTCTTAAAAGAAAAGTATGGAATTATAGAGGACCTGTAATTTGTATCAGTTTCAGAAGCAGAGTTGAAGTAGATATGTACAGTATGTGTAGGACACACAGGTCTTTTGTTGTGAGCACACTCACGTTTCCTGCTGTCTAAGAGACTCTAGAAATCAAGAGCGTGCTTCTTGCTCTAAAGCAGAGTGTGTTTCATGGATGAACACTGTGCTCTGTGTTTTCTTCAGAAATGGAGTTCAATCCCAGGCTCTGTGTCTTCCTACAGGCAAGAATTTGTTTCAGGTAAACGCAGTCACTTTTCAGTTCAAACGAAGCTACATAGTCCACGAAGCTCACACTTTTCTTGCTCTTGACTGAAAAGGATTGGATGTTAGAGGACCTGTGGTTTGTATCAGTTTCAGTAACAAAGATGAACTAGATATGGTCCGGATGTGTAGGAAACCCCATTCTTTATTTCTGAGCACACTCACTTTTCATGCTGTCTTAGAGTATCTAGAAAGCAAGAGCATGCTTCTTGCTCTTAAGCAGAGAGTGTACCATGGATGTGAACTGTGCTGTGTTTTTACCTTCAGAAATGGAGTTAAATCCCAGGTTCTGTGTCTTCCTACAAGCAAGTCTTCCTTTCAGGTAACGGCAGTCACTTTTCAGCTCAAACGATCTACATTGTTCATGAAGCTCAAACGTTTCTCATCTTAACTGGCAATCATTGGATTTTAGAGAACCTGTAGTTTGCATCAGTTTCAGAAGCAGAGTTGAACTAGATATGGTCCAAATGTGTAGGAAACATAGTTCTTTTGTTCTGAGCACACTCACGTTTCCTGCTGTATTAGAGACTCTAGAAAGCAAGATGGTGCTTCTTGCTCTCAAGCAGAGTGTGTACCATGGATAAGAACTCTGCTGTGTTTTACCTTCAGAAATGGAGTTAATTCCCAGATTCTTTGTCTCCCTACAAGCAAGTCTTCCTTTCAGGTAAGAGCAGTCACTTTTAAGCTCAAACGTTCTACATCATTCATGAAGCTCTAATGTTTCTCGCTCTTAACTGAAAAGCATTGGATGTTAGAGGACCTGTGGTTTGTATCAGTTTCAGAAGCAGAGTTGAACTAGATATGGTCTGTATGTGTAGAAATCACCATTCTTTTGACCTGAGCACACTCACGTTTCCTGCTGTATTAGAGACTCTAGAAAGCAAGAACGTGCTTCTTGGTCTAAAGCAGAGTGTGTACCATGGATGAGAACTGTGCTGAGTTTCTACCTTCAGAAATGGAGTTAAATCCGGGCTTCTGTGTCTCTTTACAAACCAGACTTCCTTTCAGTTAAGGGAAGTCAATTTTCAGCTCAAACGAAGCTACATCGTCCACAAAGCTCACATGTTTCTCAATCTTAACTGACAAGAATTGGATGTTAGAGGACCTGTGGTTTTATCAGTTTCAGAAGCAGAGTTGAACTAGATATGGTCCGTATGTGTAGGAAACACCATTCTTTTATTCTGAGCACACTCACGTTTCCTGCTGTATTAGAGATTCTAGAAAGCAAGAGCGTGATTCTTGCTGTAAAGCAGAGTGTCTTTCATGGATGAAAACTGTGTTGTGTGTTTACTTCAGAAATGGAATTAAATCCCAGGCTCTGTGTCTTCCTACAAGCAAGAATTTGTTTCAGGTAAACACAGTCATCTTTCAGTTCAAACGAAGCTACATCGTCCACGAAACTGACACATTTCTTGCTTTTAACTGAAAAGCATTTGATGTTACAGGACCTGTGGTTTGTATCAGTTTCAGAAGCAGAGTTGAACAAGATATGGTCCAAATGTGTAGGAAACACGGTTTTTTTTGTTCTGAGCACACTCACAATTTCTACTGTTTTACAGACTGTAGAAAGCAAAAGTGTGCTTCTTGCTCTAAAACAGAGTGTGTTTCATGGATGCGAACTGTGCTGTGTGTTTCCCTTCAGAAATGGAGTTAAATTCCAGGCTCTGTGTCTTCTTACAAGCAAGACATCGTTTCTCATAAACACAGTCATTTTTCCACTCAAAGGAAGCAACATCATACACGAAGCTCACACGTTTCTCGCTCTTAAAAGAAAAGTATGGAATTATAGAGGACCTGTAATTTGTATCAGTTTCAGAAGCAGAGTTGAAGTAGATATGTACAGTATGTGTAGGACACACAGGTCTTTTGTTGTGAGCACACTCACGTTTCCTGCTGTCTAAGAGACTCTAGAAATCAAGAGCTTGCTTCTTGCTCTAAAGCAGAGTGTGTTTCATGGATGAACACTGTGCTCTGTGTTTTCTTCAGAAATGGAGTTCAATCCCAGGCTCTGTGTCTTCCTACAGGCAAGAATTTGTTTCAGGTAAACGCAGTCACTTTTCAGTTCAAACGAAGCTACATAGTCCACGAAGCTCACACTTTTCTTGCTCTTGACTGAAAAGGATTGGATGTTAGAGGACCTGTGGTTTGTATCAGTTTCAGTAACAAAGATGAACTAGATATGGTCCGGATGTGTAGGAAACCCCATTCTTTATTTCTGAGCACACTCACTTTTCATGCTGTCTTAGAGTATCTAGAAAGCAAGAGCATGCTTCTTGCTCTTAAGCAGAGAGTGTACCATGGATGTGAACTGTGCTGTGTTTTTACCTTCAGAAATGGAGTTAAATCCCAGGTTCTGTGTCTTCCTACAAGCAAGTCTTCCTTTCAGGTAACGGCAGTCACTTTTCAGCTCAAACGATCTACATTGTTCATGAAGCTCAAACGTTTCTCATCTTAACTGGCAATCATTGGATTTTAGAGAACCTGTAGTTTGCATCAGTTTCAGAAGCAGAGTTGAACTAGATATGGTCCAAATGTGTAGGAAACATAGTTCTTTTGTTCTGAGCACACTCACGTTTCCTGCTGTATTAGAGACTCTAGAAAGCAAGATGGTGCTTCTTGCTCTCAAGCAGAGTGTGTACCATGGATAAGAACTCTGCTGTGTTTTACCTTCAGAAATGGAGTTAATTCCCAGATTCTTTGTCTCCCTACAAGCAAGTCTTCCTTTCAGGTAAGAGCAGTCACTTTTAAGCTCAAACGTTCTACATCATTCATGAAGCTCTAATGTTTCTCGCTCTTAACTGAAAAGCATTGGATGTTAGAGGACCTGTGGTTTGTATCAGTTTCAGAAGCAGAGTTGAACTAGATATGGTCTGTATGTGTAGAAATCACCATTGTTTTGACCTGAGCACACTCACGTTTCCTGCTGTATTAGAGACTCTAGAAAGCAAGAACGTGCTTCTTGGTCTAAAGCAGAGTGTGTACCATGGATGAGAACTGTGCTGAGTTTCTACCTTCAGAAATGGAGTTAAATCCGGGCTTCTGTGTCTCTTTACAAACCAGACTTCCTTTCAGGTAAGGGAAGTCAATTTTCAGCTCAAACGAAGCTACATCGTCCACAAAGCTCACATGTTTCTCAATCTTAACTGACAAGAATTGGATGTTAGAGGACCTGTGGTTTTATCAGTTTCAGAAGCAGAGTTGAACTAGATATGGTCCGTATGTGTAGGAAACACCATTCTTTTATTCTGAGCACACTCACGTTTCCTGCTGTATTAGAGATTCTAGAAAGCAAGAGCGTGATTCTTGCTGTAAAGCAGAGTGTCTTTCATGGATGAAAACTGTGTTGTGTGTTTACTTCAGAAATGGAATTAAATCCCAGGCTCTGTGTCTTCCTACAAGCAAGAATTTGTTTCAGGTAAACACAGTCATCTTTCAGTTCAAACGAATCTACATCGTCCACGAAACTGACACATTTCTTGCTTTTAACTGAAAAGCATTTGATGTTACAGGACCTGTGGTTTGTATCAGTTTCAGAAGCAGAGTTGAACTAGATACGGTCCAAATGTGTAGGAAACACGGTTTTTTTTGTTCTGAGCACACTCACAATTTCTACTGTTTTACAGACTGTAGAAAGCAAAAGTGTGCTTCTTGCTCTAAAACAGAGTGTGTTTCATGGATGCGAACTGTGCTGTGTGTTTCCCTTCAGAAATGGAGTTAAATTCCAGGCTCTGTGTCTTCTTACAAGCAAGACATCGTTTCTCATAAACACAGTCATTTTTCCACTCAAAGGAAGCAACATCATACACGAAGCTCACACGTTTCTCGCTCTTAAAAGAAAAGTATGGAATTATAGAGGACCTGTAATTTGTATCAGTTTCAGAAGCAGAGTTGAAGTAGATATGTACAGTATGTGTAGGACACACAGGTCTTTTGTTGTGAGCACACTCACGTTTCCTGCTGTCTAAGAGACTCTAGAAATCAAGAGCGTGCTTCTTGCTCTAAAGCAGAGTGTGTTTCATGGATGAACACTGTGCTCTGTGTTTTCTTCAGAAATGGAGTTCAATCCCAGGCTCTGTGTCTTCCTACAGGCAAGAATTTGTTTCAGGTAAACGCAGTCACTTTTCAGTTCAAACGAAGCTACATAGTCCACGAAGCTCACACTTTTCTTGCTCTTGACTGAAAAGGATTGGATGTTAGAGGACCTGTGGTTTGTATCAGTTTCAGTAACAAAGATGAACTAGATATGGTCCGGATGTGTAGGAAACCCCATTCTTTATTTCTGAGCACACTCACTTTTCATGCTGTCTTAGAGTATCTAGAAAGCAAGAGCATGCTTCTTGCTCTTAAGCAGAGAGTGTACCATGGATGTGAACTGTGCTGTGTTTTTACCTTCAGAAATGGAGTTAAATCCCAGGTTCTGTGTCTTCCTACAAGCAAGTCTTCCTTTCAGGTAACGGCAGTCACTTTTCAGCTCAAACGATCTACATTGTTCATGAAGCTCAAACGTTTCTCATCTTAACTGGCAATCATTGGATTTTAGAGAACCTGTAGTTTGCATCAGTTTCAGAAGCAGAGTTGAACTAGATATGGTCCAAATGTGTAGGAAACATAGTTCTTTTGTTCTGAGCACACTCACGTTTCCTGCTGTATTAGAGACTCTAGAAAGCAAGATGGTGCTTCTTGCTCTCAAGCAGAGTGTGTACCAAGGATGAGAACTGTGCTGTGTTTTTACCTTCAGAAATGGAGTTAATTCCCAGGTTCTGTGTCTCCCTACAAGCAAGTCTTCCTTTCAGGTAAGAGCCTTCACTTTTAAGCTCAAACATTCTATATCATTCATGAAGCTCTAATGTTTCTCGCTCTTAACTGAAAAGCATTGGATGTTAGAGGACCTGTGGTTTGCATCAGTTTCAGAAGCATAGTTGAACTAGATATGGTCTGTATGTGTAGAAATCACCATTCTTTTGACCTGAGCACACTCACGTTTCCTGCTGTATTAGAGACTCTAGAAAGCAAGAACGTGCTTCTTGGTCTAAAGCAGAGTGTGTACCATGGATGAGAACTGTGCTGAGTTTCTACCTTCAGAAATGGAGTTAAATCCGGGCTTCTGTGTTTCTTTACAAACCAGACTTCCTTTCAGTTAAGGGAAGTCAATTTTCAGCTCGAACGAAGCTACATCGTCCACAAAGCTCACATGTTTCTCAATCTTAACTGACAAGAATTGGATGTTACAGGACCTGTGGTTTGTATCAGTTTCAGAAGCAGAGTTGAACTAGATATGGTCCAAATGTGTAGGAAACACGTTTTTTTTGTTCTGAGCACACTCACGATTTCTGCTGTATTAGAGACTGTAGAAAGCAAGAGTGTGCTTCTTGCTCTAAAACAGAGTGTGTTTCATGGATGCGAACTGTGCTGTGTGTTTCCCTTCAGAAATGGAGTTAAATTCCAGGCTCTGTGTCTTCTTACAAGCAAGACATCGTTTCTCATAAACACAGTCATTTTTCCACTCAAAGGAAGCAACATCATACACGAAGCTCACACGTTTCTCGCTCTTAAAAGAAAAGTATGGAATTATAGAGGACCTGTGATTTGTATCAGTTTCAGAAGCAGAGTTGAAGTAGATATGTACAGTATGTGTAGGACACACAGGTCTTTTGTTGTGAGCACACTCACGTTTCCTGCTGTCTAAGAGACTCTAGAAAGCAAGAGCGTGCTTCTTGCTCTAAAGCAGAGTGTGTTTCATGGATGAACACTGTGCTCTGTGTTTTCTTCAGAAATGGAGTTCAATCCCAGGCTCTGTGTCTTCCTACAGGCAAGAATTTGTTTCAGGTAAACGCAGTCACTTTTCAGTTCAAACGAAGCTACATCGTCCACGAAGCTCACACTTTTCTTGCTCTTGACTGAAAAGGATTGGATGTTAGAGGACCTGTGGTTTGTATCAGTTTCAGTAACAAAGATGAACTAGATATGGTCCGGATGTGTAGGAAACCCCATTCTTTATTTCTGAGCACACTCACTTTTCCTGCTGTCTTAGAGTATCTAGAAAGCCAGAGCGTAATTCTTGCTCTTAAGCAGAGAGTGTACCATGGATGTGAACTGTGCTTTGTTTATACCTTCAGAAATGGAGTTAAATCCCAGGTTCTGTGTCTTCCTACAAGCAAGTCTTCCTTTCAGGTAAGGGCAGTCACTTTTCAGCTCAAACGATCTACATCGTTCATGAAACTCAAACATTTCTCATCTTAACTGGCAATCATTGGATTTTAGAGAACCTGTAGTTTGTATCAGTTTCAGAAGCAGAGTTGAACTAGATATGGTCCAAATGTGTAGGAAACATAGTTCTTTTGTTCTGAGCACACTCACGTTTTCTGCTGTATTAGAGACTCTAGAAAACAAGAGCATGCTTCTTGCTCTAAAGCAGAGTGTGGTTCATGAATGAGAACTCTGCTGTGTGTTTCCTTCAGAAATGGAGTTAAATCCAAGGTTCTGTGTGTTCCTATAAGCAAGAAATTGTTTCAGGTAAACGCAGTCACTTTTCAGATCAAACGACACTACATCGTCCACGAAGCTCACACATTTCTCGCTCTTAACTTAAAAGCATTGGATGTTAGAGTACCTGTGGTTTGTATCAGTTTCAGAAGCAGAGTTTAACTAGATATGGTACAAATGTGTAGGAAACACAGTTCTTTTGTTCTGAGCACACTCACATTTCCTGATGTATTAGAGACTCTAGAATGATAGAGCGTGCTTCTTGCTCTAAAGCAGAGTGTGTACCATGGATGAGAACTGTACAGTGTTTTACCTTCAGAAATGGAGTTAAATCCCAGTTTCTGTGTCTTCCTACAAGCAAGTCTTCCTTTCAGGTAAGGGCAGTAACTTTTCAGCTCAAACGATTTACATCGTTCATGAAGCTCAAACGTTTCTCATCTTAGCTGGCAAGCATTGGATGTTAGAGGACCTTTGGTTTGCATCAGTTTAAGCAGCAGAGTTGAACTGGATATGGTCCAAATGTGTAGGAAACACGTTTTTTTTGTTCTGAGCACACTCACGATTTCTGCTGTATTAGAGACTGTAGAAAGCAAGAGTGTGCTTCTTGCTCTAAAACAGAGTGTGTTTCATGGATGCGAACTGTGCTGTGTGTTTCCCTTCAGAAATGGAGTTAAATTCCAGGCTCTGTGTCTTCTTACAAGCAAGACATCGTTTCTCATAAACACAGTCATTTTTCCACTCAAAGGAAGCAACATCATACACGAAGCTCACACGTTTCTCGCTCTTAAAAGAAAAGTATGGAATTATAGAGGACCTGTGATTTGTATCAGTTTCAGAAGCAGAGTTGAAGTAGATATGTACAGTATGTGTAGGACACACAGGTCTTTTGTTGTGAGCACACTCACGTTTCCTGCTGTCTAAGAGACTCTAGAAAGCAAGAGCGTGCTTCTTGCTCTAAAGCAGAGTGTGTTTCATGGATGAACACTGTGCTCTGTGTTTTCTTCAGAAATGGAGTTCAATCCCAGGCTCTGTGTCTTCCTACAGGCAAGAATTTGTTTCAGGTAAACGCAGTCACTTTTCAGTTCAAACGAAGCTACATCGTCCACGAAGCTCACACTTTTCTTGCTCTTGACTGAAAAGGATTGGATGTTAGAGGACCTGTGGTTTGTATCAGTTTCAGTAACAAAGATGAACTAGATATGGTCCGGATGTGTAGGAAACCCCATTCTTTATTTCTGAGCACACTCACTTTTCCTGCTGTCTTAGAGTATCTAGAAAGCCAGAGCGTAATTCTTGCTCTTAAGCAGAGAGTGTACCATGGATGTGAACTGTGCTTTGTTTATACCTTCAGAAATGGAGTTAAATCCCAGGTTCTGTGTCTTCCTACAAGCAAGTCTTCCTTTCAGGTAAGGGCAGTCACTTTTCAGCTCAAACGATCTACATCGTTCATGAAACTCAAACATTTCTCATCTTAACTGGCAATCATTGGATTTCAGAGAACCTGTAGTTTGTATCAGTTTCAGAAGCAGAGTTGAACTAGATATGGTCCAAATGTGTAGGAAACATAGTTCTTTTGTTCTGAGCACACTCACGTTTTCTGCTGTATTAGAGACTCTAGAAAACAAGAGCATGCTTCTTGCTCTAAAGCAGAGTGTGGTTCATGAATGAGAACTCTGCTGTGTGTTTCCTTCAGAAATGGAGTTAAATCCAAGGTTCTGTGTGTTCCTATAAGCAAGAAATTGTTTCAGGTAAACGCAGTCACTTTTCAGATCAAACGACACTACATCGTCCACGAAGCTCACACATTTCTCGCTCTTAACTTAAAAGCATTGGATGTTAGAGTACCTGTGGTTTGTATCAGTTTCAGAAGCAGAGTTTAACTAGATATGGTACAAATGTGTAGGAAACACAGTTCTTTTGTTCTGAGCACACTCACATTTCCTGATGTATTAGAGACTCTAGAATGATAGAGCGTGCTTCTTGCTCTAAAGCAGAGTGTGTACCATGGATGAGAACTGTACAGTGTTTTACCTTCAGAAATGGAGTTAAATCCCAGTTTCTGTGTCTTCCTACAAGCAAGTCTTCCTTTCAGGTAAGGGCAGTAACTTTTCAGCTCAAACGATTTACATCGTTCATGAAGCTCAAACGTTTCTCATCTTAGCTGGCAAGCATTGGATGTTAGAGGACCTTTGGTTTGCATCAGTTTAAGCAGCAGAGTTGAACTGGATATGGTCCAAAATGTAGGAAACACAGTTTTTTGTTCTGAGCACACTCACATTTCCTGCAGTATTAGAGACTATAGAAAACAAGAGCATGATTATTGCTCTAAAGCAGAGTGTGTTTCATGGATGAGAACTCTGCTGTGTGTTTCCCTTCAGAAATGGAGTTAAATCCCAGGCTCTGTGTCTTCTTACAAGCAAAACTTCGTTTCTCATAAACACAGTCATTTATCCACTCAAAGGAAGCTACATCGTACATGAAGCTCTCAGGTTTCTTGCTCTTAACTGAAAAGCATGGAACATTAGAGGACCTGTGACTTGTATCAGTTTCAGAAGCAGAGTTGAAGTAGATAGGTACCGTATGTGTAGGACACAGAGGTCTTTTGTTTTGAACACACTCATGTTGCCTGCTGTCTTAGAGTCTCTAGAAAGCAAGAGCGTGCTTCTTGCTCTGAAGCAGAGTGTGTTTCATGGATGAAAACTGTGCTGTGTGTTTCCTTCAGAAATGGAGTTAAATCCCAGGTTCTGTGTTTTCCTACAAGCAAGAATTTGTTTCAGGTAAACACAGTCACTTTTCAGGTCAAACAAAGCTACATTGTCCACGAAGCTCACACATTTCTCGCTCTTAACAGAAAAGGATTGGATGTTAGAGGACCTCTGGTTTGTATCAGTTTCAGAAGCAGAGTTGAATTTGGTATGGTCTGTATGTGTAGGAAACGCCATTCGTTTGTTCTGAGCACACTCACGTTTCCTGCTGTATTAGAGATTCTAGAAAGCAAGATCATGCTTCTTCCTCTAAAACAGAGTGTGTCCCATGCATGAGATCTGTGGTGTGTTTTTCCCTTCAGAAATGGAGTTAATCCCAGGTTCTGTGTCTATCTACAAGCAAGTCTTACATTCAGGTAAGGTCAGTCACTGTTCAGCTCAAACGATCTACATAGTTCATGAAGCTCAAATGTTTCTCATCTTAGCTGGCAAGCATCGGATGTTAGAGGACGTGTGGTTTGGCTCAATTTAAGAAGCAGTGTTGAACTAGATATGGTCCAAATGTGTAGGAAACACAGTTCTTTTCTTCTGAGCACATTCACGTTTCCTGATGTATTAGAGACTCTAGAATGCAAGAGAGTGCTTCTTGCTCTAAAGCAGAGTGTGTACCATGGATGAGAACTGTGCAGTGTTTTACCTTCAGAAATGGAGTTATTCCCAGGGTCTGTGTCTTCCTACAAGCAAGTCTTCCTTTCAGGTGAGGGCAGTCACTTTTCAGCTCAAACGATCTACATTGTTCATGAAGCTCAAACGTTTCTCATCTTAACTGGCAATCATTGGATTATAGAGAAACAGTAGTTTGCATCAGTTTCAGAAGCAGAGTTGAACTAGATATGGTCCAAATGTGTAGGAAACATAGTTCTTTTGTTCTGAGCACACTCACGTTTCCTGCTGTATTAGAGACTCTAGAAAGCAAGATGGTGCTTCTTGCTCTCAAGCAGAGTGTGTACCATGGATGAGAACTGTGCTGTGTTTTTACCTTCAGAAATGGAGTTAATTCCCAGGTTCTGTGTCTCCCTACAAGCAAGTCTTCCTTTCAGGTAAGAGCAGTCACTTTTAAGCTCAAACATTCTATATCATTCATGAAGCTCTAATGTTTCTCGCTCTTAACTGAAAAGCATTGGATGTTAGAGGACCTGTGGTTTGCATCAGTTTCAGAAGCATAGTTGAACTAGATATGGTCTGTATGTGTAGAAATCACCATTGTTTTGACCTGAGCACACTCACGTTTCCTGCTGTATTAGAAACTCTAGAAAGCAAGAACGTGCTTCTTGGTCTAAAGCAGAGTGTGTACCATGGATGAGAACTCTGCTGTGTTTTACCTTCAGAAATGGAGTTAATTCCCAGATTCTTTGTCTCCCTACAAGCAAGTCTTCCTTTCAGGTAAGAGCAGTCACTTTTAAGCTCAAACGTTCTACATCATTCATGAAGCTCTAATGTTTCTCGCTCTTAACTGAAAAGCATTGGATGTTAGAGGACCTGTGGTTTGTATCAGTTTCAGAAGCAGAGTTGAACTAGATATGGTCTGTATGTGTAGAAATCACCATTCTTTTGACCTGAGCACACTCACGTTTCCTGCTGTATTAGAGACTCTAGAAAGCAAGAACGTGCTTCTTGGTCTAAAGCAGAGTGTGTACCATGGATGAGAACTGTGCTGAGTTTCTACCTTCAGAAATGGAGTTAAATCCGGGCTTCTGTGTCTCTTTACAAACCAGACTTCCTTTCAGTTAAGGGAAGTCAATTTTCAGCTCAAACGAAGCTACATCGTCCACAAAGCTCACATGTTTCTCAATCTTAACTGACAAGAATTGGATGTTAGAGGACCTGTGGTTTTATCAGTTTCAGAAGCAGAGTTGAACTAGATATGGTCCGTATGTGTAGGAAACACCATTCTTTTATTCTGAGCACACTCACGTTTCCTGCTGTATTAGAGATTCTAGAAAGCAAGAGCGTGATTCTTGCTGTAAAGCAGAGTGTCTTTCATGGATGAAAACTGTGTTGTGTGTTTACTTCAGAAATGGAATTAAATCCCAGGCTCTGTGTCTTCCTACAAGCAAGAATTTGTTTCAGGTAAACACAGTCATCTTTCAGTTCAAACGAAGCTACATCGTCCACGAAACTGACACATTTCTTGCTTTTAACTGAAAAGCATTTGATGTTACAGGACCTGTGGTTTGTATCAGTTTCAGAAGCAGAGTTGAACTAGATATGGTCCAAATGTGTAGGAAACACGGTTTTTTTTGTTCTGAGCACACTCACAATTTCTACTGTTTTACAGACTGTAGAAAGCAAGAGTGTGCTTCTTGCTCTAAAACAGAGTGTGTTTCATGGATGCGAACTGTGCTGTGTGTTTCCCTTCAGAAATGGAGTTAAATTCCAGGCTCTGTGTCTTCTTACAAGCAAGACATCGTTTCTCATAAACACAGTCATTTTTCCACTCAAAGGAAGCAACATCATACACGAAGCTCACACGTTTCTCGCTCTTAAAAGAAAAGTATGGAATTATAGAGGACCTGTAATTTGTATCAGTTTCAGAAGCAGAGTTGAAGTAGATATGTACAGTATGTGTAGGACACACAGGTCTTTTGTTGTGAGCACACTCACGTTTCCTGCTGTCTAAGAGACTCTAGAAATCAAGAGCGTGCTTCTTGCTCTAAAGCAGAGTGTGTTTCATGGATGAACACTGTGCTCTGTGTTTTCTTCAGAAATGGAGTTCAATCCCAGGCTCTGTGTCTTCCTACAGGCAAGAATTTGTTTCAGGTAAACGCAGTCACTTTTCAGTTCAAACGAAGCTACATAGTCCACGAAGCTCACACTTTTCTTGCTCTTGACTGAAAAGGATTGGATGTTAGAGGACCTGTGGTTTGTATCAGTTTCAGTAACAAAGATGAACTAGATATGGTCCGGATGTGTAGGAAACCCCATTCTTTATTTCTGAGCACACTCACTTTTCATGCTGTCTTAGAGTATCTAGAAAGCAAGAGCATGCTTCTTGCTCTTAAGCAGAGAGTGTACCATGGATGTGAACTGTGCTGTGTTTTTACCTTCAGAAATGGAGTTAAATCCCAGGTTCTGTGTCTTCCTACAAGCAAGTCTTCCTTTCAGGTAACGGCAGTCACTTTTCAGCTCAAACGATCTACATTGTTCATGAAGCTCAAACGTTTCTCATCTTAACTGGCAATCATTGGATTTTAGAGAACCTGTAGTTTGCATCAGTTTCAGAAGCAGAGTTGAACTAGATATGGTCCAAATGTGTAGGAAACAAAGTTCTTTTGTTCTGAGCACACTCACGTTTCCTGCTGTATTAGAGACTCTAGAAAGCAAGATGGTGCTTCTTGCTCTCAAGCAGAGTGTGTACCATGGATGAGAACTGTGCTGTGTTTTTACCTTCAGAAATGGAGTTAATTCCCAGGTTCTGTGTCTCCCTACAAGCAAGTCTTCCTTTCAGGTAAGAGCAGTCACTTTTAAGCTCAAACGATCTACATCGTTCATGAAGCTCTAATGTTTCTCGCTCTTAACAGAAAAGCATTGGATGTTAGAGGACCTGTGGTTTGTATCAGTCTCAGAAGCACAGTTGAACTAGATATGGTCTGTATGTGTAGAAATCACCATTCTTTTGACCTGAGCACACTCACGTTTCCTGCTGTATTAGAGACTCTAGAAAGCAAGAACGTGCTTCTTGGTCTAAAGCAGAGTGTGTACCATGGATGAGAACTGTGCTGACTTTCTACCTTCAAAAGTGGAGTTAAATCCGGGCTTCTGTGTCTTGTTACAAACCAGACTTCCTTTCAGTTAACAGAAGTCAATTTTCAGCTCAAACGAAGCTACATCGTCCACAAAGCTCACATGTTTCTCAATCTTAACTGACAAGAATTGGATGTTAGAGGACCTGTGGTTTTATCAGTTTCAGAAGCAGAGTTGAACTAGATATGGTCCGTATGTGTAGGAAACACCATTCTTTTATTCTGAGCACACTCACGTTTCCTGCTCTATTAGAGATTCTAGAAAGCAAGAGCGTGATTCTTGCTGTAAAGCAGAGTGTCTTTCATGGATGAAAACTGTGTTGTGTGTTTACTTCAGAAATGGAATTAAATCCCAGGCTCTGTGTCTTCCTACAAGCAAGAATTTGTTTCAGGTAAACGCAGTCATCTTTCAGCTCAAACGAAGCTACATCGTCCACGAAACTGACACATTTCTTGCTTTTAACTGAAAAGCATTTGATGTTACAGGACCTGTGGTTTGTGTCAGTTTCAGAAGCAGAGTTGAACTAGATATGGTCCAAATGTGTAGGAAACACGGTTTTTTTGTTCTGAGCACTCTCACGTTTTCTGCTGTTTTAGAGACTGTAGAAAGCAAGAGTGTGCTTCTTGCTCTAAAACAGAGTGTGTTTCATGGATGCGAACTGTGCTGTGTGTTTCCCTTCAGAAATGGAGTTAAATTCCAGGCTCTGTGTCTTCTTACAAGCAAGACATCGTTTCTCATAAACACAGTCATTTTTCCACTCAAAGGAAGCAACATCATACACGAAGCTCACACGTTTCTCGCTCTTAAAAAAAAGTATGGAATTATAGAGGACCTGCGATTTGTATCAGTTTCAGAAGCAGAGTTGAAGTAGATATGTACAGTATGTGTAGGACACACAGGTCTTTTGTTGTGAGCACACTCACGTTTCCTGCTGTCTAAGAGACTCTAGAAAGCAAGAGCGTGCTTCTTGCTCTAAAGCAGAGTGTGTTTCATGGATGAACACTGTGCTCTGTGTTTTCTTCAGAAATGGAGTTCAATCCCAGGCTCTGTGTCTTCCTACAGGCAAGAATTTGTTTCAGGTAAACGCAGTCACTTTTCAGCTCAAACGAAGCTACATCGTCCACGAAATTCACACTTTTCTTGCTCTTGACTGAAAAGGATTGGATGTTAGAGTACCTGTGGTTTGTATCAGTTTCAGTAACAAAGATGAACTAGATATGGTCCGGATGTGTAGGAAACCCCATTCTTTATTTCTGAGCACACTCACTTTTCCTGCTGTCTTAGAGTATCTAGAAAGCAAGAGCGTGCTTCTTGCTCTTAAGCAGAGAGTGTACCATGGATGTGAACTGTGCTGTGTTTTTACCTTCAGAAATGGAGTTAAATCCCAGGTTCTGTGTCTTCCTACAAGCAAGTCTTCCTTTCAGGTAACGGCAGTCACTTTTCAGCTCAAACGATCTACATTGTTCATGAAGCTCAAACGTTTCTCATCTTAACTGGCAATCATTGGATTTTAGAGAACCTGTAGTTTGCATCAGTTTCAGAAGCAGAGTTGAACTAGATATGGTCCAAATGTGTAGAAATCACCATTCTTTTGTTCTGAGCACACTCACGTTTCGGCTGTATTAGAGACTCTAGAAAGCAAGAACGTGCTTCTTGGTCTAAAGCAGAGTGTGTTTCATGGATGAGAACTGTGCTGAGTTTCTACCTTCAGAAATGGAGTTAAATCCGGGCTTCTGTGTCTTGTTACAAACCAGACTTCCTTTCAGTTAAGGGAAGTCAATTTTCAGCTCAAACGAAGCTACATCGTCCACGAAGCTCACACTTTTCTTGCTCTTGACTGAAAAGGATTAGATGTTAGAGGACATGTGGTTTGTATCAGTTTCAGTAACAAAGATGAACTAGATATGGTCCGGATGTGTAGGAAACATAGTTCTTTTGTTCTGAGCACACTCACTTTTCCTGCTGTCTTAGAGTATCTAGAAAGCAAGAGCGTGCTTCTTGCTCTCAATCAGAGTGTGTACCATGGATGAGAACTGTGCTGTGTTTTTACCTTCAGGAATGGAGTTAATTCCCAGGTTCTGTGTCTCCCTACAAGCAAGTCTTCCTTTCAGGTAAGAGCAGTCACTTTTAAGCTCAAACGTTCTATATGATTCATGAAGCTCTAATGTTTCTCGCTCTTAACTGAAAAGCATTGGATGTTAGAGGACCTGTGGTTTGTATCAGTTTCAGAAGCAGAGTTGAACTAGATATGGTCCAAATGTGTAGGAAACACGTTTTTTTTGTTCTGAGCACACTCACGATTTCTACTGTTTTAGAGACTGTAGAAAGCAAGAGTGTGCTTCTTGCTCTAAAACAGAGTGTGTTTCATGGATGCGAACTGTGCTGTGTGTTTCCCTTCAGAAATGGAGTTAAATTCCAGGCTCTGTGTCTTCTTACAAGCAAGACATCGTTTCTCATAAACACAGTCATTTTTCCACTCAAAGGAAGCAACATCATACTCGAAGCTCACACGTTTCTCGCTCTTAAAAGAAAAGTATGGAATTATAGAGGACCTGTGATTTGTATCAGTTTCAGAAGCAGAGTTGAAGTAGATATGTACAGTATGTGTAGGACACACAGGTCTTTTGTTGTGAGCACACTCACGTTTCCTGCTGTCTAAGAGACTCTAGAAATCAAGAGCGTGCTTCTTGCTCTAAAGCAGAGTGTGTTTCATGGATGAGCACTGTGCTCTGTGTTTTCTTCAGAAATGGAGTTCAATCCCAGGCTCTGTGTCTTCCTACAGGCAAGAATTTGTTTCAGGTAAACGCAGTCACTTTTCAGCTCAAACGAAGCTACATCGTCCATGAAGCTCACACTTTTCTTGCTCTTGACTGAAAAGGATTGGATGTTAGAGGACCTGTGGTTTGTATCAGTTTCAGAAGCAGAGTTGAACTGGATATGGTCCAAATGTGTAGGAAACATAGTTCTTTTGTTCTGAGCACACTCACGTTTCCTGCTGTATTAGAGACTCTAGAAAGCAAGAGGGTGCTTCTTGCTCTCAAGCAGAGTGTGTACCATGGATGAGAACTGTGCTGTGTTTTTACCTTCAGAAATGGAGTTAATTCCCAGGTTCTGTGTCTCCCTACAAGCAAGTCTTCCTTTCAGGTAAGAGCAGTCACTTTTAAGCTCAAACGTTCTATATCATTCATGAAGCTCTAATGTTTCTCACTCTTAAATGAAAAGCATTGGATGTTAGAGGACCTGTGGTTTGTATCAGTTTCAGAAGCAGAGTTGAACAAGATATGGTCCAAATGTGTAGGAAACATAGTTCTTTTGTTCTGAGCACACTCACGTTTCCTGCTGTATTAGAGACTCTAGAAAGCAAAAGGGTGCTTCTTGCTCTCAAGCAGAGTGTGTACCATGGATGAGAACTCTGCTGTGTTTTACCTTCAGAAATGGAGTTAATTCCCAGGTTCTGTGTCTCCCTACAAGCAAGTCTTCCTTTCAGGTAAGAGCAGTCACTTTTAAGCTCAAACGTTCTACATCATTCATGAAGCTCTAATGTTTCTCGCTATTAACAGAAAAGCATTGGATGTTAGAGGACCTGTGCTTTGTATCAGTTTCAGAAGCAGAGTTGAACTAGATATGGTCTGTATGTGTAGAAATCACCATTGTTTTGACCTGAGCACACTCACGTTTCCTGCTGTATTAGAGACTCTAGAAAGCAAGAACGTGCTTCTTGGTCTAAAGCAGAGTGTGTACCATGGATGAGAACTGTGCTGAGTTTCTACCTTCAGAAATGGAGTTAAATCCGGGCTTCTGTGTTTCTTTACAAACCAGACTTCCTTTCAGTTAAGGGAAGTCAATTTTCAGCTCGAACGAAGCTACATCGTCCACAAAGCTCACATGTTTCTCAATCTTAACTGACAAGAATTGGATGTTAGAGGACCTGTGGTTTTATCAGTTTCAGAAGCAGAGTTGAACTAGATATGGTCCGTATGTGTAGGAAACACCATTCTTTTATTCTGAGCACACTCACGTTTCCTGCTGTATTAGAGATTCTAGAAAGCAAGAGCGTGATTCTTGCTGTAAAGCAGAGTGTCTTTCATGGATGAAAACTGTGTTGTGTGTTTACTTCAGAAATGGAATTAAATCCCAGGCTCTGTGTCTTCCTACAAGCAAGAATTTGTTTCAGGTAAACACAGTCATCTTTCAGTTCAAACGAAGCTACATCGTCCACGAAACTGACACATTTCTTGCTTTTAACTGAAAAGCATTTGATGTTACAGGACCTGTGGTTTGTATCAGTTTCAGAAGCAGAGTTGAACTAGATATGGTCCAAATGTGTAGGAAACACGTTTTTTTTGTTCTGAGCACACTCACGATTTCTACTGTTTTAGAGACTGTAGAAAGCAAGAGTGTGCTTCTTGCTCTAAAACAGAGTGTGTTTCATGGATGCGAACTGTGCTGTGTGTTTCCCTTCAGAAATGGAGTTAAATTCCAGGCTCTGTGTCTTCTTACAAGCAAGACATCGTTTCTCATAAACACAGTCATTTTTCCACTCAAAGGAAGCAACATCATACACGAAGCTCACACGTTTCTCGCTCTTAAAAGAAAAGTATGGAATTATAGAGGACCTGTGATTTGTATCAGTTTCAGAAGCAGAGTTGAAGTAGATATGTACAGTATGTGTAGGACACACAGGTCTTTTGTTGTGAGCACACTCACGTTTCCTGCTGTCTAAGAGACTCTAGAAATCAAGAGCGTGCTTCTTGCTCTAAAGCAGAGTGTGTTTCATGGATGAGCACTGTGCTCTGTGTTTTCTTCAGAAATGGAGTTCAATCCCAGGCTCTGTGTCTTCCTACAGGCAAGAATTTGTTTCAGGTAAACGCAGTCACTTTTCAGCTCAAACGAAGCTACATCGTCCATGAAGCTCACACTTTTCTTGCTCTTGACTGAAAAGGATTGGATGTTAGAGGACCTGTGGTTTGTATCAGTTTCAGAAGCAGAGTTGAACTGGATATGGTCCAAATGTGTAGGAAACATAGTTCTTTTGTTCTGAGCACACTCACGTTTCCTGCTGTATTAGAGACTCTAGAAAGCAAGAGGGTGCTTCTTGCTCTCAAGCAGAGTGTGTACCATGGATGAGAACTGTGCTGTGTTTTTACCTTCAGAAATGGAGTTAATTCCCAGGTTCTGTGTCTCCCTACAAGCAAGTCTTCCTTTCAGGTAAGAGCAGTCACTTTTAAGCTCAAACGTTCTATATCATTCATGAAGCTCTAATGTTTCTCACTCTTAAATGAAAAGCATTGGATGTTAGAGGACCTGTGGTTTGTATCAGTTTCAGAAGCAGAGTTGAACAAGATATGGTCCAAATGTGTAGGAAACATAGTTCTTTTGTTCTGAGCACACTCACGTTTCCTGCTGTATTAGAGACTCTAGAAAGCAAAAGGGTGCTTCTTGCTCTCAAGCAGAGCATGTACCATGGATGAGAACTCTGCTGTGTTTTACCTTCAGAAATGGAGTTAATTCCCAGGTTCTGTGTCTCCCTACAAGCAAGTCTTCCTTTCAGGTAAGAGCAGTCACTTTTAAGCTCAAACGTTCTACATCATTCATGAAGCTCTAATGTTTCTCGCTCTTAACAGAAAAGCATTGGATGTTAGAGGACCTGTGCTTTGTATCAGTTTCAGAAGCAGAGTTGAACTAGATATGGTCTGTATGTGTAGAAATCACCATTGTTTTGACCTGAGCACACTCACGTTTCCTGCTGTATTAGAGACTCTAGAAAGCAAGAACGTGCTTCTTGGTCTAAAGCAGAGTGTGTACCATGGATGAGAACTGTGCTGAGTTTCTACCTTCAGAAATGGAGTTAAATCCGGGCTTCTGTGTTTCTTTACAAACCAGACTTCCTTTCAGTTAAGGGAAGTCAATTTTCAGCTCGAACGAAGCTACATCGTCCACAAAGCTCACATGTTTCTCAATCTTAACTGACAAGAATTGGATGTTAGAGGACCTGTGGTTTTATCAGTTTCAGAAGCAGAGTTGAACTAGATATGGTCCGTATGTGTAGGAAACACCATTCTTTTATTCTGAGCACACTCACGTTTCCTGCTGTATTAGAGATTCTAGAAAGCAAGAGCGTGATTCTTGCTGTAAAGCAGAGTGTCTTTCATGGATGAAAACTGTGTTGTGTGTTTACTTCAGAAATGGAATTAAATCCCAGGCTCTGTGTCTTCCTACAAGCAAGAATTTGTTTCAGGTAAACACAGTCATCTTTCAGTTCAAACGAAGCTACATCGTCCACGAAACTGACACATTTCTTGCTTTTAACTGAAAAGCATTTGATGTTACAGGACCTGTGGTTTGTATCAGTTTCAGAAGCAGAGTTGAACTAGATATGGTCCAAATGTGTAGGAAACACGTTTTTTTTGTTCTGAGCACACTCAAGATTTCTACTGTTTTAGAGACTGTAGAAAGCAAGAGTGTGCTTCTTGCTCTAAAACAGAGTGTGTTTCATGGATGCGAACTGTGCTGTGTGTTTCCCTTCAGAAATGGAGTTAAATTCCAGGCTCTGTGTCTTCTTACAAGCAAGACATCGTTTCTCATAAACACAGTCATTTTTCCACTCAAAGGATGCAACATCATACACGAAGCTCACACGTTTCTCGCTCTTAAAAGAAAAGTATGGAATTATAGAGGACCTGTGATTTGTATCAGTTTCAGAAGCAGAGTTGAAGTAGATCTGTACAGTATGTGTAGGACACACAGGTCTTTTGTTGTGAGCACACTCACGTTTCCTGCTGTCTAAGAGACTCTAGAAAGCAAGAGCGTGCTTCTTGCTCTAAAGCAGAGTGTGTTTCATGGATGAACACTGTGCTCTGTGTTTTCTTCAGAAATGGAGTTCAATCCCAGGCTCTGTGTCTTCCTACAGGCAAGAATTTGTTTCAGGTAAACGCAGTCACTTTTCAGCTCAAACGAAGCTACATCGTCCACGAAGCTCACACTTTTCTTGCTCTTGACTGAAAAGGATTGGATGTTAGAGGACCTGTGGTTTGTATCAGTTTCAGAAGCAGAGTTGAACTAGATATGGTCCAAATGTGTAGGAAACATAGTTCTTTTGTTCTGAGCACACTCACGTTTCCTGCTGTATTAGAGACTCTAGAAAGCAAGAGGGTGCTTCTTGCTCTCAAGCAGAGTGTGTACCATGGATGAGAACTGTGCTGTGTTTTTACCTTCAGAAATGGAGTTAATTCCCAGGTTCTGTGTCTCCCTACAAGCAAGTCTTCCTTTCAGGTAAGAGCAGTCACTTTTAAGCTCAAACGTTCTATATCATTCATGAAGCTCTAATGTTTCTCACTCTTAAATGAAAAGCATTGGATGTTAGAGGACCTGTGGTTTGTATCAGTTTCAGAAGCAGAGTTGAACAAGATATGGTCCAAATGTGTAGGAAACATAGTTCTTTTGTTCTGAGCACACTCACGTTTCCTGCTGTATTAGAGACTCTAGAAAGCAAAAGGGTGCTTCTTGCTCTCAAGCAGAGCGTGTACCATGGATGAGAACTCTGCTGTGTTTTACCTTCAGAAATGGAGTTAATTCCCAGGTTCTGTGTCTCCCTACAAGCAAGTCTTCCTTTCAGGTAAGAGCAGTCACTTTTAAGCTCAAACGTTCTACATCATTCATGAAGCTCTAATGTTTCTCGCTATTAACAGAAAAGCATTGGATGTTAGAGGACCTGTGCTTTGTATCAGTTTCAGAAGCAGAGTTGAACTAGATATGGTCTGTATGTGTAGAAATCACCATTCTTTTGACCTGAGCACACTCACGTTTCCTGCTGTATTAGAGACTCTAGAAAGCAAGAACGTGCTTCTTGGTCTAAAGCAGAGTGTGTACCATGGATGAGAACTGTGCTGAGTTTCTACCTTCAGAAATGGAGTTAAATCCGGGCTTCTGTGTTTCTTTACAAACCAGACTTCCTTTCAGTTAAGGGAAGTCAATTTTCAGCTCGAACGAAGCTACATCGTCCACAAAGCTCACATGTTTCTCAATCTTAACTGACAAGAATTGGATGTTAGAGGACCTGTGGTTTTATCAGTTTCAGAAGCAGAGTTGAACTAGATATGGTCCGTATGTGTAGGAAACACCATTCTTTTATTCTGAGCACACTCACGTTTCCTGCTGTATTAGAGATTCTAGAAAGCAAGAGCGTGATTCTTGCTGTAAAGCAGAGTGTCTTTCATGGATGAAAACTGTGTTGTGTGTTTACTTCAGAAATGGAATTAAATCCCAGGCTCTGTGTCTTCCTACAAGCAAGAATTTGTTTCAGGTAAACACAGTCATCTTTCAGTTCAAACGAAGCTACATCGTCCACGAAACTGACACATTTCTTGCTTTTAACTGAAAAGCATTTGATGTTACAGGACCTGTGGTTTGTATCAGTTTCAGAAGCAGAGTTGAACTAGATATGGTCCAAATGTGTAGGAAACACGTTTTTTTTGTTCTGAGCACACTCACGATTTCTACTGTTTTAGAGACTGTAGAAAGCAAGAGTGTGCTTCTTGCTCTAAAACAGAGTGTGTTTCATGGATGCGAACTGTGCTGTGTGTTTCCCTTCAGAAATGGAGTTAAATTCCAGGCTCTGTGTCTTCTTACAAGCAAGACATCGTTTCTCATAAACACAGTCATTTTTCCACTCAAAGGAAGCAACATCATACTCGAAGCTCACACGTTTCTCGCTCTTAAAAGAAAAGTATGGAATTATAGAGGACCTGTGATTTGTATCAGTTTCAGAAGCAGAGTTGAAGTAGATATGTACAGTATGTGTAGGACACACAGGTCTTTTGTTGTGAGCACACTCACGTTTCCTGCTGTCTAAGAGACTCTAGAAATCAAGAGCGTGCTTCTTGCTCTAAAGCAGAGTGTGTTTCATGGATGAGCACTGTGCTCTGTGTTTTCTTCAGAAATGGAGTTCAATCCCAGGCTCTGTGTCTTCCTACAGGCAAGAATTTGTTTCAGGTAAACGCAGTCACTTTTCAGCTCAAACGAAGCTACATCGTCCATGAAGCTCACACTTTTCTTGCTCTTGACTGAAAAGGATTGGATGTTAGAGGACCTGTGGTTTGTATCAGTTTCAGAAGCAGAGTTGAACTGGATATGGTCCAAATGTGTAGGAAACATAGTTCTTTTGTTCTGAGCACACTCACGTTTCCTGCTGTATTAGAGACTCTAGAAAGCAAGAGGGTGCTTCTTGCTCTCAAGCAGAGTGTGTACCATGGATGAGAACTGTGCTGTGTTTTTACCTTCAGAAATGGAGTTAATTCCCAGGTTCTGTGTCTCCCTACAAGCAAGTCTTCCTTTCAGGTAAGAGCAGTCACTTTTAAGCTCAAACGTTCTATATCATTCATGAAGCTCTAATGTTTCTCACTCTTAAATGAAAAGCATTGGATGTTAGAGGACCTGTGGTTTGTATCAGTTTCAGAAGCAGAGTTGAACAAGATATGGTCCAAATGTGTAGGAAACATAGTTCTTTTGTTCTGAGCACACTCACGTTTCCTGCTGTATTAGAGACTCTAGAAAGCAAAAGGGTGCTTCTTGCTCTCAAGCAGAGCGTGTACCATGGATGAGAACTCTGCTGTGTTTTACCTTCAGAAATGGAGTTAATTCCCAGGTTCTGTGTCTCCCTACAAGCAAGTCTTCCTTTCAGGTAAGAGCAGTCACTTTTAAGCTCAAACGTTCTACATCATTCATGAAGCTCTAATGTTTCTCGCTATTAACAGAAAAGCATTGGATGTTAGAGGACCTGTGCTTTGTATCAGTTTCAGAAGCAGAGTTGAACTAGATATGGTCTGTATGTGTAGAAATCACCATTCTTTTGACCTGAGCACACTCACGTTTCCTGCTGTATTAGAGACTCTAGAAAGCAAGAACGTGCTTCTTGGTCTAAAGCAGAGTGTGTACCATGGATGAGAACTGTGCTGAGTTTCTACCTTCAGAAATGGAGTTAAATCCGGGCTTCTGTGTTTCTTTACAAACCAGACTTCCTTTCAGTTAAGGGAAGTCAATTTTCAGCTCGAACGAAGCTACATCGTCCACAAAGCTCACATGTTTCTCAATCTTAACTGACAAGAATTGGATGTTAGAGGACCTGTGGTTTTATCAGTTTCAGAAGCAGAGTTGAACTAGATATGGTCCGTATGTGTAGGAAACACCATTCTTTTATTCTGAGCACACTCACGTTTCCTGCTGTATTAGAGATTCTAGAAAGCAAGAGCGTGATTCTTGCTGTAAAGCAGAGTGTCTTTCATGGATGAAAACTGTGTTGTGTGTTTACTTCAGAAATGGAATTAAATCCCAGGCTCTGTGTCTTCCTACAAGCAAGAATTTGTTTCAGGTAAACACAGTCATCTTTCAGTTCAAACGAAGCTACATCGTCCACGAAACTGACACATTTCTTGCTTTTAACTGAAAAGCATTTGATGTTACAGGACCTGTGGTTTGTATCAGTTTCAGAAGCAGAGTTGAACTAGATATGGTCCAAATGTGTAGGAAACACGTTTTTTTTGTTCTGAGCACACTCACGATTTCTACTGTTTTAGAGACTGTAGAAAGCAAGAGTGTGCTTCTTGCTCTAAAACAGAGTGTGTTTCATGGATGCGAACTGTGCTGTGTGTTTCCCTTCAGAAATGGAGTTAAATTCCAGGCTCTGTGTCTTCTTACAAGCAAGACATCGTTTCTCATAAACACAGTCATTTTTCCACTCAAAGGAAGCAACATCATACTCGAAGCTCACACGTTTCTCGCTCTTAAAAGAAAAGTATGGAATTATAGAGGACCTGTGATTTGTATCAGTTTCAGAAGCAGAGTTGAAGTAGATATGTACAGTATGTGTAGGACACACAGGTCTTTTGTTGTGAGCACACTCACGTTTCCTGCTGTCTAAGAGACTCTAGAAATCAAGAGCGTGCTTCTTGCTCTAAAGCAGAGTGTGTTTCATGGATGAGCACTGTGCTCTGTGTTTTCTTCAGAAATGGAGTTCAATCCCAGGCTCTGTGTCTTCCTACAGGCAAGAATTTGTTTCAGGTAAACGCAGTCACTTTTCAGCTCAAACGAAGCTACATCGTCCATGAAGCTCACACTTTTCTTGCTCTTGACTGAAAAGGATTGGATGTTAGAGGACCTGTGGTTTGTATCAGTTTCAGAAGCAGAGTTGAACTGGATATGGTCCAAATGTGTAGGAAACATAGTTCTTTTGTTCTGAGCACACTCACGTTTCCTGCTGTATTAGAGACTCTAGAAAGCAAGAGGGTGCTTCTTGCTCTCAAGCAGAGTGTGTACCATGGATGAGAACTGTGCTGTGTTTTTACCTTCAGAAATGGAGTTAATTCCCAGGTTCTGTGTCTCCCTACAAGCAAGTCTTCCTTTCAGGTAAGAGCAGTCACTTTTAAGCTCAAACGTTCTATATCATTCATGAAGCTCTAATGTTTCTCACTCTTAAATGAAAAGCATTGGATGTTAGAGGACCTGTGGTTTGTATCAGTTTCAGAAGCAGAGTTGAACAAGATATGGTCCAAATGTGTAGGAAACATAGTTCTTTTGTTCTGAGCACACTCACGTTTCCTGCTGTATTAGAGACTCTAGAAAGCAAAAGGGTGCTTCTTGCTCTCAAGCAGAGCATGTACCATGGATGAGAACTCTGCTGTGTTTTACCTTCAGAAATGGAGTTAATTCCCAGGTTCTGTGTCTCCCTACAAGCAAGTCTTCCTTTCAGGTAAGAGCAGTCACTTTTAAGCTCAAACGTTCTACATCATTCATGAAGCTCTAATGTTTCTCGCTCTTAACAGAAAAGCATTGGATGTTAGAGGACCTGTGCTTTGTATCAGTTTCAGAAGCAGAGTTGAACTAGATATGGTCTGTATGTGTAGAAATCACCATTGTTTTGACCTGAGCACACTCACGTTTCCTGCTGTATTAGAGACTCTAGAAAGCAAGAACGTGCTTCTTGGTCTAAAGCAGAGTGTGTACCATGGATGAGAACTGTGCTGAGTTTCTACCTTCAGAAATGGAGTTAAATCCGGGCTTCTGTGTTTCTTTACAAACCAGACTTCCTTTCAGTTAAGGGAAGTCAATTTTCAGCTCGAACGAAGCTACATCGTCCACAAAGCTCACATGTTTCTCAATCTTAACTGACAAGAATTGGATGTTAGAGGACCTGTGGTTTTATCAGTTTCAGAAGCAGAGTTGAACTAGATATGGTCCGTATGTGTAGGAAACACCATTCTTTTATTCTGAGCACACTCACGTTTCCTGCTGTATTAGAGATTCTAGAAAGCAAGAGCGTGATTCTTGCTGTAAAGCAGAGTGTCTTTCATGGATGAAAACTGTGTTGTGTGTTTACTTCAGAAATGGAATTAAATCCCAGGCTCTGTCTCTTCCTACAAGCAAGAATTTGTTTCAGGTAAACACAGTCATCTTTCAGTTCAAACGAAGCTACATCGTCCACGAAACTGACACATTTCTTGCTTTTAACTGAAAAGCATTTGATGTTACAGGACCTGTGGTTTGTATCAGTTTCAGAAGCAGAGTTGAACTAGATATGGTCCAAATGTGTAGGACACACGTTTTTTTTGTTCTGAGCACACTCAAGATTTCTACTGTTTTAGAGACTGTAGAAAGCAAGAGTGTGCTTCTTGCTCTAAAACAGAGTGTGTTTCATGGATGCGAACTGTGCTGTGTGTTTCCCTTCAGAAATGGAGTTAAATTCCAGGCTCTGTGTCTTCTTACAAGCAAGACATCGTTTCTCATAAACACAGTCATTTTTCCACTCAAAGGATGCAACATCATACACGAAGCTCACACGTTTCTCGCTCTTAAAAGAAAAGTATGGAATTATAGAGGACCTGTGATTTGTATCAGTTTCAGAAGCAGAGTTGAAGTAGATATGTACAGTATGTGTAGGACACACAGGTCTTTTGTTGTGAGCACACTCACGTTTCCTGCTGTCTAAGAGACTCTAGAAAGCAAGAGCGTGCTTCTTGCTCTAAAGCAGAGTGTGTTTCATGGATGAACACTGTGCTCTGTGTTTTCTTCAGAAATGGAGTTCAATCCCAGGCTCTGTGTCTTCCTACAGGCAAGAATTTGTTTCAGGTAAACGCAGTCACTTTTCAGCTCAAACGAAGCTACATCGTCCACGAAGCTCACACTTTTCTTGCTCTTGACTGAAAAGGATTGGATGTTAGAGGACCTGTGGTTTGTATCAGTTTCAGAAGCAGAGTTGAACTAGATATGGTCCAAATGTGTAGGAAACATAGTTCTTTTGTTCTGAGCACACTCACGTTTCCTGCTGTATTAGAGACTCTAGAAAGCAAGAGGGTGCTTCTTGCTCTCAAGCAGAGTGTGTACCATGGATGAGAACTGTGCTGTGTTTTTACCTTCAGAAATGGAGTTAATTCCCAGGTTCTGTGTCTCCCTACAAGCAAGTCTTCCTTTCAGGTAAGAGCAGTCACTTTTAAGCTCAAACGTTCTATATCATTCATGAAGCTCTAATGTTTCTCACTCTTAAATGAAAAGCATTGGATGTTAGAGGACCTGTGGTTTGTATCAGTTTCAGAAGCAGAGTTGAACAAGATATGGTCCAAATGTGTAGGAAACATAGTTCTTTTGTTCTGAGCACACTCACGTTTCCTGCTGTATTAGAGACTCTAGAAAGCAAAAGGGTGCTTCTTGCTCTCAAGCAGTGTGTGTACCATGGATGAGAACTCTGCTGTGTTTTACCTTCAGAAATGGAGTTAATTCCCAGGTTCTGTGTCTCCCTACAAGCAAGTCTTCCTTTCAGGTAAGAGCAGTCACTTTTAAGCTCAAACGTTCTACATCATTCATGAAGCTCTAATGTTTCTCGCTATTAACAGAAAAGCATTGGATGTTAGAGGACCTGTGCTTTGTATCAGTTTCAGAAGCAGAGTTGAACTAGATATGGTCTGTATGTGTAGAAATCACCATTCTTTTGACCTGAGCACACTCACGTTTCCTGCTGTATTAGAGACTCTAGAAAGCAAGAACGTGCTTCTTGGTCTAAAGCAGAGTGTGTACCATGGATGAGAAGTGTGCTGAGTTTCTACCTTCAGAAATGGAGTTAAATCCGGGCTTCTGTGTTTCTTTACAAACCAGACTTCCTTTCAGTTAAGGGAAGTCAATTTTCAGCTCGAACGAAGCTACATCGTCCACAAAGCTCACATGTTTCTCAATCTTAACTGACAAGAATTGGATGTTAGAGGACCTGTGGTTTTATCAGTTTCAGAAGCAGAGTTGAACTAGATATGGTCCGTATGTGTAGGAAACACCATTCTTTTATTCTGAGCACACTCACGTTTCCTGCTGTATTAGAGATTCTAGAAAGCAAGAGCGTGATTCTTGCTGTAAAGCAGAGTGTCTTTCATGAATGAAAACTGTGTTGTGTGTTTACTTCAGAAATGGAATTAAATCCCAGGCTCTGTGTCTTCCTACAAGCAAGAATTTGTTTCAGGTAAACGCAGTCATCTTTCAGTTCAAACGAAGCTACATCGTCCACGAAACTGACACATTTCTTGCTTTTAACTGAAAAGCATTTGATGTTACAGGACCTGTGGTTTGTATCAGTTTCAGAAGCAGAGTTGAACTAGATATGGTCCAAATGTGTAGGAAACACTTTTTTTTGTTCTGAGCACACTCACGATTTCTACTGTTTTAGAGACTGTAGAAAGCAAGAGTGTGCTTCTTGCTCTAAAACAGAGTGTGTTTCATGGATGCGAACTGTGCTGTGTGTTTCCCTTCAGAAATGGAGTTAAATTCCAGGCTCTGTGTCTTCTTACAAGCAAGACATCGTTTCTCATAAACACAGTCATTTTTCCACTCAAAGGATGCAACATCATACACGAAGCTCACACGTTTCTCGCTCTTAAAAGAAAAGTATGGAATTATAGAGGACCTGTGATTTGTATCAGTTTCAGAAGCAGAGTTGAAGTAGATATGTACAGTATGTGTAGGACACACAGGTCTTTTGTTGTGAGCACACTCACGTTTCCTGCTGTCTAAGAGACTCTAGAAAGCAAGAGCGTGCTTCTTGCTCTAAAGCAGAGTGTGTTTCATGGATGAACACTGTGCTCTGTGTTTTCTTCAGAAATGGAGTTCAATCCCAGGCTCTGTGTCTTCCTACAGGCAAGAATTTGTTTCAGGTAAACGCAGTCACTTTTCAGCTCAAACGAAGCTACATCGTCCACGAAGCTCACACTTTTCTTGCTCTTGACTGAAAAGGATTGGATGTTAGAGGACCTGTGGTTTGTATCAGTTTCAGAAGCAGAGTTGAACTAGATATGGTCCAAATGTGTAGGAAACATAGTTCTTTTGTTCTGAGCACACTCACGTTTCCTGCTGTATTAGAGACTCTAGAAAGCAAGAGGGTGCTTCTTGCTCTCAAGCAGAGTGTGTACCATGGATGAGAACTGTGCTGTGTTTTTACCTTCAGAAATGGAGTTAATTCCCAGGTTCTGTGTCTCCCTACAAGCAAGTCTTCCTTTCAGGTAAGAGCAGTCACTTTTAAGCTCAAACGTTCTATATCATTCATGAAGCTCTAATGTTTCTCACTCTTAAATGAAAAGCATTGGATGTTAGAGGACCTGTGGTTTGTATCAGTTTCAGAAGCAGAGTTGAACAAGATATGGTCCAAATGTGTAGGAAACATAGTTCTTTTGTTCTGAGCACACTCACGTTTCCTGCTGTATTAGAGACTCTAGAAAGCAAAAGGGTGCTTCTTGCTCTCAAGCAGTGTGTGTACCATGGATGAGAACTCTGCTGTGTTTTACCTTCAGAAATGGAGTTAATTCCCAGGTTCTGTGTCTCCCTACAAGCAAGTCTTCCTTTCAGGTAAGAGCAGTCACTTTTAAGCTCAAACGTTCTACATCATTCATGAAGCTCTAATGTTTCTCGCTATTAACAGAAAAGCATTGGATGTTAGAGGACCTGTGCTTTGTATCAGTTTCAGAAGCAGAGTTGAACTAGATATGGTCTGTATGTGTAGAAATCACCATTCTTTTGACCTGAGCACACTCACGTTTCCTGCTGTATTAGAGACTCTAGAAAGCAAGAACGTGCTTCTTGGTCTAAAGCAGAGTGTGTACCATGGATGAGAAGTGTGCTGAGTTTCTACCTTCAGAAATGGAGTTAAATCCGGGCTTCTGTGTTTCTTTACAAACCAGACTTCCTTTCAGTTAAGGGAAGTCAATTTTCAGCTCGAACGAAGCTACATCGTCCACAAAGCTCACATGTTTCTCAATCTTAACTGACAAGAATTGGATGTTAGAGGACCTGTGGTTTTATCAGTTTCAGAAGCAGAGTTGAACTAGATATGGTCCGTATGTGTAGGAAACACCATTCTTTTATTCTGAGCACACTCACGTTTCCTGCTGTATTAGAGATTCTAGAAAGCAAGAGCGTGATTCTTGCTGTAAAGCAGAGTGTCTTTCATGAATGAAAACTGTGTTGTGTGTTTACTTCAGAAATGGAATTAAATCCCAGGCTCTGTGTCTTCCTACAAGCAAGAATTTGTTTCAGGTAAACGCAGTCATCTTTCAGTTCAAACGAAGCTACATCGTCCACGAAACTGACACATTTCTTGCTTTTAACTGAAAAGCATTTGATGTTACAGGACCTGTGGTTTGTATCAGTTTCAGAAGCAGAGTTGAACTAGATATGGTCCAAATGTGTAGGAAACACTTTTTTTTGTTCTGAGCACACTCAAGATTTCTACTGTTTTAGAGACTGTAGAAAGCAAGAGTGTGCTTCTTGCTCTAAAACAGAGTGTGTTTCATGGATGCGAACTGTGCTGTGTGTTTCCCTTCAGAAATGGAGTTAAATTCCAGGCTCTGTGTCTTCTTACAAGCAAGACATCGTTTCTCATAAACACAGTCATTTTTCCACTCAAAGGATGCAACATCATACACGAAGCTCACACGTTTCTCGCTCTTAAAAGAAAAGTATGGAATTATAGAGGACCTGTGATTTGTATCAGTTTCAGAAGCAGAGTTGAAGTAGATATGTACAGTATGTGTAGGACACACAGGTCTTTTGTTGTGAGCACACTCACGTTTCCTGCTGTCTAAGAGACTCTAGAAAGCAAGAGCGTGCTTCTTGCTCTAAAGCAGAGTGTGTTTCATGGATGAACACTGTGCTCTGTGTTTTCTTCAGAAATGGAGTTCAATCCCAGGCTCTGTGTCTTCCTACAGGCAAGAATTTGTTTCAGGTAAACGCAGTCACTTTTCAGCTCAAACGAAGCTACATCGTCCACGAAGCTCACACTTTTCTTGCTCTTGACTGAAAAGGATTGGATGTTAGAGGACCTGTGGTTTGTATCAGTTTCAGAAGCAGAGTTGAACTAGATATGGTCCAAATGTGTAGGAAACATAGTTCTTTTGTTCTGAGCACACTCACGTTTCCTGCTGTATTAGAGACTCTAGAAAGCAAGAGGGTGCTTCTTGCTCTCAAGCAGAGTGTGTACCATGGATGAGAACTGTGCTGTGTTTTTACCTTCAGAAATGGAGTTAATTCCCAGGTTCTGTGTCTCCCTACAAGCAAGTCTTCCTTTCAGGTAAGAGCAGTCACTTTTAAGCTCAAACGTTCTATATCATTCATGAAGCTCTAATGTTTCTCACTCTTAAATGAAAAGCATTGGATGTTAGAGGACCTGTGGTTTGTATCAGTTTCAGAAGCAGAGTTGAACAAGATATGGTCCAAATGTGTAGGAAACATAGTTCTTTTGTTCTGAGCACACTCACGTTTCCTGCTGTATTAGAGACTCTAGAAAGCAAAAGGGTGCTTCTTGCTCTCAAGCAGTGTGTGTACCATGGATGAGAACTCTGCTGTGTTTTACCTTCAGAAATGGAGTTAATTCCCAGGTTCTGTGTCTCCCTACAAGCAAGTCTTCCTTTCAGGTAAGAGCAGTCACTTTTAAGCTCAAACGTTCTACATCATTCATGAAGCTCTAATGTTTCTCGCTCTTAACAGAAAAGCATTGGATGTTAGAGGACCTGTGCTTTGTATCAGTTTCAGAAGCAGAGTTGAACTAGATATGGTCTGTATGTGTAGAAATCACCATTCTTTTGACCTGAGCACACTCACGTTTCCTGCTGTATTAGAGACTCTAGAAAGCAAGAACGTGCTTCTTGGTCTAAAGCAGAGTGTGTACCATGGATGAGAAGTGTGCTGAGTTTCTACCTTCAGAAATGGAGTTAAATCCGGGCTTCTGTGTTTCTTTACAAACCAGACTTCCTTTCAGTTAAGGGAAGTCAATTTTCAGCTCGAACGAAGCTACATCGTCCACAAAGCTCACATGTTTCTCAATCTTAACTGACAAGAATTGGATGTTAGAGGACCTGTGGTTTTATCAGTTTCAGAAGCAGAGTTGAACTAGATATGGTCCGTATGTGTAGGAAACACCATTCTTTTATTCTGAGCACACTCACGTTTCCTGCTGTATTAGAGATTCTAGAAAGCAAGAGCGTGATTCTTGCTGTAAAGCAGAGTGTCTTTCATGAATGAAAACTGTGTTGTGTGTTTACTTCAGAAATGGAATTAAATCCCAGGCTCTGTGTCTTCCTACAAGCAAGAATTTGTTTCAGGTAAACGCAGTCATCTTTCAGTTCAAACGAAGCTACATCGTCCACGAAACTGACACATTTCTTGCTTTTAACTGAAAAGCATTTGATGTTACAGGACCTGTGGTTTGTATCAGTTTCAGAAGCAGAGTTGAACTAGATATGGTCCAAATGTGTAGGAAACACTTTTTTTTGTTCTGAGCACACTCACGATTTCTACTGTTTTAGAGACTGTAGAAAGCAAGAGTGTGCTTCTTGCTCTAAAACAGAGTGTGTTTCATGGATGCGAACTGTGCTGTGTGTTTCCCTTCAGAAATGGAGTTAAATTCCAGGCTCTGTGTCTTCTTACAAGCAAGACATCTTTTCTCATAAACACAGTCATTTTTCCACTCAAAGGAAGCAACATCATACTCGAAGCTCACACGTTTCTCGCTCTTAAAAGAAAAGTATGGAATTATAGAGGACCTGTGATTTGTATCAGTTTCAGAAGCAGAGTTGAAGTAGATATGTACAGTATGTGTAGGACACACAGGTCTTTTGTTGTGAGCACACTCACGTTTCCTGCTGTCTAAGAGACTCTAGAAATCAAGAGCGTGCTTCTTGCTCTAAAGCAGAGTGTGTTTCATGGATGAGCACTGTGCTCTGTGTTTTCTTCAGAAATGGAGTTCAATCCCAGGCTCTGTGTCTTCCTACAGGCAAGAATTTGTTTCAGGTAAACGCAGTCACTTTTCAGCTCAAACGAAGCTACATCGTCCACGAAGCTCACACTTTTCTTGCTCTTGACTGAAAAGGATTGGATGTTAGAGGACCTGTGGTTTGTATCAGTTTCAGAAGCAGAGTTGAACTGGATATGGTCCAAATGTGTAGGAAACATAGTTCTTTTGTTCTGAGCACACTCACGTTTCCTGCTGTATTAGAGACTCTAGAAAGCAAGAGGGTGCTTCTTGCTCTCAAGCAGAGTGTGTACCATGGATGAGAACTGTGCTGTGTTTTTACCTTCAGAAATGGAGTTAATA
This sequence comes from Onychomys arenicola, assembly GCA_949786405.1. NCBI lineage: Eukaryota > Metazoa > Chordata > Mammalia > Rodentia > Cricetidae > Onychomys > Onychomys arenicola. Next base: position 1,088,588 of record CATKUM010000035.1, read on the forward strand.
CCCAGGTTCTGTGTCTCCCTACAAGCAAGTCTTCCTTTCAGGTAAGAGCAGTCACTTTTAAGCTCAAACGTTCTACATCATTCATGAAGCTCTAATGTTTCTCGCTCTTAACAGAAAAGCATTGGATGTTAGAGGACCTATGCTTTGTATCAGTTTCAGAAGCAGAGTTGAACTAGATATGGTCTGTATGTGTAGAAATCACCATTCTTTTGACCTGAGCACACTCACGTTTCCTGCTGTATTAGAGACTCTAGAAAGCAAGAACGTGCTTCTTGGTCTAAAGCAGAGTGTGTACCATGGATGAGAAGTGTGCTGAGTTTCTACCTTCAGAAATGGAGTTAAATCAGGGCTTCTGTGTTTCTTTACAAACCAGACTTCCTTTCAGTTAAGGGAAGTCAATTTTCAGCTCGAACGAAGCTACATCGTCCACAAAGCTCACATGTTTCTCAATCTTAACTGACAAGAATTGGATGTTAGAGGACCTGTGGTTTTATCAGTTTCAGAAGCAGAGTTGAACTAGATATGGTCCGTATGTGTAGGAAACACCATTCTTTTATTCTGAGCACACTCACGTTTCCTGCTGTATTAGAGATTCTAGAAAGCAAGAGCGTGATTCTTGCTGTAAAGCAGAGTGTCTTTCATGGATGAAAACTGTGTTGTGTGTTTACTTCAGAAATGGAATTAAATCCCAGGCTCTGTGTCTTCCTACAAGCAAGAATTTGTTTCAGGTAAACACAGTCATCTTTCAGTTCAAACGAAGCTACATCGTCCACGAAACTGACACATTTCTTGCTTTTAACTGAAAAGCATTTGATGTTACAGGACCTGTGGTTTGTATCAGTTTCAGAAGCAGAGTTGAACTAGATATGGTCCAAATGTGTAGGAAACACGTTTTTTTTGTTCTGAGCACACTCACGATTTCTACTGTTTTAGAGACTGTAGAAAGCAAGAGTGTGCTTCTTGCTCTAAAACAGAGTGTGTTTCATGGATGCGAACTGTGCTGTGTGTTTCCCTTTAGAAATGGAGTTAAATTCCAGGCTCTGTGTCTTCTTACAAGCAAGACATCGTTTCTCAGAAACACAGTCATTTTTCCACTCAAAGGAAGCAACATCATACACGAAGCTCACACGTTTCTCGCTCTTAAAAGAAAAGTATGGAATTATAGAGGACCTGTGATTTGTATCAGTTTCAGAAGCAGAGTTGAAGTAGATATGTACAGTATGTGTAGGACACACAGGTCTTTTGTTGTGAGCACACTCACGTTTCCTGCTGTCTAAGAGACTCTAGAAAGCAAGAGCGTGCTTCTTGCTCTAAAGCAGAGTGTGTTTCATGGATGAACACTGTGCTCTGTGTTTTCTTCAGAAATGGAGTTCAATCCCAGGCTCTGTGTCTTCCTACAGGCAAGAATTTGTTTCAGGTAAACGCAGTCACTTTTCAGCTCAAACGAAGCTACATCGTCCACGAAGCTCACACTTTTCTTGCTCTTGACTGAAAAGGATTGGATGTTAGAGGACCTGTGGTTTGTATCAGTTTCAGAAGCAGAGTTGAACTAGATATGGTCCAAATGTGTAGGAAACATAGTTCTTTTGTTCTGAGCACACTCACGTTTCCTGCTGTATTAGAGACTCTAGAAAGCAAGAGGGTGCTTCTTGCTCTCAAGCAGAGTGTGTACCATGGATGAGAACTGTGCTGTGTTTTTACCTTCAGAAATGGAGTTAATTCCCAGGTTCTGTGTCTCCCTACAAGCAAGTCTTCCTTTCAGGTAAGAGCAGTCACTTTTAAGCTCAAACGTTCTATATCATTCATGAAGCTCTAATGTTTCTCACTCTTAAATGAAAAGCATTGGATGTTAGAGGACCTGTGGTTTGTATCAGTTTCAGAAGCAGAGTTGAACAAGATATGGTCCAAATGTGTAGGAAACATAGTTCTTTTGTTCTGAGCACACTCACGTTTCCTGCTGTATTAGAGACTCTAGAAAGCAAAAGGGTGCTTCTTGCTCTCAAGCAGAGCGTGTACCATGGATGAGAACTCTGCTGTGTTTTACCTTCAGAAATGGAGTTAATTCCCAGGTTCTGTGTCTCCCTACAAGCAAGTCTTCCTTTCAGGTAAGAGCAGTCACTTTTAAGCTCAAACGTTCTACATCATTCATGAAGCTCTAATGTTTCTCGCTCTTAACAGAAAAGCATTGGATGTTAGAGGACCTGTGCTTTGTATCAGTTTCAGAAGCAGAGTTGAACTAGATATGGTCTGTATGTGTAGAAATCACCATTCTTTTGACCTGAGCACACTCACGTTTCCTGCTGTATTAGAGACTCTAGAAAGCAAGAACGTGCTTGTTGGTCTAAAGCAGAGTGTGTACCATGGATGAGAACTGTGCTGAGTTTCTACCTTCAGAAATGGAGTTAAATCCGGGCTTCTGTGTTTCTTTACAAACCAGACTTCCTTTCAGTTAAGGGAAGTCAATTTTCAGCTCAAACGAAGCTACATCGTCCACAAAGCTCACATGTTTCTCAATCTTAACTGACAAGAATTGGATGTTAGAGGACCTGTGGTTTTATCAGTTTCAGAAGCAGAGTTGAACTAGATATGGTCCGTATGTGTAGGAAACACCATTCTTTTATTCTGAGCACACTCACGTTTCCTGCTGTATTAGAGATTCTAGAAAGCAAGAGCGTGATTCTTGCTGTAAAGCAGAGTGTCTTTCATGGATGAAAACTGTGTTGTGTGTTTACTTCAGAAATGGAATTAAATCCCAGGCTCTGTGTCTTCCTACAAGCAAGAATTTGTTTCAGGTAAACACAGTCATCTTTCAGTTCAAACGAAGCTACATCGTCCACGAAACTGACACATTTCTTGCTTTTAACTGAAAAGCATTTGATGTTACAGGACCTGTGGTTTGTATCAGTTTCAGAAGCAGACTTGAACTAGATATGGTCCAAATGTGTAGGAAACACGTTCTTTTTGTTCTGAGCACACTCACGATTTCTACTGTTTTAGAGACTGTAGAAAGCAAGAGTGTGCTTCTTGCTCTAAAACAGAGTGTGTTTCATGGATGCGAACTGTGCTGTGTGTTTCCCTTCAGAAATGGAGTTAAATTCCAGGCTCTGTGTCTTCTTACAAGCAAGACATCGTTTCTCATAAACACAGTCATTTTTCCACTCAAAGGATGCAACATCATACACGAAGCTCACACGTTTCTCGCTCTTAAAAGAAAAGTATGGAATTATAGAGGACCTGTGATTTGTATCAGTTTCAGAAGCAGAGTTGAAGTAGATATGTACAGTATGTGTAGGACACACAGGTCTTTTGTTGTGAGCACACTCACGTTTCCTGCTGTCTAAGAGACTCTAGAAAGCAAGAGCGTGCTTCTTGCTCTAAAGCAGAGTGTGTTTCATGGATGAACACTGTGCTCTGTGTTTTCTTCAGAAATGGAGTTCAATCCCAGGCTCTGTGTCTTCCTACAGGCAAGAATTTGTTTCAGGTAAACGCAGTCACTTTTCAGCTCAAACGAAGCTACATCGTCCACGAAGCTCACACTTTTCTTGCTCTTGACTGAAAAGGATTGGATGTTAGAGGACCTGTGGTTTGTATCAGTTTCAGAAGCAGAGTTGAACTAGATATGGTCCAAATGTGTAGGAAACATAGTTCTTTTGTTCTGAGCACACTCACGTTTCCTGCTGTATTAGAGACTCTAGAAAGCAAGAGGGTGCTTCTTGCTCTCAAGCAGAGTGTGTACCATGGATGAGAACTGTGCTGTGTTTTTACCTTCAGAAATGGAGTTAATTCCCAGGTTCTGTGTCTCCCTACAAGCAAGTCTTCCTTTCAGGTAAGAGCAGTCACTTTTAAGCTCAAACGTTCTATATCATTCATGAAGCTCTAATGTTTCTCACTCTTAAATGAAAAGCATTGGATGTTAGAGGACCTGTGGTTTGTATCAGTTTCAGAAGCAGAGTTGAACAAGATATGGTCCAAATGTGTAGGAAACATAGTTCTTTTGTTCTGAGCACACTCACGTTTCCTGCTGTATTAGAGACTCTAGAAAGCAAAAGGGTGCTTCTTGCTCTCAAGCAGTGTGTGTACCATGGATGAGAACTCTGCTGTGTTTTACCTTCAGAAATGGAGTTAATTCCCAGGTTCTGTGTCTCCCTACAAGCAAGTCTTCCTTTCAGGTAAGAGCAGTCACTTTTAAGCTCAAACGTTCTACATCATTCATGAAGCTCTAATGTTTCTCGCTATTAACAGAAAAGCATTGGATGTTAGAGGACCTGTGCTTTGTATCAGTTTCAGAAGCAGAGTTGAACTAGATATGGTCTGTATGTGTAGAAATCACCATTCTTTTGACCTGAGCACACTCACGTTTCCTGCTGTATTAGAGACTCTAGAAAGCAAGAACGTGCTTCTTGGTCTAAAGCAGAGTGTGTACCATGGATGAGAAGTGTGCTGAGTTTCTACCTTCAGAAATGGAGTTAAATCCGGGCTTCTGTGTTTCTTTACAAACCAGACTTCCTTTCAGTTAAGGGAAGTCAATTTTCAGCTCGAACGAAGCTACATCGTCCACAAAGCTCACATGTTTCTCAATCTTAACTGACAAGAATTGGATGTTAGAGGACCTGTGGTTTTATCAGTTTCAGAAGCAGAGTTGAACTAGATATGGTCCGTATGTGTAGGAAACACCATTCTTTTATTCTGAGCACACTCACGTTTCCTGCTGTATTAGAGATTCTAGAAAGCAAGAGCGTGATTCTTGCTGTAAAGCAGAGTGTCTTTCATGAATGAAAACTGTGTTGTGTGTTTACTTCAGAAATGGAATTAAATCCCAGGCTCTGTGTCTTCCTACAAGCAAGAATTTGTTTCAGGTAAACGCAGTCATCTTTCAGTTCAAACGAAGCTACATCGTCCACGAAACTGACACATTTCTTGCTTTTAACTGAAAAGCATTTGATGTTACAGGACCTGTGGTTTGTATCAGTTTCAGAAGCAGAGTTGAACTAGATATGGTCCAAATGTGTAGGAAACACTTTTTTTTGTTCTGAGCACACTCACGATTTCTACTGTTTTAGAGACTGTAGAAAGCAAGAGTGTGCTTCTTGCTCTAAAACAGAGTGTGTTTCATGGATGCGAACTGTGCTGTGTGTTTCCCTTCAGAAATGGAGTTAAATTCCAGGCTCTGTGTCTTCTTACAAGCAAGACATCGTTTCTCATAAACACAGTCATTTTTCCACTCAAAGGATGCAACATCATACACGAAGCTCACACGTTTCTCGCTCTTAAAAGAAAAGTATGGAATTATAGAGGACCTGTGATTTGTATCAGTTTCAGAAGCAGAGTTGAAGTAGATATGTACAGTATGTGTAGGACACACAGGTCTTTTGTTGTGAGCACACTCACGTTTCCTGCTGTCTAAGAGTCTCTAGAAAGCAAGAGCGTGCTTCTTGCTCTAAAGCAGAGTGTGTTTCATGGATGAACACTGTGCTCTGTGTTTTCTTCAGAAATGGAGTTCAATCCCAGGCTCTGTGTCTTCCTACAGGCAAGAATTTGTTTCAGGTAAACGCAGTCACTTTTCAGCTCAAACGAAGCTACATCGTCCACGAAGCTCACACTTTTCTTGCTCTTGACTGAAAAGGATTGGATGTTAGAGGACCTGTGGTTTGTATCAGTTTCAGAAGCAGAGTTGAACTAGATATGGTCCAAATGTGTAGGAAACATAGTTCTTTTGTTCTGAGCACACTCACGTTTCCTGCTGTATTAGAGACTCTAGAAAGCAAGAGGGTGCTTCTTGCTCTCAAGCAGAGTGTGTACCATGGATGAGAACTGTGCTGTGTTTTTACCTTCAGAAATGGAGTTAATTCCCAGGTTCTGTGTCTCCCTACAAGCAAGTCTTCCTTTCAGGTAAGAGCAGTCACTTTTAAGCTCAAACGTTCTATATCATTCATGAAGCTCTAATGTTTCTCACTCTTAAATGAAAAGCATTGGATGTTAGAGGACCTGTGGTTTGTATCAGTTTCAGAAGCAGAGTTGAACAAGATATGGTCCAAATGTGTAGGAAACATAGTTCTTTTGTTCTGAGCACACTCACGTTTCCTGCTGTATTAGAGACTCTAGAAAGCAAAAGGGTGCTTCTTGCTCTCAAGCAGTGTGTGTACCATGGATGAGAACTCTGCTGTGTTTTACCTTCAGAAATGGAGTTAATTCCCAGGTTCTGTGTCTCCCTACAAGCAAGTCTTCCTTTCAGGTAAGAGCAGTCACTTTTAAGCTCAAACGTTCTACATCATTCATGAAGCTCTAATGTTTCTCGCTCTTAACAGAAAAGCATTGGATGTTAGAGGACCTGTGCTTTGTATCAGTTTCAGAAGCAGAGTTGAACTAGATATGGTCTGTATGTGTAGAAATCACCATTCTTTTGACCTGAGCACACTCACGTTTCCTGCTGTATTAGAGACTCTAGAAAGCAAGAACGTGCTTCTTGGTCTAAAGCAGAGTGTGTACCATGGATGAGAAGTGTGCTGAGTTTCTACCTTCAGAAATGGAGTTAAATCCGGGCTTCTGTGTTTCTTTACAAACCAGACTTCCTTTCAGTTAAGGGAAGTCAATTTTCAGCTCGAACGAAGCTACATCGTCCACAAAGCTCACATGTTTCTCAATCTTAACTGACAAGAATTGGATGTTAGAGGACCTGTGGTTTTATCAGTTTCAGAAGCAGAGTTGAACTAGATATGGTCCGTATGTGTAGGAAACACCATTCTTTTATTCTGAGCACACTCACGTTTCCTGCTGTATTAGAGATTCTAGAAAGCAAGAGCGTGATTCTTGCTGTAAAGCAGAGTGTCTTTCATGAATGAAAACTGTGTTGTGTGTTTACTTCAGAAATGGAATTAAATCCCAGGCTCTGTGTCTTCCTACAAGCAAGAATTTGTTTCAGGTAAACGCAGTCATCTTTCAGTTCAAACGAAGCTACATCGTCCACGAAACTGACACATTTCTTGCTTTTAACTGAAAAGCATTTGATGTTACAGGACCTGTGGTTTGTATCAGTTTCAGAAGCAGAGTTGAACTAGATATGGTCCAAATGTGTAGGAAACACTTTTTTTTGTTCTGAGCACACTCACGATTTCTACTGTTTTAGAGACTGTAGAAAGCAAGAGTGTGCTTCTTGCTCTAAAACAGAGTGTGTTTCATGGATGCGAACTGTGCTGTGTGTTTCCCTTCAGAAATGGAGTTAAATTCCAGGCTCTGTGTCTTCTTACAAGCAAGACATCTTTTCTCATAAACACAGTCATTTTTCCACTCAAAGGAAGCAACATCATACTCGAAGCTCACACGTTTCTCGCTCTTAAAAGAAAAGTATGGAATTATAGAGGACCTGTGATTTGTATCAGTTTCAGAAGCAGAGTTGAAGTAGATATGTACAGTATGTGTAGGACACACAGGTCTTTTGTTGTGAGCACACTCACGTTTCCTGCTGTCTAAGAGACTCTAGAAATCAAGAGCGTGCTTCTTGCTCTAAAGCAGAGTGTGTTTCATGGATGAGCACTGTGCTCTGTGTTTTCTTCAGAAATGGAGTTCAATCCCAGGCTCTGTGTCTTCCTACAGGCAAGAATTTGTTTCAGGTAAACGCAGTCACTTTTCAGCTCAAACGAAGCTACATCGTCCACGAAGCTCACACTTTTCTTGCTCTTGACTGAAAAGGATTGGATGTTAGAGGACCTGTGGTTTGTATCAGTTTCAGAAGCAGAGTTGAACTGGATATGGTCCAAATGTGTAGGAAACATAGTTCTTTTGTTCTGAGCACACTCACGTTTCCTGCTGTATTAGAGACTCTAGAAAGCAAGAGGGTGCTTCTTGCTCTCAAGCAGAGTGTGTACCATGGATGAGAACTGTGCTGTGTTTTTACCTTCAGAAATGGAGTTAATACCCAGGTTCTGTGTCTCCCTACAAGCAAGTCTTCCTTTCAGGTAAGAGCAGTCACTTTTAAGCTCAAACGTTCTACATCATTCATGAAGCTCTAATGTTTCTCGCTCTTAACAGAAAAGCATTGGATGTTAGAGGACCTATGCTTTGTATCAGTTTCAGAAGCAGAGTTGAACTAGATATGGTCTGTATGTGTAGAAATCACCATTCTTTTGACCTGAGCACACTCACGTTTCCTGCTGTATTAGAGACTCTATAAAGCAAGAACGTGCTTCTTGGTCTAAAGCAGAGTGTGTACCATGGATGAGAAGTGTGCTGAGTTTCTACCTTCAGAAATGGAGTTAAATCAGGGCTTCTGTGTTTCTTTACAAACCAGACTTCCTTTCAGTTAAGGGAAGTCAATTTTCAGCTCGAACGAAGCTACATCGTCCACAAAGCTCACATGTTTCTCAATCTTAACTGACAAGAATTGGATGTTAGAGGACCTGTGGTTTTATCAGTTTCAGAAGCAGAGTTGAACTAGATATGGTCCGTATGTGTAGGAAACACCATTCTTTTATTCTGAGCACACTCACGTTTCCTGCTGTATTAGAGATTCTAGAAAGCAAGAGCGTGATTCTTGCTGTAAAGCAGAGTGTCTTTCATGGATGAAAACTGTGTTGTGTGTTTACTTCAGAAATGGAATTAAATCCCAGGCTCTGTGTCTTCCTACAAGCAAGAATTTGTTTCAGGTAAACACAGTCATCTTTCAGTTCAAACGAAGCTACATCGTCCACGAAACTGACACATTTCTTGCTTTTAACTGAAAAGCATTTGATGTTACAGGACCTGTGGTTTGTATCAGTTTCAGAAGCAGAGTTGAACTAGATATGGTCCAAATGTGTAGGAAACACGTTTTTTTTGTTCTGAGCACACTCACGATTTCTACTGTTTTAGAGACTGTAGAAAGCAAGAGTGTGCTTCTTGCTCTAAAACAGAGTGTGTTTCATGGATGCGAACTGTGCTGTGTGTTTCCCTTTAGAAATGGAGTTAAATTCCAGGCTCTGTGTCTTCTTACAAGCAAGACATCGTTTCTCAGAAACACAGTCATTTTTCCACTCAAAGGAAGCAACATCATACACGAAGCTCACACGTTTCTCGCTCTTAAAAGAAAAGTATGGAATTATAGAGGACCTGTGATTTGTATCAGTTTCAGAAGCAGAGTTGAAGTAGATATGTACAGTATGTGTAGGACACACAGGTCTTTTGTTGTGAGCACACTCACGTTTCCTGCTGTCTAAGAGACTCTAGAAAGCAAGAGCGTGCTTCTTGCTCTAAAGCAGAGTGTGTTTCATGGATGAACACTGTGCTCTGTGTTTTCTTCAGAAATGGAGTTCAATCCCAGGCTCTGTGTCTTCCTACAGGCAAGAATTTGTTTCAGGTAAACGCAGTCACTTTTCAGCTCAAACGAAGCTACATCGTCCACGAAGCTCACACTTTTCTTGCTCTTGACTGAAAAGGATTGGATGTTAGAGGACCTGTGGTTTGTATCAGTTTCAGAAGCAGAGTTGAACTAGATATGGTCCAAATGTGTAGGAAACATAGTTCTTTTGTTCTGAGCACACTCACGTTTCCTGCTGTATTAGAGACTCTAGAAAGCAAGAGGGTGCTTCTTGCTCTCAAGCAGAGTGTGTACCATGGATGAGAACTGTGCTGTGTTTTTACCTTCAGAAATGGAGTTAATTCCCAGGTTCTGTGTCTCCCTACAAGCAAGTCTTCCTTTCAGGTAAGAGCAGTCACTTTTAAGCTCAAACGTTCTATATCATTCATGAAGCTCTAATGTTTCTCACTCTTAAATGAAAAGCATTGGATGTTAGAGGACCTGTGGTTTGTATCAGTTTCAGAAGCAGAGTTGAACAAGATATGGTCCAAATGTGTAGGAAACATAGTTCTTTTGTTCTGAGCACACTCACGTTTCCTGCTGTATTAGAGACTCTAGAAAGCAAAAGGGTGCTTCTTGCTCTCAAGCAGAGCGTGTACCATGGATGAGAACTCTGCTGTGTTTTACCTTCAGAAATGGAGTTAATTCCCAGGTTCTGTGTCTCCCTACAAGCAAGTCTTCCTTTCAGGTAAGAGCAGTCACTTTTAAGCTCAAACGTTCTACATCATTCATGAAGCTCTAATGTTTCTCGCTCTTAACAGAAAAGCATTGGATGTTAGAGGACCTGTGCTTTGTATCAGTTTCAGAAGCAGAGTTGAACTAGATATGGTCTGTATGTGTAGAAATCACCATTCTTTTGACCTGAGCACACTCACGTTTCCTGCTGTATTAGAGACTCTAGAAAGCAAGAACGTGCTTGTTGGTCTAAAGCAGAGTGTGTACCATGGATGAGAACTGTGCTGAGTTTCTACCTTCAGAAATGGAGTTAAATCCGGGCTTCTGTGTTTCTTTACAAACCAGACTTCCTTTCAGTTAAGGGAAGTCAATTTTCAGCTCAAACGAAGCTACATCGTCCACAAAGCTCACATGTTTCTCAATCTTAACTGACAAGAATTGGATGTTAGAGGACCTGTGGTTTTATCAGTTTCAGAAGCAGAGTTGAACTAGATATGGTCCGTATGTGTAGGAAACACCATTCTTTTATTCTGAGCACACTCACGTTTCCTGCTGTATTAGAGATTCTAGAAAGCAAGAGCGTGATTCTTGCTGTAAAGCAGAGTGTCTTTCATGGATGAAAACTGTGTTGTGTGTTTACTTCAGAAATGGAATTAAATCCCAGGCTCTGTGTCTTCCTACAAGCAAGAATTTGTTTCAGGTAAACACAGTCATCTTTCAGTTCAAACGAAGCTACATCGTCCACGAAACTGACACATTTCTTGCTTTTAACTGAAAAGCATTTGATGTTACAGGACCTGTGGTTTGTATCAGTTTCAGAAGCAGACTTGAACTAGATATGGTCCAAATGTGTAGGAAACACGTTCTTTTTGTTCTGAGCACACTCACGATTTCTACTGTTTTAGAGACTGTAGAAAGCAAGAGTGTGCTTCTTGCTCTAAAACAGAGTGTGTTTCATGGATGCGAACTGTGCTGTGTGTTTCCCTTCAGAAATGGAGTTAAATTCCAGGCTCTGTGTCTTCTTACAAGCAAGACATCGTTTCTCATAAACACAGTCATTTTTCCACTCAAAGGATGCAACATCATACACGAAGCTCACACGTTTCTCGCTCTTAAAAGAAAAGTATGGAATTATAGAGGACCTGTGATTTGTATCAGTTTCAGAAGCAGAGTTGAAGTAGATATGTACAGTATGTGTAGGACACACAGGTCTTTTGTTGTGAGCACACTCACGTTTCCTGCTGTCTAAGAGACTCTAGAAAGCAAGAGCGTGCTTCTTGCTCTAAAGCAGAGTGTGTTTCATGGATGAACACTGTGCTCTGTGTTTTCTTCAGAAATGGAGTTCAATCCCAGGCTCTGTGTCTTCCTACAGGCAAGAATTTGTTTCAGGTAAACGCAGTCACTTTTCAGCTCAAACGAAGCTACATCGTCCACGAAGCTCACACTTTTCTTGCTCTTGACTGAAAAGGATTGGATGTTAGAGGACCTGTGGTTTGTATCAGTTTCAGAAGCAGAGTTGAACTAGATATGGTCCAAATGTGTAGGAAACATAGTTCTTTTGTTCTGAGCACACTCACGTTTCCTGCTGTATTAGAGACTCTAGAAAGCAAGAGGGTGCTTCTTGCTCTCAAGCAGAGTGTGTACCATGGATGAGAACTGTGCTGTGTTTTTACCTTCAGAAATGGAGTTAATTCCCAGGTTCTGTGTCTCCCTACAAGCAAGTCTTCCTTTCAGGTAAGAGCAGTCACTTTTAAGCTCAAACGTTCTATATCATTCATGAAGCTCTAATGTTTCTCACTCTTAAATGAAAAGCATTGGATGTTAGAGGACCTGTGGTTTGTATCAGTTTCAGAAGCAGAGTTGAACAAGATATGGTCCAAATGTGTAGGAAACATAGTTCTTTTGTTCTGAGCACACTCACGTTTCCTGCTGTATTAGAGACTCTAGAAAGCAAAAGGGTGCTTCTTGCTCTCAAGCAGAGCGTGTACCATGGATGAGAACTCTGCTGTGTTTTACCTTCAGAAATGGAGTTAATTCCCAGGTTCTGTGTCTCCCTACAAGCAAGTCTTCCTTTCAGGTAAGAGCAGTCACTTTTAAGCTCAAACGTTCTACATCATTCATGAAGCTCTAATGTTTCTCGCTCTTAACAGAAAAGCATTGGATGTTAGAGGACCTGTGCTTTGTATCAGTTTCAGAAGCAGAGTTGAACTAGATATGGTCTGTATGTGTAGAAATCACCATTGTTTTGACCTGAGCACACTCACGTTTCCTGCTGTATTAGAGACTCTAGAAAGCAAGAACGTGCTTGTTGGTCTAAAGCAGAGTGTGTACCATGGATGAGAACTGTGCTGAGTTTCTACCTTCAGAAATGGAGTTAAATCCGGGCTTCTGTGTTTCTTTACAAACCAGACTTCCTTTCAGTTAAGGGAAGTCAATTTTCAGCTCAAACGAAGCTACATCGTCCACAAAGCTCACATGTTTCTCAATCTTAACTGACAAGAATTGGATGTTAGAGGACCTGTGGTTTTATCAGTTTCAGAAGCAGAGTTGAACTAGATATGGTCCGTATGTGTAGGAAACACCATTCTTTTATTCTGAGCACACTCACGTTTCCTGCTGTATTAGAGATTCTAGAAAGCAAGAGCGTGATTCTTGCTGTAAAGCAGAGTGTCTTTCATGGATGAAAACTGTGTTGTGTGTTTACTTCAGAAATGGAATTAAATCCCAGGCTCTGTGTCTTCCTACAAGCAAGAATTTGTTTCAGGTAAACACAGTCATCTTTCAGTTCAAACGAAGCTACATCGTCCACGAAACTGACACATTTCTTGCTTTTAACTGAAAAGCATTTGATGTTACAGGACCTGTGGTTTGTATCAGTTTCAGAAGCAGAGTTGAACTAGATATGGTCCAAATGTGTAGGAAACACGTTCTTTTTGTTCTGAGCACACTCACGATTTCTACTGTTTTAGAGACTGTAGAAAGCAAGAGTGTGCTTCTTGCTCTAAAACAGAGTGTGTTTCATGGATGCGAACTGTGCTGTGTGTTTCCCTTCAGAAATGGAGTTAAATTCCAGGTTCTGTGTCTTCTTACAAGCAAGACATCGTTTCTCATAAACACAGTCATTTTTCCACTCAAAGGATGCAACATCATACACGAAGCTCACACGTTTCTCGCTCTTAAAAGAAAAGTATGGAATTATAGAGGACCTGTGATTTGTATCAGTTTCAGAAGCAGAGTTGAAGTAGATATGTACAGTATGTGTAGGACACACAGGTCTTTTGTTGTGAGCACACTCACGTTTCCTGCTGTCTAAGAGACTCTAGAAAGCAAGAGCGTGCTTCTTGCTCTAAAGCAGAGTGTGTTTCATGGATGAACACTGTGCTCTGTGTTTTCTTCAGAAATGGAGTTCAATCCCAGGCTCTGTGTCTTCCTACAGGCAAGAATTTGTTTCAGGTAAACGCAGTCACTTTTCAGCTCAAACGAAGCTACATCGTCCACGAAGCTCACACTTTTCTTGCTCTTGACTGAAAAGGATTGGATGTTAGAGGACCTGTGGTTTGTATCAGTTTCAGAAGCAGAGTTGAACTAGATATGGTCCAAATGTGTAGGAAACATAGTTCTTTTGTTCTGAGCACACTCACGTTTCCTGCTGTATTAGAGACTCTAGAAAGCAAGAGGGTGCTTCTTGCTCTCAAGCAGAGTGTGTACCATGGATGAGAACTGTGCTGTGTTTTTACCTTCAGAAATGGAGTTAATTCCCAGGTTCTGTGTCTCCCTACAAGCAAGTCTTCCTTTCAGGTAAGAGCAGTCACTTTTAAGCTCAAACGTTCTATATCATTCATGAAGCTCTAATGTTTCTCACTCTTAAATGAAAAGCATTGGATGTTAGAGGACCTGTGGTTTGTATCAGTTTCAGAAGCAGAGTTGAACAAGATATGGTCCAAATGTGTAGGAAACATAGTTCTTTTGTTCTGAGCACACTCACGTTTCCTGCTGTATTAGAGACTCTAGAAAGCAAAAGGGTGCTTCTTGCTCTCAAGCAGAGCGTGTACCATGGATGAGAACTCTGCTGTGTTTTACCTTCAGAAATGGAGTTAATTCCCAGGTTCTGTGTCTCCCTACAAGCAAGTCTTCCTTTCAGGTAAGAGCAGTCACTTTTAAGCTCAAACGTTCTACATCATTCATGAAGCTCTAATGTTTCTCGCTCTTAACAGAAAAGCATTGGATGTTAGAGGACCTGTGCTTTGTATCAGTTTCAGAAGCAGAGTTGAACTAGATATGGTCTGTATGTGTAGAAATCACCATTGTTTTGACCTGAGCACACTCACGTTTCCTGCTGTATTAGAGTCTCTAGAAAGCAAGAACGTGCTTCTTGGTCTAAAGCAGAGTGTGTACCATGGATGAGAACTGTGCTGAGTTTCTACCTTCAGAAATGGAGTTAAATCCGGGCTTCTGTGTTTCTTTACAAACCAGACTTCCTTTCAGTTAAGGGAAGTCAATTTTCAGCTCGAACGAAGCTACATCGTCCACAAAGCTCACATGTTTCTCAATCTTAACTGACAAGAATTGGATGTTAGAGGACCTGTGGTTTTATCAGTTTCAGAAGCAGAGTTGAACTAGATATGGTCCGTATGTGTAGGAAACACCATTCTTTTATTCTGAGCACACCCTCGTTTCCTGCTGTATTAGAGATTCTAGAAAGCAAGAGCGTGATTCTTGCTGTAAAGCAGAGTGTCTTTCATGGATGAAAACTGTGTTGTGTGTTTACTTCAGAAATGGAATTAAATCCCAGGCTCTGTGTCTTCCTACAAGCAAGAATTTGTTTCAGGTAAACACAGTCATCTTTCAGTTCAAACGAAGCTACATCGTCCACGAAACTGTCACATTTCTTGCTTTTAACTGAAAAGCATTTGATGTTACAGGACCTGTGGTTTGTATCAGTTTCATAAGCAGAGTTGAACTAGATATGGTCCAAATGTGTAGGAAACACGTTTTTTTTGGTCTGAGCACACTCACGATTTCTACTGTTTTAGAGACTGTAGAAAGCAAGAGTGTGCTTCTTGCTCTAAAACAGAGTGTGTTTCATGGATGCGAACTGTGCTGCGTGTTTCCCTTCAGAAATGGAGTTAAATTCCAGGCTCTGTGTCTTCTTACAAGCAAGACATCTTTTCTCATAAACACAGTCATTTTTCCACTCAAAGGAAGCAACATCATACACGAAGCTCACACGTTTCTTGCTCTTAAAAGAAAAGTATGGAATTATAGAGGACCTGTGATTTGTATCAGTTTCAGAAGCAGAGTTGAAGTAGATATGTACAGTATGTGTAGGACACACAGGTCTTTTGTTGTGAGCACACTCACGTTTCCTGCTGTCTAAGAGACTCTAGAAAGCAAGAGCGTGCTTCTTGCTCTAAAGCAGAGTGTGTTTCATGGATGAACACTGTGCTCTGTGTTTTCTTCAGAAATGGAGTTCAATCCCAGGCTCTGTGTCTTCCTACAGGCAAGAATTTGTTTCAGGTAAACGCAGTCACTTTTCAGCTCAAACGAAGCTACATCGTCCACGAAGCTCACACTTTTCTTGCTCTTGACTGAAAAGGATTGGATGTTAGAGGACCTGTGGTTTGTATCAGTTTCAGAAGCAGAGTTGAACTGGATATGGTCCAAATGTGTAGGAAACATAGTTCTTTTGTTCTGAGCACACTCACGTTTCCTGCTGTATTAGAGACTCTAGAAAGCAAGAGGGTGCTTCTTGCTCTCAAGCAGAGTGTGTACCATGGATGAGAACTGTGCTGTGTTTTTACCTTCAGAAATGGAGTTAATTCCCAGGTTCTGTGTCTCCCTACAAGCAAGTCTTCCTTTCAGGTAAGAGCAGTCACTTTTAAGCTCAAACGTTCTATATCATTCATGAAGCTCTAATGTTTCTCACTCTTAAATGAAAAGCATTGGATGTTAGAGGACCTGTGGTTTGTATCAGTTTCAGAAGCAGAGTTGAACAAGATATGGTCCAAATGTGTAGGAAACATAGTTCTTTTGTTCTGAGCACACTCACGTTTCCTGCTGTATTAGAGACTCTAGAAAGCAAAAGGGTGCTTCTTGCTCTCAAGCAGAGCGTGTACCATGGATGAGAACTCTGCTGTGTTTTACCTTCAGAAATGGAGTTAATTCCCAGGTTCTGTGTCTCCCTACAAGCAAGTCTTCCTTTCAGGTAAGAGCAGTCACTTTTAAGCTCAAACGTTCTACATCATTCATGAAGCTCTAATGTTTCTCGCTCTTAACAGAAAAGCATTGGATGTTAGAGGACCTGTGCTTTGTATCAGTTTCAGAAGCAGAGTTGAACTAGATATGGTCTGTATGTGTAGAAATCACCATTCTTTTGACCTGAGCACACTCACGTTTCCTGCTGTATTAGAGACTCTAGAAAGCAAGAACGTGCTTCTTGGTCTAAAGCAGAGTGTGTACCATGGATGAGAACTGTGCTGAGTTTCTACCTTCAGAAATGGAGTTAAATCCGGGCTTCTGTGTTTCTTTACAAACCAGACTTCCTTTCAGTTAAGGGAAGTCAATTTTCAGCTCGAACGAAGCTACATCGTCCACAAAGCTCACATGTTTCTCAATCTTAACTGACAAGAATTGGATGTTAGAGGACCTGTGGTTTTATCAGTTTCAGAAGCAGAGTTGAACTAGATATGGTCCGTATGTGTAGGAAACACCATTCTTTTATTCTGAGCACACTCACGTTTCCTGCTGTATTAGAGATTCTAGAAAGCAAGAGCGTGATTCTTGCTGTAAAGCAGAGTGTCTTTCATGGATGAAAACTGTGTTGTGTGTTTACTTCAGAAATGGAATTAAATCCCAGGCTCTGTGTCTTCCTACAAGCAAGAATTTGTTTCAGGTAAACACAGTCATCTTTCAGTTCAAACGAAGCTACATCGTCCACGAAACTGACACATTTCTTGCTTTTAACTGAAAAGCATTTGATGTTACAGGACCTGTGGTTTGTATCAGTTTCATAAGCAGAGTTGAACTAGATATGGTCCAAATGTGTAGGAAACACGTTTTTTTTGGTCTGAGCACACTCACGATTTCTACTGTTTTAGAGACTGTAGAAAGCAAGAGTGTGCTTCTTGCTCTAAAACAGAGTGTGTTTCATGGATGCGAACTGTGCTGCGTGTTTCCCTTCAGAAATGGAGTTAAATTCCAGGCTCTGTGTCTTCTTACAAGCAAGACATCTTTTCTCATAAACACAGTCATTTTTCCACTCAAAGGAAGCAACATCATACACGAAGCTCACACGTTTCTTGCTCTTAAAAGAAAAGTATGGAATTATAGAGGACCTGTGATTTGTATCAGTTTCAGAAGCAGAGTTGAAGTAGATATGTACAGTATGTGTAGGACACACAGGTCTTTTGTTGTGAGCACACTCACGTTTCCTGCTGTCTAAGAGACTCTAGAAAGCAAGAGCGTGCTTCTTGCTCTAAAGCAGAGTGTGTTTCATGGATGAACACTGTGCTCTGTGTTTTCTTCAGAAATGGAGTTCAATCCCAGGCTCTGTGTCTTCCTACAGGCAAGAATTTGTTTCAGGTAAACGCAGTCACTTTTCAGCTCAAACGAAGCTACATCGTCCACGAAGCTCACACTTTTCTTGCTCTTGACTGAAAAGGATTGGATGTTAGAGGACCTGTGGTTTGTATCAGTTTCAGAAGCAGAGTTGAACTGGATATGGTCCAAATGTGTAGGAAACATAGTTCTTTTGTTCTGAGCACACTCACGTTTCCTGCTGTATTAGAGACTCTAGAAAGCAAGAGGGTGCTTCTTGCTCTCAAGCAGAGTGTGTACCATGGATGAGAACTGTGCTGTGTTTTTACCTTCAGAAATGGAGTTAATTCCCAGGTTCTGTGTCTCCCTACAAGCAAGTCTTCCTTTCAGGTAAGAGCAGTCACTTTTAAGCTCAAACGTTCTATATCATTCATGAAGCTCTAATGTTTCTCACTCTTAAATGAAAAGCATTGGATGTTAGAGGACCTGTGGTTTGTATCAGTTTCAGAAGCAGAGTTGAACAAGATATGGTCCAAATGTGTAGGAAACATAGTTCTTTTGTTCTGAGCACACTCACGTTTCCTGCTGTATTAGAGACTCTAGAAAGCAAAAGGGTGCTTCTTGCTCTCAAGCAGAGCGTGTACCATGGATGAGAACTCTGCTGTGTTTTACCTTCAGAAATGGAGTTAATTCCCAGGTTCTGTGTCTCCCTACAAGCAAGTCTTCCTTTCAGGTAAGAGCAGTCACTTTTAAGCTCAAACGTTCTACATCATTCATGAAGCTCTAATGTTTCTCGCTCTTAACAGAAAAGCATTGGATGTTAGAGGACCTGTGCTTTGTATCAGTTTCAGAAGCAGAGTTGAACTAGATATGGTCTGTATGTGTAGAAATCACCATTCTTTTGACCTGAGCACACTCACGTTTCCTGCTGTATTAGAGACTCTAGAAAGCAAGAACATGCTTCTTGGTCTAAAGCAGAGTGTGTACCATGGATGAGAACTGTGCTGAGTTTCTACCTTCAGAAATGGAGTTAAATCCGGGCTTCTGTGTTTCTTTACAAACCAGACTTCCTTTCAGTTAAGGGAAGTCAATTTTCAGCTCGAACGAAGCTACATCGTCCACAAAGCTCACATGTTTCTCAATCTTAACTGACAAGAATTGGATGTTAGAGGACCTGTGGTTTTATCAGTTTCAGAAGCAGAGTTGAACTAGATATGGTCCGTATGTGTAGGAAACACCATTCTTTTATTCTGAGCACACTCACGTTTCCTGCTGTATTAGAGATTCTAGAAAGCAAGAGCGTGATTCTTGCTGTAAAGCAGAGTGTCTTTCATGGATGAAAACTGTGTTGTGTGTTTACTTCAGAAATGGAATTAAATCCCAGGCTCTGTGTCTTCCTACAAGCAAGAATTTGTTTCAGGTAAACACAGTCATCTTTCAGTTCAAACGAAGCTACATCGTCCACGAAACTGACACATTTCTTGCTTTTAACTGAAAAGCATTTGATGTTACAGGACCTGTGGTTTGTATCAGTTTCAGAAGCAGAGTTGAACTAGATATGGTCCAAATGTGTAGGAAACACGTTTTTTTTGTTCTGAGCACACTCACGATTTCTACTGTTTTAGAGACTGTAGAAAGCAAGAGTGTGCTTCTTGCTCTAAAACAGAGTGTGTTTCATGGATGCGAACTGTGCTGCGTGTTTCCCTTCAGAAATGGAGTTAAATTCCAGGCTCTGTGTCTTCTTACAAGCAAGACATCGTTTCTCATAAACACAGTCATTTTTCCACTCAAAGGAAGCAACATCATACACGAAGCTCACACGTTTCTCGCTCTTAAAAGAAAAGTATGGAATTATAGAGGACCTGTGATTTGTATCAGTTTCAGAAGCAGAGTTGAAGTAGATATGTACAGTATGTGTAGGACACACAGGTCTTTTGTTGTGAGCACACTCTCGTTTCCTGCTGTCTAAGAGACTCTAGAAATCAAGAGCGTGCTTCTTGCTCTAAAGCAGAGTGTGTTTCATGGATGAACACTGTGCTCTGTATTTTCTTCAGAAATGTAGTTCAATCCCAGGCTCTGTGTCTTCCTACAGGCAAGAATTTGTTTCAGGTAAACGCAGTCACTTTTCAGCTCA
Source organism: Onychomys arenicola (assembly GCA_949786405.1). NCBI lineage: Eukaryota > Metazoa > Chordata > Mammalia > Rodentia > Cricetidae > Onychomys > Onychomys arenicola. The sequence goes on from CATKUM010000035.1 coordinate 1,108,261, forward strand.
AACGAAGCTACATCGTCCACGAAGCTCACACTTTTCTTGCTCTTGACTGAAAAGGATTGGATGTTAGAGGACCTGTGGTTTGTATCAGTTTCAGTAACAAAGATGAACTAGATATGGTCCGGATGTGTAGGAAACATAGTTCTTTTGTTCTGAGCACACTCACTTTTCCTGTTGTCTTGGAGTATCTAGAAAGCAAGAGCGTGCTTCTTGCTCTCAAGCAGAGTGTGTACCATGGATGAGAACTGTGCTGTGTTTTTACCTTCAGGAATGGAGTTAATTCCCAGGTTCTGTGTCTCCCTACAAGCAAGTCTTCCTTTCAGGTAAGAGCAGTCACTTTTAAGCTCAAACGTTCTATATCATTCATGAAGCTCTAATGTTTCTCGCTCTTAAATGAAAAGCATTGGATGTTAGAGGACCTGTGGTTTGTATCAGTTTCAGAAGCAGAGTTGAACAAGATATGGTCCAAATGTGTAGGAAACATAGTTCTTTTGTTCTGAGCACACTCACGTTTCCTGCTATATTAGAGACTCTAGAAAGCAAAAGGGTACTTCTTGCTCTCAAGCAGAGTGTGTACCATGGATGAGAACTCTGCTGTGTTTTACCTTCAGAAATGGAGTTAATTCCCAGGTTCTGTGTCTCCCTACAAGCAAGTCTTCCTTTCAGGTAAGAGCAGTCACTTTTAAGCTCAAACGTTCTACATCATTCATGAAGCTCTAATGTTTCTCGCTCTTAACTGAAAAGCATTGGATGTTAGAGGACCTGTGGTTTGTATCAGTCTCAGAAGCAGAGTTGAACTAGATATGGTCTGTATGTGTAGAAATCACCATTCTTTTGACCTGAGCACACTCACGTTTCCTGCTGTATTAGAGACTCTAGAAAGCAAGAACGTGCTTCTTGGTCTAAAGCAGAGTGTGTACCATGGATGAGAACTGTGCTGAGTTTCTACCTTCAGAAATGGAGTTAAATCCGGGCTTCTGTGTCTTGTTACAAACCAGACTTCCTTTCAGTTAAGGGAAGTCAATTTTCAGCTCAAACAAAGCTACATCGTCCACAAAGCTCACATGTTTCTCAATCTTAACTGACAAGAATTGGATGTTAGAGGACCTGTGCTTTGTATCAGTTTCAGAAGCAGAGTTGAACTAGATATGGTCTGTATGTGTAGAAATCACCATTGTTTTGACCTGAGCACACTCACGTTTCCTGCTGTATTAGAGACTCTAGAAAGCAAGAACGTGCTTCTTGGTCTAAAGCAGAGTGTGTACCATGGATGAGAACTGTGCTGAGTTTCTACCTTCAGAAATGGAGTTAAATCCCGGCTTCTGTGTCTTGTTACAAACCAGACTTCCTTTCAGTTAAGGGAAGTCAATTTTCAGCTCAATCAAAGCTACATCGTCCACAAAGCTCACATGTTTCTCAATCTTAACTGACAAGAATTGGATGTTAGAGGACCTGTGGTTTTATCAGTTTCAGAAGCAGAGTTGAACTAGATATGGTCCGTATGTGTAGGAAACACCATTCTTTTATTCTGAGCACACTCACGTTTCCTGCTGTATTAGAGATTCTAGAAAGCAAGAGCGTGATTCTTGCTGTAAAGCAGAGTGTCTTTCATGGATGAAAACTGTGTTGTGTGTTTACTTCAGAAATGGAATTAAATCCCAGGCTCTGTGTCTTCCTACAAGCAAGAATTTGTTTCAGGTAAACGCAGTCATCTTTCAGTTCAAACGAAGCTACATCGTCCACGAAACTGACACATTTCTTGCTTTTAACTGAAAAGCATTTGATGTTACAGGACCTGTGGTTTGTATCAGTTTCAGAAGCAGAGTTGAACTAGATATGGTCCAAATGTGTAGGAAACACGGTTTTTTTGTTCTGAGCACACTCACGTTTTCTGCTGTTTTAGAGACTGTAGAAAGCAAGAGTGTGCTTCTTGCTCTAAAACAGAGTGTGTTTCATGGATGCGAACTGTGCTGTGTGTTTCCCTTCAGAAATGGAGTTAAATTCCAGGCTCTGTGTCTTCTTACAAGCAAGACATTGTTTCTCATAAACACAGTCATTTTTCCACTCAAAGGAAGCAACATCATATACGAAGCTCACACGTTTCTCGCTCTTAAAAGAAAAGTATGGAATTATAGAGGACCTGTGATTTGTATCAGTTTCAGAAGTAGAGTTGAAGTAGATATGTACAGTATGTGTAGGACACACAGGTCTTTTGTTGTGAGCACACTCACGTTTCCTGCTGTCTAAGAGACTCTAGAAATCAAGAGCATGCTTCTTGCTCTAAAGCAGAGTGTGTTTCATGGATGAACACTGTGCTCTGTGTTTTCTTCAGAAATGGAGTTCAATCCCAGGCTCTGTGTCTTCCTACAGGCAAGAATTTGTTTCAGGTAAACGCAGTCACTTTTCAGCTCAAACGAAGCTACATCGTCCACGAAGCTAACACTTTTCTTGCTCTTGACTGAAAAGGATTGGATGTTAGAGGACCTGTGGTTTGTATCAGTTTCAGAAGCAGAGTTGAACTAGATATGGTCCGGATGTGTAGGAAACCCCATTCTTTATTTCTGAGCACACTCACTTTTCCTGCTTTCTTAGAGTATCTAGAAAGCAAGAGCGTGCTTCTTGCTCTTAAGCAGAGTGTACCATGGATGTGAACTGTGCTGGGTTTTTACCTTCAGAAATGGAGTTAAATCCAAGGTTCTGTGTCTTCCTACAAATAAGTCTTCCTTTCAGGTAACGGCAGTCACTTTTCAGCTCAAACGATCTACATTGTTCATGAAGCTGAAATGTTTCTCATCTTAACTGGCAATCATTAGATTTTAGAGAACCTGTAGTTTGCATCAGTTTCAGAAGCAGAGTTGAACTAGATATGGTCCAAATGTGTAGGAAACATAGTTCTTTTGTTTTGAGCACACTCACGTTTCCTGCTGTATTAGAGACTCTAGAAAGCAAGAGGGTGCTTCTTGCTCTCAAGCAGAGTGTGTACCATGGATGAGAACTGTGCTGTGTTTTTACCTTCAGAAATGGAGTTAATTCCCAGGTTCTGTGTCTCCCTACAAGCATGTCTTCCTTTCAGGTAAGAGCAGTCACTTTTAAGCTCAAACGTTCTATATCATTCATGAAGCTCTAATGTTTCTCGCTCTTAACTGAAAAGCATTGGATGTTAGAGGACCTGTGGTTTGTATCAGTTTCAGAAGCAGAGTTGAACTAGATATGGTCCAAATGTGAAGGAAACAGGGTTTTTTTGTTCGGAGCACACTCACATTTCCTGCTGTATTAGCGACTGTGGAAAGCAAGAGCGTGCTTCTTGCTCTAAAACAGAGTGTTTTTCATGGATGAGAACTGTGCTGTGTGTTTCCCTTCAGAAATGGAGTTAAATCCCAGGCTCTGTGTCTTCTTACAAGGGAGACTTCGTTTCTCGTAAACACAGTCATTTTTCCATTCAAAGGAAGCTACATCATACATGAAGCTCACATGTTTCTCGCTCCTAACAGAAAAGGACTGGATTTTAGAGGACCTGTGGTTTGCATCAGTTTCAGAAGCCGAGTTTAACTATATGTGGTCCAAATGTGTAGGAAACACCATTCTTTTGTTCTGAGCACACTCACGTTTCCTGATGTATTAGAGACTCTAGAAAGCAAGAGCGTGCTTCTTGCTCTAAAGCAGAGTGTGTACCATGGATGTGAACTGTGCTGTGTTTTTCCTTCAGAATTGGAGTTGAATCCCAGGTTCTGTGCCTTCCTACAAGCAACTCTTACTTTCCAGTAAGGGCAGTCACTTTTCAGCTCAAAAGATCTACATTGTAGATGAAGCTCTAACGTTTCTCGCTTTTATCTGCAAAGCATTGGATTTTAGAGGACCTGTGGTTCGCATCACTATCAAAAGGGGAGTTTAACTAGATATGGTCTAAATGTGTAGGAAACACCGTTCATTAGTTCTGAGCACACTCACTTTTCCTGCTTTCTTAGAGTATCTAGAAAGCAAGAGCGTGCTTCTTGCTCTAAAGCTAGTGTGTACCATGTATGAGAACTGTGCTGTGTTTTTCCCTTCAGAAATGGAGTTAAATCCCAGGTTCTGTGTCTTCCTACAAGCAAGTCTTCCTTTCAGGGAAGAGCAGTCACTTTTAAGCTCAAACGGTCTACATCATTAATGAAGCTGTAATGTTTCTCGCTCTTAACTGAAAAGCATTGGATGTTAGAGAAATTGTAGTTATCATCCGTTTCAGAAGCAGAGTTGAACTAGATATGGTCCAAATGTGTAGCATACACCGTTCATTTGTTCTGAGCACACTCACGCTTCCTGCTGTATTAGAGATTCTACAAAGCAAGAGCGTGCTTCTTGCTCTAAAGTAGAGTGTGCTTCATGGATGAAAACTGTGCTGTGAGTTTCCTGCAGAAATGGAATAAAATCCCAGGCTCTGATTCTTCCTACAAACAAGAATTTGTTTCAGGTAGACGCAGACACTTTTCAGCTCAAACAAAGCTACACCTGTTTCTCGCTCTTAACTGTAAAGCATTGGATGTTAGAGGAACTGTGGTTTGTATCAGTTTCAGAAGCAGAGTTGAACTAGCAATGTTCCGTATGTGTAGAAAACACGGTTCATTTGTTCTGAGCACACTTTCAAGTTTCAGGCTCTATTATAGACTCTAGAAAGCAAGAGCGTACTTCTTGCTTTAAGCAGAGTGTGTTTCATGGATGAGAACTGTGCTGTGTTTTTCCCCTCATAAATGGAGTTAAATCCCAGGCTCTGTGTCTTCCTACAAGGAAGACATCTTTTCAGGTAAACTCAGTCACTTTTCAGTTCAAAGGAAGCTACATCGTTCACGAAGCTCACACGTTTCTCGCTCTTAACTGGAAAGCATTGCATGTTAATGGAACTGTGGTTTGTATCAGTAACAGAAGAAGAGTTGACCTAGATATGGTCCGTATGTGTAGAAAACACCGTTATTTTGCTCTGACCACAGTCACGTTTCCTGCTGTATTAGAGACTCTTAGAAAGCAAGAGCGTGCTTCTTGCTCTAAATCAGAGTGTGTTTCATGGATGAGAACTGTGCTGTGTGTTTCCCTTCAAAAACGGAGTTAATTCCCAGGCTCTGTGTCTTTCTACAAGCAAGACATCTTTTCAGGTACTCTAGGTCACTTTTCCGCTCAAATGAATCTACATCGTTCACTAAGCTCACACGTTTCTCGCTCTTAACTGAAGAGCATTTGATGTTAGATGACTTGTGGTTTTTATCAGGTTCAGAAGCAGAGTTGAACTAACTATGGTCTGTATGTGTAGGAAACACCGTTCTTTTGTTCTGAGCACACTCACTTTTCCTGCTCTATTAGAGACTTTCAAAGCAAGAGCGTGCTTCTTCCTATAAGCAGAGTGTGTTTCACCGTGAGAACTGTGCTGTGTGTTTCCCTTCAGAAATGGATTTAAATCACAGGCTCTGCATCTTTCTACAAGCAAGAATTCATTTCACATAAACTCAGTTACCTTGCACTCAAACAAAGCTGTATCATTCACATAGCACGCAGGTTTCTTGCTCTTAAATGTAAAGCATTGGAAGTTAGAGGACCTGTGGTTTATATCACTTTCCAAAGCATAGTTGAACTAGCAATGGTCCGTATGTGTAGGAAACACCGTTCTTTTGTTCTGAGTACCCTCAAGTTTCTGGCTCTATTAAAGACTCTAGAAAGCAAGAGCATGCTTCTTGCTCTAAAGCATTGGGTGTTTCATGGATGAGAACTGTGCTGTGTGTTTCCCTTCAGAAATGGAGTAAAATCACAGGCTCTGCATCTTCCTACAAGCAAGATTTCGTTTCACGTAAACTCAGTCACTCTTCAGCTCAAAGGAAGCTACATCATTCACGAAGCTCACGCGTTTCTCGCTCTTAACTGGAAAGCATTGCAGTTAGAGGAACTGTGGTTTGTATCAGTTTCAGAAGAAGAGTTGACCTAGATATGGTCCATATGTGTAGGAAACACCGTTATTTTGTTGTGACTACAGTCACGTTTCCTGCTCTATTAGAGACTCTTAGAAAGCAAGAGTGTGCTTCTTGCTCTAAATCAGAGTGTGTTTCATGGATGAGAACTGTGCTGTGTGTTTCCCTTCAAAAACGGAGTTAATTCCCAGGCTCTGTGTCTTTCTACAAGCAAGACATCTTTTCAGGTACTCTAGGTCACTTTTCCGCTCAAATGAATCTACATCGTTCACTAAGCTCACACGTTTCTCGCTCTTAACTGAAGAGCATTTGATGTTAGATGACTTGTGGTTTTTATCAGGTTCAGAAGCAGAGTTGAACTAACTATGGTCTGTATGTGTAGGAAACACCGTTCTTTTGTTCTGAGCACACTCACTTTTCCTGCTCTATTAGAGACTTTCAAAGCAAGAGCGTGCTTCTTCCTATAAGCAGAGTGTGTTTCACCGTGAGAACTGTGCTGTGTGTTTCCCTTCAGAAATGGATTTAAATCACAGGCTCTGCATCTTTCTACAAGCAAGAATTCATTTCACATAAACTCAGTTACCTTGCACTCAAACAAAGCTGTATCATTCACATAGCACGCAGGTTTCTTGCTCTTAAATGTAAAGCATTGGAAGTTAGAGGACCTGTGGTTTATATCACTTTCCAAAGCATAGTTGAACTAGCAATGGTCCGTATGTGTAGGAAACACCGTTCTTTTGTTCTGAGTACCCTCAAGTTTCTGGCTCTATTAAAGACTCTAGAAAGCAAGAGCATGCTTCTTGCTCTAAAGCATTGGGTGTTTCATGGATGAGAACTGTGCTGTGTGTTTCCCTTCAGAAATGGAGTAAAATCACAGGCTCTGCATCTTCCTACAAGCAAGATTTCGTTTCACGTAAACTCAGTCACTCTTCAGCTCAAAGGAAGCTACATCATTCACGAAGCTCACGCGTTTCTCGCTCTTAACTGGAAAGCATTGCATGTTAGAGGAACTGTGGTTTGTATCAGTTTCAGAAGAAGAGTTGACCTAGATATGGTCCATATGTGTAGGAAACACCGTTATTTTGTTGTGACTACAGTCACGTTTCCTGCTCTATTAGAGACTCTTAGAAAGCAAGAGTGTGCTTCTTGCTCTAAATCAGAGTATGTTTCATGGATGAGAACTGTGCTGTGTGTTACCCTTCAAAAATGGAGTAAAATCCCAGGATCTGTGTCTTCCTACAAGGAAGACATCTATTCAAGTAAACTAGGTCACTTTTCAGCTCAAATGAAGCTACATCGTTCATTAAGCTCCCACGTTTCTCGCTCGTAACTGAAAAGCATTGGATGTTAGATGACTTGTGGTTTGTATCAGTTTCAGAAGCAGAGTTGAACTAGCAATGGTCCGTATGTGTAGGAAACACCGTTCTTTTGTTCAGAGTACCCTCAATTTTCTCCTCTGTTAGAGACTCTAGAAAGCAAGAGCATGCTTCGTGCTCTAAAGCAGAGTGTGTTTCATGGATGAGAACTGTGCTGTGTGTTTCCCTTCACAAATGGAGTTAAATTCGAGGCTCTGTGTCTTCCTACAAGCAAGACATCATTTCAGGTAAACGCAGTCACTTTTCAGCTCAAATGAAAATACATCGTTTACGAAGCTCACACGTTTCTTGCTCTTAACTCAAAAGCATTGGATGTTAGATGACTTGTGATTTGTATCAGTTTCAAGCAGAGTTGAACTAGCAATGTTCCGTATGTGTAGGAAACACGGTTCATTTTTTCTGAGCACACTTTCAAGTTTCTGGCTCTATTATAGTCTCTAGAAAGCAAGAGCGTGCTTCTTGCTCTAAAGCAGAGTGTGTTTCATGGATGAGAAATGTGCTGAGTGTTTCCCTTCAGAAATGGAGTTAAATCACAGGCTCTGCATCTTCCTACAAGCAAGACTTCGTTTCACATAAACTCAGTCACCTTTCAGCTCAAACATAGCAACATTGTTCATGTAGCTCACACGAATCTTGCTCTTAACTGTAAAGCATTGGATGTTAGAGGACCAGTGCTTTGTATCAGTTTCAGAAGCCGAGTTGAAGTAGCAATGGTCCGTATGTGTAGGAAACACCGTTATTTTGTTCGGAGTACCCTCAAATTTCTGGCTCTATTAGAGACTCTGGAAAGCAAGAGCATGCTACTAGCTCTAAAACAGAGTGTGTGCATGGATGAGAACTGTGCTGAGTGTTTCCCTTCAGAAATGGAATTAAATCCCAGGCTCTGTGTCTTCCTACAATTAAGACATCTTTTCAGGTAAACTCAGTCACTCTTCAGCTCAAAGGAAGCTACATCATTCACGAAGCTCACGCGTTTCTTGCTCTTAACTGGAAAGCATTGCATGTTAGAGGAACTGTGGTTTGTATCAGTTTCAGAAGAAGAGTTGACCTAGATATGGTCCATATGTGTAGGAAACACCGTTATTTTGTTGTGACTACAGTCACGTTTCCTGCTGTATTAGAGACTCTTAGAAAGCAAGAGTGTGCTTCTTGCTCTAAATCAGAGTATGTTTCATGGATGAGAACTGTGCTGTGCGTTACCCTTCAAAAATGGAGTTAAATTCCAGGATCTGTGTCTTCCTACAAGCAAGACATCTTTTCAAGTAAACTAGGTCACTTTTCAGCTCAAATGAAGCTACATCGTTCATTAAGCTCCCACGTTTCTCGCTCGTAACTGAAAAGCATTGGATGTTAGATGACTTGTGGTTTGTATCAGTTTCAGAAGCAGAGTTGAACTAGCAATGGTCCGCATGTGTAGGAAACACCGTTCTTTTGTTCAGAGTACCCTCAATTTTCTCCACTGTTAGAGACTCTAGAAAGCAAGAGCATGCTTCGTGCTCTAAAGCAGAGTGTGTTTCATGGATGAGAACTGTGCTGTGTGTTTCCCTTAAGAAATGGAATTAAATTCCAGGCACTGTGTCTTCTTACAAGCAAGACATCATTTCAGGTAAACACAGTCACTTTTCAGCTCAAATAAATATAAATCGTTTACGAAGCTCACACGAACTCCCTCTTAACTGAAAAGCATTGGATGTTAGATGACTTGTGGTTTGTATCAGTTTCAGAAGCACAGTTGAACTAGCAATGGTCCGTATGTCTAGGAAATACTATTCTTTTGTTCTGAGCACACTCACGTTTCCTGCTCTATTAGAGAGTCTAGAAAGCAAGAGCATGCTTCTTCTTATATGCACAGTGTGTCTCATCGTCAGAACAGTGCTGTGTGTTTCCCTTCAGAAATGGAGTTAAATCACAGGCCCTGCATCTTCCTACAAGCACGACTTCGGTTCATGTAAACTCAGTCACCATTCAGCTCAAACAAAGCTACATCATTCACGTAGCTCACACGTTTCTTGTTCTTAACATTAAAGCATTGGATGTTAGAGGACCTGTGGTTTTTATCAGTTTCAGAAGCAGAGTTGAACTAGCAATGGTCCATATGTGTAGGAAACACTGTTCTTTTGTTCTGAGCGCACTTTTAAGTTTCTGGCTCTATTATAGACTCTAGAAAGCAAGAGCGTGCTTCTTGCTCTAAATCAGAGTGTGTTTCATGGATGAGAACTGTGCTGTGTGTTTCCTTTCAGAAATGGAGTTAAATTCCCAGCTCTGTGTCTTCCTACAAGCAAGACATCTTTTCAGGAAAACTAGGTCACTTTTCAGCTCAAAGGAAGCTACATCATTCATGAAGCTCACACGTTTCTCGCTCTTAACTGAAAAGCATTGGGTGGTGGATGACTTGTGGTTTGTATCATGTTCAGAACCAGAGTTGAACTAGCTATAGTCCGTATGTGTAGGAAACACTGTTGTTTTGTTCAGAGTACCCTCAATTTTCTGGCTCTATTAGAGACTCTAGAAAGCAAGAGCATGCTACTTGCTCTAAAGCAGAATGTCTGTCATGGATGAGAACTGTGCTGTGTGTTTCCCTTCAGAAATGGAGTTAAATACCAGGCTCTGTGTCTTCCTACAATTAAGACATCTTTTCAGGTAAACTCAGTCACTTTTTAGCTCAAAGGAAGCTACATTGTTCACGAAGCTCACACGTTTCTCGCTCTTAACTTGAAAGCATTGCATGTTAATGGAACTGTACTTTGTATCCGTTTCAGAAGAAGAGTTGAGCTAGATATGGTCCATATGTGTAGGAAACACCCTTATTTTGTTCTAACCACAGGGACGTTTCCTGCTCTATTAGAGACTCTTAGAAAACAAGAGCGTGCTTCTTGCTCTAAAGCAGAGTGTGTTTCATGGATGAGAACTGTGCTTTGTGTTTCCTTTCAGAAATGGAGTTAAATTCCAGGCTCTGTGTCTTCCTACAAGCAAGACATCATTTCAGGTAAACACAGACACTTTTAAGCTCAAATGAGTATAAATCGTTTACGAAGCTCACATGTTTCTTGCTCTTAACTAAAAAGCATTGGATGTTAGATGACTTGTGGTTTGTATCAGTTTTAGAAGCAGAGTGGAACTAGCAATGCTCCGTATGTGTAGGAAACACTGTTCTTTTGTTCTGAGCACACATTCAAGTTTTGGCTCTATTATAGACTCTAGAAAGCAAGAGAGTGCTTCTTGCTCTAAAGCAGAGTGTCTTTCATGGATGAGAACTGTGCTGTGTTTTTCCCTTCAGAAATGGAGTTAAATCCCAGGCTCTGTGTCTTTCTACAAGCAAGACATCTTTTCAGGTAAACTCAGTCACTTTTCAGCTCAATGGAAGCTACATCATTCACGAAGCTCACACGTTTCTCGCTCTTAACTGGAAAGCATTGCATGTTAATGGAACTGTGGTTTGTATCAGTTTCAGAAGAAGAGTTGACCTTGATATGGTCCGTATATGTAGGAAACACCGTTATTTTGTTGTGACCACAGTCACGTTTCTTGCTCTATTTGAGACTCTTAGAAAGCAAGAGCGTGATTCTTGCTCTAAAGCAGAGTGTGTTTCATGGATGAGAACTGCGCTGTGTGTTTCCCTTCAGAAATGGAGTAAATTCCAAGCTATGTGTCTTCCTACAAGCAAGACATCTTTTCAGGTAAACACAGGCACTTTTCAGCTCAAATGAATATAAATCATTTACGAAGCTCACACGTTTCTTGCTCTTAAGTAAAAAGCATTCCATGTTAGATGACTTGTGGTTTGTATCAGTTTCAGAAGCCGAGTTGAACTACCAATGGTCCTTATGTGTAGGAAACACCGTTCTTTTATTCAGAGTACCGTCAAGTTTCTGGCTGTATTAGAGAATCTAGAAAGCAAGAGCGTGCTTCTTGCTCTAAAGGAGAGTGTGTTTCATGGATGAGAACTGTGCTGTGTTTTTCCCTTCAGAAATGGAGTTAAATCCCAGGCTCTGTGTCTTCCTATAAGCAAGACAACTTTTCAGGTAAACTAGGTCACTTTTCAGCTCAAAGGAATCTGCATCGTTCACGAAGCTCACACGTTTCTCGCTCTTAACTGGAAAGCATTGCATGTTAATGGAACTGTGGTTTGTATCAGTTACAGAAGAAGAGTTGACCTAGATATGGTCCGTATGTGTAGGAAACACCGATATTTTCTTCTGACCACAGTCACGTTTCCTGCTGTATTAGAGACTCTTAGAAAGCAAAATCTTGCTTCTTGCTCTAAAGCAGAGTGTGTTTCATGGATGAGAACTGTGCTGTGTGTTTCCCATCAGAAATGGAGTTATATCCCAGGCTCTGTGTCTTCCTACAAGCAAGACAACTTTTCAGGTAAACTAGGTCACTTTTCAGCTCAAAGGAAGCTACATCGTTCACGAAGCTCACACGTTTCTCGCTCTTAACTGAAAAGCATTGGATGTTAAATGAATTGTAGTTTGTATCAGATTCAGAAGCGGAGTTGAACTGGCAATGGTCCTTATGTGTAGGAAACACCGTTCTTTTGTTCTGAGCACACTCACGTTTCCTGCTCTATTAGAGACTCTAGAAAGCAAGAGCGTGCTTCTTCTTATATGCAGTGTGTGTTTCATGGATGTGATCTGTGCTGTGTGTTTCCCTTCAGAAATGGAGTTAAATCACAGGCTCTGCATCTTCCTACAAGCAAGACTTCGTTTCACATAAACTCAGTCACCTTTCAGCTCAAACATAGCAACATTGTTCACGTAGCTCACACGAATCTTGCTCTTAACTGTAAAGCATTGGATGTTAGAGGACCTGTGCTTTGTATCAGTTTCAGAAGCCGAGTTGAAGTAGCAATGGTCCGTATGTGTAGGAAACACCGTTATTTTGTTCTGAGTACAATCAAATTTCTGGCTCTATTAGAGACTCTGGAAAGCAAGAGCATGCTACTAGCTCTAAAACAGAGTGTGTGCATGGATGAGAACTGTGCTGAGTGTTTCCCTTCAGAAATGGAGTTAAATCCCAGGCTCTTTGTCTTCCTACAATTAAGACATCTTTTCAGGTAAACTCAGTCACTCTTCAGCTCAAAGGAAGCTACATCATTCACGAAGCTCACGCGTTTCTCGCTATTAACTGGAAAGCATTGCATGTTAGAGGAACTGTGGTTTGTATCAGTTTCAGAAGAAGAGTTGACCTAGATAGGGTCCATATGTGTAGGAAACACCGTTATTTTGTTGTGACTACAGTCACGTTTCCTGCTCTATTAGAGACTCTTAGAAAGCAAGAGTGTGCTTCTTGCTCTAAATCAGAGTATGTTTCATGGATGAGAACTGTGCTGTGCGTTACCCTTAAAAAATGGAGTTAAATTCCAGGATCTGTGTCTTCCTACAAGCAAGACATCTTTGCAATTGAACTAGGTCACTTTCCAGCTCAAATGAAGCTACATCGTTCATTAAGCTCCCACGTTTCTCGCTCGTAACTGAAAAGCATTGGATGTTAGATGACTTGTGGTTTGTATCAGTTTCAGAAGCAGAGGTGAACTAGCAATGGTCCGTATGTGTAGGAAACACCGTTCTTTTGTTCAGAGTACCCTCAATTTTCTCCACTGTTAGAGACTCTAGAAAGCAAGAGCATGCTTCTTCTTATATGCACAGTGTGTCTCATCGTCAGAACAGTGCTGTGTGTTTCCCTTCAGAAATGGAGTTAAATCACAGGCCCTGCATCTTCCTACAAGCACGACTTCGGTTCATGTAAACTCAGTCACCATTCAGCTCAAACAAAGCTACATCATTCACGTAGCTCACACGTTTCTTGTTCTTAACATTAAAGCATTGGATGTTAGAGGACCTGTGGTTTTTATCAGTTTCAGAAGCAGAGTTGAACTAGCAATGGTCCATATGTGTAGGAAACACTGTTCTTTTGTTCTGAGCGCACTTTTAAGTTTCTGGCTCTATTATAGACTCTAGAAAGCAAGAGCGTGCTTCTTGCTCTAAATCAGAGTGTGTTTCATGGATGAGAACTGTGCTGTGTGTTTCCTTTCAGAAATGGAGTTAAATTCCCAGCTCTGTGTCTTCCTACAAGCAAGACATCTTTTCAGGAAAACTAGGTCACTTTTCAGCTCAAAGGAAGCTACATCATTCATGAAGCTCACACGTTTCTCGCTCTTAACTGAAAAGCATTGGGTGGTGGATGACTTGTGGTTTGTATCATGTTCAGAACCAGAGTTGAACTAGCTATAGTCCGTATGTGTAGGAAACACTGTTGTTTTGTTCAGAGTACCCTCAATTTTCTGGCTCTATTAGAGACTCTAGAAAGCAAGAGCATGCTACTTGCTCTAAAGCAGAATGTCTGTCATGGATGAGAACTGTGCTGTGTGTTTCCCTTCAGAAATGGAGTTAAATACCAGGCTCTGTGTCTTCCTACAATTAAGACATCTTTTCAGGTAAACTCAGTCACTTTTTAGCTCAAAGGAAGCTACATTGTTCACGAAGCTCACACGTTTCTCGCTCTTAACTTGAAAGCATTGCATGTTAATGGAACTGTACTTTGTATCCGTTTCAGAAGAAGAGTTGAGCTAGATATGGTCCATATGTGTAGGAAACACCCTTATTTTGTTCTAACCACAGGGACGTTTCCTGCTCTATTAGAGACTCTTAGAAAACAAGAGCGTGCTTCTTGCTCTAAAGCAGAGTGTGTTTCATGGATGAGAACTGTGCTTTGTGTTTCCTTTCAGAAATGGAGTTAAATTCCAGGCTCTGTGTCTTCCTACAAGCAAGACATCATTTCAGGTAAACACAGACACTTTTAAGCTCAAATGAGTATAAATCGTTTACGAAGCTCACATGTTTCTTGCTCTTAACTAAAAAGCATTGGATGTTAGATGACTTGTGGTTTGTATCAGTTTTAGAAGCAGAGTGGAACTAGCAATGCTCCGTATGTGTAGGAAACACTGTTCTTTTGTTCTGAGCACACATTCAAGTTTTGGCTCTATTATAGACTCTAGAAAGCAAGAGAGTGCTTCTTGCTCTAAAGCAGAGTGTCTTTCATGGATGAGAACTGTGCTGTGTTTTTCCCTTCAGAAATGGAGTTAAATCCCAGGCTCTGTGTCTTTCTACAAGCAAGACATCTTTTCAGGTAAACTCAGTCACTTTTCAGCTCAATGGAAGCTACATCATTCACGAAGCTCACACGTTTCTCGCTCTTAACTGGAAAGCATTGCATGTTAATGGAACTGTGGTTTGTATCAGTTTCAGAAGAAGAGTTGACCTTGATATGGTCCGTATATGTAGGAAACACCGTTATTTTGTTGTGACCACAGTCACGTTTCTTGCTCTATTTGAGACTCTTAGAAAGCAAGAGCGTGATTCTTGCTCTAAAGCAGAGTGTGTTTCATGGATGAGAACTGCGCTGTGTGTTTCCCTTCAGAAATGGAGTAAATTCCAAGCTATGTGTCTTCCTACAAGCAAGACATCTTTTCAGGTAAACACAGGCACTTTTCAGCTCAAATGAATATAAATCATTTACGAAGCTCACACGTTTCTTGCTCTTAAGTAAAAAGCATTCCATGTTAGATGACTTGTGGTTTGTATCAGTTTCAGAAGCCGAGTTGAACTACCAATGGTCCTTATGTGTAGGAAACACCGTTCTTTTATTCAGAGTACCGTCAAGTTTCTGGCTGTATTAGAGAATCTAGAAAGCAAGAGCGTGCTTCTTGCTCTAAAGGAGAGTGTGTTTCATGGATGAGAACTGTGCTGTGTTTTTCCCTTCAGAAATGGAGTTAAATCCCAGGCTCTGTGTCTTCCTATAAGCAAGACAACTTTTCAGGTAAACTAGGTCACTTTTCAGCTCAAAGGAATCTGCATCGTTCACGAAGCTCACACGTTTCTCGCTCTTAACTGGAAAGCATTGCATGTTAATGGAACTGTGGTTTGTATCAGTTACAGAAGAAGAGTTGACCTAGATATGGTCCGTATGTGTAGGAAACACCGATATTTTCTTCTGACCACAGTCACGTTTCCTGCTGTATTAGAGACTCTTAGAAAGCAAAATCTTGCTTCTTGCTCTAAAGCAGAGTGTGTTTCATGGATGAGAACTGTGCTGTGTGTTTCCCATCAGAAATGGAGTTATATCCCAGGCTCTGTGTCTTCCTACAAGCAAGACAACTTTTCAGGTAAACTAGGTCACTTTTCAGCTCAAAGGAAGCTACATCGTTCACGAAGCTCACACGTTTCTCGCTCTTAACTGAAAAGCATTGGATGTTAAATGAATTGTAGTTTGTATCAGATTCAGAAGCGGAGTTGAACTGGCAATGGTCCTTATGTGTAGGAAACACCGTTCTTTTGTTCTGAGCACACTCACGTTTCCTGCTCTATTAGAGACTCTAGAAAGCAAGAGCGTGCTTCTTCTTATATGCAGTGTGTGTTTCATGGATGTGATCTGTGCTGTGTGTTTCCCTTCAGAAATGGAGTTAAATCACAGGCTCTGCATCTTCCTACAAGCAAGACTTCGTTTCACATAAACTCAGTCACCTTTCAGCTCAAACATAGCAACATTGTTCACGTAGCTCACACGAATCTTGCTCTTAACTGTAAAGCATTGGATGTTAGAGGACCTGTGCTTTGTATCAGTTTCAGAAGCCGAGTTGAAGTAGCAATGGTCCGTATGTGTAGGAAACACCGTTATTTTGTTCTGAGTACAATCAAATTTCTGGCTCTATTAGAGACTCTGGAAAGCAAGAGCATGCTACTAGCTCTAAAACAGAGTGTGTGCATGGATGAGAACTGTGCTGAGTGTTTCCCTTCAGAAATGGAGTTAAATCCCAGGCTCTTTGTCTTCCTACAATTAAGACATCTTTTCAGGTAAACTCAGTCACTCTTCAGCTCAAAGGAAGCTACATCATTCACGAAGCTCACGCGTTTCTCGCTATTAACTGGAAAGCATTGCATGTTAGAGGAACTGTGGTTTGTATCAGTTTCAGAAGAAGAGTTGACCTAGATAGGGTCCATATGTGTAGGAAACACCGTTATTTTGTTGTGACTACAGTCACGTTTCCTGCTCTATTAGAGACTCTTAGAAAGCAAGAGTGTGCTTCTTGCTCTAAATCAGAGTATGTTTCATGGATGAGAACTGTGCTGTGCGTTACCCTTAAAAAATGGAGTTAAATTCCAGGATCTGTGTCTTCCTACAAGCAAGACATCTTTGCAATTGAACTAGGTCACTTTCCAGCTCAAATGAAGCTACATCGTTCATTAAGCTCCCACGTTTCTCGCTCGTAACTGAAAAGCATTGGATGTTAGATGACTTGTGGTTTGTATCAGTTTCAGAAGCAGAGGTGAACTAGCAATGGTCCGTATGTGTAGGAAACACCGTTCTTTTGTTCAGAGTACCCTCAATTTTCTCCACTGTTAGAGACTCTAGAAAGCAAGAGCATGCTTCGTGCTCTAAAGCAGAGTGTGTTTCATGGATGAGAACTGTGCTGTGTGTTTCCCTTCAGAAATGGAATTAAATTCCAGGCACTGTGTCTTCCTACAAGCAAGACATCATTTCAGGTAAACACAGTCACTTTTCAGCTCAAATAAATATAAATCGTTTACGAAGCTCACACGTTTCTTGCTCTTAAATAAAAGCATTGGATGTTAGATGACTTGTGGTTTGTATCAGTTTTAGAAGCAGAGTTGAACTAGCAATGCTCCGTCTGTGTAGGAAACACCGTTCTTTTGTTCTGAGCACACTCACGTTTCCTGCTCTATTAGAGAGTCTAGAAAGCAAGAGCATGCTTCTTCTTATATGCAGAGTGTGTCTCATCGTCAGAACAGTGCTGTGTGTTTCCCTTCAGAAATGGAGTTAAATCACAGGCCCTGCATCTTCCTACAAGCACGACTTCGGTTCATGTAAACTCAGTCACCATTCAGCTCAAACAAAGCTACATCATTCACGTAGCTCACACGTTTCTTGTTCTTAACATTAAAGCATTGGATGTTAGAGGACCTGTGGTTTTTATCAGTTTCAGAAGCAGAGTTGAACTAGCAATGGTCCGTATGTGTAGGAAACACCGTTCTTTTGTTCTGAGCGCACTTTTAAGTTTCTGGCTCTATTATAGACTCTAGAAAGCAAGAGCGTGCTTCTTGCTCTAAATCAGAGTGTGTTTCATGGATGAGAACTGTGCTGTGTTTTTCCCTTCAGAAATGGAGATAAATCCCATGCTATGTATCTCCCTACAAGCAAGACTTCGTTTCATGTAAACTCAGTCACCTTGCACTCAAACAAAGCTACATCGTTCACATAGCTCACAGGGTTATTGCTCTTAACTGTAAAGCATTGGAAGTGAGAGGACCTGTGGTTAATATCAGTTTCAGGAGCAGAGTTGAACTAGCAATAGTCCGTATATGTAGGAAACACCATTCTTTTCTTCAGAGTACCCTCAAGTTTCTGGCTGTATTAGAGAATCTTGAAAGCAAGAGCGTGCTTCTTGCTCTAAAGCAGAGTGTGTTTCATGGATGAGAACTGTGCTGTGTTTTTCCTCTCAGAAATGGAGTTAAATCGCAGGCTCCGTGTCTTCCTCCAAGCAAGACATCTTTTCAGGTAACCTCAGTCACTTTTCAGCTCAAAGTAAGCTACATCGTTCACGAAGCTCACACGTTTCTCGCTCTTAACTGGAAAGCATTGCATGTTAATGGATCTGTGGTTTGTATCAGTTTCAGAAGAAGAGTTGACCTAGATATGGTCCGTATGTGTAGGATACACCGTTATTTTGTTCTGACCACAGTCATGTTTCCTGCTGTATTAGAGACTCTTAGAAAGCAAGAGCGTGGTTCTTGCTCTAAAGCAGAGTGTGTTTCATGGATTAGAACTGTGCTGTGTGTTTCCCTTCAGAAATGGAATTAAATCCCAGGCTCTGTGTCTTCCTACAAGCAAGACATCTTTTCAGGTAAACTAGGTCACTTCTCAGCTCAAAGGAAGCTACATCATTCATGAAGCTCACACGTTTCTCGCTCTTAACTGAAAAGCTTTGGGTGGTGGATGACTTGTGGTTTGTATGATGTTCAGAACCAGAGTTGAACTAGCTATAGTCCGTATGTGTAGGAAACACTGTTGTTTTGTTCAGAGTACCCTCAATTTTCTGGCTCTATTAGAGACTCTAGAAAGCAAGAGCATGCTACTTGCTCTAAAGGAGAGTGTGTTTCATGGATTTGATCTGTGCTTTGTGTTTCCCTTCAGAAATGGAGTTAAATCCCAGGCTCTGTGTCTTCTTACAAGTAAGACATATTTTCAGCTAAACTCAGTCACTTTTCAGCTCAAAGGAAGCTACATCGTTCACGAAGCTCACACGTTTCTCTCTCTTAACTTGAAAGCATTGCATGTTAATGGAACTGTGCTTGTATCAGTTTCAGAAGAAGAGTTGACCTAGATATGGGCCGTATGTGTACGAAACATCGTTATTTTGCTCTGACCACAGTCACGTTTCTTGCTGTATTAGAGACTCTTAGAAAGCAAGAGCGTGCTTCTTGCTCTAAAGCAGAGTGTGTTTCATGGATGAGAACTGTGCTGTGTGTTTCCCTTCAGAAATGGAGTTAAATTCCAGGCTCTCTGTCTTCCAACAAGCAAGACATCATTTCAGGTAAACGCAGTCACTCTTCAGCTCAAATGAATATAAATCGTTTACGAAGCTCACACGTTTCTTGCTCTTAACTAAAGAGCATTGGATGTTAGATGACTTGCGGTTTTTATCAGTTTCAGAAGCAGAGTTGAACTAGCAATGGTCCTTATTTGTAGGAAACACCGTTCTTTTGTTCAGAGTACCCTCAAGTTTCTGGCTGTATTAGAGAATCTAGAAAGCAAGAGCGTGCTTCTTGCTCTAAAGCAGAGTGTGTTTCATGGATGAGAACTGTGCTGTGTGTTTCCCTTCAGAAATGGAGTTAAATCCGAGCCTCTGTGTCTTCCTACAAGCAAGACATCTTTTCAGGTAAACTCAGTCACTTTTCAGCTCAAAGGAATCTACATCGTTCACGAAGCTCACACGTTTCTCGCTCTTAACTGGAAAGCATTGCATGTTAATGCAACTGTGGTTTGTATCAGTAACAGAGAAGAGTTGACCTAGATATGGTCCGTATGTGTAGGAAACACCGTTATTTTGTTCTGACCACAGTCATGTTTCCTGCTGTATTAGAGACTCTTAGAAAGCAAGATCGTGCTTCTTGCTCTAAAGCAGAGTGTGTTTCATGGATGAGAACTGTGCTGTGTGTTTCCCATCAGAAATGGAGTAAAATCCCACGCTCTGTGTCTTCCTACATGCAAGACAACTTCTCAGGTAAACTAAGTCACTTTGCAGCTCAAATGAATATAAATCGTTTACCAAGCTCACACATTTCTCCCTCTTAACTGAAAAGCATTGGATGTTAGATGAATTGTGGTTTGTATCAGTTTCAGAAGCACAGTTGAACTAGCAATGGTCCGTATGTCTAGGAAATACTGTTCTTTTGTTCTGAGCACACTCACGTTTCCTGCTCTATTAGAGAGTCTAGAAAGCAATAGCATGCTTCTTCTTATATGCAGAGTGTGTCTCATCGTCAGAACAGTGCTGTGTGTTTCCCTTCAGAAATGGAGTTAAATCACAGGCTCTGCATCTTCCTACAAGCACGACTTCGTTTCATGTAAATTCAGTCACCATTCAGCTCAAACAAAGCTACATCATTCACGTAGCTCACACGTTTCTTGTTCTTAACATTAAAGCATTGGATGTTAGAGGACCTGTGGTTTTTATCAGTTTCAGAAGCAGAGTTGAACTAGCAATGGTCTGTATGTGTAGGAAACACCGTTCTTTTGTTCCGAGCACACTTTTAAGTTTCTGGCTCTATTATAGACTCTAGAAAGCAAGAGCGTGCTTCTTGCTTTAAGCAGAGTGTGTTTCATGGATGAGAACTGTGCTGTGTTTTTCCTTTCAGAAATGGAGTTAAATCACAGGCTCTGTGTCTTCCTCCAAGCAAGACATCTTTTCAGGTAACCTCAGTCACTTTTCAGCATAAAGTAAGCTACATCGTTCACGAAGCTCACACGTTTCTCGCTCTTAACTGGAAAGCATTGCATGTTAATGGAACTGTGGTTTGTATCAGTTTCAGAAGAAGAGTTGACCTAGATATGGTCTGTATGTGTAGGAAACACCGTTATTTTGTTCTGACCACAGTCATGTTTCCTGCTGTATTAGAGACTCTTAGAAAGCAAGATCGTGCTTCTTGCTCTAAAGCAGAGTGTGTTTCATGGATGAGAACTGTGCTGTGTGTTTCCCATGAGAAATGGAGTAAAATCCCATGCTCTGTGTCTTCCTACATGCAAGACAACTTTTCAGGTAAACTAAGTCACTTTTCAGCTGAAATTAATATAAATCGTTTACCAAGGTCACACGTTTCTCCCTCTTAATTGAAAAGCATTGGATGTTAGATGACCTGTGGTTTGTATCAGTTTCAGAAGCACAGTTGAACTAGCAATGGTCCGCATGTCTAGGAAATACTATTCTTTTGTTCTGAGCACACTCACGTTTCCTGCTCTATTAGAGAGTATAGAAAGCAAGAGCATGCTTCTTCTTATATGCAGAGTGTGTCTCATCGTCAGAACAGTGCTGTGTGTTTCCCTTCAGAAATGGAGTTAAATCACAGGCTCTGCATCTTCGTACAAGCACGACTTCGGTTCATGTAAACTCAGTCACCATTCAGCTCAAACAAAGCTACATCATTCACGTAGCTCACACGTTTCTTGTTCTTAACATTAAAGCATTGGATGTTAGAGGACCTGTGGTTTTTATCAGTTTCAGAAGCAGAGTTGAACTAGCAATGGTCCGTATGTGTAGGAAACACCGTTCTTTTGTTCTGAGCGCACTTTTAAGTTTCTGGCTCTATTATAGACTCTAGAAAGCAAGAGCGTGCTTCTTGCTCTAAATCAGAGTGTGTTTCATGGATGAGAACTGTGCTGTGTTTTTCCTCTCAGAAATGGAGTTAAATCGCAGGCTCCGTGTCTTCCTCCAAGCAAGACATCTTTTCAGGTAACCTCAGTCACTTTTCAGCTCAAAGTAAGCTACATCCTTCACGAAGCTCACACGTTTCTCGCTCTTAACTGGAAAGCATTGCATGTTAATGGATCTGTGGTTTGTATCAGTTTCAGAAGAAGAGTTGACCTAGATATGGTCCGTATGTGTAGGATACACCGTTATTTTGTTCTGACCACAGTCATGTTTCCTGCTGTATTAGAGACTCTTAGAAAGCAAGAGCGTGCTTCTTGCTCTAAAGCAGAGTGTGTTTCATGGATTAGAACTGTGCTGTGTGTTTCCCTTCAGAAATGGAATTAAATCCCAGGCTCTGTGTCTTCCTACAAGCAAGACATCTTTTCAGGTAAACTAGGTCACTTCTCAGCTCAAAGGAAGCTACATCATTCATGAAGCTCACACGTTTCTCGCTCTTAACTGAAAAGCTTTGGGTGGTGGATGACTTGTGGTTTGTATGATGTTCAGAACCAGAGTTGAACTAGCTATAGTCCGTATGTGTAGGAAACACTGTTGTTTTGTTCAGAGTACCCTCAATTTTCTGGCTCTATTAGAGACTCTAGAAAGCAAGAGCATGCTACTTGCTCTAAAGGAGAGTGTGTTTCATGGATTTGATCTGTGCTTTGTGTTTCCCTTCAGAAATGGAGTTAAATCCCAGGCTCTGTGTCTTCTTACAAGTAAGACATATTTTCAGCTAAATTCAGTCACTTTTCAGCTCAAAGGAAGCCACATCGTTCACGAAGCTCACACATTTCTCGCTCTTAACTTGAAAGCATTGCATGTTAATGGAACTGTGCTTGTATCAGTTTCAGAAGAAGAGTTGACCTAGATATGGGCCGTATGTGTACGAAACATCGTTATTTTGCTCTGACCACAGTCACGTTTCTTGCTGTATTAGAGACTCTTAGAAAGCAAGAGCGTGCTTCTTGCTCTAAAGCAGAGTGTGTTTCATGGATGAGAAATGTGCTGTGTGTTTCCCTTCAGAAATGGAGTTAAATTCCAGGCTCTCTGTCTTCCAACAAGCAAGACATCATTTCAGGTAAACGCAGTCACTCTTCAGCTCAAATGAATATAAATCGTTTACGAAGCTCACACGTTTCTTGCTCTTAACTAAAGAGCATTGGATGTTAGATGACTTGCGGTTTTTATCAGTTTCAGAAGCAGAGTTGAACTAGCAATGGTCCTTATTTGTAGGAAACACCGTTCTTTTGTTCAGAGTACCCTCAAGTTTCTGGCTGTATTAGAGAATCTAGAAAGCAAGAGCGTGCTTCTTGCTCTAAAGCAGAGTGTGTTTCATGGATGAGAACTGTGCTGTGTGTTTCCCTTCAGAAATGGAGTTAAATCCGAGCCTCTGTGTCTTCCTACAAGCAAGACATCTTTTCAGGTAAACTCAGTCACTTTTCAGCTCAAAGGAATCTACATCGTTCACGAAGCTCACACGTTTCTCGCTCTTAACTGGAAAGCATTGCATGTTAATGCAACTGTGGTTTGTATCAGTAACAGAGAAGAGTTGACCTAGATATGGTCCGTATGTGTAGGAAACACCGTTATTTTGTTCTGACCACAGTCATTTTTCCTGCTGTATTAGAGACTCTTAGAAAGCAAGATCGTGCTTCTTGCTCTAAAGCAGAGTGTGTTTCATGGATGAGAACTGTGCTGTGTGTTTCCCATCAGAAATGGAGTAAAATCCCACGCTCTGTGTCTTCCTACATGCAAGACAACTTCTCAGGTAAACTAAGTCAATTTGCAGCTCAAATGAATATAAATCGTTTACCAAGCTCACACATTTCTCCCTCTTAACTGAAAAGCATTGGATGTTAGATGAATTGTGGTTTGTATCAGTTTCAGAAGCACAGTTGAACTAGCAATGGTCCGTATGTCTAGGAAATACTGTTCTTTTGTTCTGAGCACACTCACGTTTCCTGCTCTATTAGAGAGTCTAGAAAGCAAGAGCATGCTTCTTCTTATATGCACAGTGTTTCTCATCATCAGAACAGTGCTGTGTGTTTCCCTTCAGAAATGGAGTTAAATCACAGGCTCTGCATCTTCCTACAAGCACGACTTCGTTTCATGTAAATTCAGTCACCATTCAGCTCAAACAAAGCTACATCATTCACGTAGCTCACACGTTTCTTGTTCTTAACATTAAAGCATTGGATGTTAGAGGACCTGTGGTTTTTATCAGTTTCAGAAGCAGAGTTGAACTAGCAATGGTCTGTATGTGTAGGAAACACCGTTCTTTTGTTCCGAGCACACTTTTAAGTTTCTGGCTCTATTATAGACTCTAGAAAGCAAGAGCGGGCTTCTTGCTCTAAAGCAGAGTGTGTTTCATGGATGAGAACTGTGCTGAGTTTTTCCTTTCAGAAATGGAGTTAAATCGCAGGCTCTGTG
The DNA here is from genome assembly GCA_949786405.1 of Onychomys arenicola. NCBI lineage: Eukaryota > Metazoa > Chordata > Mammalia > Rodentia > Cricetidae > Onychomys > Onychomys arenicola. Next base: position 1,131,975 of record CATKUM010000035.1, read on the forward strand.
TCTTCCTCCAAGCAAGACATCTTTTCAGGTAACCTCAGTCACTTTTCAGCATAAAGTAAGCTACATCGTTCACGAAGCTCACACGTTTCTCGCTCTTAACTGGAAAGCATTGCATGTTAATGGAACTGTGGTTTGTATCAGTTTCAGAAGAAGAGTTGACCTAGATATGGTCCGTATGTGTAGGAAACACCGTTATTTTGTTCTGACCACAGTCATGTTTCCTGCTGTATTAGAGACTCTTAGAAAGCAAGATCGTGCTTCTTGCTCTAAAGCAGAGTGTGTTTCATGGATGAGAACTGTGCTGTGTGTTTCCCATCAGAAATGGAGTAAAATCCCACGCTCTGTGTCTTCCTACATGCAAGACAACTTTTCAGGTAAACTAAGTCACTTTGCAGCTCAAATGAATATAAATCGTTTACCAAGCTCACACATTTCTCCCTCTTAACTGAAAAGCATTGGATGTTAGATGACTTGTGGTTTGTATCAGTTTCAGAAGCTAGTTGAACTAGCAATGGTCCGTATGTCTAGGAAATACTGTTCTTTTGTTCTGAGCACACTCACGTTTCCTGCTCTATTAGAGAGTCTAGAAAGCAAGAGCATGCTTCTTCTTATATGCATAGTGTGTCTCATCGTCAGAACAGTGCTGTGTGTTTCCCTTCAGAAATGGAGTTAAATCACAGGCTCTGCATCTTCCTACAAGCACGACTTCGTTTCATGTAAATTCAGTCACCATTCAGCTCAAACAAAGCTACATCATTCACGTAGCTCACACGTTTCTTGTTCTTAACATTAAAGCATTGGATGTTAGAGGACCTGTGATTTTTATCAGTTTCAGAAGCAGAGTTGAACTAGCAATGGTCCGTATGTGTAGGAAACACCGTTGTTTTCTTCATAGTACCGTCAATTTTCTGGCTCTATTAGAGACTCTAGAAAGCAAGAGCATGCTACTTGCTCTAAAGCAGAGTATCTGTCATGGAAGAGAACTGTGCTGTGTGTTTCCCTTCAGAAATGGAGTTAAATCCCAGGCTCTGTGTCTTCCTACAATTAAGACATCTTTTCAGGTAAACTCAGTCATTTTTAGCTCAAACGAAGCAACATCGTTCACGAAACTCACATGTTTCTCGCTCTTAACTTGAAAGCATTGCATGTTAATGGAACTGTACTTTGTATCAGTTTCAGAAGAAGAGTTGAGCTAGATATGGTCCGTATGTGTAGGAAACACCGTTATTTTGTTCTAACCACAGGGACGTTTCCTGCTCTATTAGAGATTCTTAGAAAACAAGAGCGTGCTTCTTGCTCTAAAGCAGAGTGTGTTTCATGGATGAGAACTGTGCTGTGTGTTTCCCTTCAGAAATGGAGTTAAATTCCAGGCTCTGTGTCTTCCTACAAGCATGACATCATTTCAGGTAAACACAGTCACTTTTCAGCTCAAATGAATATAAATCGTTTACGAAGCTCACACGTTTCTTGCTCTTAACTAAAAAGCATTGGATGTTAGATGACTTGTGGTTTGTATCAGTTTTAGAAGCAGAGAGGAACTAGCAATGCTCCGTATGTGCAGGAAACACTGTTCTTTTGTTCTGACCACACATTCAAGTTTTGGCTGTATTATAGACTCTAGAAAGCAAGAGCGTGCTTCTTGCTCTAAAGAAGAGTGTCTTTCATGGATGAGAACTGTGCTGTGTTTTTCCCTTCAGAAATGGAGTTAAATCCCAGGCTCTGTGTTTTCCTACAAGCAAGACATCTTTTCAGGTAAACGCAGTCACTTTTCAGCTCAAATGAATATAAATCGTTTACGAAGCTCACACGTTTCTTGCTCTTAACTAAAAAGCATTGGATGTTAGATGACTTGTCGTTTGCATCAGTTTCCGAAGCCGAGTTGAACTAGCAATGGTCCTTATGTGTAGGAAACACCGTTCTTTTATTCAGAGTACCCTGAAATTTCTGGCTCTGTTAGAGACTCTAGAAAGCAAGAGCATGCTTCGTGCTCTAAAGGAGAGTGTGTTTCATGGATTAGATCTGTGCTTTGTGTTTCCCTTCAGAAATAGAGTTAAATCCCAGGCTCTGTGTCTTCGTACAAGCAAGACATCTTTTCAGGTAACCTCAGTCACTTTTCAGCTCAAAGGAAGCTACATCGATCACGAAGCTCACATGTTTCTCGCTCTTAACTGGAAAGCATTGCATGTTAATGGAACTGTGGTTTGTATCAGTTTCAGAAGAAGAGTTGACCTAGATATGGTCCGAATGTGTAGGAAACACCGTTATTTTATTCTGACCACAGTCACCTTTCCTGCTCTATTAGAGACTCTTAGAAAGCAAGAGCGTGATTCTTGCTCTAAAGCAGAGTGTGTTTCATGGATGAGAACTGTGCTGTGTGTTTCCCTTCAGAAATGGAATTAAATCCCAGGCTCTGTGTCTTCCTACAAGCAAGACATCTTTTCAGGTAAACTAGGTCACTTTTCAGCTCAAAGGAAGCTACATCATTCATGAAGCTCACACGTTTCTCGCTCTTACCTGAAAAGCATTGGATGTTAGATGACTTGTGGTTTGTATCAGGTTCAGAAGGCGAGTTGAACTAGCTATGGTCCGTATGTGTAGGAAACACCGTTGTTTTGTTCAGAGTACCCTCAATTTTCTGGCTCTATTAGAGACTCTAGAAAGCAAGAGCATACTACTTGCTCTAAAGCAGAGTGTCTGTCATGGATGAGAACTGTGCTGTGTGTTTCCCTTCAGAAATGGAGTTAAATCCCAGGCTCTGTGTTTTCCGACAATTAAGACATCTTTTCAGGTAAACTCAGTCATTTTTAGCTCAAAGGAAGCAACATCGTTCACGAAACTCACACGTTTCTCGCTCTTAACTTGAAAGCATTGCATGTTAATGGAACTGTACTTTGTATCAGTTTCAGAAGAAGAGTTGAGCTAGATATGGTCCGTATGTGTAGGAAACACCGTTATTTTGTGCTAACCACAGGGACGTTTCCTGCTCTATTAGAGATACTTAGAAAACAAGAGCGTGCTTCTTGCTCTAAAGCAGAGTGTGTTTCATGGATGAGAACTGTGCTGTGTGTTTCCCTTCAGAAATGGAGTTAAATTCCAGGCTCTGTGTCTTCCTACAAGCAAGACACCATTTCAGGTAAACACAGTCACTTTTCAGCTCAAATGAATATAAATCATTTACGAAGCTCACACGTTTCTTGCTCTTAACTAAAAAGCATTGGATGTTAGATGACTTGTGGTTTGTATCAGTTTTAGAAGCAGAGTGGAACTAGCAATGCTCCGTATAAGTAGGAAAAACTGTTCTTTTGTTCTGAGCACACATTCAAGTTTTGGCTCTATTATAGACTCTAGAAAGCAAGAGCGTGCTTCTTGCTCTAAAGCAGAGTGTCTTTCATGGATGAGAACTGTGCTGTGTGTTTCCCTTCAGAAATGGAGTTAAATCCCAGGCTCTGTGTCTTCCTACAAGCAAGACATCTTTTCAGGTAAACTAGGTCACTTTTCAGCTCAAAGGAAGCTACATCATTCATGAAGCTCACACGTTTCTCTCTCTTAACTCAAAAGCATTGGATGTTAGATGACTTGGGGTTTGTATCAGGTTCAGAAGCCGAGTTGAACTAGCTATGGTCCGTATGTGTAGGAAACACCGTTGTTTTGTTCAGAGTACCCTCAATTTGCTTGCTCTATTAGAGACTCTAGAAAGCAAGAGCATGCTACTTGCTCTAAAGCAGAGTGTGTGTCATGGATGAGAACTGTGCTGTGTGTTTCCCTTCAGAAATGGAGTTAAATCCCAGGCTCTGTGTCTTCCTACATTTAAGACATCTTTTCAGGTAAACTCAGTCATTTTTAGCTCAAAGGAAGCAACATCGTTCACGAAACTCACATGTTTCTCGCTCTTAACTTGAAAGCATTGCATGTTAATGGAACTGTACTTTGTATCAGTTTCAGAAGAAGAGTTGAGCTAGATATGGTCCGTATGTGTAGGAAACACCGTTATTTTGTTCTAACCACAGGGACGTTTCCTGCTCTATTAGAGATACTTAGAAAACAAGAGCGTGCTTCTTGCTCTAAAGCAGAGTGTGTTTCATGGATGAGAACTGTGCTGTGTGTTTCCCTTCAGAAATGGAGTTAAATTCCAGGCTCTGTGTCTTCCTACAAGCAAGACACCATTTCAGGTAAACACAGTCACTTTTCAGCTCAAATGAATATAAATCATTTACGAAGCTCACACGTTTCTTGCTCTTAACTAAAAAGCATTGGATGTTAGATGACTTGTGGTTTGTATCAGTTTTAGAACCAGAGTGGAACTAGCAATGCTCCGTATGTGTAGGAAACACTGTTCTTTTGTTGTGAGCACACATTCAAGTTTTGGCTCTATTATAGACTCTAGAAAGCAAGAGCGTGCTTCTTGCTCTAAAGCAGAGTGTCTTTCATGGATGAGAACTGTGCTGTGTGTTTCCCTTCAGAAATGGAGTTAAATCCCAGGCTCTGTGTCTTCCTACAAGCAAGACATCTTTTCAGGTAAACTAGGTCACTTTTCAGCTCAAAGGAAGCTACATCATTCATGAAGCTCACACGTTTCTCTCACTTAACTCAAAAGCATTGGATGTTAGATGACTTGGGGTTTGTATCAGGTTCAGAAGCCGAGTTGAACTAGCTATGGTTATGTGTAGGAAACACCGTTGTTTTGTTCAGAGTACCCTCAATTTGCTGGCTCTATTAGAGACTCTAGAAAGCAAGAGCATGCTACTTGCTCTAAAGCAGAGTGTGTGTCATGGATGAGAACTGTGCTGTGTGTTTCCCTTCAGAAATGGAGTTAAATCCCAGGCTCTGTGTCTTCCTACATTTAAGACATCTTTTCAGGTAAACTCAGTCATTTTTAGCTCAAAGGAAGCAACATCGTTCACGAAACTCACACGTTTCTCGCTCTTAACTTGAAAGCATTGCATGTTAATGGAACTGTACTTTGTATCAGTTTCAGAAGAAGAGTTGAGCTAGATATGGTCCGTATGTGTAGGAAACACCGTTATTTTGTTCTAACCACAGGGACGTTTCCTGCTCTATTAGAGATACTTAGAAAACAAGAGCGTGCTTCTTGCTCTAAAGCAGAGTGTGTTTCATGGATGAGAACTGTGCTGTGTGTTTCCCTTCAGAAATGGAATTAAATTCCAGGCACTGTGTCTTCCTACAAGCAAGACATCATTTCAGGTAAACACAGTCACTTTTCAGCTCAAATGAATATAAATCGTTTACGAAGCTCACACGTTTCTTGCTCTTAACTAAAAAGCATTGGATGTTAGAGGACTTGTGGTTTGTATCAGTTTTAGAAGCAGAGAGGAACTAGCAATGCTCCGTATGTGTAGGAAACACTGTTCTTTAGTTCTGAGCACACATTCAAGTTTTGGCTGTATTATAGACTCTAGAAAGCAAGAGCGTGCTTCTTGCTCTAAAGCAGAGTGTCTTTCATGGATGAGAACTGTGCTGTGTTTTTCCCTTCAGAAATGGAGTTAAATCCCAGGCTCTGTGTCTTCCTACAAGCAAGACATCTTTTCAGGTAAACTCAGTCACTTTTCAGCTCAAAGTAAGCTACATCGTTCAGGAAGCTCACACGTTTCTCGCTCTTAACTGGAAAGCATTGGATGTTAGATGACTTGTCGTTTGCATCAGTTTCAGAAGCCGAGTTGAACTAGCAATGGACCTTATGTGTAGGAAACACCATTCTTTTATTTAGAGTACCCTGAAATTTCTGGCTCTGTTAGAGACTCTAGAAAGCAAGAGCATGCTTCGTGCTCTAAAGGAGAGTGTGTTTCATGGATTAGATCTGTGCTTTGTGTTTCCCTTCAGAAATAGAGTTAAATCCCAGGCTCTGTGTCTTCGTACAATCAAGACATCTTTTCAGGTAACCTCAGTCACTTTTCAGCTCAAAGTAAGCTACATCGTTCACGAAGCTCACACGTTTCTTGCTCTTAACTGGAAAGCATTGCATGTTAATGGAACTGTGGTTTGTATCAGTTCCAGAAGAAGAGTTGACCTAGATATGGTCCGTATGTGTAGGAAACACCGTTATTTTATTCTGACCACAGTCACCTTTCCTGCTCTATTAGAGACTCTTAGAAAGCAAGAGCGTGATTCTTGCTCTAAAGCAGAGTGTGTTTCATGGATGAGAACTGTGCTGTGTGTTTCCCTTCAGAAATGGAATTAAATCCCAGGCTCTGTGTCTTCCTACAAGCAAGACATCTTTTCAGGTAAACTAGGTCACTTTTCAGCTCAAAGGAAGCTACATCGTTCATGAAGCTCACACGTTTCTCGCTCTTAACTGAAAAGCATTGGATGTTAGATGACTTGTGGTTTGTATCATGTTCAGAAGCCGAGTTGAACTAGCTATGGTCCGTATGTGTAGGAAACACTGTTTTTTTTATTCAGAGTACTCTCAATTTTCTGGCTCTATTAGAGACTCTAGAAAGCAAGAGCATGCTACTTGCTCTAAAGCAGAGTGTCTGTCATGGATGAGAACTGTGCTGTGTGTTTTCCTTCAGAAATGGAGTTAAATCCCAGGCTCTGTGTCTTCCTACAATTAAGACATCTTTTCAGGTAAACTCTGTCATTTTTAGCTCAAAGGAAGCTACATCGTTCACGAAACTCACACGTTTCTCGCTCTTAACTTGAAAGCATTGCATGTTAATGGAACTGTACTTTGTATCAGTTTCAGAAGAAGAGTTGAGCTAGATATGGTCCATATGTGTAGGAAACACCGTTATTTTGTTCTAACCACAGGGACATTTCCTGCTCTATTAGAGATTCTTAGAAAACAAGAGCGTGCTTCTTGCTCTAAAGCAGAGTGTGTTTCATGGATGAGAACTGTGCTGTGTGTTTCCCTTCAGAAATGGAGTTAAATTCCAGGCTCTGTGTCTTCCTACAAGCAAGACATCATTTCAGGTAAACACAGTCACTTTTCAGCTCAAATGAATATAAATCGTTTACGAAGCTTACACGTTTCTTGTTCTTAACTAAAAAACATTGGATGTTAGATGACTTGTGGTTTGTATCAGTTTTAGAAGCAGAGTGGAACTAGCAATGCTCCGTATGTGTAGGAAACACTGTTCTTTTGTTCTGAGCACACATTCAAGTTTTGGCTCTATTATAGACTCTAGAAAGCAAGAGCGTGCTTCTTGCTCTAAAGCAGAGTGTCTTTCATGGATGAGAACTGTGCTGTGTTTTTCCCTTCAGAAATGGAGTTAAATCCCAGGCTCTGTGTCTTCCTACAAGCAAGACATCTTTTCAGGTAAACTCAGTCACTTTTCAGCTCAAAGTAAGGTACATCGTTTAGGAAGCTCACACGTTTCTCGCTCTTAACTGGAAAGCATTGCATGTTAAAGGAACTGTGGTTTGTATCAGTTTCAGAAGAAGAGTTGACCTAGATATGGTCCGTATGTGTAGGAAACACCGTTATTTTATTCTGACCACAGTCACATTTCCTGCTGTGTTAGAGACTCTTAGAAAGCAAGAGCGTGATTCTTGCTCTAAAGCAGAGTGTGTTTCATGGATGAGAACTGTGCTGTGTGTTTCCCTTCAGAAATGGAGTTAAATTCCAGGCTCTGTGTCTTCCAACAAGCAAGACATCTTTTCAGGTAAACGCAGTCACTTTTCAGCTCAAATGAATATAAATCGTTTACGAAGCTCACACGTTTCTTGCTCTTAACTAAAAAGCATTGGATGTTAGATGACTTGTCGTTTGTATCAGTTTCAGAAGCCGTGTTGAACTGGCAATGGTACTTATGTGTAGGAAACAGCGTTCTTTTATTCAGAGTACCCTGAAATTTCTGGATCTGTTAGGGACTCTAGAAAGCAAGAGCATGCTTCGTGCTCTAAAGGAGAGTGTGTTTCAAGAATTAGATCTGTGCTTTGTGTTTCCCTTCAGAAATGGAGTTAAATCCCAGGCTCTGTGTGTTCGTACAAGCAAGACATCTTTTCAGGTAACCTCAGTCAATTTTCAGCTCAAAGTAAGCTACATCGTTCAGGAAGCTCACACGTTTCTCGCTCTTAACTGGAAAGCATTGCATGTTAATGGAACTGTGGTTTGTATCAGTTTCAGAAGAAGAGTTGACCTAGATATGGTCCGTATGTGTAGGAAACACCGTTATTTTATTCTGACCACTGTCACCTTTCCTGCTCTATTAGAGACTCTTAGAAAGCAAGAGCGTGATTCTTGCTCTAAAGCAGAGTGTGTTTCATGGATGAGAACTGTGCTGTGTGTTTCCTTTCAGAAATGGAATTAAATCTCAGGCTCTGTGTCTTCCTACAAGCAAGACATCTTTTCAGGTAAACTAGGTCACTTTTCAGCTCAAAGGAAGCTACATCATGCGTGAAGCTCACACGTTTCTCGCTCTTAACTGAAAAGCATTGGATGTTAGATGACTTGTGGTTTGTATGAGGTTCAGAAGCCGAGTTGTACTAGCTATGGTCCGTATGTCTAGGAAACACCGTTGTTTTGTTCAGAGTACCCTCAATTTTCTGGCTCTATTAGAGACTCTAGAAAGCAAGAGCATGCTACTTGCTCTAAAGCAGAGTGTGTGTCATGGATGAGAACTGTGCTGTGTGTTTCCCTTCAGAAATGGAGTTAAATCCCAGGCTCTGTGTCTTCCTACATTTAAGACATCTTTTCAGGTAAACTCAGTCACTTTTCAGCTCAAAGGAAGCTACATCGTTCATGAAGCTCACACGTTACTCGCTCTCAACTTGAAAGCATTGCATGTTAATGGAAATGTGGTTTGTATCAGTTTCAGAAGAAGAGTTGACCTAGTTAAGGTCCCTATGTTTAGGAAACACCGGTATTTTGTTCTAACCACAGGGACGTTTCCTGCTGAATTAGAGAATGTTAGAAAGCAAGAGCGTGCTTCTTGCCCTTAAGCAGAGTGTGTTCCATGGATGAGAACTGTGCTGTGTGTTTCCCTTCAGAAATGGAGTTAAATCCCAGGCTCTGTGTCTTCCTACAAGCAAGACAACATTTCAGGTAAACTAGGTCAATTTTCAGCTCAAAGGAAGCTACATCGTTCATGAAGCTCACACGTTTCTCGCTCTTAACTGAAAATCATTGGATGTTAGATGAATTGTGGTTTGTATCAGGTTCAGAAGCAGAGTTGAACTAGCTATGGTCCTTATGTGTAGGAAACACTGTTCTTTTGTTCTGAGCACACATTTAAGTTTCTGGCTCTACTAGAGATTCTAGAAAGCAAGAGCATGCTTCGTGCTCTAAAGCAGAGTGTGTTTCATGACTGAGAACTGTTCTGTGTGTTTCCCTTCACAAATGGAGTTAAATCCCATACTCTGTGTCTTCCTACAAGCAATACATCTTTTCAGGTAAACACAGTCACATTTCAGCTGAAATGAATATAAATTGTTTATGAAGATCACACGTGTCTCGCTCTTCACTGAAAAGCATTGGATGTTATATGACTTGTGCTTTGTATCAGTTTTAGAACCAGAGTGGAACTAGCAATGCTCCGTATGTGTAGGAAACACTGTTCTTTTGTTCAGAGCACACATTCAAGTTTTGGCTCTATTATAGACTCTAGAAAGCAAGAGCGTGCTTCTTGCTCTAAAGCAGAGTGTCTTTCATGGATAAGAACTGTGCTGTGTTTTTCCCTTCAGAAATGGAGTTAAATCCCAAGCTCTGTGTCTTCCTACAAGCAAGACATCATTTCAGGTAAACTCAGTCACTTTTCAGCTCAAAGTAAGCTACATCGTTCATGAAGCTCACATGTTTCTCGCTCTTAACTGGAAAGCATTGCATGTTAAAGGAACTGTGGTTTGTATCAGTTTCAGAAGCAGAGTTGACCTAGATATGGTCCGTATGTGTAGGAAACACCGTTATTTTATTCTGACCACAGTCACATTTCCTGCTGTATTAGAGACCCTTAGAAAGCAAGAGCGTGATTCTTGCTCGAAAGCAGAGTGTGTTTCATGGATGAGAACTGTGCTGTGTGTTTCCCTTCAGAAATGGAGTTCAATTCCAGGCTCTGTGTCTTCCAACAAGCAAGACATCTTTTCAGGTAAACGCAGTCACTTTTCAGCTCAAATGAATATAAATCGTTTACGAAGCTCACACGTTTCTTGCTCTTAACTAAAAAGCATTGGATGTTAGACGACTTGTCGTTTGTATCAGTTTCCGAAGCTGAGTTGAACTAGCAATGGTCCTTATGTGTAGGAAACACCGTTCATTTATTCAGAGTACCCTGAAATTTCTGGCTCCGTTAGAGACTCTAGAAAGCAAGAGCGTGCTTCTTGCTCTAAAGCAGAGTGTCTTTCATGGATAAGAACTGTGCTGTGTTTTTCCCTTCAGAAATGGAGTTAAATTCCAAGCTCTGTGTCTTCCTACAAGCACGACATCATTTCAGGTAAACTCAGTCACTTTTCAGCTCAAAGTAAGCTACATCGTTCAGGAAGCTCACATGTTTCTCGCTCTTAACTGGAAAGCATTGCATGTTAAAGGAACTGTGGTTTGTATCAGTTTCAGAAGCAGAGTTGACCTAGATATGGTCCGTATGTGTAGGAAACACCGTTATTTTATTCTGACCACAGTCACATTTCCTGCTGTATTAGAGACCCTTAGAAAGCAAGAGCGTGATTCTTGCTCTAAAGCAGAGTGTGTTTCATGGATGAGAACTGTGCTGTGTGTTTCCCTTCAGAAATGGAGTTCAATTCCAGGCTCTGTGTCTTCCAACAAGCAAGACATCTTTTCAGGTAAACGCAGTCACTTTTCAGCTCAAATGAATATAAATCGTTTACGAAGCTCACACGTTTCTTGCTCTTAACTAAAAAGCATTGGATGTTAGATGACTTGTCGTTTGTATCAGTTTCCGATGCTGAGTTGAACTAACAATGGTCCTTATGTGTAGGAAACACCGATCATTTATTCAGAGTACCCTGAAATTTCTGGCTCTGTTAGAGACTCTAGAAAGCAAGAGCATGCTTCGTGCTCTAAAGGAGAGTGTGTTTCATGGATTAGATCTGTGCTTTGTGTTTCCCTTCAGAAATGGAGTTAAATCCCAGGCTCTGTGTCTTCGTACATGCAAGACATCTTTTCAGGTAAACTCAGTCACTTTTCAGCTCAAAGGAAGCTACATCGTTCACAAAGCTCACACGTTTCTCGCTCTTAAATTGAAAGCATTGCATGGTAATGGAACTATGCTTGTGTCAGTTTCAGAAGAAGAGTTGACCTAGATATGGTTCGTATGTGTAGGAAACATCGTTATTTTGCTCTGACCACAGTACTTTTCTTGCTGTATTAGAGACACTTAGAAAGCAAGAACGTGCTTCTTGCTCTAAAGCAGAGTGTGTTTCATGGATGAGAATTGTGCTGTGTGTTTCCCTTCAGAAATGGAGTTAAATCTCAGGCTCTGAGTCTTCCTACAAGCAAGACATCTTTTCAGGTAAACTCAGTCACTTTTCAGCTCAAAGTAATCTACATCTTTCACGAAGCTCACACGTTTCTCGCTCTTAACTGGAAAGCATTGCATGTTAATGGAACTGTGGTTTGTATCAGTAACAGTAGAAGTGTTGACCTAGATATTCTCTGTATGTGTAGGAAACACCGTTATTTTGTTCTGACCACAGTCACGTTTCCTGCTGTATTAGAGAATCTAGAAAGCAAGAGCATGCTACTTGCTCTAAAGCAGAGTGTGTTTCATGGATGAGAACTGTGCTGTGTGTTTCCCTTCAGAAATGGAGTTAAATCCCAGGCTCTGTGTCTTCCTACATTTAAGACATCTTTTCAGGTAAACTCAGTCACTTTTCAGCTCAAAGGAAGCTACATCGTTCATGAAGCTCACACGTTACTTGCTCTCAACTTGAAAGCATTGCATGTTAATGGAAATGTGGTTTGTATCAGTTTCAGAAGAAGAGTTGACCTAGTTAAGGTCCGTATGTGTAGGAAACGCCGGTATTTTGTTCTAACCACAGGGACGTTTCCTGCTGAATTAGAGAATGTTAGAAAGCAAGAGCGTGCTTCTTGCTCTAAAGCAGAGTGTGTTCCATGGATGAGAACTGTGCTGTGTGTTTCCCTTCAGAAATGGAGTTAAAACCCAGGCTCTGTGTCTTCCTACAAGCAAGACAACATTTCAGGTAAACTAGGTCAATTTTCAGCTCAAAGGAAGCTACATCGTTCATGAAGCTCACACGTTTCTCGCTCTTAACTGAAAATCATTGGATGTTAGATGAATTGTGGTTTGTATCAGGTTCAGAAGCAGGGTTGAACTAGCTATGGTCCTTATGTGTAGGAAACACTGTTCTTTTGTTCTGAGCACACATTTAAGTTTCTGGCTCTACTAGAGATTCTAGAAAGCAAGAGCATGCTTCGTGCTCTAAAGCAGAGTGTGTTTCATGACTGAGAACTGTTCTGTGTGTTTCCCTTCACAAATGGAGTTAAATCCCATACTCTGTGTCTTCCTACAAGCAAGACACCTTTTCAGGTAAACGCAGTCACATTTCAGCTGAAATGAATATAAATTGTTTACGAAGATCACAAGTGTCTCGCTCTTCACTGAAAAGCATTGGATGTTATATGACTTGTGCTTTGTATCAGTTTCAGAAGCAGAGTTGAATTAGCAATGGTCCGTATGTGTAGGAAACACCGTTCTTTTGTTCTGAGCACACTCACGTTTCCTGCTCTATTAGAGACTCTAGAAAGCAAGAGCATGATTCTTCTTATATGCAGAGTGTGTTTCATCGTGAGAACAGTGCTGTTTGTTTCCCTTCAGAAATGGAGTTAAATCACAGGCTCTGTATCTTTCTACAAGCACGACTTCGTTTCACGTAAACTCAGTCACCTTTCAGCTCAAATAAATATAAATCGTATACGAAGCTCACACGTTTCTTGCTCTTAACTAAAAAGCATTGGATGTTAGATGACTTGTGGTTTGTATCAGTTTTAGAAGAAAAGTTGAACTAGCAATGGTCCTTATGTGTAGGAAACACTGTTCTTTTGTTCTGAGCACACTTTTAAGTTTCTGGCTCTATTATAGACTCTAGATAGCAAGAGCGTGCTTCTTCTTATATTCAGAGTGTGTCTCATTGTCAGAACATTGCTGTATGTTTCCCTTCTTAAATGGAGTTAAATCACAGGCTCTGCATCTTCCTACAAGCACTACTTCGTTTCATGTAAACGCAGTCACTTTTCAGCTCAAAGGAAGCTACATCGTTCATGAAGCTCACACGTTTCTCGCTCTTAACTTGAAAGCGTTGCATGTTAATGGAACTGTGCTTTGTATCAGTTTCAGAAGAAGACTTGACCTAGATATGGTCCGTATGTGTAGGAAACACCGGTATTTTGTTCTGACCACAATCACGTTCCCTGCTGTATTAGAGACTCTTAGAAAGCAAGAGCGTGCTTCTTGCTCTAAAGCAGAGTGTGTTCCATGGATGAGATCTGTGCTGTGTGTTTCCTTCAGAAATGGAGTTACATCACAGGCTCTGCATCTTCCTACAAGCACGACTTCGTTTCACATAAACTCAGTCACATTTCAGCTCAAAGGAAGCTACATCGTTCACGAAGCTCACATGTTTCTCGCTCTTAACTGAAAAGCATTGGATGTTAGATGAATTGTGGTTTGTTTCAGATTCAGAAGCAGAGTTGAACTAGCTATGGTCCGTATGTGTAGGAAACACTGTTCTTTTGTTCAGAGTACCCTCAATTTTCTGGCTCTATTAGAGACTCTAGAATGCCAGAGCATGCTTCGTGCTCTAAAGCAGAGTGTGTTTCATGGATGAGAACTGTGCTGTGTGTTTCCCTTCAGAAATGGAGTTAAATCAGAGGCTCTGCATCTTAATACAAGCAAGACTTCGTTTCACGTAAACTCAGTAACCTTTCAGCTCAAACATAGCAACATTGTTCACGTAGCTCACATGAATTTGCTCTTAACTGTAAAGCATTGGATGTTAGAGGACATGTGGTTTGTATCAGTTTCAGAAGCAGAGTTGACCTAGCAATGGTCCGTATGTGTAGGAAACACCGTTATTTTGTTCTGAGAACCCTCAAGTTTCTGGCTCTATTAGAAACTCTGGAAAGCAACAGCATGATACTAGCTCTAAAACAGAGTGTGTGTCCTGGATGAGAACTGTGCTGTGTGTTTCCCTTCAGAAATGGAGTTAAATCCCAGGCTCTGTGTCTTCCTACAATTAAGACATCTATTCAGGTAAACTCAGTCATTTTTAGCTCAAAGGAAGCTACATCGTTCACGAAACTCACAGGTTTCTCGCTCTTAACTTGAAAGCATTGCATGTTAATGGAACTGTGCTTTGTATCAGTTTCAGAAGAAGACTTGACCTAGATATGGTCCGTATGTGTAGGAAACACCGGTATTTTGTTCTGACCACAGTCACGTTCCCTGCTGTATTAGAGACTCTTAGAAAGCAAGAGCGTGCTTCTTGCTCTAAAGCAGAGTGTGTTTCATGGATGAGATCTGTGCTGTGTGTTTCCTTCAGAAATGGAGTTACATCACAGGCTCTGCATCTTCCTGCAAGCACGACTTCGTTTCACATAAACTCAGTCACATTTCAGCTCAAAGGAAGCTACATCGTTCACGAAGCTCACATGTTTCTCGCTCTTAACTGAAAAGCATTGGATGTTAGATGAATTGTGGTTTGTATCAGATTCAGAAGCAGAGTTGAACTAGCTATGGTCCGTATGTGTAGGAAACACTGTTCTTTTGTTCAGAGTACCCTCAATTTTCTGGCTCTATTAGAGACTCTAGAAAGCCAGAGCATGCTTCGTGCTCTAAAGCAGAGTGTGTTTCATGGATGAGAACTGTGCTGTGTGTTTCCCTTCACAAATCGTGTTAAATCACAGTCTCTGTGTCATCCTATAAGCAAGACATCTTTCCAGGTAAACGCAGTCACTATTCAGCTCAAATGAATATAAATCGTTTACGAAGATCACACGTTTCTCGCTCTTCACTGAAAAGCATTGGATGTTAGATGACTTGTGGTTTGTATCAGTTTCCGAAGCAGATTTGAACTAGCGATGGTCCGTATGTGTAGGAAAAACTGTTCTTTTGTTCTGAGCACACTCACGTTTCCTGCTCTTTTAGAGACTCTAGAAAGCAAGAGCGTGCTTCTTCTTATATGCAGAGTGTGTTTCATGGATGTGATCTGTGCTGTGTGTTTCCCTTCAGAAATGGAGTTAAATCAGAGGCTCTGCATCTTCCTACAAGCAAGACTTCATTTCACGTAAACTCAGTAACCTTTCAGCTCAAACATAGCAACATTGTTCACGTAGCTCACATGAATCTTGCTCTTAACGGTAAAGCATTGGATGTTAGAGGACATGTGGTTTGTATCAGTTTCAGAAGCAGAGTTGACCTAGCAATGGTCCGTATGTGTAGGAAACACCGTTATTTTGTTCTGAGTACCCTCAAGTTTCTGGCTCTATTAGAAACTCTGGAAAGCAACAGCATGCTACTAGCTCTAAAACAGAGTGTGTGTCATGGATGAGAACTGTGCTGTGTGTTTCCCTTCAGAAATGGAGTTAAATCCCAGGCTCTGTGTCTTCCTACAATTAAGACATCTTTTCAGGTAAACTCAGTCATTTTTAGCTCAAAGGAAGCTACATCGTTCACGAAACTCACACGTTTCTCGCTCTTAACTTGAAAGCATTGCATGTTAATGGAACTGTACTTTGTATCAGTTTCAGAAGAAGAGTTGAGCTAGATATGGTCCGTATGTGTAGGAAACACCGTTATTTTGTACTAACCACAGGGACATTTCCTGCTCTATTAGAGATTCTTAGAAAACAAGAGCGTGCTTCTTGCTCTAAAGCAGAGTGTGTTTCATGGATGAGAACTGTGCTGTGTGTTTCCCTTCAGAAATGGAGTTAAATCCCAGGCTCTGTGTATTCCTACAAGCAAGACATCTTTTGAGGTAAACGCAGTCACTTATCAGCTCAAATGAATATAAATCATTTACGAAGATCACGCATTTCTCGCTCTTAATTGAAAAGCATTGGATGTTACATGACTTTTGGTTTGTATCACTTTCAGAAGCAGAGTTGAATTAGCGATGGTCCGTATGTGTAGGAAACACCGTTCCTTTGTTCTGAGCACATTCATGTTTCCTGCTCTAATAGAGACTCTAGAAAGCAAGAGCATGCTTCTTCTTATATTCAGAGTGTGTTTCATCGTGGGAACAGTGCTGTGTGTTTCCCTTCAGAAATGGAGTTAAATCACAGGCTCTGCATCTTCCTACAAGCACGACTTCGTTCAACGTAAACTCAGTCACCTTTCTGCTAAAACAAAGCTACATTGTTCACGTAGCTCTCACGTTTTTTGCTCTTAACTGGAAAGCATTGCATGTTAATGGAACTGTGCTTTGTATCAGTTTCAGAAGAAGGCTTGACCTAGATATGGTCCGTATGTGTAGGAACCACCGATATTTTGTTCTGACCACAGTCATGTTCCCTGCTGTATTAGAGACTCTTAGAAAGCAAGAGCATGCTTCTTGCTCTAGAGCAGAGTGTGTTTCATGGATGAGATCTGTGCTGTGTGTTTCCTTCAGAAATGGAGTTACTTCACAGGCTCTGCATCTTCCTACAAGCACGACTTCGTTTCACATAAACTCAGTCACATTTCAGCTCAAAGGAAGCTACATCGTTCACGAAGCTCACATGTTTCTCGCTCTTAACTGAAAAGCATTGGATGTTAGATGAATTGTGGTTTGTTTCAGATTCAGAAGCAGAGTTGAACTAGCTATGGTCCGTATGTGTAGGAAACACAGTTCTTTTGTTCAGAGTACCCTCAATTTTCTGGCTCTATTAGAGACTCTAGAAAGCCAGAGCATGATTCGTGCTCTAAAGCAGAGTGTGTTTCATGGATGAGAACTGTGCTGTGTGTTTCCCTTCACAAATGGTGTTAAATCACAGTCTCTGTGTCATCCTATAAGCAAGACATCTTTCCAGGTAAACGCAGTCACTATTCAGCTCAAATGAATATAAATCGTTTACAAAGATCACACGTTTCTCGCTCTTCACTGAAAAGCATTGGATGTTAGATGACTTGTGGTTTGTATTAGTTTCCGAAGCAGAGTTGAACTAGCGATGGTCCGTATGTGTAGGAAAAACCGTTCTTTTGTTCTGAGCACACTCACGTTTCCTGCTCTTTTAGAGACTCTAGAAAGCAAGATCGTGCTTCTTCTTATATGCAGAGTGTGTTTCATGGATGTGATCTGTGCTGTGTGTTTCCCTTCAGAAATGGAGTTAAATCAGAGGCTCTGCATCTTAATACAAGCAAGACTTCGTTTCACGTAAACTCAGTAACCTTTCAGCTCAAACATAGCAACATTGTTCACGTAGCTCACATGAATCTTGCTCTTAACTGTAAAGCGATGTATGTTAGAGGACATGTGGTTTGTATCAGTTTCAGAAGCAGAGTTGACCTAGCAATGGTCCGTATGTGTAGGAAACACCGCTATTTTGTTCTGAGTACCCTCATGTTTCTTGCTCTATTAGAGAATCTGGAAAGCAACAGCATGCTACTAGCTCTAAAACAGAGTGTGTGTCATGGATGAGAACTGTGCTGTGTGTTTCCCTTCAGAAATGGAGTTAAATCCCAGGCTCTGTGTCTTCCTACAATTAAGACATCTTTTGAGGTAAACTCAGTCATTTTTAGCTCAAAGGAAGCTACATCGTTCACGAAACTCACAGGTTTCTCGCTCTTAACTTGAAAGCATTGCATGTTAATGGAACTGTGCTTTGTATCAGTTTCAGAAGAAGACTTGACCTAGATATGGTCCGTATGTGTAGGAAACACCGGTATTTTGTTCTGACCACAGTCACGTTCCCTGCTGTATTAGAGACTCTTAGAAAGCAAGAGCGTGCTTCTTGCTCTAAAGCAGAGTGTGTTTCATGGATGAGATCTGTGCTGTGTGTTTCCTTCAGAAATGGAGTTACATCACAGGCTCTGCATCTTCCTACAAGCACGACTTCGTTTCACATAAACTCAGTCACATTTCAGCTCAAAGGAAGCTACATCGTTCACGAAGCTCACATGTTTCTCGCTCTTAACTGAAAAGCATTGGATGTTAGATGAATTGTGGTTTGTTTCAGATTCAGAAGCAGAGTTGAACTAGCTATGGTCCGTATGTGTAGGAAACACAGTTCTTTTGTTCAGAGTACCCTCAATTTTCTGGCTCTATTAGAGACTCTAGAAAGCAAGAGCGTGCTTCTTGCTCTAAAGCAGAGTGTGTTTCATGGATGAGAACTGTGCTGTGTCTTTCCCTTCAGAAATGGAGTTAAATCCGAGGCTCTGTGTATTCCTACAAGCAAGACAACTTTTCAGGTACACTAGGTCACTTTTCAGCGCAAAGGAAGCTACATCGTTCATGAAGCTCACACGTTTCTCGCTCTTAACTGAAAAGCATTGGATGTTAGATGAATTGTGGTTTGTATCAGATTCAGAAGCAGAGTTGAACTAGCTATGGTCCGTATGTGTAGGAAACACTGTTCTTTTGTTCAGAGTACCCTCAATTTTCTGGCTCTATTAGAGACTCTGGAAAGCAAGAGCTTGCTTCTTGCTCTAAAGCAGAGTGTGTTTCATGGATGAGAACTGTGCTGTGTCTTTCCCTTCAGAAATGGAGTTAAATCCGAGGCTCTGTGTATTCCTACAAGCAAGACAACTTTTCAGGTACACCAGGTCACTTTTCAGCGCAAAGGAAGCTACATCGTTCATGAAGCTCACACGTTTCTCGCTCTTAACTGAAAAGCATTGGATGTTAGATGAATTGTGGTTTGTATCAGATTCAGAAGCAGAGTTGAACTAGCTATGGTCCGTATGTGTAGGAAACACTGTTCTTTTGTTCAGAGTACCCTCAATTTTCTGGCTCTATTAGAGACTCTAGAAAGCCAGAGCATGCTTCGTGCTCTAAAGCAGAGTGTGTTTCATGGATGAGAACTGTGCTGTGTGTTTCCCTTCACAAATGGTGTTAAATCACAGTCTCTGTGTCATCCTATAAGCAAGACATCTTTCCAGGTAAACGCAGTCACTATTCAGCTCAAATGAATATAAATCGTTTACGAAGATCACACGTTTCTCGCTCTTCACTGAAAAGCATTGGATGTTAGATGACTTGTGGTTTGTATCAGTTTCCGAAGCAGATTTGAACTAGCGATGGTCCGTATGTGTAGGAAAAACTGTTCTTTTGTTCTGAGCACACTCACGTTTCCTGCTCTTTTAGAGACTCTAGAAAGCAAGAGCGTGCTTCTTCTTATATGCAGAGTGTGTTTCATGGATGTGATCTGTGCTGTGTGTTTCCCTTCAGAAATGGAGTTAAATCAGAGGCTCTGCATCTTCCTACAAGCAAGACTTCGTTTCACGTAAACTCAGTAACCTTTCAGCTCAAACATAGCAACATTGTTCACGTAGCTCACATGAATCTTGCTCTTAACGGTAAAGCATTGGATGTTAGAGGACATGTGGTTTGTATCAGTTTCAGAAGCAGAGTTGACCTAGCAATGGTCCGTATGTGTAGGAAACACCGTTATTTTGTTCTGAGTACCCTCAAGTTTCTGGCTCTATTAGAAACTCTGGAAAGCAACAGCATGCTACTAGCTCTAAAACAGAGTGTGTGTCATGGATGAGAACTGTGCTGTGTGTTTCCCTTCAGAAATGGAGTTAAATCCCAGGCTCTGTGTCTTCCTACAATTAAGACATCTTTTCAGGTAAACTCAGTCATTTTTAGCTCAAAGGAAGCTACATCGTTCACGAAACTCACACGTTTCTCGCTCTTAACTTGAAAGCATTGCATGTTAATGGAACTGTACTTTGTATCAGTTTCAGAAGAAGAGTTGAGCTAGATATGGTCCGTATGTGTAGGAAACACCGTTATTTTGTACTAACCACAGGGACGTTTCCTGCTCTATTAGAGATTCTTAGAAAACAAGAGCGTGCTTCTTGCTCTAAAGCAGAGTGTGTTTCATGGATGAGAACTGTGCTGTGTGTTTCCCTTCAGAAATGGAGTTAAATCCCAGGCTCTGTGTCTTCCTACAAGCAAGACATTTACTCAAGGTACACTCAGTCACTTTTCAGCTCAAAGGAAGCTACATCGTTCACGAAGCTCACATGTTTCTCGCTCTTAACTTGAAAGCATTGCATGTTAATGGGACTGTGGTTTGTATCATTTTCAGAAGAAGAGTTGACCTAGATACGGTCCGTATGTGTAGGAAACTCCGGTATTTTGTTCTGACCACAGTCACGTTTCCTGCTGTATTAGAGACTCTTAGAAAGCAAGAGCGTGCTTTTTGCTCTAAAGCAGAGTGTGTTTCATGGATGAGAACTGTGCTGTGTTTTTCCCTTCAGAAATGGAGTTAAATCACAGGCTCTGCATCTTCCTACAAGCAAGACTTCGTTTCACGTAAACTCAGTCACCTTTCAGCTCAAACATAGCAACATTGTTCATGTAGCTTACACGAATCTTGCTCTTAACTTTAAAGCATTGGATGTTAGAGGACCTGTGGTTTGTATCAGTTTCAGAAGCAGAGTTGACCTAGCAATGGTCCGTATGTGTAGGAAACACCGTTATTTTGTTCTGAGTACCCTCAAGTTTCTGGCTCTATTAGACTCTGGAAAGCAAGAGCATGCTACTAGCTCTAAAACAGAGAGTGTGTCATGGATGAGAACTGTGCTGTGTGTTTCCCTTCAGAAATCGAGTTAATACCAGGCTCTGTGTCTTCCTACAAGCAAGACATCTTTTCAGGTAAACTCAGTCACTTTTCAGCTCAAATGAATATAAATCGTTTACGAAGCTCACACGTTTCTTGCTCTTAACTGTAAAGCATTGGATGTTAGAGGACCTGTGGTTTATATCAGTTTCAGAAGCAGAGTTGAAGTAGCAATGGTCCATATGTGTAGGAAACACCGTTATTTTGTTCTGAGTACCCTCATGTTTCTGGCTCTATTAGAGACTCTGGAAAGCAAGAGCATACTTCTTGCTCTAAAGCAGAGTGAGTTCCATGAATGAGAACTGTGCTGTGTGTTTCCCTTCAGAAATGGAGTTAAATCCCAGACACTGTGTCTTCCTACAAGCAAGACATCTTTCCAGGTAAACGCAGTCATTTTAAGCTCAAAGGAAGCTACATCGTTCACGAAGCTTACATGTTTCTCGCTCTTAACTTGAAAGCATTGCATGTTAATGGGACTGTGGTTTGTATCAGTTTCAGAAGAAGAGTTGACCTAGATACGGTCCGTATGTGTAGAAAACACCGGTATTTTGTTCTGACCACAGTCACGTTTCCTGCTGTATTAGAGACTCTTAGAAAGCAAGAGCGTGCTTTTTTCTCTAAAGCAGAGTGTGTTTCATGGATGAGAACTGTGCTGTGTTTTTCCCTTCAGAAATGGAGTTAAATCCCAGGCTCTGTGTCTTCCTACAAGCAAGATATCTTTTCAGGTAAACTAGGTCACTTTTCAGCTCAAAGGAATCCACATCGTTCACGAAGCTCACACGTTTCTCACTCTTAACTGAAAAGCATTGGATGTTAGAAGACTTGTAATTTGTATCAGGTTCAGAAACAGAGTTGAAGTAGCTATGGTCCGTATGTGTAGGAAACACCGTTCTTTTTTTCAGAGTATCCTCAATTTTCCGGCTCTATTAGAGACTCTTGAAAGGAAGAGCATGCTTCGTGATCTAAAGCAGAGTGTGTTTCATGGATGAGAACTGTGCTGTGTGTTTCCCTTCACAAATGGAGTTAAATCACAGGCTCTGTGTCTTCCTACAAGCAAGACATCTTTTCAGGTAAACGCAGTCACTATTCAGCTCAAATGAATATAAATCGTTTACGAAGATCACACGTTCCTCGCTCTTCACTGAAAAGCAATGGATGTTTGATGACTTGTGGTTTGTATCAGTTTCAGAAGCAGAGTTGAACTAGCAAAGGTCTGTATGTGTAGGAAACACCGTTCTTTTGTTCTGAGCACATTCACGTTTCCTGCTCTATTAGAGACTCTAGAAAGCAAGAGCGTGCTGCTTCTTATATGCAGAGTGTGTTTCATGGATGAGAACTGTGCTCTGTGTTTCCCTTCATTAATGGAGTTAAATCACAGGCTCTGCATCTTCCTACAAGCAAGACTTCGTTTCACGTAAACTCAGTCACCTTTCAGCTCAAACATAGCAACATTGTTCAAGTAGCTCACACGAATCTTGCTCCTAACTGTAAAGCATTGGATGTTAGAGGACCTGTGGTTTGTATCAGTTTCAGAAGCAGAGTTGAACTAGCAATGGTCCGTATGTGTAGGAAACACCGCTATTTTGTTCTGAGTACCCTCATGTTTCTTGCTCTATTAGAGAATCTGGAAAGCAAGAGCATGCTACTAGCTCTAAAACAGAGTGTGTGTCATGGATGAGAACTGTGCTGTGTGTTTCCCTTCATAAATGGAGTTAAATACCAGGCTCTGTGTCTTCCTATAATTAAGACATCTTTTCAGGTAAAGGCAGTTACTTTTCAGCTCAAAGGAAGGTACATCGTTCACGAAGCTCACATGTTTCTCGCTCTTAACTTGAAAGCATTGCATGTTAATGGACCTGTGCTTTGTATCAGTTTCAGAAGAAGATTTGACCTAGACATGGTCCGTATGTGTGGGAAACACTGTTATTTTGTTCTAACCACAGTGACGATTCCTACTCTATTAGAGACTCAGAGTAAACAAGAGCGTGCTTCTTGCTCTAAAGCAGAGTGTGTTTCATGATTGCAAACTGTGCTGTGTGTTTCCCTTGAGAAATGGAATTAAATCACAGGCTCTGCATCTTCCTACAAGCACGACTTCGTTTCACGTAAACTCAGTCACCTTTCAGCTCAAACAAAGCTACATCGTTCACGTAGCTCACACGTTTCTTGCTCTTAACTGTAAAGCATTGGATGTTAGAGGACCTGTGGTTTGTATCAGTTTCAGAAGCAGAGTTGAACTAGCAATGGGCCGTATGTGTAGGAATCACCGGTATTTTATTCTGAGGACCCTCATGTTTCTGGCTGTATTAGAAAGCAATAGCATGCTTCTTGCTCTAAAGCAGAGTGTATTTCATGGATGAGAACTGTGCTGTGTGTGTATCAGTTTCCTAAGCAGAGTTAAACTAGGTATGGTCCGATTGAGTCAGAAACACAGTTCTTTTTTTCTAGCCATGCTCATGTTTCTTGCTCTATTGCAGAAGCTGGAAAAAAGAGCATGCTTCTTGCGTTAAAACAGACTGTGTTTCAGGGAGGAGAACACTTTTCTGAATTTCCCTATAGAACCAGAGTTAAAGTCCATGCTCTGTGTCTTCCTACAAGCAAGAGTTCATATCCCGTAAACCCAGTTATTTTTCGGCTCAAATGAATTTACACAGTTCATGAAACCAATACGATTTTCACTATTAACTAAAGAGCATCTATGTAAGAGATGATGTGGTTTGTATCTGTATCATAAGCAGATTGAACTAGATATGGTCCGTATGAGAAGGAAACACAGTTATTTTTTCTGGACATGCTTATGTTCCTTGCTGTTTTGCAGACGCTGGAAAGAAGAGCATGCTATTTGCGTTAAAACAGAGTGTGTTTCTAGGATGAGAACAGTGGTCGGAATTTCCCTTCACAAATGGAGTTAAACCAAATGCTCACTGTCTTCCTACAAGCAAGAGTTCATTTTTGGTAAAAACCGTGAATTTTCGGCTCAAATGAATTTACACAGTTCACAAACCCAACGCGTTTATCACTATTAACTAAAGACCGGCTATGTAACAGATGTTGTGGTTTGTATCAGTTTCATAAGCAGAGTTAAACTAGGTATGGTCTGATTGAGTCAGAAACACAGTTCTTTTTTTCTAGCCATGCTCATGTTTCTTGCTGTATTGCAGAAGCTGGAAAAAAGAGCATGCTTCTTGCGTTAAAACAGACTGTGTTTCATGGATGAGAACACTTTACTGAATTTCACTATAGTATCAGAGTTAAACACCATGCTCTGTGTCTTCCTACAAGCAAGAGTTCATATCCCATAAACCCAGTTATTTTTCGGCTCAATTGAATTTACACAGTACACAAAACCAATACAATTTTCACTATTAACTAAAGAGCATCTATGTAAGAGATGATGTGGTTTGTATCAGTTTCATAAACAGAGTTGAACTAGGTATGGTCCATATGAGTAGGAAACACAGTTCTTTTTTTTCTGGACATGCTCATGTTCCTTGCTGTATTGCAGATGCTGGAAAGAAGAGCATGGTATTTGCGTTAAAACAGAGTGTGTTTCATGGATGAGAACACTGGTCTGAATTTCCCTTCACAAATGGAGTTAAACCAAATGCTCTGTGTCTTCCTACAAGCAAGAGTTCATTTTTGGTAAAAGCAGGGAATTTTAGGCTCAAATGAATTTACACAGTTCACAAACCCAACGCGTTTTTCACTATTAACTAAAGAGCGTCTAGGTAAGAGATTTTGTGGTTTGTATCAGTTTCTTAAGCAGAGTTAAACTAGGTATGGTCCAATTGAGTCAGAAACACAGTTCTTTTTTTCTAGCCATGCTCATGTTTCTTGCTGTATTGCAGAAGCTGGAAAACAGAGCATGCTTCTTGTGTTAAAACAGACTGTGTTTCATGGATGAGAACACTTTTCTGAATTTCCCTATAGAATCGGACTTAAACTCCATGCCCTGTGTCTTCCTACAAGCAAGAGTTCATTTCCCGTAAACCCAGTTATTTTTCGGCTCAAATGAATATACAGTTCACGAAACCAATACGATTTTCACTATTAACTAAAGTGCATCTATGTAAGAGATGATGTGGTTTGTATCAGTTTCATAAGCAGAGTTGAACTAGATATGGTCCGTATGAGTAGGAAACACAGTTGTTTTTTTCTGGACATGCTCATGTTCCTTGCTGTATTGCAGACGCTGGAAAGAAGAGCATGCTATTTGCGTTAAAACAGAGTGTGTTTCATGGATGAGAACACTGGTCTGAATTTCCCTTCACAAATGGAGTTAAACCAAATGCTCTATGTCTTCCTACAGGCAAGAGATCATTTTTGGTAAAAGCAGTGGATTTTCGGCTCAAATGAATTTACACAGTTCACAAACCCAACAAGTTTTTCACTATTAACTAAAGAGCATCTATGTAAGAGATGTTGTGGTTTGTATCAGTTTTTTAAGCAGAGTTAAACTAGGTATGGTCCGATTGAGTCAGAAACACAGTTCTGTTTTTCTAGTTATGCTCATGTTTCATGCTGTATTGCAGAAGCTGGAAAACAGAGCATGCTTCTTGCGTTAAAACAGACTGTGTTTCATGGATGAGAACACCTTTCTGAATTTCCCTATAGAATCGGAGTTAAACTCCATGCTCTGTGTCTTGCTACAAGCAAGAGTTCATTTCCCGTAAACCCAGTTATTTTTCGGCTCAAATGAATTTACACAGTTCACGAACCCAATACAATTTTCACTATTAACTAAAGTGCATCTATGTAAGAGATGTTGTGGTTTGTATCAGTTTTTTAAGCAGAGTTAAACTAGGTATCGTCCGATTGAGTCAGAAACAGAGTTCTGTTTTTGTAGTTATGCTCATGTTTCTTGCTGTATTGCATAAGCTGGAAAACAGAGCATGCTTCTTGCGTTAAAACAGACTGTGTTTCATGGATGAGAACACCTTTCTGAATTTCCCTATAGAATCGGGGTTAAACTCCATGCTCTGTGTCTTCCTACAAGGAAGAGTTCATTTCCCGTAAACCCAGTTATTTTTCGGCTCAAATGTATTTACACAGTTCACGAAACCAATATGATTTTCACTATTATCTAAAGTGCATCTATGTAAGGGATGATGAGGTTTGTATCAGTTTCATAAGTAGAGTTAAACTAGATATGGTCCGTATGAGTAGGAAACACAGTTGTTTTTTTCTGGACATGCTCATGTTCCTTGCTGTATTGCAGACGCTGGAAAGAAGAGCATGCTATTTGCGTTAAAACAGAGTGTGTTTCATGGATGAGAACACTGGTCTGAATTTTCCTTCACAAATGGAGTTAAACCAAATGCTCTGTGTCTTCCTACAAGCAAGAGTTCATTTTTGGTAAAAGCAGTGGATTTTCGGCTCAAATGAATTTACACAGTTCACAAACCCAACACGTTTTTCACTATTAACTAAAGAGCATCTATGTAAGAGATGTTGTGGTTTGTATCAGTTTCTTAAGCAGAGTTAAACTAGGTATGGTCCGATTGAGTCAGAAACACAGTTCTTTTTTTCTAGCCATCCTCATGTTTCTTGCTGTATTGCAGAAGCTGGAAAACAGAGCATGCTTCTTGCGTTAAAACAGACTGTGTTTCATGGATGAGAACACTTTTCTGAATTTCCCTATAGAATCAGAGTTAAACTCTATGCTCTGTGTCTTCGTACAAGCAAGAGTTCATTTCCCGTAAACCCAGTTATTTTTCGGCTCAAATGAATTTACACAGTTCACGAAACCAATACAATTTTCACTATTAACTAAAGAGCATCTATGTAAGAGATGATGTGGTTTGTATCAGTTTCATAAACAGAGTTGAACTAGATATGGTCCATATGAGTAGGAAACACAGTTCTTTTTTTCTGGACATGCTCATGTTCCTTGCTGTATTGCAGACGCTGGAAATAAGAGCATGCTATTTGCGTTAAAACAGAGTGTGTTTCATGGATGAGAACACTGGTCTGAATTTCCCTTCACAAAATGGAGTTAAACCAAATGCTCTGTGTCTTCCTATAAGCAAGAGTTCATTTTTCGTAAAAGCAGTGAATTTTCGGCTCAAATGAATTTACACAGTTCACAAACCCAACGCGTTTATCACTATTAACTAAAGAGCGTCTATGTAAGAGATGCTGTGGTTTGTATCAGTTTCATAAGCAGAGTTAAACTAGGTATGGTCTGATTGAGTCAGAAACACAGTTCTTTTTTTCTAGCCATGCTCATGTTTCTTGCTGTTTTGCAGATGATGGAAAACAGAGCATGCTTCTTGCATTAAAACAGACTGGGTTTCATGGATGAGAACACTTTTCTGAATTTCCCTATAGAATCAGAGTTAAACTCCATGCTCTGTGTCTTCCTACAAGTAAGAGGTCATTTCCCCTAAACCCAGTTATATTTCGGCTCAAATGAATTTACACAGTTCATGAAACCAATACAATTTTTACTATTAACTAAAGTGCATCTATGTAAGAGATGATGTGGTTTGTATCAGTTTCATAAGCAGAGTTAAACTAGATATGGTCCATATGAGTAGGAAACACAGTTGTTTTTATCTGGACATGCTCATGTTCCTTGCTGTATTGCAGACGCTGGAAAGAAGAGCATGCTATTTGCGTTAAAACAGAGTGTGTTTCATGGATGAGAACACTGGTCTGAATTTCCCTTCACAAATGGAGTTAAACCAAGTCCTCTGTGTCTTCCTACAAGCAAGAGTTCATTTTTGGTAGAAGCAGTGGATTTTCGGCTCAAATGAATTTACACAGTTCACAAACCCAACACGTTTTTCACTATTAACTAAAGAGCATCTATGTAAGAGATGTTGTGGTTTGTATCAGTTTTTTAAGCAGAGTTAAACTAGGTATGGTCCAATTGAGTCCGAAACACAGTTCTTTTTTTCTAGTTATGCTCATGTTTCTTGCTGTATTGCAGAAGCTGGAAAACAGAGCATGCTTCTTGCGTTAAAACAGACTGTGTTTCATGGATGAGAACACCTTTCTGAATTTCCCTATAGAATCGGGGTTAAACTCCATGCTCTGTGTCTTCCTACAAGGAAGAGTTCATTTCCCGTAAACACAGTTATTTTTCGGCTCAAATGTATTTACACAGTTCACGAAACCAATACGATTTTCACTATTAAGTAAAGTGCATCTATGTAAGGGATGATGTGGTTTGTATCAGTTTCATAAGCAGAGTTGAACTAGATATGGTCCATATGAGTAGGAAACACAGTTGTTTTTTTCTGGACATGCTCATGTTCCTTGCTGTATTGCAGATGCTGGAAAGAAGAGCATGCTATTTGCGTTAAAACAGAGTGTGTTTCATGGATGAGAACACTGGTCTGAATTTCCCTTCACAAATGGAGATAAACTAAATGCTCAGTGTCATGCTACAAGCAAGAGTACATTTTTGGTAAAAGCCGTGTATTTTCGGCGCAAATGAATTTAAACAGTTCATAGACCCAACGCGTTTATCACTATTAACTAAAGAGCGTCTATGTAAGAGATGCTGTGGTTTGTATCAGTTTCATAAGCAGAGTTAAATAGGTATGGTCTGATTGAGTCAGAAACACAGTTCTTTTTTTCTAGCCATGCTCATGTTTCTTGCTGTATTGCAGAGGATGGAAAACAGAGCATGCTTCTTGCGTTAAAACAGACTGGGTTTCATGGAAGAGAACACTTTTCTGAATTTCCCTATAGAATCAGAGTTAAACTCCATGCTCTGTGTCTTCCTACAAGCAAGAGGTCATTTCCCGTAAACCCAGTTATATTTCGGCTCAAATGAATTTACACAGTTCATGAAACCAATACAATTTTTACTATTAACTAAAGTGCATCTATGTAAGAGATGATGTGGTTTGTATCAGTTTCATAAGCAGAGTTAAACTAGATATGATCCGTATGAGTAGGAAACACAGTTGTTTTTTTCTGGACATGCTCATGTTCCTTGCTGTATTGCAGACGCTGGAAAGAAGAGCATGCTATTTGCGTTAAAACAGAGTGTGTTTCATGGATGAGAACACTGGTCTGAAATTCCCTTCACAAATGGAGTTAAACCAAATGCTCTGTGTCTTCCTACAAGCAAGAGTTCATTTTTGGTAAAAGCAGTGAATTTTTGGCTCAAATGAATTTACACAGTTCACAAACCCAACACGTTTTTCACTATTAACTAAAGAGCATCTATGTAAGAGATGTTGTGGTTTGCATCAGTTTTTTAAGGAGAGTTAAACTAGGTATGGTCCGATTGAGTCAGAAACACAGTTCTTTTTTTCTAGCCATGCTCATGTTTCTTGCTGTATTGCAGAAGCTGGAAAACAGAGCATGCTTCTTGCGTTAAAACAGACTGTGTTTCATGGATGAGAACACTTTTCTGAATTTCCCTATAGAATCAGAGTTAAACTCTATGCTCTGTGTCTTCGTACAAGCAAGAGATCATTTCCTGTAAACCAAGTTATTTTTCGGCTCAAATGAATTTACACAGTTCACGAAACCAATACAATTTTCACTATTAACTAAAGAGCATCTATGTAAGAGATGATGTGGTTTGTATCAGTTTCATAAACAGAGTTGAACTAGATATGGTCCATATAAGTAGGAAACACAGTTCTTTTTTTCTGGACATGCTCATGTCCGTTGCTGTATTGCAGACCCTGGAAATAAGAGCATGCTATTTGCGTTAAAACAGAGTGTGTTTCATGGATGAGAACACTGGTCTGAATTTCCCTTCACAAAATGGAGTTAAACCAAATGCTCTGTGTCTTCCTACAAGCAAGAGTTCATTTTTTTTAAAAGCAGTGAATTTTCGGCTCAAATGAATTTACACAGTTCACAAACCCAACGCGTTTATCACTATTAAGTAAAGAGCGTCTATGTTAGAGATGCTGTGGTTTGTATCAGTTTCATAAGCAGAGTTAAACTAGGTATGGTCTGATTGAGTCAGAAACACAGTTCTTTTTTTCTAGTTATGCTCATGTTTCTTGCTGTATTGCAGAAGCTGGAAAACAGAGCATGCTTCTTGCGCTAAAACAGACTGTGTTTCATGGATGAGAACACCTTTCTGAATTTCCCTATAGAATCGGGGTTAAACTCCATGCTCTGTGTCTTCCTACAAGGAAGAGTTCATTTCCCGTAAACCCAGTTATTTTTCGGCTCAAATGTATTTACACAGCTCACGAAACCAATACGATTTTCACTATTAACTAAAGTGCATCTATGTAAGAGATGATGTGGTTTGTATCAGTTTCATAAGCAGAGTTAAACTAGATATGGTCCGTATGAGTAGGAAACACAGTTGTTTTTTTCTGGACATGCTCATGTTCCTTGCTGTATTGCAGACGCTGGAAAGAAGAGCATGCTATTTGCGTTAAAACAGAGTGTGTTTCATGGATGAGAACACTGGTCTGAATTTCCCTTCACAAATGGAGTTAAACCAAATGCTCTGTGTCTTCCTACAAGCAAGAATTCATTTTTGGTAAAAGCAGTGAATTTTCGGCTCAAATGAATTTACACAGTTCACAAACCCAACACGTTTTTCACTATTAACTAAAGAGCATCTATGTAAGAGATGTTGTGGTTTGTATCAGTTTTTTAAGCGGAGTTAAACTAGGTATGGTCCGATTGAGTCAGAAACACAGTTCTTTTTTTCTAGTTATGCTCATGTTTCTTGCTGTATTGCAGAAGCTGGAAAACAGAGCATGCTTCTTGCGTTAAAACAGACTGTGTTTCATGGATGAGAACACTTTTCTGTATTTCCCTATAGAATCAGAGTTAAACTATATGCTCTGTGTCTTCGTACAAGCAAGAGTTCATTTCCCGTAAACCCAGTTATTTTTCGGCTCAAATGAATTTACACAGTTCACGAAACCAATACAATTTTCACTATTAACTAAAGAGCATCTATGTAAGAGATGATGTGGTTTGTATCAGTTTCATAAACAGAGTTGAACTAGATATGGTCCATATGAGTAGGAAACACAGTTCTTTTTTTCTAGACATGCTCATGTTCCTTGCTGTATTGCAGACCCTGGAAATAAGAGCATGCTATTTGCGTTAAAACAGAGTGTGTTTCATGGATGAGAACACTGGTCTGAATTTCCCTTCACACAATGGAGTTAAACCAAATGCTCTGTGTCTTCCTACAAGCAAGAGTTCATTTTTCGTAAAAGCAGTGAATTTTCGGCTCAAATGAATTTACACAGTTCACAAACCCAACGCGTTTTTCACTATTAACTAAAGAGCGTCTATGTAAGAGATGCTGTGGTTTGTATCAGTTTCATAAGCAGAGTTAAACTAGGTATGGTCTGATTGAGTCAGAAACACAGTTATTTTTTTCTAGCCATGCTCATGTTTCTTGCTGTATTGCAGAGGATGGAATACAGAGCATGCTTCTTGCGTTAAAACAGACTGGGTTTCATGGATGAGAATATTTTTCTGAATTTCCCTATAGAATCAGAGTTAAACTCCATGCTCTGTGTCTTCCTACAAGCAAGAGATCATTTCCCGTAATCCCAGTTATATATCGGCTCAAATGAATTTACACAGTTCATGAAACCAATACAATTTTTACTATTAACTAAAGTGCATCTATGTAAGAGATGATGTGGTTTGTATCAGTTTCATAAGTAGAGTTAAACTAGATATGGTCCGTATGAGTAGGAAACACAGTTGTTTTTTTCTGGACATGCTCATGTTCCTTGCTGTATTGCAGACGCTGGAAAGAAGAGCATGCTATTTGCGTTAAAACAGAGTGTGTTTCATGGATGAGAACACTGGTCTGAATTTCCCTTCACAAATGGAGTTAAACCAAATGCTCTGTGTCTTCCTACAAGCAAGAATTCATTTTTGGTAAAAGCAGTGAATTTTCGGCTCAAATGAATTTACACAGTTCACAAACACAACACGTTTTTCACTATTAACTAAAGAGCGTCTATGTAAGAGATGCTGTGGTTTGTATCAGTTTCATAAGCAGAGTTAAATAGGTATGGTCTGATTGAGTCAGAAACACAGTTCTTTTTTTCTAGTTATGCTCATGTTTCTTGCTGTATTGCAGAAGCTGGAAAACAGAGCATGCTTCTTGCGTTAAAACAGACTGTGTTTCATGGATGAGAACACTTTTCTGAATTTCCCTATAGAATCAGAGTTAAACTCTATGCTCTGTGTCTTCGTACAAGAAAGAGTTCATTTCCTGTAAACCCAGTTATTTTTCGGCTCAAATGAATTTACACAGTTCACAAAACCAATACAATTTGCACTATTAACTAAAGAGCATCTATGTAAGAGATGATGTGGTTTGTATCAGTTTCATAAACAGAGTTGAACTAGATATGGTCCATATGAGTAGGAAACACAGTTCTTTTTTTCTGGACATGCTCATGTTCCTTGCTGTATTGCAGACCCTGGAAATAAGAGCATGCTATTTGCGTTAAAACAGAGTGTGTTTCATGGATGAGAACACTGGTCTGAATTTCCCTTCACAAAATGGAGTTAAACCAAATGCTCTGTGTCTTCCTACAAGCAAGAGTTCATTTTTCGTAAAAGCAGTGAATTTCCGGCTCAAATGAATTTACACAGTTCACAAACCTAACGCGTTTATCACTATTAACTAAAGAGCGTCTATGTAAGAGATGCTGTGGTTTGTATCAGTTTCATAAGCAGAGTTAAATAGGTATGGTCTGATTGAGTCAGAAACACAGTTCTTTTTTTCTAGCCATGCTCATGTTTCTTGCTGTATTGCAGAGGATGGAAAACAGAGCATGCTTCTTGCGTTAAAACAGACTGGGTTTCATGGATGAGAACACTTTTCTGAATTTCCCTATAGAATCAGAGTTAAACTCCATGCTCTGTGTCTTCCTACAAGCAAGAGGTCATTTCCCGTAAACTCAGTTATATTTCGGCTCAAATGAATTTACACAGTTCATGAAACCAATACAATTTTTACTATTAACTAAAGTGCATCTATGTAAGAGATGATGTGGTTTGTATCAGTTTCATAAGCAGAGTTAAACTAGATATTGTCCGTATGAGTAGGAAACACACTTGTTTTTTTCTGGACATGCTCATGTTCCTTGCTGTATTGCAGACGCTGGAAAGAAGAGCATGCTATTTGCGTTAAAACAGAGTGTGTTTCATGGATGAGAACACTGGTCTGAATTTCCCTTCACAAATGGAGTTAAACCAAATGCTCTGTGTCTTCCTACAAGCAAGAGTTCATTTTTGGTAAAAGCAGTGAATTTTCGGCTCAAATGAATTTACACAGTTCACAAACCCAACACGTTTTTCACTATTAACTAAAGAGCATCTATGTAAGAGATGTGGTTTGTATCAGTTTTTTCAGCAGAGTTAAACTAGGTATGGTCCGATTGAGTCAGAAACACAGTTCTTTTTTTCTAGCTATGCTCATGTTTCTTGCTGTATTGCAGAAGCTGGAAAAAGAGCATGCTTCTTGAGTTAAAACAGACTGTGTCATGGATGAGAAAACTTTTCTGAATTTCCCTATAGAATCGGAGTTAAACTCCATGCTCTGTGTCTTGCTACAAGCAAGAGTTCATTTCCCGTAAACCCAGTTTTTTTTCGGCTCAAATGAATTTACACAGTTCACGAACCCAATACAATTTTCACTATTAACTAAAGTGCATCTATGTAAGAGATGTTGTGGTTTGTATCAGTTTTTTAAGCATATTTAAACTAGGTATGGTCCGATTGAGTCAGAAACACAGTTCTGTTTTTCTAGTTATGCTCATGTTTCTTGCTGTATTGCAGAGGATGGAAAACAGAGCATGCTTCGTGCATTAAAACAGACTGTGTTTCATGGATGAGAACACCTTTCTGAATTTCCCTATAGAATCGGGGTTAAACTCCATGCTCTGTGTCTTCCTACAAGGAAGAGTTCATTTCCCGTAAACCCAGTTATTTTTCGGCTCAAATGTATTTACACAGTTCACGAATTCCAATACGATTTTCACTATTAACTAAAGTGCATCTATGTAAGGGATGATGTGGTTTGTATCAGTTTCATAAGCAGAGTTGAACTAGATATGGTCCGTATGAGTAGGAAACACAGTTGTTTTTTTCTGGACATGCTCATGTTCCTTGCTGTATTGCAGACGCTGGAAAGAAGAGCATGCTATTTGCGTTAAAACAGAGTGTGTTTCATGGATGAGAACACTGGTCTGAATTTCCCTTCACAAATGGAGTTAAACCAAATGCTCTGTGTCTTCCTACAAGCAAGAGTTCATTTTTGGTAAAAGCAGTGAATTTTCGGCTCAAATGAATTTACACAGTTCACAAACCCAACACGTTTTTCACTATTAACTAAAGAGCATCTATGTAAGAGATGTTGTGGTTTGTATCAGTTTTTTCAGCAGAGTTAAACTAGGTATGGTCCGATTGAGTCAGAAACACAGTTCTTTTTTTCTAGCTATGCTCATGTTTCTTGCTGTATTGCAGAAGCTGGAAAAAGAGCATGCTTCTTGAGTTAAAACAGACTGTGTCATGGATGAGAAAACTTTTCTGAATTTCCCTATAGAATCGGAGTTAAACTCCATGCTCTGTGTCTTGCTACAAGCAAGAGTTCATTTCCCGTAAACCCAGTTTTTTTTCGGCTCAAATGAATTTACACAGTTCACGAACCCAATACAATTTTCACTATTAACTAAAGTGCATCTATGTAAGAGATGTTGTGGTTTGTATCAGTTTTTTCAGCAGAGTTAAACTAGGTATGGTCCGATTGAGTCAGAAACACAGTTCTTTTTTTCTAGCTATGCTCATGTTTCTTGCTGTATTGCAGAAGCTGGAAAAAGAGCATGCTTCTTGAGTTAAAACAGACTGTGTCATGGATGAGAAAACTTTTCTGAATTTCCCTATAGAATCAGAGTTAAACTCCATGCTCTGTGTCTTGCTACAAGCAAGAGTTCATTTCCCGTAAACCCAGTTTTTTTTCGGCTCAAATGAATTTACACAGTTCACGAACCCAATACAATTTTCACTATTAACTAAAGTGCATCTATGTAAGAGATGTTGTGGTTTGTATCAGTTTTTTAAGCATATTTAAACTAGGTATGGTCCGATTGAGTCAGAAACACAGTTCTTTTTTTCTAGCCATGCTCATGTTTCTTGCTGTATTGCAGAAGCTGGAAAACAGAGCATGCTTCTTGCGTTAAAACAGACTGTGTTTCATGGATGAGAACACTTTTCTGAATTTCCCTATAGAATCAGAGTTAAACTCTATGCTCTGTGTCTTCGTACAAGCAAGAGTTCATTTCCTGTAAACCCAGTTATTTTTCGGCTCAAATGAATTTACACAGTTCACGAAACCAATACAATTTTCACTATTAACTAAAGAGCATCTATGTAAGAGATGATGTGGTTTGTATCAGTTTCATAAACAGAGTTGAACTAGATATGGTCCATATAAGTAGGAAACACAGTTCTTTTTTTCTGGACATGCTCATGTCCGTTGCTGTATTGCAGACCCTGGAAATAAGAGCATGCTATTTGCGTTAAAACAGAGTGTGTTTCATGGATGAGAACACTGGTCTGAATTTCCCTTCACAAAATGGAGTTAAACCAAATGCTCTGTGTCTTCCTACAAGCAAGAGTTCATTTTTTTTAAAAGCAGTGAATTTTCGGCTCAAATGAATTTACACAGTTCACAAACCCAACGCGTTTATCACTATTAAGTAAAGAGCGTCTATGTTAGAGATGCTGTGGTTTGTATCAGTTTCATAAGCAGAGTTAAACTAGGTATGGTCTGATTGAGTCAGAAACACAGTTCTTTTTTTCTAGTTATGCTCATGTTTCTTGCTGTATTGCAGAAGCTGGAAAACAGAGCATGCTTCTTGCGCTAAAACAGACTGTGTTTCATGGATGAGAACACCTTTCTGAATTTCCCTATAGAATCGGGGTTAAACTCCATGCTCTGTGTCTTCCTACAAGGAAGAGTTCATTTCCCGTAAACCCAGTTATTTTTCGGCTCAAATGTATTTACACAGCTCACGAAACCAATACGATTTTCACTATTAACTAAAGTGCATCTATGTAAGAGATGATGTGGTTTGTATCAGTTTCATAAGCAGAGTTAAACTAGATATGGTCCGTATGAGTAGGAAACACAGTTGTTTTTTTCTGGACATGCTCATGTTCCTTGCTGTATTGCAGACGCTGGAAAGAAGAGCATGCTATTTGCGTTAAAACAGAGTGTGTTTCATGGATGAGAACACTGGTCTGAATTTCCCTTCACAAATGGAGTTAAACCAAATGCTCTGTGTCTTCCTACAAGCAAGAATTCATTTTTGGTAAAAGCAGTGAATTTTCGGCTCAAATGAATTTACACAGTTCACAAACCCAACACGTTTTTCACTATTAACTAAAGAGCATCTATGTAAGAGATGTTGTGGTTTGTATCAGTTTTTTA
Organism: Onychomys arenicola; assembly: GCA_949786405.1. Classification (NCBI taxonomy): domain Eukaryota; kingdom Metazoa; phylum Chordata; class Mammalia; order Rodentia; family Cricetidae; genus Onychomys; species Onychomys arenicola. The sequence goes on from CATKUM010000035.1 coordinate 1,168,082, forward strand.
AGCGGAGTTAAACTAGGTATGGTCCGATTGAGTCAGAAACACAGTTCTTTTTTTCTAGTTATGCTCATGTTTCTTGCTGTATTGCAGAAGCTGGAAAACAGAGCATGCTTCTTGCGTTAAAACAGACTGTGTTTCATGGATGAGAACACTTTTCTGAATTTCCCTATAGAATCAGAGTTAAACTATATGCTCTGTGTCTTCGTACAAGCAAGAGTTCATTTCCCGTAAATCCAGTTATTTTTCGGCTCAAATGAATTTACACAGTTCACGAAACCAATACAATTTTCACTATTAACTAAAGAGCATCTATGTAAGAGATGATGTGGTTTGTATCAGTTTCATAAACAGAGTTGAACTAGATATGGTCCATATGAGTAGGAAACACAGTTCTTTTTTTCTAGACATGCTCATGTTCCTTGCTGTATTGCAGACCCTGGAAATAAGAGCATGCTATTTGCGTTAAAACAGAGTGTGTTTCATGGATGAGAACACTGGTCTGAATTTCCCTTCACACAATGGAGTTAAACCAAATGCTCTGTGTCTTCCTACAAGCAAGAGTTCATTTTTCGTAAAAGCAGTGAATTTTCGGCTCAAATGAATTTACACAGTTCACAAACCCAACGCGTTTTTCACTATTAACTAAAGAGCGTCTATGTAAGAGATGCTGTGGTTTGTATCAGTTTCATAAGCAGAGTTAAACTAGGTATGGTCTGATTGAGTCAGAAACACAGTTATTTTTTTCTAGCCATGCTCATGTTTCTTGCTGTATTGCAGAGGATGGAATACAGAGCATGCTTCTTGCGTTAAAACAGACTGGGTTTCATGGATGAGAATATTTTTCTGAATTTCCCTATAGAATCAGAGTTAAACTCCATGCTCTGTGTCTTCCTACAAGCAAGAGATCATTTCCCGTAATCCCAGTTATATATCGGCTCAAATGAATTTACACAGTTCATGAAACCAATACAATTTTTACTATTAACTAAGGTGCATCTATGTAAGAGATGATGTGGTTTGTATCAGTTTCATAAGTAGAGTTAAACTAGATATGGTCCGTATGAGTAGGAAACACAGTTGTTTTTTTCTGGACATGCTCATGTTCCTTGCTGTATTGCAGACGCTGGAAAGAAGAGCATGCTATTTGCGTTAAAACAGAGTGTGTTTCATGGATGAGAACACTGGTCTGAATTTCCCTTCACAAATGGAGTTAAACCAAATGCTCTGTGTCTTCCTACAAGCAAGAATTCATTTTTGGTAAAAGCAGTGAATTTTCGGCTCAAATGAATTTACACAGTTCACAAACACAACACGTTTTTCACTATTAACTAAAGAGCGTCTATGTAAGAGATGCTGTGGTTTGTATCAGTTTCATAAGCAGAGTTAAATAGGTATGGTCTGATTGAGTCAGAAACACAGTTCTTTTTTTCTAGTTATGCTCATGTTTCTTGCTGTATTGCAGAAGCTGGAAAACAGAGCATGCTTCTTGCGTTAAAACAGACTGTGTTTCATGGATGAGAACACTTTTCTGAATTTCCCTATAGAATCAGAGTTAAACTCTATGCTCTGTGTCTTCGTACAAGAAAGAGTTCATTTCCTGTAAACCCAGTTATTTTTCGGCTCAAATGAATTTACACAGTTCACAAAACCAATACAATTTGCACTATTAACTAAAGAGCATCTATGTAAGAGATGATGTGGTTTGTATCAGTTTCATAAACAGAGTTGAACTAGATATGGTCCATATGAGTAGGAAACACAGTTCTTTTTTTCTGGACATGCTCATGTTCCTTGCTGTATTGCAGACCCTGGAAATAAGAGCATGCTATTTGCGTTAAAACAGAGTGTGTTTCATGGATGAGAACACTGGTCTGAATTTCCCTTCACAAAATGGAGTTAAACCAAATGCTCTGTGTCTTCCTACAAGCAAGAGTTCATTTTTCGTAAAAGCAGTGAATTTCCGGCTCAAATGAATTTACACAGTTCACAAACCTAACGCGTTTATCACTATTAACTAAAGAGCGTCTATGTAAGAGATGCTGTGGTTTGTATCAGTTTCATAAGCAGAGTTAAATAGGTATGGTCTGATTGAGTCAGAAACACAGTTCTTTTTTTCTAGCCATGCTCATGTTTCTTGCTGTATTGCAGAGGATGGAAAACAGAGCATGCCTCTTGCGTTAAAACAGACTGGGTTTCATGGATGAGAACACTTTTCTGAATTTCCCTATAGAATCAGAGTTAAACTCCATGCTCTGTGTCTTCCTACAAGCAAGAGGTCATTTCCCGTAAACTCAGTTATATTTCGGCTCAAATGAATTTACACAGTTCATGAAACCAATACAATTTTTACTATTAACTAAAGTGCATCTATGTAAGAGATGATGTGGTTTGTATCAGTTTCATAAGCAGAGTTAAACTAGATATTGTCCGTATGAGTAGGAAACACAGTTGTTTTTTTCTGGACATGCTCATGTTCCTTGCTGTATTGCAGACGCTGGAAAGAAGAGCATGCTATTTGCGTTAAAACAGAGTGTGTTTCATGGATGAGAACACTGGTCTGAATTTCCCTTCACAAATGGAGTTAAACCAAATGCTCTGTGTCTTCCTACAAGCAAGAGTTCATTTTTGGTAAAAGCAGTGAATTTTCGGCTCAAATGAATTTACACAGTTCACAAACCCAACACGTTTTTCACTATTAACTAAAGAGCATCTATGTAAGAGATGTTGTGGTTTGTATCAGTTTTTTCAGCAGAGTTAAACTAGGTATGGTCCGATTGAGTCAGAAACACAGTTCTTTTTTTCTAGCTATGCTCATGTTTCTTGCTGTATTGCAGAAGCTGGAAAAAGAGCATGCTTCTTGAGTTAAAACAGACTGTGTCATGGATGAGAAAACTTTTCTGAATTTCCCTATAGAATCGGAGTTAAACTCCATGCTCTGTGTCTTGCTACAAGCAAGAGTTCATTTCCCGTAAACCCAGTTTTTTTTCGGCTCAAATGAATTTACACAGTTCACGAACCCAATACAATTTTCACTATTAACTAAAGTGCATCTATGTAAGAGATGTTGTGGTTTGTATCAGTTTTTTAAGCATATTTAAACTAGGTATGGTCCGATTGAGTCAGAAACACAGTTCTGTTTTTCTAGTTATGCTCATGTTTCTTGCTGTATTGCAGAAGCTGGAAAACAGAGCATGCTTCGTGCATTAAAACAGACTGTGTTTCATGGATGAGAACACCTTTCTGAATTTCCCTATAGAATCGGGGTTAAACTCCATGCTCTGTGTCTTCCTACAAGGAAGAGTTCATTTCCCGTAAACCCAGTTATTTTTCGGCTCAAATGTATTTACACAGTTCACGAATTCCAATACGATTTTCACTATTAACTAAAGTGCATCTATGTAAGGGATGATGTGGTTTGTATCAGTTTCATAAGCAGAGTTGAACTAGATATGGTCCGTATGAGTAGGAAACACAGTTGTTTTTTTCTGGACATGCTCATGTTCCTTGCTGTATTGCAGACGCTGGAAAGAAGAGCATGCTATTTGCGTTAAAACAGAGTGTGTTTCATGGATGAGAACACTGGTCTGAATTTCCCTTCACAAATGGAGTTAAACCAAATGCTCTGTGTCTTCCTACAAGCAAGAGTTCATTTTTGGTAAAAGCAGTGAATTTTCGGCTCAAATGAATTTACACAGTTCACAAACCCAACACGTTTTTCACTATTAACTAAAGAGCATCTATGTAAGAGATGTTGTGGTTTGTATCAGTTTTTTCAGCAGAGTTAAACTAGGTATGGTCCGATTGAGTCAGAAACACAGTTCTTTTTTTCTAGCTATGCTCATGTTTCTTGCTGTATTGCAGAAGCTGGAAAAAGAGCATGCTTCTTGAGTTAAAACAGACTGTGTCATGGATGAGAAAACTTTTCTGAATTTCCCTATAGAATCGGAGTTAAACTCCATGCTCTGTGTCTTGCTACAAGCAAGAGTTCATTTCCCGTAAACCCAGTTTTTTTTCGGCTCAAATGAATTTACACAGTTCACGAACCCAATACAATTTTCACTATTAACTAAAGTGCATCTATGTAAGAGATGTTGTGGTTTGTATCAGTTTTTTCAGCAGAGTTAAACTAGGTATGGTCCGATTGAGTCAGAAACACAGTTCTTTTTTTCTAGCTATGCTCATGTTTCTTGCTGTATTGCAGAAGCTGGAAAAAGAGCATGCTTCTTGCGTTAAAACAGACTGTGTTTCATGGATGAGAACACTTTTCTGAATTTCCCTATAGAATCAGAGTTAAACTATATGCTCTGTGTCTTCGTACAAGCAAGAGTTCATTTCCCGTAAATCCAGTTATTTTTCGGCTCAAATGAATTTACACAGTTCACGAAACCAATACAATTTTCACTATTAACTAAAGAGCATCTATGTAAGAGATGATGTGGTTTGTATCAGTTTCATAAACAGAGTTGAACTAGATATGGTCCATATGAGTAGGAAACACAGTTCTTTTTTTCTAGACATGCTCATGTTCCTTGCTGTATTGCAGACCCTGGAAATAAGAGCATGCTATTTGCGTTAAAACAGAGTGTGTTTCATGGATGAGAACACTGGTCTGAATTTCCCTTCACACAATGGAGTTAAACCAAATGCTCTGTGTCTTCCTACAAGCAAGAGTTCATTTTTCGTAAAAGCAGTGAATTTTCGGCTCAAATGAATTTACACAGTTCACAAACCCAACGCGTTTTTCACTATTAACTAAAGAGCGTCTATGTAAGAGATGCTGTGGTTTGTATCAGTTTCATAAGCAGAGTTAAACTAGGTATGGTCTGATTGAGTCAGAAACACAGTTATTTTTTTCTAGCCATGCTCATGTTTCTTGCTGTATTGCAGAGGATGGAATACAGAGCATGCTTCTTGCGTTAAAACAGACTGGGTTTCATGGATGAGAATATTTTTCTGAATTTCCCTATAGAATCAGAGTTAAACTCCATGCTCTGTGTCTTCCTACAAGCAAGAGATCATTTCCCGTAATCCCAGTTATATATCGGCTCAAATGAATTTACACAGTTCATGAAACCAATACAATTTTTACTATTAACTAAAGTGCATCTATGTAAGAGATGATGTGGTTTGTATCAGTTTCATAAGTAGAGTTAAACTAGATATGGTCCGTATGAGTAGGAAACACAGTTGTTTTTTTCTGGACATGCTCATGTTCCTTGCTGTATTGCAGACGCTGGAAAGAAGAGCATGCTATTTGCGTTAAAACAGAGTGTGTTTCATGGATGAGAACACTGGTCTGAATTTCCCTTCACAAATGGAGTTAAACCAAATGCTCTGTGTCTTCCTACAAGCAAGAATTCATTTTTGGTAAAAGCAGTGAATTTTCGGCTCAAATGAATTTACACAGTTCACAAACACAACACGTTTTTCACTATTAACTAAAGAGCGTCTATGTAAGAGATGCTGTGGTTTGTATCAGTTTCATAAGCAGAGTTAAATAGGTATGGTCTGATTGAGTCAGAAACACAGTTCTTTTTTTCTAGTTATGCTCATGTTTCTTGCTGTATTGCAGAAGCTGGAAAACAGAGCATGCTTCTTGCGTTAAAACAGACTGTGTTTCATGGATGAGAACACTTTTCTGAATTTCCCTATAGAATCAGAGTTAAACTCTATGCTCTGTGTCTTCGTACAAGAAAGAGTTCATTTCCTGTAAACCCAGTTATTTTTCGGCTCAAATGAATTTACACAGTTCACAAAACCAATACAATTTGCACTATTAACTAAAGAGCATCTATGTAAGAGATGATGTGGTTTGTATCAGTTTCATAAACAGAGTTGAACTAGATATGGTCCATATGAGTAGGAAACACAGTTCTTTTTTTCTGGACATGCTCATGTTCCTTGCTGTATTGCAGACCCTGGAAATAAGAGCATGCTATTTGCGTTAAAACAGAGTGTGTTTCATGGATGAGAACACTGGTCTGAATTTCCCTTCACAAAATGGAGTTAAACCAAATGCTCTGTGTCTTCCTACAAGCAAGAGTTCATTTTTCGTAAAAGCAGTGAATTTCCGGCTCAAATGAATTTACACAGTTCACAAACCTAACGCGTTTATCACTATTAACTAAAGAGCGTCTATGTAAGAGATGCTGTGGTTTGTATCAGTTTCATAAGCAGAGTTAAATAGGTATGGTCTGATTGAGTCAGAAACACAGTTCTTTTTTTCTAGCCATGCTCATGTTTCTTGCTGTATTGCAGAGGATGGAAAACAGAGCATGCCTCTTGCGTTAAAACAGACTGGGTTTCATGGATGAGAACACTTTTCTGAATTTCCCTATAGAATCAGAGTTAAACTCCATGCTCTGTGTCTTCCTACAAGCAAGAGGTCATTTCCCGTAAACTCAGTTATATTTCGGCTCAAATGAATTTACACAGTTCATGAAACCAATACAATTTTTACTATTAACTAAAGTGCATCTATGTAAGAGATGATGTGGTTTGTATCAGTTTCATAAGCAGAGTTAAACTAGATATTGTCCGTATGAGTAGGAAACACAGTTGTTTTTTTCTGGACATGCTCATGTTCCTTGCTGTATTGCAGACGCTGGAAAGAAGAGCATGCTATTTGCGTTAAAACAGAGTGTGTTTCATGGATGAGAACACTGGTCTGAATTTCCCTTCACAAATGGAGTTAAACCAAATGCTCTGTGTCTTCCTACAAGCAAGAGTTCATTTTTGGTAAAAGCAGTGAATTTTCGGCTCAAATGAATTTACACAGTTCACAAACCCAACACGTTTTTCACTATTAACTAAAGAGCATCTATGTAAGAGATGTTGTGGTTTGTATCAGTTTTTTCAGCAGAGTTAAACTAGGTATGGTCCGATTGAGTCAGAAACACAGTTCTTTTTTTCTAGCTATGCTCATGTTTCTTGCTGTATTGCAGAAGCTGGAAAAAGAGCATGCTTCTTGAGTTAAAACAGACTGTGTCATGGATGAGAAAACTTTTCTGAATTTCCCTATAGAATCGGAGTTAAACTCCATGCTCTGTGTCTTGCTACAAGCAAGAGTTCATTTCCCGTAAACCCAGTTTTTTTTCGGCTCAAATGAATTTACACAGTTCACGAACCCAATACAATTTTCACTATTAACTAAAGTGCATCTATGTAAGAGATGTTGTGGTTTGTATCAGTTTTTTAAGCATATTTAAACTAGGTATGGTCCGATTGAGTCAGAAACACAGTTCTGTTTTTCTAGTTATGCTCATGTTTCTTGCTGTATTGCAGAAGCTGGAAAACAGAGCATGCTTCGTGCATTAAAACAGACTGTGTTTCATGGATGAGAACACCTTTCTGAATTTCCCTATAGAATCGGGGTTAAACTCCATGCTCTGTGTCTTCCTACAAGGAAGAGTTCATTTCCCGTAAACCCAGTTATTTTTCGGCTCAAATGTATTTACACAGTTCACGAATTCCAATACGATTTTCACTATTAACTAAAGTGCATCTATGTAAGGGATGATGTGGTTTGTATCAGTTTCATAAGCAGAGTTGAACTAGATATGGTCCGTATGAGTAGGAAACACAGTTGTTTTTTTCTGGACATGCTCATGTTCCTTGCTGTATTGCAGACGCTGGAAAGAAGAGCATGCTATTTGCGTTAAAACAGAGTGTGTTTCATGGATGAGAACACTGGTCTGAATTTCCCTTCACAAATGGAGTTAAACCAAATGCTCTGTGTCTTCCTACAAGCAAGAGTTCATTTTTGGTAAAAGCAGTGAATTTTCGGCTCAAATGAATTTACACAGTTCACAAACCCAACACGTTTTTCACTATTAACTAAAGAGCATCTATGTAAGAGATGTTGTGGTTTGTATCAGTTTTTTCAGCAGAGTTAAACTAGGTATGGTCCGATTGAGTCAGAAACACAGTTCTTTTTTTCTAGCTATGCTCATGTTTCTTGCTGTATTGCAGAAGCTGGAAAAAGAGCATGCTTCTTGAGTTAAAACAGACTGTGTCATGGATGAGAAAACTTTTCTGAATTTCCCTATAGAATCGGAGTTAAACTCCATGCTCTGTGTCTTGCTACAAGCAAGAGTTCATTTCCCGTAAACCCAGTTTTTTTTTCGGCTCAAATGAATTTACACAGTTCACGAACCCAATACAATTTTCACTATTAACTAAAGTGCATCTATGTAAGAGATGTTGTGGTTTGTATCAGTTTTTTAAGCATATTTAAACTAGGTATGGTCCGATTGAGTCAGAAACACAGTTCTGTTTTTCTAGTTATGCTCATGTTTCTTGCTGTATTGCAGAGGATGGAAAACAGAGCATGCTTCCTGCGTTAAAACAGACTGGGTTTCATGGATGAGAACACTTTTCTGAATTTCCCTATAGAATCAGAGTTAAACTCCATGCTCTGTGTCTTCCTACAAGTAAGAGGTCATTTCCCGTAAACCCAGTTATATTTCGGCTCAAATGAATTTACACAGTTCATGAAACCAATACAATTTTTACTATTAACTAAAGTGCATCTATGTAAGAGATGATGTGGTTTGTATCAGTTTCATAAGCAGAGTTGAACTAGATATGGTCCATATGAGTAGGAAACTCAGTTCTTTTTTTCTGGACATGCTCATGTTCCTTGCTGTATTGCAGACCCTGGAAATAAGAGCATGCTATTTGCGTTAAAACAGAGTGTGTTTCATGGATGAGAACACTGGTCTGAATTTCCGTTCACAAAATGGATTTAAACCAAATGCTCTGTGTCTTCCTACAAGCAAGAGTTCATTTTTCGTAAAAGCAGTGAATTTTCGGCTCAAATGAATTTACACAGTTCACAAACCCAACGCGTTTATCACTATTAACTAAAGAGCGTCTATGTAAGAGATGCTGTGGTTTGTATCAGTTTCATAAGCAGAGTTAAACTAGGTATGGTCCAATTGAGTCAGAAACACAGTTCTTTTTTTCTAGCCATGCTCATGTTTCTTGCTGTATTGCAGAGGATGGAAAACAGAGCATGCTTCTTGCGTTAAAACAGACTGGGTTTCATGGATGAGAACACTTTTCTGAATTTCCCTATAGAATCAGAGTTAAACTCCATGCTCTGTGTCTTCCTACAAGCAAGAGGTCATTTCCCGTAATCCCAGTTATATTTCGGCTCAAATGAATTTACACAGTTCATGAAACCAATACAATTTTTACTATTAACTAAAGTGCATCTATGTAAGGGATGATGTGGTTTGTATCAGTTTCATAAGCAGAGTTGAACTAGATATGATCCGTATGAGTAGGAAACACAGTTGTTTTTTTCTGGACATGCTCATGTTCCTTGCTGTATTGCAGACGCTGGAAAGAAGAGCATGCTATTTGCGTTAAAACAGAGTGTGTTTCATGGATGAGAACACTGGTCTGAATTTCCCTTCACAAATGGAGTTAAACCAAATGCTCTGTGTCTTCCTACAAGCAAGAGTTCATTTTTGGTAAAAGCAGTGAATTTTCGGCTCAAATGAATTTACACTGTTCACAAACCCAACACGTTTTTCACTATTAACTAAAGAGCATCTATGTAAGAGATGTTGTGGTTTGTATCAGTTTTTGAAGCAGAGTTAAACTAGGTATGGTCCGATTGAGTCAGAAACACAGTTCTTTTTTTCTAGCCATGCTCATGTTTCTTGCTGTATTGCAGAGGATGGAAAACAGAGCATGCTTCTTGCGTTAAAACAGACTGGGTTTCATGGATGAGAACACTTTTCTGAATTTCCCTATAGAATCAGAGTTAAACTCCATGCTCTGTGTCTTCCTACAAGCAAGAGGTCATTTCCCGTAATCCCAGTTATATTTCGGCTCAAATGAATTTACACAGTTCATGAAACCAATACAATTTTTACTATTAACTAAAGTGCATCTATGTAAGGGATGATGTGGTTTGTATCAGTTTCATAAGCAGAGTTGAACTAGATATGATCCGTATGAGTAGGAAACACAGTTGTTTTTTTCTGGACATGCTCATGTTCCTTGCTGTATTGCAGACGCTGGAAAGAAGAGCATGCTATTTGCGTTAAAACAGAGTGTGTTTCATGGATGAGAACACTGGTCTGAATTTCCCTTCACAAATGGAGTTAAACCAAATGCTCTGTGTCTTCCTACAAGCAAGAGTTCATTTTTCGTAAAAGCAGTGAATTTTCGGCTCAAATGAATTTACACAGTTCACAAACCCAACGCGTTTATCACTATTAACTAAAGAGCGTCTATGTAAGAGATGCTGTGGTTTGTATCAGTTTCATAAGCAGAGTTAAACTAGGTATGGTCTGATTGAGTCAGAAACACAGTTCTTTTTTTCTAGCCATGCTCATGTTTCTTGCTGTATTGCAGAGGATGGAAAACAGAGCATGCTTCTTGCGATAAAACAGACTGGGTTTCATGGATGAGAACACTTTTCTGAATTTCCCTATAGAATCAGAGTTAAACTCCATGCTCTGTGTCTTCCTACAAGTAAGAGGTCATTTCCCGTAAACCCAGTTATATTTCGGCTCAAATGAATTTACACAGTTCATGAAACCAATACAATTTTTACTATTAACTAAAGTGCATCTATGTAAGAGATGATGTGGTTTGTATCAGTTTCATAAGCAGAGTTAAACTAGATATGGTCCATATGAGTAGGAAACACAGTTATTTTTATCTGGACATGCTAATGTCCCTTGCTGTATTGCAGACGCTGGAAAGAAGAGCATGCTATTTGCGTTAAAACAGAGTGTGTTTCATGGATGAGAACACTGGTCTGAATTTCCCTTCACACATGGAGTTAAACCAAATGCTCTGTGTCTTCCTACAAGCAAGAGTTCATTTTTGGTAAAAGCAGTGAATTTTCGGCTCAAATGAATTTACACAGTTCACAAACCCAACACGTTTTTCACTATTAACTAAAGAGCATCTATGTAAGAGATGTTGTGGTTTGTATCAGTTTTTTAAGCAGAGTTAAACTAGGTATGGTCCGATTGAGTCAGAAACACAGTTCTTTTTTTCTAGTTATGCTCATGTTTCTTACTGTATTGCAGAAGCTGGAAAACAGAGCATGCTTCTTGCGTTAAAACAGACTGTGTTTCATGGATGAGAACACCTTTCTGAATTTCCCTATAGAATCGGGGTTAAACTCCATGCTCTGTGTCTTCCTACAAGGAAGAGTTCATTTCCCGTAAACCCAGTTATTTTTCGGCTCAAATGTATTTACACAGTTCACGAAACCAATACGATTTTCACTATTAACTAAAGTGCATCTATGTAAGGGATGATGTGGTTTGTATCAGTTTCATAAGCAGAGTTGAACTAGATATGGTCCATATGAGTAGGAAACACAGTTGATTTTTTCTGGAAATGCTCATATTCCTTGCTGTATTGCAGACGCTGGAAAGAAGAGCATGCTATTTGCGATAAAACAGAGTGTGTTTCATGGATGAGAACACTGGTCTGAATTTCCCTTTACAAATGGAGATAAACTAAATGCTCAGTGTCATCCTACAAGCAAGAGTTGATTTTTGGTAAAAGCCGTGTATTTTCGGCGCAAATGAATTTAAACAGTTCATAGACCCAACGCGTTTATCACTATTAACTAAAGAGCGTCTATGTAAGAGATGCTGTGGTTTGTATCACTTTCATAAGCAGAGTTAAACTAGGTATGGTCCGATTGAGTCAGAAACACAGTTCTTTTTTTCTAGCTATGCTCATGTTTCTTGCTATATTGCAGAAGCTGGAAAACAGAGCATGCTTCTTGCGTTAAAACAGACTGTGTTTCATAGATGAGAACACTTTTCTGAATTTCCCTATAGAATCGGAGTTAAACTCCATGCTCTGTGTCTTCCTACAAGCAAGAGTTCATTTCCCGTAAACCCAGGTATTTTTCATCTCAAATGAATTTACACAGTTCACGAAACCAATACGATTTTCACTATTAACTAAAGTGCATCTATGTAAGGGATGATGTGGTTTGTATCAGTTTCATAAGCAGAGTTGAACTAGATATGGTCCCTATGAGTAGGAAACACAGTTGTTTTTTTCTGGACATGCTCATGTTCCTTGCTGTATTGCATACGCTGGAAAGAAGAGCATGCTATTTGCGTTAAAACAGAGTGTGTTTCATGGATGAGAACACTGGTCTGAATTTCCCTTCACAAAGTGGAGTTAAACCAAATGCTCTGTGTCTTCCTACAAGCAAGAGTTCATTTTTCGTAAAAGCAGTGAATTTTCGGCTCAAATGAATTTACACAGTTCACAAACCCAACGCGTTTATCACTATTAACTAAAGAGCGTCTATGTAAGAGATGCTGTGGTTTGTATCAGTTTCATAAGCAGAGTTAAACTAGGTATGGTCTGATTGAGTCAGAAACACAGTTCTTTTTTTCTAGCCATGCTCATTTTTCTTGCTGTATTGCAGAGGATGGAAAACAGAGCATGCTTCCTGCGTTAAAACAGACTGGGTTTCATGGATGAGAACACTTTTCTGAATTTCCCTATAGAATCAGAGTTAAACTCCATGCTCTGTGTCTTCCTACAAGTAAGAGGTCATTTCCCGTAAACCCAGTTATATTTCGGCTCAAATGAATTTACACAGTTCATGAAACCAATACAATTTTTACTATTAACTAAAGTGCATCTATGTAAGAGATGATGTGGTTTGTATCAGTTTCATAAGCAGAGTTGAACTAGATATGGTCCATATGAGTAGGAAACTCAGTTCTTTTTTTCTGGACATGCTCATGTTCCTTGCTGTATTGCAGACCCTGGAAATAAGAGCATGCTATTTGCGTTAAAACAGAGTGTGTTTCATGGATGAGAACACTGGTCTGAATTTCCGTTCACAAAATGGATTTAAACCAAATGCTCTGTGTCTTCCTACAAGCAAGAGTTCATTTTTCGTAAAAGCAGTGAATTTTCGGCTCAAATGAATTTACACAGTTCACAAACCCAACGCGTTTATCACTATTAACTAAAGAGCGTCTATGTAAGAGATGCTGTGGTTTGTATCAGTTTCATAAGCAGAGTTAAACTAGGTATGGTCCGATTGAGTCAGAAACACAGTTCTTTTTTTCTAGCCATGCTCATGTTTCTTGCTGTATTGCAGAGGATGGAAAACAGAGCATGCTTCTTGCGTTAAAACAGACTGGGTTTCATGGATGAGAACACTTTTCTGAATTTCCCTATAGAATCAGAGTTAAACTCCATGCTCTGTGTCTTTCTACAAGCAAGAGGTCATTTCCCGTAATCCCAGTTATATTTCGGCTCAAATGAATTTACACAGTTCATGAAACCAATACAATTTTTACTATTAACTAAAGTGCATCTATGTAAGGGATGATGTGGTTTGTATCAGTTTCATAAGCAGAGTTGAACTAGATATGGTCCGTATGAGTAGGAAACACAGTTGTTTTTTTCTGGACATGCTCATGTTCCTTGCTGTATTGCAGACGCTGGAAAGAAGAGCATGCTATTTGCGTTAAAACAGAGTGTGTTTCATGGATGAGAACACTGGTCTGAATTTCCCTTCACAAATGGAGTTAAACCAAATGCTCTGTGTCTTCCTACAAGCAAGAGTTCATTTTTGGTAAAAGCAGTGAATTTTCGGCTCAAATGAATTTACACTGTTCACAAACCCAACACGTTTTTCACTATTAACTAAAGAGCATCTATGTAAGAGATGTTGTGGTTTGTATCAGTTTTTTAAGCAGAGTTAAACTAGGTATGGTCCGATTGAGTCAGAAACACAGTTCTTTTTTTCTAGTTATGCTCATGTTTCTTGCTGTATTGCAGAAGCTGGAAAACAGAGCATGCTTCTTGCGTTAAAACAGACTGTGTTTCATGGATGAGAACACTTTTCTGAATTTCCCTATAGAATCAGAGTTAAACTCTATGCTCTGTGTCTTCGTACAAGAAAGAGTTCATTTCCCGTAAACCCAGTTATTTTTCGGCTCAAATGAATTTACACAGTTCACGAAACCAATACAATTTTCACTATTAACTAAAGAGCATCTATGTAAGAGATGATGTGGTTTGTATCAGTTTCATAAACAGAGTTGAACTAGATATGGTCCATATGAGTAGGAAACACAGTTCTTTTTTTCTGGACATGCTCATGTCCGTTGCTGTATTGCAGACCCTGGAAATAAGAGCATGCTATTTGCGTTAAAACAGAGTGTGTTTCATGGATGAGAACACTGGTCTGAATTTCCCTTCACAAAATGGAGTTAAACCAAATGCTCTGTGTCTTCCTACAAGCAAGAGTTCATTTTTCGTAAAAGCAGTGAATTTTCGGCTCAAATGAATTTACACAGTTCACAAACCCAACGCGTTTATCACTATTAACTAAAGAGCGTCTATGTAAGAGATGTTGTGGTTTGTATCAGTTTTTTAAACAGAGTTAAACTAGGTATGGTCCGATTGAGTCAGAAACACAGTTCTTTTTTTCTAGCCATGCTCATGTTTCTTGCTGTATTGCAGAGGATGGAAAACAGAGCATGCTTCTTGCGTTAAAACAGACTGGGTTTCATGGATGAGAACACTTTTCTGAATTTCCCTATAGAATCAGAGTTAAACTCCATGCTCTGTGTCTTCCTACAAGCAAGAGGTCATTTCCCGTAAACCCAGTTATATTTCGGCTCAAATGAATTTACACAGTTCTTGAAACCAATACAATTTTTACTATTAACTAAAGTGCATCTATGTAAGAGATGATGTGGTTTGTATCAGTTTCATAAGCAGAGTTAAACTCGATATGGTCCATATGAGTAGGAAACACAGTTGTTTTTTTCTGGACATGCTCATGTTCCTTGCTGTATTGCAGACGCTGGAAAGAAGAGCATGCTATTTGCGTTAAAACAGAGTGTGTTTCATGGATGAGAACACTGGTCTGAATTTCCCTTCACAAATGGAGTTAAACCAAATGCTCTGTGTCTTCCTACAAGCAAGAGTTCATTTTTGGTAAAAGCAGTGAATTTTCGGCTCAAATGAATTTACACAGTTCACAAACCCAACACGTTTTTCACTATTAACTAAAGAGCATCTATGAAAGAGATGTTGTGGTTTGTATCAGTTTTTTAAGCAGAGTTAAACTAGGTATGGTCCGATTGAGTCAGAAACACAGTTCTTTTTTTCTAGTTATGCTCATGTTTCTTGCTGTATTGCAGAAGCTGGAAAACAGAGCATGCTTCTTGCGTTAAAACAGACTGTGTTTCACGGATGAGAACACCTTTCTGAATTTCCCTATAGAATCGGGGTTAAACTCCATGCTCTGTGTCTTCCTACAAGGAAGAGTTCATTTCCCGTAAACCCAGTTATTTTTCGGCTCAAATGTATTTACACAGTTCACGAAACCAATACGATTTTCACTATTAACTAAAGTGCATCTATGTAAGGGATGATGTGGTTTGTATCAGTTTCATAAGCAGAGTTGAACTAGATATGGTCCGTATGAGTAGGAAACACAGTTCTTTTTTTCTGGACATGCTCATGTTCGTTGCTGTATTGCAGACGCTGGAAAGAAGAGCATGCTATTTGCGTTAAAACAGAGTGTGTTTCATGGATGAGAACACTGGTCTGAATTTCCCTTCACAAATGGAGTTAAACCAAATGCTCTGTGTCTTCCTACAAGCAAGAGTTCATTTTTGGTAAAAGCAGTGAATTTTCGGCTCAAATGAATTTACACAGTTCACAAACCCAACACGTTTTTCACTATTAACTAAAGAGCATCTATGTAAGAGATGTTGTGGTTTGTATCAGTTTTTTAAGCAGAGTTAAACTAGGTATGGTCCGATTGAGTCAGAAACACAGTTCTTTTTTTCTAGTTATGCTCATGTTTCTTGCTGTATTGCAGAAGATAGAAAACAGAGCATGCTTCTTGCGTTAAAACAGACTGTGTTTCATGGATGAGAACACCTTTCTGAATTTCCCTATAGAATCGGGGTTAAACTCCATGCTCTGTGTCTTCCTACAAGGAAGAGTTCATTTCCCGTAAACCCAGTTATTTTTCGGCTCAAATGTATTTACACAGTTCACGAAACCAATACGATTTTCACTATTAACTAAAGTGCATCTATGTAAGGGATGATGTGGTTTGTATCAGTTTCATAAGCAGAGTTGAACTAGATATGGTCCGTATTAGTAGGAAACACAGTTCTTTTTTTCTGGACATGCTCATGTTCCTTGCTGTATTGCAGACGCTGGAAAGAAGAGCATGCTATTTGCGTTAAAACAGAGTGTGTTTCATGGATGAGAACACTGGTCTGAATTTCCCTTCACAAATGGAGTTAAACCAAATGCTCTGTGTCTTCCTACAAGCAAGAGTTCATTTTTGGTAAAAGCAGTGAATTTTCGGCTCAAATGAATTTACACTGTTCACAAAACCAACA
The DNA here is from genome assembly GCA_949786405.1 of Onychomys arenicola. Classification (NCBI taxonomy): domain Eukaryota; kingdom Metazoa; phylum Chordata; class Mammalia; order Rodentia; family Cricetidae; genus Onychomys; species Onychomys arenicola. The sequence continues at coordinate 1,184,476 of CATKUM010000035.1, forward strand.
CGTTTTTCACTATTAACTAAAGAGCATCTATGTAAGAGATGTTGTGGTTTGTATCAGTTTTTTAAGCAGAGTTAAACTAGGTATGGTCCGATTGAGTCAGAAACACAGTTCTTTTTTTCTAGTTATGCTCATGTTTCTTGCTGTATTGCAGAAGCTGGAAAACAGAGCATGCTTCTTGCGTTAAAACAGACTGTGTTTCACGGATGAGAACACTCTTCAGATTTTCCCTATAGAATCAGAGTTAAACTCTATGCTCTGTGTCTTCGTACAAGCAAGAGTTCATTTCCCGTAAACCCAGTTATTTTTCGGCTCAAATGTATTTACACAGTTCACGAAACCAATACGATTTTCACTATTAACTAAAGTGCATCTATGTAAGGGATGATGTGGTTTGTATCAGTTTCATAAGCAGAGTTGAACTAGATATGGTCCGTATGAGTAGGAAACACAGTTGTTTTTTTCTGGACATGCTCATGTTCCTTGCTGTATTGCAGACGCTGGAAAGAAGAGCATGCTATTTGCGTTAAAACAGAGTGTGTTTCATGGATGAGAACACTGGTCTGAATTTCCCTTCACAAATGGAGTTAAACCAAATGCTCTGTGTCTTCCTACAAGCAAGAGTTCATTTTTGGTAAAAGCAGTGAATTTTCGGCTCAAATGAATTTACACTGTTCACAAAACCAACACGTTTTTCACTATTAACTAAAGAGCATCTATGTAAGAGATGTTGTGGTTTGTATCAGTTTTTTAAGCAGAGTTAAACTAGGTATGGTCCGATTGAGTCAGAAACACAGTTCTTTTTTTCTAGTTATGCTCATGTTTCTTGCTGTATTGCAGAAGCTGGAAAACAGAGCATGCTTCTTGCGTTAAAACAGACTGTGTTTCACGGATGAGAACACTCTTCAGATTTTCCCTATAGAATCAGAGTTAAACTCTATGCTCTGTGTCTTCGTACAAGCAAGAGTTCATTTCCCGTAAACCCAGTTATTTTTCGGCTCAAATGTATTTACACAGTTCACGAAACCAATACGATTTTCACTATTAACTAAAGTGCATCTATGTAAGGGATGATGTGGTTTGTATCAGTTTCATAAGCAGAGTTGAACTAGATATGGTCCGTATGAGTAGGAAACACAGTTGTTTTTTTCTGGACATGCTCATGTTCCTTGCTGTATTGCAGACGCTGGAAAGAAGAGCATGCTATTTGCGTTAAAACAGAGTGTGTTTCATGGATGAGAACACTGGTCTGAATTTCCCTTCACAAATGGAGTTAAACCAAATGCTCTGTGTCTTCCTACAAGCAAGAGTTCATTTTTGGTAAATGCAGTGAATTTTCGGCTCAAATGAATTTACACTGTTCACAAAACCAACACGTTTTTCACTATTAACTAAAGAGCATCTATGTAAGAGATGTTGTGGTTTGTATCAGTTTTTTAAGCAGAGTTAAACTAGGTATGGTCCGATTGAGTCAGAAACACAGTTCTTTTTTTCTAGTTATGCTCATGTTTCTTGCTGTATTGCAGAAGCTGGAAAACAGAGCATGCTTCTTGCGTTAAAACAGACTGTGTTTCACGGATGAGAACACTCTTCAGATTTTCCCTATAGAATCAGAGTTAAACTCTATGCTCTGTGTCTTCGTACAAGCAAGAGTTCATTTCCCGTAAACCCAGTTATTTTTCGGCTCAAATGTATTTACACAGTTCACGAAACCAATACGATTTTCACTATTAACTAAAGTGCATCTATGTAAGGGATGATGTGGTTTGTATCAGTTTCATAAGCAGAGTTGAACTAGATATGGTCCGTATGAGTAGGAAACACAGTTCTTTTTTTCTGGACATGCTCATGTTCCTTGCTGTATTGCAGACGCTGGAAAGAAGAGCATGCTATTTGCGTTAAAACAGAGTGTGTTTCATGGATGAGAACACTGGTCTGAATTTCCCTTCACAAATGGAGTTAAACCAAATGCTCTGTGTCTTCCTACAAGCAAGAGTTCATTTTTGGTAAAAGCAGTGAATTTTCGGCTCAAATGAATTTACACAGTTCACAAACCCAACACGTTTTTCACTATTAACTAAAGAGCATCTATGGAAGAGATGTTGTGGTTTGTATCAGTTTTTTAAGCAGAGTTAAACTAGGTATGGTCCGATTGAGTCAGAAACACAGTTCTTTTTTTCTAGTTATGCTCATGTTTCTTGCTGTATTGCAGAAGATAGAAAACAGAGCATGCTTCTTGCGTTAAAACAGACTGTGTTTCATGGATGAGAACACCTTTCTGAATTTCCCTATAGAATCGGGGTTAAACTCCATGCTCTGTGTCTTCCTACAAGGAAGAGTTCATTTCCCGTAAACCCAGTTATTTTTCGGCTCAAATGTATTTACACAGTTCACGAAACCAATACGATTTTCACTATTAACTAAAGTGCATCTATGTAAGGGATGATGTGGTTTGTATCAGTTTCATAAGCAGAGTTGAACTAGATATGGTCCGTATGAGTAGGAAACACAGTTCTTTTTTTCTGGACATGCTCATGTTCCTTGCTGTATTGCAGACGCTGGAAAGAAGAGCATGCTATTTGCGTTAAAACAGAGTGTGTTTCATGGATGAGAACACTGGTCTGAATTTCCCTTCACAAATGGAGTTAAACCAAATGCTCTGTGTCTTCCTACAAGCAAGAGTTCATTTTTGGTAAAAGCAGTGAATTTTCGGCTCAAATGAATTTACACTGTTCACAAAACCAACACGTTTTTCACTATTAACTAAAGAGCATCTATGTAAGAGATGTTGTGGTTTGTATCAGTTTTTTAAGCAGAGTTAAACTAGGTATGGTCCGATTGAGTCAGAAACACAGTTCTATTTTTCTAGTTATGCTCATGTTTCTTGCTGTATTGCAGAAGCTGGAAAACAGAGCATGCTTCTTGCGTTAAAACAGACTGTGTTTCACGGATGAGAACACTCTTCAGATTTTCCCTATAGAATCAGAGTTAAACTCTATGCTCTGTGTCTTCGTACAAGCAAGAGTTCATTTCCCGTAAACCCAGTTATTTTTCGGCTCAAATGTATTTACACAGTTCACGAAACCAATACGATTTTCACTATTAACTAAAGTGCATCTATGTAAGGGATGATGTGGTTTGTATCAGTTTCATAAGCAGAGTTGAACTAGATATGGTCCGTATGAGTAGGAAACACAGTTGTTTTTTTCTGGACATGCTCATGTTCCTTGCTGTATTGCAGACGCTGGAAAGAAGAGCATGCTATTTGCGTTAAAACAGAGTGTGTTTCATGGATGAGAACACTGGTCTGAATTTCCCTTCACAAATGGAGTTAAACCAAATGCTCTGTGTCTTCCTACAAGCAAGAGTTCATTTTTGGTAAAAGCAGTGAATTTTCGGCTCAAATGAATTTACACTGTTCACAAAACCAACACGTTTTTCACTATTAACTAAAGAGCATCTATGTAAGAGATGTTGTGGTTTGTATCAGTTTTTTAAGCAGAGTTAAACTAGGTATGGTCCGATTGAGTCAGAAACACAGTTCTTTTTTTCTAGTTATGCTCATGTTTCTTGCTGTATTGCAGAAGCTGGAAAACAGAGCATGCTTCTTGCGTTAAAACAGACTGTGTTTCACGGATGAGAACACTCTTCAGATTTTCCCTATAGAATCAGAGTTAAACTCTATGCTCTGTGTCTTCGTACAAGCAAGAGTTCATTTCCCGTAAACCCAGTTATTTTTCGGCTCAAATGTATTTACACAGTTCACGAAACCAATACGATTTTCACTATTAACTAAAGTGCATCTATGTAAGGGATGATGTGGTTTGTATCAGTTTCATAAGCAGAGTTGAACTAGATATGGTCCGTATGAGTAGGAAACACAGTTCTTTTTTTCTGGACATGCTCATGTTCCTTGCTGTATTGCAGACGCTGGAAAGAAGAGCATGCTATTTGCGTTAAAACAGAGTGTGTTTCATGGATGAGAACACTGGTCTGAATTTCCCTTCACAAATGGAGTTAAACCAAATGCTCTGTGTCTTCCTACAAGCAAGAGTTCATTTTTGGTAAAAGCAGTGAATTTTCGGCTCAAATGAATTTACACAGTTCACAAACCCAACACGTTTTTCACTATTAACTAAAGAGCATCTATGGAAGAGATGTTGTGGTTTGTATCAGTTTTTTAAGCAGAGTTAAACTAGGTATGGTCCGATTGAGTCAGAAACACAGTTCTTTTTTTCTAGTTATGCTCATGTTTCTTGCTGTATTGCAGAAGATAGAAAACAGAGCATGCTTCTTGCGTTAAAACAGACTGTGTTTCATGGATGAGAACACCTTTCTGAATTTCCCTATAGAATCGGGGTTAAACTCCATGCTCTGTGTCTTCCTACAAGGAAGAGTTCATTTCCCGTAAACCCAGTTATTTTTCGGCTCAAATGTATTTACACAGTTCACGAAACCAATACGATTTTCACTATTAACTAAAGTGCATCTATGTAAGGGATGATGTGGTTTGTATCAGTTTCATAAGCAGAGTTGAACTAGATATGGTCCGTATGAGTAGGAAACACAGTTGTTTTTTTCTGGACATGCTCATGTTCCTTGCTGTATTGCAGACGCTGGAAAGAAGAGCATGCTATTTGCGTTAAAACAGAGTGTGTTTCATGGATGAGAACACTGGTCTGAATTTCCCTTCACAAATGGAGTTAAACCAAATGCTCTGTGTCTTCCTACAAGCAAGAGTTCATTTTTGGTAAAAGCAGTGAATTTTCGGCTCAAATGAATTTACACTGTTCACAAAACCAACACGTTTTTCACTATTAACTAAAGAGCATCTATGTAAGAGATGTTGTGGTTTGTATCAGTTTTTTAAGCAGAGTTAAACTAGGTATGGTCCGATTGAGTCAGAAACACAGTTCTTTTTTTCTAGTTATGCTCATGTTTCTTGCTGTATTGCAGAAGCTGGAAAACAAAGCATGCTTCTTGCGTTAAAACAGACTGTGTTTCACGGATGAGAACACTCTTCAGATTTTCCCTATAGAATCAGAGTTAAACTCTATGCTCTGTGTCTTCGTACAAGCAAGAGTTCATTTCCCGTAAACCCAGTTATTTTTCGGCTCAAATGTATTTACACAGTTCACGAAACCAATACGATTTTCACTATTAACTAAAGTGCATCTATGTAAGGGATGATGTGGTTTGTATCAGTTTCATAAGCAGAGTTGAACTAGATATGGTCCGTATGAGTAGGAAACACAGTTGTTTTTTTCTGGACATGCTCATGTTCCTTGCTGTATTGCAGACGCTGGAAAGAAGAGCATGCTATTTGCGTTAAAACAGAGTGTGTTTCATGGATGAGAACACTGGTCTGAATTTCCCTTCACAAATGGAGTTAAACCAAATGCTCTGTGTCTTCCTACAAGCAAGAGTTCATTTTTGGTAAAAGCAGTGAATTTTCGGCTCAAATGAATTTACACTGTTCACAAAACCAACACGTTTTTCACTATTAACTAAAGAGCATCTATGTAAGAGATGTTGTGGTTTGTATCGGTTTTTAAAGCAGAGTTAAACTAGGTATGGTCCGATTGAGTCAGAAACACAGTTCTTTTTTTCTAGTTATGCTCATGTTTCTTGCTGTATTGCAGAAGCTGGAAAACAGAGCATGCTTCTTGCGTTAAAACAGACTGTGTTTCACGGATGAGAACACTCTTCAGATTTTCCCTATAGAATCAGAGTTAAACTCTATGCTCTGTGTCTTCGTACAAGCAAGAGTTCATTTCCCGTAAACCCAGTTATTTTTCGGCTCAAATGTATTTACACAGTTCACGAAACCAATACGATTTTCACTATTAACTAAAGTGCATCTATGTAAGGGATGATGTGGTTTGTATCAGTTTCATAAGCAGAGTTGAACTAGATATGGTCCGTATGAGTAGGAAACACAGTTCTTTTTTTCTGGACATGCTCATGTTCCTTGCTGTATTGCAGACGCTGGAAAGAAGAGCATGCTATTTGCGTTAAAACAGAGTGTGTTTCATGGATGAGAACACTGGTCTGAATTTCCCTTCACAAATGGAGTTAAACCAAATGCTCTGTGTCTTCCTACAAGCAAGAGTTCATTTTTGGTAAAAGCAGTGAATTTTCGGCTCAAATGAATTTACACAGTTCACAAACCCAACACGTTTTTCACTATTAACTAAAGAGCATCTATGTAAGAGATGTTGTGGTTTGTATCAGTTTTTTAAGCAGAGTTAAACTAGGTATGGTCCGATTGAGTCAGAAACACAGTTCTTTTTTTCTAGTTATGCTCATGTTTCTTGCTGTATTGCAGAAGATAGAAAACAGAGCATGCTTCTTGCGTTAAAACAGACTGTGTTTCATGGATGAGAACACCTTTCTGAATTTCCCTATAGAATCGGGGTTAAACTCCATGCTCTGTGTCTTCCTACAAGGAAGAGTTCATTTCCCGTAAACCCAGTTATTTTTCGGCTCAAATGTATTTACACAGTTCACGAAACCAATACGATTTTCACTATTAACTAAAGTGCATCTATGTAAGGGATGATGTGGTTTGTATCAGTTTCATAAGCAGAGTTGAACTAGATATGGTCCGTATGAGTAGGAAACACAGTTCTTTTTTTCTGGACATGCTCATGTTCCTTGCTGTATTGCAGACGCTGGAAAGAAGAGCATGCTATTTGCGTTAAAACAGAGTGTGTTTCATGGATGAGAACACTGGTCTGAATTTCCCTTCACAAATGGAGTTAAACCAAATGCTCTGTGTCTTCCTACAAGCAAGAGTTCATTTTTGGTAAAAGCAGTGAATTTTCGGCTCAAATGAATTTACACAGTTCACAAACCCAACACGTTTTTCACTATTAACTAAAGAGCATCTTTGTAAGAGATGTTGTGGTTTGTATCAGTTTTTTAAGCAGAGTTAAACTAGGTATGGTCCGATTGAGTCAGAAACACAGTTCTTTTTTTCTAGTTATGCTCAACTTTCTTGCTGTATTGCAGAAGCTGGAAAACAGAGCATGCTTCTTGCGTTAAAACAGACTGTGTTTCATGGATGAGAACACCTTTCTGAATTTCCCTATAGAATCGGGGTTAAACTCCATGCTCTGTGTCTTCCTACAAGGAAGAGTTCATTTCCCGTAAACCCAGTTATTTTTCGGCTCAAATGTATTTACACAGTTCACGAAACCAATACGATTTTCACTATTAACTAAAGTGCATCTATGTAAGGGATGATGTGGTTTGTATCAGTTTCATAAGCAGAGTTGAACTAGATATGGTCCGTATGAGTAGGAAACACAGTTGTTTTTTTCTGGACATGCTCATGTTCCTTGCTGTATTGCAGACGCTGGAAAGAAGAGCATGCTATTTGCGTTAAAACAGAGTTTGTTTCATGGATGAGAACACTGGTCTGAATTTCCCTTCACAAATGGAGTTAAACCAAATGCTCTGTGTCTTCCTACAAGCAAGAGTTCATTTTTGGTAAAAGCAGTGAATTTTCGGCTCAAATGAATTTACACAGTTCACAAACCCAACACGTTTTTCACTATTAACTAAAGAGCATCTATGTAAGAGATGTTGTGGTTTGTATCAGTTTTTTAAGCAGAGTTAAACTAGGTATGGTCCGATTGAGTCAGAAACACAGTTCTATTTTTCTAGTTATGCTCATGTTTCTTGCTGTATTGCAGAAGCTGGAAAACAGAGCATGCTTCTTGCGTTAAAACAGACTGTGTTTCACGGATGAGAACACTTTTCTGAATTTCCCTATAGAATCAGAGTTAAACTCTATGCTCTGTGTCTTCGTACAAGCAAGAGTTCATTTCCCGTAAACCCAGTTATTTTTCGGCTCAAATGTGTTTACACAGTTCACGAAACCAATACGATTTTCACTATTAACTAAAGTGCATCTATGTAAGGGATGATGTGGTTTGTATCAGTTTCATAAGCAGAGTTGAACTAGATATGGTCCGTATGAGTAGGAAACACAGTTGTTTTTTTCTGGACATGCTCATGTTCCTTGCTGTATTGCAGACGCTGGAAAGAAGAGCATGCTATTTGCGTTAAAACAGAGTGTGTTTCATGGATGAGAACACTGGTCTGAATTTCCCTTCACAAATGGAGTTAAACCAAATGCTCTGTGTCTTCCTACAAGCAAGAGTTCATTTTTGGTAAAAGCAGTGAATTTTCGGCTCAAATGAATTTACACTGTTCACAAAACCAACACGTTTTTCACTATTAACTAAAGAGCATCTATGTAAGAGATGTTGTGGTTTGTATCAGTTTTTTAAGCAGAGTTAAACTAGGTATGGTCCGATTGAGTCAGAAACACAGTTCTTTTTTTCTAGTTATGCTCATGTTTCTTGCTGTATTGCAGAAGCTGGAAAACAAAGCATGCTTCTTGCGTTAAAACAGACTGTGTTTCACGGATGAGAACACTCTTCAGATTTTCCCTATAGAATCAGAGTTAAACTCTATGCTCTGTGTCTTCGTACAAGCAAGAGTTCATTTCCCGTAAACCCAGTTATTTTTCGGCTCAAATGTATTTACACAGTTCACGAAACCAATACGATTTTCACTATTAACTAAAGTGCATCTATGTAAGGGATGATGTGGTTTGTATCAGTTTCATAAGCAGAGTTGAACTAGATATGGTCCGTATGAGTAGGAAACACAGTTGTTTTTTTCTGGACATGCTCATGTTCCTTGCTGTATTGCAGACGCTGGAAAGAAGAGCATGCTATTTGCGTTAAAACAGAGTGTGTTTCATGGATGAGAACACTGGTCTGAATTTCCCTTCACAAATGGAGTTAAACCAAATGCTCTGTGTCTTCCTACAAGCAAGAGTTCATTTTTGGTAAAAGCAGTGAATTTTCGGCTCAAATGAATTTACACTGTTCACAAAACCAACACGTTTTTCACTATTAACTAAAGAGCATCTATGTAAGAGATGTTGTGGTTTGTATCGGTTTTTAAAGCAGAGTTAAACTAGGTATGGTCCGATTGAGTCAGAAACACAGTTCTTTTTTTCTAGTTATGCTCATGTTTCTTGCTGTATTGCAGAAGCTGGAAAACAGAGCATGCTTCTTGCGTTAAAACAGACTGTGTTTCACGGATGAGAACACTCTTCAGATTTTCCCTATAGAATCAGAGTTAAACTCTATGCTCTGTGTCTTCGTACAAGCAAGAGTTCATTTCCCGTAAACCCAGTTATTTTTCGGCTCAAATGTATTTACACAGTTCACGAAACCAATACGATTTTCACTATTAACTAAAGTGCATCTATGTAAGGGATGATGTGGTTTGTATCAGTTTCATAAGCAGAGTTGAACTAGATATGGTCCGTATGAGTAGGAAACACAGTTCTTTTTTTCTGGACATGCTCATGTTCCTTGCTGTATTGCAGACGCTGGAAAGAAGAGCATGCTATTTGCGTTAAAACAGAGTGTGTTTCATGGATGAGAACACTGGTCTGAATTTCCCTTCACAAATGGAGTTAAACCAAATGCTCTGTGTCTTCCTACAAGCAAGAGTTCATTTTTGGTAAAAGCAGTGAATTTTCGGCTCAAATGAATTTACACAGTTCACAAACCCAACACGTTTTTCACTATTAACTAAAGAGCATCTATGTAAGAGATGTTGTGGTTTGTATCAGTTTTTTAAGCAGAGTTAAACTAGGTATGGTCCGATTGAGTCAGAAACACAGTTCTTTTTTTCTAGTTATGCTCATGTTTCTTGCTGTATTGCAGAAGATAGAAAACAGAGCATGCTTCTTGCGTTAAAACAGACTGTGTTTCATGGATGAGAACACCTTTCTGAATTTCCCTATAGAATCGGGGTTAAACTCCATGCTCTGTGTCTTCCTACAAGGAAGAGTTCATTTCCCGTAAACCCAGTTATTTTTCGGCTCAAATGTATTTACACAGTTCACGAAACCAATACGATTTTCACTATTAACTAAAGTGCATCTATGTAAGGGATGATGTGGTTTGTATCAGTTTCATAAGCAGAGTTGAACTAGATATGGTCCGTATGAGTAGGAAACACAGTTCTTTTTTTCTGGACATGCTCATGTTCCTTGCTGTATTGCAGACGCTGGAAAGAAGAGCATGCTATTTGCGTTAAAACAGAGTGTGTTTCATGGATGAGAACACTGGTCTGAATTTCCCTTCACAAATGGAGTTAAACCAAATGCTCTGTGTCTTCCTACAAGCAAGAGTTCATTTTTGGTAAAAGCAGTGAATTTTCGGCTCAAATGAATTTACACAGTTCACAAACCCAACACGTTTTTCACTATTAACTAAAGAGCATCTTTGTAAGAGATGTTGTGGTTTGTATCAGTTTTTTAAGCAGAGTTAAACTAGGTATGGTCCGATTGAGTCAGAAACACAGTTCTTTTTTTCTAGTTATGCTCAACTTTCTTGCTGTATTGCAGAAGCTGGAAAACAGAGCATGCTTCTTGCGTTAAAACAGACTGTGTTTCATGGATGAGAACACCTTTCTGAATTTCCCTATAGAATCGGGGTTAAACTCCATGCTCTGTGTCTTCCTACAAGGAAGAGTTCATTTCCCGTAAACCCAGTTATTTTTCGGCTCAAATGTATTTACACAGTTCACGAAACCAATACGATTTTCACTATTAACTAAAGTGCATCTATGTAAGGGATGATGTGGTTTGTATCAGTTTCATAAGCAGAGTTGAACTAGATATGGTCCGTATGAGTAGGAAACACAGTTGTTTTTTTCTGGACATGCTCATGTTCCTTGCTGTATTGCAGACGCTGGAAAGAAGAGCATGCTATTTGCGTTAAAACAGAGTTTGTTTCATGGATGAGAACACTGGTCTGAATTTCCCTTCACAAATGGAGTTAAACCAAATGCTCTGTGTCTTCCTACAAGCAAGAGTTCATTTTTGGTAAAAGCAGTGAATTTTCGGCTCAAATGAATTTACACAGTTCACAAACCCAACACGTTTTTCACTATTAACTAAAGAGCATCTATGTAAGAGATGTTGTGGTTTGTATCAGTTTTTTAAGCAGAGTTAAACTAGGTATGGTCCGATTGAGTCAGAAACACAGTTCTATTTTTCTAGTTATGCTCATGTTTCTTGCTGTATTGCAGAAGCTGGAAAACAGAGCATGCTTCTTGCGTTAAAACAGACTGTGTTTCACGGATGAGAACACTTTTCTGAATTTCCCTATAGAATCAGAGTTAAACTCTATGCTCTGTGTCTTCGTACAAGCAAGAGTTCATTTCCCGTAAACCCAGTTATTTTTCGGCTCAAATGTGTTTACACAGTTCACGAAACCAATACGATTTTCACTATTAACTAAAGTGCATCTATGTAAGGGATGATGTGGTTTGTATCAGTTTCATAAGCAGAGTTGAACTAGATATGGTCCGTATGAGTAGGAAACACAGTTGTTTTTTTCTGGACATGCTCATGTTCCTTGCTGTATTGCAGACGCTGGAAAGAAGAGCATGCTATTTGCGTTAAAACAGAGTGTGTTTCATGGATGAGAACACTGGTCTGAATTTCCCTTCACAAATGGAGTTAAACCAAATGCTCTGTGTCTTCCTACAAGCAAGAGTTCATTTTTGGTAAAAGCAGTGAATTTTCGGCTCAAATGAATTTACACTGTTCACAAAACCAACACGTTTTTCACTATTAACTAAAGAGCATCTATGTAAGAGATGTTGTGGTTTGTATCAGTTTTTTAAGCAGAGTTAAACTAGGTATGGTCCGATTGAGTCAGAAACACAGTTCTTTTTTTCTAGTTATGCTCATGTTTCTTGCTGTATTGCAGAAGCTGGAAAACAAAGCATGCTTCTTGCGTTAAAACAGACTGTGTTTCACGGATGAGAACACTCTTCAGATTTTCCCTATAGAATCAGAGTTAAACTCTATGCTCTGTGTCTTCGTACAAGCAAGAGTTCATTTCCCGTAAACCCAGTTATTTTTCGGCTCAAATGTATTTACACAGTTCACGAAACCAATACGATTTTCACTATTAACTAAAGTGCATCTATGTAAGGGATGATGTGGTTTGTATCAGTTTCATAAGCAGAGTTGAACTAGATATGGTCCGTATGAGTAGGAAACACAGTTGTTTTTTTCTGGACATGCTCATGTTCCTTGCTGTATTGCAGACGCTGGAAAGAAGAGCATGCTATTTGCGTTAAAACAGAGTGTGTTTCATGGATGAGAACACTGGTCTGAATTTCCCTTCACAAATGGAGTTAAACCAAATGCTCTGTGTCTTCCTACAAGCAAGAGTTCATTTTTGGTAAAAGCAGTGAATTTTCGGCTCAAATGAATTTACACTGTTCACAAAACCAACACGTTTTTCACTATTAACTAAAGAGCATCTATGTAAGAGATGTTGTGGTTTGTATCGGTTTTTAAAGCAGAGTTAAACTAGGTATGGTCCGATTGAGTCAGAAACACAGTTCTTTTTTTCTAGTTATGCTCATGTTTCTTGCTGTATTGCAGAAGCTGGAAAACAGAGCATGCTTCTTGCGTTAAAACAGACTGTGTTTCACGGATGAGAACACTCTTCAGATATTCCCTATAGAATCAGAGTTAAACTCTATGCTCTTTGTCTTCGTACAAGCAAGAGTTCATTTCCCGTAAACCCAGTTATTTTTCGGCTCAAATGTATTTACACAGTTCACGAAACCAATACGATTTTCACTATTAACTAAAGTGCATCTATGTAAGGGATGATGTGGTTTGTATCAGTTTCATAAGCAGAGTTGAACTAGATATGGTCCGTATGAGTAGGAAACACAGTTCTTTTTTTCTGGACATGCTCATGTTCCTTGCTGTATTGCAGACGCTGGAAAGAAGAGCATGCTATTTGCGTTAAAACAGAGTGTGTTTCATGGATGAGAACACTGGTCTGAATTTCCCTTCACAAATGGAGTTAAACCAAATGCTCTGTGTCTTCCTACAAGCAAGAGTTCATTTTTGGTAAAAGCAGTGAATTTTCGGCTCAAATGAATTTACACTGTTCACAAAACCAACACGTTTTTCACTATTAACTAAAGAGCATCTATGTAAGAGATGTTGTGGTTTGTATCGGTTTTTAAAGCAGAGTTAAACTAGGTATGGTCCGATTGAGTCAGAAACACAGTTCTTTTTTTCTAGTTATGCTCATGTTTCTTGCTGTATTGCAGAAGCTGGAAAACAGAGCATGCTTCTTGCGTTAAAACAGACTGTGTTTCACGGATGAGAACACTCTTCAGATATTCCCTATAGAATCAGAGTTAAACTCTATGCTCTTTGTCTTCGTACAAGCAAGAGTTCATTTCCCGTAAACCCAGTTATTTTTCGGCTCAAATGTATTTACACAGTTCACGAAACCAATACGATTTTCACTATTAACTAAAGTGCATCTATGTAAGGGATGATGTGGTTTGTATCAGTTTCATAAGCAGAGTTGAACTAGATATGGTCCGTATGAGTAGGAAACACAGTTCTTTTTTTCTGGACATGCTCATGTTCCTTGCTGTATTGCAGACGCTGGAAAGAAGAGCATGCTATTTGCGTTAAAACAGAGTGTGTTTCATGGATGAGAACACTGGTCTGAATTTCCCTTCACAAATGGAGTTAAACCAAATGCTCTGTGTCTTCCTACAAGCAAGAGTTCATTTTTGGTAAAAGCAGTGAATTTTCGGCTCAAATGAATTTACACAGTTCACAAACCCAACACGTTTTTCACTATTAACTAAAGAGCATCTATGTAAGAGATGTTGTGGTTTGTATCAGTTTTTTAAGCAGAGTTAAACTAGGTATGGTCCGATTGAGTCAGAAACACAGTTCTTTTTTTCTAGTTATGCTCATGTTTCTTGCTGTATTGCATCAGATAGAAAACAGAGCATGCTTCTTGCGTTAAAACAGACTGTGTTTCATGGATGAGAACACCTTTCTGAATTTCCCTATAGAATCGGGGTTAAACTCCATGCTCTGTGTCTTCCTACAAGGAAGAGTTCATTTCCCGTAAACCCAGTTATTTTTCGGCTCAAATGTATTTACACAGTTCACGAAACCAATACGATTTTCACTATTAACTAAAGTGCATCTATGTAAGGGATGATGTGGTTTGTATCAGTTTCATAAGCAGAGTTGAACTAGATATGGTCCGTATGAGTAGGAAACACAGTTCTTTTTTTCTGGACATGCTCATGTTCCTTGCTGTATTGCAGACGCTGGAAAGAAGAGCATGCTATTTGCGTTAAAACAGAGTGTGTTTCATGGATGAGAACACTGGTCTGAATTTCCCTTCACAAATGGAGTTAAACCAAATGCTCTGTGTCTTCCTACAAGCAAGAGTTCATTTTTGGTAAAAGCAGTGAATTTTCGGCTCAAATGAATTTACACAGTTCACAAACCCAACACGTTTTTCACTATTAACTAAAGAGCATCTTTGTAAGAGATGTTGTGGTTTGTATCAGTTTTTTAAGCAGAGTTAAACTAGGTATGGTCCGATTGAGTCAGAAACACAGTTCTTTTTTTCTAGTTATGCTCAAGTTTCTTGCTGTATTGCAGAAGCTGGAAAACAGAGCATGCTTCTTGCGTTAAAACAGACTGTGTTTCATGGATGAGAACACCTTTCTGAATTTCCCTATAGAATCGGGGTTAAACTCCATGCTCTGTGTCTTCCTACAAGGAAGAGTTCATTTCCCGTAAACCCAGTTATTTTTCGGCTCAAATGTATTTACACAGTTCACGAAACCAATACGATTTTCACTATTAACTAAAGTGCATCTATGTAAGGGATGATGTGGTTTGTATCAGTTTCATAAGCAGAGTTGAACTAGATATGGTCCGTATGAGTAGGAAACACAGTTCTTTTTTTCTGGACATGCTCATGTTCCTTGCTGTATTGCAGACGCTGGAAAGAAGAGCATGCTATTTGCGTTAAAACAGAGTTTGTTTCATGGATGAGAACACTGGTCTGAATTTCCCTTCACAAATGGAGTTAAACCAAATGCTCTGTGTCTTCCTACAAGCAAGAGTTCATTTTTGGTAAAAGCAGTGAATTTTCGGCTCAAATGAATTTACACAGTTCACAAACCCAACACGTTTTTCACTATTAACTAAAGAGCATCTATGTAAGAGATGTTGTGGTTTGTATCAGTTTTTTAAGCAGAGTTAAACTAGGTATGGTCCGATTGAGTCAGAAACACAGTTCTATTTTTCTAGTTATGCTCATGTTTCTTGCTGTATTGCAGAAGCTGGAAAACAGAGCATGCTTCTTGCGTTAAAACAGACTGTGTTTCACGGATGAGAACACTTTTCTGAATTTCCCTATAGAATCAGAGTTAAACTCTATGCTCTGTGTCTTCGTACAAGCAAGAGTTCATTTCCCGTAAACCCAGTTATTTTTCGGCTCAAATGTGTTTACACAGTTCACGAAACCAATACGATTTTCACTATTAACTAAAGTGCATCTATGTAAGGGATGATGTGGTTTGTATCAGTTTCATAAGCAGAGTTGAACTAGATATGGTCCGTATGAGTAGGAAACACAGTTGTTTTTTTCTGGACATGCTCATGTTCCTTGCTGTATTGCAGACGCTGGAAAGAAGAGCATGCTATTTGTGTTAAAACAGAGTGTGTTTCATGGATGAGAACACTGGTCTGAATTTCCCTTCACAAATGGAGTTAAACCAAATGCTCTGTGTCTTCCTACAAGCAAGAGTTCATTTTTGGTAAAAGCAGTGAATTTTCGGCTCAAATGAATTTACACAGTTCACAAACCCAACACGTTTTTCACTATTAACTAAAGAGCATCTATGTAAGAGATGTTGTGGTTTGTATCAGTTTTTTAAGCAGAGTTAAACTAGGTATGGTCCGATTGAGTCAGAAACACAGTTCTATTTTTCTAGGTATGCTCATGTTTCTTGCTGTATTGCAGAAGCTTCAAAACAGAGCATGCTTCTTGCGTTAAAACAGACTGTGTTTCACGGATGAGAACACTTTTCTGAATTTCCCTATAGAATCAGAGTTAAACTCTATGCTCTGTGTCTTCGTACAAGCAAGAGTTCATTTCCCGTAAACCCAGTTATTTTTCGGCTCAAATGTGTTTACACAGTTCACGAAACCAATACGATTTTCACTATTAACTAAAGTGCATCTATGTAAGGGATGATGTGCTTTGTATCAGTTTCATAAGCAGAGTTGAACTAGATATGGTCCGTATGAGTAGGAAACACAGTTGTTTTTTTCTGGACATGCTCATGTTCCTTGCTGTATTGCAGACGCTGGAAAGAAGAGCATGCTATTTGCGTTAAAACAGAGTGTGTTTCATGGATGAGAACACTGGTCTGAATTTCCCTTCACAAATGGAGTTAAACCAAATGCTCTGTGTCTTCCTACAAGCAAGAGTTCATTTTTGGTAAAAGCAGTGAATTTTCGGCTCAAATGAATTTACACAGTTCACAAACCCAACACGTTTTTCACTATTAACTAAAGAGCATCTATGTAAGAGATGTTGTGGTTTGTATCAGTTTTTTAAGCAGAGTTAAACTAGGTATGGTCCGATTGAGTCAGAAACACAGTTCTTTTTTTCTAGTTATGCTCATGTTTCTTGCTGTATTGCAGAAGCTGGAAAGCAGAGCATGCTTCTTGCGTTAAAACAGACTGTGTTTCACGGATGAGAACACTTTTCTGAATTTCCCTATAGAATCAGAGTTAAACTCTATGCTCTGTGTCTTCGTACAAGCAAGAGTTCATTTCCCGTAAACCCAGTTATTTTTCGGCTCAAATGTATTTACACAGTTCACGAAACCAATATGATTTTCACTATTAACTAAAGTGCATCTATGTAAGGGATGATGTGGTTTGTATCAGTTTCATAAGCAGAGTTGAACTAGATATGGTCCGTATGAGAAGGAAACACAGTTCTTTTTTTCTGGACATGCTCATGTTCCTTGCTGTATTGCAGACGCTGGAAAGAAGAGCATGCTATTTGCGTTAAAACAGAGTGTGTTTCATGGATGAGAACACTGGTCTGAATTTCCCTTCACAAATGGAGTTAAACCAAATGCTCTGTGTCTTCCTACAAGCAAGAGTTCATTTTTGGTAAAAGCAGTGAATTTTCGGCTCAAATGAATTTACACAGTTCACAAACCCAACACGTTTTTCACTATTAACTAAAAAGCATCTATGTAAGAGATGTTGTGGTTTGTATCAGTTTTTTAAGCAGAGTTAAACTATGTATGGTCCGATTGAGTCAGAAACACAGTTCTTTTTTTCTAGTTATGCTCATGATTCTTGCTGTATTGCAGAAGCTGGAAAACAGAGCATGCTTCTTGCGTTAAAACAGACTGTGTTTCATGGATGAGAACACCTTTCTGAATTTCCCTATAGAATCGGGGTTAAACTCCATGCTCTGTGTCTTCCTACAAGGAAGAGTTCATTTCCCATAAACCCAGTTATTTTTCGGCTCAAATGTATTTACACAGTTCACTAAACCAATACGATTTTCACTATTAACTAAAGTGCATCTATGTAAGGGATGATGTGGTTTGTATCAGTTTCATAAGCAGAGTTGAACTAGATATGGTCCGTATGAGTAGGAAACACAGTTGTTTTTTTCTGGACATGCTCATGTTCCTTGCTGTATTGCAGACGCTGGAAAGAAGAGCATGCTATTTGCGTTAAACAGAGTGTGTTTCATGGATGAGAACACTGGTCTGAATTTCCCTTCACAAATGGAGTTAAACCAAATGCTCTGTGTCTTCCTACAAGCAAGAGTTCATTTTTGGTAAAAGCAGTGAATTTTCGGCTCAAATGAATTTACACAGTTCACAAACCCAACGCGTTTATCACTATTAACTAAAGAGCGTCTATGTAAGAGATGCTGTGGTTTGTATCAGTTTCATAAGCAGAGTTGAACTAGATATGGTCCGTATGAGTAGGAAACACAGTTCTTTTTTTCTGGACATGCTCATGTTCCTTGCTGTATTGCAGACGCTGGAAAGAAGAGCATGCTATTTGCGTTAAAACAGAGTGTGTTTCATGGATGAGAACACTGGTCTGAATTTCCCTTCACAAATGGAGTTAAACCAAATGCTCTGTGTCTTCCTACAAGCAAGAGTTCATTTTTGGTAAAAGCAGTGAATTTTCGGCTCAAATGAATTTACACAGTTCACAAACCCAACATGTTTTTCACTATTAACTAAAAAGCATCTATGTAAGAGATGTTGTGGTTTGTATCAGTTTTTTAAGCAGAGTTAAGCTAGGTATGGTCCGATTGAGTCAGAAACACAGTTCTTTTTTTCTAGTTATGCTCATGTTTCTTGCTGTATTGCAGAAGCTGGAAAACAGAGCATGCTTCTTGCGTTAAAACAGACTGTGTTTCACGGATGAGAACACTCTTCAGAATTTCCCTATAGAATCAGAGTTAAACTCTATGCTCTGTGTCTTCGTACAAGCAAGAGTTCATTTCCCGTAAACCCAGTTATTTTTCGGCTCAAATGTGTTTACACAGTTCACGAAACCAATACGATTTTCACTATTAACTTAAGTGCATCTATGTAAGGGATGATGTGGTTTGTATCAGTTTCATAAGCAGAGTTGAACTAGATATGGTCCGTATGAGTAGGAAACACAGTTCTTTTTTTCTGGACATGCTCATGTTCCTTGCTGTATTGCAGACGCTGGAAAGAAGAGCATGCTATTTGCGTTAAAACAGAGTGTGTTTCATGGATGAGAACACTGGTCTGAATTTCCCTTCACAAATGGAGTTAAACCAAATGCTCTGTGTCTTCCTACAAGCAAGAGTTCATTTTTGGTAAAAGCAGTGAATTTTCGGCTCAAATGAATTTACACAGTTCACAAACCCAACACGTTTTTCACTATTAACTAAAGAGCATCTATGTAAGAGATGTTGTGGTTTGTATCAGTTTTTTAAGCAGAGTTAAACTAGGTATGGTCCGATTGAGTCAGAAACACAGTTCTTTTTTTTCTAGTTATGCTCATGTTTCTTGCTGTATTGCAGAAGATAGAAAACAGAGCATGCTTCTTGCGTTAAAACAGACTGTGTTTCATGGATGAGAACACCTTTCTGAATTTCCCTATAGAATCGGGGTTAAACTCCATGCTCTGTGTCTTTCTACAAGGAAGAGTTCATTTCCCGTAAACCCAGTTATTTTTCGGCTCAAATGTATTTACACAGTTCACGAAACCAATACGATTTTCACTATTAACTAAAGTGCATCTATGTAAGGGATGATGTGGTTTGTATCAGTTTCATAAGCAGAGTTGAACTAGATATGGTCCGTATGAGTAGGAAACACAGTTGTTTTTTTCTGGACATGCTCATGTTCCTTGCTGTATTGCAGACGCTGGAAAGAAGAGCATGCTATTTGCGTTAAAACAGAGTGTGTTTCATGGATGAGAACACTGGTCTGAATTTCCCTTCACAAATGGAGTTAAACCAAATGCTCTGTGTCTTCCTACAAGCAAGAGTTCATTTTTGGTAAAAGCAGTGAATTTTCGGCTCAAATGAATTTACACAGTTCACAAACCCAACACGTTTTTCACTATTAACTAAAGAGCATCTATGTAAGAGATGTTGTGGTTTGTATCAGTTTTTTAAACAGAGTTAAACTAGGTATGGTCCGATTGAGTCAGAAACACAGTTCTTTTTTTCTAGTTATGCTCATGTTTCTTGCTGTATTGCAGAAGATAGAAAACAGAGCATGCTTCTTGCGTTAAAACAGACTGTGTTTCATGGATGAGAACACCTTTCTGAATTTCCCTATAGAATCGGGGTTAAACTCCATGCTCTGTGTCTTCCTACAAGGAAGAGTTCATTTCCCGTAAACCCAGTTATTTTTCGGCTCAAATGTATTTACACAGTTCACGAAACCAATACGATTTTCACTATTAACTAAAGTGCATCTATGTAAGGGATGATGTGGTTTGTATCAGTTTCATAAGCAGAGTTGAACTAGATATGGTCCGTATGAGTAGGAAACACAGTTGTTTTTTTCTGGACATGCTCATGTTCCTTGCTGTATTGCAGACGCTGGAAAGAAGAGCATGCTATTTGCGTTAAAACAGAGTGTGTTTCATGGATGAGAACACTGGTCTGAATTTCCCTTCACAAATGGAGTTAAACCAAATGCTCTGTGTCTTCCTACAAGCAAGAGTTCATTTTTGGTAAAAGCAGTGAATTTTCGGCTCAAATGAATTTACACTGTTCACAAAACCAACACGTTTTTCACTATTAACTAAAGAGCATCTATGTAAGAGATGTTGTGGTTTGTATCAGTTTTTTAAGCAGAGTTAAACTAGGTATGGTCCGATTGAGTCAGAAACACAGTTCTTTTTTTCTAGTTATGCTCATGTTTCTTGCTGTATTGCAGAAGCTGGAAAACAAAGCATGCTTCTTGCGTTAAAACAGACTGTGTTTCACGGATGAGAACACTCTTCAGATTTTCCCTATAGAATCAGAGTTAAACTCTATGCTCTGTGTCTTCGTACAAGCAAGAGTTCATTTCCCGTAAACCCAGTTATTTTTCGGCTCAAATGTATTTACACAGTTCACGAAACCAATACGATTTTCACTATTAACTAAAGTGCATCTATGTAAGGGATGATGTGGTTTGTATCAGTTTCATAAGCAGAGTTGAACTAGATATGGTCCGTATGAGTAGGAAACACAGTTCTTTTTTTCTGGACATGCTCATGTTCCTTGCTGTATTGCAGACGCTGGAAAGAAGAGCATGCTATTTGCGTTAAAACAGAGTGTGTTTCATGGATGAGAACACTGGTCTGAATTTCCCTTCACAAATGGAGTTAAACCAAATGCTCTGTGTCTTCCTACAAGCAAGAGTTCATTTTTGGTAAAAGCAGTGAATTTTCGGCTCAAATGAATTTACACTGTTCACAAAACCAACACGTTTTTCACTATTAACTAAAGAGCATCTATGTAAGAGATGTTGTGGTTTGTATCGGTTTTTAAAGCAGAGTTAAACTAGGTATGGTCCGATTGAGTCAGAAACACAGTTCTTTTTTTCTAGTTATGCTCATGTTTCTTGCTGTATTGCAGAAGCTGGAAAACAGAGCATGCTTCTTGCGTTAAAACAGACTGTGTTTCACGGATGAGAACACTCTTCAGATTTTCCCTATAGAATCAGAGTTAAACTCTATGCTCTGTGTCTTCGTACAAGCAAGAGTTCATTTCCCGTAAACCCAGTTATTTTTCGGCTCAAATGTATTTACACAGTTCACGAAACCAATACGATTTTCACTATTAACTAAAGTGCATCTATGTAAGGGATGATGTGGTTTGTATCAGTTTCATAAGCAGAGTTGAACTAGATATGGTCCGTATGAGTAGGAAACACAGTTCTTTTTTTCTGGACATGCTCATGTTCCTTGCTGTATTGCAGACGCTGGAAAGAAGAGCATGCTATTTGCGTTAAAACAGAGTGTGTTTCATGGATGAGAACACTGGTCTGAATTTCCCTTCACAAATGGAGTTAAACCAAATGCTCTGTGTCTTCCTACAAGCAAGAGTTCATTTTTGGTAAAAGCAGTGAATTTTCGGCTCAAATGAATTTACACAGTTCACAAACCCAACACGTTTTTCACTATTAACTAAAGAGCATCTATGTAAGAGATGTTGTGGTTTGTATCAGTTTTTTAAGCAGAGTTAAACTAGGTATGGTCCGATTGAGTCAGAAACACAGTTCTTTTTTTCTAGTTATGCTCATGTTTCTTGCTGTATTGCAGAAGCTGGAAAACAGAGCATGCTTCTTGCGTTAAAACAGACTGTGTTTCATGGATGAGAACACCTTTCTGAATTTCCCTATAGAATCGGGGTTAAACTCCATGCTCTGTGTCTTCCTACAAGGAAGAGTTCATTTCCCGTAAACCCAGTTATTTTTCGGCTCAAATGTATTTACACAGTTCACGAAACCAATACGATTTTCACTATTAACTAAAGTGCATCTATGTAAGGGATGATGTGGTTTGTATCAGTTTCATAAGCAGAGTTGAACTAGATATGGTCCGTATGAGTAGGAAACACAGTTCTTTTTTTCTGGACATGCTCATGTTCCTTGCTGTATTGCAGACGCTGGAAAGAAGAGCATGCTATTTGCGTTAAAACAGAGTGTGTTTCATGGATGAGAACACTGGTCTGAATTTCCCTTCACAAATGGAGTTAAACCAAATGCTCTGTGTCTTCCTACAAGCAAGAGTTCATTTTTGGTAAAAGCAGTGAATTTTCGGCTCAAATGAATTTACACAGTTCACAAACCCAACACGTTTTTCACTATTAACTAAAGAGCATCTTTGTAAGAGATGTTGTGGTTTGTATCAGTTTTTTAAGCAGAGTTAAACTAGGTATGGTCTGATTGAGTCAGAAACACAGTTCTTTTTTTCTAGTTATGCTCAAGTTTCTTGCTGTATTGCAGAAGCTGGAAAACAGAGCATGCTTCTTGCGTTAAAACAGACTGTGTTTCATGGATGAGAACACCTTTCTGAATTTCCCTATAGAATCGGGGTTAAACTCCATGCTCTGTGTCTTCCTACAAGGAAGAGTTCATTTCCCGTAAACCCAGTTATTTTTCGGCTCAAATGTATTTACACAGTTCACGAAACCAATACGATTTTCACTATTAACTAAAGTGCATCTATGTAAGGGATGATGTGGTTTGTATCAGTTTCATAAGCAGAGTTGAACTAGATATGGTCCGTATGAGTAGGAAACACAGTTCTTTTTTTCTGGACATGCTCATGTTCCTTGCTGTATTGCAGACGCTGGAAAGAAGAGCATGCTATTTGCGTTAAAATAGAGTTTGTTTCATGGATGAGAACACTGGTCTGAATTTCCCTTCACAAATGGAGTTAAACCAAATGCTCTGTGTCTTCCTACAAGCAAGAGTTCATTTTTGGTAAAAGCAGTGAATTTTCGGCTCAAATGAATTTACACAGTTCACAAACCCAACAAGTTTTTCACTATTAACTAAAGAGCATCTATGTAAGAGATGTTGTGGTTTGTATCAGTTTTTTAAGCAGAGTTAAACTAGGTATGGTCCGATTGAGTCAGAAACACAGTTCTATTTTTCTAGTTATGCTCATGTTTCTTGCTGTATTGCAGAAGCTGGAAAACAGAGCATGCTTCTTGCGTTAAAACAGACTGTGTTTCACGGATGAGAACACTTTTCTGAATTTCCCTATAGAATCAGAGTTAAACTCTATGCTCTGTGTCTTCGTACAAGCAAGAGTTCATTTCCCGTAAACCCAGTTATTTTTCGGCTCAAATGTGTTTACACAGTTCACGAAACCAATACGATTTTCACTATTAACTAAAGTGCATCTATGTAAGGGATGATGTGGTTTGTATCAGTTTCATAAGCAGAGTTGAACTAGATATGGTCCGTATGAGTAGGAAACACAGTTCTTTTTTTCTGGACATGCTCATGTTCCTTGCTGTATTGCAGACGCTGGAAAGAAGAGCATGCTATTTGCGTTAAAACAGAGTGTGTTTCATGGATGAGAACACTGGTCTGAATTTCCCTTCACAAATGGAGTTAAACCAAATGCTCTGTGTCTTCCTACAAGCAAGAGTTCATTTTTGGTAAAAGCAGTGAATTTTCGGCTCAAATGAATTTACACAGTTCACAAACCCAACACGTTTTTCACTATTAACTAAAGAGCATCTTTGTAAGAGATGTTGTGGTTTGTATCAGTTTTTTAAGCAGAGTTAAACTAGGTATGGTCTGATTGAGTCAGAAACACAGTTCTTTTTTTCTAGTTATGCTCAAGTTTCTTGCTGTATTGCAGAAGCTGGAAAACAGAGCATGCTTCTTGCGTTAAAACAGACTGTGTTTCATGGATGAGAACACCTTTCTGAATTTCCCTATAGAATCGGGGTTAAACTCCATGCTCTGTGTCTTCCTACAAGGAAGAGTTCATTTCCCGTAAACCCAGTTATTTTTCGGCTCAAATGTATTTACACAGTTCACGAAACCAATACGATTTTCACTATTAACTAAAGTGCATCTATGTAAGGGATGATGTGGTTTGTATCAGTTTCATAAGCAGAGTTGAACTAGATATGGTCCGTATGAGTAGGAAACACAGTTCTTTTTTTCTGGACATGCTCATGTTCCTTGCTGTATTGCAGACGCTGGAAAGAAGAGCATGCTATTTGCGTTAAAACAGAGTTTGTTTCATGGATGAGAACACTGGTCTGAATTTCCCTTCACAAATGGAGTTAAACCAAATGCTCTGTGTCTTCCTACAAGCAAGAGTTCATTTTTGGTAAAAGCAGTGAATTTTCGGCTCAAATGAATTTACACAGTTCACAAACCCAACAAGTTTTTCACTATTAACTAAAGAGCATCTATGTAAGAGATGTTGTGGTTTGTATCAGTTTTTTAAGCAGAGTTAAACTAGGTATGGTCCGATTGAGTCAGAAACACAGTTCTATTTTTCTAGTTATGCTCATGTTTCTTGCTGTATTGCAGAAGCTGGAAAACAGAGCATGCTTCTTGCGTTAAAACAGACTGTGTTTCACGGATGAGAACACTTTTCTGAATTTCCCTATAGAATCAGAGTTAAACTCTATGCTCTGTGTCTTCGTACAAGCAAGAGTTCATTTCCCGTAAACCCAGTTATTTTTCGGCTCAAATGTGTTTACACAGTTCACGAAACCAATACGATTTTCACTATTAACTAAAGTGCATCTATGTAAGGGATGATGTGGTTTGTATCAGTTTCATAAGCAGAGTTGAACTAGATATGGTCCGTATGAGTAGGAAACACAGTTCTTTTTTTCTGGACATGCTCATGTTCCTTGCTGTATTGCAGACGCTGGAAAGAAGAGCATGCTATTTGCGTTAAAACAGAGTGTGTTTCATGGATGAGAACACTGGTCTGAATTTCCCTTCACAAATGGAGTTAAACCAAATGCTCTGTGTCTTCCTACAAGCAAGAGTTCATTTTTGGTAAAAGCAGTGAATTTTCGGCTCAAATGAATTTACACAGTTCACAAACCCAACACGTTTTTCACTATTAACTAAAGAGCATCTATGTAAGAGATGTTGTGGTTTGTATCAGTTTTTTAAGCAGAGTTAAACTAGGTATGGTCCGATTGAGTCAGAAACACAGTTCTATTTTTCTAGGTATGCTCATGTTTCTTGCTGTATTGCAGAAGCTGGAAAACAGAGCATGCTTCTTGCGTTAAAACAGACTGTGTTTCACGGATGAGAACACTTTTCTGAATTTCCCTATAGAATCAGAGTTAAACTCTATGCTCTGTGTCTTCGTACAAGCAAGAGTTCATTTCCCGTAAACCCAGTTATTTTTCGGCTCAAATGTGTTTACACAGTTCACGAAACCAATACGATTTTCACTATTAACTAAAGTGCATCTATGTAAGGGATGATGTGCTTTGTATCAGTTTCATAAGCAGAGTTGAACTAGATATGGTCCGTATGAGTAGGAAACACAGTTGTTTTTTTCTGGACATGCTCATGTTCCTTGCTGTATTGCAGACGCTGGAAAGAAGAGCATGCTATTTGCGTTAAACAGAGTGTGTTTCATGGATGAGAACACTGGTCTGAATTTCCCTTCACAAATGGAGTTAAACCAAATGCTCTGTGTCTTCCTACAAGCAAGAGTTCATTTTTGGTAAAAGCAGTGAATTTTCGGCTCAAATGAATTTACACAGTTCACAAACCCAACGCGTTTATCACTATTAACTAAAGAGCGTCTATGTAAGAGATGCTGTGGTTTGTATCAGTTTCATAAGCAGAGTTGAACTAGATATGGTCCGTATGAGTAGGAAACACAGTTCTTTTTTTCTGGACATGCTCATGTTCCTTGCTGTATTGCAGACGCTGGAAAGAAGAGCATGCTATTTGCGTTAAAACAGAGTGTGTTTCATGGATGAGAACACTGGTCTGAATTTCCCTTCACAAATGGAGTTAAACCAAATGCTCTGTGTCTTCCTACAAGCAAGAGTTCATTTTTGGTAAAAGCAGTGAATTTTCGGCTCAAATGAATTTACACAGTTCACAAACCCAACACGTTTTTCACTATTAACTAAAAAGCATCTATGTAAGAGATGTTGTGGTTTGTATCAGTTTTTTAAGCAGAGTTAAGCTAGGTATGGTCCGATTGAGTCAGAAACACAGTTCTTTTTTTCTAGTTATGCTCATGTTTCTTGCTGTATTGCAGAAGCTGGAAAACAGAGCATGCTTCTTGCGTTAAAACAGACTGTGTTTCACGGATGAGAACACTCTTCAGAATTTCCCTATAGAATCAGAGTTAAACTCTATGCTCTGTGTCTTCGTACAAGCAAGAGTTCATTTCCCGTAAACCCAGTTATTTTTCGGCTCAAATGTGTTTACACAGTTCACGAAACCAATACGATTTTCACTATTAACTTAAGTGCATCTATGTAAGGGATGATGTGGTTTGTATCAGTTTCATAAGCAGAGTTGAACTAGATATGGTCCGTATGAGTAGGAAACACAGTTCTTTTTTTCTGGACATGCTCATGTTCCTTGCTGTATTGCAGACGCTGGAAAGAAGAGCATGCTATTTGCGTTAAAACAGAGTGTGTTTCATGGATGAGAACACTGGTCTGAATTTCCCTTCACAAATGGAGTTAAACCAAATGCTCTGTGTCTTCCTACAAGCAAGAGTTCATTTTTGGTAAAAGCAGTGAATTTTCGGCTCAAATGAATTTACACAGTTCACAAACCCAACACGTTTTTCACTATTAACTAAAGAGCATCTATGTAAGAGATGTTGTGGTTTGTATCAGTTTTTTAAGCAGAGTTAAACTAGGTATGGTCCGATTGAGTCAGAAACACAGTTCTTTTTTTTCTAGTTATGCTCATGTTTCTTGCTGTATTGCAGAAGATAGAAAACAGAGCATGCTTCTTGCGTTAAAACAGACTGTGTTTCATGGATGAGAACACCTTTCTGAATTTCCCTATAGAATCGGGGTTAAACTCCATGCTCTGTGTCTTTCTACAAGGAAGAGTTCATTTCCCGTAAACCCAGTTATTTTTCGGCTCAAATGTATTTACACAGTTCACGAAACCAATACGATTTTCACTATTAACTAAAGTGCATCTATGTAAGGGATGATGTGGTTTGTATCAGTTTCATAAGCAGAGTTGAACTAGATATGGTCCGTATGAGTAGGAAACACAGTTGTTTTTTTCTGGACATGCTCATGTTCCTTGCTGTATTGCAGACGCTGGAAAGAAGAGCATGCTATTTGCGTTAAAACAGAGTGTGTTTCATGGATGAGAACACTGGTCTGAATTTCCCTTCACAAATGGAGTTAAACCAAATGCTCTGTGTCTTCCTACAAGCAAGAGTTCATTTTTGGTAAAAGCAGTGAATTTTCGGCTCAAATGAATTTACACAGTTCACAAACCCAACACGTTTTTCACTATTAACTAAAGAGCATCTATGTAAGAGATGTTGTGGTTTGTATCAGTTTTTTAAACAGAGTTAAACTAGGTATGGTCCGATTGAGTCAGAAACACAGTTCTTTTTTTCTAGTTATGCTCATGTTTCTTGCTGTATTGCAGAAGATAGAAAACAGAGCATGCTTCTTGCGTTAAAACAGACTGTGTTTCATGGATGAGAACACCTTTCTGAATTTCCCTATAGAATCGGGGTTAAACTCCATGCTCTGTGTCTTCCTACAAGGAAGAGTTCATTTCCCGTAAACCCAGTTATTTTTCGGCTCAAATGTATTTACACAGTTCACGAAACCAATACGATTTTCACTATTAACTAAAGTGCATCTATGTAAGGGATGATGTGGTTTGTATCAGTTTCATAAGCAGAGTTGAACTAGATATGGTCCGTATGAGTAGGAAACACAGTTGTTTTTTTCTGGACATGCTCATGTTCCTTGCTGTATTGCAGACGCTGGAAAGAAGAGCATGCTATTTGCGTTAAAACAGAGTGTGTTTCATGGATGAGAACACTGGTCTGAATTTCCCTTCACAAATGGAGTTAAACCAAATGCTCTGTGTCTTCCTACAAGCAAGAGTTCATTTTTGGTAAAAGCAGTGAATTTTCGGCTCAAATGAATTTACACTGTTCACAAAACCAACACGTTTTTCACTATTAACTAAAGAGCATCTATGTAAGAGATGTTGTGGTTTGTATCAGTTTTTTAAGCAGAGTTAAACTAGGTATGGTCCGATTGAGTCAGAAACACAGTTCTTTTTTTCTAGTTATGCTCATGTTTCTTGCTGTATTGCAGAAGCTGGAAAACAAAGCATGCTTCTTGCGTTAAAACAGACTGTGTTTCACGGATGAGAACACTCTTCAGATTTTCCCTATAGAATCAGAGTTAAACTCTATGCTCTGTGTCTTCGTACAAGCAAGAGTTCATTTCCCGTAAACCCAGTTATTTTTCGGCTCAAATGTATTTACACAGTTCACGAAACCAATACGATTTTCACTATTAACTAAAGTGCATCTATGTAAGGGATGATGTGGTTTGTATCAGTTTCATAAGCAGAGTTGAACTAGATATGGTCCGTATGAGTAGGAAACACAGTTGTTTTTTTCTGGACATGCTCATGTTCCTTGCTGTATTGCAGACGCTGGAAAGAAGAGCATGCTATTTGCGTTAAAACAGAGTGTGTTTCATGGATGAGAACACTGGTCTGAATTTCCCTTCACAAATGGAGTTAAACCAAATGCTCTGTGTCTTCCTACAAGCAAGAGTTCATTTTTGGTAAAAGCAGTGAATTTTCGGCTCAAATGAATTTACACTGTTCACAAAACCAACACGTTTTTCACTATTAACTAAAGAGCATCTATGTAAGAGATGTTGTGGTTTGTATCGGTTTTTAAAGCAGAGTTAAACTAGGTATGGTCCGATTGAGTCAGAAACACAGTTCTTTTTTTCTAGTTATGCTCATGTTTCTTGCTGTATTGCAGAAGCTGGAAAACAGAGCATGCTTCTTGCGTTAAAACAGACTGTGTTTCACGGATGAGAACACTCTTCAGATTTTCCCTATAGAATCAGAGTTAAACTCTATGCTCTGTGTCTTCGTACAAGCAAGAGTTCATTTCCCGTAAACCCAGTTATTTTTCGGCTCAAATGTATTTACACAGTTCACAAAACCAATACGATTTTCACTATTAACTAAAGTGCATCTATGTAAGGGATGATGTGGTTTGTATCAGTTTCATAAGCAGAGTTGAACTAGATATGGTCCGTATGAGTAGGAAACACAGTTCTTTTTTTCTGGACATGCTCATGTTCCTTGCTGTATTGCAGACGCTGGAAAGAAGAGCATGCTATTTGCGTTAAAACAGAGTGTGTTTCATGGATGAGAACACTGGTCTGAATTTCCCTTCACAAATGGAGTTAAACCAAATGCTCTGTGTCTTCCTACAAGCAAGAGTTCATTTTTGGTAAAAGCAGTGAATTTTCGGCTCAAATGAATTTACACAGTTCACAAACCCAACACGTTTTTCACTATTAACTAAAGAGCATCTATGTAAGAGATGTTGTGGTTTGTATCAGTTTTTTAAGCAGAGTTAAACTAGGTATGGTCCGATTGAGTCAGAAACACAGTTCTTTTTTTCTAGTTATGCTCATGTTTCTTGCTGTATTGCAGAAGCTGGAAAACAGAGCATGCTTCTTGCGTTAAAACAGACTGTGTTTCATGGATGAGAACACCTTTCTGAATTTCCCTATAGAATCGGGGTTAAACTCCATGCTCTGTGTCTTCCTACAAGGAAGAGTTCATTTCCCGTAAACCCAGTTATTTTTCGGCTCAAATGTATTTACACAGTTCACGAAACCAATACGATTTTCACTATTAACTAAAGTGCATCTATGTAAGGGATGATGTGGTTTGTATCAGTTTCATAAGCAGAGTTGAACTAGATATGGTCCGTATGAGTAGGAAACACAGTTCTTTTTTTCTGGACATGCTCATGTTCCTTGCTGTATTGCAGACGCTGGAAAGAAGAGCATGCTATTTGCGTTAAAACAGAGTGTGTTTCATGGATGAGAACACTGGTCTGAATTTCCCTTCACAAATGGAGTTAAACCAAATGCTCTGTGTCTTCCTACAAGCAAGAGTTCATTTTTGGTAAAAGCAGTGAATTTTCGGCTCAAATGAATTTACACAGTTCACAAACCCAACACGTTTTTCACTATTAACTAAAGAGCATCTTTGTAAGAGATGTTGTGGTTTGTATCAGTTTTTTAAGCAGAGTTAAACTAGGTATGGTCTGATTGAGTCAGAAACACAGTTCTTTTTTTCTAGTTATGCTCAAGTTTCTTGCTGTATTGCAGAAGCTGGAAAACAGAGCATGCTTCTTGCGTTAAAACAGACTGTGTTTCATGGATGAGAACACCTTTCTGAATTTCCCTATAGAATCGGGGTTAAACTCCATGCTCTGTGTCTTCCTACAAGGAAGAGTTCATTTCCCGTAAACCCAGTTATTTTTCGGCTCAAATGTATTTACACAGTTCACGAAACCAATACGATTTTCACTATTAACTAAAGTGCATCTATGTAAGGGATGATGTGGTTTGTATCAGTTTCATAAGCAGAGTTGAACTAGATATGGTCCGTATGAGTAGGAAACACAGTTCTTTTTTTCTGGACATGCTCATGTTCCTTGCTGTATTGCAGACGCTGGAAAGAAGAGCATGCTATTTGCGTTAAAACAGAGTTTGTTTCATGGATGAGAACACTGGTCTGAATTTCCCTTCACAAATGGA
The DNA here is from genome assembly GCA_949786405.1 of Onychomys arenicola. Taxonomy (NCBI): domain Eukaryota; kingdom Metazoa; phylum Chordata; class Mammalia; order Rodentia; family Cricetidae; genus Onychomys; species Onychomys arenicola. The sequence continues at coordinate 1,215,243 of CATKUM010000035.1, forward strand.
GTTAAACCAAATGCTCTGTGTCTTCCTACAAGCAAGAGTTCATTTTTGGTAAAAGCAGTGAATTTTCGGCTCAAATGAATTTACACAGTTCACAAACCCAACAAGTTTTTCACTATTAACTAAAGAGCATCTATGTAAGAGATGTTGTGGTTTGTATCAGTTTTTTAAGCAGAGTTAAACTAGGTATGGTCCGATTGAGTCAGAAACACAGTTCTATTTTTCTAGTTATGCTCATGTTTCTTGCTGTATTGCAGAAGCTGGAAAACAGAGCATGCTTCTTGCGTTAAAACAGACTGTGTTTCACGGATGAGAACACTTTTCTGAATTTCCCTATAGAATCAGAGTTAAACTCTATGCTCTGTGTCTTCGTACAAGCAAGAGTTCATTTCCCGTAAACCCAGTTATTTTTCGGCTCAAATGTGTTTACACAGTTCACGAAACCAATACGATTTTCACTATTAACTAAAGTGCATCTATGTAAGGGATGATGTGGTTTGTATCAGTTTCATAAGCAGAGTTGAACTAGATATGGTCCGTATGAGTAGGAAACACAGTTCTTTTTTTCTGGACATGCTCATGTTCCTTGCTGTATTGCAGACGCTGGAAAGAAGAGCATGCTATTTGCGTTAAAACAGAGTGTGTTTCATGGATGAGAACACTGGTCTGAATTTCCCTTCACAAATGGAGTTAAACCAAATGCTCTGTGTCTTCCTACAAGCAAGAGTTCATTTTTGGTAAAAGCAGTGAATTTTCGGCTCAAATGAATTTACACAGTTCACAAACCCAACACGTTTTTCACTATTAACTAAAGAGCATCTATGTAAGAGATGTTGTGGTTTGTATCAGTTTTTTAAGCAGAGTTAAACTAGGTATGGTCCGATTGAGTCAGAAACACAGTTCTATTTTTCTAGGTATGCTCATGTTTCTTGCTGTATTGCAGAAGCTGGAAAACAGAGCATGCTTCTTGCGTTAAAACAGACTGTGTTTCACGGATGAGAACACTTTTCTGAATTTCCCTATAGAATCAGAGTTAAACTCTATGCTCTGTGTCTTCGTACAAGCAAGAGTTCATTTCCCGTAAACCCAGTTATTTTTCGGCTCAAATGTATTTACACAGTTCACGAAACCAATATGATTTTCACTATTAACTAAAGTGCATCTATGTAAGGGATGATGTGGTTTGTATCAGTTTCATAAGCAGAGTTGAACTAGATATGGTCCGTATGAGAAGGAAACACAGTTCTTTTTTTCTGGACATGCTCATGTTCCTTGCTGTATTGCAGACGCTGGAAAGAAGAGCATGCTATTTGCGTTAAAACAGAGTGTGTTTCATGGATGAGAACACTGGTCTGAATTTCCCTTCACAAATGGAGTTAAACCAAATGCTCTGTGTCTTCCTACAAGCAAGAGTTCATTTTTGGTAAAAGCAGTGAATTTTCGGCTCAAATGAATTTACACAGTTCACAAACCCAACACGTTTTTCACTATTAACTAAAAAGCATCTATGTAAGAGATGTTGTGGTTTGTATCAGTTTTTTAAGCAGAGTTAAACTATGTATGGTCCGATTGAGTCAGAAACACAGTTCTTTTTTTCTAGTTATGCTCATGATTCTTGCTGTATTGCAGAAGCTGGAAAACAGAGCATGCTTCTTGCGTTAAAACAGACTGTGTTTCATGGATGAGAACACCTTTCTGAATTTCCCTATAGAATCGGGGTTAAACTCCATGCTCTGTGTCTTCCTACAAGGAAGAGTTCATTTCCCATAAACCCAGTTATTTTTCGGCTCAAATGTATTTACACAGTTCACTAAACCAATACGATTTTCACTATTAACTAAAGTGCATCTATGTAAGGGATGATGTGGTTTGTATCAGTTTCATAAGCAGAGTTGAACTAGATATGGTCCGTATGAGTAGGAAACACAGTTCTTTTTTTCTGGACATGCTCATGTTCCTTGCTGTATTGCAGACGCTGGAAAGAAGAGCATGCTATTTGCGTTAAACAGAGTGTGTTTCATGGATGAGAACACTGGTCTGAATTTCCCTTCACAAATGGAGTTAAACCAAATGCTCTGTGTCTTCCTACAAGCAAGAGTTCATTTTTGGTAAAAGCAGTGAATTTTCGGCTCAAATGAATTTACACAGTTCACAAACCCAACGCGTTTATCACTATTAACTAAAGAGCGTCTATGTAAGAGATGCTGTGGTTTGTATCAGTTTCATAAGCAGAGTTGAACTAGATATGGTCCGTATGAGTAGGAAACACAGTTCTTTTTTTCTGGACATGCTCATGTTCCTTGCTGTATTGCAGACGCTGGAAAGAAGAGCATGCTATTTGCGTTAAAACAGAGTGTGTTTCATGGATGAGAACACTGGTCTGAATTTCCCTTCACAAATGGAGTTAAACCAAATGCTCTGTGTCTTCCTACAAGCAAGAGTTCATTTTTGGTAAAAGCAGTTAATTTTCGGCTCAAATGAATTTACACAGTTCACAAACCCAACACGTTTTTCACTATTAACTAAAAAGCATCTATGTAAGAGATGTTGTGGTTTGTATCAGTTTTTTAAGCAGAGTTAAGCTAGGTATGGTCCGATTGAGTCAGAAACACAGTTCTTTTTTTCTAGTTATGCTCATGTTTCTTGCTGTATTGCAGAAGCTGGAAAACAGAGCATGCTTCTTGCGTTAAAACAGACTGTGTTTCACGGATGAGAACACTCTTCAGAATTTCCCTATAGAATCAGAGTTAAACTCTATGCTCTGTGTCTTCGTACAAGGAAGAGTTCATTTCCCATAAACCCAGTTATTTTTCGGCTCAAATGTGTTTACACAGTTCACGAAACCAATACGATTTTCACTATTAACTAAAGTGCATCTATGTAAGGGATGATGTGGTTTGTATCAGTTTCATAAGCAGAGTTGAACTAGATATGGTCCGTATAAGTAGGAAACACAGTTGTTTTTTTCTGGACATGCTCATGTTCCTTGCTGTATTGCAGACGCTGGAAAGAAGAGCATGCTATTTGCGTTAAACAGAGTGTGTTTCATGGATGAGAACACTGGTCTGAATTTCCCTTCACAAATGGAGTTAAACCAAATGCTCTGTGTCTTCCTACTAGAAAGAGTTCATTTTTGGTAAAAGCAGTGAATTTTCAGATCAAATGAATTTACACAGTTCACAAACCCAACGCGTTTATCACTATTAACTAAAGAGCGTCTGTGTAAGAGATGTTGGGGTTTGTATCAGTTTTTTCAGCAGAGTTAAACTATGTATGGTCCGATTGAGTCAGAAACACAGTTCTTTTTTTCTAGTTATGCTCATGATTCTTGCTGTATTGCAGAAGCTGGAAAACAGAGCATGCTTCTTGCGTTAAAACAGACTGTGTTTCACGGATGAGAAAACCTTTCTGAATTTCCCTATAGAATCGGGGTTAAACTCCATGCTCTGTGTCTTCCTACAAGGAAGAGTTCATTTCCCATAAACCCAGTTATTTTTCGGCTCAAATGTGTTTACACAGTTCACGAAACCAATTCGATTTTCACTATTAACTAAAGTGCATCTATGTAAGGGATGATGTGGTTTGTATCAGTTTCATAAGCAGAGTTGAACTAGATATGGTCCGTATGAGTAGGAAACACAGTTCTTTTTTTCTGGACATGCTCATGTTCCTTGCTGTATTGCAGACGCTGGAAAGAAGAGCATGCTATTTGTGTTAAAACAGAGTGTGTTTCATGGATGAGAACACTGGTCTGAATTTCCCTTCACAAATGGAGTTAAACCAAATGCTCTGTGTCTTCCTACAAGCAAGAGTTCATTTTTGGTAAAAGCAGTGAATTTTCGGCTCAAATGAATTTACACAGTTCACAAACCCAACACGTTTTTCACTATTAACTAAAGAGCATCTATGTAAGAGATGTTGTGGTTTGTATCAGTTTCATAAGCAGAGTTAAACTAGGTATGGTCCGATTGAGTCAGAAACACAGTTCTTTTTTTCTAGTTATGCTCATGATTCTTGCTGTATTGCAGAAGCTGGAAAACAGAGCATGCTTCTTGCGTTAAAACAGACTGTGTTTCATGGATGAGAACACCTTTCTGAATTTCCCTATAGAATCGGGGTTAAACTCCATGCTCTGTGTCTTCCTACAAGGAAGAGTTCATTTCCCATAAACCCAGTTATTTTTCGGCTCAAATGTATTTACACAGTTCACGAAACCAATACGATTTTCACTATTAACTAAAGTGCATCTATGTAAGGGATGATGTGGTTTGTATCAGTTTCATAAGCAGAGTTGAACTAGATAAGGTCCGTATGAGTAGGAAACACAGTTCTTTTTTTCTGGACATGCTCATGTTCCTTGCTGTATTGCAGACGCTGGAAAGAAGAGCATGCTATTTGCGTTAAAACAGAGTGTGTTTCATGGATGAGAACACTGGTCTGAATTTCCCTTCACAAATGGAGTTAAACCAAATGCTCTGTGTCTTCCTACAAGCAAGAGTTCATTTTTGGTAAAAGCAGTGAATTTTCGGCTCAAATGAATTTACACAGTTCACAAACCCAACGCGTTTTTCACTATTAACTAAAGAGCATCTATGTAAGAGATGTTGTGGTTTGTATCAGTTTTTTAAGCAGAGTTAAACTAGGTATGGTCCGATTGAGTCAGAAACACAGTTCTTTTTTTCTAGTTATGCTCATGTTTCTTGCTGTATTGCAGAAGCTGGAAATCAGAGCATGCTTCTTGCGTTAAAACAGACTGTGTTTCACGGATGAGAACACTTTTCTGAATTTCCCTATAGAATCAGAGTTAAACTCTATGCTCTGTGTCTTCGTACAAGCAAGAGTTCATTTCCCGTAAACCCAGTTATTTTTCGGCTCAAATGTATTTACACAGTTCACGAAACCAATACGATTTTCACTATTAACTAAAGTGCATCTATGTAAGGGATGATGTGGTTTGTATCAGTTTCATAAGCAGAGTTGAACTAGATATGGTCCGTATGAGTAGGAAACACAGTTCTTTTTTTCTGGACATGCTCATGTTCCTTGCTGTATTGCAGACGCTGGAAAGAAGAGCATGCTATTTGCGTTAAACAGAGTGTGTTTCATGGATGAGAACACTGGTCTGAATTTCCCTTCACAAATGGAGTTAAACCAAATGCTCTGTGTCTTCCTACAAGCAAGAGTTCATTTTTGGTAAAAGCAGTGAATTTTCGGCTCAAATGAATTTACACAGTTCACAAACCCAACGCGTTTATCACTATTAACTAAAGAGCGTCTATGTAAGAGATGCTGTGGTTTGTATCAGTTTCATAAGCAGAGTTGAACTAGATATGATCCGTATGAGTAGGAAACACAGTTCGTTTTTCTGGACATGCTCATGTTCTTTGCTGTATTGCAGACGCTGGAAAGAAGAGCATGCTATTTGCGTTAAACAGAGTGTGTTTCATGGATGAGAACACTGGTCTGAATTTCCCTTCACAAATGGAGTTAAACCAAATGCTCTGTGTCTTCCTACAAGCAAGAGTTCATTTTTGGTGAAAGCAGTGAATTTTCGGCTCAAATGATTTTACACAGTTCACAAACCCAACGCGTTTATCACTATTAACTAAAGAGCGTCTATGTAAGAGATGCTGTGGTTTGTATCAGTTTCATAAGCAGAGTTGAACTAGATATGGTCCGTATGAGTAGGAAACACAGTTCTTTTTTTCTGGACATGCTCATGTTCCTTGCTGTATTGCAGACGCTGGAAAGAAGAGCATGCTATTTGCGTTAAAACAGAGTGTGTTTCATGGATGAGAACACTGGTCTGAATTTCCCTTCACAAATGGAGTTAAACCAAATGCTCTGTGTCTTCCTACAAGCAAGAGTTCATTTTTGGTAAAAGCAGTGAATTTTCGGCTCAAATGAATTTACACAGTTCACAAACACAACACGTTTTTCACTATTAACTAAAGAACATCTATGTAAGAGATGTTGTGGTTTGTATCAGTTTTTTAAGCAGAGTTAAACTAGGTATGGTCCGATTGAGTCAGAAACACAGTTCTTTTTTTCTAGTTATGCTCATGTTTCTTGCTGTATTGCAGAAGCTGGAAAACGAGCATGCTTCTTGCGTTAAAACAGACTGTGTTTCACGGATGAGAACACTTTTCTGAATTTCCCTATAGAATCAGAGTTAAACTCTATGCTCTGTGTCTTCGTACAAGCAAGAGTTCATTTCCCGTAAACCCAGTTATTTTTCGGCTCAAATGTGTTTACACAGTTCACGAAACCAATACGATTTTCACTATTAACTAAAGTGCATCTATGTAAGGGATGATGTGGTTTGTATCAGTTTCATAAGCAGAGTTGAACTAGATATGGTCCGTATGAGTAGGAAACACAGTTCTTTTTTTCTGGACATGCTCATGTTCCTTGCTGTATTGCAGACGCTGGAAAGAAGAGCATGCTATTTGCGTTAAAACAGAGTGTGTTTCATGGATGAGAACACTGGTCTGAATTTCCCTTCACAAATGGAGTTAAACCAAATGCTCTGTGTCTTCCTACAAGCAAGAGTTCATTTTTGGTAAAAGCAGTGAATTTTCGGCTCAAATGAATTTACACAGTTCACAAACCCAACACGTTTTTCACTATTAACTAAAGAGCATCTATGTAAGAGATGTTGTCGTTTGTAACAGTTTTTTAAGCAGAGTTAAACTAGGTATGGTCCGATTGAGTCAGAAACACAGTTCTTTTTTTCTAGTTATGCTCATGATTCTTGCTGTATTGCAGAAGCTGGAAAACAGAGCATGCTTCTTGCGTTAAAACAGACTGTGTTTCATGGATGAGAACACCTTTCTGAATTTCCCTATAGAATCGGGGTTAAACTCCATGCTCTGTGTCTTCCTACAAGGAAGAGTTCATTTCCCATAAACCCAGTTATTTTTCGGCTCAAATGTATTTACACAGTTCACGAAACCAATACGATTTTCACTATTAACTAAAGTGCATCTATGTAAGGGATGATGTGGTTTGTATCAGTTTCATAAGCAGAGTTGAACTAGATATGGTCCGTATGAGTAGGAAACACAGTTCTTTTTTTCTGGACATGCTCATGTTCCTTGCTGTATTGCAGACGCTGGAAAGAAGAGCATGCTATTTGCGTTAAACAGAGTGTGTTTCATGGATGAGAACACTGGTCTGAATATCCCTTCACAAATGGAGTTAAACCAAATGCTCTGTGTCTTCCTACAAGCAAGAGTTCATTTTTGGTAAAAGCAGTGAATTTTCGGCTCAAATGAATTTACACTGTTCACAAACCCAACACGTTTTTCACTATTAACTAAAGAGCATCTATGTAAGAGATGTTGTGGTTTGTATCAGTTTTTTAAGCAGAGTTAAACTAGGTATGGTCCGATTGAGTCAGAAACACAGTTCTTTTTTTCTAGTTATGCTCATGTTTCTTGCTGTATTGCAGAAGCTGGAAAACAGAGCATGCTTCTTGCGTTAAAACAGACTGTGTTTCACGGATGAGAACACTTTTCTGAATTTCCCTATAGAATCAGAGTTAAACTCTATGCTCTGTGTCTTCGTACAAGCAAGAGTTCATTTCCCGTAAACCCAGTTATTTTTCGGCTCAAATGTATTTACACAGTTCACGAAACCAATACGATTTTCACTATTAACTAAAGTGCATCTATGTAAGGGATGATGTGGTTTGTATCAGTTTCATAAGCAGAGTTGAACTAGATAAGGTCCGTATGAGTAGGAAACACAGTTCTTTTTTTCTGGACATGCTCATGTTCCTTGCTGTATTGCAGACGCTGGAAAGAAGAGCATGCTATTTGCGTTAAAACAGAGTGTGTTTCATGGATGAGAACACTGGTCTGAATTTCCCTTCACAAATGGAGTTAAACCAAATGCTCTGTGTCTTCCTACAAGCAAGAGTTCATTTTTGGTAAAAGCAGTGAATTTTCGGCTCAAATGAATTTACACAGTTCACAAACCCAACGCGTTTTTCACTATTAACTAAAGAGCATCTATGTAAGAGATGTTGTGGTTTGTATCAGTTTTTTAAGCAGAGTTAAACTAGGTATGGTCCGATTGAGTCAGAAACACAGTTCTTTTTTTCTAGTTATGCTCATGTTTCTTGCTGTATTGCATAAGCTGGAAATCAGAGCATGCTTCTTGCGTTAAAACAGACTGTGTTTCACGGATGAGAACACTTTTCTGAATTTCCCTATAGAATCAGAGTTAAACTCTATGCTCTGTGTCTTCGTACAAGCAAGAGTTCATTTCCCGTAAACCCAGTTATTTTTCGGCTCAAATGTATTTACACAGTTCACGAAACCAATACGATTTTCACTATTAACTAAAGTGCATCTATGTAAGGGATGATGTGGTTTGTATCAGTTTCATAAGCAGAGTTGAACTAGATATGGTCCGTATGAGTAGGAAACACAGTTCTTTTTTTCTGGACATGCTCATGTTCCTTGCTGTATTGCAGACGCTGGAAAGAAGAGCATGCTATTTGCGTTAAACAGAGTGTGTTTCATGGATGAGAACACTGGTCTGAATTTCCCTTCACAAATGGAGTTAAACCAAATGCTCTGTGTCTTCCTACAAGCAAGAGTTCATTTTTGGTAAAAGCAGTGAATTTTCGGCTCAAATGAATTTACACAGTTCACAAACCCAACGCGTTTATCACTATTAACTAAAGAGCGTCTATGTAAGAGATGCTGTGGTTTGTATCAGTTTCATAAGCAGAGTTGAACTAGATATGATCCGTATGAGTAGGAAACACAGTTCGTTTTTCTGGACATGCTCATGTTCTTTGCTGTATTGCAGACGCTGGAAAGAAGAGCATGCTATTTGCGTTAAACAGAGTGTGTTTCATGGATGAGAACACTGGTCTGAATTTCCCTTCACAAATGGAGTTAAACCAAATGCTCTGTGTCTTCCTACAAGCAAGAGTTCATTTTTGGTGAAAGCAGTGAATTTTCGGCTCAAATGATTTTACACAGTTCACAAACCCAACGCGTTTATCACTATTAACTAAAGAGCGTCTATGTAAGAGATGCTGTGGTTTTTATCAGTTTCATAAGCAGAGTTGAACTAGATATGGTCCGTATGAGTAGGAAACACAGTTCTTTTTTTCTGGACATGCTCATGTTCCTTGCTGTATTGCAGACGCTGGAAAGAAGAGCATGCTATTTGCGTTAAAACAGAGTGTGTTTCATGGATGAGAACACTGGTCTGAATTTCCCTTCACAAATGGAGTTAAACCAAATGCTCTGTGTCTTCCTACAAGCAAGAGTTCATTTTTGGTAAAAGCAGTGAATTTTCGGCTCAAATGAATTTACACAGTTCACAAACACAACACGTTTTTCACTATTAACTAAAGAACATCTATGTAAGAGATGTTGTGGTTTGTATCAGTTTTTTAAGCAGAGTTAAACTAGGTATGGTCCGATTGAGTCAGAAACACAGTTCTTTTTTTCTAGTTATGCTCATGTTTCTTGCTGTATTGCAGAAGCTGGAAAACGAGCATGCTTCTTGCGTTAAAACAGACTGTGTTTCACGGATGAGAACACTTTTCTGAATTTCCCTATAGAATCAGAGTTAAACTCTATGCTCTGTGTCTTCGTACAAGCAAGAGTTCATTTCCCGTAAACCCAGTTATTTTTCGGCTCAAATGTGTTTACACAGTTCACGAAACCAATACGATTTTCACTATTAACTAAAGTGCATCTATGTAAGGGATGATGTGGTTTGTATCAGTTTCATAAGCAGAGTTGAACTAGATATGGTCCGTATGAGTAGGAAACACAGTTCTTTTTTTCTGGACATGCTCATGTTCCTTGCTGTATTGCAGACGCTGGAAAGAAGAGCATGCTATTTGCGTTAAAACAGAGTGTGTTTCATGGATGAGAACACTGGTCTGAATTTCCCTTCACAAATGGAGTTAAACCAAATGCTCTGTGTCTTCCTACAAGCAAGAGTTCATTTTTGGTAAAAGCAGTGAATTTTCGGCTCAAATGAATTTACACAGTTCACAAACCCAACACGTTTTTCACTATTAACTAAAGAGCATCTATGTAAGAGATGTTGTCGTTTGTAACAGTTTTTTAAGCAGAGTTAAACTAGGTATGGTCCGATTGAGTCAGAAACACAGTTCTTTTTTTCTAGTTATGCTCATGATTCTTGCTGTATTGCAGAAGCTGGAAAACAGAGCATGCTTCTTGCGTTAAAACAGACTGTGTTTCATGGATGAGAACACCTTTCTGAATTTCCCTATAGAATCGGGGTTAAACTCCATGCTCTGTGTCTTCCTACAAGGAAGAGTTCATTTCCCATAAACCCAGTTATTTTTCGGCTCAAATGTATTTACACAGTTCACGAAACCAATACGATTTTCACTATTAACTAAAGTGCATCTATGTAAGGGATGTTGTGGTTTGTATCAGTTTTTTAAGCAGAGTTAAACTAGGTATGGTCCGATTGAGTCAGAAACACAGTTCTTTTTTTCTAGTTATGCTCATGTTTCTTGCTGTATTGCAGAAGCTGGAAAACAGAGCATGCTTCTTGCGTTAAAACAGACTGTGTTTCACGGATGAGAACACTTTTCTGAATTTCCCTATAGAATCAGAGTTAAACTCTATGCTCTGTGTCTTCGTACAAGCAAGAGTTCATTTCCCGTAAACCCAGTTATTTTTCGGCTCAAATGTATTTACACAGTTCACGAAACCAATACGATTTTCACTATTAACTAAAGTGCATCTATGTAAGGGATGATGTGGTTTGTATCAGTTTCATAAGCAGAGTTGAACTAGATAAGGTCCGTATGAGTAGGAAACACAGTTCTTTTTTTCTGGACATGCTCATGTTCCTTGCTGTATTGCAGACGCTGGAAAGAAGAGCATGCTATTTGCGTTAAAACAGAGTGTGTTTCATGGATGAGAACACTGGTCTGAATTTCCCTTCACAAATGGAGTTAAACCAAATGCTCTGTGTCTTCCTACAAGCAAGAGTTCATTTTTGGTAAAAGCAGTGAATTTTCGGCTCACATGAATTTACACTGTTCACAAACCCAACACGTTTTTCACTATTAACTAAAGAGCATCTATGTAAGAGATGTTGTGGGTTGTATCAGTTTTTTAAGCAGAGTTAAACTAGGTATGGTCCGATTGAGTCAGAAACACAGTTCTTTTTTTCTAGTTATGCTCATGTTTCTTGCTGTATTGCAGAAGCTGGAAATCAGAGCATGCTTCTTGCGTTAAAACAGACTGTGTTTCACGGATGAGAACACTTTTCTGAATTTCCCTATAGAATCAGAGTTAAACTCTATGCTCTGTGTCTTCGTACAAGCAAGAGTTCATTTCCCGTAAACCCAGTTATTTTTCGGCTCAAATGTATTTACACAGTTCACGAAACCAATACGATTTTCACTATTAACTAAAGTGCATCTATGTAAGGGATGATGTGGTTTGTATCAGTTTCATAAGCAGAGTTGAACTAGATATGGTCCGTATGAGTAGGAAACACAGTTCTTTTTTTCTGGACATGCTCATGTTCCTTGCTGTATTGCAGACGCTGGAAAGAAGAGCATGCTATTTGCGTTAAACAGAGTGTGTTTCATGGATGAGAACACTGGTCTGAATTTCCCTTCAAAAATGGAGTTAAACCAAATGCTCTGTGTCTTCCTACAAGCAAGAGTTCATTTTTGGTGAAAGCAGTGAATTTTCGGCTCAAATGAATTTACACAGTTCACAAACCCAACGCGTTTATCACTATTAACTAAAGAGCGTCTATGTAAGAGATGCTGTGGTTTGTATCAGTTTCATAAGCAGAGTTGAACTAGATATGGTCCGTATGAGTAGGAAACACAGTTCTTTTTTTCTGGACATGCTCATGTTCCTTGCTGTATTGCAGACGCTGGAAAGAAGAGCATGCTATTTGCGTTAAAACAGAGTGTGTTTCATGGATGAGAACACTGGTCTGAATTTCCCTTCACAAATGGAGTTAAACCAAATGCTCTGTGTCTTCCTACAAGCAAGAGTTCATTTTTGTTAAAAGCAGTGAATTTTCGGCTCAAATGAATTTACACAGTTCACAAACCCAACACGTTTTTCACTATTAACTAAAGAGCATCTATGTAAGAGATGTTGTGGTTTGTATCAGTTTTTTAAGCAGAGTTAAACTAGGTATGGTCCGATTGAGTCAGAAACACAGTTCTTTTTTTCTAGTTATGCTCATGTTTCTTGCTGTATTGCAGAAGCTGGAAAACAGAGCATGCTTCTTGCGTTAAAACAGACTGTGTTTCACGGATGAGAACACTTTTCTGAATTTCCCTATAGAATCAGAGTTAAACTCTATGCTCTGTGTCTTCGTACAAGCAAGAGTTCATTTCCCGTAAACCCAGTTATTTTTCGGCTCAAATGTATTTACACAGTTCACGAAACCAATACGATTTTCACTATTAACTAAAGTGCATCTATGTAAGGGATGATGTGGTTTGTATCAGTTTCATAAGCAGAGTTGAACTAGATATGGTCCGTATGAGTAGGAAACACAGTTCTTTTTTTCTGGACATGCTCATGTTCCTTGCTGTATTGCAGACGCTGGAAAGAAGAGCATGCTATTTGCGTTAAACAGAGTGTGTTTCATGTATGAGAACACTGGTCTGAATTTCCCTTCACAAATGGAGTTAAACCAAATGCTCTGTGTCTTCCTACTAGAAAGAGTTCTTTTTTGGTAAAAGCAGTGAATTTTCAGATCAAATTAATATACACAGTTCACAAACCCAACGCGTTTATCACTATTAACTAAAGAGCGTCTATGTAAGAGATGTTGGGGTTTGTATCAGTTTTTTAAGCAGAGTTAAACTAGGTATGGTCCGATTGAGTCAGAAACACAGTTCTTTTTTTCTAGTTATGCTCATGATTCTTGCTGTATTGCAGAAGCTGGAAAACAGAGCATGCTTCTTGCGTTAAAACAGACTGTGTTTCATGGATGAGAACACCTTTCTGAATTTCCCTATAGAATCGGGGTTAAACTCCATGCTCTGTGTCTTCCTACAAGGAAGAGTTCATTTCCCATAAACCCAGTTATTTTTCGGCTCAAATGTATTTACACAGTTCACGAAACCAATATGATTTTCACTATTAACCAAAGTGCATCTATGTAAGGGATGATGTGGTTTGTATCAGTTTCATAAGCAGAGTTGAACTAGATATGGTCCGTATGAGTAGGAAACACAGTTGTTTTTTTCTGGACATGCTCATGTTCCTTGCTGTATTGCAGACGCTGGAAAGAAGAGCATGCTATTTGCATTAAAACAGCGTGTGTTTCATGGATGAGAACACTGGTCTGAATTTCCCTTCACAAATGGAGTTAAACCAAATGCTCTGTGTCTTCCTACAAGCAAGAGTTCATTTTTGGTAAAAGCAGTGAATTTTCGGCTCAAATGAATTTACACAGTTCACAAACCCAACACGTTTTTCACTATTAACTAAAGAGCATCTATGTAAGAGATGTTGTGGTTTGTATCAGTTTTTTAAGCAGAGTTAAACTAGGTATGGTCCGATTGAGTCAGAAACACAGTTCTTTTTTTCTAGTTATGCTCATGTTTCTTGCTGTATTGCAGAAGCTGGAAAACAGAGCATGCTTCTTGCGTTAAAACAGACTGTGTTTCACGGATGAGAACACTTTTCTGAATTTCCCTATAGAATCAGAGTTAAACTCTATGCTCTGTGTCTTCGTACAAGCAAGAGTTCATTTCCCGTAAACCCAGTTATTTTTCGGCTCAAATGTGTTTACACAGTTCACGAAACCAATACGATTTTCACTATTAACTAAAGTGCATCTATGTAAGGGATGATGTGGTTTGTATCAGTTTCATAAGCAGAGTTGAACTAGATATGGTCCGTATGAGTAGGAAACACAGTTCTTTTTTTCTGGACATGCTCATGTTCCTTGCTGTATTGCAGACGCTGGAAAGAAGAGCATGCTATTTGCGTTAAAACAGAGTGTGTTTCATGGATGAGAACACTGGTCTGAATTTCCCTTCACAAATGGAGTTAAACCAAATGCTCTGTGTCTTCCTACAAGCAAGAGTTCATTTTTGGTAAAAGCAGTGAATTTTCGGCTCAAATGAATTTACACAGTTCACAAACCCAACACGTTTTTCACTATTAACTAAAGAGCATCTATGTAAGAGATGTTGTGGTTTGTATCAGTTTTTTAAGCAGAGTTAAACTAGGTATGGTCCGATTGAGTCAGAAACACAGTTCTTTTTTTCTAGTTATGCTCATGTTTCTTGCTGTATTGCAGAAGCTGGAAAACAGAGCATGCTTCTTGCGTTAAAACAGACTGTGTTTCACGGATGAGAACACTTTTCTGAATTTCCCTATAGAATCAGAGTTAAACTCTATGCTCTGTGTCTTCGTACAAGCAAGAGTTCATTTCCCGTAAACCCAGTTATTTTTCGGCTCAAATGTGTTTACACAGTTCACGAAACCAATACGATTTTCACTATTAACTAAAGTGCATCTATGTAAGGGATGATGTGGTTTGTATCAGTTTCATAAGCAGAGTTGAACTAGATATGGTCCGTATGAGTAGGAAACACAGTTCTTTTTTTCTGGACATGCTCATGTTCCTTGCTGTATTGCAGACGCTGGAAAGAAGAGCATGCTATTTGCGTTAAACAGAGTGTGTTTCATGGATGAGAACACTGGTCTGAATTTCCCTTCACAAATGGAGTTAAACCAAATGCTCTGTGTCTTCCTACTAGAAAGAGTTCTTTTTTGGTAAAAGCAGTGAATTTTCAGATCAAATTAATATACACAGTTCACAAACCCAACGCGTTTATCACTATTAACTAAAGAGCGTCTATGTAAGAGATGTTGGGGTTTGTATCAGTTTTTTAAGCAGAGTTAAACTAGGTATGGTCCGATTGAGTCAGAAACACAGTTCTTTTTTTCTAGTTATGCTCATGATTCTTGCTGTATTGCAGAAGCTGGAAAACAGAGCATGCTTCTTGCGTTAAAACAGACTGTGTTTCATGGATGAGAACACCTTTCTGAATTTCCCTATAGAATCGGGGTTAAACTCCATGCTCTGTGTCTTCCTACAAGGAAGAGTTCATTTCCCATAAACCCAGTTATTTTTCGGCTCAAATGTATTTACACAGTTCACGAAACCAATATGATTTTCACTATTAACCAAAGTGCATCTATGTAAGGGATGATGTGGTTTGTTTCAGTTTCATAAGCAGAGTTGAACTAGATATGGTCCGTATGAGTAGGAAACACAGTTGTTTTTTTCTGGACATGCTCATGTTCCTTGCTGTATTGCAGACGCTGGAAAGAAGAGCATGCTATTTGCATTAAAACAGAGTGTGTTTCATGGATGAGAACACTGGTCTGAATTTCCCTTCACAAATGGAGTTAAACCAAATGCTCTGTGTCTTCCTACAAGCAAGAGTTCATTTTTGGTAAAAGCAGTGAATTTTCGGCTCAAATGAATTTACACAGTTCACAAACCCAACACGTTTTTCACTATTAACTAAAGAGCATCTATGTAAGAGATGTTGTGGTTTGTATCAGTTTTTTAAGCAGAGTTAAACTAGGTATGGTCCGATTGAGTCAGAAACACAGTTCTTTTTTTCTAGTTATGCTCATGTTTCTTGCTGTATTGCAGAAGCTGGAAAACAGAGCATGCTTCTTGCGTTAAAACAGACTGTGTTTCACGGATGAGAACACTTTTCTGAATTTCCCTATAGAATCAGAGTTAAACTCTATGCTCTGTATCTTCGTACAAGCAAGAGTTCATTTCCCGTAAACCCA
This sequence comes from Onychomys arenicola, assembly GCA_949786405.1. Classification (NCBI taxonomy): domain Eukaryota; kingdom Metazoa; phylum Chordata; class Mammalia; order Rodentia; family Cricetidae; genus Onychomys; species Onychomys arenicola. The sequence continues at coordinate 1,231,064 of CATKUM010000035.1, forward strand.
GCTATTTTTCGGCACAAATGTGTTTACACAGTTCACGAAACCAATACGATTTTCACTATTAACTAAAGTGCATCTATGTAAGGGATGATGTGGTTTGTATCAGTTTCATAAGCAGAGTTGAACTAGATATGGTCCGTATGAGTAGGAAACACAGTTCTTTTTTTCTGGACATGCTCATGTTCCTTGCTGTATTGCAGACGCTGGAAAGAAGAGCATGCTATTTGCGTTAAAACAGAGTGTGTTTCATGGATGAGAACACTGGTCTGAATTTCCCTTCACAAATGGAGTTAAACCAAATGCTCTGTGTCTTCCTACAAGCAAGAGATCATTTTTGGTAAAAGCAGTGAATTTTCGGCTCAAATGAATTTACACTGTTCACAAACCCAACACGTTTTGCACTATTAACTAAAGAGCATCTATGTAAGAGATGTTGTGGTTTGTATCAGTTTTTTAAGCAGAGTAAAACTAGGTATGGTCCGATTGAGTCAGAAACACAGTTCTTTTTTTCTAGTTATGCTCATGATTCTTGCTGTATTGCAGAAGCTGGAAAACAGAGCATGCTTCTTGCGTTAAGACAGACTGTGTTTCATGGATGAGAACACCTTTCTGAATTTCCCTATAGAATCGGGGTTAAACTCCATGCTCTGTGTTTTCCTACAAGGAAGAGTTCATTTCCCATAAACCCAGTTATTTATTGGCTCAAATGTATTTACACAGTTCACGAAACCAATACGATTTTCACTATTAACTAAAGTGCATCTATGTAAGGGATGATGTGGTTTGTATCAGTTTCATAAGCAGAGTTGAACTAGATATGGTCCGTATGAGTAGGAAACACAGTTGTTTTTTTCTGGACATGCTCATGTTCCTTGCTGTATTGCAGACGCTGGAAAGAAGAGCATGCTATTTGCGTTAAACAGAGTGTGTTTCATGGATGAGAACACTGGTCTGAATTTCCCTTCACAAATGGAGTTAAACCAAATGCTCTGTGTCTTCCTACTAGAAAGAGTTCATTTTTGGTAAAAGCAGTGAATTTTCAGATCAAATGAATTTACACAGTTCACAAACCCAACGCGTTTATCACTATTAACTAAAGAGCGTCTATGTAAGAGATGTTGGGGTTTGTATCAGTTTTTTAAGCAGAGTTAAACTATGTATGGTCCGATTGAGTCAGAAACACAGTTCTTTTTTTCTAGTTATGCTCATGATTCTTGCTGTATTGCAGAAGCTGGAAAACAGAGCATGCTTCTTGCGTTAAAACAGACTGTGTTTCACGGATGAGAACACCTTTCTGAATTTCCCTATAGAATCGGGGTTAAACTCCATGCTCTGTGTCTTCCTACAAGGAAGAGTTCATTTCCCATAAACCCAGTTATTTTTCGGCTCAAATGTATTTACACAGTTCACGAAACCAATATGAATTTCACTATTAACCAAAGTGCATCTATGTAAGGGATGATGTGGTTTGTATCAGTTTCATAAGCAGAGTTGAACTAGATATGGTCCGTATGAGTAGGAAACACAGTTCTTTTTTTCTGGACATGCTCATGTTCCTTGCTGTATTGCAGACGCTGGAAAGAAGAGCATGCTATTTGCGTTAAAACAGAGTGTGTTTCATGGATGAGAACACTGGTCTGAATTTCCCTTCACAAATGGAGTTAAACCAAATGCTCTGTGTCTTCCTACAAGCAAGAGTTCATTTTTGGTAAAAGCAGTGAATTTTCGGCTCAAATGAATTCACACAGTTCACAAACCCAACACGTTTTTCACTATTAACTAAAGAGCATCTATGTAAGAGATGTTGTGGTTTGTATCAGTTTTTTAAGCAGAGTTAAACTAGGGATGGTCCGATTGAGTCAGAAACACAGTTCTTTTTTTCTAGTTATGCTCATGTTTCTTGCTGTATTGCAGAAGCGGGAAAAGAGAGCATGCTTCTTGCGTTAAAACAGACTGTGTTTCACGGATGAGAACACTTTTCTGAATTTCCCTATAGAATCAGATTTAAACTCTATGCTCTGTGTCTTCGTACAAGCAAGAGTTCATTTCCCGTAAACCCAGTTATTTTTCGGCTCAAATGTATTTACACAGTTCACGAAACCAATACGATTTTCACTATTAACTAAAGTGCATCTATGTAAGGGATGATGTGGTTTGTATCAGTTTCATAAGCAGAGTTTTACTAGATATGGTCCATATGAGTAGGAAACACAGTTCTTTTTTTCTGGACATGCTCATGTTCCTTGCTGTATTGCAGACGCTGGAAAGAAGAGCATGCTATTTGCGTTAAACAGAGTGTGTTTCATGGATGAGAACACTGGTCTGAATTTCCCTTCACAAATGGAGTTAAACCAAATGCTCTGTGTCTTCCTACAAGCAAGAGTTCATTTTTGGTAAAAGCAGTGAATTTTCGGCTCAAATGAATTTACACAGTTCACAAACCCAACGCGTTTATCACTATTAACTAAAGAGCGTCTATGTAAGAGATGCTGTGGTTTGTATCAGTTTCATAAGCAGAGTTAAACTAGGTATGGTCTGATTGAGTCAGAAACACAGTTCTTTTTTTCTAGCCATGCTCATGTTTCTTGCTGTATTGCAGAGGATGGAAAAAAGAGCATGCTTCTTGCGTGAAAACAGACTGTGTTTCATGGATGAGAACACTTTTCTGAATTTCCCTATAGAATCGGAGTTAAACTCCATGCTCTGTGTCTTCCTACAAGCAAGAGTTTATATCCCGTAAACCCAGTTATTTTTCGGGTCAAATGAATTTACACAGTTCACGAAACCAATACAATTTTCACTATTAACTAAAGAGCATCTATGAAAGAGATGATGTGGTTTGTATCAGTTTCATAAACAGAGTTGAAATAGATATGGTCCATATGAGTAGGAATACAGTTCTTTTTTTCTGGACATGCTCATGTTCTTTGCTGTATTGCAGACCCTGGAAATAAGAGCATGCTATTTGCGTTAAACAGAGTGTGTTTCATGGATGAGAACACTGGTCTGAATTTCCCTTCACAAAATGGAGTTAAACCAAATGCTCTGTGTCTTCCTACAAGCAAGAGTTCATTTTTGGTAAAAGCAGTGAATTTTCGGCTCAAATGAATTTACACAGTTCACAAACCCAACGCGTTTATCACTATTAACTAAAGAGCGTCTATGTAAGAGATGCTGTGGTTTGTATCAGTTTCATAAGTAGAGTTAAACTAGGTATGGTCCGATTGAGTCAGAAACACAGTTCTTTTTTTCTAGTTATGCTCATGTTTCTTTCTGTATTGCAGAAGCTGGAAAACAGAGCATGCTTCTTGCGTTAAAACAGACTGTGTTTCATGGATGAGAACACCTTTCTGAATTTCCCTATAGAATCGGGGTTAATCTCCATGCTCTGTGTCTTCCTACAAGGAAGAGTTCATTTCCCGTAAACCCAGTTATTTTTCGGCTCAAATGTATTTACACAGTATACGAAACCAATAAGATTTTCACTATTAACTAAAGTGCATCTATGTAAGGGATGATGTGGTTTGTATCAGTTTCATAAGCAGAGTTGAACTACATATGGTCCGTATGAGTAGGAAACACAGTTGTTTTTTTCTGGACATACTCATGTTCCTTGCTGTATTGCAGACGCTGGAAAGAGAGCATGCTATTTGCGTTAAAACAGAGTGTGTTTCATGGATGAGAACACTGGTCTGAATTTCCCTTCAGAAATGGAGTTAAAGCAAATGCTCTGTGTCTTCCTACAAGCAAGAGTTCATTTTTGGTAAAAGCAGTGAATTTTCGACTCAAATGAATTTACACAGTTCACAAACCCAACACGTTTTTCACTATTAACTAAAGAGCATCTATGTAAGAGATGTTGTGGTTTGTATCAGTTTCTTAAGCAGAGTTAAACTAGGTATGGTCCGATTGAGTCAGAAACACAGTTCTTTTTTTCTAGCCATGCTCATGTTTCTTGCTGTATTGCAGAAGCTGGAAAACAGAGCATGCTTCTTGTGTTAAAACAGACTGTGTTTCATAGATGAGAACACTTTTCTGAATTTCCCTATAGAATCGGAGTTAAACTCCATGCTCTGTGTCTTCCTACAAGGAAGAGTTCATATCCCGTAAACCCAGTTATTTTTCGGCTCAAATGAATTTACACAGTTCATGAAACCAATAATTTTTCACTATTAACTAAAGAGCATCTATGTAAGAGATGATGTGGTTTGTATCAGTTTCATAATCAGTGTTGAACTAGATATGGTCCATATGAGTAGGAAACACAGTTCTTTTTTTCTGGACATGCTCATGTTCTTTGCTGTATTGCAGACCCTGGAAATAAGAGCATGCTATTTGCGTTAAACAGAGTGTGTTTCATGGATGAGAACACTGGTCTGAATTTCCCTTCACAAAATGGAGTTAAACCAAATGCTCTGTGTCTTCCTACAAGCAAGAGTTCATTTTTGGTAAAAGCAGTGAATTTTCGGCTCAAATGAATTTACACAGTTCACAAACCCAACGCGTTTATCACTATTAACTAAAGAGCGTCTATGTAAGAGATGCTGTGGTTTGTATCAGTTTCATAAGCAGAGTTAAACTAGGTATGGTCCGATTGAGTCAGAAACACCGTTCTTTTTTTCTAGTTATGCTCATGTTTCTTGCTGTATTGCAGAAGCTGGAAAACAGAGCATGCTTCTTGCGTTAAAACAGACTGTGTTTCATGGATGAGAACACCTTTCTGAATTTCCCTATAGAATCGGGGTTAATCTCTATGCTCTGTGTCTTCCTACAAGGAAGAGTTCATTTCCCGTAAACCCAGTTATTTTTCGGCTCAAATGAATTTACACAGTTCACGAAACCAATACAATTTTCCCTATTAACTAAAGTGCATCTATGTAAGAGATGATGAGGTTTGTATCAGTTTCATAAGCAGAGTTTAACTAGATATGGTCCGTATGAGTAGGAAACACAGTAGTTTTTTCTGGACATGCTCATGTTCCTTGCTGTATTCCAGACGCTGGAAAGAAGAGCATGCTATTTGCGTTAAAAAGAGTGTGTTTCATCAATGAGAACACTGTTCTGAATTTCCCTTCACAAAATGGAGTTAAACCAAATGCTCTGTGTCTTCCTACAAGCAAGAGTTCATTTTTGGTAAAAGCAGTGAATTTTCGGCTCAAATGAATTTACACAGTTCACAAACCCAACGCGTTTATCACTATTAACTAAAGAGCGTCTATGTAAGAGATGTCGTGGTTTGTATCAGTTTCATAAGCAGAGTTAAACTAGGTATGGTCTGATTGAGTCAGAAACACAGTTCTTTTTTTCTAGCCATGCTCATGTTTCTTGATGTATTGCAGAGGATGGAAAAAAGAGCATGCTTCTTGCGTGAAAACAGACTGTGTTTCATGGATGAGAACACTTTTCAGATTTTCTCTATAGAATCGGAGTTAAACTCCATGCTCTGTGTCTTGCTACAAGCAAGAGTTTATTTCTGGTAAAGGCAGTGAATTTTCGGCTGATATGAATTTACACAGTTCACAAACCCAACACGTTTTTCACTATTAACTAAAGAGCATCTATGTAACAGATGATGTGGTTTGTATCAGTTTCATAAGCAGAGTTGAACTAGATATGGTCCGTATGAGTAGGAAACACAGTTAATTTTTTTGGACATGCTCCTATTGCTTGCTATATTTCAGACGCTGGAAATAAGTGCATGCTATTTGCGTTAAAACAGAGTGTGTTTCATGGATGAGAACAATGGTCTGAATTTCCCTTCACAAATGGAGATAAACCAAATGCTCTGTGTCTTCCTACAAGCAAGAGTTCATTTTTGGTATAAGCAGAGAATTTTCGGCTCAAATGAATTTACACAGTTCACAAACCCAACACGTTTTTCACTATTAACTAAAGTGCATCCATGTAAGAGATGTTGTGGTTTGTATCAGTTTCTTAAGCAGAGTTAAACTAGGTACGGTCCCATTGAGTCAGAAACACAGTTCTATTTTTCTAGCCATGCTCATGTTTCTTGCTGTATTGCAGAAGCTAGAAAACAGAGCATGCTTCTTGCGTTAAAACAGACTGTGTTTCACGGATGAGAACACTTTTCTGAATTTCCCTATAGAATCAGAGTTAAACTCTATGCTCTGTGTCTTCGTACAAGCAAGAGTTCATTTCCCGTAAACCCAGTTATTTTTCGGCTCAAATGTATTTACACAGTTCACGAAACCAATACGATTTTCACTATTAACTAAAGTGCATCTATGTAAGGGATGATGTGGTTTGTATCAGTTTCATAAGCAGAGTTGAACTAGATATGGTCCGTATGAGTAGGAAACACAGTTCTTTTTTTCTGGACATGCTCATGTTCCTTGCTGTATTGCAGACGCTGGAAAGAAGAGCATGCTATTTGCGTTAAACAGAGTGTGTTTCATGGATGAGAACACTGGTCTGAATTTCCCTTCACAAATGGAGTTAAACCAAATGCTCTGTGTCTTCCTACTAGAAAGAGTTCTTTTTTGGTAAAAGCAGTGAATTTTCAGATCAAATTAATATACACAGTTCACAAACCCAACGCGTTTATCACTATTAACTAAAGAGCATCTATGTAAGAGATGTTGGGGTTTGTATCAGTTTTTTAAGCAGAGTTAAACTAGGTATGGTCCGATTGAGTCAGAAACACAGTTCTTTTTTTCTAGTTATGCTCATGATTCTTGCTGTATTGCAGAAGCTGGAAAACAGAGCATGCTTCTTGCGTTAAAACAGACTGTGTTTCATGGATGAGAACACCTTTCTGAATTTCCCTATAGAATCGGGGTTAAACTCCATGCTCTGTGTCTTCCTACAAGGAAGAGTTCATTTCCCATAAACCCAGTTATTTTTCGGCTCAAATGTATTTACACAGTTCACGAAACCAATATGATTTTCACTATTAACCAAAGTGCATCTATGTAAGGGATGATGTGGTTTGTATCAGTTTCATAAGCAGAGTTGAACTAGATATGGTCCGTATGAGTAGGAAACACAGTTGTTTTTTTCTGGACATGCTCATGTTCCTTGCTGTATTGCAGACGCTGGAAAGAAGAGCATGCTATTTGCATTAAAACAGAGTGTGTTTCATGGATGAGAACACTGGTCTGAATTTCCCTTCACAAATGGAGTTAAACCAAATGCTCTGTGTCTTCCTACAAGCAAGAGTTCATTTTTGGTAAAAGCAGTGAATTTTCGGCTCAAATGAATTTACACAGTTCACAAACCCAACACGTTTTTCACTATTAACTAAAGAGCATCTATGTAAGAGATGTTGTGGTTTGTATCAGTTTTTTAAGCAGAGTTAAACTAGGTATGGTCCGATTGAGTCAGAAACACAGTTCTTTTTTTCTAGTTATGCTCATGTTTCTTTCTGTATTGCAGAAGCTGGAAAACAGAGCATGCTTCTTGCGTTAAAACAGACTGTGTTTCACGGATGAGAACACTTTTCTGAATTTCCCTATAGAATCAGAGTTAAACTCTATGCTCTGTATCTTCGTACAAGCAAGAGTTCATTTCCCGTAAACCCAGTTATTTTTCGGCACAAATGTGTTTACACAGTTCACGAAACCAATACGATTTTCACTATTAACTAAAGTGCATCTATGTAAGGGATGATGTGGTTTGTATCAGTTTCATAAGCAGAGTTGAACTAGATATGGTCCGTATGAGTAGGAAACACAGTTCTTTTTTTCTGGACATGCTCATGTTCCTTGCTGTATTGCAGACGCTGGAAAGAAGAGCATGCTATTTGCGTTAAAACAGAGTGTGTTTCATGGATGAGAACACTGGTCTGAATTTCCCTTCACAAATGGAGTTAAACCAAATGCTCTGTGTCTTCCTACAAGCAAGAGATCATTTTTGGTAAAAGCAGTGAATTTTCGGCTCAAATGAATTTACACTGTTCACAAACCCAACACGTTTTTCACTATTAACTAAAGAGCATCTATGTAAGAGATGTTGTGGTTTGTATCAGTTTTTTAAGCAGAGTTAAACTAGGTATGGTCCGATTGAGTCAGAAACACAGTTCTTTTTTTCTAGTTATGCTCATGATTCTTGCTGTATTGCAGAAGCTGGAAAACAGAGCATGCTTCTTGCGTTAAGACAGACTGTGTTTCATGGATGAGAACACCTTTCTGAATTTCCCTATAGAATCGGGGTTAAACTCCATGCTCTGTGTTTTCCTACAAGGAAGAGTTCATTTCCCATAAACCCAGTTATTTATTGGCTCAAATGTATTTACACAGTTCACGAAACCAATACGATTTTCACTATTAACTAAAGTGCATCTATGTAAGGGATGATGTGGTTTGTATCAGTTTCATAAGCAGAGTTGAACTAGATATGGTCCGTATGAGTAGGAAACACAGTTGTTTTTTTCTGGACATGCTCATGTTCCTTGCTGTATTGCAGACGCTGGAAAGAAGAGCATGCTATTTGCGTTAAACAGAGTGTGTTTCATGGATGAGAACACTGGTCTGAATTTCCCTTCACAAATGGAGTTAAACCAAATGCTCTGTGTCTTCCTACTAGAAAGACTTCATTTTTGGTAAAAGCAGTGAATTTTCAGATCAAATGAATTTACACAGTTCACAAACCCAACGCGTTTATCACTATTAACTAAAGAGCGTCTATGTAAGAGATGTTGGGGTTTGTATCAGTTTTTTAAGCAGAGTTAAACTATGTATGGTCCGATTGAGTCAGAAACACAGTTCTTTTTTTCTAGTTATGCTCATGATTCTTGCTGTATTGCAGAAGCTGGAAAACAGAGCATGCTTCTTGCGTTAAAACAGACTGTGTTTCACGGATGAGAACACCTTTCTGAATTTCCCTATAGAATCGGGGTTAAACTCCATGCTCTGTGTCTTCCTACAAGGAAGAGTTCATTTCCCATAAACCCAGTTATTTTTCGGCTCAAATGTATTTACACAGTTCACGAAACCAATATGATTTTCACTATTAACCAAAGTGCATCTATGTAAGGGATGATGTGGTTTGTATCAGTTTCATAAGCAGAGTTGAACTAGATATGGTCCGTATGAGTAGGAAACACAGTTCTTTTTTTCTGGACATGCTCATGTTCCTTGCTGTATTGCAGACGCTGGAAAGAAGAGCATGCTATTTGCGTTAAAACAGAGTGTGTTTCATGGATGAGAACACTGGTCTGAATTTCCCTTCACAAATGGAGTTAAACCAAATGCTCTGTGTCTTCCTACAAGCAAGAGTTCATTTTTGGTAAAAGCAGTGAATTTTCGGCTCAAATGAATTCACACAGTTCACAAACCCAACACGTTTTTCACTATTAACTAAAGAGCATCTATGTAAGAGATGTTGTGGTTTGTATCAGTTTTTTAAGCAGAGTTAAACTAGGGATGGTCCGATTGAGTCAGAAACACAGTTCTTTTTTTCTAGTTATGCTCATGTTTCTTGCTGTATTGCAGAAGCGGGAAAAGAGAGCATGCTTCTTGCGTTAAAACAGACTGTGTTTCACGGATGAGAACACTTTTCTGAATTTCCCTATAGAATCAGATTTAAACTCTATGCTCTGTGTCTTCGTACAAGCAAGAGTTCATTTCCCGTAAACCCAGTTATTTTTCGGCTCAAATGTATTTACACAGTTCACGAAACCAATACGATTTTCACTATTAACTAAAGTGCATCTATGTAAGGGATGATGTGGTTTGTATCAGTTTCATAAGCAGAGTTTTACTAGATATGGTCCATATGAGTAGGAAACACAGTTCTTTTTTTCTGGACATGCTCATGTTCCTTGCTGTATTGCAGACGCTGGAAAGAAGAGCATGCTATTTGCGTTAAACAGAGTGTGTTTCATGGATGAGAACACTGGTCTGAATTTCCCTTCACAAATGGAGTTAAACCAAATGCTCTGTGTCTTCCTACAAGCAAGAGTTCATTTTTGGTAAAAGCAGTGAATTTTCGGCTCAAATGAATTTACACAGTTCACAAACCCAACGCGTTTATCACTATTAACTAAAGAGCGTCTATGTAAGAGATGCTGTGGTTTGTATCAGTTTCATAAGCAGAGTTAAACTAGGTATGGTCTGATTGAGTCAGAAACACAGTTCTTTTTTTCTAGCCATGCTCATGTTTCTTGCTGTATTGCAGAGGATGGAAAAAAAGAGCATGCTTCTTTCGTGAAAACAGACTGTGTTTCATGGATGAGAACACTTTTCTGAATTTCCCTATAGAATCGGAGTTAAACTCCATGCTCTGTGTCTTCCTACAAGCAAGAGTTTATATCCCGTAAACCCAGTTATTTTTCGGGTCAAATGAATTTACACAGTTCACGAAACCAATACAATTTTCACTATTAACTAAAGAGCATCTATGAAAGAGATGATGTGGTTTGTATCAGTTTCATAAACAGAGTTGAAATAGATATGGTCCATATGAGTAGGAATACAGTTCTTTTTTTCTGGACATGCTCATGTTCTTTGCTGTATTGCAGACCCTGGAAATAAGAGCATGCTATTTGCGTTAAACAGAGTGTGTTTCATGGATGAGAACACTGGTCTGAATTTCCCTTCACAAAATGGAGTTAAACCAAATGCTCTGTGTCTTCCTACAAGCAAGAGTTCATTTTTGGTAAAAGCAGTGAATTTTCGGCTCAAATGAATTTACACAGTTCACAAACCCAACGCGTTTATCACTATTAACTAAAGAGCGTCTATGTAAGAGATGCTGTGGTTTGTATCAGTTTCATAAGTAGAGTTAAACTAGGTATGGTCCGATTGAGTCAGAAACACAGTTCTTTTTTTCTAGTTATGCTCATGTTTCTTTCTGTATTGCAGAAGCTGGAAAACAGAGCATGCTTCTTGCGTTAAAACAGACTGTGTTTCATGGATGAGAACACCTTTCTGAATTTCCCTATAGAATCGGGGTTAATCTCCATGCTCTGTGTCTTCCTACAAGGAAGAGTTCATTTCCCGTAAACCCAGTTATTTTTCGGCTCAAATGTATTTACACAGTATACGAAACCAATAAGATTTTCACTATTAACTAAAGTGCATCTATGTAAGGGATGATGTGGTTTGTATCAGTTTCATAAGCAGAGTTGAACTACATATGGTCCGTATGAGTAGGAAACACAGTTGTTTTTTTCTGGACATACTCATGTTCCTTGCTGTATTGCAGACGCTGGAAAGAGAGCATGCTATTTGCGTTAAAACAGAGTGTGTTTCATGGATGAGAACACTGGTCTGAATTTCCCTTCAGAAATGGAGTTAAAGCAAATGCTCTGTGTCTTCCTACAAGCAAGAGTTCATTTTTGGTAAAAGCAGTGAATTTTCGACTCAAATGAATTTACACAGTTCACAAACCCAACACGTTTTTCACTATTAACTAAAGAGCATCTATGTAAGAGATGTTGTGGTTTGTATCAGTTTCTTAAGCAGAGTTAAACTAGGTATGGTCCGATTGAGTCAGAAACACAGTTCTTTTTTTCTAGCCATGCTCATGTTTCTTGCTGTATTGCAGAAGCTGGAAAACAGAGCATGCTTCTTGTGTTAAAACAGACTGTGTTTCATAGATGAGAACACTTTTCTGAATTTCCCTATAGAATCGGAGTTAAACTCCATGCTCTGTGTCTTCCTACAAGGAAGAGTTCATATCCCGTAAACCCAGTTATTTTTCGGCTCAAATGAATTTACACAGTTCATGAAACCAATAATTTTTCACTATTAACTAAAGAGCATCTATGTAAGAGATGATGTGGTTTGTATCAGTTTCATAATCAGTGTTGAACTAGATATGGTCCATATGAGTAGGAAACACAGTTCTTTTTTTCTGGACATGCTCATGTTCTTTGCTGTATTGCAGACCCTGGAAATAAGAGCATGCTATTTGCGTTAAACAGAGTGTGTTTCATGGATGAGAACACTGGTCTGAATTTCCCTTCACAAATGGAGTTAAACCAAATGCTCTGTGTCTTCCTACAAGCAAGAGTTCATTTTTGGTAAAAGCAGTGAATTTTCGGCTCAAATGAATTTACACAGTTCACAAACCCAACGCGTTTATCACTATTAACTAAAGAGCGTCTATGTAAGAGATGCTGTGGTTTGTATCAGTTTCATAAGCAGAGTTAAACTAGGTATGGTCCGATTGAGTCAGAAACACCGTTCTTTTTTTCTAGTTATGCTCATGTTTCTTGCTGTATTGCAGAAGCTGGAAAACAGAGCATGCTTCTTGCGTTAAAACAGACTGTGTTTCATGGATGAGAACACCTTTCTGAATTTCCCTATAGAATCGGGGTTAATCTCTATGCTCTGTGTCTTCCTACAAGGAAGAGTTCATTTCCCGTAAACCCAGTTATTTTTCGGCTCAAATGAATTTACACAGTTCACGAAACCAATACAATTTTCCCTATTAACTAAAGTGCATCTATGTAAGAGATGATGAGGTTTGTATCAGTTTCATAAGCAGAGTTTAACTAGATATGGTCCGTATGAGTAGGAAACACAGTAGTTTTTTCTGGACATGCTCATGTTCCTTGCTGTATTCCAGACGCTGGAAAGAAGAGCATGCTATTTGCGTTAAAAAGAGTGTGTTTCATCAATGAGAACACTGTTCTGAATTTCCCTTCACAAAATGGAGTTAAACCAAATGCTCTGTGTCTTCCTACAAGCAAGAGTTCATTTTTGGTAAAAGCAGTGAATTTTCGGCTCAAATGAATTTACACAGTTCACAAACCCAACGCGTTTATCACTATTAACTAAAGAGCGTCTATGTAAGAGATGTTGTGGTTTGTATCAGTTTCATAAGCAGAGTTAAACTAGGTATGGTCTGATTGAGTCAGAAACACAGTTCTTTTTTTCTAGCCATGCTCATGTTTCTTGATGTATTGCAGAGGATGGAAAAAAGAGCATGCTTCTTGCGTGAAAACAGACTGTGTTTCATGGATGAGAACACTTTTCAGATTTTCTCTATAGAATCGGAGTTAAACTCCATGCTCTGTGTCTTGCTACAAGCAAGAGTTTATTTCTGGTACAGGCAGTGAATTTTCGGCTGATATGAATTTACACAGTTCACAAACCCAACACGTTTTTCACTATTAACTAAAGAGCATCTATGTAACAGATGATGTGGTTTGTATCAGTTTCATAAGCAGAGTTGAACTAGATATGGTCCGTATGAGTAGGAAACACAGTTAATTTTTTTGGACATGCTCCTATTGCTTGCTATATTTCAGACGCTGGAAATAAGTGCATGCTATTTGCGTTAAAACAGAGTGTGTTTCATGGATGAGAACAATGGTCTGAATTTCCCTTCACAAATGGAGATAAACCAAATGCTCTGTGTCTTCCTACAAGCAAGAGTTCATTTTTGGTATAAGCAGAGAATTTTCGGCTCAAATGAATTTACACAGTTCACAAACCCAACACGTTTTTCACTATTAACTAAAGTGCATCCATGTAAGAGATGTTGTGGTTTGTATCAGTTTCTTAAGCAGAGTTAAACTAGGTACGGTCCCATTGAGTCAGAAACACAGTTCTATTTTTCTAGCCATGCTCATGTTTCTTGCTGTATTGCAGAAGCTAGAAAACAGAGCATGCTTCTTGCGTTAAAACAGACTGTGTTTCATGGATGAGAACACCTTTCTGAATTTCCCTATAGAATCGGGGTTAATCTCCATGCTCTGTGTCTTCCTACAAGGAAGAGTTCATTTCCCGTAAACCATATTATTTTTCGGCTCAAATGTATTTACACAGTACACGAATCCAATACGATTTTCACTATTAACTAAAGTGCATCTATGTAAGGGATGATGTGGTTTGTATCAGTTTCATAAGCAGAGTTTTACTAGATATGGTCCGTATGAGTAGGAAACACAGTTGTTTTTTTCTGGACATGCTCATGTTCCTTGCTGTATTGCAGACGCTGGAAAGAAGAGCATGCTATTTGCGTTAAAACAGAGTGTGTTTCATGGATGAGAACACTGGTCTGAATTTCCCTTCTCAAATGGAGTTAAAGCAAATGCTCTGTGTCTTCCTACAAGCAAGAGTTCATTTTTGGTAAAAGCAGAGAATTTTCGGCTCAAATAAATTTACACAGTTCACAAACCCAACACGTTTTTCACTATTAACTAAAGAGCATCTATGTAAGAGATGTTGTGGTTTGTATCAGTTTCATAAGCAGAGTTAAACTAGGTATGGTCCGATTGAGTCAGAAACACAGTTCTTTTTTTCTAGCCATGCTCATGTTTCTTACTGTATTGCAGAGGATGGAAAAAAGAGCATGCTTCTTGCGTGAAAACAGACTGTGTTTCATGGATGAGAACACTTTTCTGAATTTCCCTATAGAATCGGAGTTAAACTCCATGCTCTGTGTCTTGCTACAAGCAAGAGTTCATTTCCCGTAAACCCAGGTATTTTTCAGCTCAAAGGAATTTACACAGTTCACGAAACCAATACAATTTTCACTATTAACTAAAGAGCATCTACATAAGAGATGATGTGGTTTGTATCAGTTTCATAAACAGAGTTGAACTAGATATGGTCCATATGAGTAGGAAACACAGTTCTTTTTTTCTGGACATGCTCATGTTCTTTGCTGTATTGCAGACCCTGGAAATAAGAGCATGCTATTTGCGTTAAAACAGAGTGTGTTTCATGGATGAGAACACTGGTCTGAATTTCCCTTCACAAAATGGAGATAAACCAAATGCTCTGTGTCTTCCTACAAGCAAGAGTTCATTTTTGGTATAAGCAGAGAATTTTCGGCTCAAATGAATTTACACAGTTCACAAACCCAACACGTTTTTCACTATTAACTAAAGTGCATCCATGTAAGAGATGTTGTGGTTTGTATCAGTTTCTTAAGCAGAGTTAAACTAGGTACGGTCCCATTGAGTCAGAAACACAGTTCTATTTTTCTAGCCATGCTCATGTTTCTTCCTGTATTGCAGAAGCTAGAAAACAGAGCATGCTTCTTGCGTTAAAACAGACTGTGTTTCATGGATGAGAACACCTTTCTGAATTTCCCTATAGAATCGGGGTTAATCTCCATGCTCTGTGTCTTCCTACAAGGAAGAGTTCATTTCCCGTAAACCATATTATTTTTCGGCTCAAATGTATTTACACAGTACACGAATCCAATACGATTTTCACTATTAACTAAAGTGCATCTATGTAAGGGATGATGTGGTTTGTATCAGTTTCATAAGCAGAGTTTTACTAGATATGGTCCGTATGAGTAGGAAACACAGTTGTTTTTTTCTGGACATGCTCATGTTCCTTGCTGTATTGCAGACGCTGGAAAGAAGAGCATGCTATTTGCGTTAAAACAGAGTGTGTTTCATGGATGAGAACACTGGTCTGAATTTCCCTTCTCAAATGGAGTTAAAGCAAATGCTCTGTGTCTTCCTACAAGCAAGAGTTCATTTTTGGTAAAAGCAGAGAATTTTCGGCTCAAATAAATTTACACAGTTCACAAACCCAACACGTTTTTCACTATTAACTAAAGAGCATCTATGTAAGAGATGTTGTGGTTTGTATCAGTTTCATAAGCAGAGTTAAACTAGGTATGGTCCGATTGAGTCAGAAACACAGTTCTTTTTTTCTAGCCATGCTCATGTTTCTTACTGTATTGCAGAGGATGGAAAAAAGAGCATGCTTCTTGCGTGAAAACAGACTGTGTTTCATGGATGAGAACACTTTTCTGAATTTCCCTATAGAATCGGAGTTAAACTCCATGCTCTGTGTCTTGCTACAAGCAAGAGTTCATTTCCCGTAAACCCAGGTATTTTTCAGCTCAAAGGAATTTACACAGTTCACGAAACCAATACAATTTTCACTATTAACTAAAGAGCATCTACATAAGAGATGATGTGGTTTGTATCAGTTTCATAAACAGAGTTGAACTAGATATGGTCCATATGAGTAGGAAACACAGTTCTTTTTTTCTGGACATGCTCATGTTCTTTGCTGTATTGCAGACCCTGGAAATAAGAGCATGCTATTTGCGTTAAAACAGAGTGTGTTTCATGGATGAGAACACTGGTCTGAATTTCCCTTCACAAAATGGAGTTAAACCAAATGCTCTGTGTCTTCCTACAAGCAAGAGTTCATTTTTGGTAAAAGCAGTGAATTTTCTTCTCAAATGAATTTACACAGTTCACAAACCCAACGCGTTTATCACTATTAACTAAAGAGCGTCTATGTAAGAGATACTGTGGTTTGTATCAGTTTCATAAGCAGAGTTAAACTAGGTATGGTCTGATTGAGTCAGAAACACAGTTCTTTTTTTCTAGCCATGCTCATGTTTCTTGCTGTATTGCAGAGGATGGAAAACAGAGCATGCTTCTTGCGTAAAAACAGACTGTGTTTCATGGATGAGAACACTTTTCTGAATTTCCCTATAGAATCGGAGTTAAACTCCATGCTCTGTGTCTTCCTACAAGCAAGAATTCATTTCCCGTAAACCCTATTATTTTTCGGCTCAAATGAATTTACACAGTTCACGAAACCAATACAATTTTCACTATTAACTAAAGAGCATCTATGTAAGAGATGATGAGGTTTGTATCAGTTTCATAAGCAGAGTTGAACTAGATATGGTCCATATGAGTAGGAAGAAACAGTTCTTTTTTTCTGGACATGCTCATGTTCCTTGCAGTATTGCAGACGCTGGAAAGAATAGCATGCTATTTGTGTTAAAACAGAGTGTGTTTCCTGGATGAGAACACTGGTCTGAATTTCCCTTCACAAATGGAGTTAAACCAAATGCTCTGTGTCTTCCTACAAGCAAGAGTTCATTTTTAGTAAAAGCAGTGAATTTTCGGCTCAAATGAATTTACACAGTTCAAAAACCCAACGTATTTATCAATATTAACTAAAGAGCATCTATGTAATTGATGCTGTGGGTTGTATCAGTTTCATAAGCAGAATTGAACTAGATATGGTCCATAGGAATAGGAAACACAGTTATTATTTTCTGCCCATGCTCATGTTTCTTGCTGTATTGCAGATGCTTGAAAGAAGAGCATGCTTCTTGCGTTTATACAGACTGTGTTTCATGGATGAGAGCACTCTTCTGAATTTCCATTTAGGATCGGAGTTAAACTCCATGCTCTATGTCGTCCTACAAGCAAGAATTCATTTTCCGTAAACCCAGTTATTTTTCGGCTCAAATGAATTTACACAGTTCACGAAACCAATACGAATTTCACTATTAACTAAAGAGCGTCTATGTAATTGATGCTGTGTTTTATATCAGTTTCATAAGCAGAGTTAAACTAGGTATGGTCCGATTGAGTCAGAAACACAGTTCTTTTTTTCTAGCCATGCTCATGTTTCTTACTGTATTGCAGAGGATGGAAAAAAGAGCATGCTTCTTGCGTGAAAACAGACTGTGTTTCATGGATGAGAACACTTTTCTGAATTTCCCTATAGAATCGGAGTTAAACTCCATGCTCTGTGTCTTGCTACAAGCAAGAGTTCATTTCCCGTAAACCCAGGTATTTTTCAGCTCAAAGGAATTTACACAGTTCATGAAACCAATACAATTTTCACTATTAACTAAAGAGCATCTACATAAGAGATGATGTGGTTTGTATCAGTTTCATAAACAGAGTTGAACTAGATATGGTCCATATGAGTAGGAAACACAGTTCTTTTTTTCTGGACATGCTCATGTTCTTTGCTGTATTGCAGACCCTGGAAATAAGAGCATGCTATTTGCGTTAAAACAGAGTGTGTTTCATGGATGAGAACACTGGTCTGAATTTCCCTTCACAAAATGGAGTTAAACCAAATGCTCTGTGTCTTCCTACAAGCAAGAGTTCATTTTTGGTAAAAGCAGTGAATTTTCTTCTCAAATGAATTTACACAGTTCACAAACCCAACGCGTTTATCACTATTAACTAAAGAGCGTCTATGTAAGAGATACTGTGGTTTGTATCAGTTTCATAAGCAGAGTTAAACTAGGTATGGTCTGATTGAGTCAGAAACACAGTTCTTTTTTTCTAGCCATGCTCATGTTTCTTGCTGTATTGCAGAGGATGGAAAACAGAGCATGCTTCTTGCGTAAAAACAGACTGTGTTTCATGGATGAGAACACTTTTCTGAATTTCCCTATAGAATCGGAGTTAAACTCCATGCTCTGTGTCTTCCTACAAGCAAGAATTCATTTCCCGTAAACCCTATTATTTTTCGGCTCAAATGAATTTACACAGTTCACGAAACCAATACAATTTTCACTATTAACTAAAGAGCATCTATGTAAGAGATGATGAGGTTTGTATCAGTTTCATAAGCAGAGTTGAACTAGATATGGTCCATATGAGTAGGAAGAAACAGTTCTTTTTTTCTGGACATGCTCATGTTCCTTGCAGTATTGCAGACGCTGGAAAGAATAGCATGCTATTTGCGTTAAAACAGAGTGTGTTTCCTGGATGAGAACACTGGTCTGAATTTCCCTTCACAAATGGAGTTAAACCAAATGCTCTGTGTCTTCCTACAAGCAAGAGTTCATTTTTAGTAAAAGCAGTGAATTTTCGGCTCAAATGAATTTACACAGTTCAAAAACCCAACGTATTTATCAATATTAACTAAAGAGCATCTATGTAATTGATGCTGTGGGTTGTATCAGTTTCATAAGCAGAATTGAACTAGATATGGTCCATAGGAATAGGAAACACAGTTATTATTTTCTGCCCATGCTCATGTTTCTTGCTGTATTGCAGATGCTTGAAAGAAGAGCATGCTTCTTGCGTTTATACAGACTGTGTTTCATGGATGAGAGCACTCTTCTGAATTTCCATTTAGGATCGGAGTTAAACTCCATGCTCTATGTCGTCCTACAAGCAAGAATTCATTTTCCGTAAACCCAGTTATTTTTCGGCTCAAATGAATTTACACAGTTCACGAAACCAATACGAATTTCACTATTAACTAAAGAGCGTCTATGTAATTGATGCTGTGTTTTATATCAGTTTCATAAGCAGAGTTAAACTAGGTATGGTCCGATTGAGTCAGAAACACAATTCTTTTCTTCTAGCCATGCTCATATTTCTTGCTGTATTGCAGAAGCTGGAAAAAAGTGCATGCTTATTGCGTTAAAACAGACTGTGTTTCATGGATGAGAACACTTTTCTGAATTTCCCTACAAAATCGGAGTTAAACTCCATGCTCTGTGTCTTCCTACAAGCAAGAGTTCATTTCCCGTAAACCCAGTTAGTTTTCGGCTCAAATGAATTTACACAGTTCACGAAACCAATTCGATTTTCACTATTAACTAAAGAGCATCTATGTAAGAGATGATGTGGTTTGTATCAGTTCCATAAGCAGAGTTGAACAAGATATGGTCCGTATGAGTAGGAAACACAGTTATTTTTTTCTGGACATGCTCATATTCCTTGCTGTATTGCAAACGCAGGTAAGATGAACATGCTATTTGCGTTAAAACACAGTGTGTTTCATGGCTGAGAACACTGGACTGGATTTCCCTTCACAAATGGAGTTAAACCAAATGCTCTGTGTCTTCCTACAAGCAAGAGTTTATTTCTGGTAAAGGCAGTGAATTTTCGGCTCATATAAATTTACACAGTTCACAAACCCAACACGTTTTTCACTATTAACTAAAGAGCATCTATGTAACAGATGATGTGGTTTGTATCAGTTTCATAAGCAGAGTTGAACTAGATATGGTCCGTATGAGTAGGAAACACAGTTAATTTTTTTGGGTATGCTCTTATTTCTTGCTGTATTGCAGACGCTGGAAATAAGTGCATGTTATTTGCGTAAAAACAGAGTGTGTTTCATGGATGAGAACAATGGTCTGAATTTCCCTTCACAAATGGAGATAAACCAAATGCTCTGTGTCTTCCTACAAGCAAGAGTTCATTTTTGGTAAAAGCAGAGAATTTTCGGCTCAAATGAATTTACACAGTTCACAAACCCAACACGTTTTTCACTATTAACTAAAGAGCATCTATGTAAGAGATGTTGTGGTTTGTATCAGTTTCTTAAGCAGAGTTAAACTAGGTATGGTCCGATTGATTCAGAAACATAGTTCTTTTTTTCTAGCCATGCTCATGTTTCTTGCTGTATTGCAGAAGCTGGAAAACAGAGCATGCTTCTTGCGTTAAAACAGACTGTGTTTCATGGATGAAAACACTTTTCTGAATTTCCCTAAAGAATCGGAGTTAAACTCCATGCTCTGTGTCTTCCTACAAGCAAGAGTTCATTTCCCGTAAACCCTATTATTTTTCGGCTCAAATGAATTTACACAGTTCACGAAACCAATACAATTTTCACTATTCACTAAAGAGCATCTATGTAAGAGATGATGTGGTTTGTATCAGTTTCATAAGCAGAGTTGAACTAGATATGGTCCGTATGAGTAGTAAGCACAGTTCTTTTTTTCTGGACATGCTCATGTTCCTTGCAGTATTGCAGACGCTGGAAAGAATAGCATGCTATTTGCGTTAAACAGAGTGTGTTTCATCAATGAGAACACTGTTCTGAATTTCCCCTCACAAATGGAGTTAAACCAAATGCTCTGTGTCTTCCTACAAGCAAGAGTTCATTTTTAGTAAAAGCAGTGAATTTTCGGCTCAAATGAATTTACACAGTTCAAAAACCCAACGCGTTTATCAATATTAACTAAAGAGCATCTATGTAATTCATGCTGTGGGTTGTATCAGTTTCATAAGCAGAATTGAACTAGATATGGTCCATAGGAATAGGAACACAGTTATTTTTTTCTGCCCATGCTCATGTTTCTTGCTGTATTGCAGATGCTTGAAAGAAGAGCATGCTTCTTGCGTTTAAACAGACTGTGTTTCATGGATGAGAGCACTCTTCGGAATTTCCATTTAGGATCGGAGTTAAACTCTATGCTCTATGTCGTCCTACAAGCAAGAATTCATTTTCCGTAAACCCAGTTATTTTTCGGCTCAAATGAATTTACACAGTTCACAAAACCAATACGAATTTCACTATTAACTAAAGAGCGTCTATGTAATTGATGCTGTGTTTTATATCAGTTTCATAAGCAGAGTCAAACTAGGTATGGTCCGATTGAGTCAGAAACACAATTCTTTTCTTCTAGCCATGCTCATGTTTCTTGCTGTATTGCAGAAGCTGGAAAAAAGTGCATGCTTATTGCGTTAAAACAGTCTGTGATTCATGGATGAGAACACTTTTCGGAATTTCCCTACAAAATCGGAGTTAAACTCCATGCTCTGTGTCTTCCTACAAGCAAGAGTTCATTTCTCGTAAACCCAGTTAGTTTTCGGCTCAAATGAAATTACACAGTTCACGAAACCAATTCGATTTTCACTATTAACTAAAGAGCATCTATGCAAGAGATGATGTGGTTTGTATCAGTTCCATAAGCAGAGTTGAACAAGATATGGTCCGTATGAGTAGGAAACACAGTTATTTTTTTTCTGGACATGCTCATATTCCTTGCTGTATTGCAAACGCTGGAAAGATGAGCATGCTATTTCCGTTAAAACACAGTGTGTTTCGTGGTTGAGAACACTGGTCTGGATTTCCCTTCACAAATGGAGTTAAACCAAATGCTCTGTGTCTTCCTACAAGCAAGAGTTTATTTCTGGTAAAGGCAGTGAATTTTCGGCTGATATGAATTTACACAGTTCACAAACCCAACACGTTTTTCACTATTAACTAAAGAGCATCTATGTAACAGATGATGTGGTTTGTATCAGTTTCATAAGCAGAGTTGAACTAGATATGGTCCGTATGAGTAGGAAACACAGTTAATTTTTTTGGACATGCTCTTATTTCTTGCTGTATTTCAGACGCTGGAAATAAGTGCATGCTATTTGCGTTAAAACAGAGTGTGTTTCATGGATGAGAACAATGGTCTGAATTTCCCTTCACAAATGGAGATAAACCAAATGCTCTGTGTCTTCCTACAAGCAAGAGTTCCTTTTTTGGTAATAGCAGAGAATTTTCGGCTCAAATGAATTTACACAGTTCACAAACACAACACGTTTTTCACTATTAACTAAAGAGCATCTATGTAAGAGATGTTGTGGTTTGTATCAGTTTCTTAAGCAGTGTTAAACTAAGTATGGTCCGATTGAATCAGAAACACATTTCTATTTTTCTAGCCATGCTCATGTTTCTTGCTGTATTGCAGAAGCTAGAAAACAGAGCATGCTTCTTGCGTTAAAACAGACTGTGTTTCATGGATGAGAACACTTTTCTGAATTTCCCTATAAAATCAGAGTTAAACTCCATGCTCTGTGTCTTCCTACAAGCAAGAGTTCATTTCCCGTAAACCCAGTTATTTTTCGGGTCAAATGAATTTACACAGTTCACGAAACCAATACAATTTTCACTATTAACTAAAGTGCATCTATGTAAGAGATGATGTGGTTTGTATCAGTTTCATAAGCAGAGTTAAACTAGATATGGTCCGTATGAGTAGGAAACACAGTTGTTTTTTTCTGGACATGCTCATGTTACTTGCTGTATTGCAGACGCTGGAAAGAAAAGCATGCTATTTGCGTTAAAAGAGAGTGTGTTTCATGGATGAGAACACTGGTCTCAATTTCCCTTCACAAATGGAGTTAAACCAAATGCTCTGTGTCTTCCTACAATCAAGAGTTCATTTTTGGTAAAAGCAGTGAATTTTTCGGCTCTAATGAATTTACACAGTTCACAAACCCAACACGTTTTTCACTATTAACTAAAGAGCATCTATGTAAGAGATGTTGTGGTTTGTATCAGTTTTTTAAGCAGAGTTAAACTAGGTATGGTCCTATTGAGTCAGAAACACAGTTCTTTTTTTTTCTAGCCATGCTCATGTTTCTTGCTGTATTGCAGAAACTTGAAAACAGAGCATGCTTCTTGCGTTAAAACAGACTGTGTTTCATGGATGAGAACACTTTTCTGAATTTCCCTTTAGAATCGGAGTTAAACTCCATGCTCTGTGTCTTCCTACAAGCAAGAGTTCATATCCCGTAAACCCAGTTATTTTTCGGCTCAAATGAATTTGCACAGTTCACGAAACCAAAACAATTTTCACTATTAAGTAAAGAGCGTCTATGTAAGAGATGATATGGTTTCTATCAGTTTCATAAACAGAGTTGAACTAGATATGGTCCGTATGAGTAGGAAACACAGTTAATTTTTCTGGACATGCTCTTATTTCTTGCTGTATTTCAGACGCTTGAAATAAGTGCATGCTATTTGCGTTAAAACAGAGTGTGTTTCATGGATGAGAACACTGGTCTGAATTTCCCTTCACAAATGGTGTTAAACCAAATGCTCTGTGTCATCCTACAAGCAAGAGTTCATTTTTAGTAAAAGCAGTGAATTTTCTTCTCAAATGAATTTAGACAGTTCAAAACCCAACGTGTTTATCTCTATTAACTAAAGAGTGTCTATGTAAGAGATGCTGTGGTTTGTATCAGTTTCATAAGCAGAGTTGAACTGGGTATCGTCCGTTTGAGTCAGAAACACAGTTCTTTTTTTCTAGCCATGCTCATGTTTCTTGCTCTATTGCAGATGCTGGAAAGAAGAGCATGATTCTTGCGTTAAAACAGACTGTGTTTCATGGAGGAGTTCACTCTTCTGAATTTTCATTTAGAATAGGAGTTAAACTCCATGCTCTATGTCGTCCTACAGGCAAGAGTTCATTTCTGGTAAACCCAGGTATTTTTCGGCGCAAGTGAATTTACACAGTTGACAAAACCAATACGATTTTCACTATTAACTAAAGAGCATCTATGTAACAGATGATGTAGTTTGTATCAGTTTCATATGCAGAGTTGAACTAGATTTGGTCCGTATGAGTAGGAAACACAGTTAATTTTTTCTGGACATGCTCATGTTCCTTGCTGTATTGCAGACGCTGGAAAGAAGATCATGCTATTTGCGTTAAAACAGAGTGTGTTTCATGGATGAGAACACTGGTCTTAATTTCCCTTCAAAAATGGAGATAAACCAAATGCTCTGTGTCTTCCTACAAGCAA
This sequence comes from Onychomys arenicola, assembly GCA_949786405.1. Classification (NCBI taxonomy): domain Eukaryota; kingdom Metazoa; phylum Chordata; class Mammalia; order Rodentia; family Cricetidae; genus Onychomys; species Onychomys arenicola. Next base: position 1,255,041 of record CATKUM010000035.1, read on the forward strand.
GAGTTCATTTTTGGTAAAAGCAGTGAATTTTCGGCTCAAATGAATTTACACAGTTCACAAACCCAACACGTTTTTCACTATTAACTAAAGAGCATATATGTAAGAAACGTTGTGGTTTGTATCAGTTTCTTAAGCAGAGTTAAACTAGGTATGGTGCGATTGAGTCAGAAACACAATTCTATTTTTCTAGCCATGCTCATGTTTCTTGCTGTATTGCAGAAGCTTGAAAACAGAGCATGCTTCTTGCGTTAAAACAAACTGTGTTTCATGCAGGAGAACACTTTTCTGAATTTCCCTATAGAATCAGAGTTAAACTCCATGCTCTGTGTCTTCATACAAGCAAGAGTTCATTTCCCGTAAACCCAGTTATTTTTCGGCTCAAATGAATTTACACAGTTCACGAAACCAATACAATTTTCACTAATAACTAAAGTGCATCTATGTAAGAGATGATGTGGTTTGTATCAGTTTCATAAGCAGAGTTGAACTAGATATGGTCCGTATGAGTAGGAAACACAGTTGTTTTTTTCTGGACATGCTCATGTTCCTTGCTGTATTGCAAACGCTGGAAAGATGAGCCTGCTATTTGCGTTAAAACAGAGTGTGTTTCATGGATGAGAACACTGGTCTGGATTTCCCTTCACAAATGGAGTTAAACGAAATGTTCTGTGTCTTCCTACAAGCAAGAGTTTATTTCTGGTAAAGGCAGTGAATTTTCGGCTGATATGAATTTACACAGTTCACAAACCCAACACGTTTTTCACTATTAACTAAAGAGCATCTATGTAAGAGATGTTGTGGTTTGTATCAGTTTCATTAGCAGAGTTGAACTAGATATGGTCCGTATGAGTAGGAAACACAGTTAATTTTTCTGGACATGCTCTTATTTCTTGCTGTATTTCAGACGCTTGAAATAAGTGCATGCTATTTGCGTTAAAACAGAGTGTGTTTCATGGATGAGAACACTGGTCTGAATTTTCCTTCACAAATGGTGTTAAACCAAATGCTCTGTGTCATCCTACAAGCAAGAGTTCATTTTTAGTAAAAGCAGTGAATATTCTTCTCAAATGAATTTAGACAGTTCAAAACGCAATGTGTTTATCTCTATTAACTAAAGAGTGTCTATGTAAGAGATGCTGTGGTTTGTATCAGTTTCATAAGCAGAGTTGAACTGGGTATCGTCCGTTTGAGTCAGAAACACAGTTCTTTTTTTCTAGCCATGCTCATGTTTCTTGCTCTATTGCAGATGCTGGAAAGAAGAGCATGATTCTTGCGTTAAAACAGACTGTGTTTCATGGAGGAGTTCACTCTTCTGAATTTTCATTTAGAATAGGAGTTAAACTCCATGCTCTATGTCGTCCTACAGGCAAGAGTTCATTTCTGGTAAACCCAGGTATTTTTCGGCTCAAGTGAATTTACACAGTTAACAAAACCAATACAATTTTCACTATTAACTAAAGAGCATCTATGTAACAGATGATGTAGTTTGTATCAGTTTCATACGCAGAGTTGAACTAGATTTGGTCCGTATGAGTAGGAAACACAGTTAATTTTTTCTGGACATGCTCATGTTCCTTGCTGTATTGCATAAGCTGGAAAGAAGATCATGCTATTTGCGTTAAAACAGAGTGTGTTTCATGGATGAGAACATTGGTCTGAATTTCCGTTCACAAATTAGTTAAACCAAATGCTCTGTGTCTTCCTACAAGCAAGAGTTCATTTTTGATAAAAGCCGTGAATTTTCGGCTCAAATGAATTTACACAGTCCACAAACCCCATGCGTTTATCACTATTAACTAAAGAGCGTCTATGTAAGAGATGCTGTTGTTTGTATCAGTTTCATAACCAGAGTTAAACTAGATATGGTCTGTTTGAGTCAGAAACACAGTTCTTTTTTTCTAGCCATGCTCATGTTTCTTGCTGTATTTCAGACGATGGAAAAGAGAGCATGCTTCTTGCGTTAAAACAGACTGTGTTTCATGGATGAGAACACTTTTCTGAATTTCCTTATAGAATCAGAGTTAAACTCCATGCTCTGTGTCTTCCTACAAGCAAGAGGTCATTTCCCGTAAACCCAGTTATTTTTCGGCTCAAATGAATTTACACAGTTCACGAAACCAATACAATTTTCACTATTAACTAAAGTGCATCTATGTAAGAGATGATGTGGTTTGTATCAGTTTAATAAGCAGAGTTGAACAAGATATGGTCCGTATGAGTAGGAAACACAGTTATTTTTTTCTGGACATGCTCATATTCCTTGCTGTATTGCAAATGCTTGAAAGATGAGCATGCTATTTGTGTTAAAACACAGGGTGTTTCATGGATGAGAACACTGGTCTGAATTTCCCTTCACAAATGGAGTTAAACCAAATGCTCTGTGTCTTCCTACAAGCAAGAGTTTATTTCTGGTAAAGGCAGTGAATTTTCGGCTGATATGAATTAACACAGTTCACAAACCCAACAAGTTTTTCACTATTAACTAAAGAGCATCTATGTAAGAGATGATGTGGTTTGTATCAGTTTCATAAGCAGAGTTTAACTAGATATGGTCCATATGAGTAGGAAACACAGTTCTTTTTTTCTGGACATGCTCATGTTCTTTGCTGTATTGCAGACCCTGGAAATAAGAGCATGCTATTTGCGTTAAAACAGAGTGTGTTTCATGGATGAGAACACTGGTCTGAATTTCCCTTCACAAAATGGAGTTAAACCAAATGCTCTGTGTCTTCCTACAAGCAAGAGTTCATTTTTGGTAAAAGCAGTGAATTTCGGCTCAAATGAATTTACACAGTTCACAAACCCAACACGTTTTTCACTATTAACTAAAGAGAATCTATGTAAGAGATGTTGTGGTTTGTATCAGTTTTTTAAGCAGAGTTAAACTAGGTATGGTCCGATTGAGTCAGAAACACAGTTCTTTTTTTCTAGCCATGCTCATGTTTCTTGCTGTATTGCAGTAGCTGGAAAACAGAGCATGCTTCTTGCGTTAAAACAGACTGTGTTTCATGGATGAGAACACTCTTCTGAATTTTCCAATAGAATCGGAGTTAAACTCCATGCTCTGTGTCTTCCTATAAGCAAGAGTTCATATCCCATAAACCCAGTTATTTTTCGCCTCAAATGAATTTACACAGTTCACGAAACCAATACAATATTCACTATTAACTAAAGAGCATCTATGTACGAGATGATGTGGTTTGTATCAGTTTCATAAACAGAGTTGAACTAGATATGGTCCATATGAGTAGGAAACACAGTTCTTTTTTTCTGGACATGCTCATGTTCTTTGCTGTATTGCAGACCCTGGAAATAAGAGCATGCTATTTGCGTTAAAACAGAGTGTGTTTCATGGATGAGAACACTGGTCTGAATTTCCCTTCACAAAATGGAGTTAAACCAAATGCTCTGTGTCTTCCTACAAGCAAGAGTTCATTTTTGGTAAAAGCAGTGAATTTCGGCTCAAATGAATTTACACAGTTCACAAACCCAACACGTTTTTCACTATTAACTAAAGAGAATCTATGTAAGAGATGTTGTGGTTTGTATCAGTTTTTTAAGCAGAGTTAAACTAGGTATGGTCCGATTGAGTCAGAAACACAGTTCTTTTTTTCTAGCCATGCTCATGTTTCTTGCTGTATTGCAGTAGCTGGAAAACAGAGCATGCTTCTTGCGTTAAAACAGACTGTGTTTCATGGATGAGAACACTCTTCTGAATTTTCCAATAGAATCGGAGTTAAACTCCATGCTCTGTGTCTTCCTATAAGCAAGAGTTCATATCCCATAAACCCAGTTATTTTTCGCCTCAAATGAATTTACACAGTTCACGAAACCAATACAATATTCACTATTAACTAAAGAGCATCTATGTACGAGATGATGTGGTTTGTATCAGTTTCATAAACAGAGTTGAACTAGATATGGTCCATATGAGTAGGAAACACAGTTCTTTTTTTCTGGACATGCTCATGTTCTTTGCTGTATTGCAGACCCTGGAAATAAGAGCATGCTATTTGCGTTAAAACAGAGTGTGTTTCATGGATGAGAACACTGGTCTGAATTTCCCTTCACAAAATGGAGTTAAACCAAATGCTCTGTGTCTTCCTACAAGCAAGAGTTCATTTTTGGTAAAAGCAGTGAATTTCGGCTCAAATGAATTTACACAGTTCACAAACCCAACGCGTTTATCACTATTAACTAAAGAGCGTCTATGTAAGAGATGCTGTTGTTTGTATCAGTTTCATAAGCAGAGTTAAACTAGGTATGGTCTGATTGAGTCAGAAACACAGTTCTTTTTTTCTAGCCATGCTCATGTTTCTTGCTGTATTTCAGAGGATGGAAAACAGAGCATGCTTCTTGCGTTAAAACAGACTGTGTTTCATGGATGAGAACACATTTCTGAATTTCCCTATAGAATCAGAGTTAAACTCCATGCTCTGTGTCTTCCTACAAGCAAGAGGTCATTTCCCATAAACCCAGTTATTTTTCGGCTCAAATGAATTTACACAGTTCACGAAACCAATACAATTTTCACTATTAACTAAAGTGCATCTATGTAAGAGATGATGTGGTTTGTATCAGTTTAATAAGCAGAGTTAAACTAGATATGGTCCGTATGAGTAGGAAACACAGTTGTTTTTTTTTCTGAACATGCTCATGTTCCTTGCTGTATTGCAGACACTAGAAAGAAGAGCACGCTATTTGCGTTAAAACAGAGTGTGTTTCATGGAGGAGAACACTGGTCTGAATTTCCCTTCACAAATGGAGTTAAACCAAATGCTCTGTGTCTTCCTACAAGCAAGAGTTCATTTTTGGTAAAAGCAGTGAATTTTCGGCTCAAATGAATTTACACAGTTCACAAACCCAACACGTTTTTCACTATTAACTAAAGAGCATCTATGTAAGAGATGTTGTGGTTTGTATCAGTTTCATAAGCAGAGTTAAACTAGGTATGGTCTGATTGAGTCAGAAACACAGTTCTTTTTTTCTAGCCATGCTCATGTTTCTTGCTGTATTTCAGAGGATGGAAAACAGAGCATGCTTCTTGCGTTAAAACAGACTGTGTTTCATGGATGAGAACACTTTTCTGAATTTCCCCATAGAATCAGAGTTAAACTCCATGCTCTGTGTCTTCCTACAAGCAAGAGTTCATTTCCTGTAAACCCAGTTATTTTTTGGCTCAAATGTATTTACACAGTTCACGAAACAAATATGATTTTCACTATTAACTAAAGTGCATCTATGTAAGGGATGATGTGGTTTGTATCAGCTTCATAAGCAGAGTTGAACTAGATATGGTCCGTATGAGTAGGAAGCACAGTTCTTTTTTTCTGGACATGCTCATGTTCCTTGCTGTATTGCAGAAGCTGGAAAGAAGAGCATGCTATTTGCGTTAAAACAGAGTGTGTTTCATGGATGAGAACACTGGTCTGAATTTCCCTTCACAAATGGAGATAAACAAAATGCTCTGTGTCTACCTACAAGCAAGAGTTCATTTTTGGTAAAAGCAGTGAATTTTCGGCTCAAATGAATTTACACAGTTCACAAACCCAACACGTTTTTCACTATTAACTAAAGAGCATCTATGTAAGAGATGTTGTGGTTTGTATCAGTTTTTTAAGCAGAGTTAAACTAGGTATGGTCCGATTGAGTCAGAAACACAGTTCTTTTTTTCTAGCCATGCTCATGTTTCTTGCTGTATTGCAGTAGCTGGAAAACAGAGCATGCTTCTTGCGTTAAAACAGACTGTGTTTCATGGATGAGAACACTCTTCTGAATTTTCCAATAGAATCGGAGTTAAACTCCATGCTCTGTGTCTTCCTATAAGCAAGAGTTCATATCCCATAAACCCAGTTATTTTTCGCCTCAAATGAATTTACACAGTTCACGAAACCAATACAATATTCACTATTAACTAAAGAGCATCTATGTACGAGATGATGTGGTTTGTATCAGTTTCATAAACAGAGTTGAACTAGATATGGTCCATATGAGTAGGAAACACAGTTCTTTTTTTCTGGACATGCTCATGTTCTTTGCTGTATTGCAGACCCTGGAAATAAGAGCATGCTATTTGCGTTAAAACAGAGTGTGTTTCATGGATGAGAACACTGGTCTGAATTTCCCTTCACAAAATGGAGTTAAACCAAATGCTCTGTGTCTTCCTACAAGCAAGAGTTCATTTTTGGTAAAAGCAGTGAATTTCGGCTCAAATGAATTTACACAGTTCACAAACCCAACGCGTTTATCACTATTAACTAAAGAGCGTCTATGTAAGAGATGCTGTTGTTTGTATCAGTTTCATAAGCAGAGTTAAACTAGGTATGGTCTGATTGAGTCAGAAACACAGTTCTTTTTTTCTAGCCATGCTCATGTTTCTTGCTGTATTTCAGAGGATGGAAAACAGAGCATGCTTCTTGCGTTAAAACAGACTGTGTTTCATGGATGAGAACACATTTCTGAATTTCCCTATAGAATCAGAGTTAAACTCCATGCTCTGTGTCTTCCTACAAGCAAGAGGTCATTTCCCATAAACCCAGTTATTTTTCGGCTCAAATGAATTTACACAGTTCACGAAACCAATACAATTTTCACTATTAACTAAAGTGCATCTATGTAAGAGATGATGTGGTTTGTATCAGTTTAATAAGCAGAGTTAAACTAGATATGGTCCGTATGAGTAGGAAACACAGTTGTTTTTTTTTCTGAACATGCTCATGTTCCTTGCTGTATTGCAGACACTAGAAAGAAGAGCACGCTATTTGCATTAAAACAGAGTGTGTTTCATGGAGGAGAACACTGGTCTGAATTTCCCTTCACAAATGGAGTTAAACCAAATGCTCTGTGTCTTCCTACAAGCAAGAGTTCATTTTTGGTAAAAGCAGTGAATTTTCGGCTCAAATGAATTTACACAGTTCACAAACCCAACACGTTTTTCACTATTAACTAAAGAGCATCTATGTAAGAGATGTTGTGGTTTGTATCAGTTTCATAAGCAGAGTTAAACTAGGTATGGTCTGATTGAGTCAGAAACACAGTTCTTTTTTTCTAGCCATGCTCATGTTTCTTGCTGTATTTCAGAGGATGGAAAACAGAGCATGCTTCTTGCGTTAAAACAGACTGTGTTTCATGGATGAGAACACTTTTCTGAATTTCCCCATAGAATCAGAGTTAAACTCCATGATCTGTGTCTTCCTACAAGCAAGAGTTCATTTCCTGTAAACCCAGTTATTTTTCGGCTCAAATGTATTTACACAGTTCACGAAACAAATATGATTTTCACTATTAACTAAAGTGCATCTATGTAAGGGATGATGTGGTTTGTATCAGTTTCATAAGCAGAGTTGAACTAGATATGGTCCGTATGAGTAGGAAACACAGTTGTTTTTTTCTGGACATGCTCATGTTCCTTGCTGTATTGCAGACGCTGGAAAGAAGAGCATGCTATTTGCGTTAAAACAGAGTGTGTTTCATGGATGAGAACACTGGTCTGAATTTCCCTTCACAAATGGAGATAAACCAAATGTTCTGTGTCTTCCTACAAGCAAGAGTTCATTTTTGGTAAAAGCAGTGAATTTTCGGCTCAAATGAATTTACACAGTTCACAAACCCAACACGTTTTTCACTATTAACTAAAGAGCATCTATGTAAGAGATATTGTGGTTTGTATCAGTTTTTTAAGCAGAGTTAAACTAGGTATGGTCTGATTGAGTCAGAAACACAGTTCTTTTTTTCTAGCCATGCTCATGTTTCTTGCTGTATTGCAGAAGCTGGAAAACAGAGCATGCTTCTTGCGTTAAAACAGACTGTGTTTCATGGATGAGAACACTCTTCTGAATTTCCCTATAGAATTGGAGTTAAACTCCATGCTCTGTGTCTTCCTACAAGCAAGAGTTCATATCCCTTAAACCCAGTTATTTTTCAGCTCAAATGAATTTACACAGTTCACGAAACCAATACAATTTTCACTATTAACTAAAGAGCATCTATGTACGAGATGATGTGGTTTGTATCAGTTTCATAAACATAGTTGAACTAGATATGGTCCATATTAGTAGGAAACACAGTTCTTTTTTTCTGGACATGCTCATGTTCTTTGCTGTATTGCAGACCCTGGAAATAAGAGCATGCTATTTGCGTTAAAACAGAGTGTGTTTCATGGATGAGAACACTGGTCTGAATTTCCCTTCACAAAATGGAGTTAAACCAAATGCTCTGTGTCTTCCTACAAGCAAGAGTTCATTTTTGGTAAAAGCAGTGAATTTTCAGATCAAATGAATTTACACAGTACACAAACCCAACACGTTTTTCACTATTAACTAAAGAGCATCTATGTAAGAGATGTTGTGGTTTGTATCAGTTTTTTAAGCAGAGTTAAACTAGGTATGGTGCGATTGAGTCAGAAACACAGTTCTTTTTTTCTAGCCATGCTCATATTTCTTGCTGTATTGCAGAAGCTGGAAAACAGAGCATGTTTCTTGCGTTAAAATAGACTGTGTTTCATGGATGAGAACACTTTTCTGAATTTCCCTATAGAATCAGAGTTAAACTCCATGTTCTGTGTCTTCCTACAAGCAAGAGTTCATATCCCGTAAACCCAGTTATTTTTCGGCTCAAATGAATTTACACAGTTCACGAAACCAATACAATTTTCACTATTAACTAAAGAGCATCTATGTACGAGATGATGTGGTTTGTATCAGTTTCATAAACAGAGTTGAACTAGATATGGTCCATATGAGTAGGAAACACAGTTGTTTTTTTCTGGACATGCTCATATTCCTTGCTGTATTGCAGACGCTGGAAAGAAGAGCATGCTATTTGCGCTAAAACAGAGTGTGTTTCATGGATGAGAACACTGGTCTGAATTTCCCTTCACAAATGGAGATAAACCAAATGCTCTGTGTCTTCCTACAAGCAAGAGTTCATTTTTGGTAAAAGCAGTGAATTTTCGGCTCAAATGAATTTACACAGTTCACAAACCCAACACGTTTTTCACTATTAACTAAAGAGCATCTATGTAAGAGATGTTGTGGTTTGTATCAGTTTCTTAAGCAGAGTTAAACTAGGTATGGTCCGATTGAGTCAGAAACACAGTTCTATTTTTCTAGCCATGCTCATGTTTCTTGCTGTATTGCAGACACTAGAAAGAAGAGCATGCTATTTGCGTTAAAACAGAGTGTGTTTCATGGATGAGAACACTGGTCTGAATTTCCCTTCACAAAGTGGAGTTAAACCAAATGCTCTGTGTCTTCCTACAAGCAAGAGTTCATTTTTGGTAAAAGCAGTGAATTTTCGGCTGATATGAATTTACACAGTTCACAAACCCAACACGTTTTTCACTATTAACTAAAGAGCGTCTATGTAAGAGATGTTGTGGTTTGTATCAGTTTTTTAAGCAGAGTTAAACTAGGTATTGTCCGATTGAGTCAGAAACACAGTTCTTTTTTTCTAGCCATGCTCATGTTTCTTGCTCTATTGCAGATGCTGGAAAGAAGAGCATGATTCTTGCGTTAAAACAGACTGTGTTTCATGGAGGAGATCACTCTTCTGAATTTTCATTTAGAATAGGAGTTAAACTCCATGCTCTATGTCGTCCTACAGGCAAGAGTTCATTTCTGGTAAACCCAGGTATTTTTCGGCTCAAATGAATTTACACAGTTGACAAAACCAATACGATTTTCACTATTAACTAAAGAGCATCTATGTAACAGATGATGTAGTTTGTATCAAATTAATAAACAGAGTTGAACTAGATATGGTCCATATGAGTAGGAAACACAGTTCTTTTTTTCTGGACATGCTCATGTTCTTTGCTGTATTGCAGACCCTGGAAATAAGAGCATGCTATTTTCGTTAAAACAGAGTGTGTTTCATGGATGAGAACACTGGTCTGAATTTCCCTTCACAAAATGTTGTTAAACCAAATGCTCTGTGTCTTCCTACAAGCAAGAGTTCATTTTTGGTAAAAGCAATGAATTTTCGGCTCAAATGAATTTACACAGTTCACAAACCCAACGCGTTTATCACTATTAACTAAAGAGCGTCTATGTAAGAGATGCTGTGGTTTGTATCAGTTTCATAAGCAGAGTTAAACTAGGTATGGTCTGATTGAGTCAGAAACACAGTTCTTTTTTTTCTAGCCATGCTCATGTTTCTTGCTGTATTGCAGAGGATGGAAAAAAGAGCATGCTTCTTGCGTGAAAACAGACTGTGTTCCATGGATGAGAACACTTTTCTGAATTTCCCTATAGAATCGGAGTTAAACTCCATGCTCTGTGTCTTCCTACAAGCAAGAGTTCATTTCCCGTAAACCCTATTATTTTTCATCTCAAATGAATTTACACAGTTCAAGAAACCAATACGATTTTCACTATTAACTAAATTGCATCTATGTAAGGGATGATGTGGTTTGTATCAGTTTCATAAGCAGAGTTGAACTAGATATGGTCCGTATGATTTGGAAACACAGTTGTTTTTTTCTGGACATGCTCATGTTTTTGCTGTATTGCAGATGCTGGAAAGAAGAGCATGCTATTTGCGTTAAAACAGAGTGTGTTTCATGGATGAGAACACTGGTCTGAATTTCCCTTCACAAGTGGAGTTAAACCAAATGCTCTGTATCTTCCTACAAGCAAGAGTTCATTTTTAGGAAAAGCAGTGAATTTTCGGCTCAAATGAATTTACACACTTCACAAACCCAACGCCTTTATCAGTATTAACTGAAGAGCATCTATGTAAGAGATGTTATGGTTTGTATCAGTTTCATAAGCAGAGTTTAACTAGATATGGTCCGTATGAGTAGGAAACACAGTTCTTTTTTTCTGTACATGCTCATGTTCCTTGCTGTATTGCAGACGCTGGAAGGAAGAGCATGCTATTTCCGTTAAAACAGAGTGTGTTTCATAGATGAGAACACTGGTCTGAATTTCCCTTCATAAATGGAGTTAAAACAAATGCTCTGTGTCTTCCTATAAGCAAGAGTTCATTTTTGGTAAAAGCAGTGAATTTTCGGCTCAAATGAATTTACACAGTTCACAAACCCAACGCGTTTATCACTATTAACTAAAGAGCGTCTATGTAAGAAATGCTGTTGTTTGTATCAGTTACATAAGCAGAGTTAAACTAGGTATGGTCTGATTGAGTCAGAAACACAGTTCTTTTTTTCTAGCCATGCTCATGTTTCTTGCTGTATTTCAGAGGATGGAAAACAGAGCATGCTTCTTGCGTTAAAACAGACTGTGTTTCATGGATGAGAACACTTTTCTGAATTTCCCTATAGAATCAGAGTTAAACTCCATGCTCTGTGTCTTCCTACAAGCAAGAGTTCATTTCCTGTAAACCCAGTTATTTTTCGGCTCAAATGTATTTACACAGTTCACAAAACAAATATGATTTTCACTATTAACTAAAGTGCATCTATGTAAGGGATGATGTGGTTTGTATCAGCTTCATAAGCAGAGTTGAACTAGATATGGTCCGTATGAGTAGGAAGCACAGTTCTTTTTTTCTGGACATGCTCATGTTCCTTGCTGTATTGCAGAAGCTGGAAAGAAGAGCATGCTATTTGCGTTAAAACAGAGTGTGTTTCATGGATGAGAACACTGGTCTGAATTTCCCTTCACAAATGGAGATAAACAAAATGCTCTGTGTCTTCCTACAAGCAAGAGTTCATTTTTGGTAAAAGCAGTGAATTTTCGGCTCAAATGAATTTACACAGTTCACAAACCCAACACGTTTTTCACTATTAACTAAAGAGCATCTATGTAAGAGATGTTGTGGTTTGTATCAGTTTTTTAAGCAGAGTTAAACTAGGTATGGTCCGATTGAGTCAGAAACACAGTTCTTTTTTTCTAGCCATGCTCATGTTTCTTGCTGTATTGCAGTAGCTGGAAAACAGAGCATGCTTCTTGCGTTAAAACAGACTGTGTTTCATGGATGAGAACACTCTTCTGAATTTTCCAATAGAATCGGAGTTAAACTCCATGCTCTGTGTCTTCCTATAAGCAAGAGTTCATATCCCATAAACCCAGTTATTTTTCGCCTCAAATGAATTTACACAGTTCACGAAACCAATACAATATTCACTATTAACTAAAGAGCATCTATGTACGAGATGATGTGGTTTGTATCAGTTTCATAAACAGAGTTGAACTAGATATGGTCCATATGAGTAGGAAACACAGTTCTTTTTTTCTGGACATGCTCATGTTCTTTGCTGTATTGCAGACCCTGGAAATAAGAGCATGCTATTTGCGTTAAAACAGAGTGTGTTTCATGGATGAGAACACTGGTCTGAATTTCCCTTCACAAAATGGAGTTAAACCAAATGCTCTGTGTCTTCCTACAAGCAAGAGTTCATTTTTGGTAAAAGCAGTGAATTTCGGCTCAAATGAATTTACACAGTTCACAAACCCAACGCGTTTATCACTATTAACTAAAGAGCGTCTATGTAAGAGATGCTGTTGTTTGTATCAGTTTCATAAGCAGAGTTAAACTAGGTATGGTCTGATTGAGTCAGAAACACAGTTCTTTTTTTCTAGCCATGCTCATGTTTCTTGCTGTATTTCAGAGGATGGAAAACAGAGCATGCTTCTTGCGTTAAAACAGACTGTGTTTCATGGATGAGAACACATTTCTGAATTTCCCTATAGAATCAGAGTTAAACTCCATGCTCTGTGTCTTCCTACAAGCAAGAGGTCATTTCCCATAAACCCAGTTATTTTTCGGCTCAAATGAATTTACACAGTTCACGAAACCAATACAATTTTCACTATTAACTAAAGTGCATCTATGTAAGAGATGATGTGGTTTGTATCAGTTTAATAAGCAGAGTTAAACTAGATATGGTCCGTATGAGTAGGAAACACAGTTGTTTTTTTTTCTGAACATGCTCATGTTCCTTGCTGTATTGCAGACACTAGAAAGAAGAGCACGCTATTTGCGTTAAAACAGAGTGTGTTTCATGGAGGAGAACACTGGTCTGAATTTCCCTTCACAAATGGAGTTAAACCAAATGCTCTGTGTCTTCCTACAAGCAAGAGTTCATTTTTGGTAAAAGCAGTGAATTTTCGGCTCAAATGAATTTACACAGTTCACAAACCCAACACGTTTTTCACTATTAACTAAAGAGCATCTATGTAAGAGATGTTGTGGTTTGTATCAGTTTCATAAGCAGAGTTAAACTAGGTATGGTCTGATTGAGTCAGAAACACAGTTCTTTTTTTCTAGCCATGCTCATGTTTCTTGCTGTATTTCAGAGGATGGAAAACAGAGCATGCTTCTTGCGTTAAAACAGACTGTGTTTCATGGATGAGAACACTTTTCTGAATTTCCCCATAGAATCAGAGTTAAACTCCATGCTCTGTGTCTTCCTACAAGCAAGAGTTCATTTCCTGTAAACCCAGTTATTTTTCGGCTCAAATGTATTTACACAGTTCACGAAACAAATATGATTTTCACTATTAACTAAAGTGCATCTATGTAAGGGATGATGTGGTTTGTATCAGTTTCATAAGCAGAGTTGAACTAGATATGGTCCGTATGAGTAGGAAACACAGTTGTTTTTTTCTGGACATGCTCATGTTCCTTGCTGTATTGCAGACGCTGGAAAGAAGAGCATGCTATTTGCGTTAAAACAGAGTGTGTTTCATGGATGAGAACACTGGTCTGAATTTCCCTTCACAAATGGAGATAAACCAAATGTTCTGTGTCTTCCTACAAGCAAGAGTTCATTTTTGGTAAAAGCAGTGAATTTTCGGCTCAAATGAATTTACACAGTTCACAAACCCAACACGTTTTTCACTATTAACTAAAGAGCATCTATGTAAGAGATATTGTGGTTTGTATCAGTTTTTTAAGCAGAGTTAAACTAGGTATGGTCTGATTGAGTCAGAAACACAGTTCTTTTTTTCTAGCCATGCTCATGTTTCTTGCTGTATTGCAGAAGCTGGAAAACAGAGCATGCTTCTTGCGTTAAAACAGACTGTGTTTCATGGATGAGAACACTCTTCTGAATTTCCCTATAGAATCGGAGTTAAACTCCATGCTCTGTGTCTTCCTACAAGCAAGAGTTCATATCCCTTAAACCCACTTATTTTTCAGCTCAAATGAATTTACACAGTTCACGAAACCAATACAATTTTCACTATTAACTAAAGAGCATCTATGTACGAGATGATGTGGTTTGTATCAGTTTCATAAACATAGTTGAACTAGATATGGTCCATATTAGTAGGAAACACAGTTCTTTTTTTCTGGACATGCTCATGTTCTTTGCTGTATTGCAGACCCTGGAAATAAGAGCATGCTATTTGCGTTAAAACAGAGTGTGTTTCATGGATGAGAACACTGGTCTGAATTTCCCTTCACAAAATGGAGTTAAACCAAATGCTCTGTGTCTTCCTACAAGCAAGAGTTCATTTTTGGTAAAAGCAGTGAATTTTCAGATCAAATGAATTTACACAGTACACAAACCCAACACGTTTTTCACTATTAACTAAAGAGCATCTATGTAAGAGATGTTGTGGTTTGTATCAGTTTTTTAAGCAGAGTTAAACTAGGTATGGTGCGATTGATTCAGAAACACAGTTCTTTTTTTCTAGCCATGCTCATATTTCTTGCTGTATTGCAGAAGCTGGAAAACAGAGCATGTTTCTTGCGTTAAAATAGACTGTGTTTCATGGATGAGAACACTTTTCTGAATTTCCCTATAGAATCAGAGTTAAACTCCATGCTCTGTGTCTTCCTACAAGCAAGAGTTCATATCCCGTAAACCCAGTTATTTTTTGGCTCAAATGAATTTACACAGTTCACGAAACCAATACAATTTTCACTATTAACTAAAGAGCATCTATGTACGAGATGATGTGGTTTGTATCAGTTTCATAAACAGAGTTGAACTAGATATGGTCCATATGAGTAGGAAACACAGTTGTTTTTTTCTGGACATGCTCATATTCCTTGCTGTATTGCAGACGCTGGAAAGAAGAGCATGCTATTTGCGCTAAAACAGAGTGTGTTTCATGGATGAGAACACTGGTCTGAATTTCCCTTCACAAAAGGAGATAAACCAAATGCTCTGTGTCTTCCTACAAGCAAGAGTTCATTTTTGGTAAAAGCAGTGAATTTTCGGCTCAAATGAATTTACACAGTTCACAAACCCAACACGTTTTTCACTATTAACTAAAGAGCATCTATGTAAGAGATGTTGTGGTTTGTATCAGTTTCTTAAGCAGAGTTAAACTAGGTATGGTCCGATTGAGTCAGAAACACAGTTCTATTTTTCTAGCCATGCTCATGTTTCTTGCTGTATTGCAGACACTAGAAAGAAGAGCATGCTATTTGCGTTAAAACAGAGTGTGTTTCATGGATGAGAACACTGGTCTGAATTTCCCTTCACAAAGTGGAGTTAAACCAAATGCTCTGTGTCTTCCTACAAGCAAGAGTTCATTTTTGGTAAAAGCAGTGAATTTTCGGCTGATATGAATTTACACAGTTCACAAACCCAACACGTTTTTCACTATTAACTAAAGAGCATCTATGTAAGAGATGTTGTGGTTTGTATCAGTTTTTTAAGCAGAGTTAAACTAGGTATTGTCCGATTGAGTCAGAAACACAGTTCTTTTTTTCTAGCCATGCTCATGTTTCTTGCTGTATTGCAGAAGCTGGAAAACAGAGCATGCTTCTTGCGTTAAAACAGACTGTGTTTCATGGATGAGAACACTCTTCTGAATTTCCCTTTACAATCGGAGTTAAACTCCATGCTCTGTGTCTTCGTACAAGCAAGAGTTCATTTTTTGTACAAGCAGTGAATTTTCTTCTCAAATGAATTTAGACAGTTCACAAACCCAACGTGTTTATCTCTATTAACTAAAGAGTGTCTATGTAAGAGATGTTGTGGTTTGTATCAGTTTCATAAGCAGAGTTGAACTGGGTATCGTCCGTTTGAGTCAGAAACACAGTTCTTTTTTTCTAGCCATGCTCATGTTTCTTGCTCTATTGCAGATGCTGGAAAGAAGAGCATGATTCTTGCGTTAAAACAGACTGTGTTTCATGGAGGAGATCACTCTTCTGAATTTTCATTTAGAATAGGAGTTAAACTCCATGCTCTATGTCGTCCTACAGGCAAGAGTTCATTTCTGGTAAACCCAGGTATTTTTCGGCTCAAATGAATTTACACAGTTGACAAAACCAATACGATTTTCACTATTAACTAAAGAGCATCTATGTAACAGATGATGTAGTTTGTATCAAATTAATAAACAGAGTTGAACTAGATATGGTCCATATGAGTAGGAAACACAGTTCTTTTTTTCTGGACATGCTCATGTTCTTTGCTGTATTGCAGACCCTGGAAATAAGAGCATGCTATTTTCGTTAAAACAGAGTGTGTTTCATGGATGAGAACACTGGTCTGAATTTCCCTTCACAAAATGTTGTTAAACCAAATGCTCTGTGTCTTCCTACAAGCAAGAGTTCATTTTTGGTAAAAGCAATGAATTTTCGGCTCAAATGAATTTACACAGTTCACAAACCCAACGCGTTTATCACTATTAACTAAAGAGCGTCTATGTAAGAGATGCTGTGGTTTGTATCAGTTTCATAAGCAGAGTTAAACTAGGTATGGTCTGATTGAGTCAGAAACACAGTTCTTTTTTTTCTAGCCATGCTCATGTTTCTTGCTGTATTGCAGAGGATGGAAAAAAGAGCATGCTTCTTGCGTGAAAACAGACTGTGTTCCATGGATGAGAACACTTTTCTGAATTTCCCTATAGAATCGGAGTTAAACTCCATGCTCTGTGTCTTCCTACAAGCAAGAGTTCATTTCCCGTAAACCCTATTATTTTTCATCTCAAATGAATTTACACAGTTCAAGAAACCAATACGATTTTCACTATTAACTAAATTGCATCTATGTAAGGGATGATGTGGTTTGTATCAGTTTCATAAGCAGAGTTGAACTAGATATGGTCCGTATGATTTGGAAACACAGTTGTTTTTTTCTGGACATGCTCATGTTTTTGCTGTATTGCAGATGCTGGAAAGAAGAGCATGCTATTTGCGTTAAAACAGAGTGTGTTTCATGGATGAGAACACTGGTCTGAATTTCCCTTCACAAGTGGAGTTAAACCAAATGCTCTGTATCTTCCTACAAGCAAGAGTTCATTTTTAGGAAAAGCAGTGAATTTTCGGCTCAAATGAATTTACACACTTCACAAACCCAACGCCTTTATCAGTATTAACTGAAGAGCATCTATGTAAGATATGTTATGGTTTGTATCAGTTTCATAAGCAGAGTTAAACTAGGTATGGTGCGATTGAGTCAGAAACACAGTTCTTTTTTTCTAGCCATGCTCATGTTTCTTGCTGTTTTGCAGAAGCTGGAAAACAGAGCATGCTTCCTGCGTTAAAACAGACTGTGTTTCATGGATGAGAACACTTTTCTGAATTTCCCTATAGAATCGGAGTTAAACTCCATGCTCTGTGTCTTGCTACAGGAAGAGTTCATTTCCCGTAAACCCAGTTATTTTTCGGCTCAAATGAATTTACACAGTTCACGAAACAAATACAATTTTCACTATTAACTAAAGAGCATCTATGTAAGAGATGATATGGTTTGTATCAGTTTCATAAGCAGTGTTGAACTAGATATTGTCCATATGAATAGGAAACACAGTTCTTTTTTTCTGGACATGCTCATGTTCCTTGCTGTATTGCAGACGCTGGAAAGAAGAGCATGCTATTTTCGTTAAAACAGAGTGTGTTTCATGGATGAGAACACTGGTCTGAATTTCCCTTCACAAATGGAGTTAAACCAAATGCTCTGTGTCTTCCTACAAGCAAGAGTTCATTTTTGGTAAAAGCAGTGAATTTTCGGCGCAAATGAATTTAAACATTTCATAAACCCAACGCGTTTATCACTATTAACTAAATAGCGTCTATGTAAAAGATGCTGTGGTTTGTATCACTTTCATAAGCAGAGTTAAACTAGATATGGTCCGATTGAGTCAGAAACACAGTTCTTTTTTTCTAGCCATGCTCATGTTTCTTGCTGTATTGCAGAAGCTGGAAAAAGAGCATGCTTCTTGAGTTAAAGCAGACTGTGTTTCATGGATGAGAACACTTTTCTGAATTTCCCTATAGAATCGGAGTTAAACTCCATGCTCTGTGTCTTCCTAAAAGCAAGAGTTCATTTCCCGTAAACCCAGTTATTTGTCGGCTCAAATGAATTTACACAGTTCACGAAACCAATACGATTTTCACTATTAACTAAAGTGCATCTATGTAAGGGATGATGTGGTTTGTATCAGTTTCATAAGCAGAGTTGAACTATATATGGTCCGTATGAGTAGGAAACACAGTTGTTTTTTTCTGGACATGCTCATGTTCCTTGTTGTATTGCAGACGCTGGAAAGAAGAGCATGCTATTTGCGTTAAAACAGAGTGTGTTTCATGGATGAGAACACTGGTCTGAATTTCCCTTCACAAATGGAGATAAACCAAATGTTCTGTGTCTTCCTACAAGCAAGAGTTCATTTTTGGTAAAAGCAGTGAATTTTCGGCTCAAATGAATTTACACAGTTCACAAACCCAACACGTTTTTCACTATTAACTAAAGAGCATCTATGTAAGAGATATTGTGGTTTGTATCAGTTTTTTAAGCAGAGTTAAACTAGGTATGGTCTGATTGAGTCAGAAACACAGTTCTTTTTTTCTAGCCATGCTCATGTTTCTTGCTTTATTGCAGAAGCTGGAAAACAGAGCATGCTTCTTGCGTTAAAACAGACTGTGTTTCATGGATGAGAACACTCTTCTGAATTTCCCTATAGAATCGGAGTTAAACTCCATGCTCTGTGTCTTCCTACAAGCAAGAGTTCATATCCCGCAAACCCAGTTATTTTTCGGCTCAAATGAATTTACACAGTTCACGAAACCAATACAATTTTCACTATTAACTAAAGAGCATCTATGTACGAGATGATGTGGTTTGTATCAGTTTCATAAACATAGTTGAACTAGATATGGTCCATATTAGTAGGAAACACAGTTATTTTTTTCTGGACATGCTCATATTCCTTGCTGTATTGCAAATGCTTGAAAGATGAGCATGCTATTTGTGTTAAAACACAGGGTGTTTCATGGATGAGAACACTGGTCTGAATTTCCCTTCACAAATGGAGTTAAACCAAATGCTCTGTGTCTTCCTACAAGCAAGAGTTTATTTCTGGTAAAGGCAGTGAATTTTCGGCTGATATGAATTAACACAGTTCACAAACCCAACAAGTTTTTCACTATTAACTAAAGAGCATCTATGTAAGAGATGATGTGGTTTGTATCAGTTTCATAAGCAGAGTTTAACTAGATATGGTCCGTATGAGTAGGAAACACAGTTCTTTTTTTCTGTACATGCTCATGTTCCTTGCTGTATTGCAGACGCTGGAAAGAAGAGCATGCTATTTCCGTTAAAACAGAGTGTGTTTCATAGATGAGAACACTGGTCTGAATTTCCCTTCATAAATGGAGTTAAAACAAATGCTCTGTGTCTTCCTATAAGCAAGAGTTCATTTTTGGTAAAAGCAGTGAATTTTCGGCTCAAATGAATTTACACAGTTCACAAACCCAACGCGTTTATCACTATTAACTAAAGAGCGTCTATGTAAGAAATGCTGTTGTTTGTATCAGTTACATAAGCAGAGTTAAACTAGGTATGGTCTGATTGAGTCAGAAACACAGTTCTTTTTTTCTAGCCATGCTCATGTTTCTTGCTGTATTTCAGAGGATGGAAAACAGAGCATGCTTCTTGCGTTAAAACAGACTGTGTTTCATGGATGAGAACACTTTTCTGAATTTCCCTATAGAATCAGAGTTAAACTCCATGCTCTGTGTCTTCCTACAAGCAAGAGTTCATTTCCTGTAAACCCAGTTATTTTTCGGCTCAAATGTATTTACACAGTTCACAAAACAAATATGATTTTCACTATTAACTAAAGTGCATCTATGTAAGGGATGATGTGGTTTGTATCAGCTTCATAAGCAGAGTTGAACTAGATATGGTCCGTATGAGTAGGAAGCACAGTTCTTTTTTTCTGGACATGCTCATGTTCCTTGCTGTATTGCAGAAGCTGGAAAGAAGAGCATGCTATTTGCGTTAAAACAGAGTGTGTTTCATGGATGAGAACACTGGTCTGAATTTCCCTTCACAAATGGAGATAAACAAAATGCTCTGTGTCTTCCTACAAGCAAGAGTTCATTTTTGGTAAAAGCAGTGAATTTTCGGCTCAAATGAATTTACACAGTTCACAAACCCAACACGTTTTTCACTATTAACTAAAGAGCATCTATGTAAGAGATGTTGTGGTTTGTATCAGTTTTTTAAGCAGAGTTAAACTAGGTATGGTCCGATTGAGTCAGAAACACAGTTCTTTTTTTCTAGCCATGCTCATGTTTCTTGCTGTATTGCAGTAGCTGGAAAACAGAGCATGCTTCTTGCGTTAAAACAGACTGTGTTTCATGGATGAGAACACTCTTCTGAATTTTCCAATAGAATCGGAGTTAAACTCCATGCTCTGTGTCTTCCTATAAGCAAGAGTTCATATCCCATAAACCCAGTTATTTTTCGCCTCAAATGAATTTACACAGTTCACGAAACCAATACAATATTCACTATTAACTAAAGAGCATCTATGTACGAGATGATGTGGTTTGTATCAGTTTCATAAACAGAGTTGAACTAGATATGGTCCATATGAGTAGGAAACACAGTTCTTTTTTTCTGGACATGCTCATGTTCTTTGCTGTATTGCAGACCCTGGAAATAAGAGCATGCTATTTGCGTTAAAACAGAGTGTGTTTCATGGATGAGAACACTGGTCTGAATTTCCCTTCACAAAATGGAGTTAAACCAAATGCTCTGTGTCTTCCTACAAGCAAGAGTTCATTTTTGGTAAAAGCAGTGAATTTCGGCTCAAATGAATTTACACAGTTCACAAACCCAACGCGTTTATCACTATTAACTAAAGAGCGTCTATGTAAGAGATGCTGTTGTTTGTATCAGTTTCATAAGCAGAGTTAAACTAGGTATGGTCTGATTGAGTCAGAAACACAGTTCTTTTTTTCTAGCCATGCTCATGTTTCTTGCTGTATTTCAGAGGATGGAAAACAGAGCATGCTTCTTGCGTTAAAACAGACTGTGTTTCATGGATGAGAACACATTTCTGAATTTCCCTATAGAATCAGAGTTAAACTCCATGCTCTGTGTCTTCCTACAAGCAAGAGGTCATTTCCCATAAACCCAGTTATTTTTCGGCTCAAATGAATTTACACAGTTCACGAAACCAATACAATTTTCACTATTAACTAAAGTGCATCTATGTAAGAGATGATGTGGTTTGTATCAGTTTAATAAGCAGAGTTAAACTAGATATGGTCCGTATGAGTAGGAAACACAGTTGTTTTTTTTTCTGAACATGCTCATGTTCCTTGCTGTATTGCAGACACTAGAAAGAAGAGCACGCTATTTGCGTTAAAACAGAGTGTGTTTCATGGAGGAGAACACTGGTCTGAATTTCCCTTCACAAATGGAGTTAAACCAAATGCTCTGTGTCTTCCTACAAGCAAGAGTTCATTTTTGGTAAAAGCAGTGAATTTTCGGCTCAAATGAATTTACACAGTTCACAAACCCAACACGTTTTTCACTATTAACTAAAGAGCATCTATGTAAGAGATGTTGTGGTTTGTATCAGTTTCATAAGCAGAGTTAAACTAGGTATGGTCTGATTGAGTCAGAAACACAGTTCTTTTTTTCTAGCCATGCTCATGTTTCTTGCTGTATTTCAGAGGATGGAAAACAGAGCATGCTTCTTGCGTTAAAACAGACTGTGTTTCATGGATGAGAACACTTTTCTGAATTTCCCCATAGAATCAGAGTTAAACGACATGCTCTGTGTCTTCCTACAAGCAAGAGTTCATTTCCTGTAAACCCAGTTATTTTTCGGCTCAAATGTATTTACACAGTTCACGAAACAAATATGATTTTCACTATTAACTAAAGTGCATCTATGTAAGGGATGATGTGGTTTGTATCAGTTTCATAAGCAGAGTTGAACTAGATATGGTCCGTATGAGTAGGAAACACAGTTGTTTTTTTCTGGACATGCTCATGTTCCTTGCTGTATTGCAGACGCTGGAAAGAAGAGCATGCTATTTGCGTTAAAACAGAGTGTGTTTCATGGATGAGAACACTGGTCTGAATTTCCCTTCACAAATGGAGATAAACCAAATGTTCTGTGTCTTCCTACAAGCAAGAGTTCATTTTTGGTAAAAGCAGTGAATTTTCGGCTCAAATGAATTTACACAGTTCACAAACCCAACACGTTTTTCACTATTAACTAAAGAGCATCTATGTAAGAGATATTGTGGTTTGTATCAGTTTTTTAAGCAGAGTTAAACTAGGTATGGTCTGATTGAGTCAGAAACACAGTTCTTTTTTTCTAGCCATGCTCATGTTTCTTGCTGTATTGCAGAAGCTGGAAAACAGAGCATGCTTCTTGCGTTAAAACAGACTGTGTTTCATGGATGAGAACACTCTTCTGAATTTCCCTATAGAATCGGAGTTAAACTCCATGCTCTGTGTCTTCCTACAAGCAAGAGTTCATATCCCTTAAACCCAGTTATTTTTCAGCTCAAATGAATTTACACAGTTCACGAAACCAATACAATTTTCACTATTAACTAAAGAGCATCTATGTACGAGATGATGTGGTTTGTATCAGTTTCATAAACATAGTTGAACTAGATATGGTCCATATTAGTAGGAAACACAGTTCTTTTTTTCTGGACATGCTCATGTTCTTTGCTGTATTGCAGACCCTGGAAATAAGAGCATGCTATTTGCGTTAAAACAGAGTGTGTTTCATGGATGAGAACACTGGTCTGAATTTCCCTTCACAAAATGGAGTTAAACCAAATGCTCTGTGTCTTCCTACAAGCAAGAGTTCATTTTTGGTAAAAGCAGTGAATTTTCAGATCAAATGAATTTACACAGTACACAAACCCAACACGTTTTTCACTATTAACTAAAGAGCATCTATGTAAGAGATGTTGTGGTTTGTATCAGTTTTTTAAGCAGAGTTAAACTAGGTATGGTGCGATTGAGTCAGAAACACAGTTCTTTTTTTCTAGCCATGCTCATATTTCTTGCTGTATTGCAGAAGCTGGAAAACAGAGCATGTTTCTTGCGTTAAAATAGACTGTGTTTCATGGATGAGAGCACTTTTCTGAATTTCCCTATAGAATCAGAGTTAAACTCCATGCTCTGTGTCTTCCTACAAGCAAGAGTTCATATCCCGTAAACCCAGTTATTTTTCGGCTCAAATGAATTTACACAGTTCACGAAACCAATACAATTTTCACTATTAACTAAAGAGCATCTATGTACGAGATGATGTGGTTTGTATCAGTTTCATAAACAGAGTTGAACTAGATATGGTCCATATGAGTAGGAAACACAGTTGTTTTTTTCTGGACATGCTCATATTCCTTGCTGTATTGCAGACGCTGGAAAGAAGAGCATGCTATTTGCGTTAAAACAGAGTGTGTTTCATGGATGAGAACACTGGTCTGAATTTCCCTTCACAAATGGAGATAAACCAAATGCTCTGTGTCTTCCTACAAGCAAGAGTTCATTTTTGGTAAAAGCAGTGAATTTTCGGCTCAAATGAATTTACACAGTTCACAAACCCAACACGTTTTTCACTATTAACTAAAGAGCATCTATGTAAGAGATGTTGTGGTTTGTATCAGTTTCTTAAGCAGAGTTAAACTAGGTATGGTCCGATTGAGTCAGAAACACAGTTCTATTTTTCTAGCCATGCTCATGTTTCTTGCTGTATTGCAGACACTAGAAAGAAGAGCATGCTATTTGCGTTAAAACAGAGTGTGTTTCATGGATGAGAACACTGGTCTGAATTTCCCTTCACAAAGTGGAGTTAAACCAAATGCTCTGTGTCTTCCTACAAGCAAGAGTTCATTTTTGGTAAAAGCAGTGAATTTTCGGCTGATATGAATTTACACAGTTCACAAACCCAACGTGTTTATCTCTATTAACTAAAGAGTGTCTATGTAAGAGATGTTGTGGTTTGTATCAGTTTCATAAGCAGAGTTGAACTGGGTATCGTCCGTTTGAGTCAGAAACACAGTTCTTTTTTTCTAGCCATGCTCATGTTTCTTGCTCTATTGCAGATGCTGGAAAGAAGAGCATGATTCTTGCGTTAAAACAGACTGTGTTTCATGGAGGAGATCACTCTTCTGAATTTTCATTTAGAATAGGAGTTAAACTCCATGCTCTATGTCGTCCTACAGGCAAGAGTTCATTTCTGGTAAACCCAGGTATTTTTCGGCTCAAATGAATTTACACAGTTGACAAAACCAATACGATTTTCACTATTAACTAAAGAGCATCTATGTAACAGATGATGTAGTTTGTATCAAATTAATAAACAGAGTTGAACTAGATATGGTCCATATGAGTAGGAAACACAGTTCTTTTTTTCTGGACATGCTCATGTTCTTTGCTGTATTGCAGACCCTGGAAATAAGAGCATGCTATTTTCGTTAAAACAGAGTGTGTTTCATGGATGAGAACACTGGTCTGAATTTCCCTTCACAAAATGTTGTTAAACCAAATGCTCTGTGTCTTCCTACAAGCAAGAGTTCATTTTTGGTAAAAGCAATGAATTTTCGGCTCAAATGAATTTACACAGTTCACAAACCCAACGCGTTTATCACTATTAACTAAAGAGCGTCTATGTAAGAGATGCTGTGGTTTGTATCAGTTTCATAAGCAGAGTTAAACTAGGTATGGTCTGATTGAGTCAGAAACACAGTTCTTTTTTTTCTAGCCATGCTCATGTTTCTTGCTGTATTGCAGAGGATGGAAAAAAGAGCATGCTTCTTGCGTGAAAACAGACTGTGTTCCATGGATGAGAACACTTTTCTGAATTTCCCTATAGAATCGGAGTTAAACTCCATGCTCTGTGTCTTCCTACAAGCAAGAGTTCATTTCCCGTAAACCCTATTATTTTTCATCTCAAATGAATTTACACAGTTCAAGAAACCAATACGATTTTCACTATTAACTAAATTGCATCTATGTAAGGGATGATGTGGTTTGTATCAGTTTCATAAGCAGAGTTGAACTAGATATGGTCCGTATGATTTGGAAACACAGTTGTTTTTTTCTGGACATGCTCATGTTTTTGCTGTATTGCAGATGCTGGAAAGAAGAGCATGCTATTTGCGTTAAAACAGAGTGTGTTTCATGGATGAGAACACTGGTCTGAATTTCCCTTCACAAGTGGAGTTAAACCAAATGCTCTGTATCTTCCTACAAGCAAGAGTTCATTTTTAGGAAAAGCAGTGAATTTTCGGCTCAAATGAATTTACACACTTCACAAACCCAACGCCTTTATCAGTATTAACTGAAGAGCATCTATGTAAGAGATGTTATGGTTTGTATCAGTTTCATAAGCAGAGTTAAACTAGGTATGGTGCGATTGAGTCAGAAACACAGTTCTTTTTTTCTAGCCATGCTCATGTTTCTTGCTGTTTTGCAGAAGCTGGAAAACAGAGCATGCTTCCTGCGTTAAAACAGACTGTGTTTCATGGATGAGAACACTTTTCTGAATTTCCCTATAGAATCGGAGTTAAACTCCATGCTCTGTGTCTTGCTACAGGAAGAGTTCATTTCCCGTAAACCCAGTTATTTTTCGGCTCAAATGAATTTACACAGTTCACGAAACAAATACAATTTTCACTATTAACTAAAGAGCATCTATGTAAGAGATGATATGGTTTGTATCAGTTTCATAAGCAGTGTTGAACTAGATATTGTCCATATGAATAGGAAACACAGTTCTTTTTTTCTGGACATGCTCATGTTCCTTGCTGTATTGCAGACGCTGGAAAGAAGAGCATGCTATTTTCGTTAAAACAGAGTGTGTTTCATGGATGAGAACACTGGTCTGAATTTCCCTTCACAAATGGAGTTAAACCAAATGCTCTCTGTCTTCCTCCAAGCAAGAGTTCACTTTTGGTAAAAGCAGTGAATTTTCGGCGCAAATGAATTTAAACATTTCATAAACCCAACGCGTTTATCACTATTAACTAAATAGCGTCTATGTAAAAGATGCTGTGGTTTGTATCACTTTCATAAGCAGAGTTAAACTAGATATGGTCCGATTGAGTCAGAAACACAGTTCTTTTTTTCTAGCCATGCTCATGTTTCTTGCTGTATTGCAGAAGCTGGAAAAAGAGCATGCTTCTTGAGTTAAAGCAGACTGTGTTTCATGGATGAGAACACTTTTCTGAATTTCCCTATAGAATCGGAGTTAAACTCCATGCTCTGTGTCTTCCTAAAAGCAAGAGTTCATTTCCCGTAAACCCAGTTATTTGTCGGCTCAAATGAATTTACACAGTTCACGAAACCAATACGATTTTCACTATTAACTAAAGTGCATCTATGTAAGGGATGATGTGGTTTGTATCAGTTTCATAAGCAGAGTTGAACTATATATGGTCCGTATGAGTAGGAAACACAGTTGTTTTTTTCTGGACATGCTCATGTTCCTTGTTTTATTGCAGACGCTGGAAAGAATAGCATGCTATTTGCGTTAAAACAGAGTGTGTTTCATGGATGAGAACACTGGTCTGAATTTCCCTTCACAAATGGAGATAAACCAAATGTTCTGTGTCTTCCTACAAGCAAGAGTTCATTTTTGGTAAAAGCAGTGAATTTTCGGCTCAAATGAATTTACACAGTTCACAAACCCAACACGTTTTTCACTATTAACTAAAGAGCATCTATGTAAGAGATATTGTGGTTTGTATCAGTTTTTTAAGCAGAGTTAAACTAGGTATGGTCTGATTGAGTCAGAAACACAGTTCTTTTTTTCTAGCCATGCTCATGTTTCTTGCTGTATTGCAGAAGCTGGAAAACAGAGCATGCTTCTTGCGTTAAAACAGACTGTGTTTCATGGATGAGAACACTCTTCTGAATTTCCCTATAGAATCGGAGTTAAACTCCATGCTCTGTGTCTTCCTACAAGCAAGAGTTCATATCCCGCAAACCCAGTTATTTTTCGGCTCAAATGAATTTACACAGTTCACGAAACCAATACAATTTTCACTATTAACTAAAGAGCATCTATGTACGAGATGATGTGGTTTGTATCAGTTTCATAAACATAGTTGAACTAGATATGGTCCATATTAGTAGGAAACACAGTTCTTTTTTTCTGGACATGCTCATGTTCTTTGCTGTATTGCAGACCCTGGAAATAAGAGCATGCTATTTGCGTTAAAACAGAGTGTGTTTCATGGATGAGAACACTGGTCTGAATTTCCCTTCACAAAATGGAGTTAAACCAAATGCTCTGTGTCTTCCTACAAGCAAGAGTTCATTTTTGGTAAAAGCAGTGAATTTTCAGATCAAATGAATTTACACAGTACACAAACCCAACACGTTTTTCACTATTAACTAAAGAGCATCTATGTAAGAGATGTTGTGGTTTGTATCAGTTTTTTTAAGCAGAGTTAAACTAGGTATGGTGCGATTGAGTCAGAAACACAGATCTTTTTTTCTAGCCATGCTCATATTTCTTGCTGTATTGCAGAAGCTGGAAAACAGAGCATGTTTCTTGCGTTAAAATAGACTGTGTTTCATGGATGAGAACACTTTTCTGAATTTCCCTATAGAATCAGAGTTAAACTCCATGCTCTGTGTCTTCGTACAAGAAAGAGTTCATATCCCGTAAACCCAGTTATTTTTCGGCTCAAATGAATTTACACAGTTCACGAAACCAATACAATTTTCACTATTAACTAAAGAGCATCTATGTACGAGATGATGTGGTTTGTATCAGTTTCATAAACAGAGTTGAACTAGATATGGTCCATATGAGTAGGAAACACAGTTGTTTTTTTCTGGACATGCTCATATTCCTTGCTGTATTGCAGACGCTGGAAAGAAGAGCATGCTATTTGCGCTAAAACAGAGTGTGTTTCATGGATGAGAACACTGGTCTGAATTTCCCTTCACAAATGGAGATAAACCAAATTCTCTGTGTCTTCCTACAAGCAAGAGTTCATTTTTGGTAAAAGCAGTGAATTTTCGGCTCAAATGAATTTACACAGTTCACAAACCCAACACGTTTTTCACTATTAACTAAAGAGCATCTATGTAAGAGATGTTGTGGTTTGTATCAGTTTCTTAAGCAGAGTTAAACTAGGTATGGTCCGATTGAGTCAGAAACACAGTTCTATTTTTCTAGCCATGCTCATGTTTCTTGCTGTATTGCAGACACTAGAAAGAAGAGCATGCTATTTGCGTTAAAACAGAGTGTGTTTCATGGATGAGAACACTGGTCTGAATTTCCCTTCACAAAGTGGAGTTAAACCAAATGCTCTGTGTCTTCCTACAAGCAAGAGTTCATTTTTGGTAAAAGCAGTGAATTTTCGGCTGATATGAATTTACACAGTTCACAAACCCAACACGTTTTTCACTATTAACTAAAGAGCATCTATGTAAGAGATGTTGTGGTTTGTATCAGTTTTTTAAGCAGAGTTAAACTAGGTATTGTCCGATTGAGTCAGAAACACAGTTCTTTTTTTCTAGCCATGCTCATGTTTCTTGCTGTATTGCAGAAGCTGGAAAACAGAGCATGCTTCTTGCGTTAAAACAGACTGTGTTTCATGGATGAGAACACTCTTCTGAATTTCCCTTTACAATCGGAGTTAAACTCCATGCTCTGTGTCTTCGTACAAGCAAGAGTTCATTTTTTGTACAAGCAGTGAATTTTCTTCTCAAATGAATTTAGACAGTTCACAAACCCAACGTGTTTATCTCTATTAACTAAAGAGTGTCTATGTAAGAGATGTTGTGGTTTGTATCAGTTTCATAAGCAGAGTTGAACTGGGTATCGTCCGTTTGAGTCAGAAACACAGTTCTTTTTTTCTAGCCATGCTCATGTTTCTTGCTCTATTGCAGATGCTGGAAAGAAGAGCAGGATTCTTGCGTTAAAACAGACTGTGTTTCATGGAGGAGATCACTCTTCTGAATTTTCATTTAGAATAGGAGTTAAACTCCATGCTCTATGTCGTCCTACAGGCAAGAGTTCATTTCTGGTAAACCCAGGTATTTTTCGGCTCAAATGAATTTACACAGTTGACAAAACCAATACGATTTTCACTATTAACTAAAGAGCATCTATGTAACAGATGATGTAGTTTGTATCAAATTAATAAACAGAGTTGAACTAGATATGGTCCATATGAGTAGGAAACACAGTTCTTTTTTTCTGGACATGCTCATGTTCTTTGCTGTATTGCAGACCCTGGAAATAAGAGCATGCTATTTTCGTTAAAACAGTGTGTTTCATGGATGAGAACACTGGTCTGAATTTCCCTTCACAAAATGTTGTTAAACCAAATGCTCTGTGTCTTCCTACAAGCAAGAGTTCATTTTTGGTAAAAGCAGTGAATTTTCGGCTCAAATGAATTTACACAGTTCACAAACCCAACGCGTTTATCACTATTAACTAAAGAGCGTCTATGTAAGAGATGCTGTGGTTTGTATCAGTTTCATAAGCAGAGTTAAACTAGGTATGGTCTGATTGAGTCAGAAACACAGTTCTTTTTTTTCTAGCCATGCTCATGTTTCTTGCTGTATTGCAGAGGATGGAAAAAAGAGCATGCTTCTTGCGTGAAAACAGACTGTGTTCCATGGATGAGAACACTTTTCTGAATTTCCCTATAGAATCGGAGTTAAACTCCATGCTCTGTGTCTTCCTACAAGCAAGAGTTCATTTCCCGTAAACCCTATTATTTTTCATCTCAAATGAATTTACACAGTTCAAGAATCCAATACGATTTTCACTATTAACTAAATTGCATCTATGTAAGGGATGATGTGGTTTGTATCAGTTTCATAAGCAGAGTTGAACTAGATATGGTCCGTATGATTTGGAAACACAGTTGTTTTTTTCTGGACATGCTCATATTCCTTGCTGTATTGCAGACGCTGGAAAGAAGAGCATGCTATTTGCGCTAAAACAGAGTGTGTTTCATGGATGAGAACACTGGTCTGAATTTCCCTTCACAAATGGAGATAAACCAAATTCTCTGTGTCTTCCTACAAGCAAGAGTTCATTTTTGGTAAAAGCAGTGAATTTTCGGCTCAAATGAATTTACACAGTTCACAAACCCAACACGTTTTTCACTATTAACTAAAGAGCATCTATGTAAGAGATGTTGTGGTTTGTATCAGTTTCTTAAGCAGAGTTAAACTAGGTATGGTCCGATTGAGTCAGAAACACAGTTCTATTTTTCTAGCCATGCTCATGTTTCTTGCTGTATTGCAGACACTAGAAAGAAGAGCATGCTATTTGCGTTAAAACAGAGTGTGTTTCATGGATGAGAACACTGGTCTGAATTTCCCTTCACAAAGTGGAGTTAAACCAAATGCTCTGTGTCTTCCTACAAGCAAGAGTTCATTTTTGGTAAAAGCAGTGAATTTTCGGCTGATATGAATTTACACAGTTCACAAACCCAACACGTTTTTCACTATTAACTAAAGAGCATCTATGTAAGAGATGTTGTGGTTTGTATCAGTTTTTTAAGCAGAGTTAAACTAGGTATTGTCCGATTGAGTCAGAAACACAGTTCTTTTTTTCTAGCCATGCTCATGTTTCTTGCTGTATTGCAGAAGCTGGAAAACAGAGCATGCTTCTTGCGTTAAAACAGACTGTGTTTCATGGATGAGAACACTCTTCTGAATTTCCCTTTACAATCGGAGTTAAACTCCATGCTCTGTGTCTTCGTACAAGCAAGAGTTCATTTTTTGTACAAGCAGTGAATTTTCTTCTCAAATGAATTTAGACAGTTCACAAACCCAACGTGTTTATCTCTATTAACTAAAGAGTGTCTATGTAAGAGATGTTGTGGTTTGTATCAGTTTCATAAGCAGAGTTGAACTGGGTATCGTCCGTTTGAGTCAGAAACACAGTTCTTTTTTTCTAGCCATGCTCATGTTTCTTGCTCTATTGCAGATGCTGGAAAGAAGAGCAGGATTCTTGCGTTAAAACAGACTGTGTTTCATGGAGGAGATCACTCTTCTGAATTTTCATTTAGAATAGGAGTTAAACTCCATGCTCTATGTCGTCCTACAGGCAAGAGTTCATTTCTGGTAAACCCAGGTATTTTTCGGCTCAAATGAATTTACACAGTTGACAAAACCAATACGATTTTCACTATTAACTAAAGAGCATCTATGTAACAGATGATGTAGTTTGTATCAAATTAATAAACAGAGTTGAACTAGATATGGTCCATATGAGTAGGAAACACAGTTCTTTTTTTCTGGACATGCTCATGTTCTTTGCTGTATTGCAGACCCTGGAAATAAGAGCATGCTATTTTCGTTAAAACAGTGTGTTTCATGGATGAGAACACTGGTCTGAATTTCCCTTCACAAAATGTTGTTAAACCAAATGCTCTGTGTCTTCCTACAAGCAAGAGTTCATTTTTGGTAAAAGCAGTGAATTTTCGGCTCAAATGAATTTACACAGTTCACAAACCCAACGCGTTTATCACTATTAACTAAAGAGCGTCTATGTAAGAGATGCTGTGGTTTGTATCAGTTTCATAAGCAGAGTTAAACTAGGTATGGTCTGATTGAGTCAGAAACACAGTTCTTTTTTTTCTAGCCATGCTCATGTTTCTTGCTGTATTGCAGAGGATGGAAAAAAGAGCATGCTTCTTGCGTGAAAACAGACTGTGTTCCATGGATGAGAACACTTTTCTGAATTTCCCTATAGAATCGGAGTTAAACTCCATGCTCTGTGTCTTCCTACAAGCAAGAGTTCATTTCCCGTAAACCCTATTATTTTTCATCTCAAATGAATTTACACAGTTCAAGAATCCAATACGATTTTCACTATTAACTAAATTGCATCTATGTAAGGGATGATGTGGTTTGTATCAGTTTCATAAGCAGAGTTGAACTAGATATGGTCCGTATGATTTGGAAACACAGTTGTTTTTTTCTGGACATGCTCATGTTTTTGCTGTATTGCAGACGCTGGAAAGAAGAGCATGCTATTTGCGTTAAAACAGAGTGTGTTTCATGGATGAGAACACTGGTCTGAATTTCCCTTCACAAGTGGAGTTAAACCAAATGCTCTGTATCTTCCTACAAGCAAGAGTTCATTTTTAGGAAAAGCAGTGAATTTTCGGCTCAAATGAATTTACACAGTTCACAAACCCAACACGTTTTTCACTATTAACTAAAGAGCATCTATGTAAGAGATGTTGTGGTTTGTATCATTTTTTTAGCAGAGTTAAACTAGGTATGGTCCGATTGAGTCAGAAACACAGTTCTTTTTTTCTAGCCATGCTCATATTTCTTGCTGTATTGCAGAAGCTGGAAAACAGTGCATGCTTCTTGCGTTAAAACAGACTGTGTTTCATGGATGAGAACACTTTTCAGAATTTCCCTATAGAATCGGAGTTAAACTCCATGCTCTGTGTCTTCCTACAAGCAAGAGTTCATATCCCGTAAACCCAGTTATTTTTCGGCTCAAATGAATTTACACAGTTCACGAAACCAATACAATTTTCACTATTAACTAAAGAGCATCTATGTAAGAGATGATGTGGTTTGTATCAGTTTCATAAACAGAGTTGAACTAGATATGGTCCATATGAGTAGGAAACACAGTTATTTTTTTCTGGACATGCTCATGTTCCTTGCTGTATTACAGACGCTGGAAAGAAGAGCATGCTATTTTCGTTAAAACAGAGGATGTTTCATGGATGAGAACACTGTTCTGAATTTCCCTTCACAAATGGAGTTAAACCAAATGCTCTGTGTCTTCCTCCAAGCAAGAGTTCATTTTTGGTAAAAGCAGTGAATTTTCGGCGCAAATGAATTTAAACATTTCATAAACCCAACGCGTTTATCACTATTCACTAAAGAGTGTCTATGTAAAAGATGCTGTGGTTTGTATCACTTTCATAAGCAGAGTTAAACTAGGTATGGTCCGATTGAGTCAGAAACACAGTTCTATTTTTCTAGCCATGCTCATGTTTCTTGCTGTATTGCAGAAGCTGGAAAAAGAGCATGCTTCTTGAGTTAAAGCAGACTGTGTTTCATGGATGAGAACACTTTTCTGAATTTCCCTATAGAATCGGAGTTAAACTACATGCTCAGTGTCTTCCTACAAGCAAGAGTTCATTTCCCGTAAACCCAGTTATTTTTCGGCTCAAATGAATTTACACAGTTCACGAAACCAATACGATTTTCACTATAAACTAAAGTGCATCTATGTAAGGGATGATGTGGTTTGTATCAGTTTCATAAGCAGAGTTGAACTAGATATGGTCCCTATGAGTAGGAAACACAGTTGTTTTTTTCTGGACATGCTCATGTTCCTTGCTGTATTGCAGACGCTGGAAAGAAGAGCATGCTATTTGCGTTAAAACAGAGTGTGTTTCATGGATGAGACCACTGGTCTGAATTTCCCTTCACAAATGGAGATAAACCAAATGCTCTGTGTCTTCCTACAAGCAAGAGTTCATTTTTGGTAAAAGCAGTGAATTTTCGGTGCAAATGAATTTAAACAGTTCATAAACCCAACGCGTTTATCACTATTAACTAAAGAGCGTCTATGTAAGAGGTGCTGTGGTTTGTATCAGTTTCATAAGCAGACTTAAACTAGGTATGGTCCGATTGAGTCAGAAACACAGTTCTATTTTTCTAGCCATGCTCATGATTCTTGCTGTATTGCAGAAGCTGGAAAAAGAGCATGCTTCTTGAGTTAAAGCAGACTGTGTTTCATGGATGAGAACTCTTTTCTGAATTTCCATATAGAATCAGAGTTAAACTCCATACTCTGTGTCTTCCTACAAGCAAGAGTTCATTTCCCGTAAACCCAGTAATTTTTCGGCTCAAAGGAATTTACAAAGTTCACGAAACCAATACGATTTTCACTATTAACTAAAGAGCATCTATGTAAGAGATGATGTGGTTTGTATCAGTTTCATAAGCAGAGTTGAACTAGATATGGTCCGTATGAGTAGGAAACACAGTTGTTTTTTTCTGGACATGCTCATGTTCCTTGCTGTATTGCAGACGCTGGAAAGAAGAGCATTCTATTTGCGTTAAAACAGAGTGTGTTTCATGGATGAGAACACTGGTCTGAATTTCCCTTCACAAATGGAGATAAACCAAATGCTCTGTGTTTTCCTACAAGCAAGAGTTCATTCTTGGTAAAAGCAGTGAATTTTCGGCTCAAATGAATTTACACAGTTCACAAACCCAGCACTTTTTTCACTATTAACTAAAGAGCATCTATGTAAGAGATGTTGTGGTTTGTATCAGTTTCTTAAGCAGAGTTAAACTAGGTATGGTCCGATTGAGTCAGAAACACAGTTCTATTTTTCTAGCCATGCTCATGTTTCTTGCTGTATTGCAGAAGCTGGAAAACAGAGCATGCTTCTTGCGTTAAAATAGACTGTGTTTCATGGATGAGAACTCTTTTCTGAATTTCCCTATAGAATCAGAGTTAAACTCCATGCTCTGTGTCTTCGTACAAGCAAGAGTTCATTTCCCGTAAACCCAGTTATTTTTCGGCTCAAATGAATTTACACAGTTTACGAATCCAATACAATTTTCACTATTAACTAAAGTGCATATATGTAAGAGATGATGTGGTTTGTATCAGTTTCATAAGCAGAGGTGAACTAGATATGGTCCGTATGAGTAGGAAACACTTTTGTTTTTTTCTGGACATGCTCATGTTCCTTGCTGTATTGCAAACGCTGGAGAGAAGAACATGCTATTTGCGTTAAAACAGAGTGTGTTTCATGGATGAGAACACTGGTCTGGATTTCCCTTCACGAATGGAGTTAAACCAAATGCTCTGTGTCTTCCTACAAGCAAGAGTTTATTTCTGGTAAAGGCAGAGAATTTTCGGCTGATATGAATTTACACAGTTCACAAACCCAACAAGTTTTACACTATTAACTAAAGAGCATCTATGTAAGAGATGTTGTGGTTTGTATCAGTTTCATAAACAGAGTTGAACTAGATATGGTCCGTATGAGTAAGAAACACAGTTAATTTTTCAGGACATGCTCTTATTTCTTGCTGTATTTCAGACGCTGGAAATAAGTGCATTCTATTTGCGTTAAAACAGAGTGTGTTTCATGGATGAGAACACTGGTCTGAATTTCCCTTCACAAATGGAGTTAAACCAAATGATCTGTGTCATCCTACAAGCAAGAGTTCATTTTTAGTAAAAGCAGTGAATTTTCTTCTCAAATGAATTTAGACAGTTCACAAACCCAACGTGTTTATCTCTATTAACTAAAGAGTGTCTATGTAAGAGATGCTGTGGTTTGTATCAGTTTCTTAAGCAGAGTTGAACTGGGTATCGTCCGTTTGAGTCAGAAACACAGTTCTTTTTTTCTAGCCATGCTCATGTTTCTTGCTCTATTGCAGATGCTGGAAAGAAGAGCATGATTCTTGCGTTAAAACAGACTGTGTTTCATGGAGGAGATCACTCTTCTGAATTTTCATTTAGAATAGGAGTTAAACTCCATGCTCTATGTAGTCCTACAGGCAAGAGTTCATTTCTGGTAAACCCAGGTATTTTTCGGCTCAAATGAATTTACACAGTTGACAAAACCAATACGATTTTCACTATTAACTAAAGAGCATCTATGTAACAGATGATGTAGTTTGTATCAGTTTCATACGCAGAGTTGAACTAGATTTGGTCCGTATGAGTAGGAAACACAGTTAATTTTTTCTGGACATGCTCATGTTCCTTGCTGTATTGCAGACGCTGGAAAGAAGAGCATGCTATTTGCCTTAAAACAGAGTGTGTTTCATGGATGAGAACATTGGTCTGAATTTCCGTTCACAAATGAGTTAAACCAAATGCTCTGTGTCTTCCTACAAGCAAGAGTTCATTTTTGGTAAAAGCAGTGAATTTTCGGCTCAAATGAATTTACATAGTCCACAAACCCCATGCGTTTATCACTATTAAATAAAGAGCGTCTATGTAAGAGATGCTGTGGTTTGTATCAGTTTTATAAACAGAGTTGAACTATGTATGGTACGTTTGAGTCAAAAACACAGTTCTTTTTTTCTGGCCATGTTCATGTTTCTTGCTGTATTGCAGATGCTAGAAAAAAGAGCATGCTTCTTGCGTTAAAACAAAGTGTGTTTCATGGATGAGAACACTCTTCTGAATTTCCCATGAGAAATGGAGTTAAACCAAATGCTCTGTGTCTTCCTACGAGCAAGAGTTCATTTTTGGTAAAGGCAGTGAATTTTCGGCTCATATGATTTTATACTGTTCACAAACCCAACACGTTTTTCACTATTAACTAAAGAGAATCTATGTAATTGATGCTGTGGTTTGTATCAGTTTTATAAGCAGAATTGAACTAGATATGGTCCGTATGAGTAGGAAACACAGTTCTTTTTTTCTCACCATGAACATGTTTCTTGTTGTATTGCAGATGCTTGAAGGAAGAGCATGCTTCTTGAGGTAAAACAGACTGTGTTTCATGGATGAGAACACTTTTCTGAATTTCCCTATAGAATCGGAGTTAAACTCCATGCTCTGTGTCTTCCAACAAGCAAGAGTTCATTTCCCGTAAACCCAGTTATTTTTTGGCTCAAATGAATTTACACAGTTCAAGAAACCAATATGATTTTCACTATTAACTAAAGAGCATCTATGTAAGAGATGATGTGGTTTGTATCAGTTTCATAAGCAGAGTTGAACTAGATATGGTCCGTATGATTAGGAAACACAGTTCTTTTTTTCTGGACATGCTCATGTTCCTTGCTGTATTGCAGAGGCTGGAAAGAAGAGCATGCTATTTGCGTTAAAACAGAGTGTGTTTCATGGATGAGAACACTGGTCTGAATTTCCCTTCAAAAATGGAGTTAAACCAAATGCTCTGTGTCTTCCTACAAGCAAGAGTTCATTTTTCGTAAAAGCACTGAATTTTCGGCTCAAATGAATTTACACAGTTCACAAACCCAACGCGTTTATCACTATTAACTGAAGAGCGTCTATGTAAGAGTTGCTGTGGTTTGTATCAGTTTCATAAGCAGAGTTAAACTAGGTATGGTCAGATTGAATCAGAAACACAGTTCTTTTTTTCTAGGCATGCTCATGTGTCTTGCTGTATTGCAGAAGCTGGAAAAAAAGAGCATGCTTCTTGTGTTAAAACAAACTGTGTTTCATGGATGAGAACACTATTCTGAATTTCCTTTGAGAAATGGAGTTAAAACAAATGCTCTGTGTCTTCCTACAAGCAAGTGTACATTTCTGGAAAGGCAGTGAATTTTCGGCTCATATGATTTTACACTGTTCACAAACCCAACACGTTTTTCCCTATTAACTAAAGAGCATCAATGTAATTGATGCTGTGGGTTGTATCAGTTTCATAATCAGAGTTGAACTAGATATGGTCTGTATGAAGAGGAAACACAGTTATTTTTTTCTGTCTATGCTCATGTTTCTTGCTGTATTGCAGATGCTTGAAAGAAGAGGATGCTTCTTGCGTTTAAACAGACTGTGTTTCATGGATGAGAGCACTCTTCTGAATTTCCATTTAGAATCGGAGTTAAACTCCATGCTCTATGTCGTCCTACAAGCAATAATTCCTTTCCCTTAAACCCAGTTATTTTTCGGCTCAAATGAATTTACACAGTTTACGAAACCAATACGAATTTCACTATTAACTAAAGAGCATCTATGTAATTGATGCTGTGTTTTCTATCAGTTTCATAAGCAGGGTCAAACTAGGTATGGTCCGATTGAGTCAGAAACACAGTTCTTTTTTTCTAGCCATGCTCATGTTTCTTGCTGTATTGCAGAGGATGGAAAACAGAGCATGCTTCTTGCGTTAAAACAGACTGTGTTTCATGGATGAGAACACTTTTCTGAATTTCCCTATAGAATCGGAGATAAACTCCATGCTCTGTGTCATCCTACAAGCAAGAGTTCATTTTTAGTAAAAGCAGTGAATTTTCTGCTCAAATGAATTTAGACAGTTCACAAACCCAACGTGTTTATCTCTATTAACTAAAGAGTGTCTATGTAATAGATGCTTTGGTTTGTATCAGTTTCATAAGCAGAGTTGAACTAGGTATCGTCCGTTTGAGTCAGAAACACAGTTCTTTTTTTCTAGCCATGCTCATGTTTCTTGCTCTATTGCAGATGCTGGAAAGAAGAGCATGATTCTTGCGTTAAAACAGACTGTGTTTCATGGAGGAGATCACTCTTCTGAATTTTCATTTAGAATAGGAGTTAAACTCCATGCTCTATGTCGTCCTACAGGCAAGAGTTCATTTCTGGTAAACCCAGGTATTTTTCGGCTCAAATGAATTTACACAGTTGACAAAACCAATACGATTTTCACTATTAACTAAAGAGCATCTATGTAACAGATGATGTAGTTTGTATCAGTTTCATACGCAGAGTTGAACTAGATATGGTCCGTATGAGTAGGAAACACAGTTAATTTTTTCTGGACATGCTCATGTTCCTTGCTGTATTGCAGACGCTGGTAAGAAGAGCATGCTATTGGCTTTAAAACAGAAGGTGTTTCATGGATGAGAACACTGGTTTGAATTTCCCTTCAGAAATGGAGTTAAACCAAATGCTCTGTGTCTTCCTACAAGCAAGAGATCATTTTTGTTAAAAGCAGTGAATTTTCGGCTCAAATGAATTTAAACAGTTCACAAACCCAACGCGTTTATCACTATTAACTAAAGAGCGTCTATGTAAGAGGTGCTGTGGTTTGTATCAGTTTCATAAGCAGAATTAAACTAGGTATGGTCCCATTGAGTCAGAAACACAGTTCTTTGTTTCTAGCCATGCTCATGTTTCTTGCTGTATTGCAGAAGCTGGAAAAAGAGCATGCTTCTTGAGTTAAAAAAGACTGTGTTTCATGGATGAGAACACTTTTCTGAATTTCCCTATAGAATCGGAATTAAACTCCATGCTCTGTGTCTTCCTACAAGCAAGAGTTCATTTCCCGTAAACCCAGTTATTTTTCAGCTCAAATGAATTTACACAGTTCAAGAAACCAATACGATTTTCACTATTAACTAAAGAGCATCTATGTAAGAAATAATGTGGTTTGTATCAGTTTCATAAGCAGAGTTGAAGTGGATATGGTCCGTATGAGTAGGAAACACAGTTAATTTTTTCTGGACATGCTCTTATTCCTTGCTGTATTGCAGATGCTTTAAAGAAGAGCATGCTATTTGCGTTAAAACAGAGTGTGTTTCATGGATGAGATCACTGGACTGAATTTCCCTTCACAAATGGAGTTAAACCAAATGCTCTGTGTCTTCCTACAAGCAAGAGTTCATTTTTAGTAAAAGCAGTGAATTTTCTGCTCAAATGAATTTAGACAGTTCACAAACCCTACACGTTTATCTCTATTAGCTAAAGAGCGTCTATGTAAGAGATGCTGTGGTTTGTATCAGTTTCATAAGCAGAGTTGAACTTGATATGGTCCGTTTGAGTCAGAAAAACAGTTATTTTTTTCGGGCCATGTTCATGTTTCTTGCTGTATTGCAGCTGCTGGAAAAAAGAGCATGCTTCTTGAGTTAAAACAAACTGTGTTTCATGGATGAGAACACAGGTCTGAATTTCCCTTCAGAAAGTGAGTTAAACCAAAGGTTCTGTGTCTTCCTACAAGCAAGAGTTCATTTCCTGTAAACCCAGGTATTTTTCGGCTCAAATGATTTTACATAGTTCACGAAACCAATACGATTTTCACTATTAACTAAAGAGCATCTATGTAAGAGATGATGTGGTTTGTATCAGTTTCATGAGCAGAGTTGAACAAGACATGGTCCCTATGATTAGGAAACACAGTTCTTGTTTTCTGGACATTCTCATGTTCCTTGCTGTTTTGCAAACGCTGGAAAGAAGAGCATGCTATTTGCGTTAAAACAGACTTTGTTTCATGGATGAGAA
This sequence comes from Onychomys arenicola, assembly GCA_949786405.1. Classification (NCBI taxonomy): domain Eukaryota; kingdom Metazoa; phylum Chordata; class Mammalia; order Rodentia; family Cricetidae; genus Onychomys; species Onychomys arenicola. Next base: position 1,295,114 of record CATKUM010000035.1, read on the forward strand.
CACACTTCTGAATTTCCCTTCAGAAATAGAGTTAAACTCCATGCTCTGTGTCATCTTACAAGCAAGAGGTTATTTCCGGGTAACCCAGTTTTTTTTTGGCTCAAATGAATTTACACAGTTCATGAAACCATCACGATTTTCACTATTAACTAAAGAGCATCTACGTAAGAGATGATGTGGTGTGTATCAGTTTCATGAGAAGAGTTGAAATAGATATGGTCCAAATGAGTAGAAGACACAGTTCTTTTTATCTGGGCATGCTCATGTTCCTTGCTGTATTGCAAAGCTGAAAAGAAGAGCATGCTTCTTGTGTTAGAACAGACTGTGTTTCATGGATGAGAACACAGTTCTGAATTTCCCTTCAGAAAGTGAGTTAAACCAAAGGTTCTGTGTCTTCCTACAAGCAAGTGTTCATTTCCTGTAAACCCAGTTATTTTTTGGCTCAAATGATTTTACTTAGTTCACGAAACCAATACAATTTTCACTATAAACTAAAGAGCATCTACGTAAGAGATGATGTGGTGTGTATCAGTTTCATGAGCAGAGTTCATCAAGACATGGTCCCTATGATTAGGAAACACAGTTCTTGTTTTCTGGACATGTTCATTTTCCTTGCTGTATTGCAGATGCTGGAAAGAAGAGCATGCTTCTTGCGTTAAAACAGACTGTGTTTCATGGATGAGAACACTTTTCTGAATTTCCCTTTAGAATCGGAATTAAACTCCATGCTCTGTATCAACCTACAAGCAAGAGGTAATTTCCGGGAAACCCAGTTATTTTTCGGCTCAAATGAATTTACACAGTTCACGAAACCATCACGAATTTCACTATTAACTAAAGAGCATCTATGTAACAGATGATGTTTTTTTGTATCAGTTTCATAAGCAGAGTAGACCTACATATGGTCCATATGAGTAGGAAACACAGTTCTATTTTCTGGGCATGCTCATGTTCCTTGCTGTATTGCAGACGCTGAAAAGAAGAGCATGCTTCTTCAGTTAAAACGGAGTGTGTTTCATGGATGAGAACACTGGTCTGAATTTTCCTTCAGAAACTGAGTTTAACCAAAGGCTGTGTGTCTTCCTACAAGCAAGAGTAAATTTCCGGTAAACCCAGTTATTTTTTCAGCTCAAATGAATTTACACAGTTCACGAAACCAATACAATTTTAACTATTAATTAAAGAGTATCTATGTAAGAGATGATGTGGTTTGTATCAGTTTCATAAGCAGAGTTGAACTAGATTGGGTCGGTATGAGTAGGAAACACAGTTCTTTTATTCTGGCCAAGCTCATGTTTCTTGCTTTATTGCAGATGCTGGAAAGAAGAGCATGCATCTTGCGTTAAAACAGACTGCGTTTCATGGGGGAGAACACTCTGCTGAATTTCCATTTAGAATCAGAGTTAAACTCCATGCTCTGTGTCGTCCTACAAGCAAGAGTTCACTTATGGTAAGAGCAGTGAATTTTCAGCCAAATGAATTTACACAGTTCACGAAACCAACACGATTTTCACTATTAACTAAAGAGCGTCTAGGTAAGAGATGCTGTGGTTTATATCAGTTTTATAAGCAGAGTTGAACTAGATATGGTCCGTATAAGTAGGAAACACAGTTAATTTTTTCTGGACATGCTATTATTCCTTGCTGTATTTCAGACGCTGGAAAGAAGAGCATGCTATTTGTGTTAAAACAGAGTGTGTTTCATGGATGAGAACACTGGTCTGAATTTCCCTTCACAAATGGAGTTAAACCAAATGCTCTGTGTCTTCCTACAAGCAAGAGGTAATTTCCGGGAAACCCAGTTATTTATTGGCTCAAATGAATTTACACAGTTCATGAATCCATCACGATTTTCACTATTAACTAAAGGGAATCTATGTAAGAGATGATGTTGTGTGTATCAGTTTCATGAGAAGAGTTGAAATAGATATGGTCCATATGAGTAGGAGACACAGTTCTTTTTTTCTGGGCATGCTCATGTTCCTTGCTGTATTGAAAAGCTGGAAAGAAAAGCATGCTTCTTGAGTTAGAACAGAGTGTTTTTCATGGATGAGAACACAGGTCTGAATTTCCCTTCAGAAACTGAGTTAAACCAAAGGCTCTGTGTCTTCCTACAAGCAAGAGTTCATTTCCTGTAAACCAAGTTATTTTGGGCTCCAATGATTTTACACAGTTCACGAAACCAATACGATTTTCACTATTAAATAAAGAGCATCTATGTAAGAGATGATGTGGTTTGCATCAGTTTCATAGCAGAGTTGAACTAGATATGATCCGTATGAGTAGGAAACACAGTTCTTGTTTTCTGGACATGCTCATGTTCCTTGCTGTATTGCAGATGCTGGAAAGAAGAGCATGCTTCTTGCGTTAAAACAGACTGTGTTTCATGGATGAGAACACTTTTCTGAATTTCCCTTTAGAATCGGAGTTAAACTCCATGCTCTGTGTCTTCCTACAAGCAAGAGTTCATTTCCGGTAAACCCCGTTATTTTTTGCTCAAATGAATTTACACAGTTCAAGGAAACCAATACGATTTTCAATATTAACTAAAGAGCATCTATGTAAGAGATGATGTGGTTTGTATTAGTTTCATAAGCAGTGTTTAACTAGATATGGTCCGTATGAGTAGGACACAAAGTTCCTTTTTTCTGGACATTCTCATGTTCCATGCTTTACTGAAGATGCTGGAAAGAAGAGCATGCTATTTGCGTTAAAACGGAGTGTGTTTCATGGATGAGAACACTCTTCTGATTTTCCCTTCAGAAATGGAGTTAAACTCCATGCTCTGTGTCATCCTACAAGCAAGAGTACATTTCTGATAAACCCAGTTATTTTTCTGCTCAAATGAATTTACACAGTTCAGGAAGCCAATACGATTTTTACTATTAAATAAAGAGCATCTATGTAAGAGATGATGTGGTTTGTATCAGATTAATAAGCAGAGTTGAACTAGATATATTCCGTATGAGTCGGAAACACAGTTCTTTTTTTCTGGGCATGCTCATGTTTATTGCTGTATTACAGAATCTGAATGAAGAGGATGCTTCTTGCATTAATACAGACTGTGTTTCATGGTGTAGAACACTCTTCTGAATTTCCATTTAGAATCGGAGTTAATCTCCATGCTCTGTGTCGTCCTACAAGCAAGAGTTCATTTCCAGTAACCCCCGTTATTTTTTGTCTCAAATGAATTTACACAGTTCACGAAACCAACACGATTTACACGATTAACTAAAGAGCATCTATGTTACAGATGATGGGGTTTGTATCAGTTTCATAAGCAGAGTGGAACTAGATATGGACCGTATGAGTAGGAAACACAGTTCTTTTTTTCTGGATATGCTCATGTTCCTTGCTCTACTGCAGATGCTGGAAAGAAGAGCATGCTTCTTCCGTTAAAACGGAGTGTGTGGCATGGATGAGAACACTGGTCTGAATTTCCCAGGATAAACTTAGTTTAACCAAAGGATCTGTGTCTTCCTACAAGCAAGAGATCATTTCTGGTAAACCCAGTTATTTTTCCTCTCAAATGAATATACACAGTTCATGAAACCAATACTATTTTCACTATTAACTAAAGAGCGTCTATGTAAGAGATGATGTGGTTTGTATCAGTTTAATAAGCAGAGTTGAACTAGATATGTTCCGTATGAGTCGGAAACAGTTCTTTTTTTCTGGGCATGCTCATGTTTCTTGGTGTATTACAGAAGATGAATGAAGAGGATGCTTCTTGCATTAATACAGACTGTGTTTCATGGAGGAGAACACTCTTCTGAATTTCCATTTAGAATCGGAGTTAAACTCCATGCTCTGTGTCGTCCTACAAGCAAGAGTTCATTTCTGGTAAAAGCAGTGAATTTTCAGCCAAATGAATTTACACAGTTAACGAAACCAACACGATTTTCACTATTAACTAAAGAGCATCTATGTAAGAGATGATTTGGTGTGTATCAGATTCATAAGAAGAGTTGAAATAGATATGGTCCATATGAGTAGGAGACACAGTTCTTTATTTCTGAGCATGCTCATGTTCCTTGCTGTATTGCAAAGCTGGAAAGAAGAGCATGCTTCTTGCGTTAGAACAGAGTGTGTTTCATGGATGAGAACATAGGTCTGAATTTCCCTTCAGAAAGTGAGTTAAACCAAAGACTCTGTGTCTTCCTACAAGCAAGAGTTCTTTTCCTGTAAACCCAGTTATTTTTCAGGTCAAATGATTTTACACAGTTCACGAAACCAATACGATTTTCACTATTAAATAAAGAGCATCTATGTAAGAGATGATGGGGTTTGTATCAGTTTCATAAGCAGAGTTGAACTAGATATGGTCCGTAGGAGTAGGAAACACAGTTATTTTTTCTGGACATTCTCATGTTACTTGCTGTATAGGAGTCGCTGGAAAGAAGAGCATGCTTCTTCCGTTAATACGGAGTGTGTTTCATGGAAGAGAACACTGGTCTGAATTTCCCTTCAGAAACTGAGTTTAACCAAAGGATCTGTGTCTTCCTACAAGCAAGAGTTCATTTCCAGTAAACCCAGGTATTTTTCGGCTCAAATGAATTTACACAATTCACGAAACCAATACTATTTTCATTATTACCTAAAGAGCATCTATGTAAGAGATGATGTGGTTTGTATAAGTTTTATAGGCTGTGTTGAACTAGATATGGTCCGTATGCGTAGGACACACAGTTCCTTTTTTTCCGGACATTCTCATGTTCCTTGCTGTATTGAAGATGCTTGAAAGAAAAGCATGCTATTTGCGTTAAAACGGAGTGTGTTTCATGGAAGAGAACACTCTTCTGAATTTCCCTTCAGAAATGGAATTAAACTCCATGCTCTGTGTCATCCTACAAGCAAGACTACATTTCGGATAAACCCAGTTATTTTTCGTCTCAAATGAATTTACACAGTTCAGGAAGCCAATACGATTTTCACTATTAAATAAAGAGCATCTATGTAAGAGATGATGTGGTTTGCATCAGTTTCATAAGCATAGTTGAACTAGATATGTTCTGTATGAATCAGAAACACAGTTCTTTTTTTCTGGGCATGCTCATGTTCCTTGCTGTATTGCAAAGCTGGAAAGAAGAGCATGCTTCATCCGTTAAACGGAATGTGTTTCATGGATGAGAACACTCTTCTCAATTTCCCTTCAGAAATGGAGTTAAACTCCATGCTCTGTGTCGTCCTACAAGCCAGAGTTCATTTCCGGTAAACCCCGTTATTTTTTGGCTCAAATGAATTTACAAAGTTCACGAAACCAACACGATTTACAGGATTAACTAAAGAGCGTCTATGTAACAGATGATGGGGTTTGTATCAGTTTCATTAGCAGACTGGAACTAGATACGGACCGTATGAGTAGGAAACACAGTCCTTTTTTTCTGGATATGCTCATGTTCCTTGCTCTATTGCAGATGCTGGAAAGAAACGCATGCTTCTTCTGTTAAAACGGAGTGTGTTTCATGGATGAGAAAACTGGTCTGAATTTCCCTGGAGAAACAGAGTTTAAACAAAGGATCTGTGTCTTCCTACAAGCAAGAGATCATTTCCGGTATACCCAGTTATTTTTCGGCTCAAATGAATTTACACAGTTCACGAAACCAATACTATTTTCACTATTAACTAAAGAGCGCCTATGTAAGAGATGATGTGGTTTGTGTCATTTTCATAAGCAGTGTTGAACTAGATATGGTCCCTATGAGTAGGACACACAGTTCCTTTTTTCTGGACATTCTCATGTTCCATGCTTTACTGAAGATGCTGGAAAGAAGAGCATGGTATTTGCGTTAAAACGGAGTGTGTTTCATGGATGAGAACACTCTTCAGATTTTCCCTTCAGAAATGGAGTTAAACTCCATGCTCTGTGTCATCCTACACGCAAGAGTACATTTCCGATAAACCCAGTTTATTGCTCAAATGAATTTACACAGTTCAGGAAGTCCACCATTTTTACTGTTAAATAAAGAGCATCTATGTAAGAGATGATGTGGTTTGTATCAGTTTAATAAGCAGAGTTGAACTAGATATGTTCCGTATGAGTCGGAAACACAATTCTTTTTTTCTGGGCATGCTCATGTTTCTTGCTGTATTACAGAAGCTGAATGAAGAGGATGCTTCTTGCATTAATACAGACTGTGTTTCATGGAGGAAAACACTCTTCTGAATTTCCATTTAGAATCGGAGTTAAACACCATGCTCTGTGTCGTCCTACAAGCAAGAGTTCATTTCTGGTAAAAGCAGTGAATTTTCAGCCAAATGAATTTACACAGTTAATGAAACCAACACGATTTTCACTATTAACTAAAGAGCATCTATGTAAGAGATGATGTGGTGTGTATCAGTTTCATAAGAAGAGTTGAAATAGATATGGTCCAGATGAGTAGGAGACACAGTTCTTTATTTCTGGGCATGCTCATGTTCCTTGCTGTATTGCAAAGCTGGGAAGAAAAGCATGCTTCTTGAGTTAGAACAGAGTGTGTTTCATGGATGAGAACACCAGTCTGAATTTCCCTTCAGAAAGTGAGTTAAACCAAAGGCTCTGTGTCTTCCTACAAGCAAGAGTTCATTTCCGAGAAACCCCATTATTTTTTGCTCAAATGGATTTACACAGTTCAAGGAAACCAATACGATTTTCAATAATAACTAAAGAGCATCTTGTAAGAGATGCTGTGGTTTGTATCAGTTTCATAAGCAGAGTTGAACGAGATATGGTCCCTATGAGTAGGAATCACAGTTCTCTTTTTCTGGCCATGCTCATGTTTCTTGCTGTATCGCAGATGCTGGAGAGAAGAGCATGCTTTTTGGATTAAAACAGACTGTGTTTCTTTGATGAGAACACTCTTCTGAATTTCCCTTTAGAATCGGAGTTTAACGCCATGCTCTGTGTCATCCTACAAGCAAGAGGAAATTTCCGGGAAACCCAGTTATTTTTCGGCTCAAATGAATTTACACAGTTCAAGAAACCATCACGACTTTCACTATTAACTAAAGAGCATCTATGTAAGACATGCTGTGGTGTGTATTAGTTTCATAAGAAGAGTTGAAATAGATATGGTCCATATGAGTAGGAGACACAGTTCTTTTTTTCTGGGCATGCTCATGTTCCTTGCTGTATTGCAAAGCTGGAAAGAAGAGCATGCTTCTTGCGTTAGAACAGAGTGTGTTTCATGGATGAGAACACAGGTCTGAATTTCCATTCAGAAAGTGAGTTAAACCAAAGGCTCTGTGTCTTCCTACAAGCAACAGTTCATTTCCTGTAAACCCAGGTATTTTTCGGCTCAAATGATTTTACACAGTTCACGAAACCAATACGATTTTCACTATTAAATAAAGAGCATCTATTTAAGAGATGATGTGGTTTGCATCAGTTTCATAAGCAGAGTTGAACTAGATATTTTCCGTATGAGTCGGAAACACAGTTCTTTTTTTCTGGGCATGCTCATGTTTCTTGCTGTATTGCAGAAGCTGGAATGAAGAGGATACTTCTTGCGTTAAAACAGACTGTGTTTCATGGAGGAGAACACTCTTCTCAATTTCCATTTAGAATCGAAGTTAAACTCCATGCTCTGTGTCGTCCTACAAGCAAGAGTTCATTTTTGGTAAAAGCAGGGAATTTTGAGCCAAATGAATTTACACAGTTCACGAAACCAACACGATTTTCACTATTAACTAAAGAGCATCTATATAAGCGATGCATTGGTTTGTATCAGTTTCATAAGCAGAGTTGAATGAGATATGGTCCCTATGATTAGGAAACACAGTTCTCTTTTTCTAGCCATGCTCATGTTTCTTGCTGTATTGCAGATGCTGGAAAGAAGAGCATGCTCCTTGCATTAAAACAGACTGTGTTTCTTTGAGGAGAACACTCTTCTAAATTTCCCTTTAGAATTGGAGTTTAACGCCATGCTCTGTGTCTTCCTACAAGCAAGAGATCATTTCCGGTAAACCCAGTTATTTTTTGGCTCAAATGAATTTACACAGTTCACAAAACCAATACGATTTTCACTATTAACTGAAGAGCATCTATGTAAGAGATGAGGTGGTTTGTATCAGTTTCATAAGCAGTGTTGAACTAGATATGGTCCGTATGAGTAGGAAACAGAGTTCTTTTTTTCTGGACATTCTCATGTTACTTGCTGTATTGCAGACGCTTGAAAGAAGAGCATGCTTCTTCCGTTAAAACGGAATGTGTTTCATGGATGAGAACACTCTTCTGAATTTCCCTTCAGAACTGGAGTTCAACTCCATGCTCTGTGTCTTCCTACAAGCAAGAGTTCATTTCTGGTAAACCCCGTTATTTTTCGGCACAAATGAATTTACACAGTTCACGAAACCAACACGATTTACACGATTAACTAAAGAGCATGTATGTAACAGATGATGGGGTTTGTATCAGTTTCATAAGCAGAGTTGAATGAGATATGGTCCCTATGAGTAGGAAACACAGTTCTCCTTTTCTGGCCATGCTCATGTTTCTTGCTGTATTGCAGATGCTGGAAAGAAGGGCATGCTTCTTGCATTAAAACAGACTGTGTTTCTTTGAGGAGAACACTCTTCTGAATTTCCCTTTAGAATCGGAGTTTATTGCCATGCTCTGTGTCTTCCTACAAGCAAGAGTTCATTTCTGGTAAACGCAGTGAATTTTCGGTGCCAAATCAATTCACACAGTTCACGAAACCATCACGATTTTCACTATTAACTAAAGAGCATCTATGTAAGAGATGATGAGGGGTGTATCAGTTTCATAAGAAGAGTTGAAATAGATATGGTCTGTATGAGTCGGTAACACAGTTCTTTTTTTCTGGCCATGCTCATGTGTCTTGCTGTTTTGCAGATGTTGGAATGAAGAGGATGCTTCTTGCGTTAAAACAGACTGTTTTTATTTGAGGAGAAAACTCTTCTGAATTTCCCTTTAGAATCAGAGTTTAATGCCATGCTCTGTGTCTTCCTACAAGCAAGAGTTCATTTCTGGTAAAAGCAGTGAATTTTCGGTGCCAAATGAATTCACACAGTTCAGGAAACCAACACGATTTTCACTATTAACTAAAGAGCGTCTATATAAGCGATGCTGTGGTTTATATCAGTTTCATAAGCAGAGTTGAACTAGATATGGTCTGTATGAGTAGGAAACACAGTTCTTTTTTTCTGGCCATGCTCATGTTTCTTGCTGTTTTGCAGATGCTGGAATGAAGAGGATGCTTCTTGTGATAAAACAGACTGTGTTTCATGGATGAGAACACTCTTCTGAATTTCCCTTCACAACTGGAGTTCAACTCAATGCTCTGTGTCTTCCTGCAAGCAAGAGTTCATTTCTGGTAAACCCCGTTATTTTTCGGCTCAAATGAATTTACACAGTTCACAAAACCAACACGATTTACACGATTAACTAAAGAGCATCTATGTAAGAGATGAGGTGGTTTGTAACAGTTTCATAAGCAGAGTTGAACGAGATATGGTCCCTATGAGTAGGAAACACAGTTCTCTTTTTCTGGCCATGCTCATGTTTCTTGCTGTATTGCAGATGCTGGAAAGAAGGGCATACTTCTTGCATTAAAACAGACTGTGTTTCTTTGAGGAGAACACTCTTCTGAATTTTCCTTTAGAATCGGAGTTTATCGCCATGCTCTGTGTCTTCCTACAAGCAAGAGTTCATTTCTGGTAAACGCAGTTAATTTTCGGCTCAAATGAATTTACACAGTTCACAAAACCATCACGATTTTCACTATTAACTAAAGAGCATCTATGTAAGAGATGATGTGGTGTGTATCAGTTTCATAAGAAGAGTTGGAATAGCTATGGTCCATATGAGTAGGAGACACAGTTCTTTTTTTCTGGGCATGCTCATGTTCCTTGCTGTATTTCAAAGCTGGAAAGAAGAGCATGCTTCTTGCGTTAGAACAGAGTGTGTTTCATGGATGAGAACACAGGTCTGAATTTCCCTTCACAAAGTGAGTTAAACCAAAGGCTCTGTGTCTTCCTACAAGCAAGTGTTCATTTCCTGTAAACCCAGTTATTTTTGGGCTCCAATGATTTTACACAGTTCACGAAACCAATACGATTTTCACTATTAAATAAAGAGCATCTATGTAAGAGATCATGTGGTTTGCATCAGTTTCATAAGCAGAGTTGAACTAGATATGTTCCGTATGAGTAGGAAACACAGTTCTTTTTTTCTGTGCATGCTCATGTTCCTTGCTGTATTGCAGATGCTGGAAATGAGAGCATGCTATTTGCGTTAAAACAGAGTGTGTTTCATGGATGAGAACACTGGTCTGAAATTCCCTTCAGAAATGGAGTTAAACCAAATGCTCTGAGTCTTCCTACAAGCAAGAGTACATTTTTTATAAGAGCAGTGAATTTTCGGCCAAATGAATTTACACAGTTCACGAAACCAACACGATTTTCACTATTAATTAAAGAGCGTCTATATAAGTGATGCTGTGGTTTATATCAGTTTCATAAGCAGAGTTGAACTAGATATGGTATGTATGAGTCGGAAACACAGTTCTTTTTTTCTGGCCATGCTCATGTTTCTTGCTGTATTGCAGATGCTGGAAAGAAGAGCATGCTTCTTTCATTAAAACAGACTGTTTTTCTTTGAGGAGAACACTCTTCTAAATTTCCCTTTAGAATTGGAGTTTAACGCCATGCTCTGTGTCTTCCTACAAGCAAGAGATCATTTCCGGTAAACCCAGATATTTTTCGGCTCAAATGAATTTACACAGTTCACAAAACCAATACGATTTTCACTATTAACTGAAGAGCATCTATGTAAGAAATGATGTGGTTTGTATCAGATTCATAAGCAGAGTTGAACTAGATATGGTCCCTATGGTAGGAAACAGAGTTCTTTTTTTCTGGACATTCTCATGTTACTTGCTGTATTGCAGACGCTTGAAAGAAGAGCATGCTTCTTCCGTTAAAACGGAATGTGTTTCATGGATGAGAACACTCTTCTGAATTTCCCTTCAGAACTGGAGTTCAACTCCATGCTCTGTGTCTTCCTACAAGCAGGAGTTCATTTCTTGTAAACCAAGTTATTTTTCGGCTCAAATGAATTTACATAGTTCACGAAACCAACACGATTTACATGATTAACTAAAGAGAATCTATGGAACAGATGATGGGGTTTCTATCAGTTTCATAAGCAGAGTTGAACGAGATATTGTCCCTATGAGTAGGAAACACAGTTCTCTTTTTCTGGCCATGCTCATGTTTCTTGCCTTATTGCAGATAATGGAAAGAAGAGCATGCTTCTTGCATTAAAACAGGCTGTGTTTCTTTGAGGAGAAAACTCTTCTGAATTTCCCTTTAGAATCAGAGTTTATCGCCATGCTCTGTGTCTTCCTACAAGCAAGAGTTCATTTCTGGTAAAAGCAGTGAATTTTCAGCCAAATGAATTCACAGAGTTCAGGAAACCAACACGATTTTCACTATTAACTAAAGAGCATCTATGTAAGAGATGATGTGGTGTGTATCAGTTTCATAAGAAGAGTTGAAATAGCTAAGGTCCCTATGAGTAGGAAACACAGTTCTCTTTTTCTGGCCATGTCATGTTTCTTGCTGTATTGCAGATGCTGGAAATAAGGGCATGCTTCTTGCATTAAAACAGACTGTGTTTCTTTGAGGAGAACACTCTTCTGAATTTCCCTTTAGAATAGGAGTTTAACGCCATGCTCTGTGTCTTCCTACAAGCAAGAGTTCATTTCTGGTAAACGCAGTTATTTTTCGGCACAAATGAATTTACACAGTTCACGAAACCATCACGATTTTCACTATTAACTAAAGAGCATCTATGTAAGAGATGATGTGGTGTGTATCAGTTTCATAAGAAGAGTTGAAATAGCTATGGTCCATATGAGTAGGAGACACAGTTCTTTTTCTCTGGGCATGCTCATGTTCCTTGCTGTATTGCAAAGCTGGAAAGAAGAGCATGCTTCTTGCGTTAGAACAGAGTGTGTTTCATGGATGAGAACACAGGTCTGAATTTCCCTTCAGAAAGTGAGTTAAACCAAAGGCTCTGTGTCTTCCTACAAGCAAGAGTTCATTTCTTGTAAACCCAGTTATTTTTGGGCTACAATGATTTTACACAGTTCACGAAACCAATACGATTTTCACTATTAAATAAAGAGCATCTATTTAAGAGATGATGTGGTTTGCATCAGTTTCATAAGCAGAGTTGAACTAGATATTTTCCGTATGAGTCGGAAACACAGTTCTTTTTTTCTGGGCATGCTCATGTTTCTTGCTGTATTGCAGAAGCTGGAATGAAGAGTATACTTCTTGCGTTAAAACAGACTGTGTTTCATGGAGGAGAACACTCTTCTCAATTTCCATTTAGAATCGAAGTTAAACTCCATGCTCTGTGTCGTCCTACAAGCAAGAGTTCATTTTTGGTAAAAGCAGGGAATTTTGAGCCAAATGAATTTACACAGTTCACGAAACCAACACGATTTTCACTATTAACTAAAGAGCATCTATATAAGCGATGCATTGGTTTGTATCAGTTTCATAAGCAGAGTTGAACGAGATATGGTCCCTATGAGTAGGAAACACAGTTCTCTTTTTCTGGCCATGCTCATGTTTCTTGCTGTATTGCAGATGCTGGAAAGAAGGGCATACTTCTTGCATTAAAACAGACTGTGTTTCTTTGAGGAGAACACTCTACTGAATTTTCCTTTAGAATCGGAGTTTATCGCCATGCTCTGTGTCTTCCTACAAGCAAGAGTTCATTTCTGGTAAATGCAGTTATTTTTCGGCTCAAATGAATTTACACAGTTCACAAAACCATCACGATTTTCACTATTAACTAAAGAGCATCTATGTAAGAGATGATGTGGTGTGTATCAGTTTCATAAGAAGAGTTGGAATAGCTATGGTCCATATGAGTAGGAGACACAGTTCTTTTTTTCTGGGCATGCTCATGTTCCTTGCTGTATTTCAAAGCTGGAAAGAAGAGCATGCTTCTTGCGTTAGAACAGAGTGTGTTTCATGGATGAGAACACAGGTCTGAATTTCCCTTCAGAAAGTGAGTTAAACCAAAGGCTCTGTGTCTTCCTACAAGCAAGAGTTCATTTCTTGTAAACCCAGTTATTTTTGGGCTACAATGATTTTACACAGTTCACGAAACCAATACGATTTTCACTATTAAATAAAGAGCATCTATTTAAGAGATGATGTGGTTTGCATCAGTTTCATAAGCAGAGTTGAACTAGATATTTTCCGTATGAGTCGGAAACACAGTTCTTTTTTTCTGGGCATGCTCATGTTTCTTGCTGTATTGCAGAAGCTGGAATGAAGAGTATACTTCTTGCGTTAAAACAGACTGTGTTTCATGGAGGAGAACACTCTTCTCAATTTCCATTTAGAATCGAAGTTAAACTCCATGCTCTGTGTCGTCCTACAAGCAAGAGTTCATTTTTGGTAAAAGCAGGGAATTTTGAGCCAAATGAATTTACACAGTTCACGAAACCAACACGATTTTCACTATTAACTAAAGAGCATCTATATAAGCGATGCATTGGTTTGTATCAGTTTCATAAGCAGAGTTGAACGAGATATGGTCCCTATGAGTAGGAAACACAGTTCTCTTTTTCTGGCCATGCTCATGTTTCTTGCTGTATTGCAGATGCTGGAAAGAAGGGCATACTTCTTGCATTAAAACAGACTGTGTTTCTTTGAGGAGAACACTCTACTGAATTTTCCTTTAGAATCGGAGTTTATCGCCATGCTCTGTGTCTTCCTACAAGCAAGAGTTCATTTCTGGTAAATGCAGTTATTTTTCGGCTCAAATGAATTTACACAGTTCACAAAACCATCACGATTTTCACTATTAACTAAAGAGCATCTATGTAAGAGATGATGTGGTGTGTATCAGTTTCATAAGAAGAGTTGGAATAGCTATGGTCCATATGAGTAGGAGACACAGTTCTTTTTTTCTGGGCATGCTCATGTTCCTTGCTGTATTTCAAAGCTGGAAAGAAGAGCATGCTTCTTGCGTTAGAACAGAGTGTGTTTCATGGATGAGAACACAGGTCTGAATTTCCCTTCACAAAGTGAGTTAAACCAAAGGCTCTGTGTCTTCCTACAAGCAAGTGTTCATTTCCTGTAAACCCAGTTATTTTTGGGCTCCAATGATTTTACACAGTTCACGAAACCAATACGATTTTCACTATTAAATAAAGAGCATCTATGTAAGAGATCATGTGGTTTGCATCAGTTTCATAAGCAGAGTTGAACTAGATATGTTCCGTATGAGTAGGAAACACAGTTCTTTTTTTCTGGGCATGCTCATGTTCCTTGCTGTATTGCAGATGCTGGAAATGAGAGCATGCTATTTGCGTTAAAACAGAGTGTGTTTCATGGATGAGAACACTGGTCTGAAATTCCCTTCAGAAATGGAGTTAAACCAAATGCTCTGAGTCTTCCTACAAGCAAGAGTACATTTTTTATAAGAGCAGTGAATTTTCGGCCAAATGAATTTACACAGTTCACGAAACCAACACGATTTTCACTATTAATTAAAGAGCGTCTATATAAGTGATGCTGTGGTTTATATCAGTTTCATAAGCAGAGTTGAACTAGATATGGTATGTATGAGTCGGAAACACAGTTCTTTTTTTCTGGCCATGCTCATGTTTCTTGCTGTATTGCAGATGCTGGAAAGAAGAGCATGCTTCTTTCATTAAAACAGACTGTTTTTCTTTGAGGAGAACACTCTTCTAAATTTCCCTTTAGAATTGGAGTTTAACGCCATGCTCTGTGTCTTCCTACAAGCAAGAGATCATTTCCGGTAAACCCAGATATTTTTCGGCTCAAATGAATTTACACAGTTCACAAAACCAATACGATTTTCACTATTAACTGAAGAGCATCTATGTAAGAAATGATGTGGTTTGTATCAGATTCATAAGCAGAGTTGAACTAGATATGGTCCCTATGAGTAGGAAACAGAGTTCTTTTTTTCTGGACATTCTCATGTTACTTGCTGTATTGCAGACGCTTGAAAGAAGAGCATGCTTCTTCCGTTAAAACGGAATGTGTTTCATGGATGAGAACACTCTTCTGAATTTCCCTTCAGAACTGGAGTTCAACTCCATGCTCTGTGTCTTCCTACAAGCAGGAGTTCATTTCTTGTAAACCAAGTTATTTTTCGGCTCAAATGAATTTACATAGTTCACGAAACCAACACGATTTACACGATTAACTAAAGAGAATCTATGGAACAGATGATGGGGTTTCTATCAGTTTCATAAGCAGAGTTGAACGAGATATTGTCCCTATGAGTAGGAAGCACAGTTCTCTTTTTCTGGCCATGCTCATGTTTCTTGCCTTATTGCAGATAATGGAAAGAAGAGCATGCTTCTTGCATTAAAACAGGCTGTGTTTCTTTGAGGAGAACACTCTTCTGAATTTCCCTTTAGAATAGGAGTTTAACGCCATGCTCTGTGTCTTCCTACAAGCAAGAGTTCATTTCTGGTAAACGCAGTTATTTTTCGGCACAAATGAATTTACACAGTTCACGAAACCATCACGATTTTCACTATTAACTAAAGAGCATCTATGTAAGAGATGATGTGGTGTGTATCAGTTTCATAAGAAGAGTTGAAATAGCTATGGTCCATATGAGTAGGAGACACAGTTCTTTTTCTCTGGGCATGCTCATGTTCCTTGCTGTATTGCAAAGCTGGAAAGAAGAGCATGCTTCTTGCGTTAGAACAGAGTGTGTTTCATGGATGAGAACACAGGTCTGAATTTCCCTTCAGAAAGTGAGTTAAACCAAAGGCTCTGTGTCTTCCTACAAGCAAGAGTTCATTTCTTGTAAACCCAGTTATTTTTGGGCTACAATGATTTTACACAGTTCACGAAACCAATACGATTTTCACTATTAAATAAAGAGCATCTATTTAAGAGATGATGTGGTTTGCATCAGTTTCATAAGCAGAGTTGAACTAGATATTTTCCGTATGAGTCGGAAACACAGTTCTTTTTTTCTGGGCATGCTCATGTTTCTTGCTGTATTGCAGAAGCTGGAATGAAGAGGATACTTCTTGCGTTAAAACAGACTGTGTTTCATGGAGGAGAACACTCTTCTCAATTTCCATTTAGAATCGAAGTTAAACTCCATGCTCTGTGTCGTCCTACAAGCAAGAGTTCATTTTTGGTAAAAGCAGGGAATTTTGAGCCAAATGAATTTACACAGTTCACGAAACCAACACGATTTTCACTATTAACTAAAGAGCATCTATATAAGCGATGCATTGGTTTGTATCAGTTTCATAAGCAGAGTTGAATGAGATATGGTCCCTATGATTAGGAAACACAGTTCTCTTTTTCTAGCCATGCTCATGTTTCTTGCTGTATTGCAGATGCTGGAAAGAAGAGCATGCTCCTTGCATTAAAACAGACTGTGTTTCTTTGAGGAGAACACTCTTCTAAATTTCCCTTTAGAATTGGAGTTTAACGCCATGCTCTGTGTCTTCCTACAAGCAAGAGATCATTTCCGGTAAACCCAGTTATTTTTTGGCTCAAATGAATTTACACAGTTCACAAAACCAATACGATTTTCACTATTAACTGAAGAGCATCTATGTAAGAGATGAGGTGGTTTGTATCAGTTTCATAAGCAGTGTTGAACTAGATATGGTCCGTATGAGTAGGAAACAGAGTTCTTTTTTTCTGGACATTCTCATGTTACTTGCTGTATTGCAGACGCTTGAAAGAAGAGCATGCTTATTCCGTTAAAACGGAATGTGTTTCATGGATGAGAACACTCTTCTGAATTTCCCTTCAGAACTGGAGTTCAACTCCATGCTCTGTGTCTTCCTACAAGCAAGAGTTCATTTCTGGTAAACCCCGTTATTTTTCGGCACAAATGAATTTACACAGTTCATGAAACCAACACGATTTACACGATTAACTAAAGAGCATGTATGTAACAGATGATGGGGTTTGTATCAGTTTCATAAGCAGAGTTGAATGAGATATGGTCCCTATGAGTAGGAAACACAGTTCTCCTTTTCTGGCCATGCTCATGTTTCTTGCTGTATTGCAGATGCTGGAAAGAAGGGCATGCTTCTTGCATTAAAACAGACTGTGTTTCTTTGAGGAGAACACTCTTCTGAATTTCCCTTTAGAATCGGAGTTTATTGCCATGCTCTGTGTCTTCCTACAAGCAAGAGTTCATTTCTGGTAAACGCAGTGAATTTTCGGTGCCAAATCAATTCACACAGTTCACGAAACCATCACGATTTTCACTATTAACTAAAGAGCATCTATGTAAGAGATGATGAGGGGTGTATCAGTTTCATAAGAAGAGTTGAAATAGATATGGTCTGTATGAGTCGGTAACACAGTTCTTTTTTTCTGGCCATGCTCATGTGTCTTGCTGTTTTGCAGATGTTGGAATGAAGAGGATGCTTCTTGCGTTAAAACAGACTGTTTTTATTTGAGGAGAAAACTCTTCTGAATTTCCCTTTAGAATCAGAGTTTAATGCCATGCTCTGTGTCTTCCTACAAGCAAGAGTTCATTTCTGGTAAAAGCAGTGAATTTTCGGTGCCAAATGAATTCACACAGTTCAGGAAACCAACACGATTTTCACTATTAACTAAAGAGCGTCTATATAAGCGATGCTGTGGTTTATATCAGTTTCATAAGCAGAGTTGAACTAGATATGGTCTGTATGAGTAGGAAACACAGTTCTTTTTTTCTGGCCATGCTCATGTTTCTTGCTGTTTTGCAGATGCTGGAATGAAGAGGATGCTTCTTGTGATAAAACAGACTGTGTTTCATGGATGAGAACACTCTTCTGAATTTCCCTTCAGAACTGGAGTTCAACTCAATGCTCTGTGTCTTCCTGCAAGCAAGAGTTCATTTCTGGTAAACCCCGTTATTTTTCGGCTCAAATGAATTTACACAGTTCACGAAACCAACACGATTTACACGATTAACTAAAGAGCATCTATGTAAGAGATGAGGTGGTTTGTAACAGTTTCATAAGCAGAGTTGAACGAGATATGGTCCCTATGAGTAGGAAACACAGTTCTCTTTTTCTGGCCATGCTCATGTTTCTTGCTGTATTGCAGATGCTGGAAAGAAGAGCATGCTTCTTGCATTAAAACAGACTGTGTTTCTTTGAGGAGAACACTCTTCTGAATTTCCCTTTAGAATCGGAGTTTATCGCCATGCTCTGTGTCTTCCTACAAGCAAGAGTTCATTTCTGGTAAACGCAGTTATTTTTCGGCTCAAATGAATTTACACAGTTCACAAAACCATCACGATTTTCACTATTAACTAAAGAGCATCTATGTAAGAGATGATGTGGTGTGTATCAGTTTCATAAGAAGAGTTGGAATAGCTATGGTCCATATGAGTAGGAGACACAGTTCTTTTTTTCTGGGCATGCTAATGTTCCTTGCTGTATTTCAAAGCTGGAAAGAAGAGCATGCTTCTTGCGTTAGAACAGAGTGTGTTTCATGGATGAGAACACAGGTCTGAATTTCCCTTCACAAAGTGAGTTAAACCAAAGGCTCTGTGTCTTCCTAGAAGCAAGTGTTCATTTCCTGTAAACCCAGTTATTTTTGGGCTCCAATGATTTTACACAGTTCACGAAACCAATACGATTTTCACTATTAAATAAAGAGCATCTATGTAAGAGATCATGTGGTTTGCATCAGTTTCATAAGCAGAGTTGAACTAGATATGTTCCGTATGAGTAGGAAACACAGTTCTTTTTTTCTGGGCATGCTCATGTTCCTTGCTGTATTGCAGATGCTGGAAATGAGAGCATGCTATTTGCGTTAAAACAGAGTGTGTTTCATGGATGAGAACACTGGTCTGAAATTCCCTTCAGAAATGGAGTTAAACCAAATGCTCTGAGTCTTCCTACAAGCAAGAGTACATTTTTTATAAGAGCAGTGAATTTTCGGCCAAATGAATTTACACAGTTCACGAAACCAACACGATTTTCACTATTAATTAAAGAGCGTCTATATAAGTGATGCTGTGGTTTATATCAGTTTCATAAGCAGAGTTAACTAGATATGGTCTGTATGAGTCGGAAACACAGTTCTTTTTTTCTGGCCATGCTCATGTTTCTTGCTGTATTGCAGATGCTGGAAAGAAGAGCATGCTTCTTTCATTAAAACAGACTGTTTTTCTTTGAGGAGAACACTCTTCTAAATTTCCCTTTAGAATTGGAGTTTAACGCCATGCTCTGTGTCTTCCTACAAGCAAGAGATCATTTCCGGTAAACCCAGATATTTTTCGGCTCAAATGAATTTACACAGTTCACAAAACCAATACGATTTTCACTATTAACTGAAGAGCATCTATGTAAGAAATGATGTGATTTGTATCAGTTTCATAAGCAGAGTTGAACTAGATATGGTCCCTATGAGTAGGAAACAGAGTTCTTTTTTTCTGGACATTCTCATGTTACTTGCTGTATTGCAGATAATGGAAAGAAGAGCATGCTTCTTGCATTAAAACAGGCTGTGTTTCTTTGAGGAGAAAACTCTTCTGAATTTCCCTTTAGAATCAGAGTTTATCTCCATGCACTGTGTCTTCCTACAAGCAAGAGTTCATTTCTGGTAAAAGCAGTGAATTTTCAGCCAAATGAATTCACAGAGTTCAGGAAACCAACACGATTTTCACTATTAACTAAAGAGCATCTATGTAAGAGATGATGTGGTGTGTATCAGTTTCATAAGAAGAGTTGAAATAGCTATGGTCCCTATGAGTAGGAAACACAGTTCTCTTTTTCTGGCCATGTCATGTTTCTTGCTGTATTGCAGATGCTGGAAAGAAGGGCATGCTTCTTGCATTAAAACAGACTGTGTTTCTTTGAGGAGAACACTCTTCTGAATTTCCCTTTAGAATAGGAGTTTAACGCCATGCTCTGTGTCTTCCTACAAGCAAGAGTTCATTTCTGGTAAACGCAGTTATTTTTCGGCACAAATGAATTTGCACAGTTCACGAAACCATCACGATTTTCACTATTAACTAAAGAGCATCTATGTAAGAGATGATGTGGTGTGTATCAGTTTCATAAGAAGAGTTGAAATAGCTATGGTCCATATGAGTAGGAGACACAGTTCTTTTTCTCTGGGCATGCTAATGTTCCTTGCTGTATTGCAAAGCTGGAAAGAAGAGCATGCTTCTTGCGTTAGAACAGAGTGTGTTTCATGGATGAGAACACAGGTCTGAATTTCCCTTCAGAAAGTGAGTTAAACCAAAGGCTCTGTGTCTTCCTACAAGCAAGAGTTCATTTCTTGTAAACCCAGTTATTTTTGGGCTCCAATGATTTTACACAGTTCACGAAACCAATATGATTTTCACTACTAAATAAAGAGCATCTATGTAAGAGATGATGTGGTTTGCATCAGTTTCATAAGCAGAGTTGAACTAGATATGTTCCGTATGAGTAGGAAACACAGTTCTTTTTTTCTGGGCATGCTCATGTTCCTTGCTGTATTGCAGATGCTGGAAATGAGAGCATGCTATTTGCGTTAAAACAGAGTGTGTTTCATGGATGAGAACACTGGTCTGAAATTCCCTTCAGAAATGGATTTAAAGCAAATGCTCTGTGTCTTCCTACAAGCAAGAGTACATTTTTTGTAAGAGCAGTGAATTTTTGGCCAAATGAATTTACACAGTTCACGAAACTAATATAATTTTCTCTATTAACTAAAGAGCATCTATGTAAGAGATGCTGTGGTTTGTGTCAGTTTCATAAGCAGAGTTGAACTAGATATGGTCCGTATGAGTAGGAAACAGAGCTCTTT
The DNA here is from genome assembly GCA_949786405.1 of Onychomys arenicola. Taxonomy (NCBI): domain Eukaryota; kingdom Metazoa; phylum Chordata; class Mammalia; order Rodentia; family Cricetidae; genus Onychomys; species Onychomys arenicola. Next base: position 1,315,901 of record CATKUM010000035.1, read on the forward strand.
TTTTCTGGACATGCTCATGTTACTTGCTGTATTGCAGACGCTTGAAAGAAGAGCATGCTTCTTCCGTTAAAACGGAATGTGTTTCATGGATGAGAACACTCTTCCGAATTTCCCTTCAGTACTGGAGTTCAACTCCATGCTCTGTGTCTTCCTATAAGCAAGAGTTTATTTCTGGTAAACCCCGTTATTTTTCGGCTCAAATGAATTTACACAGTTCCCGAAACCAACACGATTTTCTCTATTAACTAAAGAGCATCTATGTAAGATATGAGGTGGTTGGTATCAGTTTCATAAGCAGAGTTGAACGAGATATGGTCCCTATGATTAGGAAACACAGTTCTCTTTTTCTAGCCATGCTCATGTTTCTTGCTGTATTGCAGAAGCTGGAAAGAAGAGCATGCTCCTTGCATTAAAACAGGCTGTGTTTCTTTGAGAACACTCTTCTAAATTTCCCTTTAGAATTGGAGTTTAACGCCATGCTCTGTGTCTTCCTACAAGCAAGAGATCATTTCCGGTAAACCCAGGTATTTTTCGGCTCAAAAGAATTTACACAGTTCACAAAACCAATACGATTTTCACTATTAACTGAAGAGCATCTATGTAAGAGATGCTGTGGTTTGTGTCAGTTTCATAAGCAGAGTTGAACAAGATATGGTCCGTATGAGTAGGAAACAGAGCTCTTTTTTTCTGGACATGCTCATGTTACTTGCTGTATTGCAGACGCTTGAAAGAAGAGCATGCTTCTTCCGTTAAAACAGAATGTGTTTCATGGATGAGAACACTCTTCCGAATTTCCCTTCAGTACTGGAGTTCAACTCCATGCTCTGTGTCTTCCTATAAGCAAGAGTTTATTTCTGGTAAACCCCGTTATTTTTCGGCTCAAATGAATTTACACAGTTCCCGAAACCAACACGATTTTCTCTATTAACTAAAGAGCATCTATGTAAGAGATGAGGTGGTTTGTATGAGTTTCATAAGCAGAGTTGAACGAGATATGGTCCCTATGATTAGGAAACACAGTTCTCTTTTTCTAGCCATGCTCATGTTTCTTGCTGTATTGCAGATGCTGGAAAGAAGAGCATGCTCCTTGCATTAAAACAGACTGTGTTTCTTTGAGGAGAACACTCTTCTAAATTTCCCTTTAGAATTGGAGTTTAACGCCATGCTCTGTGTCTTCCTACAAGCAAGAGATTATTTCTGGTAAACCCAGTTATTTTTTGGCTCAAATGAATTTACACAGTTCACAAAACCAATACGATTTTCACTATTAACTGAAGAGCATCTATGTAAGAGATGAGGTGGTTTGTATCAGTTTCATAAGCAGTGTTGAACTAGATATGGTCCTTATGAGTAGGAAACAGAGTTCTTTTTTTCTGGACATTCTCATGTTACTTACTGTATTGCAGACGCTTGAAAGAAGAGCATGCTTCTTCCGTTAAATCGGAATGTGTTTCATGGATGAGAACACTCTTCTGAATTTCTCTTCAGAACTGGAGTTCAACTCCATGCTCTGTGTCTTCCTACAAGCAAGAGTTCATTTCTGGTAAACCCCGTTATTTTTCGGCTCAAATGAATTTACACAGTTCACGAAACCAACACGATTTACACGATTAACTAAAGAGCATGTATGTAACAGATGATGGGGTTTGTGTCAGTTTCATAAGCAGAGTTGAATGAGATATGGTCCCTATGAGTAGGAAACACAGTTCTCTTTTTCTGGCCATGCTCATGTTTCTTGCTGTATTGCAGATGCTGGAAAGAAGGGCATGCTTCTTGCATTAAAACAGACTGTGTTTCTTTGAGGAGAACACTGTTCTGAATTTCCCTTTAGAATCAGAGTTTATTGCCATGCTCTGTGTCTTCCTACAAGCAAGAGTTCATTTCTGGTATACGCAGTGAATTTTCGGTGCCAAATCAATTCACACAGATCACGAAACCATCACGATTTTCACTATTAACTAAAGAGCATCTATGTAATAGATGATGAGGGGTGTATCAGTTTCATAAGAAGAGTTGAAATAGATATGGTCTGTATGAGTCGGTAACACAGTTCTTTTTTTCTGGCCATGCTCATGTGTCTTGCTGTTTTGCAGATGTTGGAATGAAGAGGATGCTTCTTGCGTTAAAACAGACTGTTTTTATTTGAGGAGAAAACTCTTCTGAATTTCCCTTTAGAATCAGAGTTTAATGCCATGCTCTGTGTCTTCCTACAAGCAAGAGTTCATTTCTGGTAAAAGCAGTGAATTTTCGGTGCCAAATGAATTCACACAGTTCAGGAAACCAACACGATTTTCACTATTAACTAAAGAGCGTCTATATAAGCGATGCTGTGGTTTATATCAGTTTCATAAGCAGAGTTGAACTAGATATGGTCTGTATGAGTAGGAAACACAGTTCTTTTTTTCTGGCCATGCTCATGTTTCTTGCTGTTTTGCAGATGCTGGAATGAAGAGGATGCTTCTTGTGATAAAACAGACTGTGTTTCATGGATGAGAACACTCTTCTGAATTTCCCTTCAGAACTGGAGTTCAACTCAATGCTCTGTGTCTTCCTGCAAGCAAGAGTTCATTTCTGGTAAACCCCGTTATTTTTCGGCTCAAATGAATTTACACAGTTCACGAAACCAACACGATTTACACGATTAACTAAAGAGCATCTATGTAAGAGATGAGGTGGTTTGTAACAGTTTCATAAGCAGAGTTGAACGAGATATGGTCCCTATGAGTAGGAAACACAGTTCTCTTTTTCTGGCCATGCTCATGTTTCTTGCTGTATTGCAGATGCTGGAAAGAAGGGCATGCTTCTTGCATTAAAACAGACTGTGTTTCTTTGAGGAGAACACTCTTCTGAATTTCCCTTTAGAATCGGAGTTTATCGCCATGCTCTGTGTCTTCCTACAAGCAAGAGTTCATTTCTGGTAAACGCAGTTATTTTTCGGCTCAAATGAATTTACACAGTTCACAAAACCATCATGATTTTCACTATTAACTAAAGAGCATCTATGTAAGAGATGATGAGGGGTGTATCAGTTTCATAAGAAGAGTTGAAATAGATATGGTCTGTATGAGTCGGTAACACAGTTCTTTTTTTCTGGCCATGCTCATGTGTCTTGCTGTTTTGCAGATGCTGGAATGAAGAGGATGCTTCTTGCGTTAAAACAGACTGTGTTTCATGGAGGAGAACACTCTGCTGAATTTCCATTTAGAATTGGAGTTAAACTCCATGCTCTGCGTCATCCTACAAGCAAGAGTTCATTTCTGGTAAACGCAGTGAATTTTCGGTGCCAAATGAATTTTCACAGTTCACGAAACTAATATAATTTTCTCTATTAACTAAAGAGCATCTATGTAAGCGATGCTGTAGTTTATATCAGTTTCATAAGCAGAGTTGAACTAGATATGGTCCGTATGAGTGGGAAACACAGTTCTTTGTTTCTGGCCATGCTCATGTTTCTTGCTGTATTACAGAAGCTGAATGAAGAGGATGCTTCTTGCATTAATACAGACTGTGTTTCATGGAGGAAAACACACTTCTGAATTTCCTTTTAGAATCAGAGTTAAACACCATGCTCTGTGTCGTCCTACAAGCAAGAGTTCATTTCTGGTAAAAGCAGTGAATTTTCAGCCAAATGAATTTACACAGTTAATGAAACCAACACGATTTTCACTATTAACTAAAGAGCATCTATGTAAGAGATGATGTGGTGTGTATCAGTTTCATAAGAAGAGTTGAAATAGATATGGTCCAGATGAGTAGGAGACACAGTTCTTTATTTCTGGGCATGCTCATGTTCCTTGCTGTATTGCAAAGCTGGGAAGAAAAGCATGCTTCTTGAGTTAGAACAGAGTGTGTTTCATGGATGAGAACACCAGTCTGAATTTCCCTTCAGAAAGTGAGTTAAACCAAAGGCTCTGTGTCTTCCTACAAGCAAGAGTTCATTTCCGGGAAACCCCCTTATTTTTTGCTCAAATGGATTTACACAGTTCAAGGAAACCAATACGATTTTCAATAATAACTAAAGAGCATCTTGTAAGAGATGCTGTGGTTTGTATCAGTTTCATAAGCAGAGTTGAACGAGATATGGTCCCTATGAGTAGGAATCACAGTTCTCTTTTTCTGGCCATGCTCATGTTTCTTGCTGTATTGCAGATGCTGGAGAGAAGAGCATGCTTTTTGGATTAAAACAGACTGTGTTTCTTTGATGAGAACACTCTACTGAATTTCCCTTTAGAATCTGAGTTTAACGCCATGCTCTGTGTCATCCTACAAGCAAGAGGAAATTTCCGGGAAACCCAGTTATTTTTCGGCTCAAATGAATTTACACAGTTCAAGAAACCATCACGACTTTCACTATTAACTAAAGAGCATCTATGTAAGACATGCTGTGGTGTGTATTAGTTTCATAAGAAGAGTTGAAATAGATATGGTCCATCTGAGTAGGAGACACAGTTCTTTTTTTCTGGGCATGCTCATGTTCCTTGCTGTATTGCAAAGCTGGAAAGAAGAGCATGCTTCTTGCGTTAGAACAGAGTGTGTTTCATGGATGAGAACACAGGTCTGAATTTCCCTTCAGAAAGTGAGTTAAACCAAAGGCTCTGTGTCTTCCTACAAGCAACAGTTCATTTCCTGTAAACCCAGGTATTTTTCAGCTCAAATGATTTTACACATTTCACGAAACCAATACGATTTTCACTATTAAATAAAGAGCATCTATTTAAGAGATGATGTGGTTTGCATCAGTTTCATAAGCAGAGTTGAACTAGATATGTTCCGTATGAGTAGGAAACACAGTACTTTTTTTCTGGACATTCTCATGTTACTTGCTCTATAGCAGACGCTGGAAAGAAGAGCATGCTTCTTCCGGTAAAATGGAATGTGTTTCATGGATGAGAACACTCTTCTGAATTTCCCTTCAGAAATGGAGTTAATCTCCATGCTTTGTGTCGTCCTACAAGCAAGAGTTCATTTCCGGTAAACCCCGTTATTTTTCAGCTCAAATAAATTTACACAGTTCACGAAACCAACACGATTTACACGATTAACTAAAGAGCATCTATGTAACAGATGATGGGGTTTGTATCATTTTCATAAGCAGAGTGGAACTAGATATGGCCCGTATGAGTAGGAAACACAGTTCTTTTTTTCTGGGCATGCTCATGTTCCTTGCTCTATTGCAGATGCTGGAAAGAAGAGCATGCTTTTTCCGTTAAAACGGAGTGTGTTTCATGGATGAGAACACTGGTCTGAATTTCCCTTCAGAAACTGAGTTTAACCACAGGATCTGTGTATTCCTACAAGCAAGAGATCATTTCCGGTAAACCCAGTTATTTTTCGGCTCAAATGAAATTACACAGTTCACGAAACCAATACTATTTACACTATTAACTAAAGAGCGTCTATGAAAGAGATGATGTGGTTTGTGTCATTTTCATAATCAGTGTTTAGTAGATATGGTCCTTATGAGAGGACACACAGTACCTTTTTTCTGGACATTCTCATGTTCCTTGCTGTACTGAAGACACTGGAAAGAAGAGCATGCTATTTGCGTTAAAACGGAGTGTGTTTCATGGATGAGAACGCTCTTCTGAATTTCCCTTCAGTAATGTAGTTAAACTCCATGCTCTGTGTCATCCTACAAGCAAGAGTACTATTCCAGTAAACCCAGTTATTTTTCAGCTCAAATGAATTTACACAGTACAGGAAGCCAATACGATTTTCACTATTAAATAAAGAGCATCTATGTAACAGATGATGTGGTTTGCATCAGTTTCATAAGCAGAGTTGAACTAGATATTTTCCGTATGAGTCGGAAACACAGTTCTTTTTTTCTGGGCATGCTCATGTTTCTTGCTGTATTGCAGAAGCTGGAATGAAGAGGATACTTCTTGCGTTAAAACAGACTGTGTTTCATGGAGGAGAACACTCTTCTCAATTTCCATTTAGAATTGAAGTTAAACTCCATGCTCTGTGTCGTCCTACAAGCAAGAGTTCATTTTTGGTAAAAGCAGGGAATTTTGAGCCAAATGAATTTACACAGTTCACGAAACCAACACGATTTTCACTATTAACTAAAGAGCATCTATATAAGCGATGCATTGGTTTGTATCAGTTTCATAAGCAGAGTTGAACGAGATATGGTCCCTATGAGTAGGAAACACAGTTCTCTTTTTCTAGCCATGCTCATGTTTCTTGCTGTATTGCAGATGCTGGAAAGAAGGGCATGCTTCTTGCATTAAAACAGACAGTGTTTCTTTGAGGAGAACACTCTTCTGAATTTCCCTTTAGAATCGGAGTTTATCGCCATGCTCTGTGTCTTCCTACAAGCAAGAGTTCATTTCTGGTAAACGCAGTGAATTTTCGGTGCCAAATGAATTCACACAGTTCACGAAACCATCACGATTTTCACTATTAACTACAGAGCATCTATGTAAGAGATGATGAGGGGTGTATCAGTTTCATAAGAAGAGTTGAAATAGATATGGTCTGTATGAGTCGGTAACACAGTTCTTTTTTTCTGGCCATGCTCATGTGTCTTGCTGTTTTGCAGATGCTGGAATGAAGAGGATGCTTCTTGCGTTAAAACAGACTGTTTTTATTTGAGGAGAAAACTCTTCTAAATTTCCCTTTAGAATCAGAGTTTAACGCCATGCTCTGTGTCTTCCTAGAAGCAAGAGTTCATTTCTGGTAAAAGCAGTGAATTTTCGGTGCCAAATGAATTCACACAGTTCAGGAAACCAACACGATTTTCACTATTAACTAAAGAGCGTCTATATAAGCGATGCTGTGGTTTATATCAGTTTCATAAGCATAGTTGAACTAGATATGGTCTGTATGAGTCGGAAACACAGTTCTTTTTTTCTGGACATGCTCATGTTTCTTGCTGTTTTGCAGATGCTGGAATGAAGAGGATGCTTCTTGCGTTAAAACATACTGTGTTTCATGGATTAGAACACTCTTCTGAATTTCCCTTCACAACTGGAGTTCAACTCAATGCTCTGTGTCTTCCTGCAAGCAAGAGTTCATTTCTGGTAAACCCCGTTATTTTTCGGCTCAAATGAATTTACACAGTTCACGAAACCAACATGATTTACACGATTAACTAAAGAGCATCTATGTAACAGATGATGGGGTTTGTTTCAGTTTCATAAGCAGAGTTGAACGAGATATGGTCCCTATGAGTAGGATACACATTTCTCTTTTTCTGGCCATGCTCATGTTTCTTGCTGTATTGCAGATGCTGGAAAGAAGGGAATGCCTCTTGAATTAAAACAGACTGTGTTTCTTTGAGGAGAACACTCTTCTGAATTTCCCTTTAGAATCAGAGTTTATCGCCATGCTCTGTGTCTTCCTACAAGCAAGAGTTCATTTCTGGTAAACGCAGTTATTTTTCGGCTCAAATGAATTTACACAGTTCACAAAACCATCACGATTTTCACTATTAACTAAAGAGCATCTATGTAAGAGATGATGTTGTGTGTAGGTTTCATAAGAAGAGTTGGAATAGCTATGGTCCATATGAGTAGGAGACACAGTTCTTTTTTTCTGGGCATGCTCATGTTCCTTGCTGTATTTCAAAGCTGGAAAGAAGAGCATGCTTCTTGCGTTAGAACAGAGTGTGTTTCATGGATGAGAACACAGGTCTGAATTTCCCTTCACAAAGTGAGTTAAACCAAAGGCTCTGTGTCTTCCTACAAGCAAGAGTTCATTTCTTGTAAACCCAGTTATTTTTGGGCTCCAATGATTTTACACAGTTCACGAAACCAATACGATTTTCACTACTAAATAAAGAGCATCTATGTAAGAGATGATGTGGTTTGCATCAGTTTCATAAGCAGAGTTGAACTAGATATGTTCCGTATGAGTAGGAAACACAGTTCTTTTTTTCTGGGCATGCTCATGTTCCTTGCTGTATTGCAGATGCTGGAAATGAGAGCATGCTATTTGCGTTAAAACAGAGTGTGTTTCATGGATGAGAACACTGGTCTGAAATTCCCTTCAGAAATGGATTTAAAGCAAATGCTCTGTGTCTTCCTACAAGCAAGAGTACATTTTTTGTAAGAGCAGTGAATTTTTGGCCAAATGAATTTACACAGTTCACGAAACTAATATAATTTTCTCTATTAACTAAAGAGCATCTATGTTAGAGATGCTGTGGTTTGTGTCAGTTTCATAAGCAGAGTTGAACTAGATATGGTCTGTATGAGTAGGAAACAGAGCTCTTTTTTTCTGGACATGCTCATGTTACTTGCTGTATTGCAGACGCTTGAAAGAAGAGCATGCTTCTTCCATTAAAACGGAATGTGTTTCATGGATGAGAACACTCTTCTGAATTTCCCTTCAGTACTGGAGTTCAACTCCATGCTCTGTGTCTTCCTATAAGCAAGAGTTTATTTCTGGTAAACCCCATTATTTTTCGGATCAAATGAATTTACACAGTTCCCGAAACCAACACGATTTTCTCTATTAACTAAAGAGCATCTATGTAAGAGATGAGGTGGTTTGTATCAGTTTCATAAGCAGAGTTGAACGAGATATGGTCCCTATGATTAGGAAACACAGTTCTCTTTTTCTAGCCATGCTCATGTTTCTTGCTGTATTGCAGATGCTGGAAAGAAGAGCATGCTCCTTGCATTAAAACAGACTGTGTTTCTTTGAGGAGAACACTCTTCTAAATTTCCCTTTAGAATTGGAGTTTAACGCCATGCTCTGTGTCTTCCTACAAGCAAGAGATCATTTCCGGTAAACCCAGTTATTTTTTGGCTCAAATGAATTTACACAGTTCACAAAACCAATACGATTTTCACTATTAACTGAAGAGCATCTATGTAAGAGATGAGGTGGTTTGTATCAGTTTCATAAGCAGTGTTGAACTAGATATGGTCCGTATGAGTAGGAAACAGAGTTCTTTTTTTCTGGACATTCTCATGTTACTTGCTGTATTGCAGACGCTTGAAAGAAGAGCATGCTTCTTCCCTTAAAACGGAATGTGTTTCATGGATGAGAACACTCTTCTGAATTTCCCTTCAGAACTGGAGTTCAACTCCATGCTCTGTGTCTTCCTACAAGCAAGAGTTCATTTCTGGTAAACCCCGTTATTTTTCGGCTCAAATGAATTTACACAGTTCACGAAACCAACACGATTTACACGATTAACTAAAGAGCATGTATGTAACAGATGATGAGGGGTGTATCAGTTTCATAAGCAGAGTTGAATGAGATATGGTCCCTATGAGTAGGAAACACAGTTCTCTTTTTCTGGCCATGCTCATGTTTCTTGCTGTATTGCAGATGCTGGAAAGAAGGGCATGCTTCTTGCATTAAAACAGACTGTGTTTCTTTGAGAAGAACACTCTTCTGAATTTCCCTTTAGAATCGGAGTTTATTGCCATGCTCTGTGTCTTCCTACAAGCAAGAGTTCATTTATGGTAAACGCAGTGAATTTTCGGTGCCAAATCAATTCACACAGTTCACGAAACCATTACGATTTTCACTATTAACTAAAGAGCATCTATGTAAGAGATGATGAGGGGTGTATCAGTTTCATAAGAAGAGTTGAAACAGATATGGTCTGTATGAGTCGGTAACACAGTTCTTTTTTTCTGGCCATGCTCATGTGTCTTGCTGTTTTGCAGATGCTGGAATGAAGAGGATGCTTCTTGCGTTAAAACAGACTGTTTTTATTTGTGGAGAAAACTCTTCTGAATTTCCCTTTAGAATCAGAGTTTAATGCCATGCTCTGTGTCTTCCTACAAGCAAGAGTTCATTTCTGGTAAAAGCAGTGAATTTTCGGTGCCAAATGAATTCACACAGTTCAGGAAACCAACACGATTTTCACTATTAACTAACGAGCGTCTATATAAGCGATGCTGTGGTTTATATCAGTTTCATAAGCAGAGTTGAACTAGATATGGTCTGTATGAGTAGGAAACACAGTTCTTTTTTTCTGGCCATGCTCATGTTTCTTGCTGTTTTGCAGATGCTGGAATGAAGAGGATGCTTCTTGTGATAAAACAGACTGTGTTTCTTGGATGAGAACACTCTTCTGAATTTCCCTTCAGAACTGGAGTTCAACTCAATGCTCTGTGTCTTCCTGCAAGCAAGAGTTCATTTCTTGTAAACCCCGTTATTTTTCGGCTCAAATGAATTTACACAGTTCACGAAACCAACACGATTTACACGATTAACTAAAGAGCATCTATGTAAGAGATGAGGTGGTTTGTAACAGTTTCATAAGCAGAGTTGAACGAGATATGGTCCCTATGAGTAGGAAACACAGTTCTCTTTTTCTGGCCATGCTCATGTTTCTTGCTGTATTGCAGATGCTGGAAAGAAGGGCATGCTTCTTGCATCAAAACAGACTGTGTTTCTTTGAGGAGAACACTCTTCTGAATTTCCCTTTAGAATCGGAGTTTATCGCCATGCTCTGTGTCTTCCTACAAGCAAGAGTTCATTTCTGGTAAACGCAGTTATTTTTCGGCTCAAATGAATTTACACAGTTCACAAAACCATCACGATTTTCACTATTAACTAAAGAGCATCTACGTAAGAGATGATGAGGGGTGTATCAGGTTCATAAGAAGAGTTGAAATAGATATGGTCTGTATGAGTCGGTAACACAGTTCTTTTTTTCTGGCCATGCTCATGTGTCTTGCTGTTTTGCAGATGCTGGAATGAAGAGGATGCTTCTTGCGTTAAAACAGACTGTGTTTCATGGAGGAGAACACGCTGCTGAATTTCCATTTAGAATTGGAGTTAAACTCCATGCTCTGTGTCATCCTACAAGCAAGAGTTCATTTCTGGTAAACACAGTGAATTTTCGGTGCCAAATGAATTTTCACAGTTCACGAAACTAATATAATTTTCTCTATTAACTAAAGAGCATCTATGTAAGCGATGCTGTAGTTTATATCAGTTTCATAAGCAGAGTTGATCTAGATATGGTCCATATGAGTCGGAAACACAGTTCTTTGTTTCTGGCCATGCTCATGTTTCTTGCTGTTTTGGAGATGCTGGAATGAAGAGGATGCTTCTTGCATTAAAACAGACTGTGTTTCATGGAGGAGAACACTCTGCTGAATTTCCATTTAGAATCGGACTTAAACTCCATGCTCTCTGTCATCCTACAAGCAAGAGTTCATTTCTGGTAAACGCAGTGAATTTTCGGTGCCAAATGAATTTACACAGTTCACGAAACCAACACAATTTTTCTATTTACTAAAGAGCATCTATGTAACAGATGATGGGGTTTGTATCAGTTTCATAAGCAGAGTTGAATGAGATATGGTCCCTATGAGTAGGAAACACAGTTCTCTTTTTCTGGCCATGCTCATGTTTCTTGCTGTATTGCAGATGCTGGAAAGAAGGGCATGCTTCTCGCATTAAAACAGACTGTGTTTCTTTGAGGAGAACACTCTTCTGAATTTCCCTTTAGAATCGGAGTTTATCGCCATGCTCTGTGTCTTCCTACAAGCAAGGGTTCATTTCTGGTAAACGCAGTGAATTTTCGGTGCCAAATGAATTCACACAGTTCACGAAACCATCACGATTTTCACTATTAACTAAAGAGCATCTATGTAAGAGATGATGAGGGGTGTATCAGTTTGATAAGAAGAGTTGAAATAGATATGGTCTGTATGAGTCGGTAACACAGTTCTTTTTTTCTGGCCATGCTCATGTGTCTTGCTGTTTTGCAGATGCTGGAATGAAGAGGATGCTTCTTGCGTTAAAACAGACTGTGTTTCATGGAGGAGAACACTCTGCTGAATTTCCATTTAGAATTGCAGTTAAACTCCATGCTCTGTGTCATCCTACATGCAAGAGTTCATTTCTGGTAAACACAGTGAATTTTCGGTGCCAAATGAATTTACACAGTTCACGAAACTAATATAATTTCCTCTATTAACTAAAGAGCATCTATGTAAGAGATGCTGTGGTTTGTATCAGTTTCATAAGCAGAATTGAAAGAGATATGGTCCCTATGAGTAGGAAACTCAGTTCTCTTTTTCTGGCAATGCTCCTGTTTCGTGCTGTATTGCACATGCTGGAAAGAAGAGCATGCTTGTTGCATTAAAACAGACTGTTTTTATTTGAGGAGAAAACTCTTCTGAATTTCCCTTTAGAATCAGAGTTTAACACCATGCTCTGTGTCTTCCTACAAGCAAGAGTTCATTTCTGGTAAAAGCAGTCAATTTTCAGCCAAATGAATTCACACAGTACAGGAAACCAACACGATATTCACTATTAACTAAAGAGCGTCTATATAAGCGATGCTGTAGTTTATATCAGTTTCATAAGCAGAGTTGAACTAGATATGGTCCATATGAGTCGGAAACACAGTTCTTTTTTTCTGGCCATGCTCATGTTTCATGTTGTTTTGCAGATGCTGGAATGAAGAGGATGCTTCTTGCGTTAAAACAGACTGTGTTTCATGGAGGAGAACACTCTGCTGAATTTCCATTTAGAATCGGAGTTAAACTCCATGCTCTCTGTCATCCTACAAGCAAGAGTTCATTTCTGGTAAACGCAGTGAATTTTCGGTGCCAAATGAATTCACACAGTTCACGAAACCATCACGATTTTCACTATTAACTAAAGAGCATCTATGTAAGAGATGATGAGGGTTGTATCAGTTTCATAACAAGAGTTGAAATAGATATGGTCTGTATGAGTCGGTAACACAGTTCTTTTTTTCTGGCAATGCTCATGTGTCTTGCTGTTTTGCAGATGCTGGAATGAAGAGGATGCTTCTTGCATTAAAACAGACTGTTTTTATTTGAGGAGAAAACTCTTCTGAATTTCCCTTTAGAATCAGAGTTTAACGCCATGCTCTGTGTCTTCCTACAAGCAAGAGTTCATTTCTGGTAAAAGCAGTGAATTTTCGGTGCCAAATGAATTCACACAGTTCAGGAAACCAACACGATTTTCACTATTAACTAAAGAGCGTCTATATGCGATGCTGTGGTTTATATCAGTTTCATAAGCAGAGTTGAACTAGATATGGTCTGTATGAGTCGGAAACACAGTTCTTTTTTTCTGGCCATGCTCATGTTTCTTGCTGTTTTGCAGATGCTGGAATGAAGAGGATGCTTCTTGCGTTAAAACAGACTGTGTTTCATGGAGGAGAACACTCTGCTGAATTTCCATTTAGAATCGGAGTTAAACTCCATGCTCTCTGTCATCCTACAAGCAAGAGTTCATTTCTGGTAAACGCAGTTATTTTTCGGCTCAAATGAATTTACACAGTTCACGAAACCATCACGATTTTCACTATTAACTAAAGAGCATCTATGTAAGAGATGATGAGGGGTGTATCAGTTTCATAAGAAGAGTTGAAATAGATATGGTCTGTATGAGTCGGAAACACAGTTCTTTTTTTCTGGCCATGCTCATGTTTCTTGCTGTTTTGCAGATGCTGGAATGAAGAGGATGCTTCTTGCGTTAAAACAGACTGTGTTTCATGTAGGAGAACACTCTGCTGAATTTCCATTTAGAATCGGAGTTAAACTCCATGCTCTCTGTCATCCTACAAGCAAGAGTTCATTTCTGGTAAACGCAATGAATTTTCGGTGCCAAATGAATTTACACAGTTCACGAAACCAACACAATTTTCTCTATTAACTAAAGAGCATCTATGTTAGAGATGCTGTGGTTTGTGTCAGTTTCATAAGCAGAGTTGAACTATATATGGTCCGTATGAGTAGAAAACAGAGTTCTTTTTTTCTGGACATTCTCATGTTACTTGCTGTATTGCAGACGCTTGAAAGAAGAGCATGCTTCTTCCGTTAAAACGGAATGTGTTTCATGGATGAGAACACTCTTCTGAATTTCCCTTCAGAACTGGAGTTCAACTCAATGCTCTGTGTCTTCCTGCAAGCAAGAGTTCATTTCTGGTAAACCCCGTTATTTTTCGGCTCAAATGAATTTACACAGTTCACGAAACCAACACGATTTACACGATTAACTAAAGAGCATCTACGTAAGAGATGATGGGGTTTGTATCAGTTTCATAAGCAGAGTTGAACGAGATATGGTCCCTATGAGTAGGAAACACAGTTCTCTTTTTCTGGCCATGCTCATGTTTCTTGCTGTATTGAGGATGCTGGAAAGAAGAGCATGCTCCTTGCATTAAAACAGACTGTTTTTATTTGAGGAGAAAACTCTTCTGAATTTCCCTTTAGAATCAGAGTTTAACACCATGCTCTGTGTCTTCCTACAAGCAAGAGTTCATTTCTGGTAAAAGCAGTGAATTTTCAGCCAAATGAATTCACACAGTTCAGGAAACCAACACGATTTTCACTATTAACTAAGAGCGTCTATATAAGCGATGCTGTAGTTTATATCAGTTTCATAAGCAGAGATGAACTAGATATGGTCCGTATGAGTCGGAAAGACAATTCTTTTTTTCTGGCCATGCTCATGTTTCTTGCTGTTTTGCAGATGCTGGAATGAAGAGGATGCTTCTTGCGTTAAAACAGACTGTGTTTCATGGAGGAGAACACTCTGCTGAATTTCCATTTAGAATCGGAGTTAAAATCCATGCTCTCTGTCATCCTACAAGCAAGAGTTCATTTCTGGTAAACGCAGTGAATTTTCGGTGCCAAATGAATTTACACAGTTCACGAAACCAACACAATTTTCTCTATTTACTAAAGAGCATCTATGTAACAGATGATGGGGTTTGTATCAGTTTCATAAGCAGAGTTGAATGAGATATGGTCCCTATGAGTAGGAAACACAGTTCTCTTTTTCTGGCCATGCTCATGTTTCTTGCTGTATTGCAGATGCTGGAAAGAAGGGCATGCTTCTTGCATTAAAACAGACTGTGTTTCTTTGAGGAGAACACTCTTCTGAATTTCCCTTTAGAATCGGAGTTTATTGCCATGCTCTGTGTCTTCCTACAAGCACGAGTTCATTTCTGGTAAATGCAGTGAATTTTCGGTGCCAAATGAATTCACACAGTTCACGAAACCATCACGATTTTCACTATTAACTAAAGAGCATCTATGTAAGAGATGATGAGGGGTGTATCAGTTTCATAACAAGAGTTGAAATAGATATGGTCTGTATGAGTCAGTAACACAGTTCTTTTTTTCTGGCCATGCTCATGTGTCTAGCTGTTTTGCAGATGCTGGAATGAAGAGGATGCTTCTTGCGTTAAAACAGACTGTTTTTATTTGAGGAGAAAACTCTTCTGAATTTCCCTTTAGAATCAGAGTTTAACGCCATGCTCTGTGTCTTCCTACAAGCAAGAGTTCATTTCTGGTAAAAGCAGTGAATTTTCGGTGCCAAATGAATTCACACAGTTCAGGAAAACAACATGATTTTCACTATTAACTAAAGAGCGTCTATATAAGCGATGCTGTGGTTTATATCAGTTTCATAAGCAGAGTTGAACTAGATATGGTCTGTATGAGTCGGAAACACAGTTCTTTTTTTCTGGCCATGCTCATGTTTCTTGCTGTTTTGCAGATGCTGGGATGAAGAGGATGCTTCTTGAGTTAAAACAGACTGTGTTTCATGGAGGAGAACACTCTTCTGAATTTCCCTTCAGAACTGGAGTTCAACTCAATGCTCTGTGTCTTCCTGCAAGCAAGAGTTCATTTCTGGTAAACCCCATTATTTTTCGGCTCAAATGAATTTACACAGTTCCCGAAACCAACACGATTTACACGATTAACTAAAGAGCATCTATGTAAGAGATGATGGGGTTTGTATCAGTTTCATAAGCAGAGTTGAACGAGATATGGTCCCTATGAGTAGGAAACACAGTTCTCTTTTTCTGGCCATGCTCATGTTTCTTGCTGTATTGCAGATGCTGGAAAGAAGGGCATGCTTCTTGCATTAAAACAGACTGTGTTTCTTTGAGGAGAACACTCTTCAGAATTTCCCTTGAGAATAGGAGTTTAACGCCATGCTCTCTGTCATCCTACAAGCAAGAGTTCATTTCTGGTAAACGCTGTGAATTTTCGGTGCCAAATGAATTTACACAGTTCACGAAACTAATATAATTTTCTCTAGTAACTAAAGAGCATCTATGTAAGAGATGCTGTGGTTTGTGTCAGTTTCATAAGCAGAGTTGAACTGGATATGGTCCGTATGAGTAGGAAACAGAGCTCTTTTTTTCTGGACATGCTCATGTTACTTACTGTATTGCAGACGCTTGAAAGAAGAGCATGCTTCTTCCGTTAAAACGGAATGTGTTTCATGGATGAGAACACTCTTCTGAATTTCCCTTCAGAACTGGAGTTCAACTCCATGCTCTGTGTCTTCCTACAAGCAAGAGTTCATTTCTGGTAAACCCCGTTATTTTTCAGCTCAAATGAATTTACACAGTTCACGAAACCAACACGATTTACACGATTAACTAAAGAGCATCTATGTAACAGATGATGGGGTTTGTATCA
Organism: Onychomys arenicola; assembly: GCA_949786405.1. Classification (NCBI taxonomy): domain Eukaryota; kingdom Metazoa; phylum Chordata; class Mammalia; order Rodentia; family Cricetidae; genus Onychomys; species Onychomys arenicola. The sequence continues at coordinate 1,332,304 of CATKUM010000035.1, forward strand.
GTTTCATAAGCAGAGTTGAATGAGATATGGTCCCTATGAGTAGGAAACACAGTTCACTTTTTCTGGCCATGCTCATGTTTCTTGCTGTATTGCAGATGCTGGAAAGAAGGGCATGCTTCTTGCATTAAAACAGACTGTGTTTCTTTGAGGAGAACACTCTTCTGAATTTCCCTTTAGAATCGGAGTTTATCGCCATGCTCTGTGTCTTCCTACAAGCAAGAGTTCATTTCTGGTAAACGCAGTTATTTTTCGGCTCAAATGAATTTACACAGTTCACGAAACCATCACGATTTTCACTATTAACTAAATAGCATCTATGTAAGACATGATGAAGGGTGTATCAGTTTCATAAGAAGAGTTGAAATAGATATGGTCTGTATGAGTCGGAAACACAGTTCTTTTTTTCTGGCCATGCTCATGTTTCTTGCTGTTTTGCAGATGCTGGAATGAAGAGGATGCTCCTTGCGTTAAAACAGACTGTGTTTCATGGAGGAGAACACTCTGCTGAATTTCCAGTTAGAATCGGAGTTAAACTCCATGCTCTCTGTCATCCTACAAGCAAGAGTTCATTTCTGGTAAACGCAGTGAATTTTCGGTGCCAAATGAATTCACACAGTTCACGAAACCGTCACGATTTTCACTATTAACTAAAGAGCATCTATGTAAGAGATGATGAGGGGTGTATCAGTTTCATAACAAGAGTTGAAATAGATATGGTCTGTATGAGTCGGTAACACAGTTCTTTTTTTCTGGCCATGCTCATGTGTCTTGCTGTTTTGCAGATGCTGGAATGAAGAGGATGCTTCTTGCATTAAAACAGACTGTTTTTATTTGAGGAGAAAACTCTTCTGAATTTCCCTTTAGAATCAGAGTTTAACGCCATGCTCTGTGTCTTCCTACAAGCAAGAGTTCATTTCTGGTAAAAGCAGTGAAATTTCGGTGCCAAATGAATTCACACAGTTCAGGAAACCAACACGATTTTCACTATTAACTAAAGAGCGTCTATATGCGATGCTGTGGTTTATATCAGTTTCATAAGCAGAGTTGAACTAGATATGGTCTGTATGAGTCGGAAACACAGTTCTTTTTTTCTGGCCATGCTCATGTTTCTTGCTGTTTTGCAGATGCTGGAATGAAGAGGATGCTTCTTGCGTTAAAACAGACTGTGTTTCATGGAGGAGAACACTCTGCTGAATTTCCATTTAGAATCGGAGTTAAACTCCATGCTCTCTGTCATCCTACAAGCAAGAGTTCATTTCTGGTAAACGCAGTGAATTTTCGGTGCCAAATGAATTTACACAGTTCACGAAACCAACACAATTTTCTCTATTAACTAAAGAGCATCTATGTTAGAGATGCTGTGGTTTGTGTCAGTTTCATAAGCAGAGTTGAACTAGATATGGTCCGTATGAGTAGGAAACAGAGTTCTTTTTTTCTGGACATTCTCATGTTACTTGCTGTATTGCAGACGCTTGAAAGAAGAGCATGCTTCTTCCGTTAAAACGGAATGTGTTTCATGGATGAGAACACTCTTCTGAATTTCCCTTCAGAACTGGAGTTCAACTCAATGCTCTGTGTCTTCCTGCAAGCAAGAGTTCATTTCTGGTAAACCCCGTTATTTTTCGGCTCAAATGAATTTACACAGTTCACGAAACCAACACGATTTACACGATTAACTAAAGAGAATCTATGTAACAGATGATGGGGTTTGTATCAGTTTCATAAGCAGAGTTGAACGAGATATGGTCCCTATGAGTAGGAAACACAGTTCTCTTTTTCTGGCCATGCTCATGTTTCTTGCTGTATTGAGGATGCTGGAAAGAAGAGCATGCTCCTTGCATTAAAACAGACTGTTTTTATTTGAGGAGAAAACTCTTCTGAATTTCCCTTTAGAATCAGAGTTTAACACCATGCTCTGTGTCTTCCTACAAGCAAGAGTTCATTTCTGGTAAAAGCAGTGAATTTTCAGCCAAATGAATTCACACAGTTCAGGAAACCAACACGATTTTCACTATTAACTAAGAGCGTCTATATAAGCGATGCTGTAGTTTATATCAGTTTCATAAGCAGAGATGAACTAGATATGGTCCGTATGAGTCGGAAAGACAATTCTTTTTTTCTGGCCATGCTCATGTTTCTTGCTGTTTTGCAGATGCTGGAATGAAGAGGATGCTTCTTGCGTTAAAACAGACTGTGTTTCATGGAGGAGAACACTCTGCTGAATTTCCATTTAGAATCGGAGTTAAAATCCATGCTCTCTGTCATCCTACAAGCAAGAGTTCATTTCTGGTAAACGCAGTGAATTTTCGGTGCCAAATGAATTTACACAGTTCATGAAACCAACACAATTTTCTCTATTTACTAAAGAGCATCTATGTAACAGATGATGGGGTTTGTATCAGTTTCATAAGCAGAGTTGAATGAGATATGGTCCCTATGAGTAGGAAACACAGTTCTCTTTTTCTGGCCATGCTCATGTTTCTTGCTGTATTGCAGATGCTGGAAAGAAGGGCATGCTTCTTGCATTAAAACAGACTGTGTTTCTTTGAGGAGAACACTCTTCTGAATTTCCCTTTAGAATCGGAGTTTATTGCCATGCTCTGTGTCTTCCTACAAGCAAGAGTTCATTTCTGGTAAATGCAGTGAATTTTCGGTGCCAAATGAATTCACACAGTTCACGAAACCATCACGATTTTCACTATTAACTAAAGAGCATCTATGTAAGAGATGATGAGGGGTGTATCAGTTTCATAACAAGAGTTGAAATAGATATGGTCTGTATGAGTCAGTAACACAGTTCTTTTTTTCTGGCCAGCTCATGTGTCTAGCTGTTTTGCAGATGCTGGAATGAAGAGGATGCTTCTTGCGTTAAAACAGACTGTTTTTATTTGAGGAGAAAACTCTTCTGAATTTCCCTTTAGAATCAGAGTTTAACGCCATGCTCTGTGTCTTCCTACAAGCAAGAGTTCATTTCTGGTAAAAGCAGTGAATTTTCGGTGCCAAATGAATTCACACAGTTCAGGAAAACAACATGATTTTCACTATTAACTAAAGAGCGTCTATATAAGCGATGCTGTGGTTTATATCAGTTTCATAAGCAGAGTTGAACTAGATATGGTCTGTTTGAGTCGGAAACACAGTTCTTTTTTTCTGGCCATGCTCATGTTTCTTGCTGTTTTGCAGATGCTGGGATGAAGAGGATGCTTCTTGAGTTAAAACAGACTGTGTTTCATGGAGGAGAACACTCTGCTGAATTTCCATTTAGAATCGGAGTTAAACTCCATGCTCTCTGTCATCCTACAAGCAAGAGTTCATTTCTGGTAAAAGCAGTGAATTTTCGGTGCCAAATGAATTTACACAGTTCACGAAACCAACACAATTTTCTCTATTAACTAAAGAGCATCTATGTTAGAGATGCTGTGGTTTGTGTCAGTTTCATAAGCAGAGTTGAACTAGATGTGGTCCGTATGAGTAGGAAACAGAGTTCTTTTTTTCTGGACATTCTCATGTTACTTGCTGTATTGCAGACGCTTGAAAGAAGAGCATTCTTCTTCCGTTAAAACGGAATGTGTTTCATGGATGAGAACACTCTTCTGAATTTCCCTTCAGAACTGGAGTTCAACTCAATGCTCTGTGTCTTCCTGCAAGCAAGAGTTCATTTCTGGTAAACCCCATTATTTTTCGGCTCAAATGAATTTACACAGTTCCCGAAACCAACACGATTTACACGATTAACTAAAGAGCATCTATGTAAGAGATGATGGGGTTTGTATCAGTTTCATAAGCAGAGTTGAACGAGATATGGTCCCTATGAGTAGGAAACACAGTTCTCTTTTTCTGGCCATGCTCATGTTTCTTGCTGTATTGCAGATGCTGGAAAGAAGGGCATGCTTCTTGCATTAAAACAGACTGTGTTTCTTTGAGGAGAACACTCTTCAGAATTTCCCTTGAGAATAGGAGTTTAACGCCATGCTCTCTGTCATCCTACCAGCAAGAGTTCATTTCTGGTAAACGCTGTGAATTTTCGGTGCCAAATGAATTTACACAGTTCACGAAACTAATATAATTTTCTCTATTAACTAAAGAGCATCTATGTAAGAGATGCTGTGGTTTGTGTCAGTTTCATAAGCAGAGTTGAACTGGATATGGTCCGTATGAGTAGGAAACAGAGCTCTTTTTTTCTGGACATGCTCATGTTACTTACTGTATTGAAGACGCTTGAAAGAAGAGCATGCTTCTTCCGTTAAAACGGAATGTGTTTCATGGATGAGAACACTCTTCTGAATTTCCCTTCAGAACTGGAGTTCAACTCCATGCTCTGTGTCTTCCTACAAGCAAGAGTTCATTTCTGGTAAACCCCGTTATTTTTCAGCTCAAATGAATTTACACAGTTCACGAAACCAACACGATTTACACGATTAACTAAAGAGCATCTATGTAACAGATGATGGGGTTTGTATCAGTTTCATAAGCAGAGTTGAATGAGATATGGTCCCTATGAGTAGGAAACACAGTTCACTTTTTCTGGCCATGCTCATGTTTCTTGCTGTATTGCAGATGCTGGAAAGAAGGGCATGCTTCTTGCATTAAAACAGACTGTGTTTCTTTGAGGAGAACACTCTTCTGAATTTCCCTTTAGAATCGGAGTTTATCGCCATGCTCTGTGTCTTCCTACAAGCAAGAGTTCATTTCTGGTAAACGCAGTTATTTTTTGGCTCAAATGAATTTACACAGTTCACGAAACCATCACGATTTTCACTATTAACTAAATAGCATCTATGTAAGACATGATGAAGGGTGTATCAGTTTCATAAGAAGAGTTGAAATAGATATGGTCTGTATGAGTCAGAAACACAGTTCTTTTTTTCTGGCCATGCTCATGTTTCTTGCTGTTTTGCAGATGCTGGAATGAAGAGGATGCTCCTTGCGTTAAAACAGACTGTGTTTCATGGAGGAGAACACTCTGCTGAATTTCCAGTTAGAATCGGAGTTAAACTCCATGCTCTCTGTCATCCTACAAGCAAGAGTTCATTTCTGGTAAACGCAGTGAATTTTCGGTGCCAAATGAATTCACACAGTTCACGAAACCGTCACGATTTTCACTATTAACTAAAGAGCATCTATGTAAGAGATGATGAGGGGTGTATCAGTTTCATAACAAGAGTTGAAATAGATATGGTCTGTATGAGTCGGTAACACATTTCTTTTTTTCTGGCCATGCTCATGTGTCTTGCTGTTTTGCAGATGCTGGAATGAAGAGGATGCTTCTTGCATTAAAACAGACTGTTTTTATTTGAGGAGAAAACTCTTCTGAATTTCCCTTTAGAATCAGAGTTTAACGCCATGCTCTGTGTCTTCCTACAAGCAAGAGTTCATTTCTGGTAAAAGCAGTGAATTTTCGGTGCCAAATGAATTCACACAGTTCAGGAAACCAACACGATTTTCACTATTAACTAAAGAGCGTCTATATGCGATGCTGTGGTTTATATCAGTTTCATAAGCAGAGTTGAACTAGATATGGTCTGTATGAGTCGGAAACACAGTTCTTTTTTTCTGGCCATGCTCATGTTTCTTGCTGTTTTGCAGATGCTGGAATGAAGAGGATGCTTCTTGCGTTAAAACAGACTGTGTTTCATGGAGGAGAACACTCTGCTGAATTTCCATTTAGAATCGGAGTTAAACTCCATGCTCTCTGTCATCCTACAAGCAAGAGTTCATTTCTGGTAAACGCAGTGAATTTTCGGTGCCAAATGAATTTACACAGTTCACGAAACCAACACAATTTTCTCTATTAACTAAAGAGCATCTATGTTAGAGATGCTGTGGTTTGTGTCAGTTTCATAAGCAGAGTTGAACTAGATATGGTCCGTATGAGTAGGAAACAGAGTTCTTTTTTTCTGGACATTCTCATGTTACTTGCTGTATTGCAGACGCTTGAAAGAAGAGCATGCTTCTTCCGTTAAAACGGAATGTGTTTCATGGATGAGAACACTCTTCTGAATTTCCCTTCAGAAATGGAGTTCAACTCAATGCTCTGTGTCTTCCTGCAAGCAAGAGTTCATTTCTGGTAAACCCCGTTATTTTTCGGCTCAAATGAATTTACACAGTTCACGAAACCAACACGATTTACACGATTAACTAAAGAGAATCTATGTAACAGATGATGGGGTTTGTATCAGTTTCATAAGCAGAGTTGAACGAGATATGGTCCCTATGAGTAGGAAACACAGTTCTCTTTTTCTGGCCATGATCATGTTTCTTGCTGTATTGAGGATGCTGGAAAGAAGAGCATGCTCCTTGCATTAAAACAGACTGTTTTTATTTGAGGAGAAAACTCTTCTGAATTTCCCTTTAGAATCAGAGTTTAACACCATGCTCTGTGTCTTCCTACAAGCAAGAGTTCATTTCTGGTAAAAGCAGTGAATTTTCAGCCAAATGAATTCACACAGTTCAGGAAACCAACACGATTTTCACTATTAACTAAGAGCGTCTATATAAGCGATGCTGTAGTTTATATCAGTTTCATAAGCAGAGATGAACTAGATATGGTCCGTATGAGTCGGAAAGACAATTCTTTTTTTCTGGCCATGCTCATGTTTCTTGCTGTTTTGCAGATGCTGGAATGAAGAGGATGCTTCTTGCGTTAAAACAGACTGTGTTTCATGGAGGAGAACACTCTGCTGAATTTCCATTTAGAATCGGAGTTAAAATCCATGCTCTCTGTCATCATACAAGCAAGAGTTCATTTCTGGTAAACGCAGTGAATTTTCGGTGCCAAATGAATTTACACAGTTCACGAAACCAACACAATTTTCTCTATTTACTAAAGAGCATCTATGTAACAGATGATGGGGTTTGTATCAGTTTCATAAGCAGAGTTGAATGAGATATGGTCCCTATGAGTAGGAAACACAGTTCTCTTTTTCTGGCCATGCTCATGTTTCTTGCTGTATTGCAGATGCTGGAAAGAAGGGCATGCTTCTTGCATTAAAACAGACTGTGTTTCTTTGAGGAGAACACTCTTCTGAATTTCCCTTTAGAATCGGAGTTTATTGCCATGCTCTGTGTCTTCCTACAAGCAAGAGTTCATTTCTGGTAAATGCAGTGAATTTTCGGTGCCAAATGAATTCACACAGTTCACGAAACCATCACGATTTTCACTATTAACTAAAGAGCATCTATGTAAGAGATGATGAGGGGTGTATCAGTTTTATAACAAGAGTTGAAATAGATATGGTCTGTATGAGTCAGTAACACAGTTCTTTTTTTCTGGCCATGCTCATGTGTCTAGCTGTTTTGCAGATGCTGGAATGAAGAGGATGCTTCTTGCGTTAAAACAGACTGTTTTTATTTGAGGAGAAAACTCTTCTGAATTTCCCTTTAGAATCAGAGTTTAACGCCATGCTCTGTGTCTTCCTACAAGCAAGAGTTCATTTCTGGTAAAAGCAGTGAATTTTCGGTGCCAAATGAATTCACACAGTTCAGGAAAACAACATGATTTTCACTATTAACTAAAGAGCGTCTATATAAGCGATGCTGTGGTTTATATCAGTTTCATAAGCAGAGTTGAACTAGATATGGTCTGTATGAGTCGGAAACACAGTTCTTTTTTTCTGGCCATGCTCATGTTTCTTGCTGTTTTGCAGATGCTGGGATGAAGAGGATGCTTCTTGAGTTAAAACAGACTGTGTTTCATGGAGGAGAACACTCTGCTGAATTTCCATTTAGAATCGGAGTTAAACTCCATGCTCTCTGTCATCCTACAAGCAAGAGTTCATTTCTGGTAAAAGCAGTGAATTTTCGGTGCCAAATGAATTTACACAGTTCACGAAACCAACACAATTTTCTCTATTAACTAAAGAGCATCTATGTTAGAGATGCTGTGGTTTGTGTCAGTTTCATAAGCAGAGTTGAACTAGATGTGGTCCGTATGAGTAGGAAACAGAGTTCTTTTTTTCTGGACATTCTCATGTTACTTGCTGTATTGCAGACGCTTGAAAGAAGAGCATGCTTCTTCCGTTAAAACGGAATGTGTTTCATGGATGAGAACACTCTTCTGAATTTCCCTTCAGAACTGGAGTTCAACTCAATGCTCTGTGTCTTCCTGCAAGCAAGAGTTCATTTCTGGTAAACCCCATTATTTTTCGGCTCAAATGAATTTACACAGTTCCCGAAACCAACACGATTTACACGATTAACTAAAGAGCATCTATGTAAGAGATGATGGGGTTTGTATCAGTTTCATAAGCAGAGTTGAACGAGATATGGTCCCTATGAGTAGGAAACACAGTTCTCTTTTTCTGGCCATGCTCATGTTTCTTGCTGTATTGCAGATGCTGGAAAGAAGGGCATGCTTCTTGCATTAAAACAGACTGTGTTTCTTTGAGGAGAACACTCTTCAGAATTTCCCTTGAGAATAGGAGTTTAACGCCATGCTCTCTGTCATCCTACAAGCAAGAGTTCATTTCTGGTAAACGCTGTGAATTTTCGGTGCCAAATGAATTTACACAGTTCACGAAACTAATATAATTTTCTCTATTAACTAAAGAGCATCTATGTAAGAGATGCTGTGGTTTGTGTCAGTTTCATAAGCAGAGTTGAACTGGATATGGTCCGTATGAGTAGGAAACAGAGCTCTTTTTTTCTGGACATGCTCATGTTACTTACTGTATTGCAGACGCTTGAAAGAAGAGCATGCTTCTTCCGTTAAAACGGAATGTGTTTCATGGATGAGAACACTCTTCTGAATTTCCCTTCAGAACTGGAGTTCAACTCCATGCTCTGTGTCTTCCTACAAGCAAGAGTTCATTTCTGGTAAACCCCGTTATTTTTCAGCTCAAATGAATTTACACAGTTCACGAAACCAACACGATTTACACGATTAACTAAAGAGCATCTATGTAACAGATGATGGGGTTTGTATCAGTTTCATAAGCAGAGTTGAATGAGATATGGTCCCTATGAGTAGGAAACACAGTTCACTTTTTCTGGCCATGCTCATGTTTCTTGCTGTATTGCAGATGCTGGAAAGAAGGGCATGCTTCTTGCATTAAAACAGACTGTGTTTCTTTGAGGAGAACACTCTTCTGAATTTCCCTTTAGAATCGGAGTTTATCGCCATGCTCTGTGTCTTCCTACAAGCAAGAGTTCATTTCTGGTAAACGCAGTTATTTTTCGGCTCAAATGAATTTACACAGTTCACGAAACCATCACGATTTTCACTATTAACTAAATAGCATCTATGTAAGACATGATGAAGGGTGTATCAGTTTCATAAGAAGAGTTGAAATAGATATGGTCTGTATGAGTCGGAAACACAGTTCTTTTTTTCTGGCCATGCTCATGTTTCTTGCTGTTTTGCAGATGCTGGAATGAAGAGGATGCTCCTTGCGTTAAAACAGACTGTGTTTCATGGAGGAGAACACTCTGCTGAATTTCCAGTTAGAATCGGAGTTAAACTCCATGCTCTCTGTCATCCTACAAGCAAGAGTTCATTTCTGGTAAACGCAGTGAATTTTCGGTGCCAAATGAATTCACACAGTTCACGAAACCGTCACGATTTTCACTATTAACTAAAGAGCATCTATGTAAGAGATGATGAGGGGTGTATCAGTTTCATAACAAGAGTTGAAATAGATATGGTCTGTATGAGTCGGTAACACAGTTCTTTTTTTCTGGCCATGCTCATGTGTCTTGCTGTTTTGCAGATGCTGGAATGAAGAGGATGCTTCTTGCATTAAAACAGACTGTTTTTATTTGAGGAGAAAACTCTTCTGAATTTCCCTTTAGAATCAGAGTTTAACGCCATGCTCTGTGTCTTCCTACAAGCAAGAGTTCATTTCTGGTAAAAGCAGTGAATTTTCGGTGCCAAATGAATTCACACAGTTCAGGAAACCAACACGATTTTCACTATTAACTAAAGAGCGTCTATATGCGATGCTGTGGTTTATATCAGTTTCATAAGCAGAGTTGAACTAGATATGGTCTGTATGAGTCGGAAACACAGTTCTTTTTTTCTGGCCATGCTCATGTTTCTTGCTGTTTTGCAGATGCTGGAATGAAGAGGATGCTTCTTGCGTTAAAACAGACTGTGTTTCATGGAGGAGAACACTCTGCTGAATTTCCATTTAGAATCGGAGTTAAACTCCATGCTCTCTGTCATCCTACAAGCAAGAGTTCATTTCTGGTAAACGCAGTGAATTTTCGGTGCCAAATGAATTTACACAGTTCACGAAACCAACACAATTTTCTCTATTAACTAAAGAGCATCTATGTTAGAGATGCTGTGGTTTGTGTCAGTTTCATAAGCAGAGTTGAACTAGATATGGTCCGTATGAGTAGGAAACAGAGTTCTTTTTTTCTGGACATTCTCATGTTACTTGCTGTATTGCAGACGCTTGAAAGAAGAGCATGCTTCTTCCGTTAAAACGGAATGTGTTTCATGGATGAGAACACTCTTCTGAATTTCCCTTCAGAACTGGAGTTCAACTCAATGCTCTGTGTCTTCCTGCAAGCAAGAGTTCATTTCTGGTAAACCCCGTTATTTTTCGGCTCAAATGAATTTACACAGTTCACGAAACCAACACGATTTACACGATTAACTAAAGAGCATCTATGTAACAGATGATGGGGTTTGTATCAGTTTCATAAGCAGAGTTGAACGAGATATGGTCCCTATGAGTAGGAAACACAGTTCTCTTTTTCTGGCCATGCTCATGTTTCTTGCTGTATTGAGGATGCTGGAAAGAAGAGCATGCTCCTTGCATTAAAACAGACTGTTTTTATTTGAGGAGAAAACTCTTCTGAATTTCCCTTTAGAATCAGAGTTTAACACCATGCTCTGTGTCTTCCTACAAGCAAGAGTTCATTTCTGGTAAAAGCAGTGAATTTTCAGCCAAATGAATTCACACAGTTCAGGAAACCAACACGATTTTCACTATTAACTAAGAGCGTCTATATAAGCGATGCTGTAGTTTATATCAGTTTCATAAGCAGAGATGAACTAGATATGGTCCGTATGAGTCGGAAAGACAGTTCTTTTTTTCTGGCCATGCTCATGTTTCTTGCTGTTTTGCAGATGCTGGAATGAAGAGGATGCTTCTTGCGTTAAAACAGACTGTGTTTCTTTGAGGAGAACACTCTTCTGAATTTCCCTTTACAATCGGAGTTTATCGCCATGCTCTGTGTCTTCCTACAAGCAAGAGTTCATTTCTGGTAAACGCAGTGAATTTTCGGTGCCAAATGAATTCACACAGTTCACGAAACCATCACGATTTTCACTATTAACTAAAGAACATCTATGTAAGAGATGATGAGGGGTGTATCAGTTTCATAACAAGAGTTGAAATAGATATGGTCTGTATGAGTCGGTAACACAGTTCTTTTTTCTGGCCATGCTCATGTGTCTTGCTGTTTTGCAGATGCTGGAATGAAGAGGATGCTTCTTGCATTAAAACAGACTGTTTTTATTTGAGGAGAAAACTCTTCTGAATTTCCCTTTAGAATCAGAGTTTAACGCCATGCTCTGTGTCTTCCTACAAGCAAGAGTTCATTTCTGGTAAAAGCAGTGAATTTTCGGTGCCAAATGAATTCACACAGTTCAGGAAACCAACACGATTTTCACTATTAACTAAAGAGCGTCTATATGCGATGCTGTGGTTTATATCAGTTTCATAAGCAGAGTTGAACTAGATATGGTCTGTATGAGTCGGAAACACAGTTCTTTTTTTCTGGCCATGCTCATGTTTCTTGCTGTTTTGCAGATGCTGGAATGAAGAGGATGCTTCTTGCGTTAAAACAGACTGTGTTTCATGGAGGAGAACACTCTGCTGAATTTCCATTTAGAATCGGAGTTAAACTCCATGCTCTCTGTCATCCTACAAGCAAGAGTTCATTTCTGGTAAAAGCAGTGAATTTTCGGTGCCAAATGAATTTACACAGTTCACGAAACCAACACAATTTTCTCTATTAACTAAAGAGCATCTATGTTAGAGATGCTGTGGTTTGTGTCAGTTTCATAAGCAGAGTTGAACTAGATGTGGTCCGTATGAGTAGGAAACAGAGTTCTTTTTTTCTGGACATTCTCATGTTACTTGCTGTATTGCAGACGCTTGAAAGAAGAGCATGCTTCTTCCGTTAAAACGCAATGTGTTTCATGGATGAGAACACTCTTCCGAATTTTCCTTCAGTACTGGAGTTCAACTCCATGCTCTGTGTCTTCCTATAAGCAAGAGTTTATTTCTGGTAAACCCCGTTATTTTTCGGCTCAAATGAATTTACACAGTTCCCGAAACCAACACGATTTTCTCTATTAACTAAAGAGCATCTACGTAAGAGATGAGGTGGTTTGTATCAGTTTCATAAGCAGAGTTGAACGAGATATGGTCCCTATGATTAGGAAACACAGTTCTCTTTTTCTGGCCATGCTCATGTTTCTTGCTGTATTGCAGATGCTGGAAAGAAGAGCATGCTCCTTGCATTAAAACAGACTGTGTTTCTTTGAGGAGAACACTCTTCTAAATTTCCCTTTAGAATTGGAGTTTAACGCCATGCTCTGTGTCTTCCTACAAGCAAGAGATCATTTAAGGTAAACCCAGTTATTTTTCGGCACAAATGAATTTACACAGTTCACAAAACCAATATGATTTTCACTATTAACTGAAGAGCATCTATGTAAGAAATGATGTGGTTTGTATCAGTTTCATAAGCAGTGTTGAACTAGATATGGTCCGTATGAGTAGGAAACAGAGTTCTTTTTTTCTGGACATTCTCATGTTACTTACTGTATTGCAGACGCTTGAAAGAAGAGCATGCTTCTTCCGTTAAAACGGAATGTGTTTCATGGATGAGAACACTCTTCTGAATTTCCCTTCAGAACTGGAGTTCAACTCCATGCTCTGTGTCTTCCTACAAGCAAGAGTTCATTTCTGGTAAACCCCGTTATTTTTTGGCTCAAATGAATTTACACAGTTCACGAAACCAACACGATTTACACGATTAACTAAAGAGCATCTATGTAACAGATGATGGGGTTTGTATCAGTTTCATAAGCAGAGTTGAATGAGATATGGTCCCTATGAGTAGGAAACACAGTTCTCTTTTTCTGGCCATGCTCATGTTTCTTGCTGTATTGCAGATGCTGGAAAGAAGGGCATGCTTCTTGCATTAAAACAGACTGTGTTTCTTTGAGGAGGACACTCTTCTGAATTTCCCTTTAGAATCGGAGTTTATCGCCATGCTCTGTGTCTTCCTACAAGCAAGAGTTCATTTCTGGTAAACGCAGTTATTTTTCGGCTCAAATGAATTTACACAGTTCACGAAACCATCATGATTTTCACTATTAACTAAAGAGCATCTATGTAAGAGATGATGAGGAGTGTATCAGTTTCATAAGAAGAGTTGAAATAGATATGGTCTGTATGAGTCGGAAACACAGTTCTTTTTTTCTGGCCATGCTCATGTTTCTTGCTGTTTTGCAGATGCTGGAATGAAGAGGATGCTTCTTGCGTTAAAACAGACTGTGTTTCATGGAGGAGAACACTCTGCTGAATTTCCAGTTAGAATCGGAGTTCAACTCCATGCTCTCTGTCATCCTACAAGCAAGAGTTCATTTCTGGTAAACGCAGTGAATTTTCGGTGCCAAATGAATTTACACAGTTCACGAAACCAACACAATTTTCTCTATTAACTAAAGAGCATCTATGTAAGAGATGAGGTGGTTTGTATCAGTTTCATAAGCAGAGTTGAATGAGATATGGTCCCTATGATTAGGAAACACAGTTCTCTTTTTCTGGCCATGCTCATGTTTCTTGCTGTATTGCAGATGCTGGAAAGAAGAGCATGCTTGTTGCATTAAAACAGACTGTTTTTATTTGAGGAGAAAACTCTTCTGAATTTCCCTTTAGAATCAGAGTTTAACGCCATGCTCTGTGTCTTCCTACAAGCAAGAGTTCATTTCTGGTAAAAGCAGTGAATTTTCAGCCAAATGAATTCATACATTTCAGGAAACCAACACGATTTTCACTATTAATTAAAGAGCGTCCATATAAGTGATGCTGTAGTTTATATCAGTTTCATAAGCAGAGTTGAACTAGATATGGTCCGTATGAGTCGGAAACACAATTCTTTTTTTCTGGCCATGCTCATGTTTCTTGCTGTTTTGCAGATGCTGGAATGAAGAGGATGCTTCTTGCGTTAAAACGGAATGTGTTTCATGTATGAGAACACTCTTCTGAATTTCCCTTCAGAACTGTAGTTCAACTCAATGCTCTGTGTCTTCCTGCAAGCAAGAGTTCATTTCTGGTAAACCCCGTTATTTTTCGGCTCAAATGAATTTACACAGTTCCCGAAACCAACACGATTTTCTCTATTAACTAAAGAGCATCTATGTAAGAGATGATGTGGTTTGTATCAGTTTCATAAGTAGAGTTGAACTAGATAAGGTCCGTATGAGTAGGAAACAGAGTTCTTTTTTTCTGGCCATGCTCCTGTTTCGTGCTGTATTGCAGATGCTGGAAAGAAGAGCATGCTTGTTGCATTAAAACAGACTGTTTTTATTTGAGGAGAAAACTCTTCTGAATTTCCCTTTAGAATCAGAGTTTAACGCCATGCTCTGTGTCTTCCTACAAGCAAGAGTTCATTTCTGGTAAAAGCAGTGAATTTTCAGCCAAATGAATTCACACAGTTCAGGAAACCAACACAATTTTCACTATTAACTAAAGAGCGTCTATATAAGTGATGCTGTAGTTTATATCAGTTTCATAAGCAGAGTTGAACTAGATATGGTCCGTATGAGTCGGAAACACAGTTCTTTTTTTCTGGCCATGCTCATGTTTCTTGCTGTTTTGCAGATGCTGGAATGAAGAGGATGCTTCTTGCGATAAAACAGACTGTGTTTCATGGAGGAGAACACTCTGCTGAATTTCTATTTAGATTCGGAGTTAAACTCCATGCTCTCTGTCATCCTACAAGCAAGAGTTCATTTCTGGTAAACGCAGTGAATTTTCGGTGCCAAATGAATTTACACAGTTCACGAAACCAACACAATTTTATCTATTTACTAAAGAGCATCTATGTAACAGATGATGGGGTTTGTATCAGTTTCATAAGCAGAGTTGAATGAGATATGGTCCCTATGAGTAGGAAACACAGTTCTCTTTTTCTGGCCATGCTCATGTTTCTTGCTGTATTGCAGATGCTGGAAAGAAGGGCATGCTTCTTGCATTAAAACAGACTGTGTTTCTTTGAGCAGAACACTCTTCTGAATTTCCCTTTAGAATCGGAGTTTATCGCCATGCTCTGTGTCTTCCTACAAGCAAGAGTTCATTTCTGGTAAACACAGTGAATTTTCGGTGCCAAATGAATTCACACAGTTCACGAAACCATCACTATTTTCACTATTAACTAAAGAGCATCTATGTAAGAGATGATGAGGGGTGTATCAGTTTCATAAGAAGAGTTGAACTAGATATGGTCTGTATGAGTCGGAAACACAGTTCTTTTTTTCTGGCCATGCTCCTGTTTCGTGCTGTATTGCAGATGCTGGAAAGAAGAGCATGCTTGTTGCATTAAAACAGACTGTTTTTATTTGAGGAGAAAACTCTTCTGAATTTCCCTTTAGAATCAGAGTATAACGCCATGCTCTGTGTCTTCCTACAAGCAAGAGTTCATTTCTGGTAAAAGCAGAGAATTTTCAGCCAAATGAATTCACACAGTTCAGGAAACCAACACGATTTTCACTATTAACTAAAGAGCGTCTATATAAGTGATGCTGTAGTTTATATCAGTTTCATAAGCAGAGTTGAACTAGATATGGTCTGTATGAGTCGGAAACACAATTCTTTTTTTCTGGCCATGCTCATGTTTCTTGCTGTTTTGCAGATGCTGGAATGAAGAGGATGCTTCTTGCGTTAAAACAGACTGTTTTTATTTGAGGAGAAAACTCTTCTGAATTTCCCTTTAGAATCAGAGTTTAACGCCATGCTCTGTGTCTTCCTACAAGCAAGAGTTCATTTCTGGTAAAAGCAGTGAATTTTCGGTGCCAAATGAATTCACACAGTTCAGGAAACCAACACGATTTTCACTATTAACTGAAGAGCGTCTATATAAGCGATGCTGTGGTTTATATCAGTTTCATAAGCAGAGTTGAACTAGATATGGTCTGTATGAGTCGGAAACACAGTTCTTTTTTTCTGGCCATGCTCATGTTTCTTGCTGTTTTGCAGATGCTGGGATGAAGAGGATGCTTCTTGAGTTAAAACAGACTGTGTTTCATGGAGGAGAACACTCTGCTGAATTTCCATTTAGAATCGGAGTTAAACTCCATGCTCTCTGTCATCCTACAAGCAAGAGTTCATTTCTGGTAAACGCAGTGAATTTTCGGTGCCAAATGAATTTACACAGTTCACGAAACCAACACAATTTTCTCTATTAACTAAAGAGCATCTATGTAAGAGATGCTGTGTTTTGTGTCAGTTTCATAAGCAGAGTTGAACGAGATATGGTCCCTATGAGTAGGAAACACAGTTCTCTTTTTCTGACCATGCTCATGTTTCTTGCTGTATTGCAGATGCTGGAAAGAAGGGCATGCTTCTTGCATTAAAACAGACTGCGTTTCTTTGAGGAGAACACTCTTCGGAATTTCCCTTTAGAATAGGAGTTTAACGCCTTGCTCTCTGTCATCCTACAAGCAAGAGTTCATTTCCGGTAAACCCAGTTATTTTTCGGCTCAAATGAATTTACACAGTTCACGAAACCAACACGATTTACACGATTAACTAAAGAGCATCTATGTAACAGATGATGGGGTTTGTATCAGTTTCATAAGCGGAGTTGAACTAGATATGGTCTGTATGAGTCGGAAACACAGTTCTTTTTTTCTGGCCATGCTCCTGTTTCGTGCTGTATTGCAGATGCTGGAAAGAAGAGCATGCTTGTTGCATTAAAACAGACTGTTTTTATTTGAGGAGAAAACTCTTCTGAATTTCCCTTTAGAATCAGAGTTTAACGCCATGCTCTGTGTCTTCCTACAAGCAAGAGTTCATTTCTGGTAAAAGCAGTGAATTTTCAGCCAAATGAATTCATACAGTTCAGGAAACCAACACGATTTTCACTATTAATTAAAGAGCGTCCATATAAGTGATGCTGTAGTTTATATCAGTTTCATAAGCAGAGTTGAACTAGATATGGTCCGTATGAGTCGGAAACACAATTCTTTTTTTCTGGCCATGCTCATGTTTCTTGCTGTTTTGCAGATGCTGGAATGAAGAGGATGCTTCTTGCGTTAAAACGGAATGTGTTTCATGGATGAGAACACTCTTCTGAATTTCCCTTCAGAACTGGAGTTCAACTCAATGCTCTGTGTCTTCCTGCAAGCAAGAGTTCATTTCTGGTAAACCCCGTTATTTTTCGGCTCAAATGAATTTACACAGTTCCCGAAACCAACACGATTTTCTCTATTAACTAAAGAGCATCTATGTAAGAGATGATGTGGTTTGTATCAGTTTCATAAGTAGAGTTGAACTAGATAAGGTCCGTATGAGTAGGAAACAGAGTTCTTTTTTTCTGGCCATGCTCCTGTTTCGTGCTGTATTGCAGATGCTGGAAAGAAGAGCATGCTTGTTGCATTAAAACAGACTGTTTTTATTTGAGGAGAAAACTCTTCTGAATTTCCCTTTAGAATCAGAGTTTAACGCCATGCTCTGTGTCTTCCTACAAGCAAGAGTTCATTTCTGGTAAAAGCAGTGAATTTTCAGCCAAATGAATTCACACAGTTCAGGAAACCAACACAATTTTCACTATTAACTAAAGAGCGTCTATATAAGTGATGCTGTAGTTTATATCAGTTTCATAAGCAGAGTTGAACTAGATATGGTCCGTATGAGTCGGAAACACAGTTCTTTTTTTCTGGCCATGCTCATGTTTCTTGCTGTTTTGCAGATGCTGGAATGAAGAGGATGCTTCTTGCGATAAAACAGACTGTGTTTCATGGAGGAGAACACTCTGCTGAATTTCCATTTAGATTCGGAGTTAAACTCCATGCTCTCTGTCATCCTACAAGCAAGAGTTCATTTCTGGTAAACGCAGTGAATTTTCGGTGCCAAATGAATTTACACAGTTCACGAAACCAACACAATTTTATCTATTTACTAAAGAGCATCTATGTAACAGATGATGGGGTTTGTATCAGTTTCATAAGCAGAGTTGAATGAGATATGGTCCCTATGAGTAGGAAACACAGTTCTCTTTTTCTGGCCATGCTCATGTTTCTTGCTGTATTGCAGATGCTGGAAAGAAGGGCATGCTTCTTGCATTAAAACAGACTGTGTTTCTTTGAGCAGAACACTCTTCTGAATTTCCCTTTAGAATCGGAGTTTATCGCCATGCTCTGTGTCTTCCTACAAGCAAGAGTTCATTTCTGGTAAACACAGTGAATTTTCGGTGCCAAATGAATTCACACAGTTCACGAAACCATCACTATTTTCACTATTAACTAAAGAGCATCTATGTAAGAGATGATGAGGGGTGTATCAGTTTCATAAGAAGAGTTGAACTAGATATGGTCTGTATGAGTCGGAAACACAGTTCTTTTTTTCTGGCCATGCTCCTGTTTCGTGCTGTATTGCAGATGCTGGAAAGAAGAGCATGCTTGTTGCATTAAAACAGACTGTTTTTATTTGAGGAGAAAACTCTTCTGAATTTCCCTTTAGAATCAGAGTATAACGCCATGCTCTGTGTCTTCCTACAAGCAAGAGTTCATTTCTGGTAAAAGCAGAGAATTTTCAGCCAAATGAATTCACACAGTTCAGGAAACCAACACGATTTTCACTATTAACTAAAGAGCGTCTATATAAGTGATGCTGTAGTTTATATCAGTTTCATAAGCAGAGTTGAACTAGATATGGTCCGTATGAGTCGGAAACACAATTCTTTTTTTCTGGCCATGCTCATGTTTCTTGCTGTTTTGCAGATGCTGGAATGAAGAGGATGCTTCTTGCGTTAAAACAGACTGTTTTTATTTGAGGAGAAAACTCTTCTGAATTTCCCTTTAGAATCAGAGTTTAACGCCATGCTCTGTGTCTTCCTACAAGCAAGAGTTCATTTCTGGTAAAAGCAGTGAATTTTCGGTGCCAAATGAATTCACACAGTTCAGGAAACCAACACGATTTTCACTATTAACTGAAGAGCGTCTATATAAGCGATGCTGTGGTTTATATCAGTTTCATAAGCAGAGTTGAACTAGATATGGTCTGTATGAGTCGGAAACACAGTTCTTTTTTTCTGGCCATGCTCATGTTTCTTGCTGTTTTGCAGATGCTGGGATGAAGAGGATGCTTCTTGAGTTAAAACAGACTGTGTTTCATGGAGGAGAACACTCTGCTGAATTTCCATTTAGAATCGGAGTTAAACTCCATGCTCTCTGTCATCCTACAAGCAAGAGTTCATTTCTGGTAAACGCAGTGAATTTTCGGTGCCAAATGAATTTACACAGTTCACGAAACCAACACAATTTTCTCTATTAACTAAAGAGCATCTATGTAAGAGATGCTGTGTTTTGTGTCAGTTTCATAAGCAGAGTTGAACGAGATATGGTCCCTATGAGTAGGAAACACAGTTCTCTTTTTCTGACCATGCTCATGTTTCTTGCTGTATTGCAGATGCTGGAAAGAAGGGCATGCTTCTTGCATTAAAACAGACTGCGTTTCTTTGAGGAGAACACTCTTCGCAATTTCCCTTTAGAATAGGAGTTTAACGCCATGCTCTCTGTCATCCTACAAGCAAGAGTTCATTTCTGGTAAACGCAGTGAATTTTCGGTTCCAAATGAATTTACACAGTTCACGAAACTGATATAATTTTCTCTATTAACTAAAGAGCATCTATGTAAGAGATGCTGTGGTTTGTGTCAGTTTCATAAGCAGAGTTGAACTAGATATGGTCCGTATGAGTAGGAAACAGAGCTCATTTTTCTGGACATGCTCATGTTACTTGCTGTATTGCAGACGCTTGAAAGAAGAGCATGCTTCTTCCGTTAAAACGGAATGGGTTTCATGGATGAGAACATTCTTCCGAATTTTCCTTCAGTACTGGAGTTCAACTCCATGCTCTGTGTCTTCCTATAAGCAAGAGTTTATTTCTGGTAAACCCCGTTATTTTTCGGCTCAAATGAATTTACACAGTTCCCGAAACCAACACGATTTTCTTTATTAACTAAAGAGCATCTATGTAACAGATGAGGTGGTTTGTATCAGTTTCATAAGCAGAGTTGAACGAGATATGGTCCCTATGATTAGGAAACACAGTTCTCTTTTTCTGGCCATGCTCATGTTTCTTGCTGTATTGCAGATGCTGGAAAGAAGAGCATTCTCCTTGCATTAAAACAGACTGTGTTTCTTTGAGGAGAACACTCTTCGGAATTTCCCTTTAGAATAGGAGTTTAACGCCTTGCTCTCTGTCATCCTACAAGCAAGAGTTCATTTCCGGTAAACCCAGTTATTTTTCGGCTCAAATGATTTTACACAGTTCACAAAACCAATACGATTTTCACTATTAACTGAAGAGCATCTATGTAAGAAATGACGTGGTTTGTATCAGTTTCATAAGCAGTGTTGAACTAGATATGGTCCGTATGAGTAGGAAACAGAGTTCTTTTTTTCTGGACATTCTCATGTTACTTGCTGTATTGCAGACGCTTGAAAGAAGAGCATGCTTCTTCCGTTAAAACGGAATGTGTTTCATGGATGAGAACACTCTTCTGAATTTCCCTTCAGAACTGGAGTTCAACTCCATGCTCTGTGTCTTCCTACAAGCAAGAGTTCATTTCTGGTAAACCCCGTTATTTTTCGGCTCAAATGAATTTACACAGTTCACCGAAACCAACACGATTTACACGATTAACTAAAGAGCATCTATGTAACAGATGATGGGGTTTGTATCAGTTTCATAAGCAGAGTTGAACTAGATATGGTCTGTATGAGTCGGAAACACAGTTCTTTTTTTCTGGCCATGCTCCTGTTTCGTGCTGTATTGCAGATGCTGGAAAGAAGAGCATGCTTGTTGCATTAAAACAGACTGTTTTTATTTGAGGAGAAAACTCTTCTGAATTTCCCTTTAGAATCAGAGTTTAACGCCATGCTCTGTGTCTTCCTACAAGCAACAGTTCATTTCTGGTAAAAGCAGAGAATTTTCAGCCAAATGAATTCACACAGTTCAGGAAACCAACACGATTTTCACTATTAAGTAAAGAGCGTCTATATAAGTGATGCTGTAGTTTATATCAGTTTCATAAGCAGAGTTGAACTAGATATGGTCCGTATGAGTCGGAAACACAGTTCTTTTTTTCTGGCCATGCTCATGTTTCTTGCTGTTTTGCAGATGCTGGAATGAAGAGGATGCTTCTTGCGATAAAACAGACTGTGTTTCATGGAGGAGAACACTCTGCTGAATTTCCATTTAGATTCGGAGTTAAACTCCATGCTCTCTGTCATCCTACAAGCAAGAGTTCATTTCTGGTAAACGCAGTGAATTTTCGGTGCCAAATGAATTTACACAGTTCACGAAACCAACACAATTTTCTCTATTTACTAAAGAGCATCTATGTAACAGATGATGGGGTTTGTATCAGTTTCATAAGCAGAGTTGAATGAGATATGGTCCCTATGAGTAGGAAACACAGTTCTCTTTTTCTGGCCATGCTCATGTTTCTTGCTGTATTGCAGATGCTGGAAAGAAGGGCATGCTTCTTGCATTAAAACAGACTGTGTTTCTTTGAGCAGAACACTCTTCTGAATTTCCCTTTAGAATCGGAGTTTATCGCCATGCTCTGTGTCTTCCTACAAGCAAGAGTTCATTTCTGGTAAACACAGTGAATTTTCGGTGCCAAATGAATTCACACAGTTCACGAAACCATCACTATTTTCACTATTAACTAAAGAGCATCTATGTAAGAGATGATGAGGGGTGTATCAGTTTCATAAGAAGAGTTGAACTAGATATGGTCTGTATGAGTCGGAAACACAGTTCTTTTTTTCTGGCCATGCTCCTGTTTCGTGCTGTATTGCAGATGCTGGAAAGAAGAGCATGCTTGTTGCATTAAAACAGACTGTTTTTATTTGAGGAGAAAACTCTTCTGAATTTCCCTTTAGAATCAGAGTTTAACGCCATGCTCTGTGTCTTCCTACAAGCAACAGTTCATTTCTGGTAAAAGCAGAGAATTTTCAGCCAAATGAATTCACACAGTTCAGGAAACCAACACGATTTTCACTATTAACTAAAGAGCGTCTATATAAGTGATGCTGTAGTTTATATCAGTTTCATAAGCAGAGTTGAACTAGATATGGTCCGTATGAGTCGGAAACACAATTCTTTTTTTCTGGCCATGCTCATGTTTCTTGCTGTTTTGCAGATGCTGGAATGAAGAGGATGCTTCTTGCGTTAAAACGGAATGTGTTTCATGGATGAGAACACTCTTCTGAATTTCCCTTCAGAACTGTAGTTCAACTAAATGCTCTGTGTCTTCCTGCAAGCAAGAGTTCATTTCTGGTAAACCCCGTTATTTTTCGGCTCAAATGAATTTACACAGTTCCCGAAACCAACACGATTTTCTCTATTAACTAAAGAGCATCTATGTAAGAGATGCTGTGGTTTGTATCAGTTTCATAAGCAGTGTTGAACGAGATATGGTCCCTATGAGTAGGAAACACAGTTCTCTTTTTCTGGCCATGCTCATGTTTCTTGCTGTATTTCAGATGCTGGAAAGAAGAGCATGCTTCTTGCATTAAAACAGATTGTGTTTCTTTGAGGAGAACACTCTTCTGAATTTTCGGCTTAAATGAATTTACACAGTTCACAAACCCAACGCGTATATCACTATTAACTAAAGAGCGTCTATGTAAGAGATGCTGTGGTTTGTATCAGTTTCATAAGCAGAGTTGAACTAGATATGATACTTATGAGTAGGAAACACAGTTTTTTTTTCTGGACATGCTACTGTTCCTTGCTGTATTGCAGACGCTGGAAAGAAAGGCATGCTATTTGCGTTAAAACAGAGTGTGTTTCATGGATGAGGACACTGGTCTGAATTTCCCTTCACAAATGGAGTTAAACCAAATGCTGTGTGTCTTCCTACAAGCAAGATTTCATTTTTGGTAAAAGCAGTGAATTTTTGGCTCAAATGAATTTACACAGTTCACAAACCCAACACGTTTATCTCTATTAACTAAAGAGCGTCTATGTAAGAGATGCTGTGGTTTGTATCAGTTTCATAAGCAGAGTTGAAATAGATATGGTCCGTTTGAGTCAGAAACACAGTTCTTATTTTCTGGCCATGCTCATGTTTCTTGCTGTATTGCAGATGCTTGAAAGAAGAGCATGCTTCTTGCGTTGAAAGAGACTGTGTTTCATGGATGAGATCACTCTTCTGAATTTCCATTTAGAATCAGAGTTAAACTCCATGCTCTATGTCGTCCTACAAGCAAGCGTTCCTTTCTGCTAAACCTAGTTTTTTTTCGGCACAAATGAATTTACACAGATCACGAAACCAATACGAATTTCACTATTAACTTAAGAACTTCTATGTAACAGATGATGTGGTTGGTATCAGTTTCATAAGCAGAGTTGAACTAGATATGGTCCGTATGAGTAGGAAACACAGTTTTTTTTTCTGGACATGCTCATGTTCCTTGCTGTATTACAGACGCTGGAAAGAAGAGCATGCTATTTGCGTTAAAACACAGTGTGTTTCATGGATGAGAACACTGGTCTGAAATTCCCTTCAGAAATGGAGTTAAACCAAATGCTCTGTGTCTTCCTACAAGCAAGAGTACAGTTTTGGTAAGAGCAGTGAATTTTCGGTGCCAAATGAATTTACACAGTTCACGAAACCAACACGATTTTCACTATTAACTAAAGAGCGTCTATATAAGTGATGCTGTGGTTTATATCAGTTTGATAAGCAGAGTTGAACTAGATATGGTCTGTATGAGTCGGAAACACAGTTCTTTTTTTCTGGCCATGCTCAGGTTTCTTGCTGTTTTGCAGATGCTGGAATGAAGAGGATGCTTCTTGCGTTAAAACAGACTGTGTTTCATGGAGGAGAACACTCTGCTGAATTTCCATTTAGAATCGGAGTTAAACTCCATGCTCTTTGTCGTCCTACAAGCAAGAGTTTATTTCTGGTAAACGCAGTTTATTTTTGGTGCCAAATGAATTTACACAGTTCACAAAACCAACACAATTTTCTCTATTAACTAAAGAGCATCTATGTAAGACATGCTGTGGTTTGTGTCAGTTTCATAAGCAGAGTTGGACGAGATATGGTCCCTATGATTAGGAAACACAGTTCTCTTTTTCTAGCCATGCTCATGTTTCTTGCTGTATTGCAGATGCTGGATAGAAGAGCATGCTTCTTGCATTAAAACAGACTGTGTTTCTTTGAGGAGAACACTCTTCTAAATTTCCCTTTAGAATTCTAGTTTAACGCCATGCTCTGTGTCTTCCTACAAGCAAGAGATCATTTCCGGTAAACCCAGTTATTTTTCGGCTCAAATGAATTTACACAGTTCACAAAACCAATACGATTTTCACTATTAACTGAAGAGCATCTATGTAAGAAATGATGTGGTTTGTATCAGTTTCATAAGCAGAGTTGAACTAGATATCGTCCGTATGAGTAGGAAACAGAGTTCTTTTTTTCTGGACATTCTCATGTTACTTGCTGTATTGCAGACGCTGGAAAGAAGAGCATGCTTCTTCCGTTAAAACGGAATGTGTTTCATGGATGAGAACACTCTTCTGAATTTCCCTTCAGAACTGGAGTTCAACTCCATGCTCTGTGTCTTCCTACAAGCAAGAGTTCATTTCTGGTAAACCCCGTTATTTTTCGGCTCAAATGAATTTACACAGTTCACGAAACTAATATAATTTTCTCTATTAACTAAAGAGCATCTATGTAAGAGATGCTGTGGTTTGTATCAGTTTCATAAGCAGAGTTGAACGAGATATGGTCCCTATGAGTAGGAAACACAGTTCTCTTTTTCTGGCCATGCTGATGTTTCTTGCTGTTTGGCAGATGGAGGAAAGAAGAGCATGCTCCTTGCATTAAAACACACTATGTTATTTTGAGGAGAAAACTCTTCTGAATTTACCTTTAGAATCAGAGTTTAACACCATGCTCTGTGTCTTCCTACAAGCAAGAGTTCATTTCCAGTAAAAGCATTGAATTTTTAGCCAAATGAATTCACACAGTTCACGAAACCAATACTATTTTCACTATAAACTAAAGAGCGTCTATGTAAGAGAAGATGTGGTTCGTGTCATTTTCATAAGAACTGTTGAAGTACATATGGTCCCTATGAGTAGGACACACAGTTCCTTTTTTCTGCACATTCTCATGTTCCTTGCTGTACTGAAGACGCTGGAAAGAAGAGCATGCTATTTGCGTTAAAACGGAGTGTGTTTCATGGATGAGAACACTCTTCTGAATTTCCCTTCAGTAATAGAGTTAAACTTCATGCTCTGTGTCATCCTACAAGCAAGAGTACAGTTCCGGTAAACCCAGTTATTTTTCAGCTCAAATGAATTTACACAGTTCAGGAAGCCAATACGATTTTCACTATTAAATAAAGAGCATCTATGTAAGAGATGATGTGGTTTGCATCAGTTTCATAAGCAGAGTTGAACTAGATATTTTCCATATGAGTCGGAAACACAATTCTTTTTTTCTGGGCATGCTCATGTTTCTTGCTGTATTGCAGAAGATGGAATGAAGAGGATACTTCTTGCGTTAAAACAGACTGTGTTTCATGGAGGAGAAGACTCTTCTGAATTTCCATTTAGAATCAAAGTTAAACTCCATGCTCTGTGTCATCCTACAAGCAAGAGTTCATTTCTGGTAAAAACAGTGAATTATGAGCCAAATGAATTTACACAGTTCACGAAACCAACACGATTTTCACTATTAACTAAAGAGCGTCTAGGTAAGA
This sequence comes from Onychomys arenicola, assembly GCA_949786405.1. NCBI lineage: Eukaryota > Metazoa > Chordata > Mammalia > Rodentia > Cricetidae > Onychomys > Onychomys arenicola. The sequence goes on from CATKUM010000035.1 coordinate 1,358,281, forward strand.
GATGCTATGGTTTGTATCAGTTTCAAAAGCAGAGTTGAACGAGATACGGTACCTATGAGTAGGAAACACAGTTCTCTTTTTCTGGCCATGCTCATGTTTCCTGCTGTATTTCAGATGCTGGAAAGAAGAGCATGCTTCCTGCATTAAAATAGACTGTGTTTCTATGAGGAGAAAACTCTTCTGAATTTCCCTTTAGAATCCAAGTTAAACTCCTTGCTCTGTGTCGTCCTACAAGCAAGAGTTCATTTCTGGTAAAAGCAGTGAATTTTCGGTGCCAAATGAATTTACACAGTTCACGAAACCAACACAATTTTCTCTATTAACTAAAGAGCATCTATGTAAGAGATGCTGTGGTTTGTATCAGTTTCATAAGCAGTGTTGAACGAGATATGGTCCCTATGAGTAGGAAACACAGTTCTCTTTTTCTGGCCATGCTCATGTTTCTTGCTGTATTTCAGATGCTGGAAAGAAGAGCATGCTTCTTGCATTAAAACAGATTGTGTTTCTTTGAGGAGAACACACTTCTGAATTTTCGGCTTAAATGAATTTACACAGTTCACAAACCCAACGCGTATATCACTATTAACTAAAGAGCGTCTATGTAAGAGATGCTGTGGTTTGTATCAGTTTCATAAGCAGAGTTGAACTAGATATGGTACTTATGAGTAGGAAACACAGTTTTTTTTTCTGGACATGCTACTGTTCCTTGATGTATTGCAGACGCTGGAAAGAAGGGCATGCTATTTGCGTTAAAACAGAGTGTGTTTCATGGATGAGGACACTGGTCTGAATTTCCCTTCACAAATGGAGTTAAACCAAATGCTGTGTGTCTTCCTACAAGCAAGATTTCATTTTTGGTAAAAGCAGTGAATTTTCGGCTCAAATGAATTTACACAGTTCACAAACCCAACACGTTTATCTCTATTAACTAAAGAGCGTCTATGTAAGAGATGCTGTGGTTTGTATCAGTTTCATAAGCAGAGTTGAAATAGATATGGTCCGTTTGAGTCAGAAACACAGTTCTTATTTTCTGGCCATGCTCATGTTTCTTGCTGTATTGCATATGCTTGAAAGAAGAGCATGCTTCTTGCGTTGAAAGAGACTGTGTTTCATGGATGAGATCACTCTTCTGAATTTCCATTTAGAATCAGAGTTAAACTCCATGCTCTATGTCGTCCTACAAGCAAGAGTTCATTTCTGGTAAACCCAGATTTTTTTCGGCACAAATGAATTTACACAGATCACGAAACCAATACGAATTTCACTATTAACTAAAGAACTTCTATGTAAGAGATGCTGTGGTTTGTATCAGTTTCATAAGCAGAGTTGAACGAGATATGGTCCGTATGAGTAGGAAACTCAGTTCTTTTTTTCTGGCCATGCTCATGTTTCTTGCTGTATTGCAGATGCTGGAAAGAAGAGCATGTTTGTTGCATTAAAACAGACTGTTTTTATTTGAGGAGAAAACTCTTCTGAATTTCCCTTTAGAATCAGAGTTTAACGCCATGCTCTCTGTCATCCTACAAGGAAGAGTTCATTTCTGGTAAACGCAGTGAATTTTCGGTGCCAAATGAATTTACACAGTTCACGAAACTAATATAATTTTCTCTATTAACTTAAGAGCATCTATGTAAGAGATGCTGTGGTTTGTGTCAGTTTCATAAGCAGAGTTGAACTAGATATGGTCCGTATGAGTAGGAAACAGAGCTCTTTTTTTCTGGACATGCTCATGTTACTTGCTGTATTGCAGACGCTTGAAAGAAGAGCATGCTTCTTCTGTTAAAACGGAATGTGTTTCATGGATGGGAACACTCTTCCGAATTTCCCTTCAGTACTGGAGTTCAACTCCATGCTCTGTGTCTTCCTATAAGCAAGAGTTTATTTCTGGTAAACCCCGTTATTTTTCGGCTCAAATGAATTTACACAGTTCCCGAAACCAACACGATTTTTCTCTATTAACTAAAGAGCATCTATGTAAGAGATGAGGTGGTTTGTTTCAGTTTCATAAGCAGAGTTGAACGAGATATGGTCCCTATGAGTAGGAAACACAGTTCTCTTTTTCTGGCCATGCTCATTTTTCTTGCTGTATTGCAGATGCTGGAAAGAAGGGCATGCTTCTTGCATTAAAACAGACTGTGTTTCTTTGAGGAGAACACTCTTCTGAATTTCCCTTTAGAATCGGAGTTTATCGCCATGCTCTATGTCTTCCTACAAGCAAGAGTTCATTTCTGGTCAACGCAGTTATTTTTCGGCTCAAATGAATTTACACAGTTCACGAAACCATCACCATTTTCCCTATTAACTAAATAGCAACTATGTAAGAGATGAGGTGGTTTGCAGCAGTTTCATAAGCAGAGTTGAACTAGATATATTCCGTATGAGTAGGAAACACAGTTCTTTTTTTCTGGGCATGCTCATGTTCCTTGCTGTATTGCAGATGCTGGAAATGAGAGCATGCTATTTGAGTTAAAACAGAGTGTGTTTCATGGATGAGAACACTGGTCTGAAATTCCCTTCAGAAATGGAGTTAAAGCAAATGCTCTGTGTCTTCCTACAAGCAAGAGTATATTTTTTGTAAGAGCAGTGAATTTTCGGTGCCAAATGAATTTCCACAGTTCACGAAACCAACACAATTTTCTCTATTAACTAAACAGCATCTATGTAAGAGATGAGGTGGTTTGTATCAGTTTCATAAGCAGAGTTGAACGAGATATGGTCCATATGAGTAGGAAACACAGTTCTCTTTTTCTAGCCATGCTCATGTTTCTTGCTGTATTGCAGATGCTGGAAAGAAGAGCATGCTTCTTGCATTAAAACAGACTGTGTTTCTTTGAGGAGAACACTCTTCTAAATTTCCCTTTAGAATTGGAGTTTAACGCCATGCTCTGTGTCTTCCTACAAGCAAGAGATCATTTCCGGTAAACCCAGTTATTTTTCGGCTCAAATGAATTTACACAGTTCACAAAACCAATACGATTTTCACTATTAACTGAAGAGCATCTATGTAAGAAATGATGTGGTTTGTATCAGTTTCATAAGCAGAGTTGAACTAGATATGGGCTGTATGAGTAGGAAACAGAGCTCTTTTTTTCTGGACATGCTCATGTTACTTGCTGTATTGCAGACGCTTGAAAGAAGAGCATGCTTCTTCTGTTAAAACGGAATGTGTTTCATGGATGAGAACACTCTTCCGAATTTCCCTTCAGTACTGGAGTTCAACTCCATGCTCTGTGTCTTCCTATAAGCAAGAGTTTATTTCTGGTAAACCCCGTTATTTTTCGGCTCAAATGAATTTACACAATTCCCGAAACCAACACGATTTTTCTCTATTAACTAAAGAGCATCTATGTAAGAGATGAGGTGGTTTGTTTCAGTTTCATAAGCAGAGTTGAACGAGATATGGTCCCTATGAGTAGGAAACACAGTTCTCTTTTTCTGGCCATGCTCATTTTTCTTGCTGTATTGCAGATGCTGGAAAGAAGGGCATGCTTCTTGCATTAAAACAGACTGTGTTTCTTTGAGGAGAACACTCTTCTGAATTTCCCTTTAGAATCGGAGTTTATCGCCATGCTCTATGTCTTCCTACAAGCAAGAGTTCATTTCTGGTCAACGCAGTTATTTTTCGGCTCAAATGAATTTACACAGTTCACGAAACCATCACCATTTTCCCTATTAACTAAATAGCAACTATGTAAGAGATGAGGTGGTTTGCAGCAGTTTCATAAGCAGAGTTGAACTAGATATATTCCGTATGAGTAGGAAACACAGTTCTTTTTTTCTGGGCATGCTCATGTTCCTTGCTGTATTGCAGATGCTGGAAATGAGAGCATGCTATTTGAGTTAAAACAGAGTGTGTTTCATGGATGAGAACACTGGTCTGAAATTCCCTTCAGAAATGGAGTTAAAGCAAATGCTCTGTGTCTTCCTACAAGCAAGAGTATATTTTTTGTAAGAGCAGTGAATTTTCGGTGCCAAATGAATTTACACAGTTCACGAAACCAACACAATTTTCTCTATTAACTAAACAGCATCTATGTAAGAGATGAGGTGGTTTGTATCAGTTTCATAAGCAGAGTTGAACGAGATATGGTCCATATGAGTAGGAAACACAGTTCTCTTTTTCTAGCCATGCTCATGTTTCTTGCTGTATTGCAGATGCTGGAAAGAAGAGCATGCTTCTTGCATTAAAACAGACTGTGTTTCTTTGAGGAGAACACTCTTCTAAATTTCCCTTTAGAATTGGAGTTTAACGCCATGCTCTGTGTCTTCCTACAAGCAAGAGATCATTTCTGGTAAACCCAGTTATTTTTCGGCTCAAATGAATTTACACAGTTCACAAAACCAATACGATTTTCACTATTAACTGAAGAGCATCTATGTAAGAAATGATGTGGTTTGTATCAGTTTCATAAGCAGAGTTGAACTAGATATGGTCTGTATGAGTAGGAAACAGAGTTCATTTTTTCTGGACATTCTCATGTTACTTGCTGTATTGCAGACGCTTGAAAGAAGAGCATGCTTCTTCCGTTAAAACGGAATGTGTTTCATGGTGGAGAACACTCTTCTGAATTTCCCTTCAGAACTGGAGTTCATCTCCATGCTCTGTGTCTTCCTACAAGCAAGAGTTCATTTCTGGTAAACCCCGTTATTTTTCGGCTCAAATGAATTTACACAGTTCACGAAACCAACACGATTTACACGATTAACTAAAGAGCATCTATGTAACAGATGATGGGGTTTGTATCAGTTTCATAAGCAGAGTTGAACGAGATATGGTCCCTATGAGTAGGAAACACAGTTCTCTTTTTCTGGCCATGCTCATGTTTCTTGCTGTATTGCAGATGCTGGAAAAAAGGGCATGCTTCTTGCATTAAAACAGACTGTGTTTCTTTGAGGAGAACACTCTTCTGAATTTCCCTTTAGAATCGGAGTTTATCGCCATGCTCTATGTCTTCCTACAAGCAAGAGTTCATTTCTGGTCAACGCAGTTATTTTTCGACTCAGATGAATTTACACAGTTCACGAAACCATCACGATTTTCACTATTAACTAAAGAGCATCTATGTAAGAGAAGATGAGGGGTGTATCAGTTTCATAAGAAGAGTTGAAATAGATATGGTCTGTATGAGTCGGTAACACAGTTCTTTTTTTCTGGCCATGCTCATGTGTCTTGCTGTTTTGCAGATGCTGGAATGAAGAGGATGCTTCTTGCGTTAAAACAGACTGTGTTTCTTTGAGGAGAACACTCTTCTGAATTTCCCTTTAGAATTGGAGTTTAACGCCATGCTCTGTGTCTTCCTACAAGCAAGAGTTCATTTCTGGTAAACGCAGTTATTTTTCGGCTCAAATGAATTTACACAGTTCATGAAACTAATATAATTTTGTCTATTAACTAAAGAGCATCTATGTAACAGTTGATGGGGTTTGTATCAGTTTCATAAGCAGAGTTGAACGAGATATGGTCCCTATGAGTAGGAAACACTTCTCTTTTTTAAACCATGCTGATGTTTCTTGCTGTATTGCAGATGCTGGAAAGAAGAGCATGCTTCTTGCATTAAAACAGACTGTGTTTCTTTGAGGAGAACACTCTTCTGAATTTCCCTTTAGAATCGGAGTTTAACGCCATGCTCCGTGTCTTCCTACAAGCAAGAGTTCATTTCTGGTAAACGCAGTTATTTTTCGGCTCAAATGAATTTACACAGTTCACGAAACAATCAGGATTTTCACTATTAACTAAAGAGCATCTATGTAAGAGATGATGTGGTGTGTATCAGTTTCATAAGTAGAGTTGAAATAGATATGGTCCATAGGATTAGGAGACACAGTTCTTTTTTTCTGGGCATGGTCATGTTCCTTGCTGTATTGCAAAGCTGGAAAGAAGAGCATGCTTCTTGTGTTAGAACAGATTGTGTTTCATGGATGAGAACACAGGTCTGAATTTCCCTTTAGAAAATGAGTTAAACCAAAGGCTCTGTGTCTTCCTACAAGCAAGAGTTCATTTCCTGTAAACGCAGTTATTTTTGGCCTCCAATGATTTTACACAGTTCACAAAACCAATACGATTTTCACTATTAAATAAAGAACATCTATGTAAGAGATGATGTGGTTTGCATCAGTTTCTTAAGCAGAGTTGAACTAGATATGTTCCGTATAAGTAGGAAACACAGTTCTTTTTTTCTGGGCATGCTCATGTTCCTTGCTGTATTGCAGACGCTGGAAATGAGAGCATGCTATTTGCGTTAAAACAGAGTGTGTTTCATGGATGAGAACACTGGTCTGAAATTCCCATCAGAAATGGAGTTAAACCAAATGCTCTGTGTCTTCCTACAAGCAAGAGTACATTTTTGGTAAGAGCAGTGAATTTTCGTCCAAATGAATTTACACAGTTCACGAAACCAACACGATTTTCACTATTAACTAAAGAGTGTCTATATAAGTGATGCTGTGGTTTATATCAGTTTCATAAGCAGAGTTGAACTAGATATGGTCTGTATGAGTCGGAAACACAGTTCTTTTTTTCTGGCCATGCTCATGTTTCTTGCCGTTTTGCAGATGCTGGAATGAAGAGGATGCTTCTTGCGTTAAACCAGACTGCCTTTCATGGAGGAGAACACTCTGCTGAAATTCCATTTAGAATCGGAGTGAAACTCCATGCTCTGTGTCATCCTACAAGCAAGAGTTCATTTCTGCTAAACGCAGTGAATTTTCGGTGCCAAATGAATTTACACAGTTCACGAAACTAATATAATTTTCTCTATTAACTGAAGAGCATCTATGTAACAGATGATGGGGTTTGTATCAGTTTCATTAGCAGAGTTGAATGAGATATGGTCCCTATGAGTAGGAAAAACAGTTCTCTGTTTTAAGCAATGCTCATGTTTCTTGCTGTATTGCAGATGCTGGAAAGAAGAGCATGCTTCTTGCGTTGAAAGAGACTTTGTTTCATGGATGAGATCCCTCTTCTGAATTTCCATTTAGAATCAGAGTTAAACTCCATGCTCTATGTCGTCCTACAAGCAAGAGTTCATTTCTGGTAAACCCAGTTTTTTTTCGGCACAAATGAATTTACACAGATCACGAAACCAATACGAATTTCACTATTAACTAAAGAACTTCTATGTAACAGATGATGTGGTTGGTATCAGTTTCATAAGCAGAGTTGAACTAGATATGGTCCGTATGAGTAGGAAACACAGTTTTTTTTTCTGGACATGCTCATGTTCCTTGCTGTATTACAGACGCTGGAAAGAAGAGCATGCTATTTGCGTTAAAACACAGTGTGTTTCATGGATGAGAACACTGGTCTGAAATTCCCTTCAGAAATGGAGTTAAACCAAATGCTCTGTGTCTTCCTACAAGCAAGAGTACATTTTTGGTAAGAGCAGTGAATTTTCGGCCAAATGAATTTACACAGTTCACGAAACCAACACGATTTTCACTATTAACTAAAGAGCGTCTATATAAGTGATGCTGTGGTTTATATCAGTTTCATAAGCAGAGTTGAACTAGATAGGGTCTGTATGAGTCGGAAACACAGTTCTTTTTTTCTGGCCATGCTCACGTTTCTTGCTGTTTTGCAGATGCTGGAATGAAGAGGATGCTTCTTGCGTTAAAACAGACTGTGTTTCATGGAGGAGAACACTCTGCTGAATTTCCATTTAGAATCGGAGTTAAACTCCATGCTCTGTGTCGGCCTACAAGCAAGAGTTTATTTCTGGTAAACGCAGTGAATTTTCGGTGCCAAATGAATTTACACAGTACACGAAACCAACACAATTTTCTCTATTATCTAAAGAGCATCTATGTAAGACATGCTGTGGTTTGTGTCAGCTTCATAAGCAGAGTTGGACGAGATATGGTCCCTATGAGTAGGAAACACAGTTCTCTTTTTCTAGCCATGCTCATGTTTCTTGCTGTATTGAAGATGCTGGATAGAAGAGCATGCTTCTTGCATTAAAACAGACTGTGTTTCTTTCAGGAGAACACTCTTCTAAATTTCCCTTTAGAATTGGAGTTTAATGCCATGCTCTGTGTCTTCCTACAAGCAAGAGTTCATTTCCAGTAAAAGCAGTGAATTTTTAGCCAAATGAATTCACACAGTTCACGAAACCAATACTATTTTCACTATTAACTAAAGAGCGTCTATGTAAGAGAAGATGTGGTTCGTGTCATTTTCATAAGAACTGTTGAAGTACATATGGTCCCTATGAGTAGGACACACAGTTCCTTTTTTCTGCACATTCTCATGTTCCTTGCTGTACTGAAGACGCTGGAAAGAAGAGCATGCTATTTGCGTTAAAACGGAGTGTGTTTCATGGATGAGAACACTCTTCTGAATTTCCCTTCAGTAATGGAGTTAAACTTCATGCTCTGTGTCATCCTACAAGCAAGAGTACAATTCCGGTAAACCCAGTTATTTTTCAGCTCAAATGAATTTACACAGTTCAGGAAGCCAATACGATTTTCACTATTAAATAAAGAGCATCTAGGTAAGAGATGATGTGGTTTGCATCAGTTTCATAAGCAGAGTTGAACTAGATATTTTCCATATGAGTCGGAAACACAATTCTTTTTTTCTGGGCATGCTCATGTTTCTTGCTGTATTGCAGAAGATGGAATGAAGAGGATACTTCTTGCGTTAAAACAGACTGTGTTTCATGGAGGAGAAGACTCTTCTGAATTTCCATTTAGAATCAAAGTTAAACTCCATGCTCTGTGTCATCCTACAAGCAAGAGTTCATTTCTGGTAAAAACAGTGAATTATGAGCCAAATGAATTTACACAGTTCACGAAACCAACACGATTTTCACTATTAACTAAAGAGCGTCTAGGTAAGAGATGCTATGGTTTATATCAGTTTCAAAAGCAGAGTTGAACGAGATATGGTCCCTATGAGTAGGAAACACAGTTTTCTTTTTCTAGCCATGCTCATGTTTCTTGCTGTATTGCAGATGCTGGATAGAAGAGCATGCTTCTTGCATTAAAACAGACTGTGTTTCTTTCAGGAGAACACTCTTCTAAATTTCCCTTTAGAATTCTAGTTTAACGCCATGGTCTGTGTCTTCCTACAAGCAAGAGATCATTTCCGGTAAACCCAGTTATTTTTCGGCTCAAATGAATTTACACAGTTCACAAAACCAATACGATTTTCACTATTAACTGAAGAGCATCTATGTAAGAAATGATGTGGTTTGTATCAGTTTCATAAGCAGAGTTGCACTAGATATCGTCCGTATGAGTAGGAAACAGAGTTCTTTTTTTCTGGACATTCTCATGTTACTTGCTGTATTGCAGACGCTTGAAAGAAGAGCATGCTTCTTCCGATAAAACGGAATGTGTTTCATGGATGAGAACACTCTTCTGAATTTCCCTTCAGAACTGGAGTTAAACTCCATGCTCTGTGTCTTCCTACAAGCAAGAGTTCATTTCTGGTATACCCCGTTATTTTTCGGCTCAAATGAATTTACACAGTTCACAAACCCAACACGTTTTTCACTATTAACTAAAGAGCATCTATGTAAGAGATGTTGTGGTTTGTATCAGTTTCTTAAGCAGAGTTAAACTAGGTATAGTCCGATTGAGTCAGAAACACAGTTCTTTTTTTCTAGCCATGCTCATGTTTCTTGCTGTATTGCAGAAGCTGGAAAACAGAGCATGCTTCTTGCGTTAAAACAGACTGTGTTTCATGGATGAGAACACTGGTCTGAATTTCCCTTCAAAAATGGAGTTAAACCAAATGCTCTGTGTCTTCCTAAAAGCAAGAGTTCATTTCTGGTAAAGGCAGTGAATTTTCAGGTAAAATGAATTTACACAGTTCACAAACCCTACACGTTTTTCTCTATTAACTAAAGAGCGTCTATGTAAGAGATGCTGTGGTTTGTATCAGTTTCATAAGCAGAGTTAAACTAGGTATGGTCCGATTGAGTCAGAAGCACAGTTCATTTTTCTAGCCATGCTAATGTTTCTTGCTGTATTGCAGAGGCTTTTAAAAGAGCATGCTTCTTGCTTTAAAACAGACTGTGTTTCATGGATGAGAACACTTTTCTGAATTTCGCTATAAAATCAGAGTTAAACTCCATGCTCTGTGTCTTCCTACAAGCAAGAGTTCATTTCCCGTAAACCCAGTAATTTTTCGGCTCAAATGAATTTATACAGTTCACGAAACCAATACAATTTTCACTATTAACTAAAGAGCATCTATGTAAGAGATGATGTGGTTTGTATCTGTTTCATAAGCAGAGTTGAACTAGATATGGTCCGTATGAGTAGGAAACACAGTTCTTTTTTTGGGGACATGCTCATGTTCCTTGCTGTATTGCAGATGCTGGAAAGAATGGCATGCTATTTGCGTTAAAACAGAGTGTGTTTCATTGATGAGAACACTGGTCTGAATTTCCCTTCAGAAATGGAGTTAAACCAAATGATCTGTGTCTTCTTACAAGCAAGAGTTCATTTCTGGTAAAGACATTGAATTTTCGGCGCCAAATTAATTTACACAGTTCACAAAACCAACTCGTTTTTCACTATTAACTAAAGAGCATCTATGTAAGAGATGATGTGGTTTGTATCAGATTCATAAGCAGAGTTGAACTAGATGTGGTCTGTATGAGTAGGAAACACAGTTCTTTTTTTATGGCCATGCTCATATTTCTTGCTGTATTGCAGATGCTTGAAAGAAGAGCATGCTTCTTGCGTTAAAACAGACTGTGTTTCAAGGATGAGATCACTCTTCTGAATTTCCATTTAGAATCGGAGTTAAACTCAATGCTCTATGTCGTCCTACAAGCAAGAGTTCATTTCTGGTAAACCTAGTTGTTTTCGGATCACATGAATTTACACAGTTCACGAAACCAATACGATTTTCACTATTAACTAAAGAGCATCTATGTAAGAGATGATGTGGTTTGTATCAGTCTCATAAGCAGATTTGAACTAGATATGGTCCGAATGAGTAGGAAACACAGTTAATTTTTTCTGGACATGCTCTTGTTCATTGCTGTTTTGCAGACGCTGGAAAGAAGAGCATGCTATTTGCTTTAAAACAGAATGTGTTTCATGGATGAGAACACTCTTCTATATTTCCCTTCAGAAATGGAGTTAAACTCAATTCTCTGTGTCGTCCTACAAGCAAGAGTTCATTTCTGGTAAAGCAGTGCATTTTCAGCCAAATGAATTTACACAATTCATGAAACCAACACGATTTTCACTATTAACAAAAGAGTGTCTAGGTAAGAGATGCTGTGGGTTGTATCAGTTTCATAAGCAGTGTTGACCTAGATATGGTCCGTATGTTTAGGAAACACAGTTCTTTTTTTCTGGACATGCTCATGTTCCTTGCTGTATTGCAGCCGCTGGAAAGAAGAGCATGCTATTGGCGTTAAAACAGAGTGTGTTTCATGTATGAGAACACTTTTCTGAATTTCCCTTAAGAAATGGTGTTAAACTCCATGCTCGGTGTGGTCCTACAAGCAAGAGTTCATTTCCGGTAAATGAAGTTATTTTTCAGCTCAAATGAATTTACACAGTTCACGAAACCAATACGATTTTCACTTTCAACTAAACAGCATCTATGGAAGACATGATGTGGTTTGTATCAGCTTCATAAGCAGTGTTGAACTAGATAAGGTCCGGATGAGTAGAAAACACAGTTCTTTTTTTTTGCGCATGCTCATGTTCTTTGCTGTATTGCAGACGCTGGAAAGAAGAGCATGCTTCTTGCGTTAAAACAGAGTGTGTTTCATGGATGAGAACACTCTTCTGAATTTCCATTCAGAAATGGAATCAAACTCCATGCTCTGTGTCATCCTACAAGCAAGAGTCCAATTCCGGAAAAACCCAGTTATTTTTCGGCTCAAATGAATTTACTCAGTTCACGAAACCAACACGATTTACACTATTAACTAAAGAGCATCTATGTAAAAGATGATGTGGTTTGTATCAGTTTCATGAGCAGAGTTGAACTAGATATGGTCCGTATGACTAGGAAACACAGGTCTTTTTTTTTTTGCCATGCTCATGTTTCTTACTGTATTGCCAATGCTGGAAAGAAGAGCATGCTTCTAGCGTTAAAACAGACTGTGTTTCATGGATGAGAACACTCTTCTGAATTTCCCTTCAGAAATTGAGTTAAACCAAATGATCTGTGTTTTACTACAAGCAAGAGTTCATTTCTGGTAAAGGCAGTTAATTTTTGGCTCAAATGAAATTACAGTTCACAAACACAACACGTTTTTCACTATTAACTAAAGAGCATCTATGTAAGAGATGCTGTGGTTTGTATAAGTGTCATAAGCAGAGTTGAACTAGATATGGTCCGTATGAGTAGGAAACACAGTTCTTTTTTTGGGGGGGGGCATGCTCATGTTCCTTGCTGTATTGCAGACACTGAAAAGAAGAGCATGCTTCTTCCGTTAAAACAAAGTGTGTTTCATGGATGAGAACACTGCTCTGAATTTCCCTTCAGAAACTGAGTTTAACCAAAGTATCTGTGTCTTCCTCCAAGCAAGAGTTCATTTCCGGTTAACCCAGGTATTTTTCAGCTCAAAAGAATTTACACAGTTCACGAAAACAACACGATTTTCACTATTAACTAAAGAGCATCTATGTAAGAGATCATGTGTTTTGCATCAGTTTCATAAGCAGTGTTGAACTAGATATGGTCCAGATGAGTAGAAAACTCAGTTCTTGTTTTTTGCGCATGATCATGTTCTTTGCTGTATTGCAGATGCTGTAAAGAAGAGCATGCTTCTTGCGTTAACACAGACTGTGTATCATGGATGAGAACACTGCTCTGAAATTCCCTTCAGAAGTGGAGTTAAACCAAATGCTCTGTGTCTTCGTAGAAGCAAGAGTTCATTTCTGGTAAACACAGTGAATTTTCGGCTAAAATGAATTTATACAGTTCACAAAGCCAACATGTTTTTCACTATTAACTAAAGAGCATCTATGTAAGTGATGCTGTGGTTTCTATCAATTTCATGAGCAGATATGAACTAGATATGGTCCGTATGAGTAGGAAATACAGTTCTTTTTTGTGGCCATGCTCATGTTTCTTGCTGTATTGCAGACGCTGTAAAGAGCATGCTTCGTGCGTTAAAACAGACTGTGTTTCATGGATGAGATCACTCTTCTGAATTTCCATTTATAATCAGAGTTAAACTCCATGCTCTATGTCATCCTACAAGCAAGAGTTATTTTTTGGTATAAGCAGTGAATTTTCGGCTCCAATGAATTTAAACAGTTCACAAACCCAACACGTTTATCACTATTAACTAAAGAGCGTCTATGTAAGAGATGCTGTGGTTTGTATCAGTTTCGTAAGCAGAGATGAACTAGGTATGGTCCCTATGAGTAGGAAACACAGTTCTTTTTTTCTGGACATGCTCATGTTTCTTGCTGTATTGCAGATGCTGGAAAGAAGAGCATGCTTCTTGCGTTAAAACAGACTGTGTTTCATGGATGAGAACACTATTCTAAATTTCCCATTTGAAATGGAGTTAAACTCCATGCTCTGTGTCATCCTACAAGCAAGAGTTCATTCCAGGTAAACCCAGGTATTTTTCGGCTCAAATGAATTTACTCAGTTCACGAAACCAACATGATTTACACTATTAACTAAAGAGCATCTATGTAAAAGATGATGTGGTTTGTATAACTTTCATGAGCAGAGTTGAACTAGATATGGTCCATATAAATAGGAAACACAATTCTTTTTTTGGGGGCATGCTCATGTTCTTTGCTTTATTGCAGACGCTGGAAAGAAGAGCATGCTTCTTGAGTTAAAACAGAGTGTGTTTCATGGATGACAACACTGGTCTGAATTTTTTCCTTCAAAAACAGAAGGAAACCAAAGGCTCTGTGTCTTCCTCCAAGCAAGAGTTCATTTCCGGTAAACCCAGTTATTTTTCGGCTCGAATGAATTTACACAGTTCACAAACCAATACGATTTTCACTATTAAGTAAAGAGCATCTATGTAAGAGATGATGTGGTTTGTATGAGTTTCATAAGCAGAGTTGAACTAGATATGATCCGTATGAGTAGGAAACACAGTTCTTTTTTTCTGGGCATGCTCATGTTCCTTGCTGTATTGCAGACTCTGCAAAGAAGAGCATGCTTCTTGCGTTAACACAGACTGTGTTTCTTGGATGAGAACACTGCTCTGAATTTCCCTTCAGAAGTGGAGTTAAACCAAATGCTCTGTGTCTTCCTACAAACAAGAGTTCATTTCTGGTAAACACAGTGAATTTTCGGCTAAAATGAATTTACACAGTTCACAAACCCAACATGTTTTTCACTATTAAATAAAGATCATCTATGTAAGTGATGCTGTGGTTTGTATCAATTTCATGAGCAGATATGAACTAGATATGGTCCGTATGAGTAGGAAATACAGTTCTTTTTTTCTGGCCATGCTCATGTTTCTTGCTGTATTGCAGACGCTGGAAAGAGCATGCTTCTTGCGTTAAAACGGACTGTGTTTCATGGATGAGATCACTCTTCTGAATTTCCATTTATAATCAGAGTTAAACGCCATGCTCTATGTCATCCTACAAGCAAGAGTTAATTTTTGGTAAAGAGGTGAATTTTAGTCTCTAATGAATTTACACAGTTCACAAACCCAACACGTTTATCACTATTAACTAAAGAGCGTCTATGTAAGAGATGCTATGGTTTGTGTCAGTTTCATGAGCAGTGTTGAACTAGATATGATCCGTATGAGTAGGAAACAAAGTTCCTTTTTTCTGGACATTCTTATGTTCCTTGCTGTATTGCAGACGCTAGAAAGAAGAGCATGCTATTGGCGTTTAAACAGAGTGTGTTTCATGGATGAGAACACCCTTCTGAATTTCCCTTCAGAAATGGAGTTAAACTCCATGCTCTGGGTCATCCTACATGCAAGACTTCATTTCCGGTAAACCCAGTTATTTTTTGGCTCAAATGAATTTACAAAATTCACGAAACCAACACGATTTACTATTAACTAAAGAGCATCTATGTAAAAGATGATGTGGTTTGTATCAGTTTCATAAGCAGAGTTTAACTAGATATGGTCCGTATGAATAGGAAACACAGTTGTTTGTTTTTTGCGCATGCTCATGTTCTTTGCTGTATTGCAGACGCTGGAAAGAAGAGCATGTTTCTTCTGTTAAAACAGAGTGTGTTTCATGGATGACAACACTGGTCTGAATTTCCCTTCAAAAACAGAAGTAAAGCAAAGGCTCGGTGTCTTCCTACAAGCAAGAGTTCATTTCTGGTAATCACAGTGAATTTTCAGCTAAAATGAATTTACACCGTTCACAAACCCAACATGTTTTTCACTATTAACTAAAGAGCATCTATGTAAGTGATGCTGTGGTTTGGATCAATTTCATAAGCAGATATGAACTAGATATGGTCCATATGAGTAGGAAATACAGTTCTTTTTTTCTGGCCATGCTCATGTTTCTTGCTCTATTGCTGATGCTGGAAAGAAGAGCATGCTTCTTGCATTAAAACAGACTATGTTTCATGGATGAGATCACTCTTCTGAATTTCCACTTAGAATCGGAGTTAAACTCCATGCTCTATGTCGTCCTACAAGCAAGAGTTCATTTCTGGTAAACACAGTGAATTTTCAGGTAAAATGAATTTACACAGTTCACGAAACCAATACGATTTTCACTAATAACAAAAGAGCATCTATGTAAGATATGATGTGGTTTGTATCAGTTTCATAAGCAGAGTTGAACTAGATATGGTCCGTATGAGTAGGAAACACAGTTCTTTTTTTCTGGCCATCCTCATGTTTCTTGCTGTATTGCAGACGCTGGAAAGAAGAGCATGCTTCTTGCGTTAACACAGACTGTGTTTCATGGATGAGAACACTGGTCTGAATTTCCCTTCAGAATTGGAGTTAAATCAAATGATCTGTGTTTTCCTATAAGCAAGAGTTCATTTCTGGTAAAGGCAGTGAATTTTTGGCTCAAATGAATTTACACAGTTCACAAACCCAACACGTTTTTCACTATTAACTAAAGAGCAGTTATGTAAGTGATGCTGTGGTTTGTATCAATTTCATAAGCAGATGTGAACTAGATATGGTCCGTATGAGTAGGAAACACAGTTCTTTTTTTCAGAACATGCTCATGTTTCTTGCTGTACTGCAGACGCTGGAAAGAAGAGCATGCTTCCTGCGTTAAAAGAGACTGTGTTTCATGGAGGAGATCACTATTCTGAATTTCCATTTAGAATCAGAGTTAAATTCCATGCTCTATGTCATCCAACAGTCAAGCGTTAATTTTTGGTAAAAGCAGTGAAATTTCAGCTCCAATGAATTTACACAATTCACAAACACAACACGTTTATCACTATTAACTAAAGAGCGTCTATGTAAGAGACGCTGTGCTTTGTATCAGTTTCATAAGCAGAGTTGAACTAGATATGGTCCGTATGAGTAGGAAACACAGTTGTTTTTTTCTGGACATGCTCATGTTCCTTGCTGTATTGCAGACTCTGCAAAGAAGAGCATGCTTCTTGCGTTAACACAGACTGTGTTTCTTGGATGAGAACACTGCTCTGAAATTCCCTTCATAAGTGGAGTTAAACCAAATGCTCTGTGTCTTCGTAGAAGCAAGAGTTCATTTCTGTAAACACAGTGAATTTTTGGCTAAAATGAATTTACACAGTTCACAAAGCCAACATGTTTTTCACTATTAACTAAAGAGCATCTATGTAAGTGATGCTGTGGTTTGTATCAATTTCATGATCAGATATGAACTAGATATGGTCCGTATGAGTAGGAAATACAGTTATTTTTTTCTGGCCATGCTCATTTTTCTTGCTGTATTGCAGACGCTGGAAAGAAGAGCATGCTTCTTGCGTTAAAACAGACTGTGTTTCATGGATGAGATCACTCTTCTGAATTTCCATTTCTAATCAGAGTTAAACTCCATGCTCTATGTCATCCTACAAGCAAGAGTTAATTTTTGTTAATGCAGTGAATTTTCGGCTCCAATGAATTTACACAGTTCACAAACCAAACACGTTTATCACTATTAACTAAAGAGCGTCTATGTAAGAGATGCTGTGGTTTGTATCAGTTTCATAAGCAGAGTTGAACTAGATATGGTCCGTATGAGTAGGAAACACAGTTCTTTTTTTCTCGACATGCTCATGTTCCTTGCTGTATTGCAGACACTGAAAAGAAGAGCATGCTTCTTCTGTTAAAACGGAGTGTGTTTCATGGATGAGAACACTGGTCTGAATTTCCCTGCAGAAGTTGAGTTAAACCAAATGATCTGTGTTTTCCTACAAGCAAGAGTTCATTTCTGGTAAAGGCAGTGAATTTTCGCCTTAAATGAATTTACACAGTTCACAAACCCAACACGTTTTTCACTATTAACTAAAGAGTATCAATGTAAGAGATGCTGTGGTTTGTATCAATTTCATAAGCAGAGTTGAACTCGATATGGTTCGTATGAGTAGGAGACACAGTTCTTTTTTTCTCGGCATGCTCATTTTCCTTGCTGTATTGCAGACGCTGAAAAGAATAGCATGCTTCTTCCGTTAAAACGTAGTATGTTTCATGCATGAGTACACTGGTCTGAATTTCCCTTCAAAAACTGAGTTTAACCAAAGGATCTGTGTCTTCTTCCAAGCAAGAGTTCATTTCCGGTAAACCCAGTTATTTTTTGGCTCAAATGAATTTACACAGTTCATGAAACCAATACGATTTTCACTATTAACTAAAGAGCATCTATGTAAGAGATGATGTGGTTTGTATCAGTTTCATAAGCAGTGTTGAACTAGTTATGGTCCGTATGAGTAGGAAACACAGTTGTTTTTTTATGGACATTCTTATGTTCCTTGCTGTATTGCAGACACTAGAAAGAAGAGCATGCTATTGGCGTTTAAACAGAGTGTGTTTCATGGATGAGAACACCCTTCTGAATTTCCCTTCAGAAATGGAATTAAACTCCATGCTGTGTGTCATCCTACAAGCAAGAGTTCATTTCCGGTAAACCCAGTTATTTTTCGGCTCAAATGAATTTACAAAATTCACGAAACCAACACGATTTACTATTAACTAAAGAGCATCTATGTAAAAGATGATGTGGTTTGTATCAGTTTCATAAGCAGAGTTTAACTAGATATGGTCCGGATGAATAGGAAACACAGTTCTTTTTTTCAGAACATGCTCATGTTTCTTTCTGTACTGCAGACGCTGGAAAGAAGAGCATGCTTCCTGTGTTAAAAGAGACTGTGTTTCATGGAGGAGATCACTATTCTGAATTTCCATTTAGAATAAGAGTTAAATTCCATGCTCTATGTCATCCAGCAATCAAGAGTTAATTTTTGGTAAAAGCAGTGAATTTTCAGCTCCAATGAATTTACACAGTTCACAAACACAACACGTTTATCACTATTAACTAAAGAGCGTCTATGTAAGAGATGCTGTGGTTTGTATCAGTTTCATAAGCAGAGTTGAACTAGATATGGTCCGTATGAGTAGGAAACACAGTTCTTTTTTCTGGGCATGCTCATGTTCCTTGCTGTATTGCAGACGCTGAAAAGAAGAGCATGTTTCTTCTGTTAAAAGGGAGTGTGTTTCATGGATGAGAACACTGGTATGAATTTCCCTTCAGAAACTGAGTTTAACCAAAGGATCTGTGTCTTCCTAAAAGCAAGAGTTCATTTCCGGTAAACCCAGTAATTTTTCGGCTCAAATGAATTTACACAGTTCACGAAACCAATAGGATTTTCACTAATAACAAAAGAGCATCTATGTAAGATATGATGTGGTTTGTATCACTTTCATAAGCAGAGTTGAACTAGATATGGTCCGTATGAGTAGGAAACACAGTTGTTTTTTTCTGGACATGCTCATGTTCCTTGCTGTATTGCAGACTCTGCAAAGAAGAGCATGCTTCTTGCGTTAACACAGACTGTGTTTCATGGATGAGAACACTGCTCTGAATTTCCCTTCAGAAGTGGAGTTAAACCAAATGCTCTCTGTCTTCCTACAAGCAAGAGTTCATTTCTAGTAAACACAGTGAATTTTCGGCTAAAATGAATTTACACAGTTCACAAACCCAACATGTTTTTCACTATTAACTAAAGAGCATCTATGTAACTGATGCTGTGGTTTGTATCAATTTCATAAGCAGATATGAACTAGATATGGTCCGTATGAGTAGGAAATACAGTTATTTTTTTCTGGCCATGCTCATTTTTCTTGCTCTATTGCTGATGCTGGAAAGAAGAGCATGCTTCTTGCATTAAAACAGACTATGTTTCATGGATGAGATCACTCTTCTGAATTTCCACTTAGAATCGGAGTTAAACTCCATGCTCTATGTCGTCCTACAAGCAAGAGTTCATTTCTGGTAAACCCAGTTATTTTTCGGCTCAAATGAATTTACACAGTTCACGAAACCAACACGATTTACACTATTAACTAAAGAGCATCTATGTAAGAGATGATGTGGTTTGTATCGGTTTCATAAGCAGAGGTGAACTTGATATGGTCTGTATGAGTAGGAAACACAGTTCTTTTTTTCTGGGCATGCTCATGTTCCTTGCTGTATTGCAGACGCTGAAAAGAAGAGAACGCTTCTTCTGTTATAACGGAGTGTGTTTCATGGATGAGAACACTGGTATGAATTTCCCTTCATAAACTGAGTTTAACCAAAGGATCTGTGTCTTCCTAAAAGCAAGAGTTCATTTCCGGTAAACCCTGTTATTTTTCGGCTCAAATGAATTTACAGAGTTCACGAAACCAATACGATTTTCACTAATAACAAAAGAGCATCTATGTAAGATATGATGTGGTTTGTATCAGTTTCATAAGCAGAGTTGAACTAGATATGGTCCGTATGAGTAGGAAACACAGTTATTTTTTTCTGGCCATCCTCATGTTTCTTGCTGTATTGCAGACGCTGGAAAGAAGAGCATGCTTCTTGCGTTAAAACAGACTGTGTTTCATGGATGAGAACACTGGTCTGAATTTCCCTTCAGAAGTGGAGTTAAACCAAATGATCTGTGTTTTCCTACAAGCAAGAGTTCATTTCTGGTAAAGGCAGTGAATTTTTGGCTCAAATGAATTTACACAGTTCACAAACCCAACACGTTTTTCACTATTAACTAAAGAGCAGTTATGTAAGTGATGCTGTGGTTTGTATCAATTTCATAAGCAGATGTGAACTAGATATGGTCCGTATGAGTAGGAAACACAGTTCTTTTTTTCAGAAAATGCTCATGTTTCTTGCTGTACTGCAGACGCTGGAAAGAAGAGCATGCTTCCTGCGTTAAAAGAGACTGTGTTTCATGGAGGAGATCACTATTCTGAATTTCCATTTAGAATCAGAGTTAAATTCCATGCTCTATGTCATCCAACAGTCAAGCGTTAATTTTTGGTAAAAGCAGTGAAATTTCAGCTCCAATGAATTTACACAATTCACAAACACAACACGTTTATCACTATTAACTAAAGAGCGTCTATGTAAGACACGCTGTGCTTTGTATCAGTTTCATAAGCAGAGTTGAACTAGATATGGTCCGTATGAGTAGGAAACACAGTTGTTTTTTTCTGGACATGCTCATGTTCCTTGCTGTATTGCAGACTCTGCAAAGAAGAGCATGCTTCTTGCGTTAACACAGACTGTGTTTCTTGGATGAGAACACTGCTCTGAAATTCCCTTCAGAAGTGGAGTTAAACCAAATGCTCTGTGTCTTCGTGGAAGCAAGAGTTCATTTCTGTAAACACAGTGAATTTTTGGCTAAAATGAATTTACACAGTTCACAAAGCCAACATGTTTTTCACTATTAACTAAAGAGCATCTATGTAAGTGATGCTGTGGTTTGTATCAATTTCATGAGCAGATATGAACTAGATATGGTCCGTATGAGTAGGAAATACAGTTATTTTTTTCTGGCCATGCTCATTTTTCTTGCTGTATTGCAGACGCTGGAAAGAAGAGCATGCTTTTTGCGTTAAAACAGACTGTGTTTCATGGATGAGATCACTCTTCTGAATTTCCATTTCTAATCAGAGTTAAACTCCATGCTCTATGTCATCCTACAAGCAAGAGTTAATTTTTGTTAATGCAGTGAATTTTCGGCTCCAATGAATTTACACAGTTCACAAACCAAACACGTTTAT
The DNA here is from genome assembly GCA_949786405.1 of Onychomys arenicola. NCBI lineage: Eukaryota > Metazoa > Chordata > Mammalia > Rodentia > Cricetidae > Onychomys > Onychomys arenicola. The sequence goes on from CATKUM010000035.1 coordinate 1,379,421, forward strand.
CACTATTAACTAAAGAGCGTCTATGTAAGAGATGCTGTGGTTTGTATCAGTTTCATAAGCAGAGTTGAACTAGATATGGTCCGTATGAGTAGGAAACACAGTTCTTTTTTTCTCGACATGCTCATGTTCCTTGCTGTATTGCAGACACTGAAAAGAAGAGCATGCTTCTTCTGTTAAAACGGAGTGTGTTTCATGGATGAGAACACTGGTCTGAATTTCCCTGCAGAAGTTGAGTTAAACCAAATGATCTGTGTTTTCCTACAAGCAAGAGTTCATTTCTGGTAAAGGCAGTGAATTTTCGCCTTAAATGAATTTACACAGTTCACAAACCCAACACGTTTTTCACTATTAACTAAAGAGTATCAATGTAAGAGATGCTGTGGTTTGTATCAATTTCATAAGCAGAGTTGAACTCGATATGGTTCGTATGAGTAGGAGACACAGTTCTTTTTTTCTCGGCATGCTCATTTTCCTTGCTGTATTGCAGACGCTGAAAAGAATAGCATGCTTCTTCCGTTAAAACGTAGTATGTTTCATGCATGAGTACACTGGTCTGAATTTCCCTTCAAAAACTGAGTTTAACCAAAGGATCTGTGTCTTCTTCCAAGAAAGAGTTCATTTCCGGTAAACCCAGTTATTTTTTGTCTCAAATGAATTTACACAGTTCATGAAACCAATACGATTTTCACTATTAACTAAAGAGCATCTATGTAAGAGATGATGTGGTTTGTATCAGTTTCATAAGCAGTGTTGAACTAGTTATGGTCCGTATGAGTAGGAAACACAGTTGTTTTTTTATGGACATTCTTATGTTCCTTGCTGTATTGCAGACACTAGAAAGAAGAGCATGCTATTGGCGTTTAAACAGAGTGTGTTTCATGGATGAGAACACCCTTCTGAATTTCCCTTCAGAAATGGAATTAAACTCCATGCTGTGTGTCATCCTACAAGCAAGAGTTCATTTCCGGTAAACCCAGTTATTTTTCGGCTCAAATGAATTTACAAAATTCACGAAACCAACACGATTTACTATTAACTAAAGAGCATCTATGTAAAAGATGATGTGGTTTGTATCAGTTTCATAAGCAGAGTTTAACTAGATATGGTTCGGATGAATAGGAAACACAGTTCTTTTTTTCAGAACATGCTCATGTTTCTTTCTGTACTGCAGACGCTGGAAAGAAGAGCATGCTTCCTGTGTTAAAAGAGACTGTGTTTCATGGAGGAGATCACTATTCTGAATTTCCATTTAGAATAAGAGTTAAATTCCATGCTCTATGTCATCCAGCAATCAAGAGTTAATTTTTGGTAAAAGCAGTGAATTTTCAGCTCCAATGAATTTACACAGTTCACAAACACAACACGTTTATCACTATTAACTAAAGAGCGTCTATGTAAGAGATGCTGTGGTTTGTATCAGTTTCATAAGCAGAGTTGAACTAGATATGGTCCGTATGAGTAGGAAACACAGTTCTTTTTTCTGGGCATGCTCATGTTCCTTGCTGTATTGCAGACGCTGAAAAGAAGAGCATGTTTCTTCTGTTAAAACGGAGTGTGTTTCATGGATGAGAACACTGGTATGAATTTCCCTTCAGAAACTGAGTTTAACCAAAGGATCTGTGTCTTCCTAAAAGCAAGAGTTCATTTCCGGTAAACCCAGTAATTTTTTGGCTCAAATGAATTTACACAGTTCACGAAACCAATAGGATTTTCACTAATAACAAAAGAGCATCTATGTAAGATATGATGTGGTTTGTATCACTTTCATAAGCAGAGTTGAACTAGATATGGTCCGTATGAGTAGGAAACACAGTTGTTTTTTTCTGGACATGCTCATGTTCCTTGCTGTATTGCAGACTCTGCAAAGAAGAGCATGCTTCTTGCGTTAACACAGACTGTGTTTCATGGATGAGAACACTGCTCTGAATTTCCCTTCAGAAGTGGAGTTAAACCAAATGCTCTCTGTCTTCCTACAAGCAAGAGTTCATTTCTAGTAAACACAGTGAATTTTCGGCTAAAATGAATTTACACAGTTCACAAACCCAACATGTTTTTCACTATTAACTAAAGAGCATCTATGTAACTGATGCTGTGGTTTGTATCAATTTCATAAGCAGATATGAACTAGATATGGTCCGTATGAGTAGGAAATACAGTTATTTTTTTCTGGCCATGCTCATTTTTCTTGCTCTATTGCTGATGCTGGAAAGAAGAGCATGCTTCTTGCATTAAAACAGACTATGTTTCATGGATGAGATCACTCTTCTGAATTTCCACTTAGAATCGGAGTTAAACTCCATGCTCTATGTCGTCCTACAAGCAAGAGTTCATTTCTGGTAAACCCAGTTATTTTTCGGCTCAAATGAATTTACACAGTTCACGAAACCAACACGATTTACACTATTAACTAAAGAGCATCTATGTAAGAGATGATGTGGTTTGTATCGGTTTCATAAGCAGAGGTGAACTTGATATGGTCTGTATGAGTAGGAAACACAGTTCTTTTTTTCTGGGCATGCTCATGTTCCTTGCTGTATTGCAGACACTGAAAAGAAGAGAACGCTTCTTCTGTTATAACGGAGTGTGTTTCATGGATGAGAACACTGGTATGAATTTCCCTTCATAAACTGAGTTTAACCAAAGGATCTGTGTCTTCCTAAAAGCAAGAGTTCATTTCCGGTAAACCCTGTTATTTTTCGGCTCAAATGAATTTACAGAGTTCACGAAACCAATACGATTTTCACTAATAACAAAAGAGCATCTATGTAAGATATGATGTGGTTTGTATCAGTTTCATAAGCAGAGTTGAACTAGATATGGTCCGTATGAGTAGGAAACACAGTTATTTTTTTCTGGCCATCCTCATGTTTCTTGCTGTATTGCAGACGCTGGAAAGAAGAGCATGCTTCTTGCGTTAAAACAGACTGTGTTTCATGGATGAGAACACTGGTCTGAATTTCCCTTCAGAAGTGGAGTTAAACCAAATGATCTGTGTTTTCCTACAAGCAAGAGTTCATTTCTGGTAAAGGCAGTGAATTTTTGGCTCAAATGAATTTACACAGTTCACAAACCCAACACGTTTTTCACTATTAACTAAAGAGCAGTTATGTAAGTGATGCTGTGGTTTGTATCAATTTCATAAGCAGATGTGAACTAGATATGGTCCGTATGAGTAGGAAACACAGTTCTTTTTTTCAGAAAATGCTCATGTTTCTTGCTGTACTGCAGACGCTGGAAAGAAGAGCATGCTTCCTGCGTTAAAAGAGACTGTGTTTCATGGAGGAGATCACTATTCTGAATTTCCATTTAGAATCAGAGTTAAATTCCATGCTCTATGTCATCCAACAGTCAAGCGTTAATTTTTGGTAAAAGCAGTGAAATTTCAGCTCCAATGAATTTACACAATTCACAAACACAACACGTTTATCACTATTAACTAAAGAGCGTCTATGTAAGACACGCTGTGCTTTGTATCAGTTTCATAAGCAGAGTTGAACTAGATATGGTCCGTATGAGTAGGAAACACAGTTGTTTTTTTCTGGACATGCTCATGTTCCTTGCTGTATTGCAGACTCTGCAAAGAAGAGCATGCTTCTTGCGTTAACACAGACTGTGTTTCTTGGATGAGAACACTGCTCTGAAATTCCCTTCAGAAGTGGAGTTAAACCAAATGCTCTGTGTCTTCGTGGAAGCAAGAGTTCATTTCTGTAAACACAGTGAATTTTTGGCTAAAATGAATTTACACAGTTCACAAAGCCAACATGTTTTTCACTATTAACTAAAGAGCATCTATGTAAGTGATGCTGTGGTTTGTATCAATTTCATGAGCAGATATGAACTAGATATGGTCCGTATGAGTAGGAAATACAGTTATTTTTTTCTGGCCATGCTCATTTTTCTTGCTGTATTGCAGACGCTGGAAAGAAGAGCATGCTTCTTGCGTTAAAACAGACTGTGTTTCATGGATGAGATCACTCTTCTGAATTTCCATTTCTAATCAGAGTTAAACTCCATGCTCTATGTCATCCTACAAGCAAGAGTTAATTTTTGTTAATGCAGTGAATTTTCGGCTCCAATGAATTTACACAGTTCACAAACCAAACACGTTTATCACTATTAACTAAAGAGCGTCTATGTAAGAGATGCTGTGGTTTGTATCAGTTTCATAAGCAGAGTTGAACTAGATATGGTCCGTATGAGTAGGAAACACAGTTCTTTTTTTCTCGACATGCTCATGTTCCTTGCTGTATTGCAGACACTGAAAAGAAGAGCATGCTTCTTCTGTTAAAACGGAGTGTGTTTCATGGATGAGAACACTGGTCTGAATTTCCCTGCAGAAGTTGAGTTAAACCAAATGATCTGTGTTTTCCTACAAGCAAGAGTTCATTTCTGGTAAAGGCAGTGAATTTTCGCCTTAAATGAATTTACACAGTTCACAAACCCAACACGTTTTTCACTATTAACTAAAGAGTATCAATGTAAGAGATGCTGTGGTTTGTATCAATTTCATAAGCAGAGTTGAACTCGATATGGTTCGTATGAGTAGGAGACACAGTTCTTTTTTTCTCGGCATGCTCATTTTCCTTGCTGTATTGCAGACGCTGAAAAGAATAGCATGCTTCTTCCGTTAAAACGTAGTATGTTTCATGCATGAGTACACTGGTCTGAATTTCCCTTCAAAAACTGAGTTTAACCAAAGGATCTGTGTCTTCTTCCAAGAAAGAGTTCATTTCCGGTAAACCCAGTTATTTTTTGTCTCAAATGAATTTACACAGTTCATGAAACCAATACGATTTTCACTATTAACTAAAGAGCATCTATGTAAGAGATGATGTGGTTTGTATCAGTTTCATAAGCAGTGTTGAACTAGTTATGGTCCGTATGAGTAGGAAACACAGTTGTTTTTTTATGGACATTCTTATGTTCCTTGCTGTATTGCAGACACTAGAAAGAAGAGCATGCTATTGGCGTTTAAACAGAGTGTGTTTCATGGATGAGAACACCCTTCTGAATTTCCCTTCAGAAATGGAATTAAACTCCATGCTGTGTGTCATCCTACAAGCAAGAGTTCATTTCCGGTAAACCCAGTTATTTTTCGGCTCAAATGAATTTACAAAATTCACGAAACCAACACGATTTACTATTAACTAAAGAGCATCTATGTAAAAGATGATGTGGTTTGTATCAGTTTCATAAGCAGAGTTTAACTAGATATGGTTCGGATGAATAGGAAACACAGTTCTTTTTTTCAGAACATGCTCATGTTTCTTTCTGTACTGCAGACGCTGGAAAGAAGAGCATGCTTCCTGTGTTAAAAGAGACTGTGTTTCATGGAGGAGATCACTATTCTGAATTTCCATTTAGAATAAGAGTTAAATTCCATGCTCTATGTCATCCAGCAATCAAGAGTTAATTTTTGGTAAAAGCAGTGAATTTTCAGCTCCAATGAATTTACACAGTTCACAAACACAACACGTTTATCACTATTAACTAAAGAGCGTCTATGTAAGAGATGCTGTGGTTTGTATCAGTTTCATAAGCAGAGTTGAACTAGATATGGTCCGTATGAGTAGGAAACACAGTTCTTTTTTCTGGGCATGCTCATGTTCCTTGCTGTATTGCAGACGCTGAAAAGAAGAGCATGTTTCTTCTGTTAAAACGGAGTGTGTTTCATGGATGAGAACACTGGTATGAATTTCCCTTCAGAAACTGAGTTTAACCAAAGGATCTGTGTCTTCCTAAAAGCAAGAGTTCATTTCCGGTAAACCCAGTAATTTTTTGGCTCAAATGAATTTACACAGTTCACGAAACCAATAGGATTTTCACTAATAACAAAAGAGCATCTATGTAAGATATGATGTGGTTTGTATCACTTTCATAAGCAGAGTTGAACTAGATATGGTCCGTATGAGTAGGAAACACAGTTGTTTTTTTCTGGACATGCTCATGTTCCTTGCTGTATTGCAGACTCTGCAAAGAAGAGCATGCTTCTTGCGTTAACACAGACTGTGTTTCATGGATGAGAACACTGCTCTGAATTTCCCTTCAGAAGTGGAGTTAAACCAAATGCTCTCTGTCTTCCTACAAGCAAGAGTTCATTTCTAGTAAACACAGTGAATTTTCGGCTAAAATGAATTTACACAGTTCACAAACCCAACATGTTTTTCACTATTAACTAAAGAGCATCTATGTAACTGATGCTGTGGTTTGTATCAATTTCATAAGCAGATATGAACTAGATATGGTCCGTATGAGTAGGAAATACAGTTATTTTTTTCTGGCCATGCTCATTTTTCTTGCTCTATTGCTGATGCTGGAAAGAAGAGCATGCTTCTTGCATTAAAACAGACTATGTTTCATGGATGAGATCACTCTTCTGAATTTCCACTTAGAATCGGAGTTAAACTCCATGCTCTATGTCGTCCTACAAGCAAGTGTTCATTTCTGGTAAACCCAGTTATTTTTCGGCTCAAATGAATTTACACAGTTCACGAAACCAACAAGATTTACACTATTAACTAAAGAGCATCTATGTAAGAGATGATGTGGTTTGTATCGGTTTCATAAGCAGAGGTGAACTTGATATGGTCTGTATGAGTAGGAAACACAGTTCTTTTTTTCTGGGCATGCTCATGTTCCTTGCTGTATTGCAGACGCTGAAAAGAAGAGAACGCTTCTTCTGTTATAACGGAGTGTGTTTCATGGATGAGAACACTGGTATGAATTTCCCTTCATAAACTGAGTTTAACCAAAGGATCTGTGTCTTCCTAAAAGCAAGAGTTCATTTCCGGTAAACCCTGTTATTTTTCGGCTCAAATGAATTTACAGAGTTCACGAAACCAATACGATTTTCACTAATAACAAAAGAGCATCTATGTAAGATATGATGTGGTTTGTATCAGTTTCATAAGCAGAGTTGAACTAGATATGGTCCGTATGAGTAGGAAACACAGTTATTTTTTTCTGGCCATCCTCATGTTTCTTGCTGTATTGCAGACGCTGGAAAGAAGAGCATGCTTCTTGCGTTAAAACAGACTGTGTTTCATGGATGAGAACACTGGTCTGAATTTCCCTTCAGAAGTGGAGTTAAACCAAATGATCTGTGCTTTCCTACAAGCAAGAGTTCATTTCTGGTAATGGCAGTGAATTTTTGGCTCAAATGAATTTACACAGTTCACAAACCCAACACGTTTTTCACTATTAACTAAAGAGCAGTTATGTAAGTGATGCTGTGGTTTGTATCAATTTCATAAGCAGAGTTGAACTAGATATGGTCCGTATGAGTAGGAAACACAGTTGTTTTTTTCTGGACATGCTCATGTTCCTTGCTGTATTGCAGACTCTGCAAAGAAGAGCATGCTTCTTGCGTTAACACAGACTGTGTTTCATGGATGAGAACACTGCTCTGAATTTCCCTTCAGAAGTGGAGTTAAACCAAATGCTCTCTGTCTTCCTACAAGCAAGAGTTCATTTCTAGTAAACACAGTGAATTTTCGGCTAAAATGAATTTACACAGTTCACAAACCCAACATGTTTTTCACTATTAACTAAAGAGCATCTATGTAACTGATGCTGTGGTTTGTATCAATTTCATAAGCAGATATGAACTAGATATGGTCCGTATGAGTAGGAAATACAGTTATTTTTTTCTGGCCATGCTCATTTTTCTTGCTCTATTGCTGATGCTGGAAAGAAGAGCATGCTTCTTGCATTAAAACAGACTATGTTTCATGGATGAGATCACTCTTCTGAATTTCCACTTAGAATCGGAGTTAAACTCCATGCTCTATGTCGTCCTACAAGCAAGAGTTCATTTCTGGTAAACCCAGTTATTTTTCGGCTCAAATGAATTTACACAGTTCACGAAACCAACAAGATTTACACTATTAACTAAAGAGCATCTATGTAAGAGATGATGTGGTTTGTATCGGTTTCATAAGCAGAGGTGAACTTGATATGGTCTGTATGAGTAGGAAACACAGTTCTTTTTTTCTGGGCATGCTCATGTTCCTTGCTGTATTGCAGACGCTGAAAAGAAGAGAACGCTTCTTCTGTTATAACGGAGTGTGTTTCATGGATGAGAACACTGGTATGAATTTCCCTTCATAAACTGAGTTTAACCAAAGGATCTGTGTCTTCCTAAAAGCAAGAGTTCATTTCCGGTAAACCCTGTTATTTTTCGGCTCAAATGAATTTACAGAGTTCACGAAACCAATACGATTTTCACTAATAACAAAAGAGCATCTATGTAAGATATGATGTAGTTTGTATCAGTTTCATAAGCAGAGTTGAACTAGATATGGTCCGTATGAGTAGGAAACACAGTTATTTTTTTCTGGCCATCCTCATGTTTCTTGCTGTATTGCAGACGCTGGAAAGAAGAGCATGCTTCTTGCGTTAAAACAGACTGTGTTTCATGGATGAGAACACTGGTCTGAATTTCCCTTCAGAAGTGGAGTTAAACCAAATGATCTGTGTTTTCCTACAAGCAAGAGTTCATTTCTGGTAATGGCAGTGAATTTTTGGCTCAAATGAATTTACACAGTTCACAAACCCAACACGTTTTTCACTATTAACTAAAGAGCAGTTATGTAAGTGATGCTGTGGTTTGTATCAATTTCATAAGCAGATGTGAACTAGATATGGTCCGTATGAGTAGGAAACACAGTTCTTTTTTTCAGAACATGCTCATGTTTCTTTCTGTACTGCAGACGCTGGAAAGAAGAGCATGCTTCCTGTGTTAAAAGAGACTGTGTTTCATGGAGGAGATCACTATTCTGAATTTCCATTTAGAATAAGAGTTAAATTCCATGCTCTATGTCATCCAGCAATCAAGAGTTAATTTTTGGTAAAAGCAGTGAATTTTCAGCTCCAATGAATTTACACAGTTCACAAACACAACACGTTTATCACTATTAACTAAAGAGCGTCTATGTAAGAGATGCTGTGGTTTGTATCAGTTTCATAAGCAGAGTTGAACTAGATATGGTCCGTATGAGTAGGAAACACAGTTCTTTTTTCTGGGCATGCTCATGTTCCTTGCTGTATTGCAGACGCTGAAAAGAAGAGCATGTTTCTTCTGTTAAAACGGAGTGTGTTTCATGGATGAGAACACTGGTATGAATTTCCCTTCAGAAACTGAGTTTAACCAAAGGATCTGTGTCTTCCTAAAAGCAAGAGTTCATTTCCGGTAAACCCAGTAATTTTTCGGCTCAAATGAATTTACACAGTTCACGAAACCAATAGGATTTTCACTAATAACAAAAGAGCATCTATGTAAGATATGATGTGGTTTGTATCACTTTCATAAGCAGAGTTGAACTAGATATGGTCCGTATGAGTAGGAAACACAGTTGTTTTTTTCTGGACATGCTCATGTTCCTTGCTGTATTGCAGACTCTGCAAAGAAGAGCATGCTTCTTGCGTTAACACAGACTGTGTTTCATGGATGAGAACACTGCTCTGAATTTCCCTTCAGAAGTGGAGTTAAACCAAATGCTCTCTGTCTTCCTACAAGCAAGAGTTCATTTCTAGTAAACACAGTGAATTTTCGGCTAAAATGAATTTACACAGTTCACAAACCCAACATGTTTTTCACTATTAACTAAAGAGCATCTATGTAACTGATGCTGTGGTTTGTATCAATTTCATAAGCAGATATGAACTAGATATCGTCCGTATGAGTAGGAAATACAGTTCTTTTTTTCTGGCCATGCTCATGTTTCTTGCTGTATTGCTGATGCTGGAAAGAAGAGCATGCTTCTTGCGTTAAAACAGACTGTGTTTCATGGATGAGATCACTCTTCTTAATTTCCAATTAGAATCGGAGTTAAACTCCATGCTCTATGTTTTCCTACAAGCAAGAGTTCATATCCGGTAAACCCAGTTATTTTTCGGCTCAAATGAATTTACAAAATTCACGAAACCAACACGATTTACTATTAACTAAAGAGCATCTATGTAAAAGATGATGTGGTTTGTATCAGTTTCATAAGCAGAGTTTAACTAGATATGGTCCAGATGAATAGGAAACACAGTTCTTTGTTTTTTGCGCATGCTCATCTTCTTTGCTGTATTGCAGACGCTGGAAAGAAGAGCATGCTTCTTTCGGTAAAACAGAGTGTGTTTCATGGATGACAACACTGGTCTGAATTTCCCTTCAAAAACAGAAGTAAAGCAAAGGCTCGGTGTCTTCCTACAAGCAAGAGTTCATTTCTGGTAAACACAGTGAATTTTCAGCAAAAATGAATTTACACAGTTCACAAACCCAACATGTTTTTCACTATTAACTAAAGAGCATCTATGTAAGTGATGCTGTGGTTTGGATCAATTTCATAAGCAGATATGAACTAGATATGGTCCATATGAGTAGGAAATACAGTTTTTTTTTCTGGCCATGCTCATTTTTCTTGCTCTATTGCTGATGCTGGAAAGAAGAGCATGCTTCTTGCATTAAAACAGACTATGTTTCATGGATGAGATCACTCTTCTGAATTTCCACTTAGAATCGGAGTTAAACTCCATGCTCTATGTCGTCCTACAAGCAAGAGTTCATTTCTGGTAAACCCAGTTATTTTTCGGCTCAAATGAATTTACACAGTTCACGAAACCAACAAGATTTACACTATTAACTAAAGAGCATCTATGTAAGAGATGATGTGGTTTGTATCGGTTTCATAAGCAGAGGTGAACTTGATATGGTCTGTATGAGTAGGAAACACAGTTCTTTTTTTCTGGGCATGCTCATGTTCCTTGCTGTATTGCAGACGCTGAAAAGAAGAGAACGCTTCTTCTGTTATAACGGAGTGTGTTTCATGGATGAGAACACTGGTATGAATTTCCCTTCATAAACTGAGTTTAACCAAAGGATCTGTGTCTTCCTAAAAGCAAGAGTTCATTTCCGGTAAACCCTGTTATTTTTCGGCTCAAATGAATTTACAGAGTTCACGAAATCAATACGATTTTCACTAATAACAAAAGAGCATCTATGTAAGATATGATGTGGTTTGTATCAGTTTCATAAGCAGAGTTGAACTAGATATGGTCCGTATGAGTAGGAAACACAGTTATTTTTTTCTGGCCATCCTCATGTTTCTTGCTGTATTGCAGACGCTGGAAAGAAGAGCATGCTTCTTGCGTTAAAACAGACTGTGTTTCATGGATGAGAACACTGGTCTGAATTTCCCTTCAGAAGTGGAGTTAAACCAAATGATCTGTGTTTTCCTACAAGCAAGAGTTCATTTCTGGTAATGGCAGTGAATTTTTGGCTCAAATGAATTTACACAGTTCACAAACCCAACACGTTTTTCACTATTAACTAAAGAGCAGTTATGTAAGTGATGCTGTGGTTTGTATCAATTTCATAAGCAGATGTGAACTAGATATGGTCCGTATGAGTAGGAAACACAGTTCTTTTTTTCAGAACATGCTCATGTTTCTTTCTGTACTGCAGACGCTGGAAAGAAGAGCATGCTTCCTGTGTTAAAAGAGACTGTGTTTCATGGAGGAGATCACTATTCTGAATTTCCATTTAGAATAAGAGTTAAATTCCATGCTCTATGTCATCCAGCAATCAAGAGTTAATTTTTGGTAAAAGCAGTGAATTTTCAGCTCCAATGAATTTACACAGTTCACAAACACAACACGTTTATCACTATTAACTAAAGAGCGTCTATGTAAGAGATGCTGTGGTTTGTATCAGTTTCATAAGCAGAGTTGAACTAGATATGGTCCGTATGAGTAGGAAACACAGTTCTTTTTTCTGGGCATGCTCATGTTCCTTGCTGTATTGCAGACGCTGAAAAGAAGAGCATGTTTCTTCTGTTAAAACGGAGTGTGTTTCATGGATGAGAACACTGGTATGAATTTCCCTTCAGAAACTGAGTTTAACCAAAGGATCTGTGTCTTCCTAAAAGCAAGAGTTCATTTCCGGTAAACCCAGTAATTTTTCGGCTCAAATGAATTTACACAGTTCACGAAACCAATAGGATTTTCACTAATAACAAAAGAGCATCTATGTAAGATATGATGTGGTTTGTATCACTTTCATAAGCAGAGTTGAACTAGATATGGTCCGTATGAGTAGGAAACACAGTTGTTTTTTTCTGGACATGCTCATGTTCCTTGCTGTATTGCAGACTCTGCAAAGAAGAGCATGCTTCTTGCGTTAACACAGACTGTGTTTCATGGATGAGAACACTGCTCTGAATTTCCCTTCAGAAGTGGAGTTAAACCAAATGCTCTCTGTCTTCCTACAAGCAAGAGTTCATTTCTAGTAAACACAGTGAATTTTCGGCTAAAATGAATTTACACAGTTCACAAACCCAACATGTTTTTCACTATTAACTAAAGAGCATCTATGTAACTGATGCTGTGGTTTGTATCAATTTCATAAGCAGATATGAACTAGATATCGTCCGTATGAGTAGGAAATACAGTTCTTTTTTTCTGGCCATGCTCATGTTTCTTGCTGTATTGCTGATGCTGGAAAGAAGAGCATGCTTCTTGCGTTAAAACAGACTGTGTTTCATGGATGAGATCACTCTTCTTAATTTCCAATTAGAATCGGAGTTAAACTCCATGCTCTATGTTTTCCTACAAGCAAGAGTTCATATCCGGTAAACCCAGTTATTTTTCGGCTCAAATGAATTTACAAAATTCACGAAACCAACTCGATTTACTATTAACTAAAGAGCATCTATGTAAAAGATGATGTGGTTTGTATCAGTTTCATAAGCAGAGTTTAACTAGATATGGTCCAGATGAATAGGAAACACAGTTCTTTGTTTTTTGCGCATGCTCATCTTCTTTGCAGTATTGCAGACGCTGGAAAGAAGAGCATGCTTCTTTCGTTAAAACAGAGTGTGTTTCATGGATGACAACACTGGTCTGAATTTCCCTTCAAAAACAGAAGTAAAGCAAAGGCTCTGTGTCTTCCTACAAGCAAGAGTTCATTTCTGGTAAACACAGTGAATTTTCAGCAAAAATGAATTTACACAGTTCACAAACCCAACATGTTTTTCACTATTAACTAAAGAGCATCTATGTAACTGATGCTGTGGTTTGTATCAATTTCATAAGCAGATATGAACTAGATATGGTCCGTATGAGTAGGAAATACAGTTATTTTTTTTCTGGCCATGCTCATTTTTCTTGCTCTATTGCTGATGCTGGAAAGAAGAGCATGCTTCTTGCATTAAAACAGACTATGTTTCATGGATGAGATCACTCTTCTGAATTTCCACTTAGAATCGGAGTTAAACTCCATGCTCTATGTCGTCCTACAAGCAAGAGTTCATTTCTGGTAAACCCAGTTATTTTTCGGCTCAAATGAATTTACACAGTTCACGAAACCAACAAGATTTACACTATTAACTAAAGAGCATCTATGTAAGAGATGATGTGGTTTGTATCGGTTTCATAGGCAGAGGTGAACTTGATATGGTCTGTATGAGTAGGAAACACAGTTCTTTTTTTCTGGGCATGCTCATGTTCCTTGCTGTATTGCAGACGCTGAAAAGAAGAGAACGCTTCTTCTGTTATAACGGAGTGTGTTTCATGGATGAGAACACTGGTATGAATTTCCCTTCATAAACTGAGTTTAACCAAAGGATCTGTGTCTTCCTAAAAGCAAGAGTTCATTTCCGGTAAACCCTGTTATTTTTCGGCTCAAATGAATTTACAGAGTTCACGAAATCAATACGATTTTCACTAATAACAAAAGAGCATCTATGTAAGATATGATGTGGTTTGTATCAGTTTCATAAGCAGAGTTGAACTAGATATGGTCCGTATGAGTAGGAAACACAGTTATTTTTTTCTGGCCATCCTCATGTTTCTTGCTGTATTGCAGACGCTGGAAAGAAGAGCATGCTTCTTGCGTTAAAACAGACTGTGTTTCATGGATGAGAACACTGGTCTGAATTTCCCTTCAGAAGTGGAGTTAAACCAAATGATCTGTGTTTTCCTACAAGCAAGAGTTCATTTCTGGTAATGGCAGTGAATTTTTGGCTCAAATGAATTTACACAGTTCACAAACCCAACACGTTTTTCACTATTAACTAAAGAGCAGTTATGTAAGTGATGCTGTGGTTTGTATCAATTTCATAAGCAGATGTGAACTAGATATGGTCCGTATGAGTAGGAAACACAGTTCTTTTTTTCAGAACATGCTCATGTTTCTTTCTGTACTGCAGACGCTGGAAAGAAGAGCATGCTTCCTGTGTTAAAAGAGACTGTGTTTCATGGAGGAGATCACTATTCTGAATTTCCATTTAGAATAAGAGTTAAATTCCATGCTCTATGTCATCCAGCAATCAAGAGTTAATTTTTGGTAAAAGCAGTGAATTTTCAGCTCCAATGAATTTACACAGTTCACAAACACAACACGTTTATCACTATTAACTAAAGAGCGTCTATGTAAGAGATGCTGTGGTTTGTATCAGTTTCATAAGCAGAGTTGAACTAGATATGGTCCGTATGAGTAGGAAACACAGTTCTTTTTTCTGGGCATGCTCATGTTCCTTGCTGTATTGCAGACGCTGAAAAGAAGAGCATGTTTCTTCTGTTAAAACGGAGTGTGTTTCATGGATGAGAACACTGGTATGAATTTCCCTTCAGAAACTGAGTTTAACCAAAGGATCTGTGTCTTCCTAAAAGCAAGAGTTCATTTCCGGTAAACCCAGTAATTTTTTGGCTCAAATGAATTTACACAGTTCACGAAACCAATAGGATTTTCACTAATAACAAAAGAGCATCTATGTAAGATATGATGTGGTTTGTATCACTTTCATAAGCAGAGTTGAACTAGATATGGTCCGTATGAGTAGGAAACACAGTTGTTTTTTTCTGGACATGCTCATGTTCCTTGCTGTATTGCAGACTCTGCAAAGAAGAGCATGCTTCTTGCGTTAACACAGACTGTGTTTCATGGATGAGAACACTGCTCTGAATTTCCCTTCAGAAGTGGAGTTAAACCAAATGCTCTCTGTCTTCCTACAAGCAAGAGTTCATTTCTAGTAAACACAGTGAATTTTCGGCTAAAATGAATTTACACAGTTCACAAACCCAACATGTTTTTCACTATTAACTAAAGAGCATCTATGTAACTGATGCTGTGGTTTGTATCAATTTCATAAGCAGATATGAACTAGATATCGTCCGTATGAGTAGGAAATACAGTTCTTTTTTTCTGGCCATGCTCATGTTTCTTGCTGTATTGCTGATGCTGGAAAGAAGAGCATGCTTCTTGCGTTAAAACAGACTGTGTTTCATGGATGAGATCACTCTTCTTAATTTCCAATTAGAATCGGAGTTAAACTCCATGCTCTATGTTTTCCTACAAGCAAGAGTTCATATCCGGTAAACCCAGTTATTTTTCGGCTCAAATGAATTTACAAAATTCACGAAACCAACTCGATTTACTATTAACTAAAGAGCATCTATGTAAAAGATGATGTGGTTTGTATCAGTTTCATAAGCAGAGTTTAACTAGATATGGTCCAGATGAATAGGAAACACAGTTCTTTGTTTTTTGCGCATGCTCATCTTCTTTGCAGTATTGCAGACGCTGGAAAGAAGAGCATGCTTCTTTCGTTAAAACAGAGTGTGTTTCATGGATGACAACACTGGTCTGAATTTCCCTTCAAAAACAGAAGTAAAGCAAAGGCTCTGTGTCTTCCTACAAGCAAGAGTTCATTTCTGGTAAACACAGTGAATTTTCAGCAAAAATGAATTTACACAGTTCACAAACCCAACATGTTTTTCACTATTAACTAAAGAGCATCTATGTAACTGATGCTGTGGTTTGTATCAATTTCATAAGCAGATATGAACTAGATATGGTCCGTATGAGTAGGAAATACAGTTATTTTTTTTCTGGCCATGCTCATTTTTCTTGCTCTATTGCTGATGCTGGAAAGAAGAGCATGCTTCTTGCATTAAAACAGACTATGTTTCATGGATGAGATCACTCTTCTGAATTTCCACTTAGAATCGGAGTTAAACTCCATGCTCTATGTCGTCCTACAAGCAAGAGTTCATTTCTGGTAAACCCAGTTATTTTTCGGCTCAAATGAATTTACACAGTTCACGAAACCAACAAGATTTACACTATTAACTAAAGAGCATCTATGTAAGAGATGATGTGGTTTGTATCGGTTTCATAGGCAGAGGTGAACTTGATATGGTCTGTATGAGTAGGAAACACAGTTCTTTTTTTCTGGGCATGCTCATGTTCCTTGCTGTATTGCAGACGCTGAAAAGAAGAGAACGCTTCTTCTGTTATAACGGAGTGTGTTTCATGGATGAGAACACTGGTATGAATTTCCCTTCATAAACTGAGTTTAACCAAAGGATCTGTGTCTTCCTAAAAGCAAGAGTTCATTTCCGGTAAACCCTGTTATTTTTCGGCTCAAATGAATTTACAGAGTTCACGAAATCAATACGATTTTCACTAATAACAAAAGAGCATCTATGTAAGATATGATGTGGTTTGTATCAGTTTCATAAGCAGAGTTGAACTAGATATGGTCCGTATGAGTAGGAAACACAGTTATTTTTTTCTGGCCATCCTCATGTTTCTTGCTGTATTGCAGACGCTGGAAAGAAGAGCATGCTTCTTGCGTTAAAACAGACTGTGTTTCATGGATGAGAACACTGGTCTGAATTTCCCTTCAGAAGTGGAGTTAAACCAAATGATCTGTGTTTTCCTACAAGCAAGAGTTCATTTCTGGTAATGGCAGTGAATTTTTGGCTCAAATGAATTTACACAGTTCACAAACCCAACACGTTTTTCACTATTAACTAAAGAGCAGTTATGTAAGTGATGCTGTGGTTTGTATCAATTTCATAAGCAGATGTGAACTAGATATGGTCCGTATGAGTAGGAAACACAGTTCTTTTTTTCAGAACATGCTCATGTTTCTTTCTGTACTGCAGACGCTGGAAAGAAGAGCATGCTTCCTGTGTTAAAAGAGACTGTGTTTCATGGAGGAGATCACTATTCTGAATTTCCATTTAGAATAAGAGTTAAATTCCATGCTCTATGTCATCCAGCAATCAAGAGTTAATTTTTGGTAAAAGCAGTGAATTTTCAGCTCCAATGAATTTACACAGTTCACAAACACAACACGTTTATCACTATTAACTAAAGAGCGTCTATGTAAGAGATGCTGTGGTTTGTATCAGTTTCATAAGCAGAGTTGAACTAGATATGGTCCGTATGAGTAGGAAACACAGTTCTTTTTTCTGGGCATGCTCATGTTCCTTGCTGTATTGCAGACGCTGAAAAGAAGAGCATGTTTCTTCTGTTAAAACGGAGTGTGTTTCATGGATGAGAACACTGGTATGAATTTCCCTTCAGAAACTGAGTTTAACCAAAGGATCTGTGTCTTCCTAAAAGCAAGAGTTCATTTCCGGTAAACCCAGTAATTTTTTGGCTCAAATGAATTTACACAGTTCACGAAACCAATAGGATTTTCACTAATAACAAAAGAGCATCTATGTAAGATATGATGTGGTTTGTATCACTTTCATAAGCAGAGTTGAACTAGATATGGTCCGTATGAGTAGGAAACACAGTTGTTTTTTTCTGGACATGCTCATGTTCCTTGCTGTATTGCAGACTCTGCAAAGAAGAGCATGCTTCTTGCGTTAACACAGACTGTGTTTCATGGATGAGAACACTGCTCTGAATTTCCCTTCAGAAGTGGAGTTAAACCAAATGCTCTCTGTCTTCCTACAAGCAAGAGTTCATTTCTAGTAAACACAGTGAATTTTCGGCTAAAATGAATTTACACAGTTCACAAACCCAACATGTTTTTCACTATTAACTAAAGAGCATCTATGTAACTGATGCTGTGGTTTGTATCAATTTCATAAGCAGATATGAACTAGATATCGTCCGTATGAGTAGGAAATACAGTTCTTTTTTTCTGGCCATGCTCATGTTTCTTGCTGTATTGCTGATGCTGGAAAGAAGAGCATGCTTCTTGCGTTAAAACAGACTGTGTTTCATGGATGAGATCACTCTTCTTAATTTCCAATTAGAATCGGAGTTAAACTCCATGCTCTATGTTTTCCTACAAGCAAGAGTTCATATCCGGTAAACCCAGTTATTTTTCGGCTCAAATGAATTTACAAAATTCACGAAACCAACTCGATTTACTGTTAACTAAAGAGCATCTATGTAAAAGATGATGTGGTTTGTATCAGTTTCATAAGCAGAGTTTAACTAGATATGGTCCAGATGAATAGGAAACACAGTTCTTTGTTTTTTGCGCATGCTCATCTTCTTTGCAGTATTGCAGACGCTGGAAAGAAGAGCATGCTTCTTTCGTTAAAACAGAGTGTGTTTCATGGATGACAACACTGGTCTGAATTTCCCTTCAAAAACAGAAGTAAAGCAAAGGCTCTGTGTCTTCCTACAAGCAAGAGTTCATTTCTGGTAAACACAGTGAATTTTCAGCAAAAATGAATTTACACAGTTCACAAACACAACATGTTTTTCACTATTAACTAAAGAGCATCTATGTAACTGATGCTGTGGTTTGTATCAATTTCATAAGCAGATATGAACTAGATATGGTCCGTATGAGTAGGAAATACAGTTATTTTTTTTCTGGCCATGCTCATTTTTCTTGCTCTATTGCTGATGCTGGAAAGAAGAGCATGCTTCTTGCATTAAAACAGACTATGTTTCATGGATGAGATCACTCTTCTGAATTTCCACTTAGAATCGGAGTTAAACTCCATGCTCTATGTCGTCCTACAAGCAAGAGTTCATTTCTGGTAAACCCAGTTATTTTTCGGCTCAAATGAATTTACACAGTTCACGAAACCAACAAGATTTACACTATTAACTAAAGAGCATCTATGTAAGAGATGATGTGGTTTGTATCGGTTTCATAAGCAGAGGTGAACTTGATATGGTCTGTATGAGTAGGAAACACAGTTCTTTTTTTCTGGGCATGCTCATGTTCCTTGCTGTATTGCAGACGCTGAAAAGAAGAGAACGCTTCTTCTGTTATAACGGAGTGTGTTTCATGGATGAGAACACTGGTATGAATTTCCCTTCATAAACTGAGTTTAACCAAAGGATCTGTGTCTTCCTAAAAGCAAGAGTTCATTTCCGGTAAACCCTGTTATTTTTCGGCTCAAATGAATTTACAGAGTTCACGAAACCAATACGATTTTCACTAATAACAAAAGAGCATCTATGTAAGATATGATGTGGTTTGTATCAGTTTCATAAGCAGATGTGAACTAGATATGGTCCGTATGAGTAGGAAACACAGTTATTTTTTTCTGGCCATCCTCATGTTTCTTGCTGTATTGCAGACGCTGGAAAGAAGAGCATGCTTCTTGCGTTAAAACAGACTGTGTTTCATGGATGAGAACACTGGTCTGAATTTCCCTTCAGAAGTGGAGTTAAACCAAATGATCTGTGTTTTCCTACAAGCAAGAGTTCATTTCTGGTAATGGCAGTGAATTTTTGGCTCAAATGAATTTACACAGTTCACAAACCCAACACGTTTTTCACTATTAACTAAAGAGCAGTTATGTAAGTGATGCTGTGGTTTGTATCAATTTCATAAGCAGATGTGAACTAGATATGGTCCGTATGAGTAGGAAACACAGTTCTTTTTTTCAGAACATGCTCATGTTTCTTTCTGTACTGCAGACGCTGGAAAGAAGAGCATGCTTCCTGTGTTAAAAGAGACTGTGTTTCATGGAGGAGATCACTATTCTGAATTTCCATTTAGAATCAGAGTTAAATTCCATGCTCTATGTCATCCAACAATCAAGAGTTATTTTTGATAAAAGCAGTAAATTTTCAGCTCCAATGAATTTACACAGTTCACAAACACAACACGTTTATCACTATTAACTAAAGAGCGTCTATGTAAGAGATGCTGTGGTTTGTTCAGTTTCATAAGCAGAGTTGAACAAGTTATGGTCCGTATGAGTAGGAAACACAGTTCTTTTTTCTGGGCATGCTCATGTTCCTTGCTGTATTACAGACGCTGAAAAGAAGAGCATGCTTCTTCTGTTAAAACCCAATGCGATTCTCACTATTAACTAAAGAGCATTTATGTCAGATGAGCTTGGTTTGTGTCAGTTTCATAAGCAGAGATGCACTACATATGGTCCTTATGAGTAGGAAACACAGTTCTTTTTTTCGCGGTATTCTCATGTTTCTTGCTGTATTGGACACGCTGGAAAGAACATCTTGCTTCTTGCGTGAAATCAGAGTGTGTTTCATGTGTGAGAACACTGGTCTGAATTTGCCTTCAGAAACAGAGTTAGACACCAGGATCTGTGTCTTCCTACACGCAAGTGTTCATTATGGTAAACCCAGTGAATTTTGGGCTCAAATGATTTTACACAGTTCACGAACCCAACGCGATTCTCACTATTAACTAAAGAGCATTTATGTAAGAGGAACTGTAGTTTGTATCAGTTTCATAAGCAGAGTTGAACTGCAATGGTCCGAATGAGTAGGAAACACAGTACTTTTGTTCTGGGCAATCTCATGATTCTTGCTGTATTGGAGAAGATGGAAAGAAGAGGATGCTTCTTGCATTAAAACAGCATGTGTTTCATGGATGAGAACACTGTTCTGAATTTCCCTTCATGAGCGGAGTTAAACCCCAGGATCTTTGTCATCCTACAAGCAAGAGTTCATTTCTGGTAAACAACGTGAATTTTGGTCTCAATTGATTTTACACAGTTCAAGAACCCAACGCGATTCTAACTATTAACTAAAGAGCATTTATGTAAGAGGAGCTTGGTTTGTGTCAGTTTCATAACCAGAGTTGAACAACATATGGTCCGTATGAGTAGGAAACACAGTTCTTTTTTTCAGGGCATGCTCATGGTATTTGATGTATTGGAGACGCTGGAAAGAAGAGGATGTTTCTTGCCTTAAAACAGAGTGTGTTTTAGGGATGAGAACTCTGGTCTGTATTTCCCTTCAGAAACAGAGTAACACCCCAGGATCTGTGTCTTGCTACAAGAAAGAGTTCATTTCTGGTAAAACCAAGGTATTTTTGTCTCAAAAGATTTTACACAGTTCACAAACCCAACGTAATTCTCACTATTAACTTAAGAGCATTTATGTAAGAGGAGCTGTAGTATGTAGAAGTTTCATAATCAGATTTGAACTACATATGGTCCGTATGAGTAGGAAACACAGTTAATTTTTTTTTAGCATGCTCATATTTCTTCCTGTATTGGAGACGCTGGAAAGAAAAGCTTGCTTCTTGCGTTAAAACAGAGTGTGTTCCATGGATGAGAACAGTGCTCTGAATTTCCCTTCATAAACAGAGTTAAACTCTAGGATCTGTGTCTTCCTACAAGCAAGAGTTCATTTCTCGTAAACAACGTGAATTTTGGGATCAAATGATTTTACACAGATCAAGTACCCAACGCAATTCTCACTATTAACTAAAGAACATTTATGTAAGAGGAGCTCGGTTTGTGTCAGTTTCATAAGCACAGTTGAACTACATGTGGTCCGTATGAGTAGGAAACACAGTTCTTTTTTTCTGGGCATGCTCATGGTTTTAGCTGTATTGGAGACGCTGGAAAGAAGAGCTTTCTTCTTGCGTTAAAACAGCATGAGTTTCATTCATGAGAACACTGGTGTGAATTTCCCTTCAGAAATGGAGTTAAACCACAGAATCTGTGTCTTCGTACAAGCAAGAGATCATTTCTGTTAAACAAAGTGAATTTTGGGCTCAAATGATTTTACACAGTTCAAGAACCCAACGCGATTCTCACTATTAACTAAAGAGCATTTATGTAAGAGCAGTTTGGTTTGTATCAGTTTCATAAGCAGAGTTGAACTACATATGGTCCCTATGATTAGGTAAAACAATTCTTTTTTTCTGGGCATGCTCATGGTTCTTGCTGTGTTGGAGATGCTGGAAAGAAGAGCTTGCTTCTTGCGTTAAAACAGCATGTGTTTCATTGATGAGAACACTGGTCTGAATTTCCCTTCAGAAACGGAGTTAAACCACAGGATCTCTGTTTTCCTAAAAGCAAGAGTTCATTTCTGGTAAACCCAGGGATTTTTTGTCTCAAAAGATTTTACACAGTTCACAATCCCATCGTGATTCTCACTATTAACTAAAGGGGATTTATGTAAGAGGAGCTGTGGTTTGTATTAGTTTCATGAGCAGAGTTGAACTGCATATGGTCTGTATGAGTAGGAAAAACTGTTCTTTTTTTTCTGGGCATTATCTTGGTTCTTGCTGTATGGGAGATGCCGGAAAGAAGAGTGTGCCTCTAGCGTTAAAACAGCCTGTGTTCCATGGATATGAAGACTGGTCTGAATTTGCCTTCACAAGCTGAGTTAAACCCCTGGATATGTGTCATCCTACAAGCAAGATTTCATTTCTGGTAAACCCAGGGAATTTTGGTCTCAAATGATTTTACACAGATCAAGAACCCAACGCGATTCTCACTATTAACTAAAGAGGATTTATGTAAGAGGAGCTTGTTTTGTGTTAGTTCCATAAGCAGAGTTGAATTACATATGGTCCATATGAGTAGGAAACACAGATCTTTTTTTCTGGGCATGCCGATGATTCTTGTTGTATTGGAGATGCTGGAAAGAAGAGCTTGCTTCTTGCGTTAAAACAGCTTGTGTTTCATTGATGAGAACACTGGTGTGAATTTCCCTTCAGAAATGGAATTAAACACCAGGATCTGTGTCTTCATACAAGCAAGAGTTCATTTCTGGTAAACAAAGTGAATTTTGGGCTCAAATGATTTTACACAGTTCAAGAACCCAACGCGATTCTCATTATTAACTAAAGAGCATTTATGTAAGAGGAGCTGTGGTTTGCATTAGTTTCATAAGCAGTGTTGAACTGCATATGGTCTGTATGAGTAGGAAACACTGTTCTTTTTTTCTGAGCATTCTCATGGTTCTTGCTGTATTGGTGACGCTGGAAAGAAGTGGATGCTTCTTGCCTTAAAACAGAGTGTGTTTTAGGGATTAGAACTCTGGTCTGAATTTCCCTTCAGAAACGGAGTAAAACCCCAGGATCTGTGTCTTCCTACAAGGAAGAATTCATTTCTGGTAAAACCAGGGTATTTCTGTCTCAAAAGATTTTACACAGTTCACAAACCCATTGCGATTCTCACTATTAACTAAAGAGCATTTATGTAAGAGGAGCTGTGGTTTGCAACAGTTTCATAATCAGATTTGAACTACACATTGTCTGTATGAGTAGGAAACACAGGTTTTTTTTTTGGGCATGCTCATATTTCTTGCTGTATTGGAGACGATGGATAGAGGAGCTTTCTTGTTGCGTTAAAAAAGAGTGTGTTTCATGGATGAGAACACTGCCCTGAATTTCCCTTCAGAAATAGAGTTAAACCACAGGATATTTGTCTTCCTACAAGCAAGAGTTCATTTCTGGTAAACCTAGAAAATTTTCGTCTGGAATATTTTTACACAGTTCACGAACCCAACGCCATTCTCACTATTAACTAAAGAGCATTTACATAAGATGAGTTGTGGTTTGTAGCAGTTTCGTAATTAGATTGGAACTACATATGGTCCGTTTGAGTAGGAATCACAGTTCTTTTTTTTCTGGGCATTCTCATGGTTCCTGCTGTATTGGAGATTCTGTAAAAGAAGAGGATTGATCTTGAGGAAAAATAGCTTGTGTTTCATGGATGAGTACACTGGTCTGAATTTTCCTTTAGAAACGGAGTTCAACCCCAGGATCTGTGTGTTCCTACAAGCAATACTTCATTTCTGGTAAACCCAGTTATTTTTTGGGCTCAAATGATTTTACAGAGTTCAAGAACCCAACGCGATTCTCACTAGTAACTAAAGAGCGTTTATTTAAGTTGAGCTGTGGTTTGTATCAGTTTCATATGCAGAGTTGAACTACATAGGGTCCGTATGTGTTGGATACAGTTCTTTTTTTCAGGGCATGCTCATGGTTCTTGCTGTATTGGAGACGCTGGAGAGAAGAGCTTGCTTCTTGCGTTAAAACAGAGTGTGTTTCATGGATGATAACACTGGTCTGAATTTCCCTTCAGAAACGGAGTTGAACCCCAGGATCTGTGTCTTCCTACAAGCAAGAGTTCATTTCTGGTAAACCAAGTGCATCTTGGGCTCAAATGATTTTACACAGTTCACGAACCCAATGCGATTCTCACTATTAACTAAAGAGAATTTTTGTAAGAGGAGCTGTGGTTTTTATCAGTTGCATGAACAGAGTTGAACTAGTTATGTTCCGTAAAAGTAGCAAACACAATTCTTTTACTCTGGGCATGCTAATATTTCTTGCTGTATTGTAGACAATGGAAAGAATAGCTGGCTTCATGCGCGAAAACAGAGTGTGTTTCATGGATGAGAACAGTGGTCTGAATTTCCCTTCAGAAATGGAGTTAAACCCCAGGTTCTGTGTCTTCCTACAAGCACGAGTTCATTTCTGGTAAACAACAGAATTTTGGGATCAAAAGATTTTACAGAGTTCACAACCCATCGCAATTATCACTATTAACTAAAGAGCATTTATGTAAGAGGAGCTGTGGTTTGTATAAGTTTCATAAGCCGAGTTGAACTGCATATGGTCCTTATGAATAGGAAACACAGTTCTTTTTTTCAGGGCATTGTCATTGTTCTTGCTCTATTGGAGACGCAGGAAAGAAGAGGATGCTTCGGGCGTTAAAACAGAGTGTGTTTCATGGATGAGAACACTGGTCTGAATTTCCCTTCATAAATGGAATTCAATCCCAGGATCTGTGTCTTCCTACAAGCAAGAGTTCATTTCTGGTAAACAGGTGAATTTTGGGATCAAATGATTTAACACAGTTCACAAACCCATCTCAATTCTCACTATTCACTAAAGAGAATTTATGTAAGAGTAGCTTGGTTTGTATTAGTTTCATAAGCATTGTTCAACTTCATATGGTCCGCATGAATAGGAAACACAGTTCTTTTGTTCAGGGCATGCTCATGGTTCTTGCTGTATTGGAGACGCTGGAAAGAAGAGCTTGCTTCTTGCGTTAAAATTGAGTGTGTTTCATGGACGAGAACTCTGGTCTGAATATCACTTCAGAATCGGAATTAAACCCGTGGATCTGTGTCTTCCTATAAGCAAGAGGTCATTTCAGGTAAACAAGTGAATTTTGAGATCAAATGAGTTTACACAGTTCACAAACCCATCGTGATTCTCACCATTAACCTATAAGCATTTATGTAATAGGAGCTCTGGTTTGTATCAGTTTCATAAGCGTGCTGAACTGCATATGGTCTGTATGAGTAGGAAACTCAGTTCATTTTTTCTGGGCATTCTCATGGTTCTTGCTCTTTTGGCGACGCAGGAAAGAAGAGGATGCTTCTTGCTTTAAAACAGCAGTGGTTCATGGATGAGAACACTGGACTGAATTTCCCTTCATAAACGGAGTTAAACGCCAGGATCTGTGTCTTCCTACAAGCAAGAGTTCATTTCTGGTAAACCAAGGCAATTTTAGGCTCAAATGATTTTACACAGTTCCTGAACCCAACACGTTTCTCACTATTAACTAAAGAGCATTTATTTAAGAGAAACTGTGTTGTGTATCAGTTTCATAAGCAGAGTTGTACTACATATGGTCCCTGTGAGTAGGAAACACAGTTCTTTTTTTCTGGCCATGGTCATGTTTCTTAGTGTATTTGAGACGCTAGAATGAAGAGCTTGCTTCTTGGGTGAAAACAGAGTGAGTTTAAAGTATGAGAACACTGGTCTGAATACAATCAAAATCGTAATTAAACCCCAGGATCTGTGTCACCTAAAAGCAAGAGATCATTTCTGTTAAACCAAGTGAATTTTGGAATCCAATGATTTTACACAGTTCACAAACCCATCGCAATTCTCACTATTAACTAAAGAGCATTTATGTAAGAGGAGCTGTGTTTTCTATCACTTTCATAAGCAGAGTTGAACTGGATATGGTCTGTATGATTAGGAAACACAGTTCATTTTTTCTGTGATTGCACATGGTTCTTTCTGTATTGGAGACGCTGGAAAGAAGAGCTGGCTTCTTGAGTTAAAACAGCATGTGTTTCATTGATAAGAACAGAGCTCTGATTTTTCCTTTAGAAACGTAGTTAAATAAAGGATCTGTGTCTTCCAACAATCAAGAGTTCATTTCTAGTAAACCCGGTGAATTTTGAGCCGAAATGATTATACACTGTTCAAGAATCCATCGCGATTCTCACAATTAACTAAAGAGCATTTATGTAAGAGGTGCTGTGGTCTGTATCAGTTTCATAAGCAGAGTTGAACTGCATATGGTCTGTTTGAGTAGGAAACACAGCTCTTTTTTTCGGGGCATGCTCATGGTTCTTGCTCTATTGGAGACTCAGGGAAGTAGAGGATGCTTCTTGCTTTAAAACACCATGTGTTTCATGGATGAGAACACTGGTCTGAATTTCCCTTCAGAAAGGGAGTTAAAGCCCAGGATCTGTGTCTTCCTACAAGCAAGAGCTCATTTCTGGTAAACAAAGGGAATTTTGGGCTCAAATGATTTTACATAGTTCACTAACACAACGGGTTTCTCAATATTAAATAAATAGCATTTATATAAGAGGAGCTGTGGTTTGTATCAGTTGTACGAGCAGAGTTGAATTGCATATGGTCCCTACGAGTAGGAAACACAGTACTTTTTTCTGTGCATGCTCATAATTCTTGTTGTATTGGAGACGCTGGAAAGAAGAGCTTGCTTCTTGCCTTAAAACCGAGTGTGTTTCAGGGATGAGAACTGTGGTCTGAATTTCCCTTCAGAAATGAGGTTAAACCCCAGGATCTGTGTCTTCCTACGAGCAAGAGTTCATTTCTAGTAAACCCAGTGGATTTTGGGCTCAATTGAATTTACAGAGTTCACCAACTCAATGGGTTTCTCACTATTAACTAAAGAGCATTTATGTAAGGGGAGCTGTGTTTTGTATCACTTTCATAAGCGGAGTTGAACTGCATATGGTCTGTATTATTAGGAGACACAGTTCATTTTTCTGAGATTGCACATGGTTCTTTCTGTATTAGAGATGCTGGAAAGAAAAGCTGGCTTCTTGAGTTAAAACAGCATGTGTTTCATCGATAAGAACAGAGGTCTGAATTTTCCTTTAGAAATGGAGTTAAACCGCAGGATCTGTGTCTTCCAACAATCAAGAGTTCATTTCTGGTAAACACAGTGAATTTTGAGCCAAAATTATTTTACATTGTTCAAGAACCTATCGCGATTCTCACTATTAACTAAAGAGCATTTATGTTACAAGAGCTATGGTTTGTATAAGTTCCATAAGCAGGGTTGAACTACATATGTTCTATATGAGTACGAAACACAGTTCTTTTTTTCTGGGCATGCTCATGGTTCTTGCTGTATTGGAGACGCTAGAAAGAAGAGCATGCTTCTTGCCTTAAAACCGAGTGTGTTTCAGGGATGAGAACTATGGTCTGAATTTCCCTTCAGAAAGGGAGTTAAACCCCAGGATCTGTGTCTTCCTACAAGCAAGGGTTCATTTCTGGTAAAACAAGGGAATTTTGGGATCAAATGATTTTACACTGTTCCTGAATCCAACAAGTTTCTCACTATTAACTAAAGAGCATTTATGTAAGAGAAGCTGTGGTGTGTATCAGTTTCATAGTCAGAGTTGAACTACATATGGTGCCAATGAGTAGGAAACACAGTTCTTTTTTTCTGGCTATGCTCATGTTTCTTACTGTATTTGAGTCACTGAAAAGAAGAGCTTGCTTCTTGGGTGAAAACAGAGTGTGTTTAATGGATGAGAACAGAGGTCTTAATTTGCCTTTGGAAACGGAGTTAAACCCCAGGATCTGTGTCTTCCTACAATCAAGAGTTCAGTTCTGGTAAACCCGGTGAATATTGAGCCCAAATGATTTTACACAGTTCAAGAACCCTTCGCGATTCAAACTACTAAATAAAGAGAATTTATGTAAGAGGAGCTATGTTTTGCATCACTTTCATAAGCAGAGTAGAACTGCATATGTTCTGTATGAGTAGGAAACACAGTTCTTTTTTTCGGGGCATTCTCATGGTTCTTGCTCTATTGGAGACCCAGGAAAGAAGAGGATTCATCTTGCTTTAATACAGCATGTGTTTCATCGATGAGAACACTGGTCTGAATTTCCCTTCATGAACAGAGTTTAACCCCAGGATCTGTGTCTTCCTAAAAGCAAGAGTTTATTTCTGGTAAACCAAGGGAATTTTGGGTTCAAATGATTTAACACAGTTCACGAACACAACGGGTTTCTCACTATTAACTAAAGAGCATTTCTGTAAGAGGAGCTGTGGTTTGTATCAGTTGCATGAGCAGAGAATATTGCATATGTTCCCTATGATTAGGAAACACGGTTCTTTTTCTATGGGCATGCTCATATTTCTTGCTGTATTGGAGATGCTGGAAAGAAGAGCTTGCTTCTTGCGTTAAAACAGCATGTGTTTCATGGATGAGAACACTGGTCTGAATTTCCCTTCAGAAATGGAGTTAAACCCCAGGATCTGTGTCTTCCTACACAAACGAGTTCATTTCTGGTAAACAAGTGAATTTTGGGATCAAATGATTTTACACAGTTCACAAACCCAACCGGTTTCTCACTATTAACTAAAGAGCATTTACTTAAGAGGAGCTGTGGTTTGTATCAGTTTTTTAAGGAGAGTTGAACTACATATGTTCTGTATGAGTAGCAAACACAGTTCTTTTTTTCGGGGCATGCTCCTGGTTCTTGCTGTATTGGAGACGCTGAAAGAAGCGCTTGCTTCTTGAGTTAAAACAGCATGTGTTTCATTGATGAGAAGAGAGCTCTGAATTTCCCTTTAGAAACGGAGTTAAACCCCAGGACCTGTGTCTTCCTACAAGCAAGAGTTCATTTCTGGTAAACCCAGTGATTTTTGGCCTCAAATGATTTAACACAGTTCAAGATCCAACGCGATTCTCACTATTAACTAAAGAGCATTTATGTAAGAGTAGCTGTGGTTTTATCAGTTCCATAATCAGGTTTGAACTGCATATGGTCTGTAGAGTATGAAACATAGTTCTTCTTTTCTGGACATGCTCATGGTTCTTGCTGTATGGGAGACCGTGGAAAAAAAAGCTTGTTTCTTTAGTTGAACAAGCATGTGTTTCATTGATGAGAACAGAGGTCTGAATTTCCCTTTAGAAACGGAGTTAAACCCCAGGATCTGTGACTTCCTACAATCAAGAGTTCATTTCTGGTAAACCCAGTGAATTTTGAGCTCAAATAATTTTACACAGTTCAAGAACCCATCGCGATTCTCACTATTAACTAAAGAGCATTTATGTAAGAGGTGCTGTGGTCTGTATCAGTTTCATAATCAGAGTTGAACTGCATATAGTCTCTATGAGTAGGAAACACAGTTCCTTTTTTCTGGGCATTCTCATGGTTCTTGCACTATTGGAGACTCAGGAAAGAAGAGCTTGCTTCTTGCGTTAAAACAGAGTGTGTTTCATGGATGAGAACACTGGTCTGAATTTCCCTTCAGAAAGGGAGTTAAACCCCAGGATCTGTGTCTTCCTACAAGCAAGAGTTCATTTCTGATAAACCAAGTGAATTTTGGGATCAAATGATTTTACACATTTCACGAACACAACAGGTTTCTCAATATTAACTAAAGACAATTTCTGTAAGAAGAGCTGTGGATTGTATCAGTTGCATGAGCAGAGTATATTGCATATGGTCCCTATGAGTTGGAAACACAGTTCTTTTTTTCTGCGCATGCTCATATTTCTAACTGTATTGGAGACGCTGGAAAGAAGAGCTTGCTTCTTGCGTGAAAACAGAGTTGGTTTCATGGATGAGAACACTGGTCTGAATTTCCCTTCAGAAATGGAGTTAAACCCCAGGATCTGTGTCTTCCTACACAAACGAGTTCATTTCTGGTAAACAAGTGAATTTTGGGATCAAATGATTTTACACAGTTCACAAACCCAACCGGTTTCTCACTATTAACTAAAGAGCATTTACTTAAGAGGAGCTGTGGTTTGTATCAGTTTTTTAAGGAGAGTTGAACTACATATGTTCTGTATGAGTAGCAAACACAGTTCTTTTTTTCGGGTCATGCTCCTGGATCTTGCTGTATTGGAGACGCTGGAAAGAAGAGCTTGCTTCTTGAGTTAAATCAGCATGTGTTTCATTGATGAGAACAGAGCTCTGAATTTCCCTGTAGAAACGGAGTTAAAGCCCAGGACCTGTGTCTTCCTACAAGCAAGAGTTCATTTCTGGTACACCCAGTGATTTTTGGCCTCAAAAGATTTAACACAGTTCAAGATTACAACGCGATTCTCAATATTAAATAAAGAGCATTTATGTAAGAGTAGCTGTGGTTTATATCAGTTCCAAACGCAGAGTTGAACTGCATATGGTCTGCATGAGTAGGAAACACAGTTCTTTTTTCTGGGCATTCTCATGGTTCTTGCTCTATTGGAGACGCAGGAAAGAAGAGGATGCGTCTTGTGTTAAAACAGCATGTGTTTCATGGATGACAACACTGGTCTGAATTTCCCTTCAGAAATGGAGTTAAACCCCATGATCTGTATCTTCCTACACACACGAGTTCATTTCTGGTAAACAAGTGAATTTTGGGAGCAAATGATTTTACACAGTTCACAAACCCAACCGGTTTCTCACTATTAACTAAAGAGCATTTATGTAAGAGGAGCTGTGGTTTATATCAGTTTCATAAGCAGAGTTGACCTACATATGGTCCATATGAGTGGGAAACACAGTTCCTTTTTTCTGGGCATGCTCATATTTCTTGCTGTATTGGATACTCAGGAAAGAAGAGGATGCTTCTTGCGTTAAAACAGCATGTGTTTCATGGATGAGAACACTGGTCTGAATTTCCCTTCAGAAACGGAGTTAAACCCCAGGATCTGTGTCTTCCTACAAGCAAGAGTTGATTTCTGGTAAACCCAGTGAATTTTGGGCTCAAATGTCTTAACACAGTTAACTAACCCAACGCGATTCTCTATTAAATTAAGAGCATTTATATAAGAGGGGCTATGGTTTCTATCAGTTTTTTAAGGAGAGTTGAAATATATATGTTCCATATGAGTAGCAAACTCAGTTCTTTTTTTCTGTGCATGCTCATATGTCTTGTTGTATTGGAGACTCTGGAAAGAAGAGCTTGCTTCTTGCGTTGAAACAGAGTGTGTTTTTTGGATGAGAACACTGGTCTGAATTTCTCTTCAGAAATGGAGTTAAACCCCAGGATCTGTGTCTTCCTACAATCAAGTGTTCATTTCTGGTAAACCCGGTGAATATTGAGCCCAAATGATTTTTCACAGTTCAAGAACCCATCGCGATTCACACTATTAACTAAAGATCATTTATGTAAGAGGAGCTGTGTTTTGTATCACTTTCAGAAGCAGAGTTGAACTGCATATGGTCTGCATGATTAGGAAACACAGTTCATTTTTTCTGAGCCTGCTCATGGTTCTGGCTGTATTGGAGATGATGGAAAGAAGAGCTTGCTTCTTGAGTTAAAACAGCATGTGTTTCATCGATGATAACAGAGCTCTGAATTTCCCTTTAGAAACAGAGTTAAACCCCAGGATCTGTGTCTTTCTACAATCAAGAGTTCATTTCTGGTAAACCTGGTGAATTTTTAGCCGAAATTATTTTACACTGTTCAAGAACCCATCGCGATTCTCACTATTAATTAAAGAGCATTTATGTAAGAGGAGCTGTGGTCTGTATCAGTTTCATAAGCAGAGTTGAACGGCATATGGTCTGTATGAGTAGGAAACACACTTCTTTTTTTCGGGGCCTTCTCTTGGTTCTTGCTGTATTGGAGATGCTGGAAAGAAGAGCTTGCTTCTTGCCTTAAAAGAGACTTTGTTTAATGGATGAGAACACTGGTCTGAATTTCCTTTCAGAAAGGGAGTTAAACGCCAGGATCTGTGTCTTCCTACAAGCACACGTTCATATCTGGTAAGCAAGTGGATTTTGTGATCAATTGATTTTACACAGTTCACGAACCCAACGCGTTTCTCACTATTTACTAAAGATCATTTATTTAAGAGGAGCTGTGGTTTGTATCAGTTCCATAAGCAGAGTTGAACTGCATATGGTCCGTATATTTAGGAAAAACAGTTCATTTTTTCTGAGCATGCTCATGGTTCTTGCTGTATTGGAGACGCAAGAAAGAACAGGATGCTTCTTGCCTTAAAACTGAGTGTGTTTCAGGAATGAGAACTATGGTCTGAATTTCCCTTCAGAAGCGGAGTTAAACACCAGGATCTGTGTCTTCCTACAAGCAAGCGTTAATTTCTGGTAAACCCAGTGAATTTTGGGCTCAATTGAATTTACACAGTTCACCAAATCAACGGGTTTCTCAATATTAACTAAAGAGCATTTATGTAAGAGGAGCTGTGGTTTGTATCAGTTTCATAAGCAGAGTTGAAGTGCATATGGTCTGTATGATTAGGAAACACAGTTCATTTTTTCTGAGCATGCTCATGGTTCTTACTGTATTGCAGACGCTGGAAAGAAGAACTTGCTTCTTGAGGTCAAACAGCATGTGTTTCATCGATGAGAACAGATGTGTGAATTTCGCTTTAGAAACGGAGTTAAATTGCAGGATCTGTGTCATCCTACAATCAAGAGTTCATTTCTGGTAAACCCTGTGAATTTTGAGCCGAAATGATTTTACACTGTTCAAGAACCCATCGCGAATCTCATTATTATCTAAAGAGCAGTTATGTAACAGGAGCTGTGGTTGGTGTCAGTTCTATAAGCAGAGTTCAAGTACATATGGTCTATATGAGTGCGAAACACATTACTTTTTTTCTGGGCATACTAATGGTTCTTGCTGTATCAGAGACGCTAGAAAGAAGAGGATGCTTCTTTCCTTAAAACCGAGTGTGTTTCAGGGATGAGAACTATGTTCTGAATTTCCCTTCAGAAACGGAGTTAAACCCCAGGATCAGTATCTTCATACAAGCACGAGTTCATTTCTGATATACAAGCGAATTTTGGGATCAAATGATTTTACACAGTTCACGAACCCAACGGGATTCTCACTATTAAATAAAGAGCATTTATGTAAGAGAAGCTGTGGTGTGTATCATTTTCATAAACAGAATTGAACTACATATGGTCCCAATGCGTAGGAAACACAGTTCTTTTTTTCTGGCTATGCTCATGTTTCTTACTGTATTTGAGTCACTGAAAAGAAGAGCTTGCTTCTTGGGTGAAAACAGAGTGTGTTTAATGGATGAGAACAGAGGTCTTAATTTGCCTTTGGAAACGGAGTTAAACCCCAGGATCTGTGTCTTCCTACAATCAAGAGTTCAGTTCTGGTAAACCCGGTGAATATTGAGCCCAAATGATTTTACACAGTTCAAGAACCCTTCGCGATTCAAACTACTAACTAAAGAGAATTTATGTAAGAGGAGCTATGTTTTGTATCACTTTCATAAGCAGAGTTGAACTGCATATGGTCTGTATGAGTAGGAAACAGAGTTCTTTTTTTCAGGCATTCTCATGGTTCTTGCGCTATTGGAGACCCAGGAAAGAAGAGGATTCGTCTTGCTTTAAAACAGCATGTGTTTCATCGATGAGAACGCTGGTCTGCTTTTCCCTTCATGAACGGAGTTAAACCCCAGGATCTATATCTTCCTACAAACAAGAGTTCATTTCAGGTATACCAAGGGAATTTGGGGCTCAAATGATTTTACACAGTTCACGAACACAATGGGTTTCTCACTATTAACTAAAGAGCATTTCTGTAAGAGGAGCTGTGGTTTGCATCAGTTGCATGAGCAGAGTATATTGCATATGGTCCCTATGAGTAGGAAACACAGTTCTTTTTTTCTGGGCATGCTCAGATTTCTTGCTGTATTGGAGACGATGGAAAGAAGAGCTTGCTTCTTGCGTGAAAACAGAGTTGGTTTCATGGATGAGAACACTGGTCTGAATTTCCCTTCAGAAATGGAGTTAAACCCCAGGATCTGTGTCTTCCTACAAGCAAGTGTTCATTTATGTTAAACAAGTGATTTTTGGGATCAAATGATTTTACACAGTTCACAAACCCAACGCGTTTCTCACTATTAACTAAAGAGCATTTATGTAAGAGTAGCTGTGGTTTATATCAGTTCCATAAGCAGAGTTGAACTACATATGGTCTGTATGAGTACGAACCATAGTTCTTTTTTTCTGGGCATGCTCATGGTTCTTGCTGTATTGGAGACGCAGGAAAGAAGAGCTTGCTTCTTGAGTTAAAACAGCATGTGTTTCATCGATGATAACAGAGGTTTGTATTTCCCTTTAGAAACGGAGATAAACCCCAGTGTCTGTGTCTTCCTACAATCAAGAGTTCGTTTCTGGTAAACCTGGTGAATTTTGAGCCCAAATGATTTTACACAGTTCAAGAACCCATCGCGATTATCACTATTAACTAAAGAGCATTTATGTAAGAGGAGCTGTGGTCTGTATCAGTTTCATAACCAGAGTTGAACTGCATATGGTCTGTATGTGTAGGAAACACTTTTCTTTTTTTCTGGGCATTCTCATGGTTCTTGCTGTATTGGAGACACAGGGAAGAGGTTGCTTCTTGTGTGAAAACAGAGTGTGTTTCATGGATGAGAACACTGGTCTGAATTTCCCTTCAGAAAGGGAGTTAAACCCCAGGATCTTTGTCTTCCTACAAGCAAGAGTTCATTTCTGATAAACCAAGGGAATTTTGGGATCAAATGATTTTACACAGTTCACAAACACAACAGGTTTCTCTATATTAACTAAAGAGCATTTCTATAAGAAGAGCTGTGGTTTGTATCAGTTGCATGAGCAGAGTATATTGCATATGGTCCCTATGAGTAGGAAACAGTTCTTTTTTTCTGGGCATGCTCATATTTCTAGTTGTATTGGAGATGCTGGAAAGAAGAGCTTGCTTCTTGCGTGAAAACAGAGTTGGTTTCATGGATGAGAACACTGGTCTCAATTTCCCTTCAGAAATGGAGTTAAACCCCAGGATCTGTTTCTTCCTACAAGCAAGAGTTCATTTATGGTTAAAAAGTGAATTTTGGGATCAAATGATTTTACACAGTTCACGAACCCAACGCGTTTCTCACTATTAACTAAAGAGCATTTATGTAAGAGTAGCTGTGGTTTATATCAGTTCCAAAAGCAGAGTTGAACTGCATATGGTCTGCATGAGTAGGAAACACAGTTCTTTTTTTCTGGGCATTCTCATGGTTCTTGCTCTATTGTAGACGCAGGAAAGAAGAGGATGCGTCTTGTGTTAAAACAGCATGTGTTTCATGGATGACAACACTGGTCTGAATTTCCCTTCAGAAATGGAGTTAAACCCCATGATCTGTATCTTCCTACACACACGAGTTCATTTCTGGTAAACAAGTGAATTTTGGGAGCAAATGATTTTACACAGTTCACAAACCCAACCGGTTTCTCACTATTAACTAAAGAGCATTTATGTAAGAGGAGCTGTGGTTTATATCAGTTTCATAAGCAGAGTTGACCTACATATGGTCCATATGAGTGGGAAACACAGTTCCTTTTTTCTGGGCATGCTCATATTTCTTGCTGTATTGGATACTCAGGAAAGAAGAGGATGCTTCTTGCGTTAAAACAGCATGTGTTTCATGGATGAGAACACTGGTCTGAATTTCCCTTCAGAAACGGAGTTAAACCCCAGGATCTGTGTCTTCCTACAAGCAAGAGTTGATTTCTGGTAAACCCAGTGAATTTTGGGCTCAATGTCTTAACACAGTTAACTAACCCAACGCGATTCTCTATTAAATTAAGAGCATTTATATAAGAGGGGCTATGGTTTCTATCAGTTTTTTAAGGAGAGTTGAAATATATATGTTCCATATGAGTAGGAAACTCAGTTCTTTTTTTCTGTGCATGCTCATATGTCTTGTTGTATTGGAGACTCTGGAAAGAAGAGCTTGCTTCTTGCGTTGAAACAGAGTGTGTTTTTTGGATGAGAACACTGGTCTGAATTTCTCTTCAGAAATGGAGTTAAACCCCAGGATCTGTGTCTTCCTACAATCAAGTGTTCATTTCTGGTAAACCCGGTGAATATTGAGCCCAAATGATTTTTCACAGTTCAAGAACCCATCGCGATTCAAACTATTAACTAAAGATCATTTATGTAAGAGGAGCTGTGTTTTGTACCACTTTCAGAAGCAGAGTTGAACTGCATATGGTCTGCATGATTAGGAAACACAGTTCATTTTTTCTGAGCCTGCTCATGGTTCTGGCTGTATTGGAGATGATGGAAAGAAGAGCTTGCTTCTTGAGTTAAAACAGCATGTGTTTCATCGATGATAACAGAGCTCTGAATTTCCCTTTAGAAACAGAGTTAAACCCCAGGATCTGTGTCTTTCTACAATCAAGAGTTCATTTCTGGTAAACCTGGTGAATTTTTAGCCGAAATTATTTTACACTGTTCAAGAACCCATCGCGATTCTCACTATTAATTAAAGAGCATTTATGTAAGAGGAGCTGTGGTCTGTATCAGTTTCATAAGCAGAGTTGAACGGCATATGGTCTGTATGAGTAGGAAACACACTTCTTTTTTTCGGGGCATTCTCATGGTTCTTGCTGTATTGGAGATGCTGGAAAGAAGAGCTTGCTTCTTGCCTTAAAAGAGACTTTGTTTAATGGATGAGAACACTGGTCTGAATTTCCTTTCAGAAAGGGAGTTAAACGCCAGGATCTGTGTCTTCCTACAAGCACACGTTCATATCTGGTAAGCAAGTGGATTTTGTGATCAATTGATTTTACACAGTTCACGAACCCAACACGTTTCTCACTATTTACTAAAGATCATTTATTTAAGAGGAGCTGTGGTTTGTATCAGTTCCATAAGCAGAGTTGAACTGCATATGGTCCGTATATTTAGGAAAAACAGTTCATTTTTTCTGAGCATGCTCATGGTTCTTGCTGTATTGGAGACGCAAGAAAGAACAGGATGCTTCTTGCCTTAAAACCGAGTGTGTTTCAGGAATGAGAACTATGGTCTGAATTTCCCTTCAGAAGCGGAGTTAAACACCAGGATCTGTGTCTTCCTACAAGCAAGCGTTAATTTCTGGTAAACCCAGTGAATTTTGGGCTCAATTGAATTTACACAGTTCACCAAATCAACGGGTTTCTCAATATTAACTAAAGAGCATTTATGTAAGAGGAGCTGTGGTTTGTATCAGTTTCATAAGCAGAGTTGAAGTGCATATGGTCTGTATGATTAGGAAACACAGTTCATTTTTTCAGAGCATGCTCATGGTTCTTACTGTATTGCAGACGCTGGAAAGAAGAACTTGCTTCTTGAGGTCAAACAGCATGTGTTTCATCGATGAGAACAGATGTGTGAATTTCGCTTTGGAAACGGAGTTAAATTGCAGGATCTGTGTCATCCTACAATCTAGAGTTCATTTCGGGTAAACCCTGTGAATTTTGAGCCGAAATGATTTTACACTGTTCAAGAACCCATCGTGAATCTCATTATTATCTAAAGAGCAGTTATGTAACAGGAGCTGTGGTTGGTGTCAGTTCTATAAGCAGAGTTCAAGAACATATGGTCTATATGAGTGCGAAACACATTTCTTTTTTTCTGGGCATACTAATGGTTCTTGCTGTATCGGAGACGCTAGAAAGAAGAGGATGCTTCTTTCCTTAAAACCGAGTGTGTTTCAGGGATGAGAACTATGTTCTGAATTTCCCTTCAAAAACGGAGTTAAACCCCAGGATCAGTATCTTCATACAAGCACGAGTTCATTTCTGATATACAAGCGAATTTTGGGATCAAATGATTTTACACAGTTCACGAACCCAACGGGATTCTCACTATTAAATAAAGAGCATTTATGTAAGAGGAGCTGTGGTTTGTATCAGTATTTTAAGGAGAGTTGAACTACATATGTTCCGTATGAGTTGCAAACACAGTTCTTTTTTTCTAGGCATGCTCTTATTTCTTGCTGTATTGGAGATGCTGGAAAGAAGAGCTTGCTTCTTTCGTTAAAACAGACTGTGTTTCATGGATGAGAACACTGGTCTGAATTTCCCTTCAGAAAGGGACTTAAACCCCAGGATCTCTGTCTTCCTACAAGCAAGAGTTCATTTCTGGTAAACCAAGGGAATTTTGGGCTCAAATGATTTTTCACTGTTCCTGAACCCAACACATTTCTCACTATTAACTAAAGAGCATTTATGTAAGAGAAGCTGTGGTGTGTATCATTTTCATAAACAGAATTGAACTACATATGGTCCCAATGCGTAGGAAACACAGTTCTTTTTTTCTGGCTATGCTCATGTTTCTTACTGTATTTGAGTCACTGAAAAGAAGAGCTTGCTTCTTGGGTGAAAACAGAGTGTGTTTAATGGATGAGAACAGAGGTCTTAATTTGCCTTTGGAAACGGAGTTAAACCCCAGGATCTGTGTCTTCCTACAATCAAGAGTTCAGTTCTGGTAAACCCGGTGAATATTGAGCCCAAATGATTTTACACAGTTCAAGAACCCTTCGCGATTCAAACTACTAACTAAAGAGAATTTATGTAAGAGGAGCTATGTTTTGTATCACTTTCATAAGCAGGGTTGAACTGCATATGGTCTGTATGAGTAGAAAACAGAGTTCTTTTTTTCAGGCATTCTCATGGTTCTTGCGCTATTGGAGACCCAGGAAAGAAGAGGATTCGTCTTGCTTTAAAACAGCATGTGTTTCATCGATGAGAACGCTGGTCTGCTTTTCCCTTCATGAACGGAGTTAAACCCCAGTATCTATGTCTTCCTACAAGCAAGAGTACATTTCAGGTATACCAAGGGAATTTGGGGCTCAAATAATTTTACACAGTTCACGAACACAACAGGTTTCGCACTATTAACTAAAGAGCATTTCTGTAAGAGGAGCTGTGGTTTTCATCAGATGCATGAGCAGAGTATATTGCATATGGTCCCTATGAGTAGGAAACACAGTTCTTTTTTTCTGGGCATGCTCAGATTTCTTGCTGTATTGGAGACGATGGAAAGAAGAGCTTGCTTCTTGCGTGAAAACAGAGTTGGTTTCATGGAAGAGAACACTGGTCTGAATTTCCCTTCAGAAATGGAGTTAAACCCCAGGATCTGTGTCTTCCTACAAGCAAGTGTTCATTTATGTTAAACAAGTGATTTTTGGGATCAAATGATTTTACAGAGTTCACGAACCCAACGCGTTTCTCACTATTAACTAAAGAGCATTTATGTAAGAGTAGCTGTGGTTTATATCAGTTCCGTAAGCAGAGTTGAACTACATATGGTCTGTATGAGTACGAACCATAGTTCTTTTTTTCTGGGCATGCTCATGGTTCTTTCTGTATTGGAGACGCTGGAAAGAAGAGCTTGCTTCTTGAGTTAAAACAGCATGTGTTTCATCGATGATAACAGAGGTTTGTATTTCCCTTTAGAAACGGAGATAAACCTCAGGGTCTGTGTCTTCCTACAATCAAGAGTTCGTTTCTGGTAAACCCAGAGAATTTTGAGCCCAAATGATTTTACACAGTTCAAGAACCCATCGCGATTCTCACTATTAACTAAAGAGCATTTATGTAAGAGGAGCTGTGGTCTGTATCAGTTTCATAACCAGAGTTGAACTGCATATGGTCTGTATGTGTAGGAAACACTTTTCTTTTTTTCTGGGCATTCTCATGGTTCTTGCTGTATTGGAGACGCTGGAAAGAAGAGGATGCTTCTTGTGTTAAAACAGCATGTGTTTCATGGATGCCAACATTGGTCTGAATTTCCCTTCAGAAATGGAGTTAAACCCCAGGATCTGTTTCTTCCTACAAGCACGAGTTCATTTCTGGTAAACAAGTGAATTTTGGGATCAAATGATTTCACACAGTTCACAAAACCAACGGGTTTCTCACTATTAACTAAAGAGCATTTATGTAAGAGGAGCTGTGTTTTGTATCAGTTTCATAATCAGAGTTGACGTACATATGGTCCATATGAGTAGGAAACACAGTTCCTTTTTTCAGGGCATGCTCATATTTCTTGCTGTATTGGATACTCAGGAAAGAAGAGGATGCTTCTTGCGTTAAAACAGCATGTGTTTCATGGATGAGAACACTGGTCTGAATTTCCCTTAAGAATTAGAGTTAAATCCCAGAATCTGTGTCTTCCTACAAGCAAGAGTTCATTTCTGGTAAACCCAGTGAATTTTGGGCTCAATTGAATTTACACAGTTCACAAACTCAACAGGTTTCTCAATATTAACTAAAGAGCATTTATGTAAGAGGAGCTGTGGTTTGTATCAATTTCATAAGCAGAGTTGAACTGCATATGGTCTGTATGATTAGGAAACACAGTTCATTTTTTCTGAGCATGCTCATGGTTCTTGCTGTATTGTAGACGCTGGAAAGAAGAACTTGCTTCTTGAGTTCAAACAGCATGTGCTTCATCGATTAGAACAGAGGTCTGAATTTCGCTTTAGAAACGGAGTTAAATTGCAGGATCTGTGTCTTCCTATAATCAAGAGTTCATTT
This sequence comes from Onychomys arenicola, assembly GCA_949786405.1. Classification (NCBI taxonomy): domain Eukaryota; kingdom Metazoa; phylum Chordata; class Mammalia; order Rodentia; family Cricetidae; genus Onychomys; species Onychomys arenicola. The sequence goes on from CATKUM010000035.1 coordinate 1,419,953, forward strand.
CTGGTAAACCCTGTGAATTTTGAGCTGAAATGATTTTACACTGTTCAAGATCCCATTGCAAATCTCACTATTATCTAAAGAGCAGTTATGTAACAGGAGCTGTGGTTTGTGTCATTTCCATAAGCAGAGTTGAACTACCTATGGTCTATATGAGTGCGAAACACAGTTCTTTTTTTCTGGGCATACTCATGGTTCTTGCTGTATTGGAGACGCTAGAAAGAAGAGGATGCTTCTTGCCTTAAATCCGAGTGTGTTTCAGGGATGAGAACTATGGTCTGAATTTCCTTTCTTAAACGGAGTTAAACCCCAGGATCTGTGTCTTCATACAAGCACCAGTTCATTTCTGATGAACAAGTGAATTTTGGGATCAAATGATTTTACACAGTTCACGAACCCAACGGGATTCTCAATATTAACTAAAGAGCATTTATGTAAGAGGAGCTGTGGTTTGTATCAGTTTTTTAAGGAGAGTTGAACAACATATGTTCCGTATGAGTAGCAAACACAGTTTTTTTTTCTGGGCATGCTCATATTTCTTGCTGTATTGGAGACGCTGGAAAGAAGAGCTTGCTTCTTGCGTTAAAACAGAGTGTGTTTCATGGATGAGAACACTGGTCTGAATTTCCCTTCAGATAGGTAGTTAAACCCCAGGATCTCTGTCTTCCTACAAGCAAGAGTTCATTCCTGGTAAACCAAGGGAATTTTGGGCTCAAATGATTTTACACTGTTCCTGAACCCAACACTTTTCTCACTATTAACTAAAGAGCATTTATGTTAGAGAAGCTGTGGTGTGTATCAGTTTCATGAACAGAATTGAAATACATATGGTCCCAATAAGTAGGAAACACAGTTCTCTTTTTCTGGCTATGCTCATGTTTATTACTGTATTTGAGTCGCTGGAAAGAAGAGCTTGCTTCTTGGGTGAAAACAGAGTGTGTTTAATGGATGAGAACAGAGGTCTGAATTTGCCTTTAGAAACGGAGTTCAACCCCAGGATCTGTGACTTCCTACAATCAAGAGTTCATTTCTGGTAAACCCGGTGAATATTGAGCCCAAATGATTTTACACAGTTCAAGAACCCTTCGCGATTCTAACTACTAACTAAAGAGAATTTTTGTAAGAGGAGCTCTGTTTTGTATCACTTTCATAAGCAGAGTTGAACTGCATATTGTCTGTATGAGTAGGAAACAGAGTTCTTTTTTTCCGGCATTCTCATCGTTCTTGCGCTATTGGAGACCCAGGAAAGAAGAGGATTCATCTTGCTTTAAAACAGCATGTGTTTCATCGATGAGAACACTGGTCTGCATTTCCCTTCATGAACGGAGTTAAACCCCAGGATCTGTGTCTTCCTACAAGCAAGAGTTCATTTCTGGTATACCAAGGGAATTTTGTGCTCAAATGATTTTACACAGTTCACAAACACAACGGGTTTCTCACTATTAACTAAAGAGCATTTCTGTAAGAGGAGCTGTGGTTTGCATCAGTTGCATGAGCAGAGTATATTGCATATGGTCCCTATGAGTAGGAAACACAGTTCTTTTTTTCTGGGCATGCTCAGATTTCTTGCTGTATTGGAGACGCTGGAAAGAAGAGCTTGCTTCTTGCGTGAAAACAGAGTTGGTTTCATGGATGAGAACACTGGTCTGAATTTCCCTTCAGAAATGGAGTTAAACCCCAGGATCTGTGTCTTCCTACAAGCAAGTGTTCATTTATGTTAAACAAGTGAATTTTGGGATCAAATGATTTTACACAGTTCATGAACCCAATGCGTTTCTCACTATTAACTAAAGAGCATTTATGTAAGAGTAGCTGTGGTTTATATCAGTTCCATAAGCAGAGTTGAACTACATATGGTCTGTATGAGTACGAACCATAGTTCTTTTTTTCTGGGCATGCTCATGGTTCTTGCTGTATTGGAGACGCTGGAAAGAAGAGCTTGCTTCTTGAGTTAAAACAGCATGTGTTTCATCGATGAGAACAGAGGTTTGTATTTCCCTTTAGAAACGGAGTTAAACCCCAGGGTCTATGTCTTCCTACAATCAAGAGTTCATTTCTGGTAAACACGTTGAATTTTGAGCCCAAATGATTTTACACAGTTCAAGAACCCATCGCGATTATCACTATTAACTAAAGAGCATTTATGTAAGAGGAGCTGTGGTCTGTATCAGTTTCATAAGCAGAGTTGAACTGCATATGGTCCATATGAGTAGGAAACACAGTTCCTTTTTTCAGGGTATGCTCATATTTCTTGATGTATTGGATACTCAGGAAAGAAGAGGATGCTTATTGCGTTAAAACAGCATGTGTTTCATGGATGAGAACACTGGTCTGAATTTCCCTTCAGAAATGGAATTAAACCCCAGGATCTGTGTCTTCCTACTAGCAAGAGTTCATTTCTGGTAAACCCAGTGAATTTTGGGCTCAAATGATTTAACACAGTTCACGAACCCAACGAAATTCTCTGTTAAATAAAGAGCATTTATATAAGAGGAGCTATGGTTTGTATCAGTTTTTAAAGGAGAGTTGAACTACATATGTTCCGTATGAGTAGCAAACTCAGTTCTTTTTTTCTGTGCATGCTGATATGTCTTGTTGTATTGGAGACTCTGGAAAGAAGAGCTTGCTTCTTGCATTAAAAGAGAGTGTGTTTCTTGGATGAGAACACTGGTCTGAATTTCCCTTTAGAAACGGAGTTAAACGCTAGGATCTGTGTCTTCCTACAAGCACGTGTTCATTTCTGGTAAGCAAGTGGATTTTGTGATCAAATGATTTTACACAGTTCACGAACCCAACGCGTTTTCACTATTTACTAAAGATCATTTATTTAAGAGGAGCTGATGTTTGTATCAGTTCCATAAGCAGAGTTGAACTGCATATGGTCCGTATGATTAGGAAACACAGTTCATTTTTCCTGAGCATGCTCATGTTTCTTGCTGTATTGGAGACGCTAGAAAGAAGAGGATGCTTCTTGCCGTAAAACCGAGTGTGTTTCAGGGATGAGAACTATGGTCTGAATTTCCCTTCAGAAATGGTGTTAAACGCCAGGATCTTAGTCTTCCTAAAAGCAACAGTTCATTTCTGGTAAACCCAGGGAATTTTGGGATCAAACGATTTTACACAGTTCCTGAAATCAACACGTTTCTCACTGTTAACTAAAGAGCATTTATGTAAGAGAAGCTGTGGTGTGTATCAGTTTCATAGGCAGAGCTGAACTACATATGGTCTCTATGAGTAGGAAACACAGTTCTTTTTTTCTGGCCATGCTCATGTTTCTTACTGTATTTGAGATGCTGTAAAGAAGAGCTTCCTTCTTGGGTGAAAACAGAGTGTGTTTAATGGATGACAACACTGGTCTGAATTTCCCTTCAGAAACGGAATTAAACCCCAGGATCTGTGTCTTCCTATAAGCAAGAGTTCATTTCTGGTAAACAAGTGAATTTAGGGATTAAATGATTTTACACAGTTCACAAACCCATCGCAATTCTCACTATTATCTAAAGTGCATTTATGTAAGAGGAGCTGTGGTCTGTATCAGTTTCATAAGCAGAGGTGAACTGCATATGGTCTGTATGAGTAGGAAACACACTTCTTTTTTTCAGAGCATTCTCATGGTTCTTGCTGTATTGGAGACGCTGAAAGAAGAGCTTGCTTCTTGCCTTAAAAGAGAGTTTGTTTCATGGATGAGAACACTGGTCTGAATTTCCCTTAGGAAACAGAGTTAATTCCCTGGATATGTGTCTTCCAACAGGCACGTGTTCATTTCTGGTAATCAAGTGAAATTTGGGATCAAATGAATTTACACACTTCATGAACCCAACGAATTTCTCACTATTTACTAAAGATCATTTATTTAAGAGGAGCTGTGGTTTGTATCAGTTCCATAAGCAGAGTTGAACTACATACTGTCTATATGAGTACAAAACACAGTTCTTTTTTTCTGGGCATGCTCATGGTTCTCTCTGTATTGGAGACGCTAGAAAGAAGAGGATGCTTCTTGTCTTAAAACCGATTTTGTTTCAGGGATGAGAACTATGGTCTGAATTTCCCTTCAGAAACGGTGTTAAACCCCAGGATCTGTGTCTTCCTACAAGCAAGAGTTCATTTCTCGTAAACCCAGTGAATTTTTGGTCTCAATTATATTTACACAGTTCACCAACACAACGGGTTTCTCACTATTAACTAGAGAGCATTTATGCAAGAAGAGCTGTGGTTTCTGTCAATTGCATAAGCAGAGTTGAACTGCCCATGGTCCGTATGAATAGGAAACCCAATTCTTTTTTCCTGGGCATGCTCCTGGTTCTTGCTGTATTGGAGACGCTGGAAAGAATAGCGTGCTTCTTGAGTAAAACAGCATGTATTTCATCGATGGAACAGAGGTCTGAATTTCCCTTTAGAAACGGAGTTAAACCCCAGGATATGTGACTACCTACAATCAAGTGTTCATTTCTGGTAAACCTGGTGAATATTGAGTCCAAATGATTTTACACAGTTCAAGAACCCATCGCGATTCAAACTATTAACTAAAGATCATTTATGTAAGAGGAGCTGTGTTTTGTATCACTTTCATAAGCAGAGTTGAACTGCATATGGTCCATATGATTAGGAAACACAGTTCATTTTTTCTGAGCATGCTCATGGTTCTGGCAGTATTGGAGATGCTGGAAAGAAGAGCTTGCTTCTTGAGTTAAAGCAGCATGTGTTTCATCGATGAGAACAGTGCTCTGAATTTCCCTTGAGAAATGGAGTTAAACCCCAGGATCTGTGTCTTCCTACAATCAAGAGTTCATTTCTGGTAAACCTGGTGAATTTTGAGCCGAAATGAATTTACACTCTTCAAGAACCCATCGCGATTCTCTCTATTAACTAAAGAGCATTTATGTAAGAGGAGCTGTGGTCTGTATCAGTTTCATAAGCAGAGTTGAACTGCAGATGGTCTGTATGAGTAGGAAACACACTTCTTTTTTTCGGGGCATTCTCATGGTTTTTGATGTATTGGAGATGCTGGAAAGAAGAGCTTGCTTCTTGCCTTAAAAGAGAGTTTGTTTCATGGATGAGAACACTGGTCTGAATTTCCCTTCTGAAACGGAGTTAAATGCCAGTATCTGTGTCTTCCTACAAGCACGCGTTCATTTCTAGTAAGCAAGTGGATTTTGCGATCAAATGATTTTACACAGTTCACGAACCCAACGCGTTTCTCACTATTTACTAAAGATCATTTATTTAAGAGGAGCTGTGGTTTGTATCAGTTCCATAAGCAGAGTTGAACTACATATTGTCTATATGAGTACGAAACACAATTCATTTTTTCTGGGCATGCTCATGGTTCTTGCTGTATTGGAGACGCTAGAAAGAAGAGGATTTTTCTTGCCTTAAAACCGAGTGTGTTTCAGGATTGAGAACTATGGACTGAATTTCCCCTCAGAAACGGAGTTAAACCCCAGGATCTGTGTCTCCCTACAAGCAAGAGTTAATTTCTGGTAATCCCAGTGAATTTTTGGTCTCAATTGTATTTACACAGTTCACCAACTCAACGGGTTTCTCACTATTAACTAAGGAGCATTTATGTAAGAGGAGCTGTGGTCTGTATCAGTTTCATAAGCAGAGTTGAACTGCAGATGGTCTGTACGAGTAGGAAACACACTTCATTTTTTCCGGGCATTCTCATGGTTTTTGCTGTATTGAAGATGCTGGAAAGAAGAGCTTGCTTCTTGCCTTAAAATAGAGTTTGTTTCATGGATGAGATCACTGGTCTGAATTTAGCTTCTGAAATGGAGTTAAATGCCAGTATCTGTGTCTTCCTACAAGCACGCGTTCATTTCTAGTAAGCAAGTGGATTTTGCGATCAAATGATTTTACACAGTTCAGGAACCCAACGCGTTTCTCACTATTTACTAAAGATCATTTATTTAAGAGTAGCTGTGGTTTTATCAGTTCCATAATCAGAGTTGAACTGCATATGGTCTGTATGAGTACCTAACATACTTCTTTTTTTCGGGGCATGCTCATGGTTCTTGATGTATGGGAGACCCTGGAAAGAAGAGCTTGCTTCTTTAGTTAAAACAGCATGTGTTTCATGGATGAGAACACTGGTCTGAATTTCCCTTCAGCAATGGAATTAAACCCCAGGATCTGTGTCTTCAAACAAGCACTCATTCATTTCTGGTAAACAAGTGAATTTTGGGATCAGATGATTTTACACAGTTCACGAACCCAACGCGTTTCTCACTATTTACTAAAGATCATTTATTTAAGAGGAGCTGTGGTTTTTATCAGTTCCAAAAGCAGAGTTGAACTACATATGGTTTATATGAGTACGAAACACAGTTCTTTTTTTCTGGGCATGCTCATGGTTCTTGCTGTATTGGAGACGCTAGAAAGAAGGGGATGCTTCTTGCCTTAAAACCGAGTTTGTTTCAGGGATGAGAACTATGGTCTGAATTTCCCTTCAGAAACGGAGTTGAACACCAGGATCTGTGTCCTCCTAAAAGCAAGAGTTCATTTCTATTAAACCCAGTGAATTTTTGGTCTCAATTGTATTTACACAGTTCACCAACTCAACGGGTTTCTCACTATTAACTAGAGAGCATTTATGCAAGAGGAGCTGTGGTTTCTGTCACTTGCATAAGCAGAGTTGAACTGCATATGGTCCGTCTGAATAGGAAACCCAATTCTTTTTTCCTGGGCATGCTCCTGGTTCTTGCTGTATTGGAGACGCTGGAAAGAAGTGCTTGCTTCTTGCGTGAAATCAGAGTGTGTTTCATTAATGAGAATACTTGTCTGAATTTCCCTTCAGAATCGGAGTTAAACCCCAGGATATGTGACTACCTACAATGAAGTGTTCATTTCTGGTAAACCTGGTGAATATTGAGCCCAAATGATTTTACACAGTTCAAGAACCCATCGCGATTCAAACTATTAACTAAAGATCATTTATGTAAGAGGAGCTGTGTTTTGTATCACTTTCATAAGCAGAGTTGAACTGCAGATGGTCTGTATGAGTAGGAAACACACTTATTTTTTTCGGGGCATTATCATGGTTCTGGCTGTATTGGAATTGCTGGAAAGAGGAGCTTGCTTCTTGCCTTAAAAGAGAGTTTGTTTCATGGATGAGAACACTGGTCTGGATTTCCCTTCAGAAACAGAGTTAAACCCTAGGATCTTTGTCTTCATACAAGCACGAGTTCATTTCTGATAAACAAGAGAATTTTGGGATCAAATGATTTTACACAGTTCACGAACCCAACGGGATTCTCACTATTAAATAAAGAGCATTTATGTAAGAGGGGCTGTGGTTTGTATCAGTTTTTTAAGGAGAGTTGAACTACATATGTTCTGTATGAGGAGCAAACAGAGTTCTTTTTTCTGGGCATTCTCATATTTCTTGCTGTATTGGAGAAGCTGGGAGAAGAGCTTGCTTCTTGCGTTAAAACAGAGTGTGTTTCATGGATGAGAACATTGGTCTGAATTTCCCTTCATAAACGGATTTAAACGCCAGGATCTGTGTCTTCCTACAAGCACGCGTTCATTTCTGGTAAGCAAGTGGATTTTGCGATCAAATGATTTAACACAGTTCAGGAACCCAACGCGTTTCTCACTATTTACTAAAGATCATTTATTTAAGAGGAGCTGTGGTTTGTATCAGTTCCATGAGCAGAGTTGAACTACATATGGTCTATATGAGTACGAAACACAGTTCTTTATTTCTGGCATGCTCATTGTTCATGCTGTAATTGGAGACGTTAGAAAGAAGAGGATGCTTCTTGACTTAAAACAGAGTGTGTTTCAGGAATGATAACTATGGTCTGAATTTCCCTTCAGAAACGGAGTTAAACCCCAGGATCTGTGTCTTCCTACAAGCAAGAGTTCATTTCTGGTAAACAGAGTGAATTTTGAGCTCAAATAATTTTACACAGTTCACGAATCCAACGCGATTCTCACTATTAACTACAGAGCATTTATGTAAGAGGAGCTGTGTTTTGTATCACTTTCATAAGCAGAGTAGAACTGCATATGGTCTGTTTGAGTAGGAAACATAGTTCATTTTTTCTGGGCATGCTCATGGTTCTTGCTGTATTGGAGAGCTGGAAAGAAGAGCTTGTTTCTTGACTTAAAACAGCATGTGTTTCATCGATGAGAATAGAGGTCTAAATTTGCCTTTAGAAAAGGAGTTAAACCCAGGATCTGTGTCTTCCTACAATCAAGAGTTCATTTCTGGTAAACCCGGTGAATATTGAGCCCAAATGATTTTACACAGTACATGAACCCATCGCGCTTCAAACTATTAACTAAAGAGCATTTATGTAAGAGGAGCTGTGTTTTGTATCACTTTCATAAGCAGAGTTGAACTGCATATGGTCTGTATGAGTAGGAAACACAGTTCTTTTTTTCTGGGCATTCTCATGGTTCCTGCTCTATTGGATACCCAGGAAAAACGAGGATGCTTCTTGTATTAAAACAGCATGTGTTTCATGGATGAGAACTCTGGTCGGAATTTCCCTTCAGAAACGGAGTTAAACCCCAGCATCTGTGACTTCCTACAAGAATGAGTTCATTTCTGGTAAACAAGTGAATTTTGGGATCAAATGATTTTACACAGTTCACAAACCCAACGCGTTTCTCATTACTAACTAAAAAGCACTTATGTAAGAGGAGCTATGGTTTGTATCAGTTTCATTAGCAGAGTTGAACTGCATATGTTCTGTATGAGTAGGAAACACAGTTCTTTTTTTCGGGGCATTCTATGGGTTCATGCTCTTTTGGAGAGCCAGGAAAGAAGAGGATGCTTCTTGTTTTAAAACAGCATGTGTTTCATGTATGATAACACTGGTCTGAATTTCCCTTCATAAACATAGTTAAACCCTAGGATTTGTGTCTTTCTAAAAGCAAGAGTTCATTTCTGGAAAACCAAGGGAATTTTGGGCTCAAATGATTTTACATAGTTCATGAACACAACAGGTTTCTCACTATTAACTAAAGAGCATTTATGTAACAGGAGCTGTGGTTTGTATCGATTGCATGAGCAGAGTTGAACTGCATATGGTCCGTGTGAGAAGGAAACACAGTTCTTTTTTTCTGGGCATGCTCATATTTCTTGCTTTATTGGAGATGCTGGAAAGAAGAGCTTGCTTCTTGCATGAAAACAGAGTTTGTTTCATGGATGAGAACACTGGTCTGAATTTCCCTTCAGAAACGGAGTTAAACCCCAGGAACTGTGTCTTCCTACAAGCACGAGTTCATTTCTGGGAAACAAGTGAATTTTGGGATCAAATCATTTTACACAGTTCACAAATCCAAGGGGATTCTCACTAGTAACTAAAGAGCATTTATGTAAGAGGAGATGTTCTTTGTATCAGTTTCATAAGCAGAGTTGAACTGCATATGGTCCGTATGAGTAGGAAACACAGTTCATTTTTTCTGGGCATGCTCATATTTCTTGCTGTATTGGATACACAGGAAAGAAGAGGATGCTACTTGCGTTAAAACAGCATGTTTTTCATAGATGATAACACTGGTCTGATTTCCCTTCAGAAACGGAGTTAAACCCCAGGACCTGTGTCTTCCTTTAAGCATGAGTTCATTTCTGGTAAACCCAGTGAATTTTGGGCCAAATGGTTTCACACAGTTCACCAACCCAACGCGATTCTCACTATTAAATAAAGAGCATTTATGTAAGAGGAGCTTTGGTTTGTATAAGTTTTTTAAGGAGAGTTGAACAACATATGTTCCGTATGTGTAGTAAACACAGTTCTTTTTTTCTGGGCATGCTCAGATTTCTTGCTGTATTGGAGACGCTGGAAAGAAGAGCTTGCTACTTGCGTTAAAACAGAGTGTGTTTCATGGATGAGAACACTGGTCTGAATTTCCCTTCAGAAAGGGAGTTAAACACCAGTATCTGTCTCTTCCTACAAGCAAGAGTTCATTTCTGGTAATCTGGTGAATATTGAGCCCAAATGATTTCACACAGTTCAAGAACCAATCGCGATTCAAACTATTAACTAAAGAGCATTTATGTAAGAGGAGCTGTGTTTTGTATCACTTTCATAAGCAGAGTTGAACTGCATAAGGTCTGTATGAGTACGAAACACAGTTCATTTTTTGGGGGCATGCTCATGGTTCTTGCTGTATTGGAGAAGCTGGAAAGAGGAGCTTACTTCATGACTTAAAACACCATGTGTTTCATCATTGAGAACAGAGGTCTGAATTTGCATTTAGAAAAGGAGTTAAAACCCAGGATCTGTTTCTTCCTACTATCAAGAGTTCATTTCTGGTAAACCCGGTGAATTTGGTGCTGAAATGATTATACACTGTTCAAGAACAAATCGCGATTCTCACTATTAACTAAAGAGCATTTATGTAACCGGAGATGTGGTCTGTATCAGTTTCATAAACAGAGTTGAATTGCATATGGTCTGTATGAGTAGGAAACAGAGTTCTTTTTTTCTGGGCATGCTCATATTTCTTGCTGTATTGGAGACAATGGAAAGAAGAGATTGCTTCTTGTGTTAAAACAGAGTTTGTTTCATGGATGAGAACACTGGTCTGAATTTCCCTTCAGAAACGGAGTTAAACCCCAGGATCTGTGTCTTCCTACAAGCAAGAGTTCATTTCTGGTAAATCCAGTGAATTTTGGGCTCAATTGAATTTACAGATTTCACCAACTCAACGGGTTTCTCACTATTAACTAAAGAGCATTTATGTAAGAGGAGCTATGGTTTGCATTAGTTTAATAAGCAGAGTTGAACTGCATATGGTCTGTATGAGTAGGAAACACAGTACTTTTTTTCGGGGCATTCTCATGGTTCTTGCTCTATTGGAGACCCAGGAAAGAAGAGGATGCTTCTTGCTTTAAAACAGCATGTGTTTCAAGGATGAGAACACTGGTCTGAATTTCCCTTCATAAACGGAGTTAAACCCTAGGATCTGTGTCTTCCTACAAGCAAGAAATCATTTCAGGTAAACCAAGGGAATTTTGGGCTCAAATGATTTTACACAGTTCACGAACACAAGGGGTTTCTCACTATTAACTAAAGAGCATTTATGTAAGAGGAGCTGTGGTTTGCATCAATTGCCTGAGCAGAGTTGAACTGCCTATGGTGCCTGTGAGTAGGGAACACAGTTCTTTTTTTCTGGATATGCTCATATTTCTTGCTGTATTGGAGACGCTGGAAAGAAGCACTTGCTTCTTGCGTGAAAACAGAGTTTGATTCATGGATGAGAACACTGGTCTAAATTTCCCTTCAGAAATGGAGTTAAACTCCAGGATCTGTGTCTTCCTACAAGCAAGAGTTCATTTCTGGTAAACCCGGTGAATATTGAGCTCAAACGATTTTACACAGTTCAGGAACCCATCACGATTCAAACTATTAACTAAAGAGCATTTATGTAAGAGGAGCTGTGTTTTGTATCACTTGCATAAGCAGAGTTGAACTGCATATGGTCTGTATGAGTAGGAAACACAGTTCATTCTTTCTGGGCATGCTCATGGTTCTTGCTATATTGGAGACGCTGGAAAGGAGAGCTTGCTTCTTGACTTAAAACAGCATGTGTTTTATCGATGAGAACAGTGGTCTGAATTTGCCTTTAGAAAAGGAGTTGAACCCCAGCATCCGAGTCTTCCTACAATCAAGAGTTCATTTCTGGTAAACCCGATGAATATTGAGCCCAAATGATTTTACACAGTTCAAGAACTTGTCGCGATTCAAACTATTAACTAAAGAGCATTTATGTAAGAGGAGCTGTGGTTTCTATCACTTTCATAAGCAGAGTTGAACTGCATATGGCCTGTATGAGTACGAAACACAGTTCATTTTTTGGGGGCATGCTCATGGTTCTTGCTGTATTGGAGACGCTGGAAAGAAGAGCTTGCTTCTTGAGTTAAAACAGCATGTGTTTCATCGATGAGAACAGAGGTCTGAATTTCCCTTTAGAAAAGGAGTTAAACCCCAAGATCTGTGTCTTCCTACAATCAAGAGTTCATTTCTGGGAAACCCAGTGAATTTTGAGTCGAAATGATTTTACACTGTTCAAGAACAAATTGCGATTCTCACTATTAACTAACGAGCATTTATGTAACAGGAGCTGTGGTCTGTATCAGTTTCATAAGCAGAGTTGAATTGCATATGGTCTGTATGAGTAGGAAACACAGTTCTTTTTTTCAGTGCATGCTCCTGGTTCTTGCTCTATTGGAGACCCAGGAAAGAAGAGGATGCTTCTTCCTTTAAAACTGCATGTGTTTCATCAATGAGAACACTGGTCTGAATTTTCCTTTAGAAATGGAGTTAAACCCCAGGATCTGTGTCTTCCTACAAGCATGAGATCACTTCTGGTAAACCCAGTGTATTTTGGGCTCAAGTGATTATACACAGTTCATGAACCCAACGCCTTTCTAACAATTAGCTAATGAGCATTTATGTAAGAGGAGTTGTGGTTTGTACAAGTTTCATAAGCCGAGTTGAAATAAGTATGGTATGTACGAGAAGGAAATACAGTTCTTTTTTTCTTGGCATGCTCATGGTTTTTGCTGTATTGGTGACGCTGGAAAGAAGAGCTTGCTTCCTGCGTTAAATCAGAGTGGGTTTCATGGACGAGAACACTCGTCTTAATTTCCCTTCATAAATGGCTCAAATGATTTTACACCAATCAAGAACCCAACGCAAATCTCACTCTCATCTAAAGAGAATTTATGTAAGAGGAGCTGTGGTGTGTATCAGTTTCATAAGCAGAGGTTAACTAGATATGGTCCGTATGAGTAGGAAATACAGTTCTTTTATTCTGGGCATGCACATATTTCTTGCTGTATTGGAGACACTGGAAAGAGGAGCTTGCTTCTTGCGTTAAAACAGATTTGTTTCATGGATGAGAAGACTTGTCTGAATTTCCGTTAAGAAACTGTGTAAAACCCCAGGATCTGTGTCTTCCTACAAGCAAGAGTTCATTTCTGCTAAACCCAGTAAATTTTGGGCTCAAGTGATTTTACACAGTTCATGAACCCAACGCCTTTCTCAGTATTAACTAAAGAGCATTTATGTAAGAGGAGTTGTGGTTTGTATCAGTTTCATAAGCAGAGTTGAACTGCATATGGTCCGAATGAGTAGGAAACACAGGTCTTTTTTTCTAGTCATGCTCATGGTTCTTGCTGTATAGGAGACGCTGGAAAGAAGAGCTTGCTTCTTGAGTTAAAACAGCATGTGTTTCATTGATGAGAACTCAGGTCTGAATTTGCCTTTAGAAACGGAGTTAAACCCCAGGATCTGTGTCTTCCTACAAGCTAGAGTTCATTTCTGGTAAACCAAGGGAATTTTGGGCTCAAATGATTTAACACAGTTCCTGAACCCAACACGTTTCTCACTATTAACTAAAGAGCATTTATGTAAGTGAAGCTGTGGTTTGTATCAGTTTCATAAGCAGAGTTGAACTACATATGTTCCATATGAGTAGCAAACTCAGTTCTTTTTTTCTGGGCATGCTCATATTTCTTGCTGTATTGGATTCCCTGGAAAGAAGAGCTTGCTTCTTGCGTGAACACAGAGTGTGTTTCAAGGATGAGAACACTGGTCCGAATTTCCCTTCAGAAACGGAGTTAAACCACAGGATCTTTGTCTTCCTACAAGCAAGAGTTAATTTCTGGTAAACCCAGTGAATGTTGGGTTCAAATGATTTTACACAGTTCATCAACCCAACACGTGTCTCAGTATTAACTAAAGAGCATTTATGTAAGAGGAGCTGTGGTCTGTATCAGTTTCATAAGCAGAGTTTAACTAGATATGGTCCGTATGAGTAGGAAACACAGTTCTTTTTTCTGGGCATGCACATATTTCTTGCTGTATTGGAGACGCTGGAAAGAAGAGCTTGCTTATTGCGTTAAAACAGAGTTTGTTTCATGGATGAGAACACTTGTCCGAATTTCCCTTAAGAACCTGTGTAAAACCCAAGGATGTGTGTCTTCCTACAAGCAAGAGATCATTTCTGGTAAACCCATTGAATTTTGGGCTCAAATGATTTTACATAGTTCATCAACCCAACACGTGTCTCACTATTAACTAAAGTGCATTTATGTAAGAGGATCTGTGGTTTGTATCAGTATCATAAGGAGAATTGAACTGCATATGATCCCTAGGAGTAGGAAACACAGTTCTCCTTTTCTGGGCATGCTCATGGTTCTTGCTGTATTGGAGACGCTGGAAAGAAGAGCTTGCTTCTTGTGTTAATACAGAGTGTGTTTTATGGATGAGAACACTGGTCTGAATTTCCCTTCAGAAATGGATTTAAACCACAGGATCTGTGTCTTCCTACAAGCAAGAGATCATTTCTGGAAATCTCAGTGAATTTTGGGCTCAAGTGATTTTACACAGTTCACGAACCCAACGCCTTTCTCACTATTAACTAAAGAGCATTTATGTAAGAGGGGTTGTGGTTTGTACCAGTTTCATAAGCAGAGTTGAAATAATTATGGTATGTTCGAGAAGGAAATACAGTTCTTTTTTTCTGGGCATGCTCGTGGTTCGTGCTCTATTGGAGACGCTGGAAAGAAGAGCTTGCTTCTTGCGTGAAAATAGAGTGTGTTTCATGGATGATAAAACTGGTCTGAATTTCCCTTTTGAAACGGAGTTAAACCACAGGATCTGTGTCTTCCTATAAGCAAGAGTTCATTTCTGGTATACCCAGTGCATTTTGGGCTCAAATGAATTTACACAGTTCATTAACACAACGCGTGTCTCACTATTAACTAAAGAGCATTTATGTAAGAGGAGCTGTGGTTTTTATCAGTTTTGTAAGCATAATTAAACTGCATATGGTCCCCATGAGTAGGAAACAGAGTTCTTTTCTGGGCATGTTCATGGTTTTTGCTATTTTGGAGATGCTGGAAAGTAGAGCGTGCTTCTTGCTTGAAAAGAGAGTGTGTTTCATGGATGAGAACACTGGTCTGTATTTCCCTTCAGAAACGGAGTTAAACGACAGGATCTGTGTCTTCCTACAAGCTAGAGTTCATTTCTGGTAAACCAAGGGAATTTTGGGCTCAAATGATTTAACACAGTTCCTGAACCCAACACGTTTCTCACTATTAACTAAAGAGCATTTATGTAAGAGAAGCTGTGGTTTGTATCAGTTTCATAAGCAGAGTTGAACTACATATGTTCCGTATGAGTAGCAAACTCAGTTCTTTTTTTCTGGGCATGCTCATATTTCTTGCTGTATTGGAGTCCCTGGAAAGAAGAGCTTGCTTCTTGCGTGAAAACAGAGTGTGTTTCAAGGATGAGAACACTGGTCCGAATTTCCCTTCAGAAACGGAGTTAAAACACAGGATCTTTTTCTTCCTACAAGCAAGAGTTAATTTCTGGTAAACCCAGTGAATGTTGGGCTCAAATGATTTTACACAGTTCATCAACCCAACACGTGTCTCAGTATTAACTAAAGAGCATTTATGTAAGAGGAGCTGTGGTGTGTATCAGTTTCATAAGCAGAGGTTAACTAGATATGGTCCGTATGAGTAGGAAATACAGTTCTTTTATTCTGGGCATGCACATATTTCTTGCTGTATTGGAGACGCTGGAAAGAGGAGCTTGCTTCTTGCGTTAAAACAGAGTTTGTTTCATGGATGAGAAGACTTGTCTGAATTTCCGTTAAGAAACTGTGTAAAACCCCAGGATCTGTGTCTTCCTACAAGCAAGAGTTCATTTCTGCTAAACCCAGTGAATTTTGGGCTCAAGTGATTTTACACAGTTCATGAACCCAACGCCTTTCTCACTATTAACTAAAGAGCATTTATGTAAGAGGAGTTGTGGTTTGTATCAGTTTCATAAGCAGAGTTGAACTGCATATGGTCTGAATGAGTAGGAAACACAGGTCTTTTTTTCTAGTCATGCTCATGGTTCATGCTGTATAGGAGACGCTGGAAAGAAGAGCTTGCTTCTTGAGTTAAAACAGCATGTGTTTCATTGATGAGAACTGAGGTCTGAATTTGCCTTTAGAAACGGAGTTAAACCCCAGGATCTGTGTCTTCATACAAGCTAGAGTTCATTTCTGGTAAACCAAGGGAATTTTGGGCTCAAATGATTTAACACAGTTCCTGAACCCAACACGTTTCTCACTATTAACTAAAGAGCATTTATGTAAGCGAAGCTGTGGTTTGTATGAGTTTCATAAGCAGAGTTGAACTACATATATTCCGTATGAGTAGCAAACTCAGTTCTTTTTTTCTGGGCATGCTCATATTTCTTGCTGTATTGGAGTCCCTGGAAAGAAGAGCTTGCTTCTTGCGTGAAAACAGAGTGTGTTTCAAGGATGAGAACACTGGTCCGAATTTCCCTTCAGAAACGGAGTTAAACCACAGGATCTTTGTCTTCCTACAAGCAAGAGTTAATTTCTGGTAAACCCAGTGAATGTTGGGTTCAAATGATTTTACACAGTTCATCAACCCAACACGTGTCTCAGTATTAACTAAAGAGCATTTATGTAAGAGGAGCTGCGGTTTGTATCAGTTTCATAAGCAGAGTTTAACTAGATATGGTCCGTATGAGTAGGAAACACAGTTCTTTTTTCTGGGCATGCACATATTTCTTGCTGTATTGGAGACGCTGGAAAGAAGAGCTTGCTTATTGCGTTAAAACAGAGTTTGTTTCATGGATGAGAACACTTGTCTGAATTTCCCTTATTTAAAAGGCTGTGTTGTTTGTATCATGTTCATAAGCAGCGTTGAACTAGATATGGTCCTTATGAGCTGGAAACACAGTTCTTTTTTTTGGCATGCTCATGGTTCCTGCTGTATTAGAGACGCTGGAAACAACAGGATGCTTCTTGCCTTAAAACAGAGTGTGTTTCAGGTATGAGGACTCTGGTCGGTATTTCCCTTCAGAAGCGGAGTTAAACTCCAGGATCTGTGTTTTCCTACTAGCAAGAGTTCATTTCTGGTAAACCCACTGTATTTGGGCTTAAATATGATTTACACAGTTTCCGAACCAAACGCTTTTCTCACTGTTAATTAAATAGCATTTATGTAAGAGGAGCTGTGGTTTGTATCAGGATCATAGTCAGAGTAGAACTATATATGGTCCATATGATTAGGAAACACAGTTCTTTTTTTCTGTGCATACCCATGGTTCTTGTTGTGCTAGAGACGCTGGAAAGTATAGGATGCCTCTTTCCTGTAAACAGAGCATGTTTCAAGCATGAGAACACTGGTCTGAATTTCCATTCAGAAACGGAGTTAAAACTCAGGATCTGTTTCTTTCTACAAGCAAGAGTTCTTTTCTGGTAAACCAAGTTAATTTGGGGCTCAAATGAATTTACACAGTTCAGGAAACCAACGCGTTTCTCAGTATTAACTAAAGAGCATTTATGTAAGAGGAGCAGTGGTTTGGATCAGTTTCGTTAGCAGAGTTGAACTAGATATGGTCCTTATTTTAGGAAACACAGTTCTTTTTTTCTGGGCATGCTCATGGTTCTTGCTGTATTGGAGAATCTGTTTCGAAGAGTATGCTTCTTGCGTTAAAACAGAGTGTGTTTCATGGATGGAACTCTGTTGTGAATTTCCCTTCACAAACGGAGTTAAACCCCAGGATCTGTGTGTTCCTACAAGCTAGAGTTCATTAATGGAAAACCCACTGAATTTGGGGCTCAAATGAGTTTTACACAGTTCCCAAAACAAACGCATTTCGCACTTTAACTAAAGAGCATATATGTAAGAGGAGCTGTGGTTTGTATCAGGTTCATAAGCAGAGTTGATCTAGATATGGTCCTTATTATTATGAAACACAGTTCTTTTTTTCTGGGCATGCTCATGGTGCTTGCTGTGCTAGAGATGCTGAAAAGAATAGGATGCTTCTTGCCTGAAAACAGAGCGTGTTTCAGGCATGAGAACACTGGTCTGAATTTTCATTCAGAAACGGAGTTAAATCCCAGGATCTGTGTCTTACTACAAGCAAGAGTTCAGTTCTGTAAACCCAGTGAATTTTGGGCTCAAATGCTTTTACACAGTTCACGAACCCAAGGAGTTTGTCACTATTAACTAAAGAGCATTTATGTAAGAGGAGCTGTGGTTTGTGTCACTTTCATAAGCAGAGTGGATCTATGTATGGTCCGTATGAGTAGGAAACATAGTTCTTTTGTTCTGGGCATGCTCATATTTCTTGCTGTATTGGAGATGTTGGAAAGTAAAGCTTGCTTCTTGCGTTAAATCAGTGTGTTTTTCATGAATGAGAACACTGGTCTAATTTTCCTTCAGAAACAGAGTTAAACCACAGGATCTTTTCTTCCTACATGCAAGAGTTCAATTCTGGTAACCCAGTGAATTTTGGGCTCAAATGAATTTACACAGTTCACGAAGGCAACGCGTTTCTCACTGTTACCTAAGAGCATTTATGTAAGAGGAGCTGTGGTTTGTATCAGTTTCATTAGCAGAGTTGAAGTACATATGGTCCGTATGAGTAGGAAACCCAGTTCTTTATTTCAGGGCATTCTCATGGTTCATGCTTTATTGGAGACTCTGTTATGAAGAGCATGCTTCTTGTAATAAAACAGAGTGTGTTTCATTGATGGAACTCTGGTCTGAATTTCCCATCAGAAACGGAGTTAAAACCCAGGATCTGTGTGTTCCTACAAGCAAGAGTTCATTTTTGGTAAAACCTCTGAATTTTGTTCTCAAATGAGTTTTACACAGTTTCCGAACCAAACACTTTTCTCACTGTTAAGTAAAGAGCATTTAGGTAAGAGGAGCTGTGGTTTGTATGAGGATCATAAGCAGAGTTGTACTAGATACGGTCCTTATTATTAGGAAACACAGTTCTTTATTTCTGGGCATGTTCATGGTTCTTGCTGTATTAGAGACGCTGGAAGGAAGAGGATGCTTCTTGCCTTAAAACAGAATGTGTTTCAGGGATGAGAACTATGGTCTGAATGTCCCTTTAGAAATAGAGTTAAAGCCCAGGATCTGTGTGTTTCTACAATCAAGCTTTCATTTCTGGTAAACCCACTGAGTTTTGGGCTTAAATGAGTTTTACACAGTTCCTGAACCAAGCGCGTTTTTCACTATTAACTAAAGAACATTTATGTAAGAGGAGCTGTGGTTTGTATCAGTTTTATAAGCAGAGTTAAACTAGATTTGGTCCTTATTTTAGGAAACACAGCTCTTTTTTTTTCTGGGCAGTCTCATGGTTCTTGCTGTATTGGAGATGCTTGAAAAGAGGAAGCTCTTGTCTGAAAACAGAGTGTGTATCAGGGATGAGAATGGTCTGAATTTCCCTTCAGAAACGGAGTTAAACCGCAGGACCTTTGTGTTCCTACAAGCAAGAGTTCATTTCTGGTAAACCCATTGAATTTTGGGCTCAAATGATTTTACACAGTTCATGAATCCAAAGAGTTTCTCTATTAACTAAAGAGCATTTATGTAAAAGGCTCTGTTGTTTGTATCATATTCATAAGCAGAGTTGAACTAGACATGGTCCTTATGAGCTGGAAACACAGTTCTTTTTTGGGGGGCATGCTCATGGTTCTTGCTGTATTAGAGACGCTGGAAACAAGAGGATGCTTCTTGCCTTAAAACAGAGTGTGTTTCAGGTATGAGAACTCTGGTCTGTATTTCCCATCAGAAACGGGGTTAAACCCCAGTATCTGTGTGTTCCTCCAAGAAAGAGTTCATTTCTGTTAAAGCCATTGAATTTTGGGCTCAAATGATTTTACACCATTCATGAACCCAACGAGTTTCTCACTATTAACTAAAGAGCATTTATGTTAATGGAGCTGTGGTTTTTATCAGATTCATAAACAGAGTGGAACTACATATGGTCTGTATGAGTAGGAAACATAGTTCTTTTATTCTGGGCATGCTCACATTTCTTGCTGTATAGGAGAGGCTTGAAAGAAGAGCGTGCTTCTAGCTTTAAAACCGGGTGTTTTTCATGGATGAGAACACTGGTCTGAATTTCCCTTCAGAAACGGAGTTAAACCCCAGGATCTGTTTCTTCCATCAAGCAAGAGTTCATTTCTGCTAAACCCAGTGAATTTTGGGCTTAAATGAATTTACACAGTTCACGAAACCAACGCATTTGTCCCTATTAACTAAAGAGCATTTATGTAAGAAGAGCTATGGTTTGTATCAATCCATGAGGAGAGTGGAACTATATATGGTCCATGTGAGTAGGAAACACCTTTCGTTTTTTCTGGGCATGCTCATATTTCTTGCTCTATTGGAGATGCTGGAAACAAGAGGATGCTTCTAGCCTTAAAACAGACTGAGTTTGAGGGATGAGAACTCTGGTCTGAATTTCCCTTCAGAAACGGAGTTAAACCCTAGGATCTGTGTCTTACTTCAAGCAAGAGTTCATTTCTGTAACCCCAGTGAATTTGGGACTCAAATATGATTTACACAGTTTCTGAACCAAACGCTTTTCACACTGTTAACTAAATAGCATTTATGTAAGAGGAGCTGTGGTTTGTGTCACTTTCATAAGCAGAGAGGAGCTATGTATGGTCCGTATGAGTAGGAAACATAGTTCCTTTTTTCTGGGCATGCTCATATTTCTTGCTGTATTGGAGATGTTGGAAAGTAAAGCTTGCTTCTTGCGTTAAATCAGCGTGTTTTTCATTGATGAGAACACTGGTCTAATTTTCCTTCAGAAATGGAGTTAAACCACAGGATCTGTTTCTTCCTACGAGCAAGAGTTCATTTCTGGTAAACCCAGTGAATTTTGGGCTCAAATGAATTTACACAGTTCATGAATCCAACGCATTTCTCACTGTTACCTAAGAGCATTTATGTAACAGGAGCAGTGGTTTGTATCAGTTTCATAAGCAGAGTTGAAATAGATATGGTCTTTATGAGTAGGAAACACAGTTCTTTATTTCAGGGCATGCTCATGGTTCATGCTTTATTGGAGACTCTGTTATGAAGAGCATGCTTCTTGTGATAAAACAGAGTGTGTTTCATGGATGAAACTCTGGTCTGAATTTCCCATCAGAAACGGAGTTAAACATCAGGATCTGTGTGTTCCAAAAATCAAGAGTTCATTTTGGTAAAACCTCTGTATTTTGGTCTCAATGAGTTTTACACAGTTCCGAACCAAACACTTTTCTCACTGTTAACTAAAGAGCATTTATGGAAGAGGAGCTGTGGTTTGTCTCAGATTCATGAGCAGAGTTTAACTAGACATGGTCCTTATTATTAGGAAACACAGTTCTTTTTTTCTGGGCATGTTCATGGTTCTTGCTGTATTAGAGAGGCTGGAAAGAAGAGAATGCTTCTTGCCTTAAAACAGAATGTGTTTCAGGGATGAGAACTCTGGTCTGAAGTTTCCTTTAGAAATGGAGTTAATGCCCAGGATCTGTGTGTTCCTACAGGCAAGATTTCATTTCTGGTAAACCCACTGAATTTTGTGCTCATATGAGTTTTACACAGTTCCCGAACTAATCGCATTTCTCACTATTAACTAAAGAACATTTATGTAACAGGAGCAGTGGTTTTTCTCATGTTCATGAGCAGAGTGGAACTAGATATGGTCCGTATGAGTAGGAAACACAGTTCTTTTTTTCTGGGCATGCTCATCGTTCTTGCTGTATTGGAAACTCTGTTAGGAAGAGCATGCTTCTTGCGTTAAAACAGAGTGTGTTCCAGGGATGAGAACACTGGTCTGCATTTCCCTTCAGGAACAGAGTTAAACCCAAGTGTCTGTGTCTGCCTACAAGCAAGAGTTCATTTCTGGTAAACCCAGTGAATTTTAGGCTCAAATGAATTTACACAGTTCACGAAACCAACACGTTTCTCACTATTAACTAAAGAGCATTATTTAAGCGAACTGAAGTATGTATCGGTTTTATAAGCAGAGTTAAACTAGATATGGTCCTTATTTTAGGAAACACAGTTCTTTTTTTCTGGGAATGCTCATGGTTCTTGCTGTATTGGAGATGCTTGAAAGAAGAGGATGCTCTTGATTGAAAACCGAGTGTGTTTCAGGGATGAGAACACTGGTCTGAATTTCCCTTCAAAAACGGAGTTAAACCGCAGGACCTTTGTGTTCCTACAAGGAAGAGTTCATTTCTGTTAAACCCATTGAATTTTGGGCTCAAATGATTTTACACAGTTCATGAAACCAAAGAGTTTCTCTATTAACTAAAGAACATTTATGTAAAAGGCTCTGTTGTTTGTATCATGTTCATAAGCAGAGTTTAACTAGATATGGTCCTTATGAGCTGGAAACAAAGTTCTTTTTTTTGGGGAATTGCTCATGGTTCTTGCTGTATTAGAGATGCTAGAAACAAGAGGATGCTTCTTGCCTTAAAACAGAGTGTGTTTCAGGTTTGAGGACTGTGGTCTGTATTTCCCTTCAGAAGCGGAGTTAAACCGCAGGATCTCTGTTTTCCTACTAGCAAGAGTTCACTTCGGTATACCCACTGAATTTTGGGCTCAAATGAATTTTACACATTTCCCGAACCCAACCCTTTTCTCACTATTAACTAAAGAGCATTTATGTAAGAGGAGCTGGGTTTATATCAGTTTCATAGGCAGAGTTGAACTAGATGTGGTCTGTATGAGTAGGAAACCCAGTTCATTTTTTCTGTGCATGCTCATGGTTCTTGCTGTATTGGAGATTCTGGAAAGAAAAGGATACTCTTGCCTGAAAACAGCGTGTGTTTCAGGGATGAGAACTCTGGACTGAATTTCCCTTCAGAAACGGAGTTAAACCGCAGGGTCTGTGTGTTCCTACAAGCTCGGGTTCATTTCTGGTAAACCCATTGAATTTTGGACTCAAAAGATTTTACACAGTTCATGAACCCAACGAGTTTCTCACTCTTAACTAAAGAGCATTTATGTTAATGGATCTGTGGTTTGTATCAGTTTCATAAGCAGAGTGGAACTACATATGATCTGTATGAGTAGGAAACATAGTTCTTTTTTTCTCGGTATGCTCATATTTCTTGCTGTATAGGAGAGGCTGGAAAGAAGAGCTTGCTCCTTGAGGTAAAACAGCATGTTTTGACTGTATGAGAACACTGGTCTAATTTTCCTTCAGAAACAGAGTTAAAGCCCATGATCTATGTGTTTCTACAGGCAAGAGTTCATTTCTGTAAAACCCATTGGATTTTGGGCTCAAATGAGTTTTACACAGTTCCTGAACCAAACACATTTCTCACTATTAACTAAAGAGCATTTATGTAAGAGGAGCTGTGGTTTGTATCAGGTTCAAAGGCACAGTTGAACTAGGTATGCTCCTTATGAGTAGGAAACACCATTCATTTCTCTGGGCATGATCTTATTTCTTGCTGTATTGGAGACGCTGGAAAGAAGAGGCTGCTTCCTCCCTTAAAACAGACTGTGTTTGAGAGATGAGAACTCTGGTCTGAATTTCCCTTCAGAAACAGAGTTAAACCCCAGTATCTGTGTCTTCCTACAAGCAAGTGTTTATTTCTGGTAAACACACTGAATTTTGGTCTCTAATGAGTTTTACACAGTACCCGAACTAAATGCATTTTTCATTATTAAGTAAAGAGCATGTATGTAAGAAGAGCTGTGGTTTGTATCATTCATGAGGAGAGTTGAACTAGATATGGTCCATATGATGAGGAAACACTGTTCACTTTTCTGGGCATGCTCTTATTTCTTGCTCTATTGGATACGCTGGAAAGAAGAGGCTGCTTCTTGCCTTAAAACAGACTGTGTTTGAGGGATGAGAACTCTGGTCTGAATTTCCCTTCAGAAACGGAGTTGAACCCCAGGATCTGTGTCATCCTACAAGCGACAGTTCATTTCTGGTAAACCCAGTTAATTTACTGCTCAACTGATTTTACACAGTTCACGAACCCAAGGATTTTCTCACTATTAACTAAAGAGCATTTGTGTAAGAGGAGCTGTGGATTGTGTCAGTTTCATAAACAGAGTGGAGCTACATATGGTCAGTATGAGTAGGATACTTAGTTCTTTTTTTAGGCATGCTCACATTTCTTGCTTATTGGAGATGTTGGAAAGAAGAGCTTGCTCCTTGAGTTAAAACTTCGTGTTTTGCCTGGATGAGAACACTGGTCTAATTTTCCTTCAGAAACAGAGTTAAAGCCCAGGATCTGTGTTTTCCTACAGGCAAGAGTTCATTTCTGTAAAACCCATTGGATTTTGTCTCAAATGAATTTTACACAGTTCCTGAACCAAACACATTTCTCACTATTAATTAAAGAGCATTTATGTAAGAGGAGCTGTGGTTTGTATCAGGTTCAATGGCAGAGTTGAACTACATATGGTCCATATAAGTAGGAAGCACAGTTCTTTTAATCTGGTCATGATCATGTTTCTTGCTGTATTAGAGACCCTGGAAAGAATAGGATGCTTCTTGCTTGAATACAGAGTTTGTTTCAGGGATGAGAACACTGGTCTGATTTTCACTTCAGAAACGAAGTTAAGCCCCAGGATCTGTGTCTTCCTACAAGCAAGAGGTCATTTCTGGTAAACACACTGAATTTTATGTTTAAATGAATTTACACAGTTCACATACCCAACGTGTTTCTCACTATTACCTAAGAACATTTATGTAAGATGAGTTGTGGTTTGTATCAATTTTATAAGCAGATTTGAACTAGATATGGTCTATATGAGTAGGAAACACAGTTCGTTTTTTTGGGGGGCTTGCACATGTTTCTTGCTGTATTGGAGACTCTGGAAAAAGAGGATGCTTCTTGCGTTGAAAGAGAGTATGTTTCATGGATGAGACATCTGGTCTGAATTTACCTGCAGAAACAGATTTAAGATCCAGGATCTGGGTCTTCCTACATGCAAGAGTTCATTTATGCTAATCCCAGTGAATTTTGGGCTAAAATGAATATACACAATTCCGGAACCCAACGTGTTTCTCACCATTAACTAAAGAGCATTTATTTAACAGGATCTGTGGTTTGTTTCAGTTTCATAAGCAGAATTGAACTAGATATGGTCCGTATGATTAGGAAACACAGTTCTTTTTTGCAGGGCTTGCTCATGTTTCTTGCTGTATTGGAGACGCTGGGAAGAAGAACATGCATATTGCATTAAAGCAGAGTGTGTTTCATGGATTAGAACACTGGCCTGAATTTCCCTTCAGAAACGGAGTTAAACCACAGGATCTGTGTCTTATTACAAGCAAGAGGTCATTTCTGGAAAACCCACTGAATTTTGGGCTCAAATGAATTTACACAGTTCTCGCAACCAACGCGTTTCTCACTATTAAATAAGAGCATTTATGTAAGAGGAGCTATGGTTTGTATCACTTTAATCAGCAGAGTTCAACTAGATATATTTGGGATGAGTAGGAACCACAGTACTTTTTTTTTTAAGGTCATTGTCATGTTTCTTGGTGTATTAGAGACACTGGCAAGAAGAGCATGCTTCTTGCGTTAAAACAGAGTGGCTTTCATGAATCAGAACACTATTGTGAATACAGATTCGGAAATGGAGTTAAACCACAGCATCTGTGTCTTCCTACAAGAAACAGGTCATTTCTGGTAAACCACGTGAATTTGAGGCTCAAATTAATTTACACATTTCACTAACCCAACGCGTTTCTCACTATTAACTAATGAGCATTTATTTAACAGGAGCTGTGGTTTGTATCAGTTTCATAAGCAGAGTTGAACAAGATATGGTCCATATGAGTAGGAAACACAGTTCTTTTTTTCTGGGCTTGCACTTGTTTCTTGCTGTATTGGAGATGCTGGATAGAAGAGCAAGCTTCTTGCATTAAAACAGCATGTGTTTCTTGTATGAGAACACTGGTCTGAATTTCCCTTAGAAACGGATTTAAGATCCAGGATCTGTGTCTTTCTACAAGCAAGAGTTCCTTTCTGGTAATCCCAGTGAATTTTTGGCTCAAATGAATTTACACAGTTCATGAACCCAATGTGTTTCGGAATATTAACTAAAGAGCATTTATTTAACAGGATGTGGTGTTTGTTTCAGGTTCAACAGCAGAATTCAACTACATATCTTTGGTATGAGTAGGAAACACAGTCCTTTTTTTTTAAGGGCATTCTCATGTTTCTTGCTGTATTAGAGACACTGGAAAGAAGAGCATGTTTCTTGCATTAAAACAGAGTGGCTTTCATGAATGACAACTCTATTCTGAATTTACCTTCGGAAATGGAGTTAAACCACATGATCTGTGTCTTCCTACAAGGAAGAGGTCATTTCTGGTAAACCCAGTGAATTTGAGGGACAAATGAATTTACACGAACCCAACGCATTTCAAACTATTAACTAATGAGCATTTATTTAACAGGAGCTGTGGTTTGTTTCAGTTTCTAGGGCAGAGTTTAACTAGATGTGGTCCCTATGAGTAGGAAACACAGTTCTTTTTTTCTGGGCTTGCTCATATTTCTTGCTGTATTGGTGATGCTGGAAAGAAGAACTTGCTTCTTGCGTTATTACAGAGAAGGTTTCATGGATGAGAACACTGGTCTGTATTTTCATTCTGAAACATAGTAAAACCACAGGATCTGTGTCTTCCTACAAGCAAGAGGTGATTTCTGGAAATGCACTGAATTTTATGCTGAAATTAATTTACACAGTTTACAAACCCAATGTGTTTCTCACTATTAACTAAAGTGCATTTATTGAAGAGGAGCTGTGTTTTGTATCAATTTCATTAGCAGATATGAACTAGATATGATCCATATGAGTAAGAAACACAGTTCATTTTTTCTTGGCTTGCTCATGTTTCTTGCTGTATTTGCGACGCTGGAAAGAAGAGCCTGCTACTTGCGTTAAAACAGAGTGTGTTCATGGATGAGAACACAGGTATGAATTTCCATTCAGAAACGGATTCATGATCCAGCCTCTGTGTCTTCCTAAAAGCAAGCGTTCATTTCTGGTAATCCCAGTGAATTTGGGATCAAATCAATTTAAACAGTTCACGAACCCAATGTGTTTCTCACTATTAACTAAAGAGCATTTATTTAACAGGATAAGTGGTTTGTTTCAGTTTCATAAGCAGAATTGAACTAGATACGGTCTGTATGAGTAGGAAACACAGTTCTTTTTTTCTGGGCTTGCTCATTTTTCTTGCTGTATTGGAGATGATGGAAATAAGAAAATGCTTCTTGCATTAAAGCAGAGTGTGTTTCATGGATGAGAACACTGGTCTGAATTTCCCTTCAAAAACGGATTTAAAGCACAGGATCTGTGTCTTTCTACAAGCAAGAGGTCATTTCTGGAAAACCCCCTGAATTTTGGGCTCAAATGAATTTAAACAGTTCACGAACCCAATGTGTTTCGGAATATTAAGTAAAGAGCATTTATTTAACAGGATGTGGGTTTTTTTTTTCAGTTTCATAAGCAGAATTGAACCAGATATGTTTGATATGAGTAGGAAACAAAGTCCTTTTTTTATAAGGGCATTCTTATGTTTTTGCTGTATTAGAGACACTGGAAAGAAGAGCATGCGTCGCGTTAAAACAGACTGGTTTTCATGATTGAAAACACTGTTCTGAATTTACCTTCAGAAATGCAGTTAAACCATAGGATCTGTATCTTCCTACAAGCAGGAGGTCATTTCTGGTAAACCCAGTGAATTTGCGGCTCAAATGAAATTACAGAGTTCACAAACCCAACGAGTTTCTCACTATTAACTAAAGAGCATTTATTTAACAGGAGCTGTGGTTTTTTTCAGTTTTATAAGCAGAATTGAACTAGATATGGTCCGTATGATTAGGAAACACAGTTCTTTTTTTCTGGGCTTGCTCATGTTTCTTGCTGTATTGGAGATGCTGGAAAGATGAACATGCTTCTTGCATTAAAGCAGAGTGTATTTCATGGATGAGAACACTGGCCTGAATTTCCTTTCAGAAATGGAGTTAAACCACAGGATCTGTGTCTTCCTACAAGCAAGAGGTCATTTCTGGAAAACCCCCTGAATTTTGGGCTCAAATGAATTCACACAGTTCACGAACCCAACGTGTTTCTCACTATTATCTAAAGAGCATTTATGTAAGAGGAGCTGTGGTTTGTATTACTTTCATCAGCAGAGTTCAACTAGATATATTTGGGATGAGTAGGAACCACAGTCCTTCTTTTTTAAGGGCATTCTCATGTTTTTTGCTGTACTAGAGACACTGGAACGAAGAGCATACTTCTTGCGTCAAAACAGATTAGGTTTCATGAATGAGAACACTATTCTGAATGTACCTTCGGAAATGGAGTTAAACCACAGCATTTGTGTCTTCCTACAAGGAAGAGGTCATTTCGCGTAAACCCAGTGAATTTAGGGCTCATATTAATTTACACCTTTCACAAACCCATCACGTTTCTCACTATTAACTAATGAGCATTTATTTAAAAGGAGCTGTTGTTTGTATCAGTTTCATAAGCAGACTCAAAAAAAGATATGATCCATATGAGTAGTAAACACAGTTCTTTTTTTCTGGGCTTGCACTTGTTTCTTGCTGTATTGGCGATGCTGGAAAGAAGAGCAAGCTTCTTGCGTTAAAATAGAGTGTGTTTCATGGATGAGAACACTGGTCTGAATTTCCCTTCAGAAATGGATTTAAGATCCAGGATCTGTGTCTTCCTACAAGCAAGAGTTCCTTTCTGGTAATCCCAGTGAATTTTGGGCTCAAATGAATTTAAACAGTTCACGAACCCAATGTGTTTCGGAATATTAACTAAAGAGCATTTATTTAACAGGATGTGGGGTTTGTTTCAGTTTCATAAGCAGAATTGAACTAGATATGTTTGGTATGAGTAGGAAACACAGTTCTTTTTTTCTGGGCGTTCTCATGTTTCTTGCTGTATAGGAGACGCTGGAAAGAAGAGTATGCTTATTGTGTTAAAACATAGTGTGTTTCAAGGAAGAGAACACAGATCTGAATTTCCCTTCAGAAACGGATTTATGATCCAGCATCTGTGTCTTCCTACAAGCAAGAGTTCATTTCTGGTAACCACATGGAATTTGCGGCTCCAATGAATTTACACAGTTCGCAAACCCAACGCATTTCTCACTATTACCTAAACAGCATTCAAATAGAGGAGCTGTGATGTGTATCAGTTTCACGAGCAGAGTTGAAATAGATATGTTTGGTATGAGTAGGAAACACAGTCCTTTTTTTTAAGGGCATTTCATGTTTCTTGCTGTATTAGAGACACTAGAAAGAAGAGCATGCTACTTGCGTTAAAACAGAGTGGGCTTCATGAAATAGAAAACTATTCTGAATTTACCTTCGGAAATGGAGTTAAAAACATGATCTGTGTCTTACTACAAGGAAGAGGTAAATTCTGGTAAACCCAGTGAATTTGAAGCTCAAATGAATTTAGACAGTTCACGAACACAACGCGTTTCTCACTATTAACTAAAAAGCATTTATGTAAGTGGAGCTGTGGTTTTATCACTTTCATCAGCAGAGTTCAACTAGATATGTTTGGTATGAGCAGGAAGCACAGTCCCTTTTTTTAAGGGTACTCTCATGTTTCTTGCTGAATTACAGACACTGGAACGATGAGCATGTTTCTTGGGTTAAAACAGAGGGGGTTTTATGAATGAGAACACTGTTCTGAATTTACCTTCGGAAATGGAGTTAAACGACAGGATCTGTATCTTCCTACAAGCAGGAGGTCATTTCTGGTAAACCCAGTGAATTTGCGGATCAAATGAATTTACACAGTTCACAAACCCAATGCGTTTCTCACTATTAATTAAAGAGCATTTATTTAACAGGATCTGGGGTGTGCTTCAGTTTCATAAGCAGTATTGAACTAGATATGGTCCGTATGAATAGGAAACACAGTTCTTTTTTTCTGGGCTTGCTCATGTTTCTTGCTGTATTTGAGAGGCTGGAAAGAAGAGCATGCTTCTTGCATTAAAGCAGATTGTGTTTCATGGATGAGAACACTGGTCTGAATATCCCTTCAGAATCGGAGTTAAACCACAGGATCTGTGTCTTCCTACAAGCAAGATCTCATTTCTGGTAAACCCAATGTATTTGGGACTCAAATGAATTTACACAGTTGATGAACCCAACGCGTTTTTCAGTATTAACTAAAGAGCATTTATGTAAGAGGATCTGGGGTTTGTATCATTCTCATCAGCAGAGTTCAACTAGATATTTTTGGTATGAGTAGGAACCACAGTCCTTTTTTTTAAGGGCATTCTCATGTTTCTTGCTGTATTAGAGACACTGTTAAGAAGAGCATGCTTCGTGCATTAAAACAGAGTGGATTTCATGATTGAAAACACTGTTCTGAATTTACCTTCGGAAATGCAGTTAAACCATAGGATCTGTATCTTCCTAAGAGCAGGAGGTCATTTCTGGTAAACCCAGTGAATTTGTGGCTCAAATGAAATTACAGAGTTCACAAACCCAACGAGTTTCTCACTATTAACTAAAGAGCATTTATTTAACAGGAGCTGTGGTTTGTTTCAGTTTCATAAGCCGAGTTTAAGTAGATATGGTCCATATGAGTAGGAAACACAGTTCTTTTTTTCTGGGCTTGCTCATGTTTCTTGCTGTATTGGATACGCTGGAAAGAAGGGCATGCTTCTTGAATTAAAACAGAGTGTGTTTCATGGATGAAAACACAGGTATGAATTTCCCTTCTGAAACGGATTTAAGATCCAGGATCTGTGTCTTCCTACAAGCAAGAGTTCATTTCTGGTAAACCCAGTGAATTTTGGGCTCAAATGAATTTACACAGTTCATGAACCCAACACATTTCTCACTATTAAGTATAGAGCATTTATGTAATAGGAGCTCTGGTTTCTATCACTTTCTTCAGCAGAGTTGAAATAGATATGTTTGATATGAGTGGGAAACACAGTCCTTTTTTTCCAGTCATGCTCATGTTTCTTGCTATATTGGAGACGCTGGAAAGAAGTGCATGCTTCTTGTGTTAAAATAGAGTGTGTTTCATAGATGTGAACACAGGTCTGAATTTCCCTTCAGAAACGGATTTATGATCCAGCATCTGTGTCTTTCTACAAGCAATAGTTCATTTCTGGTAAACACAGTGAATTGCGGGTCAAATGAATTTACACAGATCACAAACCCATCACATTTCTAACTATTAACTAAAGACCATTTATGTAAGCAGAGCTGTGTTTTCTATCACTTTCATCAGCAAAGATGAAATAGATATGTTTGGTATGAATAGGAAACACAGTCCTTTTTTTCAGGTCATGCTCTTATTTCTTGCTGTATTGGAGATGCTGGCAATAAGAGCATGCTTCTGCATTTAATCAGAGTGGGTTTCATTGATGAAAACACTGGTCTGAATTTCCCTTCAGAAAGGGAGTAAAACCACAGGATCTGTGTCTTCCTACAAGAAACAGGTGATTTCTGGTAAACGCACTGAATTTTATGCTCAAATGAATTTACACAGTTCACAAACCCAATGTGATTCTCACTATGAACTAAAGAGCATTTATGTAAGGTGAGCTGCGATTTGTATCAGTTTCATGAGCAGAGTTGTACTAGACATGGTCTATATTTGTAGGAAAAACAGTCCTTTTTTGTGGGCTTGCTCATGTTTATTGCTGTATTGGTGATGCTGGAAATATGAACATGCTTCTTGCGTTATTACAGACTAAGTTTCATGGATGAGAACACAGGTCTGAATTTCCTTTCAGAAACAGATTAAAGATCTAGAATCTGTGTCTCTCTAAATCAAGAGGTCATTTCTGGTATACACACTGAATTGTGGGCTCAAATGAATTCACACAGTTCACAAACACAACGCGATTCTCACTATTAACTAAAGAGTATTTGTGTAAGAGGAGCTGTGGTTTGTGTCAGTTTGATAAGGAGATTTGAACTAGATATGGTCTGTATGATGAGGAAACAAATTTCTTTTTTCTGGGCTTGCTCATGTTTCTTGCTCTATTGGAGACGTTGCAAAGAAGAGCATGCTTCTTGGGATAAAAGAGAGTTTGTTTCATGGGTGAGAACAGAGGTCAGAATTTCCCTTCAGAAACGTATTTACGATCCAGGGTATGTGTCTTCTGGCAAGAAAGAATTCATTTCTGGCATACCCAGTGAATTTTGGACTCAAATAAATTTACACAGTTCACAAAGCCAACTTGTTTCTCACTATTAACTAGAGAGCATTTATGTAACAGGAGGTGTGGTTTGTATCAGTTTCATAAGCAGAGTTGAACTAGATATGGTCCGTATGAATAGGAAACAGTTATTTTTTTTCTAGGCTTGCTCATATTTCTTGCTGTATTGGAGATGCTGGAAAGAAGAGCAGGTTTCTTGCGTTAAAACAGAGTGGGTTTCATGGATGAAAACACTGGTGTGAATTTCCCTTCAGAAACGGAGTTAAACCACAGGATCTGTGTCTTCCTACAAGCAAGAGGTCATTTCTGGTAAACCCACTGAATTGTGGGCTCAATTGAATTCACACAGTTCACAAACACAATGCGTTTCTCACTATTAACTAAAGAGCATTCATGTAAGAAAAGATGTGGTTTGCATCGGTTTCATAAGCAAAGTTGAAGTAGATATGGTCCGTATGATTTGGAAACAAAGTTCTTTTTTTCTGGGCTTGCTCATGTTTCTTGCTGTATTTGAGATGCTGCAAAGAAGAGCATGCTTCTTGGGTTAAAATGGAGTTCATTTCATGGATGAGAACACATGTCTGAATTTCAGTTCAGATATGGATTTAAGATCCAGGGTAGGTTTCTTCCTGCAAGAAAGAATTCATTTCTGTTATACCCAGTGAATTTTGGACTCAAATTTACACAGTTCACAAAGCCAACGTGTTTCTCACTATTAACTAGAGAGCATTTATGTAACAGGAGCTGTGGTTTGTATCAGTTTCATAAGCAGAGTTGAACTAGATATGGTCCGTATGAATAGGAAACAGTTATTTTTTTTCTAGGCTTGCTCATATTTCTTGCTGTATTGGAGATGCTGGAAAGAAGAGCAGGTTTCTTGCGTTAAAACAGAGTGGGTTTCATGGATGAAAACACTGGTGTGAATTTCCCTTCAGAAACGGAGTTAAACCACAGGATCTGTGTCTTCCTACAAGCAAGAGGTCATTTCTGGTAAACCCACTGAATTGTGGGCTCAATTGAATTCACACAGTTCACAAACACAATGCGTTTCTCACTATTAACTAAAGAGCATTCATGTAAGAAAAGATGTGGTTTGCATCGGTTTCATAAGCAAAGTTGAAGTAGATATGGTCCGTATGATTTGGAAACAAAGTTCTTTTTTTCTGGGCTTGCTCATGTTTCTTGCTGTATTTGAGATGCTGCAAAGAAGAGCATGCTTCTTGGGTTAAAATGGAGTTCATTTCATGGATGAGAACACATGTCTGAATTTCAGTTCAGATATGGATTTAAGATCCAGGGTAGGTTTCTTCCTGCAAGAAAGAATTCATTTCTGTTATACCCAGTGAATTTTGGACTCAAATTTACACAGTTCACAAAGCCAACGTGTTTCTCACTATTAACTAGAGAGCATTTATGTAACAGGAGCTGTGGTATGTATCAGTTTCATAAGCAGAGTTCAACTAGATATGGTCCGTATGAGTAGGAAACAGTTATTTTTTTCTAGGCTTGCTCATGTTATTTGCTGTATTGGAGGTGCTGGAAAGAAGAACATGCTTTTTGCTAAAAAACAGAGTGGGTTTCATGGATGAGAATACTGGTCTGAATTTCCCTTCAGAAACGTAGTGAAACCACAAGATCTGTGTCTTCCTACAAGCAAAAGGTCATTTCGGGTAAACCCACTGAATTTTGGCTCAAATGAATTTCCACAGTTTACGAACCCAATGCGTTTCTCACTATTAACTAAAGAGCATATATGTAACATGAGCTGTGGTTTGTATCAGTTTCAGAAGCAGACTTGAACTATATATGGTCTGTATGAGAAGGAAACACAGTTCTTTTATTTGGGTTTGCTCATGTTTCTTCCTGTATTGGAGAAACTGGTAAGAAGACCATACTTCTTGCCTTAAAACAGAGTTTGTTTCATGGATGAGAACACTGGTCTGAATTTCCCTTCAGAAACAGAGTTAAACCACAAGATCTGTCTCTTCCTACAAGCAAGAGGTCATTTCGGGTAAACCCACTGAATTTTGGGCTCAAATTACACAGTTCACAAACCCAACGCATTTCTCACTATTAACGAAAGAGCATGTATGTAAGAGGAGCTGTGGTTGTATCAGTTTCATAAGCAGGTTTGAACTAGATATGGTCTGTATGATGAGGAAACAAAGTTCTTTTTTTCTGGGCTTGCTCATGTTTCTTGCTGTATTGGAGACGCTGCAAAGAAAAGCATGCTTCTTGGGATAAAAGAGAGTGTGTTTCATGGATGAGAACAGAGGTCTGAATCTCCCGTCAGAATCGTATTTAAGATCCAGGGTATGTGTCTTCCTGCAAGAAAGAATTCATTTCTGGCAACCCAGTGAATTTTGGACTCATTTAAATTTACACAGTTCACAAGGCCAACCTGTTTCTCATAATTAACTAGAGAGCATTTATGTAACATCAGCTGTGGTGTGTATCCGTTTCATAAACAGAGTTGAACTAGATATAGTCCTTATGAGTAGGAAACAGTTATTTTTGTTCTAGGCTTGCTCATGTTTCTTTCTGTATTGGAGATGCTGGAAAGAAGAACATGCTTCTTTCATTAAAACAGAGTGGGTTTCATGGATGAGAACACAGGTCTGAATTTCCCTTCAGAAAAGGATTTATGATCCAGCATCTGTGTCTTTCTACAAGCAATATCCCATTTCTGGTAAACACAGTAAATTGAGGCTCAATTGAATTTACACAGATCACAAACCCATCGTGTTTCTAACTATTAACTAAAGAGCATTTATGTAAGTGGAGCTGTGGTTTGTACCAATTTCATAAGCAGATTTGAACTACATATGGTCCTTATGAGTAGGAAACACAGTTCTTTTTTTGGGGCTTGCTCATGTTTCTTGCTGTATTGGAGAAACTGAAAAGAAGACCATGCTTCTTGAGTTAAAACAGAGTGTGTTTCATAGATGAGAACACTGGTCTGAATTTCACTTCAGAAACGGAGTTAAACCACAAGCTCTGTGTCTTCCTACAAGCAAAACGTCATTTCTGGTAAAACAACTGAATTTTGGGCTCAAATGAATTCACACAGTTCACAAACGCAACGCTTTTCTCACTATAAACTAAAGATTAATTATGTAAGAGGAGCTGTGGTTTGTGTCAGTTTCATAATCAGAGTTGAACTAGACATGGTCTGTGTGATGAGGAAAAAAACTTCTTTTTTTCTGGGCATGCTCATGTTTCTTGCTGTATTGGATACACTAGAAAGAGGAGCTTGCTTCTTGCATTAAAACAGAGTGTGTTTCATGCATGAGAACTCTGGTCTTAATTTTCCTTCAGAAGTGGAGTTAAACCCCAGGATCTGTGTGTTCCTGCAAGCAAGAGTTCATTTCTAGTAAACACACTGAATATTGGGCTCAAATGTGTTTTACACAGTTCACGAACCAAACGATTTTCTCACTATTAACTAAAGAGCATTTATGTAAGAGAAGCTGTGGTTTGTATCAGGATCATAGGCAGAGTTGGACTAGATATGCTCCATATGAGTAGGAAACACACTTCTTTTTTTCTGGGCATGTTCATGGTTCTTGCTGTATTGGAGACGCTGGAAAGAAGAGGATGCTTCTTGTGTTAAAACTGCATGAGTTTCATGGATGACTACTCTGGTTTGAATATCCCTTCAGAAAAGGAGTTAAACCTCAGGATCTGTTTCTTCTTACAAGCAAGACTTCAATTCTGGTAAACCCAGTGAATTTTGGGCTAAACTGATTTTACAAAGTTCAGGAAACCAAAGTGTTTCTCACTATTAACTAAAGAGCATTTATGTAAGAGGAGCTGTGGTTTGTATCAGTTTCATGAGCAGAGTTGAACTAGATATGGTCCTTCTGAGTAGGAAACAAGGTTCTTTTATCTGGACATGCTCATGGTTCTTGCTCTATTGGAGAAGCTCGAACAAGAGGATGTTTCTTGCCTTTAAACAGAGTATGTTTCATGGAGGAGAACTGTTGTCTGAATTTCCCTCCAGAAACGGAGTTAAACCCCAGGATCTGTGTCTTCCTACAAGCAAGAGTTCATTTCTGGTAAACCCAGTGAATTTTGGGCTCAAATGAATTTACACAGTTCAAGAACCAACGCGTTTCTCACTACTAACTAAAGAGCATTTATGTAAGAGGAGCTGTGCTTTGTATCAGTTTTATAAGCACAGTTGAAATAGATATGATCCTTATTAGTAGGAAACACAGTTCTCTTTTTCTGGGCATGCTAATGGTTCTTGCTGCATTGGAGACGCTGGAAAGAAAAGGATGTTTCTTGCCTTAAAACAGAGTGTGTTTCAACGATGAGAACTCTGGTCTTAATTTCCTTTTAGAAACGAAGTTAAACCCCAGGATGTGTGTCTTCCTAAAAGCGTGAGTTCATTTCAGGTAACCCCAGTAAATAATGATCTCAAATGTTTTTACACAGTTCAGGAACACAACCAATTTCTCACTAGTAAGTAAAGTGCATTTATGTAAGAGGAGCTGTATTTTGTATCAGAGTCATAAGAAGAGTTCTTATGGTTCTTGCTGGATTGGAGACCCTGGAAAGAAGAGGATGCTTCTTGCCTGCAAACAGAGTGTGTTTCATGGGTGACAACTATGGTCTGAATTTCCCTTCAGAAACGGCGTTCAACTGCAGGATCTGTGTCTACTTACAAGCAAGAGTTCATTTCTGGTAAACCCAGTGAAATTTGGGCTCAAATGAATTTACACAGTTCACGAAAGCTATGGGTTTCTCACTATTAACTAAAGACCATTTATGTAAGAGGAGCTTTATTTTGTACCAGTTTCATAAGCAGAGTATAACTAGATATGGACCGTATGATTACGAAACACAATTCTTTTTTTCTGGGCATGCTCATGTTTCTTGCTGTATTGGAGACACTGGAAAGAGGAGCTTGCTTCTTGCGTGAAAACACAGTGTCTTTCATGGATTAGAACACTTGTCTGAATTTCCCTTCCGAAACAGGGTTAAACCCCAGGACCTGTGTCTTCTTACAAGAAAGAGATCATGTCTGGTAAACCCAGTGAATTTTGGGCTCAAATGAATTTACACAGTTCACGAAACTAACATGTTTCTCACTAATAACTAAAGAGCATTTATGTAAGTGGAGCTGGGGTTTATATCAGTTTCATAAGCAGAGTTGAACTAGAGATGGTCCTTAAGAGTAGGAAACACAGTTGTTTTTCTCTGGACGTGCTCATGGTTGTTGCTATATTGGAGACGTTGGAAAGAACACGCTTCTAGCCTTAAAACAGTGTGTGTTTCAAGGATAAGAACACTGGTCTGATTATCCCTTCAGAAATGGAGTTAAACCCCAAGATCTGTGTCTTCCTACAAGCAAGAGTTCATTTCTGGTAAACCCAATGAATTTGAGGATCAAATGATTTTACAAAGTTCAGGAACCCAATGTGTTTCTCACTATTAACTAAAGAGCATTAATGTAACAGGAGCTGTGGTTTGTATCAGGGTCATGAGCAGAGTTGAACTAGATATGGTCCTTATGAGTAGGAAACAAAGTTCTTTCTATCTGGGCATGCTCATGGTTCTAGCTCTTTTGGAGACACTCGAACAAGAGGATGCTTCTTGACTTAAAACAGAATGTGTTTTATGGATGAGAACTATGGTTTGAATATATCTTCAGAATCGGAGTTAAACCACAGGATCTGTGTCTTCCTACAAGCTAGAGTTCATTTCTGGTAAACCCAATGAATTTTGGGCTCAACTGATTTTACACATTTCACGAACCCAACGAGTTTCTCACTATTAACTAATGAGTATTTATGTAAGAGGAGCTGTGGTTTGTATCAGTTTCATAGGCAGAGTTAAACTAGATGTGGTCCGTATTAGTAGCATACACAGTTCTTTTTTTCTGGGCATGCTCATGGTTCTTGCGGTATTGGAAACGCAGGAAAGAAGAACATGCTTGTTGCATTAAAACAGTGTATGTTTCATGGATGATAACATTGGTGAATTTCTCTACAGAAACGGAGTTAAACCCCAGGATCTGTGTCTTCCTACAAGCAAGAGATCATTTCTTTTAAACTCAGTGAATTTTGGGCTCAAATCATTTTACACAGTTATCTAATTCAACGCGTTTATCACTATTAAATAAAGAGCATTTATGTAACAGGAGCTGAAGTTTGTATCAGTTTCATAATCAGAGTTGAACCACATATGGTCCATAATGAGTAGGAAACACAGTTCTTTATTTCTGGGGATGCTCATGGTCCTTGCTCTATTGGAGACGCTGGGAAGAAGAGCTTGGTTCTTGCGTTAAAAGAGAGTGTGTTTCAAGGATGAGAACTCTGGTCTGAAAATCTGTTTAGAAACGGAGTTAACTCCAGGATCTGTGTTCCTACAAGCAAGAGTTCATTTCTGTTAAACCCACTGAATTTAGGGCTCAAATGAGTTATACACAGTTCCCTAAACAAATGCTTTTCACACTGTTAACTAAAGAGCATTTATGTAAGAGGCACTGTGGTTTGTATCAGGTTGAGAGACAGAGTTGAATTATATATGGTCCGTTTGAGTAGGAAACAAAGTACATTTTTTCTGGGAATGTTCATGGTTCTTGCTGCATTAGAGATGCTGGAAAAAATTGAATGCTTCTTGCCTGAAAACAGAGTGTGTTTAAAGGATGAGAACTCTGGTCTGAATTTCCCTTCAGAAACGAAGTTAAACTGCAGATTCTGTGTCTACTTACAAGCAAGAATTCATTTCTGGTAAACCCAGTGATTTTTGGGCTCAAATGAATTTACACAGTTCACGAAACCTATGCGTTTCTCACTATTAACTAAACAGCATTTTTGTAAGAGGAGCTTTATTTTGTACCAGTTTCATAAGCAGAGTTGAACTAGATATGGACCGTATGATTACGAAACACAATTCTTTTTTTCTGGGCATGCTCATGTTTCTTGCTGTATTGGAGACACTGGAAAGAGGAGCTTGCTTCTTGCGTTAAACAACGTGGGTTTCATGGATGAGAACTCTGGTCTGAATTTCCCTTCAGAAATGGAGTTAAACCTCACGATCTGTGTCTTCCTACATGCAAGAGTTCATTACTAGTAAACCCGATGAATTTTGGGCTCAAATGAGTTTTACTCAGTGCCCGAACCAAACGCTTTTATCACTGTAAATTAGGAGGATTTATGTAAGAGGAGCTGTTGTTTGTATCAGGTTCATAGACAGAGATGAAGTATATATGGTCCGCATGAGTAGGAAACACAGTTCTTTTTTTCTGGGCATGCTCATGGTTCTTGCACTATTAGAGACGCTGGAAAGAATAGGATGCTTCTTGCCTGAAGAATGAGTGTTTTTCAGGGATGAGACCTCTGGTCTGAATTTCCATTCAGAAATGGAGTTAAACCGCAGGATCTGTGTGTTCCTACAAGCAAAAGTTAATTTCTGGTAAACCCAGTGTATTTTGCTCTCAATTGATTTTATACAGTTCACGAACCCAACAAGTTTCTCACTATTAACTAAAGAGCATTTATGTAAAAGGAGCTGTGGGTTGTATCAGTTTCATAACCAGAGTGGAACTACATATGGTCCACATGAATAGGAAGCTCAGTACTTTTTTTCTATGCATGCACATGGTTCTTGCTGTATTAGAGACATTGGAAAGAAGAGCATACTTCTTGCCTGAACATGTGTGTTTTTTGGGGATCAGAACACTGGTCTGAATTTCCCCTCAGAAACAGAGTTAAACCCCAGAATCTGTGTCTTCCTACAAGCAAGACATCATTTCTGGTAACCCACTGAATTTTGGGTCAAATGATTTTACACTGTTCATGATGCCATTGAGTTTCTCACTATTAACTAAAGAGCATTTATGTAAAAGCAGTTGTGGTTTGTATAAGTTTCATAACCTTAGTGGAACTACATATGGTCCTTATGATTAGGAAACACAGTTCTTTTTTTCTGCGCATGCTCATGTTTCTTGCTGTATTAGAGATGCTGGAAAGAAGAGATTGCTTCTTGCGTTAAAACAGCCTGTGTTTCATGTATGAGAACACTGGTCTGAATTTCTCTTCAGAAACGAAGTTAAACACTTGGATGTGTTTCTTCCTACAAGCAAGAGTTCATTTCTGGTACACCCAGTGAATTTTGGGATCCAATGAATTTACACAGTTCACGAAACCAAGCGTTTCTCACTATTAACTAAAGAGCATTTATGTAAGATGAGCTGTTGTTTGTGTCAGTTTCATAAGCAGAGTTGAACTAGATATGGTCCATATGAGTTGGAAATACAGTTTTTTTTCTGGGCATGCTCATGGTTCTTGCTGTATTGGAGACTCTTTTAGGAAGAGCATGCCTCTTGCGTTAAAACAGAGTGTGTTTCATGGATGAGAACACTAGTCTGAATTTCCCTTCAGAAACCGAGTTAAACCCCAGGATATGTGTGTTCCTACAAGCAAGAGTTCATTTCTGGTAAACTTACTGAATTTTGGGCTCAAATGAGTTTTACACAGTTCCCGAACCAAACGCTTTTCTCACTATTAACTAAAGAGCATTTATGTAAGAGGAGCTGTGAATTGTATCAGTTTCATAAGCAGAGTTGAACTAGATATCGTCCGTATGAGTAAGAAACACAGTTCTTTTTTTTTCTCGGCCAGCTCATGGTTCTTGTTGTATTGGAGACTCTGTTATGAAGAGCATGCTTCTTGCATTAAAACAGAGTGTGTTTCATGAATGAGAACTCTTGTCTGAATTTCACTTCAGAATCGGAGTTACATACCAGGATATGTTTCTTCCTACAAACAAGAGTTATTTTCTTGTAATCCCAGTGTATTTGGGGCTCAAATGAATTTACACAGTTTATGAAACCAACACGTTTCTCACTATTAACTAAAGAGCATTTATGTAAGAGGACCTGTGGTTTGTATCAATTTCATAAGCAGAGTTGAACTAGATATGGTCCGTTTTGATTAGGAAACAAATTCCTTTTTCTTGACATGCTCATGGTTCTTGATGTATTGGAGACTCTGTTAGGAAGAGCATGCTTCTTATGTTAAAACAGAGTGTGTTTCATGGATGAGAACTCTTGTCTCAATTTCCCTTCAGAAATGGAGTTAAACCCCAGAATCTGTGTCTTCCTACAAGCAAGAATTCATTTCTGGTAAACTCACTGAAATTTGGGCTGAACTGATTTTACACTGTTCAGGAACCCAAATAGTTTCTCACTATTAACTAAAGGGCATTTATGTAAAAGCTGCTGTGGTTTGTATCCTTTTCATAAGCAGAGTGGAACTCGATATGCTCCTTATGAGTAGGAAACACAGTTCTTTTTTTCTGGGCATGCTCATATATCTTGTTGTATTGGAGACTCTGGAAAGAAGAGCTTGCTTCTTGTGTTAGAACAGCGTGTGTTTCATGGATGAGAACTCTGCTCTGAATTTCTGTTCAGGAACAGAGTTAAACCCCAGCATCTTTGTGTTCCTACAAGCAAGAGTTCATTTCTAGTAAACCCACTGAATTTTGGGCTCAAATGAGTTTTACTCAGTTCCCGAACCAAACGCTTTTCTCACTGCTAATTAAGGAGCATTTATGTAAGAGGAGCTGTTGTTTGTATAGGGGTCATAGGCAGAGTTGAGGTATATATGGTCCATATTAGTAGGAAAAACAGTTCTTTTTTTCTGGGCATGATCATAGTTCCTGCTGTATTAGAGACGCTGGAAAGAATAGGATGCTTCTTGCCTGAATACAGAGAGTGTTCCAGGGATAAGAACACTGGTCTGAATTTTGCTTCAGAAACGGAGTTAAACCCAGGATCTTTGTGTTCCTACAAGCAAGAGTTAATTTCTTGTAAACCCAGTGAATTTTGGGCTCAAATGAATTTACAAAGTTTATGAAACCAACGCGTTTGTCATAATTAACTAAAGAGCATTTATGTAAGAGGGGCTGTGGTTTGTATCAGTTTCATAAGCAGTGTTGAACTATATATGGTCCGTTTGATTAGGAAACAAGTTCCTTTTTCTGGGCATGCTCATGATTCTTGCTGTATTGGAGACTCTGTTAGGAAGAGCATGCTTCTTATGTTAAAACAGAGTGTGTTACATGGATCAGAACTCTGGTCTGAATTTCCATTCAGAAACGGAGGTAAACCCCACAATTTGTTTCTTCCTATAAGCAAGAGTTCATTTCAGGTAGGCCCACTGAATATTGGGGTCAACTGATTTTACACGGTTCACGAACCCAATGAGTTTCTCACTATTAAGAAAAAAGCATTTATGTAAGAGGAGCTGTGGTTTGTACCAGTTTCATATGCAGAGTTGTACTATATATGGTCCGTATGAGAAGGAAACACAGTTCTGTTTATCTGGGCATGCTCATATTTCTTGCTGTATTGGAGACTCTGGAAAGAAGAGATTGCTTCTTGCGTTAAACAGTGTGTGTTTCATGGATGAGAACTATGGTCCGAATTTCCCTTCATAAATGGAGTTGAACCCCAGGATCTGTTTCTTCCTACAAGCAAGAGTTCATTTCTGGTAAACCCACTGATTTTGGGCTCAAATGAGTTTTACACAGTTCCCGAACCAAACGCACTTCTCACTATTACTAAAGAGCATTTATGTAAGAGAAGATGTGAATTGTATCAGTTTCGTAACAGAGTGGCACTCGATATGGTCAATACGAGTAGGAAACACAGTTCATTTTTTCTGATCATGCTCATATTTCTGGCTCTATTGGAGACTCTGGAAAGAAGAGATTGCTTCTTGCGTTAGAACCGAGTGTGTTTCATGGATGAGAACACTGGACTGAATTTCGCTTCAGAAATGGAGTTAAACCCCAGCATCTGTGAGTTCCTACAAGCAAGAGTTCATTTCTAGTAATGCCAGTGAATTTTGGGCTCACATGAATTTACACAGTTCATGAAACGAACGCGTATCTCCCTATTAACTAAAGAGCATTTATGTAAGAGGAGCTGTGGTTTGTGTCAGTTTCATATGCAGAGTTGAACCACATATTGTCTGTATGAGTAGGAAACACAGTTCTCTTTTTATGGCCATGCTCATGTTTCTTGCTGTATTGGAGATGCTGGAAAGAAGAGCTTGCTTCTTGTGGTAAAACAGAACGTTTTTAAATGGATGAGAACACTGGTCTGAATTTCCATTTAGAAATGGAGTTAAACTCCAGGATCTGTGTCTTCCGACAAGCAAGAGTTCATTTCTGGTGAACCCAGTGATATTTGGTCTCAAATGATTTTACACAGCTCACGAACCCAACACTTTTCTCATTATTAACTAAAGAGCATTTATGTAAGAGGAGCTGTGGTTTGAATCAGGTTCATAAGCAAAGTGGATCTACATATGATCCGTATGAGTAGGAAATATAGTTCTTTTCTTGTGGGCATGCTCATATTTCTTGCTGTATTGGAGACGCTAGAAGAAGAACTTCCTTCTAGTATTTAAACAGCAAGTGTTGCATGGATGAGAACACTGGTCTGAATTTCCCTTCAGAAATGGAGTTAAACTCCAGGATCTGTGTTCCTACAAGCAAGAGTTCATTTCTGGTAAACCCACTGAATTTTGGGCTCAAAACAATTAACACAGTTCATGAAACCAACGCGTTTCTCAATATTAACTAAATAGAATTTATGTAAGAGGAGCTGTGGTTTGTATCAGGTTCATAGGCAGAGTTGAACTAGATGTGGTCCTTATGAGTAGGAAACACAGTTCTTTTTTTCTGGGCATGCTCATGGTCCTTGCTTTATTGAAAACGCTGGAAAGAAGAGGATGCTTCTTGAAAAACAGAGTGTGTTGAAGGGATGAGAACTCTGGTCTGAATTTCCCTTCAGACTTGAAGTTAAACCCCAGGATCTCGGTGTTCCTATAAGCAAGAGTTCATTTCTGGTGAACCGAGTGATAATTGGTCTCAAATGATTTTACCCAGTTCAGGAAATCAACGTGTTTCTCACTATTAACTAAAGAGCATTTTTGTAAGAGAAGCTGTGGTTTTTATCAGTTTAATAATCATAGTTGAACTACATATGGTCTGTATGAGTAGGAAACACAGTTCTTTTTTTATCTAGGCAAGTTCAAGTTACTGTCTTTATTGGAGAATCTGGAAAGAAGATCATGCTTCTTGAGTTAAAAAAGAATGTGTTTCATGGATGAATAAACTCGTCTGAATTTCCCTTCAGAAATTGAGTTACACCCAAGGATCTGTGTCTTCCTACAAGCAAGAGTTCATTTCTGGTAAACACTGTGAATTTTGGGCTCAAATTAATTAACACAGTTCATGAAACCAACGCGTTTCTCAATATTAACTAAATAGAATTTATGTAAGAGGAGCTGTGGTTTGTATCAGGTTCATAGGCAGAGTTGAACTAGATGAGGTCCTTATGAGTAGGATACACAGTTCTTTTTTTCTGGGCATGCTCATGGTTCTTGCTTTATTGAAAACGCTGGAAAGAAGAGGATGCTTCTTGCCTTAAAACAGAGTGTGATTCAGGTATGAAAACTCTGGTCTAAATTTCGGATCAGAAACGGAGGTAAACTCCAGGATCTGTGTCTTCCTACAAGCAAATGTTCCTTCCTGGTAAACGCAGTGAATTTTGGGCTTAAATGATTAACACAGTTTAAGAACCCAAAGCGTTTCTCACTATTTACTAAAGAGGATTTATCTAAGAGGAGCTGTTTTTTGTATCAGTTTCATAAGCAGTGTTGACCTATATATGGTCCATATGATTAGGAAACACAGTTCTTTTTTTTTCTGGGCATGCTCATGGTTTTTGGTGTATTGGAGACGGTGGAAAAAGAGGATGCTTTTTGCTGGCAAACAGAGTGTGTTTCATGCATGATAACTCTGGTCTGAATTTCCCTTCAGAAATGGAGATAAACCGCAGTATCTGTGTCTACTGACAAACAAGAGTTCATTTCTGTTAAACCCAGTGAATTTTGGGCTCAAATGAATTTAAAGAGTTCACGAAACCAACACGTTTCTCACTATTAACTAAAGA
Organism: Onychomys arenicola; assembly: GCA_949786405.1. Lineage (NCBI taxonomy): Eukaryota > Metazoa > Chordata > Mammalia > Rodentia > Cricetidae > Onychomys > Onychomys arenicola. The sequence continues at coordinate 1,464,923 of CATKUM010000035.1, forward strand.
GCATTTATATAAGAGGAGCTTTATTTTGTACCAGTTTCATAAGCAGAGTTGAGCTAGATATGGTCCCTATGATTAGGAAACACAGTTCTTTTTTTCTGGGCATGATCCTGTTTCCTGTTGTATTGGAGAGGCTGGAAAGAAGAGCTTGCTTCTTGCGTGAAAACAGAGTGTTTTTCATGGATGAGCACACTGGTCTGAATTTCCCTTCCAAACCTGGGTTAAAACCCAGGATCTGTGACCTCTTAAAAGCAAGAGATCATTTCTGGTAAACCCAGTGAATTTTGGGCTCAACTAATTTTACACAGTTAACGACCCCTGGGAATTTCTCACTATTAACTAAAGAGCACTTATATAAGGGAAGCTGTTGTTTGCAAGAGTTTCGTAAGCAGAGTCGATCTACATATGGTCCGTATGAGTAGGAAACATAGTTCTTTTTTCCTTGGCATGCTCATATTTCTTGCTGTATTGGAGACTCTGGAAAGAAGAGTTTGCTCCCTGCATTAAAATAGAGTGTGTTTCATGGATGGGAACACTTGTCTGAATTTTCCTTCAGAAACGGAGTTAAATCCCAGGATCTGTATGTACCCTCAAGCAAGAGATCATTTCTTGTAAACCCTCTGAATTTGGAGCTCAAATGAGTTTTACACAGTTCCTAAACCAAACGCTTTTGTCACTATTAACTAAAGATCATTTATGTAAGAGGAGCAGTGGTTTGTATCAGGTTCATGAGCAGAGTTGAACTAGATATCGCCCATATGAGTAGGAAACCAGTTCTTTTTTTCAGAGCATGCTCATATTTCTTGCTGTATTGGAGACGATGGAAAGAAGAGGATGCTGCTTGACTTAAAACAGAGTGTGTTTCAGGGATGAGAACTCTGGTCTAAATTTCCCTTCAGAAATCGAGTTAAACACCAGGATCTGTGTCTTCCTACAAGCAAGAGTTCATTTCTGGTAAACTCAGTGAATTTTTGGCTCAAATGAAGTTACAAAGTTTACGAAAACCTATGCGTTTCTCACTGTTATCTAAAGACAATTTATGTAATAGGAGCTGTGGTTTGTATAAGTTTTATAAGCATAGTTGAACTATATATAGTCCGTATTATTAGGAAACACAGTTCTTTTTTTCTGGGCATGCTCATGGTTCTTGCTGTATTGGAGACTCTGTTAGGAAGAGCATGCATCTTGCGTTAAGCAGAGTGTGTTTCAGGACGAGAACTCTGGTCTGAATTTCCCTTCAGAAATGGAGTTAAACACCAGGATCTGTGTGTTACTACAAGCAAGAGTACATTTCAGGTAAACCCACAGAATTTTGGACTCAAATGAGTTTTACACAGTTCCTGAACCAAACGCTTTCCTCACTATTAACTAAAGAGCATTTATGTAAGAGGAGCTGTGGTTTTATGAGGTTCATGAGCAGAGTTGAACAATATATGGTCCATATGAGTAAGAAACACCGTTGTTTTTTTCTGGGCATGCTCATGGTTCTTGCTGTATTGGAGACACTGGAAAGAAGGGGATGTTTCTTGCTTTATAATAGACCATGTTTCAGGGATGAGAACTCTGGTCTGAATTTCCCTTCAGAAATGGAGTTAAACCCCATGATCTGTGTGCATCTACAAGCAAGAGTTCATTTCAGGTAAACCAACTGATTTTGGGGCTCAAATATGTTTTACACAGTTCCCGAAGCAATGCTTTTCTCACTATTAACTAAAGAGCATTTATGTAAGAAGACCTGTGGTTTGAATCAGTTTCATAAGCAGAGTTGACCTGTATATGGTCCGTATGATTTGGAAACACAGTTCTTTTTTTTCTGGGCATGTTCATGGTTCTTGGTGTATTGGAGACACTGGAAAAAGAGGATGCTTCTTGCCTGCAAACAGAGTGTGTTTCAGCATGACAACTCTGGTGTGAATTTCCCTTAAGAAACGGAGTGAAACCCCACTATCTGTGTCTGCTTACAAACAAGAGTTCATTTCTGGTAAACCCAGTGAATTTTGGGCTCAAATGAATTTACACAGTTCATGAAACCTACACGTTTCTCACTATTAACTAAAGCACATTTATGTCAGAGGAGCTGGGGTTTGTATCAGTTTCATAAGCAGAGTTGAAGTAGATATTGTCCCTTTGAATAGGACACACAGTTCTTTTTTTCTGAACATGCAGATGATTCTTCCTGTATTGGAGACTCTGCTAGGATGAACATGCTTTTTGCGTTAAAACAGGGTGTGTTTCATGGATGAGATCTCTGCTCAGAATTTCCCTTCAGAAACGGAGTTAAACCCCAGGATCACTGTGTTCCTACAGGCAAGGGTTCATTTCTGGTAAACTCACTGAATTTTGGGCTCAAATGAATTTTACACAGTTCCCGTACCCAACACTTTTCTCACTACAAAATAAAGAGCATTTATGTAAGAGGAACTGTGGTTTGTATCATTTTCATAGGCAGAGTTGAACTAGATGTGGTCTGTATGAGTAGGAAACACAGTTCTTTTTTCTGTGCATGCTCATGGTTCTTGCTGTATTGGAGACGCTGGAAAGAAGTACATGCTTCTTGCCTTAAAACAGCGTGTGTTTCATGGATGAGAACACTGGTCTGATTTTCCCACAGAAACGGAGTTAAACCTCAGGATATGTGTCTTCCTAGAACCAAGAGTTCACTTGAGGTTAACTAAATGATTTTACACCGATCAGGAACCCAACTAATTTCTCACTATTAAGTAAAGAGCATTTATGTAAGTAGAGCTGTGGTTTGTATCAGTTTCATAAGCAGAGTGTAACTACATATGGTCTGAATGAGTAGGAAACATAGTTCTTTTTTTCTATGCAAGCTCATGGTTCTTGCAGTTTTGAAGAATCTGTTAGGAAGAGCATGCTTCTTGTGTTAAAACAGAGTGTGTTCATGGATGAGAACTCTGGTCTGAATTTCCCTACACAAACGGAGTTAAATCCCAGGATCTGTGTGTACCCACAAGCAAGAGTTCATTTCTGGTGAACACACTGAATTTTGGTCTCAAATGAGTTTTACACAGTTCCCGAACCAAACGCTTTGGTCACTATTAACTACAGAGCATTTATGTAGGAGGAGCTGTGGTTTGTATCAGGTTCATCAGCAGCGTTGTACTGGATATGGTCCATATGAGTGGAAACACTGTTCTTTTTTTCTGGGCATGCTCATGGTTCTTGCTGTATTGGAGAGGCTGGAAAGAATATCTTGCTTCTTGCCTTAAAACAACCTGTGTTTCATGGATGAGAACACTGGTCTGAATTTGCATTCAGAAACTTAGACAATCCCCAGGATCTATTTCTTCCTACAAGCAAGAGTTCATTTCTGGTAATCCCAGTGGATATTGGGCTCAAATGAATTTACAGTTTATGAAACCTACCCGTTTCTCACTATTAACTAAAGAGCATTTATGTAAGAGGAGCTGTGGATTGTATCTGTTTCATAATTTGAGTTGAACTAGATATGTTCCTTATGAGTAGGACACACAGTACTCTTTTTCTGGGCACGCTCATTGTTCTCACTGTATTGGAGATGCGGGAAGAAGAACATGTTTCCTGCCTTAAATCTGCGTGGATTTCATGGATGAGAACACTGGTCTGAATATCCCCTCAGAAACCGAGTTCAACCCCAGGATCTGTGTCTTCCTACAAGCAAGAGTTCATTTCTGGTAAACACAGTGAATTTTGGGTTCAACTGATTTTACACAGTTCACGAACCCAACGAGTTTCTCACTATAAACTAAAGAGCATTTATGTAAAAGCAGCTGTGGTTTGTATCAGTTTCATATGGAGAGTGGAACTAAATATGGTCCTTATGAGTAGGAAACACAGTTCTTTTTTTCTAGTAACGCTCATGGTTTTTGCTGTATAGGAGACTCTGTTAGGAAGAGCATGCTTCTTGCGTTAAAACAGAGTGTGTTTCATGGATGAGAACTCTGGTCTGAATTTCCCTTCAGTAATGGAGTTAAACCCCAGCATCTGTGTGTTGCTACAAGCAAGAGTTCATTTCTGGTAAACCCACAGTATTTTGGGCTCAAAGCAACTTACAAAGTTCAAGAAACCTACGCTTTCTCACTATTAACTAAAGAGCATTTATGTAAGTGGAGCTGGGGTTTGTATCTGTTTCATAAGCAGACTTGAACTAGATATGGTCCTCATGAGTAGGATACACAGTTCTTTTTTTCTGGGCATGCATATGGTTTTTGCTGTACTGGAGACGCTGGAACGAAGAGGATGCTTCTTGCCTTAAAACAGTGTGTGTTTCAGGGATGAGAACTCTGGTCTGAATTTCCCTTCAGAAACAGAGTTAAACCCCAAGGATCTGTGTGTTCCTACAAGCAAGAATTCATTTCTGGAAAAGCCAGTTAATTTTGGGCTCGACTGATTTTACACACTTCACACAATCAACGAGATTCTCACTATTAACTAAAGAGCATTTATGTCAAAGGAGCTGTGGTTTGTATCAGTTTCATAAGCAGAGTGGAACTACATATGAAACATATGAGTAGAAAACGTAGTTCTTTTTTTCTGGACAAACTCATATTTCTTGCTGTATTGGAGACTCTATTAGGAAAAGCATGCTTCTTGCGATAAAACAGAGTGTCTTTCATGGATGAGAACTCTGGTCTTAATTTCCCTTCAGAAACGGTGTTAAACACTAAGATCTGTGTGTTCCTACAAGCAAGAGTTCATTTCTGGTAAACACAGTGAATTTTTGGCGCCAATGAATTTACAAAGTTCACGAAACCAATGCGTTTCTCACTATTATCTAAAGAGCATTTATGTAAGAAGAGCTGTGGTTTGTATCACTTTTATAAGCAGAGTTGAACTAGATATAGTCCGTATTATTAGGAAACACAGTTCTTTTTTCTGGGCATGCTCATGGTTCTTGCTGTATTGGACGCTGGAAAGAAGAGGATGCTTCATGACTTAAAACAGAGTGTGGTTCAGGGATGAGAACTCTGGTCTGAATTTCCCTTCCAAAATGGAGTTAAACACCAGGATCTGTGTGTTCCTACAAGCAAGACTTCATTTCCGGTAAACCCACTGAATTTTGGGCTCAAATGAGTTTTACACAGTTCATGAACCAAACACTATTCTCACTATTAACTAAAGCGCATTAATGTAAGAGAAGCTGTGGTTTGTATCAGGTTCATGAGCAGAGCGAACTAGATATCGTCCCTATGAGTAGGAAACTCAGTTCTTTTTCTCTGAGCATTCTCATATTTCTTGCTGTATTAGAGAGGATGGAAAGAAGAGGATGCTGCTTGCCTTAAAACAAAGTGTGTTTCAGGGAAGAGAATTCTGGTCTGAATTTCCCTTCAGAAACGGAGTTAAACCCCAGGATCTGTGTGTTCCTACAAGCAAGAATTCATTTCTGGTAAACCCACTGAATTTTTGGCTCAAATGAGTTTTACACAGTTCACTAATCCATCTCCTTTGTCACTATTAAGTAAAGAGCATCTATGTAAGAGGAGCTGTCGTTTCTTTCAGATTCATAAGCAGAGTTTAATTACATATGGTCCACTTGATTAGGAAACACAGTTCTTTTTTTCTAGTCATGCTCTTGTTTCTTGCTGTATTTGGTGACGCTGGAAATGAGAGCTTGCTTCTTGGGTTAAAACAGAGCGTTTTTCATGTAAGAGAACACTGGTCTGAATTTCCCTTCAGAAACAGGGTTAAAACCCATGATCTGTGTCTTCTTACAAGCAAGCGATCATTTATGGTAAACCCAGTGAATTTGAGCTCAAATGAATTTACACAGTTCTCAAAATCAACGCATTTCTCACTATTAACTAAAGAGTAGTCATGTAAGAAGAGCTGCGCTTTGTATCAGTTTCATAAGCAGAGTTGAACTAGATATGATCCTTATGAGTAGGAAACACAGTTCTTTTTTTATGGGCATGCTCATGGGTCTTGCTGTATTGGAGACGCTGGAAAGAAGAGGATGCTTCTTGCCTTAAAATGGAGTGTGTTTCATGGATGAGAACTCTGGTCTGAATTTCCCTTCAGAAATGGAGTTAAACCCCAGGATCTGTGTGTTCCTACAAGCAAGAGTTCATTTCTTGTAAACTCACTGAATTATGGGCTCAAATGAATTTTACAAAGCTCCCGAATCCAACGCTATTCTCACTATTAACTAAAGAGGATTTATGTAAGTGGAGCTGAGGTTTGTACCATGTTCATAGGCAGAGTTGAACTAGATGTGTTCGTAGGAGTAGGACACACAGTTCTTTTTTGGGGGCATGTTCATGGTTCTTGCTCTACTGGAGACACTGGAAAGAAAGCATGCTTCTTGCCTTAAAAGAGAGTGTGTTTCATGGATGAAAACTCTGGTCTGAATTTCCCTTCAGAAATGGAGTTAAACCTCAGGATCTGTGTGTTCCTACAAGGAAGAGTTCATTTTTGGTAAGCCCACAGATTTTTGCGCTCAAATGAATTTTACAAAGTCATCAAACAAAATGCTTTTCTCACTATTAACTAAAGAGCATTTATGAAATCAGAGCTGTGGTTTGTATCAGGATCATAGCAGAGTTGAACTAGATATGGTCCGTATGAGTAGGAAAAACAGTTCTTTTTTCCTGGGCATGCTCATATTTCTTGCTGTATTGCAGATGCTGGAAAGAAGAGGATGCTTCGTGCGTTAAAACAGAGTGTTTTTCATGGATGACAACTCTGGTCTGAATTTCCCTTCAGAAACGGAGTTAAACCCTAGGATTTGTGTCTTCTGACAGGCAATACTTCATTTCTGGTAAACACACAGAATTTTGTGCTCAAATGAATTATACAAAGTCCTCGAACCAAACGCTTTACTCACTATTAACTAAAGAGCATTTATGAAAGAAGTGCTGTGGTTTGTATCAGGATAATAGGCAGAGTTGAACTAGACATTGTCCTTATGATTAGGAAACACAGTTCTTTTTTTCTGGGCATGCTCATATTTCTTGCTGTATTGGAGAATCGGGAAAGAAGAGGATGCCTCTTAAGTTAAAACAGAGTGTGTTTCATGGATGACAACTCTGGTCTGAATTTCCCTTCAGAAATGGAGTAAAATCACAGGATCTGTGTGTTCTTACAAGCAAGAGTTCATTTCTGCTAAACCCAGTGAATTTTGGTCTCAAATGAATTTACACAGTTCACGAAACCTACGCATTTCTCACTATTAACTAAAGAGCATTTATGTATGAGGAGCTGGGGTTTGTATCAGTTTCATAAGCAGAGTTGAACTAGATATGGTCTGTATGAGTAGGAAACACAGTTCTTTTTTTCAGGTCATGCTCGTTGTTCTTGCTGTGTTAGAGATGCTGGTAAGAAGAGGATGCTTCTTGCCTGAAAACAGGGGGTATTTCAGGGATTAGAACACTTGTCTCAATTTCTCTACAGAAACGGAGTTAAAACTCAGGATCTGTGTGTTGCTACATGCAAGAGTTTTTTCAGGTTAACCAACTGAATTTTGGACTCAAATAAATTTACAAAGTTCATGAAACCTACCCGTTTCTCACTATTAACTAAAGAGCATTTATGTAAGAGGAGCTGTGGATTGTATCTGTTTCATAATAAGAGTTGAACTAGATACAGTCCGTATTATTAGGAAACACAGTTCTTTTTTCTGGGCATGCTCATGGTTCTTGCTGTATTGGACGCTGGAAAGAAGAGCTTGCTTCTTGCGATAAAACAGAGTATATTTCATGGATGAGAACACTGCTCTGAATTTCCCTTCAGAAACGGAGTTAAACCCGAGGATCTGTGTGTTCCTACAAGCAAGAGTTCATTTCCGGTAAACCCACAGAATTTTGGACTCAAATTTGTTTTACACAGTTCCCGAACCAAACACTATTCTCACTATTAACTAAAGAGCATTTATGTGAGAGGAGCTGTGGTTTGTATGAGATTCATGAGCAGAGTTGAACTAGATATGGTCCCTATGAGCAGAAAACCCAGTTCTTTATTTCTGTTCATGCTTGATTTTTGGTGTATTAGACACGCTGTAAAGAATAGGATGCTTCTTGCAATAAAACAGAGTGTGTTTCAGGGAAGAGAACACGCGTCTAATTTCCCATCAGAAACGGAGTTAAACCCCAGGATCTGTGTGTTCCTACAAGCAAGAGTTTATTTCTGCTAAACACAGTGAATTTTGGGCTCAAAATACTTTACAAAGTTCATGAAACCAATGCGTTTCTCACTATTATCTAAAGAGCATTTATGTAAGAGGAGCTGTGGTTTGTATCAGTTTTATAAGCAGAGTTAAACCAGATATAGTCCGTATTATTAAGAAACACAGTTCTTTTTTTCTGGGAATGCTCATGGTTTTGCTGTACTGGAGACTCTCTTAGGAAGAGCATGCTTCTTGCGTTAAACAGAGTGTGTTTCATGGATGAGAACTCTGGTCTGAATTTCCCTTCAGAAACGGAGTTAATCCCCAGGAACAGTGTGATCCTATAAGCAAGAGTTCATTTCTGGTAAACCTACTGAATTTTTGGCTCAATTGAGTTTTACACAGTTCCCGAACCTAACGCTTTTCTAACTATTAACTAAAGTGCATTTATATAAGAGGAGCTGTGCTTTATATCAGGTTCATGAGCAGAGTTGAACTAGATATGGTCCATATGAGTAGGAAACACCGTTCTTTTTTTCTCGACATGCTCATGGTTCTTGCTGTGTTCTAGACTCTGGAAAGAAGAGGATGCTTCTTGCCTTAAAACAGTATGTGTTTCAGGGATGAGAACTCTGGTCTGAATTTCCCTTCAGAAACAGAGTTAAACCCCAGGATCTGTGTGTTCCTACAAGCAAGAATTCATTTCTGGAAAACACAGTGAATTTTGGGCTCAACTGATTTTACACACTTCACAAACCCAATGAGTTTCTCACTATTAACTAAAGAGCATTTATATCAACGTAGGTGTGCTTTGTATCAGTTTCATAAGCAGTTGGAACTACATATGAAACATGAGTAGAAAACGCAGTTCTTTTATTCTGGGCAAGCTCATCGTTCATGCTCTATTGGAGACTCGATTAGGAAAACCATGCTTCTTGCTATAAAACAGAGTGTGTTTCATGGATGAGAACTCTGGTCTGAATTTCGCTTCAGAAACGGAGTTAAACCCAAGGATCTCTGTGTTCCTACAGGCTGGAGTTCATTTCTGTTAAACCCACAGAATTTTGAACTCAAATTAGTTTTACACAGTTCCTGAACCAAACACATCTATCACTATTAACTAAAGAGCATTTGTGTAAGAGGAGCTTTGGTTTGAATCAGGTTCATGGGCAGGATTGAACTAGATATGGTCTGTATGAATAGGAAACACAGTTCTTTTTTTCTGGTCATGCTCATGGTTCTTGCTGTATAGGAGACGATGGAAAGAAGAGGTTGCTACTTGCCTTAAAAAAGAGTGTTATTCAGGGATGAGAACTCTGGTATGAATTTCCCTTCAGAAATGGAGTTAAAACCCAGGATCTGTGTCTTCCTTCAAGGAAAAGTTCATTTCTGCTAAACCCAGTGAATTTTGAGTTCAAATGAATTTACACAGTTCACAAAACCAACGCGTTTCTCACTATTAAATTAAGAGCATTTATGTAAGGGGCGCTGTGGCTTGTATCAGTTTTATAAGCAGACTTAAACTAGATATGGTCCATATGAGTAGGAAACACAGTTCTTTTTTTCTGGGCATGCTCATGGTTCTTGCTGTATTGGAGACTCTGTTAGGAAAAGAATGCTTCTTGCGTGAAAACAGAGTGTGTTTCATGGATGAGAACTCTGGTCTGAATTTCGCTTCAGAAACGGAGTTAAACCCAAGGATCTCTGTGTTCCTACAGGCTGGAGTTGATTTCTGTTAAATCCACAGAATTTTGGACTCAAATTAGTTTTACACAGTTCCTGAACCAAACACATCTATCCCTATTAACTAAAGACCATTTGTGTAAAAGGAGCTTTGGTTTGAATCAGGTTCATAGGCAGGATTGAACTAGATATGGTCTGTATGAATAGAAAACACAGTTCTTTTTTTCTGGTCATGCTCATGGTTCTTGCTGTATAGGAGACGATGGAAAGAAGAGGTTGCTACTTGCCTTAAAAAAGAGTGTTTTTCAGGGATGAGAACTCTGGTATGAATTTCCCTTCAGAAACGGAGTTAAAACCCAGGATCTGTGTCTTCCTATAAGCAAAAGTTCATTTCTGCTAAACCCAGTGAATTTTGGGTTCAAATGAATTTACACAGTTCACAAAACCAACGTGTTTCCCACTATTAAATTAAGAGCATTTATGTAAGGGGCGCTGTGGCTTGTATCAGTTTTATAAGAAGAGTTAAACTAGATATGGTCCGTATGAGTAGGAAACACAGTTCTTTTTTTCTGGGCATGCTCATGGTTCTTGCTGTATTGGAGACTCTGTTAGGAAAAGAATGCTTCTTGCGTTAAAACAGAGTGTGTTAAATGGATGACAACTCTGGTATGAATTTCCCTTCAGAAACGGAGTTAAACTCCCGGATCTGTGTCTTCCTACAGCAAGAGTTTATTCATGGTAAATCCAGTGAAATTTGGGCTCAAATAAATTAACAAAATTCACGAAAAGAACGCGATTCTCACTATTAACTAAAGAGCATTTATGTAAGAGGAGCTGTGGTTTGTATCAGTTTTATAAGCAGAGTTGAACTAGATACGGTCCTTATGATCAAGAAACACAGTTCTTTTATTCTGAGCCTGCTCATATTTCTTGCTGTATTGGAGACGCTGGAAAGAAGAGGATGCTTCGTGACATAAATCAGGGTGTGTCTCATGGATGGTAACTCTGGTATTAATTTCCCTTCAGAAACGGAGTTAAACCCCAGGGTGTGTGTGCCTACAAGCAAGAGTTCATTTCTGGTAAACCCACTGAATTTTGGGCTCAAATGAATTTTACAAATTTCCCGAACCCAACGCATTTCTCACTATTAACTAAAGAGCATTTTTGTAAGAGGAGTTGGGGTTTGTATCAGTTTCATAAGCAGAGTTGAACTACATATGGTCTGTATGAGTAGGAAACACATTTTTTTTTTCGGGGCATGAATATGGTTCTTGCTGTATTGGAGAAGCTGGAAAGAAGAGACTGCTTCTTGCGTTAAAACAGAGTGAGTTTCATGGATGAAAACTCCTGTCTGAATTTCCCTTCAGAAACAGAGTTAAACCCCAGGATCTGTGTCTTCCTACAAGCAAGAGTTCATTTCTGGTAAACCCGGTGAATTTTGGGCTTAAATAAATTTGCTCAATTCATGAAACCAACACGTTTCTCACTATTAACTAAAGAGCATTTATGTATGAGGAGCTGTGGTTTTTATCAAGTTCATAGGCAGAGTTGAAGTAGATATGGTCCATATGAGTAGGAAACACTGTTCTCTTTTTCTGGTCATGCTTATGGTTCTTCCTGTGTTAGAGTCGCTGAAAAGAAGAGGATGCTTTTTGCCTGAAAACAGATTGTGTTTCAGGGATTATAACACTGGTCTGAAATTCCCTATAGAAACGGAGTTAAACCAAAGGATCTGTGTGTTCCTACAAACAAGAGTTCATTTCTGGAAAACCAACTGTATTTTGGCTCAAATTAATTTCCAGAGTTCATGAAACCTATGTGTTTCTCACTATTAACTAAAGAGCATTTATGTAAGAGGAGCTGTGGTTTGTATCAGTTTCTTAGGCAGAGTTGAACTAGATATGTCCGTCAGAGTAGGACACACAGTTATTTTTTTCTGGGCACACACATTGTTCTTGCTGTATTGAAGATGCACGAAAGAAGAACATGTTCCCTGCCTTAAAACAGCGTGGGTTTTATGGATGAGAACACTGGTCTGAATATCCCTTCAGAAAATGAGTTCAAACCCAGGATCTGTGTCTTCTTACAAGCAAGAGTTCATTTCTGGTAAACTCAGTGAATTTGGGGTTCAACTGATTTTATACAGTTCAAGGACACAACAAGTTTCTCACTATTAACTAAAGAGCATTTATATAAAAGCAGCTGTGATTTTTATCAGTTTCATAACAGAGTGGAACTTCATATGGTCCGTATTAGTAGGAAACACTGTTCTTTTTTTCTAGTCATGCTCATGGTTCTTGCTGTATTGGAGACTCTGTTAGGAAGAGCATGCTTCTTGCATTAAAACAGAGAACTCTTTTCTCAATTTCCCTTCAGAAATGGAGTTAAACCCAAGGATCTGTGTGTTCCTACAAACAAGAGTTCATTTCTGGTAAATCCAAAGTATTTTGGGCTCAAATCAAAGTTCATGAACCAAACCAGTTTCTCACTATTCCTAAAGAGTATTTATGTAAGAGGAGCTGGGGTTTGTATCAGTTTCATAAGTGGACTTGAACTAGATATGGTCCCCAAGTGTACGATACACAGTTCTTTTTTTCTGGGCATGCATATGGTTCTTGCTGTATTGGAATCCCTGGAAAGAAGAGCTTGCTTCTTGCGTGAAAACAGAATGTGTTTCATGGATGAGAACACTGGTCTGAATTTCGCTTCAGAAACAGAGTTAAACCCCAGGATCTGTGTCCTCCTGCAACCAAGAGTTTATTTATGGTAAACCCAGTGAATTTTGGACTCAAATAAATTTCCACAATTCACGAAACCAACACGTTTCTGACTATTTACTAAAGAGCATTTATGTAAGAGGAGCTGTGGTTTTTTATCAGTTTCATAAGCAGAGTTGAACTACACATGGTCCTTACGAGTAGGAAACACATTTCTTTTTTTCTGGCCATGCTCATGTTTCTTTCTCTATTGGAGACGATGGAAAGGCAAGCTTTCTTCTTGCGTTAAAACACAGTGTGATTCATGGAAGAAACACTGGTCTTAATTGCCCTTCAGAAACGGAGTTAAACCCCAGTATCTGTGTCTCCATTCAAGCTAGAGTTCATTTCTGGAAAACCCAGTTAATATTGGGCTCAATTGAATTTACACATTACTCGAACCCAACGCATTTTTCACTATTAACTAAAGAGCATTCATGTAAGAGGAGCTGTATTTTGTATCACTTTCATAAGCAGAGTTGAAATAGATATGGTGCCTATGAGTAGGAAACACAGTTCTTTTATTCTGGGCATGCTCATGGTTCTTGCTGTATTGGAGACCATGAAAAGAAGAGCATGCTTCCTGCGTTAAAACAGAGTGTGTTTCATAGATGAGAACACTGGTCTGAATTTCCCTTAAGAAACATAGTTAAACCCCAGGATCTGTGTCCTCTTAAAAGCAAGAGGTCATTTCTCATCCATGAAACACACTCTGTTTTCACTCAAGAAGCAAGGCCTTCTTTCCAGGGTCTACAATACAGCAAGAACCATGAGCATGCCCAGTGAAGAAGAACTGTGTTTCCTACTCATAGGGAATATATGCAGTTGGATATATTGGATTCGTGAACTGCGTAAAATCATTTGAGCCCAAAATTCACACTGTTTACCAGAAATGAACTCTTGCTTGTAGGAAGACACAGATCCTGTGATTTAACTACGTTTCTGAAGGGAAATTCAGACCAGTGTTCTCATCTATGAAACACACAATGTTTTAACACAGGAAGCAGGCTCTTCTTTTCATGGTCTCCAATACAGCAAGAACAAGGAGCATGCCCAGTAAAAATGAACTGTGTTTCCTACTCATATGGACCATACGCAGTTGAACTCTGATTATTAAACTGATACAAACCACAGGTCCTCTTACATAAATGTTCTTTAGTTAATAGGGAGAATGGAGTTGGGTTCGTGAACTGTGTAAAATCACTTGAGCCCAAAATTCACTGGGTTTACCAGAAATGAACTCTTGGTTGCAGGAGGACACAGATCCTGGGGTTTAACTCTGTTTCTGAAGCGAAATTCAGACCAGTGTTCTCATCCATGAAACACATTCTGTTTTCACGCAAGAAGCAAGCTCTTCTTTCCAGGGATTCCAATACAGCAAGAACCATGAGCATACCGAGAAAAGAAGAACTGCGTTTTCTACTAATAAGGACCATATGCAGTTCAACTATGCTTATGAAACTGATACAAACCAAAGCTCCTCTTACATAAATACTCTTTAGTTAATAGTGAGAATCGTGTTGTGTTTGTGAACTGTGTAAAATCATTTGAGCCCAAAATTCACTCTGTTTACCAGAAATGAACTCTTGCTTGTCGGAAGACACAGATCCTGTGCTTTAACTCCGTTTCTGAAGGAAAATTCAGACCAGTGTTCTGATACATGAAACACACGCTGTTTTAACGCCGGAAGCAAGCTCTTCTTTCAAGCGTCTAAAATACAGGAAAAACCAGGAGCATGCCCAGAAAAAAATAACTGTATATCGTACTCATACGGACCATATTTAGTTCAACTCTGCTTATGAAAATGATACAAACCACAGCTCCTCTTACATAAATGGTCTTTAGTTAATAGTGAGAAAGGCGTTGGGTTCGTGAACGGTTGAAAATCACTTGAGCTCAAAATTCACTGGGTTTAACAGAAATGAACTCATCTTTGTAGGAAGACACAGATCCTGTGGTTTAACTCCTTTTCTGAAGGGAAATTCAGACCAGTGTTCTGATCCATGAAACACACTCTGTTTTAACGCAATAAACAAGCTCTTCTTTCCAGCATCTCCAATACAGCAAGAACCATGAGCATGCCCAGAAAACAGAACTTTGTGTCCTATTCATTCTGATCATATGCAGTTCAACTCTGATTACGAAACTGATGCAAACCACAGCTCCTCTTACATAAATGCTCCCTAGTTCATAGTGAGAATCGCATTGGGTTCTTGAACTTTGTAAAATCATTTGAGCCCAAAATTCATTTGTTTACCAGAAATGAACTCTTGCTTGTAGGAGGACACAGATCCTGTGGTTTAACTCCGTTTCTGAAGGAATATTCAGAGCAGTGTTCTCATCCATGAAACACATTCTGTTTTCAGGCAATAAGCAAGCTCTTCTTTCCAGGGATTCCAATACAGCAAGAACCAGGAGCATACCCAGAAAAGAAGAACTTTATTTCCTACTCATACGGACAATATTATTTCAACTATGCTTATGAAACTGATACAAACCACACCTCCTGTTATAAAATGCTCTTTAGTTTATAGTGAGAAAGGCGTTGGGTTCGTGAACTGTGTAAAATCATTTGAGCCTATAATTCACTGGGTTTACAAGAAATGAACTCTTACTTGTAGGAAGATACCGATAATGTGGTTTAACTCAATTTCTGAAGGGAAATTCAGATCAGAGTTCTCATGCATAGAACACGGACTGTTTTAACCCAAGAAGCATCCTCTTCTTTCCAGCATCTCCAATAAAGCAAGAACCATGAGCATACCCAGAAAAGAAGAACTGTGTTTCCTACTCATAGCGACCATATATAATTCAACTCTGCTTATGAAACTGATACAAACCACAGCTGGTCTTACATAAATGCTCTTTAGTTGGTAGTGAGAATTGCGTTGGGTTATTGATCGGTGTAAAATTATTTGAGCCAAAAATTCACTATGTTTACCAAATGAACTCTTGCTTGTAGGAGGTCACAGATCCTGGGGTTTAACTCCGTTTCAGAAGGGAAATTCAGACTAATGTTCTCATCCATGAAACACACTCTGTTTTAATTCAGGAAGCAAGCTCTTCTTACCAGCGTCTCCAATACAGCAAGAACTGTTAGCATGCCCAGAAGAGAAGAAATGTGTTTCCTACTCATTCGGACCATATGCAGTTCAACCCTGCTTATGAAACTGATACAAACCACAGCTCCTCTTACATAAATGCTGTTTAGTTGATAGTGACACACGCGTTGGGTTGAAGAGCTGTGTAAAATCATTTGAGCCCAAAATTCACTTTGTTTACCAGAAATGAACTCTTGCTTGTAGGAAGACACAGATCCTGTGGTTTAACTCTGATTTTGAAGGGAAATTCAGACCAGTGTTCTCATCCATGAAACACACTCTGTTTTCTCGCAAGAAGCAAGCTCTTCTTTACAACATCTCCAAAATAGCAAGAACCGTGAGCATGCTCAGAATAGAAGAACTGTGTTTCCTACTCATTCGGACCATATGCAGTTCACCTCTGCTTATGAAACTGATACAACCACAGCTCCTCTTATATAAATGCTCACTAGTTCATAGTGAGAATCGCGTAGGGTTCTTGAACTGTGTAAAATCATTTGAGCCCAAAATTCATTTGTTTTTCCAATAATGATCTCTTGCTTGTAGGAGGACACAGATCCTGTGGTTTCACTCCGTTTCTGAAGGGAAATTCAGACCAGTGTTCTCATCCATGAAACACACGCTGTATTAAGGCAGGAAGCAAGGTCTTCTTTCCAGGGATTCCAATACAGCAAGAACCAGGAGCATGCCCAGAAAAGAAGAACTGTATTTCCTAATCATACGGACAATATTTAGTTCAACTATGCTTATGAAACTGATACAAACCACAGGCCCTATTACATAAATGGTCTTTAGTTGATAGTAAGAATTGTGTTGGGTTCTTGATCTGTGTAAAATCATTTGAGCCAAAAATTCACTTTGTTTACCAGAAATGAACTCTTGCTTGTAGGAAGACACAGATCCTGTGGTTTAACTCCGATTTTGAAGGGAAATTCAGACCAGTGTTCTCATCCATGAAACACACTCTGTTTTCTCGCAAGAAGCAAGCTCTTCTTTACAACATCTCCAAAATAGCAAGAACCGTGAGCATGCTCAGAATAGAAGAACTGTGTTTCCTACTCATTCGGACCATATGCAGTTCACCTCTGCTTATGAAACTGATACAACCACAGCTCCTCTTATATAAATGCTCACTAGTTCATAGTGAGAATCGCGTAGGGTTCTTGAACTGTGTAAAATCATTTGAGCCCAAAATTCATTTGTTTTTCCGATAATGATCTCTTGCTTGTAGGAGGACACAGATCCTGTGGTTTCACTCCGTTTCTGAAGGGAAATTCAGACCAGTGTTCTCCTCCATGAAACACATGCTGTATTAAGGCAGGAAGCAAGGTCTTCTTTCCAGGGATTCCAATACAGCAAGAACCAGGAGCATGCCCAGAAAAGAAGAACTGTATTTCCTAATCATACGGACAATATTTAGTTCAACTATGCTTATGAAACTGATACAAACCACAGCCCCTATTACATAAATGGTCTTTAGTTGATAGTGAGAATTGTGTTGGGTTCTTGATCTGTGTAAAATCATTTGAGCCAAAAATTCACTATGTTTAACAGAAATGAACTATTGCTTGTAGGAAGACACCGATCCTGTGGTTTAACTCAGTTTCTGAAGGGAAATTCAGACCAGTGTTCTCATCCATGAAACACACTCCATTTTAACCCAGGAAGCAAGCTCTTCTTTCCAGGGTCTCCATTACAGCAAGAACCATGAGCAGGCCCAGAAAGGAAGAACTGTGTTTCCTAAACATATGTACCATATGCAGTTCAACTCTGCTTATCAAACTGATACAAACCACAGCTCCTCTTATATAAATGCTCTTTAGTTGATAGTGAGACACCCGTTGGGTTGATGAACTGTGTAAATTCCTTTGAGCCCAACATTCACTGGGTTTAACAGAAATGAACACTTGGTAGTACAAAGTCACAGATCCTGGGGTTTAACTCCGTTTCTGAAGGGAAATTCAGACCAGTGTTCACATCCATGAAACACATTCTGTTTTCATGCAAGAAGCAAGCTCTTCATTCCAGGGATTCCAATACAGCAAAAACCAGGAGCATGCCCAGAAAAGAAGAACTGTATTTCCTACTCATACGGACAATATTTAGTTGAAGTATGATTCTGAAACTGATACAAACCACAGCTCCTGTTACATAAATGCTCTTTAGTTAATAGTGAGAAAGGAGTTCAGTTCGTAAACTGTGTAAACTCACTTGAGCCCAAAATTCACTTTGTTTACCAGAAATGAACTCTTGCTTGTATTAAGACACAGATCCTGTAGTTTAACTCCGTTTCTGAATGGAAATTCAGACCAGTGTTCTCATCCATGAAACACACTCCATTTTAACCCAGGAAGCAAGCTCTTCTTTCCAGGGTCTCCATTACAGCAAGAACCATGAGCATGCCCAGAAAAGAAGAAATGTGTATCCTACTCATAGCGACCATATTTAGTTCAACTCTGCTTATGAAACTGATACAAACCAAAGTTCCTCTTACATAAATGCTCTTTAGTTGATAGTGAGATTTGTGTTGGGTTCTTGATCGGTGTAAAATCATTTGAGCCAAAAATTGACTATGTGTACCAGAAATTAACTCTTGTTTGTACCAGGACACAGATCCTGAGGTTTAATCCGTATCTGAAGGGAAATGCAGACCAGTGTTCTCATCCATGAAACACACTCTGGTTTCATGCAAGAAGCAAGCTCTTCTTTCCAGGGTTTCCAATACAGCAAGAACCATGAGCATGCCCAGAAAAGAACTGTGTTTCCCACTCATAGGGATCATATGGAGTTCAACTCTGCTTATGAAATTGATACAAACCACAGCTCCACTTACATAAATGCTCTTTAGTTAATAGTGAGATATGCATTGTGTTGATGAACTGTGTAAAATCATTTGATCCCAAAATTCACTGGGTTTAACAGAAATGAACTCTTGTTGTAGGAAGACACAGATCCTGAGGTTTAACTCCGATTATGAAGGGAAATTCAGAGCAGTGCTCTCATCCATGAAACACACTCCATTTTAACGCAGGAAGCAAGCTCTTCTTTCCAGGGTCTCCAATACAGCGAGAACCATGAGCATGCCCACAAATGAAGAACTGTGTTTCCTACTCATAGGGACCCTATGTAGTTCAACTCTGCTCATGAAACTCATAAAACCACAGCTCATCTTACATAAATGCTCTTTAGTTGATAGTTTGGATCGCGTTGGGTTCTTGAACTGTGTAAAATCATTTGAGCCCACAATTCACTGGTTTTAACAGAAATGAACCCTTGGTTGTACGAAGACACAGATCCTGGGGTTTAACTCCGTTTCTGAAGGGAAATTCAGACCAGTGTTCTCATCCATGAAACACATTCTGTTTTCATGCAAGAAGCAAGCTCTTCTTTCCAGGGATTCCAATACAGCAAGAACCATGAGCATACCCAGAAAAGATGAACTGTGTTTCCTACTCATAGGGACCATATTTAATTCAACTCTGCTTATGAAACTGATACAATCCACAGCTCCTATTACATAAATGCTCTTTAGATGATAGTGAGATTTGCGTTGGGTTCTTGATCGGGGAAAATCATTTGAGCCAAAAATTCACTATGTTTACCAGAAATGAACTCTTGCTTGTAGGAAGACACCAATCCTGTGGTTTAACTCAGTTTCTGAAGAGAAATTCGGAACAGTGTTCTCATCCATAGAACATGGGCTGTTTTCACCCAATAAGCATCCTCTTCTTTCCAGCATCTCCAATACAGCAAGAACCATGAGTATGCCCAGTAAAAATGCACTGTTTCCTACTCATATGGACCATATGCAGTTCAACTCTGCTTATGAAAGTGATACAAACCCAGCTCCTCTTACATAAACGCTATTTAGTTAATAGTGAGAATCGTGTTGGGTTCTTGAATGCTTAAAAACATTTGAGCCCAAAATTCACTTGGTTTACCAGAAATGAACTCCTGCTTGTAGGAAGACACCGATCCTGAGGTTGAACTCAGTTTCTGAAGGGAAATTCACACCAGTGTTCTCATCCATGAAACACACTCTGTTTTCATGCAAGAAGCAAGCTCTTCTTTCCAGTGTTTCCAATAAAGCAAGAACCATGAGCATGCCCAGAAAAGAAGAACTGGGTTTCTTACTCATACGGACCCTATGTAGTTGAACTCTGCTTATGAAAGTGATGAAACCACAGCTCCTCTTACATAAATGCTATTTACTTGATAGTTTGAATCGCGTTGGGTTCCAAAATGTGTAAAATCATTTGAGACCAAAATTCACTTTGTTTACCAGAAATGAACTCTTGCTTGTAGGAAGACACAGTTCCTGTAGTTTAACTCCGTTTCTGAATGGAAATTCAGACCAGTGTTCTCATCCATGAAACACACTCGGTTTTAACGCAGGAAGCAAGCTCTTCTTTTGAGCGTCTCCAAAACAGCAAGAAAAATGAGCAAGCCCAGAAAAATAACTGTGTTTCCTACACATACAGATCATATCTAGTTGAACTATGCTTATGAAACTGATACAAACCACAGCTCCTGTTAAATAAATACTCTTTAGTTAATAGTGAGCAACGCGTTACGTTCGTGAACTGTGTAAAATCATTTGATCCCAAAATTCACTTTGTTTACCAGAAATGAACTCTTGCTTGTAGGAAGACCCAGATCCTGGAGTTTAACTCCGTTTCTGAATGGAAATTCAGACCAGTGTTCTCATCCATGAAACACATTCTGTTCTCATGCAAGAAGCAAGCTCTTCTTTAAAGGGATTCCAATACTGCAAGAACCATGAGCATAACCAGAAAATAAGAACTGTGTTTCCTACTCCTAGGGACCATATGTAGTTCAACTCAGCTTATGAAACTGATACAAAGCACAGCTCCTCTTACATAAATTCTCTTTAGTTGATAGTGAGACACGCGTTGGGTTAATGAGCTGTGTAAAATCATTTGAGCTCAAAAATCACTTTGTTTACGAGAAATGAACTCTTGCTTGTAGGAAGACACAGATCCTATGGTTTAACTCCGATTTTGAAGGGAAATTCAGCAGTGCTCTCATCCATGAAACACACACTGTTTTCACGCAAGAAGCAAGCTCTTCTTTACAGCATCTCCAAAATAGCAAGAACCATGATCATGCCCAGAAGAGAAGAACTGTGTTTCCTATTCATTCGGACCATATGCAGTTCAACTCTGCTTAGGAAACTGATACAAACCACAGCTCCTCTTATATAAATGCTCTCTAGTTCATAGTGAGAATTGCGTTGGGTTCTTGAACTGTGTAAAATCATTTGAGCCCAAAATTCATTTTCTTTTTCCACAAATGAACTCTTGCTTGTAGGAGTACAGAGATCCTGTGGTTTAACTCCGTTTCTGAAGGGAAATTCAGACCAGTGTTCTAATCCAGGAAACACACTCTGTTTTCACGCAAGAAGCAAGGTCTTCTTTCCAATAAAGCAAGAACCATGAGCATGCCCAGAACAGAAAAACTCTGTTTCCTACTCATAGGGACCAAAAATAGTTCACCTCTGCTTATGAAACTAATACAAACCACAGCCACTCTTACTTAAATGCTCTTTAGATGATATTGAGAATTGCGTTGGGTTCTTGATCTGTGTAAAATCATTTGAGCCAAAAATTCACTATGTTTACCAGAAATAAACTGAGGCTTGTAGGAGGACACAGATCCTGAGGTTTAACTCTGTCTCTGAAGGCAAATTCAGACCAGTGTTCTCATCCATGAAACACATTCTGATTTAAGGCAATATGCAAGCACTTATTTCCAGGGATAACAATACAGCAAGAACCAAGAGCACGCCTAGAAAAGAAGAACTGTGTTTCCTACTCATACAGGCCTTGTGCAGTTCAACTCTGCTTATGACACTTATGCAAACCACAGCTCCTCTTACATAAATGCTCTTTAGCTAATAGTGAGAATCGCGTTGGTTTGGTGAACTGTGTAAAATCATTTGAATCCAAAATTCACTTTGTTTATCAGAAATTAACTCTTGCTTGTAGGAAGACACAGATCCTGTAGTTTAACTCCGTTTCTGAATGGAAATTCAGACCAGTGTTCTCATCCATGAAACACACTCCATTTTAACGCAGGAAGCAAGCTCTTCTTTCCAGGGTCTCCAATACAGCAAGAACCATGAGCATGCCCACAAAAGAAGAACTGTGTTTCCTCCTCATAGTGACCCTATGTAGTTCAACTGTGCTCATGAAACTCATAAAACCACAGCTCCTCTTACAAAAATGCTCTTTAGTTGATAGTTTGAATCACGTTGTGTTCTTGAACTGTGTCAAATCATTTGAGCCAAAAATTCACTGGGTTTACCAGAAATGTACTCTTGCTTATAGGAGGACACAGATCCTAAGGTTTAACTCCGTTCCTGAAGGGAAATATGGACCAGTGTTCTCATCCATGAAACACACTCTGTTTTCACGCAAGAAGCAAGCTCTTCTTTCCAGGGTTTCCAATACAGCAAGAACCATCAGCATGCCCAGAAAAGAAGAACTGTGTTTTCCACTCATAGGGATCATATGGAGTTCAACTCTGCTTATGAAATTGATGCAAACAACAGCTCCTCATACATAAATGCTCTTTAGTTAATAGTGACACATGCATTGGGTTGATGAACTGTGTAATATCATTTTCCCAAAATTCACTTGGTTTACCAGAAATGAACTCTTGCTTGTAGGAAGACACAGACCCTGTGGTTTAACTCCTTTTCTGAAGGGAAATTCAGACCAGTGTTCGCATCCATGAAACACACTCAGTTTTAACGCAGGAAGCAAGCTCTTATTTCCAGGATCTCCAATACAGCAAGAGCCATGAGCATGCCCAGAAAAGAAGAACGGTGTTTCCTACTCATAGGGACCCTATGTAGTTCAACTCTACTCATGAAACTGATAAAACCACAGCTCCTCTTACATAAATGCTCTTTAGTTGATAGTTTGAATCGCGTTGTGTTCTTGAACTGTGTAAAATCATTTGAGCCAAAAATTCACTGGGTTTATCAGAAATGAACTCTTGGTTTTACACAGACACACTTCTGGGGTATAACATCGTTTATGAAAGGAGATTCAGACCAGTGTTCTCATCCATGAAACACATTCTGTTTTAGTGCAAGAAGCAAGCTCTTCTTTCCAGGGTTTCCTATACAGTAAGAACCATGAGCATAACCAGAAAAGAAGAACTGTGTTTGCTACTCATAGGGACCATATTTAGTTCAACTCTGTTTATGAAACTGATACAAAGCACAGCTCCTCTTACATAAATGCTCTTTTGTTGATAGTGAGATTTGCCTTGGGTTCTTGATCGGTGTAAAATTGTTTGAGCCAAAAAATCATTATGTTTACCAGAAATGTACTCTTGCTTATAGGAGGACACAGATCCTGAGGTTTAACTCCGTTCCTGAAGGGAAATACAGACCAGTGTTCTCATCCATGAAACACATTCTGTTTTAGTGCAAGAAGCAAGCACTTCTTTCCAGGGATTCCAATACAGCAAGAACCATGAGCATAACCAGAAAAGAAGAACTGTGTTTGCTACTCATAGGGACCAAATTTAGTTCAACTCTGTTTATGAAACTGATACAAAGCACAGCTCCTCTTACATAAATGTTCTTTTGTTGATACTGAGATTTGCCTTGGGTTCTTGATTGGTGTAAAATTGTTTGAGCCAAAAAATCATTATGTTTACCAGAAATGAACTCTTGCTTATAGGAGGACACAGATCCTGAGGTTTAACTCCGTTCCTGAAGGGAAATACAGACCAGTGTTCTCATCCATGAAACACACTCTGTTTTCACGCAAGAAGCAAGCTCTTCTTTCCAGGGTTTCTAATACAGCAAGAACCATGAGCATGCCCAGAAAAGAAGAACTGTGTTTCCTACTCATAGGGACCCTATGTAGTTCAACTCTGCTCATGAAACTGATAAAACCACAGCACCACTTACAAAAATGCTCCTTAGTTGATAGTTTGAATCGCGTTGTGTTCTTGAACTGTGTCAAATCATTTGAGCCAAAAATTCACTGGGTTTATCAGAAATGAACTCTTGGTTTTACGAAGACACAGTTATGGGGTATAACTTCGTTTCTGAAAGGAGATTCAGACCAGTGTTCTCATCCATTAAACACATTCTGTTTTAGTGCAAGAAGCAAGCTCTTCTTTCCAGGGATTCCTATACAGCAAGAACCATGAGCATGCCCAGAAAAGAAGAACTGTGTTTGCTACTCATAGGGACCATATTTAGTTCAACTCTGTTTATGAAACTGATACAAAGCACAGCTCCTCTTACATAAATGCTCTTTTGTTGATAGTGAGATTTGCCTTGGGTTCTTGATCGGTGTAAAATTGTTTGAGCCAAAAAATCATTATGTTTACCAGAAATGAACTCTTGCTTATAGGATGACACAGATCCTGAGGTTTAACTCGGATTCTGAAGGGAAATTCAGACCGGTGTTCTCATCCATAGAAAACGGGCTGTTTACACCCAATAAGCATCCTCTTCCTGGAGCTTCTCCAATACAGCAAGAACCATGAGCATGCCCAGTAAAAATGCACTGTGTTTCCTACTCATATGGACCATGTGCAGTTCAACTCTGCTTATGAAACTGATACAAACCACAGCTCCTCTTACATAAACACTATTTAGTTAATAGTGAGAATCGCGTAGGGTTCTTGAATGCTTAAAAACATTTGAGCCCAAAATTTACTTGGTTTACCAGAAATGAACTCCTGCTAGTATGAAGACACCGATCCTGAGGTTGAACTCAGTTTCTGAAGGGAAATTCAGACCAGTGTTCTCATCCATGAAACACACTCTGTTTTCATGCAAGAAGCAAGCTCTTCTTTCCAGGGTTTCCAATAAAACAAGAACCATGAGCATGCTCAGAAAAGAAGAACTGGGTTTCCTACTCATAGGAACCCTATGTAGTTCAACTCTGCTTATGAAACTGATACAAACCACAGCTCCTCATACATAAATGCTCTTTAGTTAATAGTGACACATGCGTTGGGTTGATGAACTGTGTAATATCATTTGAGCCCAAAATTCACTTGGTTTACCAGAAATGAACTCTTGCTTGTAGGAGGACACAGATCCTGTGGTTTAACTCCTTTTCAGAAGGGAAATTCACACCAGTGTTCTCATCCATGAAACACACACCTTTTTAACGCAGGAAGCAAGCTCTTCTTTCCAGGGTCTCCAATACAGCAAGAGCCATGAGCATGCCCAGAAAAGAATAACTGTGTTTCCTACTCATAGGTACCCTATGTAGTTCAACTCTGCTCATGAAACTGATAAAACCACAGCTCCTCTTACATAAATGCTCTTTAGTTGATAGTTTGAATCGCGTTGTGTTCTTGAACTGTGTAAAATCATTTGAGCCAAAAATTCACTGGGTTTATCAGAAATGAACTCTTGGTTTTACGAAGACACAGTTCTGGGGTATAACACCGTTTCTGAAAGGAGATTCAGACCAGTGTTCTCATCCATGAAACACATTCTGTTTTAGTGCAAGAAGCAAGCTCTTCTTTCCAGGGATTCCAATAGAGCAAGACCCATTAGCATAACCAGAAAAGAAGAACTGTGTTTGCTACTCATGGGGACCATATTTAGTTCAACTCTGTTTATGAAACTGATACAAAGCACAGCTCCTCTTACATAAATGCTCTTTTGTTGATGGTGAGATTTGCCTTGGGTTCTTGATCGGTGTAAAATCGTTTGAGCCAAAAAATCATTATGTTTACCA
Source organism: Onychomys arenicola (assembly GCA_949786405.1). Lineage (NCBI taxonomy): Eukaryota > Metazoa > Chordata > Mammalia > Rodentia > Cricetidae > Onychomys > Onychomys arenicola. The sequence continues at coordinate 1,490,310 of CATKUM010000035.1, forward strand.
GAAATGAACTCTTGCTTATAGGAGGACACAGATCCTGAGGTTTAACTCCATTCCTGAAGGGAAATACAGACCAGTGTTCTCATCCATGAAACACACTCTGTTTTCACGCAAGAAACAAGCTCTTCTTTCCAGGGTTTCTAATACAGCAAGAACCATGAGCATGCCCAGAAAAGAAGAACTGTGTTTCCTACTCATACGGACCATATGTAGTTGAACTCTGCTTAAGAATCTGATACAAACCACAGCTCTTCTTACATAAACTCTGTTGAGTTAATAGAGGGAACCGCGTTGGGTTCTTGAACTGCTAAAATTCATTAGAGCCCAAAATTCACTGGGTTTACCAGAAATGAACTCTTGCTTATAGGAGGACACAGATCCTGAGGTTTAACTCCGTTCCTGAAGGGAAATACAGACCAGTGGTCTCATCCATGAAACACACTCTGTTTTCACGCAAGAAACAAGCTCTTCTTTCCAGGGTTTCTAATACAGCAAGAACCAAGAGCATGCCCAGAAAAGAACTGTGTTTCCTACTCATACGGACCATATGTAGTTGAACTCTGCTTAAGAATCTGATACAAACCACATCTCTTCTTACATAAACTCTGTTGAGTTAATAGAGGGAATCGCGTTGGGTTCTTGAACTGCTAAAATTTATTAGAGCCCAAAATTCACTGGGTTTACCAGAAATTAACTCTTGCTTATAGGAAGACACAGATCCTGGGGTTTTACACCATTTCTGAACGGAAATACAGACCAGAGTTCTCATCCCTGAAACACACTCTGTTTTCACGCAAGAACTAAGCCCTTCTTTCTAGCTTCACCAATACAGCAAGAACCATGAGCATGCCCAGAAAAAAAGAACTGTGTTCTCTACTCATACGGACCATATGTAGTTCAACTCTGCTTATGAAACAGATACAAACCACAGCTCCACTTACATAAATTCTCTTTAGTTAATAGTGAGAATTGCGTTGGTTCTAGAACTCTGTGAAATAATTTGAAATCAAAATTTACTTGGTGTACCAGAAATGAACTCTAGCTTGTAGGAAGACACAGACACTGTGTTTTAACTCCGTTTCTGACACGAAATACAGACCAGAGTTCTCATCCATGAAACACACTCTGTTTTAAGGCAAGAAACAAGCTCTTCTTTCCAGCCTCTCCAATACAGCCAGATCCAAATTCATGGCCAGAAAAAAGACCTGTGTTTCCTACTCATACGGACCATATGTAGTTGAACTCTGCTTAAGAATCTGATACAAACCACAGCTCCTCTTACATAATTTCTCTTGAGTTAATAGAGGGAATCGCGTTGGGTTCGTGAACTGCTAAAATTCATTTGAGCCCAAAATTCACTGGGTTTACCAGAAATGAACTCTTGCTTGTAGGAAGACACAGATCCTGGGGTTTAACTCCATTTCTGAAGGGAAATTCAGACCAGAGTTCTCATCCATGAAACCCATGCTGTTTTCATGCAAGAAGAAAGCCCTTCTTTCCAGCTTCACCTATACAGCAAGAACCATGGGCAGGCCCAGAAAAAAAGAACTGTGATTCCTACTCATTGAGACCATATGTAGATCAACTCTACTTATGAAACGGATACAAACCACAGCTCCTCTTACATAAATACTCTTTAGTTAATAGTGAGGATCGCGTTGGTTCTAGAACTCTGTAAAATCATTTTAACCCAAAATTCACTTGGTTTACCTGAAATGAACTCTTGCTTGTAGGAAGACACAGACCATGGGGTTTAACTCCGTTTCTGAAGGAAATTCAGACCATTGTTCTCATCCATGAAACACATGCTGTTTTAACGCAAGAAGCAACCTCTTCTTTCCAGACTCTCCAATACAGGAAGAACCATGAGAATGCCCAGAAAAAGTAAACTGTGTTTTCTACTCATACTGACCATATGTAGTTCAACTCTGCTTATGAAACAGATACAAACGAAAGCTCCACTTACATAAATTATCTTTAGTTAATAGAGAGAATCACGTTGGTTCTAGAACTCTGTAAAATAATTTGAAACCAAAATTTACTTGGTTTACCAGAAATTAACTCTTGCTTGTAGGAATACACATACCCTGTGATTGAACTCCGTTTCTGACAGGAAATTCAGACCAGAGTTCTCATCCATGAAACACACTCTGTTTTAACGCAAGAAACAAGCTCTTCTTTACAGTGTCTCCAATAAAGCAAGTACAAAGAGCATGCCCTCAAAAAAAGAACTGTGTTTCCTACTCATACGGACCATATGTAGTTGAACTCTGCTTAAGAATCTGATACAAACCACAGCTCCTCTTACGTAAATTCTGTTGAGTTAATAGAGGTAATCGCGTTGGTTTCGTGAACTGCTAAAATTCATTTGAGCCCAAAATTCACTTGGTATACCAGAAATGAACTCTTGCTTGTAGGAAGACACACATCCTGTGGTACAACTCTGTTTCTGAAGGAAAATTCAGACCAGTGTTCTCATCCATGAAACACACTAAGTTTTAACGCAAGAAGCAAGCTCTTCCTTCCAGCGTCTCCAATACAGCAAAACAATGAGCATGCCCAGAAAAAAATAACTCTGTTTCCTACTCATTCGGACCATATGTAGTTCAACTCTGCTTATGAAACAGTTACAAACCACGGCTCAACTTACATAAATTCTCTTGAGTTAATAGTGAGAAGCGCATTGGGTTCATGAACTGCTAAAAATCATTTGAGCCCAAAATTCACTGGGTTTACCAGAAACGAACTCTTGCTTGTAGGAAGACATAGATCCTGGGGTTTAACTCCGTTACTGAAGGGAAATTCAGACCAATGTTCTCATCCATGAAACCCATGCTGTTTTAACGCAAGAAGCATCCTCTTCTTTCCAGTGTCTCCAATACAGCAAACACCATGAGCATGCCCAGAATAAAATAACTGTGTTTCCTACTCATAGGGACCATATGTAGTTCAACTCTGCTTATGAAACTGATACAAACCACAGCTCCTCTTACATAATTGCTCTTAAGTTAATAGTTAGAATCATGTTGGGTTCGAGAACTGTGTAAAATCATTTGAGCCCAAAATTCACTTCGTTTACCAGAAATGAACTCTTGCTCGTAGGAAGACACAGATCCTGGGGTTTAACTCCATTTCTTAAGGGAAATTCAGACGAGTGTTCTCATGCAGAAAACACACTCTGTTTTAACGCAAGAAACAAGCTCTTCTTTACAGTGTCTCCAATACAGCAAGTACAAAGAGCATGCCCTCAAAAAAAGAACTGTGTTTCCTACTCATAAGGACGATATGTAGTTGAACTCTGCTTAAGAATCTGATACAAACCACAGCTCCTCTTACGTAAATTCTGTTGAGTTAATAGAGGTAATCGCGTTGGTTTCGTGAACTGCTAAAATTCATTTGAGCCCAAAATTCACTTGGTATACCAGAAATGAACTCTTGCTTGTAGGAAGACACACATCCTGTGGTACAACTCTGTTTCTGAAGGAAAATTCAGACCAGTGTTCTCATCCATGAAACACACTAAGTTTTAACGCAAGAAGCAAGCTCTTCCTTCCAGCGTCTCCAATACAGCAAAACAATGAGCATGCCCAGAAAAAAATAACTCTGTTTCCTACTCATTCGGACCATATGTAGTTCAACTCTGCTTATGAAACAGTTACAAACCACGGCTCAACTTACATAAATTCTCTTGAGTTAATAGTGAGAAGCGCATTGGGTTCATGAACTGCTAAAAATCATTTGAGCCCAAAATTCACTGGGTTTACCAGAAATGAACTCTTGCTTGTAGGAAGACATAGATCCTGGGGTTTAACTCCGTTACTGAAGGGAAATTCAGACCAATGTTCTCATCCATGAAACCCATGCTGTTTTAACGCAAGAAGCATCCTCTTCTTTCCAGTGTCTCCAATACAGCAAACACCATGAGCATGCCCAGAATAAAATAACTGTGTTTCCTACTCATAGGGACCATATGTAGTTCAACTCTGCTTATGAAACTGATACAAACCACAGCTCCTCTTACATAATTGCTCTTAAGTTAATAGTTAGAATCATGTTGGGTTCGAGAACTGTGTAAAATCATTTGATCCCAAAATTCACTTCATTTACCAGAAATGAACTCTTGCTTGTAGGAAGACACAGATCCTGGGGTTTAACTCCATTTCTTAAGGGAAATTCAGACGAGTGTTCTCATGCAGAAAACACACTCTGTTTTAACGCAAGAAACAAGCTCTTCTTTACAGTGTCTCCAATACAGCAAGTACAAAGAGCATGCCCTCAAAAAAAGAACTGTGTTTCCTACTCATAAGGAACCATATGTAGTTGAACTCTGCTTAAGAATCTGATACAAACCACAGCTCCTCTTACGTAAATTCTGTTGAGTTAATAGAGGTAATAGCGTTGGTTTCGTGAACTGCTAAAATTCATTTGAGCCCAAAATTCACTTGGTATACCAGAAATGAACTCTTGCTTGTAGAAAGACACAGATCCTGGGGTTTAACTCTGTTTCTGAAGGGAAATTCTGACCAGTGTTCTCATGCAGAAAACACACTCTGTTTTAACGCAAGAAACAAGCTCTTCTTTCCAGTGTCTCCAATACAGCAAGTACAAAGAGCATGCCCTCACAAAAGAACTGTGTTTCCTACTAATAGGGACCATATGTAGATCAACTCTACTTATGAAACTGATACAAACCACAGCTCCACTTACATAAAGGCTCTTTAGTTAATAGTGAGGATCGCTTTGTGTTCTTGAACTGTGTAAAATCATTTGAGCCCAAAATTCACTTGGTATACCAGAAATGAACTCTTGCTTGTAGGAAGACACACATCCTGTGGTGTAACTCTGTTTCTGAAGGAAAATTCAGACCAGTGTTCTCATCCATGAAACACACTAAGTTTTAACGCAAGAAGCAAGCTCTTCCTTCCAGCATCTCCAAAACAGCAAAACAATGACCATGCCCAGAAAAAATAACTCTGTTTCCTACTCATAAGGACCATATGTAGTTCAACTCTGCTTATGAAACAGATACAAACCACAGCTCCACTTACATAAATTCTCTTGAGTTAATAGTGAGAATTGCGTTGGGATCGCGAACTGCTAAAAATCATTTGAGCCCAAAATTCACTGGGTTTACCAGAAATGAACTCTTGCTTGTAGCAAGACACAGATCCAGGGGTTTAACTCCGTTTCTGAAGGGAATTCAGACCAGTGTTCTCATCCATAAAAGTCATGCCGATTTAAGGCAAGAATGATCCTCTTCTTTCCAGAGTCTCCAATACAGCAAAAACCATGAGAATGCCCAGAAAAAAAGAACTGTGTTTCCTACACACACAGATCACTTACAGTTCAAGTCTGCTTAAGAAACTGATAAAAACCACAACTCCACATAGATGAATGCTCTTTAGTTAATAATGAGAATCACAATGGGTTTCTGAACTCTGTAAAATCATTTTTGCCCAAAATTTACTTGGTTTACCAGAAATGAACACTTTCTTGTAGGAAGACACAGATCCTGTGGTTTAACTCTGTTTCTGAATGGAAATTAAGACCAGTGTTCTCATCCATGAAACACACTCTGTTTTACCTCAAGAAGCAAGCTCTTCTTTCCATAGTCTCCAATACAGCAAAAACCATGAGCATGCCCAGAAAAAAAGAACTCTGTTTCCTACTCATACAGATCATATGCAGTTCAACTCTGCTTAAGAAACTGATAAAAACCACAGCTCCACTTACATAAATGCTCTTTAGTTAATAGTGAGAATCGCGTTGGGTTTGAGAATTGTGTAAAATCATTTGAGCCCAAAATTCACTGGGTTTTCCAGGAATGCACTCTTGCTTGTAGGAATACACAGATCCTGGGGTTTAACTCTGTTTCTGAAGGGAAATTCAGACCAGTGTTCTCATCCATGAAACACACTCTGTTTTAATGGAAGAAGCAAGCTCTTCTTTCCATCGTCTCAAATACAGCAAAAACCAAGAGCATGCCCAGAAAAAAAGACCTGTGTTTCCTACTCATAAGGACCATATGTAGTTCAACTCTGCTAATGAAAGAGAAACAAAATACAGCTCCACTTACATAAATTCTCTTTAGTTAATAGTGAGAATCGCGTTGGTTCTAGAACTCTGTAAAATCATTTGAACCCAAAATACACTTGGTTTACCAGAAATGAACTCTTGCTTGTAGAAAGACAGAGACCCTGGGGTTTAACTCCATTTCTGACGGAAAATTCAGACCAGAGTTCTCATCCATGAAACACACTATGTTTTAATGCAAGAAACAAGCTCTTCTTTCCAGCATCTCCAATAGAGCAAGAACAATGAGCATGCCCCCAAAAAAGAATTGTGTTTCCTACTCATTCAGATCATAGGTAGTTCAACTCTGCTTAAGAAACTGATACAAACCACAGCTCCTATTATGTAAATTCTCTTGAGTTAATAGTGAGAAAGGGATTGGGTTCGTGAACTGCTAAAAATCATTTGAGCCCAAAATTCACTGGGTTTACCAGAAATGAACTCTTGCTTGTAGGAAGACACAGATCCTGGGGTTTACCTCCGTTACTGAAGGGAAATTCAGACCAATGTTCTCATCCATGAAACCCATGCTGTTTTAACGCAAGAAGCATCCTCTTCTTTCCAGTGTCTCCAATACAGCAAACACCATGAGCATGCCCAGAAAAAAAAAACTGTGTTTCCTACTGATAGGTTCATATGTAGTTCAACTCTGCTTATGAAACTGATACAAACCACAGCTCCTCTTACATTAATGCTCTTTAATTAATAGTGAGAATCGTGTTGGGTTCGAGAACTGTGTAAAATCATTTGAGCCCAAAATTCACTTCGTTTACCAGAAATGAACTCTTGCTTGTAGAAAGACACAGATCCTGGGGTTTAACTCCATTTCTTAAGGGAAATTCAGACGAGTGTTCTCATGCAGAAAACACACTCTGTTTTAACGCAAGAAACAAGCTCTTCTTTACAGTGTCTCCAATACAGCAAGTACAAAGAGCATGCCCTCACAAAAGAACTGTGTTTCCTACTAATAGGGACCATATGTAGATCAACTCTACTTATGAAACTGATACAAACCACAGCTCCACTTACATAAAGGCTCTTTAGTTAATAGTGAGGATCGCTTTGTGTTCTTGAACTGTGTAAAATCATTTGAGCCCAAAATTCACTTGGTATACCAGAAATGAACTCTTGCTTGTAGGAAGAACACATCCTGTGGTGTAACTCTGTTTCTGAAGGAAAATTCAGACCAGTGTTCTCATCAATGAAACACACTAAGTTTTAACGCAAGAAGCAAGCTCTTCCTTCCAGCATCTCCAAAACAGCAAAACAATGAGCATGTCCAGAAAAAAATAACTCTGTTTCCTACTCATTCGGACCATATGTAGTTCAACTCTGCTTATGAAACAGTTACAAACCACAGCTCCACTTACATAAATTCTCTTGAGTTAATAGTTAGAATCGCGTTGGGTTCATGAACTGCTAAAAATCATTTGAGCCCAAAATTCACGGGGTTTACCAGAAATGAACTCTTGCTTGTAGGAAGACACAGATCCTGGGGTTTAACTCCATTTCTGAAGGGAAATTCAGACCAGTGTTCTCATCCATGAAACACACTCTGTTTTAAGGCAAGAAGCCAGCTCTTCTTTCCAGCGTCTCCAATACAGCAAAAAAAAATATTCATGGCCAGAAAAAAAGAACTGTGTTTTCTACTCACACAGATCATATGCAGTTTAACTCTGCTTAAAAAAATGATAAAAACCACAGCTCCACTTACACAAATACTCTTTAGTTAATAGTGAGAATCACAATGTGTTTTTGAACTCTGTAAAATCATTTTTGCCCAAATTTACTTGGTTTACCAGAAATGAACACTTTCTTGTAGGAAGACACAGATCCTGTGGTTTAACTCTGTTTCTGAAGGGAATATCAGACCAGTGTTCTCATCCATTAAACACACTCTGTTTTAACGCAAGAAGCAAGCTCTTCTTTCCTTCGTCTCCAATACAGCAAAAACAATGAGCATGCCCAGAAAAAAAGAACTCTGCTCCTACTCATATGGACCATATGTAGTTCAACTCTGCTTATGAAACTGATACAAACCACAGCTCCTCTTACATAAATGCTCTTTAGTTAATAGTGAGAATCGTGTTGGGTTCGAGAATTGTGCAAAGTCATTTGAGCGGAAAATCCACTTCGTGTACCAGAAATGAACTCTTGATTGTAGGAAGACACAGATCCTGGGGTTTAACTCTGTTTCTGAAGTGAAATTCAGACCAGTGTTCTCATGCAGAAAACACACTCTGTTTTAATGCAAGAAACAAGCTCTTTTTTCCAGTGTCTCCAATACAGCAACTACAAAGAGCATGCCATCAAAACAAGAACTGTGTTTCCTACTCATAGGGAGCATATGTAGATCAACTCTACATATGAAACTGATAAAAACCACAGCTCCACTTATTTAAAGGCTCTTTAGTTAATAGTGAGGATCGCTTTGTGTTCTTGAACTGTGTAAAATCATTTGAGCCCAAAATTCACTTGGTATACCAGAAATGAACTCTTGCTTGTAGGAAGACACACATCCTGTGGTGTAACTCTGTTTCTGAAGGAAAATTCAGACCAGTGATCTCATCCATGAAACACACTAAGTTTTAACGCAAGAAGCAAGCTCTTCTTTCCAGCGTCTCTAATACAGCAAAACAATGAGCATGCCCAGAAAAAATAACTCTGTTTCCTACTCATAAGGACCATATGTAGTTCAACTCTGCTTATGAAACAGATACAAACCACAGCTCCACTTACATAAATTCTCTTGAGTTAATAGTGAGAATTGCGTTGGGATCGCGAACTGCTAAAAATCATTTGAGCCCAAAATTCACTGGGTTTACCAGAAATGAACTCTTGCTTGTAGCAAGACACAGATCCAGGGGTTTAACTCCGTTTCTGAAGGGAATTCAGACCAGTGTTCTCATCCATAAAAGTCATGCCGATTTAAGGCAAGAATGATCCTCTTCTTTCCAGAGTCTCCAATACAGCAAAAACCATGAGAATGCCCAGAAAAAAAGAACTGTGTTTCCTACACACACAGATCACTTACAGTTCAAGTCTGCTTAAGAAACTGATAAAAACCACAACTCCACATAGATGAATGCTCTTTAGTTAATAATGAGAATCACAATGGGTTTCTGAACTCTGTAAAATCATTTTTGCCCAAAATTTACTTGGTTTACCAGAAATGAACACTTTCTTGTAGGAAGACACAGATCCTGTGGTTTAACTCTGTTTCTGAATGGAAATTAAGACCAGTGTTCTCATCCATGAAACACACTCTGTTTTACCTCAAGAAGCAAGCTCTTCTTTCCATAGTCTCCAATACAGCAAAAACCATGAGCATGCCCAGAAAAAAAGAACTCTGTTTCCTACTCATACAGATCATATGCAGTTCAACTCTGCTTAAGAAACTGATAAAAACCACAGCTCCACTTACATAAATGCTCTTTAGTTAATAGTGAGAATCGCGTTGGGTTTGAGAATTGTGTAAAATCATTTGAGCCCAAAATTCACTGGGTTTTCCAGGAATGCACTCTTGCTTGTAGGAATACACAGATCCTGGGGTTTAACTCTGTTTCTGAAGGGAAATTCAGACCAGTGTTCTCATCCATGAAACACACTCTGTTTTAATGGAAGAAGCAAGCTCTTCTTTCCATCGTCTCAAATACAGCAAAAACCAAGAGCATGCCCAGAAAAAAAGACCTGTGTTTCCTACTCATAAGGACCATATGTAGTTCAACTCTGCTAATGAAAGAGAAACAAAATACAGCTCCACTTACATAAATTCTCTTTAGTTAATAGTGAGAATCGCGTTGGTTCTAGAACTCTGTAAAATCATTTGAACCCAAAATACACTTGGTTTACCAGAAATGAACTCTTGCTTGTAGAAAGACAGAGACCCTGGGGTTTAACTCCATTTCTGACGGAAAATTCAGACCAGAGTTCTCATCCATGAAACACACTATGTTTTAACGCAAGAAACAAGCTCTTCTTTCCAGCATCTCCAATAGAGCAAGAACAATGAGCATGCCCCCAAAAAAGAATTGTGTTTCCTACTCATTCAGATCATAGGTAGTTCAACTCTGCTTAAGAAACTGATACAAACCACAGCTCCTATTATGTAAATTCTCTTGAGTTAATAGTGAGAAAGGGATTGGGTTCGTGAACTGCTAAAAATCATTTTAGTCCAAATTTCACTGGGTTTACCGGAAATGAACTTTGATTGTAGAAAGACACAGATCCTGGTGTTTAACTCTGTTTCCAAAGTGAAATTCAGACCAGAGTTCTCATGCCTGAAACACACTCTGTTTCATGCAACAAGCAAGCTCTTTCCAGCGTATCCAGTACAGCAAGAACCATGAGCATGCCCAGAAAAAAAGAACTGTGTTTCCTACTCATAGGGACCATATGTAGATCAACTCTGCTTATGAAACTGATACAAACCACAGCTCGTCTTACATAAATGCTCTTTAGTTAATAGTGACAATCGCGATGGGTTTCTGAACTGTGTAAAATCATTTGAGCCCTAAATTCACTTGGTTTAACAGAAATGAACTCTTGTTTGTAGGAAGACACAGATCGTGTGGTTTAACTCTGTTTCTGAAGGGAAATTCAGACCAGTTTTCTCATCCATGAAATACACTCTGTTTTAAAACAACAATCAAGCTCCTCTTTCCAGCGTCTCCAATACAACCAGAACCATGTACATGGCAAGAAAAAAAGACTTGTGTTTCCTACACATAGGCAACATATATAGTTCAACTCTGCTTAAGAAATTGATACAAACCACAGCTCCTCTTACGTAAAATCTCTTGACTTAATATTGAGAATCGTGTTGGATTAATGAACTGCTAAAAATCATTTGAGCCCAAAATTCACTTGGTTTACCAGAAATGAATTCTTGCTTGTAGGAAGACACCGATCCTAGGGTTTAACTCCTTTTCTAAATCGAAATTCAGACCTGAGTTCTCAACCCTGAAACACACTCTATTTTCATGCAAGAAGCAAGCTCTTCTTTCCAGCGTCTCCAATACAGCAAGAACCATGAGAATGACCAGAAAAAAGAACTGTGTTTCCTACTCATACAGATCATATGCAGTTCAACTCTGCTTAAGAAACTGATAAAAACCACAGCTCTACTTACATAAATGCTCTTTAGTTATTAGTGAGAATCACAATGGGTTTCTGAACTTTGTAAAATCATTTGAGTCCAAAATTTACTTGGTTTACCAGAAATGAATACTTTCTTCTAGGAAGACACAGTTCTTGTGGTTTAACTCTGTTTCTGAAGGGAAATTCAGACCAGTGTTCTCATCCATGAAACACACTCTGTTTTCACGCAAGAAGCAAGCTCTTCTCTCCATCGTCTCCAATACAGCAAAAACCATGAGCATGCCCAGAAATAAAGAACTCTGTTTTCTACTCATAGGGACCATATGTATTTCAACTCTGCTTATGAAAGAGATACAAACCACAGCTCCAATTACATAAATTCTCTTTAGTTAATAGTGAGAATCATGTTGGTTCTAGAACTCTGTAAAATCATTTGAACCCAAAATTCACTTGTTTTACCAGAAATGAACTCTTGCTTGTAGGAAGACACAGACCCTGGAGTTTAACTCCGATTCTGGAGGGAAATTCAGACCAGTGTTCTCATCCATGAAACACACTCTGTTTTAACGCAAGAAGCAAGCTCTTCTTTCCAGCGTCTCCAATACAACAGGAACCATGTTCATGGCCAGAAAAAAATACCTGTGTTTCCCACTCATATGGACCATATGTAGTTCAACTCTGCTTATGAAACTGAAACAAACCACAGCTCCTCTTACATAAATGCTCTTTAGTTAATAGTGAGAATCGATATGAGTTTCTGAACTGTTTAAAATCATTTGAACCCAAAATTCACTTTGTTTACCAGAAATGAACTCTTGCTTGTTGGAAGACACAGACCCTGGTTTTTATGTCCGTTTCTGAATGGAAATTCAGAACAGTGTTCTCATGCATGAAACACACTCTGTTTTAACGCAAGAAGCAAGCTCTTCTTTCCAGTGTCTCCAATAGAGCAAGAACCATGTTCATGCCCAGAAAAAAAGACCTGTGTTTCCTACTCATACAGACCACATGAAGTTCATCTCTCCTTATGAAACTGATACAAATCACAGTTCGTCTTACATAAATGCTCTTTAGTTAATAGTGACAATCGTGATGGGTTTCTGAACTGTGTAAAATCATTTGAGCCCAAAATTCACTTGGTTTACCAGAAATGAACTCTTGCTTGTAAGAAGAAACAGATCCTGTGGTTTAACTCTGTTTTTGAAGGGAAATTCAGACCAGTGTTCTCATCCATGAAACATACTCTGTTTTCATGCAAGAAGCAAGTTCTTCTTTCCAGCATCTCCAATACAGCAAGAACCATGTTCATGGCCAGAAAAAAAGACCTGTGTTTCCTACTCATACGGACCATATGTAGTTCAACTCTGCTTATTTAACTGCTACAAACCACAGCTCCTCTTACATAAATTCTCTTTAGTTAATAGTGAGAATCACATTGGGTTCTAGAACTGTGTAAAATCTTTTGAGCCCAAAATTCACTGGGTTTACCAGAAATGAACTTTGCTTGTAGGAAGACACAGATACTGGGGTTTCACTCCGTTTCTGAAGGGAAATTCAGACCAGAGTTCTCATGCCTGAAACACACTCTGTTTCACGCAAGAAGCAAGCTCTTCTTTCCAGTGTCTCCAGTACAGCAAGTAATATGAGCATGCTCAGAAAAAGTGAACTGTGTTTCCTCCTCATAGTGACCATATGTATATCAACTCTGCTTATGAAACTGATACAAACCTCAGCTTGTCTTACATAAATGCTCTTTAGTTAATAGTGACTGTAGCTAGAGTTTTCCTGCTTGGCCCAGTTAGGACAAATCTCTCTTACCCGCCTGTCCCACAGTTGCTCAGACCCAACCAAGAAAGCACATAGAAACTTACATTGTTTACAAACTGTATGGCTGTGTCAGGCTTCTTGTTATCTGCTTCTTCTATCATAAATTAACCCATTTCTGTTAGTCTATACTTTGCCACATGGCTTGTGGTTTACCAGTGTCTTTACATGTTGCTTTTCATGGTGGTGGCTGGTGGTGTCTCTCTCCAGTCTTCTACTTCCCAGAATTCTCTTCTCTCTTGTCCCGCCTATACTTCCTGACTGGCCACTGGCCAATCAGAACTTTATTTACACAGAGCAATATCCACAGCACTTCCTCTTTTCTTTTTTTTAAGGAAGATTTTAACTTTTACATAAGTACAATTACATATAACAAAACAATTATCAAGCAAGAATTATAGTTACAATATTAAAGAAGATATCCTATCTATCTTATATAAAGTTTTATATCTAACTTATCTTGTATCATAACTGAGGAAATTATAACTATCTAGTCTTCAACCACATCAAAGACCTCAGAAGTATATAATATTTCCTGAGAACCTGGAGAAGGATGCAAGCATTTTTCGGGAGTCTTGCAAGAGTAGACAGAGACACCTGGCAGCCTGGACAATCACCTAATGTTCCTTTGAAAAGTTGGGGCATCTGTGTTCAGCCCACAGGGCTAGAGTCTCTTGGTCACTTCTCTCAGTGTCCTGTAGAATGTCTGGCAGTTTCCTTTGCGAAGCAGGAACCTGAAGGATCATTTTGTCAAACAAAGTTCAGTGGTCACCTTTTTATGGGTCCTGCATGTCCATTTGATCAAGCAGTCCAGGCAAGAACAGTTTCTTGCCCAAATGGCTATTTTTGCCAAGGTGGAGATAAACTCCATATGAAGTGTCTTCAATGCCCATCTCTGAAGTAAATCCGGTGCTGCCAGGAGCAGACATGTCTCACTGTCCAGAAAGTCTAAATTTTAAAAGTATTTTAAATGCCATATTCTGTAGGTCTTTGAAGTATTTGAAGATTACCTATCTATCTGAAATATCTCTATGTATATGTAGAAAACTTAAGTAACATGGCTATGAGTATGATTATCATAGATGACTAATTATTAATCTATTTTTAATTATCCATTACAATTTAAAATGAGCTATATAAACATAATACCTTAAACAAGAGTAGAAATATACATACAATATACCAAAATTAACCTTAAGTTTGTATCAATAGACTAAACTCTATACCAATGTAAAACATTTTAAACAAGTTGTTGCTCTTTAGAAGTAAGTTCCGTAATCTACCCTTTCATCCTATTATATCTGTATCATATCCCCTTTTCTTATTTAGAAAGAGATCTCATTTATAATCAAACTGCTTTAAAGAAAAATATTGGTTTTTCTCTGTCCCATACCAGAGGGCTCTTCTGATTTGGGACACAAGAATCTCTTAACCTTTTCTTTTAGCAATATGTCTGGGTTTAGAGAAGGAGTGAGCCAATTCCATCTCCAAAGCCAGCTTGATAATTTTGGGAATGTGGGCGTAGTTTCTCTTACTACTTCCTGCTGGAAGGGGGCAATGCATCTTATGGGGACACAAAGAAAATTTTAGGATTATGTAGTAGTCCATTAGGGTGAACCTCTGAGCCAGGTGCCTTGAAACCATTCTGGATGTTTGATCATCTGGGCCATGGCGTCATCGGAGACGTTTCAGGTGGTCTTGGCTGATCAAACCTGATGTATCTTAATCTGGAACAAATCCATAGCCTCTGGCTTTCTGTGGAAACAAAAGCAGAGACTCCTTTCCAAAGCAACATATCCTTATGTCCAAATTTCGAAGTCAAGGTACCTTTAAAATTTACATATTTGTTTAACTCAACAGTTTTTATGATTAAATCTTTTTCTGTGGATAAAAATCCCAAAGACAAGACAAACCAGATTCTCTGTGTAATATCCACCTTTGTATGATTGAAACGCCACTGTGGTTGCTGGCTCCACCCATCTCAGCTTCCCAACATGGCGGTGGTACAGTTTACCGCCAGCTTTGGGTCTGGAGCCATGTGTACCATCAACTATCAGAAGCAGTTCTATCAAAGCAGGGCATAGACAAGAAACCTTTTTTTTTTTTTTTTTAACTAGCCAAGGCTAAAGGGAACCACAGAAGCAGTGAAGGGTAAGGTTTTCTGCTTTGGCTATGACCTCGTGGTTTTTAACTCTGCAACTGGCTCTTTGTTTCTTTTTTAACATGTAGGATACATCTACAAGTGACAATCGCAATGGGTTTCTGAACTGTGTAAAATCATTTGAGCCCAAAATTCTCTTGGTTTACCAGAAATGAACTCTTGCTTGTAGGAAGACACAGATCCTGTGGTTTAACTCTGTTTCTGAAGGGAAATTTAGACCAGTGTTCTCATCCATGAAACATACTCTGTTTTCACGCAAGAAGCAAGCTCTTCTTTCCAGCGTCTCCAATACAGCAGGAACCATGTTCATGGCCAGAAAAAAAGACCTGTGTTTCCTACTCATACGGACGATATGTAGTTCAACAATGCTTATTTAACTGAGAGAAACCACAGCTCCTCTTACGTAAATTCTCTTTAGTTAATAGTGAGAATCACGTTGGGTTCTAGAACTGTGTAAAATCATTTGAGCCCAAAATTCACTTCGTTTACCAGAAATGAACTCTTTCTTGGAGGAAGACACAGATCCTGGGGTTTAACTCCATTTCTGAAGGGAATTCAGACCAGTGTTCTCATCCATGAAACTCATGCCATTTTAACGCAAGAATGATCCTCTTCTTTCCAGAGTCTCCAATACAGCAAGAACCATGAGAATACCCCGAAAAAAAGAACTGTGTTTCCTACTCATACAGATCATATGCAGTTCAACTCTCCTTAAGAAACTGATAAAAACCACAGCTCCACTTACATAAATGCTCTTTAGTTAATAGTGAGAATCGCGTTTGGTTCGAGAACTGTGTAAAATCATTTGAGCCCAAAATTCACCTGGTTTTCCAGGAATGCACTCTTGCTTGTAGGAAGACACAGATCCTGGGGTTTAACTCCGTTTCTGAAGGGAAATTCAGACCAGTGTTCTAAGCCATGAAACACACTCTGTTTTAAAGCAAGAATCAAGTTCTTCTTTCCAGCGTCTCCAATACAACAAGAACCATGTAGATGGCCAGAAAAAAAGACCTGTGATTCCTAATCATAGGGACCATATGTAGTTCACCTCTGCTTAAGAAACTGATACAAACCCCAGCTCCTCTTAGGTCAATTCTCTTCACTTAATAGTGAGAATCATGTTGGGTTCGTGAACTGCTAAAAATCATTTGAGCCAAAAAATCAATTGGTTTACCAGAAATGAATTCTTGCTTGTAGGAAGACACAGACCCTCGGGTTTAACTCCATTTCTGACGGAAAATTCAGACCAGAGTTCTCATCCATGAAACAAACTATGTTTTAATGCAAGAAACAAGCTCTTCTTACCTGCATCTCCAATACAGCAAGAACAATGAGCATGCCCTCAAAAAAAGAACTGTGTTTCCTACTCATTCAGATCATATGCAGTTCAACTCTGCTTATGAAACTGAAACAAACCACAGCTCCTCTTACATAAATGCTCTTTATGTAATAGTGGGAATCGCGTTGGGTTCAGGAACTGTGTAAAATCATTTGGGCCCAAAATTCACTGGGTTTACCAGAAAAGAACTCTAGCTTGTAGGAAGACACAGATCCTGGGGTTTAACTCCGTTTCTGAAGAGAAATTCAGACCAGTGTTCTCATCCATGAAACACACTCTGTTTTAAGGCAAGAAGCAAGCTCTTCTTTCCAGCGTCTCCAATAGAGCAAGAAACATGTTCATGGCCAGAAAAAAGACCTGTGTTTCCTACTCAAACGGACCATATTTAGTTCAACACTGCTTAAGAATCTGATACAAAGCACAGCTCCTCTTACGTAAATTCTCTTGAGTTAATAGTGAGAGTCGCCTTGGGTTCGTGAACTGCCCAAAATCATTTAGCCCAAAATTGACTGGGTTTACCAGAAATGAACTCTTGCTTGTAGGAAGACACAGATCCTGTGTTTAACTCCGATTCTGAAGGAAAATTCAGACCAGAGTTCTCGAACCCTGAAAAACACTTTGTTTTAATGCAAGAAGCAAGCTCTTCATTACAGCGTCTACAATACAGCAAGAACCATGAGCATGCCAACAGAAAAGAACTGTGTTTCCTACTGATACAGACCATATGTAGATCAACTCTGCTTATGAAACTGATACAAACCACAGCTCCCCTTACATAAATGCTTTTAGTTAATAGTGAGAATCACGTTGGGTTCGTGAACTGTGTAAAATCATTTGAGCCCAAAATTCACTGGGTTTACCAGAAATGAACTCTTGCTTGTAGGAAGACACAGATACTGGGGTTTAACTCCGATTCTGAAGGGAAATTCAGACCACTGTTCTCATCCATGAAACACACTCTGTTTTCACTCAAGAAGCAAGCCCTTCTTTCCAGAGTATCCTATCCAACAAGAACCATGAGCATGCCCTGAAAAAAAGAACTGTGTTTACTACTCATATAGACCATATGGTGTTCAACACTGCTTATGAGACTGATAAAAACCACAGCTACTCTTACATAAATGCTGTTTAGTTAATAGTGAGATTCGCATAGGGTTCTTGAACTGTGAAATTCTATGGGGCCCAAAATTCACGTTGTTTGCCAGAAATGAAATCTTGCTTGTAGAAAGACACAGATCTTGGGGTTTAACTCCGTTTCTGAAGGGAAATTCAGACCAGAGTTCTCATCCATGTAACACACTCTGTTTTAATGCAAGAAGCAAGCTCTTCTTTCCAGGGTCTCCAATAGAGCAAGAACCATGAGCATGCCCTCAAAAATGAACTGTTTTCTAATCATACGGACCATATGTAGATCAATTCTGCTTATGAAACTGATACAAACCATAGCTCCTCTTACATAAATGCTCTTTAGTTAATTGTGACAATTGCTTTGGGTTCGTGAACTGTGTAAAATCATGTGAACCCAAAATTCAATGGGTTTACCAGAAAAGAACTCTTGCTTGTATGAAGACAGAGATCGTGCGGTTTAACTCCAAATATGAAGGGAAATTCAGACCAGTGTTCTCATCCATGAAACACACTCTGTTTTCATGTAATAAGCAAGCACTTCTTTCCAGCGTCACCAATACATTCAGAAACATGAGCATGCCCAGAAAACCAGAACTGTGTTTCCTCTTCATACAGACTATATGCAGTTCATCTCTGGTTATGAAACTGATACAAACCACAGCTCCTCTTACATAAATGCTCTTTTGGCAATAGTGAGAATCGCGTTGCAGTTCGTGAACTGTGTAAAATCATTTTAGCCCAAAATTCACTGGGTTTACCAGAAATGAACTCTTGCTTGTATGAAGACACAGTTCCTGGGGTTTAACTACGTTTCTGAACGGAACTTCAGACCAGAGTTCTCATCCGTGAAAAACACACTGTTTTAAGGCAAGAAGCATCCTCTTCTTTCAAGTCTCTCCAATACAGCAAGAACCATGAGCATGCCCACAAAAAAAAAAAAAAAAAAAACAAAAAAACTGTGTTTCCTACTCATACGGACCATATGTAGAGCAACTGTGCTTCTGAAACTGATACAGATCACAGCCCTTCTTACATAAATGCTCTTTAGTTAATAGTGATAATCGCGTTGGTTTCTAGAAATGTGTAAAATCATTTGAGCCCAAAATTCACATTGTTTCCCAGAAATGAACTCTTGCGGGTAGGAAGACACTGATCCTGGGGTTTAACTCGGTTTCTGTAGGGAAATTCAGACCAGTATCCTCATTAATGAAACACACTCTGTTTTAATGCAAGAAGCAAGCTCTTCTTTCCAGCGTCTCCAATACAGCAAGAAACATGAGAATGCCCTGTAAAAAAGAAATGTATTTCCTACTCATACGGACCATATGTAGTTCAACTCTGCTTATGAAACTAATACAAACCACAGCTAGTCTTACATAAATGCTCTTTTGGCAATAGTGAGAATCGCGTTGAGGTTCGTGAACTGTGTAAATCATTTGAGCTCAAAATTCACTGGGTATACCAGAAATGAACTCTTGCTTGTAGGAAGACACAGATCCTGGGGTTTAATTCCGATTCTGAAGGCAAATTCAGACCACAGTTCTCATCCCTGAAAAACACTCTGTTTTAAGGCAAGAAGCATCCTCTTCTTTCCAGCTTCTCCAATACAGCAAGAACCATGAGCATGCACTCAAAAAAGAACTGTGTTTCCTACTCATTCGGACCATATGTAGTTCAACACTGCTTATGAAAATGATACAAATCACAGCTCCTCTTACATAAATGCTCTTTAGATAATAGTTAGAATTGTGTTGGTTTTGTGCACTGTTTAAAATCATTTCAGCCCAAAATTCAATGGGTTTAACTGAAATGAACTCTTGCTTGTACGAACACACAGATACTGTGGTTTAACTCTGATTCTGAATGAAAATTCAGACCAGTGTTCTCATCCATTAAACACACTCTGTTTTCCTGCAAGAAGCAAGCTCTTCGTTCCAGAGTCTCCAATACAGCAAGAAACAGGAGCATGCCCTCAAAAAAGAACTATGCTTCTGACTCATACGGACCCTATGTAGTTCAACTCTGCTTATGAAACTGATACAAACCACAGCTCCACTTACCAAAATGCTCTTTAGGCAATAGTGAGAATCGCGTTGAGGTTCATGAACTGTGTAAAATCATTTCAGCCCAAAATTCACTTTGTTTACCAGAAATGAACTCTTGATTGTAGGAAGACACAGATCCTGGGGTTTAACTACGTTTCTGAAGGGAAAATCAGACCAGCATTCTCATCCATGTAATACACTCTGTTTTAACGTAAGAAGCAAGCTCTTCTTTCCAGCGTGTCCAATACAGCAAGAACCATATTCATGCCCTGAAAAAAAAAAAACTGTCTTTCCTACTCATACGGACCATTTGTAGTTCAACTATGCTTATGAAACTGGTACAAACCACAGCTACTCTTACATAAATGCTCTTTAGTTAATAGCGAGAGTCCCATTGGGTTCTTGAACTGTGTAAAATCATTTGGTCCCAAAATTCTCTTGGTTTCCCAGAAATGAACACTTGCTGGGGGAAGACACAGATCCTGGGGTTTAATTCCGTTTCTGTAGGGAAATTCAGACCAGAGTTCTCATCCATGAAACACACTCTGTTTTCCCGCAAGAAGCAAACTCTTCTTTCCAGCATCTCCAATACAGCAACACCATGAGCATGCCTAGAAAAAAGAGCTGTGTTTCCTACTCATATGGACCATATGTAGTTCAACTCTGTTTATGAAACTGATACAAACCACTGCACCTCTTACATAAATGCTCTTTAGGCAATAGTGAGATTCGCGTTTAGGTTCGTGAACTGTGCAAAATCATTTGAGTCCAAAAATCCCTGCGTTTACCAGGAATGAACTCTTGCTTGTAGGAAGACAGAGATCCTGGAGTTTAACTCCGTTTGTGAAGAGAAATTCAGTCCAGAGTTCTCCTCCATGAAACACACTCTGTTTTAATGCAACTAGCAAGCTCTTCTTTCTAGAATCTCTTATACAACAAGAAAAATGAGCATGCCCAGAAAAAAGAACTGAGGTTCCTAGTCATACAAACCATATGTAATTCAACTCTGAATATGAAACTGATACAATCCAAAGCTCCTTTTACATAAATGCTCTTTAGTTAATAGTTAGAATCGCGTTGGGTTCGTGCACTGTGTAAAATAATTACAGCCAAATTTCACTGGGTTTACCAGAAATGATCTCTTGCTTGTAGGAACACACAGATCCTGTGGTTTAACTCCGTTTCTGAAGGGAAATTCAGACCAGTGTTCTCATCAATGAAACACATGCTGCTTTAACGCAGGAAGCATCCTCTTCTTTCCAGCGTCTCCAATACAGCAAAACCATGAGCATGCCCAGAAAAAAGGAACTGTGTTTCCTACTCATACAGACCATATGCAGATCAACTGTTTTTATGAAACTGATACAAACCACTTATCCTCTTACATAAATATTCTTTAGGTAATAGTGGGAATCGCGTTGTGTTAGTGAACTGTGTAAAATCATTTGAGCCAAAATTAACTTGGTTTACCAGAAATGAACTCTTGCTTGTAGGAAGACACTGATCCTAGTGTTTAACTCCATTTCTGAAGGGAAAATCTGACCAGAGTCCTCATCCCTGAAATACACTCTTTTTTAAGGCAAGAAACATCCTCTTCTTTCCAGCATCTCCAATACAGCAAGAACCATGAACAAGCCCTGAAAAAAAAGAACAGTGTTTCCTATTCATATAGACCAATTGCACTTCAACTCTGCTTATGAAACTGATACAATCCATAGCTCCTCTTACATAAATGCTCTTTAGTTAACAGTGAGTATCGCGTTGGGTTCTTGAACTGTGTAAAATCATTTGAGCCCAAAATTCACTGGGTTTATCAGAAACAAACTCTTGCTTATAGGAATACACAGATCCTGGGATTTAACTCCGATTCTGAAGGGAAATTCAGACAAGTATTCTCATTAATGAAACACACTCTGATTTCACGCAAGAAGCAAGCTCTTCTTTCCAGTGTCTCCAATACAGAAAGAACCATGAGCATGCCCAGAAAAAAAAGAACTGCGTTTTCTACTCATAGGGACCATATGCATTTCAATTCTGCTTAGGAAACTGATACAAACCACTGCTCCTCTTACATAAATGCTCTTTAGTTAATAGTTAGAATCGTGTTGGGTTCGTGCACAGTGTAAATTCATTACAGCCAAAATTCACTGGGTTTACCAGAAATGATCTCCTGCTTGTAGGAACACACAGATCCTGTGGTTTAACTCCGATTCTGAAGGGAAATTCAGACCAGTGTTCTCATCCATGAAACACATGCTGTTTTAACGCAGGAAGCATCCTCTTGTTTCCAGCGTCTCCAATACAGCAAGAACCATGACAATGCCCTGTAAAATAGAACTGTGTTTCCTATTTATACGGACCATATGTAGTTCAACTCTTCTCATGAAACTGATACAAACCAGAGCTCCTCTTGCATAAATGCTCTTTAGGTAATAGAGAGAATCTCGTTGGATTCGAGAACTGTGTAAAATCATTTGAGCCCAAAATTCACTTGGTATACCAGAAATGAACTCTTGCTTGTAGGAAGACACAGTTCCTGGGGTTTAACTCAGGTTCTGAACGGAAATTCAGACCAGTGTTCTCATCCATGAAACACACTCTGTTTTCCGGCAAGAAGCAGGCTCTTTGTTCCTGCGTCTCCAATACAGCAATACCATGAGCATGCCTAGAACAAAAGAGCTGTGTTTCCTACTCAAACGGACCATATGTAGTTCAACTCTGCTTATGAAACTGATACAAACCACTGCACCTCTTACATAAATGCTCTTTAGGCAATAATGAGAATCGCATTGATGTTCATGAACTGTGTAAAATCATTTGAGCCCAAAATTTACTTTGTTTACCAGAAATGAACTCTTGCTTGTAGGAAGACACAGATCCTGGTGTTTAACTCCGTTTCTGAAGGGAAAATCAGACCCGAGTTCTCATCCCTGAAAAACAATCTGTTTTAAGGCAAGAAGCATCATCTTCTTTCCAGCGTGTCCAATTGAGCAAGAACCATATTCATGCCCTGAAAAAAACAACTGTCTTTCCTACTCATACGGACCATTTGTAGTTCAACTCTGCTTATGAAACTGATACAGACCACAGCTCCTCTTACATAAATGCTCTTTAGATAATACTGATAATCGCGTTGGGATAAAGAACTGTGTAAAGTCATTTGAGTCCAAAATTCACATTGTTTACCAGAAATGAACTCTTGCGTGTAGGAAGACAGAGATCCTGGGGTTTAACTCTGTCTCTGTAGGGAAATTCAGACCACTGTTCTCATTAATGAAACACACTCTGTTTTAAAACAAGAAGCAAGCTCTTCTTACCAGCGTCTCCAATACAGCAATACAATGAGCATGTCCTCAAAAAACAACTGTGTTTCCTAGTCATACAGACTATAGGTAGATCAACTCTGATTATGAAACTGATACAAACCACAGCTCCTCTTACGGAAATGCTCTTTACTTAATAGTGGGAATTGCGCTGTGTTCTAGAACTTGTAAAATCATTTGAGCCCAAAATTCACTTAGTTGACAAGAAATGAACTCCTGCTTGTAAGAAAACACAGATCCTGGGGTTTAACTACGTTTCGGAAGGGAAATTCAGACCAGAGTTCTCATCCATGAAACAAACTCTGTTTTATTGCAAGAAGCAAGCTATTCTTTCCAGAGTCTCCAATACAGCAAGAACCATGAGCTTGCCCTCAAAAAAAGAACTGTGTTTCCTACTCATACGGACCATATGTAGTACCACTCTTCTTATGAAACTGATACAAACCACAGCTCCTCTTACATAAATGCTCTGTAGGTAATAGTCAGAATCTCGTTGGGTTCGTGAACTGTGTAAAATCATTTGAGCCCAAAATACACTGGGTTTACCAGAAATGAACTCTTGCTTGTAGGAAGACACAGATCCTGGGGTTTAACTCAGTTTCTGAAGGGAAATTCAGACCAGTGTTCTCATCCATGAAACACACTCTGTTTTCCGGGAAGAAGCAAACTCTTCTTTCCAGTGTCTCCAATACAGCAACACCATGAGCATGCCCAGAAATAAAAGAGCTGTGTTTCCTACTCATACGGACCATATGTAGTTGAATTCTTCTTATGAAACTCATACAAACCACAGCTCCTCTTACATAAATGCTCTTTAGGTCATAGTGAGACTCTCGTTGGCTTCGTGAACTGTGTAAAATCACTTGAGCCCAAAATTCACTGGGTTTACCAGAAATGAACTCTTGCTTGTAGGAAGACCCAATTCCTGGGGTTTAACTCCGGTTCTGATCGGAAATTCAGACCAGTGTTCTCATCCATGAAACACACTCTGTTTTCCAGCAAGTAGCAGGCTCTTCGATCCAGCGTCTCCAATACAGCAACACCATGAGCATGTGCAGAAAAAAAGAGCTGTGTTTCCTACTATTATGGACAATATGTAGTTCAACTCTGCTTATGAAACTCATACAAACCACTGCACCTCTTACATAAATGCTCTTTAGGCAATAGTGAGAATCGCGTTGTGGTTCGTGAACTGTGTAAAATCATTTGAGCCCAAAAATCACTGGGTTTACCAGGAATGAACTCTTGCTAGTAGGAAGACAGAGATCCTGGGGTTAAACTCCATTTCTGAAGGGAAATTCAGACCGGAGTTCTCATCCATGAAACACACTCTGTTTTAATGCAACTAGCAAGCTCTTCTTTCCAGCATCTCTTATACAGCAAGAAACATGAGCATGCCCAGAAAAAAAGAACTGAGTTTCCTAGTCATACGGACCATATGTAGTTCAACTCTGAATATGAAAGTGATACAATCCAAAGCTCCTCTTACATAAATGCTCTTTAGTTAATAGTTAGAATCGTGTTGGGTTCATGCACTGCGTAAAATCATTACAGCCAAAATTCACTGGGTTTACCAGAAATGGTCTCTTGCTTGTAGGAACACACAGGTCCTGTGGTTTAATTCCGATTCTGAAGTTATATTCAGACCACTGTTCTCATCGATGAAACACATGCTGTTTTAACGCAGGAAGCATCCTCTTCTTTCCAGCGTATCCAATACTGCAAAACCATGAGCATGCCCAGAAATAGGAACTCCGTTTCCTATTCATACAGACCATAGGCAGTTCAACTGTTTTTATGAAACTGATACAAACCACTGATCCTCTTACATAAATGCTCTTTAGGTAATAGTGAGAATCGCGTTGGGTTCGTGACCTGTGTAAAATCATTTGAGCCCAAAATTCACTGGGTTTACCAGAAACGCACTCTTGCTTATAAGAAGACACAAATCATGGGGATTAACTCCGATTCTGAAGGGAAATTCAGACCAGTGTTCTCATTAATGAAACACACTCTGATTTCACACAAGAAGCAAGCACTTCTTTCCAGTGTCTCCAATATAGAAAGAACCATGAGCATTTCCAGAAAAAAAAGAACTGCGTTTTCTACTCATAGGGACCATTTGCAGTTCAATTCTGAATATGAAACTGATACAATCCAAAGCTCCTCTTACATACATGCTCTTTAGTTAATAGTTAGAATCGCATTGGGTTCATGCACAGTGTAAATTCATTACAGCCAAAATTCACTGGGTTTACCAGAAATGATCTCCTGCTTGTAGGAACACACAGATCCTGTGGTTTAACTCTGATTCTGAAGGGAAATTCAGACCAGTGCGGTCCTCCATGAAACAAATGCTGTTTTAACGCAGGAAGCATCCTCTTCTTTCCAGCGTCTCCAATACAGCAAGAACCATGAGAATGCCCTGTAAAAAAGAACTGTGTTTCCTATTCATACGGACCATATGTAGTTCAACTCTTCTTATGAAACTGATACAAACCACTGCACCTCTTACATAAATGCTCTTTAGGCAATAGTGAGATTCGCGTTGAGGTTCATGAACTGTGTAAAATCATTTGAGCCCAAAATTTACTTTGTTTACCAGAAATGAACTCTTGCTTGTAGGAAGACACAGATCCTGGTGTTTAACTCCGTTTCTGAAGGGAAAATCAGACCAGAGTTCTCATCCCTGAAAAACAATCTGTTTTAAGGCAAGAAGCATCATCTTCTTTCCAGCGTGTCCAATTGAGCAAGAACCATATTCATGCCCTGAAAAAAAGAACTGTCTTTCCTACTCATATGGACCATTTGTAGTTCAACTCTGCTTATGAAACTGATACAGACCACAGCTCCTCTTACCTAAAGGCTCTGTAGATAATAGTGATAATCGCGTTGTGATAAAGAACTGTGTAAAATCATTTGAGTCCAAAATTCACATTGTTTACCAGAAATGAACTCTTGCGTGTAGGAAGACAGAGATCCTGGGGTTTAACTCGGTTTCTGTAGGGAAATTCAGACCACTGTTCTCATTAATGAAACACACTCTGTTTTAAACAAGAAGCAAGCTCTTCTTTTCAGCGTCTCCAATACAGCAATACAATGAGCATGCCCTCAAAAAAGAACTGTTTTTCCTAGTCATACATACAATATGTAGATCAACTCAGATTATGAAACTGATACAAACCACAGCTCCTCTTACGGAAATGCTCTTTAGTTAATAGTGAGAATTGCATTGGGTTCTAGAACTTGTAAAATCATTTGAGCCCAAAATTCACTTGGTTGACAAGAAATGAACTCCTGCTGTAAGAAGACACAGATCCTGGGGTTTAACTATGTTTTGGAAGGGAAATTCAGACCAGAGTTATCATCCTTGAAACACACTCTGTTTTATTGCAAGAAGCAAGCTCTTCTTTCCAGAGTCTCCAATACAGCAAGAACCATGAGCATGCCCTCAAAAAAGAACTGTGTTTCCTACTCATAAGGACCACATGTAGTACCACTCTTCTTACGAAACTGATACAAACCACAGCTCCTCTTACATAAATGCTCTGTAGGTAATATTGAGAATCTCGTTGGGTTCGTGAACTGTGTAAAATCATTTGAGCCCAAAATTCACTGGGTTTACCAGAAATGAACTCTTGCTTGTAGGAAGACCAAATTCCTGGGGTTTAACTCCGGTTCTGAATGGAAATTCAGACCAGTGTTCTCATCCATGAAACACACTCTGTTTTCCGGCAAGCAGCAGGCCCTTCGTGCCAGCATCTCCAATACAGCAACACCATGACAATGTGCTGAAAAAATCAGCTGTGTTTCCTACTCATATGGACCATATGTAGTTCAACTCTGCTTATGAAACTGATACATACCACTGCACCTCTTACATAAATGCTCTTTAGGCAATAGTGAGCATCGCGTTGAGGTTCGTGAACTGTGTAAAATCATTACAGCCAAAAATCACTTTGTTTTCCAGGAATGAACTCTTGCTTGTAGGAAGACAGAGAACCTGGGGTTTAACTCCGTTTCTGAAGGGAAATTCAGACCAGAGTTCTCATCCATGAAACACACTCTGTCTTAATGCAAGTAGCAAGTTCTTCTTTCCAGCATATCTTATACAGCAAGAAACATGAGCATGCCCAGAAAAAAAGAACTGAGTTTCCTAGTCATACAGACCATATGTAGTTCAACTCTGAATATGAATCTGATACAATCCAAAGCTCCTCTTACATAAATGCTCTTTAGTTAATAGTTAGAATCGCGTTGGGTTCGTGCTCTGTGTAAAATCATTACAGGCAAAACTCACTGGCTTTACCAGAAATGATATCTTGCTTGTAGGAACACACAGATCCTGTGGTTTAAGTCCGATTGTGAAGGGAAATTCAGACCAGTGTTCTCATCGATGAAATACTTACTGTTTTAATGCAGGAAGCATCCTCTTCTTTCCAGCGTATCCAATACTGCAAAACCATGAGCATGCCCAAAAAAAAAGGAACTGTGTTTCCTACGCATACAGACCATATGCAGTTCAACTGTTTTTATGAAACTGATACAAACCACTGATCCTCTTACATAAATGCATTTAGGTAATAGTGAGAATCGCGTTAGGTTCGTGAACTGTGTAAAATCATTTGAGCCCAAAATTAACTTTGTTTACCATAAATGAACTCTTGCTTGTAGGAAGACACAGATCCTGGTGTTTAACTCCGTTTCTGAAGGGAAAATCTGACCAGAGGTCTCATCCCTGAAAAACACTCTTTTTTAAGGCAAGAAGCATCCTCTTCTTTCCAGCGTCTCCAATACAGCAAGAACCATGAACAAGCCCTGAAAAAAATAAGTGTTTCCTACTCATATAGACCAAATGCAGTTCAACTCTGCTCATGAAACTGATACAATCCATAGCTCCTCTTACATAAATGCTCTTTAGTTAACAGTGAGAATCGCGTTGGGTTCGTGAACTGTGTAAAACCATTTGAGCCCAAAATTCACTGGTTTTACCAGAAACGAACTCTTGCTTATAGGAAGACCCAGATCCTGGGGTTTAACTCAGATTCTGAAGGGAAATTCAGACCAGTGTTCTCATTAATAAAACACACTCTGATTTCACGCAAGAAACAAGCTCTTCTTTCCAGCGTCTCCAATAGAGAAAGAACCAAGAGCATGCCCAGAAAAAAAAGAATTGCGTTTTCTACTCATAGGGACCATATGCAGTTCAATTCTGCTTAGGAAACTGATACAAATCACTGCTCCACTTACATAAATGCTCTTTACTTAATAGTGGGAATAGCTTTGGGTTCTAGAACTGTGTAAAATCATTTGAGCCCAAAATTCTCTTGGTTTACTAGACATGAACTCTTGCTTGTAGGAAGAAACAGATCCTGGTGTTTAACTACGGTTTGGAAGGGAAATTCAGACCAGAGTTCTCATCCATGAAACACACTCTCTTTTAATGCAACTAGCAAGCTCTTCTTTCCAGCATCTCTTATACAGCAAGAAACATGAGCATGCCCAGAAAAAAAGAACTGAGTTTCCTAGTCATACGGACTATATGTAGTTCAACTCTGAATATGAAACTGATACAATCCAAAGCTCCTCTTTCATAAATGCTCTATAGTTAATAGTTAGAATCGCGTTGGGTTCGTGCACAGTGTAAACTCATTACAGCCAAAATTCACTGGGTTTACCAGAAATGATTTGCTGCTTGTAGGAACACACAGATCCTGTGGTTTAACTCCGATTCTGAAGGGAAATTCAGACCAGTGTTCGCATCCATGAAACACATGCTGTTTTAACGCAGGAAGCATCCTCTTCTTTCCAGCGACTCCAATACAGCAAAACCATGAGCATGCCCAGAGAAAAGGAACTGTGTTTCCTACTCATACGAAAACATATGTACTTAAACTCTGCTTATAACTGATAAAAACCATAGCTCCTCTTACATAAATGCTCTTTAGTTAATACTGAGAATCGCTTTGGGTTCGTGAACTCTGTAAAATCATTTGAGCCCAAAATTCACATTGCTTACCACAAATGAACTCTTGCTTTTTGGAAAGCACAGATCCTGAGGTTTAACTCCGTTTCTGAAGGGAAATTCAGACCAGTGTTCTTATCCATGAAACAAACTCTTTTTTAACGCAAGAAGCAAGCTCTTCTTTCCAGCGTCTCCAATACAGCAAATCCATCAGCATGCTCAGAAAAAAGGAATTGTGTTTCCTACTCATACAGACCATATGCAGTTCAACTGTGTTTATGAAACTGATACAAACCACTGCACCTCTTACATAAATGCTCTTTAGGTAATAGTGAGAATCATGTTGTGTTCGTGAACTGTGTAAAATCATTTGAGCCCAAAATTCACTTTGTTTACCAGAAATGAACTCTTGCTTGTAGGAAGACACAGATCCTTGTGTTTAACTCCGTTTCTGAAGGGAAAATCTGACCAGAGTTCTCATCCCTGAAAAACACTCTGTTTTAATGCAAGAAGCAAGATGTTCTTTCCAGTGTCTCTAATACAGGAAAAACCATGAGAATGCCCTGAAAAAAAGAACAGTGTTTCCTACTCATAAGGACCATATGTAGTTCAACTCTGCTTATGGAACTGATACAAACCAAGCTACTCTTACATAAATGCTCTTTAGTTAATACTGATAATCACGTTGGGTTCATGAACTGTGTAAAATCATTTGAGCCCAAAATTCCCTGGGTTTACCAGAAATGAACTCTTGCTTGTAGCAACACACAGATCCTGTGGTTAAACTACTAATCTGAAGGGAAATTCAGACCAGTGTTCTCATCCATGAAACACATGCTGTTTTAACGCAGGAAGCATCCTCCACCATTCAGTGTCTCAAATACAGCAAGAACCATGAGAATGCCCAGAAAAAAAGAACTGTGTTTCCTCCTCATACAGACCATATGCAGTTCAACTCTGCTTATGAAACTGATACAAACCAGAGCTCCTCTTTCATAAATGCTCTTTAGTTAATAGTGAGAATCGTGATGGGTTTGCGAACTGTGTAAAATCAGTTGAGCCCAGAATTCACTTGGTTTACCAGAAATGAACTCTTGCTTGTAGTAAGACGCCGATCATGTGGTTTAACGCATTATCTGAAGGGAAATTCAGACCAGTGTTCTCATCCATGAAACACACTATGTTTTCCCGAAAAGAACAAGCTCTTCTTTGCAGAGTCTTCAATACAGCAAAACCATGAGCATGCCCAGAAAAAAAGAACTATGTTTCTGACTCATTCGGAACATATTCAGTTCAACTCTCCTTATGAAACTGATACAAACCACATCTCCTCTAACATTAATGCTCTTTAGGTAATAGTGAGAATCGCGAAGGGTTTGTGAACTGTGAAAAATCATTTGAGCCCAAAATTCACTTTGTTTACCAGAAATGAACTCTTGCTTGTAGGAAGACACATATCCTGGGGTTTACCTCTGTTTCTGAAGGGAAATTCAGGCCAGTGTTGTCATTAATAAACACACTCTGTTTTAACGCAAGAAGCAAGCTCTTCTTTCCAGCGAGTCCAATACAGCAAGAACCATGAGAATGCACTGAAAAAATGAACAGTGTTTCCTACTCATAAGCACCATATGTAGTTCAACTCTGCTTATGAAACTGATACAAACCACAGCTCCTCTTACATAAATGCTCTTTAGTTAATAGTTAGAATTGTGTTGGGTTCCTGCAATGTGTAAAATCATTTCAGCACAAAATTCACTGGGTTTACCAGAAATGAACTCTTGCTTGTAGGAAGACACAGATATTGGAGTTTAACTCCGATTCTGAAGGGAAATTCAGACCTGTGTTCTCATCCATGAAACACATGCTGTTTTAATGCAGGAAGCATCCTCTTACATAAATGCTCTTTAGTTAATGGTGAGAATCACGTTGGGTTTGTGAACTGTGTAAAATCATTTGTGCCCAATATTCACTTTGATTACCAGAAATGGACTCTTGTTTGTAGGAAGACACAGATCCTGGGGTTTAAATCTGTTTCTGAAGGGAAATTCAGAAAAGTGCTCTCATTAATGAAACACACTCTGTTTTAACGCAAGAAGCAAGCTCTTCTTTCCAGCGTGTCCAATACAGCAAGAACCATGAGAATGCCCTAAAAAAAAGAACAGTGTTTCCTACTCCTACGGCCATATGTAGTTCAACTCTGCTTATAAAACAGATAGAAACCCCAGCTCTTCTTACATAAATGCTCTCTAGTTTATAGTGAGAATCGCTAGGGTTCTGGAAGGCAAAAAATCATTTGAGCCCAAAATTCACTGGGTTTACCAGAAATGAACTCTTGCTTATAGGAAGACACAGATCCTGGGCTATAATTCCATTTCTTAAGGGAAATTCAGACCAGAGTTCTCATCCTTGAAGCACACTCTGTTTTAACTCAAGAAGCAAGCACTTCTTTCCAGCGTGTACAATACATCAAGAACTATATTCATGCCCTGAAAAAAGAACTGTGCTTCCTACACATAAGGACCATGTGTAGTTCAAATCTCCTTATGAAACTGATAAAAACAATAGCTCCTCTTACATAAAGGCTCTTTAGTTAATAGTGAGAATCGCATTGGGTTCCTGCACTGTGTAAAATCATTTCAACCCAAAATTCACTGGGATTACCAGAAATGAACCTTGCTTGTAGGAAGACACAGATCCTGGGGTTTTACTCAGTTTCTGAAGGGAAATTCAGAAAAGTGTTCTCATTAATAAAACACACTCTGTTTTAACGCAAGAAGTAAGCTCCTCTTTCCACCGAGTACAAAACACCAAGAACCATGAGAATGCACTGAAAAAAAGAACTGTGATTCCTACTATTATGGACCATATGTAGTTCAACTCTGCTTATGAAACTGATACAAACCACAGCTAATGTTACATAAGTGCTCTTTGGGTAATAGTGAGAATCGCGTTAGGATTGTGAACTGTGTAAAATCATTTGAGCCCAAAATTCACCTGGTTTACCAGAAATGAACAATTGCTTGTAGGAAGACACAGATCCTGCGGTTTAACTCCGTTTATGAAAGCAAATTCAGAGCAGTGTTCACATCCATGAAACCCACTCTGTTTTAAGGCAAGAAGCAAGCTGTTCTTTCCAGTGTCTCCAATACAGCCAGAACCATGAGCATGAACAGAAAAAAAGAACTGTGTTATCTAGTAATACATACCATATGTAGTTCAACTCTGCTTATGAAACTGAACAAACCACAGCTCCTCTTACATAAATGCTCTGTAGTTAATAGTGAGAATCGCGTAGGGTTCTTGAAAGCGAAAAATCATTTGAGCCCAAAATTCACTGGGTTTACCGGAAATGAACTCTTGCTTGTAGGAAGACACAGATCCTGGGGTATAACTCCGTTTCTGAAGGGAAATTCCGAGCAGAGTTCTCATCGCTGAAACACACTCTGTTTTAACTCAAGAAGCAAGCACTTCTTTCCAGTGTGTCCAATACAGCAAGAACCATATGCATGCCCTGAAAAAAAGAACTCTGTTTCCCACTCATAAGGGCCTTATATAGTTCAACTCTCCCTACTAAACTGATACAAACCACAGCTCCTCTTCCATAAAAGCTCTTTACTTAATAGTGAGAATCGCGAGGGGTTTGTGAACTGTGTAAAATCATTTGAGCTCAATATTCACTTTGATTACCAGAATTGAAATCTTGCTTGTAGGAAGACACAGATCCTGGGGTATAACTCTGTTTCTGAAGGGAAATTCAGAAAAGTGTTCTCATTAATAAAACACACTCTGTTTTAACACAAGAAGCAAGCTCTTCTTTCCAGCGTCTCCAATGCACCAAGAACCATGACATGGCCAGAAAAAAGAACAGTGTTTCCTACTCATACAGACCATATGTAGTTCAAGGCTGCTTTGAAACTGATACAAAACACAGCTCCTCTTATATAAATGCTCTTTATTTAATAGTGAGAATCATGTTGGGTTTTTGAACTGTGTAAAATCATTTGAGCTCAAAATTCTATTTGTTAACCAGTAAAGAACACCTGCTAGTAGGAAGACACAGATCCTGAGGTTTAACTCGGTTTCTGAAGTGAAATTCAGACCAGCCTTCTCATCCATGAAACGCACTCTCTTTTCACGCAAGAAGCAAGCTCTTCTTTCCATCGTCTCCAATACAGCATGAACAATTAGAATGCCCAGAAAAAAAACTGTGTTTCCTACTCATATGGACCATATGTAGTTCAACTCTGCTTATGAAACTAATACAAACCCCGGCTCATCTAAAATAAATGCTATTTAGATAAGAGTGAGAATCAAGTTGGCTTCATGAACTGTGTAAAATAATGGAGCCCCAATATCACTTGGTTTAAAAAAATTAAGTCTTGTTTGTAGTAAGACACAGATCCAGGGGTTTAACTCCATTTATGAAGGGTAATTCAGACCAGAGTTCTCTTCCATGAAACACACTCTGTTTTAATGCAAGAAGAAAGCTCTTCTTTCCAGGGTCTCCAATACAGCAAGAACCATGAGCATGCCCTGAAAAAAAAGAACTGTGTTTCTTACTTTTTCGTACAAAATGTAGTTCAACTCTGCTTATAAAACTGATACAAACCACAGCTCCACTTACATAAATGCTCTTTAGTTATAGTGAGAATTGCGATGTGTTTCTGAACTGTGTAAAATCATTTGAGCCCAAAATTCTCATTGTTTATCAGAAAAATACTCTTGCTTGTAGGAAGGAACAGATCCTGGGGTTTATCTCTGTTTCTGAAGGCAAACTCAGACCGGTGTTTTCATCCAAGAAACACACTCTGTTTTAACTAGGAGAAAGCTCTTCTTTTCAGCGTCTACAATACAGCAAGAACCATGAGGATGCCCAGAAAAAAAGAACTGTGTTTCCTACTCATACAGAACATATATACTTCAACTCTGCTTATGAAACTGATACAAACCACAGCGCTGCTTATATAAATGCTCTTTAGGTCATAGTGAGAATCTTGTTGGGTTGGTGAACTGTGTAAAATCATTTGAGCCCAAAGTTCATGGTTTTTTTTTTACCAAAAATGAACTCTTGCTTGTAGGAAGACACAGATCCTGGGGTTTAACTTCGTTTCTGAAGGGAAATTCTGACCAGTGTTCTCATCCATGAGACACATGCTGTTTTAACACAAGAAACATCCTCTTCTTTCCAGCGCCTCCAATACAGCATGAACAAATAGCTCTTTTTTCCAGAGTCTTTAATACAGCAAGAACCATGAGCATGCCCAGAAAAAAAGACTGTGTTTCCTACTCATACAGACCATATGTAGTTTAACTCTGCTTATGTAACTGATAGAAACCACAGCTCCTCTTACATAAATGCTCTTTAATTAATAGTGAGAATCGTGTTGGGTTGGTGTACTGTTTGAAATCATTTGAACCCAAAATTCACTTGATTTACCTGAAATGAACTCCTGCTTGTAGAAAGACACAGATCCTGGCGTTGAATTCCGTTTCTGAAGAGAAATGCAGACCAGAGTTCTCATCCCTGAAACACACTCTGTTTTAAGGCAAGAAGCATCCTCTTCTTTCCAGAGTCTCCAATACAGCAAGAACCATAAACATGCCCAGAAAAAGAGTACTGTGCTTCCTAGGAATATGGACCATGTGTACTTCAACTCTGCTTATGAAATTGATACAAACCACAGCTCCTCTTACATAAATGCTCTTTAGTTAATAATGAGAATCGTGTTTGGTTGCTGCACTGTGGAAAATCATTTGAGCCCAAAATTCACGGTTTTTACAAAAAATGAACTCTTGCTTGTAGGAAAACACAGATCCTGGGGTTTAACTTAGTTTCTGAAGGGAAATTCTGACCAGTGTTCTCATCCATGAGACACATGCTGTTTTAACACAAGAAACATCCTCTTCTTTCCAGCGTCTCCAATGCAGCAAGAAACATGAGCGTGGTCACAAAAAAGAATTGTGTTTCCTACTCATGCGGACCACATGTAGTTCAACTCTGCTTATGCAACTTATACAAATGACAGCTCCTCTTACATAAATGCTCTTTAGTTAATAGTGAGAATCGCTTTGGGTTCTTGAACTGTGTATAATCATTTGAGCCCAAAATTCACTGGGTTTATCAGAAATGAACTCTTGCTTGTAGGAACACACAGATCCTGGGGTTTAACTACATTTCTAAAGGGAAATTCAGACCAGAGTTCTCATCCCTGAAACACACTCTGTTTTAAGGCAAGAAGCATCCTAGCCTTTGTAGCATCTCCAATACAGCAAGAACCATGAGGATGCCCAGAAAAAAGAACTCTGTTTCCTACTCAAACAGACCATATGTAGTTCAACTCTGCTTATGAAACTGATATAAACCACAGCTCCTCTAACATAAATTTTCTTTAGTAAATAGTGAGATACGCATTGGGTTCGTGAACTGTGTAAAATCATTTGAGCCCAAAATTCACTTGATTTACTAGAAATGAACTCTTGCTTGTAGGAACACACAGATCCTGGGGTTTAACTCTGTTTCTGAAGAGAAATTCAGACCAGTGTTCTCATCCATGAAACACACTCTGTTTTAATGCAAGAAGCAAGCTCATCTTTCCAGTGCCTCCAATGCACCAAGAACCATGAGCATGGCCACAAAAAAGAACTGTGTTTCCTACTCATGCGGACCATATGTAGTTCAACTCTGCTTTTTTAACTGATACAAAGCACAGCTCCTCTTACATAAATGCTCTTTAGTTAATAGTGAGAATCGTGTTGGGTTTGTAAATTGTGTAAAATCATTTGAGCCCAAAATCACTTGGTTTACCAGAAATGAACTGCTGATTCTAGGAAGACACAGATCCTGGGGTTCAACTCCATTTCTGATGGGAAATTCAGACCTGTGTTCTCATCCATGAAACACACTCTTTTTAACTCAAGAAGCATGCTATTTTCTCCATAGTCTCCAATCCAGCAAGAAACATGAGCAAGCCACTAATAACCGAACTGTGTTTCCTTCTCGTACGGATCATATCTAGTTCAACACTGCTTATGAAACTGAAACCAACCACAGCTCATATTAAATAAATGCTCTTTAGTTAATAGTGTGAAATGCTTTGAGTTTGTGAACTGTATTTTCAATTGAGCCGCAAATTCACTGGTTTTTACCAGAAATGCTCTCATGCTTATAGGAATAAACAGATCCTGGATCTTAAATCCATTTCAGAATTGAAATTCAGACCAGTGTCTCATCCAAGAAACACACTCTGTTTTATCGCCAGAAGCATGCTCTTCTTTCCAGAGTCTCCAATACAGCGAGAGACATGACAAAACTCAAAAAAAAGTACTGTGTTTACTGCTCATACCGACCATATCTAGTTCAACTCTGCTCATGAAACAGATACAAACCACAGCTCCTCTTACATGAATGCTCTTTAGTTAATAGAGAGAAAAGTGTTGGGTTCATGAACTGTGCATATTCATTTGAGCCACAAATTCACTGGGTTTATCAGAAATGACCTCTTTCTTGTAAGAAGACACAGATCCTGTGGTTTTACTCAGTGTCTGAAGGGAATTTCAGATCAGTGTTCTCATCCTTTAAACACACTCAGTTTTAATGCAAGAAGCAAGCTCATCTTTCCAGTGCCTCCAATGCAGCAAGAACCATGAGCATGGCCACAAAAAAGAACTGTGTTTCCTTCTTATGCGGACCATATGTAGTTCAACTCTGTTTTTGTAACTGATACAAAGCACAGCTCCTCTTACATAAATGCTCTTTAGTTAATAGTGAGAATCTTGTTGGGTTGGTAAACTGTGTAAAATCATTTTAGCCCAAAATCTCTTGGTTTACCAGAAATGAACTCCTGACTGTAGGAAGATACAGATCCTGGGGTTCAACTCCGTTTCTGATGGGAAATTCAGACCTGTGTTCTCATCCATGAAACACACTCTCTTTTAACGAAAGAAGCATGCTGTTCTTTCCAGAGTCTCCAATACAGCAAGAAACACTGCAAGCACCCAAAAAAAGAACTGTGTTTCCAATCCATACAGACCATATCTAGTTCAACTCAGCTCATGAAACTGATACAAACCACAGCTCCTCTTACATAAATGCTCTGTAGTTAATTGTGAGAAACTATTTGGTTTCATAATCAGTGTAAATTCATTTAAGGCCAAAATTCAGTGGGTTTGCCAGAAATGACCTAATGCTTCAGTAATACACAGATCCTGGACCTTAAATCCATTTCAGAAGGGAAATTCAGACTAGTGTTCTCATCCATGAAACACACTCTGTTTTAACTCAAAAAGCATGATCTTCTTTCCAGCGTCTCCAATACAGCAAGAAACATGAGCAAGCCCAGAAAAATAGAATTGTGTTTCCTACTAATACACACCATATCTAATAAAACTCTACTAATGAAACTGATAAAAACCACAGCTCCTGTTATATAAATGCTCTTTAGTTAATATTGAGAGACATTTTGGGTTTGTGAACTGTGTAAGTTCATTTTTGCCGCAAAATTCACTGGGTTTACAATAAATGAACTCTTCCTTGTAGGAAGACACAGATCCTGTGGTTTAACTCCGTTTCTGAAGGGAAATTCAGACCAGTGTTCTCATCCATGAAACACACTCTGTTTTAAAGCCAGAAGCATGCTCTTCTTTCTAGGTCTCCAATACAGCAAGAAAAATGAGCATGCCCAGAAATAAAGAACTGTGTTTCCTACTCATACGGACAATATCTAGTTCAACCCTGCTCATGAAACTGATCCAAACTACAGCTCCTCTTACATAAATGGTCTTTAGTTAATAGTGATAAACGCGCTGGGTTTGTGTTATGTTTAAATTCATTTGAGATGCAAATTCACTGGTTTTACAAGAAATGCTCTCTTGCTTGTAGGAAGACACAGATCCTGGATCTTAAATCCATTTCAGAAGGGAAATTCATACCTGTGTTCTCATCCATGAAACACACTCTCTTTTAATGCAAGAAGCATGCTCTTCTTTACAGAGTCTCCAATACAGCAAGAAAAATGAGCAAGCCAGGAAAAAAGAACTGTGTTTCCCACTCATACAGATCATATCTAGTTCAACTCTGCTTATGAAACTGATACAAACCACAGCTCCTGTTAAATAAATGCTCTTTAGTTAATAGTGTGAAATGCTTTATGTTTGTGAACTGTGTAATTTCATTTGAGCCGCAAAATCACTGGTTTTACCAGAAATGGTCTCTTGCTTGTAGGAATAATCAGATTGAGGATCTTAAATCCATTTCAGAATTGAAATTCAGACCAGTGTTCTCATCCATGAAACACACTCTGTTTTAACGCAAGAAGCATGCTCTTCTTTCTAGCGCCTCCAATACTGCAATAATCATGAGCATGCCCAGAAAAAAAAAGAACTGTGTTTCCTACTCATGCAGACCATATGTAGTTCAACTCTGCTTATGTAACTGATACAAAGCACAGCTCCTCTTACATAAATGCTCTTTAGTTAATAGTGAGAATCTTGTTGGGTTGGTAAACTGTGTAAAATCATTTTAGCCCAAAATCACTTGGTTTACCAGAAATGAACTCCTGATAGTAGGAAGACAAAGATACTGGGGTTCAAATCCGTTTCTGATGGGAAATTCAGACCTGTGTTCTCATGCATGAAACACACACTCTTTTAACAAAAGAAGCATGCTGTTCTTTCCAGAGTCTCCAATACAGCAAGAAACACTGCAAGCACCCAAAAAAAGAACTGTGTTTCCAATTCATACAGACCATATCTAGTTCAACTCAGCTCATGAAACTGATACAAACCACAGCTCCTCTTACATAAATGCTCTGTAGTTAATTGTGAGAAACTATTTGGGTTCATAATCAGTGTAAATTCATTTAAGGCCAAAATTCAGTGGGTTTGCCAGAAATGACCTAATGCTTCAGTAATACACAGATCCTGGACCTTAAATCCATTTCAGAAGGGAAATTCAGACCAGTGTTCTCATCCATGAAACACACTCTGTTTTAACTCAAAAAGCATGATCTTCTTTCCAGCGTCTCCAATACAGCAAGAAACATGAGCAAGCCCAGAAAAATAGAATTGTGTTTCCTACTAATACAGACCATATCTAATAAAACTCTACTTAATGAAACTGATAAAAACCACAGCTCCTGTTAAATAAATGCTCTTTAGTTAATATTGAGAGACATTTTGGGTTTGTGAACTGTGTAAATTCATTTTTGCCGCAAAATTCACTGGGTTTACCAGAAATGAACTCTTCCTTGTAGGAAGACACAGATCCTGTGGTTTAACTCCGTTTCTGAAGGGAAATTCAGACCAGTGTTCTCATCCATGAAACACACTCTGTTTTAAAGCCAGAAGCATGCTCTTCTTTCTAGGTCTCCAATACAGCAAGAAAAATGAGCATGCCCAGAAATAAAGAACTGTGTTTCCTACTCATACGGACAATATCTAGTTCAACCCTGCTCATGAAACTGATCCAAACTACAGCTCCTCTTACATAAATGGTCTTTAGTTAATAGTGGTAAACGCGCTGGGTTTGTGTTATGTTTAAATGCATTTGAGATGCAAATTCACTGGTTTTACAAGAAATGCTCTCTTGCTTGTAGGAAGACACAGATCCTGGATCTTAAATCCATTTCAGAAGGGAAATTCATACCTGTGTTCTCATCCATGAAACACACTCTCTTTTAATGCAAGAAGCATGCTCTTCTTTACAGAGTCTCCAATACAGCAAGAAAAATGAGCAAGCCAGGAAAAAAGAACTGTGTTTCCCACTCATACAGATCATATCTAGTTCAACTCTGCTTATGAAACTGATACAAACCACAGCTCCTGTTAAATAAATGCTCTTTAGTTAATAGTGTGAAATGCTTTATGTTTGTGAACTGTGTAATTTCATTTGAGCCGCAAAATCACTGGTTTTACCCGAAATGGTCTTTTGCTTGTAGGAATAATCAGATTGAGGATCTTAAATCCATTTCAGAATTGAAATTCAGACCAGTGTTCTCATCCATGAAACACACTCTGTTTTAACGCAAGAAGCATGCTCTTCTTTCTAGCGCCTCCAATACTGCAATAATCATGAGCATGCCCAGAAAAAAAAAGAACTGTGTTTCCTACTCATGCAGACCATATGTAGTTCAACTCTGCTTATGTAACTGATACAAAGCACAGCTCCTCTTACATAAATGCTCTTTAGTTAATAGTGAGAATCTTGTTGGGTTGGTAAACTGTGTAAAATCATTTTAGCCCAAAAATCACTTGGTTTACCAGAAATGAACTCCTGATAGTAGGAAGACACAGATCCTGGGGTTAAACTCCGTTTCTGATGGGAAATTCAGACCTGTGTTCTCATCCATGAACCACACTCTGTTTTAACTCAAGAAGCATGCTCTTTTCTCCATAGTCTCCAATACAGCAAGAAACATGAGCAAGCCACAAATAAAAGAACTGTGTTTCCTACTCCTACGGATCATATCTAGTTCAATTCTGCTTATGAAACTGATACAAACAACAGCTCATGTTAAATAAATGCTTTTTCGTTAATAGTGAGAAGTGCGTTGGGTTTGTGTTCTGTGTAAATACATTTGAGCCGCAAATTCACTGGGTTTGTAAGAAATGACTTCATGCTTGTAGGAAGACACAGATCCTATATTTTAACTCCGTTTCTGAGAGAAAATTCAGACCAGTGTTCTCTTCCATGAAACACACTCTCTTTTAACGAAAGAAGCATGCTGTTCTTTCCAGAGTCTCAAATACAGCAAGAAACATGAGCAAGCCCTAAAAACAAAGATATGTGTTTCCAATTAATACAGACAATATCTAGTT
This sequence comes from Onychomys arenicola, assembly GCA_949786405.1. Classification (NCBI taxonomy): domain Eukaryota; kingdom Metazoa; phylum Chordata; class Mammalia; order Rodentia; family Cricetidae; genus Onychomys; species Onychomys arenicola. The sequence continues at coordinate 1,531,078 of CATKUM010000035.1, forward strand.
CAACTCAGCTCATGAAACTGATACAAACCACAGGTCCTCTTACATAAATGCTCTTTAGTTAATTGTGAGAATCTATTTGGGTTCGTAAACTGTGTAAATTCATTTGAGCCCAAAATTCAGTGGGTTTGCCAGAAATGACCTAATGCTTCAGGAATACACAGATCCTGGACCTTAAATCCATTTCAGAAGGGAAATTCAAACCAGTGTTCTCATCCATGAAACACACTTGTTTTAACGCAAAAAGCATGCTCTTCTTCTAGCGTCTCCAATACAGCAAGAAACATGAGCAAGCCCAGAAAAATAGCATTGTGTTTCCTACTAATAGAGACCATATCTAATAAAACTCTACTTATGAAACTGGTACAAACCACAGCTCCTGTTAAATAAATGCTCTTTAGGTAATATTGAGAAACGTGTTGGGTTTGTGAAATGTGTAAATTCATTTGTGCCGCAAATTCACTGGGTTTACCAGAAATGAACTCTTGCTTGTAGGAAGACACAGATCCTGTGGTTTAAATCCGTTTCTGAAGGGAAATTCAGACCAGTGTTCTCATCCATGAAACACACTCTGTTTGAAAGCCAGAAGCATGCTCTTCTTTCTAGGTCTCCAATATAGCAAGAAAAATGAGCATGCCCAGAAATAAAAGAACTGTGTTTCCTACTCATACGGATCATATCTAGTTCAACTCTGCTTATGAAACTGATACAAACCACAGCTCATGTTAAATAAATCCTCTTTAGTTAATAGTGTGTAATGCTTTGGGATTGTGAACTGTGTAATTTCAACTGATCCGCAAATTCATAGGTTTTACCAGAAATGCTCTATTGCTTGTAGGAATAAACAGATCCTGGATCTTAAATCCATTTCAGAAAGGAAATTCAGACCTGTGTTTTCATCCATGAAACACACTCTGTTTTAACGCAAGAAGCATGCTCTTCTTTCCAGCATCTTCAATACAGCAAGAAACATGAGCAAGCCACGAATAACCGAACTGTGTTTCCTTCTCATACGGATCATATCTAGTTCAACACTGCTTATGAAACTGAAACCAACCACAGCTCATGTTAAATAAATGCTCTTTAGTTAATAGTGTGAAATGCTTTGGGTTTGTGAACAGTGTAATTTCAATTGAGCCGCAAATTAACTGGTTTTATCTAGTTCAACCCTGCTCATGAAACTGATCCAAACCATAGCTCCTCTTACATAAATGCTCTTTAGTTAATAGTGAGAAACGCGTTGTGTTCGTGTGCTGTGTAAATGCATTTGAGACCAAAGTTCTGTGGGTTTACCATAAATGACCTCTTGCTTGTAGGAAGACATAGATCCTGTGGTTTAACTCCGTTTCTGAAGGGAAATTCAGACTAGTGTCCTCTTCCATGAAACACACTCTGTTTTCACGCAAGAAGCATGCTCTTCTTTCCAGCGTCTCCAGTACAGCAAGATACATGAGCAAGCCCTGATAAAAGAACTGTGTTTCCTTCTTATAGGCGTCATATCTAGTTCAATTCTGATTAGGAAACTGATACAAACCACAGCTCCTATTAAATAAATGCTCTTTAGTTAATAGTGAGTAACGCGTTGGGTTTGTGTTCTGTGTATAGTCATTTGAGCCGCAAATTGCCTGGGTTTTCCAGAAATGACATCTTGCTTGTAGGAAGACACAGATCCTGTGGTTTAACTCCGTTTCTGAAGGGAAATTCAGACCAGTGTTCCATCCATGAAACACACACTGTTTTAACACAAGAAGCATGCTCTTCTTTCCAGAGTCTCCAATACAGCAAGAAACATGACCAAGCACAGAAAAAAAGAACTGTGTTTCCTACACATACGAACCATATCTAGTTCAACTCTGATTATGAAACTGATACAAACCACAGCTCCTATTAAAAAATGCTCTTTAGTTAATAGTGAAAAACCCGTTGGGTTTGCGTTCTGTGTAAATTCATTTGATCCGCAAATTGACTGTGATTACCAGAAATGACCTACTGCTTGTAGGAAGACATAGATCCTGTGCTTGAACTCCGTTTCTGAAGGGAAATTCAAACCAGTATTCTCATCCATGAAACACACTCTGTTTTAACGCAAGAAGTATGCTCTTCGTTCCAGAGACTCTAATTCAGAAAGAAACATGACCAAGCCCAGAATAAAAGAACTGGGATTCCTACTCATATGGACCATATCTAGTTCAACTCTGCTCATGAAACTGACACAAACAACAGCTCATCTTATATAAATGCTCTTTAGTTAATTGTGAGAAACGCGTTGGGTTCGTGAACTGTGTAAATTCATTTGAGCCTCCAATTCACTGGGTTTACCAGAAATGACCTCTTGCTTGTAGGAAGACAGAGATCCTGGACCTTAAATCCATTTCAGAAGGGAAATTCAGACCAGTGTCCTCTTCCATGAAACACACTCTGTTTTCACGCAAGAAGCATGCTCTACTTTCCAGCGTCTCCGATACAGCAAGAAATATGAGCAAGCCCCCAAAAAAGAACTGTGTTTCCTACTCATAGGCATCATATCTAGTTCAACTCTGATTATCAAACTGATACAAACCACAGCTCCTGTTAAATAAATGCTCCTTAGGTATTAGTGAGAAACGCGTTGGGTTTGTGTTCTGTGTAAATTTATTTGAACCGCAAATTTACTGTGTTTTACAGAAATCACCTCTTGCTTGTAGGAAGACACAGATCCTGTGGTTTAACTCCGTTTTGAAGGGAAATTCAGACCAGTGTTCTCATCCATGAAACACACTCTGTTTTAACGCAAGAAGCATGCTCTTCTTTTCAGAGTCTCCAAAACAGCAAGAAACATGACAAAGCCCAGAAAAAAAGATCTGTGTTTCCTACTCATATGGACCATATCTGGTTCAACTCTGCTTATGAAACTGATACAAACCACAGCTCCTCTTACATAAATGCTCTTTAGTTAATTGTGATAAACACGTTGGGTTCGTGAACTGTCTAATTTCATTTGAGCCGCAAATTCACTGGGTTTTCCAGAAATGACCTCTTGCTTGTAGGAAGACACAGATCCTGGGGTTTAACTCCGTTTCTGAAGTAAATTCAGACCATTTTTCTCATCCATGAATCACACACTGTTTTAACGCAAGACTCGTGCTCTTCCTTCAAGCATCTCCAATAGAACAGGAAAAACTGAGCAAGTCCAGAAAAAAGTAATAGGTTTCCTACTCATATGGAACATATCTAGTTCAAATCTGCTTATGAAACTGATACAAACCACACCTTCTGTTAAATAAATGCTCTTTAGTTAATAGTGAGAAACGGTATGGGTTTGTGAACTGTGTAAATTCATTTGAGCCCAAAAGAGAGTGGGATTACCAGAAATGAACTCTTGCTTGTAGGAAGACACAGATCCTTGACCTTAAATCCATTTCTGAAGTGAAATTCAGACCAGTATTCTCTTCCATGAAACACACACTGTTTTAACGCAGGAAGCATGCTCTTCTTTCCAGCGTCTCCAATACAGCAAGAAACATGAGCAAGCCCTGAAAAATATCTGTGTTTCCTACTCATAGACATCATATCTAGTTCAACGCTGATTATGAAACTGATACAAACCACAGCTCTTGTTAAATAAATGCTCTTTAGGTAATAGTGAGAAACACGTTGGGTTTGTGTTCTCTGTAAATTCATTTGAGCAGAAAATTGACTGGGTTCACCAAAAATGACCTCTTGCTTGTAGGAAGACACAGACCCTGTGGTCTAACTCCGTTTCTGAAGAGAAATTCAGACCAGTGTTCTCATCCATGAAACACACTCTGTTTTCACGCAAGAAGCATGCTCTTCTTTCCAGAGACTCCAATACAGCAAGAAACATGACCAAGCCCAGAAAAAAAGAACTGTGTTTCCTACTCATACGGACCATATCTCGTTCAACTCTGCTCATGAAACTGATAGAAAACACAGCTCCTCTTACATAAATGCTCTTTAGTTAATTGTGAGAAACGCCTTGGTTTCGTGAACTGTGTAATATCATTTCAGCCACATATTCACTGGGTTTACCAGAAATGAACTCATGCTTGTAGGAAGACACAGATCCTGTGATTTAACTCTGTTTCTGAAGGTAAATTCAGACCAGTGTTCTCATCCAAGAAACACACTCTGTTTTAATGCAAGAAGCATGCTCCTCTTTCCAGAGTCTCCAATACAGCAAGAAACATGACCAAGTCCAGAAAAAAAGAACTGGATTTCCTACTCATATGTACCATATGTAATTCAACTCTGCTCATGAAACTTATAAAAACCACAGCTGCTCTTACATAAATGCTCTTTAGTTAATTGTGAGAAATGCATTGGGTTCGTGAACTGTGTACATTCATTTGAGCCCAAATATAGTGGTTTTACTAGAAATGACCTCTTGCTTGAAGGAAGACACAGATCCTGGCCCTTAAATCCATTTCTGAAGGGAAATTCAGACCAGTGTCCTCGTCCATGAAACACATTCTGCTTTAACGCAAGAAGCATGCATGCTCTTATTTCCAGCGTCTCCAATACAGGAAGAAACATGAGCAAGCCCCGAAAAAAGAACTGTGTTTCCTACTCATAGGCACCATATCTAGTTTAAGTCTGATTATGAAACTGATAAAAACCACTGCTCCTATTAAGAAATGCTGTTCAGTTAATAGTGAAAAACCCGTTGGGTTTGTGTTCTGTGTAAATTCATTTGATCCGCAAATTGACTGTGATTACCAGAAATGACCTACTGCCTGTAGGAAGACACATATCCTGTGCTTGAACTTCGTTTCTGAAGTGAAATTCAATCCAGTGTTCTCATCCATGAAACACACTCTGTTTTATGGCAAGAAGCATGCTGTTCTTTCCAGAGACTCTAATACAGAAAGAAATATGTCCAAGCCCAGGAAAAAAGAACTGTGTTTCCTACTCATTCGGACCATATCTAGTTCAACTCTGCTTATGAAACTGATACAAACCACAGCTCCTCTTACATAAGTGCTCTTTAGGTAATTGTTAGAATCACGTAGCGTTCGTGAACTGTGTGAAATCATTTGAGCCTAAATTCACTTGGTTTTCCAGAAATGAACTCTTGCTTGAAGGAAGACAAAGATCTTGGGGTTTACCTCCGTTTCTGAAGGGAAATTTAGACCAGTGTTCCAATCCATGAAACACACTCTGTTTTAATGCAAGTAGCAAGCTCTTCTTACCAGGGTCTCCAATACAGACAGTAAGAACAATATTCATGCCCTGAAAAAAATAACTGTGTTATGAACTCATACAGACCATATGTAGTTCAACTCTGCTTATGAATCTGATACAAACCACAGCTGCTCTTAAATAAATGCTCATTAGTTAATAGTTAGAATTGCATTGGGTTCGTGAACAGTGTAAAATCATTTGAGCCCAAAATTCACATGCTTTACCAGAAATGAACTCTTGCTTGTAGGAACACACAAATCCTGGGATTTAACGCCGATTCTGAAGAGAAATTCAGACCAGTGTTCTCATCCATGAAACACACTCTGTTTTAACGCAAGAAGCAAGCTCTTCTTTCCAGCATCTCAAATACAGCAGGAACCAAGAGCATGCCCTCAAAAAAGAACTGTGTTTCCTACTCATACTAACTATATGTAGATCAATTCTGCTTATGAAACTGATACAAACCACAGCTCCTCTTACATAAATGCTCTTTCGTTAATAGTGAGAATCGCGATGGTTTGTGAACTGTGTAAAATCATTTGATCCCAAAATTGACGTTGTTTACCAGAAATGATGTCTTGCTTGTAGGAAGACACAGATCCTGGGTGTTAACTCCGTTAATGAAGGGAAATTCAGACCAGTGTTCTCATCCATGAAACACACTCTGTTTTCACGCAAGAAGCATTCTATTCTTTCCAGCATCTCCAATACAGCAAGAACCATTAGCATGCTCAGAAAAAAAGAACTGTATTTCCTACACATACAGACCATAGGCAGTTCAACTCTGTTATGAAACTGATGCAAACCACAACTCCTCTTACATGAATGCTCTTTAGTTAATAGTGAGAATCAGGTTGGGTTCCAAAAATGTGTAAAATCATTTGAGCCGAAAATTCACTTGGTTTACAGGAAATGAACTCTTGCTTGTAGGAAGACAAAGATCTTGGGGTTTAACTCCGTTTCTGAAGGGAAATTTGGACCACTGCTCTCATCCATGAAACACACTCTGTTTTAACGCAAGAAGCACCCTCATCTTTCCAGAGTCTCCAATACAGCAGGCATCATGAGAATGCCAAAAAAAAAAAAAACGAACTGTGTTTCCTACTCATACAGACCATATGCAGTTCAACTCTGCTTATGAAACTGATACAAACCATGCTCCTCTTACATAAATGCTCTTTAGTTAATAACAAGAAATGCGATGGGTTTGTGAACTGTGTAAAATCATTTGATCACAAAAATCATATTGTTTAACAGAAATGAACTCTTGCTTGTAGGAAGACTCAGATCCTAGGGTTTAACTCCGTTTCTGAAGGGAAATTCAGACCAGTGTTCTCATCCATGAAACACACTCTGAAATCAAGCAAGAAGCATGTTCTTCTTTCCAGCGTCTCCAATACAGACAGTAGGAACCAGAATCATGCCCTGAAAAAAAGAACTGTGATTCCTACTCAAACGGACCATATGTAGTTCAACTCTGCTTTTGAAACTGATACAAACCACAGCTCCTCTTACATAAATGCTCTTTAGTTAATAGTGAGAATCCTGTTGGGTTCGTGAACTGTGTAAAATCATTTACGCCCAAAATTCACTTGGTTTACAAGAAATGAACTCTTGCTTGTAGGAAGACACAGATCCTGAGATTGACTCCGTTTCTGAAGGGAAATTCAGACCAGTGTTCTCATCCATGAAACACACTCTGTTTTAACGCTAGAAGTAAGCTGTTCTTTCAAGCATCTCCAATACAGCAAAAATCATTAGCATGCCCAGAAAAAAAGAACTGTGTTTCCTTCTCATACACACCATATGTAGTTCAACTCTGCTTATGAAACTGATAAAAACCACAGCTCCTCTTACATAAAAGATATTTAGTTAATAGTGAGAATCGCGTTGGGTTCGTGAATTGTGTGAAATCATTTGAGGCCAAAATTCACAGGGTTTATCAGAAATTAACTCTTGCTTGTAGGAAGACCCAGATCCTGCGGTTTAACTCTGATTCTGAATTGAAATTCAGAACAGTATTCTCATCCATGAAACACACTCTGTTTTAACGCCAGAAGCAACCTCTTCTTTCCAGCTTCGCCAATACAGACAGTAAGAACCATATTCATGCCCTGAAAAAAAGAACTGTGTTTCCTACTCTTGAGGACCATATGGTGTTCAACTCTGCCTATGAAACTCATACAAACCACAACTCCTCTTACATAAATACTCTTTAGTTAATAGTGAGAATCGGGTTAGTTTCCAGAACTGTGTAAAATCATTTGAGCCCAAAATTCACTTGGTTTACCTGAATGAACTCTTGCTTGTAGGAAGACACAGATCTTGGGGTTTAACTCCGTTTCTGAAGGGAAATTTAGACAAGTGTTCTCATCCATGAAACACACTCTGTTTTAATGCATGAAGCACCCTCTTCTTTCCAGCGTCTCCAATACAGCAGGAACCATGAGAATGCCCAGAAAAAAAAAAAGAACTGTGTTTCCTACTCATACAGACCATATGCAGTTCAACTCTGCTTATGAAACTGATACAAACCATGCTCCTCTTACATAAATGCTCTTAAGTTAATAACAAGAATCGCGATGGGTTTGTGAACTCTTTAATATCATTTGATCTCAAAAATCACATTGTTTAATAGAAATGAACTCTTGCTTATAGGAAGACACAAATCCTGGGATTTAACTCCATTTCTGAAGGGAAATTGAGACCAGTGTTCTTATCCATGAAACACACTCTGTTTTCATGCAAGAAGCAAGTTCTTCTTTCCAGTGTCCCCAATACAGTCAGTAAGAACCATATTCATGCCCTGAAAAAAAGAACTGTGTTTTCTACTCATACAGACCATATGTAGTTCAACTCTGCTTATGAATCTGATACAAACCACAGCTCCACTTACATAAATGCTCTTTAGTTAATAGTTAGAATCGTGTTGCGTTCATGAACTGCGTAAAATCATTTGAGTCCAAAATTCACTTGGTTTACCAGAAATGAATTCTTGCTTGTAGGAAGGCACAGATCCTGTGGTTTAACTCCGTTTCTGAATGGAATTTCAGATCTATGTTCTCATCCATGAAACACATGCTGTTTTAACGCATGAAGCACACTCTTCTATCCAGCGTCTCCAATACAGCAAGAACCATGAAAATGCCCAGAAAAAAAGAGCAGTGTTTCCTACTCATACAGACCATATGCAGTTCAACTGTGCTTATGAAACTGATACAAACCACAGCTCCTCTTACATAAATGCTCTTTCGTTAATAGTGAGAATCGCGATGGGTTTGTGAACTGTGTAAAATCATTTGATCCCAAAATTGACGTTGTTTACCAGAAATGATCTCTTGCTTGTAGGAAGACACAGATCCCGGGGTTTAACTCCGTTAATGAAGGGAAATTCAGACCAGTGTTCTCATCCATGAAACACACTCTGTTTTCACGCAAGAAGCATTCTATTCTTTCCAGCATCTCCAATACAGCAAGAACCATTAGCATGCTAAGAAAAAAAGAACTGTATTTCCAACACATAGAGACCATATGCAGTTCAACTCTGTTATGAAACACATGCAAACCACAACTCCTCTTACATAAATGCTCTTTAGTTAATAGTGAGAATCAGGTTGGGTTCCAAAAATGTGTAAAATCATTTGAGCCCAAAATACAGTGGTTTACCAGAAATGAATTCTTGCTTGTAGGAAGGCACAGATCCTGTGGTTTAACTCCGTTTCTGAATGGAATTTCAGACCTATGTTCTCATCCATGAAACACACTCTGTTTTAACGCAAGAAGCACCCTCATCTTTCCAGAGTCTCCAACACAGCAAGCATCATGAGAATGCCCAAAAAAAAACGAACTGTGTTTCCTACTCATACAGACCATATGCAGTTCAACTCTGCTTATGAAACTGATACAAACCATGCTCCTCTTACATAAATGCTCTTTAGTTAATAACAAGAAATGCGATGGGTTTGTGAACTGTGTAAAATCATTTGATCACAAAAATCATATTGTTTAACAGAAATGAACTCTTGCTTGTAGGAAGACACAGATCCTAGGGTTTAACTCCTTTTCTGAAGGGAAATTCAGACCAGTGTTCTCATCCATGAAACACACTCTGAATTCTCGCAAGAAGCAAGTTCTTCTTTCCAGCGTCTCCAATACAGACAGTAGGAACCATATTCATGCCCTGAAAAAAAGAACTGTGTTTCCTTCTCATATGCACCATATGTAGTTCAACTCTGCTTATGAAACTGATAAAAACCACAGCTCCTCTTACATAAAAGCTATTTAGTTAATAGTGAGAATCGCGTTGGGTTCGTGAATTGTGTGAAATCATTTGAGCCCAAAATTCACAGGGTTTACCAGAAATGAACTCTTGCTTGTAGGAAGACACAGATCCTGGGGTTTAACTCCGATTCTGAAGGGAAAATCAGACCAGTGTTCTCATCCATGAATTTCACTCTGTTTTAATGCAAGAAGCAAGCACTTCTTTCCAGGGTCTCCAATACAGACAGTAAGAACCATATTCATACGCTGAAAAAAAGAACTGTGTTTTCTACTCATACAGACCAGATGTAGTTCAACTCTGCTTATGAATCTGATAAAAACCACAGCTCCTCTTACACAAATGCTCTTTAGTTAATAGTGAGAATCATGTTGGGTTCCAGAACTTTGTACATTCTTTTGAGGCCAAAATTCCCTTGGTTTACCAGAAATGAACTCTTGCTTGTAGGAAGACACAGATCCTGGGGTTTAACTCCTTTTCTGAACTGTGTTACCTACTCATACAGACCATATCTAGTTCAACTCTGCTGATGAATGTGATACAAAACACAGCTCCGGTTAAATAAATGCTCTTTAGTTAATAGTGTGAAAGGCGTTGGGTTTTTAAACTGTGTAATTCATTTGAGCCACAAATTCACTGGTTTTACCTGAAATGCACTCTTGTTGGAAGGAAGAAACAGATCATGGACCTTAAATCCATTTCAGAAGGAAAATTCAGACCTGTGTACTCATCCATGAAACACACTCTGTTTTAACGAAAGAAGCTTGCGATTCTCTCCATAGTCTCCAATATAGCAAGAAACATGAGCAAGCCCAGAAAAAAGGAACTGTGTTTCCTACTCATACAGACCATATCAAGTTCAACTCTGCTGATGAAACTGATACAAACCACAGCTCTTGTAAAATAAATGCTCTTTAGTTAATAATGTGAAATGCATTGGATTTGTGAACTGTGTAAATTCATTTGAGCCGCAAATTCACTGTTTTTACCAGAAATGGCCTCTTTCTTGTAGGAAGACACAGATCCTGTACCTTAAATCCAGTTCAGAAGGGATATTCAGACCTGTGTTCTCATCAGTGAAACACACTCTGTTTTATCGCAAGAAGCATGCTCTTCTTTCCAGCGTCTCAAATATAGCAAGAACCATGAGCAAGCGCAGACAAAAGAATTGTGTTTCCAACGCATATGGACCATATCTAGTTCAACTCTGCTTTTGAAACTGATACAAACCACAGCTCCTGTTATAAATCCTCTTTAGGTAATAGTGAGAAACGCGTTAGGTTCGTGAGCAGTGTAAATTCATTTGAGCCCCAAATTCAGTGGGTTTTCTGAAATGACCTCTTGCTTATAGGAAGACACAGATCCTAGATCTTAAATCCATTTCAGAAGGGAAATTCAGACCTCTGTTCTCATCCATGAAACACACTCTGTTTTAAGGCAAGAAGCATGCTCTTCTTTCCAGCGTCTCCAATACTGCAAGAACCATGAGAAAGCCTAGAATAAAAGAACATTGTTTCCTACTCATATGGACCCTCTAGTTCAACTCTGCTTATGGAACTGATATAATCCTCAGCTCCTGTATGTAAATGCTCTTAGTTAATAGTCAGAAAAGCGTTGGGTTTGTGAACTGTGTGAACTCATTTGAGCCGCAAATTCACTGTGTTTACCAGAAATGAACTCTTGCTTGTATGAAGACATACATCCTGTGGTTTTACTCCGTCTCTCAAGGGAAATTCAGACCAGAGTTCTCATCCGTGAAAGACACTCTGTTTTAACGCAAGAAGCATGCTCATCTATTCCAGCGTCAGTACAGTAAGAAAAATGAGCAAGCCTGGAAAAAACGAACTCTGTTTCCTACTCATGTGGACCATAACTAGTTCAAATCTGCTTATAGAATTGATACAAACCACACATCCTGATAAATAAATGCTCTTAAGTTAATAGTGAGAAACGTGTGGGGTTCGTGAACTATTTAAATTACTTGGAGCCCAAAATTCAGTGGGTTTACCAGAAATGACTTCTTGCTTGTAGGAAGACAAAGATCCTTTGGTTTAACTCCGTTTCTGAGGGGAAATTCAGACCAGTCCTCTCATCCATGTAAAACACTCTGTTTTAACGCAAGAAGCATCCTCTTCATTCCAGAGTCTCCAATACAGAAAGAAACATGAGCATGGCCAGAAAAAAAGAGCTTTGTTTCCTACTCATACAGACAATATCTATTTCAACTCTGCTTATGAAACTGATAAAAACCACAACTCTTCTTAAGTAAATGCTCTTTAGTTAATAGTGTGAAAAGCGTTGGGTTTGTGAACTGTTTAAATTCATTTGAGCTGCAAAGTCACTGGTTTTCCAGAAATGCACTCTTGCTTGTAGGAAGATACAGATCCTGGAACTTAAATCCATTTCAGAAAGGAAATTTAGACCTGTGTTCTCATCCATGAAACACACTCTGTTTTAACGCAAGAAGCATGCTCTTCTTTCTAGCGTCTCCAATATAGCAAGAAACATGAGCAATCCCATAAAAAAAGTACTGTGTTTCATATTCATATCGAACATATCTAGTTCAACTCTGCTTTTAAAACTGATACAAACCAAAGGTCCTGTTAAATAAATGCTCTTTAGTTAATAGTGAGAAACGCGTTTGGTTCGTGAACTGTGTAAAATTCATTTGAGACGCAAATTCACCTGGTTTACCAGAAATGACCTCCTGCTTGTAAAAAGACACAGATCCAGTGGTTTTACTCCCTTTCTGAAGGTAAATTCAGACCATGGTTCTCATCCATGAAACCCACTCTGTTTTAATGAAGAAACCATGGTCTTCTTTCCAGTGTCTCCAATACAGCAAGACACATGTGCAAGCCTATTAAAAAAGAATTGTGTTTCCTACTCATAGGGACCAATGCTAGTTCAACTCTGCTCTTGAAACTGATACAAACCACAGCCCCTGTTATATGTGTGCTCTTTATTTAATAGTGAGAAATGTGTTGGGTTTGTGGACTGTGTAAATTCCTTTGAGCCCAAAACTCAGTGGGTTTACGAGATATTAACTCTTGCTTGTAGGAAGACACAGATCCTATGGTTTAAAGCCATTTCTGAAGGGAAATTCAGACCAGTGTCTTCATCCATTAATCACACTCTGTATTAAGGCAAGAAGCATCTGCTGCTTTCCAGCGTCTAGAATACAGCTAGAATCATGAGAAATCCCAGAATAAATGAAAAATGTTTCCTACTCATATCTACCATATCTAGTTCAACTCTGCTTATGGAACTGATACAAACCTCAGCTCCTCTTAAATAAATGCTCTTAATTTAATAGTCAAAAAAGTGTTGGGTTTGTGAACTGTGTAAATTCATTTGAGCTGCAAATTCACTGGGTTTACCAGAAATGAACTCTTGCTTGTAGGAAGACATAGAATCTGGGGTTTAACTCCGTTATGTTGGGAAATTCAGACCAGAGATCTCATCCCTCAATCAAACTCTGTTTTAAGGCAAGAAGCATCCTCTTCTTTCCAGCATCTCCAATGCTGCAAGAACCATTATAATGCCCAGAAAAAAGAACTATGTTTCCTACTCATACAGACTATATATAGTTGCACTCTGCTTATGAAACTCATACAAACCACAGCTCCTCTTACAAATGCTCTTTAGTTAATAGTGACAATCGCATTGGGTTCATGAACTGTGTTAAATCATTTGATACCAAAAATCACTGGGTTTACCAGAAATGAAATGTTGATGGAGGAAGAAACAGATCCTGGGGTTTAACACCGTTTCTGAAGGGAAATTCAGACCAGTGTTCTCATCCATGAAAAACATGCTGTTTTAACACAAGAAGAATCCTCTTCTTTCCAAGTGTCTCCAATACAGCAAGAACCATGAGAATGCCCAGAAAAAAGAACTGTGTTTCCTACTCATACGACCATATGTAGTTCAACTCTGCTTATGAAACTGATACAAAGCACAACTCCTCTTACAGAAATGCTCTTTAGTTAATAGTGAGAATCATGTTTGATTTGTGTACTGTGTAAAATCATCTGATCCCAAAATTCTCTTGGTTTCCAGAAATGAACTCATGCTTGCAGGAAGACACAGATCATGGAGTTTAATACCATTTCTGAAGTAAAATTCAGACCAGTGTTCTCATCCGTGAAACACACTCTGTTTAAACGCAAGAAGCAAGCTCTTCTTTCCAGCGTATCCAATACAGCAAGAACCATGAGCATGCCCTGAAAAAAAGAACTGTGTTTCCTACTCATACGGACCATATGTAGTTCCACTCTGCATATGACTGAAACATACGATAGCTACTCTTACATAAATGCTCTTTAGTTAATAGTGTGAATCGCGTTGGGTTCATGAACTTTGTAAATTCATTTGAGCCACAAATTCACTGTGTTTACCAGAAATGAACTCTTGCTTGTAGGAAGATATACATCCTGTGGTTTTACTCCGTTTCTGAATGGAAATTCAGATCAGAGTTCTCATCCATGAAAGACACTCTGTTTTAACGCAAGAAGCATGCTCATCTTTCCAGCGTCTCCAACACTATAAGAACCATGAGCAAGCCCAGAATAAATGAACTGTGTTTTCTACTCATACGGACCATAACTAGTTCAACTCTGCTTATAAAACTGATACAATCCACAGATCTTGTTGAATAAATGCTCTTTAGTTAATAGTGAGAAACGCGTTGGGTATATGTTCTGTGTTATTCATTTGAGCTGCAAATTCATTGGGTATACCAGATGAGTTCTTGCTTGTAGGAAGACGCAGATCCTATGGATTCACTCCGTTTCTGAAGGGAAATTCAGACCAGTGTTCTCATCCATGACACACACTCTGTTTTAACGCAAGAAGCATGCTCTTCTTTCCAGCGTATCCAATTCAGCAAGAAACATGAGAAAGCCCAGAATAAATGAACATTGTTTCCTACTCATATGGACCATATATAGTTCAACTCTGCTTATGAAACTGATTCAAACCACAGCTCCTCTTACATAAATGCTCTTTAGTTAATAGTGAGAATCGTGTTGGGTTCGTGAACTACGAAAAACCACTTGAGCACAAATTCACTGGGTTTACCTGAAATGAACTCTTTCTTGTAGGAAGACATAGATCCTGGGGTTTAACTCCGTTTCTGAAGGGAAATTCAGACCAGTGTTCTCATCCTTCATACACACTCTGTTTTAACGCAAGAAGCAAGCTCTGCTTCCAGCGTCTCCAATACAGCAAGAACAATGAGCATGCCCAGAAAAAAAGAACTGTGTTTCCTACTCATACGGACCATATGTAGTTAAACTCTGCTTATGAAACTGATACAAACCACAGCTCCTCTTACATAAAAGCTCTTTAGTTAATAGTGAGAATCGCGTTGGGTTCGTGAACTGTGTAAAATCATTTGAGCCCAAAATTCACTTCGTTTACCAGAAATGAACTCTTGCTTGTAGGAAGACACAAATCCTGGATCTTAAACCCATTTCTGAAGGGAAATTCAGACCTGTGTTCTCATCCAAGAAACACAGTCTTTTTTAATGCAAGAAGCATGCTCTTCTTTCCAGCATCTCCAATACAGAAAGAAACAAAAACAAGCCAAGAATAAAAGAACTTTGTTTCCTACTCATACGGACCATATCTTGTTCAACTCTGGTTTTCTAACTGATACAAACCACAGCTCCTGTTATATATGTGCTCTTTAGTAAATAGTGAGAAATGCGTTTGGTTTTTGAACTGTGTAAATTGATTTGAGCCCAAAACTCAGTGGATTTTCCAGAAATGAACTCTTGCTTGTAGGAAGACACAGATCCTGTGGTTTAACTCCGTTTCTGATAGGAAACTCAGATCAGTGTTCTCATCCATTAAACACACTCTGTTTTAACAAAAGAAGCATGCTCTTCTTTCTAGCATCTCCAATCCTGCAAGAAACATGAGAAAACCCAGAATAAATGAACATTGTTTCCTACTCATATGGACCCTATCTAGCTCAACTCTGCGCATGGAACTGATACAAACCTCAGCTCCTGTTAAATAAATGCTCTTAGTTAATAGTCAGAAACGCGTTGGGTTTTTGAACTGTGTGAATTCATTTGAGCCGCAAATTCACTGTGTTTACCAAAAATGAACTCTTGCTTGTAGGAAGACATACATCCTGTGGTTTTACTCCATTTCTCAAAGGAAATTCAGACCAGAGTTCTCATCCGTGAAAGACACTCTGTTTTAACGCAAGAAGCATGCTCATCTTTCCAGCGTCTACAATACACTAAGAAACATGAGCAAGCCCGGAATAAAAGAACTGTGTTTCCTACTCATATGGACCATCACTAGTTCAACTCTGCTTATAAAACTGATACAAACCACACGTCCTGTTAAATAA
Source organism: Onychomys arenicola (assembly GCA_949786405.1). Taxonomy (NCBI): domain Eukaryota; kingdom Metazoa; phylum Chordata; class Mammalia; order Rodentia; family Cricetidae; genus Onychomys; species Onychomys arenicola. The sequence goes on from CATKUM010000035.1 coordinate 1,546,905, forward strand.
ATGCTCTTTAGTTAATAGTGAGAAGTGTGTGGGGTTCGTGAAATATTTAAATTCATTTGAGCCCAACTTTCATTGGGTTTACCAGAAATGACCTCTTGCTTGTAGGAAGACAGAGACCCTGGATCTTAAATCCATTTCAGAAGGGAAATACAGACCTCTGTTCTCATCCATGAAACACACTCGGTTTTAACGCAAGAAGCATGCTCTTCTTTCTAGCATTTCCAATACAGCAAAAAACATGAGCAAGCCCAGAAAAACAGAACTGTGTTTCCTACTCTTACGGACTATATCTAGTTTAACTCTGCTTATGAAACTGACATGAACCACAGGTCCTTTCATTAAATGCTCCTTAGTTAATAGTGAGAAACGCTTTGGGTTTGTGCACTGTGTAAATTCATTTGAGCCACAAAGACACTGGGTTTTCCAGATATGAACTCTTCCTTATAGGAAGACACAGAACATGTGGTTTAACTCCGTTTCTGAAGGGAAATTCAGACCAGAGTTTTCATCCATGAAACACACTCTGTTTTAACGCAAGAAGCATGCTCTTCTTTCCAGCTTTTAAATGAAGCAAGAAACATGAGCAAGCCCAGAAAAAAAGAACTGTGTTTCCTTCTCATATGGACCATATCTAGTTCAACTCTGCTCATAAAACTGATAGAAATCACAGCTCCTGTTAAATAAATGCTCTTTAGTTAATAGTGAGAATCACGGTGGGTATATGTTATGTGTTATTCATTTGAGCCGCTACTTCACTGGGTTTTCCAGATGAGTCCTTGTTGTAGGAAGACGAAGATCCTGTGGTTTAACTCCGTTTCTGAAGGGAAATTCAGACCAGTGTTCTCATCCATGACACACACTCTGTTTTAACGCAAGAATCATGTCCTTCTTTCCAGCCTCTCCAATACAGCAAGAAACATGAGCAAGCCCAGAATAAATGAACATTGTTTCCTACTCATATGGACCATATCTAGTTCGACTCTGCTTATGGAACTTATACAAACCTCAGCTCATGTTAAATAAATGCTCTTTAGATAATAGTGAGAAACGTGTGGGGTTCGTGAACTATTTAAATTCATTTGAGCCCAACTTTCAGTGGGTTTACCAGAAATGACCCCTTGCTTGTAGGAAGACACAGATCCTGGATCTTAAATCTGTTTCAGCAGGGAAATTCAGACCTCTGTTCTCATCCATGAAACACACTCTGTTTTAACGCAAGAAGAATGCTCTTCTTTCTAGCGCCTCCAATACAGCATGAAAAATGAGCAAGCCCAGAAAAAAAGAACTCTGTTTGCTACTCATACAGACCATATCTAGTTCAACTTTGCTTTTGAAACTGATACAAACCAAAGCTCCTGATAAATAAATGCTCTTTAGTTAATAGTGTAAAATGCGTTGGTTTTGTGAACAGTGTAAATTCCTTTGAGCCCCAAGTTCACTGGTTTTACCAGAAATGCACTCTTGCTAGTAGGAAGACACAGATCCTGGATCTTAAATCCGTTTCAGAAGGGAAATTGAGACCTGTGTTCTCATCTATGAAACACACTCTGTTTTAACACAAGTAGCATGATCTGCTTTCCAGCATCTCCAATACAGCAGGCAACATTAGGCAGCCTAAGAAAAAAAGAACTGTTTTTCCTATTCATTCGGACCATATCTAGTTCAACTCTGCTTATGAAACTGATACAAACTCCAGCTCCTTTTAAATAAGTGCTCTTTATTTAATAGTGAGAATCGCGTTGGTTTCTTGAGCTGTGTAAATTCATTTGAGCCTAAAATTTGGTGGGATTCTGAGAAAAGTCCTCTTGCTTGCAGGAAGATACAGATACTCTGGTTTAACGCCATTTCCAATAGGAAATTCAGACCGGTGTTCTCATCCATGAAACACACTCTGTTTTAACGCAAGAAGTATGCTCTTCTTTCCAGCATCACCAACACAGCAAGAAATATGAGCAATCATAGAATAAAAGAACTGTGTTTCCTTCTAATATGGACCATATCTAGTTCAACTCTGATTATGAAACTGATACAAACCACAGCTCCTGTTAAATAAATGCTCCTTACTTAATAGTGAGACACGCATCTGGCTCGTGTTCTGTGTATATTCTTTTGAGCCGCAAATTCACTGGGTTTACCAAAAATAACCTCTTGCTTGTAGGAAGATACAGATCCTGTGGTTTAACTCCGTTTATGAAGAGAAATTCAGACCAGTTTTCTAATCCATGGAACACACTCTGTTTTAACACAATAAGCATCCTCTTCTTTCTAGGGACTCCAATACAGCAAGAATCATGAGCAAGCCCAGAATAAAAGAACTGTGTATCCTACTCATACAGACCGTATGTAGTTCAACTATGCTTATGAAACTGATACAAACCACAGTGCCTGTTAAATAAATGCTCTTTAGTTAATAGGGAGAAACGAGTTGGGTTTATTAATGGTGTAAATTCATTTGAGACGCAAATTCACTGGGTTTACCAGAAATGAACATTGCTTGTAGGAAGACACAGATCCTGGATCTTAAATCCGTTTCTGAAGGGAAATACAGACCTGTGTTCTCATCCATGACACACTCTGTTTTAACACAAGAAGCATGTTCTTCTTTCCAGCCTCTCCAATGCAGCAAGAAATATGACCATGCCCAGAAAAAAAGAACTGTGTTTCCTACTCATACAGACCATATCTAGTTCAACTTTGCCTTTGAAACTGATACAAAACAATGCTCCTGTTAAATAAATGCTATTTAGGTAATAGTGTGAAATGTGTTGGTTTTGCGAACAGTGTAAATTCATTTGAGCCGCAAATTCACTGGTTTTACTAGAAATGCACTCTTGCTTGCAGGAAGACACAGATCCTGGATCTTAAATCCATTTCAGAAGGGAAATTCAGACCTGTGTTCTCATCTATGAAATACACTCTGTTTTAACACAAGAAGCATGCTCTTCTTTCCAGCATCTCCACTACAGCAGGCAACATTAGGCAGCCTAAGAAAATAAGAACTGTTTTTCCTACTCATTCGGACCATATCTAGTTCAACTCTGCTTATGAAACTGATACAAACCCCAGCTCCTTTTAAATAAGTGCTCTTTATTTAATAGTAAGAATCGCATTGGTTTCTTGAGCTGTGTAAATTCATTTGAGCCTAAAATTTGGTGGGTTTCCCAAAAAGAACTCTTGCTTGTAGGAAGATAGAGATCCTGTTGTTTAACTCCATTTCTGAAAGGAAATTCAGACCAGTGTTCTCATCCATGAAACTCACACTGTTTTAACGCAAGAAGCATGCTCTACCTTCCAGCATCACCAACACAGCAAGAAATATGAGCAATCACAGAATAAAAGAACTATGTTTCCTGCTAATACTGACCATATCTAGTTCAACTCTGCTTATGAAACTGATACAAAAAACAGCTCCTGTTAAATAAATGCTCCTTACTTAATAGTGAGAAACGCATTGGTTTTGTGTTCTGTGTAAATTCTTTTGAGCCGCAAATTCACTGGGTTTACCAAAAATAACCTCTTGCTTGTAGGAAGACACAGATCCTGTGGTTTAACTCCGTTTATGAAGAGAAATTCAGACCAGTTTTCTAATCCATGGAACACACTCTGTTTTAACACAACAAGCATCCTCTTCTTTCTAGGGACTCCAATACAGCAAGAATCATGAGCAAGCCCAGAATAAAAGAAGTGTGTATCCTACTCATACAGACCGTATGTAGTTCAACTATGCTTATGAAACTGATACAAACCACAGTGCCTGTTAATAAATGCTCTTTAGTTAATAGGGAGAAACGAGTTGGGTTTATTAATGGTGTAAATTCATTTGAGACGCAAATTCACTGGGTTTACCAGAAATGAACATTGCTTGTAGGAAGACACAGATCCTGGATCTTAAATCCGTTTCTGAAGGGAAATTCAGACCTGTGTTCTCATCCATGACACACTCTGTTTTTACGCAAGAAGCATGTTCTTCTTTCCAGCCTCTCCAATGCAGCAAGAAATATGACCATGCCCAGAAAAAAAGAACTGTGTCCTACTCATACAGACCATATCTAGTTCAACTTTGCCTTTGAAACTGATACAAAACAAAGCTCCTGTTAAATAAATGCTATTTAGGTAATAGTGTGAAATGTGTTGGTTTTGCGAACAGTGTAAATTCATTTGAGCCGCAAATTCACTGGTTTTACTAGAAATGCACTCTTGCATGCAGGAAGACACAGATCCTGGATCTTAAATCCATTTCAGAAGGGAAATTCAGACCTGTGTTCTCATCTATGAAATACACTCTGTTTTAACACAAGAAGCATGCTCTTCTTTCCAGCATCTCCACTACAGCAGGCAACATTAGGCAGCCTAAGAAAATAAGAACTGTTTTTCCTACTCATTCGGACCATATCTAGTTCAACTCTGCTTATGAAACTGATACAAACCCCAGCTCCTTTTAAATAAGTGCTCTTTATTTAATAGTAAGAATCGCATTGGTTTCTTGAGCTGTGTAAATTCATTTGAGCCTAAAATTTGGTGGGTTTCCCAAAAAGAACTCTTGCTTGTAGGAAGATAGAGATCCTGTTGTTTAACTCCATTTCTGAAAGGAAATTCAGACCAGTGTTCTCATCCATGAAACTCACACTGTTTTAACGCAAGAAGCATGCTCTACCTTCCAGCATCACCAACACAGCAAGAAATATGAGCAATCACAGAATAAAAGAACTATGTTTCCTGCTAATACTGACCATATCTAGTTCAACTCTGCTTATGAAACTGATACAAAAAACAGCTCCTGTTAAATAAATGCTCCTTACTTAATAGTGAGAAACGCATTGGTTTTGTGTTCTGTGTAAATTCTTTTGAGCCGCAAATTCACTGGGTTTACCAAAAATAACCTCTTGCTTGTAGGAAGACACAGATCCTGTGGTTTAACTCCGTTTATGAAGAGAAATTCAGACCAGTTTTCTAATCCATGGAACACACTCTGTTTTAACACAACAAGCATCCTCTTCTTTCTAGGGACTCCAATACAGCAAGAATCATGAGCAAGCCCAGAATAAAAGAAGTGTGTATCCTACTCATACAGACCGTATGTAGTTCAACTATGCTTATGAAACTGATACAAACCACAGTGCCTGTTAATAAATGCTCTTTAGTTAATAGGGAGAAACGAGTTGGGTTTATTAATGGTGTAAATTCATTTGAGACGCAAATTCACTGGGTTTACCAGAAATGAACATTGCTTGTAGGAAGACACAGATCCTGGATCTTAAATCCGTTTCTGAAGGGAAATTCAGACCTGTGTTCTCATCCATGACACACTCTGTTTTTACGCAAGAAGCATGTTCTTCTTTCCAGCCTCTCCAATGCAGCAAGAAATATGACCATGCCCAGAAAAAAAGAACTGTGTCCTACTCATACAGACCATATCTAGTTCAACTTTGCCTTTGAAACTGATACAAAACAAAGCTCCTGTTAAATAAATGCTATTTAGGTAATAGTGTGAAATGTGTTGGTTTTGTGAACAGTGTAAATTCATTTGAGCCGCAAATTCACTGGTTTTACTAGAAATGCACTCTTGCATGCAGGAAGACACAGATCCTGGATCTTAAATCCATTTCAGAAGGGAAATTCAGACAAGTGTTCTCATCCATTAAACACACTCTGTTTTAATGCATGAAGAATGCTCTTCTTTCCAGCATCTCGAAAACAGCAAGAAAAATGAGCAAGCCCAGAAAAGAAGAACTGTGTTTCCTACTCATATGGAACATATCTAGTTCAACTCTGCTTATGAAACTGATACAATCCACAGCTCTTGTTTAAAAAATGCTCTTTAGTTATTAATGAGAAACACGTTGGGTTCCTGAACTGTGTAAATTAATTTGAGCCCAAAATTCAGTGGGTTTACCAGAAATGACCTCTTTCTTGTAGGAAGATACAGATCCTGTGGTATAACTCCATTTTTGAAGGGAAATTCAGACCGATGTTCTCATCCATGAAACACATTCTGTTTCAACGCAAGAAGCATGCTCTTCTTTCCATCCTCTCCAGTACAGCAAGAAACATGTGCAAGAACAGAATAAAAGAACTGTGTTTCCTTCTAATTTGGACCATATTTAGTTCAACTCTGCTTATGAAACTGATACATATCAGACCTCCTGTTAAATTAATGCTCCTTACTTCATAGTGAGAAACGCATTGGGTTTGTGTTCTGTGTAAATTCATTTGAGCCGCAATTTCACTGGGTTTACCAGAAATGAACATTGCTTGTAGGAAGACACAGATCCTGGATCTTAAATTCGTTTCTGAAGGGAAATTCAGACCTGTGTTCTCATCCATGAAATACACACTGTTTAAACGCAAGAAGCATGCTCTTCATTGCAGCCTCTCCAATACAGAAAGAAACATGAGCGTGCCCAGAAAAAAAGAACTGTGTTTGCTACTCATACAGACCATATCTAGTTCAAATTTGCTTTTGAACCTTATACAAACCAAAGATCCTGATAAATACATGCTCTTTAGGTAATAGTGTGAAATGCGTTGGTTTTGTGAACAGTGTAAATTCATTTGAGCCGCAAATTCACTGGTTTTACCAGAAATGCACTCTTGCTTGTAAGAAGACATAGATCCTGGATCTTAAATCCATTTCAGAAGGGAAAATCAGACCAGTGTTCTCATCTATGAAACACACTCTGTTTTAACACAAGAAGCATACTCTTCTTTCCAGCATCTCCACTACACCAGGAACCATTAGTCAGCCTAAGAAAAAAAGAACTGTATTTCCTACTCATTCTGACCATATCTAGTCCAACTCAGCTTATGAAACTGATACAAACCACAGCTCCTGTTAAATAAATGCTCCTTACTTAATAGTGAGAAACGCATTGGGTTTGTGTTTTGTGTAGATTCTTTTGAGCCGCAAATTCACTGGGTTTACCAAAAATAACCTCTTGCTTGTAGGAAGACACAGATCCTGTGGTTTAAGTCCGTTTATGAGGAGAAATTCAGACCAGTTTTCTAATCCATGGATCACACTCTGTTTTAACAGAACAAGCATCCTCTTCTTTCTAGGGACTCCAATACAGAAAGAATCATGAGCAAGCCCAGAATAAAAGAACTGTGTATCCTACTCATACAGACCATATGTAGTTCAACTATGCTTATGAAACTGATACAAACCACAGTGCCTGTTAAATAAATGCTCCTTAGTTAATAGGGAGAAACGTGTTGGGTTTATTAACGGTGTAAATTCATTTGAGACACAAATTCACTGGGTTTACCAGAAATGATTTCTTCCATGAAGGAAGACACAGATCCTGGATCTTAAATCCGTTTCTGATGGGAAATTCAGACCAGTGTTCTCATCCATGAAACACACTTTGATTTAATGCATGAAGCATGCTCTTCTTTCCAACGTCTCCAAAACAGCAAGAAAAATGAGGAAGCCCAGAAAAAAAGAAATGTGTTTCCTACTCATATGGAACATATCTAGTTCTACTCTGCTTATGAAACCGATACAATCCTAAGCTCTTGTTTAAAAAATGCTCTTTAGTTAATAGTGAGAATCGCGTTGGGTTCGTGAACTGCGAAAAATCATTTGAACCGCAAATTCCCTGGGTTTACCAGAAATGATCTCTTGATTGTGGGAAGACACAGACCCTGCATCTTAAATCCGTTTCTGAAGGGAAATTCAGAATTGTGTTCTCATCCATGAAACACACTCTGTTTTAATGCAAAAAGGATGCTCTTTTCCAGCGTATCCAATACAGCAAGAAACATGAATAAACCCAGAATAAAAGAACTGTGTTTCCCACTCTTATGGAACATATCTAGTTCAACTCTGCTCATAAAACTTATACAAACCACAGCTCCTGTTAAATAAATGCTCTTTACTTAATAGTGAGAAACGCGTTGGGTTCGTGAATTGTGTAAATTAATTTGAGCCCAAAATTCAGTGGGTTTACCAGAAATGACCTCTTGCTTGTAGGAAGACACAGATCCTGGTTCTTAAATCCGTTTCTGAAGGGAAATTCAGACCTGTGTTCTCATCCATGAAACATACTCTGTTTTAACACAAGAAGCATGCTCTTCTTTCCAGCATCTCCACTACAGCAGGCAACATTAGCCAGCCTAAGAAAAAAAGAACTGATTTTCCTACTCATTCAGACCATATCTAGTTCAACTCTGTTTATGAAAGTGATACAAACCACAGCTCCTGATAAATAAATGCTCCTTGCTTAATAGTCAGAAACGCATTGGGTTTGGGTTCTGTGTAAATTCTTTTTAGCCACAAATTCACTGGGTTTACCAAAAATAACCTCTTGCTTGTAGGAAGACACAGATCCTGTGGTTTCACTCTGTTTATGAAGGGAAATTCAGACCAGGATTCTCATCCATGAAACACACTCTGATTTAACGCAAGAAGCATGCTCTTCTTTCCAGCGTCCTCAATACACCAAGAAACATGTCCAAGCCCGGAATAAAAGAACTGTGTATCCTACTCATACAGACCATATGTAGTTAAACTATGCTTATGAAACTGATACAAACCACAGTGCCTGTTAAATAAATGCTCTTTAGTTATTAGTGCGAAACGCGTTGGGTTTGTGAACCATGTAAATTCATTTGAGCCGCAAATTCCCTGGGTTTACCAGAAATGACATCTTGCTTGTAGGAAGACACAGATCCTGTGGTTTAACTCTGTTTCTGAAGGGAAATTCAGACCGGTGTTCTCATCCATGAAACACAACTGTTTTAACACAAGAATCATGCTCTTCTTTACAGCATCTCCAATACAGCAAGAAAAATGAGCAATGCCAGAATAAAAGAACTGTGTTTCCTACAAATACGGACCATATCTAGTTCAACTCTGCTTATCAAACTGATACAAACCACAGCTACTGTTAAATAAATGCTCCTTGCTTAATAGTGACTAACAAATTGGGTTTGTGTTCTGTGTAAATTCCATTGAGCCGCAAATTCACTGGGTTTACCAGAAATGACCTCTTGCTTGTAGGAAGACCCAGATAGTGTGGTTTAATTCCGTTTCTGAAGGGAAATTCAGACCAGTGTTCTCATCCATTAAACACACGCTGTTTTAACCCAAGAAGCATGCTTTTCTTTCCAGGGTATCCAATAGAGCTAGAAACATGAGTAAGCCCAGAATAAAACAACTGTGGATCCTACTCATACAGACCATATCTAGTTCAACTCTGCTTATGATCCTGATACAAACCACAGAGCCTGTTAAATAAATGCTCTTTAGTTAATAGTGAGAAAAGCGTTGGGTTTATGAACTGTGTAAATTCATTTCAGCAGCAAATTCACTGGGTTTACCAGAAATGACCTCTTGCTTGTAGGAAGACACAGATCCTGTGGTTTAACTCTGTTTATGAAAGCAAATTCAGACCAGTGGTCTCATCCATTAAACACACTCTGTTTTAACGCGAGAAGCATGCTCTTCTTTCCAGTGTCTCCAATACAGCAAGAAAAATGAGCAAGCCCAGAATAAAAGAACTGTGTATCCTACTCATACATACACTATCTAGTTCAACTATGCTTATGAAACTGATACAGACCACAGTGCCTGTTAAATAAATGGACCTTTCTTAATAGAGAGAAACACTTTGGGTTTGTGTGATGGGTAAATTCAATTGAGCCGCAAATCCACTGGATTTACCAGAAATGAATCTTGCTTGTAGGAAGACACAGATCCTGTGGTTTAACTCTGTTTCTGAAGGGAAATTCAGACAGGTGTTCTCATCCATTAAACACAACTGTTTTAACGCAAGAATCATGCTCTTCTTTACAACATCTACAATACAGCAAGAAAAATGAGCAAGCCCAGAATAAAAGAACTGTGTTTCCTTCTAATACGGACCATATGTAGTTCAACTATGCTTATAAAACTGATACAAACCACAGTGCCTGTTAAATAAATGCTCCTTAGTTAATAGGGAGAAACGTGTTGGGTTTATTAACGGTGTAAATTCATTTGAGACACAAATTCACTGGGTTTACCAGAAATGATCTCTTCCATGAAGGAAGACACAGATCCTGGATATTAAATCCGTTTCTGATGGGAAATTCAGACCAGTGTTCTCATCCATGAAACACACTTTGTTTTAATGCATGAAGCATGCTCTTCTTTCCAACGTCTCCAAAACAGCAAGAAAAATGAGCAAGCCCAAAAAAAAGAAATGTGTTTCCTACTCATATGGAACATGTCTAGTTCAACTCTGCTTATGAAACCGATACAATCAACAGCTCTTGTTTAAAAAATGCTCTTTAGTTAATAGTGAGAAACGTGTTGGGTTCATGTACTGTGTAAATTCATTTGAGGCACAAATACCCTGGGTTTACCAGAAATGATCTCTTGCTTGTGGGAAGACACAGACCCTGCATCTTAAATCCGTTTCTGAAGGGAAATTCAGACTTGTGTTCTCATCCATGAAACACACTCTGTTTTAACGCAAAAAGGGTGCTCTTTTCCAGTGTATCCAATACAGCAAGAAACATGAATAAACTCAGGATAAAAGAACTGTGTTTCCCACTCTTATGGAACATATCTAGTTCAACTCTGCTCATAAAACTCATACAAACCACAGCTCCTGTTAAATAAATGCTCTTTACTTAATAGTGAGAAACGCGTTGGGTTTCGTGAATTGTGTAAATTAATTTGAGCACAAAATTCAGTGGGTTTACCTGAAAAGACCTCTTGCTTGTAGGAAGACACAGATCCTGGTTCTTAAATCCGTTTCTGAAGGGAAATTCAGACCTGTGTTCTCATCCATGAAACACACTCGGTTTTAACACAAGAAGCATGCTCTTCTTTCCAGCATCTCCAATACCGCAGGTAACATTAGCCAGCCTAAGAAAAAAGAACTGTTTTTCCTACTCACTCGGACCATATCTAGATCAACTCTGCTTAAGAAACTGATACAAAACCCAGCTCCTTTTAAATAAATGCTCTTTGTTTAATAGTATCGCGTTGGGTTCTTGAGCTGTGTAATTTCATTTGAGCCTAAATTTGGTAGGTTTTCCAGAAAAGACCTCTTGCTTGTAGGAAGATACAGATCCTGTGGTTTAACTCCATTTCTGAAAGGAAATTCAGACTGGTGTCCTTATCCATGAAACTCACTCTGTTTTAATGCAAGAAGCATGCTCTTCTTTCCAGCATCACCAACACAGCAAGAAATATGAGCAATCACAGAATAAAAGAACTGTGTTTCCTTCTAATATGGACCTTATCTAGTTCAACTCTGCTTATGAAACTGATACAAACCACAGCTCCTGTTAAGTAAATGCTCCTTGCTTAATAGTTAGAAACACATTGGGTTTGGGTTCTGTGTAAATTCTTTTTAGAAGCAAAATCACTGTGTTTACCAAAAATAACCTCTTTCTTGTAGGAAGACACAGATCCTGTGGTTTCACTCCGTTTATGAAGGGATATTCAGACCAGTATTCTCATCCATGAAACACACTCTGATTTAACGTAAGAAGCATGCTCTTCTTTCCAGCGTCCTCAATACATCAAGAAACAAGTGCAAGCCAGGAATAAAAGAACTGTGTTTCTTACTCATACAGACCATATGTAGTTAAACTATGCTTATGAGAAACACTTTGGGTTTGTGTTCTGGGTAAATTCATTTGAGCCGCAAATTCACTGGATTTACCAGAAATGACCTCTGGCTTGTAGGAAGACACAGATACTGTGGATTAACTCCGTTTCTGAAGAGAAATTCAAACCAGTGTTCTCATCCATGAAACACATGCTGTTTGAACGCAGGAATCATCCTCTTCTTTCCAGCGTCTCCAATACAGCAAGAATCATGAGCATGCCCAGAAAAAAAGAACTGGGTTCCAGTGTCTCTAATTCAGCAAGAAATATGAGCCTGCCCATACAAAAAGAACTGTGTTTCCTACTCAAACGGATCATAGTATTTCAACTATGCTTATGAGTCCGATACATACCACAGCTCCTCTTACCTAAATGCTCTTTAGTTAATAGTGGGAATCGAGTTGGGTTGGTGAACTGTGTAAAATCATTTGAGCCCAAAAATCTTTGGGTTTACCAGAAATGAACTCTTGCTTGTAGGATGACATAGATCCTGGGGTTTAACTCCGTTTCTGAAGGGAAATTCAAACCAGTGTTCTCATCCATGAAAAACACTCTGATTTAATGCAAGAAGCATGCTCTTCTTTCCAGCGTCCTCAATACAGCAAGAAACATGTGCAAGCCCGGAATAAAAGAACTGTGTATCCTACTCATACAGACCATATGTAGTTAAACTATGCTTATGAAACTGATACAAACCACAGTGCCTGTTAAATAAATGTTCTTTAGTTATTAGTGCGAAACGTGTTGGGTTTGTGAACTGTGTAAATTCATTTGAGCAGCAAATTCCCTGGGTTTACCAGAAATGACCTCTTGCTTGTAGGAAGACACAGATCCTGTAGTTTAACTCCGTTTATGAAGGGAAATTAAGACCAGTTTTCTAATCCATGGCACACACTATGTTTTAACACAAGAAGCACCCGCTTCTTTCTAGAGACTCCAACAGCAAGAATCATGAGCATTCCCAGAATAAAAGAACTGTGTTTCCTTCTAATACGGATGATATCTAGTTCAACTCTGCTTATGAAACTGATACAAAACACAGCTCCTGTTAAAGACATGGACCTTACTTAATAGAGAGAAACACTTTGGGTTTGTGTTCTGGGTAAATTCATTTGAGCCGCAAATTCACTGGATTTACCAGAAATGATCTCTTGCTTGTAGGAAGACACAGATCCTGTGGTTCAACTCTGTTTCTGAAGGCGAAATTCAGACCAGTGTTCTCATCCATGAAACACAACTGTTTTAACACAAGAATCATGCTCTTCCTTACAGCATCTCCAATACAGCCAGAAAAATGAGCAATGAGAGAATAAAAGAACTGTGTTTCCTTCTAATACAGACCATATCTAGTTCAACTCTGCTTATCAAACTGATACAAACCACAGCTACTGTTAAATAAATGCTCCTTGCTTAATAGTGACAAACGCATTGGGTTTGTGTTCTGTGTTAATTCCATTGAGCCGCAAATTCACTGGGTTTACCATAAATGACCTCTTGCTTGTAGGAAGACCCAGATACTGTGGTTTAATTCCGTTTCTGAAGGGAAATTCAGACCAGTGTTCTCATCCATTAAACTCACGCTGTTTTAAGGCAAGAAGCATGCTTTTCTTTCCAGCGTATCCAATACATCTAGAAACATGAGTAAGCCCAGAATAAAACAACTGTGGATCCTACTCATACAGACCATATCTATTTCAACTCTGCTTATGAACCTGATACAAACCACAGAGCCTGTTAAATGAATGCTCTTTAGTTAATAGTGAGAAAAGTGTTGGGTTTGTGAACTCTGTAATTTCATTTCAGCAGCAAATTCACTGGGTTTAACTCCGTTTATGAAGGCAAATTCAGACCAGTGTTCTCATCCATTAAACACACTCTGTTTTAACGCGAGAAGCATGCTCTTCTTTCCAGTGTCTCCAATACAGCAAGAAAAATGAGCAAGCCCAGAATAAAAGAACTATGTATCCTACTCATACATACCCTATCTAGTTTAACTATGCTTATGAAACTGATACAAACCACAGTGCCTGTTAAATAAATGCTGTTTAGTTATTAGTGGGAAACGCGTTGGGTTTGTGAACTGTGTAAATTCATTTGAGCAGCAAATTCACTGGGTTTACAAGAAATGACCTCTTGCTTGTAGGAAGACACAGATCCTGTGGGTTAAGTCAGTTTATGAAAGGAAATTAAGACCAGTTTTCTAATCCATGGAACACACTATGTTTTAACACAAGAAGCACCCTCTTCTTTCTAGAGACTCCAACAGCAAGAATCATGAGCATCCCCAGAATAAAAGAACTGTGTTTCCTTCTAATACGGATGATATCTAGTTCAACTCTACTTATGAAAATGATACAAAACACAGCTCCTGTTAATTAAATGGACCTTACTTAATAGAGAGAAACACTTTGGGTTTGTGTGATGAGTAAATTCAATTGAGCCGCAAATTCACTGGATTTACCAGAAATGAACTCTTGCTTGTAAGAAGACACAGATCCTGTGGTTTAACTCTGTTTCTGAAGGGAAATTCAGACCGGTGTTCTCATCCATGAAACACAACTGTTTGAACGCAAGAATCAAGCTCTTCTTTAAAACATCTCCAATACAGCAAGAAAAATGAGCAAGCACAGAATAAAAGAACTGTGTTTCCTTCTAATACGGACCATATGTAGTTAAACTATGATTATGAAACTGATACAAACCACAGTGCCTGTTAAATAAATGCTCCTTAGTTAATAGGGAGAAACGTGTTGGGTTTATTAACGGTGTAAATTCATTTGAGACACAAATTCACTGGGTTTACCAGCCATGATCTCTTCCATGAAGGAAGACACATATCCTGGATCTTAAATCCGTTTCTGATGGGAAATTCAGACCAGTGTTCTCATCCATGAATCACACTTTGTTTTAATGCATGAAGCATGCTCTTCTTTCCAACGTCTCCAAAACAGCAAGAAAAATGAGGAAGCCCAGAAAAAAAGAAATGTAACATTAGCCAGCCTAAGTAAAAAGAACTGTTTTTCCTACTCACTCGGACCATATCTAGTTCAACTCTGCTTATGAAAATGATACAAACACCAGCTCCTTTTAAATAAATGCTCTTTATTTAATAGTGAGTATCGCGTTGGGTTCTTGAGCTGTGTAATTTCATTTGAGCCTAAATTTGGTAGGTTTCCCAGAAAAGACCTCTTGCTTGTAGGAAGATACAGATCCTGTGGTTAAATTCCATTTTTGAAAGGAAATTCAGACCGGTGTTCCCATCCATGAAACTCACTCTGTTTTAATGTAAGAAGCATGCTCTTCTTTCCACCATCACCAAAACGGCAAGAAATATGAGCAATCACAGAATAAAAGAACTGTGTTTCCTTCTAATATGGACCATATCTAGTTCAACTATGCTTATGAAACTGATACAAACCACAGCTCCTGTTAAATAAATGCTCCTTGCTTTATAGTAAGAAATGCATTGGGTTTGGGTTCTGTGTAAATTCTTTTTAGCCGCAAATTCACTGGGTTACCAAAAATAACCTCTTGCTTGTAGGAAGACACAGATCCTGTTGTTTAACTCCGGTTCTGAAGGGAAATTCAGACCAGTATTCTCATCCATGAAACACACTCTGATTTAACGCAAGAAGCATGCTCTTCTTTCCAGTGTCCTCAATACAGCAAGAAACATGTGCAAGCCCGGAATAAAAGAACTGTGTATCCTGCTCCTACAGACCATATGTAGTTAAACTATGCTTATGAAACTGATACAAACCACAGTGCCTGTTAAATAAATGCTCTTTACTTAATAGGGAGAAACATGTTGGGTTTATGAACTGTGTAAATTGATTTGACCCTCAAAATCACTGGGTTAACCAGATATGACCTCTTGCTTGTAGGAAGACACAGATTCTGTGGTTTAACTCCGTTTATGAAGGCAAATTCAGAACAGAGTTCTCATCCATGAAACACCGTCTGTTTTAACGTAAGAAGCAAGCTCTTCTTTCCAGTGTCGCCAATACAGCAAGAACCATGAGCATTCCCAGAAAAAAAGAACTGTGTTTCCTACTCATACGGACCATATGTAGTTCAACTTTACTTATGAAACTGATACAAATCACAGCTCCTCTTACATAAATGTTCTTTAGCTAATAGTGAGAATTGCTCTTTAGTTAATAGTGAGAATTGAGTTGGGTTCTTGAACTGTGTAAAATCGTTTGAGCCCCAAATTCACTGGGTTTACCAGAAATGAAATCTTGCTTGTAGGAAGACAGAGATCCTGGGGTTTAACTCCGTTTCTGAAGGAAAATTCATACCAGTGTTCTCATTCATGAAACACAGTACTTTTTAACGCAAGATGCATGCTCTTCTTTCCAGTGTCTCTAATACAGCAAGAAATATGAGCCTGCCCATACAAAAAGAACTGTGTTTCCTACTCAAACGGATCATAGTATTTCAACTCTTCTTATGAACCGATACATACCACAGCTCCTCTTACGTAAATGCTCTTTAGTTAATAGTGGGATTCGAGTTGGGTTGGTGAACTGTGTAAAATCATTTGAGCCCAAAAATCACTGAGTTTACCAGAAATGAACTCTTGCTTGTAGGAAGACACAGATCCTGGGGTTTAACTCCGTTTCTGAAGAGAAATTCAAACCAGTATTCTCATCCATGAAACACATGCAGCTTTAACGCAAGAATCATCCTCTTCTTTCCAGCGTCTCCAATACAGCAAGAACCATGAGCATGCCCAGAAAAAAAGAACTGTGTTTCCTACTCATACGGACCATATGTAGTTCAACTTTACTTATGAAACTGATACAAATCACAGCTCCTCTTACGTAAATGTTCTTTAGCTAATAGTGAGAATTGCGTTGGGTTCTTGAACTGTTTAAAGTCATTTGAGCTCAAAATTCACTGGGTTTACCAGAAATGAAGTCTTGCTTGTAGGAAGACACAGATCCTGCCGTTTAACTCCGTTTCTGAAGGGAATTCAGACCAGTGTTCTCATCCATGAGACCAATTCTTTTTTAACGCAAGAAGCATCCTCTTCTTTCCAGCTTCCCCAATACAGCAAGAACCATGAGCATGCCCAGAAAAAAAGAACGGGGTTTTCTACTCATACGCACTATATGTAGTTCAACTCTACTTATGAAACTGATACAAACCACAGCTCCTCTTACAGAAAAGCTCTTTAGTTAATAGTGAGAATTGAGTTGGGTTCTTGAACTGTGTAAAATCGTTTGAGTCCCAAATTCACTGGGTTTACCAGAAATGAAATCTTGCTTGTAGGAAGACACAGATCCTGGGGTTTAACTCCGTTGCTGAAGAGAAATTCAAACCAGTGTTCTCATCCATGAAACACATGCAGCTTTAACGCAAGAATCATCCTCTTCTTTCCAGCGTCTCCAATACAGCAAGAACCATGAGCATGCCCAGAAATAAAGAACTTGGTTTCCTACTCATACGGACCATATGTAGTTCAACGCTGCTTATGAAATTGATACAAACCACAGCTCCTCTTACATAAAAGCTATTCAGTTAATAGTGAGAATTGAGTAGGGTTCTTGAACTGTGTAAAATCATTTCATCCCAAAATTCACTTGGTTTACCAGAAATGAACTCTTTCTTGTAGGAAGACACAGATCTTGGGGTTTAACTCCATGTCTGAATGGAAATTCAGACCAGTGATCTCATCCATGAAACACATGCTGTTTTAACACAAGAAGCATCCTCTTCTTTCCAGCATCTCCAATACAGCAAGGACCATGAGCATGCCCAGAAAAAAAGAACTTGGTTTCTTACACATACAGACCATATGTAGTTCAACTTTGCTTATGAAACTGATACAAATCACAGCTCCTCTTAAATAAAAGCTCTTTAGTTAATAGTGAGAATTGAGTTGGGTTCCTGAACTGTGTAATATCATTTGAGCCCAAAATTCAATTGGTTTACCTGAAATGAATTCTTGCTTGTAGGAAGACACAGATCATGGGGTTTAACTCCGTTTCTGAAGGGAAATTCAAACCAGTGTTCTCATCCATGAAACACATGCTGTTTTAATGCAAGAATCATCCTCTTCTTTCCAGCGTCTCCAATACAGCAAGTACCATGAGCATGCCCAGAAAAAAAGAACTGGGTTTCCTACTCATATGGACCATATGTAGTTCAACTCTGCTTATGAAACTGATACAAACCGCAGCTCCTCTTATGTAAATTCTCTTTACTTAATAGTGAGAATCACGTTGGGTTCATGAACTGTGTAAAATCATTTCAGCCCAAAATTCACTGGGTTTACCAGAAATGAACTCTTGCTTGTAGGAAGACAGAGATCCTGGGGTTTAACTCCGTTTCTGAAGGGAAATTCATAACAAGGTTTTCTCATGAAACACAGTACTTTTTAACGCAAGATGCATGCTCCTTTTCCACTGTCTCTAATCCAGCAAGAAATATGAGCCTGCCCATACAAAAAGAACTGTGTTTCCTACTCAAACGGATCATAGAATTTCAACTCTGCTTATGAATCCGATACATACCACAGCTCCTCTTACGTAAATGCTCTTAGTTAATAGTGGGAATCGAGTTGGGTTGGTGAACTGTGTAAAATCTTTTGAGCCCAAAATTCAATGAGTTTACCAGAAAAGAACTCTTGAATGTAGGAAGACACAGAACATAGGGTTTAACTCCGTTTGTGAAGGGCAACACAAACCAGTGTTCTCATCCATGAAACACATGCTGTTTTAACGCAAAAAGCATCCTCTTCTTTCCAGCATCTCCAAAACAGCAAGAACCATGATCATGTCCAGAAAAAAAGAACTGGGTTTCTTACTCACATAGACCATATGTAGTTCAACTCTGCTTATGAAACTGATACAAAACACTGTTCCTTGTACATAAACGCTCTTTAGTTAATAGTGAGAATTGAGTTGGGTTCTTCAACTGTGTAATATCATTTGTGTCCAAAATTCACTTGGTTTACCAGAAATGAACTCTTTCTTGTAGGAAGACAGAAATTCTGAGGTTTAACTCCATTCCAGAAGGGAAATTCATACCAGTGTTCTCATTCATGAAACACACTACTTTTTAACGCAAGAAGCATGCTCTTCTTTCCAGTGTGTCTAATACAGCAAGAAATATTATCCTGCTCAGAAAAAAAAGAACTGGGTTTCCTACTCAAACGGATCATATGTATTTCAACTCTGCTTATGAAACCAATGCAAACCACAGCTCCACTTACATAAATGCTCCTTAGTTAATAGTGAGAATTGTGGTGGGTTCTTGAACTGTGTAAAATCATTTGAGCCCAAAAATCACTGGGTTTACCATAAATGAACTCTAGCTTGTAGTAAGACACAGATACTGGGGTTTAACTCCGTTTCTGAAGGGAAATTCAGACCAGTGATCTCATCCATGAAACACATACTGTTTTAACGCAAGAATCACCCTCTTCTTTCCAGCGTCTCCAATACAGCAAGAACAATGAGCATGCCCGGAAATAAATTAACTGGGTTTCCTACTCATAAGGACCATATGTAGTTCAACTCTGCTTATGAAACTGAGACAAACCACAGCTCCTCTTGCATAAAAGCTCTTTAGTTAATAGTGAGAATTGAGTTGGGTTCTTGAACTGTGTAATATCATTTGTGTCCAAAATTCACTTGGTTTACCAGAAATGAACTCTTTCTTGTAGGAAGACAGAAATTCTGGGGTTTAACTCCATTCCAGCAGGGAAATTCATACCAGTGTTCTCATTCATGAAACACACTACTTTTTAACGCAAGAGGCATGCTCTTCTTTCCAGTGTGTCTAATACAGCAAGAAATATTATCCTGCTCAGAAAAAAAAGAACTGGGTTTCCTACTCAAACGGATCATATGTATTTCAACTCTGCTTATGAAACCAATGCAAACCACAGCTCCTCTTACATAAATGCTCTTTAGTTAATAGTGAGACTTGAGGTGGGTTCTTGAACTGTGTAAAATCATTTGAGCCCAAAAATCACTGGGTTTACCAAAAATGAACTCTTGCTTGTAGTAAGACACAGATACTGGGGTTTAACTCCATTTCTGAAGGGAAATTCAGACCAGTGATCTCATCCATGAAACACATACTGTTTTAACGCAAGAATCACCCTCTTCTTTCCAGCGTCTCCAATACAGCAAGAACCATGAGCATGCCCAGAAAAAAAGAACTGGGTTTCCTACTCATAGGGACCATATATAGTTCAATTCTGCTTATGAAACTGATACAAACCACAGCTCCTCTTACATAAAAGCTCTTTAGTTGTTAGTGATTATTGAGTTGGGTTTTGAACTGTGTAATATCATTTGAGCCAAAAATTCACTTGGTTTACCAGAAATGAACTATTTCTTGTTGGAAGACACAGATCCTGGGGTTTAATTCCGTTTCTGAAGTGAAATTCAGACCAGTGTTCTCATCCATGAAACACATGCTGTTTTAACGCAAGAATCATCCTCTTCTTTCCAGCGTCTCCAATACAGCAAGAACCATGAGCATGCCCAGAAAAAGAGAACTGTGTTTCCTACTCAAACGGATCATATGTATATCAACTCTGCTTTTGAAACCCATACAAACCGCAGCTCCTCTTACATAAATGCTCTTTAGTTAATAGTGAGAATTGCGTTGGGTTCTTGAACTGTGTAAAATCTTTTGAACCCAAAATGCACTTGGTTTACCAGAAAAGAACTCTTTCTTTAGGAAGACACAGATCCTGGGGTTTATCTCCGTTTCTGAAGGGAAATTCAGACCAGTGTTCCTATCCATGAAACACATGCTGTTTTAACGCAAGAAGAGTGCAATTCTTTCCAGTGTCTCTAATAGAGCAAGAAAAATGAGCCTGCCCAGAAAAGAAGAACTGTGTTTCGTACTCAAACAGATCATATGTATTTCAACTCTGCTTATGAAAAGGATACAAACCACAGCTCCTCTTACATAAATGCTCTTTAGTTAATAGTGAAAATTGCGTTGGGTTCTTGAACTGTGTAAAATCTTTTGAGCTCAAAATTCACTGGGATTACAGGAATGAACTGTTTCTTGTTGGAAGACACAGATTCTGGGGTTTAACTCCGTTTCAGACGGGAAATTCAAACCAGTGTTCTCATCGATGAAACACATGCTGTTTTAACGCAAGAATCATCCTCTTCTTTCCAGCGTCTCCAATACAGCAAGAACCATGACCATGCCCAGAAAAAAAGAACCGGGTTTCCTACTCATAGGGACCATAAGTAGTTCAACTCTGCTTATGAAACTGATACAAAACACAGCTCCTCTTACATAAAGGTTCTTTAGTAACTAGTGAGAATCATGTTTGTTTCGTGTACTGTGTAAATTCATTTGAGCCCAAAATTCACTTGGTTTACCAGAAATGAACTCTTGCTTGTAGGAAGACACAGATCCTGGGGTTTAACTCCGTTTCTGAAGGGAAATTCAGACCAGTGTTCTCATCCATGAAACACTTGCTGTTTTAACGAAAGAATCATCCTTTTCTTTCCAGCGTCTCCAATACAGCAAGAACAATGAGCATGCCCGGAAATAAATTAACTGGGTTTCCTACTCATAAGGACCATATGTAGTTCAACTCTGCTTATGAAACTGAGACAAACCACAGCTCCTCTTACATAAAAGCTCTTTAGTTAATAGTGAGAATTGAGTTGGGTTCTTGAACTGTGTAATATCATTTGTGTCCAAAATTCACTTGGTTTACCAGAAATGAACTCTTTCTTGTAGGAAGACAGAGATCCTGGGGTTTAACTCCATTTCTGAAGGGAAATTCAGACCAGAGTTCTCATCCCTGAAACACACTCTGTTTTAACGCAAGAAGCAAGCTCTTCTTTCCAAGGTCTAAAATACAGCAAGAACCAAGGGCATGCCCTGAAAAAAAGGACTGTGTTTCCTACTCATACGGACCATATGTAATTCAACTCTGCTTACAATACTGACACAAACCACAGCTCCTCTTACATAAATGCTCTTTAGTTAATAGTGATAATCGTGTTGGGTTCTAGAACTCTGTAAACTCATTTGAGCCGAAAAATCACTTGGTCTACCAGAAATGAACACTTGCTTGTAGGAAGACACAGATCCTGGGGTTTAACTCCGTTTCTGAAGGGAAATTCAGACCAGAGTTCTCATCCCTGAAAAACACTCTGTTTTAACAGAAGAAGCAACCTCTTCTTTCTAGATTCTAAAATATAGCGAGAACCATGAGCATGCCCAGAAAAAAAGAACTGTGTTTCCTACTCATAAGGATCATATGTAGTTCAACTCTGCTTATGAAACTGAAAAAAACCACGCCTCCTCTGACATAAATGCTCTTTAGTTAATAGTGAGAATCATCTTGGGTTTGTGAACTGTGAAAAATCATTAGAGCCCAAAAATCACTGGGTTTAACAAAAATGAACTCTTGCTTGTAGGAAGACACTGATTCTGGGGTTTAACTACGTTTCTGAAGGCAAATTCAGACCAGAGTTCTCATCCCTCAAAAACACTCTGTTTTAAGGCAAGAATCATCCTCTTCTTTCCTGCGTCTCCAATATAGTAAGAAACATGAGCATGCCCAGAAAAAAAGAAGTCTGTTTCCAAGTAATACAGACCATATGTAGTTCAACTCTGCTTATGAAACTTATTCAAACCACAGCTCCTCTTACATAAATGCTCTTTAGTTAATATTGAGAATAGCGTATGTTTCTTGAACTGCGAAAAATCATTTGAGCCCAAAATTCACTGGGTTTACCAGAAATGAACTCTTGCTTGTAGGAAGACAAAGATCCTGGGGATTAACTCCGTTTCTGAAGGGAAAATCAGAACAGTGTTCTCATCCATGAAACACACTCTGTTTTAACGCAAGAAGCAAGCTCTTCTTTCCAGAGTCTAAAATAGAGCAAGAACAATGAGCATTCCCTAAAAAAAGGACTTTGTTTCCTACTCAGACGGACCATATGTAGTTCAACTCAGCTTATGAAACTGATACAAACCACAGCTCCTCTTACATAAATGCTCTTTAGTTAACAGTGAGAATCATGTTGGGTTCTTGAATTGTGAAACACATTTGTACCAAAAAATCACTGGGTTTACCAGAACTGAACTCTTGCTTGAAGTAAGACACAGATCATGGGGTTTAACTCCGTTTCTGAAGGCAAATTCAGACCAGAGTTCTCATCCCTGAAAAAAAATCTGTTTTAAGGCAAGAATCATCCTCTTCTTTTCAGCGTCTACAACATAGTAAGAAACATTAGCATGCCCAGAAAAAAGAATTGTGTTTCCTACTCATACAGATCATAGGTAGTTCAACTCTGCTTATGAAACTGATACAAACCACAGCTCCTCTTACATTAATGCTCTTTAGTTAATAGTGATAATCGGTTTGGGTTGCTGAACTGTGAAAAATCATTTGAGCCCAAAGTTCACTTTGTTTACCATAAATGAACACTTTCTTGTAGTAAGACACAGGTCCTGGGGTTTAACACCGTTTATGAAGACAAATTCTGACCAGAATTCTCAACCCTGAAAAACACTCTGTTTTAAGTCAAGAATCATCCTCTTGTTTCCAGGGTCTCCAATACAGTAAGAACCATGAGCATGCCCAGAAAAATGAACTGTGTTTCCTACTCATAACGACATATGTAGTTCAACTCTGCTTATGACACTGATACAGACCACACCTCCTCTTACTTAAATGCTCTTTAGTTAATAGTGAGAATCATCTTGGGTTCGTAAACAGTGAAAAATCATTTGAGCCCAAAATTCACTGGGTTATCCAGAAATGAACTCTTGCTTATAGGAAGACACAGATGCTGGGGATTAACTCCATTTCTGAAGAGAAATACAGACCAGAGTTCTCATCCCTGAAACACACTCTGTTTTAACGCAAGAAGCAAGCTCTTCTTTCTAGAATCTAAAATACAGCAAGAACCATGAGCATGCCCTGAAAAAAAGAACTGTGTTTCCTACTCAGACAGACCATATGTATTTCAACTCTGCTTATTAAACTGATACAAACCACAGCTCCTCTTACATAAATGCTCTTTAGTTAATAGTGAGAATCATGCTGGGTTCTTTAACTGTGCAAAATCATTTGGGCCAAAAAATCACTGGGTTTACCAGAAATGAACTCTGGTTTGTAGGAAGACACTGATCCTGGGGTTTAACTCCGTTTCTGAAGGCAAATTCAGACCTGAGTTCTCATCCCTGAAAATCACTCTGTTTTAAGGCAAGAAGGAAGCTCTTCTTTCCAGCGTTTCCAGTATAGTAAGAAACATGAGCATGTCCAGAAAAAAAGAACTGTGTTTCCAGACTCATACAGAAAATATGTAGTTCAACTCTGCTTATGAAAATGATACAAAGCACAGCTGCTCTTACATAAATCCTCATTGGTTAATAGTGAGAATAGCGTAGGGTTCATGAACTGCCAAAAATCATTTGAGAACAAAATTCACTGGGTTTACCAGAAATGAACTCTTGCTTGTAGGAAGACAGAGATCCTGGGGATGAACTCCGTTTCTAAAGGGAAATTCAGACCGCTGTTCTCATCCATGAAACACACTCTGTTTTAACGAATGAAGCAAGCTCTTCTTTCTAGAGTCTAAAATACAGCAAGAACCATGAGCATGCCCTGAAAAAAAGAACTGTGTTTCCTACTCAGACGGATCATATGTAGTTCAACTCTGCTTATGAAACTGATACAAACCACAGCTCCTCTTACATAAATGCTCTTTAGTTAATAGTGAAAATAGCGTTGGGTTCCCGAACTGCAAATAAACATTTGAGCCCAAAATTCACTGGGTTTACCAGAACAGAACTCTTGCTTGTAGTAAGACACAGATCCTGGGGTTTAACTCCGTTTATGAAGACAAATTCTGACCAGAATTCTCAACCCTGAGAAACACTCTGTTTTAAATCAAGAATCATCCTCTTCTTTCCGGCATCTCTAATACAGTAAGAACCGTGAGCATGCCCAGAAAAATGAACTGTGTTTCCTACTCATACGGACCATATGTAGTTCAACTCTGCTTATGAAACTGATACAGACCACACCTCCTCTTACATAAATGCTCTTTAGTTAATAGTGAGAATAGCATAGGGTTCCTGAACTGCGAAAAATCATTTTAGCCGAAAAATCACTGGGTTTACCAGAACTGAACTATTGTTGTAGGAAGACACTTATCCTGGGGTTTAACTCCTTTTCTGAAGACAAATTCAGACCAGAGTTTCATTCCTGAAAAACACTCTGTTTTAAGGCCAGAATCATCCTCTTCTTTCCAGTGTCTCCAATACAGTAAGAACAGAGAGCATGCCCAGAAAAAAGAACTGTGTTTCCTACTCATAAGGACCATATGTAGTTCAACTCTGTTTATGAAATGATACAGAACGCAGCTCCTCTTACACAAATGCTATTTAGTTAATAGTGATAATCGCGTTGGGTTCTAGAACTGTGTAAACTCATTTGAGCCGAAAATTCACTTGGTTTACCAGAAATGAACACTTGCTTGTAGGAAGACAGATCCTGGCGTTTAACTCCGTTTCTAAAGGGAAATTCAGACCAGAGTTCTCATCTCTGAAACACACTCTGTTTTAACGCAAGAAGCAAGCTCTTCTTTCTAGAGTCTAAAATACAGCAAGAACCATGAGAATGCCCTGAAAAAAATTACTGGGTTTCCTATTCATACGGACCATATGTAGTTCAACTCTGCTTATGAAACTGATACAGACCACACTTCCTCTTACATAAATGCTCTTTAGTTAATAGTGAGAATAGCGTTGGGTTACTGAACTGCGAAAAATCATTTGAGCACAAAATTCACTGGGTTTACCAGAAATGACCTCTTGCTTGTAGGAAGACACAGATCCTGGGGATGAACTCCGTTTCTGAAGGGAAATTCAGACCAGAGTTCTCATCCCTGAAACACACTCTGTTTTAACACAAGAAGCAAGCTCTTCTTTCCAGAGTCTAAAATACAGCAAGAACCAAGGGCATGCCCTGAAAAAAAGGACTGTGTTTCCTACTCAAACGGACCATATGTAATTCAACTCTGCTTACGATACTGATACAAACCACAGCTCCTCTTACATAAATGCTCTTCAGTTAATAGTGAGAATCGCGTTGGGTTCGTGAACAGCAAAAAATCATTTGAGCCCAAAATTCACTGGGTTTACCAGAAATGAACACTTGCTTGTAGGAAGAAACAGATCCTGGCGTTTAACTCCGTTTCTGAAGGGAAATTCAGACCAGAGTTCTCATCCTTATAACACACTCTGTTTTAACGCAAGAAGCAAGCTCTTCTTTCTAGAGTCTAAAATACAGCAAGAACCATGAGCATGCCCTGAAAAAAAGAACTGGGTTTCCTATTCATACGGACCATATGTAGTTCAACTCTGCTTATGAAACTGATACAGACCACACTTCCTCTTACATAAATGCTCTTTAGTTAATAGTGAGAATAGCGTTGGGTTACTGAACTGCGAAAAATCATTTGAGCACAAAATTCACTGGGTTTACAAGAAATGAACTCTCGATTGTAGGAAGACAGAGATCCTGGGGTTTAACTCCATTTCTGAAGGGAAATTCAGACCAGAGTTCTCATCCCTGAAACACACTCTGTTTTAACGCAAGAAGCAAGCTCTTCTTTCCAGTGTCTAAAATACAGCAAGAACCAAGGGCATGCCCTGAAAAAAAGGACTGTGTTTCCTACTCATACGGACCATATGTAATTCAACTCTGCTTATGAAACTGATACAAACCACAGCTCCTCTTACATAAATGCTCTTTAGTTAATAGTGAGAATCATCTTGGGTTTGTGAACTGTGAAAAATCATTCAAGCCCAAAAATCACTGGGTTTAACAAAAATGAACACTTGCTGGTAGAAAGACACAGATCCTGGGGTTTAACTCCGTTTCTGAAGGGAAATTCAGACCAGAGTTCTCATCCCTGAAAAACACTCTGTTTTAACAGAAGAAGCAACCTCTTCTTTCTAGATTCTAAAATATAGCGAGAACCATGAGCATGCCCAGAAAAAAAGAACTGTGTTTCCTACTCATAAGGATCATATGTAGTTCAACTCTGCTTATGAAACTGAAAAAAACCACGCCTCCTCTGACATAAATGCTCTTTAGTTAATAGTGAGAATCATCTTGGGTTGGTGAACTGTGAAAAATCATTTGAGCCCAAAAATCACTGGGTTTAACAAAAATGAACTCTTGCTTGTAGGAAGACACTGATTCTGGGGTTTAACTACGTTTCTGAAGGCAAATTCAGACCAGAGTTCTCATCCCTCAAAAACACTCTGTTTTAAGGCAAGAATCATCCTCTTCTTTCCTGCGTCTCCAATATAGTAAGAAACATGAGCATGCCCAGAAAAAAAGAAGTCTGTTTCCGAGTAATACAGACCATATGTAGTTCAACTCTGCTTATGAAACTTATTCAAACCACAGCTCCTCTTACATAAATGCTCTTTAGTTAATATTGAGAATAGCGTAGGTTTCTTGAACTGCGAAAAATCATTTGAGCCCAAAATTCACTGGGTTTACCAGAAATGAACTCTTGCTTGTAGGAAGACAAAGATCCTGGGGATTAACTCCGTTTCTGAAGGGAAAATCAGAACAGTGTTCTCATCCATGAAACACACTCTGTTTTAACGCAAGAAGCAAGCTCTTCTTTCCAGAGTCTAAAATAGAGCAAGAACAATGAGCATTCCCTAAAAAAAGGACTTTGTTTCCTACTCAGACGGACCATATGTAGTTCAACTCAGCTTATGAAACTGATACAAACCACAGCTCCTCTTACATAAATGCTCTTTAGTTAACAGTGAGAATCATGTTGGGTTCTTGAATTGTGAAACACATTTGTACCAAAAAATCACTGGGTTTACCAGAACTGAACTCTTGCTTGTAGTAAGACACAGATCATGGGGTTTAACTCCGTTTCTGAAGGCAAATTCAGACCAGAGTTCTCATCCCTGAAAAAAAATCTGTTTTAAGGCAAGAATCATCCTCTTCTTTTCAGCGTCTACAACATAGTAAGAAACATTAGCATGCCCAGAAAAAAGAATTGTGTTTCCTACTCATACAGATCATAGGTAGTTCAACTCTGCTTCTGAAATTGATACAAACCACAGCTCCTCTTACATTAATGCTCTTTAGTTAATAGTGATAATCGGTTGGGGTTGCTGAACTGTGAAAAATCATTTGAGCCCAAAGTTCACTTTGTTTACCATGAATGAACACTTTCTTGTAGTAAGACACAGATCCTAGGGTTTAACTCCGTTTCTGAAGGGAAATTCAGACCAGAGTTCTCTTCCCTGAAACACACTCTGTTTTAACGCAAGAAGCAAGCTCTTCTTTCTAGCGTCTAAAATACAGCGAGAACCATGAGCATGCCCTGAAAAAAAGAAGTGTGTTTCCTACTCAGACAGACCATATGTATTTCAACTCTGCTTATGAAATGATACAGACTGCAGCTCCTCTTAAATAAATGCTCTTTAGTTAATAGTAAGAATAGCGCGGGGTTCCTGAACTGCCAAAAATCAATTGAGCCCAAAATTCACTGGTTTTACCAGAACTGAACTCTTACTTGTAGGAAGACACAGATCCTTGGGTTTAACTCCGTTCCTGAAGGGAAATTCAGACCAGAGTTCTCATCCCTGAAACACACTCTGTTTTAACGCAAGAAGCAAGCTCTTCTTTCCAGTGTCTAAAATACAGCAAGAACCAAGGGCATGCCCTGAAAAAAAGGACTGTGTTTTCTACTCATACGGACCATATGTAGTTCAACTCT
This sequence comes from Onychomys arenicola, assembly GCA_949786405.1. Taxonomy (NCBI): domain Eukaryota; kingdom Metazoa; phylum Chordata; class Mammalia; order Rodentia; family Cricetidae; genus Onychomys; species Onychomys arenicola. The sequence goes on from CATKUM010000035.1 coordinate 1,575,285, forward strand.
GCTTATGAAATGATACTGACCGCAGCTCCTCTTACATAAATGCTCTTTAGTTAATACTGAGAATCGCGTTGGGTTCTACAACTGTGTAAATTCATTTGAGCCAAAAATTCACTTGATTTACCAGAAATGAACACTTGCTTGTAGGAAGACACAGATCCTGGGGTTTAACTCCTTTTCTGCAGGGAAATTCAGACCAGAGTTCTCATCCCTGAAACACACTCTGTTTAAACGAAGAAGCACGCTATTCTTTCCAGAGTCTAAAATACAGCAATAACAAAGAGCATTCCCTGAAAAAAAGAACTGTGTTTCCTTCTAAAACAGACCATATGTAGCTCAACTCTGCTCATGAAACTGATACAGACCACAGTTCCTCTTACATAAATCCTCTTTAGTTAATAGTGAGAATAGCGTAGATTCGTGAACTGCGAAAAAACATTTGAGCCCAAAATTCACTGGGTTTACCAGAAATGAACTCTTGCTTGTAGGAAGACACAGATCCTGGGGTTTAACTCCTTTTCTTCAGGGAAATTCAGACCAGAGTTCTCATCCCTGAAACACACTCTGTTTAAACGAAGAAGCACGCTATTCTTTCAGAGTCTAAAATACAGCAATAACAATGAGCATGCCCTGAAAAAATGAACTGTGTTTCCTACTCAGACGGACCATATGTAGTTCAACTCTGCTTATGAAACTGATACAAACCACAGCTCGTCTTACATAAATGCTCTTTAGTTAATAGTGAAATTAGCGTTGGCTTCCTGAACTGCGAATAATCATTTGAGCCCAAAATTCACTCGGTTTACCAGAACTGAACTCTTGCTTGTAGGACGCACTTATCCTGGGGTTTAACTCCTTTCCTGAAGACAGATTCAGACCAGAGTTCTCATCCCTGAAAAACACTCTGTTTTAAGGCAAGAATCATCCTCTTCTTTAGAGCGTCTCCAATATAGTAAGAATGATGTTCATGCCCAGAGAAAAAGAACTGTGTTTCCTATTCATACGGACCATATGTAGTTGAACTCTGCTAATGAAACTGATACAAACCACACTTCCTCTTACATAAATGCTCTTTAGTTAATAGTGAGAATAGCGTTGGGTTCCTGAACTGCGAAAAATCATTTCAGCACAAAATTTACTGGGTTTACCAGAAATGAACTCTTGCTTGTAGGAAGACATAGATCCTGGGGTTTAACTCCTTTTCTTCAGGGAAATTCAGACCAGAGTTCTCATCCCTGAAACACACTCTGTTTAAACGAAGAAGCACGCTATTCTTTCAGAGTCTAAAATACAGCAATAACAATGAGCATGCCCTGAAAAAATGAACTGTGTTTCCTACTCAGACGGACCATATGTAGTTCAACTCTGCTTATGAAACTGATACAAACCACAGCTCGTCTTACATAAATGCTCTTTAGTTAATAGTGAAAATAGCGTTGGCTTCCTGAACTGCTAATAATCATTTGAGCCCAAAATTCACTCGGTTTACCAGAACTGAACTCTTGCTTGTAGGACGCACTTATCCTGGGGTTTAACTCCTTTCCTGAAGACAGATTCAGACCAGAGTTCTCATCCCTGAAAAACACTCTGTTTTAAGGCAAGAATCATCCTCTTCTTTAGAGCGTCTCCAATATAGTAAGAATGATGATCATGCCCAGAGAAAAAGAACTGTGTTTCCTATTCATACGGACCATATGTAGTTGAACTCTGCTAATGAAACTGATACAAACCACACTTCTTCTTACATAAATGCTCTTTAGTTAATAGTGAGAATAGCGTTGGGTTCCTGAACTGCGAAAAATCATTTCAGCACAAAATTCCCTGGGTTTACCAGAAATGAAAGCTCGCTTCTAGGAAGACACAGATCCTGGGGTTTAACTCCGTTTCTGAACGGAAATTCAGACCAGAGTTCTCATCCCTGAAAGACACTATGTTTTATCGTAAGAAGCAAGCTCTTCTTTCTAGAGTCTAAAATACAGCAAGAACCATAAGCATGCCCTGAAAAAAAGAACTGTGTTTCCTATTCATACGAACCATATGTAGTTCAACTCTGCTAATGAATCTGATACAGACCATACTTCCTCTTAAATAAATGCTCTTTAGTTAATAGTGAGAATAGCATTGGGTTCCTGAACTGCGAAAAATCATTTGAGCACAAAATTCACTGGGTTTACCAGAAATGAACTCTCGCTTGTAGGAAGACACAGATCCTGGGGTTTAACTCCGTTTCTGAAGGGAAATTCAGACCAGAGTTTTCATCTGTGAAACACTCTGTTTTAACGCAAGAAGCAAGCTCTTCTTTCCATAGTCTAAAATACAGCAAGAACCATGAGCATGCCCTGAAAAAAAGGACTGTGTTTCTGACTCATACGGACCATGTGTAGTTCAACTCTGCTTATGAAACTGATAAAAACCATGGCTCCTCTTACATAAATGCTCTTTAGTTAATAGTGAGAATCATCTTGGGTTCGTGAACTGTGAAAAATTATTTGAGCCCAAAATTCACTGGGTTTACCAGAAATGAACTCTTGCTTGTAGGAAGACACTGATCCTGGGGTTTAACTCCATTTCTGAAGGCAAATTCAGACCAGAGATCTCCTCCCTGAAAAACACTCTGTTTTAAGGCAAGAATCATCCTCTTCTTTCCAGCGTCTCCAATAGAGTAAGTACCGTGAGCATGCCCAGAAAAAAAGAACTGTGTTACCTACTCATACGGATCATATGTAGTTCAACTCTGCTTATGAAATGATACACACCGCTGCTCCTCTTACATAAATGCTCTTTAGTTAATAGTGATAATCGCGTTGGGTTCTAGAACTGTGTAAACTCATTTGAGCCGAAAATTCACTTGGTTTACCAGAAATGAACACTTGCTTGTAGGAAGACACAGATCCTCGGGTTTAACTCCATTTCTGAAGGGAAATTCAGACTAGAGTTCTCATCCATGAAACACACTCTGTTTTAACGCAAGAAGCAAGCGCTTCTTTGGAGAGCCTAAAATACAGCAAGAACCATGAGGATGCACTGAAAAAAAAGAACTGTGTTTCCTATTCATATGGACCATATGTAGTTCAACTCTGCTTATGAAATTGATACAGACCACACCTCCTCTTACATAAATGCTCTTCAATTAATACTGAGAATCGTGTTGGGTTCGTGAACTGCGAAAAATCATTTGAGCCGTAAATTCACTGGGTTAACCAGAAATGAACACTTGCTTGTAGGAAGACACAGATCCTGGGGTTTAACTCCGTTTCTGAAGGGAAATTCAGACCAGAGTTCTCATCCCTAAAACACACTATGTTACAACGCAAGAAGCAAGCTCTTCTTTCCAGAGTCTAAAATAGAGCAAGAATGATGAGCATGCCCTAAAATAAATAACTGTGTTTCCTACTCATAAGGACCATATGTAGTTCAACTGTGCTTATGAAACTGATACAAACCACGGCTCCTCTTACATAAATGCTCTTTAGTTAATAGTGAGAATCATGTTGGGTTCGTGAACTGCGAAAAATCATTTGAACCCAAAATTCACTGTGTTTACCAGAAATGAACTTGCTTGTAGGAAGACACAGATCCTGGGGTTTAACTCCGTTTCTGAAGGGAAATTTAGACCAGTGTTCTCATCCATGAAACGAACTCTGTTTTACTGAAAGAAGAAAGCTCTTCATTCCAGAGTCTAAAATACAGCAAGAACCATGAGCATGCCCTGAAAAAAGAACTGTGTTTCCTATTCATACGGCCCATATGTAGTTCAACACTGCTTATGAAACTGATACAGACCAGACCTCCTCTTACATAAATGCTCTTTAGTTAATAGTGAGAATAGCGTAGGGTTCATGAACTGCGAAAAATCATTTTAGCCGAAAAATCACTGGGTTTACCAGAACTGAACTCTTGTCTGTAGGAAGACACTGATCCTGGGGTTTAACTCCTTTTCTGAAGACAAATTCAGACTAGAGTTCTCATCCCTAAAAACACTCTGTTTTAAGGCAAAAATCATCCTCTTCTTCCAGTGTCTCCAATATAGTAAGAAACATGAGCATGCCCGGAAAAAAAGAACTGTGTTTCCTTCTCCTACAGACCATATGTAGTTCAACTCTGCTTATGAAACTGATACAGAACACAGCTCCTCTTACATAAATCCTCTTTATTTAAGAGTGAGAATAGCGTATGGTTTGTGAACTGCAAAAAATCTTTTGAGCCCCAAATTCACTGGGTTTACCAGAAATGAACACTTGCTTGTAGGAAGACATTGATTCTGGGGTTTAACTCCGTTTCTGAAAGCAAATACAGACTAAAGTTCTCATCCCTGAAAAACACTCTGTTTTAAGGCAAGAATCATCCTCTTCTTTCCATGGTCTCCAATATAGTAACAAACATGAGCATGCCCAGAAAAAAGAACTGTGTTTCTGAGTAATACAGACCATATGTAGTTCAACTCTGCTTATGAAACTGATACAAACCACAGCTCCTCTTACATAAAAGCTCTTTAGTTAATAGTGAGAATAGCATAGATTCCTGAACTGCGAAAAATCATATGAGACAAAAATTCACTTGGTTTACCAGAAATGAACTCTTGCTGTTAGGAAGACAAAGATCATGGTGTTTAACTCCGTTTGTGAAGGGAAATTCACACCAGAGTTCTCATCCATGAGACACACCCTGTTTTAATGCAAGAAGCAAGCTCTACTTTCCAGCGTCTCCAATATAGTAAGAAACATGAGCATGTCCAGAAAAAAAGAACTGTGTTTTCTACTCATACGAACCATATGTAGTTCAACTCCTCTTATGAAACTGATACAAACCACAGCTCCTCTTACATTAATGCTCTTTAGTTAATAGTGAGAATCAGTTTGGGTTGCTGAACTGCGAAAACTCATTTGAGCCCAAAATTCACTTTGTTTACCAGAAATGAACACTTGCTTGTAGGAAGACACAGATCCTGGGGTTTAACTCCGTTTCTGAAGGGAAAATCAGACCAGAGTTCTCTTCCCTGAAACACAATCTGTTCTAACGCAAGAAGCAAGCTCTTCTTTCTAGAGTCTAAGATACAGCAAGAACCATGAGCATGCCCTGAAAAAAAGAACTGTGTTTCCTACTCAAACGGACCATATGTAGTTCAACTCTTCTTATGAAACTGATACAAACCACGGCTCCTCTTACATAAATCCTCTTTAGTTAATAGTGAGAATAGCGTATGGTTCGTGAACTTCGAAAAATCATTTGAGCCCAAAATTCACTGGGTTTACCAGAAATGAACACTTGCTTGTAGGAAGACATTGATTCTGGGGTTTACTCCGTTTCTGAAGGCAATATTCAGACCAGAGTTCTCATCCCTAAAAACACTCTCTTTTAGGCAAGAATCATCCTCTTCTTTCCAGTGTCTCCAATATACTAAGAAACATGAGCATGCCCAGAAAAAAAGAACTGTGTCTCCTTCTCCTACAGACCATATGTAGTTCAACTCTGCTTATGAAACTGATACAGACCACAACTCCTCTTACATAAAAGCTCTTTAGTTAATAGTGAGAATAGCGTAGATTACTGAACTGCGAAAAATCATTTGAGCACAAAATTCACTGGGTTTACCAGAAATGAACTCTCGCTTCTAGGAAGTCACAGATCCTGGGGTCTAACTCCGTTTCTGAAGGGAAATTCAGACCAGAGTTCTCATCCCTGAAACACACTCTGTTTTAAGGCAAGAAGCAAGCTCTTCTTTCCAGAATCTAAAATACAGCAAGAGCCATGAGCATGCCCAGCAAAAAAAGAACTGTGTTTCCTACTCATACGGACCATATGCAGTTCAACTCTGCTTATGAATTGATACAGACCGCAGCTCCTCTTACATAAATGCTCTTTAGTTAATAGTGATACTCGCGTTGGGTTCTAGAACTGTGTAAACTCATTTGAGCCGAAAATTCACTTGGTTTACCAGAAATAAACACTTGCTTGTAGGAATACACTGATCCTGGGGTTTAACTCGGTTTCTCAATGTAAATTCAGACCAGAGTTCTCATCCCTGTAAAAACAGTCTGTTATAACGCAAGAAGCAAGCTCTTCTTTCCTGAGTCTCCAATATAGTAAGAAACATGAGCATGCCCAGAAAAAAAGAACTGTTTCCAACTCATACAAACCATATGTAGTTCAAATCTGCTTTTGAAACTGATACAAACCACAGCTCCTCTTACATAAATGCCCTTTAGTTAATAGTGAGAATAATGTTGGGTTCGTGAACTGCGAAAAACCATTTGGGCCAAAAAAATCACAAGGTTTACCAGAACTGAACTCTTGCTTGTTGGAAGACACAAATCCTGGGGTTTAACTCCGTTTCGGCAGGAAAATTCAGACCAGAGTTCTCATCCCTGAAAAACACTCTGTTTTAAGGCAAGAATCACCCTCTTCTTTCCAGCATCTCCAATACAGTAAGAACCGTGAGCATGCCCGGAAAAAAAGAATTGTGTTTCCTACTCATACGGACCATATGTAGTTCAACTCTAATTATGAAATGATACAGACCGCAGCTCCTCTTACATAAATTCTCATTAGTTAATAGTGAGAATAGCGTAGGGTTTGTGAACTGCGAAAAATCATATGAGACAAAAATTCACTTGGTTTACCAGAAATGAACTCTTGCTGGTAGGAAGACAAAGATCATGGTGTTTAACTCCGTTTGTGAAGGGAAATTCACACCAGAGTTCTCATCCATGAGACACACCCTGTTTTAATGCAAGAAGCAAGCTCTACTTTCCAGCGTCTCCAATATAGTAAGAAACATTAGCATGTCCAGAAAAAAAGAACTGTGTTTTCTACTCATACGAACCATATGTAGTTCAACTCCTCTTATGAAACTGATACAAACCACAGCTCCTCTTACATTAATGCTCTTTAGTTAATAGTGAGAATCAGTTTGGGTTGCTGAACTGCGAAAACTCATTTGAGCCCAAAATTCACTTTGTTTACCAGAAATGAACACTTGCTTGTAGGAAGGCACAGATCCTGGGGATTAACTCCGTTTCTGAAGGGAAAATCAGACCAGAGTTCTCTTCCCTGAAACACAATCTGTTCTAACGCAAGAAGCAAGCTCTTCTTTCTAGAGTCTAAGATACAGCAAGAACCATGAGCATGCCCTGAAAAAAAGAACTGTGTTTCCTACTCAAACGGACCATATGTAGTTCAACTCTTCTTATGAAACTGATACAAACCACGGCTCCTCTTACATAAATCCTCTTTAGTTAATAGTGAGAATAGCGTATGGTTCGTGAACTTCGAAAAATCATTTGAGCCCAAAATTCACTGGGTTTACCAGAAATGAACACTTGCTTGTAGGAAGACATTGATTCTGGGGTTTACTCCGTTTCTGAAGGCAAATTCAGACCAGAGTTCTCATCCCTAAAAACACTCTGTTTTAGGCAAGAATCATCCTCTTCTTTCCAGTGTCTCCAATATAATAAGAAACATGAGCATGCCCAGAAAAAAAGAACTGTGTCTCCTTCTCCTACAGACCATATGTAGTTCAACTCTGCTTATGAAACTGATACAGACCACAGCTCCTCTTACATAAAAGCTCTTTAGTTAATAGTGAGAATAGCGTAGATTCCTGAACTGCGAAAAATCATTTGAGCACAAAATTCACTGGGTTTACCAGAAATGAACTCTCGCTTCTAGGAAGTCACAGATCCTGGGGTCTAACTCCGTTTCTGAAGGGAAATTCAGACCAGAGTTCTCATCCCTGAAACACACTCTGTTTTAACGCAAGAAGCAAGCTCTTCTTTCCAGAGTCTAAAATACAGCAAGAGCCATGAGCATGCCCAGAAAAAAAAGAACTGTGTTTCCTACTCATAAGGACCATATGTAGTTCAACTGTGCTTATGAAACTGATACAAACCACGGCTCCACTTACATAAATGCTCTTTAGTTAATAGTGAGAATCAGGTTCGGTTCGTGAACTGCGAAAAATCATTTGAACCCAAAATTCACTGTGTTTACCAGAAATGAACTTGCTTGTAGGAAGACACAGATCCTGGGGTTTAACTCCGTTTCTGAAAGGAAATTTAGACCAGTGTTCTCATCCATGAAACGAACTCTGTTTTACTGAAAGAAGAAAGCTCTTCATTCCAGATTCTAAAATACAGCAAGAACCATGAGCATGCCCTGAAAAAAAGAACTGTGTTTCCTATTCTTACGGCCCATATGTAGTTCAACACTGCTTATGAAACTGATACAGACCAGACCTCCTCTTACATAAATGCTCTTTAGTTAATAGTGAGAATAGCGTAGGGTTCATTAACTGCGAAAAATCATTTGAGCCGAAAAATCACTGGGTTTACCAGAAATGAACACTTGCTTGTAGGAAGACATTGATTCTGGGGTTTAACTCCGTTTCTGAAAGCAAATACAGACTAAAGTTCTCATCCCTGAAAAACACTCTGTTTTAAGGCAAGAATCATCCTCTTCTTTCCAGGGTCTCCAATATAGTAACAAACATGAGCATGCCCAGAAAAAAAGAACTGTGTTTCCGAGTAATACAGACCATATGTAGTTCAACTCTGCTTATGAAACTGATACAAACCACAGCTCCACTTACATAAAAGCTCTTTAGTTAATAGTGAGAATAGCGTTGGGTTCCTGAACTGCGAAAAATCATTTGAGCACAAAATTCACTGGGTTTACCAGAAATGAACTCTCGCGTGAAGGAAGACACAGATCCCGGGGTTTAACTCCGTTTCTGAGGGGAAATTCAGACCAGAGTTCCCATCCCTGAAACACACTCTGTTTTAACGCCAGAAGCAAGCACTTCTTTCCAGAGTCTAAAATACAGCAAGAACCATGAGCATGCCCTGAAAAAAAGGACTGTGTTTCCTACTCATACGGATCATATGTAGTTCAATTCTGCTTATGAAACTGATACAAACCACAGATCCTCTTACATAAATGCTCTTCAGTTAACAGTGGGAATCGCGTGGGGTTCGTGAACAGCGAAAAATCATTTGAGCCCAAAATTCACTGGGTTAACCAGAAATGAACTCTTGCTTGTAGGAAGACACAGATCCTGGGGTTTAACTCCGTTTCTGACGTGAAATTCAGACCAGAGTTCTCATCCGTAAAACACACTCTGTTATATCGCAAGAAGCAAGCTCTTCTTTCCAGAGTCTAAAATACAGCAGGAACCATGAGCATGCCCTGAAAAAAAGAACTGTGTTTCCTACTCATAAGGACCATATGTAGTTCAACTCTGCTTATGAAACTGATAAAAACCATGGCTCCTCTTACATAAATGCTCTTTAGTTAATAGTGAGAATAGCGTATGGTTCGTGAACTTCGAAAAATCATTTGAGCCCAAAATTCACTGGGTTTACCAGAAATGAACACTTGCTTGTAGGAAGACATTGATTCTGGGGTTTACTCCGTTTCTGAAGGCAAATTCAGACCAGAGTTCTCATCCCTAAAAACACTCTCTTTTAGGCAAGAATCATCCTCTTCTTTCCAGTGTCTCCAATATACTAAGAAACATGAGCATGCCCAGAAAAAAAGAACTGTGTCTCCTTCTCCTACAGACCATATGTAGTTCAATTCTGCTTATGAAACTGATACAGACCACAGCTACACTTACATAAAAGCTCTTTAGTTAATAGTGAGAATAGCGTAGATTCCTGAAGTGCGAAAAATCATTTGAGCACAAAATTCACTGGGTTTACCAGAAATGAACTCTCGCTTCTAGGAAGACACAGATCCTGGGGTATAACTCCGTTTCTGAAGGGAAATTCAGACCAGAGTTCTCATCCCTGAAACACACTCTGTTTTAAGGCAAGAAGCAAGCTCTTCTTTCCAGAGTCTAAAATACAGCAAGAACCATGAGCATGCGCAGAAAAAAAGAACTGTGTTTCCTACTCATACGGACCATATGCAGTTCAACTCTGCTTATGAATTGATACAGACCGCAGCTCCTCTTACATAAATACTCTTTAGTTAATAGTGATACTCGCGTTGGGTTCTAGAACTGTGTAAACTCATTTGAGCCGAAAATTCACTTGGTTTACCAGAAATAAACACTTGCTTGTAGGAATACACTGATCCTGGGGTTTAACTCGGTTTCTCAATGTAAATTCAGACCAGAGTTCTCATCCCTGTAAAAACAGTCTGTTATAACGCAAGAAGCAAGCTCTTCTTTCCTGAGTCTCCAATATAGTAAGAAACATGAGCATGCCCAGAAAAAAAGAACTGTTTCCAACTCATACAAACCATATGTAGTTCAAATCTGCTTATGAAACTGATACAAACCACAGCTCCTCTTACATAAATGCCCTTATTTAATAGTGAGAATAATGTTGGGTTCGTGAACTGCGAAAAACCATTTGGGCCAAAAAAATCACAAGGTTTACCAGAACTGAACTCTTGCTTGTTGGAAGACACAAATCCTGGGGTTTAACTCCGTTTCGGCAGGAAAATTCAGACCAGAGTTCTCATCCCTGAAAAACACTCTGTTTTAAGGCAAGAATCACCCTCTTCTTTCCAGCATCTCCAATACAGTAAGAACCGTGAGCATGCCCGGAAAAAAAGAATTGTGTTTCCTACTCATACGGACCATATGTAGTTCAACTCTAATTATGAAATGATACAGACCGCAGCTCCTCTTACATAAATTCTCATTAGTTAATAGTGAGAATAGCGTAGGGTTCGTGAACTGCGAAAAATCATATGAGACAAAAATTCACTTGGTTTACCAGAAATGAACTCTTGCTGGTAGGAAGACAAAGATCATAGTGTTTAACTCCGTTTGTGAAGGGAAATTCACACCAGAGTTCTCATCCATGAGACACACCCTGTTTTAATGCAAGAAGCAAGCTCTACTTTCCAGCGTCTCCAATATAGTAAGAAACATGAGCATGTCCAGAAAAAAAGAACTGTGTTTTCTACTCATACGAACCATATGTAGTTCAACTCCTCTTATGAAACTGATACAAACCACAGCTCCTCTTACATTAATGCTCTTTAGTTAATAGTGAGAATCAGTTTGGGTTGCTGAACTGCGAAAACTCATTTGAGCCCAAAATTCACTTTGTTTACCAGAAATGAACATTTGCTTGTAGGAAGACACAGATCCTGGGGTTTAACTCCGTTTCTGAAGGGAAAAATCAGACCAGAGTTCTCATCCCTGAAACACAATCTGTTCTAAGGCAAGAAGCAAGCTCTTCTTTCTAGAGTCTAAGATACAGCAAGAACCATGAGCATGCCCTGAAAAAAAGAACTGTGTTTCCTACTCAAACGGACCATATGTAGTTCAACTCTTCTTATGAAACTGATACAGACCACAGCTCCTCTTACATAAATCCTCTTTAGTTAAGAGTAATAATAGCGTATGGTTCGTGAACTTCGAAAAATCATTTGAGCCCCAAATTCCCTGGGTTTACCAGAAATGAACACTTGCTTGTAGGAAGACATTGATTCTGGGGTTTACTCCGTTTCTGAAAGCAAATACAGACCAAAGTTCTCATCCCTGAAAAACACTCTGTTTTAAGGCAAGAATCAACCTCTTCTTTCCAGGGTCTCCATATAGTAACAAACATGAGCATGCCCAGAAAAAAAGAACTGTGTTTCCGAGTAATACAGACCATATGTAGTTCAACTCTGCGTATGAAACTGATACAAACCACAGCTCCACTTACATAAAAGCTCTTTAGTTAATAGTGAGAATAGCGTAGATTCCTAAACTGCGAAAAATCATTTGAGCACAAAATTCACTGGGTTTACCAGAAATGAACTCTCGCTTCTAGGAAGACACAGATCCTGGGGTTTAACTCCGTTTCTGAATGGAAATTCAGTCCAGAGTTCTCATCCCTGAAGCACACTCTGTTTTAACGCAAGAAGCAAGCTCTTCTTTCCAGAGTCTAAAATACAGCAAGAACCATGAGCATGCACAGAAAAAGAACTGTGTTTCCTACTCATACGGACCATATGCAGTTCAATTCTGCTTATGAATTGATACAGACCGCAGCTCCTCTTACATAAATGCTCTTTAGTTAATAGTGATACTCGCGTTGGGTTCTAGAACTGTGTAAACTCATTTGGGCTGAAAATTCACTTGGTTTACCAGAAATGAACACTTGCTTGTAGGAAGACACAGATCCTGGGGTTTAACTCCGATACTGAAGGGAAATTCAGACCAGAGTTCTCATCCCTGAAAGACACTCTGTTTTAACGCAAGAAGCAAGCTCTTCTTTCCAGAGTCTAAAATACAGCAAGAACCATGAGCATGCGCAGAAAAAAAGAACTGTGTTTCCTACTCATACGGACCATATGCAGTTCAACTCTGCTTATGAATTGATACAGACCGCAGCTCCTCTTACATAAATACTCTTTAGTTAATAGTGATACTCGCGTTGGGTTCTAGAACTGTGTAAACTCATTTGAGCTGAAAATTCACTTGGTTTACCAGAAATGAACACTTGCTTGTAGGAAGACACAGATCCTGGGGTTTAACTCCGTTTCTGAAGGGAAAAATCAGACCAGAGTTCTCTTCCCTGAAACACAATCTGTTCCAACGCAAGAAGCAAGCTCTTCTTTCTAGAGTCTAAGATACAGCAAGAACCATGAGCATGCCCTGAAAAAAAGAACTGTGTTTCCTACTCAAACGGACCATATGTAGTTCAACTCTTCTTATGAAACTGATACAAACCACGGCTCCTCTTACATAAATCCTCTTTAGTTAATAGTGAGAATAGCGTATGGTTCGTGAACTTTGAAAAATCATTTGAGCCCAAAATTCACTGGGTTTACCAGAAATGAACACTTGCTTGTAGGAAGACATTGATTCTGGGGTTTACTCCGTTTCTGAAGGCAAATTCAGACCAGAGTTCTCATCCCTAAAAACACTCTCTTTTAGGCAAGAATCATCCTCTTCTTTCCAGTGTCTCCAATATAGTAAGAAACATGAGCATGCCCAGAAAAAAAGAACTGTGTCTCCTTCTCCTACAGACCATATGTAGTTCAACTCTGCTTATGAAACTGATACAGACCACAGCTCCTCTTACATAAATCCTCTTTAGTTAAGAGTAATAATAGCGTATGGTTCGTGAACTTCGAAAAATCATTTGAGCCCCAAATTCCCTGGGTTTACCAGAAATGAACACTTGCTTGTAGGAAGACATTGATTCTGGGGTTTACTCCGTTTCTGAAAGCAAATACAGACCAAAGTTCTCATCCCTGAAAAACACTCTGTTTTAAGGCAGGAATCATCCTCTTCTTTCCAGGGTCTCCATATAGTAACAAACATGAGCATGCCCAGAAAAAAAAGAACTGTGTTTCCGAGTAATACAGACCATATGTAGTTCAACTCTGCTTATGAAACTGCTACAAACCACAGCTCCACTTACATAAAAGCTCTTTAGTTAATAGTGAGAATAGCGTAGATTCCTAAACTGCGAAAAATCATTTGAGCACAAAATTCACTGGGTTTACCAGAAATGAACTCTCGCTTCTAGGAAGACACAGATCCTGGGGTTTAACTCCGTTTCTGAAGGGAAATTCAGACCAGAGTTCTCATCCCTGAAACACACTCTGTTTTAACGCAAGAAGCAAGCTCTTCTTTCCAGAGTCTAAAATATAGCAAGAACCATGAGCATGCACAGAAAAAGAACTGTGTTTCCTACTCATACGGATCATATGCAGTTCAATTCTGCTTATGAATTGATACAGACCGCAGCTCCTCTTACATAAATGCTCTTTAGTTAATAGTGATACTCACGTTGGGTTCTAGAACTGTGTAAACTCATTTGGGCTGAAAATTCACTTGGTTTACCAGAAATGTACACTTGCTTGTAGGAAGACACAGATCCTGGGGTTTAACTCCGATACTGAAGGGAAATTCAGACCTGAGTTCTCATCCCTGAAAGACATTCTGTTTTAACGCAAGAAGCAAGCTCTTCTTTCTAGAGTCTAAAATATAGCAAGAACCATGAGCATGCCCTAAAAAAAGAACTGTGTTTCCTATTCATACGGACCATATGTAGTTCAACTCTGCTAATGAATCTGATACAGACCACACTTCCTCTTACATAAATGCTCTTTAGTTAATAGTGAGAATAGCGTTGGGTTCCTGAACTGCGAAAAATCATTTGAGCACAAAATTCACTGGGTTTACCAGAAATGAACTCTCGCGTGTAGGAAGACACAGATCCCGGGGTTTAACTCCGTTTCTGAAGGGAAATTCAGACCAGAGTTCCCATCCCTGAAACACACTCTGTTTTAACGCAAGAAGCAAGCACTTCTTTCCAGAGTCTAAAATACAGCAAGAACCATGAGCATGCCCTGAAAAAAAGGACTGTGTTTCCTACTCATAGGGATCATATGTAGTTCAATTCTGCTTATGAAACTGATACAAACCACAGATCCTCTTACATAAATGCTCTTCAGTTAACAGTGGGAATCGCGTGGGGTTCGTGAACAGCGAAAAATCATTTGAGCCCAAAATTCACTGGGTTAACCAGAAATGAACTCTTGCTTGTAGGAAGACACAGATCCTGGGGTTTAACTCCGTTTCTGACGTGAAATTCAGACCAGAGTTCTCATCCGTAAAACACACTCTGTTATATCGCAAGAAGCAAGCTCTTCTTTCCAGAGTCTAAAATACAGCAGGAACCATGAGCATGCCCTGAAAAAAAGAACTGTGTTTCCTACTCATAAGGACCATATGTAGTTCAACTCTGCTTATGAAACTGATAAAAACCATGGCTCCTCTTACATAAATGCTCTTTAGTTAATAGTGAGAATAGCGTATGGTTCGTGAACTTCGAAAAATCATTTGAGCCCAAAATTCACTGGGTTTACCAGAAATGAACACTTGCTTGTAGGAAGACATTGATTCTGGGGTTTACTCCGTTTCTGAAGGCAAATTCAGACCAGAGTTCTCATCCCTAAAAACACTCTCTTTTAGGCAAGAATCATCCTCTTCTTTCCAGTGTCTCCAATATAGTAAGAAACATGAGCATGCCCAGAAAAAAAGAACTGTGTCTCCTTCTCCTACAGACCATATGTAGTTCAATTCTGCTTATGAAACTGATACAGACCACAGCTCCTCTTACATAAATCCTCTTTAGTTAAGAGTGAGAATAGTGTATGGTTCGTGAACTTCGAAAAATCATTTGAGCCCCAAATTCACTGGGTTTACCAGAAATGAACACTTGCTTGTAGGAAGACATTGATTCTGGGGTTTACTCCGTTTCTGAAAGCAAATACAGACCAAAGTTCTCATCCCTGAAAAACACTCTGTTTTAAGGCAAGAATCATCCTCTTCTTTCCAGGGTCTCCAATATAGTAACAAACATGAGCATGCCCAGAAAAAAAGAACTGTGTTTCCGAGTAATATAGACCATACGTAGTTCAAATCTGCTTATGAAACTGATACAAACCACAGCTCCACTTACATAAAAGCTCTTTAGTTAATAGTGAGAATAGCGTAGATTCCTGAAGTGCGAAAAATCATTTGAGCACAAAATTCACTGGGTTTACCAGAAATGAACTCTCGCTTCTAGGAAGACACAGATCCTGGGGTATAACTCCGTTTCTGAAGGGAAATTCAGACCAGAGTTCTCATCCCTGTAAAAACAGTCTGTTATAACGCAAGAAGCAAGCTCTTCTTTCCTGAGTCTCCAATATAGTAAGAAACATGAGCATGCCCAGAAAAAAAGAACTGTTTCCAACTCATACAAACCATATGTAGTTCAAATCTGCTTATGAAACTGATACAAACCACAGCTCCTCTTACATAAATGCCCTTTAGTTAATAGTGAGAATAATGTTGGGTTCGTGAACTGCGAAAAACCATTTGGGCCAAAAAAATCACAAGGTTTACCAGAACTGAACTCTTGCTTGTTGGAAGACACAAATCCTGGGGTTTAACTCCGTTTCGGCAGGAAAATTCAGACCAGAGTTCTCATCCCTGAAAAACACTCTGTTTTAAGGCAAGAATCACCCTCTTCTTTCCAGCAACTCCAATACAGTAAGAACCGTGAGCATGCCCGGAAAAAAAGAATTGTGTTTCCTACTCATACGGACCATATGTAGTTCAACTCTAATTATGAAATGATACAGACCGCAGCTCCTCTTACATAAATTCTCATTAGTTAATAGTGAGAATAGCGTAGGGTTCGTGAACTGCGAAAAATCATATGAGACAAAAATTCACTTGGTTTACCAGAAATGAACTCTTGCTGGTAGGAAGACAAAGATCATGGTGTTTAACTCTGTTTGTGAAGGGAAATTCACACCAGAGTTCTCATCCATGAGACACACCCTGTTTTAATGCAAGAAGCAAGCTCTACTTTCCAGCGTCTCCAATATAGTAAGAAACATGAGCATGTCCAGAAAAAAAGAACTGTGTTTTCTACTCATACGAACCATATGTAGTTCAACTCCTCTTATGAAACTGATACAAACCACAGCTCCTCTTACATTAATGCTCTTTAGTTAATAGTGAGAATCAGTTTGGGTTGCTGAACTGCGAAACTCATTTGAGCCCAAAATTCACTTTGTTTACCAGAAATGAACATTTGCTTGTAGGAAGACACAGATCCTGGGGTTTAACTCCGTTTCTGAAGGGAAAAATCAGACCAGAGTTCTCTTCCCTGAAACACAATCTGTTCTAAGGCAAGAAGCAAGCTCTTCTTTCTAGAGTCTAAGATACAGCAAGAACCATGAGCATGCCCTGAAAAAAAGAACTGTGTTTCCTACTCAAACGGACCATATGTAGTTCAACTCTTCTTATGAAACTGATACAAACCACGGCTCCTCTTACATAAATCCTCTTTAGTTAATAGTGAGAATAGCGTATGGTTCGTGAACTTCGAAAAATCATTTGAGCCCAAAATTCACTGTGTTTACCAGAAATGAACACTTGCTTGTAGGAAGACATTGATTCTGGGGTTTACTCCGTTTCTGAAGGCAAATACAGACCAGAGTTCTCATCCCTAAAAACACTCTCTTTTAGGCAAGAATCATCCTCTTCTTTCCAGTGTCTCCAATATAGTAAGAAACATGAGCATGCCCAGAAAAAAAGAACTGTGTCTCCTTCTCCTACAGACCATATGTAGTTCAACTCTGCTTATGAAACTGATACAGACCACAGCTCCTCTTACATAAATCCTCTTTAGTTAAGAGTAATAATAGCGTATGGTTCGTGAACTTCGAAAAATCATTTGAGCCCCAAATTCCCTGGGTTTACCAGAAATGAACACTTGCTTGTAGGAAGACATTGATTCTGGGGTTTACTCCGTTTCTGAAAGCAAATACAGACCAAAGTTCTCATCCCTGAAAAACACTCTGTTTTAAGGCAAGAATCATCCTCTTCTTTCCAGGGTCTCCATATAGTAACAAACATGAGCATGCCCAGAAAAAAAGAACTGTGTTTCCGAGTAATACAGACCATATGTAGTTCAACTCTGCTTATGAAACTGCTACAAACCACAGCTCCACTTACATAAAAGCTCTTTAGTTAATAGTGAGAATAGCGTAGATTCCTAAACTGCGAAAAATCATTTGAGCACAAAATTCACTGGGTTTACCAGAAATGAACTCTCGCTTCTAGGAAGACACAGATCCTGGGGTTTAACTCCGTTTCTGAATGGAAATTCAGTCCAGAGTTCTCATCCCTGAAACACACTCTGTTATAACGCAAGAAGCAAGCTCTTCTTTCCAGAGTCTAAAATACAGCAAGAAACATGAGCATGCACAGAAAAAGAACTGTGTTTCCTACTCATACGGACCATATGCAGTTCAATTCTGCTTATGAATTGATACAGACCGCAGCTCCTCTTACATAAATGCTCGTTAGTTAATAGTGATACTCGCGTTGGGTTCTAGAACTGTGTAAACTCATTTGGGCTGAAAATTCACTTGGTTTACCAGAAATGAACACTTGCTTGTAGGAAGACACAGATCCTGGGGTTTAACTCCGATACTGAAGGGAAATTCAGACCAGAGTTCTCATCCCTGAAAGACACTCTGTTTTAACGCAAGAAGCAAGCTCTTCTTTCCAGAGTCTAAAATACAGCAAGAACCATGAGCATGCCCTAAAAAAAGAACTGTGTTTCCTATTCATACGGACCATATGTAGTCCAACTCTGCTAATGAATCTGATACAGACCACACTTCCTCTTACATAAATGCTCTTTAGTTAATAGTGAGAATAGCGTTGGGTTCCTGAACTGCGAAAAATCATTTGAGCACAAAATTCACTGGGTTTACCAGAAATGAACTCTCGCGTGTAGGAAGACACAGATCCCGGGGTTTAACTCCGTTTCTGAAGGGAAATTCAGACCAGATTCCCATCCCTGAAACACACTCTGTTTTAACGCAAGAAGCAAGCACTTCTTTCCAGAGTCTAAAATACAGCAAGAACCATGAGCATGCCCTGAAAAAAAGGACTGTGTTTCCTACTCATAGGGATCATATGTAGTTCAATTCTGCTTATGAAACTGATACAAAGCACAGATCCTCTTACATAAATGCTCTTCAGTTAACAGTGGGAATCGCGTGGGGATCGTGAACAGCGAAAAATCATTTGAGCCCAAAATTCACTGCATTAACCAGAAATGAACTCTTGCTTGTAGGAAGACACAGATCCTGGGGTTTAACTCCGTTTCTGACGTGAAATTCAGACCAGAGTTCTCATCCGTAAAACACACTCTGTTATATCGCAAGAAGCAAGCTCTTCTTTCCAGAGTCTAAAATACAGCAGGAACCATGAGCATGCCCTGAAAAAAAGAACTGTGTTTCCTACTCATAAGGACCATATGTAGTTCAACTCTGCTTATGAAACTGATAAAAACCATGGCTCCTCTTACATAAATGCTCTTTAGTTAATAGTGAGAATAGCGTATGGTTCGTGAACTTCGAAAAATCATTTGAGCCCAAAATTCACTGGGTTTACCAGAAATGAACACTTGCTTGTAGGAAGACATTGATTCTGGGGTTTACTCCGTTTCTGAAGGCAAATTCAGACCAGAGTTCTCATCCCTAAAAACACTCTCTTTTAGGCAAGAATCATCCTCTTCTTTCCAGTGTCTCCAATATAGTAAGAAACATGAGCATGCCCAGAAAAAAAGAACTGTGTCTCCTTCTCCTACAGACCATATGTAGTTCAATTCTGCTTATGAAACTGATACAGACCACAGCTCCTCTTACATAAATCCTCTTTAGTTAAGAGTGAGAATAGTGTATGGTTCGTGAACTTCGAAAAATCATTTGAGCCCCAAATTCACTGGGTTTACCAGAAATGAACACTTGCTTGTAGGAAGACATTGATTCTGGGGTTTACTCCGTTTCTGAAAGCAAATACAGACCAAAGTTCTCATCCCTGAAAAACACTCTGTTTTAAGGCAAGAATCATCCTCTTCTTTCCAGGGTCTCCAATATAGTAACAAACATGAGCATGCCCAGAAAAAAAGAACTGTGTTTCCGAGTAATACAGACCATATGTACTTCAACTCTGCTTATGAAACTGATACAAACCACAGCTCCACTTACATAAAAGCTCTTTAGTTAATAGTGAGAATAGCGTAGATTCCTGAAGTGCGAAAAATCATTTGAGCACAAAATTCACTGGGTTTACCAGAAATGAACTCTCGCTTCTAGGAAGACACAGATCCTGGGGTATAACTCCGTTTCTGAAGGGAAATTCAGACCAGAGTTCTCATCCCTGAAACACACTCTGTTTTAAGGCAAGAAGCAAGCTCTTCTTTCCAGAGTCTAAAATACAGCAAGAACCATGAGCATGCGCAGAAAAAAAGAACTGTGTTTCCTACTCATACGGACCATATGCAGTTCAACTCTGCTTATGAATTGATACAGACCGCAGCTCCTCTTACATAAATACTCTTTAGTTAATAGTGATACTCGCGTTGGGTTCTAGAACTGTGTAAACTCATTTGAGCTGAAAATTCACTTGGTTTACCAGAAAAGAACACTTGCTTGTAGGAAGACACAGATCCTGGGGTTTAACTCCGTTTCTGAAGGGAAATTCAGACCAGAGTTCTCATCCCTGAAAGACACTCTGTTTTAACGCAAGAAGCAAGCTCTTCTTTCCAGAGTCTAAAATAGAGCAAGAACCATGAGCATGCCCAGCAAAAAAAGTACTGTGTGTCCTAATCATAAGGACCATATGTAGTTCAACTCTGCTTATGAAACTGATACAAACAACGGCTCCTCTTACATAAATGCTCTTTAGTTAATAGTGATACTCGCGTTGGGTTCTAGAACTGTGTAAACTCATTTGAGCCGAAAATTCACTTGGTTTACCAGAAATAAACACTTGCTTGTAGGAATACACTGATCCTGGGGTTTAATTCGGTTTCTCAATGTAAATTCAGACCAGAGTTCTCATCCCTGTAAAAACAGTCTGTTATAACGCAAGAAGCAAGCTCTTCTTTCCTGAGTCTCCAATATAGTAAGAAACATGAGCATGCCCAGAAAAAAAGAACTGTTTCCAACTCATACAAACCATATGTAGTTCAAATCTGCTTATGAAACTGATACAAACCACAGCTCCTCTTACATAAATGCCCTTATTTAATAGTGAGAATAATGTTGGGTTCGTGAACTGCGAAAAACCATTTGGGCCAAAAAAATCACAAGGTTTACCAGAACTGAACTCTTGCTTGTTGGAAGACACAAATCCTGGGGTTTAACTCCGTTTCGGCAGGAAAATTCAGACCAGAGTTCTCATCCCTGAAAAACACTCTGTTTTAAGGCAAGAATCACCCTCTTCTTTCCAGCATCTCCAATACAGTAAGAACCGTGAGCATGCCCGGAAAAAAAGAATTGTGTTTCCTACTCATACGGACCATATGTAGTTCAACTCTAATTATGAAATGATACAGACCGCAGCTCCTCTTACATAAATTCTCATTAGTTAATAGTGAGAATAGCGTAGGGTTCGTGAACTGCGAAAAATCATATGAGACAAAAATTCACTTGGTTTACCAGAAATGAACTCTTGCTGGTAGGAAGACAAAGATCATGGTGTTTAACTCCGTTTGTGAAGGGAAATTCACACCAGAGTTCTCATCCATGAGACACACCCTGTTTTAATGCAAGAAGCAAGCTCTACTTTCCAGCGTCTCCAATATAGTAAGAAACTTGAGCATGTCCAGAAAAAAAGAACTGTGTTTTCTACTCATACGAACCATATGTATTTCAACTCCTCTTATGAAACTGATACAAACCACAGCTCCTCTTACATTAATGCTCTTTAGTTAATAGTGAGAATCAGTTTGGGTTGCTGAACTGCGAAAACTCATTTGAGCCCAAAATTCACTTTGTTTACCAGAAATGAACATTTGCTTGTAGGAAGACACAGATCCTGGGGTTTAACTCCGTTTCTGAAGGGAAAAATCAGACCAGAGTTCTCTTCCCTGAAACACAATCTGTTCTAAGGCAAGAAGCAAGCTCTTCTTTCTAGAGTCTAAGATACAGCAAGAACCATGAGCATGCCCTGAAAAAAAGAACTGTGTTTGCTACTCAAACGGACCATATGTAGTTCAACTCTTCTTATGAAACTGATACAAACCACGGCTCCTCTTACATAAATCCTCTTTAGTTAATAGTGAGAATAGCGTATGGTTCGTGAACTTCGAAAAATCATTTGAGCCCAAAAATCACTGTGTTTACCAGAAATGAACACTTGCTTGTAGGAAGACATTGATTCTGGGGTCTACTCCGTTTCTGAAGGCAAATACAGACCAGAGTTCTCATCCCTAAAAACACTCTCTTTTAGGCAAGAATCATCCTCTTCTTTCCAGTGTCTCCAATATAGTAAGAAACATGAGCATGCCCAGAAAAAAAGAACTGTGTCTCCTTCTCCTACAGACCATATGTAGTTCAACTCTGCTTATGAAACTGATACAGACCACAGCTCCTCTTACATAAATCCTCTTTAGTTAAGAGTAATAATAGCGTATGGTTCGTGAACTTCGAAAAATCATTTGAGCCCCAAATTCCCTGGGTTTACCAGAAATGAACACTTGCTTGTAGGAAGACATTGATTCTGGGGTTTACTCCGTTTCTGAAAGCAAATACAGACCAAAGTTCTCATCCCTGAAAAACACTCTGTTTTAAGGCAAGAATCATCCTCTTCTTTCCAGGGTCTCCATATAGTAACAAACATGAGCATGCCCAGAAAAAAAGAACTGTGTTTCCGAGTAATACAGACCATATGTAGTTCAACTCTGCTTATGAAACTGATACAAACCACAGCTCCACTTACATAAAAGCTCTTTAGTTAATAGTGAGAATAGCGTAGATTCCTAAACTGCGAAAAATCATTTGAGCACAAAATTCACTGGGTTTACCAGAAATGAACTCTCGCTTCTAGGAAGACACAGATCCTGGGGTTTAACTCCGTTTCTGAATGGAAATTCAGTCCAGAGTTCTCATCCCTGAAACACACTCTGTGTTAACGCAAGAAGCAAGCTCTTCTTTCCAGAGTCTAAAATACAGCAAGAACCATGAGCATGCACAGAAAAAGAACTGTGTTTCCTACTCATACGGACCATATGCAGTTCAATTCTGCTTATGAATTGATACAGACCGCAGCTCCTCTTACATAAATGCTCTTTAGTTAATAGTGATACTCGCGTTGGGTTCTAGAACTGTGTAAACTCATTTGGGCTGAAAATTCACTTGGTTTACCAGAAATGAACACTTGCTTGTAGGAAGACACAGATCCTGGGGTTTAACTCCGATACTGAAGGGAAATTCAGACCAGAGTTCTCATCCCTGAAAGACACTCTGTTTTAACGCAAGAAGCAAGCTCTTCTTTCTAGAGTCTAAAATATAGCAAGAACAATGAGCATGCCCTAAAAAAAGAACTGTGTTTCCTATTCATACGGACCATATGTAGTTCAACTCTGCTAATGAATCTGATACAGACCACACTTCCTCTTACATAAATGCTCTTTAGTTAATAGTGAGAATAGAGTTGGGTTCCTGAACTGCGAAAAATCATTTGAGCACAAAATTCACTGGGTTTACCAGAAATGAACTCTCGCGTGTAGGAAGACACAGATCCCGGGGTTTAACTCCGTTTCTGAAGGGAAATTCAGACCAGAGTTCCCATCCCTGAAACACACTCTGTTTTAACGCAAGAAGCAAGCACTTCTTTCCAGAGTCTAAAATACAGCAAGAACCATGAGCATGCCCTGAAAAAAAGGACTGTGTTTCCTACTCATAGGGATCATATGTAGTTCAATTCTGCTTATGAAACTGATACAAACCACAGATCCTCTTACATAAATGCTCTTCAGTTAACAGTGGGAATCCCGTGGGGTTCGTGAACAGCGAAAAATCATTTGAGCCCAAAATTCACTGGGTTCACCAGAAATGAACTCTTGCTTGTAGGAAGACACAGATCCTGGGGTTTAACTCCGTTTCTGACGTGAAATTCAGACCAGAGTTCTCATCCGTAAAACACACTCTGTTATATCGCAAGAAGCAAGCTCTTCTTTCCAGAGCCTAAAATACAGCAGGAACCATGAGCATGCCCTGAAATAAAGAACTGTGTTTCCTACTCATAAGGACCATATGTAGTTCAACTCTGCTTATGAAACTGATAAAAACCATGGCTCCTCTTACATAAATGCTCTTTAGTTAATAGTGAGAATAGCGTATGGTTCGTGAACTTTGAAAAATCATTTGAGCCCAAAATTCACTGGGTTTACCAGAAATGAACACTTGCTTGTAGGAAGACATTGATTCTGGGGTTTACTCCGTTTCTGAAGGCAAATTCAGACCAGAGTTCTCATCCCTAAAAACACTCTCTTTTAGGCAAGAATCATCCTCTTCTTTCCAGTGTCTCCAATATACTAAGAAACATGAGCATGCCCAGAAAAAAAGAACTGTGTCTCCTTCTCCTACAGACCATATGTAGTTCAATTCTGCTTATGAAACTGATACAGACCACAGCTCCTCTTACATAAATCCTCTTTAGTTAAGAGTGAGAATAGTGTATGGTTCGTGAACTTCGAAAAATCATTTGAGCCCCAAATTCACTGGGTTTACCAGAAATGAACACTTGCTTGTAGGAAGACATTGATTCTGGGGTTTACTCCGTTTCTTAAAGCAAATACAGACCAAAGTTCTCATCCCTGAAAAACACTCTGTTTTAAGGCAAGAATCATCCTCTTCTTTCCAGGGTCTCCAATATAGTAGCAAACATGAGCATGCCCAGAAAAAAAGAACTGTGTTTCCGAGTAATACAGACCATACGTAGTTCAACTCTGCTTATGAAACTGATACAAACCACAGCTCCACTTACATAAAAGCTCTTTAGTTAATAGTGAGAATAGCGTAGATTCCTGAACTGCGAAAAATCGTTTGAGCACAAAATTCACTGGGTTTACCAGAAATGAACTCTCGCTTCTAGGAAGACACAGATCCTGGGGTATAACTCCGTTTCTGAAGGGAAATTCAGACCAGAGTTCTCATCCCTGAAACACACTCTGTTTTAAGGCAAGAAGCAAGCTCTTCTTTCCAGAGTCTAAAATACAGCAAGAACAATGAGCATGCGCAGAAAAAAAGAACTGTGTGTCCTAATCATAAGGACCATATTTAGTTCAACTCTGCTTATGAAAGTGATACAAACAACGGCTCCTCTTACATAAATGCTCTTTAGTTAATAGTGATACTCGCGTTGGGTTCTAGAACTGTGTAAACTCATTTGAGCCGAAAATTCACTTGGTTTACCAGAAATAAACACTTGCTTGTAGGAATACACTGATCCTGGGGTTTAACTCGGTTTCTCAATGTAAATTCAGACCAGAGTTCTCATCCCTGTAAAAACAGTCTGTTATAACGCAAGAAGCAAGCTCTTCTTTCCTGAGTCTCCAATATAGTAAGAAACATGAGCATGCCCAGAAAAAAAGAACTGTTTCCAACTCATACAAACCATATGTAGTTCAAATCTGCTTATGAAACTGATACAAACCACAGCTCCTCTTACATAAATGCCCTTTAGTTAATAGTGAGAATAATGTTGGGTTCGTGAACTGCGAAAAACCATTTGGGCCAAAAAAATCACAAGGTTTACCAGAACTGAACTCTTGCTTGTAGGAAGACACAAATCCTGGGGTTTAACTCCGTTTCGGCAGGAAAATTCAGACCAGAGTTCTCATCCCTGAAAAACACTCTGTTTTAAGGCAAGAATCACCCTCTTCTTTCCAGCATCTCCAATACAGTAAGAACCGTGAGCATGCCCGGAAAAAAAGAATTGTGTTTCCTACTCATACGGACCATATGTAGTTCAACTCTAATTATGAAATGATACAGACCGCAGCTCCTCTTACATAAATTCTCATTAGTTAATAGTGAGAGTAGCGTAGGGTTTGTGAACTGCGAAAAATCATATGAGACAAAAATTCACTTGGTTTACCAGAAATGAACTCTTGCTGGTAGGAAGACAAAGATCATGGTGTTTAACTCCGTTTGTGAAGGGAAATTCACACCAGAGTTCTCATCCATGAGACACACCCTGTTTTAATGCAAGAAGCAAGCTCTACTTTCCAGCGTCTCCAATATAGTAAGAAACATGAGCATGTCCAGAAAAAAAGAACTGTGTTTTCTACTCATACGAACCATATGTAGTTCAACTCCTCTTATGAAACTGATACAAACCACAGCTCCTCTTACATTAATGCTCTTTAGTTAATAGTGAGAATCAGTTTGGGTTGCTGAACTGCGAAAACTCATTTGAGCCCAAAATTCACTTTGTTTACCAGAAATGAACACTTGCTTGTAGGAAGACACAGATCCTGGGGTTTAACTCCGTTTCTGAAGGGAAAAATCAGACCAGAGTTCTCTTCCCTGAAACACAATCTGTTCTAAGGCAAGAAGCAAGCTCTTCTTTCTAGAGTCTAAGATACAGCAAGAACCATGAGCATGCCCTGAAAAAAAGAACTGTGTTTCCTACTCAAACGGACCATATGTAGTTCAACTCTTCTTATGAAACTGATACAAACCACGGCTCCTCTTACATAAATCCTCTTTAGTTAATAGTGAGAATAGCGTATGGTTCGTGAACTTCGAAAAATCATTTGAGCCCAAAATTCACTGGGTTTACCAGAAATGAACACTTGCTTGTAGGAAGACATTGATTCTGGGGTCTACTCCGTTTCTGAAGGCAAATTCAGACCAGAGTTCTCATCCCTAAAAACACTCTCTTTTAGGCAAGAATCATCCTCTTCTTTCCAGTGTCTCCAATATAGTAAGAAACATGAGCATGCCCAGAAAAAAAGAACTGTGTCTCCTTCTCCTACAGACCATATGTAGTTCAACTCTGCTTATGAAACTGATACAGACCACAGCTCCTCTTACATAAATCCTCTTTAGTTAAGAGTGATAATAGCGTATGGTTCGTGAACTTCGAAAAATCATTTGAGCCCCAAATTCCCTGGGTTTACCAGAAATGAACACTTGCTTGTAGGAAGACATTGATTCTGGGGTTTACTCCGTTTCTGAAAGCAAATACAGACCAAAGTTCTCATCCCTGAAAAACACTCTGTTTTAAGGCAAGAATCATCCTCTTCTTTCCAGGGTCTCCATATAGTAACAAACATGAGCATGCCCAGAAAAAAAGAACTGTGTTTCCGAGTAATACAGACCATATGTAGTTCAACTCTGCTTATGAAAATGATACAAACCACAGCTCCACTTACATAAAAGCTCTTTAGTTAATAGTGAGAATAGCGTAGATTCCTAAACTGCGAAAAATCATTTGAGCACAAAATTCACTGGGTTTACCAGAAATGAACTCTCGCTTCTAGGAAGACACAGATCCTGGGGTTTAACTCCGTTTCTGAATGGAAATTCAGTCCAGAGTTCTCATCCCTGAAACACACTCTGTTTTAACGCAAGAAGCAAGCTCTTCTTTCCAGAGTCTAAAATACAGCAAGAACCATGAGCATGCACAGAAAAAGAACTGTGTTTCCTACTCATACGGAACATATGCAGTTCAATTCTGCTTATGAATTGATACAGACCACAGCTCCTCTTACATAAATGCTCTTTAGTTAATAGTGATACTCGCGTTGGGTTCTAGAACTGTGTAAACTCATTTGGGCTGAAAATTCACTTGGTTTACCAGAAATGAACACTTGTTTGTAGGAAGACACAGATCCTGGGGTTTATCTCCGATACTGAAGGGAAATTCAGACCAGAGTTCTCATCCCTGAAAGACACTCTGTTTTAACGCAAGAAGCAAGCTCTTCTTTCTAGAGTCTAAAATATAGCAAGAACCATGAGCATGCCCTAAAAAAAGAACTGTGTTTCCTATTCATACGGACCATATGTAGTTCAACTCTGCTAATGAATCTGATACAGACCACACTTCCTCTTACATAAATGCTCTTTAGTTAATAGTGAGAATAGCGTTGGGTTCCTGAACTGCGATAAATCATTTGAGCACAAAATTCACTGGGTTTACCAGAAATGAACTCTCGCGTGTAGGAAGACACAGATCCCGGGGTTTAACTCCGTTTCTGAAGGGAAATTCAGACCAGAGTTCCCATCCCTGAAACACACTCTGTTTTAACGCAAGAAGCAAGCACTTCTTTCCAGAGTCTAAAATACAGCAAGAACCATGAGCATGCCCTGAAAAAAAGGACTGTGTTTCCTACTCATAGGGATCATATGTAGTTCAATTCTGCTTATGAAACTGATACAAACCACAGATCCTCTTACATAAATGCTCTTCAGTTAACAGTGGGAATCGAGTGGGGTTCGTGAACAGCGAAAAATCATTTGAGCCCAAAATTCACTGCGTTAACCAGAAATGAACTCTTGCTTGTAGGAAGACACAGATCCTGGGGTTTAACTCCGTTTCTGACGTGAAATTCAGACCAGAGTTCTCATCCGTAAAACACACTCTGTTATATCGCAAGAAGCAAGCTCTTCTTTCCAGAGTCTAAAATACAGCAGGAACCATGAGCATGCCCTGAAAAAAAGAACTGTGTTTCCTACTCATAAGGACCATATGTAGTTCAACTCTGCTTATGAAAGTGATAAAAACCATGGCTCCTCTTACATAAATGCTCTTTAGTTAATAGTGAGAATAGCGTATGGTTCGTGAACTTCGAAAAATCATTTGAGCCCAAAATTCACTGGGTTTACCAGAAATGAACACTTGCTTGTAGGAAGATATTGATTCTGGGGTTTACTCCGTTTCTGAAGGCAAATTCAGACCAGAGTTCTCATCCCTAAAAACACTCTCTTTTAGGCAAGAATCATCCTCTTCTTTCCAGTGTCTCCAATATACTAAGAAACATGAGCATGCCCAGAAAAAAAGAACTGTGTCTCCTTCTCCTACAGACCATATGTAGTTCAATTCTGCTTATGAAACTGATACAGACCACAGCTCCTCTTACATAAATCCTCTTTAGTTAAGAGTGAGAATAGTGTATGGTTCGTGAACTTCGAAAAATCATTTGAGCCCCAAATTCACTGGGTTTACCAGAAATGAACACTTGCTTGTAGGAAGACATTGATTCTGGGGTTTACTCCGTTTCTGAAAGCAAATACAGACCAAAGTTCTCATCCCTGAAAAACACTCTGTTTTAAGGCAAGAATCATCCTCTTCTTTCCAGGGTCTCCAATATAGTAACAAACATGAGCATGCCCAGAAAAAAAGAACTGTGTTTCCGAGTAATACAGACCATATGTAGTTCAACTCTGCTTATGAAACTGATACAAACCACAGCTCCACTTACATAAAAGCTCTTTAGTTAATAGTGAGAATAGCGTAGATTCCTGAACTGCGAAAAATCATTTGAGCACAAAATTCACTGGGTTTACCAGAAATGAACTCTCGCTTCTAGGAAGACACAGATCCTGGGGTATAACTCCGTTTCTGAAGGGAAATTCAGACCAGAGTTCTCATCCCTCAAACACACTCTGTTTTAACGCAAGAAGGAAGCTCTTCTTTCCAGAGTCTAAAATACAGCAAGAACCATGAGCATGCGCAGAAAAAAAGAACTGTGTTTCCTACTCATACGGACCATATGCAGTTCAACTCTGCTTATGAATTGGTACAGACCGCAGCTCCTCTTACATAAATACTCTTTAGTTAATAGTGATACTCGCGTTGGGTTCTAGAACTGTGTAAACTCATTTGAGCTGAAAATTCACTTGGTTTACCAGAAATGAACACTTGCTTGTAGGAAGACACAGATCCTGGGGTTTAACTCCGTTTCTGAAGGGAAATTCAGACCAGAGTTCTCATCCCTGAAAGACACTCTGTTTTAACGCAAGAAGCAAGCTCTTCTTTCCAGAGTCTAAAATATAGCAAGAACCATGAGAATGCCCTGAAAAAAAGTACTGTGTGTCCTAATCATAAGGACCATATGTAGTTCAACTCTGCTTATGAAACTGATACAAACAACGGCTCCTTTTACATAAATGCTCTTTAGTTAATAGTGAGAATCATGTTGGGTTCGTGAACTGGGAAAAATCACTTGAACCCAAAATTCACTGTGTTTACCAGAAATGAACTTGCTTGTAGGAAGACACAGATCCTGGGGTTTAACTCCGTTTTTGAGGGAAATTCACATCAGAGTTCTCATCCATGAAACACATCCTGTTTTAATGCAAGAAGCAAGCTCTTCTTTCCAGCTTCACCAATACAGCAAGAACCAGGAGCATGCCCTGAAAAAAAGAATTGTGTTTGCAACTCATACAGACCATATGTAGTTCAACTCTGCTTATGAAACTGTTACAAACCTCAGCTCCTCTTACATAAATGATCTTTAGTTAATGGTAGAATAGCGTTGGGTTCCTGAACTGCGAAAAATAATTTGAGCCCAAAATTCACTGGTTTTACCAGAACTGAACTCTTGCTTGTGGGAAGACAGAGATCCTAGGGTTTAACTCAGTTTCTGAAGTTAAATTAGGACCACAATACTCAATCCTGAAAAACACTCTGTTTCAAGGCAAGACTCTTCCTCTTCTTTCCAGCGTCTCCAATATAGTAAGAAACAGGAGCATGTCCAGAAAAAAAGAACTGTGTTTTCTACTCATACAGACCATATGTAGTTCAAATCCTCTTATGAAACTGATACAAACCACAGCTCCTCTTACATTAAAGCTCTTTAGTTAATAGTGAGAATCAGTTTGGGTTGCTGAACTTCGAAAAATCATTTGAGCCCAAAATTCACTTTGTTTACCAGAAATGAACAATGGCTTGTAGGAAGACACAGATCCTGGGGTTTAACTCCGTTTCTGAAGGGAAATTCCGACCAGAGTTCTCATCCCTGAAACACACTCTGTTTTAAGGCATGAATCATCCTCTTCTTTCCAGCGTCTCCAATATAGTAAGAACCATGAGCATGCCAGAAAAAAGAACTGTTTCCTACTCATACGGACCATATGTAGTTCAACTCTAATTATGAAATGATACAGACCGCAGCTCCTCTTACATAAATTCTCATTAGTTAATAGTGAGAATAGCGTAGGGTTCCTGAACTGCGAAAAATCATTTGAGACAAAAATTCACTTGGTTTACCAGAAATGATACAGACCGCAGCTCCTCTTACATAAATGCTCTTTTATAAAAAGTGATAATCGCGTTGGGTTCTAGAACTGTCTAAACTCATTTGAGTGGAAAATTCTCTTGGTTTACCAGAAATGAACACTTGCTTGTAGGAAGACACAGATCATGTGGTTTAACTCCGTTTCCGAAGGGAAATTCAGACCAGAGTTCTCATCCCTGAAAAACACTCTGTTTTAATGCAAGAAGCAAGCTCTTCTTTCTAGAGTCTAAAATAGAGCAAGAACCATGAGCATGCCCTGAAAAAAACAACTGTGTTTCCTACTCAGACAGATCATATGTAGTTCTACTGTGCTTATGAAACTGATACAAACCACAGCTCCTCTTACATAAATGCTCTTTAGTTAATAGTGAGAATCATGCTGGGTTCTTGAACTGCAAAAAATCATTTGGGCCAAAAAATCACTGGGTTTACCAGAACTGAACTCTTGCTTGTAGGAAGACACTGATCCTGGGGTTTAACTCGGTTTCTCAATGTAAATTCAGACCAGAGTTCTCATCCCTGAATAAACACTCTGTTATAACGCAAGAAGCAATCTCTTCTTTCCTGAGTCTCCAATATAGTAAGAAACATGAGCATGCCCAGAAAAAAAGAACTGTTTCCAACTCATACAGACCATATGTAGTTCAACTCCTCTTATGAAACTGATACAAACCACAGCTCCTCTTACACTAATGCTCTTTAGTTAATAGTGAGAATCAGTTTGGGTTGCTGAACTGCGAAAAATCATTTGAGCCCAAAATTCACTTTGTTTACCAGAAATGAACACTTGCTTGTAGGAAGACACAGATCCTGGGGTTTAACTCCGTTTCTGAAGGGAAAATCAGACCAGAGTTCTCTTCCCTGAAACACAATCTGTTCTAACGCAAGAAGCAAGCTCTTCTTTCTAGAGTCTAAGATACAGCAAGAACCATGAGCATGCCCTGAAAAAAAGAACTGTGTTTCCTACTCAAAGGGACCATATGTAGTTCAACTCTACTTATGAAACTGATACAAACCACGGCTCATCCTACATAAATGCTCTTTAGTTAATAGGGAGAATCATGTTGCGTTCGTGAACTGCGAATAATCATTTGGGCCAAAAATTCACTGGGTTTACTAGAAATGAACTCTTGGTTGTAGGAAGACACTGATCCTGGGGTTTAACTCCGTTTCTGAAGGCAAATTCAGACCAGAGTTCTCATCCCTGAAAAACACTCTGTTTTAAGACAAGAATCATCCTCTTCTTTCTAGCGTCTCCCATTTAGTAAGAAACATGAGCATGCCCAGAAAAAACAAAAATGTGTTTCCGACTCATACAGAAAATATGTAGTTCCACTCTCCTTATGAAACTGATACAAACCACAGCTCCTCTTACATAAATCCTCTTTAGATAATAGTGAGAATCAGTTTGGGTTGCTGAACTGTGAAAAATCATTTGAGCCCAAAATTCACTTTGTTTACCAGGAATGAAGACTTGCTAGTTCGAAGACACAGATCCTGGGGTTTAACTCCGTTTCTGAAGGGAAATTCAGACCAGAGTTCTCTTCCCTGAAACACACTCCGTTTTAACGCAAGAAGCAAGCTCTTCTTTCTAGAGTCTAAAATACAGCAAGAAATATGAGCATGCCCAGAAAAAAAGAACTGTGTTTCCTATTCATACGTACCATATGTTGTTCAACTCTGCTTATGAAACTGATACAGACCACACCTCCACTTAAATAAATGCTCTTTAGTTAATAGTGAGAATAGCGTTGGGTTCCTGAACTGCGAAAATCATTTGAGCCCAAAATTCACTGGGTTTACCAGAACTGAACTCTTCCTTGTGGGAAGACACTTATCCTGGGGTTTAACTTGGTTTATGAAGGCAAATTCAGACCAGATTTCTCAACCCTGAAAAACACTCTGTTTTAAGACAAGAATCATCCTCTTCTTTCCAGCGTCTCCAATATACTAAGAAACATGAGCATTCCCAGAAAAAAGGAACTATGTTTCCTACTCATACAGACCATATGTAGTTCAACTCTGCTTATGAAAATGATACAAACCAAAGCTCCTCTTACATTAATGCTCTTTAGTTAATAGTGAGAATCGGTTTGTGTTGCTGATCTGTGAAAAATCACTTGAGACCAAAATTCACTTTGTTTACCAGAAATGAACACTTGCTTGTAGGAAGACACAGATCCTGGGGTTTAACTCCGTTTCTGAAGGGAAATTCAGACCAGTGTTCTCATCCATGAAACACACTCTGTTTTACCACAAGAAGCAAGTTCTCCTTTCCAGAATCTAAAATAGAGCAAGAACCATGAGCATGCCCTGAAAAAAAGAACTGTGTTTCCTACTCAGACGGACCATATGTAGTTCAACTCTGCTTATGATACTGATACAAAACACTGCTCCTCTTACATTAAAGCTCTTTAGTTAATAGTGAGAATCAGTTTGGGTTGCTGAACTTCGAAAAATCATTTGAGCCCGAAATTCACTTTGTTTACCAGAAATGAACACTTACTTGTAGGAAGACACAAATCCTGGGGTTTAACTCCGTTTCTGAAGGGAAATTCCGACCAGAGTTCTCCTCCCTGAAACACACTCTGTTTTAACGCAAAAAGCAAGCTCTTCTTTCTAGATTCTAAAATACAACAAGTACCATGAGCATGCCCTGAAAAAAAGAACTGTGTTTACTATTCATACGTACCATATGTAGTTCAACTCTACTTATGAAACTGATACAGACCACACCTCCACTTAAATAAATGCTCTTTAGTTAATTGTGAGAATAGCGTTGGGTTCCTGAACTGCGAAAAATCATTTGAGCCCAAAATTCACTGGGTTTACCAGAACGGAACTCTTGCTTGTAGGAAGACACTGATCCTGGGGTTTAACTCGATTTCTGAATGTAAATTCAGACCAGAGTTCCCATCCCTGAAAAACACTCTGTTTTAAGGCAAGAATCATCCTCTTCTTTCCAGCATCTCCAATATAGTAAGAACCATGAGCATGCCAGAAAAAAGAACTGTGTTTCCTACTCATACGGACCATATGTAGTTCAACTCTAATTATGAAATGATACAGACCGCAGCTCCTCTTACATAAATTCTCATTAGTTAATAGTGAGAATAGCGTAGGGTTCGGGAACTGGGAAAATCATTTGAGACAAAAATTCACTTGGTTTACCAGAAATGATACAGACCGCAGCTCCTCTTACATAAATTCTCATTAGTTAATAGTGAGAATAACGTGGGTTCGTGAACTGCGAAAAATCATTTGAGACAAAAATTCACTTGGTTTACCAGAAATGAACTCTTGCTGGTAGGAAGACAAAGATCATGGTGTTTAACTCCGTTTGTGAAGGGAAAATCAGACCAGAGTTCTCTTCCCTGAAACACAATCTGTTCTAACGCAAGAAGCAAGCTCTTCTTTCTAGAGTCTAAGATACAGCAAGAACCATGAGCATGCCCTGAAAAAAGAACTGTGTTTCCTACTCAAACGGACCATATGTAGTTCAGCTCTTCTTATGAAATTATACAGACCGTAGCTCCTCCTCCATAAATGCTCTTTAGTTAAAAGTAAAAATCGCGTTGGGTTCTAGAATGGTCTAAATTCATTTGAGCCCAAAATTCACTTGGTTTTCCAGAAATGAACTCTTACTGGTAGGAAGACAAAGATCATGGTGTTTAACTCCGTTTGTTAAGGGAAATTCATACCAGAGTTCACATCCATGAAATACACCCTGTTTTAATTTAAGAAGCAAGCTCTTTTTTCCAGCGTCACAAATACAGCAAGAACCATGAGCATGCCCTGAAAAAAAGAACTGTGTTTCCTACTCAAACGGACCATATGTAGTTCAACTCTGCTTATGAAACTGATAAAAACCTCAGCTCCTCTTACATTAATGCTCTTTAGTTAATAGTGAAAATCGGTTTGGGTTGCTGAACTTCAAAAAATCATTTGAGCCCAAAATTCACTTTGTTTAACAGAAATGAACACTTGCTTGTAGGAAGACACAGATCCTGGGGTTTAACTCCATGTATGAAGGGAAATTCAGACCAGAGTTCTCATCCCTGAAACAAACTCTGTTTTAAAGCAAGAAGCAAGCTCTTCTTTCTAGAGTCTAAAATACAGCAAGAACCATGAGCATGCCCTGAAAAAAAGAACTGTGTTTCCTTCTCAGACGGACCATATGTAGTTCAACTCTGCTTATGAAACTGATACAACCCACAGCTCCTCTTACATAAATGCTCTTTAGATAATAGTGAGAATCATGTTGCGTTCTTGAACTGTGAAAAATCATTTTGGCCAAAAAATCGCTGAGTTTACCAGAAATGAACTCTTGCTTGTAGGAAGACACTGATCCTGGGGTTTAACTTCGTTTCTGAAGGCAAATTCAGACCAGAGTTCTTTTCCCTGAAAAACACCCTGTTTTAAGGCAAAAATCATCCTCCTCTTTCCAGCGTCTCCAATACAGTAAGAAACATGAGCATGCCAAGAAAAAAAGAACTGTGTTTCCGACTCATACATAAAATATGTAGTTTAACTCTGCTTATGAAACTATACAAATCAAAGCTCCTCTTACGTAAATCCTCTTTAGATAATAGTGAGAATAGCGTAGGGTTTGTGAACTTAGAAAAATCATTTGAGCCCAAAATTCACTGGGTTAACCAGAAATGAACTCTTGCTTGTAGGTTGACACAGATCCTGGGGCTTAACTCCGTTTCTGAAGGGAAATTCAGACCAGACTTCCTATCCCTGAAACACACTCTGTTATAACACAAGATGCAAGTTCTACTTTCCAGAGTATAAAATACAGCAAGAACCATGAGCATGCCCAGAAAAAAAGAACTGTGTTTCCTATTCATACAGATCATATGTAGTTCAACTATGCTCATGAAACTGATAAAAACTACACCTCATCTTACATAAATACTCTTTAGGTAATAGAGAAAGTCGCATTGGTTTCCTGAACTCCAAAAAATCATATGAGCCCAAAATTCACTGGGTTTACCAGAACTGAACTCTTGCTTTTAGTAAGACACAGATCAGTGGTTTAACTCCGTTTCTGCAGGGAAATTCAGACCAGAGTTCTCATCACTGAAAAACACTCTGTTTTAAGGCAAGAATTATACTCCTCTTTCCAGGGTCTCTTATATAGGAAGAAACATGAGCATGCCCAGATAAAAGAACTATGTTTCCTACTCCTATGGACCATATGTAATTCAAATCTGCTTATGAAATTATACAGTCCGCAGCTCTTCTCACATAAATTCTCTTTAGTTAATAGTGAGAATGGAGTAGGGTTCGTGAACTGCGAAAAATCATTTGAGACAAAAATTCACTTGGTTTACCAGAAATGAACTCTTGCTGGTAAGAAGACAAAGATCATGGTGTTTAACTCCGTTTGTTAAGGGAAATTCATACCAGAGTTCTCATCCATGAAATACACCCTGTTTTAATGCTAGAAGCAAGCTCTTTTTTCCAGCGTCACAAATGCAGCAAGAACCATGAGCATGCCCTAAAAAAAAGAAGTGTGTTTCCTACTCATAAGGACCATATGTAGTTCAGCTCTGCTTATGAAACTGATACAAACCATGGCTACTCTTACATAAATGCTCTTTAGTTAATAGTGAGAATCGCGTTGGGTTCGTGAACTAAGAAAAATCATTTGAGCCCAAAATTCACTGGGTTAACCAGAAATGAACTCTTGCCTGTAGGAAGACACAGTTGCTGGGGCCTAACTCCGTTAATGAAGGGAAATTCACACCAGAGTTCTCATACCTGAAACACACTCTCTTATAACGCAAGAAGCAAGCTCTTCTTTCCAGACTCTAAAATACAGCAAGAACCATGAGCATGCCCTGAAAAATGGAACTGTGTTTCCTAGTCATATGTACCATATGTTGTTCAACTCTGCTTATGAAATGATACAGACCACACCTCCAATTAAATAAATGCTCTTTAGTTAATTGGGAGAGTAGTGTTGTGTTCCTGAACTGTGAAAAATAATTTGAGCCCATAATCCACAGGGTTTAGAAGAACTGAACTCTTGCTTGTCGGAAGACACAGATCCTGGGGTTTAACTCCGTTAATGAAGGGAAATTCAGAAAAGAGTTCTCATCCGTGAAACACATTCTGTTATAACGCAAGAAGCAATATCTTCTTTCCAGAGTCTAAAATACAGCAAGAACCATGAGCATGCCGCGAAAAAAGAACAGTGTTTCCTACTCATAAGGACCATATGTAGTTCAACTCTGCTTATGAAACTGATACAAACCATGGCTCCTCTTACATAAATGCTCTTTTGTAAATAGTGAGAATCATGTTGGGTTCGTGAACTGCGAAAAAATCATTTGAGCCCAAAATTCACTGGGTTTACCAGAAATGAACTCTTGCTTGTAGGAAGACACTGATCCTGGGGTTTAACTCCGTTTCTGAAGGCAAATTCAGACCAGAGTTCTCATCTCTTATAAACACTCTGTTTTAAGGCAAGAATCATCCTCTTCTTTCCAGCGTCTCCAATATACTAAGAAACATGAGCATGCCCAGGAAAAAAAGATATGTGTTTCCTACTCATACAGACCATATGTATTTCAACTCTGCTTATGGAAGTGATACAGACCACACGTCCTCTTACATAAATCCTCCTTAGGTTATAGTGAGAATAGCGTAGGGTTCGTGAACTGCGAAAAATCATTTGAGCCCAAAATTCACTGGGTTTACCAGAAATGAACTCTTGCTTGTTAGAAGGCAAAGATCCTGGGGTTTACCTCCGTTAATGAATGGAAATTCAGACCAGAGTTCTCATCCCTGAAACACTTTCTGTTTTAATGCAAGAAGCAAGATCTTCTTTCCAGACTCTAAAATACAGCAAGAACCATGAGCATGCCCTATAAAAAAGAATAGTGTTTACTACTCATAAGGACCATATTAGTTCAACTCTGCTTATGAAACTGATACAAACCACCACTCCTCTTACATAAATGCTGTTTAGTTAATAGTGAGAATGGCATAGGGTTCGTGAACTGCGAAAAATCATTTGAGCCCAATATTTACTGGGTTTACCAGAACTGAACTCTTGCTTGTAGGAAGACAATGATCCTGGGGTTTAACTCGGTATTAAATTAAAATTCAGACCAGAGTTCTCATCCCTGAAAAACACCCTGTTATAACGCAAGAAGCAAGCTCTTCTTTCCTGCGTCTCCAATATAGTAAGAAACATGAGCATGCGCAGAAAAAAAGAACTGTGTTTCCGACACATACAGATCACATGTAGTTCAATTCTGCTTATGAAACTGATACAAACCACAGCTCCTCTTACATAAATCGTCTTCAGTTAATAGTGAGAATCATGTTGGGTTCCTGAACTGCGAAAAATCATTTGAGCCCCAAAATCACTGTGTTTACCAAAAATGAACTCTGGCTTGTAGGAAGACACTGATCCTGGTGTTTAACTCTATGTCTGAAGACAAATTCAGACCCGAGGTCTCAACCCTGAAAAACACTCTGTTTTAAGGCAAGAATCATCCTCTTCTTTCCAGCGTCTCCAATATAGTAAGAAACATTAGCATGCCCAGAAAAAAAGGTCTGTGTTTCCTATTCATACGGACCATATGTAGTTCAACTCTGCTTATGAAATTGATACAAACCACAGCTCCTCTTACATAAATGCTCTTCAGTTAATAGTGAGAATCGCGTTGGGTTCGTGAACTGCGAAAAATCATTTGTGCCCAAAATTCACTGGGTTAACCAGAAATGAACTCTTGCCTGTAGGAAGACACAGATCCTGCGACTTAACTCCGTTTCTGAAGGGAAATTCAGACCAGAGTTCTCATCCCTGAAACACACTCTGTTATAACGCAAGAAGCAAGCTCTTTTTTCCAGAGTCTAAAATACAGCAAGAACCATGAGCATGCCCTGAAAAAAACAACAGTGCTTCCTACTCATAAGAACCATATGTAGTTCAACTCTGCTTATGAAACTGATACAAACCATCGCTCCTCTTACATAAATGCTCTTTTGTAAATAGTGAGAATCATGTTTGGTTCGTGAACTGCGAAAAATCATTTGAGCCCAAAATTCACTGGGTTTACCAGAACTGAACTCTTGCTTGTTAGAAGACACTTGATCCTGGGGTTTAGCTCAATTAATGAAGGGAAGTTCGGACCAGAGTTCTCATCCCTGAAACACATTCTGTTTTAATGCAAGAAGCAAGATCTTCTTTCCAGACTCTAAAATAAAGCAAGAACCATGAGCATGCCCTGAAAAAAAGAACAGTGTTTCCTACTCATAATGACCATATGTAGTTCAACTCTGCTTATGAAACTGATACAAACCACGGCTCCTCTTACATAAATGCTTTTTAGTTAATAGTGAGAATAGCGTAGGGTTCGTGACTGCGAAATATTATTTGAGCCCAATATTTACTGTGTTTACCAGAAATGAACTCTTGCTTGTAGGAAGACACAGATCCTGGGGTTTAAGTCCGTTTCTGAAGGCAAATTGAGACCAGAGTTCTCATGCCTGAAAAACACTATGTTTAATGCAAGAATCGTCCTCTTCTTTCCAGCGTCTCCAATATAGTAAGAAACATGAGCATGAGCAGAAAAAAAGAACTGTGTTTCCGAATCATACAGACCATATGTAGTTCAACTCTGCTTATGAAACTGATAAAAACCACAGCACCTCTTTCATAAATCCTCTTTAGTTAATAGTGAGAATCATGTTGATTTCGTGAACTGCAAAAAATCATTTGAGCCCAAAAATCACTGGGTTTACCAGAACTGAACTCTTGCTTCTAGAAGACACAGATCCTGGAGTTTAACTCCATTTCTGCAGGGAAATTCAGACCAGAGTTCTCATCCCTGAATCACACTCTGTTTAAACGAAGAATTAAGCTCTTCTTTCCAGAGTCTAATATACAGCAAGAACCATGAACATGGCCTGAAAAAAAGATCTGTGTTTCCCATTCATACGGACCCTAAGTAGTTCAACTCTGCTTATGAAACTGATACAGACCATACTGCCTCTTACATAAAGGCTCTTTAGTTAATAGTGAGAATAGCCTTGGGTTCCTGAACTGCGAAAAATATTTGAGCCCAAAATTCACTGCGTTTACCAGAACTGAACTCTTGCTTGTAGAAGAAGCAGATCCTGGGATTTAACTCCGTTTGTGGAGGGAAATTCAGACCAGAGTTCTCATCCCTAAAACACACTCTTTAAAACGCAAGAAGCAAGCTCTTCTTTCCAGTGTCTAAAATACAGCAAAACCATGAGCATGCCCTGCAAAAATGAACTGTCTTTCCTACTCATAAGGATCATATGTAGTTCAACTCTGCTCATGAAACTGATACAAACTACGGCTCCTCTTACACATATGCTCTTTTGTAAATAGTGAGAATCATGTTGGGTTCATGAACTGCGAAAAATCATTTGAGCCCAAAATTCACTGGGTTTACCAGAAATGAACTCTTGCTTGTAGGAAGCCACAGATCCTGGGGTTTAACTCAATTTCAGCAGGGAAATTCAGACCAGAGTTCTCATCCCTGAAACACACTCTGTTTAAACGAAGAAGCAATCTTTTCTTTCCAGAGTCTAAAATACAGAAAGAACCATGAGCATGCCCTATAAAAAAGAATAGTGTTTCCGACTCATATAGACCATATGTAGTTCAACTCTGCTTATGAAACTGATACAAACCACAGCACCTCTTTCATAAATCCTCTTTAGTTAATAGTGAGAATCATGTTGAGTTCGTGAACTGTGAAAAATCATTTGAGCCCAAAAATCACTGGGTTTACCAGAAATGAACTCTTGCTTGTAGAAAGACACATTTCCTGGGGTTTAACTCCGATTCTGCAGGGAAATTCAGACCAGAATTCTCATCCTTGAAAAACACTCTGTTTAAACGAAGAAGCAAGCTCTTCTTTCCAGAGTCTAATATACAGCATGCCCTGCAAAATGAACTGTCTTTCCTACTCATAAGGACCATAAGTAGTTCAACTCTGCTCATGAGACTGATACAAACCAAGGCTCCTCTTACACAAATGCTCTTTTGTAAATAGTGAGATTCATGTTGGGTTCTTGAACTGTAAAAAATCATTTGAGCCCACAATTCACTGGGATTACCAGAAATGAACTCTTGCTTGTAGGAAGACACCGATCCTGGGGTTTAACTCTGATTCTGAAGGCAAAGTCAGACCAGAAAAACACTCTGTTTTAAGGCAAGAATCATCCTCTTCTTTCCAGCATCTCCAAAATGATAAGAAACAGAAAAAAGAGAACTGTGTTTTCTACTCATACAGACCATCTGTATTTCAACTCTGCTTATGAAACTGATACAAACCACAGCTCCTCTTACATAAACGATCTTTAGTTAATAGTGAGAATAGCGTAGGGTTCGTGAACTGCGAAAAATCATTTGAGCCCAAAATTCAATGGGTTTACTAGAAATGAGTTCTTGCTTGTAGGAAGACACAGATCCTGGGGATTAACTCCTTTTCTGAAGGGAAATTCAGACCAGAGTTTTCATCCCTGAAACACATTCTGTTTTAATGCAAGAAGCAAGCTCTTCTTTCCAGAGCCTAAAATGCAGAAAGAACCATGAGCATGGCCTGAAAAAAAGTACTGTGTTTCCTATTCAAACGTACCATATGTATTTTAACTCTGCTTATGAAAGTGATAGAGACCACACCTCTTCTTACATGAATGCTCTTTAGTTAATACTGAGAATAGCGTTGGGTTCCTGAACTGCGAAAAATCATTAGAGCCCAAAATTCACTGGGTTTACCAGAACTGAACTCTTGCTTGTTAGAAGACACAGATCCTGGAGTTTACCTCAGTTAATGAAGGGAAATTCAGACCAGAGTTCTCATCCCTGAAACACATTCTGTTTTAATGCAGGAAGCAAGACCTCCTTTCCAGACTCTAATATACAGCAAGAACCATGAGCATGCCCTGAAAAAAAGAACTGTGTTTCCTATTCATACGGACCATATGTAGTTCAACTCTGCTCATGAAACTGATACAAACCACAGCTCCTCTTACATAGATGCTCTTTAGATAATAGTGAGAATCGCATTGGGTTTGTGAACTGTAAAAATCATTTCAGCCCAAAATTCACTGGGTTTACCGGAAATCAACTCTTGCTTGTAGGAAGAGACTGATCATGGTGTTTAACTCCGTTTCTGAAGACAAATTCAGACCAGAATTCTAAACCCTGAAAAACACTCTGTTTTAAGGCAAGAAGCAAGTTCTTCTTTCCAGCGTCTCCAATACAGCAAGAACCATGAGCATTCCCTGAAATAAGAACTGTGTTTCCTACTCATACGGACCATATCGAGATCAACTCTGCTTATGAAACTGATACAAACCACAGATTCTCTAACATAAATGCTCTTTAGTCAATAGTGAGTATCGTGTTGGGTTCGTGAACTGCGAAAATCATTTGAGCCCAAAATTCACTGGGTTAACCAGAAATGAACTGTTGCCTGTATGAAGACAGAGATCCTGGGGCTTAAGTCCGTTTCTGAAGGGAAATTCAGACCAGAGTACTCATCCCTAAAACACACTCTGTTTAAACGAAGAAGCAAGCTCTTCTTTCCAGAGTCTAATATACAGCAAGAACCATGAACATGGCCTGAAAAAAAGAACTGTGTTTCCTATTCATACGGACCATATATAGTTCAACTCTGCTTATGAAACTGATACAGACCACAGCTGCTCTTACATAAATGCTCTTTAGTTAATAGTGAGAATAGCGTTGGTTTCCTTTACTGCGAAAAAATTTGAGCCCAAAATTCACTGGGTTTACCAGAACTGAACTCTTGCTTGTAGAAGACACAGATCCTGGGGTTTAACTCCGTTATTGGAGGGAAATTCAGACCAGAGTTCTCATCCCTGAAACACACTATTTAAAATGCAAGACGCAAGCTCTTCTTTCTGGTGTCTAAAATACAGCAAGAACCATGAGCATGCCCTGCAAAATTGAACTGTCTTTCCTACTCATAAGAACCATATGAAGTTCAACTCTGCTCATGAAACTGATACAAACCACGGCTCCTCTTACACAAATGCTCTTTTGTAAATAGTGAGAATCATGTTGGGTTCGTGAACTGTGAAAAATCATTTGAGTACAAAATTCACTGGGTTTACCAGAAATGAACTCTTGCTTGTAGGAAGACACCTATCCTGGGGTTTAACTCCGTTTCTGAAGGCAAATTCAGACCAGAGTTGTCATCCCTGAAAACCACTCTGTTTTAAGGCAAGAATCATCCTGTTCTTTCCAGCGTCTCCAATATACTAAGAAACATGAGCATGCCCAGAAAAAAAGGTCTGTGTTTTCTACTCATACAGACCATCTGTATTTCAACTCTGCTTATGAAACTGGTACAAACCACAGCTCCTCTTACA
The DNA here is from genome assembly GCA_949786405.1 of Onychomys arenicola. Taxonomy (NCBI): domain Eukaryota; kingdom Metazoa; phylum Chordata; class Mammalia; order Rodentia; family Cricetidae; genus Onychomys; species Onychomys arenicola. The sequence goes on from CATKUM010000035.1 coordinate 1,618,250, forward strand.
TAAATCCTCTTTAGTTAATAGTGAGAATAGCGTTGGGTTCCTGAACTGCGAAAAATCATTTGAGCGCAAAATTCACTGGGTTTACCAGAACTGAACTCTTGCTTGTTAGAAGACACAGATCCTGGGGTTTACCTCCGTTAATGAAGGGAAATTCAGACCAGAGTTCTCATCCCTGAAACACATTCTGTTTTAATGCAAGAAGCAAGATCTTCTTTCCAGACTCTAAAATACAGAAAGAACCATGAGCATGCCCTGAAAAAAATAACTGTGTTTCCTACTCATAAGGACCATATGTAGTTCAACTCTCCTTATGAAACTGATACAGACCACACCGCCTCTTACATAAATGCTCTTTAGTTAATAGTGAGAATAGCGTTTGGTTCCTGAACTGCGAAAAATCATTTGAGCCCAAAATTCACTGGGTTTACAGGAACTGAACTCTTGCTTGTAGGAAGACACTGATCCTGGGGTTTAACTCCGTTTCTGAAGACAAATTCAGACAAGAATTCTCAACCCTGAAAAACACTCTGTTTTAAGGCAAGAAGCAAGTTCTTCTTTCCGGAGTCTCCAATACAGCAAGAACCATGAGCATTCCCTGAAATAAGAACTGTGTTTCCTACTCGTAATGACCATATGTAGTTCAACTCTGCTTATGAAACTGATACAAACCACAGCTCCTCTTACATAAATGGTCTTTAGTTAATAGTGAGAATCCCGTTGGGTTTGTGAACTGCGTAAAATCATTTGTGCCCAAAATTAACTGGGTTAACCAGAAATGAACACTTGCTTGTAGGAATACACAGATCCTGTGGTTTAACTCCGTTTCTGAAGGGAAATTCAGACCAGAGTTCTCATCCTTGAAACACTCTCTCTTATAACGAAAGAAGCAAGCTCTTCTTTCCAGAGTCTAAAATACAGCAAGAACCATGAGCATGCCCTGATCAAAGGAACTGTGATTCCTACTCATAAGGACCATATATAGATCAACTCTGCTTATGAAATGATTCAAACCACGTCTCCTCTTACATAAATGCTCTTTAGTTAATAGTGAGAATACCGTAGGGTTCATGAACTGCGAAAAATCATTTGAGCCCAAAAATCACTGGGTTTACCAGAAATGAACTCTTGCTTGTAGGAAGACACAGATCCTGGGGTATAACTCCGTTTCTGAAGGCAAATTGAGACCAGAGTTCTCATGCTTGAAAAACACTCTGTTTTAATGCAAGAATAATGCTCTACTTACCAGCGTCTCCAATATATTAAGAAACATGCTCATGCCCAGAAAAAAAGAACTGTGTTGCCGACTCATACAGACCATATGTAGTTCAACTCTGCTTATGAAACTGATACAAACCACAGCTCCTCTTTCATAAATCCTCTTTAGTTAATAGTGAGAATAATGTTGAGTTCGTGAACTGCGAAAAATCATTTGAGCGCAAAATTCACTGGGTTTACCAGAACTGAACTCTTGCTTGTAGAAAGACACAGATCCTAGAGTTTAACTCCATTTCTGCAGGGAAATTCAGACCAGAGTTCTCATCCCTGAAACACATTCTGTTTAAATGAAGAAGCAAGCTCTTCTTTCCAGAGTCTAATATACAGCAAGAACCATGAACATGGCCAGAAAAAAAGTACTGTGTTTCCTATTCATACGGACCATATGTAGTTCAACTCTGCTTATGAAACTGATACAGACCACACCGCCTCTTACATAAATACTCTTTAGTTAATAGTGAGAATAGCGTTGGGTTCCTGAACTGCGAAAAATCTTTGAGCCCAAAGTTCACTGGGTTTACCAGAACTGAAATCTTGCTTGTAGAAGACACAGATCCTGGGGTTTAACTCCGTTAGCAGAGGGAAATTCAGATCAGAGTTCTCATCCCTGAAACACACTCTTTAAAACGCAAGAAGCAAGCTCTTCTTTCCAGTGTCTAAAATACAGCAAGAACCATGAGCATGCCCTGCAAAAATTATCTGTCTTTCGTACTCATAAGGACCATATGTAGTTCAACTCTGCTCATGAAAGTGATACAAACCATGGCTCCTGTTACACAAATGCGCTTTTGTAAATAGTGAGAATCATGTTGGGTTCATGAACTGCGAAAAATCATTTGAGCACCAAATACAGTGGGTTTACCAGAAAAGAACTCTTGCTTGTAGGAAGACACTAATCCTGGGGTTTAACTCCGTTTCTGAAGGCAAATTCAGAACAGAGTTGTCATCCCTGAAAAACACTCTGTTTTAAGGCAAGAATCATCCTCTTCTTTCCTGCTTCTCCAATATACAAAGAAACATGAGCATGCACTGAAAAGAAGGTCTGTGTTTCCTACTCATACAGACCATATGTATTTTAACTCTGCTTATGAATATGATACAGACCACACCTCCTCTTACATTAATCCTCTTTAGTTAATAGTTAGAATAGCGTATGGTTAGCGAACTGCGAAAAATCATTTGAGCCCAAAATTCACTGGGTTAACCAGAAATGAACTCTTGCCTGTAGGAAGACAGAGATCCTGGGGATTAAGTCCGCTTCTGAAGGGAAATTCAGACCAGAGTTCTCATCCCTAAAACACACTCAGTTTAAACGAAGAAGCAAGCTCTTCTTTCCAGAGTATAATATACAGCAAGAACCATGAGCATGCCCTGCAAAAATGAACTGTCTTTCCTACTCATAAGGACAATATGTAGTTCAACTCTGCTCATGAAACTGATACAAACCACGGCTCCTCTTACACAAATGGTCTTTTGTAAATAGTGAGAATCATGTTGGGTTCGTGAACTGCGAAAAATCATTTGAGCCCAAAATTCACTGGGTTTACCAGAAATGAACTCTTGCTTGTAGAAAGACACAGATCCTAGAGTTTAACTCCATTTCTGCAGGGAAATTCAGACCAGAGTTCTCATCCCTGAAACACATTCTGTTTAAATGAAGAAGCAAGCTCTTCTTTCCAGAGTCTAAGATACAGCAAGAACCATGAGCATGCCCTGAAAAAAAGAACTGTGTTTCCTACTCAAACGGACCATATGTAGTTCAACTCTTCTTATGAAACTGATACAAACCACGGCTCCTCTTACATAAATCCTCTTTAGTTAATAGTGAGAATAGCGTATGGTTCGTGAACTTCGAAAAATCATTTGAGCCCAAAATTCACTGTGTTTACCAGAAATGAACACTTGCTTGTAGGAAGACATTGATTCTGGGGTCTACTCCGTTTCTGAAGGCAAATTCAGACCAGAGTTCTCATCCCTAAAAACACTCTCTTTTAGGCAAAAATCATCCTCTTCTTTCCAGTGTCTCCAATATAGTAAGAAACATGAGCATGCCCAGAGAAAAAGAACTGTGTCTCCTTCTCCTACAGACCATATGTAGTTCAACTCTGCTTATGAAACTGATACAGACCACAGCTCCTCTTACATAAATCCTCTTTAGTTAAGAGTAATAATAGCGTATGGTTCGTGAACTTCGAAAAATCATTTGAGCCCCAAATTCCCTGGGTTTACCAGAAATGAACACTTGCTTGTAGGAAGACATTGATTCTGGGGTTTACTCCGTTTCTGAAAGCAAATACAGACCAAAGTTCTCATCCCTGAAAAACACTCTGTTTTAAGGCAAGAATCATCCTCTTCTTTCCAGGGTCTCCATATAGTAACAAACATGAGCATGCCCAGAAAAAAAGAACTGTGTTTCCGAGTAATACAGACCATATGTAGTTCAACTCTGCTTATGAAACTGATACAAACCACAGCTCCACTTACATAAAAGCTCTTTAGTTAATAGTGAGAATAGCGTAGATTCCTAAACTGCGAAAAATCATTTGAGCACAAAATTCACTGGGTTTACCAGAAATGAACTCTCGCTTCTAGGAAGACACAGATCCTGGGGTTTAACTCCGTTTCTGAATGGAAATTCAGTCCAGAGTTCTCATCCCTGAAACACACTCTGTTTTAACGCAAGAAGCAAGCTCTTCTTTCCAGAGTCTAAAATACAGCAAGAACCATGAGCATGCACAGAAAAAGAACTGTGTTTCCTACTCATACGGACCATATGCAGTTCAATTCTGCTTATGAATTGATACAGACCGCAGCTCCTCTTACATAAATGCTCTTTAGTTAATAGTGATACTCGCGTTGGGTTCCAGAACTGTGTAAACTCATTTGGGCTGAAAATTCACTTGGTTTACCAGAAATGAACACTTGTTTGTAGGAAGACACAGATCCTGGGGTTTAACTCCGATACTGAAGGGAAATTCAGACCAGAGTTCTCATCCCTGAAACACATTCTGTTTTAATGCAAGAAGCAAGATCTTCTTTCCAGACTCTAAAATACAGAAAGAACCATGAGCATGCCCTGAAAAAAATAACTGTGTTTCCTACTCATAAGGACCATATGTAGTTCAACTCTCCTTATGAAACTGATACAGACCACACCGCCTCTTACATAAATGCTCTTTAGTTAATAGTGAGAATAGCGTTTGGTTCCTGAACTGCGAAAAATCATTTGAGCCCAAAATTCACTGGGTTTACAGGAACTGAACTCTTGCTTGTAGGAAGACACTGATCCTGGGGTTTAACTCCGTTTCTGAAGACAAATTCAGACAAGAATTCTCAACCCTGAAAAACACTCTGTTTTAAGGCAAGAAGCAAGTTCTTCTTTCCGGAGTCTCCAATACAGCAAGAACCATGAGCATTCCCTGAAATAAGAACTGTGTTTCCTACTCGTAATGACCATATGTAGTTCAACTCTGCTTATGAAACTGATACAAACCACAGCTCCTCTTACATAAATGGTCTTTAGTTAATAGTGAGAATCCCGTTGGGTTTGTGAACTGCGTAAAATCATTTGTGCCCAAAATTAACTGGGTTAACCAGAAATGAACACTTGCTTGTAGGAATACACAGATCCTGTGGTTTAACTCCGTTTCTGAAGGGAAATTCAGACCAGAGTTCTCATCCTTGAAACACTCTCTCTTATAACGAAAGAAGCAAGCTCTTCTTTCCAGAGTCTAAAATACAGCAAGAACCATGAGCATGCCCTGATCAAAGGAACTGTGATTCCTACTCATAAGGACCATATATAGATCAACTCTGCTTATGAAATGATTCAAACCACGTCTCCTCTTACATAAATGCTCTTTAGTTAATAGTGAGAATACCGTAGGGTTCATGAACTGCGAAAAATCATTTGAGCCCAAAAATCACTGGGTTTACCAGAAATGAACTCTTGCTTGTAGGAAGACACAGATCCTGGGGTATAACTCCGTTTCTGAAGGCAAATTGAGACCAGAGTTCTCATGCTTGAAAAACACTCTGTTTTAATGCAAGAATAATGCTCTACTTACCAGCGTCTCCAATATATTAAGAAACATGCTCATGCCCAGAAAAAAAGAACTGTGTTGCCGACTCATACAGACCATATGTAGTTCAACTCTGCTTATGAAACTGATACAAACCACAGCTCCTCTTTCATAAATCCTCTTTAGTTAATAGTGAGAATAATGTTGAGTTCGTGAACTGCGAAAAATCATTTGAGCGCAAAATTCACTGGGTTTACCAGAACTGAACTCTTGCTTGTAGAAAGACACAGATCCTAGAGTTTAACTCCATTTCTGCAGGGAAATTCAGACCAGAGTTCTCATCCCTGAAACACATTCTGTTTAAATGAAGAAGCAAGCTCTTCTTTCCAGAGTCTAATATACAGCAAGAACCATGAACATGGCCAGAAAAAAAGTACTGTGTTTCCTATTCATACGGACCATATGTAGTTCAACTCTGCTTATGAAACTGATACAGACCACACCGCCTCTTACATAAATACTCTTTAGTTAATAGTGAGAATAGCGTTGGGTTCCTGAACTGCGAAAAATCTTTGAGCCCAAAGTTCACTGGGTTTACCAGAACTGAAATCTTGCTTGTAGAAGACACAGATCCTGGGGTTTAACTCCGTTAGCAGAGGGAAATTCAGATCAGAGTTCTCATCCCTGAAACACACTCTTTAAAACGCAAGAAGCAAGCTCTTCTTTCCAGTGTCTAAAATACAGCAAGAACCATGAGCATGCCCTGCAAAAATTATCTGTCTTTCGTACTCATAAGGACCATATGTAGTTCAACTCTGCTCATGAAAGTGATACAAACCATGGCTCCTGTTACACAAATGGTCTTTTGTAAATAGTGAGAATCATGTTGGGTTCGTGAACTGCGAAAAATCATTTGAGCCCAAAATTCACTGGGTTTACCAGAAATGAACTCTTGCTTGTAGGAAGACACTGATCCTGGGGTTTAACTCTGATTCTGAAGGCAAATTCAGACCAGAGTTCTCATCCCTGAAAAACACTCTGTTTTAAGGCAAGAATCATCCTCTTCTTTCCTGCGTCTCCAATATACTAAGAAACATGAGCATGCCCAGAAAAAAAGGTCTGTGTTTTCTACTCATACAGACCATCTGTATTTCAACTCTTCAATGAAACTGATACAAACCACAGCTCCTCTTACATAAATCCTCTTTAGTTAATAGTGAGAATAGCGTAGGGTTCGGGAACTGCGAAAAATCATTTAAGCCCAAAATTCAATGGGTTTACCAGAAATGAACTCTTGCTTGAAGGAAGACACAGATCCTGGGGTTTAACTCCGTTTCTGAAGGGAAATTCAGACCAGAGTTCTCTTCCATGAAAAACACCCTGTTTTAATGCAAGAAGCAAGCTCTTCTTTCCAGAGACTAAAATACAGCAAGAACCATGAGTATGCCCTGAAAAAATACTGTGTTTCATACTCATACAGACCATATGTGGTTCAACTCTGCTTATGAAACTGATACAAACCACAGCTCCTCTTACATAAATGCTCTTTAGTTAATAGTGAGAATCATGTTGGGTTCGTGAAGTGCGAAAAATCATTTGAGCCCAAAATTCACTGTGTTAACCAGAAATGAACTCTTGCCTGTACGAAGACAGAGATCCTGGGGCTTAAGTCCGCTTCTGAAGGGAAATTCAGACCAGAGTTCTCATCCCTAAAACACACTCTGTTAAAACGAAGAAGCAAGCTCTTCTTTCCAGAGTCTAATATACAGCAAGAACCATGAACATGGCCTGAAAAAAAGAACTGTGTTTCCTATTCATACGGACCATATGTACTTCAACTCTGCTTATGAAACTGATACAAACCACAGCTCCTCTTACATAAATCCTCTTTAGTTAATAGTGAGAATCGCGTTGGGTGCGTGAACTGTAAAAATCATTTGAGCCCAAAATTCACTGGGTTTACCTGAATTCAACTCTTGCTTGTAGGAAGACACTGATCCTGGGGTTTAACTCCGTTTCTGAAGACAAATTCAGACCACAATTCTCAACCCTGAAAAACACTCTGTTTTAAGGCAAGAAGCAAGTTCTTCTTTCCAGCGTCTCCAATACAGCAAGAAATATGAGCATTCCCTGAAATAAGAACTGTGTTTCCTACTCATACGGACCATATGTAGTTCAACTCTGCTTATGAAACTGATACAAACCACAGCTCCTCTTACATAAATGGTCTTTAGTTAATAGTGAGAATCGCGGTGGGTTTGTGAACTGCGAAAAAACATTTGAGCCCAAAATTAACTGGGTTAACCAGAAATGAACTCTTGCTTGTAGGAAGACACAGATCCTGGGGTTTAACTCCGTTTCTGAAGGCAAATTCAGACCAGAGTTCTCATCCTTGAAACACTCTCTGTTATAACGAAAGAAGCAAGCTCTTCTTTCCAGAGTCTAAAATACAGCAAGAACCATGAGCATGCCCTGAAAAAATGAACTGTGTTTTCTACTCATACGGATCATATATAGTTCAACTCTGCTTATGAAACTGATTCAAACCACGTCTCCTGTTACATAAATGCTCTTTAGTTAACAGTGAGAATAGCGTAGGGTTCATGAACTGCTAAAAATCATTTGAGCCCAAAAAACACTGGGTTTACCAGAAATGAACTCTTGATTGTAGGAAGACACAGATATTGGGGTTTAACTCCATTAGTGGAGGGAAATTCAGACCAGAGTTCTCATCCCTGAAACACATTCTGTTTTAATGCAAGAAGCAAGCTCTTCTTTCCAGTGTCTAAAATACAGCAAGAACCATGAGCATGCCCTGCAAAAATTATCTGTCTTTCCTACTCATAAGGACCATATGTAGTTCAACTCTGCTCATGAAAGTGATACAAACCATGGCTCCTGTTACACAAATGCTCTTTTGTAAATAGTGAGAATCATGTTGGGTTCATGAACTGCGAAAAATCATTTGAGCACCAAATACAGTGGGTTTACCAGAAAAGAACTCTTGCTTGTAGGAAGACACTGATCCTGGGGTTTAACTCCGTTTCTGAAGGCAAATTCAGAACAGAGTTGTCATCCCTGAAAAACACTCTGTTTTAAGGCAAGATTCATCCTCTTCTTTCCAGCTTCTCCAGTATACTAAGAAACATGAGCATGCACTGAAAAAAAGGTCTGTGTTTCCTACTCATACAGACCATATGTATTTTAACTCTGCTTATGAATATGATACAGACCACACCTCCTCTTACATTAATCCTCTTTAGTTAATAGTTAGAATAGCGTATGGTTAGCGAACTGCGAAAAATCATTTGAGCCCAAAATTCACTGGGTTAACCAGAAATGAACTCTTGCCTGTAGGAAGACAGAGATCCTGGGGCTTAAGTCCGCTTCTGAAGGGAAATTCAGACCAGAGTTCTCATCCCTAAAACACACTCAGTTTAAACGAAGAAGCAAGCTCTTCTTTCCAGAGTATAATATACAGCAAGAACCATGAGCATGCCCTGCAAAAATGAACTGTCTTTCCTACTCATAAGGACAATATGTAGTTCAACTCTGCTCATGAAACTGATACAAACCACGGCTCCTCTTACACAAATGGTCTTTTGTAAATAGTGAGAATCATGTTGGGTTCGTGAACTGCGAAAAATCATTTGAGCCCAAAATTCACTGGGTTTACCAGAAATGAACTCTTGCTTGTAGGAAGACACTGATCCTGGGGTTTAACTCTGATTCTGAAGGCAAATTCAGACCAGAGTTCTCATCCCTGAAAAACACTCTGTTTTAAGGCAAGAATCATCCTCTTCTTTCCTGCGTCTCCAATATACTAAGAAACATGAGCATGCCCAGAAAAAAAGGTCTGTGTTTTCTACTCATACAGACCATCTGTATTTCAACTCTTCAATGAAACTGATACAAACCACAGCTCCTCTTACATAAATCCTCTTTAGTTAATAGTGAGAATAGCGTAGGGTTCGGGAACTGCGAAAAATCATTTAAGCCCAAAATTCAATGGGTTTACCAGAAATGAACTCTTGCTTGAAGGAAGACACAGATCCTGGGGTTTAACTCCGTTTCTGAAGGGAAATTCAGACCAGAGTTCTCTTCCATGAAAAACACCCTGTTTTAATGCAAGAAGCAAGCTCTTCTTTCCAGAGACTAAAATACAGCAAGAACCATGAGTATGCCCTGAAAAAATACTGTGTTTCATACTCATACAGACCATATGTGGTTCAACTCTGCTTATGAAACTGATACAAACCACAGCTCCTCTTACATAAATGCTCTTTAGTTAATAGTGAGAATCATGTTGGGTTCGTGAAGTGCGAAAAATCATTTGAGCCCAAAATTCACTGTGTTAACCAGAAATGAACTCTTGCCTGTACGAAGACAGAGATCCTGGGGCTTAAGTCCGCTTCTGAAGGGAAATTCAGACCAGAGTTCTCATCCCTAAAACACACTCTGTTAAAACGAAGAAGCAAGCTCTTCTTTCCAGAGTCTAATATACAGCAAGAACCATGAACATGGCCTGAAAAAAAGAACTGTGTTTCCTATTCATACGGACCATATGTACTTCAACTCTGCTTATGAAACTGATACAAACCACAGCTCCTCTTACATAAATCCTCTTTAGTTAATAGTGAGAATCGCGTTGGGTGCGTGAACTGTAAAAATCATTTGAGCCCAAAATTCACTGGGTTTACCTGAATTCAACTCTTGCTTGTAGGAAGACACTGATCCTGGGGTTTAACTCCGTTTCTGAAGACAAATTCAGACCACAATTCTCAACCCTGAAAAACACTCTGTTTTAAGGCAAGAAGCAAGTTCTTCTTTCCAGCGTCTCCAATACAGCAAGAAATATGAGCATTCCCTGAAATAAGAACTGTGTTTCCTACTCATACGGACCATATGTAGTTCAACTCTGCTTATGAAACTGATACAAACCACAGCTCCTCTTACATAAATGGTCTTTAGTTAATAGTGAGAATCGCGGTGGGTTTGTGAACTGCGAAAAATCATTTGAGCCCAAAATTAACTGGGTTAACCAGAAATGAACTCTTGCTTGTAGGAAGACACAGATCCTGGGGTTTAACTCCATTAGTGGAGGGAAATTCAGACCACAGTTCTCATCCCTGAAACACACTCTTTAAAATGCAAGAAGCAAGCTCTTCTTTCCAGTGTCTAAAATACCACAAGAACCATGAGCATGCCCTGCAAAAATGAACTGTCTTTCCTACTCATAAGGACCATATGTAGTTTAACTCTGCTCATGGAACTGATTCAAACCACGGCTCCTCTTACACAAATGCTCTTTTGTAAATAGTGAGAATCATGTTGGGTTCATGAACTGCGAAAAATCATTTGAGCCCAAAATTCACTGGGTTTACCAGATATGTACTCTTGCTTATAAGAAGATACTGATCCTGGGGTTTAACTCCGATTCTGAAGGCAAATTCAGACCAGAGTTCTCATCCCTGAAAAACAATCTGTTTTAAGGCAAGAATCATCCTCTTCTTTCCAGTGTCTCCATTATAATAAGAATCATGAGCATGCCCAGAAAAAAAGGTCTGTGTTTTCTACTCATACAGACCATCTGTATTTCAACTCTGCTTATGAAACTGATAAAAACCACAGCACCTCTTACATAAATCCTCTTTAGTTAATAGTGAGAATAGCGTAGGGTTCGTGAACTGCGAAAAATCATTTGAACCCAAAATTCAATGGGTTTACCAGAAATGAACTCTTGCTTATAGGAAGACACAGATCCTGGGGTTTAAATCCATTTCTGCAGGGAAATTCAGACCAGAGTTCTCATCCCTGAAACACACTCTGTTTTAACGAAGAAGCAAGCTCTTCTTTCCAGAGCTTAAAATACAGAAAGAACCATGAGCATGGCCTGAAAAAAAGAACTGTGTTTCCTATTCAAACGGACCATATGTATTTTAACTCTGCTTATGAAAGTGATACAGACCACACCTCCTCTTACATGAATGCTCTTTAGTTAATATTGAGAATAGCGTTGGGTTCCTGAACTGCGAAAAATCATTTGAGCCCAAAATTCACTGGGTTTACCAGAACTGAACTCTTGCTTGTTAGAAGACACAGATCCTGGGGTTTACCTCCGGTAATGTAGGGAAATTCAGACCAGAGTTCTCATCCCTGAAACACATTCTGTTTTAATGCAAGAAAGAAGATCTTCTTTCCAGACTCTAAAATAGAGCAAGAACGATGAGCATGCCGTGAATAAAAGAACAGTGTTTCCTACTCATAAGGACCGTATGTAGTTCAACTCTACTTATGAACCTGATACAAACCACGGCTCCTCTTACATAAATGCTCTTTAGTTAATAGTGAGAATCATGTTGGGTTCGTGAAGTGCGAAAAATCATTTGAGCCCAAAATTCACTGTGTTAACCAGAAATGAACTCTTGCCTGTACGAAGACAGAGATCCTGGGGCTTAAGTCCACTTCTGAAGGGAAATGCAGACCAGAGTTCTCATCCCTAAAACACACTCTGTTAAAACGAAGAAGCAAGCTCTTCTTTCCAGAGTCTAATATACAGCAAGAACCATGAACATGGCCTGAAAAAAAGAACTGTGTTTCCTATTCATACGGACCATATGTACTTCAACTCTGCTTATGAAACTGATACAAACCACAGCTCCTCTTACATAAATCCTCTTTAGTTAATAGTGAGAATCGCGTTGGGTGCGTGAACTGTAAAAATCATTTGAGCCCAAAATTCACTGGGTTTACCTGAATTCAACTCTTGCTTGTAGGAAGACACTGATCCTGGGGTTTAACTCCGTTTCTGAAGACAAATTCAGACCACAATTCTCAACCCTGAAAAACACTCTGTTTTAAGGCAAGAAGCAAGTTCTTCTTTCCGGCGTCTCCAATACAGCAAGAACCATGAGCATTCCCTGAAATAAGAACTGTGTTTCCTACTCGTAATGACCATATGTAGTTAAACTCTGCTTATGAAACTGATACAAACCACAGCTCCTCTTACATAAATGGTCTTTAGTTAATAGTGAGAATCGCATTGGGTTTGTGAACTGCGAAAAATCATTTTTGCCCTAAATTAACTGAGTTAACCAGAAATGAACTCTTGCTTGTAGGAAGACACAGATCCTGTGGTTTAACTCCGTTTCTGACGGGTAATTCAGACCAGAGTTCTCATCCTTGAAACACTCTCTCTTATAACGAAAGAAGCAAGCTCTTCTTTCCAGAGTCTAAAATACAGCAAGAACCATGAGCATGCCCTGAAAAAAGGAACTGTGTTTCCTACTCATAAGGACCATATATAGTTCAACTCTGCTTATGAAATGATTCAAACCATGTCTCCTCTTACATAAATGCTCTTTAGTTAATAGTGAGAATACCGTAGGGTTCATGAACTGCGAAAAATCATTTGAGCCCAAAAATCACTGGGTTTACCAGAAATGAACTCTTGCTTGTAGGAAGACACTGATCCTGGGGTTTAACTCTGATTCTGAAGGCAAACTCAGACCAGAGTTCTCATCCCTGAAAAACACTCTGTTTTAAGGCAAGAATCATCCTCTTCTTTCCTGCGTCTCCAATATACTAAGAAACATGAGCGTGCCCAGAAAAAAAGGTCTGTGTTTTCTACTCATACAGACCATCTGTATTTCAACTCTTCAATGAAACTGATACAAACCACAGCTCCTCTTACATAAATCCTCTTTAGTTAATAGTGAGAATAGCGTAGGGTTCGGGAACTGCGAAAAATCATTTGAGCCCAAAATTCAATAGGTTTACCAGAAATGAACTCTTGCTTGAAGGAAGACACAGATCCTGGGGTTTAACTCCGTTTCTGAAGGGAAATTCAGACCAGAGTTCTCATCCATGAAAAACACCCTGTTTTAATGCAAGAAGCAAGCTCTTCTTTCCAGAGACTAAAATACAGCAAGAACCATGAGTATGCCCTGAAAAAATACTGTGTTTCATACTCATACAGACCATATGTGGTTCAACTCTGCTTATGAAACTGATACAAACCACAGCTCCTCTTACATAAATGCTCTTTAGTTAATAGTGAGAATCATGTTGGGTTCGTGAAGTGCGAAAAATCATTTGAGCCCAAAATTCACTGTGTTAACCAGAAATGAACTCTTGCCTGTACGAAGACAGAGATCCTGGGGCTTAAGTCCGCTTCTGAAGGGAAATTCAGACCAGAGTTCTCATCCCTAAAACACACTCTGTTAAAACGAAGAAGCAAGCTCTTCTTTCCAGAGTCTAATATACAGCAAGAACCATGAACATGGCCTGAAAAAAAGAACTGTGTTTCCTATTCATACGGACCATATGTACTTCAACTCTGCTTATGAAACTGATACAAACCACAGCTCCTCTTACATAAATCCTCTTTAGTTAATAGTGAGAATCGCGTTGGGTGCGTGAACTGTATAAATCATTTGAGCCCAAAATTCACTGGGTTTACCTGAATTCAACTCTTGCTTGTAGGAAGACACTGATCCTGGGGTTTAACTCCGTTTCTGAAGACAAATTCAGACCACAATTCTCAACCCTGAAAAACACTCTGTTTTAAGGCAAGAAGCAAGTTCTTCTTTCCAGCGTCTCCAATACAGCAAGAAATATGAGCATTTCCTGAAATAAGAACTGTGTTTCCTACTCATACGGACCATATGTAGTTCAACTCTGCTTATGAAACTGATACAAACCACAGCTCCTCTTACATAAATGGTCTTTAGTTAATAGTGAGAATCGCGGTGGGTTTGTGAACTGCGAAAAATCATTTGAGCCCAAAATTAACTGGGTTAACCAGAAATGAACTCTTGCTTGTAGGAAGACACAGATCCTGGGGTTTAACTCCGTTTCTGAAGGGAAATTCAGACCAGAGTTCTCATCCTTGAAACACTCTCTGTTATAACGAAAGAAGCAAGCTCTTCTTTCCAGAGTCTAAAATACAGCAAGAACCATGAGCATGCCCTGAAAAAATGAACTGTGTTTTCTACTCATACGGATCATATATAGTTCAACTCTGCTTATGAAACTGATTCAAACCACGTCTCCTGTTACATAAATGCTCTTTAGTTAATAGTGAGAATAGCGTAGGGTTCATGAACTGCTAAAAATCATTTGAGCCCAAAAAACACTGGGTTTACCAGAAATGAACTCTTGATTGTAGGAAGACACAGATCCTGGTGTTTAACTCCATTAGTGGAGAGAAATTCAGACCACAGTTCTCATCCCTGAAACACACTCTTTAAAATGCAAGAAGCAAGCTCTTCTTTCCAGTGTCTAAAATACCACAAGAACCATGAGCATGCCCTGCAAAAATGAACTGTCTTTCCTACTCATAAGGACCATATGTAGTTTAACTCTGCTCATGGAACTGATTCAAACCACGGCTCCTCTTACACAAATGCTCTTTTGTAAATAGTGAGAATCATGTTGGGTTCATGAACTGCGAAAAATCATTTGAGCCCAAAATTCACTGGGTTTACCAGATATGTACTCTTGCTTATAAGAAGATACTGATCCTGGGGTTTAACTCCGATTCTGAAGGCAAATTCAGACCAGAGTTCTCATCCCTGAAAAACACTCTGTTTTAAGGCAAGAATCATCCTCTTCTTTCCAGTGTCTCCATTATAATAAGAATCATGAGCATGCCCAGAAAAAAAGGTCTGTGTTTTCTACTCATACAGACCATCTGTATTTCAACTCTGCTTATGAAACTGATACAAACCACAGCACCTCTTACATAAATCCTCTTTAGTTAATAGTGAGAATAGCGTAGGGTTCGTGAACTGCGAAAAATCATTTGAACCCAAAATTCAATGGGTTTACCAGAAATGAACTCTTGCTTATAGGAAGACACAGATCCTGGGGTTTAACTCCATTTCTGCAGGGAAATTCAGACCAGAGTTCTCATCCCTGAAACACACTCTGTTTTAACGAAGAAGCAAGCTCTTCTTTCCAGAGCCTAAAATACAGAAAGAACCATGAGCATGGCCTGAAAAAAAGAACTGTGTTTCCTATTCAAACGGACCATATGTATTTTAACTCTGCTTATGAAAGTGATACAGACCACACCTCCTCTTACATGAATGCTCTTTAGTTAATATTGAGAATAGCGTTGGGTTCCTGAACTGCGAAAATCATTTGAGCCCAAAATTCACTGGGTTTACCAGAACTGAACTCTTGCTTGTTAGAAGACACAGATCCTGGGGTTTACCTGCGGTAATGTAGGGAAATTCAGACCAGAGTTCTCATCCCTGAAACACATTCTGTTTTAATGCAAGAAAGAAGATCTTCTTTCCAGACTCTAAAATAGAGCAAGAACGATGAGCATGCCGTGAATAAAAGAACAGTGTTTCCTACTCATAAGGACCATATGTAGTTCAACTCTACTTATGAAACTGATACAAACCACGGCTCCTCTTACATAAATGCTCTTTAGTTAATAGTGAGAATCATGTTGGGTTCGTGAAGTGCGAAAAATCATTTGAGCCCAAAATTCACTGTGTTAACCAGAAATGAACTCTTGCCTGTACGAAGACAGAGATCCTGGGGCTTAAGTCCACTTCTGAAGGGAAATTCAGACCAGAGTTCTCATCCCTAAAACACACTCTGTTAAAACGAAGAAGCAAGCTCTTCTTTCCAGAGTCTAATATACAGCAAGAACCATGAACATGGCCTGAAAAAAAGAACTGTGTTTCCTATTCATACGGACCATAATTAGTTCAAATCTGCTTATGAAACTGATACAGACCACACCTCCTCTTTCATAATTGCTCTTTATTTAATAGTGAGAATATCGTTGGATTCCTGATCTTCGAAAAATCATTTGAGCCGAAAAATTCAATTGCTTCAGCAGAAATGGACTCTTGCTTGTAGGAAGACACAGATCCTGTGGTTTAACTCCTTTTCTGAAGGAAAATTCAGACCAGAGTTCTCATCCCTGAAAAACACTCAGTTATAACACAAGAAGCAAGCTCTTCTTTCCTGCGTCTCCAATATAGTAAGAAACATGAGCATGCCCAGAAAAAAAGAACTGTGTTTCCGAGTCATACAGATCATATGTAGTTCATCTCTGCTTATGAAATCGATACAAACCACAGCTCCTCTTACATAAATCCTCTTCAGTTAATAGTGAGAATCATGTTGGATTCGTGAACTGCAAAAAATCATTTGAGCCCAAAAATCACTGGGTTCACCAAAAATGAACTCTTGCTTGTAGTAAGACACTGATCCTGGGGTTTAACTTCGTTTCTGAAGACAAATTCAGACCCGAGTTCTAAACCATGAAAAACACTCTGTTTTAAGGCCAGAATCATCCTCTTCTTTCCAGCGTCTCCAATATAGTAAGAAACATGAGCATGCCCAGAAAAAAAGAACTGTGTTTCCGACACATACAGACCATATGTAGTACAACTCTGCTCATGAATCTGATACAAACCACAGCTCCTATTTCATAAATCCTCTTAAGTTAATAGAGAGAATCACGTAGGGTTCGTGAACTGCGAAAAATAATTTGAGCCCAAAAATTACTGGGTTTACCAGAAATGAACTCTAGCTTGTAGGAAGACACAGATCCTGGGGTTTAACTCCATTTCTGCAGGGAAATTCAGACCAGAGTTCTCATCCCTGAAACACACTCTGTTTAAACGAAGAAGCAAGCTCTTCTTTCCAGAGTCTAAAATACAGCAAGAATCATGAGCATGGCCTGAAAAAAATACTGTGTTTCATACTCATACAGACCATATGTGGTTCAACTCTGCTTATGAAACTGATACAGACCACACCTCCTCTTACATAATTGCTCTTTATTTAATAGTGAGAATATCATTGGTTTCCTGATCTTCGAAAAATCATTTGAGCCGAAAAATTCACTTGCTTTAGGAGAAATCGACTCTTGCTTGTAGGAAGACACAGAACCCTGGGTTTAACTCCGTTTCTGAAGGGAAATTCAGACCAGAGTTCTCATCCATGAAAAACACCCTGTTTTAATGCAAGAAGCAAGCTCTTCTTTCCAGAGTCTAAAATACAGCAAGAACCATGAGTATGCCCTGAAAAAAATACTGTGATTCATACTCATACAGACCATATGTGGTTCAACTCTGCTTATGAAACTGTTACAAACCACGACTCCTCTTACATAAATGCTCTTTAGTTAATAGTGGGAATCATGTTGGGTTCGTGAACTGCGAAAAATCTTTTGAGCCCAAAATTCACTGGGTTTACCAGATCTGAACTCATGCTTGTAGAAAACACAGGTCATTGGGTTTAACTCCGTTAGTGGAACGAAATTCAGACAAGAGTTCTCATCCCTTAAACACACTCTTTAAAATGCAAGAAGCAAGCTCTTCTTTCCAGTGTCTAAATACAGCAAGAACCATGAGCATGTCCTGCAAAAATGAACTGTCTTTCCTACTCATAAGGACCATATGTAGTTCAACTCTGCTCATGAAACTGATTCAAACGACGGCTCCTCTTACACAAATGCTCTTTTGTAAATAGTGAGAATCATGTTGGGTTCGTGAACTGCGAAAAGTCATTTGAGCCCAAAATTCACTGGGTTTACCAGAAATGAACTCTTGCTTGTAGGAAGACACTGATCCTGGGGTTTAACTCTGATTCTGAAGGCAAATTCAGACCAGAGTTCTCATCCCTGAAAAACACTCTGTTTTAAGGCAAGAATCATCCTCTTCTTTCCAGTGTCTCCATTATAATAAGAATCATGAGCATGCCCAGAAAAAAAGGTCTGTGTTTTCTACTCATACAGACCATCTGTATTTCAACTCTGCTTATGAAACTGATACAAACCACAGCACCTCTTACATAAATCCTCTTTAGTTAATAGTGAGAATAGCGTAGGGTTCGTGAACTGTGAAAAATCATTTGAACCCAAAATTCAATGGGTTTACCAGAAATGAACTCTTGCTTATAGGAAGACACAGATCCTGGGGTTTAACTCCATTTCTGCAGGGAAATTCAGACCAGAGTTCTCATCCCTGAAACACACTCTGTTTTAACGAAGAAGCAAGCTCTTCTTTCCAGAGCCTAAAATACAGAAAGAACCATGAGCATGGCCTGAAAAAAAGAACTGTGTTTCCTATTCAAACGGACCATATGTATTTTAACTCTGCTTATGAAAGTGATACAGACCACACCTCCTCTTACATGAATGCTCTTTAGTTAATATTGAGAATAGCGTTGGGTTCCTGAACTGCGAAAATCATTTGAGCCCAAAATTCACTGGGTTTACCAGAACTGAACTCTTGCTTGTTAGAAGACACAGATCCTGGGGTTTACCTGCGGTAATGTAGGGAAATTCAGACCAGAGTTCTCATCCCTGAAACACATTCTGTTTTAATGCAATAAAGAAGATCTTCTTTCCAGACTCTAAAATAGAGCAAGAACGATGAGCATGCCGTGAATAAAAGAACAGTGTTTCCTACTCATAAGGACCATATGTAGTTCAACTCTACTTATGAAACTGATACAAACCACGGCTCCTCTTACATAAATGCTCTTTAGTTAATAGTGAGAATCATGTTGGGTTCGTGAAGTGCGAAAAATCATTTGAGCCCAAAATTCACTGTGTTAACCAGAAATGAACTCTTGCCTGTACGAAGACAGAGATCCTGGGGCTTAAGTCCACTTCTGAAGGGAAATTCAGACCAGAGTTCTCATCCCTAAAACACACTCTGTTAAAACGAAGAAGCAAGCTCTTCTTTCCAGAGTCTAATATACAGCAAGAACCATGAACATGGCCTGAAAAAAAGAACTGTGTTTCCTATTCATACGGACCATAATTAGTTCAAATCTGCTTATGAAACTGATACAGACCACACCTCCTCTTTCATAATTGCTCTTTATTTAATAGTGAGAATATCGTTGGATTCCTGATCTTCGAAAAATCATTTGAGCCGAAAAATTCAATTGCTTCAGCAGAAATGGACTCTTGCTTGTAGGAAGACACAGATCCTGTGGTTTAACTCCTTTTCTGAAGGAAAATTCAGACCAGAGTTCTCATCCCTGAAAAACACTCAGTTATAACACAAGAAGCAAGCTCTTCTTTCCTGCGTCTCCAATATAGTAAGAAACATGAGCATGCCCAGAAAAAAAGAACTGTGTTTCCGAGTCATACAGATCATATGTAGTTCATCTCTGCTTATGAAATCGATACAAACCACAGCTCCTCTTACATAAATCCTCTTCAGTTAATAGTGAGAATCATGTTGGATTCGTGAACTGCAAAAAATCATTTGAGCCCAAAAATCACTGGGTTCACCAAAAATGAACTCTTGCTTGTAGTAAGACACTGATCCTGGGGTTTAACTTCGTTTCTGAAGACAAATTCAGACCCGAGTTCTAAACCATGAAAAACACTCTGTTTTAAGGCCAGAATCATCCTCTTCTTTCCAGCGTCTCCAATATAGTAAGAAACATGAGCATGCCCAGAAAAAAAGAACTGTGTTTCCGACACATACAGACCATATGTAGTACAACTCTGCTCATGAATCTGATACAAACCACAGCTCCTATTTCATAAATCCTCTTAAGTTAATAGAGAGAATCACGTAGGGTTCGTGAACTGCGAAAAATAATTTGAGCCCAAAAATTACTGGGTTTACCAGAAATGAACTCTAGCTTGTAGGAAGACACAGATCCTGGGGTTTAACTCCATTTCTGCAGGGAAATTCAGACCAGAGTTCTCATCCCTGAAACACACTCTGTTTAAACGAAGAAGCAAGCTCTTCTTTCCAGAGTCTAAAATACAGCAAGAATCATGAGCATGGCCTGAAAAAAATACTGTGTTTCATACTCATACAGACCATATGTGGTTCAACTCTGCTTATGAAACTGATACAGACCACACCTCCTCTTACATAATTGCTCTTTATTTAATAGTGAGAATATCATTGGTTTCCTGATCTTCGAAAAATCATTTGAGCCGAAAAATTCACTTGCTTTAGGAGAAATCGACTCTTGCTTGTAGGAAGACACAGAACCCTGGGTTTAACTCCGTTTCTGAAGGGAAATTCAGACCAGAGTTCTCATCCATGAAAAACACCCTGTTTTAATGCAAGAAGCAAGCTCTTCTTTCCAGAGTCTAAAATACAGCAAGAACCATGAGTATGCCCTGAAAAAAATACTGTGATTCATACTCATACAGACCATATGTGGTTCAACTCTGCTTATGAAACTGTTACAAACCACGACTCCTCTTACATAAATGCTCTTTAGTTAATAGTGGGAATCATGTTGGGTTCGTGAACTGCGAAAAATCTTTTGAGCCCAAAATTCACTGGGTTTACCAGATCTGAACTCATGCTTGTAGAAAACACAGGTCATTGGGTTTAACTCCGTTAGTGGAGCGAAATTCAGACCAGAGTTCTCATCCCTTAAACACACTCTTTAAAATGCAAGAAGCAAGCTCTTCTTTCCAGTGTCTAAATACAGCAAGAACCATGAGCATGTCCTGCAAAAATGAACTGTCTTTCCTACTCATAAGGACCATATGTAGTTCAACTCTGCTCATGAAACTGATTCAAACGACGGCTCCTCTTACACAAATGCTCTTTTGTAAATAGTGAGAATCATGTTGGGTTCGTGAACTGCGAAAAGTCATTTGAGCCCAAAATTCACTGGGTTTACCAGAAATGAACTCTTGCTTGTAGGAAGACACTGATCCTGGGGTTTAACTCTGATTCTGAAGGCAAATTCAGACCAGAGTTCTCATCCCTGAAAAACACTCTGTTTTAAGGCAAGAATCATCCTCTTCTTTCCTGCGTCTCCAATATACTAAGAAACATGAGCATGCCCAGAAAAAAAGGTCTGTGTTTTCTACTCATACAGACCATCTGTATTTCAACTCTTCAATGAAACTGATACAAACCACAGCTCCTCTTACATAAATCCTCTTTAGTTAATAGTGAGAATAGCGTAGGGTTCGGGAACTGCGAAAAATCATTTAAGCCCAAAATTCAATGGGTTTACCAGAAATGAACTCTTGCTTGAAGGAAGACACAGATCCTGGGGTTTAACTCCGTTTCTGAAGGGAAATTCAGACCAGAGTTCTCATCCATGAAAAACACCCTGTTTTAATGCAAGAAGCAAGCTCTTCTTTCCAGAGACTAAAATACAGCAAGAACCATGAGTATGCCCTGAAAAAATACTGTGTTTCATACTCATACAGACCATATGTGGTTCAACTCTGCTTAGGAAACTGATACAAACCACAGCTCCTCTTACATAAATGCTCTTTAGTTAATAGTGAGAATCATCTTGGGTTCGTGAAGTGCGAAAAATCATTTAAGCCCAAAATTCACTGTGTTAACCAGAAATGAACTCTTGCCTGTACGAAGACAGAGATCCTGGGGCTTAAGTCCGCTTCTGAAGGGAAATTCAGACCAGAGTTCTCATCCCTAAAACACACTCTGTTAAAACGAAGAAGCAAGCTCTTCTTTCCAGAGTCTAATATACAGCAAGAACCATGAACATGGCCTGAAAAAAAGAACTGTGTTTCCTATTCATACGGACCATATGTACTTCAACTCTGCTTATGAAACTGATACAAACCACAGCTCCTCTTACATAAATCCTCTTTAGTTAATAGTGAGAATCGCGTTGGGTGCGTGAACTGTATAAATCATTTGAGCCCAAAATTCACTGGGTTTACCTGAATTCAACTCTTGCTTGTAGGAAGACACTGATCCTGGGGTTTAACTCCGTTTCTGAAGACAAATTCAGACCACAATTCTCAACCCTGAAAAACACTCTGTTTTAAGGCAAGAAGCAAGTTCTTCTTTCCAGCGTCTCCAATACAGCAAGAAATATGAGCATTCCCTGAAGTAAGAACTGTGTTTCCTACTCATACGGACCATATGTAGTTCAACTCTGCTTATGAAACTGATACAAACCACAGCTCCTCTTACATAAATGGTCTTTAGTTAATAGTGAGAATCGCGGTGGGTTTGTGAACTGCGAAAAATCATTTGAGCCCAAAATTAACTGGGTTAACCAGAAATGAACTCTTGCTTGTAGGAAGACACAGATCCTGGGGTTTAACTCAGTTTCTGAAGGGAAATTCAGACCAGAGTTCTCATCCTTGAAACACTCTCTGTTATATCGAAAGAAGCAAGCTCTTCTTTCCAGAGTCTAAAATACAGTAAGAACCATGAGCATGCCCTGAAAAAATGAACTGTGTTTTCTACTCATACGGATCATATATAGTTCAACTCTGCTTATGAAACTGATTCAAACCACGTCTCCTGTTACATAAATGCTCTTTAGTTAATAGTGAGAATAGCGTAGGGTTCATGAACTGCTAAAAATCATTTGAGCCCAAAAAACACTGGGTTTACCAGAAATGAACTCTTGATTGTAGGAAGACACAGATATTGGGGTTTAACTCCATTAGTGGAGGGAAATTCAGACCAGAGTTCTCATCCCTGAAACACATTCTGTTTTAATGCAAGAAGCAAGCTCTTCTTTCCAGTGTCTAAAATACAGCAAGAACCATGAGCATGCCCTGCAAAAATTATCTGTCTTTCCTACTCATAAGGACCATATGTAGTTCAACTCTGCTCATGAAAGTGATACAAACCATGGCTCCTGTTACACAAATGCTCTTTTGTAAATAGTGAGAATCATGTTGGGTTCATGAACTGCGAAAAATCATTTGAGCACCAAATACAGTGGGTTTACCAGAAAAGAACTCTTGCTTGTAGGAAGACACTGATCCTGGGGTTTAACTCCGTTTCTGAAGGGAAATTCAGACCAGAGTTCTCATCCTTGAAACACTCTCTCTTATAACGAAAGAAGCAAGCTCTTCTTTCCAGAGTCTAAAATACAGCAAGAACCATGAGCATGCCCTGAAAAAAGGAACTGTGTTTCCTACTCATAAGGACCATATATAGTTCAACTCTGCTTATGAAATGATTCAAACCATGTCTCCTCTTACATAAATGCTCTTTAGTTAATAGTGAGAATACCGTAGGGTTCATGAACTGCGAAAAATCATTTGAGCCCAAAAATCACTGGGTTTACCAGAAATGAACTCTTGCTTGTAGGAAGACACAGATCCTGGGGTATAACTCCGTTTCTGAAAGCAAATTGAGACCAGAGTTCTCATGCTTGAAAAACACTCTGTTTTAATGCAAGAATAATGCTCTACTTACCAGCGTCTCCAATATATTAACAAACATGAGCATGCCCAGAATAAAAGAACTGTGTTGCCGACTCATACAGACCATATGTAGTTCAACTCTGCTTATGAAACTGATACAAACCACAGCTCCTCTTTCATAAATCCTCTTTAGTTAATAGTGAGAATCATGTTGAGTTCGTGAACTGCGAAAAATCATTTGAGCCCAAAAATCACTGGGTTAACCCGAAATGAACTGTTGCCTGTAGGAAGACAGAGATCCTGGGGCTTAAGTCTGCTTCTGAAGGGAAATTCAGACCAGAGTTCTCATCCCTAAAACACACTCTGTTTAAACGAAGAAGCAAGCTCTTCTTTCCAGAGTCTAATCTACAGAAAGAACCATAAACATGGCTTGAAAAAAAGAACTGTGTTTCCAATTCATATGGACCATATGTCGTTCAACTCTGCTTATGAAACTGATACAAACCACAGCTCCTCTTACATAAATGTTCTTTAGTTAATAGTGAGAATCGCGTTGGGTGCGTGAACTGTAAAAATCATTTGAGCCCAAAATTCACTGGGTTTACCTGAAATCAACTCTTGCTTGTAGGAAGACACTGATCCTGGGGTTGAACTCCGTTTGTGAAGACAAATTCAGACCAGAATTCTCAACCCTGAAAAACACTCTGTTTTAAGGCAAGAAGCAAGTTCTTCTTTCCAGCGTCTCCAATATAGCAAGAACAATGAGCATTCCCTGAAATAAGAACTGTGTTTCCTACTCATACGGACGATATGTAGTTCAACTCTGCTTATGAAACTGATACAAACCACAGCTCCTCTTACATAAATCCTCTTTAGTTAATAGTGAGAATCGCGTTGGGTTCATGAACTGCGAAAAAACATTTGAGCCCAAAATTGACTGGGTTAACCATATATGAAGTCTTGCTTTTAGGAAGACACAGATCCTGTGGTTTAACTCCGTTTCTGAAGGGAAATTCAGACCAGAGTTCTCATCCTTGAAACACTCTCTCTTATAACGAAAGAAGCAAGGTCTTCTTTCCAGAGTCTAAAATACAGCAAGAACCATGAGCATGCCCTGAAAAAATGAACTGTGTTTCCTACTCATAAGGACCATATATAGTTCAACTCTGCTTATGAAACTGATTCA
The DNA here is from genome assembly GCA_949786405.1 of Onychomys arenicola. NCBI lineage: Eukaryota > Metazoa > Chordata > Mammalia > Rodentia > Cricetidae > Onychomys > Onychomys arenicola. Next base: position 1,642,854 of record CATKUM010000035.1, read on the forward strand.
AACCACGTCTCCTCTTACATAAATGCTCTTTAGTTAATAGTGAGAATAGCATAGGGTTCATGAACTGCGAAAAATCATTTGAGCCCAAAAAACAATGGGTTTACCAGAAATGAACTCTTGCTTGTAGGAAGACACAGATCCTGGGGTTTAACTCTGTTTCTGAAGGCAAATTCAGACCAGAGTTCTCATCCCTGAAAAAGTCTGTTTAAAGGCAAGAATCATCCTCTTCTTTCCAGCGTCTATAAAATTGTAAGAAACCAGAGCATGCCCAGAAACAAAGAACTGTGGTTCCGACTCATAGAGACCATATGTAGTTCAACTCTGCTTATGAAACTGATACAAACAACAGCTCCTCTTACATAAATCCGCTTTAGTTAATAGTGAGAATAGCGATGGGATCCTGAATTGCGAAAAATCATTTGAGCCCAAAATTCACTTGGTTTACCAGAACTGAACTCTTGCTTATAGGAAGACACAGATCCTGGGATTTCACTCCGTTTCTGAAGTAAAATTCAGACCAGAGTTCTCATCCCTGAAAATACTCAGTTATAACACATTAGCAAGCTCTTCTTTCCAGAATCTAAAATACAGCAAGAATCATGAGCATGGCCTGAAAAAAAGAACAGTGTTTACTATTCATACGGACCATAATTAGTTCAAATCTGCTTATGAAACTGATACAGACCACATCTCCTCTTACATAATTGCTCTTTATTTAAAAGTGAGAATATCGTTGGTTTCCTGATCTTCGAAAAATCATTTGAGCCGAAAAATTCTTGCTTTAGCAGAAATGGACTCTTGCTTGTAGGAAGACACAGATCCTGGGGTTTATCTCCGTTTCTGAAGGGAAATTCAGACCAGAGTTCTCATCCATGAAACACACCCTGTTTTAATGCAAGAAGCAAGCTCTTCTTTCCAGAGTCTAAAATACAGCAAGAACCATGAACATGTCCTGAAAAAAAAACTGTGTTTCCTATTCGTACTGACCATATGTAGTTCAACTCTGCTTATGAAAGTGATACAAATCACAGCTCCTCTAAGATAAATCCTCATTAGTTAATAGATTGAATAGCGTTGGGTTCGTGAACTGCAAAGAATCATTTAAGCCCAAAATTCACTGGGTTTTTCATAAATGAACTATTGCTTGTAGGAAGACACAGATCCTGTGGTTTAACCCCCGTTCTGACGGGAAATTCAGACCAGTGTTCTCATCCATGAAACACACTCTGTTTTAATGCAAGAAGCAAGCTATTCTTTCCAGCGTCTCCAATACATCAAGAACCATGAGCATGCCCAGAAAAAAAAAAAAGAACTGGATTTCCTACTCATAAGGACCATATGTAGTTCAACTCTGCTTATTCAACTGATACAAACCACAGCTCCTCTTAACTAAATGCTCTTTAGTTAATAGTTTGAATCGCGTTGGTTTCGTGGAATGCGAAAAATCATTTGAGCCCCAAATTCACTGGGTTAACCAGAAATGGACTCTTGATTGTTGGAAGACACAGAACCTGGTTTTTAACTCCATTTCTGAAGGGAAATTCAGACTAGAGTTCTCATCCCTGAAACACACTCTGGTTTAACGTAGAAGCAAGATCTTCTTTCAAGAGACTAAAATACAGCAAGAACCATGAGCTTGGTCTGAAAAAAAGAACTGTGTTTCCTATTCATACGGACCATATGTAGTTCAACTCTGCTTATGAAACTGATACAGACCACAGCTCCTCTTACATAAATGCTCTTTAGTTAATAGTGATAATCGCGTTGGGTTCTAGAACTGTGTAAAATCATTTTAGCCCAAAATTCACTGGGTACCTGAACTGAACTATTGCTTGTAGGAAGACACAGATCTTGGGGTTTAACTCCGTTTCTGAAGGGAAATTCACACCAGAGTTCTCATAACTGAAACACACTCTGTTTTAACGCAAGAAGCAAGCTCTTCTTTCCAGTGTCTCCAATACAGCAAGAACCATGAGCATGCCCAGAAAAAAAGAACTGTGTTTCCTACTCATACGGATCATATGTAGTTCAACTCTGCTTGTGAAACTGATAAAAACCAGAGCTCCTCTTACATAAATGCTCTTTAGTTAATCGTGAGAATCGCGTTTGGTTCGTGAACAGCAAAAAATCATTTGAGCCCAAAAATCACTGGGATAACCAGAAATGAACTCTTGCTTGTAGGAAGACACAGATAATGGGGTTTAACTCCGTTTCTGAAGGGAAATTCAGACCAGAGTTCTCATCCCTGAAACACACTCTGTTTTAACGCAAGAAGCAAGCTCTTCTTTCCTGAGTCTATAGTGAAGCAAGAACCATGAGCATGCCCTGAAAAAAAGAACTGTGTTTCCTACTCATAAGGACCATATGTAGTTCAACTGTGCTTATGAAACTGATACAAAACACAGCTCCTGTTACATAAATGCTATTCAGTTAATATTTAGAATCATGTTGGGTTCGTGAACTGAAAAAATCATTTGAGCCCAAAATTCCCTGGGTTAACCAGAAATGAACTCTTGCTTGTAGGAAGACACAGATCCTGGGGTTTAACTCCGTTTCTGAAGGGAAATTCAGACCAGAGTTCTGATCCCTGAAACACACTCTGTTTTAACGCAAGAAGCAAGCTCTTCTTTCCAGAGTCTAAAATACAGCAAGAACCATGAGCATGCCCTGAAAAAAAGAACTGTGTTTCTGACTCATGCAAACCATATGTAGTTCAACTCTGCTTATGAAAGTGATACAAACCACAGATCCTCTAAGATAAATCCTCATTAGTTAATAGATTGAATAGCGTTGTGTTCGTGAACTGCAAAGAATCATTTAAGCCCAAAATTCACTGGGTTTATCACAAATAAACTATTGCTTGTAGGAAATCACAGATCCTGTGGTTTAACTCCGTTTCTGAAGGGAAATTCAGACCAGTGTTCTCATCCATGAAACACACTCTGTTTTAATGCAAGAAGCAAGCTCTTCTTTCCAGCGTCTCCAATACATCAAGAACCATGAGCATGCCCAGAAAAAAAAAGAACTGTGTTTCCTACTCATACGGACCATATGTAGTTCAACTCTGCTTATGAAACTGATACAGACCACAGCTCTTCTTAAATAAATGCTCCTTAGTTAATAGTTTGAATCGCGTTGGTTTCGTGGAATGCGAAAAATCATTTGAGCCCAAAATTCACTGGGTTAACCAGAAATGGACTCTTGATTGTTGGAAGACACAGATCCTGGTTTTTAACTCCATTTCTGAAGGGAAATTCAGACTAGATTTCTCATCCCTGAAACACACTCTGGTTTAACGAAGAAGCAAGCTCTTCTTTCAAGAGTCTAAAATACAGCAAGAACCATGAGCATGGTCTGAAAAAAAGAACTGTGTTTCCTATTCATAAGGACCATATGTAGTTCAACTCTGCTTATGAAACTGATACAGACCACAGCTCCTCTTACATAAATGCTCTTTAGTTAATAGTGATAATCGCGTTGAGTTCTAGAACTGTGTAAAATCATTTTAGCCCAAAATTCACTGGGTACCTGAACTGAACTCTTGCTTGTAGGAAGACACAGATCCTGGGGTTTAACTCTGTTTTTAAAGGGAAATTCACACCAGAGTTCTCATAACTGAAACACACTCTGTTTTAACGCAAGAAGCAAGCTCTTCTTTCCAGTGTCTCCAATACAGCAAGAACCATGAGCATGCCCAGAAAAAAAGAACTGTGTTTCCTATTCATACGGACCATATGTAGTTCAACTCTGCTTGTGAACTGATAAAAACAAGAGCTCCTCTTACATAAATGCTCTTTAGTTAATAGTGAGATTCGCGTTTGGTTCGTGAACAGCAAAAAATCATTTGAGCCCAAAAATCACTGGGATAACCAGAAATGAACTCTTGCTTGTAGGAAGACACAGATAATGGGGTTTAACTCCGTTTCTGAAGGGAAATTCAGACCAGAGTTCTCATCCATGAAACACACCCTGTTTTAATGCAAGAAGCAAGCTCTTCTTTCCAGAGTCTAAAATACAGCAAGAACCATGAACATGTCCTGAAAAAAAAACTGTGTTTCCTATTCGTACTGACCATATGTAGTTCAACTCTGCTTATGAAAGTGATACAAATCACAGCTCCTCTAAGATAAATCCTCATTAGTTAATAGATTGAATAGCGTTGGGTTCGTGAACTGCAAAGAATCATTTAAGCCCAAAATTCACTGGGTTTTTCATAAATGAACTATTGCTTGTAGGAAGACACAGATCCTGTGGTTTAACCCCCGTTCTGACGGGAAATTCAGACCAGTGTTCTCATCCATGAAACACACTCTGTTTTAATGCAAGAAGCAAGCTATTCTTTCCAGCGTCTCCAATACATCAAGAACCATGAGCATGCCCAGAAAAAAAAAAAGAACTGGATTTCCTACTCATAAGGACCATATGTAGTTCAACTCTGCTTATTCAACTGATACAAACCACAGCTCCTCTTAACTAAATGCTCTTTAGTTAATAGTTTGAATCGCGTTGGTTTCGTGGAATGCGAAAAATCATTTGAGCCCCAAATTCACAGGGTTAACCAGAAATGGACTCTTGATTGTTGGAAGACACAGAACCTGGTTTTTAACTCCATTTCTGAAGGGAAATTCAGACTAGAGTTCTCATCCCTGAAACACACTCTGGTTTAACGTAGAAGCAAGATCTTCTTTCAAGAGACTAAAATATAGCAAGAACCATGAGCTTGGTCTGAAAAAAAGAACTGTGTTTCCTATTCATACGGACCATATGTAGTTCAACTCTGCTTATGAAACTGATACAGACCACAGCTCCTCTTACATAAATGCTCTTTAGTTAATAGTGATAATCGCGTTGGGTTCTAGAACTGTGTAAAATCATTTTAGCCCAAAATTCACTGGGTACCTGAACTGAACTCTTGCTTGTAGGAAGACACAGATCTTGGGGTTTAACTCCGTTTCTGAAGGGAAATTCACACCAGAGTTCTCATAACTGAAACTCACTCTGTTTTAACGCAAGAAGCAAGCTCTTCTTTCCAGTGTCTCCAATACAGCAAGAACCATGAGCATGCCCAGAAAAAAAGAACTGTGTTTCCTACTCATACGGATCATATGTAGTTCAACTCTGCTTGTGAAACTGATAAAAACCAGAGCTCCTCTTACATAAATGCTCTTTAGTTAATCGTGAGAATCGCGTTTGGTTCGTGAACAGCAAAAAATCATTTGAGCCCAAAAATCACTGGGATAACCAGAAATGAACTCTTGCTTGTAGGAAGACACAGATAATGGGGTTTAACTCCGTTTCTGAAGGGAAATTCAGACCAGAGTTCTCATCCCTGAAACACACTCTGTTTTAACGCAAGAAGCAAGCTCTTCTTTCCTGAGTCTATAGTGAAGCAAGAACCATGAGCATGCCCTGAAAAAAAGAACTGTGTTTCCTACTCATAAGGACCATATGTAGTTCAACTGTGCTTATGAAACTGATACAAAACACAGCTCCTGTTACATAAATGCTATTCAGTTAATATTTAGAATCATGTTGGGTTCGTGAACTGAAAAAATCATTTGAGCCCAAAATTCCCTGGGTTAACCAGAAATGAACTCTTGCTTGTAGGAAGACACAGATCCTGGGGTTTAACTCCGTTTCTGAAGGGAAATTCAGACCAGAGTTCTGATCCCTGAAACACACTCTGTTTTAACGCAAGAAGCAAGCTCTTCTTTCCAGAGTCTAAAATACAGCAAGAACCATGAGCATGCCCTGAAAAAAAGAACTGTGTTTCTGACTCATGCAAACCATATGTAGTTCAACTCTGCTTATGAAAGTGATACAAACCACAGATCCTCTAAGATAAATCCTCATTAGTTAATAGATTGAATAGCGTTGTGTTCGTGAACTGCAAAGAATCATTTAAGCCCAAAATTCACTGGGTTTATCACAAATAAACTATTGCTTGTAGGAAATCACAGATCCTGTGGTTTAACTCCGTTTCTGAAGGGAAATTCAGACCAGTGTTCTCATCCATGAAACACACTCTGTTTTAATGCAAGAAGCAAGCTCTTCTTTCCAGCGTCTCCAATACATCAAGAACCATGAGCATGCCCAGAAAAAAAAAGAACTGTGTTTCCTACTCATACGGACCATATGTAGTTCAACTCTGCTTATGAAACTGATACAGACCACAGCTCTTCTTAAATAAATGCTCCTTAGTTAATAGTTTGAATCGCGTTGGTTTCGTGGAATGCGAAAAATCATTTGAGCCCAAAATTCACTGGGTTAACCAGAAATGGACTCTTGATTGTTGGAAGACACAGATCCTGGTTTTTAACTCCATTTCTGAAGGGAAATTCAGACTAGATTTCTCATCCCTGAAACACACTCTGGTTTAACGAAGAAGCAAGCTCTTCTTTCAAGAGTCTAAAATACAGCAAGAACCATGAGCATGGTCTGAAAAAAAGAACTGTGTTTCCTATTCATAAGGACCATATGTAGTTCAACTCTGCTTATGAAACTGATACAGACCACAGCTCCTCTTACATAAATGCTCTTTAGTTAATAGTGATAATCGCGTTGAGTTCTAGAACTGTGTAAAATCATTTTAGCCCAAAATTCACTGGGTACCTGAACTGAACTCTTGCTTGTAGGAAGACACAGATCCTGGGGTTTAACTCTGTTTTTAAAGGGAAATTCACACCAGAGTTCTCATAACTGAAACACACTCTGTTTTAACGCAAGAAGCAAGCTCTTCTTTCCAGTGTCTCCAATACAGCAAGAACCATGAGCATGCCCAGAAAAAAAGAACTGTGTTTCCTATTCATACGGACCATATGTAGTTCAACTCTGCTTGTGAACTGATAAAAACAAGAGCTCCTCTTACATAAATGCTCTTTAGTTAATAGTGAGATTCGCGTTTGGTTCGTGAACAGCAAAAAATCATTTGAGCCCAAAAATCACTGGGATAACCAGAAATGAACTCTTGCTTGTAGGAAGACACAGATAATGGGGTTTAACTCCGTTTCTGAAGGGAAATTCAGACCAGAGTTCTCATCCCTGAAACACACTCTGTTTTAACGCAAGAAGCAAGCTCTTCTTTCCTGAGTCTATAGTGAAGCAAGAACCATGAGCATGCCCTGAAAAAAAGAACTGTGTTTCCTACTCATAAGGACCATATGTAGTTCAACTGTGCTTATGAAACTGATACAAAACACAGCTCCTGTTACATAAATGCTATTCAGTTAATATTTAGAATCATGTAGGGTTCGTGAACTGAAAAAAACATTTGAGCCCAAAATTCCCTGGGTTAACCAGAAATGAACTCTTGCTTGTAGGAAGACACAGATCCTGGGGTTTAACTCCGTTTCTGAAGGGAAATTCAGACCAGAGTTCTGATCCCTGAAACACACTCTGTTTTAACGCAAGAAGCAAGCTCTTCTTTCCAGAGTCTAAAATACAGCAAGAACCATGAGCATGCCCTGAAAAAAAGAACTGTGTTTCTGACTCATGCAAACCATATGTAGTTCAACTCTGCTTATGAAAGTGATACAAACCACAGATCCTCTAAGATAAATCCTCATTAGTTAATAGATTGAATAGCGTTGTGTTCGTGAACTGCAAAGAATCATTTAAGCCCAAAATTCACTGGGTTTATCACAAATAAACTATTGCTTGTAGGAAATCACAGATCCTGTGGTTTAACTCCGTTTCTGAAGGGAAATTCAGACCAGTGTTCTCATCCATGAAACACACTCTGTTTTAATGCAAGAAGCAAGCTCTTCTTTCCAGCGTCTCCAATACATCAAGAACCATGAGCATGCCCAGAAAAAAAAAGAACTGTGTTTCCTACTCATACGGACCATATGTAGTTCAACTCTGCTTATGAAACTGATACAGACCACAGCTCTTCTTAAATAAATGCTCCTTAGTTAATAGTTTGAATCGCGTTGGTTTCGTGGAATGCGAAAAATCATTTGAGCCCAAAATTCACTGGGTTAACCAGAAATGGACTCTTGATTGTTGGAAGACACAGATCCTGGTTTTTAACTCCATTTCTGAAGGGAAATTCAGACTAGATTTCTCATCCCTGAAACACACTCTGGTTTAACGAAGAAGCAAGCTCTTCTTTCAAGAGTCTAAAATACAGCAAGAACCATGAGCATGGTCTGAAAAAAAGAACTGTGTTTCCTATTCATAAGGACCATATGTAGTTCAACTCTGCTTATGAAACTGATACAGACCACAGCTCCTCTTACATAAATGCTCTTTAGTTAATAGTGATAATCGCGTTGAGTTCTAGAACTGTGTAAAATCATTTTAGCCCAAAATTCACTGGGTACCTGAACTGAACTCTTGCTTGTAGGAAGACACAGATCCTGGGGTTTAACTCTGTTTTTAAAGGGAAATTCACACCAGAGTTCTCATAACTGAAACACACTCTGTTTTAACGCAAGAAGCAAGCTCTTCTTTCCAGTGTCTCCAATACAGCAAGAACCATGAGCATGCCCAGAAAAAAAGAACTGTGTTTCCTATTCATACGGACCATATGTAGTTCAACTCTGCTTGTGAACTGATAAAAACAAGAGCTCCTCTTACATAAATGCTCTTTAGTTAATAGTGAGATTCGCGTTTGGTTCGTGAACAGCAAAAAATCATTTGAGCCCAAAAATCACTGGGATAACCAGAAATGAACTCTTGCTTGTAGGAAGACACAGATAATGGGGTTTAACTCCGTTTCTGAAGGGAAATTCAGACCAGAGTTCTCATCCCTGAAACACACTCTGTTTTAACGCAAGAAGCAAGCTCTTCTTTCCTGAGTCTATAGTGAAGCAAGAACCATGAGCATGCCCTGAAAAAAAGAACTGTGTTTCCTACTCATAAGGACCATATGTAGTTCAACTGTGCTTATGAAACTGATACAAAACACAGCTCCTGTTACATAAATGCTATTCAGTTAATATTTAGAATCATGTAGGGTTCGTGAACTGAAAAAAACATTTGAGCCCAAAATTCCCTGGGTTAACCAGAAATGAACTCTTGCTTGTAGGAAGACACAGATCCTGGGGTTTAACTCCGTTTCTGAAGGGAAATTCAGACCAGAGTTCTGATCCCTGAAACACACTCTGTTTTAACGCAAGAAGCAAGCTCTTCTTTCCAGAGTCTAAAATACAGCAAGAACCATGAGCATGCCCTGAAAAAAAGAACTGTGTTTCTGACTCATGCAAACCATATGTAGTTCAACTCTGCTTATGAAAGTGATACAAACCACAGATCCTCTAAGATAAATCCTCATTAGTTAATAGATTGAATAGCGTTGTGTTCGTGAACTGCAAAGAATCATTTAAGCCCAAAATTCACTGGGTTTATCACAAATAAACTATTGCTTGTAGGAAATCACAGATCCTGTGGTTTAACTCCGTTTCTGAAGGGAAATTCAGACCAGTGTTCTCATCCATGAAACACACTCTGTTTTAATGCAAGAAGCAAGCTCTTCTTTCCAGCGTCTCCAATACATCAAGAACCATGAGCATGCCCAGAAAAAAAAAGAACTGTGTTTCCTACTCATACGGACCATATGTAGTTCAACTCTGCTTATGAAACTGATACAGACCACAGCTCTTCTTAAATAAATGCTCCTTAGTTAATAGTTTGAATCGCGTTGGTTTCGTGGAATGCGAAAAATCATTTGAGCCCAAAATTCACTGGGTTAACCAGAAATGGACTCTTGATTGTTGGAAGACACAGATCCTGGTTTTTAACTCCATTTCTGAAGGGAAATTCAGACTAGATTTCTCATCCCTGAAACACACTCTGGTTTAACGAAGAAGCAAGCTCTTCTTTCAAGAGTCTAAAATACAGCAAGAACCATGAGCATGGTCTGAAAAAAAGAACTGTGTTTCCTATTCATAAGGACCATATGTAGTTCAACTCTGCTTATGAAACTGATACAGACCACAGCTCCTCTTACATAAATGCTCTTTAGTTAATAGTGATAATCGCGTTGAGTTCTAGAACTGTGTAAAATCATTTTAGCCCAAAATTCACTGGGTACCTGAACTGAACTCTTGCTTGTAGGAAGACACAGATCCTGGGGTTTAACTCTGTTTTTAAAGGGAAATTCACACCAGAGTTCTCATAACTGAAACACACTCTGTTTTAACGCAAGAAGCAAGCTCTTCTTTCCAGTGTCTCCAATACAGCAAGAACCATGAGCATGCCCAGAAAAAAAGAACTGTGTTTCCTATTCATACGGACCATATGTAGTTCAACTCTGCTTGTGAACTGATAAAAACAAGAGCTCCTCTTACATAAATGCTCTTTAGTTAATAGTGAGATTCGCGTTTGGTTCGTGAACAGCAAAAAATCATTTGAGCCCAAAAATCACTGGGATAACCAGAAATGAACTCTTGCTTGTAGGAAGACACAGATAATGGGGTTTAACTCCGTTTCTGAAGGGAAATTCAGACCAGAGTTCTCATCCCTGAAACACACTCTGTTTTAACGCAAGAAGCAAGCTCTTCTTTCCTGAGTCTATAGTGAAGCAAGAACCATGAGCATGCCCTGAAAAAAAGAACTGTGTTTCCTACTCATAAGGACCATATGTAGTTCAACTGTGCTTATGAAACTGATACAAAACACAGCTCCTGTTACATAAATGCTATTCAGTTAATATTTAGAATCATGTAGGGTTCGTGAACTGAAAAAAACATTTGAGCCCAAAATTCCCTGGGTTAACCAGAAATGAACTCTTGCTTGTAGGAAGACACAGATCCTGGGGTTTAACTCCGTTTCTGAAGGGAAATTCAGACCAGAGTTCTGATCCCTGAAACACACTCTGTTTTAACGCAAGAAGCAAGCTCTTCTTTCCAGAGTCTAAAATACAGCAAGAACCATGAGCATGCCCTGAAAAAAAGAACTGTGTTTCTGACTCATGCAAACCATATGTAGTTCAACTCTGCTTATGAAAGTGATACAAACCACAGATCCTCTAAGATAAATCCTCATTAGTTAATAGATTGAATAGCGTTGTGTTCGTGAACTGCAAAGAATCATTTAAGCCCAAAATTCACTGGGTTTATCACAAATAAACTATTGCTTGTAGGAAATCACAGATCCTGTGGTTTAACTCCGTTTCTGAAGGGAAATTCAGACCAGTGTTCTCATCCATGAAACACACTCTGTTTTAATGCAAGAAGCAAGCTCTTCTTTCCAGCGTCTCCAATACATCAAGAACCATGAGCATGCCCAGAAAAAAAAAGAACTGTGTTTCCTACTCATACGGACCATATGTAGTTCAACTCTGCTTATGAAACTGATACAGACCACAGCTCTTCTTAAATAAATGCTCCTTAGTTAATAGTTTGAATCGCGTTGGTTTCGTGGAATGCGAAAAATCATTTGAGCCCAAAATTCACTGGGTTAACCAGAAATGGACTCTTGATTGTTGGAAGACACAGATCCTGGTTTTTAACTCCATTTCTGAAGGGAAATTCAGACTAGATTTCTCATCCCTGAAACACACTCTGGTTTAACGAAGAAGCAAGCTCTTCTTTCAAGAGTCTAAAATACAGCAAGAACCATGAGCATGGTCTGAAAAAAAGAACTGTGTTTCCTATTCATAAGGACCATATGTAGTTCAACTCTGCTTATGAAACTGATACAGACCACAGCTCCTCTTACATAAATGCTCTTTAGTTAATAGTGATAATCGCGTTGAGTTCTAGAACTGTGTAAAATCATTTTAGCCCAAAATTCACTGGGTACCTGAACTGAACTCTTGCTTGTAGGAAGACACAGATCCTGGGGTTTAACTCTGTTTTTAAAGGGAAATTCACACCAGAGTTCTCATAACTGAAACACACTCTGTTTTAACGCAAGAAGCAAGCTCTTCTTTCCAGTGTCTCCAATACAGCAAGAACCATGAGCATGCCCAGAAAAAAAGAACTGTGTTTCCTATTCATACGGACCATATGTAGTTCAACTCTGCTTGTGAACTGATAAAAACAAGAGCTCCTCTTACATAAATGCTCTTTAGTTAATAGTGAGATTCGCGTTTGGTTCGTGAACAGCAAAAAATCATTTGAGCCCAAAAATCACTGGGATAACCAGAAATGAACTCTTGCTTGTAGGAAGACACAGATAATGGGGTTTAACTCCGTTTCTGAAGGGAAATTCAGACCAGAGTTCTCATCCCTGAAACACACTCTGTTTTAACGCAAGAAGCAAGCTCTTCTTTCCTGAGTCTATAGTGAAGCAAGAACCATGAGCATGCCCTGAAAAAAAGAACTGTGTTTCCTACTCATAAGGACCATATGTAGTTCAACTGTGCTTATGAAACTGATACAAAACACAGCTCCTGTTACATAAATGCTATTCAGTTAATATTTAGAATCATGTAGGGTTCGTGAACTGAAAAAAACATTTGAGCCCAAAATTCCCTGGGTTAACCAGAAATGAACTCTTGCTTGTAGGAAGACACAGATCCTGGGGTTTAACTCCGTTTCTGAAGGGAAATTCAGACCAGAGTTCTGATCCCTGAAACACACTCTGTTTTAACGCAAGAAGCAAGCTCTTCTTTCCAGAGTCTAAAATACAGCAAGAACCATGAGCATGCCCTGAAAAAAAGAACTGTGTTTCTGACTCATGCAAACCATATGTAGTTCAACTCTGCTTATGAAAGTGATACAAACCACAGATCCTCTAAGATAAATCCTCATTAGTTAATAGATTGAATAGCGTTGTGTTCGTGAACTGCAAAGAATCATTTAAGCCCAAAATTCACTGGGTTTATCACAAATAAACTATTGCTTGTAGGAAATCACAGATCCTGTGGTTTAACTCCGTTTCTGAAGGGAAATTCAGACCAGTGTTCTCATCCATGAAACACACTCTGTTTTAATGCAAGAAGCAAGCTCTTCTTTCCAGCGTCTCCAATACATCAAGAACCATGAGCATGCCCAGAAAAAAAAAAGAACTGTGTTTCCTACTCATACGGACCATATGTAGTTCAACTCTGCTTATGAAACTGATACAGACCACAGCTCTTCTTAAATAAATGCTCCTTAGTTAATAGTTTGAATCGCGTTGGTTTCGTGGAATGCGAAAAATCATTTGAGCCCAAAATTCACTGGGTTAACCAGAAATGGACTCTTGATTGTTGGAAGACACAGATCCTGGTTTTTAACTCCATTTCTGAAGGGAAATTCAGACTAGATTTCTCATCCCTGAAACACACTCTGGTTTAACGAAGAAGCAAGCTCTTCTTTCAAGAGTCTAAAATACAGCAAGAACCATGAGCATGGTCTGAAAAAAAGAACTGTGTTTCCTATTCATAAGGACCATATGTAGTTCAACTCTGCTTATGAAACTGATACAGACCACAGCTCCTCTTACATAAATGCTCTTTAGTTAATAGTGATAATCGCGTTGAGTTCTAGAACTGTGTAAAATCATTTTAGCCCAAAATTCACTGGGTACCTGAACTGAACTCTTGCTTGTAGGAAGACACAGATCCTGGGGTTTAACTCCGTTTTTAAAGGGAAATTCACACCAGAGTTCTCATAACTGAAACACACTCTGTTTTAACGCAAGAAGCAAGCTCTTCTTTCCAGTGTCTCCAATACAGCAAGAACCATGAGCATGCCCAGAAAAAAAGAACTGTGTTTCCTATTCATACGGACCATATGTAGTTCAACTCTGCTTGTGAACTGATAAAAACAAGAGCTCCTCTTACATAAATGCTCTTTAGTTAATAGTGAGATTCGCGTTTGGTTCATGAACAGCAAAAAATCATTTGAGCCCAAAAATCACTGGGTTAACCAGAAATGAACTCTTGCTGGTAGGAAGACACAGATAATGGGGTTTAACTCCGTTTCTGAAGGGAAATTCAGACCAGAGTTCTCATCCCTGAAACACACTCTGTTTTAACGCAAGAAGCAAGCTCTTCTTTCCTGAGTCTATAGTGCAGCAAGAACCATGAGCATGCCCTGAAAAAAAGAACTGTGTTTCCTACTCATACGGACCATATGTAGTTCAACTGTGCTTATGAAACTGATACAAAACACAGCTCCTGTTACATAAATGCTATTCAGTTAATATTTAGAATCATGTTGGGTTCGTGAACTGGAAAAATCATTTGAGCGCAAAATTCCCTCGATTAACCAGAAATGAACTCTTGCTTGTAGGAAGACACAGATCCTGGGGTTTAACTCCGTTTCTGAAGGGAAATTCAAACCCGAGTTCTGATCCCTGAAACACACTCTGTTTTAACGCAAGAAGCAAGCTCTTCTTTCCAGAGTCTAAAATACAGCAAGAACCATGAGCATGCCCTGAAAAAAAGAACTGTGTTTCTGACTCATGCAAACCATATGTAGTTCAACTCTGCTTATGAAAGTGATACAAATCACAGCTCCTCTAAGATAAATCCTCATTAGTTAATAGATTGAATAGCGTTGTGTTCGTGAACTGCAAAGAATCATTTAAGCCCAAAATTCACTGGGTTTATCACAAATGAACTATTGCTTGTAGGAAGACACAGATCCTGTGGTTTAACACCATTTCTGAAGGGAAATTCAGACTAGTGTTCTCATCCATGAAACACACTCTGTTTTAATGCAAGAAGCAAGCTATTCTTTCCAGCGACTCCAATACATCAAGAACCATGAGCATGCCCAGAAAAAAAAAAGAACTGGGTTTCCTACTCATACGGACCATATGTAGTTCAACTCTGCTTATTCAACTGATACAGACCACAGCTCCTCTTAAATAAATGCTCTTTAGTTAATAGTTTGAATCGCGTTGGTTTCGTGGAATGCGAAAAATCATTTGAGCCCAAAATTCACTGGGTTAACCAGAAATGGACTCTTGATTGTTGGAAGACAGAGAACCTGGTGTTTAACTCCATTTCTGAAGGGAAATTCAGACTAGAGTTCTCATCCCTGAAACACACTCTGTTTTAACGAAGAAGCAAGCTCTTCTTTCAAGAGTCTAAAATACAGCAAGAACCATGAGCATGGTCTGAAAAAAAAGAACTGTGTTTCCTATTTATACGGACCATATGTAGTTCAACTCTGCTTATGAAACTGATACAGACCACAGCTCCTCTTACATAAATGCTCTTTAGTTAATAGTGATAATCGCGTTGGGTTCTAGAACAGTGTAAAATCATTTTAACCCAAAATTCACTGTGTACCTGAACTGAACTCTTGCTTGTAGGAAGACACAGATCCTGGGGTTTAACTCCATTTCTGAAGGGAAATTCACACCAGAGTTCTCATCCCTGAAATTCACTCTGTTTTAACGCAAGAAGCAAGCTCTTCTTTCCAGTGTCACCAATACAGCAAGAACCATGGGCATGCCCAGAAAAAAAGAACTGTGTTTCCTACACATACGGACCATATGTAGTTCAAATCTGCTTATGAAACTGATAAAAACCAGAGCTCCTCTTACATAAATGCTCTTTTGTTAATAGTGAGAATCGCGTTTGGATTGTGAATAGCGAAAAATCATTTGAGCCCAAAATTCCCAGGGTTAACCAGAAATGAACTCTTGCTTGTAGGAAGACACAGATAATGGGGTTTAACTCTGTTTCTGAAGGGAAATTCAGACCAGAGTTCTCATCCCTGAAACACACTCTGTTTTAACGCAAGAAGCAAGTTCTTCTTTCCAGAGTCTTTAATACAGCAAGAACCATGAGCATGCCCTGAAAAAAAGAACTGTGTTTCTGACTCATGCAAACCATATGTAGTTCAACTCTGCTTATGAAAGTGATACAAACCACAGATCCTCTAAGATAAATCCTCATTAGTTAATAGATTGAATAGCGTTGTGTTCGTGAACTGCAAAGAATCATTTAAGCCCAAAATTCACTGGGTTTATCACAAATAAACTATTGCTTGTAGGAAATCACAGATCCTGTGGTTTAACTCCGTTTCTGAAGGGAAATTCAGACCAGTGTTCTCATCCATGAAACACACTCTGTTTTAATGCAAGAAGCAAGCTCTTCTTTCCAGCGTCTCCAATACATCAAGAACCATGAGCATGTCCAGAAAAAAAAAGAACTGTGTTTCCTACTCATACGGACCATATGTAGTTCAACTCTGCTTATGAAACTGATACAGACCACAGCTCTTCTTAAATAAATGCTCCTTAGTTAATAGTTTGAATCGCGTTGGTTTCGTGGAATGCGAAAAATCATTTGAGCCCAAAATTCACTGGGTTAACCAGAAATGGACTCTTGATTGTTGGAAGACACAGATCCTGGTTTTTAACTCCATTTCTGAAGGGAAATTCAGACTAGATTTCTCATCCCTGAAACACACTCTGGTTTAACGAAGAAGCAAGCTCTTCTTTCAAGAGTCTAAAATACAGCAAGAACCATGAGCATGGTCTGAAAAAAAGAACTGTGTTTCCTATTCATAAGGACCATATGTAGTTCAACTCTGCTTATGAAACTGATACAGACCACAGCTCCTCTTACATAAATGCTCTTTAGTTAATAGTGATAATCGCGTTGAGTTCTAGAACTGTGTAAAATCATTTTAGCCCAAAATTCACTGGGTACCTGAACTGAACTCTTGCTTGTAGGAAGACACAGATCCTGGGGTTTAACTCCGTTTTTAAAGGGAAATTCACACCAGAGTTCTCATAACTGAAACACACTCTGTTTTAACGCAAGAAGCAAGCTCTTCTTTCCAGTGTCTCCAATACAGCAAGAACCATGAGCATGCCCAGAAAAAAAGAACTGTGTTTCCTATTCATACGGACCATATGTAGTTCAACTCTGCTTGTGAACTGATAAAAACAAGAGCTCCTCTTACATAAATGCTCTTTAGTTAATAGTGAGATTCGCGTTTGGTTCATGAACAGCAAAAAATCATTTGAGCCCAAAAATCACTGGGTTAACCAGAAATGAACTCTTGCTGGTAGGAAGACACAGATAATGGGGTTTAACTCCGTTTCTGAAGGGAAATTCAGACCAGAGTTCTCATCCCTGAAACACACTCTGTTTTAACGCAAGAAGCAAGCTCTTCTTTCCTGAGTCTATAGTGCAGCAAGAACCATGAGCATGCCCTGAAAAAAAGAACTGTGTTTCCTACTCATACGGACCATATGTAGTTCAACTGTGCTTATGAAACTGATACAAAACACAGCTCCTGTTACATAAATGCTATTCAGTTAATATTTAGAATCATGTTGGGTTCGTGAACTGGAAAAATCATTTGAGCGCAAAATTCCCTCGATTAACCAGAAATGAACTCTTGCTTGTAGGAAGACACAGATCCTGGGGTTTAACTCCGTTTCTGAAGGGAAATTCAAACCCGAGTTCTGATCCCTGAAACACACTCTGTTTTAACGCAAGAAGCAAGCTCTTCTTTCCAGAGTCTAAAATACAGCAAGAACCATGAGCATGCCCTGAAAAAAAGAACTGTGTTTCTGACTCATGCAAACCATATGTAGTTCAACTCTGCTTATGAAAGTGATACAAATCACAGCTCCTCTAAGATAAATCCTCATTAGTTAATAGATTGAATAGCGTTGTGTTCGTGAACTGCAAAGAATCATTTAAGCCCAAAATTCACTGGGTTTATCACAAATGAACTATTGCTTGTAGGAAGACACAGATCCTGTGGTTTAACACCATTTCTGAAGGGAAATTCAGACTAGTGTTCTCATCCATGAAACACACTCTGTTTTAATGCAAGAAGCAAGCTATTCTTTCCAGCGACTCCAATACATCAAGAACCATGAGCATGCCCAGAAAAAAAAAAGAACTGGGTTTCCTACTCATACGGACCATATGTAGTTCAACTCTGCTTATTCAACTGATACAGACCACAGCTCCTCTTAAATAAATGCTCTTTAGTTAATAGTTTGAATCGCGTTGGTTTCGTGGAATGCGAAAAATCATTTGAGCCCAAAATTCACTGGGTTAA
This sequence comes from Onychomys arenicola, assembly GCA_949786405.1. Taxonomy (NCBI): domain Eukaryota; kingdom Metazoa; phylum Chordata; class Mammalia; order Rodentia; family Cricetidae; genus Onychomys; species Onychomys arenicola. Next base: position 1,660,772 of record CATKUM010000035.1, read on the forward strand.
CCAGAAATGGACTCTTGATTGTTGGAAGACAGAGAACCTGGTGTTTAACTCCATTTCTGAAGGGAAATTCAGACTAGAGTTCTCATCCCTGAAACACACTCTGTTTTAACGAAGAAGCAAGCTCTTCTTTCAAGAGTCTAAAATACAGCAAGAACCATGAGCATGGTCTGAAAAAAAAGAACTGTGTTTCCTATTTATACGGACCATATGTAGTTCAACTCTGCTTATGAAACTGATACAGACCACAGCTCCTCTTACATAAATGCTCTTTAGTTAATAGTGATAATCGCGTTGGGTTCTAGAACAGTGTAAAATCATTTTAACCCAAAATTCACTGTGTACCTGAACTGAACTCTTGCTTGTAGGAAGACACAGATCCTGGGGTTTAACTCCATTTCTGAAGGGAAATTCACACCAGAGTTCTCATCCCTGAAATTCACTCTGTTTTAACGCAAGAAGCAAGCTCTTCTTTCCAGTGTCACCAATACAGCAAGAACCATGGGCATGCCCAGAAAAAAAGAACTGTGTTTCCTACACATACGGACCATATGTAGTTCAAATCTGCTTATGAAACTGATAAAAACCAGAGCTCCTCTTACATAAATGCTCTTTTGTTAATAGTGAGAATCGCGTTTGGATTGTGAATAGCGAAAAATCATTTGAGCCCAAAATTCCCAGGGTTAACCAGAAATGAACTCTTGCTTGTAGGAAGACACAGATAATGGGGTTTAACTCTGTTTCTGAAGGGAAATTCAGACCAGAGTTCTCATCCCTGAAACACACTCTGTTTTAACGCAAGAAGCAAGTTCTTCTTTCCAGAGTCTTTAATACAGCAAGAACCATGAGCATGCCCTGAAAAAAAGAACTGTGTTTCTGACTCATGCAAACCATATGTAGTTCAACTCTGCTTATGAAAGTGATACAAACCACAGATCCTCTAAGATAAATCCTCATTAGTTAATAGATTGAATAGCGTTGTGTTCGTGAACTGCAAAGAATCATTTAAGCCCAAAATTCACTGGGTTTATCACAAATAAACTATTGCTTGTAGGAAATCACAGATCCTGTGGTTTAACTCCGTTTCTGAAGGGAAATTCAGACCAGTGTTCTCATCCATGAAACACACTCTGTTTTAATGCAAGAAGCAAGCTCTTCTTTCCAGCGTCTCCAATACATCAAGAACCATGAGCATGCCCAGAAAAAAAAAGAACTGTGTTTCCTACTCATACGGACCATATGTAGTTCAACTCTGCTTATGAAACTGATACAGACCACAGCTCTTCTTAAATAAATGCTCCTTAGTTAATAGTTTGAATCGCGTTGGTTTCGTGGAATGCGAAAAATCATTTGAGCCCAAAATTCACTGGGTTAACCAGAAATGGACTCTTGATTGTTGGAAGACACAGATCCTGGTTTTTAACTCCATTTCTGAAGGGAAATTCAGACTAGATTTCTCATCCCTGAAACACACTCTGGTTTAACGAAGAAGCAAGCTCTTCTTTCAAGAGTCTAAAATACAGCAAGAACCATGAGCATGGTCTGAAAAAAAGAACTGTGTTTCCTATTCATAAGGACCATATGTAGTTCAACTCTGCTTATGAAACTGATACAGACCACAGCTCCTCTTACATAAATGCTCTTTAGTTAATAGTGATAATCGCGTTGAGTTCTAGAACTGTGTAAAATCATTTTAGCCCAAAATTCACTGGGTACCTGAACTGAACTCTTGCTTGTAGGAAGACACAGATCCTGGGGTTTAACTCCGTTTTTAAAGGGAAATTCACACCAGAGTTCTCATAACTGAAACACACTCTGTTTTAACGCAAGAAGCAAGCTCTTCTTTCCAGTGTCTCCAATACAGCAAGAACCATGAGCATGCCCAGAAAAAAAGAACTGTGTTTCCTATTCATACGGACCATATGTAGTTCAACTCTGCTTGTGAACTGATAAAAACAAGAGCTCCTCTTACATAAATGCTCTTTAGTTAATAGTGAGATTCGCGTTTGGTTCATGAACAGCAAAAAATCATTTGAGCCCAAAAATCACTGGGTTAACCAGAAATGAACTCTTGCTGGTAGGAAGACACAGATAATGGGGTTTAACTCCGTTTCTGAAGGGAAATTCAGACCAGAGTTCTCATCCCTGAAACACACTCTGTTTTAACGCAAGAAGCAAGCTCTTCTTTCCTGAGTCTATAGTGCAGCAAGAACCATGAGCATGCCCTGAAAAAAAGAACTGTGTTTCCTACTCATACGGACCATATGTAGTTCAACTGTGCTTATGAAACTGATACAAAACACAGCTCCTGTTACATAAATGCTATTCAGTTAATATTTAGAATCATGTTGGGTTCGTGAACTGGAAAAATCATTTGAGCGCAAAATTCCCTCGATTAACCAGAAATGAACTCTTGCTTGTAGGAAGACACAGATCCTGGGGTTTAACTCCGTTTCTGAAGGGAAATTCAAACCCGAGTTCTGATCCCTGAAACACACTCTGTTTTAACGCAAGAAGCAAGCTCTTCTTTCCAGAGTCTAAAATACAGCAAGAACCATGAGCATGCCCTGAAAAAAAGAACTGTGTTTCTGACTCATGCAAACCATATGTAGTTCAACTCTGCTTATGAAAGTGATACAAATCACAGCTCCTCTAAGATAAATCCTCATTAGTTAATAGATTGAATAGCGTTGTGTTCGTGAACTGCAAAGAATCATTTAAGCCCAAAATTCACTGGGTTTATCAGAAATAAACTATTGCTTGTAGGAAATCACAGATCCTGTGGTTTAACTCCGTTTCTGAAGGGAAATTCAGACCAGTGTTCTCATCCATGAAACACACTCTGTTTTAATGCAAGAAGCAAGCTCTTCTTTCCAGCGTCTCCAATACATCAAGAACCATGAGCATGCCCAGAAAAAAAAAGAACTGTGTTTCCTACTCATACGGACCATATGTAGTTCAACTCTGCTTATGAAACTGATACAGACCACAGCTCTTCTTAAATAAATGCTCCTTAGTTAATAGTTTGAATCGCGTTGGTTTCGTGGAATGCGAAAAATCATTTGAGCCCAAAATTCACTGGGTTAACCAGAAATGGACTCTTGATTGTTGGAAGACACAGATCCTGGTTTTTAACTCCATTTCTGAAGGGAAATTCAGACTAGATTTCTCATCCCTGAAACACACTCTGGTTTAACGAAGAAGCAAGCTCTTCTTTCAAGAGTCTAAAATACAGCAAGAACCATGAGCATGGTCTGAAAAAAAGAACTGTGTTTCCTATTCATAAGGACCATATGTAGTTCAACTCTGCTTATGAAACTGATACAGACCACAGCTCCTCTTACATAAATGCTCTTTAGTTAATAGTGATAATCGCGTTGAGTTCTAGAACTGTGTAAAATCATTTTAGCCCAAAATTCACTGGGTACCTGAACTGAACTCTTGCTTGTAGGAAGACACAGATCCTGGGGTTTAACTCCGTTTTTAAAGGGAAATTCACACCAGAGTTCTCATAACTGAAACACACTCTGTTTTAACGCAAGAAGCAAGCTCTTCTTTCCAGTGTCTCCAATACAGCAAGAACCATGAGCATGCCCAGAAAAAAAGAACTGTGTTTCCTATTCATACGGACCATATGTAGTTCAACTCTGCTTGTGAACTGATAAAAACAAGAGCTCCTCTTACATAAATGCTCTTTAGTTAATAGTGAGATTCGCGTTTGGTTCATGAACAGCAAAAAATCATTTGAGCCCAAAAATCACTGGGTTAACCAGAAATGAACTCTTGCTGGTAGGAAGACACAGATAATGGGGTTTAACTCCGTTTCTGAAGGGAAATTCAGACCAGAGTTCTCATCCCTGAAACACACTCTGTTTTAACGCAAGAAGCAAGCTCTTCTTTCCTGAGTCTATAGTGCAGCAAGAACCATGAGCATGCCCTGAAAAAAAGAACTGTGTTTCCTACTCATACGGACCATATGTAGTTCAACTGTGCTTATGAAACTGATACAAAACACAGCTCCTGTTACATAAATGCTATTCAGTTAATATTTAGAATCATGTTGGGTTCGTGAACTGGAAAAATCATTTGAGCGCAAAATTCCCTCGATTAACCAGAAATGAACTCTTGCTTGTAGGAAGACACAGATCCTGGGGTTTAACTCCGTTTCTGAAGGGAAATTCAAACCCGAGTTCTGATCCCTGAAACACACTCTGTTTTAACGCAAGAAGCAAGCTCTTCTTTCCAGAGTCTAAAATACAGCAAGAACCATGAGCATGCCCTGAAAAAAAGAACTGTGTTTCTGACTCATGCAAACCATATGTAGTTCAACTCTGCTTATGAAAGTGATACAAATCACAGCTCCTCTAAGATAAATCCTCATTAGTTAATAGATTGAATAGCGTTGGGTTCGTGAACTGCAAAGAATCATTTAAGCCCAAAATTCACTGGGTTTATCACAAATGAACTATTGCTTGTAGGAAGACACAGATCCTGTGGTTTAACACCATTTCTGAAGGGAAATTCAGACCAGTGTTCTCATCCATGAAACACACTCTGTTTTAATGCAAGAAGCAAGCTATTCTTTCCAGCGACTCCAATACATCAAGAACCATGAGCATGCCCAGAAAAAAAAAAGAACTGGGTTTCCTACTCATACGGACCATATGTAGTTCAACTCTGCTTATTCAACTGATACAGACCACAGCTCCTCTTAAATAAATGCTCTTTAGTTAATAGTTTGAATCGCGTTGGTTTCGTGGAATGCGAAAAATCATTTGAGCCCAAAATTCACTGGGTTAACCAGAAATGGACTCTTGATTGTTGGAAGACAGAGAACCTGGTGTTTAACTCCATTTCTGAAGGGAAATTCAGACTAGAGTTCTCATCCCTGAAACACACTCTGTTTTAACGAAGAAGCAAGCTCTTCTTTCAAGAGTCTAAAATACAGCAAGAACCATGAGCATGGTCTGAAAAAAAAGAACTGTGTTTCCTATTTATACGGACCATATGTAGTTCAACTCTGCTTATGAAACTGATACAGACCACAGCTCCTCTTACATAAATGCTCTTTAGTTAATAGTGATAATCGCGTTGGGTTCTAGAACAGTGTAAAATCATTTTAACCCAAAATTCACTGTGTACCTGAACTGAACTCTTGCTTGTAGGAAGACACAGATCCTGGGGTTTAACTCCATTTCTGAAGGGAAATTCACACCAGAGTTCTCATCCCTGAAATTCACTCTGTTTTAACGCAAGAAGCAAGCTCTTCTTTCCAGTGTCACCAATACAGCAAGAACCATGGGCATGCCCAGAAAAAAAGAACTGTGTTTCCTACACATACGGACCATATGTAGTTCAAATCTGCTTATGAAACTGATAAAAACCAGAGCTCCTCTTACATAAATGCTCTTTTGTTAATAGTGAGAATCGCGTTTGGATTGTGAATAGCGAAAAATCATTTGAGCCCAAAATTCCCAGGGTTAACCAGAAATGAACTCTTGCTTGTAGGAAGACACAGATAATGGGGTTTAACTCTGTTTCTGAAGGGAAATTCAGACCAGAGTTCTCATCCCTGAAACACACTCTGTTTTAACGCAAGAAGCAAGTTCTTCTTTCCAGAGTCTTTAATACAGCAAGAACCATGAGCATGCCCTGAAAAAAAGAACTGTGTTTCCTACTCATACGGACCATATGTAGTTCAACTGTGCTTATGAAACTGATACAAAACACAGCTCCTGTTACATAAATGCTATTTAGTTAATATTTAGAATCATGTTGGGTTCATGAACTGGAAAAATCATTTGAGCCCAAAATTCCCTGGGTTAACCAGAAATGAACTCTTGCTTGTAGGAAGACACAGATCCTGGGGTTTAACTCCGTTTCTGAAGGGAAATTCAGACCAGAGTTCTGATCCCTGAAACACACTCTGTTTTAACGCAAGAAGCAAGCTCTTCTTTCCAGAGTCTAAAATACAGCAAGAACCATGAGCATGCCCTGAAAAATAGAACTGTGTTTCTTACTCATGCAAACCATATGTAGTTCAACTCTGCTTATGAAAGTGAAACAAATCACAGCTCCTCTAAGATAAATCCTCAATAATTAAAAGACTGAATAGCGTTGGGTTCGTGAACTGCAAAGAATCATTTAAGCCCAAAATTCACTGGGTTTATCACAAATAAACTATTGCTTGTAGGAAGACACAGATCCTGTGGTTTAACTCCGTTTCTGAAGGGAAATTCAGACCAGTGTTCTCATCCATGAAACACACTCTGTTTTAATGCAAGAAGCAAGCTATTCTTTCCAGCGTCTCCAATACATCAAGAACCATGAGCATGCCCAGAAAAAAAAAAAGAAATGTGTTTCCTACTCATACGGACCATATGTAGTTCAACTCTGCTTATGAAACTGATACAGACCACAGCTCCTCTTAAATAAATGCTCTTTAGTTAATAGTTTGAATCGCATTGGTTTCGTAGAATGCTAAAAATCATTTGAGCCCAAAATTCACTGGGTTAACCACAAATGGACTCTTGATTGTTGGAAGAAAGAGATCCTGGTGTTTAACTCGATTTCTGAAGGGAAATTCAGACTAGAGTTCTCATCCCTGAAACACACTCTGTTTTAACGAAGAAGCAAGCTCTTCTTTCAAGAGTCTAAAATACAGCAAGAAACATGAGCATGGTCTGAAAAAAAGAACTGTGTTTCCTATTTATACGGACCATATGTAGTTCAACTCTGCTTATGAAACTGATACAGACCACAGCTCCTCTTAGATAAATGCTCTTTAGTTAATAGTGATAATCGCGTTGGGTTCTAGAACTGTGTAAAATCATTTTAGCCCAAAATTCACTGTGTACCTGAACTGAACTCTTGCTTGTAGGAAGACACAGATCCTGGGGTTTAACTCCATTTCTGAAGGGAAATTCACACCAGAGTTCTCATCCCTGAAATTCACTCTGTTTTAACGCAAGAAGCAAGCTCTTCTTTCCAGTGTCACCAATACAGCAAGAACCATGGGCATGCCCAGAAAAAAAGAACTGTGTTTCCTACACATACGGACCATATGTAGTTCAAATCTGCTTATGAAACTGATAAAAACCAGAGCTCCTCTTACATAAATGCTCTTTTGTTAATAGTGAGAATCGCGTTTGGATTGTGAACAGCGAAAAATCATTTGAGCCCAAAATTCCCTGGGTTAACCAGAAATGAACTCTTGCTTGTAGGAAGACACAGATAATGGGGTTTAACTCTGTTTCTGAAGGGAAATTCAGACCAGAGTTCTCATCCCTGAAACCCACTCTGTTTTAACGCAAGAAGCAAGTTCTTCTTTCCAGAGTCTTTAATACAGCAAGAAACATGAGCATGCCCTGAAAAAAAGAACTGTTTTTCCTACTCATACGGACCATATGTAGTTCAACTGTGCTTATGAAACTGATACAAAACACAGCTCCTGTACATAAATGCTATTTAGTTAATATTTAGAATCATGTTGGGTTCATGAACTGGAAAAATCATTTGAGCCCAAAATTCCCTGGGTTAACCAGAAATGAACTCTTGCTTGTAGGAAGACACAGATCCTGGGGTTTAACTCCGTTTCTGAAGGGAAATTCAGACCAGAGTTCTGATCCCTGAAACACACTCTGTTTTAACGCAAGAAGCAAGCTCTTCTTTCCAGAGTCTAAAATACAGCAAGAACCATGAGCATGCCCTGAAAAAAAGAACTGTGTTTCTTACTCATGCAAACCATATGTAGTTCAACTCTGCTTATGAAAGTGAAACAAATCACAGCTCCTCTAAGATAAATCCTCAATAATTAAAAGACTGAATAGCGTTGGGTTCGTGAACTGCAAAGAATCATTTAAGCCCAAAATTCACTGGGTTTATCACAAATAAACTATTGCTTGTAGGAAGACACAGATCCTGTGGTTTAACTCCGTTTCTGAAGGGAAATTCAGACCAGTGTTCTCATCCATGAAACACACTCTGTTTTAATGCAAGAAGCAAGCTATTCTTTCCATCGTCTCCAATACATCAAGAACCATGAGCATGCCCAGAAAAAAAAAAAGAAATGTGTTTCCTACTCATACGGACCATATGTAGTTCAACTCTGCTTATGAAACTGATACAGACCACAGCTCCTCTTAAATAAATGCTCTTTAGTTAATAGTTTGAATCGCATTGGTTTCGTAGAATGCGAAAAATCATTTGAGCCCAAAATTCACTGGGTTAACCACAAATGGACTCTTGATTGTTGGAAGAAAGAGATCCTGGTGTTTAACTCCATTTCTGAAGGGAAATTCAGACTAGAGTTCTCATCCCTGAAACACACTCTGTTTTAACGAAGAAGCAAGCTCTTCTTTCAAGAGTCTAAAATAGAGCAAGAAACATGAGCATGGTCTGAAAAAAAGAACTGTGTTTCCTATTTATACGGACCATATGTAGTTCAACTCTGCTTATGAAACTGATACAGACCACAGTTCCTCTTACATAAATGCTCTTTAGTTAATAGTGATAATCGCGTTGGGTTCTAGAACTGTGTAAAATCATTTTAGCCCAAAATTCACTGTGTACCTGAACTGAACTCTTGCTTGTAGGAAGACAAAGATCCTGGGGTTTAACTCCATTTCTGAAGGGAAATTCACACCAGAGTTCTCATCCCTGAAATTCACTCTGTTTTAACGCAAGAAGCAAGCTCTTCTTTCCAGTGTCACCAATACAGCAAGAACCATGGGCATGCCCAGAAAAAAAGAACTGTGTTTCCTACACATACGGACCATATGTAGTTCAAATCTGCTTATGAAACTGATAAAAACCAGAGCTCCTCTTACATAAATGCTCTTTTGTTAATAGTGAGAATCGCGTTTGGATTGTGAACAGCGAAAAATCATTTGAGCCCAAAATTCCCTGGGTTAACCAGAAATGAACTCTTGCTTGTAGGAAGACACAGATAATGGGGTTTAACTCCGTTTCTGAAGGGAAATTCAGACCAGAGTTCTCATCCCTGAAACACACTCTGTTTTAATGCAAGAAGCAAGTTCTTCTTTCCAGAGTCTTTAATACAGCAAGAAACATGAGCATGCCCTGAAAAAAAGAACTGTGTTTCCTACTCATACGGACCATATGTAGTCAACTGTGCTTATGAAACTGATACAAAACACAGCTCCTGTACATAAATGCTATTTAGTTAATATTTAGAATCATGTTGGGTTCATGAACTGGAAAAATCATTTGAGCCCAAAATTCCCTGGGTTAACCAGAAATGAACTCTTGCTTGTAGGAAGACACAGATCCTGGGGTTTAACTCCGTTTCTGAAGGGAAATTCAGACCAGAGTTCTGATCCCTGAAACACACTCTGTTTTAACGCAAGAAGCAAGCTCTTCTTTCCAGAGTCTAAAATACAGCAAGAACCATGAGCATGCCCTGAAAAAAAGTACTGTGTTTCTTACTCATGCAAACCATATGTAGTTCAACTCTGCTTATGAAAGTGAAACAAATCACAGCTCCTCTAAGATAAATCCTCAATAATTAAAAGACTGAATAGCGTTGGGTTCGTGAACTGCAAAGAATCATTTAAGCCCAAAATTCACTGGGTTTATCACAAATAAACTATTGCTTGTAGGAAGACACAGATCCTGTGGTTTAACTCCGTTTCTGAAGGGAAATTCAGACCAGTGTTCTCATCCATGAAACACACTCTGTTTTAATGCAAGAATCAAGCTATTCTTTCCAGCGTCTCCAATACATCAAGAACCATGAGCATGCCCAGAAAAAAAAAAGAACTGTGTTTCCTACTCATACGGACCATATGTAGTTCAACTCTGCTTATGAAACTGATACAGACCACAGCTCCTCTTAAATAAATGCTCTTTAGTTAGTAGTTTGAATCGCGTTGGTTTCGTGGAATGCGAAAAATCATTTGAGCCTAAATTCACTGGGTTAACCAGAAATGGACTCTTGATTGTTGGATGAAAGAGATCCTGGTGTTTAACTCCATTTCTGAAGGGAAAATCAGACTAGAGTTCTCATCCCTGAAACACACTCTGTTTTAACGAAGAAGCAAGCTCTTCTTTCAAGAGTCTAAAATACAGCAAGAATCATGAGCATGGTCTGAAAAAAAGAACTGTGTTTCCTATTTATACGGACCATATGTAGTTCAACTCTGCTTATGAAACTGATACAGACCACAGCTCCTCTTACATAAATGCTCTTTAGTTAATAGTGATAATCGCGTTGGGTTCTAGAACTGTGTAAAATCATTTTAGCCCAAAATTCACTTTGTACCTCAACTGAACTCTTGCTTGTAGGAAGACAAAGATCCTGGGGTTTAACTCCATTTCTGAAGGGAAATTCACACCAGAGTTCTCATCCCTGAAATTCACTCTGTTTTAACGCAAGAAGCAAGCTCTTCTTTCCAGTGTCACCAATACAGCAAGAACCATGGGCATGCCCAGAAAAAAAGAACTGTGTTTCCTACACATACGGACCATATGTAGTTCAAATCTGCTTATGATACTGATAAAAACCAGAGCTCCTCTTACATAAATGCTCTTTTGTTAATAGTGAGAATCGCGTTTGGATTGTGAACAGCGAAAAATCATTTGAGCCCAAAATTAACTGGGTTAACCAGAAATGAACTCTTGCTTGTAGGAAGACACAGATAATGGGGTTTAACTCCGTTTCTGAAGGGAAATTCAGACCAGAGTTCTCATCCCTGAAAGACACTCTGTTTTAACGCAAGAAGCTAGCTCTTCAATCCAGAGTCTAAATACAGCAAGAACCATGAGCATGCCCTGAAAAAAAGAAATGTGTTTCCTACTCAAACGGACCATATGTAGTTCAACTGTGCTTATGAAATTGATATAAACCACAGCTCCTCTTACATAAATGCTCTTTAGTTAATAGTTAGAATCATGTTGGGTTAGTGAACTGGAAAAATCATTTGAGCACAAAATTCACTGGGTTTACCTGAACTGAACTCTTGCTTGTAGGAAGACACAGATCCTGGGGTTTAACTCCGTTTATGAAGGGAAATTCATACCAGAGTTCTCTTCCCTGAAACACACTCTGTTTTAACGCAAGAAGCAAGCTCTTATTTCCAGAGACTAATATACAGCAAGAACCATGAGCATTCCCTGAAAAAAAGAACTGTGTTTCCTACTCATACGGACCATATGTAGTTCCACTCTGCTCATGAAACTGATACAAACCACAGCTCCTCTTACATAAATGCTCTTTAGTTAATAGTGAGAATTACAATTGGTTCATGAACTGCGAAAATTAATTTGAGTACAATATTCCCTGGGTTTACCAGATATGAACTCTTGCTTGTAGGAAGACACAGATGCAGGGGTTCAACTCCGATTCTGAAGGGAAATTCAGACTAGAATTCTCATTCCTGAAAAACACTTTGTTTTAAGGCATGAATCATCCTCTTCTGTTCAGGGTCTCCAATACAGTAAGAACCATGAGGATGCCCTGAAAAAAAGAACTGTTTTTCCTAGTTATAAGGACCATATGTATTCCAAATCTGCTTATGAAACTGACACAAACCACAGCTCCTCTTACATAAATGCTCTTTAGTTAATAGTGATTATCGCGTTTGGTTCGTGAAAAGCAAAAAATCATTTGAGCCCAAAGTTCACTGTGTTAACTAGAAGTGGACTCTTGCTTGTAGGAAGACACAGATCCTGGGGTTTAACTCCGTTTCTGCAGGAAAATTCAGACCAGAGATCTGATTTCTGAAACACACTCTGTTTTAAAGCAAGAAGCAAGCTCTTCTTTCCAGAGTCTAAAATACAGCAAGAACCATGAGCATGCCCTGGAAAAAAGAACTGTGTTTCTTATTCATACAGACCATATGTAGTTCAACTCTGCTTATGAAAGTGATACAAACCACAGCTCCTCTAAGTAAATCCTCCTTAGATAATAGTTTGAATAGCGTTGGGTTTGTGAACTGGGAAAAATCATTTGAACCGAAAATTCCCTGGATTTATCACAAATGAACTCTTGCTTGTAGGAAGACACAGATCCTGGGGTTTAACTACGTTTCTTATGGAAATTCAGACCAGAGTTCTCATCCATGAATCACACCCTGTTTTAATGCAAAAAGCAAGCACTTCTTTCCTGCTTCTCCAATACAGCATGAACCATGAGCATTCCCAGAAAAAAAGAACTGTGTTTCCTACTCATACGGACCATAAGTAGTTAAACTCTGCTTATGAAACTGATACAGAACACACCTCCTCTTAATAAATGCTCTTTAGTTAATAGTGATAATCCCGTTGGGTTCAAGAACTTTGTAAATTCATTTGAAACAAAAATTCACTTTGTTTCCCTGAAATGAACGCTAGCTGGTAGGAAGACAGAGATCCTGGGGTTCAACTCCTTTTCTGAAAGGAAATTCAGACCAGAGTTCTCATCCCTGAAAAACACTAAGTTATAACCCAAGAAGCAAGCTCTTCTTTCCTGCGTCTCTAATATAGTAAGAAACATGAGCATGCCCAGAAAAAACGAACTGTGTTTCTGAGTCATACAGATCATATGTAGTTCATCTCTGCTTATGAAACTGATACAAACCAGAGCACCTCTTAAATAAGTAATCTTTAGTTAGTAGTGAGAATCGCGTTGGGTTTGTTAACTGCGGAAAATATTTGAGCCCAAAAGTCACTGGGTTAACCAGAAATGAACGCTTGCTTGTAGGAAGACATAGATCCTGGGGTATAACTCCGTTTCTGAAGGGAAATTCAGACCAGAGTTTTCTTCCCTGAAACACACTCTGTTGTAACACAAGAAGCAAGCTCTTCTTTCCAGACTCTGAAATACAGCAAGAACCATGAGCTTGGTCTGAAAAAAAGAACTGTGTTTCCTATTCATACAGACCATAAGTAGTTCAACACTGCTTATGAAACTGATACAGACCACACCTCCACTTACATAAATGCTCTTTAGTTCATAGTGAGAATCATGTTGGGATTGTGAACTTGGAAAAATCGTTTTAGCCTAAAATTCACTGGGTTTACCTGAACTGAACTCTTGCTTGTAGGAAGACACAGATCCTGGGGATTAACTACGTTTCTGAAGGGAAATTCACACCAGAGTTCTCTTCCCTGAAATTCACTCTGTTTTAACGCAAGAAGCAAGCTCTTCTTTCCAGTGTCTCCAATACAGCAAGAACCATAGGCATGTCCAGAAGAAAAGAACTGTGTTTCCTACTCATACGGACCATATGTAGCTCAAATCTGCTTATGAAACTGATAAAAACCAGAGCTCCTCTTACATAAATGCTCTTTAGTTAATAGTGAGAACCGCGTTTGATTCGTGAACAGCGAAAAATCATTTGAGCCCAAAATTCACTGGGTTAACCAGAAATGAACTCTTGCTTGTAGGAAGACACAGATAATGGGGTTTAACTCCGTTTTTGAAGGGAAATTCAGAACAGAGTTCTCATCCCTGAAAGACACTCTGTTTTAACGCAAGAAGCAAGCTCTTCATTCCAGAGACTAAAATACAGCAAGAACCATGAGCATGCCCTGAAAAAAAGAAATGTGTTTCCTACTCATACGGACCATATGTAGTTCAACTGTGCTTATGAAACTGATACAAACCACAGCTCATCTTACATAAATGCTCTTTAGTTAATAGTTAGAATCATGTTGGTTTCGTGAAGTGGAAAAATCATATGAGCCCAAAATTCACTGGGTTAACCAGAAATGAACTCTTACTTGTAGGAAGACACAGATCCTGGGGTTTAACTCCGATTCTGAAGGGAAATTCAGACCAGAGTTCTGAATTCTGAAACACACTCTGTTTTAATGCCAGAAGCAAGCTCTTCTTTCCAGAGTCTAAAATACAGCAAGAACCATGAGCATGCCCTGAAAACAAGAACTGTGTTTCTGACTCATGCAAACCATATGTAATTCAACTCTGCTTATGAAAGTGATACAAATCACAGCTCCTCCAAGATAAATCATCTTTAGTTAATAGATTGAATAGCGTTGGGTTCGTGAAATGCGAAAAATCACTTAAGCCCAAAATTCACGGGGTTTATCACAAATGAACTCTTGCTTGTAGGCAGACACAGATCCTGGGATTTAACTCCGTTTCTGAAGGGAAATTCAGCCCAGAGTTCTCATCCATGAAACACACTCTGTTTTAATGCAAGAAGCAAGCTCTTCTTTCCAGCGTCTCCAATACAGCAAGAAACATGAGCATTCCCAGAAAAAAAGAACTGTGTTTCCTGTTCATACGGACCATAGTAGTTAAACTCTGCTTATGAAACTGATACAGACCACACCTCCTCTTAGATAAATGCTCTTTAGTTAATAGTGATAATCGCGTTGGGTTCAAGAACTGTGTAAAATCATTTGAGCCAAAAATTCACTTTGTTTCCAGGAAATGAACGCTAGCTGGTAGGAAGACACAGATCCTGGGGCTCAACTCCTTTTCTGAAAGGAAATTCAGCCCAGAGTTCTCATCCATGAAACACACTCTGTTTTAATGCAAGAAGCAAGCTCTTCTTTCCAGCGTCTCCAATACAGCAAGAAACATGAGCATTCCCAGAAAAAAAGAACTGTGTTTTCTGTTCATACGGACCATAGTAGTTAAACTCTGCTTATGAAACTGATACAGACCACACCTCCTCTTAGATAAATGCTCTTTAGTTAATAGTGATAATCGCGTTGGGTTCAAGAACTGTGTAAAATCATTTGAGCCAAAAATTCACTTTGTTTCCAGGAAATGAACGCTAGCTGGTAGGAAGACACAGATCCTGGGGCTCAACTCCGTTTCTGAATGGAAATTCAGACCAGAGTTCTCATCCCTGAAACACACTCTGTTTTAACAAAGAATCACGCTCTTCATTCAAGAGTCTAAAATACAGCAAGAACTGTGAGAAGGCCCTGAAAAAAAGAACTGTGTTTCCTACTCATACGGACCATATGTAGTTCAACTCTGCTTATGAAATGATACAGACCACAGCTCCTCTTACATAAATGCTCTTTAGTTAATAGTGATAATCGCGTTGTGTTCTAGTACTGTGTAAAGTCATTTGAGCCGAAAATTCACTTTGTTTACCAGAAATGAACTCTTGCTGGTAGGAAGACACAGATCATGGTGTTTAACTCCGTTTCTGAAGGCAAATTCAAACAGAGTTCTCATCCATGAAACACAACCTGTTTTAATGCAAGAAGCAAGCTCTTCTTTCGAGCGTCACCAATACAGCAAGAACCATGAGCATGCCCTGAAAAAAAGAACTGTGTTACCTACTCATACGGACCATATGTAATTCAACTCTGCTTAAGAAACTGATACAAACCACAGCTCCTCTTACATAAATGCTCTTTAGTTAATACTGAGAATCGCGTTGGGTTCGTGAACTGCGAAAAATCATTTGAGCCCAAAATTCACTGGGTTAACCAGAAATGAACTCTTGCTTGTAGGAAGACACAGATCCTGGGGTTTAATCCGTTTCTGAAGGGAAATGCAGACCAGAGTTCTCATCCTTGACACACACTCTGTTTAAACGAAGAAGGAAGCTCTGCTTTCCAGAGTCTAAAATACAGCAAGAACCATGAGCATGGCCTGAAAAAAGAACTATGTTTCCTATTCATACGGATCATATGTAGTTCAAAGCTGCTTATGAAACTGATACATACCACACCTCCTCTTACAAAAATGCTCTTTAGATAATAGTGAGAATCACGTTGGGTTCGTGAACTGCAAAAAATCATTTGAGCCCAAAATTCACAGGTTTCACCAGAAATGAACTCTTGCTTGAAGGAAGACACTGATCCTGAGGTTTAACTCCGTTTGTGAAGGAAAATTCAGACCAGAGTTCTCATCCCTGAAAAAAACTCTGTTTTAAGGCAAGAATCATTCTCTTCTTTCCAGCGTCTCCTATATAGTAAGAAACATGAGCATGCCCAGAACAAAAGAACTGTGTTTCCTACTCTTACAGACCATATGTTGTTCAACCCTGCTTATGAAATTATACAAACCACAGCTCCTCTTACATAAATCCTCTTTAGTTAATAGTGAGAATCGCGTAGCGTTCGTGAACTGCTAAAAATCATTTGAGCCCAAAATTCACAGGGTTTACCAGAACTGAATGTTACTTGTAGGAAGACACAGATCCTGGGGTTTAACTCTGTTTCTGAAGGCAAATTAAGAACAGAGATCTCAACCCTGAAAAACATTCTGTTTTAAGGCAGGAATAATCCTCTTCTTTCCAGCGTCTCCAATATAGTAAGAAACATGAGCATGCCCAGAAAAAAAAAAACAAAACTGTGTTTCCCACTCATACAGACCATATGTAGTTCAACTCTGCTTATGAAACTGATACAAACCATAGCTCCTCTAACATAAATCCTCTTTAGTTAATAGTGAGAATAGCATAGGGTTCGTGAACTGCGAAAAAACATTTGAGCCCAAAATTCACTTGGTTTACCAGAAATGAACTCTTGCTCGTAGGAAGACACAGAAACTGGGGTTAAACTCCGTTTCTGAAGGGAAATACATACCAGAGTACCCATCACTGAAACACACTTTGTTTAAACGAAGAAGAAAGCTCTTCTTTCCAGAGTCTAAAATACAGCAAGCACCATGAGCATGCCCTGAAAAAAAGAACTGTGTTTCCTATCATAAGGACCATATGTAGTTCAACTCTCCTTATGATACTGATACAAATCACGGCTCCTCTTACATAAATGCTCTTTAGTTAATAGTCATAATCGTGTTGGGGTCTAGTACTGTGTAAAATCATTTGAGCCGAAAATTCACTTGGTTTACCAGAAATGAACTCTTGCTGGTAGGAAGACACAGATAATAGTGTTTAACTGCGTTTGTGAAGGGAAATTCAGACCAGAGTTCTCATCCATGAAACACAGCCTGTTTTAATGCAAGAAGCAAGCTCTTCTTTCCAGCGTCACCAATACAGCAAGAACCATGAACATGCCCTGAAAAAAAGAACTGTGTTTCCTACTCATACGGACCATACGTAGTTCCACTCTGCTCATGAAACTGATACAAACCACGGCTCCTCTTACATAAATGCTCTTTAGTTAATAGTCATTATCGCGTTGGGGTCTAGTACTGTGTGAAGTCATTTGAGCCGAAAATTTACTTGGTTTACCAGAAATGAACTCTTGCTGATAGGAAGACACAGATCATAGTGTTTAACTGCGTTTGTGAAGGGAAATTCAGACCAGAGTTCTAATCCCTGAAAGACACTCTGTTTTAACGAAGAAGCAAGCTCTTCTTTCCAGAGTCTAAAATAAAGCAAGAAATATGAGCATGGCCTTAAAAAAAGAATTGTGTTTCCTATTCATAAGGACCATATGTACTTCAACTCTTATTATGAAACTGATACAGACCACGCCTCCTCTTACATAAATGCTCTTTACCTCATAGTGAGAATAGCTTTGGGTTCGTGAACTGCAAAAAATCATTTGAGCCTAAAATCACTGTGTTTACCAGAACTGAACTCTTGCTTTTAGGAAGATACAGATCCTGGGGATTAACTCCGTTTCTGAGGACAAATTCAGACCAGAATTCTCAACCCTGATAAACACTCAGTTTTAAGGCAAGAAGCGAGCTCTTCTTTCCAGCGTCTCCAATACAACAAGAACCATGAGCATGCTCTAAAAAAAAGAACTGTGTTTCCTACTCATACGGACCATACGTAGTTCAACTCTGCTTATGAAACTAATACAAACCACGGCTCTTCTTACATAAATGCTCTTTAGTTAATAGTGAGAATCATGTTGGGTTCGTGAACTGCGAAAAATCATTTAAGCCCAAAATTCACTGGGTTAACCAGAAATGAACTCTTGCTGGGAGGAAGACACAGATCCTGGGGATTAACTCCGTTTCTGAAGACAAATTCAGACCAGAATTCTCAACCCTGAAAAACACTCAGTTTTAAGGCAAGAAGAAAGCTCTTCTTTCCAGCGTCTCCAATACAACAAGAATCATGAGCTTGCTCTAAAAAAAAAGAACTGTGTTTCCTATTCATACGGAACATATGTAGTTCAACACTGCTTATGAAACTGATACAGACCACACCTCCTCTTACATAAATGCCCTTTAGTTAATAGTGAGAATAGCGTTGGGTTCCTGAACTGCGAAAAATTATTTGAGCCCAAAATTCACTGGGTTTACCAGAAATGAACTCTCGCTTGTAGGAAGACACAGATCCTGGGGTTTAACTCCGTTTCTGAAGGGAAATTCAGACCAG
Source organism: Onychomys arenicola (assembly GCA_949786405.1). Taxonomy (NCBI): domain Eukaryota; kingdom Metazoa; phylum Chordata; class Mammalia; order Rodentia; family Cricetidae; genus Onychomys; species Onychomys arenicola. The sequence goes on from CATKUM010000035.1 coordinate 1,679,002, forward strand.
AGTTTTCATCCCTGAAACACACTATGTTATAACACAAGAAACAAGCTCTTTTTTCCAGATTCTTTAATACAGCAAGAACAATGAGCATGGCCTGAAAAAAAGAAATGTGTTTCCTATTCATAGGGAACATGTGTAGTTCAACTGTGCTTATGAAACTGATACAGACCACACCTCCACTTGCATAAATGCTCTTTAGTTAATAGTGAGAATCATGCTGGGTTCGTGATCTGCGAAAAATCATTTGAGCACAAAATTAACTGGGTTTACCAGAAATGAACTCTTGCTTGTAGGAAGTCACTGATCCTGGGGTTTAACTCCGTTTCTGAAGGCAAATTCAGACCAGAGTTCTCATCCCTGAAAAACACTGTGTTTTAAGGCAAGATTCATCCTCTTCTTTCCAGCCTTTCCAATAGAGTAAGAAACATGAGCATGCCCAGAAAAAAAGAACTCTGTTTCCTACGCATACAGACCATATGTAGCTCAACTCTGCTTATGGAAGTGGTACAAACCACAGCCCCTCTTACATAAAAGCTCTTTAGTCAATAGTGAGAATCGCATTGGGTTCATGAACTGAGAAAAAACCATTTGAGCCCAAAATTCCCTGGGTTTACCAGAAATGAACTCTTGCTTATAGGAGGAACAGATCCTGGTTTTTAACTCCATTTCTGCAGGGAAATTCAGACCAGAGTTCTCATCCCTGAAGCACACTCTGTTTAAACGAAGAAGGAAGCTCTTCTTTCCAGAGTATATAATACAGCAAGAACCATGAGCATGCCCTGAAAAAAAGAACTGGGTTTCCTATTCACACGGAACATATGTAGTTCAACTCTGCTTATGAAACCGGTACAAACCACACCTCCTCTTACATAAATGCTCTGTAGTTAATATTGAGAATATTGTTGGGTTCCTGAACTGCGAAAAATCATTGGAGCACAAAATTCACTGGGTTTACCAGAAAGGAACTCTCGCCTGTAGGAAGACACATATCCTGGGGTTTAACTCTGTTTCTGAAGGGAAATTCATACCAGAGTTCTCATCCCTGAAACACACTCTGTTATAATGCAAGAAGCAAGCACTTTTTTCCAGAGTCTTTAATACAGCAAGAACTATGTGCATGCCCTGAAAAAAAAGAACTGTGTTTCCTACTTATATGGACCATATGTAGTTCAACTGTGCTTATGAAACTGATACAAACAACAGCTCCTTTTACATAAATGCTCTTTAGTTAATAGTGAGAATCGCGTTGGGTTCGTGAACTGCGAAAAATCATTTGAGACCAAAATTCACTGGGTTAACCAGAATTGAACTCTTGCTTGTAGGAAGACACAGATCCTGGGGTTAAACTCCGTTTCTGCCCGGAAATTCAGACCAGAGTTCTCATCCCTGAAACACACTCTGTTTAAACGAAGAAGGAAGCTCTTCTTTCCAGAGTATATAATACAGCAAGCACCATGGGCATGCCCTGAAAAAAAGAACTGTGTTTCCTATTCATAAGGAACATATGTAGTTCAACTCTGCTTATGAAACAGATACAGACTACACCTCCTCTTACATAAATGCTCAATAGGTAATATTGAGAATTTCGTTGGGTTCCTGAACTGCGAAAAATCATTTGTGCACAAAATTCACTGTGTTTACCAGAAAGGAACTCTCGCTTGTAGGAAGACACAGATCCTGTGGTTTAACTCCGTTTCTGATTGGAAATTCAGACCAGAGTTCTCATCCCTGAAACACACTCTGTTATAACGCAAGAAGCAAGCTCTTCTTTCCAGAGTCTAAAATATAGCAAGAAACATGAGGATGCCCAAAAAAAGTACTGTGTTTCCTACTCATAAGGACCATATGTAGTTCAACTCCGCTTATGAAACTGATACAAACCACAGCTCCTCTTACATAAATGCTCTTCAGATAATAGTGAGAATAGCGTTAGGTTCCTGAACTGCGAAAAATCATTTGATCCCCAAATTCACAGGTTTTACCAGAAATGAACTCTTGCTTGTAGTAAGTTACCAATCCTGGTGTTAAACTCTGTTTCTGAAGGCAAATTCAGACCAGAGTTCTGATCCCGGATAAACAATGTGTTTTAAGGCAAGATTCATCTTCTTCTTTCCAACGTCTCCAATATAGTAAGAAACATGAGAATGCCCAGAAAAAAAGAACTGTGTTTCCTATTCATACAGACCATATGTAGTTCAACTCTGCTTATGAAACTGATACAAACCACAGCTCCTCTTACATAAACCCTCTTTAGTTAATAGTGAGAATAGCATAGGGTACGTGAACTGCGAAAAATCATTTGAGCCCAAAATTCACAGGGTTTACAAGAAAGGAACTCTTGCTTGTAGGAGGACACCGATCCTCGGGTTTATCTCCGTTTCTGTTGGAAATTCAGAACAGAGTTCTCATCCCTGAAACAGACTCTGTTTAAATGAAGAATGAAGCTCTTCTTTCCAGAGTCTAAAATACAGCAAGATCCATGAGCAGGGCCTGAAAAAAATAACACTGTTTACTATTCATACAGAACATATGAAGTTCAACTCTGCTTATGAAACTGATAGAGACCACACCTCCTCTTACATAAATGCTCTTTAGTTAATAGTGAGAATAGCGTTGGGTTCGTGAACTGCGAAAAATCATTTGAGGCCAAAATTCACTGGGTTAACAAGAAATGAACTCTTGCTTGTAGGAAGACACAGATCCTGGGGTTTAATTCCGTTTCTGAAGAGAAATTCAGACCAGAGTTATCATCCCTGAAACACACTCTGCTTAAACGAAGAAGGAAGCTCTTCTTTCCAGAGTCTAAAATAAAGCAAGAACCATGAGAATGGCCTGATAAAAAGAACTGTGTTTCCTACTCATACGGACTATATGTAGATCAACTCTGCTTATGAAACTGATACAAACCACAGCTCCTCTTACATAAATGCTCTTTAGTTAATAGTGAGAATCGCGTTGGGTTCGTGAATGCGAACAATCATTTGAGCCGAAAATTCACTGGGTTAACCAGAATTGAACTCTTGCTTGTAGGAAGACACAGATCCTGGGGTTTAACTCCGTTTCTGAAGGGAAATTCAGGCCAGAGTTCTCATCCCTGAAACACACTCTGTTATAACGCAAGAAGCAAGCTCTTTTTTCCAGAGTCTTTAATACAGCAAGAACCATGAGCATGCCATGAAAAAAAGAACTGTGTTTCCTACTCATATGGACTATATGTAGTTCAACTCTGCTTATGAAACTGATACAAACCACAGCTCCTCTTACATAAATCCTCTTTAATTAATAGTAAGAATAGCATACGCTACGTGAACCGCGAAAAATCTTTTGTGGCCAAAAATTCACAGGGTTTACCAGAAATGAACTCTTGCTTGTAGGAGGACACAGATCCTGGGGTTTAACTCCGTTTCTGCATGTAAATTCAGACCAGAGTTCTCATCCCTGAAATCCACTCTGTTTTAACGAAGAAGCAAGCTCTAATTTCCAGAGTCTAAAATACAGCAAGAACAATCAGCATGGCCTGAAAAAAAGAACTATGTTTCCTAATCAAACAGACCTTTTTTAGTTCAACTTGGCTTATGAAACTGATACAAACCACAGCTCCTCTTACATAAATCCTCTTTAGTTAATAGTGAGAATATCGTAGGGTTGGTGAACATAAAAAATCATTTGAGCCCAAAATTCCCTGGGTTAACCAGAAATGAACTCTTGCTTATAGGAAGACACAGACCGTGGTGTTTAACTCCGTTTCTGAGGGGAATTTCAGACCAGAGTTCTCATCCCTAAAACACACTCTGTTATAACATAAGAAGCAAGCTCTTCTTTACAGAGTCTAAAATACAGCAAGAACCATGAGGATGCCTTGAAAAAAAGAAGTGTGTTTCCTACTCATAAGGACCATATGTAGTTCAAGTCTGCTTACGAAAATGATACAAAGTACGGATCCTCTTATACAAATGCTCTTTAGTTAATAGTGAGATTCATGTTTGGTTTGTGAACTGCGAAAAATCATTTGAGCCCAAAATTCACTGTGTTTACCAGAAATGAACTCTTGCTTGTAGGAAGACATTGATCCTGAGGTTTAACTCCGTTTCCTAAGGCAAATTCAGACCAGAGTTCTCATCCCTGAATAACACTCTGTTTTAAGACAAGAATCATCCTCTTCTTTCCAACGTCTACAATATAGTAAGAAACATGAGCATGCCCAGAAAAAAAGAACTGTGTTTCCTACTCATACAGAACATATGTAGTTCAACTCTGCTTATGAAACTGATACAAACCACAGCTCCTCTTACATAAATCCTCTTTAGCTAATAGAGAGAATATCATAGGGTGCGTGAACGAAGAAAAATCATTTGAGCCCAAAATTCACTGGGTTTAAAAGAAATGAAATCTTGCTTGTAGGAAGACACAGATCCTGGGGTTTAACTCAGTTTCTGCCGGGAAATTCAGACCAGAGTTCTCCTCCCTGAAACACACTCTGTTTAAACGAAGTAGGAAGCTCTTTTTTCAGAGTCTAAAATACAGCAAGAACCATGAGCATGCCTTGAAAAAAAGAACTGTGTTTCCTACTCATACGGACTATATGTAGTTCAACTCTGCTTATGAAACTGATACAAACAACAGCTCTTCTTACATAAATGCTCTTTAGTTAATAGTGAGAATCGCGTTGGGTTCGTGAACTGCGAAAAATAATTTGAGCCCAAAATTCACTTTGTTAACCAGAAATGAACTCTTGCTTGTAGGAATACACAGATCCTGGGGTTTAACTCCATTTCTGAAGGGATATTCAGAGCAGATTTCTCATCCCTAAAACACACTCTGTTATGACACAAGAAGCAAGCTCTTCTTTCCAGAGTCTAAAATACAGCAAGAACCATGAGGATGCCCAAAAAAAAGAACTGTGTTTCCTACTCATACAGACCATATGTAGTTCAACTATGCTTATGAAACTGATACAAACCACACCTACTCATACATACATGCTCTTTAGTTAATAGTGAGAATAGCATAGGGTTCGTGAACTACGAAAAAATCATTTGAGCCCAAAATTCACTGGGTTTACCAGAAATGAACTCTTGCCTGTAGGAAGACACATATCCTGGGGTTAAACTCCGTTTCTGCCGAGAAATTCAGACCAGAGTTCTCATCCCTGAAACACACTCTGTTTAAACGAAGAAGGAAGCTCTTCTTTCCAGAGTATATAATACAGCAAGAACCATCAGCATGGCCTGTAAAAAAGAACTGTGTTTCCTATTCATAAGGAACATATGTAGTTCAACTCTGCTTATAAAAATGATACAAACGACGGCTCCTCTTACATAAATGCTCTTTAGTTAATAGTGAGAATCATGTTGGGTTCATTAACTGCGAAAAGTCATTTGAGCCCCAAATTCACTGGGTTTACCAGAAATGAACTCTTGCTTGTAGGAAGACACTGATCCTGGGGTTTAACTCTGTTTCTGAAGACTAATTCAATCCAGAGATCTCTTCCCTGAAAAACACTCTGTTTTAAGGCAAGAATCATCCTCTTCTTTCCAGCATCTCCAATATAGTAAGAAACATGAGCATGCCCAGAATAAAAGAACTGTGTTTCCTACTCATACAGACCATATGTAGTTCAACTCTGCTTATGAAACTGATACAAACCACAGCTCCTCTTACATAAACCCTCTTTAGTTAATAGTGAGAATAGCATAGGGTACGTGAACTGCGAAAAATCATTTGAGCCCAAAATTCACAGGGTTTACAAGAAAGGAACTCTTGCTTGTAGGAGGACACAGATCCTCGGGTTTATCTCCGTTTCTGTTGGGAAATTCAGACCAGAGTTCTCATCCTTGAAACACACTCTGCTTAAATGAAGAAGGATGCTCTTCTTTCCAGAGTTTAAAATACAGCAAGATCCATGAACATGGCCTGAAAAAAAGAACCCTGTTTACTATTCATACAAAACATATGAAGTTCAACTCTGCTTATGAAACTGATACAAACCACAGCTCCTCTTACATAAATGCTCTTTAGTTAATAGTGATAATCGAGTTGGGTTCCTGAACTGCGAAAAATCATTTGAGCCCAAATTTCACTGGGTTAACCTGAAATGAAATCTTGCTTGTAGGAAGACACAGATCCTGGGGTTTAACTCCGTTTCTGAAGGGAAATTCAGACCAGAGTTCTCATCCCTAACACACACTCTGTTATATCGCAAGAAGCAAGCTCTTCTTTACAGAGTCTAAAATTCAGCAAGAACAATGAGGATGCCCTGAAAAAAAGAACTGTGTTTCCTACTCATAAGGACCATATGTAGTTCAACTCTGCTTACGAAACTGATACAAACCACGGCTCCTCTTACATAAATGCTCTTTAGTTAATAGTGAGATTCATGTTGGGTTTGTGAAGCATGAAAAATCATTTGAGCCCAAAATTCACTGTGTTTACCAGAAATCAACTCTTGCTTGTATGAAGACACTGATCCTGGAGTTTAACTCCGATTCCTAAGGCAAATTCAGACCAGAGTTCTCATCCCTGAAAAAACACTCTGTTGTAAGGCAAAATTCATCCTCTTCTTTGCAGCGTCTACAATATCTAAGAAACATGAGCATGACCAGGAAAAAAGAAATGTGTTTCCTACTCATACAGACCATATGTAGTTCAACTCTGCTTATGAAACTGATACAAACCACACCTCCTCTTACATAAATGCTCTTTAGTTAATAGTGAGAATAGCGTTGGGTTCCTGAACTGCGAAAAATCATTTGAGCACAAAATTCACCGGGTTTACGAGAAAAGAACTCTTGCTTGTAGGAAGACACAGATCCTGGGGTTTAACTCCGTTTCTGAGGGGAAATTCAGACCAGAGTTCTCATCCCTGAAACACACACTGTTATAACGCAAGAAGCAAGATCTTTTTTCCAGAGTCTTTAATAGAGCAAGAACCATGAGCATGCCCTGAACAAAACAAATGTGTTTCCTGCTCATAGGGACCATATGTAGTTCAACTCTGCTTATGAAACTGATACAAACCACAGCTCCTCTTACATAAACCCTCTTTAGTTAATAGTGAGAATAGCGTAGGGTACATGAACTGTGAAAAAACATTTGAGCCTAAAATTGAATGGGATAACTGGAAAGGTTCTCTTGCTTGTAGGAAGACACAGAATCTGGGGATTAACTCCGTTTCTGTAGGGAAATTCAGACCAGAGTTCTCATCGCTGAAACACACTCTGTTTTAACGCAAGATGCAAGCTCTTCTTTCCAGAGTCTAAAATACAGCAAGAACAATTAGCATGGCATGAAAAAAGAACTGTGTTTCCTATTCATACAGACCATGTGTGGTTCAACTCTGATTATGAAACTGATACAAACCACACCTACTCATACATACATGCTCTATAGTTAATAGTGAGAATAGCATAGGGTTCGTGAACTACGAAAAAACCATTTGAGCCCAAAATTCCCTGGATTTACCAGAAATGAACTCTTGCCTGTAGGAAGACACAGATCCTGGGGTTAAACTCCGTTTCTGCCGGGAAATTCAGAACAGAGTTCACATCCCTGAAACACACTCTGTTTAAACGAAGAAGGAAGTTCTTCTTTCCAGAGTATATAATACAGCAAGAACCATGAGCATGGCCTGAAAAAAAGAACTGTGTTTCCTATTCATACGGAACATATGTAGTTCAACTCTGATTATGAAAATGATACAAACCACGGCTCCTCTTACATAAATGCTCTTTAGTTAATAGTGAGAATCATGTTGGGTTCGTTAACTGCGAAAAATCATTTGAGCCCAAAATTCACTGGGTTTACCAGAAATGAACTCTTGCTTGTAGGAAGACACTGATCCTGGGGTTTAACTCTGTTTCTGAAGACAAAATCAGACCAGTGTTCTACTCCCTGAAAAACACTCTGTTTTAAGGCAAGAATCATCCTCTTCTTTCCAGCATCTCCAATATAGTAAGAAACATGAGCATGCCCAGAAAAAAAGAACTGTGTTTCCTAATCAAACCGACCATATGTAGTTCAACTCGGCTTATGAAACTGATATAAACCACGGCTCTTCTTACATTTTTGCACTTTAGTTAATAGTGAGAATCATGTTGGGTTTGTGAACTGCGAAAAATCAATTGAGCCCAAAATTGAATGGGTTAACCGGAAAGGAACTCTTGCTTGTAGGAAGACACAGAATCTGGGGTTTAACTCCATTTCTGAAGGGAAATTCAGACCAGAGTTCTCCTCCCTGAAACACACTCTGTTTAAACGAAGAAGGAAGCTCTTCTTTCCAGAGTCTAAAATACAGCAAGAACCATGAGCATGGCCTGAAAAAAAGAACTGTGTTTCCTATTCATATGGAACATATGTAGTTCAACACTGCTTATGAAACTGATACAGACCACACCTCCTCTTACATAAATGCTCTTTAGTTAATAGTGAGAATAGCGTTGGGTTCCTGAACTGCGAAAAAACATTTGAGCACAAAATTCACTGGGTTTACAAGAAATGAACTCTTGCTTGTAGGAAGACACAGATCCTGGGGTTTAACTCCGTTTCTGAGGGGAAATTCAGACCAGAGTTCTCATCCCTGAAACACACACTGTTATAACGCAAGAAGCAACATCTTTTTTCCAGAGTCTTTAATAGAGCAAGAACCATGAGCATGCCCTGAAAAAAAGAACTGTGTTTCCTATTCATACGGACCATGTGTGGTTCAACTCTGCTTATGAAACTGATACAGACCAAACCTCCTCTTACATAAATGCTCTTTATTTAATAGTGAGAATCACGTTGGGTTCGTGAACTGGGAAAAATCATTTGTGCCCAAAATTCACTGGGTTAACCTGAAACGAACTCTTGCTTGTAGGAAGACACTGATCCTGGGGTTTAACTCCGTTTCTCAAGGCAAATTCAGACTAGTGTTCTCATCTCTGAAAAACACGTGGTTTTAAGGCAAGAATCATCCTCTTCTTTCCAGCATCTCCAATATAGGAAGAAACATGAGAATGCCCAGAAAAAAAGAACTGTGTTTCCTATTCATACAGACCATATGTAGTTCAACTCTGCTTATGAAACTGATACAAACCACAGCTCCTCTTACATGAATCCTATTTAGTGAACAGTGAGAATAGCATAGGGTTCATGAACTGGGAAAAATCATTTGAGCCCAAAATTCACAGGGTTTACCAGAAATGAACACTTGCTTGTAGGAGGACACAGATCCTGGGAATTAACTCCGATTCTGCAGGGAAATTCAGACCAGAGTTCTCACCCTTGAAACACCCTCTGTTTTAATGAAGAAGCAAGCTCTTCTTTCCAGAGTCTAAAATACAGCAAGTACCTTGAGCAAGGCCTGAAAAAAAGAACTATGTTTCCTATTCATACGGACCATATGTAGTTCAACTCAGCTTATGAAACTGATACAGACCACCCCTCCTCTTAAATAATTGCTCTTTATTTAATAGTGAGAATAGCCTTGGGTTCCTGAACTACAAAAAATCATTTGAGCCAAAAATTCACTGGGTTTACCAGAACTGAACTCTTGCTTGTAGGAAGACAGAGATCCTGCGGTTAACTCTGTTTCTGAAGACAAATTTAGACCAGAATTCCCAACCCTGAAGTACACTCTGTTTTAAGGCAAGAAGCAAGCTCTTCTTTCCAGCATCTCCTATAGATCCAGAACCATGAGCTTGCCCTGAAAAAAAGAACTGTGTTTCCTACTCATATTGACCATATGTAGTTCAACTCTGCTTATGAAACTGATACAAACCATAGCTCCTCTTACATAAATGCTCTTTACTTAATAGTGAGAATCGCGTTGGGTTCGTGAACTTCAAAAAATCATTTGAGCCCAAAATTCACTGGGATAACCAGAAATGAACTCTTGCTTGTAGGAAGACACAGATCCTGGGGTTTAACTCCGTTTCTGAAGTGAAATTCAGACCAGAGTTCTCATCCCTGAAACTTTCTGTTTAAACCAAGAAACAAGCTCTTCTTTCCAGAGTCTAAAATACAGCAAGAACCATGAGCATGGCCTGAAAAAAGAGCTGTGTATCTTATACATACGGACCATGTGTACTTCAACTCTGCTTATGAAACTGATACAGATCACACCTCCTCTTACATAAATGCTCTTTACTTAATAGTCAGAATCGTGTTGAGTTCTTGAACTGCGAAAAATCATTTGAGCCCAAAAATCACTGGGTTAACCTGAAATGAACTCTTACTGGTAGGAAGACACAGATCCTGGGGTTTATCTCCGCTTCAGAAGGGAAATTCAGACTAGAGTTCTCATCTCTGAAAAACACTCTGTTTTAAGGCAAGAATTATCCTCTTCTTTCCAGCATCTCCAATATAGGAAGAAACATGAGCATGCCCAGAAAAAAAGAACTGTGTTTCCTATTCATACAGACCATATGTAGTTCAACTCTGCTTATGAAACTGATACAAACCACAGCTCCTCTTACATGAATCCTATTTAGTGAACAGTGAGAATAGCATAGGGTTCGTGAACTGCGAAAAATCATTTGAGCCCAAAAATCACAGGGTTTACCAGAAATGAACACTTGCTTGTAGGAGGACACAGATCCTGGGGTTTAAATCCGTTTCTGCAGGGAAATTCAGACCAGTGTTCTCATCCTTGAAACACCCTCTGTTTTAATGAAGAAGCAAGCTCTTCTTTCCAGAGTCTAAAATACAGCAAGTACCATGAGCACGGCCTGAAAAAAAGAACTATGTTTCCTATTCATACGGACCATATGTAGTTCAACTCTCCTTATGAAACTGATACAGACCACCCCTCCTCTTAAGTAATTGCTCTTTATTTAATAGTGAGAATAGCCTTGGGTTCCTGAACTACAAAAAATCATTTGAGCCAAAAATTCACTGGGTTTACCAGAACTGAACTCTTGCTTGTAGGAAGACAGAGATCTGGCGGTTTAACTCTGTTTCTGAAGACAAATTTAGACCAGAATTCCCAACCCTGAAAAACACTCTGTTTTAAGGCAAGAAGCAAGCTCTTCTTTCCAGCATCTCCTATAGAGCCAGAACCATGAGCATGCCCTGAAAAAAAGAACTGTGTTTCCTACTCATATTGACCATATGTAGTTCAACTCTGCTTATGAAACTGATACAAACCATAGCTCCACTTACATAAATGCTCTTTACTTAATAGTGAGAATCGCGTTGGGTTCGTGAACTTCAAAAAATCATTTGAGCCCAAAATTCACTGGGATAACCAGAAATGAACTCTTGCTTGTAGGAAGACACAGATCCTGGGGTTTAACTCCGTTTCTGAAGGGAAATTCAGACCAGAGTTCTCATCCCTGAAACACTCTGTTTAAACCAAGAAACATGCTCTTCTTTCCAGAGTCTAAAATACAGCAAGAACCATGAGCATGGCCTGAAAAAAGAGCTGTGTATCTTATTCATACGGACCATGTGTACTTCAACTCTGCTTATGAAACTGATACAGACCACACCTCCTCTTACATAAATGCTCTTTAGTTAATAGTGAGAATCGTGTTGGGTTCTTGAACTGCGAAAAATCATTTGAGCCCAAAAATCACTGGGTTAACCTGAAATGAACTCTTGCTGGTAGGAAGACACAGATCCTGCGGTTTATCTCCGTTTCCTAAGGCAAATTCAGACTAGAGTTCTCATCTCTGAAAAACACTCTGTTTTAAGGCAAGAATTATCCTCTTCTTTCCAGCATTTCCTATATAGGAAGAAACATGAGCATGCCCAGAAAAAAAGAACTGTGTTTCCTATTCATACAGACCATATGTAGTTCAACTCGGCTTATGAAACTGATACAAACAACAGCTCCTCTTACATGAATCCTATTTAGTTAACAGTGAGAATAGCATAGGGTTCGTGAACTGCGAAAAATTATTTGAGCCCAAAATTCACAGGGTTTACCAGAAATGAACTCTTGCTTTTAGGAGGACACAGATCCTGGGGTTTAACTCCGTTTCTGCAGGGAAATTCAGACCAGAGTTCTCATCCTTGAAACACCCTCTGTTTTAACGAAGAATCAAGATCTTCTTTCCAGAGTCTAAAATAAAGCAAGTACCATGAGCAAGGCCTGAAAAAAAGAACTATGTTTCCTATTCATACAGACCATATGTAGTACAACTCTCCTTATGAAACTGATACAGACCACCCCTCCTCTTAAATAATTGCTCTTTATTTAATAGTGAGTATAGCCTTGGGTTCCTGAACTACAAAAAATCATTTGAGCCAAAAATTCACTGGGTTTACCAGAACTGAACTCTTGATTGTAGGAAGACAGAGATCTGGCGGTTTAACTCCGTTTCTGAAGACAAATTTAGACCAGAATTCCCAACCCTGAAAAACACTCTGTTTTAAGGCAAGAAGCAAGCTCATCTTTCCAGCGTCTCCAATAGAGCCAGAACCATGAGCATGCCCTGAAAAAAAGAACTGTGTTTCCTACTCATATTGACCATATGTAGTTCAACTCTGTTTATGAAACTGATAAAAACCATAGCTCTTCTTACATAAATGCTCTTTACTTAATAGTCAGAATCGCGTTGGGTTCCTGAACTGCGAAAAATCATTTGAACACAAAATTAACTGGGTTTACCAGAAATGAACTCTCGCTTGTAGGAAGACACAGATCCTGGGCTGTAACTCCGTTTCTGAAGTGAAATTCAGACCAGAGTTCTCATCCCTGAAACACACTCGGTTATTAAGCAAGAAGCAAGCTCTTTTTTCCAGAGTCTTTAATACAACAAGAATCATGAGCATGCCCTGAAAAAAAAGAACTGTGTTTCCTACTCATACGGACCATATGTGGTTCAACTCTGCTCATGAAACTGTTACAAACCACAGCTCCTCTTACATAAATGCTCTTTAGTTAATAGTGAGAATCATGTTGGGTTCGTAAACTGCGAAAAATCATTTGAGCCAAAAATTCCCGGGTATCCCAGAAATGAAATCTTGCTTGTAGGAAGACACTGATCCTGGGGTTTAACTCTGTTTCTGAAGGCAAATTCAGACCAGAGTTCTCTTCCCTGAAAAACACTCTGCTTTAAGGCAAGAATCATCCTCTGCTTTCCAGCGTGTCAAACATAGTAAGAACCATGAGCTTGCCCAGAAAAAGAGAACTGTGTTTCCTACTCATACAGACTATATGTAGTTCAACTCTGCTTATGAAATGATACAGACCACAGCTCCACTTAAATAAATGCTCTTTAGTTAATAGTGATAATCGCGTTGTGTTCTAGAACTGTGTATAATCATTTGACCCGAAAAATCACTTGGTTTACCAGAAATGAACTCTGGAAGGTAGGAAGACACAGATCCTGGGGTTTAACTCCGTTTCTGAAGGGAAATTCAGACCAGAGTTCTCATCCATGAAACACACTCTGTTATAACGCAAGAAGCAAGCTCTTTTTTCCAGAGTCTTTAATACAGCAAGAACCATGAGCATGCCGTGAAAAAAAGAAATGTGTTTCCTGCTCATACGGACCATATGTAGTTCAACTCTGCTTATAAAACTGATACAAACCACTGCTCCTCTTTCATAAATCCTCTTTTTTAATAGTGAGAATCGTGTTGGGTTCATTAACTGCGAAATATCATATCAGCCCAAAATTCACTGATTTTACCAGAAATGAACTCTTGCTTGTAGGAAGACTCAGATCCTGGGGTTTAACTCTGTTTGTGATGCGAAATTCAGACCAGTGTTCTCATCCATGAAACACAACCTGTTTTAATGCAAGAAGCAAGGTCTTCCTTCCAGAGTCTAAAATACAGCATGAACCATGAGCATGGCCTGAAAAAAAGAACTGTGTTTGCTATTCATACGGACCATATGTAGTTCAAGTCTGCTTATGAAAATGATACAGACCACATCTCTTCTTACATAAATACTCTTTAGTAAATAGTGAGAATAGTGTTGGGTTCGTGAACTGCGAAAAGAATTTGAGCCCAAAATTCACTGTGTTTACAAGAAATGAACTCTTGCTTGTAGGTAGACACAGATCCTGGGCTTTAACTCCGTTTCTGAAGGGAAATTCAGACCAGAATTCTTATCCCTGAAACACACTCTGTTTTAATGCAAGAAGCAAGCTCTTCTTTCCAGCCTCTCCAATACAGCAAGAACCATGATCATGCCCAGAAAAAAAAAAAAAAAAAAAAAAAAAAAAAAAAAAACTGTGATTCCTACTCATACAAACCATATGTAGTTAAACTCTACTTATGAAACTGATTCAAACTACAGCTCCTTTACATAAATCCTCTTTAGTTAATAGTGAGAATCGCGTTGGGTTCGTGAACTGCGAAAAAATTATTAGAGCCCAAAATTCACTGGATTTATCAGAAATGAACTCTTGCTTGTAGGAAGACACAGATCATGGGGTTTAACTCCGTTTCTGAAAGGAAATTCATACCAGAGTTCTCATCCTTGAAACACACTCTGTTTTAACGCAAGAAGCAAGCTCTTCTTTCTAGCATCTCCAATACAGCAAGAACCATGAGCATGCCCAGAAAAAAAGAACTGTGTCTCCTAATCATACGGACAATATGTAGTTCAACTCTGCTTATGAAACTGAAAAAAACCACAGCTCCTCTTAAATAAATGCTGTTTACTCAATAGTGAGAATTGGTTTGGGTTGGTGAACTGTGAAAAATCATTTGAGCCCAAAATTCACTTGCTTTTCCAGAAATTAACTCTTGCTTTTAGGAAGGCACAGATCCTGGGGTTGAACTACCTTTCTCAAGGGATATTCTGAACAGAGTTCTCATCCCTGAAACACACTCTGATTTAAAGCTAGAAGCAAGCTCTTCTTTCCAGAATCTAAAATACAGCAAGAACCATGAGCAAGTCCTGAAAAAAAGAACTGTGTTTTCTAATCATATGGACCATACGTAGTTCAACTCTGCTTATGAAACTGATACAAACCACAGCTCCTCTTACTTGAATGCTCTTTAGTTAATAGTGAGAATCGCATTGGGTATGTGAACTGTGAAAAATCATTTGAGCCCAAAATTCACTGGATTAACCATAAATGAACTCTTGCTTGCAGGGAGACACAGATCCTGGGGTTTAACTCCCGTTCTGAAGGGAAATTCAGACCAGAGTTCTCATCCATGAAACACACTCTGATTTAAGGCATGAATCATCCTCTTCTTTCCAGGGTCTCCAATACAGTAAGAACCATGAGCAAGCAAGGAAAAAAAGAACTGTGTTTCCTACTCTTACGGACCATATGTAGTCCACTTCTGCTTATGAAACTTTTACAGAAAACAGCTCCTCTTACATAAATGCTCTTTAGTTAATAGTGATAAGCGCGTTGGGTTCTAGAACTGTTTAAAATCATTTGAGCCGAAAATTCACTGGGTTTACCAGAAATGAACTCTTGCTTGTAGGAAGACACTGATCCTGGGGTTTAACTCCGTTTAGGAAGGGAAATTCAGACCAGAGTTCTCATCCATGAAACACACTCTGTTTTAACGAAGAAGCAAGCACATCTTTCCAGAGTCTAAAATAAAGTAAGAACCATGAGCATGGCCTGATAAAAAGAACTGTGTTTCCTCTTCATATGGACCATATGTAGTTCAACTCTGCTTATGATACTGATACAGACCACACCTCCTCTTACATAAATGCTCTTTAATTAATAGAGAAAATAGCATTGGGTTCGTGAACCTCCAAAATCATTTGAGCCCAAAATTCACTTGCTTTACCAGAAATGAACTCTTGCTTGTAGGAAGACACAGTCCTGGGGTTTAACTCCGTTTCTGAAGGGAAATACAGACCATAATTCTCATCCATGAAAAACACTATGCTTTAACGCAAGAAGCAAGCTCTTCTTAACAGAGTCTAAAATACAGCAAGAATCATGAACATGCCCGGAAAAAAATAAATGTGTTTCCTACACATACGGACCATACAAAGTTCAACTCTGCTTATGAAACTGATACAAACCACAGCTCCTCTTACATAAATGATCTTTAGTTATTAGTGAGAATCGGTTTGGGTTGGTGAACTGTGAAAAATCATTTGAGCCGAAAATTCACTTGGGTTACCAGAAATGAACTCTTACTTGGAGGAAGACAGGGATCATGGGGTTTAACTCCGTTTCTGAAGGCAAATTCAGACCAGAGATCTCATCCCGGAAAAATAGTCTGTTTTAAGGCAAGAATCATCCTCTTCTATCCAGCGTCTCAAATACAGTACAAAATATCAGCATTCCCAGAAAAAAAACACTGTGTTTCCTACTCATACAAACCATATGTAGTTAAACTCTGCTTATGAAACTGATTCAAACCACAGCTCCTCTTACATAAATCCTCTTTAGTTAATAGTGAGAATCGGTTTGCGTTGGTGAACTGCAAAAAATCATTTGAGCCCAAAATTCACTGGGTTTACCTGAAATGAACTCTTGCTTGCAGGAAGACACAGATCTTGGGGTTTAACTCCATTTCTGAAGGAAAATTCAGACCAGAAATCTCAACCCTGAAGAACACTCTGTTTTAGGGCAAGAATCATCCTCTTCTTTCCAGCATCTCCAATACAGTAAGAAACATGAGCATGCCCAGAAGAAAAGAACTGTGTTTCCTACTCATATGGACCATATATAGTTCAACTCTGCTTATGAAATGATACAGACCCCAGCTCCTCTTACATAAATGCTGTTTAGTTAATAGTGATAATCCCGTTGGGTTCTAGAACTGTGTAAAGTTATTTGAGCCGAAAAGTCAATTTGTTTACCAGAAATGAAGTCTTGCTTGTAGGAAGACACTGATCCTGGGGTTTAACTCCGTTACTGAAGACAAATTCAGATCAGAGTCCTCATCCCTGAAAAACACTCTGTTTTGACACAAGAAGCAAGCTCTTCTTTCCAGCGTCTCCAATATAGTAAGATACATGAGAATGCCGAGAAAGAAAGAACTGTGTTTCCCACTCATACAGATAATATGTACTTCAACTCTGCTTATGAAATGATACAAACCGCAGCTCCTCTTATATAAATCTTCTTTAGTTAATAGTGAGAATCATGTTGGGTTCGTGAACTGCGAAAAATCATTTGAGCCCAAAATTCACTGTGTTTACCAAAAGTGAACTCTTGCTTGTAGGAAGACACTGATCCTGGGGTTTAACTCCATTTCTGAAGGCAAATTCAGACCAGAGATCTCGTCCCTGAAAAACACTCTGTATTAAGGCAAGAATCATCCTTTTCTTTCCAGCGTCTCCAATATAGTAACAAACATGAGCATGCCTAGAAAGAAAGAACTGTGTTTCCTACTCATACAGATAATATGTAGTTCAACTCTGCTTATGAAACTGTTACAAACCACAGCTCCTCTTATATAAATCCTCTTTAGTTAATAGTGAGATTCATGTTGGGTTCGTGAACTGCGAAAAATCATTTGAGCCCAAAATTCACTGGGTTTACCAGAAATGAACTCTTGCTTGTAGGAAGACACTGATCCTGGGGTTTAACTCCATTCTGAAGGCAAATTCCGACCAGAGTTCTCATCCCTGAAAAACACTCTGTTTTAAGACAAGAATCATCCTCTTCCTTCCAGCGTCTCCAATACAGCAAGAACCATGAGCATGCCCTGAAAAAAAGACCTGTGTTTCCTACTCATAGGTACAATATGTAGTTCAACTCTGCTTATAAAACTGATACAGACCACACCTCCTTTTATTTAAATGCTCTTTAGTTAATAGTGAGAATAGCATTCGGTTCGTGAACTGCGAAAAATCATTTGAGCCCAAAATTCACTGGGTTTACCAGAACTGAACTCTTGCTTGTAGGAAGACACAGATTCTGGGGTTTAACTTCGTTTCTGAAGGGAAATTCAGACCTGAGTTCTCATCCCTGAAACACACTCTGTTTTAACGAAGAAGCAAGCACTTCTTTCCAGAGTCTAAAATACAGCAAGAACCATGAGCATGGCCTGATAAAAAGAACTGTGTTTCCTCTTCATATGGACCATATGTAGTTCAACTCTGCTTATGAAATTGATACAGACCACACCTCTTCTTACATAAATGCTCTTTAGTTAATAGTGAGAATCGCGTTGGGTTCATGAACTGCGAAAAATCATTTGAGCCCAAAATTAACTGGGTTAACCAGAAATGAACTCTTGCTTGTAGGAAGACACAGATCCTGGGGTTTAACTCCGTTTATGAAGGGAAATTCAGACCAGAATTCTAATCCCTGAAAAACACTCTGTTTTAAGGCATGAATCATCCTCTTCTTTCCAGTGTCTCCAATATAGCAAGAACTATGAGCTTGCCCTGAAAAAATGAACTGTGTTTCCTATTCATAGGGACAATATGTAGTTCAACTGTGCCTATGAAACTGATACAAACCACAGCTCCTCTTACATAAATGCTCTTTAGTTAATAGTGAGAATCGCGTTGGGATCTAGAACTATATAAAACAATTTGAGCCCAAAATTCACTGGGTTTACCAGAAATGAAGTCTTGGTTGTAGGTAGACACAGATCCTGGGGTTTAACTCCATATCTGAAGGGAAATTCAGACTAGAGTTCTCATCCATGAAACACACCCTGATTTAACTCAAGAAGCAAGCACTTCTTTCCAGAGTCTAAAATACATCAAGATCCATGAGAATGCCCTGAAAAAAGAACTGTGTTTCCTAATCAACGGAACATATGTAGCTCAACTCTGCTTATGAAACTGATACAAAACACAGCTCCTCTTACATAAATGCTCTTTAGTTAATAGTGAGAATCGCGTTGGGTTCATGAACTGCGAAAAAACATTTGAGCCCAAAATTCAGTGGATTAACCTGAACTGAACTCTTGCTTGTAGGAAGACACAGATCCTGGGTTTAACTCCGTTTCTGAAGGGAAATTCAGACCAGAATTCTCACCCTTGAAACAGACTCTGTTTTAATGCCAGAAGCAAGCTCTTCTTTCCAGCTTCTCCAATACATCAAGTACCATGAGCATACCCAGAAAACAAGAACTGTGTTTCCTACTCATACGGACCTTATGTAGTTCAACTCTGCTTATGAAACTGATACAAACCACAGCTCCTCTTACATAAATGCTCTTTAGTTAATAGTGAGAATCGCATTGGGTTCGTGAACTGCGAAATATCATTTGATCCCAAAATTCACTGGGTTAACCACAAATGATCTTTTGTTTGTAAGAAGACACAGATACTGGGTTTTAACTCCATTTCTGAAGGGAAATTCAGACCAGAGATCTCGTCCCTGAACAACACTCTGTTTTAAGGCAAGAATCATCCTCTTCTTTCCAGCATCTCCAATATAGTAAGAAACATGAGAATGCTGAGAAAGAAAGAACTGTGTTTCCGACTCATACAGATAATATGTAGTTCAACTCTGCTTATGAAACTGATGCAAACCACAGCTCCTCTTACATAAATCCTCTTTAGTTAATAGTGAGAATCATGTTGGGTTCATGAACTGCGAAAAATCATTTGAGCCCAAAATTCACTGGGCTTACCAGAAATGAACTCTTGCTTGTAGGAAGACACAGATCCTGTGGTTTAAAACCGTTTCTAAAGGGAAATTCAGACCAGTGTTCTCATCCATGAAACACAACTCTGTTTTAACGCAAGAAGCATGTTCTTCTTTCGATAGTCCAATACAGAAAGAAACATGAGCAAGCCTAGAACAAAAGAACTGTGTTTCCTACTCATACGGAGCATATCTAGTTCTCCTGTGATTATGAAACTGATACAAAACACAGCTCATGTTAAATAAATGCTCTTTAGTTAATAGTAAGAAACATGTTGGTTTTGTGAACTGTGTAAGTTCATTTGAGTCCAAAATTCAGTGGGATTACCAGAAATGTCCTCTTGCTTGTAGGAAGACAGAGATCCTGTGGTTTATATCCGTTTCTGAAGGGAAATTCAGACCAGTATTCTCATCCAGGAAACACACTCTGTTTTAAACCAAGAAGCATGCTCTTCTTTCCAGAGTCTCCAATACAGCAATAAAAATTAGCAAGCCAAGGAAAAAAGAACTGCCTTTTCTACTCATACGGACCATATCTAGTTAAACACTGCTCATGAAACTGATACAAAACATAGCACCTCTTACATAAATGCTCTTTAGTATTTGTGAGAAACGCGTTGGTTTCATGAACTGTGTAAATTCATTTGAGGCACAAATTCAATGGGTGGACCAGAAATGGCCTCTTGCTAGTAGGAAGACACAGATCCTGTGGTTTAACTCCGTTTCTGAATGGAAATTGAGAACAGTGTTCTCCTCCATGAAACACAGTTGTTTTAACACAAGAAGCATGCTCTTCTTTCCAGCGTCTCGAATACAGCATGAAACATGAGCAAGCTCCGAAAAAAGAACTGTATTTCATACTCTTAGGCATCATATCAAGTTCAACTCTGCTTATGTAACTCATACAAACCACAGCTCATTTTAAAACAATGCTCTTTAGTTAATAGTGAGAAACGCGTTTGGTTTGTGAACTGTGTAAATTCATTTCAGCCCTAACTTCAGTGGGTTTACCAGAAATGACCTCTTGCTGGTAGGGAGACCCAGGTCCTGTGGTTTAACTCCATTTCAGGAAGGAAATTAAGACCAGTGTCCTCATCCTTGAAACACACTCTATTTAACACAAGAAGCATGCTCTTCTTTCCAGCTTCCGCAATATAGCAAGTAACATGAGCAAGCCCAGAAAATAAGAACTGTTTTTCCTACTCATACGGACCATATCTACTTCAACTCTGCTTATGCAACTGATACAAACCACAGCTCATGTTAAATAAATGCTCTTTAGTTAATAGTGAGAAACGCGTTGGGTAGGTGAGCTGTGTAAATTCATTTGAGCTCAAAAATCAGTGGGTTTACCATAAATGACCTCTTGCTTGTAGGAAGACACAGATCCTGCGGTTTAAATCCGTTTCTGAAGGGAAATTCAGACCTCTCTTCTCATCCATGAAACACGCTGTGTTTTAACGCAAGATGCATGCACTTCTTTCCAGCTTATGCAATATAGCAAGTAACATGTGCAAACCCAGAAAAAAAGTAATGTGTTTCCTACTCATATGGAACATATCTAGTTCAACTCTGATTCAGAAACTGAGCAAACCACAGCACCTGTTAAATAAATGCTTTTTAGTTAATAGTGAGAAACGCGTTGGGTTTGTGAACTATGAAAATTCATTGAGTGCAAAATTCAGTATGTTTGCCAGAAATGACCTCTTGTTTGTGGGAAGATACAGATCCTGTGGTTTAACTCTGTTTCTGCAGGAAAATTCAGAACAGTGTTCTCTTCCATGAAACACAGTCTATTTTAACGCAAGAAGCATGCTCTTCTTTCCACTGTTTCCAATACAGCAAGAACATGAGTAAGCACAGAAAAAAAGCACTGTGTTTCCTACTCGTATGGATAATATCTAGTTCAACTGTGCTTATGAAACTCATACAAAACACAGCTCATGTTAAATAAATGCTCTTTAAGTAATCGTTAGAAACGCATTGGGTTTGTAAACTGTGTAAATACATTTGAGCCCAAAATACAGTGGGTTTACCAAAAATGACCTCTTGCTTGTAGGAAGACACAGATCCTGGACATTAAATCCATTTCAAAAGGGAAATTCAGACCAGTGTCCTCTTCCATGAAACACACTCTGTTTTAACGCAAGAAGCATGCTCTTCTTTCAGGCGTCTCCAATAGAGCAAGAAAACTGAGTAAGCCCAGAAAAAATAACTGTGTTTCCTACTCATACGGATCATATCTAGTTCAACTGTGTTTATGAAACTGATACAAAACACAGATCATGTTAAATAAATGGTCTTTAATTAATAGTGAGAAACACGTTGAGTTTGTGAACTGTGTAAATTCATTTGAACCCAAAATTCAGTGGGTTTACCAGAAATGACCTCTTGCTTGTAGGAAGACACAGATCCTGTGGTTTAAATCCGTTTCTGAAGTGAAATTCAGACCAGTGTTCTCATCCAGGAAACACACTCTGTTTTAAAGCAAGAAGCGTGCTCTTCTTTCCAGAGTCTCCAATACAGCAATAAAAATGAGCAAGCCCAGATAAAAAGAACTGTGTTTACTACTCATACGGACCATATCTAGTTAAACACTGCTCATGAAACTGATACAAACCACAGCACCTCTTACATAAATGATCTTAAGTCTTTGTGAGAAACGTGTTGGTTTCGTGAACTGTGTAAATTCATTTGAGGCACAAATTCAGTGGGTTTACGAGAAATGACCTCTTGCTTGTAGGAAGACACAGATCCTGTGGTTTAAATCCGTTTCTGAAGGGAAATTCAGACCTCTCTTCTCATCCATGAAACACGCTGTGTTTTAACGCAAGATGCATGCACTTCTTTCCAGCTTATGCAATATAGCAAGAAATATGTGCAAACACAGAAAAAAATTAATGTGTTTCCTACTCATATGGAACATATCTAGTTCAACTCTGATTCATAACTGAGCAAACCACAGCACCTGTTAAATAAATGCTTTTTAGGTAATAGTGAGAAACGCGTTGGGTTTGTTAACTATGTAAATTCATTGAGCGCAAAATTCAGTATGTTTGCCAGAAATGACCTCTTGTTTTTGGAAAGATACAGATCCTGTGGTTTAACTCCTTTTCTGCAGGAAAATTCAGAACAGTGTTCTCTTCCATGAAACACAGTCTGTTTTAAAGCAAGAAGCATGCTCTTCTTTCCACTGTTTCCAATACAGCAAGAAACATAAGTAAGCACAGAAAAAAAGAACTGTGTTTCCTACAAATACGGATAATATCTAATTCAACTGTGCTTATGAAACTCATACAAAACACAGCTCATGTTAAATAAATGCTCTTTAGTTAATAGTGAGAAACACGTTGGGTTTATGAACTGTGTAAAATCATTTTAGCCCAAAATTCAATGGGTTTACCTGAAATGACATCTTGCTTGTAGGAAAACAGAGATCCTGTGGTTTAACTCCGTTCCTGAAGGGAAATTCAGACGGGTGTTCACTTCCATGAAACACACTCTGTTTTAACGCAAGAAGCATGCTCTTCTTTCCAGCATCATCATTACAGCAAGAAACATGAGTAAGCCCATAATAAAATAACTGTGTTTCCTACTCATACAGATCATATCTAGTTCAACTATGATTATGAAACTGATACAAAACACAGCTCATGTTAAATAAATGCTCTTTAGTTAATAGTGAGAAACGCGTTGGCTTTGTGAACTGTGTAAATTCATTGGAGCCCAAAATTCAGTGGTTTTTCCAGAAATGACCTCTTGCTGGTAGGGAGACACAGGTCCTGTGGTTTAACTCCGTTTCTGAAGGGAAATTCAGAACTGTGTTCTCATCCAGGAAACACACTGTTTTAAACCAAGAAGCGTGCTCTTCTTTCCAGAGTCTCCAATACAGCAATAAAAATGAGCAAGCCCAGAAAAAAAGAACTGTGTTTTCTACTCATATGGTCCATATCTAGTTAAACACTGCTCATGAAACTGATACAAAACATAGCACCTCTTACATAAATGCTCTTTAGTATTTGTGAGAAATGCGTTGATTTCGTGAACTGTGTAAATTCATTTGAGGCACAAATTCAATGGGTGGACCAAAAATGACCTCTTGCTGTAGAAAGACACATATCCTGTGGATTCACTCCGTTTCTGAAGGGAAATTCACACCAGTGACCGCTTCCATGAAACACACTCTGTTTTAACGCAAGGAGCATGCTCTTCTTTCCAGCGTCTACAATACAGCATGAAACATGAGCAAGCCCCAAAAAAAGAACTGTGTTTCATACTCATAGGCATCATATCAAGTTCAACTCTGCTTATGAAACTGGTACAAACCACAGCTCCTGTTAAATAAATGCTCTTTATTTAATAGTGAGAAACGCATTAGGTTTGTGAACTGTGGAAATTCATTTGAGCCCATACTTCAGTTGGTTTACCAGAACTGACCTCTGGCTTGTAGGAAGACACAGATCCCATGGTTTAACTCAGTTTCTGAAAGGAAATTAAGACCAGTGTTCTCATCCATGAAACACACTTTTTTTTTTTAACGCAAGAAGCATGCTCTTCTTTCAAGTGTCTCCAATAGTGCAAGAAAACTGAGCAAGCCCAGAAAAAAGAAATGTGTTTCCTACTCATATGGAATATATCTAGTTCAAATCTGCTTATGAAACTGATACAAACCACAGCTCCTGTTAAATAAATGCTCTTTAGTTAATTGTTAGAAACGCATTGGGTTTGTAAACTATGTAAATTCATTTGAGCCCAAAATAGGGTGGGTTTACCACAAATGACCCCTTCCTTGCAGGAAGACACAGATACTGGACATTAAATCCATTTCAGAAGGGAATTCAGACCTGTGTCCTATTCAATGAAACACACTCTGTTTTAACGCAAGAAGCATGCTCTTCTTTCCAGCGTCTACAATACAGCAAGAAACATGAGCAAGCCCCCAAAAAAGAACTGTGTTTCATACTCATAGGCATCATATCAAGTTCAACTCTGCTTATGAAACTGATACAAATCACAGATCCTGTTAAATAAATGCTCTTTAGTTAATAGTGAGATACTAGTTGGGTGTCTGTTCTGTATAAATTCATTTGAGCCACAAATTCGCTAAGGTTACCAGAAATGACCTCTTGCTTGTAGGAAGACACAGATCCTGTGGTTTCACTCCGTTTCTGAAGGGAAATTCAGACCAGTGTTCTCATTCATGAAACACACTCTGGTTTAACGCAAGAAGCATGAACTTCTTTCAATCATCTACAAGAGAGCAAGAAACCTGAGCAAGCCCAGAAAAAAAGAACTGTGTTTCCTTTCATACAGATCATATCTAGTTCAACTGTGTTTATGAAACTGATACAAAACACAGCTCATGTTAAATAAATGCTCTTTAGTTAATAGTGAGAAACTCGTTGGGTGTGTGTTCGGTATAAATTCATTTGAGCCACAAATTCGCTGGGTTTACCAGAAATGACCTCTTGCTTGTAGGAAGACACAGATCCTGTGGTTTAACTCCATTTCTAAAGCGAATTTCAGACCAGTGTTCTCATCCATGAAACACACTCTGTTTTAACGCAATAAGCATGCACTTCTTTTAAGCATCAACAAGAGAGCAAGAAACCTGAGCAAGCCCAGAAAAAAAGAACTGAGTTTCCTACTCATACGGACCATATCAAGTTCAACTGTGTTTATGAAACTGAGAAAACAAAGCTCATGTTAAATAAATGCTCTTCAGTTAATAGTGAGAAACACGTTGGGTTTGTGAAATCTGTAAATTCATTTGAGCCCAAAATTCAGTGGGTTGACCAGAAATGACCTCTTGCTTGTAGGGAGACACAGATCCTGTGGTTGAACTCCGTTTCTGATGGGAAATTCAGACCAGTGTTCTCATCCATGGTACAAAATCTGTTTTAACGCAAGAAGCATGCTCTTCTTTCAGGCGTCTCCAATTTAATAAGAAAACTGAGCAAGACCAGAAAAAACAAATGTGTTTCCTACTCATATGGAACATATCTAGTTCAACTCTGCTTACAAAACTGATACAAACCACAGCTCCTGTTAAATAAACGCCCTTTAGTTAATAGTGAGAAACGCGTTTGGTTTGTGAACTGTGTAAATTCATTTGAGCCCAAAATTCAGCGAATTTCAGACCAGTGTTCTCATCCATGAAACACTCTCTGTTTTAACGCAAGAAGCATGTTCTTCTTTCCAGCGTCTACAATACAGCATGAAACAGGAGCAAGCCCCGAAAAAAGAACTGTGTTTCATACTCATAGGCATCATATCAAGTTCAACTCTGCTTATGATACTGATACAAACAACAGCTCCTGTTAAATAAATGCTCTTTATTTAATAGTGAGAAATGCGTTAGGTTTGTGAACTCTGTAAATTCATTTGAGCCCAAACTTCAGTGGGTGTACCAGAAATGACCTCTTGCTTGTAGGAAGACACAGATCCCATGATTTAACTCCATTTCAGAAAGGAAATTAAGACCAGTGTTCTCATCCATGAAACACACTTTTTTTTTTAACACAAGAAGTATGCTCTTCTTTCAAGCGTCTCCAATAGAGCAAGAAAACTGAGCAAGCCCAGAAAACAGAAATTTGTTTCCTACTCATATGGAACATATCTAGTTCAACTCTGCTTATGAAACTGATACAAACCACAGCTCCTGTTAAATAAATGCTCTTTAGTTAATTGTTAGAAACGCATTGGGTTTCTAAACTATGCAAATTCATTTGAGCCCAAAATACAGAGGGTTTACCACAAATGACCTCTGCCTTGTAGGAAGACACAGATCATGGACATTAATTCCTTTTCAGAAGGGAATTCAGACCTGTGTCCTCTTCCATGAAACACACTGTTTTAACACAAGAAGCATGCTCTTCTTTCCAGCGTCTACAATACAGCAAGAAACATGAGCAAGCCCCGAAAAGAGAACTATGTTTCATACTCATAGACATCATATCCAGTTCAACTCTGATTGTGAAACTGATACAAACCATAGCTCCTTTTAAATAAATGCTCTTTAATTAATAGTGAGAAACGCGTTGGGTTTGTGAACAGTGTAAATTCATTTGAGCCCAAAATTCAGTGGGTTTAAAAGAAATCACCTCCTGACTGTAGGAAGACTTAGATCCTGGACGTTAAATCCATTTGAGAAGGGAAATTCAGACCAGTGTTCTCTTCTATGAAACACACTCTGTTTAACGCAAGAAGCTTGCATGCTCTTATTTACAGCGTCTCCAATACATCAAGAAACATGAGCAAGCCCCGAAAAAAGAACTGTGTTTTCTACTCATAGGCATCATATCTAGTTCATCTCTGATTATGAAACTGATACAAACTACAGCTCCTTTTAAATAAATGCTCTTTAGTTAATAGTGAGAAACGCGTTGGGTTTGTGAACTGTGTAAATTCATTTGAGCCCAAAATTCAGTGGGTTTACCAGAAATGACCTCTTGCTTGTAGGAAGACACATATCCTGTGGTTTCACTCCGTTTTTGAATGGAAATACAGACCAGTGTCCTCTTCCATGAAACACACTCTAATTTAACGCAAGAAGCATGAATTCTTTCCATCGTCTGCAATACAGCAAGAAAAATGAGCAAGCCTCCAAAAAAGGACTGTATTTCCTACTCATATGCAACATATGTAGTTCAACTCTTCTTATGAACCTGATACAAAGCACCACTCCTCTTAAATAAATGCTCTTTAGTTAATAGTGAGAAACGTGTTGGGTTTTTGTTTTGTGTAAATTCATTTGAGCCGCAAATTGACTGTGTTTACCAGAAATGACCTCTTGCTTGTAGGAAGACAAAGATCCTGTGGTTTAACTAGGTTTCTGAAGGGAAATTGGGACAGTGTTCTCATTCATGAAACACACTCTCTTTTAACACAAGAAGCATGCTCTTCTTTCCAGAGTCTACAATATTGCAAGTAACATGAGGAAGCCCAGAAAATAAGTACTGTGTTTCCTACTCATACCGACAATATCTAGTTCAACTCTGCTCATGAAACTGATACAAACCACAGCACCTCTTACATAAATGCTCTTTAGTTAATTCTGAGAAACGTGTTGCGTTCGTGAACTGTGTAATTTCATTTGAGCCGAAAATTTACTGGGTTTCCCAGAAATAACCTCTTGCTTGTAGGAAGACGGAGATCCTGTATTTTAACTCCGTTTCTGAAGGGAAATTCAGAACAGTGTTCTCTTCCATGAAACACACTCTGTTTTAACGCAAGAAGCATGCTCTTCTTTCCACCGTCTAAATACAGCAAGAAACATGAGTAAGCCCAGAATAAAAGAAATGTGTTTCCGACTCATACAGATCATATCTAGTTCAACTCTGATCATGTAACTGATACAAACTACAGCTCCTCTTACATAAATGCTCTTTAGTTAATTATGAGAATCATGTTGGGTTCGTGAACTGTGTAATTTCATTTGAGCCAAAAATTTACTGGGTATCCCAGAAATGACCTCTTGCTTGTAGGAAGACAGAGATCCTGTATTTTAACTCCGTTTCTGAACGGAAATTCAGAACAGTGTTCTCTTCCATGAAACACACTCAGTTTTAACTCAAGAAGCATGCTCTACATTCCAGCATCTCTAATACAGAAAGAAACATGAGCAAGCCCAGAAAGAAAGGAATGTATTTCCTACTCATACGGATCATATCTAGTTCAACTGTGCTTATGAAACTGATACTAAACACAGTTCATGTTAAATAAATGACCTTTAGTTAATAGTGAGAAACACGTTGGCATTGTGAACTGTGTAAATTCATTTTAGCCCAAAATAAAGTGGGTTTACCAGAAATGACTTCTTGCTTGTAGGAAGACACATATCCTGTGGTTTCACTCCGTTTTTGAAGGATATTTCAGACCAGTGTCCTCTTCCATGAAATGCAGTCTGTTTTAACGCAAGAAGCAAGCTCTTCTTTCCAGCGTCTCCAATACAGCAAGAAACATGAGCAAGCCCAGAAAAAAAGAACTGCGTTTCCTACTCATAGGCATCATATCTAGTTCAAATCTGTTTATGAAAATGATACAAACCACAGCTCCTGTTATATAAATGATCTTTAGGTAATAGTGAGAAACGCGTTGGGTTTGTGTTCTGTGTAAATTCATTTGAGCCGCAAATTGACTGGGTTTAACCAGAAAGGACCTCTTGCTTGTAGGAAGACACAGATCCTGTGGTTTAACTCCGTTTCTGAAGGGAAATTGGGACAGTGTTTTCATCCATGAAACACACTCTCTTTTAACACAAGAAGCATGCTTTGTTTCCAGAGTCTCCAATATAGCAAGTAACATGAGGAAGCCCAGAAAATAAAAACTGTGTTTCCTACTCATATGGACCATATCTAGTTCAACTCTGCTCATGTAACTGATACAAACTACAGCTCCTCTTACATGAATGCTCTTTAGTTAATTATGAGAAACATGTTGGGTTCATGAACTGTGTAATTTCATTTGAGCAGAAAATTCACTTGGTTTACCAGAAATGAACTCTTGCTTGTAGGAAGACAGAGATCCTGTATTTTAACTCCTTTTGTGAAGGGAAATTCAGACCAGAGCTCTCATCCATGAAACACACTCTGTTTTAATACATGAAGCAAGCTCTTCCTTCCAGAGTCTCTAATACAGCAAGAACCATGAGAATGCCCAGAAAAAAAGAACTGTGCTTCCTACTCATACAGACCATATGTAGTTCAACTCTGCTTATGAAACTGAAACAAACCACAGCTCCTCTTACATAAATGCTCTTTAGTTAATAGTGAGAATCGGTTGGGGTTGGTGAAATGGGAAAATTATTTGAGCCCAAAATTCACTTGGTTTACCAGAAATGAACTCTTGCTTGAAGGAAGACACTGATCCTTGGGTTTAACTCCGTTTCTGAAGGGAAATTCAGACCAGAGTTCTCTTCCCTGTAAAACACTCTGTTTTAAGGCAAGAATCATCCTCTTCTTTCCAGCGTCACCAATATAGTAAGAAACATGAGTATGCCCAGAAAAAAAGAACTGTTTTTCCTACTCATACAGACCATATGTAGTTCAACTCTGCTTATGAAACTGATACAGACCACACCTCCTCTTACATAAATGCTCTTAGGTTAATAGTGAGAACAGCGTTGGATTCCTGAACTACGAAAAATCGTTTGAGCACAAAATACACTGGGTTTACCAGAATTCAACTCTTGCTTATAGGAAGACACAGATCCTTGGGTGTAACTCTGTTTCTGAAGGGAAATTCAGATCAGAGTTCTCATCCATGAAACACTCCCTGTTTTAATGCAAGAAGCAAGCTCTTTCCAGCATCTCTAATACAGCAATAACGATGAGCATTCCCAGAAAAAAGGAACTGTGTTTCCTACTCATACAGACCATATCTAGTTCAACTCTGCTTATGAAACTGATACAAACCACAGCTCCTCTTACATAAACGCTCTTTAGTTAATAGTGAGAATCGTGTTGGGTTTGTGAACTGTGAAAAATCATTTGAGACCAAAATTCACTGGGTTAACCAGAAATGAACTCTTGCTTGTAGGAAGACACAGATCCTGGGGTTTCACTCCATTAATGAAGGGAAATTCAGACCAGAGTTCTCATCCTTGAAACACACTCTGTTTTAACGCAAGAAGCAAGCTCTTCTTTCCAGGGTCTAAAATTCAGCAAGAACCATGAGCATACACTGAGAAAAAGAACTGTGTTTCCTACTCATACGGACCATATGTAGTTCAGCTCTGCTTATGAAACTGATAGAAACCACAGCTCCTCTTACATAAATGCTCTTTAGTTAATAGTGAGAATCATATTGGGTTGGAAAACTGCGAATACTCATTTAAGCCCAAAATTCCTTGTGTTTCCCGGAAATGAACTCTTCCATGTAGGAAGACACTGATCCTGGGGTTTAACTCCATTCTGAAGACAAATTCAGATCAGAGTTCTCATACCTGAAAAACATTCTTTTTTAAGGCAAGAATCATCCTCTTCTTTCCAGCGTCTCCAATATAGTAAGAAACATGAGCATGCCCGGAAAAAAAAGAACTGTGTTTTCTACTCATACAGACCGTATGTACTTCAAATCTGCTTATGAAACTGATACAGAACACCGCTCCTCTTACATAAATGCTCTTTAGTTAATAGTGATAATCGTGTTGGGTTCTAGAACTGTGTAAAATCATTTCAGCCGAAAATTCAAATGGTTTACGAGAAATGAACTCTTGCTTGTAGGAAGACACAGATCATGGGGTTTAACTGCGTTTCTGCAGGGAAATTCAGACCAGAGTTCTCATCCATGAAACATACTCTGTTTTAATACATGAAGCAAGCTCTTCTTTCCAGCGTCTGTCTCCAATACAGCAAGAACCTTGAGAATGCCCAGAAAAAAAGAACTGTGTTTCCTACTCATATGGACCATATTTAGTTCAACTCTGCTTATGAAACTGATACAGACCACATCTCCGTTTACATTATTGCTCTTTATTTAATAGTGGGAATAGCGTTGCGTTCCTGAACTGCAAAAAATCACTTGAGCCCAAAATTCACTGGGTTTACCAGAATTGAACTCTTGCTTGTAGGAAGACACAGATCCTGGGGATTAACTCCGTTTCTGAAGCCAAATTCAGACCAGAATTCTCAATCCTTAAAAAACTCTGTTTTAAGGCAATAAGCGAGCTCTTCTTTCCAGCTTCTCTAATACAACAAGAACCATGAGCATGCCCTGAAAAAAGAACTGTGTTTCCTACTCATATGGACCATATGTAGTTCAACTCTGCTTATGAAACTGATACAAACCACAGCTCCTCTTACATAAACGCTCTTTAGTTAATAGTGAGAATCATGTTGTGTTGGTGAACTCTGAAATATCACTTGACCCCAAAATTCACTGCGTTTACCAGAAATGAACTCTTGCTTGTGGGAAGACACTGATCCTGGGGTTTAACTCCGTATCTGAAGGCAAATTCCGACCAGGGTTCTTGTCCATGAAACATACCCTGTTTTAATGCAAGAAGCAAGCACTTCTTTCCAGCATCACCAATAAAGCAAGAAACAGGATCATGCCCTGAAAAAAAGAACTGTGTTTCCTACTCTTACGGACCATATGTAGTTCAGCTCTGCTTATGAAACTGATAGAAACCACAGCTCCTCTTACATAAATGCTCTTTAGTTAATAGTGAGAATCATTTTGGGTTTGAAAACTGCGAAAAATCATTTAAGCCCGAAATTCCTTGGGTTTCCCTTTAAATGAACTCTTCCTTGTAGGAAGACACTGATCCTGGGGTTTAACTCCATTCTGAAGGCAAATTCAGATCAGAGTTCTCATACCTGAAAAACACTCTGTTTTAAGGCAAGAATCATCCTCTTCTTTCCAGCGTTTCCAATATAGTAAGAAACATGAGCATGCCCGGAAAAAAAAGAACTGTGTTTTCTACTCATACAGACCATATGTAGTTCAAATCTGCTTATGAAACTGATACAGAACACCGCTCCTCTTACATAAATGCTCTTTAGTTAATAGTGATAATCGCGTTGGGTTCTAGAAGTGTGTAAAATCATTTCAGCCGAAAATTCAATTGGTTTACAAGAAATGAAATCTTGCTTATAGGAAGACACAGATCATGGGGTTTATCTCCGTTTCTGAAGGGAAAATCAGACTAGAGTTCTCATCCATGAAACATTCTCTGTTTTAATACATGAAGCAAGCTCTTCTTTCCAGCGTCTCCAATACAGCAAGAACCATGAGAATGCCCTGAAAAAAAGAACTGTTTTTCCTACTCATACGGACCATATGTAGTTCAACTCTTCTTATGAAACTGAAACAAACCACAGCTCCTCTTACATATATTCTCTTTAGTTAATAGTGAGAATCGGTTGGGGTTGTTGAAATGGCAAAATTATTTAAGCCCAAAATTCACTTGGTTTACCTGAAATGAACTCTTGCTTATAGGAAGACACTGATCCTGGGGTTTAATTCCGTTTTTTGAAGGCAAATTCAGACCAGAGTTCTCTTCCCTGAAAAACACTCTGTTTTAATGCAAGAATCATCCTCTTCTTTCCCGCGTCTCCAATATAGTAAGAAACATGAGTATGCCCAGAAAAAAAGAACTGTTTTTCCTACTCATACAGACCATATGTAGTTCAACTCTGCTTATGAAACTGATACAGACCACAACTCCTCTTACATAAATGCTCTTAGGTTAATAGTGAGAACAGCGTTGGATTCCTGAACTACGAAAAATCGTTTGAGCACAAAATACACTGGGTTTACCAGAATTCAACTCTTGCTTGTAGGAAGACACAGATCCTTGGGTGTAACTCTGTTTCTGAAGGGAAATTCAGACCAGAGTTCTCATCCATGAAACACACCCTGTTTTAATGCAACAAGCAAGCTCTTTCCAGCGTCTCTAATACAGCAATAACCATGAGCATTCCCAGAAAAAAAGAACTGTGTCTCCTACTCATACAGACCATATCTAGTTCAACTCTGCTTATGAAACTGATACAAACCACAGCTCCTCTTACATAAACGCTCTTTAGTTAATAGTGAGAATCGTGTTGGGTTTGTGAACTGTGAAAAATCATTTGAGACCAAAATTCACTGGGTTAACCAGAAATGAACTCTTGCTTGTAGGAAGACACAGATCCTGGGGTTTCACTCCATTAATGAAGGGAAATTCAGACCAGAGTTCTCATCCTTGAAACACACTCTGTTTTAACGCAAGAAGCAAGCTCTTCTTTCCAGGGTCTAAAATTCAGCAAGAACCATGAGCATACACTGAGAAAAAGAACTGTGTTTCCTACTCATACGGACCATATGTAGTTCAGCTCTGCTTATGAAACTGATAGAAACCACAGCTCCTCTTACATAAATGCTCTTTAGTTAATAGTGAGAATCATGTTGGGTTGGAAAACTGCGAAAACTCATTTAAGCCCAAAATTCCTTGTGTTTCCCGGAAATGAACTCTTCCATGTAGGAAGACACTGATCCTGGGGTTTACCTCCATTCTGAAGACAAATTCAGATCAGAGTTCTCATACCTGAAATACACTCTTTTTTAAGGCAAGAATCATCCTCTTCTTTCCAGCGTCTCCAATATAGTAAGAAACATGAGCATGCTCGGAAAAAAAGAACTGTGTTTTCTACTCATACAGACCATATGTAGTTCAAATCTGCTTATGAAACTGATACAGAACACCGCTCCTCTTACATAAATGCTCTTTAGTTAATAGTGATAATCGCGTTGGGTTCTAGAACTGTGTAAAATCATTTCAGCCGAAAATTCAAATGGTTTATGAGAAATGAACTCTTGCTTGTAGGAAGACACAGATCATGGGGTTTAACTCCGTTTCTGAAGGGAAATTCAGACCAGAGTTCTCATCCATGAAACATATTCTGTTTTAATACATGAAGCAAGCTCTTCTTTCCAGTGTCTCCAATACAGCAAGAACCTTGAGAATGCCCAGAAAAAAAGAACTGTGTTTCCTACTCATATGGACCATATTTAGTTCAACTCTGCTTATGAAACTGATACAGACCACATCTCCATTTACATTATTGCTCTTTATTTAATAGTGGGAATAGCATTGCGTTCCTGAACTGCAAAAAATCACTTGAGCCCAAAATTCACTGGGTTTACCAGAATTGAACTCTTGCTTGTAGGAAGACACAGATAATGGGGATTAACTCCGTTTCTGAAGCCAAATTCAGACCAGAATTCTCAATCCTTAAAACACTCTGTTTTAAGGCAATAAGCGAGCTCTTCTTTCCAGCTTCTCTAATACAACAAGAACCATGAGCATGCCCTGAAAAAAGAACTGTGTTTACTACTCATATGGACCATATGTAGTTCAACTCTGCTTATGAAACTGATACAAATCACAGCTCCTCTTGCATAAATGCTCTTTAGTTAATAGTGAGAATCATGTTGGGTTTGAAAACTGCGAAAAATCATTTAAGCCCAAAATTCCTTGGGTTTCCCGGAAATGAACTCTTCCTTGTAGGAAGACACTGATCCTGGGGTTTAACTCCATTCTGAAGGCAAATTCAGATCAGAGTTCTCATACCTGAAAAACACTCTGTTTTAAGGCAAGAATCATCCTCTTCTTTCCAGCGTCTCCAATATAGTAAGAAACATGAGCATGCCCGGAAAAAAAAGAACTGTGTTTTCTACTCATACAGACCATATGTAGTTCAAATCTGCTTATGAAACTGATACAGAACACCGCTCCTCTTACATAAATGCTCTTTAGTTAATAGTGATAATCGCGTTGGGTTCTAGAAGTGTGTAAAATCATTTCAGCAGAAAATTCAATTGGTTTACCAGAAATGAAATCTTGCTTATAGGAAGACACAGATCATGGGGTTTAACTCCGTTTCTGAAGGGAAAATCAGACTAGAGTTCTCATCCATGAAACATTCTCTGTTTTAATACATGAAGCAAGCTCTTCTTTCCAGCGTCTCCAATAGAGCAAGAACCATGACTATGCCCAGAAAATGAACTGTGTTTCCTACTCATACGGACCATATGTAGTTCAACTCTTCTTATGAAACTGAAAAAAACCACAGCTCCTCTTACATATATTCTCTTTAGTTAATAGTGAGAATCGGTTGGGGTTGTTGAAATGGGAAAATTATTTAAGCCCAAAATTCACTTGGTTTAACTGAAATGAACTCTTGCTTGTAGGAAGACACTGATCCTGGGGTTTAAAACCGTTTTTTGAAGGCAAATTCAGACCAGAGTTCTCCTCCCTGAAAAACACTCTGTTTTAAGGCAAGAATCATCCTCTTCTTTCCCGCGTCTCCAATATAGTAAGAAACATTAGCATGCCCAGAAAAAAAGAACTGTGTTTCCTACTCATACAGACCATATGTAGTTCAACTCTGCTTATGAAACTGATACAGACCACAGCGCCTCTTACATAAATGCTCTTGGGTTAATAGTGAGAATAGCATTGGGTTCCTGAACTTCGAAAAATCATTTGAGCCCAAAATTCACTGGGTTTACCAGAAATGAACTCTTGCTTGTAGGAAGACACAGATCCTTGGGTTTAACTCCATTTCTGAAGGCATATTCAGACCAGAGTTCTCATCCCTTAAACACACTCTGTTTTAACGCAGGAAGCAAGCTCTTCTTTCCAGAATCTAAAATACAGCAAGTACCATGAGCATTCCCTGAAAAAAGGAACTGTGTTTCCTATTCATATGGTCCATATTTAGTCCAACTCTGCTTATGAAACTGATACAGACCACATCACCGTTTACATTATTGCTCTTTATTTAATAGTGGGAATAGCGTTGCGTTCCTGAACTGCAAAAAATCATTTGAGCCCAAAATTCACTGGGTTTACCAGAACTGAACTCTTGCTTGTAGAAAGACTCAGATCCTGGGGATTAACTCCGTTTCTGAAGACAAATTCAGACCAGAATTCTCAAACCTGAAAAACACTCTGTTTTAAGGCAAGATGCGAGCTCTTCTTTCCAGCTTCTCTAATACAACATGAACCATGAGCATGCCCTGAAAAAAGAACTGTGTTTCCTACTCATACAGACCATATGTAGTTCAACTCTGCTTATGAAACTGATACAAACCACAGCTCCTCTTACATAAATGCTCTTTAGTTAATAGTGAGAATCGCGTTTGGTTAGTGAACTGTGAAATATCATTTGAGCCCAAAATTTACTGGGTTAACCAGAAATGTACTCTTGCTTGTAGGAAGACACAGATCCTGGGGTTTAACTCCTTTTCTGAAGGGAAAATTCTGACCAGAGTTCTCATCCCTAAAACACACTCTGTTATAACGTAAGAAGCAAGCACTTCTTTCCACAGTCTAAAATACAGCAAGAACCATGAGCATGCCCTGAAAAAAAGAACTGTGTTTCCTCCTCATAAGGACCATATGTAGTTCACGTCTGCTTATGAAACTGATACAAACCACAGTTCCTCTTACAAAAATGCTCTTTAGTTAATAGTGCGAATCTCGTTGTGTTCGTTAACTGCGAAAAATCATTTGAGCCCAAAATTCACTCGGTTAACCAGAAAGGAACTCTTGCTTGCAGGAAGACCCAGATCCTGGGGTTTCACTCCGTTAATGAAGGGAAATTCAGACCAGAGTTCTCATCCTTGAAACACACTCTGTTTTAACGCAAGAAGCAAGCTCTTCTTTCCAGGTTCTAAAATACAGCAAGAACAATGAGCATTCCCTGAAAAAAAGAACTGTGTTTCCTACTCATACGGACCATATGTAGTTCAGCACTGCTTATGAAACTGATACAAACCACTGCTCCTCTTACATAAATGCTCTTTAGTTAATAGTGAGAATCATGTTGTGTTGGTGAACTCTGAAATATCACTTGACCCCAAAATTCACTGCGTTTACCAGAAATGAACTCTTGCTTGTGGGAAGACACTGATCCTGGGATTTAACTCCGTATCTGAAGGCAAATTCCGACCAGGGTTCTTGTCCATGAAACATACCCTGTTTTAATGCAAGAAGCAAGCTCTTCTTTCCAGCATCACCAATACAGCAAGAACCATGAGCATGCCCTGACAAAAAGAACTGTGTTTCTTACTCAAAAGGACCATATGTAGTTCAACTCTGCTTATGAAACTGATACAAACCACAGTTCCTCTTACAAAAATGCTCTTTAGTTAATAGTGAGAATCTCGTTGTGTTCGTTAACTGCGAAAAATCATTTGAGCCCAAAATTCACTGGGTTAACCAGAAAGGAACTCTTGCTTGCAGGAAGACACAGATCCTGGGATTTCACTCCGTGAATGAAGGCAAATTCAGACCAGAGTTCTCCTCCCTGAAAATCACTCTGTTTTAAGGCAAGTATCATCCTCTTCTTTCCAGCGTCTCCAATATAGTAAGAAACATGAGCATGCCCAGAAAAAAAGAACTGTGTTTCCTATTCATATGGTCCATATTTAGTCCAACTCTGCTTATGAAACTGATACAGACCACATCACCGTTTACATTATTGCTCTTTATTTAATAGTGGGAATAGCGTTGCGTTCCTGAACTGCAAAAAATCATTTGAGCCCAAAATTCACTGGGTTTACCAGAACTGAACTCTTGCTTGTAGAAAGACTCAGATCCTGGGGATTAACTCCGTTTCTGAAGACAAATTCAGACCAGAATTCTCAAACCTGAAAAACACTCTGTTTTAAGGCAAGAAGCGAGCTCTTCTTTCCAGCTTCTCTAATACAACAAAAACCATGAGCATGCCCTGAAAAAAGAACTGTGTTTCCTACTCATACAGACCATATGTAGTTCAACTCTGCTTATGAAACTGATACAAACCACAGCTCCTCTTACATAAATGCTCTTTAGTTAATAGTGAGAATCGCGTTTGGTTAGTGAACTGTGAAATATCATTTGAGCCCAAAACTTACTGGGTTAACCAGAAATGTACTCTTGCTTGTAG
This sequence comes from Onychomys arenicola, assembly GCA_949786405.1. Lineage (NCBI taxonomy): Eukaryota > Metazoa > Chordata > Mammalia > Rodentia > Cricetidae > Onychomys > Onychomys arenicola. The sequence goes on from CATKUM010000035.1 coordinate 1,716,899, forward strand.
GAAGACACAGATCCTGGGGTTTAACTCCTTTTCTGAAGGGAAAATTCTGACCAGAGTTCTCATCCCTAAAACACACTCTGTTATAACGCAAGAAGCAAGCACTTCTTTCCAGAGTCTAAAATACAGCAAGAACCATGAGCATGCCCCGAAAAAAAGAACTGTGTTTCCTCCTCATAAGGACCATATGGAGTTCACGTCTGCTTATGAAACTGATACAAACCACAGTTCCTCTTACAAAAATGCTCTTTAGTTAATAGTGAGAATCTCGTTGTGTTCGTTAACTGCGAAAAATCATTTGAGCCCAAAATTCACTGGGTTAACCAGAAAGGAACTCTTGCTTGCAGGAAGACCCAGATCCTGGGGTTTCACTCCGTTAATGAAGGGAAATTCAGACCAGAGTTCTCATCCTTGAAACACACTCTGTTTTAACGCAAGAAGCAAGCTCTTCTTTCCAGGTTCTAAAATACAGCAAGAACAATGAGCATTCCCTGAAAAAAAGAACTGTGTTTCCTACTCATACGGACCATATGTAGTTCAGCACTGCTTATGAAACTGATACAAACCACTGCTCCTCTTACATAAATGCTCTTTAGTTAATAGTGAGAATCATGTTGTGTTGGTGAACTCTGAAATATCACTTGACCCCAAAATTCACTGCGTTTACCAGAAATGAACTCTTGCTTGTGGGAAGACACTGATCCTGGGATTTAACTCCGTATCTGAAGGCAAATTCCGACCAGGGTTCTTGTCCATGAAACATACCCTGTTTTAATGCAAGAAGCAAGCTCTTCTTTCCAGCATCACCAATACAGCAAGAACCATGACCATGCCCTGAAAAAAAGAACTGTGTTTCTTACTCAAAAGGACCATATGTAGTTCAACTCTGCTTATGAAACTGATACAAACCACAGTTCCTCTTACAAAAATGCTCTTTAGTTAATAGTGAGAATCTCGTTGTGTTCGTTAACTGCGAAAAATCATTTGAGCCCAAAATTCACTGGGTTAACCAGAAAGGAACTCTTGCTTGCAGGAAGACACAGATCCTGGGATTTCACTCCGTGAATGAAGGCAAATTCAGACCAGAGTTCTCCTCCCTGAAAAACACTCTGTTTTAAGGCAAGAATCATCCTCTTCTTTCCAGCGTCTCCAATATAGTAAGAAACATGAGCATGCCCAGAAAAAAAGAACTGTGTTTCCTACTCATACAGACCATGTGTAGTTCAACTCTGCTTATGAAACTGATACAGACCACAGCTCCTCTTACATAAATGCTCTTTGGTTAATAGTGAGAATAGCGTTGGGTTCCTGAACTGCGCAAAATCATTTGAGCCCAAAATTCACTGGGTTTACCAGAAATGAACGCTTGCTTGTAGGAAGACACAGATCCTGGGTTTTAACTCCGTTTCTGAAGGCATATTCAGACCAGAGTTCTCATCCCTGAAACACATTCTGTTTTAAGGCAGGAAGCAAGCTCTTCTTTCCAGAATCTAAAATACAGCAAGAACCATGAGCATTCCCTGAAAAAAGGAACTGTGTTTCCTATTCATATGGTCCATATTTAGTTCAACTCTGCTTATGAAAGTGAGACAGACCACATCTCTGTTTACAATATTGCTCTTTATTTAATAGTGAGAATAACGTTGCGTTCCTGAACTGCAAAAATCATTTGAGCCCAAAATGCACTGGGTTTACCAGAACTGAACTCATGCTTGTAGGAAGACACAGATCCTGGGGATTAACTCCGTTTATGAAGGGAAATTCAGACCAGAGTTCTCATCCATGAAACATACTCTGTTTTAATACATGAAGCAAGCTCTTCTTTCCAGCGTCTCCAATACAGCAAGAACCATGAGAATGCCCGGAAAAAAATAACTGTGTTTCCTAGTCAAATCGACCATATCTAGTTCACCTCTGCTTATGAAACTGAAACAAACCACAGCTCCTCTTACATAAATGTTCTTTAGTTAATAGTGGGAATCGGTTAGGATTGGTGAACTGGGAAAATTATTTGAGCCCAAAATTCACTTGGTTTACATGAAATGAACTCTTGCTTGTAGGAAGACACTGATCCTGGGGTTGAATTCCATTTTTTTGACGGCAAATTCAGACCAGAGTTCTCCTCCCTGAAAAACACTCTGTTTAAAGGCAAGAATCATCCTCTTCTTTCCAGCTTCTCCAATATAGTAAGAAACATGAGCATGCCCAGAAAAAAAGAACTGTGTTTCCTACTCATACAGACCATATGTAGTTCAACTCTGCTTATGAAACTGATACAGACCACAGCTCCTCTTACATAAATGCTCTTTGGTTAATAGTGAGAATAGCGTTGGGTTCCTGAACTGCGCAAAATCATTTGAGCCCAAAATTCACTGGGTTTAACAGAAATGAACTCTTGCTTGTAGGAAGACACAGATCCTTGGGTTTAACTCCGTTTCTGAAGGCATATTCAGACCAGAGTTCTCATCCCTGAAACACATTCTGTTTTCACGCAGGAAGCAAGCTCTTCTTTCCAGAATCTAAAATACAGCAAGAACCATGAGCATTCCCTGAAAAAAGGAACTGTGTTTCCTATTCATATGGTCCATATTTAGTTCAACTCTGCTTATGAAACAGATACAGACCACGTCTACGTTTACATTATTGCTCTTTATTTAATAGTGGGAATAGCGTTGCGTTCCTGAACTGCAAAAAATCATTTGAGCCCAAAGTTCACTGGGTTTACCACAACAGAACTCTTGCTTGTAGGAAGACACAGATCCTGGGGATTAACTACGTTTCTGAAGACAAATACAGAACAGAATTCTCAAATCTGAAAAACACTCTGTTTTAAGGCAAGAAGCAAGCTCTTCTTTCCAGCTTCTCTAATACAACAAGAACCATGAGCATGCCCTCAAAAAAGAACTGTGTTTCCTACTCATATGAACCATATTAGTTCAACTCTGCTTATGAAACTGATACAAACCACAGCTCCTCTTACATAAATACTCTTTAGTTAATAGTGAGAATCGCGTTGGAATTGTGAACTGCTAAAATCATTTGAGCCCAAAAATCACTGGGTTAACCAGAAATAAACTCTTGCTTGTAGGAGGACACAGATCCTGGGGTTTAACTCCGTTTCTGAAGGGAAATTCAGACCAGAGTTCTCATCCCTAAAACACACTCTGTTATAACGCAAGAAGCAAGCTCTTCTTTCGAGAGTCTAATATACAGCTAGAACCATGAGCATGCCCTGAAAAAAAGAACTGTGTTTCCTCCTCATAAGGACCATATGGAGTTCAACTCTGCTTATGAAACTGATACAAACCACAGTTCCTCTTACAAAAATGCTCTTTAGTTAATAGTGAGAATCACGTTGTGTTCGTTAACTGTGAAAAATCATTTGAGCCCAAAATACACTGGGTTAACCAGAAATGAACTCTTGCTGGTAGGAAGACACAGATCCTGGGGTTTAACTACATTTCTGAAGGCATATTCAGACCAGAGTTCTCATCCCTGAAACACGCTCTGTTTTAAGGCAGGAAGCAAGCTCTTCTTTCCAGAATCTAAAATACAGCAAGAATCATGAGCATTCCCTGAAAAAAGGAACTGTGTTTCCTATTCATATGGTCCATATTTAGTTCAACTCTGCTTATGAAACTGATACAGACCACATCTCCTCTTACATTATTGCTCTTTATTTAATAGTGGGAATAGCGTTGCGTTCCTGAACTGGAAAAATCATTTGACCCCAAAATTCACTGTGTTTACCCAAACTGAACTCTTGCTTGTAGGAAGACACAGATCCTGGGGAATAACTCCGTTTCTGAAGACAAATACAGACCATAATTCACAAACATGAAAAACACTCTGTTTTAAGACAAGAAGCGAGCTCTTCTTTCCAGCTTCTCTAATACAACAAGAACCATGAGCATGCCCTGAAAAAAAGAACTGTGTTTCCTACTCATACGGACCATATGTAGCACAACTCTGCTTATGAAACTGATACAAACCACAGCTCCTCTTACATAAATGCTCTTTAGTTAATAGTGAGAATTGCGTTGGATTCGTGAACTGCTAAAAATCATTTGAGCCCAAAATTCACTGGGTTAACCAGAAATGAACTCTTGCTTGTAGGAAGACACAGATCCTGGGGTTTAACTCCGTTTCTGAAGGGAAATTCAGACCAGAGTTCTCATCCCTGAAACACACTCTGTTTTAATACATGAAGCAAGCTCTTCTTTCCAGCGTCTCCAATACAGCAAGAACCATGAGAATGCCCGGAAAAAAAGAACTGTGTTTCCTAGTCATATGGACCATATGTAGTTCAACTCTGATAATGAAACTGAAACAAACCACAGCTCCTCTTACATAAATGTTCTTTAGTTAATAGTGGGAATCGGTTGGGGTTGGTGAACTGGGAAAATTATTTGAGCCCAAAATTCACTTGGTTTACCTGAAATGAACTCTTGCTTGTAGGAAGACACTGATCCTGGGGTTGAATTCCGTTTTTTTGAAGGCAAATTCAGACCAGAGTTCTCCTCCCTGAAAAACACTCTGTTTAAAGGCAAGAATCATCCTCTTCTTTCCAGCGTCATCAATATAGTAAGATACATGAGCATGCCAAGAAAAAAAGAACTGTGTTTCCTACTCATACAGACCATATGTAGTTCAACTCTGCTTATGAAACTGATACAGACCACATCACCGTTTACATTATTGCTCTTTATTTAATAGTGGGAATAGCGTTGCGTTCCTGAATTGTAAAAAATCATTTGAGCCCAAAATTCACTGGGTGTACCAGAACTGAATTCTTGCTTGTAGGAAGACACAGATCCTGGGGATTAACTCCGTTTCTGAAGACAAATTCAGACCAGAATTCTCAAACCTGAAAAACACTCTGTTTCAAGGCAAGAAGTGAGCTCTTCTTTCCAGCTTCTCTAATACAACAAGAACCATGAGCATGCCCTGAAAAAAGAACTGTGTTTCCTACTCATACGGACCATATGTAGTTCAACTCTGCTTATGAAACTGATACAAACCACAGCTCGTCTTACATAAATGCTCTTTAGTTAATAGTGAGAATCACGTTGGATTCGTGAACTGCTAAAATCAATTGAGCCCAAAATTCACTGGGTTAAACAGAAATGTACTCTTGATTGTAGGAAAACACAGATCCTGGGGTATAACTCCGTTTCTGAAGGGAAATTCAGACCAGAGTTATCATCCCTAAAACACACTCTGTTATTACGCAAGAAGCAAGCTCTTCTTTCCAGAGTCTAAAATACAGCAAGAACCATGAGCATGCCCTGAAAAAAAGAACTGTGTTTCCTCCTCATAAGGACCATATGTAGTTCAAGTCTGCTTATGAAACTGATACAAACCACGGCTCCTCTTACATAATTGCACTTTAGTTAATAGTGAGAATCATGTTGTGTTGGTGAACTGTGAAATATCATTTGAGCCCAAAATTCACTGGGTTTACCAGAAATGAACTCTTTCTTGTGGGAAGACACTGATCCTGGGGTTTCACTCCGTTAATGAAGGGAAATTCAGACCAGAGTTCTCATCCTTGAAACAAACTCTGTTTTAACGCAAGAAGCAAGCTCTTCTTTCTAGGGTCTAAAATACAGCAAGAACCATGAGCATACCCTGAAAAAAAGAACTGTGTTTCCTACTCATACGGACCATATGTAGTTCAACTCTGCTTATGAAACTGATACAAACCACAGTTCCTCTTACATAAATGCTCTTTAGTTAATAGTGAGAATCTCCTTGTGTTCGTTAACTGCGAAAAATCATTTCAGCCCAAAATTCTCTGGGTATACCAGAACTGAACTCTTGCATGTAGGAAGACACAGATCCTGGGGATTAACTACGTTTCTGAAGACAAATTAAGACCAGAATTCTCAAACCTGAAAAACACTCTGTTTTAAGGCAAGAAGCGAGCTATTCTTTCCTGCTTCTTTAATACAACAAGAACCATGAGCATGCCCTGAAAAAAAGAACTGTGTTTCCTACTCATACGGACCATATGTAGTTCAACTCTGCTTATGAAACTTATACAAACCATAGCTCCTCTTACATAAATGCTCTTTAGTTAATAGTGAGAATTGCGTTGGATTCGTGAACTGTTAAAAATCATTTGAGCCCAATATTCACTGGGTTAACCAGAAATGAACTCTTGCTTGTAGGAAGACACAGATCCTGGGGTTTAACTCCGTTTCTGAAGGGAAATTAAGAACAGAGTTCTCATCCCTGAAACACACTCTGTTTTAATACATGAAGCAAGCTCTTCTTTCCAGCATCTCCAATACAGCAAGAACCATGATAATGCCCGGAAAAAAAGAACTGCGTTTCCTAGTCATATGGACCATATGTAGTTCAACTCTGCTTATGAAACTGAAACAAACCACAGCTCCTCTTACATAAATGCTCTTTAGGTAATAGTGGGAATCGGTTGGGGTTTGTGAAATGGGAAATTTTTTGAGCCCAAAATTCACTAGGTTTACCTGAAATGAACACTTGCTTGTAGGAAGACACTGATCCTGGGGATTAATTCCGTTTTTTTGAAGGCAAATTCAGACCAGAGTTCTCATCCCTGAAACACACTATGTTTTAACGCAGGAAGCAAGCTCTTCTTTCTAGAATCTAAAATACAGCAGGAACCATGAGCATTCCCTGAAAAAAGGAATTGTGTTTCCTATTCATATGGTCCATATTTAGTTCAACTCTGCTTATGAAACTGAGACAGACCATATCACCGTTTACATTATTGCTCTTTATTTAATAGTGGGAATAGCGTTGCGTTCCTGAACTGCAAAAAATCATTTGAGCCCAAAATTCACTGGGTTTACCAGAACTGAACTCTTGCTTGTAGGAAGACACAGATCCTGGGGATTAACTCCGTTTCTGAAGACAAATTCAGACCAGAATTCTCAAACCTGAAAAACACTCTGTTTTAAGGCAGGAAGCAAGCTCTTCTTTCCAGCTTCTCTAATACAACAAGAACCATGAGCATGCCCTGAAAAAAGAACTGTGTTTCCTACTCATATGAACCATATGTAGTTCAACTCTGCTTATGAAACTGATACAAACCACAGCTCCTCTTACCTAAATTCTCTTTAGTTAATAGTGATAATCGTGTTGGGTTCCAAGTCTGTGTAAAGTCATTTGAGCCGAAAATTCACTTGGTTTACAATAAATAACTCTTGCTGGTAGGAAGACACAGATCATGGGGTTTAATTCCGTTTGTGAATAGAAATTTAGACCAGAGTTCTCATCCATGAAACACACTCTGTTTTAATGCAAGAAGCAAGCACTTCTTTCCAGCGTCTCCAATATAGTAAGAAACATGAGCATGCCCAGAAAAAAAGAACTGTGTTTCCTACTCATACAGATAATATGTAGTTCAACTCTGCTTTTGAAACTGATACTAACCACAGCTCCTATTACATAAATCCTCTTTAGTTAATAGTGAGAACAGCGTAGGGTTTGTGAGCTGCGAAAAATCATTTGAGCCCAATATTCACTGGGTTAACCAGAAATGAACTCTTGCTTGTAGGAAGACACAGATCCTGGGGTTTAACTCCGTTTATGAAGGGAAATTCAGACCAGACTTCTTATCCCTGAAACACACTCTGTTTTAACTTAGAAGAAAGCTCTTCTTTCCAGAGTCTAAAATACAGCAAGAACCATGATCATGGCCTGAAAAAAAGAACTGGGTTTCCTATTCATATGGACCATATGTAGTTCAACTCTGCTAAGGAAATGATACAGACCACAGCTCCTCTTACAAATTTGCTCTATGTTTAATAGTGATATTCGTGTTGGGTTCTAGAACTGTGTAAAGTCATTTGAGCTCAAAATTCATTTGGTTTACCAGAAATGAACTCTTGCTTGTAGGAAGACACAGTTCCTGGATTTTAACTCCATTTCTGAGGGGAAATTCAGACCAGTGTTCTCATCCATGAAACACACACAGTTTTCACGCAAGAAGCAAACTCTTCTTTCCAGCAGCTGCAATACATCAAGAACCATGAGCATGCCCAGAAAAAAAAAGAACTGTGTTTCCTACTCATACGGACCATATGTAGTTCAACTCTGCTTATGAAACTGATACAGACCACAGCGCCTCTTACATAAATGCTCTTGGGTTAATAGTGAGAATAGCATTGGGTTCCTGAACTTCGAAAAATCATTTGAGCCCAAAATTCACTGGGTTTACCAGAAATGAACTCTTGCTTGTAGGAAGACACAGATCCTTGGGTTTAACTCCATTTCTGAAGGCATATTCAGACCAGAGTTCTCATCCCTTAAACACACTCTGTTTTAACGCAGGAAGCAAGCTCTTCTTTCCAGAATCTAAAATACAGCAAGTACCATGAGCATTCCCTGAAAAAAGGAACTGTGTTTCCTATTCATATGGTCCATATTTAGTCCAACTCTGCTTATGAAACTGATACAGACCACATCACCGTTTACATTATTGCTCTTTATTTAATAGTGGGAATAGCGTTGCGTTCCTGAACTGCAAAAAATCATTTGAGCCCAAAATTCACTGGGTTTACCAGAACTGAACTCTTGCTTGTAGAAAGACTCAGATCCTGGGGATTAACTCCGTTTCTGAAGACAAATTCAGACCAGAATTCTCAAACCTGAAAAACACTCTGTTTTAAGGCAAGATGCGAGCTCTTCTTTCCAGCTTCTCTAATACAACATGAACCATGAGCATGCCCTGAAAAAAGAACTGTGTTTCCTACTCATACAGACCATATGTAGTTCAACTCTGCTTATGAAACTGATACAAACCACAGCTCCTCTTACATAAATGCTCTTTAGTTAATAGTGAGAATCGCGTTTGGTTAGTGAACTGTGAAATATCATTTGAGCCCAAAATTTACTGGGTTAACCAGAAATGTACTCTTGCTTGTAGGAAGACACAGATCCTGGGGTTTAACTCCTTTTCTGAAGGGAAAATTCTGACCAGAGTTCTCATCCCTAAAACACACTCTGTTATAACGTAAGAAGCAAGCACTTCTTTCCACAGTCTAAAATACAGCAAGAACCATGAGCATGCCCTGAAAAAAAGAACTGTGTTTCCTCCTCATAAGGACCATATGTAGTTCACGTCTGCTTATGAAACTGATACAAACCACAGTTCCTCTTACAAAAATGCTCTTTAGTTAATAGTGCGAATCTCGTTGTGTTCGTTAACTGCGAAAAATCATTTGAGCCCAAAATTCACTCGGTTAACCAGAAAGGAACTCTTGCTTGCAGGAAGACCCAGATCCTGGGGTTTCACTCCGTTAATGAAGGGAAATTCAGACCAGAGTTCTCATCCTTGAAACACACTCTGTTTTAACGCAAGAAGCAAGCTCTTCTTTCCAGGTTCTAAAATACAGCAAGAACAATGAGCATTCCCTGAAAAAAAGAACTGTGTTTCCTACTCATACGGACCATATGTAGTTCAGCACTGCTTATGAAACTGATACAAACCACTGCTCCTCTTACATAAATGCTCTTTAGTTAATAGTGAGAATCATGTTGTGTTGGTGAACTCTGAAATATCACTTGACCCCAAAATTCACTGCGTTTACCAGAAATGAACTCTTGCTTGTGGGAAGACACTGATCCTGGGATTTAACTCCGTATCTGAAGGCAAATTCCGACCAGGGTTCTTGTCCATGAAACATACCCTGTTTTAATGCAAGAAGCAAGCTCTTCTTTCCAGCATCACCAATACAGCAAGAACCATGAGCATGCCCTGACAAAAAGAACTGTGTTTCTTACTCAAAAGGACCATATGTAGTTCAACTCTGCTTATGAAACTGATACAAACCACAGTTCCTCTTACAAAAATGCTCTTTAGTTAATAGTGAGAATCTCGTTGTGTTCGTTAACTGCGAAAAATCATTTGAGCCCAAAATTCACTGGGTTAACCAGAAAGGAACTCTTGCTTGCAGGAAGACACAGATCCTGGGATTTCACTCCGTGAATGAAGGCAAATTCAGACCAGAGTTCTCCTCCCTGAAAATCACTCTGTTTTAAGGCAAGTATCATCCTCTTCTTTCCAGCGTCTCCAATATAGTAAGAAACATGAGCATGCCCAGAAAAAAAGAACTGTGTTTCCTATTCATATGGTCCATATTTAGTCCAACTCTGCTTATGAAACTGATACAGACCACATCACCGTTTACATTATTGCTCTTTATTTAATAGTGGGAATAGCGTTGCGTTCCTGAACTGCAAAAAATCATTTGAGCCCAAAATTCACTGGGTTTACCAGAACTGAACTCTTGCTTGTAGAAAGACTCAGATCCTGGGGATTAACTCCGTTTCTGAAGACAAATTCAGACCAGAATTCTCAAACCTGAAAAACACTCTGTTTTAAGGCAAGAAGCGAGCTCTTCTTTCCAGCTTCTCTAATACAACAAAAACCATGAGCATGCCCTGAAAAAAGAACTGTGTTTCCTACTCATACAGACCATATGTAGTTCAACTCTGCTTATGAAACTGATACAAACCACAGCTCCTCTTACATAAATGCTCTTTAGTTAATAGTGAGAATCGCGTTTGGTTAGTGAACTGTGAAATATCATTTGAGCCCAAAACTTACTGGGTTAACCAGAAATGTACTCTTGCTTGTAGGAAGACACAGATCCTGGGGTTTAACTCCTTTTCTGAAGGGAAAATTCTGACCAGAGTTCTCATCCCTAAAACACACTCTGTTATAACGCAAGAAGCAAGCACTTCTTTCCAGAGTCTAAAATACAGCAAGAACCATGAGCATGCCCCGAAAAAAAGAACTGTGTTTCCTCCTCATAAGGACCATATGGAGTTCACGTCTGCTTATGAAACTGATACAAACCACAGTTCCTCTTACAAAAATGCTCTTTAGTTAATAGTGAGAATCTCGTTGTGTTCGTTAACTGCGAAAAATCATTTGAGCCCAAAATTCACTGGGTTAACCAGAAAGGAACTCTTGCTTGCAGGAAGACCCAGATCCTGGGGTTTCACTCCGTTAATGAAGGGAAATTCAGACCAGAGTTCTCATCCTTGAAACACACTCTGTTTTAACGCAAGAAGCAAGCTCTTCTTTCCAGGTTCTAAAATACAGCAAGAACAATGAGCATTCCCTGAAAAAAAGAACTGTGTTTCCTACTCATACGGACCATATGTAGTTCAGCACTGCTTATGAAACTGATACAAACCACTGCTCCTCTTACATAAATGCTCTTTAGTTAATAGTGAGAATCATGTTGTGTTGGTGAACTCTGAAATATCACTTGACCCCAAAATTCACTGCGTTTACCAGAAATGAACTCTTGCTTGTGGGAAGACACTGATCCTGGGATTTAACTCCGTATCTGAAGGCAAATTCCGACCAGGGTTCTTGTCCATGAAACATACCCTGTTTTAATGCAAGAAGCAAGCTCTTCTTTCCAGCATCACCAATACAGCAAGAACCATGACCATGCCCTGAAAAAAAGAACTGTGTTTCTTACTCAAAAGGACCATATGTAGTTCAACTCTGCTTATGAAACTGATACAAACCACAGTTCCTCTTACAAAAATGCTCTTTAGTTAATAGTGAGAATCTCGTTGTGTTCGTTAACTGCGAAAAATCATTTGAGCCCAAAATTCACTGGGTTAACCAGAAAGGAACTCTTGCTTGCAGGAAGACACAGATCCTGGGATTTCACTCCGTGAATGAAGGCAAATTCAGACCAGAGTTCTCCTCCCTGAAAAACACTCTGTTTTAAGGCAAGAATCATCCTCTTCTTTCCAGCGTCTCCAATATAGTAAGAAACATGAGCATGCCCAGAAAAAAAGAACTGTGTTTCCTACTCATACAGACCATGTGTAGTTCAACTCTGCTTATGAAACTGATACAGACCACAGCTCCTCTTACATAAATGCTCTTTGGTTAATAGTGAGAATAGCGTTGGGTTCCTGAACTGCGCAAAATCATTTGAGCCCAAAATTCACTGGGTTTACCAGAAATGAACGCTTGCTTGTAGGAAGACACAGATCCTGGGTTTTAACTCCGTTTCTGAAGGCATATTCAGACCAGAGTTCTCATCCCTGAAACACATTCTGTTTTAAGGCAGGAAGCAAGCTCTTCTTTCCAGAATCTAAAATACAGCAAGAACCATGAGCATTCCCTGAAAAAAGGAACTGTGTTTCCTATTCATATGGTCCATATTTAGTTCAACTCTGCTTATGAAAGTGAGACAGACCACATCTCTGTTTACAATATTGCTCTTTATTTAATAGTGAGAATAACGTTGCGTTCCTGAACTGCAAAAATCATTTGAGCCCAAAATGCACTGGGTTTACCAGAACTGAACTCATGCTTGTAGGAAGACACAGATCCTGGGGATTAACTCCGTTTATGAAGGGAAATTCAGACCAGAGTTCTCATCCATGAAACATACTCTGTTTTAATACATGAAGCAAGCTCTTCTTTCCAGCGTCTCCAATACAGCAAGAACCATGAGAATGCCCGGAAAAAAATAACTGTGTTTCCTAGTCAAATCGACCATATCTAGTTCACCTCTGCTTATGAAACTGAAACAAACCACAGCTCCTCTTACATAAATGTTCTTTAGTTAATAGTGGGAATCGGTTAGGATTGGTGAACTGGGAAAATTATTTGAGCCCAAAATTCACTTGGTTTACATGAAATGAACTCTTGCTTGTAGGAAGACACTGATCCTGGGGTTGAATTCCATTTTTTTGACGGCAAATTCAGACCAGAGTTCTCCTCCCTGAAAAACACTCTGTTTAAAGGCAAGAATCATCCTCTTCTTTCCAGCTTCTCCAATATAGTAAGAAACATGAGCATGCCCAGAAAAAAAGAACTGTGTTTCCTACTCATACAGACCATATGTAGTTCAACTCTGCTTATGAAACTGATACAGACCACAGCTCCTCTTACATAAATGCTCTTTGGTTAATAGTGAGAATAGCGTTGGGTTCCTGAACTGCGCAAAATCATTTGAGCCCAAAATTCACTGGGTTTAACAGAAATGAACTCTTGCTTGTAGGAAGACACAGATCCTTGGGTTTAACTCCGTTTCTGAAGGCATATTCAGACCAGAGTTCTCATCCCTGAAACACATTCTGTTTTCACGCAGGAAGCAAGCTCTTCTTTCCAGAATCTAAAATACAGCAAGAACCATGAGCATTCCCTGAAAAAAGGAACTGTGTTTCCTATTCATATGGTCCATATTTAGTTCAACTCTGCTTATGAAACAGATACAGACCACGTCTACGTTTACATTATTGCTCTTTATTTAATAGTGGGAATAGCGTTGCGTTCCTGAACTGCAAAAAATCATTTGAGCCCAAAGTTCACTGGGTTTACCACAACAGAACTCTTGCTTGTAGGAAGACACAGATCCTGGGGATTAACTACGTTTCTGAAGACAAATACAGAACAGAATTCTCAAATCTGAAAAACACTCTGTTTTAAGGCAAGAAGCAAGCTCTTCTTTCCAGCTTCTCTAATACAACAAGAACCATGAGCATGCCCTCAAAAAAGAACTGTGTTTCCTACTCATATGAACCATATTAGTTCAACTCTGCTTATGAAACTGATACAAACCACAGCTCCTCTTACATAAATACTCTTTAGTTAATAGTGAGAATCGCGTTGGAATTGTGAACTGCTAAAATCATTTGAGCCCAAAAATCACTGGGTTAACCAGAAATAAACTCTTGCTTGTAGGAGGACACAGATCCTGGGGTTTAACTCCGTTTCTGAAGGGAAATTCAGACCAGAGTTCTCATCCCTAAAACACACTCTGTTATAACGCAAGAAGCAAGCTCTTCTTTCGAGAGTCTAATATACAGCTAGAACCATGAGCATGCCCTGAAAAAAAGAACTGTGTTTCCTCCTCATAAGGACCATATGGAGTTCAACTCTGCTTATGAAACTGATACAAACCACAGTTCCTCTTACAAAAATGCTCTTTAGTTAATAGTGAGAATCACGTTGTGTTCGTTAACTGTGAAAAATCATTTGAGCCCAAAATACACTGGGTTAACCAGAAATGAACTCTTGCTGGTAGGAAGACACAGATCCTGGGGTTTAACTACATTTCTGAAGGCATATTCAGACCAGAGTTCTCATCCCTGAAACACGCTCTGTTTTAAGGCAGGAAGCAAGCTCTTCTTTCCAGAATCTAAAATACAGCAAGAATCATGAGCATTCCCTGAAAAAAGGAACTGTGTTTCCTATTCATATGGTCCATATTTAGTTCAACTCTGCTTATGAAACTGATACAGACCACATCTCCTCTTACATTATTGCTCTTTATTTAATAGTGGGAATAGCGTTGCGTTCCTGAACTGGAAAAATCATTTGACCCCAAAATTCACTGTGTTTACCCAAACTGAACTCTTGCTTGTAGGAAGACACAGATCCTGGGGAATAACTCCGTTTCTGAAGACAAATACAGACCATAATTCACAAACATGAAAAACACTCTGTTTTAAGACAAGAAGCGAGCTCTTCTTTCCAGCTTCTCTAATACAACAAGAACCATGAGCATGCCCTGAAAAAAAGAACTGTGTTTCCTACTCATACGGACCATATGTAGCACAACTCTGCTTATGAAACTGATACAAACCACAGCTCCTCTTACATAAATGCTCTTTAGTTAATAGTGAGAATTGCGTTGGATTCGTGAACTGCTAAAAATCATTTGAGCCCAAAATTCACTGGGTTAACCAGAAATGAACTCTTGCTTGTAGGAAGACACAGATCCTGGGGTTTAACTCCGTTTCTGAAGGGAAATTCAGACCAGAGTTCTCATCCCTGAAACACACTCTGTTTTAATACATGAAGCAAGCTCTTCTTTCCAGCGTCTCCAATACAGCAAGAACCATGAGAATGCCCGGAAAAAAAGAACTGTGTTTCCTAGTCATATGGACCATATGTAGTTCAACTCTGATAATGAAACTGAAACAAACCACAGCTCCTCTTACATAAATGTTCTTTAGTTAATAGTGGGAATCGGTTGGGGTTGGTGAACTGGGAAAATTATTTGAGCCCAAAATTCACTTGGTTTACCTGAAATGAACTCTTGCTTGTAGGAAGACACTGATCCTGGGGTTGAATTCCGTTTTTTTGAAGGCAAATTCAGACCAGAGTTCTCCTCCCTGAAAAACACTCTGTTTAAAGGCAAGAATCATCCTCTTCTTTCCAGCGTCATCAATATAGTAAGATACATGAGCATGCCAAGAAAAAAAGAACTGTGTTTCCTACTCATACAGACCATATGTAGTTCAACTCTGCTTATGAAACTGATACAGACCACATCACCGTTTACATTATTGCTCTTTATTTAATAGTGGGAATAGCGTTGCGTTCCTGAATTGTAAAAAATCATTTGAGCCCAAAATTCACTGGGTGTACCAGAACTGAATTCTTGCTTGTAGGAAGACACAGATCCTGGGGATTAACTCCGTTTCTGAAGACAAATTCAGACCAGAATTCTCAAACCTGAAAAACACTCTGTTTCAAGGCAAGAAGTGAGCTCTTCTTTCCAGCTTCTCTAATACAACAAGAACCATGAGCATGCCCTGAAAAAAGAACTGTGTTTCCTACTCATACGGACCATATGTAGTTCAACTCTGCTTATGAAACTGATACAAACCACAGCTCGTCTTACATAAATGCTCTTTAGTTAATAGTGAGAATCACGTTGGATTCGTGAACTGCTAAAATCAATTGAGCCCAAAATTCACTGGGTTAAACAGAAATGTACTCTTGATTGTAGGAAAACACAGATCCTGGGGTATAACTCCGTTTCTGAAGGGAAATTCAGACCAGAGTTATCATCCCTAAAACACACTCTGTTATTACGCAAGAAGCAAGCTCTTCTTTCCAGAGTCTAAAATACAGCAAGAACCATGAGCATGCCCTGAAAAAAAGAACTGTGTTTCCTCCTCATAAGGACCATATGTAGTTCAAGTCTGCTTATGAAACTGATACAAACCACGGCTCCTCTTACATAATTGCACTTTAGTTAATAGTGAGAATCATGTTGTGTTGGTGAACTGTGAAATATCATTTGAGCCCAAAATTCACTGGGTTTACCAGAAATGAACTCTTTCTTGTGGGAAGACACTGATCCTGGGGTTTCACTCCGTTAATGAAGGGAAATTCAGACCAGAGTTCTCATCCTTGAAACAAACTCTGTTTTAACGCAAGAAGCAAGCTCTTCTTTCTAGGGTCTAAAATACAGCAAGAACCATGAGCATACCCTGAAAAAAAGAACTGTGTTTCCTACTCATACGGACCATATGTAGTTCAACTCTGCTTATGAAACTGATACAAACCACAGTTCCTCTTACATAAATGCTCTTTAGTTAATAGTGAGAATCTCCTTGTGTTCGTTAACTGCGAAAAATCATTTCAGCCCAAAATTCTCTGGGTATACCAGAACTGAACTCTTGCATGTAGGAAGACACAGATCCTGGGGATTAACTACGTTTCTGAAGACAAATTAAGACCAGAATTCTCAAACCTGAAAAACACTCTGTTTTAAGGCAAGAAGCGAGCTATTCTTTCCTGCTTCTTTAATACAACAAGAACCATGAGCATGCCCTGAAAAAAAGAACTGTGTTTCCTACTCATACGGACCATATGTAGTTCAACTCTGCTTATGAAACTTATACAAACCATAGCTCCTCTTACATAAATGCTCTTTAGTTAATAGTGAGAATTGCGTTGGATTCGTGAACTGTTAAAAATCATTTGAGCCCAATATTCACTGGGTTAACCAGAAATGAACTCTTGCTTGTAGGAAGACACAGATCCTGGGGTTTAACTCCGTTTCTGAAGGGAAATTAAGAACAGAGTTCTCATCCCTGAAACACACTCTGTTTTAATACATGAAGCAAGCTCTTCTTTCCAGCATCTCCAATACAGCAAGAACCATGATAATGCCCGGAAAAAAAGAACTGCGTTTCCTAGTCATATGGACCATATGTAGTTCAACTCTGCTTATGAAACTGAAACAAACCACAGCTCCTCTTACATAAATGCTCTTTAGGTAATAGTGGGAATCGGTTGGGGTTTGTGAAATGGGAAATTTTTTGAGCCCAAAATTCACTAGGTTTACCTGAAATGAACACTTGCTTGTAGGAAGACACTGATCCTGGGGATTAATTCCGTTTTTTTGAAGGCAAATTCAGACCAGAGTTCTCATCCCTGAAACACACTATGTTTTAACGCAGGAAGCAAGCTCTTCTTTCTAGAATCTAAAATACAGCAGGAACCATGAGCATTCCCTGAAAAAAGGAATTGTGTTTCCTATTCATATGGTCCATATTTAGTTCAACTCTGCTTATGAAACTGAGACAGACCATATCACCGTTTACATTATTGCTCTTTATTTAATAGTGGGAATAGCGTTGCGTTCCTGAACTGCAAAAAATCATTTGAGCCCAAAATTCACTGGGTTTACCAGAACTGAACTCTTGCTTGTAGGAAGACACAGATCCTGGGGATTAACTCCGTTTCTGAAGACAAATTCAGACCAGAATTCTCAAACCTGAAAAACACTCTGTTTTAAGGCAGGAAGCAAGCTCTTCTTTCCAGCTTCTCTAATACAACAAGAACCATGAGCATGCCCTGAAAAAAGAACTGTGTTTCCTACTCATATGAACCATATGTAGTTCAACTCTGCTTATGAAACTGATACAAACCACAGCTCCTCTTACCTAAATTCTCTTTAGTTAATAGTGATAATCGTGTTGGGTTCCAAGTCTGTGTAAAGTCATTTGAGCCGAAAATTCACTTGGTTTACAATAAATAACTCTTGCTGGTAGGAAGACACAGATCATGGGGTTTAATTCCGTTTGTGAATAGAAATTTAGACCAGAGTTCTCATCCATGAAACACACTCTGTTTTAATGCAAGAAGCAAGCACTTCTTTCCAGCGTCTCCAATATAGTAAGAAACATGAGCATGCCCAGAAAAAAAGAACTGTGTTTCCTACTCATACAGATAATATGTAGTTCAACTCTGCTTTTGAAACTGATACTAACCACAGCTCCTATTACATAAATCCTCTTTAGTTAATAGTGAGAACAGCGTAGGGTTTGTGAGCTGCGAAAAATCATTTGAGCCCAATATTCACTGGGTTAACCAGAAATGAACTCTTGCTTGTAGGAAGACACAGATCCTGGGGTTTAACTCCGTTTATGAAGGGAAATTCAGACCAGACTTCTTATCCCTGAAACACACTCTGTTTTAACTTAGAAGAAAGCTCTTCTTTCCAGAGTCTAAAATACAGCAAGAACCATGATCATGGCCTGAAAAAAAGAACTGGGTTTCCTATTCATATGGACCATATGTAGTTCAACTCTGCTAAGGAAATGATACAGACCACAGCTCCTCTTACAAATTTGCTCTATGTTTAATAGTGATATTCGTGTTGGGTTCTAGAACTGTGTAAAGTCATTTGAGCTCAAAATTCATTTGGTTTACCAGAAATGAACTCTTGCTTGTAGGAAGACACAGTTCCTGGATTTTAACTCCATTTCTGAGGGGAAATTCAGACCAGTGTTCTCATCCATGAAACACACACAGTTTTCACGCAAGAAGCAAACTCTTCTTTCCAGCAGCTGCAATACATCAAGAACCATGAGCATGCCCAGAAAAAAAAAGAACTGTGTTTCCTACTCATACGGACCATATGTAGTTCAACTCTGCTTATGAAACTGATACAAACCACAGCTCCTCTTACATAAATGCTCTTTAGTTAATAGTGAGAATCAGCTTAGGTTGGTGAACTGTGAAAAATCATTTGAGCCCAAAATTCACTTGGTTTACCAGAAATGAACCCTTGCTTGTAGGAAGACACTGATCCTGTGGTTTAACTCCGTTTTGGAAGGCAAATTCAGACCAGAGTTCTCATCCCTGAAAAACACTCTGTTTTAAGGCAAGAATCATCCTCTTCTTTCCAGCGTCTCCAATATAGTAAGAAACATGAGCATGCACCGAAAAAAAGAACTGTGTTCCCTACTCGTACAGACCATATGTAGTTCAACTCTGCTTATGAAACTGATACAAACCACAGCTCCTCTTACATAAATCCTCTTTAGTTAATAGTGAGAATAGCGTAGGGTTCGAGAACTGCAAAAAATCATCATGAACTGCAAAAAATCATTTGAGCCCAAAATTCACTGGGTTTATGAGAAAGGATCTCTGGCTGGTAGGAAGACACAGATGCTGGAGTTTAACTCAGTTTCTGCTGGGAAATTCAGACCAGAGTTCTCATGCCTGAAACACACTCTGTTTAAACGAAGAAGCAAGCTCTTCTTTCTAGCGTCTCCAATACAGCAAGAAACATGAGCATGTCCAGAATAAAGAACTGTGTTTCCTACTCATAACGACCATATGTAGCTCAACTCTGCTTATGAAACTGATACAAACCATGGCTCCTCTTAAAAAATACACTTTAGTTAATAGTGAGAAACATGTTTGGTTTGAGAACTCTGAAATATCATTTGTGCCCAAAATTCACTGGGTTTACCAGAAATGAACTCTTGCTTGTAGGAATACACTGATCCTGGGGTTTAACTCTGTTTTTGATGGCAAATTCCGACCAAAGTTCTCATCCCTGAAAAACACTCTGTTTTAAGGCAAGAATCATCCTCTTCTTTCCAGTGTCTCCAATATTGTAAGAAATATGAGCATGCCCAGAAAAAAAGAACTGTGTTTCCTTCTCATACAGAGCATATGTAGTTCAACTCTGCTTTAGAAACTGATACAAACCACAGCTCTTCTTACATAAATGCTCTTTAGATAATAGTGAAAATAATTGGGTTCCTGAACTGCGAAAAATCATTTGAGCCGAAAATTCACTGAGTTTATTGGACTGAACTGTTGCTTGTAGGAAGACACTGATACTGGGGTTTAACTCCGTTTCTGAAGGCAAATTCAGACCAGAATTCTCAACCCTAAGAAACCCTCTGTTTTGAGGGAAGAATCATCCTCTTCTTTCCATTGTCTCCAATACAGTAAGAACAATGAGCATGCCCAGAAAAAAAGAACTGTGTTTTCTACTCATACGGACCATATGTAGTTCAACTCTGCTTATGAAATGATAGAGACCAGAGCTCCTCTTACATAAATGCTCTTTAGTTAATAGTGATAATCGCGTTGGGTTCAAGAACTGTGTAAAGTCATTTGAGCCGAAAATTCACTTGATTTACCAGAAATGAACTCTTGCTGGTAGAAAGACACAGATCATGGGGTTTAACTCCGTTTGTGTAGGCAAATTCAGACCAGAGTTCTCATTCAAGAAACACTCTGTTTAAACGAAGAAGCATGCTCTTCTTTTCAGAGTCTATAATACAGCAAGAACAATGAGCATGGCCTGAAAAAAAGAACTGGTTTTCCTATTCATATGGACCATATGTAGTTCAACTCTGCTTAGGAAATGATACAGACCACAGCTCCTCTTACAGAAATGCTCTTTGGTTAATAGTGATATTCGCGTTGTGTTCTAGAACTGGGTAAAGTCATTAGAGCTCAAAATTCACTTGGTTTACCAGAAATAAACTCTTCCTTGTAGGAAGACACAGATCCTGGGGTTTAACTCCATTTCAGAGGGGAAATTCAGATCAGTGTTCTCATCCATGAAACACACACAGTTTTCACGCAAGAAGCAAGCTCTTCTATCCAGCAGCTCCAATAAATCAAGAACCATGATCATGCCCAGAAAAAAAATTAACTGTGATTCCTACTCATACGGAACATATGTAGTTCAACTCTGCTAATGAAACTGATACAAACCACAGCTCCTCTAAGCTAAAACATCTTTAGTTAATAGTTTGAATAGTGTGGGGTTCGTGAAATGCGAAAAATCATTTGAGCAGAAAATTCATGTTGTTTACCAGAAATGAACTCCTTCTTTTACGAAGACACAGAAACTGGGGTTTAACTCCGTTCCTGCTGGGAAATATAGACCAGAGTTCTCATCACTGAAACACACTCTGTTTAAACGAAGAAGCAAGCTCTTCTTTCCAGTCTAAAATACAGCAAGAAACATGAGCATGGTCTAAAAAAAAAAAGTGTGTTTCCTATTCATACAGACCATATGTAGTTCAACTCTGCTTATGAAACTGATACAGACCACACCTCAACTTACATTATCGCTCTTTATTTAATAGTGGGAATAGCACTGGGTTCCTGGACTGCGAAAAATCATTTTAGCCCAAAATTCACTGGGTTTACCAGAACTGAACGGTTGCTTGTAGGAAGACAAAGATCCTGGGGTTTAACGCCATTTCTGCAGGGAAATTCAGACCAGAGTTCTAATCCCTGAAATACACTCTGTTTTAACGCGAGAAGCAAGCTCTTCTTTCCAGCGTCACCAATACAACAAGAACCATGAGCATGCTCTGAAAAAAAGAACTGTGTTTCCTACTCATAGGGACCATATGTAGTTCAACTCTGCTTATGAAACAGATACACACCACACCTCCTCTTACATAAATGCTCTTTAGTTTATAGTGATAATCATGTTGGGTTCATGAACTGCGAAAAATCATTTGAGCCCAAAAATCACTGGGTTTACAAGAAATGAACTGTTGCTTGTAGGAAGACACCGATCCTGGGGTTTAACTCCTTTTCTGAAGGGAAATTCAGTCCAGAATTCTCATCCCTGAAAAACACTCTGTTTTAAGGCATGAATCATGCTCTTCTGTCCAGGGTCTCCAATACAGAAAGAATCATGAGCATGCCAAGGAAAAAGAACTGGGTTTCCTACTCATCAGGACCATTTGTAGCTCAACTCTGCTCATGAAACTGATACAAACCACAACTCCTCTTACGTAAATGCTCTTTAGTTAATAGTGAAAATAACGTTGGGTTTTTGAACTGCGAAAAATCATTTGAGCTCAAAATTCACTGGGTTTACCAGAAATGATCTCTTGCTTGTAGGAAGACACAGATCCTGGGGTTTAACTCCGTTACTGAAGGGAAATTCAGACCAGAGTTCTCATCCCTGAAACACACTCTGTTATAACGCAAGAAGCAAGTACTTCTTTCCAGAGTCTAAAATATAGTAAGAACCATGAGCATGGCCTGAATAAAAGAACTATGTTTCCTATTCTTAAGGACCATATGTATTTCAACTCTGCTTATGAAACTGATACAGACCACACTTCCTCTTAGTTAAATGCTGTTTAGTTAATAGTGATAATCGCGTTGGGTTCTAGAACTGTGTAAAGTCATTTGAGCCAAAAATTCACTGTGTTTACCAGAAAGGAACTCTTGCTGCTAGGAAGACACAGATCCTGGGGTTTAACTCCCTTTCTGAAGGGCAATTCAGACCAGAGTTCACTTCCCTAAAACACACTCTGTTTTAACTAAGAAGCAAGCTCTTCTTTCAAGAGTCTAAAATACAGCAAGAACAATAAGCATGCCCAGAAGAAAGAAATGTGTTTCCTACTCATACGGACCATATGTAGTTCAACTCTGCTTATGAAACTGATACAAACCACAGCAGCTCTTACATAAATGCTCTTTAGTTAATAGTGAGAATAGCGTTGGGTTCCTGAACTTGGAAAAATCATTTGAGCCCAAAATTCACTGCGTTAACCAGAATTGAACTCTTGCTTGTAGGAAGACACAGATCCTGGGGTTTAACTCCGTTTCTGAAGGGAAATTCAGACCAGAGTTCTGATCCCTGAAACACACTCTGTTTTAACGCAAGAAGCAAGCTCTTCTTTCCAGAGTCTAAAATACAGCAAGAACCATGAGCATGCCCTGAAAAAAAATAACTGTGTTTCCTACTCATACCGATCGTATGTTGTTCAACTCTGCTCATGAAACTGATACAAACCACAGCTCCTCTAAGATAAATCCTCTTTAGTTAATAGTTTGATTAGCGTTGGTTTGGTGAACTGCGAAAAATCATTTGAGCCCAAAATTCACTGGGGTTATCACAAATGAACTCTTGCTTGGAGGAAGACACAGATCCTGGCTTTTAACTCCATTTCTGAGGGGAAATTCAGACCAGTGTTCTCATCCCTGAAACACATTCTGTTTTAAGGCAAGAATCATCCTCTTCTTTCCAGAATCTAAAGTACAGCAAGAACCATGAGAATGGCCTGAAAAAAAGAACTGTGTTTCCTATTCAAACTGAGAATAAGTAGTTCAACTTTGCTAAAGAAACTGATACAGACCACACCTCCTCTTAGATAAATGCTCTTTAGTTAATAGTGAGAATAGCGTTGGGTTCGTGAACTGTGAATAATCATTTGAGCCCATAATTCACTGGGTTTACCATAACTGAACTCTTGCTTGTAGGAAGACACAGATCCTGGGGTTTAACTCCGTTTCTGGAGGCAAATTCAGACCAGAATTCACATCCATCTAACATACCCTGTTTTAATGCAAGAATCAAGCTGTTCTTTCCAGCCTTACCAATACAGCAAGAACCATGAGCATGCCCTGAAAAAAATAACTGTGTTTCCTACTCATAAGGACCATATGTAGTTCAACTCTGCTTATGAAACTGATACAGACCACAGCTCCTCTTACTTAAATGCTCTTCAGTTAATAGTGATAATAGCGTTGGGTTATAGTACTATGTAAAGTCATTTGAGACAAAAATTCACTTGGTTTACCAGAAATGAACTCTTGCTGGTAGGAAGACACAGATCCTGGGGTTTAACTCCGTTTCTGAAGGGAAATTCAGAAGAGTTCTCATCCCTGAAACACACTCTGTTTTAACGCAAGAAGCAAGCTCTTCTTTCCAGTGTCACCAATACAGAAAGAACCATGAGCATGCCCTGAAAAAAAGAACTGTGTTTCCTACTCATACGGACCATATGTAGTTCAACTCTGATTATGAAACAGATACACAAGACACCTCCTCTTACATAAATGCTCTTTAGTTAATAGTGAGAATCATGTTGGGTTCGTGAACTGTGAAAAATCATTTGTGCCCAAAAATCACTGGGTTTATCAGAAATGAACTCTTGCTTGTAGGAAGACACTGATCCTGGGGTTTAACTCTGTTTCTGAACACAAATTCAGACCAGAGCTCTCATCCCTGATAAACACTTTGTTTTAAGGCAAGAATCATCCTCTTCTTTCCAGCATCTCCAATACAGTAAGAACCGTGAGCATGCCCGGAAAAAAAGAATTGTGTTTCCTACTCATACGGACCATATGTAGTTCAACTCTAATTATGAAATGATACAGACCGCAGCTCCTCTTACATAAATGCTCCTTAGTTAATACTGAAAATAGCGTTGGGTTCCTGAACTGCGAGAAATCATTTGAGCCCAAAATTCACTGAGTTTACCAGAACTGAACTGTTGCTTGTAGGAAGACACAGATCCTGGGGTTTAACTCCATTTCTGCAGGGAAATTCAGACCTTGTTCTAATCCCTGAAAGATACTCTGTTTTAACGCAAGCGGCAAGATCTTCTTTCCAGAGTCTAAAATACAGCAAGAACCATGACCATGGCCTCAAAAAAAGAACTGTGTTTCATATTCATACGGTCCATATGTAGTTCAACTCTACTTATAAAACTGATACAGACCACACCTCAACTTACATTATCGCTCTTTATTTAATAGTGGGAATAGCATTGAGTTCCTGGACTGCGAAAAATCATTTTAGCCCAAAATTCACTGGGTTTACAAGAACTGAACTCTTGCTTGTAGGAAGACACAGATACTGGGGTTTAACTCTGTTTCTGAAGGGAAATTCAGACCAGAGTTCTCATCCCTGAAACACACTCTGTTTTAACGCGAGAAGCAAGCTCTTCTTTCCAGCGTCACCAATACAACATGAACCATGAGCATGCCCTGAAAAAAAGAACTGTGTTTCCTACTCATAGGGACCATATGTAGTTCAACTCTGCTTATGAAAATGATACAGACCACAGCTCCTCTTACATAAATGCTCTTTAGTTAATAGTGATAATCGCGTTTGGTTCATGAACAGCGAAACATCATTTGAGCCCAAAATTCACTGGGTTAACCAGAATTGAACTCTTACTTGTAGGAAGACACAGATCCTGGGGTTTAACACCGTTTCTGAAGGGAAATTCAGACCAGAGTTCTGATCCGTGAAACACACTCTGTTTTAATGCAAGAAGCAAGCTCTTCTTTCCAGAGTCTAAAATACAGCAAGAACCATGAGCATGCCCTGAAAAAAAGAACTGTGTTTCCTACTCATACCGATCATATGTTGTTCAACTCTGCTCATGAAACTGACACAAACCACACCTCCTCCTACATAAATGCTCTTTAGTTAATAGTGAGAATAACGTTGGGTTTTTGAACTGCGGAAAATCATTTGAGCTCAAAATTCACTGGGTTTACCAGAAATGATCTCTTGCTTGTAGGAAGACAGAGATCCAGGGGTTTAACTCCGTTTCTGAAGGGAAATTTAGACCAGAGTTCTCATCCCTGAAACACACTCTGTTTTAATACATGAAGCAAGCTCTTCTTTCCAGAGTCTAAAATATAGTAAGAACCATGAGCATGGCCTGAATAAAAGAACTATGTTTCCTATTCTTAAGGACCATATGTAGTTCAACTCTGCTTATGAAACTGATACAAACCACAGCTCCTCTAAGATAAATCCTCTTTAGTTAATAGTTTGAACAGCGTTGGGTTCGTGAACTGCGAAAAATCATTTGAGCCCAAAATTCATTGGGGTTATCACAAATGAACTCTTGCTTGGAGGAAGACACAGATCCTGGCTTATAACTCCATTTCTGAGGAGAAATTCAGACCAGTGTTCTCATCCATGAAACACACTCAGTTTTCACGCAAGAAGCAAGCTCTTCTTTCCAGCGGCTCCAATACAGTAAGAACCATGAGCATGCCAAGAAAAAAAGAACTGTGTTTCCTACTCATAGGGACAATATGTAGTCCAACTCTGCTTATGAAACTGATACAGACCACAGCTCCTCTTACATAAATGCTCTTTAGTTAATAGTTTTAATCGCGTTGTGTTCTAGAACTGTGTAAAAATATTTGAGACGAAAATTCACTTGGTTTACCAGAAATGAACTCTTGCTTGGAGGAAGACACATATCCTGGCTTTTAACTCCATTTCTGAGGGGAAATTCAGACCAGTGTTCTCATCCCTGAAACACATTCTGTTTAAACGCAGAAGCAAGCTCTTTTTGCCAGAGTCTACAATACAGCAAGAAACAAGAGCATGGCCTGAAAAAAAGAACTGTGTTTCTATTTCATACGAATCATATGTAGTTAAACTCTTCTTATGAAACTGATACAAACCACAGCTCCTCTTACATAAATGCTCTTTATTTAATAGTGAAAATAGCGCAGGGTTTGTGAACTGCGAAAAATCATTTGAGCCCAAAATTCACTGTGTTTACCAGAAATGAACTCTTGCTTGTAGCAAGACAAGATCCTGGGGTTTAACTCCATTTCTGAAGGGAAATTCAAATGAGATTTCTCATCCCTGAAACACACTCGGTTTTAATGAAGAAGCAAGCTCTTCTTTCCAGTGTCACCAATACAGAAAGAACCATGAGCATGCCCTGAAAAAAATAACAGTGTTTCCTACTCATAAGGACCATATGTAGTTCAACTCTGCTTATGAAACTGATACAGACCACAGCTCCTCTTACTTAAATGCTCTTCAGTTAATACTGATAATAGCGTTGGGTTATAGTACTATGTAAAGTCATTTGAGATGAAAATTCACTTGGTTTACCAGAAATGAACTCTTGCTGGTAGGAAGACACAGATCCTGGGGTTTAACTCCGTTTCTGAAGGGAAATTCAGAAGAGTTCTCATCCCTGAAACACACTCTGTTTTAACGCAAGAAGCAAGCTCTTCTTTCCAGTGTCACCAATACAGAAAGAACCATGAGCATGCCCTGAAAAAAGAACTGTGTTTCCTACTCATACGGACCATATGTAGTTCAACTCTGCTTATGAAACAGATACACACAACACCTCCTCTTACATAAATGCTCTTTAGTTAATAGTGAGAATCATGTTGGGTTCGTGAACTGCGAAAAATCATTTGTGCCCAAAAATCACTGGGTTTATCAGAAATGAACTCTTGCTTGTAGGAAGACACTGATCCTGGGGTTTAACTCCGTTTCTGAACACAAATTCAGACCAGAGCTCTCATCCCTGATAAACACTTTGTTTTAAGGCAAGAATCATCCTCTTCTTTCCAGCATCTTCTATATAGAAAGAAACATGAGCATGCCCAGAAAAAAAGAACTGTATTTCCTTTTCATACAGACCATATTTAGGTCAACTCTGCTCATGAAGCTGATAGAAACGACAGCTACTCTTACATAAATGCTCGTTAGTTAATACTGAAAATAGCGTTGGGTTCCTGAACTGTGAGAAATCATTTGAGCCCAAAATTCACTGGGTTAACCAGAAATGAACACTTGCTTGTCGGAAGACAGAGATCCTGAGGTTTAACTCCGTTTCTGAGGGGAAATTCAGACCAGAGTTCTCATCCCTGAAACACACTCTGTTTTAACGCAAGAAGCAAGCACTTCTTCCAGAGTCTAAAATACAGCAAGTACCATGAGCATGCCCTGAAAAAAGAACTGTGTTTCCTACTCATAGGGACCATATGTAGTTCAACTCTGCTTATGAAACTTATACAGACCACACCTCCTCTTAAATAAATGCTCTTTAGTTAATAGTGAGAATCATGTTGGGTCGTGAGCTGTGAAAAATCATTTGAGCCCAAAATACACATGGTTTACCAGAAATGGACTCTTGCTTGTAGGAAGACAGAGATCATGGGGTTTAACTCCGTTTCTGAAGGGAAATTCAGACCAGAGTTCTCATCCCTGAAACACACTCTGTTGTAACGCAAGAAGCAAGCTCTTCTTTCCAGCGTCTCCAATACAGCAAGAACCATGAGAATGCCCAGGAAAAAAGAACTGTGTTTCCTACTCATATGGACCATATGTAGCTCAACTCTGCTTATGAAACTGATACAAACCACAGCTCCTCTGAGATAAATCCGCTTAAGTTAATAGTTTGCATAGCGTTTGGTTCGTGATCTGCGAAATAACATTTGAGCCTAAAATTCACTTGGTTTATCACAAATGAACTCTTGCTTGTAGGAAGAAACAGATCCTGGGGTTTAACTAAGTTTCTGAAGGGAAATTCAGAGCAGATTTCTCATCCTTGTATCACACCCTGTTTTAAGGCAAGAAGCAAGCTCTTCTTTCCAATGTCTCCAATACACCAAGAACCATGAGCATTCCCAGAAAAAAATAACTGTGATTCCTACTCATACGGACCATATATACTTCAACTCTGCTTATGAAACTGATACAAACCACAGCTCCTCTTACATAAACACTCTTTAGTTAATAGTGAGAATCGCGTTGGGTTAGTGAACTGCGAAAAATCATTTGAGCCCAAAATTCACTGGGTTAACCAGAAATGAACTCTTGCTTATAGGAAGACACTGATCCTGGCTTTTAACTCCGCATCTGAAGGCAAATTCAGACCAGAGTTCTCATCCCTGAAAAACACTCTGTTTTAAGGCAAGATTCATCCTCTTCTTTCCAACGTCTTCAGTATTGTAAGAAACATGAGCATGCCCGGAAAAAAAGAACTGTGTTTCCTACTCATACAGACCATATGTAGTTCAACTCTGCTTATGAAACTGATACAAACCACAGCTCCTCTTACATAAATCCTCTTTAGTTAAAAGTGAGAATAGCGTAGGGTTTGTGAACTGTAAAAAATCATTTGAGCCCAAAATTCGCTGGGTTTATCACAAATGAACTCTTGCTTGTAGGAAGACACAGATCCTGGGTTTTAACTCCATTTCTGAGGGGAAATTCAGACCAGTGTTCTCATCCATGAAACACACTCACTTTTCACGCAAGAAGCAAGCTCTTCTTTCCAGTGTCTAAAATACAGCAAGAACCATGAGCATACCCTGAAAAAAAGAACTGTGTTTCCTACTCATATGGACCATATGTAGTTCAACTCTGCTTATGAAACACATACAAACCACAGCTCCTCTTACATAAATGCTCTTTAATTACTAGTGAGAATCATGTTGGGTTCGTTAACTGCGAAAAACCATTTGGGCCCAAAATTCATTGGGTTTACCAGAAATGAACTCTTGGTTATAGGAAGACACCAATCCTGGGGTTTAACTCTGCATTTGAAGGCAAATTCAAACCAGAGTTCTCATCCTTGAAACACACTCTGTTTAAACGAAGTAGCAAGCTCTTCTTTCCAGAGTCTACAATACAGCAAGAAACATGAGCATGGCCTGAAAAAAAGAACTGTGTTTCCTATTCATACGGACCATTTGTAGTTCAACTCTGCTTAGGAAACTGATACAAACCACAGCTCCTCTTACATAAACGCTCTTTAGTTAATAGTTTGAATAGCGTTAGGTTCGTTAACTGCGAAAAAACATTTGAGCCCAAAATTCACTGGGTTTACCAGAAATGAACCCTTGCTTGTACGAAGACACAGATCCTGGAGTTTCACTCCTTTTCTGAGGGAAATTCAGAGCAGACTTCTCTTCCTTGAATCATACCCTGTTTTAATGCAAGGAGCAAGCTCTTCTTTCCAACGTCTCCAATACACCAAGAACCATGAGCATTCCCAGAAAAAAAGAACTGTGATTCCTACTCATACGGACCATATCTAGTTCAACTCTGCTTATGAAACTGATACAAACCACAGCTCCTATTACATAAACACTCGTTAGTTAATAGTGAGAATCGCGTTGGGTTCGTGAACTGCGAAAAATCATTTGAGCCCAAAATTCACTGGGTTAACCAGAAATGAACGCTTGCTTGTTGGAAGACACAGATCCTGGGGTTCAACTCCGTTTCTGAAGGGAAATTCAGACCAGAATTCTCATCCCTGAAAAACACTCTGTTTTAACGCAAGAATCATCCTCTTCTCACTAGGGACTCCAGTACAGTAAGAACCATGAGCATGACAAGAAAAAAAGAACTGTGTTTCCTACTCATACGGACCATATGTAGTCCAACTCTTCTTATGAAACTGATACAGGCCACACTTCCTTTAGATAAATGCTCTTTAGTTAATAGTGATAATCGCGTTGGGTTCTAGAACTGTGTAAAGAAATTTGAGCCGATAATTCACTTTGTTTCCCAGAAATGAACTCTTGCTGGTAGGAAGACACAGATCCTGGGGTTTAACTCTGTTTCTGAAGGGAAATTCAGACCAGAGTTCTCTTCCCTAAAACACACTCTCTTTTAACGAAGAAGCAAGCTCTTCTTTCCATCGTCTAAAATACAGCAAGAACCATGACCATGGTCAGAAAAAAAAGAACTGTGTTTCCTGTTCATATGGATCATATGTAGTTCTACTCTGCTGATGAAACTGATACAGACCACACCTCCTCTTACATAAATGCTCTGTAGTTAATAGTGAGAATCATGTTGGGTCGTGAGCTGTGAAAAATCATTTGAGCCCAAAATACACATGGTTTACCAGAAATGGACTCTTGCTTGTAGGAAGAAAGAGATCATGGGGTTTAGCTCCGTTTCTGAAGGGAAATTCAGACCAGAGTTCTCATTCCCTGAAACACACTCTGTTTTAACGCAAGAAGCAAGCTCTTCTTTCCAGCGCTTCCAATACATCAAGAACCATGAGAATGCCCAGGAAAAAAGAACTGTGTTTCCTACTCATATGGACCATATGTAGCTCAACTCTGCTTATGAAACTGATAAAAACCACAGCTTCTCTTACATAAATGCTCTTTAGTTTATAGTGAGAATAGCGTTGAGTTCGTGAACTGCGAAAAATCATTTGAGCACAAAATTGACTGGGTTTACCAGAAATGAACTCTTGATTGTAGAAAGACACAGATCCTGGGGTTTAACTGCGTTTCCGAAGGGAAATTAAGACCAGAGTTCTCATCCCTGAAAAACACTCTGTTTTAAGGCAAGATTCATCCTCTTCTTTCCAACGTCTTCAGTATAGTAAGAAACATGAGCATGCCCTGAATAAATGAACTGTGTTTCCTATTCATACAGACTATATGTAGTTCAACTCTGCTTATGAAACTGATACAAACCACAGCTCCTCTTACATAAATCCTCTTAGGTTAATAGTGAGAATAGCGTAGGGTTCCTGAACTGTAAAAAATCATTTGAGCCCAAAATTAGCTGGGTTTATCACAAATGAACTCTTGCTTGTAGGAAGACACAGATACTGGGTTTTAACTCCATTTCTGAGGGGAAATTCAGACCAGTGTTCTCATCCATGAAAGACATTCAGTTTTAAGGCAAGAAGCAAGCTCTTCTTTCCAGCAGCTCCAATATAAAGAACCATGAGCATGACCCCCCAAAAAAAAGGAAGTGTGTTCCTACTGATACGGACCTTATGTAGTTCAACTCCGCATATGAAAGTGATACAAACCACAGCTCCTCTTACATAAATGCTCTTTAGTTAATAGTGAGAATAGCGTAGGGTTCCTGAACTGCAAAAAAACCTTGAGCACAAAATTCAGTGGGTTTACCAGAAATGAACTCTTGCTTGTCGGAAGACACAGATCCTGGGGTTTAACTCCGTTTCTGAAGGGAAATTCACACCAGAGTTCTCATTCCTGAAACACACTCTGTATTAACGTAGAAGCAAGCTCTTCTTTCCAGAGTCTAAAATACAGCAATAACCATGATCATGGCCTGAAAAAAAGAACTGTGTTTCCTATTTAGGCGGACCATATGTAGTTCAACTCTGCTTATGAAACTGATAAAAACAACAGCTCCTCTTACATAAATCCTCTTTAGTTAATAGTGAGAATAGCATAGGGTTCCTGAAATGAGAAAAATCTTCTGAACCCAAAATTCACTGGGTTTACCAGAACTGAACTCTTGCTTGTAGGAGGACACAGATCCTTGGGTTTAACTCCGTTTCTAAAGTCAAATTCAGACCAGAATTCTCAACCCTGAAAAACACACTGTTATAAGGCAAAAAGCAAGCTCTTCTTTCCAGCCTCTCCAATATAGTAAGAAACATGAGCATGCCCTGAAAAAAAGAACTGTGTTTCCTACTCATACGGACCATATGTAGTTCAACTCTGCTTATGAAACTGATACAAACAACAGCTCCTCTTACATAAATGCTCTATAGTTAATAGTGAGAATCATGTTTGGTTCGTGAACTGTGAAATATCATTTGATCCAAAATTCACAGGGATTACCAGAAATGAACTCTTGCTTGTAGGAAGACACTGATCCTGGGGCTTAAGTCCGTTTCTGAAGGCAAATTCAGACCTGAGTTCTCATCCCTGGAAAACATTCTGTTTCAAGGCAAGAATCATCCTCTTCTTTCCAGCGTCTCTAATGTAGTAAGAAACATAAGCATGCCCAGAAAAAAAGAACAGTGTTTCCTACTCATACAGACCATATGTAGTTCAACTCTGCTTATGAAACTGATACAAACAACAGCTCCTCTTACTTAAAAGATCTTTAGTTAATAGCGAGAATCGCGTTGGGTTCGTGAACTGTGAAAAATCATTTGAGCCCAAAATTCACTGTGTTAACCTGAAATGAACTCTTGCTTGTAGAAAGACACAGATCCTGGAGTTTATCTCCGCTTCAGAAGGGAAATTCAGACTAGAGTTCTCATCCCTAAAACACTCTCTGGTATAATGCAAGAAGCAAGCTCTTCTTTCCAGAGTCTAAAATACAGCAAGAACGATGAGCATGCCCTGAAGAAAAGAACTGTGTTTCCTACTCATACTGACCATATGTAGTTCAACTCCGCTTATGAAACTGATACAAACCACAGCTCCTCTTACATAAATACTCTATAATTAATAGTGAGAATCATGTTTGGTTCGTGAACTGTGAAAAATCATTTGATCCAAAATTCACAGGGATTACCAGAAATGAACTCTTGCTTGTAGGAAGACACTGATCCTGAGGTTTAACTCTGTTTCTGAAGGCAAATTCAGATCAGAGTTCTCATCCCTGAATAAAACTCTGTATTAAGGCAAGCATCATCCTCTTCTTTCCAGCGTCTCCAATAAAGTAAGAACCATGAGCATGCCCAGAAAAAAGAACTGTGTTTCCTACTCATACGGACCATATGTAGTTCAACTCTGCTTATGAAGTGATACAGAACCCAGCTCCTCTTACATAAATCCTCTTTAGTTAATAGTGAGAATAGCATTGGGTTCAAGAACTGCAAAAAATCATTTGAGCCCAGAATTCACTGGGTTTTCGAGAAATGAACTCTTGCTTGTAGGAAGACACAGATCCTGGGGTTTAACTCCGTTTCTGCAGGGAAATTCCGACCAGATTTCTCATCCCTGAAACACACTCTGTTTAAACAAAGAAGGAAGATCTTCTTTCCAGAGTCTAAAATACAGCAAGAACCATGAGCATGGCCTGAAAGAAAGAACGGGGTTTCCTATTCATACGGACCATATGTGGTTCAACTCTGCTTATGAAACTGATACATACCACACCTCCGCTTACATAAATGCTCTTTAGTTAATAGTGAGAATAGCGTTGGATTCCTGAACTGCGAAAAATCATTTGAGCCCAAAATTCACTGGGTTTACCAGAACTGAACTCTTGCTTGTAGGAAGACACAGATCCTTGGGTTTAATTCTGTTTCTGAAGGCAAATCAGATCAGAGTTCTCATCCCTGAAAGACACTCTGTTTTAACGCAAGAAGCAAGCTCTTCTTTCCAGAGTCTAAAATACAGCAACAACCCTGAGTAAGCCCTGAAAAAAAGAACTGTGTTTCCTTCTCATATGGACCATATGTAGTTCAACTGTGCTTATGAAACTGATACAAACCACGGCTCCTCTTACATAAATGCACTTTAGTTAATAATGAGAATCATGTTTGGTTCGTGAGCTGCGAAAAATCATTTGTGCCCAGAATTCTCTGGGTTTAGCAGAAATGAACTCTTGCTTGTAGGAAGACACTGATCCTAGGGTTTATGTCCGTTTCTGAAGGCAAATTCAGACCAGAGTTCTCATCCCTGAATACCATTCTGTTTTTAAGCAAGAATCATCCTCTTCTTTCCAGCGTCTCCAATGTAGTAAGAAACATGAGCATGCCCTGAAAAAAGGACTGTGTTTCCTACTCATATGGACCATATGTAGTCCAACTCTGCTTATGAAACTGATACAGACCACAGCTCCTCTTTCATAAATGCTCTTTAGGTAATAGTGATAATCGCGTTGGGTTCTAGAACTGTGTAAAATCATTTGAGCCGAAAATTCACGTGGTTTACCAGAAATGAACTCTTGCTTGTAGGAAGACACAGATCATGGGGTTTAACTCCATTTCTGAAGGGAAATTCAGACCAGAGTTCTTATCCCTGAAACACACTCTCTTTTAACGAAGAAGCAAGATCTTCTTTCAAGAGTCTAATATACAACAAGAACATTGAGCATGCCCTGAAAAAAATAACTGTGTTTCCTATTCATACAGACCATATGTAGTTCAACTCTGCTTATGAAACTGATACAGACCACACCTCCTCTTACATAAATGCTTTATGTTAATAGTAAGAATCATGTTGGGTTTGTGAACTGCGTAAAATCATTTGAGCCCAAAATACACTGGGTTTACCTGAACTGTACTCTTGCTTGTAGGAAGACACAGATCCTGGTGTTTAACTCCGTTTCTGAAGGGAAATTCAAACCAGAGTTCTCATCCCTGAAACACATTCTGTTTTAACGCAAGATTCAAGTTCTTCTTGCAAGAGTCTAAAATACAACAAGAACCATGAGCAAGCTCTGAAAAAAATGACTGTGTTTCCTACTCATACGGACCATATGCAGTTCAACTGTGCTTATGAAACTGATACAAACCACAGCTCCTCTTGCATAAATGCTCTTTAGTTAATAGTGAGAATCATGTTTGGTTCGTGAACTGTGAAAAATCATTTGATCCAAAATTCACAGGGATTACCAGAAATGAACTCTTGCTTGTAGGAAGACACTGATCCTGAGGTTTAACTCTGTTTCTGAAGGCAAATTCAGATCAGAGTTCTCATCCCTGAATAAAACTCTGTATTAAGGCAAGCATCATCCTCTTCTTTCCAGCGTCTCCAATAAAGTAAGAACCATGAGCATGCCCAGAAAAAAGAACTGTGTTTCCTACTCATACGGACCATATGTAGTTCAACTCTGCTTATGAAGTGATACAGAACCCAGCTCCTCTTACATAAATTCTCTTTAGTTAATAGTGAGAATAGCATTGGGTTCAAGAACTGCAAAAAATCATTTGAGCCCAGAATTCACTGGGTTTTCGAGAAATGAACTCTTGCTTGTAGGAAGACACAGATCCTGGGGTTTAACTCCGTTTCTGCAGGGAAATTCCGACCAGATTTCTCATCCCTGAAACACACTCTGTTTAAACAAAGAAGGAAGCTCTTCTTTCCAGAGTCTAAAATACAGCAAGAACCATGAGCATGGCCTGAAAGAAAGAACTGGGTTTCCTATTCATACGGACCATATGTGGTTCAACTCTGCTTATGAAACTGATACATACCACACCTCCGCTTACATAAATGCTCTTTAGTTAATAGTGAGAATAGCGTTGGATTCCTGAACTGCGAAAAATCATTTGAGCCCAAAATTCACTGGGTTTACCAGAACTGAACTCTTGCTTGTAGGAAGACACAGATCCTTGGGTTTAATTCTGTTTCTGAAGGCAAATCAGATCAGAGTTCTCATCCCTGAAAGACACTCTGTTTTAACGCAAGAAGCAAGCTCTTCTTTCCAGAGTCTAAAATACAGCAACAACCCTGAGTAAGCCCTGAAAAAAAGAACTGTGTTTCCTTCTCATATGGACCATATGTAGTTCAACTGTGCTTATGAAACTGATACAAACCACGGCTCCTCTTACATAAATGCACTTTAGTTAATAATGAGAATCATGTTTGGTTCGTGAGCTGCGAAAAATCATTTGTGCCCAGAATTCTCTGGGTTTAGCAGAAATGAACTCTTGCTTGTAGGAAGACACTGATCCTAGGGTTTATGTCCGTTTCTGAAGGCAAATTCAGACCAGAGTTCTCATCCCTGAATACCATTCTGTTTTTAAGCAAGAATCATCCTCTTCTTTCCAGCGTCTCCAATGTAGTAAGAAACATGAGCATGCCCTGAAAAAAGGACTGTGTTTCCTACTCATATGGACCATATGTAGTCCAACTCTGCTTATGAAACTGATACAGACCACAGCTCCTCTTTCATAAATGCTCTTTAGGTAATAGTGATAATCGCGTTGGGTTCTAGAACTGTGTAAAATCATTTGAGCCGAAAATTCACGTGGTTTACCAGAAATGAACTCTTGCTTGTAGGAAGACACAGATCATGGGGTTTAACTCCACTTCTGAAGGGAAATTCAGACCAGAGTTCTTATCCCTGAAACACACTCTCTTTTAACGAAGAAGCAAGATCTTCTTTCAAGAGTCTAATATACAACAAGAACATTGAGCATGCCCTGAAAAAAATAACTGTGTTTCCTATTCATACAGACCATATGTAGTTCAACTCTGCTTATGAAACTGATACAGACCACACCTCCTCTTACATAAATGCTTTATGTTAATAGTAAGAATCATGTTGGGTTTGTGAACTGCGTAAAATCATTTGAGCCCAAAATACACTGGGTTTACCTGAACTGTACTCTTGCTTGTAGGAAGACACAGATCCTGGTGTTTAACTCCGTTTCTGAAGGGAAATTCAAACCAGAGTTCTCATCCCTGAAACACATTCTGTTTTAACGCAAGATTCAAGTTCTTCTTGCAAGAGTCTAAAATACAACAAGAACCATGAGCAAGCTCTGAAAAAAATGACTGTGTTTCCTACTCATACGGACCATATGCAGTTCAACTGTGCTTATGAAACTGATACAAACCACAGCTCCTCTTGCATAAATGCTCTTTAGTTAATAGTGAGAATCATCTTGGGTTCGTGAACTGTGAAAAATCATTTGATCCAAAATTCACAGGGATTACCAGAAATGAACTCTTGCTTGTAGGAAGACACTGATCCTGAGGTTTAACTCTGTTTCTGAAGGCAAATTCAGATCAGAGTTCTCATCCCTGAATAAAACTCTGTATTAAGGCAAGCATCATCCTCTTCTTTCCAGCGTCTCCAATAAAGTAAGAACCATGAGCATGCCCAGAAAAAAGAACTGTGTTTCCTACTCATACGGACCATATGTAGTTCAACTCTGCTTATGAAGTGATACAGAACCCAGCTCCTCTTACATAAATCCTCTTTAGTTAATAGTGAGAATAGCATTGGGTTCAAGAACTGCAAAAAATCATTTGAGCCCAGAATTCACTGGGTTTTCGAGAAATGAACTCTTGCTTGTAGGAAGACACAGATCCTGGGGTTTAACTCCGTTTCTGCAGGGAAATTCCGACCAGATTTCTCATCCCTGAAACACACTCTGTTTAAACAAAGAAGGAAGCTCTTCTTTCCAGAGTCTAAAATACAGCAAGAACCATGAGCATGGCCTGAAAGAAAGAACGGGGTTTCCTATTCATACGGACCATATGTGGTTCAACTCTGCTTATGAAACTGATACATACCACACCTCCGCTTACATAAATGCTCTTTAGTTAATAGTGAGAATAGCGTTGGATTCCTGAACTGCGAAAAATCATTTGAGCCCAAAATTCACTGGGTTTACCAGAACTGAACTCTTGCTTGTAGGAAGACACAGATCCTTGGGTTTAATTCTGTTTCTGAAGGCAAATCAGATCAGAGTTCTCATCCCTGAAAGACACTCTGTTTTAACGCAAGAAGCAAGCTCTTCTTTCCAGAGTCTAAAATACAGCAACAACCCTGAGTAAGCCCTGAAAAAAAGAACTGTGTTTCCTTCTCATATGGACCATATGTAGTTCAACTGTGCTTATGAAACTGATACAAACCACGGCTCCTCTTACATAAATGCACTTTAGTTAATAATGAGAATCATGTTTGGTTCGTGAGCTGCGAAAAATCATTTGTGCCCAGAATTCTCTGGGTTTAGCAGAAATGAACTCTTGCTTGTAGGAAGACACTGATCCTAGGGTTTATGTCCGTTTCTGAAGGCAAATTCAGACCAGAGTTCTCATCCCTGAATACCATTCTGTTTTTAAGCAAGAATCATCCTCTTCTTTCCAGCGTCTCCAATGTAGTAAGAAACATGAGCATGCCCTGAAAAAAGGACTGTGTTTCCTACTCATATGGACCATATGTAGTCCAACTCTGCTTATGAAACTGATACAGACCACAGCTCCTCTTTCATAAATGCTCTTTAGGTAATAGTGATAATCGCGTTGGGTTCTAGAACTGTGTAAAATCATTTGAGCCGAAAATTCACGTGGTTTACCAGAAATGAACTCTTGCTTGTAGGAAGACACAGATCATGGGGTTTAACTCCATTTCTGAAGGGAAAATCAGACCAGAGTTCTTATCCCTGAAACACACTCTCTTTTAACGAAGAAGCAAGATCTTCTTTCAAGAGTCTAATATACAACAAGAACATTGAGCATGCCCTGAAAAAAATAACTGTGTTTCCTATTCATACAGACCATATGTAGTTCAACTCTGCTTATGAAACTGATACAGACCACACCTCCTCTTACATAAATGCTTTATGTTAATAGTAAGAATCATGTTGGGTTTGTGAACTGCGAAAAATCATTTGAGCCCAAAATACACTGGGTTTACCTGAACTGTACTCTTGCTTGTAGGAAGACACAGATCCTGGTGTTTAACTCCGTTTCTGAAGGGAAATTCAAACCAGAGTTCTCATCCCTGAAACACATTCTGTTTTAACGCAAGAATCAAGTTCTTCTTGCACGAGTCTAAAATACAACAAGAACCATGAGCAAGCTCTGAAAAAAATGACTGTGTTTCCTACTCATACGGACCATATGCAGTTCAACTGTGCTTATGAAACTGATACAAACCACAGCTCCTCTTGCATAAATGCTCTTTAGTTAATAGTGAGAATCATCTTGGGTTCGTGAACTGTGAAAAATCATTTGAGTCCAAAATTCACAGGGTTTACCAGAAATGAACCCTTGCTTGTAGGAAGACACTGATCCTCAGGTTTAACTCCGTTTCTGAAGGCAAATTCAGACCTGAGTTCTCTTCCCTGAAAAAAATTCTGTTTTAAGGCAAAATCATCCTCTTCTTTCCAGCGTCTCCAATACAGTAAGAACCATGAGCATGCCCAGGAAAAAAGAACTGTGTTTCCTGCTCATACAGACCATATGTAGTTCAACTGTGCTTATGAAACTGATACAAACCACAGCTCCTCTTACATAAATGCTCTTTAGTTAATAGTGAGAATCATGTTGGGTTTGTGAACAGCAAAAAATCATTTGAGCCCAAAATTCACTGGGTTTACCTGAACTGAACTCTTGCTTGTAGGAAGACACTGATCCTGGGATTTAACTCCGTTTCTGAAGGCAAATTCCGACCAGATTTCTCATCAATGAAACACACTCTGTTTAAAAGAAGAAGGAAGCTCTGCTTTCCAGAGTCTAAAATACAGCAAGAACCATGAGCATGGCCTGAAAACAGAACTGTGTTTCCTATTCATACGGACCATACGTAGTTCAACCCTGCTTATGAAACTGATACAGACCATACCTCCTCTTACATAAATGCTCTTTAGTTAATAGTGAGAATAGCGTTGGGTTCCTGAACTGTGAAAAATCATTTGAGCACAAAATTCACTGGGTTAACCAGAAATGAACTCTCGCTTGTAGGAAGACACAGATCCTGGGGTATGCTCTTTAGTTAATAGTGATAATTGCGTTGGGTTACTGAACTGTGAAAAATCATTTGAGTCCCAAACTCACTGGGTTTACCAGAACTGAACTCTTGCTTGTAGGAAGACACAGATCCTGGGGTTTAACACCGTTTCTGAACGGAAATTCAGACCAGAGTTCTCATCCATGAAACCACTCTGTTTTAATGCAAGAAGCAAGCTCTTCTTTCCAGCGTCTCCAATACAGCAGGAACCATGAGCATGGCCTGAAAAAAAGAACTGTGTTTCCAACTCATAAGGACAATATGTAGTTCAACTCTCCCTATGAAACTGATACAAACCTCGGACCCCACTTATATAAATGCACTTTAGTTAATAGTGAGAATCATGTTGGGTGGGTGAACTGCGAAAAATCATTTGAGCCCAAAATTCACTGGGTTTACCAGAAATGAAATCTTGCTTGTAGGAAGACTGTGATCCTGGGGTTTAACTCCGTTTCTGAAGGCAAATTCAGACCAGAGTTCTCATCCATGAAACATACCCTGTGTTAAGGCAAGAAGCAAGCTCTTCTTTCCAGCATCGCCAAAACAACAAGAACCATGAGCATGCCCTGAAAAAAAATAACTGTGTTTCCTATTAATACGGAACATATGTACTTCAACTCTGATTATGAAACTGATACAAACCACAGCTCCTCTTACATAAATGCTCTTTAGTTAATAGTGAGAATCGCGTTGGGTTCGTGAACTGCGAAATATCATTTGAGCCCAAAATTCACTAGGTTAACCAGAAATAAACTCTTGCTTGTAGGAAGACACAGATCCTGGGGTTTATTCCGTTTCTGAAGGGAAATTCAGACCAGGGTTCTCATCCCTGAAACACACTCTATTTAAACGAAGAAGGAAGCTCTGCTTTCCAGAGTCTAAAATATGAAACTGAAACAGACCATACCTCCTCTTACATAAATACTCTTTAGTTAATAGTGAGAATAGCGTTAGGTTCCTGAACTGCGAAAAATCATTTGAGCACAAAATTCACTGGGTTTACCAGAAATGAACTCTCGCTTGTAGGAAGACACAGATCCTGGGGTTTAACTCCGTTTCTGAAGGCAAATTCAGACCAGAGTTCTCATCCCTGAAACACACTCTGTTATAGCACAAGAAGCAAGCTCTTCTTTCCAGATTATAAAATACAGCAAGAACCATGAGCATGTCCTTAAAAAAAAAAATGTGTTTCCTACTCATAAGGACCATATGTATTTCAACTCTCCTTATGAAACTGATACCAACCATGGCTCCTCTTACATAAATGCTCTTCAGTTAATAGTGAGAATCATGTTGGGTTCGTGAACTGCGAAAAATCATTTGAGCCCAAAATTCACCGGCTTTACCAGAAATGAACTCTTGCTTGTAGGAAGACACAGATCCTGGTGTTTAACTTCGTTTCTGCAGGAAATTCAGACCAGAGTTCTCATACCTGAAACACACTCTGTTTAAACTAAGAAGGAAGCTCTTCTTTTCGGAGTCTAAAATACAGCAAGAACCAGGAGCATGGCCTGAAAAAAAGAACTGTGTTCCCTTTCATACGGACCATATGTAATTCAACTCAGCTTGTGAAACAGATACAGACCACACCTCTTCTTACCTAAATGGTCTTTAGTTAATAGTGACTATATCGTTGGGTTCCTGAACTGCGAAAAATCATTTGAGTCAAAATTCACTGGGTTTACCAGAAATGAACTCTTGCTTGTAGGAAGACACAGATCCAGGTGTTCAACTCCGTTTCTGAAGGGAAATTCACACCAGAATTCTCATCCCTGAAACACACTCTGTATTGACGTAGAAGCAAGCACTTCTTTCCAGAGTCTAAAATAGAGCAAGAACCATGAGATGGTCTGAAAAAAAGAACTGTGTTTCCTAATCATACGGACCATATGTAGTTCAACTCTGCTTATGAAACTGATACAGAACACACCTCCTCTTACATAAATGCTTTTAGTTAATAGTGAGAATCATGTTGGGTTCGTGAACTGCGAAAAATCATTTCAGCCCAATATTCACTGGGTTTACCTGAAGTGAACTCTTGCTTATAGGAAGACACAGATCCTGGGTTTTAACTCCGTTTCTGAAGGCAAATTCAGACCAGAGTTCTCATCCCTGAAACACACTCTGTTTTAAGGCAAGAAGCAAGCTCTTCTTTCAAGAGTCTAAAATACAGCAACAACCCTGAGTAAGCCCTGAAAAAAAGAACTTTGTTTCCTTCTCATAGGGACTATACGTAGTTCAACTGTGCTTATGAAACTGATACAAACCACAGCTCCTCTTACATAAATGCTCTTTAGTAAATAGTGAGAATCATGTTGGGTTCGTGAACTGCGAAAAATCATTTGAGCCAAAAATTCACAGGGTTTACCAGGAATGAACTCTTGCTTGTAGGAAGACACTGATCCTGAGGTTTAACTCTGTTTCTGAAGGCAAATTCAGATCAGAGTTCTCATCCCTGAAAAAAACTCTGTTTTAAGGCAAGAATGATCCTCTTCTTTACAGCATCTCCAATAAAGTAAGAACCATGAGCAGGCCAAGAAAAAGAACTGTTTCAAACTCCTACGGACCATATGTAGTCCAACTCTCCTTACAAAACTGATAGAGACCACATTTCCTCTTGCACAAATGCTCCTTAGTTAATAGTGATAATCGTGTTCAGTTCTAGACCTGTGTAAAATAATTTGAGCCCAAAATTCACGTGGTTTCCAGAAATGAACTCTTGCTTGTAGGAAGAACCAGATCTTGGGGTTTAACTCCATTTCTGAAGGGAAATTCAGACCAGAGTTCTCATCCCTAAAACACACTCTGTTTTAACGCAAGAAGCAAGCTCTTCTTTCCAGCGTCTAAAATACAGCAAGAACCATGAGCATGCCCTGAAAAAAAGAACTGTGTTTCCTAATCATAAGGACCATATGTAGTTGAACTCTGCTTATGAAACTGATACAGACCACAGCTCCTCTTACATAAAGGCTCTTCAGTTAATAGTGATAATCGCGTTAAGTTCTAGAACTGTGTAAAATCATTTGAGCCAAAAATTCACTGGGTTTACAAGAAATGAACTCTTGCTTGTAGGAAGACACTGATCCTTGGGTTTAAGTCCGTTTCTGAAGGGAAATTCAGACCAGAGTTCTCATCCCTGAAACACATTCTGTTTTAAGGCAAGAATCATCCTCTTCTCTCCAGGGTCTCCAATGTAGTGAGAAACATGAGCATGCCCAGAAAAAAAGAACAGTGTTTCCTACTCATACAAACCATATGTAGTTCAGCTCTGCTTATGAAACTGATACAAACAACAGCTCCTCTTACATAAATCCTCTTTAGTTAATAGTGAGAATAGCATAGGGTTCTTGAACTGCAAAAAATCATTTGAGCCCAAAATTCACTGGGTTTACGAGAAATGAACTCTTGCTTGTAGGACGACACAGATCCTGGGGTTTAACTCCGTTTCTGAGGGGAAATTCAGACCAGAGTTCTCATCACTGAAACACACTCTGTATTAACGTAGAAGCAAGCTCTTTTTTCCAGATTCTATAATACAGCAATAACCATGATCATGGCCTGAAAAAAAGAACTGTTTTTCCTATTCATACGGACCATATGTAGTTCAACTCTGCTTATGAAATGATACAGACCACAGCTCCTCTTACATAAATGCTCATTAGTTAATAGTGAGAATCACATTTGTTTCGTGAACTGCGAAAAATCATTTGAGCACAAAATTCACTGGGTTTAACAGAAATGGACTCTTGCTTGTAGGAAGACACAGATCATGGGGTTTAACTCCATTTCTGAAGGGAAATTCAGACCAGAGTTCTTATCCCTGAAACACACTCTCTTTTAATGAAG
Organism: Onychomys arenicola; assembly: GCA_949786405.1. Taxonomy (NCBI): domain Eukaryota; kingdom Metazoa; phylum Chordata; class Mammalia; order Rodentia; family Cricetidae; genus Onychomys; species Onychomys arenicola. The sequence goes on from CATKUM010000035.1 coordinate 1,760,527, forward strand.
AGGCAAGATCTTCTTTCAAGAGTCTAAAATACAACAAGAACCATGAGCATGCCCTGAAAAAAATAACTGTGTTTCCTATTCATACAGACCATATGTAGTTCAACTCTGCTTATGAAACTGATACAGACCACACCTCCTCTTACATAAATGCTTTTAGTTAATAGTAAGAATCATGTTGGGTTTGTGAACTGCGTAAAATCATTTGAGCCCAAAATACAATGGGTTTCCCTGAATTGAACTCTTGCTTGTAGGAAGACACAGATCCTGGGGTTTAACTCCGTGTCTGAAGGGAAATTCAAACCAGAGTTCTCATCCCTGAAACACATTCTGTTTTAACGCAAGAATCAAGCTCTTCTTGTAAGAGTCTAAAATACAACAAGAACCATGAGCATGCTCTGAAAAAAATGACTGTGTTTCCTACTCATACGGACCATATGCAGTTCAACTGTGCTTATGAAACTGATACAAACCACAGCTCCTCTTGCATAAATGCTCTTTAGTTAATAGTGAGAATCATCTTGGGTTCGTGAACTGCGAAAAATCATTTGAGTCCAAAATTCACAGGGTTTACCAGAAATGAACCCTTGCTTGTAGGAAGACACTTATCCTGAGGTTTAACTCTGTTTCTGAAGGCAAATTCAGACCTGAGTTCTCTTCCCTGAAAAAAATTCTGTTTTAAGGCAAAATCAACCTCTTCTTTCCAGCGTCACCAATACAGTAAGAACCATTAGCATGCCCCCAAAAAAGAACTGTGTTTCCTACTCATACGGACCATTCATAGTTCAACTGTGCTTATGAAACTGATACAAACCACAGCTCCTCTTACATAAATGCTCTCTAGTTAATAGTGAGAATCATGTTGGGTTTGTGAACTGGGTAAAATCATTTGAGCCCCCAAAACACTGGGTTTACCTGAACTGAACTCTTGCTTGTAGGAAGACACAGATCCTGTGGTTTAACTCCATTTGTGAAGGGAAATTCACACCAGAGTTCTCATCCCTGAAACACATTCTGTTTTAACGCAAGAAAATCAATCTCTTCTTTCCAGAGTCTAAAATACAGCAAGAAACATGAGCATGTCCTGAAAAAAAGAACTGTGTTTCTACTCATATGGACCATATGTCGTTCAACTGTGCTTATGAAACTGATACAAACCACAGCTCCTCTTACATAAATTCTCTTTAGTTAATAGTGAGAATCATGTTGGGTTCGTGAACTGTGAAAAATCATTTGAGCCCAAAATTCACAGGGTTTACCAGAAAAGAACGCTTGCTTGTAGGAAGACACTGATGCTGAGGTTTAACTCTGTTTCTGAAGGCAAATTCAGATCAGAGTTCTCATCCCTGAAAAAAACTCTGTTGTAAGGCAAGAATGATCCTCTTCTTTAAGGCATCTCCAATAAAGTAAGAACCATGAGCAGGCCAAGAAAAAGAACTGTTTCATAGTCATACGGACCATATGTAGTCCAACTCTGCTTATAAAACTGATAGAGACCACATCTCCTCTTGCATAAATGCTCGTTAGTTAATAGTGATAATCGTGTTCATTTCTAGAACTGTGTAAAATAATTTGAGCCCAAAATTCACGTGGTTTACCAGAAATGAACTCTTGCTTGTAGGAAGACACAGATCATGGGGTTTAACTCCATTTCTGAAGGGAAATTCAGACCAGAGTTCTCATCCCTGAAACACACTCTGTTTTAACGAAGAAGCAAGCTCTTCGTTCAAGAGTCTAAAATGCAACAAGAAACGTTGGCATGCCCTGAAAAAAATAACTGTGTTTCCTATTCATACGGACCATATGTAGTTCAACTCTGCTTATGAAACTGATACAGACCACACCTCCTCTTACATAAATGCTCTTTAGTTTATAGTGAGAAACATGTTGGGTTCGTGAACTGCGAAAAATCATTTGAGCCCAAAATTCACTGGGTTTACCTTAACTGAACTCTTGCTTGTAGGAAGACACTGATCCTGGGGTTTAAGTCCGTTTCTGAAGGCAAATTCAGACCAGAGTTCTCATCCCTGAAAAACACTCTGTTTTAAGGCAGGGATCATCCTCTTCTTTCCAGAGTCTCCAATATAGTAAGAAACATGAGCATGCCCAGAATAAAAGATCTGTTTCCTAATCATAAAGACCATATGTAGTTCAACTCTGCATATGAAACTGATACAAACCACAGCTCCTCTTACATTAATCCTCTTTAGTTAATAGTGAGAATAGCATAGGGTTCATGAACTGCGAAAAATCATTTGAGCTGAAAATTCACTGGTTTTAACAGAAATGAACTCGTGCTTGTAGGAAGACACAGATCCTTGGGTTTAACTCTGTTTCTGCAGGGAAATGCAGACCAGAGTTCTCATCCTTGAAACAAACTCTGTTTCAACGAAAAAGGAAGATCTTTTTTCCAGCGTCACCATTACAACAAGAACCATGAGCATGCCCTGAAAAAAATAACTGTGTTTAAACTCATACGGACCATATGTAGTTCAACTGTCTTTATGAAACTCATACAAACCACAGCTCCTCTTACATAAATGCTCTTTAATTAAAAGTGAGAATCATGTTGGGTTTTGAAATGCGAAAAATAATTTGAGCAAAAATTCACTGGGTTTACCAGAAATGAACTCTCGCTTGTAGGAAGACACAGATCCAGGGGTTCAACTTCGTTTCTGAATGAAAATTCAGACCAGAATTCTCATCCCTGAAAAACACTTTGTTTTAAGGCATGAATCATCCTCTTCTGTCCAGGGTCTCCAATACAGTAAGAACAATGAGGATGCAATGAAAAAAGAACCGTGTTTCCTACTAATACGGACCATATGTAGTCCAGCTCTGCTTATGAAACTGATACAAACCACAGCTCCTCTTACATAAATGCTCTTCAGTTAATAGTAATTATCGCGTTTGGTTCGTGAAAAGCGAAAAATCATTTGAGCCCAAAATTCAATGGGTTAACCAGAAATGAACTTTTGCTTATAGGAAGACACAGATCCTGGGGTTTAACTCCGTTTCTGAAGGGAAATTCAGACCAGAGTTCTCATCCCTGAAACACACTCTGTTTTATCACAAGAAGCAAGCTCTTCTTTCCTGCGTCTCCAATACAGCAAGAACCATGAGCATTCCCAGAAAAAAAGAACTGTGTTTCCTACTCATATGGACCATAAGTAGTTAAACTCTGCTTGGGAAACTGATACAGACCACACCTCCTCTTAGATAAATGCTCTTTAGTTAATAGTGATAATCGCGTTGGTTTCAAGAACTCTGTAAAGTCATTTGAGCCAAAAATTCAAATTGTTTCCCAGAAATGATCTCTAGCTGGTAGGAAGACACAGATCCTGGGGTTCAACTCCTTTTCTGAAGGGAAATTCAGACCAGAGTTCTCATCCCTGAAACACACTCTGTTTTAACGAAGAAGCAAGCTCTCCTTTCCAGAAACTAAAATACAGCAAGAACCGTGAGCATGCCCTGAAAAAAAGAACTGTGATTCCTACTCATGCGTACCATATGTAGTTCAATTCTGATTATGAAACTGATACAAACCAGAGCACCTCTTACACAAGTAATCTTTACTTAATAGTGAGAATCGCGTTGGGTTTGTTAACTGCGGAAAATCATTTGAGCCCAAAATTCACTGGGTTAACCAGAAATGAACGCTTGCTTGTAGGAAGACACAGACCCTGGGGTTTAACTCATTTCTGAAGGGAAATACAGACCAGAGTCTGATCCCTGAAACACTCTCTATTATAACGCAAGAAGCAAGCTCTTCTTTCCAGAGTCTAAAATACAGCAAGAACCATGAGCATGCCCTGAAAGAAAGAACTGTGTTTCCTACTCATAAGGACCATATGTAGTTCAACTCTCCTTATGAAACTGATAAAAACCACGGCTCCTGTTACATAAATGCTCTTTAGTAAATAGTGAGAATCATGTTGGGTTCGTGAACTGCGAAAAATCATTTGAGCCCAAAATTCACTGGGTTTACCAGAAAAGAATTCTTGCTTTTAGGAAGACACTGATCTTGGGGTTTAACTCCGTTTCTAAGGGAAATTCAGACCCGAGTTCTCATCCCTGAAAAACACTGTGTTTTAAGGCAAGAATCATCATCTTCTATCCAGCGTCTCCAATATAGTAAGAAACATGAGCATGCCCAGAACAAAAGAACTGTGTTTCCTACTCTTACAGAAAATATGTAGTTCAACCCTCCTTATGAAACTATACAAACCACAGCTCCTCTTATATAAATCCTCTTTAGTTAATAGTGAGAATCGCGTTGGGTTCGTGAACTGTGAAAAATCATTTGAGACCAAAATTCACCGGGTTGACCAGAAATGAACTCTTGCGTGTAGGAAGACACAGATCCTGGGGTTTAACTCCTTTTCTGAAGGAAATTCAGACCAGAGTTCTCATCCCTAAAACACACTCTGTTTTAACGCAAGAAGCAAGCTCTTCTTTCCAGATTCTAAAATACAGCAAGAACTATGAGCATGCCCTGAAAAAAAGAACTGTGTTTCCTACTCATATGGACCATATGTAGTTCAACTCTGCTTATGAAATGATACAGACCACAGCTCCTCTTACATAAATGCTCTTTAGTTAATAGTGATATTTGCATTGGGTTCTAGTATTGTGTAAAGTCATTTGAGCCGAAAATTCACTTGGTAACAGAAATGAACTCTTGCTGGTAGGAGGACACAGATCATGGTGTTTAACTCCGTTTGTGAAGGGAAATTCAGACCAGAGTTCTCATCCATGAAACACACCCTGTTTTAATGCAAGAAGCAAGAAATTCTTTCCAGCATTACCAATACAGCAAGACCCATGAGCATGCCATGAAAAAAAGAACTGTGTTTCCTACTCATAAGGACCATATTTAGTTCAACTCTGCTTATGAAACTGATACAAAGCACACCTCCTCTTACATAAATCCTCTTTAGTTAATAGTGAGAATAGCATAGGGTTCGTGAACTGTGAAAAATCATTTGAGCCCAAAATTCACTGGGTTTAACAGAAATCAACTCTTGCCTATAGGAAGACACAGATCCTGTGGTTTAACTCCATTTCTGCCAGGAAATTCAGACCAGAGTTATCATCCCTGAAACACACTCTGTTTTACCGAAGAACCAAGCTCGTCTTTCCAGATTCTAAAATACAGCAAGAACCATGTGCATGGCCTGAAAAAAAGAACTATGTTTCCTACTCAAATGGACCATATGTAGTTCAACTCTGCTTATGAAACCGATACAAACCACAGCTCTTCTTACATATATGCTCTTTAGTTAATAGTGAAAATCATGTTGGGTTCGTGAACTGCGAAAAATCATGTGAGCCTAGAAATCACTGGGTTTACCAGAAATGAACTCTTGCTTGTAGGAAGACACTGATCCTGGGGTTTAACTCTGTTTCTGAAGACAAATTCAGACCAGTGTTGTCATCCCTGAAAAACACTCTGTTTTAAGGCAAGGATCATCCTCTTCTTTCCAGCATCTCCAACATAGTAATAAACATGAGCATGCCCAGAAAAAAAGAACTGTGTTTCCTACTCATACAGACCATATGCAGATCAACTCGGCTTATGAAACTGATACAAACCACGGCTCCTCTTACATTTTTGCACTTTAGTTACTAGTGAGAATCATGTTGGGTTCGTGAACTGCGAAAAGTCATTTGAGCCCAAAAATCACTGGGTTTACCAGAAATGAACTCTTGATTGTAGGAAGACACTGAACTGGGGTTTAACTCTGTTTTTGAAAACAAATTCAGACCAGAGTTGTCCTCCCTGAAAAACACTCTTTTTTAAGGCAAGAATCATCCTCTCCTTTCAAGCATCTACAATATAGTAAGAAACATGAACATGCCCAGAAATAAAGAACTGTGTTTCCTACTCATAAGGACCATATGTAGTTCAACTCTGCTTATGAAACTGATACAAACCACAGCTCCTGTTAAATAAATGCTCTTTAGTTAATAGTGAGAATCATGTTGGGTTCGTGAACTTGGAAAAATCATTTGAGCCCAAAAATACTGGGTTTGCCAGAAATGAACTCTTGCTTGTAGGAAGACACTGATCCGGGGGTTTAACTCTGTTTCTGAAGACAAATTCAGACCAGAGTTCTCATCCCTGAAAAACACTGTGTTTTAAGGCAAGAATCATCATCTTCTATCCAGCGTCTCCAATATAGTAAGAAACATGAGCATGCCCAGAACAAAAGAACTGTGTTTCCTACTCTTACAGAAAATATGTAGTTCAACCCTCCTTATGAAACTATACAAACCACAGCTCCTCTTATATAAATCCTCTTTAGTTAATAGTGAGAATCGCGTTGGGTTCGTGAACTGTGAAAAATCATTTGAGACCAAAATTCACCGGGTTAACCAGAAATGAACTCTTGAGTGTAGGAAGACACAGATCCTGGGGTTTAACTCCTTTTCTGAAGGAAATTCAGACCAGAGTTCTCATCCCTAAAACACACTCTGTTATAACGCAAGAAGCAAGCTCTTCTTTTCAGAGTGTAAAATATAGCAAGAACCATGAGGATGCACTGAAACAAAGTACTGTGTTTCCTACTCATAAGGACCATATGTAGTTCAACTCTGCTTATGAAAGTGATTCTAACCACGGCTCCTCTTACATAAACCCTCTTTAGTTAATAGTGAGAATAGACTACGGTTCGTGAACTGCGAGAAATCATTTGAACCCAAAATTCACAGGGTTTACAAGACATGAACTCTTGCTTGTAGGAGGACCCAGAAACTGTGGTTTAACTCCGTTTCTGCAGGGAAATTCAGACCAGAATTCTCATCCCTGAAACACTCTCTGTTTTAACGAATAAGCAACCTCATCTTTCCAGAGTCTAAAATACAGCAAGAACCATGAGCATGGCCTGAAAAAAAGAACTATGTTTCCTACTCATATTTACCATATGTAGTTCAACTCTGCTTATGAAACCGATCAAACCACAGCTCCTCTTACATAAATGCTCTTTAGTTAATAGTGAGAATCATGTTGGGTTCGTGAACTGCTAAAAATCATTTGAGCCCCCAAATCACTGGGTTTACCAGAAATGAACTCTTGCTTGTAGGAAGACACTGATCCTGGGGTTTAACTCTGTTTCTGAAGACAAATTCAGACCAGAGTTCTCATCCCTGAAAAACACTCTGTTTTAAGGCAAGGATCATCCTCTTCTTTCCAGCATCTCCAATATAGTAAGAAACATGAACATGCCCAGAAGAAAAGAACCGTGTTTCCTACTCATACGGACCATATGTAGTTCAACTCTGCTTATGAAACTGATACAAACCACAGCTCCTCTTACATAAATGCTCTTTAGTTAATAGTGAGAATCGTGTTGGGTTCGTGAACTGCAAAAAATCATTTGAGACCAAAATTCACCGGGTTAACCAGAAATGAACTCTTGAGTGTAGGAAGACACAGATCCTGGGGTTTAACTCCTTTTCTGAAGGAAATTCAGACCAGAGTTCTCATCCCTAAAACACACTCTGTTATAACGCAAGAAGCAAGCTCTTCTTTTCAGAGTGTAAAATATAGCAAGAACCATGAGGATGCACTGAAACAAAGTACTGTGTTTCCTACTCATAAGGACCATATGTAGTTCAACTCTGCTTATGGAAGTGATTCTAACCACGGCTCCTCTTACATAAACCCTCTTTAGTTAATAGTGAGAATAGAGTACGGTTCGTGAACTGCGAGAAATCATTTGAACCCAAAATTCACAGGGTTTACAAGACATGAACTCTTGCTTGTAGGAGGACCCAGAAACTGTGGTTTAACTCCGTTTCTGCAGGGAAATTCAGACCAGAATTCTCATCCCTGAAACACTCTCTGTTTTCACGAATAAGCAACCTCATCTTTCCAGAGTCTAAAATACAGCAAGAACCATGAGCATGGCCTGAAAAAAAGAACTATGTTTCCTACTCATATTTACCATATGTAGTTCAACTCTGCTTATGAAACCGATACAAACCACAGCTCCTCTTACATAAATGCTCTTTAGTTAATAGTGAGAATCATGTTGGGTTCGTGAACTGCTAAAAATCATTTGAGCCCCCAAATCACTGGGTTTACCAGAAATGAACTCTTGCTTGTAGGAAGACACTGATCCTGGGGTTTAACTCTGTTTCTGAAGACAAATTCAGACCAGAGTTGTCATCCCTGAAAAACACTCTGTTTTAAGGCAAGGATCATCCTCTTCTTTCCAGCATCTCCAATATAGTAAGAAACATGAACATGCCCAGAAAAAAAGAACCGTGTTTCCTACTCATACGGACCATATGTAGTTCAACTCTGCTTATGAAACTGATACAAACCACAGCTCCTCTTACATAAATGCTCTTTAGTTAATAGTGAGAATCGTGTTGGGTTCGTGAACTGCGAAAAATCATTTGAGACCAAAATTCACTGGGTTAACCAGAATGAACTCTTGCTTGTAGGAAGACACAGATCCTTGGGTTTAACTCCGTTTCTCAAGGGAAATTCAGACCAGAGTTCTCATCCCTAAAACACACTCTGTTATAACGCAAGAAGCAAGCTCTTCTTTCCAGAGTCTAAAATATAGCAAGAACCATGAGGATGCCCTGAAAAAAAGTACTGTGTTTCCTACTCATAAGAACCATATGTAGTTCAAATCTGCTTATGAAACTGATACAAACCACAGCTCCTCTTACATAAATGTTCTTTAGTTAATAGTGAGAATCATGTTGAGTTCGTGATCTGGGAAAAAATCATTTGAGCCAAAAATAAACTGGGTTTACCAGAAATGAATTCTTGCTTGTAAGAAGTCACTGATCCTGGGGTTTAAGTCCGTTTCTGAAGGCAAATTCAGAACAGAATTCTCAACCCTGATACACACTCTGTTTTAACTCAAGAAGCAAGCTCTTCTTTCCAGAGTGTAAAATACAGCAAGAACCATGAGCATGGCCTGAAAAAAAGAACTGTGTTTCCTATTCATACGGAACATATGTAGTTCAACTCTGCTTGTGTAACTGATACAGACCACACCTCCTCTTACATAAATGCTCTTTAGTTAATAGTGAGAATAGCGTTGGGTTCCTGAACTGTGAAAAATCATTTGAGCACAAAATTCACTGGGTTTACCAGAAATGAACTCTCGCTTGTAGGAAGACACAGATCCTGGGGTTTAACTCCGTTTCTGAAGGGAAATTCAGACCAGAGTTCTCATCCCTGAAACACACTCTGTTTTAACGCAAGAAGCAAGCTCTTCTTTCCAGATTCTAAAATACAGCAAGAACCATGAGCATGCCCTGAAAAAAAGAACTGTGTTTCCTACTCAGACGGACCATATGTAGTTCAACTCTGCTTATGAAATGATACAGACCACAGCTCCTCTTACATAAATGCTCTTTAGTTAATAGTGATATTTGCATTGGGTTCTAGTATTGTGTAAAGTCATTTGAGCCGAAAATTCACTTGGTACCAGAAATGAACTCTTGCTGGTAGGAGGACACAGATCATGGTGTTTAACTCCGTTTGTGAAGGGAAATTCAGACCAGAGTTCTCATCCATGAAACACACCCTGTTTTAATGCAAGAAGCAAGCAATTCTTTCCAGCATTACCAATACAGCAAGACCCATGAGCATGCCATGAAAAAAAGAACTGTGTTTCCTACTCATAAGGACCATATTTAGTTCAACTCTGCTTATGAAACTGATACAAAGCACACCTCCTCTTACATAAATCCTCTTTAGTTAATAGTGAGAATAGCATAGGGTTCGTGAACTGTGAAAAATCATTTGAGCCCAAAATTCACTGGGTTTAACAGAAATCAACTCTTGCCTATAGGAAGACACAGATCCTGTGGTTTAACTCCATTTCTGCTGGGAAATTCAGACCAGAGTTATCATCCCTGAAACACACTCTGTTTTACCGAAGAACCAAGCTCGTCTTTCCAGATTCTAAAATACAGCAAGAACCATGAGCATGGCCTGAAAAAAAGAGCTATGTTTCCTACTCATATTTACCATAATAGTTCAACTCTGCTTATGAAACCGATACAAACCACAGCTCCTCTTACATATATGCTCTTTAGTTAATAGTGAAAATCATGTTGGGTTCGTGAACTGCGAAAAATCATGTGAGCCCAGAAATCACTGGGTTTACCAGAAATGAACTCTTGATTGTAGGAAGACACTGATCCTGGGGTTTAACTCTGTTTCTGAAGACAAATTCAGACCAGTGTTGTCATCCCTGAAAAACACTCTGTTTTAAGGCAAGGATCATCCTCTTCTTTCCAGCATCTCCAACATAGTAATAAACATGAGCATGCCCAGAAAAAAAGAACTGTGTTTCCTACTCATACAGACCATATGCAGATCAACTCGGCTTATGAAACTGATACAAACCACGGCTCCTCTTACATTTTTGCACTTTAATTACTAGTGAGAATCATGTTGGGTTCGTGAACTGCGAAAAGTCATTTGAGCCCAAAAATCACTGGGTTTACCAGAAATGAACTCTTGCTTGTAGGAAGACACTGAACTGGGGTTTAACTCTGTTTTTGAAAACAAATTCAGACCAGAGTTGTCCTCCCTGAAAAACACTCTTTTTTAAGGCAAGAATCATCCTCTCCTTTCAAGCATCTACAATATAGTAAGAAACATGAACATGCCCAGAAATAAAGAACTGTGTTTCCTACTCATAAGGACCATATGTAGTTCAACTCTGCTTATGAAACTGATACAAACCACAGCTCCTGTTAAATAAATGCTCTTTAGTTAATAGTGAGAATCATGTTGGGTTCGTGAACTTGGAAAAATCATTTGAGCCCAAAAATACTGGGTTTACCAGAAATGAACTCTTGCTTGTAGGAAGACACTGATCTGGGGGTTTAACTCTGTTTCTGAAAACAAATTCAGACCAGAGTTCTCATCCCTGAAAAACACTGTGTTTTAAGGCAAGAATCATCATCTTCTATCCAGCGTCTCCAATATAGTAAGAAACATGAGCATGCCCAGAACAAAAGAACTGTGTTTCCTACTCTTACAGAAAATATGTAGTTCAACCCTCCTTATGAAACTATACAAACCACAGCTCCTCTTATATAAATCCTCTTTAGTTAATAGTGAGAATCGCGTTGGGTTCGTGAACTGTGAAAAATCATTTGAGACCAAAATTCACCGGGTTAACCAGAAATGAACTCTTGCGTGTAGGAAGACACAGATCCTGGGGTTTAACTCCTTTTCTGAAGGAAATTCAGACCAGAGTTCTCATCCCTAAAACACACTCTGTTATAACGCAAGAAGCAAGCTCTTCTTTTCAGAGTGTAAAATATAGCAAGAACCATGAGGATGCACTGAAACAAAGTACTGTGTTTCCTACTCATAAGGACCATATGTAGTTCAACTCTGCTTATGAAAGTGATTCTAACCACGGCTCCTCTTACATAAACCCTCTTTAGTTAATAGTGAGAATAGAGTACGGTTCGTGAACTGCGAGAAATCATTTGAACCCAAAATTCACAGGGTTTACAAGACATGAACTCTTGCTTGTAGGAGGACCCAGAAACTGTGGTTTAACTCCGTTTCTGCAGGGAAATTCAGACCAGAATTCTCATCCCTGAAACACTCTCTGTTTTAACGAATAAGCAACCTCTTCTTTCCAGAGTCTAAAATACAGCAAGAACCATGAGCATGGCCTGAAAAAAAGAACTATGTTTCCTACTCATATTTACCATATGTAGTTCAACTCTGCTTATGAAACCGATACAAACCACAGCTCCTCTTACATAAATGCTCTTTAGTTAATAGTGAGAATCATGTTGGGTTCGTGAATTGCTAAAAATCATTTGAGCCCCCAAATCACTGGGTTTACCAGAAATGAACTCTTGCTTGTAGGAAGACACTGATCCTGGGGTTTAACTCTGTTTCTGAAGACAAATTCAGACCAGAGTTGTCATCCCTGAGAAACACTCTCTTTTAAGGCAAGGATCATCCTCTTCTTTCCAGCATCTCCAATATAGTAAGAAACATGAACATGCCCAGAAATAAGAACTGTGTTTCCTACTCATACGGACCATATGTAGTTCAACTCTCCTTATGAAACTGATACAAACCACAGCTCCTCTTACGTAAATGCTCTTTAGTTAATAGTGAGAATCGTGTTGGGTTCATGAACTGCAAAAAATCATTTGAGACCAAAATTCACTGGGTTTACAAGAAATGAACTCTTGCTTGTAGGAGGACACAGATCCTGGGGTTTATCTCCGTTTCTGTTGGGAAATTCAGACCAGAGTTCTCATCCCTGAAACACACTCTGTTTAAAAGAAGAAGGAAGCTGTTCTTTCCAGAATCTAAAATAGAGCAAGAACCATGAGCATGGCCTGAAAAAAAGAACTGTGTTTCCTATTCATACGGAACATATGTAGTTCAACTCTGCTTGTGAAACTGATACAGACCACACCTCCTCTTACATAAATGCTCTTTAGTTAATAGTGAGAATAGCGTTGGGTTCCTGAACTGTGAAAAATCATTTGAGCACAAAATTCACTGGGTTTACCAGAAATGAACTCTCGCTTGTAGGAAGACACAGATCCTGGGGTTTAACTCCGTTTCTGAAGGGAAATTCAGACCAGAGTTCTCATCCCTGAAACACACCCTGTTTTAATGCAATGAGCAAGCTCTTCTTTCCAGCATCACCAATACAGCAAGAACCATGAGCATGCCCTGAAAAAAAGAACTGTTTTTCCTACTCATACGGACCATATGTAGTTCAACTCTGCTTATGAAACTGATACAAACCACAGCCACTCTTACATAAAGGCTCTTTAGTTAATAGTGAGAATTGCATTGGGTTCATGAACTGCGAAAATATCATTTGAGCCCAAATTTCACTGGGTTTACCAGAAATGAAGTCTTGCTTGTAGGAGGACACAGATCATGGGGTTGAACTCCGTTTCTGCAGGGAAATTCAGAATAGAGTTCTCATCCCTGAAAAACACTCTGTTTTAAGGCAAGAATCATCCTCTTCTTTCCAGCATGTCCATTATAGTAAGACCCATGAGCATGCCCAGAAAAAAAGAACTGTGTCCTACTCATACAGACCATATGTAGTTCCATTCGGCTTATGAAACTGATACAAACCACGGCTCCTCTTACATTTTTGCACTTTAGTTACTAGTGAGAATCATGTTGTGTTTGTGAACTGCGAAAAATCATTTGACCCCAAAATTCACTGGGTTTACCAGAAATGAAACCTTGCTTGTAGGAAGACACTGATCCTGGGGTTTAACTCCGTTTCTGAAGGGAAATTCAGACCAGAGTTCTCCTCCCTGAAACACACTCTGTTTTAACGCAAGAAGCAAGCTCTTCTTTCCAGAGTCTAAAATACAGCAAGAACCATGAGTATGCCCTGAAAAAAAGAACTGTGTTTCCTACTCAGACGGACCATATGTAGTTCAACACTGCTTATGAAATGATACAGACCACAGCTCCTCTTACATAAATGCTCTTTAGTTAATAGTGATATTTGCATTGGGTTCTAGTATTGTGTAAAGTCATTTGAGCCGAAAATTCACTTGGTACCAGAAATGAACTCTTGCTGGTAGGAGGACACAGATCATGGTGTTTAACTCCGTTTGTGAAGGGAAATTCAGACCAGAGTTCTCATCCATGAAACACACCCTGTTTTAATGCAAGAAGCAAGCAATTCTTTCCAGCATTACCAATACAGCAAGACCCATGAGCATGCCATGAAAAAAAGAACTGTGTTTCCTACTCATACGGACCATATTTAGTTCAACTCTGCTTATGAAACTGATACAAAGCACACCTCCTCTTACATAAATCCTCTTTAGTTAATAGTGAGAATAGCATAGGGTTCGTGAACTGCGAAAAATCATTTGAGCCCAAAATTCACTGGGTTTAACAGAAATCAACTCTTGCCTATAGGAAGACACAGATCCTGTGGTTTAACTCCATTTCTGCCGGGAAATTCAGACCAGAGTTATCATCCCTGAAACACACTCTGTTTTACCGAAGAACCAAGCTCATATTTCCAGATTCTAAAATACAGCAAGAACGATGAGCATGGCCTGAAAAAAAGAACTATGTTTCCTACTCAAATGGACCATATGTAGTTCAACTCTGCTTATGAAACCGATACAAACCACAGCTCTTCTTACATATATGCTCTTTAGTTAATAGTGAAAATCATGTTGGGTTCGTGAACTGCGAAAAATGATTTGAGCACAAAATTCACTGGGTTTACCGGAAATGAACTCTCGCTTGTAGGAAGACACAGAACCTGGAGTTTATCTCCGTTTCTGAAGGGAAATTCAGACCAGAGTTCATCCCTGAAACACACTCTGTTATAAAGCAAGAAGCAAGCTCTTTTTTCCAGAGTCTTTAATACAGCAAGAAGCATGAGCATGCCCTGAAAAAAAGAACTGTGTTTCCTACTAATACGGACCATGTGTAGTTCAACTCTGCTTAAGAAACTGATACAAACCACAGCTCCTCTTACATAAATGCTCTTTAGTTAATAGTGAGGATCGCGTTGGGTTCATGAACAGCGAAAAATCATTTGAGCCCAAAATTCACTGAGTTAACCAGAAATGAACTCTTGCTTGTAGGACAACACAGATCCTGGGGTTTAACTCCGTTTCTGAGGTGAAATTCAGACCAGAGTTCTCATCCCTGAAACACATTCTGGTTTAACGCAAGAAGCAAGCTCTTCTTTCCAGAGTCTAAAATACAGCAAGAACCATGAGCATGCCCTGAAAAAAAGAACTGTGTTTCCTACTCATATGGACCATATGTAGTTCAACTGTGCTTATGAAACTGATACAAACCACACCTCCTCTTACATAAATGCTCTTTAGTTAATAGTGAGAATCATGTTGGGTTCGTGAACTGCGAAAAATCATTTGAGCCCAAAATTCACAGGGTTTACCAGAAATGAACTCTTGCTTATAGGAAGACACTGATCCTGGGGTTTAACTCTGTTTCTGAAGACAAATTCAGATCAGAGTTCTCATCCCTGAAAAAAACTCTGTTTTAAGGCAAGAATGATCCTCTTCTTACAGCATCTCCAATAAAGTAAGAACCATGAGCAGGCAAAGAATAAGAACTGTTTCAAACTCATACGGACCATATGTAGTCCAACTCTGCTTATAAAACTGATAGAGACCACATCTCCTCTTGCATAAATGCTCGTTAGTTAATAGTGATAATCATGTTCAGTTCTAGACCTGTGTAAAATCATTTGAGCCCAAAATTCACAGGGTTTACCAGAAATGAACTCTTGCTTGTAGGAAGACACAGATCCTTGGGTTTTACTCCGTTTCTGAAGGGAAATTCAGACCAGAGTTCTCATCCCTAAAACACACTCTGTTATAACGCAAGAAGCAAGCTCTTCTTTCCAGAGTCTAAAATATAGCAAGAACCATGAGGATGCCCTGAAAAACAGTACTGTGTTTCCTACTCATAAGGACCATATGTAGTCCAACTCTGCTTATAAAACTGATACCGTCCACATCTCCTCTTGCATAAATGCTCGTTAGTTAATAGTGATAATCGTGTTCAGTTCTAGACCTGTGTAAAATCATTTGAGCCCAAAATTCACGTGGTTTACCAGAAATGAACTCTTGCTTGTAGGAAGACACAGATCCTTGGGTTTAACTCCGTTTCTGAAGGGAAATTCAGACCAGAGTTCTCATCCCTAAAACATACTCTGTTATAACGCAAGAAGCAAGCTCTTCTTTCCAGAGTCTAAAATATAGCAAGAACCATGAGGATGCCCTGAAAAAAAGTACTGTGTTTCCTACTCATAAGGACCGTATGTAGTTCAAATCTGCTTATGAAACTGATACAAACCACAGCTCCTCTTACATAAATGTTCTTTAGTTAATAGTGAGAATCATGTTGGGTTCGTGATCTGCGAAAAATCATTTGAGCCCAAAATAAACTGGGTTTACCAGAAATGAATTCTTGCTTGTAGGAAGTCACTGATCCTGGGGTTTAAGTCCGTTTCTGAAGGCAAATTCAGACCAGAGTTCTCATCCCTGATACACACTCTGTTTTAACGCAAGAAGCAAGCTCTTCTTTCCAGAGTGTAAAATACAGCAAGAACCATGAGCATGGTCTGAAAAAAAGAACTGTGTTTCCTACTCATACAGACCATATGTAGTTCAACTCTGAATATGAAACTGATAAAAACCATAGCTCCTCTTACATGAACCCTGTTTGGAAAATAGTGAAAATAGCGTAGGGTTCGTGTACTGTGAAAAACAATTTGAGCCCAAAATTCACAGGGTTTACAAGAAATGAACTCTTGCTTGTAGGAGGACACAGATCCTGGGGTTTATCTCCGTTTCTGTTGGGAAATTCAGACCAGAGTTCTCATCCCTGAAACACACTCTGTTTAAAAGAAGAAGGAAGCTGTTCTTTCCAGAATCTAAAATAGAGCAAGAACCATGAGCATGGCCTGAAAAAAAGAACTGTGTTTCCTATTCATACGGAACATATGTAGTTCAACTCTGCTTGTGAAACTGATACAGACCACACCTCCTCTTACATAAATGCTCTTTAGTTAATAGTGAGAATAGCGTTGGGTTCCTGAACTGTGAAAAATCATTTGAGCACAAAATTCACTGGGTTTACCAGAAATGAACTCTCGCTTGTAGGAAGACACAGATCCTGGGGTTTAACTCCGTTTCTGAAGGGAAATTCAGACCAGAGTTCTCATCCCTGAAACACACCCTGTTTTAATGCAATGAGCAAGCTCTTCTTTTCAGCGTCACCAATACAGCAAGAACCATGAGCATGCCCTGAAAAAAAGAACTGTTTTTCCTACTCATACGGACCATATGTAGTTCAAATCTGCTTATGAAACTGATACAAACCACAGCCACTCTTACATAAAGGCTCTTTAGTTAATAGTGAGAATCGCATTGGGTTCGTGAACTGCGTAAATATCATTTGAGCCTAAAATTCACTGGGTTTACCAGAAATGAAGTCTTGCTTGTAGGAGGACACAGATCATGGGGTTTAACTCCGATTCTGCAAGGAAATTCAGAATAGAGTTCTCATCCCTGAAAAACACTCTGTTTTAAGGCAAGAATCATCCTCTTCTTTCCAGCATGTCCAATACAGTAAGACACATGAGCATGCCCAGAAAAAAATAACTGTGTTTCATACTCATACAGAACATATGTAGTTCAACTTGGCTTATGAAACTGTTACAAACCACGGCTCCTCTTAAATTTTGGCACTTTAGTTAATAGTGAGAATCATGTTGGGTTTTTGAACTGCGAAAAATCATTTTAGCCCAAAATTAACTGGGTTTACCAGAAATGAATTCTTGCTTGTAGGAAGACACAGAACCTGGAGTTTATCTCCGTTTCTGAAGGGAAATTCAGACCAGAGTTCATCCCTGAAACACACTCTGTTATAAAGCAAGAAGCAAGCTCTTTTTTCCAGAGTCTTTAATACAGCAAGAAGCATGAGCATGCCCTGAAAAAAAGAACTGTGTTTCCTACTAATACGGACCATGTGTAGTTCAACTCTGCTTAAGAAACTGATACAAACCACAGCTCCTCTTACATAAATGCTCTTTAGTTAATAGTGAGGATCGCGTTGGGTTCATGAACAGCGAAAAATCATTTGAGCCCAAAATTCACTGAGTTAACCAGAAATGAACTCTTGCTTGTAGGACAACACAGATCCTGGGGTTTAACTCCGTTTCTGAGGTGAAATTCAGACCAGAGTTCTCATCCCTGAAACACATTCTGGTTTAACGCAAGAAGCAAGCTCTTCTTTCCAGAGTCTAAAATACAGCAAGAACCATGAGCATGCCCTGAAAAAAAGAACTGTGTTTCCTACTCATATGGACCATATGTAGTTCAACTGTGCTTATGAAACTGATACAAACCACACCTCCTCTTACATAAATGCTCTTTAGTTAATAGTGAGAATCATGTTGGGTTCGTGAACTGCGAAAAATCATTTGAGCCCAAAATTCACAGGGTTTACCAGAAATGAACTCTTGCTTATAGGAAGACACTGATCCTGGGGTTTAACTCTGTTTCTGAAGACAAATTCAGATCAGAGTTCTCATCCCTGAAAAAAACTCTGTTTTAAGGCAAGAATGATCCTCTTCTTACAGCATCTCCAATAAAGTAAGAACCATGAGCAGGCAAAGAATAAGAACTGTTTCAAACTCATACGGACCATATGTAGTCCAACTCTGCTTATAAAACTGATAGAGACCACATCTCCTCTTGCATAAATGCTCGTTAGTTAATAGTGATAATCATGTTCAGTTCTAGACCTGTGTAAAATCATTTGAGCCCAAAATTCACCAGAATTCATTTACCAGAAATGAACTCTTGCTTGTAGGAAGACACAGATCCTTGGGTTTAACTCCGTTTCTGAAGGGAAATTCAGACCAGAGTTCTCATCCCTAAAACATACTCTGTTATAACGCAAGAAGCAAGCTCTTCTTTCCAGAGTCTAAAATATAGCAAGAACCATGAGGATGCCCTGAAAAAAAGTACTGTGTTTCCTACTCATAAGGACCATATGTAGTCCAACTCTGCTTATAAAACTGATACCGTCCACATCTCCTCTTGCATAAATGCTCGTTAGTTAATAGTGATAATCGTGTTCAGTTCTAGACCTGTGTAAAATCATTTGAGCCCAAAATTCACGTGGTTTACCAGAAATGAACTCTTGCTTGTAGGAAGACACAGATCCTTGGGTTTAACTCCGTTTCTGAAGGGAAATTCAGACCAGAGTTCTCATCCCTAAAACATACTCTGTTATAACGCAAGAAGCAAGCTCTTCTTTCCAGAGTCTAAAATATAGCAAGAACCATGAGGATGCCCTGAAAAAAAGTACTGTGTTTCCTACTCATAAGGACCGTATGTAGTTCAAATCTGCTTATGAAACTGATACAAACCACAGCTCCTCTTACATAAATGTTCTTTAGTTAATAGTGAGAATCATGTTGGGTTCGTGATCTGCGAAAAATCATTTGAGCCCAAAATAAACTGGGTTTACCAGAAATGAATTCTTGCTTGTAGGAAGTCACTGATCCTGGGGTTTAAGTCCGTTTCTGAAGGCAAATTCAGACCAGAGTTCTCATCCCTGATACACACTCTGTTTTAACGCAAGAAGCAAGCTCTTCTTTCCAGAGTGTAAAATACAGCAAGAACCATGAGCATGGTCTGAAAAAAAGAACTGTGTTTCCTACTCATACAGACCATATGTAGTTCAACTCTGAATATGAAACTGATAAAAACCATAGCTCCTCTTACATGAACCCTGTTTGGAAAATAGTGAAAATAGCGTAGGGTTCGTGTACTGTGAAAAACAATTTGAGCCCAAAATTCACAGGGTTTACAAGAAATGAACTCTTGCTTGTAGGAGGACACAGATCCTGGGGTTTATCTCCGTTTCTGTTGGGAAATTCAGACCAGAGTTCTCATCCCTGAAACACACTCTGTTTAAAAGAAGAAGGAAGCTGTTCTTTCCAGAATCTAAAATAGAGCAAGAACCATGAGCATGGCCTGAAAAAAAGAACTGTGTTTCCTATTCATACGGAACATATGTAGTTCAACTCTGCTTGTGAAACTGATACAGACCACACCTCCTCTTACATAAATGCTCTTTAGTTAATAGTGAGAATAGCGTTGGGTTCCTGAACTGTGAAAAATCATTTGAGCACAAAATTCACTGGGTTTACCAGAAATGAACTCTCGCTTGTAGGAAGACACAGATCCTGGGGTTTAACTCCGTTTCTGAAGGGAAATTCAGACCAGAGTTCTCATCCCTGAAACACACCCTGTTTTAATGCAATGAGCAAGCTCTTCTTTTCAGCGTCACCAATACAGCAAGAACCATGAGCATGCCCTGAAAAAAAGAACTGTTTTTCCTACTCATACGGACCATATGTAGTTCAAATCTGCTTATGAAACTGATACAAACCACAGCCACTCTTACATAAAGGCTCTTTAGTTAATAGTGAGAATCGCATTGGGTTCGTGAACTGCGTAAATATCATTTGAGCCTAAAATTCACTGGGTTTACCAGAAATGAAGTCTTGCTTGTAGGAGGACACAGATCATGGGGTTTAACTCCGATTCTGCAAGGAAATTCAGAATAGAGTTCTCATCCCTGAAAAACACTCTGTTTTAAGGCAAGAATCATCGTCTTCTTTCCAGCATGTCCAATATAGTAAGACACATGAGCATGCCCAGAAAAAAAGAACTGTGTTTCCTACTCTTACAGACCACATGTAGTTCAACTCGGCTTAAGAAACTGATACAAACCACGACTCCTCTTACATTTTTGCACTTTAGTTAATAGTTATAATCACGTTGGGTTAGTGAACTGCGAAAAATCGTTTAAGCCCAAAATTCACTGGGTTAACCAGAAATGAACTCTTGCTTGTAGGAAGACACAGATCCTGGGGATTTAAATCCGTTTCTGCAGGGAAATTCAGACCAGAGTTCTCATCCCTGAAACACACTCTGTTTTAACGAAGAAGCATGCTCTTCTTTCCAGAGTCTAAAATACAGCAAGAACCATGAGCATGCCCTGAAAAAAAGACCTATGTTTCCTACTCATATGGACCATATGTAGTTCAACTTTGCTTATGAAACAGATACAAACCACAGCTCCTCTTACATAAATGCTCTTTAGTTAATAGTGAGAATCATGTTGGGTTTGTGAACTGCAAAAATCGTTTGAGTCCAAAAATCACTGGGTTAACCAGAAATGAACTCTTGCTTGTAGGAAGACACAGATCCTGGGGTTTAACTCCATTTCTGAATGGAAATCCAGACCAGAGTTCTCATCCCTAAAACACACTATGTTATAACGCAAGAAGCAAGCTCTTCTTTCCAGATTCTAAAATACAGCAAGAACCATGAGGATGTCCAGAAAAAAAGAACTGTGTTTCCTACTCATACAGACCATATGTAGTTCAACTCTGCTTATGAAACTGATACAGACCACACCTCCTCTTACATAAATGCTCTTTAGTTAGTAGTGAGAATAGCGTTGGGTTCCTGAACTGCGAAAAATGATTTGAGCACAAAATTCACTGGGTTTACCAGAAATGAACTCTCGCTTGTAGGAAGACACAGATCCTGGGGTTTAACTCCGTTTCTGAAGGGAAATTCAGACCAGAGTTCTCATCCCTGAAACACACCCTGTTTTAATGCAATGAGCAAGCTCTTCTTTCCAGCGTCACCAATACAGCAAGAACCATGAGCATGCCCTGAAAAAAAGAACTGTTTTTCCTACTCATACGGACCATATGTAGTTCAAATCTGCTTATGAAACTGATACAAACCACAGCCACTCTTACATAAAGGCTCTTTAGTTAATAGTGAGAATCCCATTGGGTTCGTGAACTGCATAAATATCATTTGAGCCCAAAATTCACTGGGTTTACCAGAAATGAAGTCTTGCTTGTAGGAGGACACAGATCATGGGGTTTAACTCCGTTTCTGCAAGGAAATTCATAATCGAGTTCTCATCCCTGAAAAACACTCTGTTTTAAGGCAAGAATCATCCTCTTCTTTCCAGCATGTCCAATACAGTAAGACACATGAGCATGCCCGGAAAAAAATAACTGTGTTTCATACTCATACAGAACATATGTAGTTCAACTCGGCTTATGAAACTGATACAAACCACGGATCCTCTTACATTTTGGCACTTTAGTTAATAGTGAGAATCATGTTGGGTTTGTGAACTGCGAAAAATCATTTTAGCCCAAAATTAACTGGGTTTACCAGAAATGAATTCTTGCTTGTAGGAAGTCACTGATCCTGGGGTATAACTCCGTTTCTGAAGGCAAATTCAGACCAGAGTTCTCATTCCGGAAAAACACTGTGTTTTAAGGCAAGAATCATCCTCTTCTTTCCAGCGTCTCCAAGATAGTTAGAAACATGAACATGCCCAGAAAAAAAGAACCGTGTTTCCTACTCATACGGACCATATGTAGTTCAACTCTGCTTATGAAACTGATACAAAAAACGGCTCCTCTTACATAAATGTTCTATAGTTAAAAGTGAGAATCGCATTGGGTTCGTGAACTGCAAAAAATCATGTGATACCAAAATTCACTGGGTTATCCAGAAATGAACTCTTGCTTGTAGGAAGACACAGATCCTGGGGTTTAACTCCGTTTCTGAATGGAAATTCAGACCAGAGTTCTCATCCCTAAAACACACTCTGTTATAACGCAAGAAGCAAGCTCTTCTTTCCAGAATCTAAAATACATCAAGAACCATTAGCATGCCCTGAACAAAAGAACTGTGTTTCCTACTCATATGGACCATATGTAGTTCAACTCTGCGTATGAATCTAATACAAACCACAGCTCATCTTACATAAATGCTCTTTAGGTAATAGTGAGAATCATATTGGGGTCGTGAACTGCCAAAAAGCATTTGAGCCCAAAAATCACTGGTTTACCAGAAATGAACTCTTGCTTGTAGAAAGACACTGATCCTGGTGTTTAACTCCGTTTCTGCTGGGAAATTCAGACCAGAGTTCTCATCCCTGAAACACACTCTGTTATAACACAAGAAGTAAGCTGTTTTTCCAGAGTCTTTTATACAACCAAGTACCATGAGCATGCCCTGAAAAAAAGACTGTGTTTCCTACTCATACGGACAATATGTAGTTCAAATCTGCTCTTGAAACTGATACAAACCACAGCTCCTCTTACATAAATGCTCTTTCGTTAATAGTGAGAATCGAGTTGGGTTTGTGAACTGCGAAAAATCATTTGAGCCCAAAATTCACTGTGTTAACTTGAACTCTTGCTTGTAGGAAGACACTGATTCTGGGGTTTAACTCTGTTTCCTAAGTCAAATTCAGACCAGAGTTCTCATCCCTGAAAAACACTCTGTTTTAAGGCAAGAATCATCCTCTTCTTTCCAGCGTCTCCAATATAGTAAGAAACATGAGCATGCCCAGAAAAAAAGAACTGTGTTTCCTACTCATACAGACCATATGTAGTTCAACTCGGCTTATGAAACTGATACAAACCACAGCCACACTTACATAAATGCTCTTTAGTTAATAGTGAGAATCGCATTGGGTTCATGAACTGCGAAAATATCATTTGAGCCCAAAATTCACTGGGTTAACCAGAAATGAACTCTTGCTTGTAGGAAGACACAGATCCTGGGGATTTAACTCCGTTTCTGCAGGGAAATTCAGACCAGAGTTCTCATCCCTGAAACACACTCTGTTTTAAGGAAGAAGCATGCTCTTCTTTCCAGAGTCTAAAATACAGCAAGAACCATGAGCATGCCCTGAAAAAAAGACCTATGTTTCCTACTCATATGGACCATATGTAGTTCAACTCTGCTTATGAAACTGATACAAAGCACAGCTCCTCTTACATAAATGCTCTTTAGTTAATAGTGAGAGTCATGTTGGGTTTGTGAACTGCAAAAATCGTTTGAGCCCAAAATTCACTGGGTTAACCAGAAATGAACTCTTGCTTGTAGGAAGACACAGATCCTGGGGTTTAACTCCGTTTCTGAATGGAAATTCAGACCAGAGTTCTCATCCCTGAAACACACTCTGTTTTAAGGAAGAAGCAAGCTCTTCTTTCCAGATTCTAAAATACAGCAAGAACCATGAGGATGTGCAGAAAAAAAGAACTGTGTTTCCTACTCATACAGACCATATGTAGTTCAACTCTGCTTATGAAACTGATACAGACCACACCTCCTCTTACATAAATGCTTTTAGTTAGTAGTGAGAATAGCGTTGGGTTCCTGAACTGCGAAAAATGATTTGAGCACAAAATTCACTGGGTTTACCAGAAATGAACTCTTGCTTGTACGAAGACACTGATCCTGGGGTTTAACTCTGTTTCCTAAGTCAAATTCAGACCAGAGTTCTCATCCCTGAAAAACACTCTGTTTTAAGGCAAGAATCATCCTCTTCTTTCTAGCATCTCCAATATAGGAAGAAACATGAGCATGCCCAGAAAAAAAGAACTGTGTTTCCTACTCATACAGACCATATGTAGTTCATCTCTGCTTCTGAAACTGATACAAACCACACCTCCTCTTACATAAATCCTCTTTGTTAATAGTGAGAATAGCATAGGGTTTGTGAACTGCGAAAAATCATTTGAGCCCAAAATTCACTTGCTTTACCAGAAATGAACTCTTTCTTGTAAGAAGACACAGATCCTGGGGTTTAACTCCGTTTCTGAAGGGAAATTCAGAAAAGAGTTCTCTTCCCTAAAACACACTCTGTTATAACACAAGAAGCAAGCTCTTCTTTCCAGAGTCTTAAATACAGCAAGAACCATGAGCATGGCCTGAAAAAAAGAACTGTGTTTCCTACTCATAAGGACCATATGTAGTTCAACTCTGCTTATGAAACTGATACAAACCATACCTCTTTTAACATAAATACTCTTTAGTTAATAGTGAGAATAGCATAGGGTTCGTGAAATATGAGAAATCATTTGACCACAAAATTCACTGGGTTTACCAGAAATTAACTCTCGTTTGTAGGAAGACACAGATGCTAGGGTTTAACTCCGTTTATGAAGGGAAATTCAGAAGAGTTCTCATCCCTGAAACACACTCTGTTATAAAGCAAGAATCAAGCTCTTTTTTCCAGAGTTTTTAATACAGCGAGAACCATTAGCATGCCCTGAAAAAAAGAACTGTGTTTCCTATTCATACAGACCATATGCAGTTCAACTCTGCTTATGAAACTGATACAAACCACAGCTCCTCTTACATGAATCCTCTTTAGTTAATAGTGAGAATAGCATAGGGTTCGTGAACTGCGAAAAATCATTTGAGCCCAAAATTCACAGGGTTTACCAGAAATGAACTCTTGCTTGTAGGAAGACACAGATCCTGGTGTTTAACTCCGTTTCTTAAGGGAATGCAGACCAGAGTTCTCATCCCTGAAACACACTCTGTTTAAACGAACAAGGAAGCTCTTCTTTCCAGAGCCTAAAATACAGCAAGAACCATGAGCCTGGCCTGAAAAGAAGAACTGTGTTTCCTATTCATACGGGACATATGTAGTTCAACTCTGCTTATGAAACTCATACAGAAAACACCTCCTCTTACATAAATGCTCTTTAGTTAATAGTGAGAATAGCGTTGGGTTCCTGAACTGTGAAAAATCATTTGAGCCCAAAATGAACTGGGTTAACCTGAAATGAACTCTTGATTGAAGGAAAAAACAGATCCTGGGGTTTAACTCCGTTTCTGCAGGGAAATGCAGACCAGATTTCTCATCCCTGAAACATACCCTGTTTAAACGAAGAAGCAAGCTCTTCTTTCCAGGGTCTAAATTACAGAAAGAACTATTAACATGGCCTGAAAAAAGAACTGGGTTTCCTATTCATACGGACCAAGTGTGGTTCAACTCTGCTTATGAAACTGATACAGACCACCCCTTCTCTTACATAAATGCTCTTTAGTTAATAGTGAGAATCGCGTTGGGTTCGTGAACGGTGAAAAATCATTTGAGCCCAAAATTCACTGGGTTAACCTGAAATGAACTCTTGCTTGTAGGAAGACACAGATCCTGGGGTTTAACTCCGTTTCTGAAGGGAAATTCAGACCAGAGTTCTCATCCCTGAAAAACACTCTGTTTTAAGGCAAGAATCATCCTCTTCTTTCCAGCGTCTCCAATATAGTAAGAAACATGAGCATGCCCAGAAAAAAAGAACTGTGTTTCCTACTCATACAGACCATATGTAGTTCAACTCGGCTTATGAAACTGATACAAACCACAGCCACACTTACATAAATGCTCTTTAGTTAATAGTGAGAATCGCACTGGGTTCATGACCTGCGAAAATATCATTTGAGCCCAAAATTCACTGGGTTTACCAGAAATGAAATCTTGCTTGTAGGAGTACACAGATCATCGGGTTTAACTCCGTTTCTGCAGGGAAATTCAGAAAAGAGTTCTCATCCTCTTCTGCCCAGTGTCGGCAATACAGCAAGAAATATGAGCATGCCCAGAAAAAATAACTGTGTTTCCTACTCATACGGACCATATCTAGTTGTACTCTGCTTATGAAATTCATACAAACCACAGCATCTCTCACAGAGATGCTCTTTAGTTAAGAGTGAAAATCGTGTTGGGTTAGTGAACAGTGCAAATTCATTTGAGTCAAAAATCACTGGGTTTACCGGAAATGAAATCTTGCTTGTAGGAATACACAGAGCCTTTGGTTTAACTCTGTATCTGAAGGGAAATTCAGACCAGTGTTCTCATCCATGAAACATCATCTGTTTTAACGCAAGAAGAATCCTCTACTGTCCATCGTTGGCAATACAGCAACAAACATGAGCATGCCCAGAAAAAATAACTGTGTTTCCTACTCATACGGACCATATCTAGTTGAACTCTGCTTATGAAATTGATACAAACCACAGAATCTCTTACATAGATGCTCTTTAGTTACTAGTGAAAATCGTGTTGGGTTGTGAACTCTGTAAATTCATTTGAGCCGAAAAATCACTGGGTTTACCTGAAATGAACTCTTGCTTGTAGGAAGACACAGAGCCTTTGGTTTAACTCTGTATCTGAAGGGAAATTCAGACCAGTGTTCTCATCCATGAAACACCATCTGTTTTAACGGTAGAAGAATCCTCTTCTGTCCAGTGTCGGCAATACAGCAAGAAATATGAGCATGCCCAGAAAAAATAACTGTGTTTCCTACTCATATGGACCATATCTAGTTGAACTCTGCTTATGAAATTGATACAAACCAAAGCATCTCTTACATAGATGCTCTTTAGTTAATAGTGAAAATCGTGTTGGGTTCGTGAACTGTGTAAATTCATTTGAGCCGAAATATCACTGGGTTTACCCGAAATGAACTCTTGCTTGTAGGAAGACAGAGAGCCTTTGGTTTAACTCCGTTAGTGAAGGCAAATTCAGACCAGTGTTCTCATCCATGAAACACACTCTGTTTTAAAGCAAAGAGCATGCTCGTCTTTCCAGCGTCTGCAATATATAGCAAGAAACACGAGCATGCCCAGCAAAAATCAACTGTGTTTCCTACTCATATGTACCATATCTAGTTGAACTCTGCTTAAGGAACTGTAACAAGCCACAGCATCTCTTACATAGATGCACTTTAGTTAATAGTGAAAATCGTGTTGGGTTCGTGAACTGTGTAAATTCATTGGAGCCAAAAAATCACTGGGTTTACCCGAAATGAACTCTTGCTTGTAGGAAGACAGAGAGCCTTTGGTTTAACTCCGTTTGTGAAGGCAAATTCAGACCAGTGTTCTCATCCATGAAACACACTCTGTTTTAACGCAAAGTGCATGCTCGTCTTTCCAGCGTCTGCAATATAGCAAGAAAAACGAGCATGCCCAGCAAAAATCAACTGTGTTTCCTACTCATATGTACCATATCTAGTTGAACTCTGCTTAAGGAACTGTAACAAGCCACAGCATCTCTTACATAGATGCACTTTAGTTAATAGTGAAAATCGTCTTCGGTTCGTGAACTGTGTAAATTCATTTGAGCTGAAAAGTCACTGGGTTTACCGGAAATGAACTCTTGCATTTAGGAAGTCAAAGAGCCTTTGGTTTAACTCCCTTTCTGAAGTGGAATTCAGACCAGTGTTCTCATCCATGAAACACACTCTGTTTTAATGCAAAGAGCATGCTATTCTTTCCAGCGTCTGCAATATAATAAGAAACATGAGCATGCCCAGAAAAAATGAACTGTGTTTCCTACTCATATGCACCATATCTAGTTGAACTCTGCTTATGAAACTGTAACAAACCTCAACATCTTTTCCATAGATGTTCGTGTGTTAATATTGAAAATCGTGTTGGGTTCATAAAATGTGTAAATTCATTTGAGCCGAAATATCACTGGCTTTACCAGAAATGAACACTTGCTTGTAGGAAGACACAGAGCCTTTGGTTTAACTCCATTTGTGAAGGCAAATTGAGACCAGTGTTCTCATCCATGAAACACACTCTGTTTTAATGCAAAGAGCATGCTCTTCTTTCCAGCGTCTGCAATATAATAAGAAACATGAGCATGCCCAGAAAAAATGAACTGTGTTTCCTACTCATATGGACCATATCTAGTAGAACTCTGCTCATGAAACTGTAATAAACCACAGCATTTCTCACAGAGATGCTCTTAAGTTAAAAGTGAAAATCTTGTTGGGTTCGTGAACTGTGCAAATTCATTTGAGTCAAAAATCACAGGATTTACCGGAAAAGAACTCTTGCTTGTAGGAAGACACAGAGCATTGGTTTTAACTCCGTTTCTGAAGGAAAATTCAGACATGAGTTCAAATCCAGGAAAAACAATCTGTTTTAATGCGAGAAGCACACTCTTCTTTCCAGCGTCTCCAATACAGTAAGAAATATGAGCATGCCCAGAAAAAAAGAAATGTATTTCCTACTCAAAAGGACCGTGTCTAGTTCAACTCTGCTTATGAAACTCATACAAATCACAGCATCTCTTCATAGATGCTCTTTAGTTAATAGTGAAAATCGTGATGGGTTCATGAACTGTGTAAATTCATTGGAGCCGAAAAATCACTGGGTTTACCTGAAATGAACTCTTGCTTGTAGGAAGACTCAGAGCCTTTGGTTTAACTCTGTATCTGAAGGGAAATTCAGACCAGTGTTCTCATCCATGAAACACCATCTATTTTTCGCAAGAAGAATCCTCTTCTGTCCAGCGTCGGCAATACAGCAAGAAATATGAGCATGCCCAGAAAAAATAACTGTGTTTCCTACTCATACGGACCATATCTAGTTGAACTCTGCTTATGAAATTGATATAAAAAACAGCATGTCTTACATAGATGATCTTTAGTTAAGAGTGAAAATCGTATTGGGTTCGTGAACTGTGTAAATTCATTTGATAGGACAAATCACTATGTTTACCGGAAATGAACTCTTGCTTGTAGGAAGACACAGACACTTTGGTTTAACTCCATTTGTGAAGAGAAATACAGACCAGCGTTCTCAACCATAAAACACCCTCTGTTTTAACGCAAGAGGCATCCTCTTCTGTCTAGCGTCTCCTATACAGCAAGAAACATGAGCATGACCAGAAAAAAAGAACTGTGTTTCCTACTCATATGGACCATATCTAGTTGAACTCTGCTCATGAAACTGTAACAATCCACAGCATCTCTCACAGAGATGCTCTTTAGTTAATAGTGAAAATCGTGTTGGGTTCGTGAACTGTGCAAATTCATTTGAGTCAAAAATCACTGGGTTTAACGGAAATGAACTCTTGCTTGTAGGAAGACACAGAGCCTTTGGTTTAACTCTGTATCTGAAGGGAAATTCAGACCAGTGTTCTCATCCATGAAACACCATCTGTTTTAACGCAAGAAGAATCCTCTTCTGTCCATCGTCCGCAATACAGCAACAAGTATGAGCATGCCCAGAAAAAATAACTGTGTTTCCTACTCATATGGACCATATCTAGTTGAACTGTGCTTATGAAATTGATACAAACCACAGAATCTCTTACATAGATGCTCTTTAGTTAATAGTGAAAATCGTGTTGGGTTGTGAACTGTGTAAATTCATTAGAGCCGAAAAATCACTGGGTTTACCTGAAATGAACTCTTGCTTGTAGGAAGACTCAGAGCCTTTGGTTTAACTCTGTATCTGAAGGGAAATTCAGACCAGTGTTCTCATCCATGAACACCATCTGTTTTAACGGTAGAAGAATCCTCTTCTGCCCAGTGTCGGCAATACAGCAAGAAATATGAGCATGCCCAGAAAAAATAACTGTGTTTCCTACTCATACGGACCATATCTAGTTGTACTCTGCTTATGAAATTCATACAAACCACAGCATGTCTTACATAGATGCTCTTTAGTTAAGAGTGAAAATCGTGTTGGGTTCGTGAACTGTGTAAATTCATTTGATCCGACCAATCACTATGTTTACCGGAAATGAACTCTTGCTTGTAGGAAGACACAGACACTTTGGTTTAACTCCGTTTGTGAAGAGAAATACAGACCAGAGTTCTCATCAATAAAACACCCTATGTTTTAACACAAGAATCATCCTCTTCTGACTAGCGTCTCCTATACAGCAAGAAACATGAGCATGCCCAGAAAATATGAAGTGTGTTTCCTACTCATACGGACCATATCTAGTTTAACTCTGCTTATGAAACTTTAACAAACCACAGCATCTTTTACATTGATGCTATTTAGTTAATAGTGAAAAACGTGTTTGGTTCGTGAACTGTGTAAATTCATTTGAGAGGACAAATCACTATGTTTACTGGAAATGAACTCTTGCATGTAGGAAGACACAGAGCCTTTGATTTAACTCCGTTTGTGAAGAGAAATTCAGACCAGCGTTCTAATCCATGAAACACCCTCTGTTTTAACGCAAAAAGCATCCTAGTCTGTCCAGCGTCTCCTATACAGCAAGAAACATGAGCATGACCAGAAAAAAAGAACTGTGTTTCCTACTCATATGGACCATATCTAGTTGAACTCTGCTTATGAAACTGTAACAAACCACAGCATCATTTACATAGATGCTCTTTAGTAAATAGTGAAAGTCGTGTTGGGTTCGTGATCTGTGTTAATTCATTTGAGCCGAAAAATCACTGGGTTTACCATAAATGAACTCTTGCTTGTAGGAAGACACAGAGCCTTTGGTTTAACTCCGTTTCAGAAGGAAAATTCAGACCCGTGTCCAAATCCATGAAACACACTCTGTTTTAACGCAAGAAGCTTGCTCTTTTTTCCAAGGTCTCCAATATAGCAAGAAACATGAGCATGCCCAGAAATAAAGAACTGTATTTCCTACTCAAAAGGACCAGGTCTATTTCAACTCTGCATATGAAACTCATACAAACCACAGTATCTCTGCTTAGATGCTCTTTAGTTAAAAATGAAAATCGTGTTGGGTTCTTGAACTGTGTAAATTCATTTGAGCAGAAAAATCACTGGGATTACCGGAAATGAACTCTTGCTTGTAGGAAGACACAGAGCCTTTGGTTTAACTCCATTTGTGAAGGCAAATTGAGACCAGTGTTCTCATCCATGAAACACACTCTGTTTTAATGCAAAGAGCATGCTATTCTTTCCAGCGTCTGCAATATAATAAGAAACATGAGCATGCCCAGAAAAAATGAACTGTGTTTCCTACTCATACGGACCATATCTAGTTGAACTCTACTCATGAAACTGTAACAAACCACAGCATTTCTCACAGAGATGCTCTTTAGATAAAAATGAAAATCATGTTGGGTTCTTGAACTGTGTAAATTCATTTGAGCCGAAAAATCACTGGGATTACCGGAAATGAACTCTTGCTTGTAGGAAGACACAGAGCCTTTGGTTTAACTCTGTTTGTGAAGGGAAATACAGAACAGTGTTCTCCTCCATGAAACACACTCTGTTTTAATGCTAAGAGCATGCTCTTCTTTCCACCGTCTCTAATACAGCAAGAAACATGAGAATGCCCAGAAAAAAAAAATAAACTGTGTTTCCTACTCATACGGACATTATCTAGTTGAACTCTGCTCATGAAACTGTAACAATCCACAGCATCTCTCACAGAGATTCTCTTTAGTTACTAGTGAAAATCGTGTTGGATTCGTGAACTGTGCAAATTCATATGAGTCAAAAATCACTGGGTGTACCGGAAATGAACTCTTGCTTGTAGGAAGACACAGAGCCTTTGGTTTAACTCTGTATCTGAAGGGAAATTCAGACCAGTGTTCTCATCCATGAAACACCATCTGTTTTAACGGTAGAAGAATCCTCTTCTGTCCAGTGTCGGCAATACAGCAAGAAATATGAGCATGCCCAGAAAAAATAACTGTGTTTCCTACTCATATG
The DNA here is from genome assembly GCA_949786405.1 of Onychomys arenicola. Taxonomy (NCBI): domain Eukaryota; kingdom Metazoa; phylum Chordata; class Mammalia; order Rodentia; family Cricetidae; genus Onychomys; species Onychomys arenicola. Next base: position 1,792,393 of record CATKUM010000035.1, read on the forward strand.
GACCATATCTAGTTGAACTCTGCTTATGAAATTGATACAAACCAAAGCATCTCTTACATAGATGCTCTTTAGTTAATAGTGAAAATCGTGTTGGGTTCGTGAACTGTGTAAATTCATTTGAGCCGAAAAATCACTGGGTTTACCCGAAATGAACTCTTGCTTGTAGGAAGACAGAGAGCCTTTGGTTTAACTACGTTTGTGAAGGCAAATTCAGACCAGTGTTCTCATCCATGAAACACACTCTGTTTTAACGCAAAGAGCATGCTCGTCTTTCCAGCGTCTGCAATATAGCAAGAAACACGAGCATGCCCAGCAAAAATCAACTGTGTTTCCTACTCATATGTACCATATCTAGTTGAACTCTGCTTAAGGAACTGTAACAAGCCACAGCATCTCTTACATAGATGCACTTTAGTTAATAGTGAAAATCGTGTTGGGTTCGTGAACTGTGTAAATTCATTTGAGCTGAAAAATCACTGGGTTTACAGGAAATGAACTATTGCATTTAGGAAGACACAGAGCCATTGGTTTAACTCTGTATCTGAAGGGAAATTCAGACCAGTGTTCTCATCCATGAAAAACACTCTGTTTTAACGCAACGCGCATGCTCTTCTTTCCAGCGTCTCTAATACAGCAAGAAACATGAGCATGATCAGAAAAAAATAACTGTGTTTCCTACTCATACGTACCATATCTAGTTGAACTCTGCTTATGAAACTGTAACAAACCACAACATCTTTTACATAGATGTTCGTGTGTTAATAGTGAAAATCGTGTTGGGTTCATAAAATGTGTAAATTCATTTGAGCCGAAAAATCACTGGCTTTACCAGAAATGAACACTTGCTTGTAGGAAGACACAGAGCCTTTGGTTTAACTCCATTTGTGAAGGCAAATTGAGACCAGTGTTCTCATCCATGAAACACACTCTGTTTTAATGCAAAGAGCATGCTATTCTTTCCAGCGTCTGCAATATAATAAGAAACATGAGCATGCCCAGAAAAAATGAACTGTGTTTCCTACTCATACGGACCATATCTAGTTGAACTCTACTCATGAAACTGTAACAAACCACAGCATTTCTCACAGAGATGCTCTTTAGTTAAAAATGAAAATCATGTTGGGTTCTTGAACTGTGTAAATTCATTTGAGCCGAAAAATCACTGGGATTACCGGAAATGAACTCTTGCTTGTAGGAAGACACAGAGCCTTTGGTTTAACTCTGTTTGTGAAGGGAAATACAGAACAGTGTTCTCCTCCATGAAACACACTCTGTTTTAATGCTAAGAGCATGCTCTTCTTTCCACCGTCTCTAATACAGCAAGAAACATGAGAATGCCCAGAAAAAAAAAATAAACTGTTTCCTACTCATGCGGACATTATCTAGTTGAACTCTGCTCATGAAACTGTAACAATCCACAGCATCTCTCACAGAGATTCTCTTTAGTTACTAGTGAAAATCGTGTTGGATTCGTGAACTGTGCAAATTCATATGAGTCAAAAATCACTGGGTGTACCGGAAATGAACTCTTGCTTGTAGGAAGACACAGAGCCTTTGGTTTAACTCTGTATCTGAAGGGAAATTCAGACCAGTGTTCTCATCCATGAAACACCATCTGTTTTAACGCAAGAAGAATCCTCTTCTGTCCATCGTCGGCAATACAGCAACAAATATGAGCATGCCCAGAAAAAATAACTGTGTTTCCTACTCATACGGACCATATCTAGTTGAACTCTGCTTATGAAATTGATACAAACCACAGAATCTCTTACATAGATGCTCTTTAGTTAATAGTGAAAATCGTGTTGGGTTGTGAACTCTGTAAATTCATTTGAGCCGAAAAATCACTGGGTTTACCTGAAATGAACTCTTGCTTGTAGGAAGACACAGAGCCTTTGGTTTAACTCTGTATCTGAAGGGAAATTCAGACCAGTGTTCTCATCCATGAAACACCATCTGTTTTAACGCAAGAAGAATCCTCTTCTGTCCAGTGTCGGCAATACAGCAAGAAATATGAGCATGCCCAGAAAAAATAACTGTGTTTCCTACTCATATGGACCATATCTAGTTGAACTCTGCTTATGAAATTGATACAAACCAAAGCATCTCTTACACAGATGCTCTTTAGTTAATAGTGAAAATCGTGTTGGGTTCGTGAACTGTGTAAATTCATTTGAGCGGACAAATCACTATTTTTACCGGAAATGAACTCTTGCTTGTAGGAAGACACAGACACTTTGGTTTAACTCCGTTTGTGAAGAGAAATACAGACCAGCGTTCTCATCCCTAAAACACCCTCTGTTTTAACGCAAGAAGCTTCCACTTCTGTCTAGCGTCTCCTATACAGCAAGAAACATGCGCATGACCAGAAAAAAAGAACTGTGTTTCCTACTCATACGGACCATATCTAGTTGAACTCTGCTTATGAAACTGTAACAAACCACAGCATCATTTACATAGATGCTCTTTAGTAAATAGTGAAAGTCGTGTTGGGTTCGTGATCTGTGTTAATACATTTGAGCCGAAAAATCACTGCGTTTACCAGAAATGAACTCTTGCTTGTAGGAAGACACAGAGCCTTTGGTTTAACTCCGTTTCTGAAGGAAAATTCAGACCCGTGTCCAAATCCATGAAACACACTCTGTTTTAACGCAAGAAGCTTGCTCTTTTTTCCAGCGTCTCCAATACAGCAAGAAACATGAGCATGCCCAGAAAAAAAGAACTGTATTTCCTACTCAAAAGGACCAGGTCTATTTCAACTCTGCATATCAAACTCATACAAAACACAGTATCTCTGCTTAGATGCTCTTTAGTTAAAAATGAAAATCGTGTTGGGTTCTTGAACTGTGTAAATTCATTTGAGCCGAAAAATCACTGGGATTACCGGAAATGAACTCTTGCTTGTAGGAAGACACAGAGCCTTTGGTTTAACTCTGTTTGTGAAGGGAAATACAGAACAGTGTTCTCCTCCATGAAACACACTCTGTTTTAATGCTAAGAGCATGCTCTTCTTTCCACCGTCTCTAATACAGCAAGAAACATGAGCATGCCCAGAAAAAAAAAACCTGTGTTTCCTACTCATACGGACCTTATCTAGTTGATCTCTGCTCATGAAACTGTAACAATCCACAGCATCTCTCACAGAGATGCTCTTTAGTTAATAGTGAAAATCGTGTTGGGTTCGTGAACTGTGCAAATTCATTTGAGTGAAAAATCACTGGGTTTACCGGAAATGAACTCTTGCTTGTAGGAAGACACAGAGCCTTTGGTTTAACTCTGTATCTGAAGGGAAATTCAGACCAGTGTTCTCATCCATGAAACACCATCTATTTATCGCAAGAAGAACCCTCTTCTGTCCAGCGTCGGCAATACCGCAAGAAATATGAGCATGACCAGAAAAAATAACTGTGTTTCCTACTCATACGGACGATATCTAGTTGAACTCTGCTTATGAAATTGATACAAACCACAGAATCTCTTACATAGTTGCTCTTTAGTTAATAGTGAAAATCGTGTTGGGTTGTGAACTCTGAAAATTCATTTGAGCCGAAAAATCACTGGGTTTACCTGAAATGAACTCTTGCTTGTAGGAAGACACAGAGCCTTTGGTTTAACTCTGTATCTGAAGGGAAATTCAGACCAGTGTTCTCATCCATGAAACACCATCTGTTTTAACGGTAGAAGAATCCTCTTCTGTCCAGTGTCGGCAATACAGCAAGAAATATGAGCATGCCCAGAAAAAATAACTGTGTTTCCTACTCATATGGACCATATCTAGTTGAACTCTGCTTATGAAATTGATACAAACAAAGCATCTCTTACATAGATGCTCTTTAGTTAATAGTGAAAATCGTGTTGGGTTCGTGAACTGTGTAAATTCATTTGAGCCGAAAAATCACTGGGTTTACCCGAAATGAACTCTTGCTTGTAGGAAGACAGAGAGCCTTTGGTTTAACTCCGATTGTGAAGGCAAATTCAGACCAGTGTTCTCATCCATGAAACACACTCTGTTTTAACGCAAAGAGCATGCTCGTCTTTCCAGCGTCTGCAATATAGCAAGAAACACGAGCATGCCCAGCAAAAATCAACTGTGTTTCCTACTCATATGTACCATATCTAGTTGAACTCTGCTTAAGGAACTGTAACAAGCCACAGCATCTCTTACATAGATGCACTTTAGTTAATAGTGAAAATCATGTTGGGTTCGTGAACTGTGTAAATTCATTTGAGCTGAAAAATCACTGGGTTTACAGGAAATGAACTATTGCATTTAGGAAGACACAGAGCCATTGGTTTAACTCTGTATCTGAAGGGAAATTCAGAGCAGTGTTCTCATCCATGAAAAACACTCTGTTTTAACGCAACGAGCATGCTCTTCTTTCCAGCGTCTCTAATACAGCAAGAAACATGAGCATGATCAGAAAAAAAGAACTGTGTTTCCTACTCATACGTACCATATCTAGTTGAACTCTGCTTATGAAACTGTAACAAACCACAACATCTTTTACATAGATGTTCGTGTGTTAATAGTGAAAATCGTGTTGGGTTCATAAAATGTGTAAATTCATTTGAGCCGAAAAATCACTGGCTTTACCAGAAATGAACACTTGCTTGTAGGAAGACACAGAGCCTTTGGTTTAACTCCATTTGTGAAGGCAAATTGAGACCAGTGTTCTCATCCATGAAACACACTCTGTTTTAATGCAAAGAGCATGCTCTTCTTTCCAGCGTCTCCAATATAATAAGAAACATGAGCATGCCCAGAAAAAAATGAACTGTGTTTCCTACTCATACGAACCATATCTAGTTGAACTCTGCTCATGAAACTGTAACAAACCACAACACTTCTCACAGAGATGCTCTTTAGTTAAAAGTGAAAATCGTGTTGGGTTCGGGAACTGTGCAAATTCATTTGAGTCAAAAATCACAGGATTTACCGGAAAAGAACTCTTGCTTGTAGGAAGACACAGAGCATTGGTTTTAACTCCGTTTCTGAAGGAAAATTCAGACATGTGTTCAAATCCAGGAAAAACAATCTGTTTTAATGCAAGAAGCACACTCTTCTTTCCAGCGTCTCCAATACAGCAAGAAATATGAGCATGCCCAGAAAAAAAGAAATGTATTTCCTACTCAAAAGGACCGTGTCTAGTTCAACTCTGCTTATGAAACTCATACAAATCACAGCATCTCTTCATAGATGCTCTTTAGTTAATAGTGAAAATCGTGTTGGGTTCATGAACTGTGTAAATTCATTGGAGCCGAAAAATCACTGGGTTTACCGGAAATGAACTCTTGCTTGTAGGAAGACTCAGAGCCTTTGGTTTAACTCTGTATCTGAAGGGAAATTCAGACCAGTGTTCTCATCCATGAAACACCATCTATTTATCGCAAGAAGAACCCTCTTCTGTCCAGCGTCGGCAATACAGCAAGAAATATGAGCATGACCAGAAAAAATAACTGTGTTTCCTACTCATACGGACCATATCTATTTGAACTCTGCTTATGAAATTGATACAAACCACAGCATGTCTTACATAGATGCTCTTTAGTTAAGAGTGAAAATCGTGTTGGGTTCATGAACTGTGTAAATTCATTTGATAGGACAAATCACTGGGTTTACCTGAAATGAACTCTTACTTGTAGGAAGACTCAGAGCCTTTGGTTTAACTCTGTATCTGAAGGGAAATTCAGACCAGTGTTCTCATCCATGAAACACCATCTATTTATCGCAAGAAGAACCCTCTTCTGTCCAGCGTCGGCAATACCGCAAGAAATATGAGCATGACCAGAAAAAATAACTGTGTTTCCTACTCATACGGACGATATCTAGTTGAACTCTGCTTATGAAATTGATACAAACCACAGAATCTCTTACATAGTTGCTCTTTAGTTAATAGTGAAAATCGTGTTGGGTTGTGAACTGTGTAAATTCATTGGAGCCGAAAAATCACTGGGTTTACCTGAAATGAACTCTTGCTTGTAGGAAGACACAGAGCCTTTGGTTTAACTCTGTATCTGAAGGGAAATTCAGACCAGTGTTCTCATCCATGAAACACCATCTGTTTTAACGGTAGAAGAATCCTCTTCTGTCCAGTGTCGGCAATACAGCAAGAAATATGAGCATGCCCAGAAAAAATAACTGTGTTTCCTACTCATATGGACCATATCTAGTTGAACTCTGCTTATGAAATTGATACAAACCAAAGCATCTCTTACATAGATGCTCTTTAGTTAATAGTGAAAATCGTGTTGGGTTCGTGAACTGTGTAAATTCATTTGAGCCGAAAAATCACTGGGTTTACCCGAAATGAACTCTTGCTTGTAGGAAGACAGGGAGCCTTTGGTTTAACTCCGATTGTGAAGGCAAATTCAGACCAGTGTCCTCATCCATGAAACACACTCTGTTTTAACGCAAAGAGCATGCTCGTCTTTCCAGCGTCTGCAATATAGCAAGAAACACGAGCATGCCCAGCAAAAATCAACTGTGTTTCCTACTCATATGTACCATATCTAGTTGAACTCTGCTTAAGGAACTGTAACAAGCCACAGCATCTCTTACATAGATGCACTTTAGTTAATAGTGAAAATCATGTTGGGTTCGTGAACTGTGTAAATTCATTTGAGCTGAAAAATCACTGGGTTTACAGGAAATGAACTATTGCATTTAGGAAGACACAGAGCCATTGGTTTAACTCTGTATCTGAAGGGAAATTCAGAGCAGTGTTCTCATCCATGAAAAACACTCTGTTTTAACGCAACGAGCATGCTCTTCTTTCCAGCGTCTCTAATACAGCAAGAAACATGAGCATGATCAGAAAAGAAGAACTGTGTTTCCTACTCATACGTACCATATCTAGTTGAACTCTGCTTATGAAACTGTAACAAACCACAACATCTTTTACATAGATGTTCGTGTGTTAATAGTGAAAATCGTGTTGGGTTCATAAAATGTGTAAATTCATTTGAGCCGAAAAATCACTGGCTTTACCAGAAATGAACACTTGCTTGTAGGAAGACACAGAGCCTTTGGTTTAACTCCATTTGTGAAGGCAAATTGAGACCAGTGTTCTCATCCATGAAACACACTCTGTTTTAATGCAAAGAGCATGCTCTTCTTTCCAGCGTCTCCAATATAATAAGAAACATGAGCATGCCCAGAAAAAAATGAACTGTGTTTCCTACTCATACGAACCATATCTAGTTGAACTCTGCTCATGAAACTGTAACAAACCACAACACTTCTCACAGAGATGCTCTTTAGTTAAAAGTGAAAATCGTGTTGGGTTCGGGAACTGTGCAAATTCATTTGAGTCAAAAATCACAGGATTTACCGGAAAAGAACTCTTGCTTGTAGGAAGACACAGAGCATTGGTTTTAACTCCGTTTCTGAAGGAAAATTCAGACATGTGTTCAAATCCAGGAAAAACAATCTGTTTTAATGCAAGAAGCACACTCTTCTTTCCAGCGTCTCCAATACAGCAAGAAATATGAGCATGCCCAGAAAAAAAGAAATGTATTTCCTACTCAAAAGGACCGTGTCTAGTTCAACTCTGCTTATGAAACTCATACAAATCACAGCATCTTTTCATAGATGCTCTTTAGTTAATAGTGAAAATCGTGTTGGGTTCATGAACTGTGTAAATTCATTGGAGCCGAAAAATCACTGGGTTTACCTGAAATGAACTCTTGCTTGTAGGAAGACTCAGAGCCTTTGGTTTAACTCTGTATCTGAAGGGAAATTCAGACCAGTGTTCTCATCCATGAAACACCATCTATTTATCGCAAGAAGAACCCTCTTCTGTCCAGCGTCGGCAATACAGCAAGAAATATGAGCATGACCAGAAAAAATAACTGTGTTTCCTACTCATACGGACCATATCTATTTGAACTCTGCTTATGAAATTGATACAAACCACAGCATGTCTTACATAGATGCTCTTTAGTTAAGAGTGAAAATCGTGTTGGGTTCGTGAACTGTGTAAATTCATTTGATAGGACAAATCACTATGTTTATCGGAAATGAACTCTTGCTTGTAGGAAGACACAGACACTTTGGTTTAACTCCGTTTGTGAAGAGAAATTCAGACCAGTGTTCTCATCCATGAAAGACACTCTGTTTTAACGCGATGAGCATGCTCTTTTTTCCAGCGTCCCCAATACAGCAAGAAACATGAGCATGCCCAGAAAAAAAGAACTGTATTTCCTACTCAAAAGGACCAGGTCTATTTCAACTCTGCATATGAAACTCATACAAACCACAGTATCTCTGCTTAGATGCTCTTTAGTTAAAAATAAAAATCGTGTTGGGTTCTTGAACTGTGTAAATTCATTTGAGCCGAAAAATCACTGGGTTTTCCAGAAATGAACTCTTGCTTGTAGGAAGACAGAGAGCCTTTGGTTTAAATCGTTTGTGAATGGAAATTCACACCAGTGGTCTCATCCATGAAACACCATCTGTTTTAACGCAAGAAGCATCCTCTTCTGTCCAGCGTCTCCAATAGAGGAAGAAACATGAGCATGCCCATAAAAAAAGAACTGTGTTTCGTACTCATAGGGACAAATTCTTGTTGAACTCTGCTTATGAAACTGTAACAAACCACAGCATATTTTACATATATGCTCTTTATTTAATAGTGAAAATCGTGTTGTGTTCATGAACTGTGTAAATTCATTTGAGCTGAAAAATCACTGGGTTTACCGGAAATGAACTCTTGCATTTAGGAAGACACAGAGCCTTTGGTTTAACTCCGTTTCTGAAGTGAAATTCAGACCAGTGTTCTCATCCATGAAACACACCCTGTTTTAATGCAAAGTGCATGCTCTTCTTTCCAGCGTCAATAATACAGCAAGAAACATGTGCATGCCCAGAAAAAATGAACTGTGTTTCCTACTCATACGGACCATATCTAGTTGAACTCTGCTTATGAAACTCATACATAGAACAGCATCTCTTCATAGATGATCTTTAGTTAATATTGAAAATCGTGTTGGGTTCGTGAACTGTGTAAATTCATTTGATCCGAAAAATCACTGGGTTTACCAGAAATGAACTCTTGCTTTTAGGAAGACAGAGAGCCTTTGGTTTAACTCCGTTTGTGAAGGGAAATTCAGACTATTGTTTTCATCCATGAAACACACTCTGTTTTAAGCAAGATGCATGCTCTTCTTTCCAGTTTCTCTAATACAACAAGACACATGAGCATGCGCAGAAAAAAAATACTGTATTTACTACTCAATAGGACCATGTCTAATTCAACTCTGCTTATGAAACTCATACAAACTACAGCATCTTTTCACAGATGCTCTTTAGTTAATAGTGAAAATCTTGTTGGGTTTGTGAACTGCGTAAATTCATTTATGCCGAATAATCACTGGGTTTACTGGAAATGAACTCTTGCTTGTAGGAAGACTCAGAGCCTTTTGGTTAACTCCGTTTGTGAAGGGAAATTCAGACCAGTGTTCTCATCCATGAAACACACTCTATATTAATGCAAGAAGCGTCCTCTTCTGTCCAGTTTCTCCAATAAAGCAAGAAACATGAGCATGCCCAGAAAAAAATGAACTGTGTTTCCTACTCATATGGACCATATCTAGTTGAACTCTGCTTATGAAACTCATACATAGAACAGCATCTCTTCATAGATGATCTTTAGTTAATAGTGAAAATCGTGTTCGGTTTGTGAACTGCGTAAATTCATTTGAGCCGAATAATCACTGGGTTTACTGGAAATGAACTCTTGCTTGTAGGAAGACTCAGAGCCTTTTGTTTAACTCCGTTTGTGAAGGGAAATTCAGACCAGTGTTCTCATCCTTGAAACACACTCTGTTTTAACGCATGGAGCATGCTCTTCTTTCCAGTGTCTCTTCACAGCAAGAAACATGAGCATGATCAGAAAAAAAGAACTGTGTTTCCTACTCATATGGACCATATCTAGTTGAACTCTGCTTATGAAACTGTAACAAACCACAGCATCTCTTACATAGATGCTCTTTAGTTAATAGTGAAAAACGTTTGGGTTCGTGAACTGTGTAAATTCATTTGAGCCGAAAAATCAAAGGGTGTACCAGAAATGAACTCTTCATTGCAGGAAGACACAGTGCCTTTGGTTTAACTCGTTTGTGAAGGGAAATTCAGACCAGTATTCTCATCCATGAAACACCCTCTGTTTTAACGCAAGAAGCATGCTCTACTTCTAGCATCTCCAATACAGCAAGAAACATGAGCATGCCCAGAAAAAAATTACTGTATGTCCTACTCAAATTGACTGTGTCTAGTTCAACTCTGCTTATGAAACTCATACAAACCAGAGCATCTCTTCATAGATGCTCTTTAGTTAATAGTGAATATCGTGTGGGGTTCGTGAACTGTGTAAATTCATTTGAGCCGAAAAATCATTGGGTTTAACGGAAATGAACTCTTGCTTGTAGGAAGACACAGAGACTTTGGTTTAACTCTGTTTCTGAAGGAAAATTCAGACCAGTGTTCAAATCCATGAAACACACTCTGTTTTAACGCAAGAAGCATGCTCTTCTTTCCAGGGTATCCAATACAGCAAGAAACGTGAGCATGCCCAGAAAAAAAGAACTGTATTTCCTACTCAAAAGGACAGTGTCTAGTTCAACTCTGCTTATGAAACTCATACAAACCACAGCATCCTTTCCTAGATGCTGTTTAGTTAAAAGTAAAACTCGTGTTGGGTTCTTGAACTGTGTAAATTCATTTGAGCCCACATATCACTGGGTTTACGGGAAATGAACTCTTGCATTTAAGAAGACACAGAGACTTTGGTTTAAATCCATTTGTGAAGGGAAATTCAGATCAGTGTTCTCATCCATGAAACACACTCTGCTTTAATACAAAGAGCATGCTCTTCTATCCAGTGTCTCTAATACAGAAAGAAAAATGAGCATGCCCAGAAAAAAAGAACTGTGTAACCTACTCATACGGACCATATCTAGTTGAACTCTGCTTATGACACTGTAACAAACCACAGCATCTTTTACATAGATTCTCTTTAGTTAATAGTGAAAATCGTGTTGGGTTTGTGAACTGCGTTAATTTATATGAGCCGAATAATCACTGGGTGTACCGGAAATGAACTCTTGCTTGTAGGAAGACAGAGAGCCTTTGGTTTAACTCTATTTGTGAAGAGAAATTCAGACCAGTGGTCTTATCCATGAAACACCCTCTGTTTTTACACAAGAAGCATCCTCTTCTGTCCAGTGTCTCCAATACAGCAAGAGAAACATGAGCATGCCCAGAAAAAAAGAACTGTGTTTCTTACTCATACGGACAAATTCTTGTTGAACTCTGCTTATGAAACTGTAACAAACAACAGCATCTTTTACATAGATGCTCTTTATTTAATAGTGAAAATCGTGTTGTGTTCATGAACTGTGTAAATTCATTTGAGCTGAAAAATCACTGGGTTTACCGGAAATGAACACTTGCATTTAGGAAGACACAGAGCCTTTGGTTTTACTCCGTTTCTGAAGGGAAATTCAGACCAGTGTTTTCATCCATGAAACACACTCTGTTTTAACGCAAAGAGCATGCTCTTCTTTCCAGGGTCTCTAATACAGCAAGAAACATGAGCATGCCCAGATAAAATGAACTGTGTTTCCTACTCATATGGACCATATCTAGTTGAACTCTGCTTATGGAACTGTAATAAGCCACAGCATCTCTTATATAGATGCTGTTTAGTTAATAGTGAAAATCGTGTGGGGTTCGTGAACTGTATAAATTCATTTGAGTCGAAAAATCATTGGGTTTAACGGAAATGAACTCTTGCTTGTAGGAAGACACAGAGCCTTTGGTTTCACTCTGTTTCTGAAGGGAAATTCAGACCAGTGTTCTCATCCATGAAACACACTCTGTTTTAACCCAAAGAGGATGCTCTTCTTTCCAGCATCTCTAATACAGCAAGAAACATGTGCATGCCCAGAAAAAATGAACTGTGTTTCCTACTCATACGGACTATATCTAGTTGAACTCTGCTTATGAAACTCACACATAGAACAGCATCTCTTCATAGATGATCTTTAGTTAATAGTGAAAATCGTGTTGGGTTTGTGAACTGCGTAAATTCATTTGAGCCGAATAATCACTGGGTTTACTGGAAATGAACTCTTGCTTGTAGGAAGACTCAGAGCCTTTTGTTTAACTCCGTTTGTGAAGGGAAATTTAGACCAGTGTTCTCATCCTTGAAACACACTCTGTTTTAACGCATGGAGCATGCTCTTCTTTCCAGTGTCTCTACACAGCAAGAAACATGAGCATGATCAGAAAAAAAGAACTGTGTTTCCTACTCATACGGACCATATCTAGTTGAACTCTGCTTATGAAACTGTAACAAAGCACAGCATCTCTTACATAGATGCTCTTTAGTTAATAGTGAAAAACGTTTGGGTTCGTGAACTGTGTAAATTCATTTGAGCCGAAAAATCAAAGGGTGTACCAGAAATGAACTCTTCATTGCAGGAAGACACAGGGCCTTTGGTTTAACTCGTTTGTGAAGGGAAATTCAGACCAGTATTCTCATCCATGAAACACCCTCTGTTTTAACGCAAGAAGCTTCCTCTTCTGTCCAGGGTCTCCAATACAGCAAGAAACATGAGCATGCCCAGAAAAAAATTACTGTATGTCCTATTCAAATTGACTGTGTCTACTGCAACTCTGCTTATGAAACTCATACAAACCAGAGCATCTCTTCATAGATGCTCTTTAGTTAATAGTGAATATCGTGTGGGGTTCGTGAACTGTGTAAATTCATTTGAGCCGAAAAATCATTGGGTTTAACGGAAATGAACTCTTGCTTGTAGGAAGACACAGAGACTTTGGTTTAACTCTGTTTCTGAAGGAAAATTCAGACCAGTGTTCAAATCCATGAAACACACTCTGTTTTAACGCAAGAAGCATGCTCTTCTTTCCAGGGTATCCAATACAGTAAGAAACATGAGCATGCCCAGAAAAAAAGAACTGTATTTCCTACTCAAAAGGACAGTGTCTAGTTCAACTCTGCTTATGAAACTCATACAAACCACAGCATCCTTTCCTAGATGCTGTTTAGTTAAAAGTAAAACTCGTGTTGGGTTCTTGAACTGTGTAAATTCATTTGAGCCCAAATATCACTGGGTTTACGGGAAATGAACTCTTGCATTTAAGAAGACACAGAGACTTTGGTTTAAATCCATTTGTGAAGGGAAATTCAGATCAGTGTTCTCATCCATGAAACACACTCTGCTTTAATACAAAGAGCATGCTCTTCTATCCAGTGTCTCTAATACAGAAAGAAAAATGAGCATGCCCAGAAAAAAAGAACTGTGTAACCTACTCATACGGACCATATCTAGTTGAACTCTGCTTATGACACTGTAACAAACCACAGCATCTTTTACATAGATTCTCTTTAGTTAATAGTGAAAATCGTGTTGGGTTTGTGAACTGCGTTAATTTATTTGAGCCGAATAATCACTGGGTTTACCGGAAATGAACTCTTGCTTGTAGGAAGACAGAGAGCCTTTGGTTTAACTCTATTTGTGAAGAGAAATTCAGACCAGTTGTCTTATCCATGAAACACCCTCTGTTTTTACACAAGAAGCATCCTCTTCTGTCCAGTGTCTCCAATACAGCAAGAGAAACATGAGCATGCCCAGAAAAAAAGAACTGTGTTTCTTACTCATACGGACAAATTCTTGTTGAACTCTGCTTATGAAACTGTAACAAACAACAGCATCTTTTACATAGATGCTCTTTATTTAATAGTGAAAATCGTGTTGTGTTCATGAACTGTGTAAATTCATTTGAGCTGAAAAATCACTGGGTTTACCGGAAATGAACACTTGCATTTAGGAAGACACAGAGCCTTTGGTTTTACTCCGTTTCTGAAGGGAAATTCAGACCAGTGTTTTCATCCATGAAACACACTCTGTTTTAACGCAAAGAGCATGCTCTTCTTTCCAGGGTCTCTAATACAGCAAGAAACATGAGCATGCCCAGATAAAATGAACTGTGTTTCCTACTCATATGGACCATATCTAGTTGAACTCTGCTTATGGAACTGTAATAAGCCACAGCATCTCTTATATAGATGCTGTTTAGTTAATAGTGAAAATCGTGTGGGGTTCGTGAACTGTATAAATTCATTTGAGTCGAAAAATCATTGGGTTTAACGGAAATGAACTCTTGCTTGTAGGAAGACACAGAGCCTTTGGTTTCACTCTGTTTCTGAAGGGAAATTCAGACCAGTGTTCTCATCCATGAAACACACTCTGTTTTAACCCAAAGAGGATGCTCTTCTTTCCAGCATCTCTAATACAGCAAGAAACATGTGCATGCCCAGAAAAAATGAACTGTGTTTCCTACTCATACGGACTATATCTAGTTGAACTCTGCTTATGAAACTCACACATAGAACAGCATCTCTTCATAGATGATCTTTAGTTAATAGTGAAAATCGTGTTGGGTTTGTGAACTGCGTAAATTCATTTGAGCCGAATAATCACTGGGTTTACTGGAAATGAACTCTTGCTTGTAGGAAGACTCAGAGCCTTTTGTTTAACTCCGTTTGTGAAGGGAAATTTAGACCAGTGTTCTCATCCTTGAAACACACTCTGTTTTAACGCATGGAGCATGCTCTTCTTTCCAGTGTCTCTACACAGCAAGAAACATGAGCATGATCAGAAAAAAAGAACTGTGTTTCCTACTCATACGGACCATATCTAGTTGAACTCTGCTTATGAAACTGTAACAAAGCACAGCATCTCTTACATAGATGCTCTTTAGTTAATAGTGAAAAACGTTTGGGTTCGTGAACTGTGTAAATTCATTTGAGCCGAAAAATCAAAGGGTGTACCAGAAATGAACTCTTCATTGCAGGAAGACACAGGGCCTTTGGTTTAACTCGTTTGTGAAGGGAAATTCAGACCAGTATTCTCATCCATGAAACACCCTCTGTTTTAACGCAAGAAGCTTCCTCTTCTGTCCAGGGTCTCCAATACAGCAAGAAACATGAGCATGCCCAGAAAAAAATTACTGTATGTCCTATTCAAATTGACTGTGTCTACTGCAACTCTGCTTATGAAACTCATACAAACCAGAGCATCTCTTCATAGATGCTCTTTAGTTAATAGTGAATATCGTGTGGGGTTCGTGAACTGTGTAAATTCATTTGAGCCGAAAAATCATTGGGTTTAACGGAAATGAACTCTTGCTTGTAGGAAGACACAGAGACTTTGGTTTAACTCTGTTTCTGAAGGAAAATTCAGACCAGTGTTCAAATCCATGAAACACACTCTGTTTTAACGCAAGAAGCATGCTCTTCTTTCCAGGGTATCCAATACAGTAAGAAACATGAGCATGCCCAGAAAAAAAGAACTGTATTTCCTACTCAAAAGGACAGTGTCTAGTTCAACTCTGCTTATGAAACTCATACAAACCACAGCATCCTTTCCTAGATGCTGTTTAGTTAAAAGTAAAACTCGTGTTGGGTTCTTGAACTGTGTAAATTCATTTGAGCCCAAATATCACTGGGTTTACGGGAAATGAACTCTTGCATTTAAGAAGACACAGAGACTTTGGTTTAAATCCATTTGTGAAGGGAAATTCAGATCAGTGTTCTCATCCATGAAACACACTCTGCTTTAATACAAAGAGCATGCTCTTCTATCCAGTGTCTCTAATACAGAAAGAAAAATGAGCATGCCCAGAAAAAAAGAACTGTGTAACCTACTCATACGGACCATATCTAGTTGAACTCTGCTTATGACACTGTAACAAACCACAGCATCTTTTACATAGATTCTCTTTAGTTAATAGTGAAAATCGTGTTGGGTTTGTGAACTGCGTTAATTTATTTGAGCCGAATAATCACTGGGTTTACCGGAAATGAACTCTTGCTTGTAGGAAGACAGAGAGCCTTTGGTTTAACTCTATTTGTGAAGAGAAATTCAGACCAGTTGTCTTATCCATGAAACACCCTCTGTTTTTACACAAGAAGCATCCTCTTCTGTCCAGTGTCTCCAATACAGCAAGAGAAACATGAGCATGCCCAGAAAAAAAGAACTGTGTTTCTTACTCATACGGACAAATTCTTGTTGAACTCTGCTTATGAAACTGTAACAAACAACAGCATCTTTTACATAGATGCTCTTTATTTAGTAGTGAAAATCGTGTTGTGTTCATGAACTGTGTAAATTCATTTGAGCTGAAAAATCACTGGGTTAACCGGAAATGAACACTTGCATTTAGGAAGACACAGAGCCTTTGGTTTTACTCCGTTTCTGAAGGGAAATTCAGACCAGTGTTTTCATCCATGAAACACACTCTGTTTTAACGCAAAGAGCATGCTCTTCTTTCCAGCGTCTCTAATACAGCAAGAAACATGAGCATGCCCAGATAAAATGAACTGTGTTTCCTACTCATATGGACCATATCTAGTTGAACTCTGCTTATGGAACTGTAATAAGCCACAGCATCTCTTATAGAGATGCTGTTTAGTTAATAGTGAAAATCGTGTGGGGTTCGTGAACTGTATAAATTCATTTGAGTTGAAAAATCATTGGGTTTAACGGAAATGAACTCTTGCTTGTAGGAAGACACAGAGCCTTTGGTTTCACTCTGTTTCTGAAGGGAAATTCAGACCAGTGTTCTCATCCATGAAACACACTCTGTTTTAACCCAAAGAGGATGCTCTTCTTTCCAGCATCTCTAATACAGCAAGAAACATGTGCATGCCCAGAAAAAATGAACTGTGTTTCCTACTCATACGGACTATATCTAGTTGAACTCTGCTTATGAAACTCATACATAGAACAGCATCTCTTCATAGATGATCTTTAGTTAATAGTGAAAATCGTGTTCGGTTTGTGAACTGCGTAAATTCATTTGAGCCAAATAATCACTGGGTTTACTGGAAATGAACTCTTGCTTGTAGGAAGACTCAGAGCCTTTTGTTTAACTCCGTTTGTGAAGGGAAATTCAGACCAGTGTTCTCATCCTTGAAACACACTCTGTTTTAACGCATGGAGCATGCTCTTCTCTCCAGTGTCTCTACACAGCAGGAAACATGAGCATGATCAGAAAAAAAGAACTGTGTTTCCTACTCATACGGACCATATCTAGTTGAACTCTGCTTATGAAACTGTAACAAACCACAGCATCTCTTACATAGATGCTCTTTAGTTAATAGTGAAAAACGTTTGGGTTCGTGAACTGTGTAAATTCATTTGAGCCGAAAAATCAAAGGGTGTACCAGAAATGAACTCTTCATTGCAGGAAGACACAGTGCCTTTGGTTTAACTCGTTTGTGAAGGGAAATTCAGACCAGTATTCTCATCCATGAAACACCCTCTGTTTTAACGCAAGAAGCATGCTCTACTTCTAGCATCTCCAATACAGCAAGAAACATGAGCATGCCCAGAAAAAAATTACTGTATGTCCTACTCAAATTGACTGTGTCTAGTTCAACTCTGCTTATGAAACTCATACAAACCAGAGCATCTCTTCATAGATGCTCCCTTAGTTAATAGTGAATATCGTGTGGGGTTCGTGAACTGTGTAAATTCATTTGAGCCGAAAAATCATTGGGTTTAACGGACATGAACTCTTGCTTGTAGGAAGACACAGAGACTTTGGTTTAACTCTGTTTCTGAAGGAAAATTCAGACCAGTGTTCAAATCCATGAAACACACTCTGTTTTAACGCAAGAAGCATGCTCTTCTTTCCAGGGTATCCAATACAGTAAGAAACATGAGCATGCCCAGAAAAAAAGAACTGTATTTCCTACTCAAAAGGACAGTGTCTAGTTCAACTCTGCTTATGAAACTCATACAAACCACAGCATCCTTTCCTAGATGCTGTTTAGTTAAAAGTAAAACTCGTGTTGGGTTCTTGAACTGTGTAAATTCATTTGAGCCCAAATATCACTGGGTTTACGGGAAATGAACTCTTGCATTTAAGAAGACACAGAGACTTTGGTTTAAATCCATTTGTGAAGGGAAATTCAGATCAGTGTTCTCATCCATGAAACACACTCTGCTTTAATACAAAGAGCATGCTCTTCTATCCAGTGTCTCTAATACAGAAAGAAAAATGAGCATGCCCAGAAAAAAAGAACTGTGTAACCTACTCATACGGACCATATCTAGTTGAACTCTGCTTATGACACTGTAACAAACCACAGCATCTTTTACATAGATTCTCTTTAGTTAATAGTGAAAATCGTGTTGGGTTTGTGAACTGCGTTAATTTATTTGAGCCGAATAATCACTGGGTTTACCGGAAATGAACTCTTGCTTGTAGGAAGACAGAGAGCCTTTGGTTTAACTCTATTTGTGAAGAGAAATTCAGACCAGTTGTCTTATCCATGAAACACCCTCTGTTTTTACACAAGAAGCATCCTCTTCTGTCCAGTGTCTCCAATACAGCAAGAGAAACATGAGCATGCCCAGAAAAAAAGAACTGTGTTTCTTACTCATACGGACAAATTCTTGTTGAACTCTGCTTATGAAACTGTAACAAACAACAGCATCTTTTACATAGATGCTCTTTATTTAGTAGTGAAAATCGTGTTGTGTTCATGAACTGTGTAAATTCATTTGAGCTGAAAAATCACTGGGTTAACCGGAAATGAACACTTGCATTTAGGAAGACACAGAGCCTTTGGTTTTACTCCGTTTCTGAAGGGAAATTCAGACCAGTGTTTTCATCCATGAAACACACTCTGTTTTAACGCAAAGAGCATGCTCTTCTTTCCAGCGTCTCTAATACAGCAAGAAACATGAGCATGCCCAGATAAAATGAACTGTGTTTCCTACTCATATGGACCATATCTAGTTGAACTCTGCTTATGGAACTGTAATAAGCCACAGCATCTCTTATAGAGATGCTGTTTAGTTAATAGTGAAAATCGTGTGGGGTTCGTGAACTGTATAAATTCATTTGAGTCGAAAAATCATTGGGTTTAACGGAAATGAACTCTTGCTTGTAGGAAGACACAGAGCCTTTGGTTTCACTCTGTTTCTGAAGGGAAATTCAGACCAGTGTTCTCATCCATGAAACACACTCTGTTTTAACCCAAAGAGGATGCTCTTCTTTCCAGCATCTCTAATACAGCAAGAAACATGTGCATGCCCAGAAAAAATGAACTGTGTTTCCTACTCATACGGACTATATCTAGTTGAACTCTGCTTATGAAACTCATACATAGAACAGCATCTCTTCATAGATGATCTTTAGTTAATAGTGAAAATCGTGTTCGGTTTGTGAACTGCGTAAATTCATTTGAGCCAAATAATCACTGGGTTTACTGGAAATGAACTCTTGCTTGTAGGAAGACTCAGAGCCTTTTGTTTAACTCCGTTTGTGAAGGGAAATTCAGACCAGTGTTCTCATCCTTGAAACACACTCTGTTTTAACGCATGGAGCATGCTCTTCTCTCCAGTGTCTCTACACAGCAGGAAACATGAGCATGATCAGAAAAAAAGAACTGTGTTTCCTACTCATACGGACCATATCTAGTTGAACTCTGCTTATGAAACTGTAACAAACCACAGCATCTCTTACATAGATGCTCTTTAGTTAATAGTGAAAAACGTTTGGGTTCGTGAACTGTGTAAATTCATTTGAGCCGAAAAATCAAAGGGTGTACCAGAAATGAACTCTTCATTGCAGGAAGACACAGTGCCTTTGGTTTAACTCGTTTGTGAAGGGAAATTCAGACCAGTATTCTCATCCATGAAACACCCTCTGTTTTAACGCAAGAAGCATGCTCTACTTCTAGCATCTCCAATACAGCAAGAAACATGAGCATGCCCAGAAAAAAATTACTGTATGTCCTACTCAAATTGACTGTGTCTAGTTCAACTCTGCTTATGAAACTCATACAAACCAGAGCATCTCTTCATAGATGCTCCCTTAGTTAATAGTGAATATCGTGTGGGGTTCGTGAACTGTGTAAATTCATTTGAGCCGAAAAATCATTGGGTTTAACGGACATGAACTCTTGCTTGTAGGAAGACACAGAGACTTTGGTTTAACTCTGTTTCTGAAGGAAAATTCAGACCAGTGTTCAAATCCATGAAACACACTCTGTTTTAACACAAGAAGCATGCTCTTCTTTCCAGGGTATCCAATACAGCAAGAAACGTGAGCATGCCCAGAAAAAAAGAACTGTATTTCCTACTCAAAAGGACAGTGTCTAGTTCAACTCTGCTTATGAAACTCATACAAACCACAGCATCCTTTCCTAGATGCTGTTTAGTTAAAAGTAAAACTCGTGTTGGGTTCTTGAACTGTGTAAATTCATTTGAGCCCAAATATCACTGGGTTTAAGGGAAATGAACTCTTGCATTTAAGAAGACACAGAGACTTTGGTTTAAATCCATTTGTGAAGGGAAATTCAGATCAGTGTTCTCATCCATGAAACACACTCTGCTTTAATACAAAGAGCATGCTCTTCTATCCAGTGTCTCTAATACAGAAAGAAAAATGAGCATGCCCAGAAAAAAAGAACTGTGTAACCTACTCATACGGACCATATCTAGTTGAACTCTGCTTATGACACTATAACAAACCACAGCATATTTTACATAGATTCTCTTTAGTTAATAGTGAAAATCGTGTTGGGTTTGTGAACTGCATTAATTTATTTGAGCCGAATAATCACTGGGTGTACCGGAAATGAACTCTTGCTTGTAGGAAGACAGAGAGCCTTTGGTTTAACTCTATTTGTGAAGAGAAATTCAGACCAGTGGTCTTATCCATGAAACACCCTCTGTTTTTACACAAGAAGCATCCTCTTCTGTCCAGTGTCTCCAATACAGCAAGAGAAGCATGAGCATGCCCAGAAAAAAAGAACTGTGTTTCTTACTCATACGGACAAATTCTTGTTGAACTCTGCTTATGAAACTGTAACAAACAACAGCATCTTTTACATAGATGCTCTTTATTTAATAGTGAAAATCGTGTTGTGTTCATGAACTGTGTAAATTCATTTGAGCTGAAAAATCACTGGGTTTACCGGAAATGAACACTTGCATTTAGGAAGACACAGAGCCTTTGGTTTTACTCCGTTTCTGAAGGGAAATTCAGACCAGTGTTTTCATCCATGAAACACACTCTGTTTTAACGCAAAGAGCATGCTCTTCTTTCCAGCGTCTCTAATACAGCAAGAAACATGAGCATGCCCAGATAAAATGAACTGTGTTTCCTACTCATATGGACCATATCTAGTTGAACTCTGCTTATGGAACTGTAATAAGCCACAGCATCTCTTATATAGATGCTGTTTAGTTAATAGTGAAAATCGTGTGGGGTTCGTGAACTGTATAAATTCATTTGAGTCGAAAAATCATTGGGTTTAACGGAAATGAACTCTTGCTTGTAGGAAGACACAGAGCCTTTGGTTTCACTCTGTTTCTGAAGGGAAATTCAGACCAGTGTTCTCATCCATGAAACACACTCTGTTTTAACCCAAAGAGGATGCTCTTCTTTCCAGCATCTCTAATACAGCAAGAAACATGTGCATGCCCAGAAAAAATGAACTGTGTTTCCTACTCATACGGACTATATCTAGTTGAACTCTGCTTATGAAACTCATACATAGAACAGCATCTCTTCATAGATGATCTTTAGTTAATAGTGAAAATCGTGTTCGGTTTGTGAACTGCGTAAATTCATTTGAGCCGAATAATCACTGGGTTTACTGGAAATGAACTCTTGCTTGTAGGAAGACTCAGAGCCTTTTGTTTAACTCCGTTTGTGAAGGGAAATTCAGACCAGTGTTCTCATCCTTGAAACACACTCTGTTTTAACGCATGGAGCATGCTCTTCTTTCCAGTGTCTCTACACAGCAAGAAACATGAGCATGATCAGAAAAAAAGAACTGTGTTTCCTACTCATACGGACCATATCTAGTTGAACTCTGCTTATGAAACTGTAACAAAGCACAGCATCTCTTACATAGATGCTCTTTAGTTAATAGTGAAAAACGTTTGGGTTCGTGAACTGTGTAAATTCATTTGAGCCGAAAAATCAAAGGGTGTACCAGAAATGAACTCTTCATTGCAGGAAGACACAGTGCCTTTGGTTTAACTCGTTTGTGAAGGGAAATTCAGACCAGTATTCTCATCCATGAAACACCCTCTGTTTTAACGCAAGAAGCATGCTCTACTTCTAGCATCTCCAATACAGCAAGAAACATGAGCATGCCCAGAAAAAAATTACTGTATGTCCTACTCAAATTGACTGTTTCTACTGCAACTCTGCTTATGAAACTCATACAAACCAGAGCATCTCTTCATAGATGCTCTTTAGTTAATAGTGAATATCGTGTGGGGTTCGTGAACTGTGTAAATTCATTTGAGCCGAAAAATCATTGGGTTTAACGGAAATGAACTCTTGCTTGTAGGAAGACACAGAGACTTTGGTTTAACTCTGTTTCTGAAGGAAAATTCAGACCAGTGTTCAAATCCATGAAACACACTCTGTTTTAACGCAAGAAGCATGCTCTTCTTTCCAGGGTATCCAATACAGTAAGAAACGTGAGCATGCCCAGAAAAAAAGAACTGTATTTCCTACTCAAAAGGACAGTGTCTAGTTCAACTCTGCTTATGAAACTCATACAAACCACAGCATCCTTTCCTAGATGCTGTTTAGTTAAAAGTAAAACTCGTGTTGGGTTCTTGAACTGTGTAAATTCATTTGAGCCCAAATATCACTGGGTTTAAGGGAAATGAACTCTTGCATTTAAGAAGACACAGAGACTTTGGTTTAAATCCATTTGTGAAGGGAAATTCAGATCAGTGTTCTCATCCATGAAACACACTCTGCTTTAATACAAAGAGCATGCTCTTCTATCCAGTGTCTCTAATACAGAAAGAAAAATGAGCATGCCCAGAAAAAAAGAACTGTGTAACCTACTCATACGGACCATATCTAGTTGAACTCTGCTTATGACACTGTAACAAACCACAGCATCTTTTACATAGATTCTCTTTAGTTAATAGTGAAAATCGTGTTGCATTCGTGAACTGTGTAAATTCATTTGAGCCGAAATATCACTGGGTTTACAGGAAATAAACTCTTGCTTGTAGGAAGACACAGAACCTTTGGTTTAACTCCGTTTCTGAAGGAATAATCAGACCAGTATTCTCATCCATGAAACACACTCTGTTTTAACGCAAGGAGCATGCTCTACTTCTAGCATCTCCAATACAGCAAGAAACATGAGCATGCCCAGAAAAAAATTACTGCATGTCCTATTCAAAATGACAGTGTCTAGTTCAACTCTGCTCATGAAACTCATACAAACCAGAGCATCTCTTCATAGATGCTCTTTAGTTAATAGTGAAAATCGTGTTGGGTTCGTGAACTGTGTAAATTCATTAGAGCCAAAAAATCACTGGGTATACCGGAAATGAACTCTTGCATTTAGGAAGACACAGAGACTTTGGTTTAACTCCATTTGTGAAGGGAAATTCAGATCAGTGTTCTCATCCATGAAACACACTCTGTTTTAACACAAAGAGCATGCTCTTCTTTCCAGCGTCTCTAATACATCATGAAAAATGAGCATGCCCAGAAAAAAAGAACTGTGTTTCCTACTCCTAAGGACCATATCTACTTGAACTCTGCTTATGACACTGTAGCAAACCACAGCATCTCTTATATAGATGCTCTTTAGTTAATAGTGAAAAACGTGTTAGGTTCGTGAATTGTGTAAATTCATTTGAGCCAAAAAATCACTGGGTTTACCGGAAATGTACTCTTGCTTGTAGGAAGACCAAGAGCCTTTGGTTTAACTCTATTTTTGAAGTGAAATTCAGACCAGTGGTCTCATCCATGAAACACCCTCTGTTTTAACGCAAGAAGCATCCTCTTCTGTCCAGCGTCTCCAATACAGCAAGAGAAACATGAGCATGCCCAGAAAAAAGAACTTTGTTTTGTACTCATATGGACAAATTCTTGATGAACTCTGCTTATGAAACTGTAACAAACCACAGCATCTTTTACATAGATGCTCTTTATTTAATAGTGAAAATTGTTGGGTTCATGAACTGTGTAAATACATTTGAGCCGAAAAATCACAGGGTTTACGGGAAATGAACTCTTGATTGTAGGAATACATAGAGCCTTTGGTTTAAATCGTTTGTGAAGGGAAATTCAGACCAGTGGTCTCATCCATGAAACACCCTCTGTTTTAACGCAAGAAGCATCCTCTTCTGTCCAGCGTCTCCAATACAGCAAGAGAAACATGAGCATGCCCTGAAAAAAAGAACTGTGTATTGTACTCATACGGACAAATTCTTGTTGAACTCTGCTTATGACACTGTAACAAACCACAGCATCTCTTACATAGATGCTCTTTTTTAATAGAGAAAATCCTGTTGGGTTCGTGAACTCTGTAAATTCATTTGAGCCGAAATATCACTGGGTTTACGGGAAATGAACTCTTGCTTGGAAGAAGACACAGAACCTTTGGTTTAACTCCATTTCTGAAGGAATAATCAGACCAGTATTCTCATCCATGAAACACACTCTGTTTAAACGCAATAAGCATGCTCTACTTCTAGCATCTCCAATACAGCAAGAAACATGAGCATGCCCAGAAAAAAATTACTGTATGTCCTACTCAAAATGACTGTGTCTAGTTCAACTCTGCTCATGAAACTCATACAAACCAGAGCATCTCTTCATAGATGCTCTTTAGTTAATAGTGAAAATCGTGTTGGGTTCGTGAACTGTATAAATTCATTTGAGTCGAAAAATCATTGGGTTTAACGGAAATGAACTCTTGCTTGTAGGAAGACACAGAGCCTTTGGTTTCACTCTGTTTCTGAAGGGAAATTCAGACCAGTGTTCTCATCCATGAAACACACTCTGTTTTAACCCAAAGAGGATGCTCTTCTTTCCAGCATCTCTAATACAGCAAGAAACATGTGCATGCCCAGAAAAAATGAACTGTGTTTCCTACTCATACGGACTATATCTAGTTGAACTCTGCTTATGAAACTCATACATAGAACAGCATCTCTTCATAGATGATCTTTAGTTAATAGTGAAAATCGTGTTCGGTTTGTGAACTGCGTAAATTCATTTGAGCCGAATAATCACTGGGTTTACTGGAAATGAACTCTTGCTTGTAGGAAGACTCAGAGCCTTTTGTTTAACTCCGTTTGTGAAGGGAAATTCAGACCAGTGTTCTCATCCTTGAAACACACTCTGTTTTAACGCATGGAGCATGCTCTTCTTTCCAGTGTCTCTACACAGCAAGAAACATGAGCATGATCAGAAAAAAAGAACTGTGTTTCCTACTCATACGGACCATATCTAGTTGAACTCTGCTTATGAAACTGTAACAAAGCACAGCATCTCTTACATAGATGCTCTTTAGTTAATAGTGAAAAACGTTTGGGTTCGTGAACTGTGTAAATTCATTTGAGCCGAAAAATCAAAGGGTGTACCAGAAATGAACTCTTCATTGCAGGAAGACACAGTGCCTTTGGTTTAACTCGTTTGTGAAGGGAAATTCAGACCAGTATTCTCATCCATGAAACACCCTCTGTTTTAACGCAAGAAGCATGCTCTACTTCTAGCATCTCCAATACAGCAAGAAACATGAGCATGCCCAGAAAAAAATTACTGTATGTCCTACTCAAATTGACTGTTTCTACTGCAACTCTGCTTATGAAACTCATACAAACCAGAGCATCTCTTCATAGATGCTCTTTAGTTAATAGTGAATATCGTGTGGGGTTCGTGAACTGTGTAAATTCATTTGAGCCGAAAAATCATTGGGTTTAACGGAAATGAACTCTTGCTTGTAGGAAGACACAGAGACTTTGGTTTAACTCTGTTTCTGAAGGAAAATTCAGACCAGTGTTCAAATCCATGAAACACACTCTGTTTTAACGCAAGAAGCATGCTCTTCTTTCCAGGGTATCCAATACAGTAAGAAACGTGAGCATGCCCAGAAAAAAAGAACTGTATTTCCTACTCAAAAGGACAGTGTCTAGTTCAACTCTGCTTATGAAACTCATACAAACCACAGCATCCTTTCCTAGATGCTGTTTAGTTAAAAGTAAAACTCGTGTTGGGTTCTTGAACTGTGTAAATTCATTTGAGCCCAAATATCACTGGGTTTAAGGGAAATGAACTCTTGCATTTAAGAAGACACAGAGACTTTGGTTTAAATCCATTTGTGAAGGGAAATTCAGATCAGTGTTCTCATCCATGAAACACACTCTGCTTTAATACAAAGAGCATGCTCTTCTATCCAGTGTCTCTAATACAGAAAGAAAAATGAGCATGCCCAGAAAAAAAGAACTGTGTAACCTACTCATACGGACCATATCTAGTTGAACTCTGCTTATGACACTGTAACAAACCACAGCATCTTTTACATAGATTCTCTTTAGTTAATAGTGAAAATCGTGTTGCATTCGTGAACTGTGTAAATTCATTTGAGCCGAAATATCACTGGGTTTACAGGAAATAAACTCTTGCTTGTAGGAAGACACAGAACCTTTGGTTTAACTCCGTTTCTGAAGGAATAATCAGACCAGTATTCTCATCCATGAAACACACTCTGTTTTAACGCAAGGAGCATGCTCTACTTCTAGCATCTCCAATACAGCAAGAAACATGAGCATGCCCAGAAAAAAATTACTGCATGTCCTATTCAAAATGACAGTGTCTAGTTCAACTCTGCTCATGAAACTCATACAAACCAGAGCATCTCTTCATAGATGCTCTTTAGTTAATAGTGAAAATCGTGTTGGGTTCGTGAACTGTGTAAATTCATTAGAGCCAAAAAATCACTGGGTATACCGGAAATGAACTCTTGCATTTAGGAAGACACAGAGACTTTGGTTTAACTCCATTTGTGAAGGGAAATTCAGATCAGTGTTCTCATCCATGAAACACACTCTGTTTTAACACAAAGAGCATGCTCTTCTTTCCAGCGTCTCTAATACATCATGAAAAATGAGCATGCCCAGAAAAAAAGAACTGTGTTTCCTACTCCTAAGGACCATATCTACTTGAACTCTGCTTATGACACTGTAGCAAACCACAGCATCTCTTATATAGATGCTCTTTAGTTAATAGTGAAAAACGTGTTAGGTTCGTGAATTGTGTAAATTCATTTGAGCCAAAAAATCACTGGGTTTACCGGAAATGTACTCTTGCTTGTAGGAAGACCAAGAGCCTTTGGTTTAACTCTATTTTTGAAGTGAAATTCAGACCAGTGGTCTCATCCATGAAACACCCTCTGTTTTAACGCAAGAAGCATCCTCTTCTGTCCAGCGTCTCCAATACAGCAAGAGAAACATGAGCATGCCCAGAAAAAAGAACTTTGTTTTGTACTCATATGGACAAATTCTTGATGAACTCTGCTTATGAAACTGTAACAAACCACAGCATCTTTTACATAGATGCTCTTTATTTAATAGTGAAAATTGTTGGGTTCATGAACTGTGTAAATACATTTGAGCCGAAAAATCACAGGGTTTACGGGAAATGAACTCTTGATTGTAGGAATACATAGAGCCTTTGGTTTAAATCGTTTGTGAAGGGAAATTCAGACCAGTGGTCTCATCCATGAAACACCCTCTGTTTTAACGCAAGAAGCATCCTCTTCTGTCCAGCGTCTCCAATACAGCAAGAGAAACATGAGCATGCCCTGAAAAAAAGAACTGTGTATTGTACTCATACGGACAAATTCTTGTTGAACTCTGCTTATGACACTGTAACAAACCACAGCATCTCTTACATAGATGCTCTTTTTTAATAGAGAAAATCCTGTTGGGTTCGTGAACTCTGTAAATTCATTTGAGCCGAAATATCACTGGGTTTACGGGAAATGAACTCTTGCTTGGAAGAAGACACAGAACCTTTGGTTTAACTCCATTTCTGAAGGAATAATCAGACCAGTATTCTCATCCATGAAACACACTCTGTTTAAACGCAATAAGCATGCTCTACTTCTAGCATCTCCAATACAGCAAGAAACATGAGCATGCCCAGAAAAAAATTACTGTATGTCCTACTCAAAATGACTGTGTCTAGTTCAACTCTGCTCATGAAACTCATACAAACCAGAGCATCTCTTCATAGATGCTCTTTAGTTAATAGTGAAAATCGTGTTGGGTTCGTGAACTGTGTAAATTCATTAGAGCCAAAAAATCACTGGCTTTACCGGAAATGAACTCTTGCATTTAGGAAGACACAGAGACTTTGGTTTAACTCCATTTGTGAAGGGAAATTCAGATCAGTGTTCTCATCCATGAAACACACTCTGTTTTAATGCAAGAAGCATCCTCTTCTGTCCAGCGTCTCCAATACAGCAAGAGAAACATGAGCATGCCCAGAAAAAAGAACTTTGTTTTGTACTCATATGGACAAATTCTTGATGAACTCTGCTTATGAAACTGTAACAAACCACAGCATCTTTTACATAGATGCTCTTTATTTAATAGTGAAAATTGTTGGGTTCATGAACTGTGTAAATACATTTGAGCCGAAAAATCACAGGGTTTACGGGAAATGAACTCTTGATTGTAGGAATACATAGAGCCTTTGGTTTAAATCGTTTGTGAAGGGAAATTCAGACCAGTGGTCTCATCCATGAAACACCCTCTGTTTTAACGCAAGAAGCATCCTCTTCTGTCCAGCATCTCCAATACAGCAAGAGAAACATGAGCATGCCCTGAAAAAAAGAACTGTGTATTGTACTCATACGGACAAATTCTTGTTGAACTCTGCTTATGACACTGTAACAAACCACAGCATCTCTTACATAGATGCTCTTTTTTAATAGAGAAAATCCTGTTGGGTTCGTGAACCCTGTAAATTCATTTGAGCCGAAATATCACTGGTTTTACGGGAAATGAACTCTTGCTTGGAAGAAGACACAGAACCTTTGGTTTAACTCCATTTCTGAAGGAATAATCAGACCAGTATTCTCATCCATGAAACACACTCTGTTTTAACGCAATAAGCATGATCTACTTCTAGCATCTCCAATACAGCAAGAAACATGAGCATGCCCAGAAAAAAATTACTGTATGTCCTACTCAAAATGACTGGGTCTAGTTCAACTCTGCTTATGAAACTCCTACAAACCAGAGCATCTCTTCATAGATGCTCTTTAGTTAATAGTGAAAATCGTGTTGGGTTCGTGAACTGTGTAAATTCATTTGAGCCGAAAAATCAAAGGGTGTACCAGAAATGAACTCTTCATTGCAGGAAGACACAGGGCCTTTGGTTTAACTCGTTTGTGAAGGGAAATTCAGACCAGTGTTCTCATCCATGAAACACCCTCTGTTTTAACGCAAGAAGCGTCCTCTTCTGTCCAGGGTCTCCAATACAGCAAGAAACTTGAGCATGCCAATAAAAAAGAACTGTGTTTCGTACTCATACCGACCATATCTAGTTGAACTCTGCTTATGAAACTGTAACAAACCACAGCATCTTTTACATATATGCTCTTTATTTAATAGTGAAAATCGTGTTGTGTTCATGAACTGTGTAAATTCATTTGAGCTGAAAAATCACTGGGTTTACCGGAAATGAACTCTTGCATTTAGGGAGTCACAGAGCCTTTTGTTTAACTCCGTTTCTGAAGTGAAATTCAGACCAGTGTTCTCATCCTTGAAACACACTCTGTTTTAACGCAAAGAGTATGCTCTTCTTTCCAGCGTCTCTAATACAGCAAGAAACATGTGCATGCCCAGAAAATATGAACTGTGTTTCCTACTCATATGTACCATATCTAGTTGAACTCTGCTTATGGAACTGTAACAAGACACAGCATCTCTTACAAAAATGCTCTTTAGTTAATAGTGAATATCCTATTGGGTTACTGAACTGTGTAAATTCATTTGAGCTGAAAAGTCACTGGGTTTCCCGGAAATGAACTCTTGCATTTAGGAAGTCACAGAGCCTTTGGTTTAACTCCGTTTCTGAAGTGAAATTCAGACCAGTGTTCTCATCCATGAAACACATTCTGTTTTCACGCAAGGAGCATGCTATTCTTTCCAGAGTCTCTAATACAGCAAGAAACATGAGCATGCCCAGAAAAAAATTAAGTATGTCCTACTCAAAATGACTTTGTCTAGTTCAACTCTGCTTATGAAACTCATACAAACCAGAGCATCTCTTACATAGATGCTCTTTAGCTAATAGTGAAAAACGTGTTGGGTTCGTGAACTGTGTAAATTCATTGGAGCCAAAAAATCACTGGGTTTACCAGAAATGAACTCTTGCATTTAGGAAGACATAGAGCCTTTGGTTTAACTCCGTTTCTGAAGGGAAATTCAGACCAGTGTTCTCATCCATGAAACACACTCTGTTTTAACGCAAAGAGCATGCTCTTCTTTCCAGCGTCTCTAATATAGCAAGAAACATGAGCATGCACAGATAAAATGAACTGTGTTTCCTACTCATATGGACCATATCTAGTTGAACTCTGCTTATGAAACTGTAACAAACCACAGCATCTCTTACATAGACTCTCTTAAGTTAATAGTGAAAAACTTTTGAGTTCGTGAACTGTGTAAATTCATTTGAGCCGAAAAATCACAGTGTTTAACGGAAGTGAACTCTTGATTGTAGGAAGACACAGAGCCTTTGGTTTAAATCGTTTGTGAAGGGAAATTCAGACCAGTGTTCTCATCCATGAAACACACTCTGTTTTAATGCAACGAGCTTGCTCTTCTTTCCAGCGTCTCTAAACAGCAAGAAACATGAGCATGATCAGAAAAAAAGAACTGTGTTTCCTACTCATAGGGACCATAGAGTTGAACTCTGCTTATGAAACTGTAACAAACCACAGCATCTCTTACATAGATGCTCCTAAGTTAATAGTGAAAAACGTTTGGGTTCATGAACTGTGTAAATTCATTTGAGCCGAAAAATCAAAGAGTGTATCAGAAATGAACTCTTCATTGCAGGAAGACACAGAGCCTTTGGTTTAACTCGTTTGTGAAGGGAAATTCAAACGAGTGTTCTCATCCATGAAACACCCTCTGTTTTAACGGAAGAAGCTTCCTCTTCTGCCCAGTGTCTCCAATACAGCAAGAATCATGAGCATGCCCAGAAAAAATGAACTGTGTTTCCTACTCATATGGACCATATCTACTTGAACTCACGTTATGGGATTGTAATAAGCCACAGCATCTCTTACATAGATGCTCTTTAGTTAATAGTGAAAATCGTGTGGTGTTCGTGAACTGTGCAAATTCATGTGAGCCGAAATATCATTGGGTTTAAGGGAAATGAACTCTTGCTTGTAGGAAGACACACTACCTTTGGTTTAATTCCGTTTCTGAAGGAATAATCAGACCAGTATTCTCATCCATGAAACACACTCTGTTTAAACGCAATAAGCATGCTCTACTTCTAGCATCTCCAATACAGCAAGAAACATGAGCATGCCCAGAAAAAAATTAAGTATGTCCTACTCAAAATGACTGTGTCTAGTTCAACTCTGCTCATGAAACTCATACAAACCAGAGCATCTCTTCATAGATGCTCTTTAGTTAATAGTGAAAATCGTGTTGGGTTCGTGAACTGTGTAAATTCATTAGAGCCAAAAAATCACTGGCTTTACCGGAAATGAACTCTTGCATTTAGGAAGACACAGAGACTTTGGTTTAACTCCATTTGTGAAGGGAAATTCAGATCAGTGTTCTCATCCATGAAACACACTCTGTTTTAATGCAAGAAGCATCCTCTTCTGTCCAGCGTCTCCAATACAGCAAGAGAAACATGAGCATGCCCAGAAAAAAGAACTTTGTTTTGTACTCATATGGACAAATTCTTGATGAACTCTGCTTATGAAACTGTAACAAACCACAGCATCTTTTACATAGATGCTCTTTATTTAATAGTGAAAATTGTTGGGTTCATGAACTGTGTAAATACATTTGAGCCGAAAAATCACAGGGTTTACGGGAAATGAACTCTTGATTGTAGGAATACATAGAGCCTTTGGTTTAAATCGTTTGTGAAGGGAAATTCAGACCAGTGGTCTCATCCATGAAACACCCTCTGTTTTAACGCAAGA
The DNA here is from genome assembly GCA_949786405.1 of Onychomys arenicola. NCBI lineage: Eukaryota > Metazoa > Chordata > Mammalia > Rodentia > Cricetidae > Onychomys > Onychomys arenicola. Next base: position 1,824,465 of record CATKUM010000035.1, read on the forward strand.
AGCATCCTCTTCTGTCCAGCGTCTCCAATACAGCAAGAGAAACATGAGCATGCCCTGAAAAAAAGAACTGTGTATTGTACTCATACGGACAAATTCTTGTTGAACTCTGCTTATGACACTGTAACAAACCACAGCATCTCTTACATAGATGCTCTTTTTTAATAGAGAAAATCCTGTTGGGTTCGTGAACCCTGTAAATTCATTTGAGCCGAAATATCACTGGTTTTACGGGAAATGAACTCTTGCTTGGAAGAAGACACAGAACCTTTGGTTTAACTCCATTTCTGAAGGAATAATCAGACCAGTATTCTCATCCATGAAACACACTCTGTTTTAACGCAATAAGCATGCTCTACTTCTAGCATCTCCAATACAGCAAGAAACATGAGCATGCCCAGAAAAAAATTACTGTATGTCCTACTCAAAATGACTGGGTCTAGTTCAACTCTGCTTATGAAACTCCTACAAACCAGAGCATCTCTTCATAGATGCTCTTTAGTTAATAGTGAAAATCGTGTTGGGTTCGTGAACTGTGTAAATTCATTTGAGCCGAAAAATCAAAGGGTGTACCAGAAATGAACTCTTCATTGCAGGAAGACACAGGGCCTTTGGTTTAACTCGTTTGTGAAGGGAAATTCAGACCAGTGTTCTCATCCATGAAACACCCTCTGTTTTAATGCAAGAAGCGTCCTCTTCTGTCCAGGGTCTCCAATACAGCAAGAAACATGAGCATGCCAATAAAAAAGAACTGTGTTTCGTACTCATACCGACCATATCTAGTTGAACTCTGCTTATGAAACTGTAACAAACCACAGCATCTTTTACATATATGCTCTTTATTTAATAGTGAAAATCGTGTTGTGTTCATGAACTGTGTAAATTCATTTGAGCTGAAAAATCACTGGGTTTACCGGAAATGAACTCTTGCATTTAGGGAGTCACAGAGCCTTTTGTTTAACTCCATTTCTGAAGTGAAATTCAGACCAGTGTTCTCATCCTTGAAACACACTCTGTTTTAACGCAAAGAGTATGCTCTTCTTTCCAGCGTCTCTAATACAGCAAGAAACATGTGCATGCCCAGAAAAAATGAACTGTGTTTCCTACTCATATGTACCATATCTAGTTGAACTCTGCTTATGGAACTGTAACAAGACACAGCATCTCTTACAAAAATGCTCTTTAGTTAATAGTGAATATCCTATTGGGTTACTGAACTGTGTAAATTCATTTGAGCTGAAAAGTCACTGGGTTTCCCGGAAATGAACTCTTGCATTTAGGAAGTCACAGAGCCTTTGGTTTAACTCCGTTTCTGAAGTGAAATTCAGACCAGTGTTCTCATCCATGAAACACATTCTGTTTTCACGCAAGGAACATGCTATTCTTTCCAGAGTCTCTAATACAGCAAGAAACATGAGCATGCCCAGAAAAAAATTAAGTATGTCCTACTCAAAATGACTTTGTCTAGTTCAACTCTGCTTATGAAACTCATACAAACCAGCGCATCTCTTACATAGATGCTCTTTAGCTAATAGTGAAAATCGTGTTGGGTTCGTGAACTGTGTAAATTCATTGGAGCCAAAAAATCACTGGGTTTACCGGAAATGAACTCTTGCATTTAGGAAGACATAGAGCCTTTGGTTTAACTCCGTTTCTGAAGGGAAATTCAGACCAGTGTTCTCATCCATGAAACACACTCTGTTTTAACGCAAAGAGCATGCTCTTCTTTCCAGCGTCTCTAATATAGCAAGAAACATGAGCATGCCCAGATAAAATGAACTGTGTTTCCTACTCATATGGACCATATCTAGTTGAACTCTGCTTATGAAACTGTAACAAACCACAGCATCTCTTACATAGACTCTCTTAAGTTAATAGTGAAAAACTTTTGAGTTCGTGAACTGTGTAAATTCATTTGAGCCGAAAAATCACAGTGTTTAACGGAAATGAACTCTTGATTGTAGGAAGACACAGAGCCTTTGGTTTAAATCGTTTGTGAAGGGAAATTCAGACCAGTGTTCTCATCCATGAAACACACTCTGTTTTAATGCAACGAGCTTGCTCTTCTTTCCAGCGTCTCTAAACAGCAAGAAACATGAGCATGATCAGAAAAAAAGAACTGTGTTTCCTACTCATAGGGACCATAGAGTTGAACTCTGCTTATGAAACTGTAACAAACCACAGCATCTCTTACATAGATGCTCCTAAGTTAATAGTGAAAAACGTTTGGGTTCATGAACTGTGTAAATTCATTTGAGCCGAAAAATCAAAGAGTGTACCAGAAATGATCTCTTCATTGCAGGAAGACACAGAGCCTTTGGTTTAACTCGTTTGTGAAGGGAAATTCAAACGAGTGTTCTCATCCATGAAACACCCTCTGTTTTAACGGAAGAAGCTTCCTCTTCTGCCCAGTGTCTCCAATACAGCAAGAATCATGAGCATGCCCAGAAAAAATGAACTGTGTTTCCTACTCATATGGACCATATCTACTTGAACTCACCTTATGGGATTGTAATAAGCCACAGCATCTCTTACATAGATGCTCTTTAGTTAATAGTGAAAATCGTGTGGTGTTCGTGAACTGTGCAAATTCATGTGAGCCGAAATATCATTGGGTTTAAGGGAAATGAACTCTTGCTTGTAGGAAGACACACCACCTTTGGTTTAACTCCGTTTCTGAAGGAATAATCAGTCCAGTATTCTCATCCATGAAACACACTCTGTTTTAACGCAAGGAGCATGCTCTACTTCTAGCATCTCCAATACAGCAAGAAACATGAGCATGCCCAGAAAAAAATCACTGTATGTCCTACTCAATTTTACTGTGTCTAGTTCAACTCTGCTTATGAAACTCATACAAACCAGAGCATCTCTTCATAGATGCTCTTTAGTTAATAGTGAATATCGTGTGGGGTTCGTGAACTGTGTAAATTCATTTGAGCCGAAAAACCATTGGGTTTAACGGAAATGAACTCTTGCTTGTAGGAAGACACAGAGCCTTTGGTTTAACTCTGTTTCTGAAGGAAAATTCAGACCAGTGTTCAAATCCATGAAACACACTCTGTTATAACGCAAGAAGCATGCTCTTCTTTCCAGGGTCTCCAATACAGCAAGAAACTTGAGCATGCCCAGAAAAAAAGTACTGTATTTCCTACTCAAAAGGACAGTGTCTAGTTCAACTCTGCTTATGAAACTCATACAAACCACAGCATCTTTTCCTAGATGCTGTTTAGTTAAAAGTAAAACTCGTGTTGGGTTCTTGAACTGTGTAAATTGATTTGAGCCCACATATCACTGGGTTAACGGGAAATGAACTCTTGCATTTAAGAAGACACAGAGACTTTGGTTTAAATCCATTTGTGAAGGGAAATTCAGATCAGTGTTCTCATCCATAAAACACACTCTGTTTTAACACAAAGAGCATGCTCTTCTATCCAGCGTCTCTAATACAGCAAGAAAAATGAGCATGCCCAGAAAAAAAGAACTGTGTAACCTACTCATACGGACCATATCTAGTTGAACTCTGCTTATGACACTGTAGCAAACCACAGCATCTTTTACATAGATTCTCTTTTGTTAATAGTGAAAATCGTGTTGGGTTTGTGAACTGCGTTAATTTATTTGAGCCGAATAATCACTGGGTTTACCGGAAATGAACTCTTGCTTGTAGGAAGACAGAGAGCCTTTGGTTTAACTCTATTTGTGAAGAGAAATTCAGACCAGTGGTCTCATCCATGAAACACCCTCTGTTTTTACACAAGAAGCATCCTCTTCTGTCCAGTGTCTCCAATACAGCAAGAGAAACATGAGCATGCCCAGAAAAAAAGAACTGGGTTTCGTACTCATACGGACAAATTCTTGTTGAACTCTGCTTATGAAACTGTAACAAACAACAGCATCTTTTACATAGATGCTCTTTATTTAATAGTGAAAATCGTGTTGTGTTCATGAACTGTGTAAATTCATTTGAGCTGAAAAATCACTGGGTTTACCTGAAATGAATTCTTGCATTTAGGAAGACACAGAGCCTTTTGTTTAACTCCGTTTCTGAAGGGAAATTCAGACCAGTGTTCTCATCCTTGAAACACACTCTGTTTTAACGCAAAGAGCATGCTCTTCTTTCCAGCGTCTCTAATACAGCAAGAAACATGTGCATGCCCAGAAAAACTGAACTGTGTTTCGTACTCATACGGACCATATGTAGTTGAACTCTGCTTATGAAACTGTAACAAACCACAGCATGTTTTACATAGATGCTCTTTTCTTAATAGTGAAAATCGTGTTGCATTCGTGAACTGTGTAAATTCATTTGAGCCGAAATATCACTGGGTTTACGGGAAATGAACTCTTGCTTGTAGGAAGACACAGAACCTTTGGTTTAACTCCATTTCTGAAGGAATAATCAGACCAGTATTCTCATCCATGAAGCACACTCTGTTTTAACGCAAGGAGCATGCTCTACTTCTAGCATCTCCAATACAGCAAGAAACATGAGCATGCCCAGAAAAAAATTACTGTATGTCCTACTCAAAATGACTGTGTCTAGTTCAACTCTGCTCATGAAACTCATACAAACCAGAGCATCTCTTCATAGATGCTCTTTAGTTAATAGTGAAAATCGTGTTGGGTTCGTGAACTGTGTAAATTCATTAGAGACAAAAAATCACTGGCTTTACCAGAAATGAACTCTTGCATTTAGGAAGACACAGAGACTTTGGTTTAACTCTATTTGTGAAGTGAAATTCAGACCAGTGGTCTCATCCATGAAACACCCTCTGTTTTAACGCAAGAAGCATCCTCTTCTGTCCAGCGTCTCCAATACAGCAAGAGAAACATGAGCATGCCCAGAAAAAAAGAACTGTGTTTTGTACTCATATGGACAAATTCTTGATGAACTCGGCTTATGAAACTGTAACAAACCACGGCATCTTTTACATAGATGCTCTTTATTTAATAGTGAAAATCGTGTTGGGTTCATGAACTGTGTAAATTCATTTGAGCTGAAAAATCACTGGGTTTACAGGAAATGAACACTTGAATTTAGGAAGACACAGAGCCTTTTGTTTAATTCCGTATCTGAAGGGAAATTCAGACCATTGTTCTCATCCATGAAACACACTCTGTTTTAACGCAAAGAGCATGCTCTTCTTTCCAGTGTCTCTAATACAGCAAGAAACATGTGCATGATCAGAAAAAAAGAACTGTGTTTCCTACTCATAAGGACCATATCTAGTTGAACTCTGCTTATGAAACTGTAACAAACAACAGCATCTCTTACATAGACGCTCATTTTAAAAGATAAAATCCTGTTGGGTTCGTGAACTCTGTAAATACATTTGAGCCGAAATATCACTGGTTTTACGGGAAATGAACTCTTGCTTGTAGGAAGGCACAGAACCTTTGGTTTAACTCCGTTTCTGAAGGAATAATCAGACCAGTATTCTCATCCATGAAACACACTCTGTTTTAACGCAAGAAGCATGCTCTACTTCTAGCATCTCCAATACAGCAAGAAACATGAGCATGCCCAGAAAAAAAATTACTGTATGTCCTACTCAAAATGACTGTGTCTAGTTCAACTCTGCTTATGAAACTCCTACAATCCAGAGTATCTCTTCACAGATGCTCTTTGGTTAATAGTGAAAATCGTGTTGGGTTCGTGAACTGTGTAAATTAATTAGATCCAAAAAATCACTGGGTTTACCAGAATTGAACTCTTCATTGTAGGAAGACACAGAACCTTGGGTTTAACTCCGTTTCTGAAGGGAAATTCAGACCAGTGTTCTCATCCATGAAACACATTCTGTTTTCACGCAATGAGCATGCTCTTCTTTCCAGCGTCTCTAATACAGCAAGAAACAAGAGCATGCCCAGAAAAAATGAACTGTGTTTCCTACTCATATGTACCATATCTAGTTGAACTCTGCTTATGGAACTGTAACAAGACACAGCATCTCTTACAAAAATGCTCTTTAGTTAATAGTGAATATCCTATTGGGTTACTGAACTGTGTAAATTCATTTGAGCTGAAAAGTCACTGGGTTTACCGGAAATGAACTCTTGCATTTAGGAAGTCACAGAGCCTTTGGTTTAACTCCATTTCTGAAGTGAAATTCAGACCAGTGTTCTCATCCATGAAACACATTCTGTTTTCACGCAACGAGCATGCTATTCTTTCCAGAGTCTCTAATACAGCAAGAAACATGAGCATGCCCAGAAAAAAATTACTGAATGTCCTACTCAAAATGACTTTGTCTAGTTCAACTCTGCTTAGGAAACTCATACAAACCAGAGCATCTCTTACATAGATGCTCTTTAGCTAATAGTGAAAATCGTGTTGGGTTCGTGAACTGTGTAAATTCATTGGAGCCAAAAAATCACTGGGTTTACCAGAAATGAACTCTTGCATTTAGGAAGACATAGAGCCTTTGATTTAACTCCGTTTCTGAAGGGAAATTCAGACCAGTCTTCAAATCCATGAAACACACTCTGTTTTAACGCAAGAAGCATGCTCTTCTTTCCAGGTTCTCCAATACAGCAAGAAATGAGAGCATGCCCAGAAAAAAAGAACTGTATTTCCTACTCTGAAGGACAGTGTCTAGTTCAACTCTGCTTATGAAACTCATACAAACCACAGCACCTTTTCCTAGATGCTCTTTAGTTAAAAGTAAAACTGGTGTTGGGTTCTTGAACTGTGTAAATTCATTTGAGCCCAAATATCACTGGGTTTATGGGAAATGAACTCTTGCATTTAAGAAGACACAGAGACTTTGGTTTAACTCCATTTGTGAATGGAAATTCAGATCAGTGTTCTCATCCATGAAACACACTCTGTTTTAATGCAAACAGCATGATCTTCTTTGCAGCGTCTCTAATACTGCAAGAAATATGAGCATGCCCAGAAAAAAAGAACTGTGCTTCCTACTAATACGGACCATATCTAGTTGAACTCTGCTTATGACATTGTAACAAACCACTGCATCTCTTACATAGATGCTCTTTAGTTAATAGTGAAAAACGTGTTAGGTTCGTGAATTGTGTAAATTCATTTGAGCCAAAAAATCACTGGGTTTAGTGGAAATGAACTCTTGCTTGTAGGAAGACAGAGACCCTTTGGTTTAACTCTATTTGTGAAGTGAAATTCTGACCAGTGGTCTCATCCCTGAAACACCCTCTGTTTTAACGCAAGAAGCATCCTCTTCTGTCCAGCGTCTCCAATACAGCAAGAGAAACATGAGCATGCCCTGAAAAAAAGAACTGTGTATTGTACTCATACGGACAAATTCTTGTTGAACTCTGCTTATGAAACTGTATCAAACCACAGAGTCTTTTACATAGATGGTCTTTATTTAATAGTGAAAATCATGTTGTGTTCATCAACTGTGTAAATTCATTTGAGCTGAAAAATCACTGGGTTTACCGGAAATGAACACTTGCATTTAGGAAGACACAGAGCCTTTGGTTTAACTCCCTTTCTGAAGGGAAATTAGACCATTGTTCTCATCCATGAAACACCCTCTGTTTTAACGCAACGAGCATGCTATTCTTTACAGAGTCTCTAATACAGTAAGAAATATGAGCATGCCCAGAAAAAAATTACTGTATGTCCTACTCAAAATGACTTCGTCTAGTTCAACTCTGCTTATGAAACTCATACAAACCAGAGCATCTCTTACATAGATGCTCTTTAGTTAATAGTAAAAAACTTTTGGGTTCATGAACTGTGTAAATTCATTTGAGGCAAAAAATCAAAGGGTTTACCAGAAATGAACTCTTCATTGTAGGAAGACACAGAACCTTGGGTTTAACTCTGTTTCTGAAGGGAAATTCAGACCAGTGATCTCATCCATAAAACACACTCTGTTTTAACACAACGAGCATGCTCTTCTTTCCAGCATCTCTAATACAGCAAGAAACATGAGCATGATCAGAAAAAAATTACTCTGTTTCCTACTCATAGGCACCATATCTAGTTGAACTCTGCTTATGAAACTGTAACAAACCACAGCAACTCTTACATAGATGCTCTTTAGTTAATAGTGAAAAACTTTTGGGTTCATAAACTGTGTAAATTCATTTGAGGCAAAAAATCAAAGGGTTTACCAGAAATGAACACTTCATTGTAGGAAGACACAGAACTTTGGGTTTAACTCTGTTTCTGAAGGAAAATTAAGACCAGTGTTCAAATCCATGAAACACACTCTGTTTTAACGCAAGAAGGATGCTCTTCTTTCCAGGGTCCCTAATACAGCCAGAAACGTGAGCATGCCCAGAAAAAATGAACTGTGTTTCCTACTCATGTGTACCATATCTAGTTGAACTCTGCTTATGGAACTGTAACAAGTCACAGCATCTCTTACAAAAGTGCTCTTTAGTTAATAGTGAAAATCGTCACGGGTTCATGAACTGTGTAAATTCATGTGAGCTGAAAAGTCACTGGGTTTACCGGAAATGAACTCTTGCATTTAGGAAGTCACAGAGCCTTTGGTTTAACTCCGTTTCTTAAGGGAAATTCAGACCAGTGTTCTCATCCATGAAACACACTCTGTTTTAATGCAAGGAACATGCTCTTCTTTCCAGCGTCTCTAATACAGCAAGAAACATGAGCATGATCAGAAAAAAAGAACTGTGTTTCCTACTCATATGGACCATATCGAGTTGAACTCTGCTTATGAAACTGTAACAAGCCACAGCAACTCTTACATAGATGCTCTTTAGTTAATAGTGAAAATAGTGTTGGGTTCCTTAACTGTGTAAATTCATTTGGCTGAAAAGTCACTGGGTTTACCGGAAATGAACTCTTGCATTTAGGAAGTTACAGAGCCTATGGATTAACTCTGTTTCTGAAGTGAAATTCAGACCAGTGTTCTCATCCATAAAACACACTTTGTTTTAACGCAACGAGCATGCTATTCTTTCCAGAGTCTCTAATACAGCAAGAAACATTAGCATGCCCAGAAAAAAATTACTGTATGTCCTACTCAAAATGACTTTGTCTAGTTCAACTCTATTTATGAAACTCATACAAACCAGAGCATCTCTTATATAGATGCTCTTTAGTTAATAGTAAAAAACTTTTGGGTTCGTGAACTGTGTAAATTCATTTGAGGCAAAAAATCAAAGGGTTTACCAGAAATGAACTCTTCATTGTAGGAAGACACAGAACCTTGGGTTTAACTCTGTTTCTGAAGGGAAATTAAGACCAGTGTTCTCATCCATGAACCACACTCTGTTTTAACGCAAGAAGGATGCTCTTCTTTCCTGGGTCCCTAATACAGCCAGAAACGTGAGCATGCCCAGAAAAAAAGAACTGTGTTTCCTACTCATGTGTACCATATCTAGTTGAACTCTGCTTATGGAACTGTAACAAGTCACAGCATCTCTTACAAAAATGCTCTATTGTTAATAGTGAAAATCGTCCCGGGTCCGTGTACTGTGTAAATTCATTTGAGCTGAAAAGTCACTGGGTTTACCAGAAATGAACTCTTGCATTTAGGAAGTCACAGAGCTTTTGGTTTAACTCCGTTTCTGAAGTGAAATTGAGACCAGTGTTCTCATCCAAGAAACACATTCTGTTTTATCCCAACGAGCATGCTATTCTTTCCAGAGTCTCTAATACAGCAAGAAACATGAGCAAGCCCAGAAAAAAATTACTGTATGTCCTACTCAAAATGACTATGTCTAGTTCAACTCTGCTTATGAAACTCAGACAAACCAGAGCATCTCTTCATAGATGCTCTATAGTTAATAGTGAAAATCGTGTTTGGTTCGTGAACTGTATAAATTCATTAGAGCCAAAAAATCACTGGGTTCACCAGAATTGAACTCTTGCATTTAGGAAGACATAGAGCCTTTGGTTTAACTCCGTTTCTGAAGGGCAATTCAGACCAGTGTTCTCATCCATGAAACACATTCTGTTTTCACGCAACGAGCATGCTATTCTTTCCAGAGTCTCTAATACAGCAAGAAACATGAGCATGCCCAGAAAAAAATTTCTGTATGTCCTACTCAAAATGACTTTGTCTAGTTCAACTCTGCTTATGAAACTCATACAAACCAGAGCATCTCTTACATAGATGCTCTTTAGTTAATAGTGAAAATCTTGTTGGGTTCGTGAACTGTGTAAATTTTTAGAGCCAAAAAATCACTGGGTTTACCAGAAATGAACTCTTGCATTTAGGAAGACATAGAGCCTCTGGTTTTACTCCATTTCTGAAGGGAAATTCAGACCAGTGTTCTCATCCATGAATCACGTTCTGTTTTCACGCAACGAGCATGCTATTCTTTCCAGAGTCTCTAATACAGCAAGAAACATGAGCATGATCAGAAAAAAAGAACTGTGTTTCCTACTCATACGCACCATATCTAGTTGTACTCTGCTTATGGAACTGTAACAAGACACAGCATCTCTTACAAAAATGCTCTTTAGTTAATAGTGAAAATCATCACGGGTTCGTGAACTGTGTAAATTCATTTGAGCTGAAAAGTCACTGGGTTTACCGGAAATGAACTCTTGCATTTAGGAAGTCACAGAGCCTTTGGTTTAACTCCGTTTCTGAAGTGAAATTCAGACCAGTGTTCTCATCCATAAAACACACTCTGTTTTCATGCAATGAGCATGCTATTCTTTCCAGAGTCTCTAATACAGCAAGAAACATTAGCATGCCCAGAAAAAAATTACTGTATGTCCTACTCAAAATGACTTTGTCTAGTTCAACTCTATTTATGAAACTCATACAAACCAGAGCATCTCTTATATAGATGCTCTTTAGTTAATAGTAAAAAACTTTTGTGTTCATGAACTGTGTAAATTCATTTGAGGCAAAAAATCAAAGGGTTTACCAGAAATGAACTCTTCATTGTAGGAAGACACAGAACCTTGGGTTTAACTCTGTTTCGGAAGGGAAATTCAGACCAGTGTTCTCATCCATAAAACACACTCTGTTTTAACGCAAGGAGCATGCTCTTCTTTCCAGCATGTCTAATACAGCAAGAAACATGAGCATGATCAGAAAAAAAGAACTGTGTTTCCTACTCATACGCACCATATCTACTTGAACTCTGCTTATGAAACTGTAACAAACCACAGCAACTCTTACATAGATGCTCTTTAGTTAATAGTGAAAAACTTTTGTGTTCATGAACTGTGTAAATTCATTTGAGGCAAAAAATCAAAGGGTTTACCAGAAATGAACTCTTCATTGTAGGAAGACACAGAACCTTGGGTTTAACTCTGTTTCTGAAGGAAAATTAAGACCAGTGTTCAAATCCATGAAACACACTCTGTTTTAACGCAAGAAGGATGCTCTTCTTTCCAGGGTCCCTAATAAAGCCAGAAACGTGAGCATGCCCAGAAAAAATGAACTGTGTTTCCTACTCATGTGTACCATATGTAGTTGAACTCTGCTTATGGAACTGTTTCAAGTCACAGCATCTCTTACAAAAATGCTCTTTAGTTAATAGTGAAAATCGTCACGGGTTCATGAACTGTGTAAATTCATTTGAGCTGAACAGTCACTGGGTTTACCAGAAATGAACTCTTGCATTTAGGAAGTCACAGAGCCTTTGGTTTAACTCCGTTTCTGAAGTGAAATTCAGACCAGTGTTCTCATCCATGAAACACATTCTGTTTTCACGCAACGAGCATGCTATTCTTTCCAGAGTCTCTAATACAGCAAGAAACATTAGCATGCCCAGAAAAAAATTACTGTATGTCCTACTCAAAATGACTTTGTCTAGTTCAACTCTATTTATGAAACTCATACAAACCAGAGCATCTCTTATATAGATGCTCTTTAGTTAATAGTAAAAAACTTTTGGGTTCGTGAACTGTGTAAATTCATTTGAGGCAAAAAATCAAAGGGTTTACCAGAAATGAACTCTTCATTGTAGGAAGACACAGAACCTTGGGTTTAACTCTGTTTCTGAAGGGAAATTCAGACCATTGTTCTCATCCATAAAACACACTCTGTTTTAACGCAAGGAGCATGCTCTTCTTTCCAGCATCTCTAATACAGCAAGAAACATGAGCATGATCAGAAAAAAAGAACTGTGTTTCCTACTCATACGCACCATATCAAGTTGAACGCTGCTTATGAAACTGTAACAAACCACAGCAAATCGTACATAGATGCTCTTTAGTTAATAGTGAAAAACTTTTGGGTTCATGAACTGTTTAAATTCATTTGAGGCAAAAAATCAAAGGGTTTACCAGAAATGAATTCTTCATTGTAGGAAGACACAGAACCTTGGGTTTAACTCTGTTTCTGAAGGAAAATTAAGACCAGTGTTCTCATCCATGAACCACACTCTGTTTTAACGCAAGAAGGATGCTCTTCTTTCCTGGGTCCCTAATACAGCCAGAAACGTGAGCATGCCCAGAAAAAAAGAACTGTGTTTCCTACTCATGTGTACCATATCTAGTTGAACTCTGCTTATGGAACTGTAACAAGTCACAGCATCTCTTACAAAAATGCTCTATTGTTAATAGTGAAAATCGTCCCGGGTCCGTGTACTGTGTAAATTCATTTGAGCTGAAAAGTCACTGGGTTTACCAGAAATGAACTCTTGCATTTAGGAAGTCACAGAGCCTTTGGTTTAACTCCGTTTCTGAAGTGAAATTGAGACCAGTGTTCTCATCCAAGAAACACATTCTGTTTTATCCCAACGAGCATGCTATTCTTTCCAGAGTCTCTAATACAGCAAGAAACATGAGCAAGCCCAGAAAAAAATTACTGTATGTCCTACTCAAAATGACTATGTCTAGTTCAACTCTGCTTATGAAACTCATACAAACCAGAGCATCTCTTCATAGATGCTCTATAGTTAATAGTGAAAATCGTGTTTGGTTCGTGAACTGTATAAATTCATTAGAGCCAAAAAATCACTGGGTTCACCAGAATTGAACTCTTGCATTTAGGAAGACATAGAGCCTTTGGTTTAACTCCGTTTCTGAAGGGCAATTCAGACCAGTGTTCTCATCCATGAAACACATTCTGTTTTCACGCAACGAGCATGCTATTCTTTCCAGAGTCTCTAATACAGCAAGAAACATGAGCATGCCCAGAAAAAAATTTCTGTATGTCCTACTCAAAATGACTTTGTCTAGTTCAACTCTGCTTATGAAACTCATACAAACCAGAGCATCTCTTACATAGATGCTCTTTAGTTAATAGTGAAAATCTTGTTGGGTTCGTGAACTGTGTAAATTTTTAGAGCCAAAAAATCACTGGGTTTACCAGAAATGAACTCTTGCATTTAGGAAGACATAGAGCCTCTGGTTTTACTCCATTTCTGAAGGGAAATTCAGACCAGTGTTCAAATCCATGAAACACACTCTGTTTTAACGCAACAAGGATGCTCTTCTTTCCAGCGTCTCTAATACAGCAAGAAACAAGAGCATGCCCAGAAAAAATGAACCGTGTTTCCTACTCATATGTACCATATGTAGTTGAACTCTGCTTATGGAACTGTAACAAGACACAGCATCTCTTACAAAAATGCTCTTTAGTTAATAGTGAATATCCTATTGGGTTCGTGAACTGTGTAAATTCATTTGAGCTGAAAAGTCACTTGGTTTACCTGAAATGAACTCTTGCATTTAGTAAGTCACAGAGCCTTTGGTTTAACTCCGTTTCTGAAGTGAAATTCAGACCAGTGTTCTCATCCATGAAACACATTCTGTTTTCACGCAACGAGCATGCTATTCTTTCCAGAGTCTCTAATACAGCAAGAAACATGAGCATGCCCAGAAAAAAATTACTGTATGTCCTACTCAAAATGACTTTGTCTAGTTCAACTCTGCTTATGAAACTCATACAAACCAGAGCATCTCTTACATAGATGCTCTTTAGTTAATAGTGAAAATCGTGTTGGGTTCGTGAACTGTGTAAATTCATTGGAGCCGAAAAATCACTGGGTTTACCAGAAATGAACTCTTGCATTTAGGAAGACATAGAGCCTTTGGTTTAACTCCGTTTCTGAAGTGCAATTCAGACCAGTGTTCTCATCCATGAATCACGTTCTGTTTTCACGCAACGAGCATGCTATTCTTTCCAGAGTCTCTAATACAGCAAGAAACATGAGCATGATCAGAAAAAAAGAACTGTGTTTCCTACTCATACGCACCATATCTAGTTGTACTCTGCTTATGGAACTGTAACAAGACACAGCATCTCTTACAAAAATGCTCTTTAGTTAATAGTGAAAATCATCACGGGTTCGTGAACTGTGTAAATTCATTTGAGCTGAAAAGTCACTGGGTTTACCGGAAATGAACTCTTGCATTTAGGAAGTCACAGAGCCTTTGGTTTAACTCCGTTTCTGAAGTGAAATTCAGACCAGTGTTCTCATCCATGAAACACATTCTGTTTTCATGCAATGAGCATGCTATTCTTTCCAGAGTCTCTAATACAGCAAGAAACATTAGCATGCCCAGAAAAAAATTACTGTATGTCCTACTCAAAATGACTTTGTCTAGTTCAACTCTATTTATGAAACTCATACAAACCAGAGCATCTCTTATATAGATGCTCTTTAGTTAATAGTAAAAAACTTTTGTGTTCATGAACTGTGTAAATTCATTTGAGGCAAAAAATCAAAGGGTTTACCAGAAATGAACTCTTCATTGTAGGAAGACACAGAACCTTGGGTTTAACTCTGTTTCGGAAGGGAAATTCAGACCAGTGTTCTCATCCATAAAACACACTCTGTTTTAACGCAAGGAGCATGCTCTTCTTTCCAGCATGTCTAATACAGCAAGAAACATGAGCATGATCAGAAAAAAAGAACTGTGTTTCCTACTCATACGCACCATATCTACTTGAACTCTGCTTATGAAACTGTAACAAACCACAGCAACTCTTACATAGATGCTCTTTAGTTAATAGTGAAAAACTTTTGTGTTCATGAACTGTGTAAATTCATTTGAGGCAAAAAATCAAAGGGTTTACCAGAAATGAACTCTTCATTGTAGGAAGACACAGAACCTTGGGTTTAACTCTGTTTCTGAAGGAAAATTAAGACCAGTGTTCAAATCCATGAAACACACTCTGTTTTAACGCAAGAAGGATGCTCTTCTTTCCAGGGTCCCTAATAAAGCCAGAAACGTGAGCATGCCCAGAAAAAATGAACTGTGTTTCCTACTCATGTGTACCATATGTAGTTGAACTCTGCTTATGGAACTGTTTCAAGTCACAGCATCTCTTACAAAAATGCTCTTTAGTTAATAGTGAAAATCGTAACGGGTTCGTGAACTGTGTAAATTCATTTGAGCTGAACAGTCACTGGGTTTACCAGAAATGAACTCTTGCATTTAGGAAGTCACAGAGCCTTTGGTTTAACTCCGTTTCTGAAGTGAAATTCAGACCAGTGTTCTCATCCATGAAACACATTCTGTTTTCACGCAACGAGCATGCTATTCTTTCCAGAGTCTCTAATACAGCAAGAAACATGAGCATGCCCAGAAAAAAATTACTGTATGTCCTACTCAAAATGACTTTGTCTAGTTCAACTCTGCTTATGAAACTCATACAAACCAGAGCATCTCTTACATAGATGCTCTTTAGTTAATAGTGAAAATCGTGTTCGGTTCGTGAACTGTGTAAATTCATTGGACCCAAAAAATCACTGGGTTTACCAGAAATAACTCTTGCATTTAGGAAGACATAGAGCCTTTGGTTTAACTCCGTTTCTGAAGGGAAATTCAGACCAGTGTTGTCTTCCATGAAACACACTCTGTTTTAACTCAAGGAACATGCTCTTCTTTCCAGCATCTCTAATACAGCAAGAAACATGAGCATGATCAGAAAAAAAGAACTGTGTTTCCTACTCATACACACCATATCTAGTTGAACGCTGCTTATGAAACTGTAACAAACCACAGCAACTCTTACATAGATGCTCTTTAGTTAATAGTGAAAAACTTTTGGGTTCATGAACTGTGTAAATTCATTTGAGGCAAAAAATCAAAGGGTTTACCAGAAATGAATTCTTCATTGTAGGAAGACACAGAACCTTGGGTTTAACTCTGTTTCTGAAGGAAAATTAAGACCAGTGTTCTCATCCATGAACCACACTCTGTTTTAACGCAAGAAGGATGCTCTTCTTTCCTGGGTCCCTAATACAGCCAGAAACGTGAGCATGCCCAGAAAAAAAGAACTGTGTTTCCTACTCATGTGTACCATATCTAGTTGAACTCTGCTTATGGAACTGTAACAAGTCACAGCATCTCTTACAAAAATGCTCTATTGTTAATAGTGAAAATCGTCCCGGGTCCGTGTACTGTGTAAATTCTTTTGAGCTGAAAAGTCACTGGGTTTACCAGAAATGAACTCTTGCATTTAGGAAGTCACAGAGCCTTTGGTTTAACTCCGTTTCTGAAGTGAAATTGAGACCAGTGTTCTCATCCAAGAAACACATTCTGTTTTATCCCAACGAGCATGCTATTCTTTCCAGAGTCTCTAATACAGCAAGAAACATGAGCAAGCCCAGAAAAAAATTACTGTATGTCCTACTCAAAATGACTATGTCTAGTTCAACTCTGCTTATGAAACTCATACAAACCAGAGCATCTCTTCATAGATGCTCTTTAGTTAATAGTGAAAATCGTGTTTGGTTCGTGAACTGTATAAATTCATTAGAGCCAAAAAATCACTGGGTTCACCAGAATTGAACTCTTGCATTTAGGAAGACATAGAGCCTTTGGTTTAACTCCGTTTCTGAAGGGCAATTCAGACCAGTGTTCTCATCCATGAAACACATTCTGTTTTAATGCAACGAGCATGCTATTCTTTCCAGAGTCTCTAATACAGCAAGAAACATGAGCATGCCCAGAAAAAAATTTCTGTATGTCCTACTCAAAATGACTTTGTCTAGTTCAACTCTGCTTATGAAACTCATACAAACCAGAGCATCTCTTACATAGATGCTCTTTAGTTAATAGTGAAAATCTTGTTGGGTTCGTGAACTGTGTAAATTTTTAGAGCCAAAAAATCACTGGGTTTACCAGAAATGAACTCTTGCATTTAGGAAGACATAGAGCCTCTGGTTTTACTCCATTTCTGAAGGGAAATTCAGACCAGTGTTCAAATCCATGAAACACACTCTGTTTTAACGCAACAAGGATGCTCTTCTTTCCAGCGTCTCTAATACAGCAAGAAACAAGAGCATGCCCAGAAAAAATGAACCGTGTTTCCTACTCATATGTACCATATGTAGTTGAACTCTGCTTATGGAACTGTAACAAGACACAGCATCTCTTACAAAAATGCTCTTTAGTTAATAGTGAATATCCTATTGGGTTCGTGAACTGTGTAAATTCATTTGAGCTGAAAAGTCACTTGGTTTACCTGAAATGAACTCTTGCATTTAGTAAGTCACAGAGCCTTTGGTTTAACTCCGTTTCTGAAGTGAAATTCAGACCAGTGTTCTCATCCATGAAACACATTCTGTTTTCACGCAACGAGCATGCTATTCTTTCCAGAGTCTCTAATACAGCAAGAAACATGAGCATGCCCAGAAAAAAATTACTGTATGTCCTACTCAAAATGACTTTGTCTAGTTCAACTCTGCTTATGAAACTCATACAAACCAGAGCATCTCTTACATAGATGCTCTTTAGTTAATAGTGAAAATCGTGTTGGGTTCGTGAACTGTGTAAATTCATTGGAGCCGAAAAATCACTGGGTTTACCAGAAATGAACTCTTGCATTTAGGAAGACATAGAGCCTTTGGTTTAACTCCGTTTCTGAAGGGCAATTCAGACCAGTGTTCTCATCCATGAATCACGTTCTGTTTTCACGCAACGAGCATGCTATTCTTTCCAGAGTCTCTAATACAGCAAGAAACATGAGCATGATCAGAAAAAAAGAACTGTGTTTCCTACTCATACGCACCATATCTAGTTGTACTCTGCTTATGGAACTGTAACAAGACACAGCATCTCTTACAAAAATGCTCTTTAGTTAATAGTGAAAATCATCACGGGTTCGTGAACTGTGTAAATTCATTTGAGCTGAAAAGTCACTGGGTTTACCGGAAATGAACTCTTGCGTTTAGGAAGTCACAGAGCCTTTGGTTTAACTCCGTTTCTGAAGTGAAATTCAGACCAGTGTTCTCATCCATGAAACACATTCTGTTTTCATGCAATGAGCATGCTATTCTTTCCAGAGTCTCTAATACAGCAAGAAACATTAGCATGCCCAGAAAAAAATTACTGTATGTCCTACTCAAAATGACTTTGTCTAGTTCAACTCTATTTATGAAACTCATACAAACCAGAGCATCTCTTATATAGATGCTCTTTAGTTAATAGTAAAAAACTTTTGTGTTCATGAACTGTGTAAATTCATTTGAGGCAAAAAATCAAAGGGTTTACCAGAAATGAACTCTTCATTGTAGGAAGACACAGAACCTTGGGTTTAACTCTGTTTCGGAAGGGAAATTCAGACCAGTGTTCTCATCCATAAAACACACTCTGTTTTAACGCAAGGAGCATGCTCTTCTTTCCAGCATGTCTAATACAGCAAGAAACATGAGCATGATCAGAAAAAAAGAACTGTGTTTCCTACTCATACGCACCATATCTACTTGAACTCTGCTTATGAAACTGTAACAAACCACAGCAACTCTTACATAGATGCTCTTTAGTTAATAGTGAAAAACTTTTGTGTTCATGAACTGTGTAAATTCATTTGAGGCAAAAAATCAAAGGGTTTACCAGAAATGAACTCTTCATTGTAGGAAGACACAGAACCTTGGGTTTAACTCTGTTTCTGAAGGAAAATTAAGACCAGTGTTCAAATCCATGAAACACACTCTGTTTTAACGCAAGAAGGATGCTCTTCTTTCCAGGGTCCCTAATAAAGCCAGAAACGTGAGCATGCCCAGAAAAAATGAACTGTGTTTCCTACTCATGTGTACCATATGTAGTTGAACTCTGCTTATGGAACTGTTTCAAGTCACAGCATCTCTTACAAAAATGCTCTTTAGTTAATAGTGAAAATCGTAACGGGTTCGTGAACTGTGTAAATTCATTTGAGCTGAACAGTCACTGGGTTTACCAGAAATGAACTCTTGCATTTAGGAAGTCACAGAGCCTTTGGTTTAACTCCGTTTCTGAAGTGAAATTCAGACCAGTGTTCTCATCCATGAAACACATTCTGTTTTCACGCAACGAGCATGCTATTCTTTCCAGAGTCTCTAATACAGCAAGAAACATGAGCATGCCCAGAAAAAAATTACTGTATGTCCTACTCAAAATGACTTTGTCTAGTTCAACTCTGCTTATGAAACTCATACAAACCAGAGCATCTCTTACAAAAATGCTCTTTAGTTAATAGTGAAAATCATCACGGGTTCGTGAACTGTGTAAATTCATTTGAGCTGAAAAGTCACTGGGTTTACTGGAAATGAACTCTTGCATTTAGGAAGACATAGAACCTTTGGTTTAACTCCGTTTCTTAAGGGAAATTCAGACCAGTGTTCTCATCCATGAAACACACTCTGTTTTAACGCAAGGAGCATGCTCTTCTTTCCAGAGTCTCTAATACAGCAAGAAACATGAGCATGATCAGAAAAAAACTAATGTGTTTCCTACTCTTACTGACCATATCGAGTTGAACTCTGCTTATGAAACTGTAACAAGCCACAGCAACTCTTACATAGATGCTCTTTAGTTAATAGTGAAAATGGTGTTGGGTTCCTGAACTGTGTAAATTCATTTGAGCTGAAAAGTCACTGGGTTTACCGGAAATGAACTCTTGCATTTGGGAAGTTACAGAGCCTATGGATTAACTCTGTTTCTGAAGTGAAATTCAGACCAGTGTTCTCATCCATAAAACTCACTCTGTTTTAACGCAACGAGCATGCTATTCTTTCCAGAGACTCTAATACAGCAAGAAACATTAGCATGCCCAGAAAAAAATTACTGTATGTCCTACTCAAAATGACTTTGTCTAGTTCAACTCTATTTATGAAACTCATACAAACCAGAGCATCTCTTATATAGATGCTCTTTAGTTAATAGTAAAAAACTTTTGGGTTCATGAACTGTGTAAATTCATTTGAGGCAAAAAATCAAAGGGTTTACCAGAAATGAACTCTTCATTGTAGGAAGACACAGAACCTTGGGTTTAACTCTGTTTCTGAAGGGAAATTCAGACCAGTGTTCTCATCCATAAAACACACTCTGTTTTAACGCAACGAGCATGCTCTTCTTTCCAGCATCTCTAATACAGCAAGAAACATGAGCATGATCAGAAAAAAAGAACTGTGTTTCCTACTCATACGCACCATATCTAGTTGAACTCTGCTTATGAAACTGTAACAAACCACAGCAACTCTTACATAGATGCTCTTTAGTTAATAGTGAAAAACTTTTGGGTTCATGAACTGTGTAAATTCATTTGAGGCAAAAAATCAAAGGGTTTACCAGAAATGAACTCTTCATTGTAGGAAGACACAGAACCTTGGGTTTAACTCTGTTTCTGAAGGAAAATTAAGACCAGTGTTCAAATCCATGAAACACACTCTGTTTTAACGCAAGAAGGATGCTCTTCTTTCCAGGGTCCCTAATACAGCCAGAAACGTGAGCATGCCCAGAAAAAATGAACTGTGTTTCCTACTCATGTGTACCATATGTAGTTGAACTCTGCTTATGGAACTGTTTCAAGTCACAGCATCTCTTACAAAAATGCTCTTTAGTTAATAGTGAAAATCGTAACGGGTTCGTGAACTGTGTAAATTCATTTGAGCTGAACAGTCACTGGGTTTACCAGAAATGAACTCTTGCATTTAGGAAGTCACAGAGCCTTTGGTTTAACTCCGTTTCTGAAGTGAAATTCAGACCAGTGTTCTCATCCATGAAACACATTCTGTTTTCACGCAACGAGCATGCTATTCTTTCCAGAGTCTCTAATACAGCAAGAAACATGAGCATGCCCAGAAAAAAATTACTGTATGTCCTACTCAAAATGACTTTGTCTAGTTCAACTCTGCTTATGAAACTCATACAAACCAGAGCATCTCTTACAAAAATGCTCTTTAGTTAATAGTGAAAATCATCACGGGTTCGTGAACTGTGTAAATTCATTTGAGCTGAAAAGTCACTGGGTTTACTGGAAATGAACTCTTGCATTTAGGAAGACATAGAACCTTTGGTTTAACTCCGTTTCTTAAGGGAAATTCAGACCAGTGTTCTCATCCATGAAACACACTCTGTTTTAACGCAAGGAGCATGCTCTTCTTTCCAGAGTCTCTAATACAGCAAGAAACATGAGCATGATCAGAAAAAAACTAATGTGTTTCCTACTCTTACTGACCATATCGAGTTGAACTCTGCTTATGAAACTGTAACAAGCCACAGCAACTCTTACATAGATGCTCTTTAGTTAATAGTGAAAATGGTGTTGGGTTCCTGAACTGTGTAAATTCATTTGAGCTGAAAAGTCACTGGGTTTACCGGAAATGAACTCTTGCATTTGGGAAGTTACAGAGCCTATGGATTAACTCTGTTTCTGAAGTGAAATTCAGACCAGTGTTCTCATCCATAAAACTCACTCTGTTTTAACGCAACGAGCATGCTATTCTTTCCAGAGACTCTAATACAGCAAGAAACATTAGCATGCCCAGAAAAAAATTACTGTATGTCCTACTCAAAATGACTTTGTCTAGTTCAACTCTATTTATGAAACTCATACAAACCAGAGCATCTCTTATATAGATGCTCTTTAGTTAATAGTAAAAAACTTTTGGGTTCATGAACTGTGTAAATTCATTTGAGGCAAAAAATCAAAGGGTTTACCAGAAATGAACTCTTCATTGTAGGAAGACACAGAACCTTGGGTTTAACTCTGTTTCTGAAGGGAAATTCAGACCAGTGTTCTCATCCATAAAACACACTCTGTTTTAACGCAACGAGCATGCTCTTCTTTCCAGCATCTCTAATACAGCAAGAAACATGAGCATGATCAGAAAAAAAGAACTGTGTTTCCTACTCATACGCACCATATCTAGTTGAACTCTGCTTATGAAACTGTAACAAACCACAGCAACTCTTACATAGATGCTCTTTAGTTAATAGTGAAAAACTTTTGGGTTCATGAACTGTGTAAATTCATTTGAGGCAAAAAATCAAAGGGTTTACCAGAAATGAACTCTTCATTGTAGGAAGACACAGAACCTTGGGTTTAACTCTGTTTCTGAAGGAAAATTAAGACCAGTGTTCAAATCCATGAAACACACTCTGTTTTAACGCAAGAAGGATGCTCTTCTTTCCAGGGTCCCTAATACAGCCAGAAACGTGAGCATGCCCAGAAAAAATGAACTGTGTTTCCTACTCATGTGTACCATATGTAGTTGAACTCTGCTTATGGCACTGTAACAAGTCACAGCATCTCTTACAAAAATGCTCTTTAGTTAATAGTGAAAATCGTCACGGGTTCGTGAACTGTGTAAATTCATTTGAGCTGAAAAGTCACTGGGTTTACCGGAAATGAACTCTTGCATTTAGGAAGTCACAGAGCCTTTGGTTTAACTCCGTTTCTGAAGTGAAATTGAGACCAGTGTTCTCATCCATGAAACACATTCTGTTTTCAGGCAACGAGCATGCTATTCTTTCCAGAGTCTCTAATACAGCAAGATACATGAGCACGCCCAGAAAAAAATTACTGTATGTCCTACTCAAAATGACTTTGTCTAGTTCAACTCTGCTTATGAAACTCATACAAACCAGAGCATCTCTTACATAGATGCTCTTTAGTTAATAGTGAAAATCGTGTTGGGTTCATGAACTGTGTAAATTCATTAGAGCCAAAAAATAACTGGGTTTACCAGAAATGAACTCTAGCATTTAGGAAGACATAGAACCTTTGGTTTAACTCCGTTTCTGAAGGGAAATTCAGACCAGTGTTCTCATCCATGAAACACGTTCTGTTTTAACGCAAGGAGCATGCTCTTCTTTCCAGCGTCTCTAATACAGCAAGAAACATGAGCATGATCAGAAAAAAAGAACTGTGTTTCCTACTCATACGCACCATATCTAGTTGAACGCTGCTTATGAAACTGTAACAAACCACAGCAACTCTTACATAGATGCTCTTTAGTTAATAGTGAAAAACTTTTGGGTTCATGAACTGTGTAAATTCATTTGAGGCAAAAAATCAAAGGGTTTACCAGAAATGAACTCTTCATTGTAGGAAGACACAGAACCTTGGGTTTAACTCTGTTTCTGAAGGAAAATTAAGACCAGTGTTCAAATCCATGAAACACACTCTGTTTTAACGCAAGAAGGATGCTCTTCTTTCCAGGGTCCCTAATACAGCCAGAAACGTGAGCATGCCCAGAAAAAATGAACTGTGTTTCCTACTCATATGTACCATATCTAGTTGTACTCAGGTTATGGAACTGTAACAAGACACAGCATCTCTTACAAAAATGCTCTTTAGTTAATAGTGAAAATCATCACGGGTTCGTGAACTGTGTAAATTCATTTGAGCTGAAAAGTCACTGGGTTTACTGGAAATGAACTCTTGCATTTAGGAAGACATAGAACCTTTGGTTTAACTCCGTTTCTTAAGGGAAATTCAGACCAGTGTTCTCATCCATGAAACACACTCTGTTTTAACGCAAGGAGCATGCTCTTCTTTCCAGAGTCTCTAATACAGCAAGAAACATGAGCATGATCAGAAAAAAACTAATGTGTTTCCTACTCTTACTGACCATATCGAGTTGAACTCTGCTTATGAAACTGTAACAAGCCACAGCAACTCTTACATAGATGCTCTTTAGTTAATAGTGAAAATGGTGTTGGGTTCCTGAACTGTGTAAATTCATTTGAGCTGAAAAGTCACTGGGTTTACCGGAAATGAACTCTTGCATTTAGGAAGTTACAGAGCCTATGGATTAACTCTGTTTCTGAAGTGAAATTCAGACCAGTGTTCTCATCCATAAAACTCACTCTGTTTTAACGCAACGAGCATGCTATTCTTTCCAGAGACTCTAATACAGCAAGAAACATTAGCATGCCCAGAAAAAAATTACTGTATGTCCTACTCAAAATGACTTTGTCTAGTTCAACTCTATTTATGAAACTCATACAAACCAGAGCATCTCTTATATAGATGCTCTTTAGTTAATAGTAAAAAACTTTTGGGTTCATGAACTGTGTAAATTCATTTGAGGCAAAAAATCAAAGGGTTTACCAGAAATGAACTCTTCATTGTAGGAAGACACAGAACCTTGGGTTTAACTCTGTTTCTGAAGGGAAATTCAGACCAGTGTTCTCATCCATAAAACACACTCTGTTTTAACGCAACGAGCATGCTCTTCTTTCCAGCATCTCTAATACAGCAAGAAACATGAGCATGATCAGAAAAAAAGAACTGTGTTTCCTACTCATACGCACCATATCTAGTTGAACTCTGCTTATGAAACTGTAACAAACCACAGCAACTCTTACATAGATGCTCTTTAGTTAATAGTGAAAAACTTTTGGGTTCATGAACTGTGTAAATTCATTTGAGGCAAAAAATCAAAGGGTTTACCAGAAATGAACTCTTCATTGTAGGAAGACACAGAACCTTGGGTTTAACTCTGTTTCTGAAGGAAAATTAAGACCAGTGTTCAAATCCATGAAACACACTCTGTTTTAACGCAAGAAGGATGCTCTTCTTTCCAGGGTCCCTAATACAGCCAGAAACGTGAGCATGCCCAGAAAAAATGAACTGTGTTTCCTACTCATGTGTACCATATGTAGTTGAACTCTGCTTATGGCACTGTAACAAGTCACAGCATCTCTTACAAAAATGCTCTTTAGTTAATAGTGAAAATCGTCACGGGTTCGTGAACTGTGTAAATTCATTTGAGCTGAAAAGTCACTGGGTTTACCGGAAATGAACTCTTGCATTTAGGAAGTCACAGAGCCTTTGGTTTAACTCCGTTTCTGAAGTGAAATTGAGACCAGTGTTCTCATCCATGAAACACATTCTGTTTTCAGGCAACGAGCATGCTATTCTTTCCAGAGTCTCTAATACAGCAAGATACATGAGCACGCCCAGAAAAAAATTACTGTATGTCCTACTCAAAATGACTTTGTCTAGTTCAACTCTGCTTATGAAACTCATACAAACCAGAGCATCTCTTACATAGATGCTCTTTAGTTAATAGTGAAAATCGTGTTGGGTTCATGAACTGTGTAAATTCATTAGAGCCAAAAAATAACTGGGTTTACCAGAAATGAACTCTAGCATTTAGGAAGACATAGAACCTTTGGTTTAACTCCGTTTCTGAAGGGAAATTCAGACCAGTGTTCTCATCCATGAAACACGTTCTGTTTTAACGCAAGGAGCATGCTCTTCTTTCCAGCGTCTCTAATACAGCAAGAAACATGAGCATGATCAGAAAAAAAGAACTGTGTTTCCTACTCATACGCACCATATCTAG
Organism: Onychomys arenicola; assembly: GCA_949786405.1. Classification (NCBI taxonomy): domain Eukaryota; kingdom Metazoa; phylum Chordata; class Mammalia; order Rodentia; family Cricetidae; genus Onychomys; species Onychomys arenicola. The sequence continues at coordinate 1,849,902 of CATKUM010000035.1, forward strand.
TTGAACGCTGCTTATGAAACTGTAACAAACCACAGCAACTCTTACATAGATGCTCTTTAGTTAATAGTGAAAAACTTTTGGGTTCATGAACTGTGTAAATTCATTTGAGGCAAAAAATCAAAGGGTTTACCAGAAATGAACTCTTCATTGTAGGAAGACACAGAACCTTGGGTTTAACTCTGTTTCTGAAGGAAAATTAAGACCAGTGTTCAAATCCATGAAACACACTCTGTTTTAACGCAAGAAGGATGCTCTTCTTTCCAGGGTCCCTAATACAGCCAGAAACGTGAGCATGCCCAGAAAAAATGAACTGTGTTTCCTACTCATATGTACCATATCTAGTTGTACTCAGGTTATGGAACTGTAACAAGACACAGCATCTCTTACAAAAATGCTCTTTAGTTAATAGTGAAAATCATCACGGGTTCGTGAACTGTGTAAATTCATTTGAGCTGAAAAGTCACTGGGTTTACTGGAAATGAACTCTTGCATTTAGGAAGACATAGAACCTTTGGTTTAACTCCGTTTCTTAAGGGAAATTCAGACCAGTGTTCTCATCCATGAAACACACTCTGTTTTAACGCAAGGAGCATGCTCTTCTTTCCAGAGTCTCTAATACAGCAAGAAACATGAGCATGATCAGAAAAAAACTAATGTGTTTCCTACTCTTACTGACCATATCGAGTTGAACTCTGCTTATGAAACTGTAACAAGCCACAGCAACTCTTACATAGATGCTCTTTAGTTAATAGTGAAAATGGTGTTGGTTTCCTGAACTGTGTAAATTCATTTGAGCTGAAAAGTCACTGGGTTTACCGGAAATGAACTCTTGCATTTAGGATGTTACAGAGCCTATGGATTAACTCTGTTTCTGAAGTGAAATTCAGACCAGTGTTCTCATCCATAAAACACACTCTGTTTTAACGCAACGAGCATGCTATTCTTTCCAGAGACTCTAATACAGCAAGAAACATTAGCATGCCCAGAAAAAAATTACTGTATGTCCTACTCAAAATGACTTTGTCTAGTTCAACTCTATTTATGAAACTCATACAAACCAGAGCATCTCTTATATAGATGCTCTTTAGTTAATAGTAAAAAACTTTTGGGTTCATGAACTGTGTAAATTCATTTGAGGCAAAAAATCAAAGGGTTTACCAGAAATGAACTCTTCATTGTAGGAAGACGCAGAACCTTGGGTTTAACTCTGTTTCTGAAGGGAAATTCAGACCAGTGTTCTCATCCATAAAACACACTCTGTTTTAACGCAACGAGCATGCTCTTCTTTCCAGCATCTCTAATACAGCAAGAAACATGAGCATGATCAGAAAAAAAGAACTGTGTTTCCTACTCATACGCACCATATCTAGTTGAACTCTGCTTATGAAACTGTAACAAACCACAGCAACTCTTACATAGATGCTCTTTAGTTAATAGTGAAAAACTTTTGGGTTCATGAACTGTGTAAATTCATTTGAGGCAAAAAATCAAAGGGTTTACCAGAAATGAACTCTTCATTGTAGGAAGACACAGAACCTTGGGTTTAACTCTGTTTCTGAAGGAAAATTAAGACCAGTGTTCAAATCCATGAAACACACTCTGTTTTAACGCAAGAAGGATGCTCTTCTTTCCAGGGTCCCTAATACAGCCAGAAACGTGAGCATGCCCAGAAAAAATGAACTGTGTTTCCTACTCATGTGTACCATATGTAGTTGAACTCTGCTTATGGCACTGTAACAAGTCACAGCATCTCTTACAAAAATGCTCTTTAGTTAATAGTGAAAATCGTCACGGGTTCGTGAACTGTGTAAATTCATTTGAGCTGAAAAGTCACTGGGTTTACCGGAAATGAACTCTTGCATTTAGGAAGTCACAGAGCCTTTGGTTTAACTCCGTTTCTGAAGTGAAATTGAAACCAGTGTTCTCATCCATGAAACACATTCTGTTTTCAGGCAATGAGCATGCTATTCTTTCCAGAGTCTCTAATACAGCAAGATACATGAGCACGCCCAGAAAAAAATTACTGTATGTCCTACTCAAAATGACTTTGTCTAGTTCAACTCTGCTTATGAAACTCATACAAACCAGAGCATCTCTTACATAGATGCTCTTTAGTTAATAGTGAAAATCGTGTTGGGTTCGTGAACTGTGAAAATTCATTAGAGCCAAAAAATCACTGGGTTTACCAGAAATGAACTCTAGCATTTAGGAAGACATAGAACCTTTGGTTTAACTCCGTTTCTGAAGGGAAATTCAGACCAGTGTTCTCATCCATGAAACACGTTCTGTTTTAACGCAAGGAGCATGCTCTTCTTTCCAGCGTCTCTAATACAGCAAGAAATATGAGCATGATCAGAAAAAAAGAACTGTGTTTCCTACTCATACGGACCATATCTAATTGAACTCTGCTTATGAAACTGTAACAAGAAACAGCATCCCTTACATAGATGCTCTTTAGTTAATAGTGAAAATCGTGTTGGGTTCGTGAACTGTGTAAATTCATTTGAGCTGAAAAGTCACTGGGTTTACCGGAAATGAACTCTTGCATTTAAGAAGTCACAGAGCCTTTGGTTTAACTCTGTTTCTGAAGTGAAATTCAGACCAGTGTTCTCATCCATAAAACACACTCTGTTTTAACGCAACGAGCATGCTATTCTTTCCAGAGTCTCTAATACAGCAAGAAACATGAGCATGCCCAGAAAAAAATTACTGTATGTCCTACTCAAAATGACTTTGTCTAGTTCAACTCTATTTATGAAACTCATACAAACCAGAGCATCTCTTACATAGATGCTCTTTAGTTAATAGTAAAAACACTTTTGGGTTCATGAACTGTGTAAATTCATTTGAGGCAAAAAATCAAAGGGTTTACCAGAAATGAACTCTTCATTGTAGGAAGACACAGAACCTTGGGTTTAACTCTGTTTCTGAAGGAAAATTAAGACCAGTGTTCAAATCCATGAAACACACTCTGTTTTAACGCAAGAAGGATGCTCTTCTTTCCAGGGTCCCTAATACAGCCAGAAACGTGAGCATGCCCAGAAAAAATGAACTGTGTTTCCTACTCATGTGTACCATATGTAGTTGAACTCTGCTTATGGCACTGTAACAAGTCACAGCATCTCTTACAAAAATGCTCTTTAGTTAATAGTGAAAATCGTCACGGGTTCGTGAACTGTGTAAATTCATTTGAGCTGAAAAGTCACTGGGTTTACCGGAAATGAACTCTTGCATTTAGGAAGTCACAGAGCCTTTGGTTTAACTCCGTTTCTGAAGTGAAATTGAGACCAGTGTTCTCATCCATGAAACACATTCTGTTTTCAGGCAACGAGCATGCTATTCTTTCCAGAGTCTCTAATACAGCAAGATACATGAGCACGCCCAGAAAAAAATTACTGTATGTCCTACTCAAAATGACTTTGTCTAGTTCAACTCTGCTTATGAAACTCATACAAACCAGAGCATCTCTTACATAGATGCTCTTTAGTTAATAGTGAAAATCGTGTTGGGTTCATGAACTGTGTAAATTCATTAGAGCCAAAAAATAACTGGGTTTACCAGAAATGAACTCTAGCATTTAGGAAGACATAGAACCTTTGGTTTAACTCCGTTTCTGAAGGGAAATTCAGACCAGTGTTCTCATCCATGAAACACGTTCTGTTTTAACGCAAGGAGCATGCTCTTCTTTCCAGCGTCTCTAATACAGCAAGAAACATGAGCATGATCAGAAAAAAAGAACTGTGTTTCCTACTCATACGCACCATATCTAGTTGAACGCTGCTTATGAAACTGTAACAAACCACAGCAACTCTTACATAGATGCTCTTTAGTTAATAGTGAAAAACTTTTGGGTTCATGAACTGTGTAAATTCATTTGAGGCAAAAAATCAAAGGGTTTACCAGAAATGAACTCTTCATTGTAGGAAGACACAGAACCTTGGGTTTAACTCTGTTTCTGAAGGAAAATTAAGACCAGTGTTCAAATCCATGAAACACACTCTGTTTTAACGCAAGAAGGATGCTCTTCTTTCCAGGGTCCCTAATACAGCCAGAAACGTGAGCATGCCCAGAAAAAATGAACTGTGTTTCCTACTCATATGTACCATATCTAGTTGTACTCAGGTTATGGAACTGTAACAAGACACAGCATCTCTTACAAAAATGCTCTTTAGTTAATAGTGAAAATCATCACGGGTTCGTGAACTGTGTAAATTCATTTGAGCTGAAAAGTCACTGGGTTTACTGGAAATGAACTCTTGCATTTAGGAAGACATAGAACCTTTGGTTTAACTCCGTTTCTTAAGGGAAATTCAGACCAGTGTTCTCATCCATGAAACACACTCTGTTTTAACGCAAGGAGCATGCTCTTCTTTCCAGAGTCTCTAATACAGCAAGAAACATGAGCATGATCAGAAAAAAACTAATGTGTTTCCTACTCTTACTGACCATATCGAGTTGAACTCTGCTTATGAAACTGTAACAAGCCACAGCAACTCTTACATAGATGCTCTTTAGTTAATAGTGAAAATGGTGTTGGTTTCCTGAACTGTGTAAATTCATTTGAGCTGAAAAGTCACTGGGTTTACCGGAAATGAACTCTTGCATTTAGGATGTTACAGAGCCTATGGATTAACTCTGTTTCTGAAGTGAAATTCAGACCAGTGTTCTCATCCATAAAACACACTCTGTTTTAACGCAACGAGCATGCTATTCTTTCCAGAGACTCTAATACAGCAAGAAACATTAGCATGCCCAGAAAAAAATTACTGTATGTCCTACTCAAAATGACTTTGTCTAGTTCAACTCTATTTATGAAACTCATACAAACCAGAGCATCTCTTATATAGATGCTCTTTAGTTAATAGTAAAAAACTTTTGGGTTCATGAACTGTGTAAATTCATTTGAGGCAAAAAATCAAAGGGTTTACCAGAAATGAACTCTTCATTGTAGGAAGACGCAGAACCTTGGGTTTAACTCTGTTTCTGAAGGGAAATTCAGACCAGTGTTCTCATCCATAAAACACACTCTGTTTTAACGCAACGAGCATGCTCTTCTTTCCAGCATCTCTAATACAGCAAGAAACATGAGCATGATCAGAAAAAAAGAACTGTGTTTCCTACTCATACGCACCATATCTAGTTGAACTCTGCTTATGAAACTGTAACAAACCACAGCAACTCTTACATAGATGCTCTTTAGTTAATAGTGAAAAACTTTTGGGTTCATGAACTGTGTAAATTCATTTGAGGCAAAAAATCAAAGGGTTTACCAGAAATGAACTCTTCATTGTAGGAAGACACAGAACCTTGGGTTTAACTCTGTTTCTGAAGGAAAATTAAGACCAGTGTTCAAATCCATGAAACACACTCTGTTTTAACGCAAGAAGGATGCTCTTCTTTCCAGGGTCCCTAATACAGCCAGAAACGTGAGCATGCCCAGAAAAAATGAACTGTGTTTCCTACTCATGTGTACCATATGTAGTTGAACTCTGCTTATGGCACTGTAACAAGTCACAGCATCTCTTACAAAAATGCTCTTTAGTTAATAGTGAAAATCGTCACGGGTTCGTGAACTGTGTAAATTCATTTGAGCTGAAAAGTCACTGGGTTTACCGGAAATGAACTCTTGCATTTAGGAAGTCACAGAGCCTTTGGTTTAACTCCGTTTCTGAAGTGAAATTGAAACCAGTGTTCTCATCCATGAAACACATTCTGTTTTCAGGCAATGAGCATGCTATTCTTTCCAGAGTCTCTAATACAGCAAGATACATGAGCACGCCCAGAAAAAAATTACTGTATGTCCTACTCAAAATGACTTTGTCTAGTTCAACTCTGCTTATGAAACTCATACAAACCAGAGCATCTCTTACATAGATGCTCTTTAGTTAATAGTGAAAATCGTGTTGGGTTCGTGAACTGTGAAAATTCATTAGAGCCAAAAAATCACTGGGTTTACCAGAAATGAACTCTAGCATTTAGGAAGACATAGAACCTTTGGTTTAACTCCGTTTCTGAAGGGAAATTCAGACCAGTGTTCTCATCCATGAAACACGTTCTGTTTTAACGCAAGGAGCATGCTCTTCTTTCCAGCGTCTCTAATACAGCAAGAAATATGAGCATGATCAGAAAAAAAGAACTGTGTTTCCTACTCATACGGACCATATCGAGTTGAACTCTGCTTATGAAACTGTAACAAGCCACAGCATCTCTTACATAGATGCTCTTTAGTTAATAGTGAAAATCGTGTTGGGTTCCTGAACTGTGTAAATTCATTTGAGCTGAAAAGTCACTGGGTTTACCAGAAATGAACTCTTGCATTTAGGAAGTCACAGAGCCTATGGATTAACTCTGTTTCTGAAGTGAAATTCAGACCAGTGTTCTCATCCATGAAACACATTCTGTTTTAACGCAACGAGCATGCTATTCTTTCCAGAGTCTCTAATATAGCAAGAAACATGAGCATGATCAGAAAAAAAGAACTGTGTTTCCTACTCATACGGACCATATCTAATTGAACTCTGCTTATGAAACTGTAACAAGAAACAGCATCCCTTACATAGATGCTCTTTAGTTAATAGTGAAAATCGTGTTGGGTTCGTGAACTGTGTAAATTCATTTGAGCTGAAAAGTCACTGGGTTTACCGGAAATGAACTCTTGCATTTAAGAAGTCACAGAGCCTTTGGTTTAACTCTGTTTCTGAAGTGAAATTCAGACCAGTGTTCTCATCCATAAAACACACTCTGTTTTAACGCAACGAGCATGCTATTCTTTCCAGAGTCTCTAATACAGCAAGAAACATGAGCATGCCCAGAAAAAAATTACTGTATGTCCTACTCAAAATGACTTTGTCTAGTTCAACTCTATTTATGAAACTCATACAAACCAGAGCATCTCTTACATAGATGCTCTTTAGTTAATAGTAAAAACACTTTTGGGTTCATGAACTGTGTAAATTCATTTGAGGCAAAAAATCAAAGGGTTTACCAGAAATGAACTCTTCATTGTAGGAAGACACAGAACCTTGGGTTTAACTCTGTTTCTGAAGGAAAATTAAGACCAGTGTTCAAATCCATGAAACACACTCTGTTTTAACGCAAGAAGGATGCTCTTCTTTCCAGGGTCCCTAATACAGCCAGAAACGTGAGCATGCCCAGAAAAAATGAACTGTGTTTCCTACTCATGTGTACCATATGTAGTTGAACTCTGCTTATGGCACTGTAACAAGTCACAGCATCTCTTACAAAAATGCTCTTTAGTTAATAGTGAAAATCGTCACGGGTTCGTGAACTGTGTAAATTCATTTGAGCTGAAAAGTCACTGGGTTTACCGGAAATGAACTCTTGCATTTAGGAAGTCACAGAGCCTTTGGTTTAACTCCGTTTCTGAAGTGAAATTGAGACCAGTGTTCTCATCCATGAAACACATTCTGTTTTCAGGCAACGAGCATGCTATTCTTTCCAGAGTCTCTAATACAGCAAGATACATGAGCACGCCCAGAAAAAAATTACTGTATGTCCTACTCAAAATGACTTTGTCTAGTTCAACTCTGCTTATGAAACTCATACAAACCAGAGCATCTCTTACATAGATGCTCTTTAGTTAATAGTGAAAATCGTGTTGGGTTCATGAACTGTGTAAATTCATTAGAGCCAAAAAATAACTGGGTTTACCAGAAATGAACTCTAGCATTTAGGAAGACATAGAACCTTTGGTTTAACTCCGTTTCTGAAGGGAAATTCAGACCAGTGTTCTCATCCATGAAACACGTTCTGTTTTAACGCAAGGAGCATGCTCTTCTTTCCAGCGTCTCTAATACAGCAAGAAACATGAGCATGATCAGAAAAAAAGAACTGTGTTTCCTACTCATACGCACCATATCTAGTTGAACGCTGCTTATGAAACTGTAACAAACCACAGCAACTCTTACATAGATGCTCTTTAGTTAATAGTGAAAAACTTTTGGGTTCATGAACTGTGTAAATTCATTTGAGGCAAAAAATCAAAGGGTTTACCAGAAATGAACTCTTCATTGTAGGAAGACACAGAACCTTGGGTTTAACTCTGTTTCTGAAGGAAAATTAAGACCAGTGTTCAAATCCATGAAACACACTCTGTTTTAACGCAAGAAGGATGCTCTTCTTTCCAGGGTCCCTAATACAGCCAGAAACGTGAGCATGCCCAGAAAAAATGAACTGTGTTTCCTACTCATATGTACCATATCTAGTTGTACTCAGGTTATGGAACTGTAACAAGACACAGCATCTCTTACAAAAATGCTCTTTAGTTAATAGTGAAAATCATCACGGGTTCGTGAACTGTGTAAATTCATTTGAGCTGAAAAGTCACTGGGTTTACTGGAAATGAACTCTTGCATTTAGGAAGACATAGAACCTTTGGTTTAACTCCGTTTCTTAAGGGAAATTCAGACCAGTGTTCTCATCCATGAAACACACTCTGTTTTAACGCAAGGAGCATGCTCTTCTTTCCAGAGTCTCTAATACAGCAAGAAACATGAGCATGATCAGAAAAAAACTAATGTGTTTCCTACTCTTACTGACCATATCGAGTTGAACTCTGCTTATGAAACTGTAACAAGCCACAGCAACTCTTACATAGATGCTCTTTAGTTAATAGTGAAAATGGTGTTGGTTTCCTGAACTGTGTAAATTCATTTGAGCTGAAAAGTCACTGGGTTTACCGGAAATGAACTCTTGCATTTAGGATGTTACAGAGCCTATGGATTAACTCTGTTTCTGAAGTGAAATTCAGACCAGTGTTCTCATCCATAAAACACACTCTGTTTTAACGCAACGAGCATGCTATTCTTTCCAGAGACTCTAATACAGCAAGAAACATTAGCATGCCCAGAAAAAAATTACTGTATGTCCTACTCAAAATGACTTTGTCTAGTTCAACTCTATTTATGAAACTCATACAAACCAGAGCATCTCTTATATAGATGCTCTTTAGTTAATAGTAAAAAACTTTTGGGTTCATGAACTGTGTAAATTCATTTGAGGCAAAAAATCAAAGGGTTTACCAGAAATGAACTCTTCATTGTAGGAAGACGCAGAACCTTGGGTTTAACTCTGTTTCTGAAGGGAAATTCAGACCAGTGTTCTCATCCATAAAACACACTCTGTTTTAACGCAACGAGCATGCTCTTCTTTCCAGCATCTCTAATACAGCAAGAAACATGAGCATGATCAGAAAAAAAGAACTGTGTTTCCTACTCATACACACCATATCTAGTTGAACTCTGCTTATGAAACTGTAACAAACCACAGCAACTCTTACATAGATGCTCTTTAGTTAATAGTGAAAAACTTTTGGGTTCATGAACTGTGTAAATTCATTTGAGGCAAAAAATCAAAGGGTTTACCAGAAATGAACTCTTCATTGTAGGAAGACACAGAACCTTGGGTTTAACTCTGTTTCTGAAGGAAAATTAAGACCAGTGTTCAAATCCATGAAACACACTCTGTTTTAACGCAAGAAGGATGCTCTTCTTTCCAGGGTCCCTAATACAGCCAGAAACGTGAGCATGCCCAGAAAAAATGAACTGTGTTTCCTACTCATGTGTACCATATGTAGTTGAACTCTGCTTATGGCACTGTAACAAGTCACAGCATCTCTTACAAAAATGCTCTTTAGTTAATAGTGAAAATCGTCACGGGTTCGTGAACTGTGTAAATTCATTTGAGCTGAAAAGTCACTGGGTTTACCGGAAATGAACTCTTGCATTTAGGAAGTCACAGAGCCTTTGGTTTAACTCCGTTTCTGAAGTGAAATTGAAACCAGTGTTCTCATCCATGAAACACATTCTGTTTTCAGGCAATGAGCATGCTATTCTTTCCAGAGTCTCTAATACAGCAAGATACATGAGCACGCCCAGAAAAAAATTACTGTATGTCCTACTCAAAATGACTTTGTCTAGTTCAACTCTGCTTATGAAACTCATACAAACCAGAGCATCTCTTACATAGATGCTCTTTAGTTAATAGTGAAAATCGTGTTGGGTTCGTGAACTGTGAAAATTCATTAGAGCCAAAAAATCACTGGGTTTACCAGAAATGAACTCTAGCATTTAGGAAGACATAGAACCTTTGGTTTAACTCCGTTTCTGAAGGGAAATTCAGACCAGTGTTCTCATCCATGAAACACGTTCTGTTTTAACGCAAGGAGCATGCTCTTCTTTCCAGCGTCTCTAATACAGCAAGAAATATGAGCATGATCAGAAAAAAAGAACTGTGTTTCCTACTCATACGGACCATATCGAGTTGAACTCTGCTTATGAAACTGTAACAAGCCACAGCATCTCTTACATAGATGCTCTTTAGTTAATAGTGAAAATCGTGTTGGGTTCCTGAACTGTGTAAATTCATTTGAGCTGAAAAGTCACTGGGTTTACCAGAAATGAACTCTTGCATTTAGGAAGTCACAGAGCCTATGGATTAACTCTGTTTCTGAAGTGAAATTCAGACCAGTGTTCTCATCCATGAAACACATTCTGTTTTAACGCAACGAGCATGCTATTCTTTCCAGAGTCTCTAATATAGCAAGAAACATGAGCATGATCAGAAAAAAAGAACTGTGTTTCCTACTCATACGGACCATATCTAATTGAACTCTGCTTATGAAACTGTAACAAGAAACAGCATCCCTTACATAGATGCTCTTTAGTTAATAGTGAAAATCGTGTTGGGTTCGTGAACTGTGTAAATTCATTTGAGCTGAAAAGTCACTGGGTTTACCGGAAATGAACTCTTGCATTTAAGAAGTCACAGAGCCTTTGGTTTAACTCTGTTTCTGAAGTGAAATTCAGACCAGTGTTCTCATCCATAAAACACACTCTGTTTTAACGCAACGAGCATGCTATTCTTTCCAGAGTCTCTAATACAGCAAGAAACATGAGCATGCCCAGAAAAAAATTACTGTATGTCCTACTCAAAATGACTTTGTCTAGTTCAACTCTATTTATGAAACTCATACAAACCAGAGCATCTCTTACATAGATGCTCTTTAGTTAATAGTAAAAACACTTTTGGGTTCATGAACTGTGTAAATTCATTTGAGGCAAAAAATCAAAGGGTTTACCAGAAATGAACTCTTCATTGTAGGAAGACACAGAACCTTGGGTTTAACTCTGTTTCTGAAGGAAAATTAAGACCAGTGTTCAAATCCATGAAACACACTCTGTTTTAACGCAAGAAGGATGCTCTTCTTTCCAGGGTCCCTAATAAAGCCAGAAACGTGAGCATGCCCAGAAAAAATGAACTGTGTTTCCTACTCATGTGTACCATATGTAGTTGAACTCTGCTTATGGAACTGTAACAAGTCACAGCATCTCTTACAAAAATGCTCTTTAGTTAATAGTGAAAATCGTCACGGGTTCGTGAACTGTGTAAATTCATTTGAGCTGAACAGTCACTGGGTTTACCAGAAATGAACTCTTGCATTTAGGAAGTCACAGAGCCTTTGGTTTAACTCCGTTTCTGAAGTGAAATTCAGACCATTGTTCTCATCCATGAAACACATTCTGTTTTCACGCAACGAGCATGCTATTCTTTCCAGAGTCTCTAATACAGCAAGAAACATGAGCATGCCCAGAAAAAAATTACTGTATGTCCTACTCAAAATGACTTTGTCTAGTTCAACTCTGCTTATGAAACTCATACAAACCAGAGCATCTCTTACATAGATGCTCTTTAGTTAATAGTGAAAATCGTGTTGGGTTCGTGAACTGTGTAAATTCATTGGAGCCAAAAAATCACTGGGTTTACCAGAAATAACTCTTGCATTTAGGAAGACATAGAGCCTTTGGTTTAACTCCGTTTCTGAAGGGAAATTCAGACCAGTGTTCTCATCCATGAAACACACTCTGTTTTAACTCAAGGAACATGCTCTTCTTTCCAGCATCTCTAATACAGCAAGAAACATGAGCATGATCAGAAAAAAAGAACTGTGTTTCCTACTCATACACACCATATCTAGTTGAACGCTGCTTATGAAACTGTAACAAACCACAGCAACTCTTACATAGATGCTCTTTAGTTAATAGTGAAAAACTTTTGGGTTCATGAACTGTGTAAATTCATTTGAGGCAAAAAATCAAAGGGTTTACCAGAAATGAATTCTTCATTGTAGGAAGACACAGAACCTTGGGTTTAACTCTGTTTCTGAAGGAAAATTAAGACCAGTGTTCTCATCCATGAAACACACTCTGTTTTAACGTAAGAAGGATGCTCTTCTTTCCTGGGTCCCTAATACAGCCAGAAACGTGAGCATACCCAGAAAAAAAGAACTGTGTTTCCTACTCATGTGTACCATATCTAGTTGAACTCTACTTATGGAACTGTAACAAGACACAGCATCTCTTACAGAAATGCTCTTTAGTTAATAGTGAATATCCTATTGGGTTCGTGAAATGTGTAAATTCATTTGAGCTGAAAAGTCACTTGGTTTACCGGAAATGAACTCTTGCATTTAGGAAGTCACAGAGCCTTTGGTTTAACTCCGTTTCTGAAGGGAAATTCAGACCAGTGTTCTCAACCATGAAACACATTCTGTTTTCACTCAATGAGCATGCTATTCTTTCCAGAGTCTCTAATACAGCAAGAAACATGAGCATGCCCAGAAAAAAATTACTGTATGTCCTACTCAAAATGACTTTGTCTAGTTCAACTCTGCTTATGAAACTCATACAAACCAGAGCATCTCTTACATAGATGCTCTTTAGTTAATAGTGAAAATCGTGTTGGGTTCGTGAACTGTGTAAATTCATTAGAGCCAAAAAATCACTGGGTTTACCAGAAATGAACTCTTGCATTTAGGAAGACGTAGAGCCTTTGGTTTAACTCCGTTTCTGAAGGGAAATTCAGACCAGTGTTCTCATCCATGAAACACACTCTGTTTTAACGCAAGGAGCATGTTCTTCTTTCCAGCATCTCTAATACAGCAAGAAACATGAGCATGATCAGAAAAAAAGAACTGTGTTTCCTACTGATACGCACCATATCTAGTTGAACGCTGCTTATGAAACTGTAACAAACCACAGCAACTCTTACATAGATGCTCTTTAGTTAATAGTGAAAATGGTGTTGGGTTCCTGAACTGTGTAAATTCATTTGAGCTGAAAAGTCACTGGGTTTACCGGAAATGAACTCTTGCATTTAGGAAGTTACAGAGCCTATGGATTAACTCTGTTTCTGAAGTGAAATTCAGACCAGTGTTCTCATCCATAAAACTCACTCTGTTTTAACGCAACGAGCATGCTATTCTTTCCAGAGACTCTAATACAGCAAGAAACATTAGCATGCCCAGAAAAAAATTACTGTATGTCCTACTCAAAATGACTTTGTCTAGTTCAACTCTATTTATGAAACTCATACAAACCAGAGCATCTCTTATATAGATGCTCTTTAGTTAATAGTAAAAAACTTTTGGGTTCATGAACTGTGTAAATTCATTTGAGGCAAAAAATCAAAGGGTTTACCAGAAATGAACTCTTCATTGTAGGAAGACACAGAACCTTGTGTTTAACTCTGTTTCTGAAGGGAAATTCAGACCAGTGTTCTCATCCATAAAACACACTCTGTTTTAACGCAACGAGCATGCTCTTCTTTCCAGCATCTCTAATACAGCAAGAAACATGAGCATGATCAGAAAAAAAGAACTGTGTTTCCTACTCATACGCACCATATCTAGTTGAACTCTGCTTATGAAACTGTAACAAACCACAGCAACTCTTACATAGATGCTCTTTAGTTAATAGTGAAAAACTTTTGGGTTCATGAACTGTGTAAATTCATTTGAGGCAAAAAATCAAAGGGTTTACCAGAAATGAACTCTTCATTGTAGGAAGACACAGAACCTTGGGTTTAACTCTGTTTCTGAAGGAAAATTAAGACCAGTGTTCAAATCCATGAAACACACTCTGTTTTAACGCAAGAAGGATGCTCTTCTTTCCAGGGTCCCTAATACAGCCAGAAACGTGAGCATGCCCAGAAAAAATGAACTGTGTTTCCTACTCATGTGTACCATATGTAGTTGAACTCTGCTTATGGCACTGTAACAAGTCACAGCATCTCTTACAAAAATGCTCTTTAGTTAATAGTGAAAATCGTCACGGGTTCGTGAACTGTGTAAATTCATTTGAGCTGAAAAGTCACTGGGTTTACCGGAAATGAACTCTTGCATTTAGGAAGTCACAGAGCCTTTGGTTTAACTCCGTTTCTGAAGTGAAATTGAGACCAGTGTTCTCATCCATGAAACACATTCTGTTTTCAGGCAACGAGCATGCTATTCTTTCCAGAGTCTCTAATACAGCAATATACATGAGCACGCCCAGAAAAAAATTACTGTATGTCCTACTCAAAATGACTTTTTCTAGTTCAACTCTGCTTATGAAACTCATACAAACCAGAGCATCTCTTACATAGATGCTCTTTAGTTAATAGTGAAAATGGTGTTGGGTTCGTGAACTGTGTAAATTCATTAGAGCCAAAAAATCACTGGGTTTACCAGAAATGAACTCTAGCATTTAGGAAGACATAGAACCTTTGGATTAACTCCGTTTCTGAAGGGAAATTCAGACCAGTGTTCTCATCCATGAAACACGTTCTGTTTTAACGCAAGGAGCATGCTCTTCTTTCCAGCGTCTCTAATACAGCAAGAAACATGAGCATGATCAGAAAAAAAGAACTGTGTTTCCTACTCATACGGACCATATCGAGTTGAACTCTGCTTATGAAACTGTAACAAGCCACAGCATCTTTTACATAGATGCTCTTTAGTTAATAGTGAAAATCGTTTTGGGTTCCTGAACTGTGTAAATTCATTTGAGCTGAAAAGTGACTGGGTTTACCGGAAATGAACTCTTGCATTTAGGAAGTCACAGAGCCTTTGGTTTAACTCCGTTTCTGAAGTGAAATTCAGACCAGTGTTCTCATCCATAAAACACACCCTGTTTTAACGCAACGAGCATGCTATTCTTTCCAGAGTCTATAATACAGCAAGAAACATGAGCATGCCCAGAAAAAAATTACTGTATGTCCTACTCAAAATGACTTTGTCTAGTTCAACTCTATTTATGAAACTCATACAAACCAGAGCATCTCTTACATAGATGCTCTTTAGTTAATAGTAAAAAACTTTTGGGTTCATGAACTGTGTAAATTCATTTGAGGCAAAAAATCAAAGGGTTTACCAGAAATGAACTCTTCATTGTAGGAAGACACAGAACCTTGGGTTTAACTCTGATTCTGAAGGAAAATTAAGACCAGTGTTCAAATCAATGAAACACACTCTGTTTTATCGCAAGAAGGATGCTCTTCTTTCCAGGGTCCCTAATACAGTCAGAAACGTGAGCATGCCCAGAAAAAATGAACTGTGTTTCCTACTCATGTGTACCATATGTAGTTGAACTCTGCTTATGGAACTGTAACAATTCACAGCATCTCTTACAAAAATGCTCTTTAGTTAATAGTGAAAATCGTCTCGGGTTCGTGAACTGTGTAAATTCATTTGAGCTGAAAAGTCACTGGGTTTACTGGAAATGAACTCTTGCATTTAGGAAGTCACAGAGCCTTTGGTTTAACTCCGTTTCTGAAGTGAAATTCAGACCAGTGTTCTCATCCATGAAACACATTCTGTTTTCACGCAATGAGCATTCTATTCTTTCCAGAGTCTCTAATACAGCAAGAAACATGAGCATGCCCAGAAAAAAATTACTGTATGTCCTACTCAAAATGACTTTGTCTAGTTCAACTCTGCTTATGAAACTCATACAAACCAGAGCATCTCTTACATAGATGCTCTTTAGTTAATAGTGAAAATCGTGTTGGGTTCGTGAACTGTGTAAATTCATTAGAGCCAAAAAATCACTGGGTTTACCAGAAATGAACTCTTGCATTTAGGAAGACATAGAGCCTTTGGTTTAACTCCGTTTCTGAAGGGAAATTCAGACTAGTGTTCAAATCCATGAAACACACTCTGTTTTAACGCAAGAAGGATGCTCTTCTTTCCAGGGTCCCTAATACAGCCAGAAACGTGAGCATGCCCAGAAAAAATGAACTGTGTTTCCTACTCATGTGTACCATATCTAGTTGAACTCGGCTTATGGAACTGTAACAAGTCACAGCATCTCTTACATAGATGCTCTTTAGTAAATAGTGAAAATCGTCTCGTGTTCCTGAACTGTGTAAATTCATTTGAGCTGAAAAGTCACTGGATTTACCGGAAATGAACTCTTGCATTTAGGAAGTCACAGAGCCTATGGTTTAACTCTGTTTCTGATGTGAAATACAGACCAGTGTTCTCATCCATGAAACACATTCTGTTTTAACGCAATGAGCATGCTATTCTTTCCAGAGTCTCTAATACAGCAAGAAACATGAGCATGATCAGAAAAAAAGAACTGTGTTTCCTACTCATACGGACCATATCTAGTTGAACTCTGCTTATGGAACTGTAACAAGCCACAGAATCTCTTACATAGAAGCTCTTTAGTTAATAGTGAAAATCGTGTTGGGTTCGTGAACTGTGTAAATTCATTTGAGCTGAAAAGTCACTGGGTTTACCGGAAATGAACTCTTGCATTTAGGAAGTCACAGAGCCTTTGGCTTAACTCTGTTTCTGAAGTGAAATTCAGACCAGTGTTCTCATCCATGAAACACATTCTGTTTTCACACAACGAGCATGCTATTCTTTCCAGAGTCTCTAATACAGCAAGAAACATGAGCATGCCCAGAAAAAAATTACTGTATGTCCTACTCAAAATTACTTTGTCTAGTTCAACTCTATTTATGAAACTCATACAAACCAGAGCATCTCTTACATAGATGCTCTTTAGTTAATAGTAAAAAACTTTTGGGTTCATGAACTGTGTAAATTCATTTGAGGCAAAAAATCAAAGGGTTTACGAGAAATGAACTCTTCATTGTAGGAAGACACAGAACCTTGGGTTTAACTCTGTTTCTGAAGGGAAATTCAGACCAGTGTTCTCATCCATAAAACACACTCTATTTTAACGCAAGGAGCATGCTCTTCTTTCCAGCATCTCTAATACAGCAAGAAACATGAGCATGATCAGAAAAAAAGAACTGTGTTTCCTACTCATACGCACCATATCTAGTTGAACTCTGCTTATGAAACTGTAACAAACCACAGCAACTCTTACATAGATGCTCTTTAGTTAATAGTGAAAAACTTTTGGGTTCATGAACTGTGTAAATTCATTTGAGGCAAAAAATCAAAGGGTTTACCAGAAATGAACTCTTCATTGTAGGAAGACACAGAACCTTGGGTTTAACTCTGTTTCTGAAGGAAAATTAAGACCAGTGTTCAAATCCATGAAACACACTCTGTTTTAACGCAAGAAGGATGCTCTTCTTTCCAGGGTCCCTAATACAGCCAGAAACGTGAGCATGCCCAGAAAAAATGAACTGTGTTTCCTACTCATGTGTACCATATGTAGTTGAACTCTGGTTATGGAACTGTAACAAGTCACAGCATCTCTTACAAAAATGCTCTTTAGTTAATAGTGAAAATCGTCTCGGGTTCGTGAACTGTGTAAATTCATTTGAGCTGAAAAGTCACTGGGTTTCCTGGAAATGAACTCTTGCATTTAGGAAGTCACAGAGCCTTTGGTTTAACTCCGTTTCTGAAGTGAAATTCAGACCAGTGTTCTCATCCATGAAACACATTCTGTTTTCATGCAACGAGCATGCTATTCTTTCCAGAGTCTCTAATAGAGCAAGAAACATGAGCATGCCCAGAAAAAAATTACTGTATGTCCTACTCAAAATGACTTTGTCTAGTTCAACTCTGCTTATGAAACTCATACAAACCAGAGCATCTCTTACATAGATGCTCTTTAGTTAATAGTGAAAATCGTGTTGGGTTCGTGAACTGTGTAAATTCATTAGAGCCAAAAAATCACTGGGTTTACCAGAAATGAACTCTTGCATTTAGGAAGACATAGAGCCTTTGGTTTAACTCCGTTTCTGAAGGGAAATTCAGACTAGTGTTCAAATCCATGAAACACACTCTGTTTTAACGCAAGAAGGATGCTCTTCTTTCCAGGGTCCCTAATACAGCCAGAAACGTGAGCATGCCCAGAAAAAATGAACTGTGTTTCCTACTCATGTGTACCATATCTAGTTGAACTCGGCTTATGGAACTGTAACAAGTCACAGCATCTCTTACATAGATGCTCTTTAGTAAATAGTGAAAATCGTCTCGTGTTCCTGAACTGTGTAAATTCATTTGAGCTGAAAAGTCACTGGATTTACCGGAAATGAACTCTTGCATTTAGGAAGTCACAGAGCCTATGGTTTAACTCTGTTTCTGATGTGAAATACAGACCAGTGTTCTCATCCATGAAACACATTCTGTTTTAACGCAATGAGCATGCTATTCTTTCCAGAGTCTCTAATACAGCAAGAAACATGAGCATGATCAGAAAAAAAGAACTGTGTTTCCTACTCATACGGACCATATCTAGTTGAACTCTGCTTATGGAACTGTAACAAGCCACAGCATCTCTTACATAGAAGCTCTTTAGTTAATAGTGAAAATCGTGTTGGGTTCGTGAACTGTGTAAATTCATTTGAGCTGAAAAGTCACTGGGTTTAGCGGAAATGAACTCTTGCATTTAGGAAGTCACAGAGCCTTTGGCTTAACTCCGTTTCTGAAGTGAAATTCAGACCAGTGTTCTCATCCATAAAACACACTCTGTTTTAACGCAACGAGCATGCTAGTCTTTCCAGAGTCTCTAATACAGCAAGAAACATGAGCATGATCAGAAAAAAAGAACTGTGTTTCCTACTCATACGGACCATATCTAGTTGAACTCTGCTTATGGAACTGTAACAAGCCACAGAATCTCTTACATAGAAGCTCTTTAGTTAATAGTGAAAATCGTGTTGGGTTCGTGAACTGTGTAAATTCATTTGAGCTGAAAAGTCACTGGGTTTACCGGAAATGAACTCTTGCATTTAGGAAGTCACAGAGCCTTTGGCTTAACTCTGTTTCTGAAGTGAAATTCAGACCAGTGTTCTCATCCATGAAACACATTCTGTTTTCACACAACGAGCATGCTATTCTTTCCAGAGTCTCTAATACAGCAAGAAACATGAGCATGCCCAGAAAAAAATTACTGTATGTCCTACTCAAAATGACTTTGTCTAGTTCAACTCTATTTATGAAACTCATACAAACCAGAGCATCTCTTACATAGATGCTCTTTAGTTAATAGTAAAAAACTTTTGGGTTCATGAACTGTGTAAATTCATTTGAGGCAAAAAATCAAAGGGTTTACGAGAAATGAACTCTTCATTGTAGGAAGACACAGAACCTTGGGTTTAACTCTGTTTCTGAAGGGAAATTCAGACCAGTGTTCTCATCCATAAAACACACTCTATTTTAACGCAAGGAGCATGCTCTTCTTTCCAGCATCTCTAATACAGCAAGAAACATGAGCATGATCAGAAAAAAAGAACTGTGTTTCCTACTCATACGCACCATATCTAGTTGAACTCTGCTTATGAAACTGTAACAAACCACAGCAACTCTTACATAGATGCTCTTTAGTTAATAGTGAAAAACTTTTGGGTTCATGAACTGTGTAAATTCATTTGAGGCAAAAAATCAAAGGGTTTACCAGAAATGAACTCTTCATTGTAGGAAGACACAGAACCTTGGGTTTAACTCTGTTTCTGAAGGAAAATTAAGACCAGTGTTCAAATCCATGAAACACACTCTGTTTTAACGCAAGAAGGATGCTCTTCTTTCCAGGGTCCCTAATACAGCCAGAAACGTGAGCATGCCCAGAAAAAATGAACTGTGTTTCCTACTCATGTGTACCATATGTAGTTGAACTCTGCTTATGGAACTGTAACAAGTCACAGCATCTCTTACAAAAATGCTCTTTAGTTAATAGTGAAAATCGTCTCGGGTTCGTGAACTGTGTAAATTCATTTGAGCTGAAAAGTCACTGGGTTTCCTGGAAATGAACTCTTGCATTTAGGAAGTCACAGAGCCTTTGGTTTAACTCCGTTTCTGAAGTGAAATTCAGACCAGTGTTCTCATCCATGAAACACATTCTGTTTTCATGCAACGAGCATGCTATTCTTTCCAGAGTCTCTAATAGAGCAAGAAACATGAGCATGCCCAGAAAAAAATTACTGTATGTCCTACTCAAAATGACTTTGTCTAGTTCAACTCTGCTTATGAAACTCATACAAACCAGAGCATCTCTTACATAGATGCTCTTTAGTTAATAGTGAAAATCGTGTTGTGTTCGTGAACTGTGTAAATTCATTAGAGCCAAAAAATCACTGGGTTTACCAGAAATGAACTCTTGCATTTAGGAAGACATAGAGCCTTTGGTTTAACTCCGTTTCTGAAGGGAAATTCAGACTAGTGTTCAAATCCATGAAACACACTCTGTTTTAACGCAAGAAGGATGCTCTTCTTTCCAGGGTCCCTAATACAGCCAGAAACGTGAGCATGCCCAGAAAAAATGAACTGTGTTTCCTACTCATGTGTACCATATCTAGTTGAACTCGGCTTATGGAACTGTAACAAGTCACAGCATCTCTTACATAGATGCTCTTTAGTAAATAGTGAAAATCGTCTCGGGTTCCTGAACTGTGTAAATTCATTTGAGCTGAAAAGTCACTGGATTTACCGGAAATGAACTCTTGCATTTAGGAAGTCACAGAGCCTATGGTTTAACTCTGTTTCTGATGTGAAATACAGACCAGTGTTCTCATCCATGAAACACATTCTGTTTTAACGCAATGAGCATGCTATTCTTTCCAGAGTCTCTAATACAGCAAGAAACATGAGCATGATCAGAAAAAAAGAACTGTGTTTCCTACTCATACGGACCATATCTAGTTGAACTCTGCTTATGGAACTGTAACAAGCCACAGCATCTCTTACATAGAAGCTCTTTAGTTAATAGTGAAAATCGTGTTGGGTTCGTGAACTGTGTAAATTCATTTGAGCTGAAAAGTCACTGGGTTTAGCGGAAATGAACTCTTGCATTTAGGAAGTCACAGAGCCTTTGGCTTAACTCCGTTTCTGAAGTGAAATTCAGACCAGTGTTCTCATCCATAAAACACACTCTGTTTTAACGCAACGAGCATGCTAGTCTTTCCAGAGTCTCTAATACAGCAAGAAACATGAGCATGATCAGAAAAAAAGAACTGTGTTTCCTACTCATACGGACCATATCTAGTTGAACTCTGCTTATGGAACTGTAACAAGCCACAGAATCTCTTACATAGAAGCTCTTTAGTTAATAGTGAAAATCGTGTTGGGTTCGTGAACTGTGTAAATTCATTTGAGCTGAAAAGTCACTGGGTTTACCGGAAATGAACTCTTGCATTTAGGAAGTCACAGAGCCTTTGGCTTAACTCTGTTTCTGAAGTGAAATTCAGACCAGTGTTCTCATCCATGAAACACATTCTGTTTTCACACAACGAGCATGCTATTCTTTCCAGAGTCTCTAATACAGCAAGAAACATGAGCATGCCCAGAAAAAAATTACTGTATGTCCTACTCAAAATGACTTTGTCTAGTTCAACTCTATTTATGAAACTCATACAAACCAGAGCATCTCTTACATAGATGCTCTTTAGTTAATAGTAAAAAACTTTTGGGTTCATGAACTGTGTAAATTCATTTGAGGCAAAAAATCAAAGGGTTTACGAGAAATGAACTCTTCATTGTAGGAAGACACAGAACCTTGGGTTTAACTCTGTTTCTGAAGGGAAATTCAGACCAGTGTTCTCATCCATAAAACACACTCTATTTTAACGCAAGGAGCATGCTCTTCTTTCCAGCATCTCTAATACAGCAAGAAACATGAGCATGATCAGAAAAAAAGAACTGTGTTTCCTACTCATACGCACCATATCTAGTTGAACTCTGCTTATGAAACTGTAACAAACCACAGCAACTCTTACATAGATGCTCTTTAGTTAATAGTGAAAAACTTTTGGGTTCATGAACTGTGTAAATTCATTTGAGGCAAAAAATCAAAGGGTTTACCAGAAATGAACTCTTCATTGTAGGAAGACACAGAACCTTGGGTTTAACTCTGTTTCTGAAGGAAAATTAAGACCAGTGTTCAAATCCATGAAACACACTCTGTTTTAACGCAAGAAGGATGCTCTTCTTTCCAGGGTCCCTAATACAGCCAGAAACGTGAGCATGCCCAGAAAAAATGAACTGTGTTTCCTACTCATGTGTACCATATGTAGTTGAACTCTGCTTATGGAACTGTAACAAGTCACAGCATCTCTTACAAAAATGCTCTTTAGTTAATAGTGAAAATCGTCTCGGGTTCGTGAACTGTGTAAATTCATTTGAGCTGAAAAGTCACTGGGTTTCCTGGAAATGAACTCTTGCATTTAGGAAGTCACAGAGCCTTTGGTTTAACTCCGTTTCTGAAGTGAAATTCAGACCAGTGTTCTCATCCATGAAACACATTCTGTTTTCATGCAACGAGCATGCTATTCTTTCCAGAGTCTCTAATAGAGCAAGAAACATGAGCATGCCCAGAAAAAAATTACTGTATGTCCTACTCAAAATGACTTTGTCTAGTTCAACTCTGCTTATGAAACTCATACAAACCAGAGCATCTCTTACATAGATGCTCTTTAGTTAATAGTGAAAATCGTGTTGTGTTCGTGAACTGTGTAAATTCATTAGAGCCAAAAAATCACTGGGTTTACCAGAAATGAACTCTTGCATTTAGGAAGACATAGAGCCTTTGGTTTAACTCCGTTTCTGAAGGGAAATTCAGACTAGTGTTCAAATCCATGAAACACACTCTGTTTTAACGCAAGAAGGATGCTCTTCTTTCCAGGGTCCCTAATACAGCCAGAAACGTGAGCATGCCCAGAAAAAATGAACTGTGTTTCCTACTCATGTGTACCATATCTAGTTGAACTCGGCTTATGGAACTGTAACAAGTCACAGCATCTCTTACATAGATGCTCTTTAGTAAATAGTGAAAATCGTCTCGGGTTCCTGAACTGTGTAAATTCATTTGAGCTGAAAAGTCACTGGATTTACCGGAAATGAACTCTTGCATTTAGGAAGTCACAGAGCCTATGGTTTAACTCTGTTTCTGATGTGAAATACAGACCAGTGTTCTCATCCATGAAACACATTCTGTTTTAACGCAATGAGCATGCTATTCTTTCCAGAGTCTCTAATACAGCAAGAAACATGAGCATGATCAGAAAAAAAGAACTGTGTTTCCTACTCATACGGACCATATCTAGTTGAACTCTGCTTATGGAACTGTAACAAGCCACAGCATCTCTTACATAGAAGCTCTTTAGTTAATAGTGAAAATCGTGTTGGGTTCGTGAACTGTGTAAATTCATTTGAGCTGAAAAGTCACTGGGTTTAGCGGAAATGAACTCTTGCATTTAGGAAGTCACAGAGCCTTTGGCTTAACTCCGTTTCTGAAGTGAAATTCAGACCAGTGTTCTCATCCATAAAACACACTCTGTTTTAACGCAACGAGCATGCTAGTCTTTCCAGAGTCTCTAATACAGCAAGAAACATGAGCATGCCCAGAAAAAAATTACTGTATGTCCTACTCAAAATGACTTTGTCTAGTTCAACTCTGTTTATGAAACTCATACAAACCAGAGCATCTCTTACATAGATGCTCTTTAGTTAATAGTAAAAAACTTTTGGGTTCATGAACTGTGTAAATTCATTTGAGGCAAAAAATCAAAGGGTTTACCAGAAAAGAACTCTTCATTGTAGGAAGACACAGAACCTTGTGTTTAACTCTGTTTCTGAAGGGAAATTCAGACCAGTGTTCTCATCCATAAAACACACTCTGTTTTAACGCAAGGAGAATGCTCTTCTTTCCAGCATCTCTAATACATCAAGAAACATGAGCATGATCAGAAAAAAAGAACTGTGTTTCCTACTCATACACACCATATCTAGTTGAACGCTGCTTATGAAACTGTAACAAACCACAGCAACTCTTACATAGATGCTCTTTAGTTAATAGTGAAAAACTTTTGGGTTCATGAACTGTGTAAATTCATTTGAGGCAAAAAATCAAAGGGTTTACCAGAAATGAACTCTTCATTGTAGGAAGACACAGAACCTTGGGTTTAACTCTGTTTCTGAAGGGAAATTCAGACCAGTGTTCTCATCCATAAAACACACTCTGTTTTAACGCAACGAGCATGCTCTTCTTTCCAGCATCTCTAATACAGCAAGAAACAAGAGCATGCCCAGAAAAAAATTACTGTATGTCCTACTGAAAATAACTTTGTCTAGTTCAACTCTGCTTATGATACTCATACAAACCAGAGCAACTCTTACATAGATGCTCTTTAGTTAATAGTGAAAATCGTCTCGGGTTCATGAACTGTGTAAATTCAATTGAGCTGAAAAGTCACTGGGTTTACCGGAAATGAACTCTTGCATTTAGGAAGTCACAGAGCCTTTGGTTTAACTCCGTTTCTGAAGTGAAATTCAGACCAGTGTTCTCATCCATGAAACACATTCTGTTTTCACGCTAGGAGCATGCTATTGTTTCCAGAGTCTCTAATACAGCAAGAAACATGAGCATGCCCAGAAAAAAATTACTGTATGTCCTACTCAAAATAACTTTGTCTAGTTCAACTCTGCTTATGATACTCATACAAACCAGAGCAACTCTTACATAGATGCTCTTTAGTTAATAGTGAAAATCGTCTCGGGTTCATGAACTGTGTAAATTCAATTGAGCTGAAAAGTCACTGGGTTTACCGGAAATGAACTCTTGCATTTAGGAAGTCACAGAGCCTTTGGTTTAACTCCGTTTCTGAAGTGAAATTCAGACCAGTGTTCTCATCCATGAAACACACTCAGTTTTAATGCAATGAGCATGCTCTTCTTTCCAGCGTCTCTAATACAGCAAGCAACATGAGCATGATCAGAAAAAAAGAACTGTGTTTCCTACTAATACGGACCATATCAAGTTGAACTCTGCTTATGAAACTGTAACAAGCCACAGCATCTCTTAAATAGATGCTCTTTAGTTAATAGTGAAAATCGTGTTGGGTTCCTGAACTGTGTAAATTCATTTGAGCTGAAAAGTCACTGGGTTTACCAGAAATGAACTCTTGCATTTAGGAAGACATAGAGCCTTTGGTTAAACTCCGTTTCTGAAGTGAAATTCAGACCAGTGTTCTCATCCATGAAACACACTCTGTTTTAACGCAATGAGCATGCTCTTCTTTCCAGCGTCCCTAATACAGCAAGAAACATGAGCATGATCAGAAAAAAAGAACTGTGTTTCCTACTCATACGGACCATATCTAGTTGAACTCTGCTTATGGAACTGTAACAAGCCACAGCATCTCTTACATAGATGCTCTTTAGTTAATAGTGAAAATCGTGTTGGGTTCCTGAACTGTGTAAATTCATTTGAGCTGAAAAGTCACTGGGTTTACCGGAAATGAACTCTTGCATTTAGGAAGTCACAGAGGCTATGGTTTAACTCTGTTTCTGATGTGAAATTCAGACCAGTGTTCTCATCCATGAAACACATTCTGTTTTAACGCAACGAGCATGCTATTCTTTCCAGAGTCTCTAATACAGCAAGAAATATGAGCAGGCCCAGAAAAAAATTACTGTATGTCCTACTCAAAATGACTTTGTCTAGTTCAACTCTGTTTATGAAACTCATACAAACCAGAGCATCTCTTACATAGATGCTTTTTATTTAATAGTAAAAAACTTTTGGGTTCTTGAACTGTGTAAATTCATTTGAGGCAAAAAATCAAAGGGTTTACAAGAAATGAACTCTTCATTGTAGGAAGACACAGAACCTTGGGTTTAACTCTGTTTCTGAAGGGAAATTCAGGCCAGTGTTCTCACCCATAAAACACACTCTGTTTTAACTCAACGAGCATGCTCTTCATTCCAGCATCTCTAATACAGCCAGAAACGTGAGCATGCCCAGAAAAAATGAACTGTGTTTCCTACTCATGTGTACCATATCTAATTGAACTCTGCTTATGGAACTGTAACAAGTCACAGCATCTCTTACAAAAATGCTCTTTAGTTAATAGTGAAAATCGTCACGGGTTCGTGAACTGTGTAAATTCATTTGAGCTGAACAGTCACTGGGTTTACCGGAAATGAACTCTTGCATTTAGGAAGTCACAGAGCCTTTGGTTTAACTCCGTTTCTGAAGTGAAATTCAGACCAGTGTTCTCATCCATGAAACACATTCTGTTTTCACGCAACGAGCATGCTATTCTTTCCAGAGTCTCTAATACAGCAAGAAACATGAGGATGCCCAGAAAAAAATTACTGTATGTCCTACTCAAAATGACTTTGTCTAGTTCAACTCTGCTTATGATACTCATACAAACCAGAGCATCTCTTACATAGATGCTCTTTAGTTAATAGTGAAAATCATGTTGGGTTCGTGAACTGTGTAAATTCATTAGAGCCAAAAAATCACTGGGTTTACCAGAAATGAACTCTTGCATTTAGGAAGTCACAGAGCCTTTGGTTTAACTCTGTTTCTGAAGGGAAATTCAGACTAGTGTTCAAATCCATGAAACACACTCTGTTTTAACGCAAGAAGGATGCTCTTCTTTCCAGGGTCCCTAATACAGCCAGAAACGTGAGCATGCCCAGAAAAAATGAACTGTGTTTCCTACTCATGTGTACCATATCCAGTTGAACTCGGCTTATGGAACTGTAACAAGTCACAGCATCTCTTACAAAAATGCTCTTTAGTTAATAGTGAAAATCGTCTCGGGTTCATGAACTGTGTAAATTCATTTGAGCTGAAAAGTCACTGGGTTTACCGGAAATGAACTCTTGCATTTAGGAAGTCACAGATCCTTTGGTTTAACTCCCTTTCTGAAGTGAAATTCAGACCAGTGTTCTCATCCATGAAACACACTCTGTTTTAAAGCAATGAGCATGCTCTTCTTTCCAGCGTCTCTAATACAGCAAGCAACATGAGCATGATCAGAAAAAAAAGAACTGTGTTTCCTACTCATACGGACCATATCTAGTTGAACTCTGCTTATGAAACTGTAACAAGCCACAGCATCTCTTACATAGATGCTCTTTAGTTAATAGTGAAAATCGTGTTGGGTTCCTGAACTGTGTAAATTCATTTGAGCTGAAATTCACTGGGTTTACCAGAAATGAACTCTTGCATTTAGGAAGACATAGAGCCTTTGGTTTAACTCTGTTTCTGAACGGAAATTCAGACTAGTGTTCAAATCCATGAAACACACTCTGTTTTAACGCAAGAAGGATGCTCTTCTTTCCAGGGTCCCTAATACAGCCAGAAACATGAGCATGCCCAGAAAAAATGAACTGTGTTTCCTACTCATGTGTACCATATCCAGTTGAACTCGGCTTATGGAACTGTAACAAGTCACAGCATCTCTTACAAAAATGCTCTTTAGTTAATAGTGAAAATCGTCTCGGGTTCATGAACTGTGTAAATTCATTTGAGCTGAAAAGTCACTGGGTTTACCGGAAATGAACTCTTGCATTTATGAAGTCACAGAGCCTTTGGATTAACTCCCTTTCTGAAGTGAAATTCAGACCAGTGTTCTCATCCATGAAACACACTCTGTTTTAACGCAATGAGCATGCTCTTCTTTCCAGCGTCTCTAATACAGCAAGAAACATGAGCATGATCAGAAAAAAAGAACTGTGTTTCCTACTCATACGGACCATATCTAGTTGAACTCTGCTTATGGAACTGTAACAAGCCACAGCATCTCTTACATAGATGCTCTTTACTTAATAGTGAAAATCGTGTTGGGTTCCTGAACTGTGTAAATTCATTGGAGGTGAAAAGTCACTGGGTTTACCGGAAATGAACTCTTGCATTTAGGAAGTCACAGAGGCTATGGTTTAACTCTGTTTCTGATGTGAAATTCAGACCAGTGTTCTCATCCATGAAACACATTCTGTTTTAACGCAACGAGCATGCTATTGTTTCCAGAGTCTCTAATACAGCAAGAAACATGAGCATGATCAGAAAAAAAGAACTGTGTTTCCTACTCATATGGACCATGTCGAGTTGAACTCTGCTTATGAAACTGTAACAAGCCACAGCATCTCTTACATAGATGCTCTTTAGTTAATAGAGAAAATCGTGTTGGGTTCGTGAACTGTGTAAATTCATTTGAGCTGAAAAGTCACTGGGTTTACTGGAAATGAACTCTTGCATTTAGGAAGTCACAGAGCCTATGGATCAACTCTGTTTCTGAAGTGAAATTCAGACCAGTGTTCTCATCCATGAAACACATTCTGTTTTAACGCAACGAGCATGCTATTGTTTCCAGAGTCTCTAATACAGCAAGAAACATGAGCATGCCCAGAAAAAAATTACTGTATCTCCTACTCAAAATAACTATGTCTAGTTCAACTCTGCTTATGAAACTCATACAAACCAGAGCATCTCTTACATAGATGCTCTTTAGTTAATAGTGAAAATCGTGTTGGGTTCGTGAACTGTGTAAATTCATTGGAGCCAAAAAATCACTGGGTTTACCAGAAATGAACTCTTGCATTTAGGAAGACATAGAGCCTTTGGTTTAACTCTGTTTCTGAAGGGAAATTCAGACCAGTGTTCGCATCCATGAAACACACTCTGTTTTAACGCAAGGAGCATGCTCCTCTTTCCAGCATCTCTAATACAGCAAGAAACATGAGCATGATCAGAAAAAAAGAAATGTGTTTCCTACTCATACGCACCATAACTAGTTGAACGCTGCTTATGAAACTGTAACAAACCACAGCAACTCTTACAAAAATGCTCTTTAGTTAATAGTGAAAATCATCACGGGTTCGTGAACTGTGTAAATTCATTTGAGCTGAAAAGTCACAGAGTTTACCGGAAATGAACTCTTGCATTTAGGAAGTCACAGAGCCTTTGGTTTAACTCCGTTTCTGAAGTGAAATTCAGACCAGTGTTCTCATCCATGAAACACACTCTGTTTTAACGCGATGAGCATGCTCTTCTTTCCAGCGTCTCTAATACAGCAAGAAACATGAGCATGATCAGAAAAAAAGAACTGTGTTTCCTACTCATACGGACCATATCTAGTTGAACTCTGCTTATGAAACTGTAACAAGCCACAGCATCTCTTACATAGATGCTCTTTAGTTAATAGTGAAAATCGTGTTGGGTTCGTGAACTTTGTAAATTCATTTCAGCTGAAAAGTCACTGGGTTTACCGGAAATGAACTCTTGCATTTAGGAAGTCACAGAGCCTATGGATTAACTCTGTTTCTGAAGTGAAATTCAGACCAGTGTTCTCATCCATGAAACACATTCTGTTTTAACGCAACGAGCATGCTATTCTTTCCAGAGTCTCTAATACAGCAAGAAACATGAGCATGATCAGAAAAAAAGAACTGTGTTTCCTACTCATATGGACCATATCTAGTTGAACTCTGCTTATGAAACTGTAACAAGAAACAGCATCTCTTACATAGATGCTCTTTAGTTAATAGTGAAAATCGTGTTGGGTTCGTGAACTGTGTAAATTCATTTGAGCTGAAAAGTCACTGGGTTTAGCGGAAATGAACTCTTGCATTTAGGAAGTCACAGAGCCTTTGGTTTAACTCCGTTTCTGAAGTGAAATTCAGACCAGTGTTCTCATCCAAGAAACACATTCAGTTTTATCCCAACAAGCATGCTATTCTTTCCAGAGTCTCTAATATAGCAAGAAACAAGAGCAAGCCCAGAAAAAAAATTACTGTATGTCCTACTCAAAATGAGTTTGTCTAGTTCAACTCTGTTTATGAAACTCATACAAACCAGAGCATCTCTTACATAGATGCTCTTTAGTTAATAGTAAAAAACTTTTGGGTTCATGAACTGTGTAAATTCATTTGAGGCAAAAAATCAAAGGGTTTACCAGAAATGAACTCTTCATTGTAGGAAGACACAGAACCTTGGGTTTAACTCTGTTTCTGAAGGGAAATTCAGACCCGTGTTCTCATCCATAAAACACACTCTGTTTTAATGCAACGAGCATGCTCTTCTTTCCAGCATCTCTAATACAGCAAGAAACATGAGCATGATCAGAAAAAAAGAACTGTGTTTCCTACTCATACGCACCATATCTAGTTGAACTCTGCTTATGAAACTGTAACAAACTACACCAACTCTTACATAGATGCTCTTTAGTTAATAGTGAAAAACTTTTGGGTTCATGAACTGTGTAAATTCATTTGAGGCAAAAAATCAAAGGGTTTACCAGAAATGTACTCTTCATTGTAGGAAGACACAGAACCTTGGGTTTAACTCTGTTTCTGAAGGAAAATTAAGACCAGTGTTCAAATCCATGAAACACACTCTGTTTTATCGCAAGAAGGATGCTCTTCTTTCCAGGGTCCCTAATACAGCCAGAAACGTGAGCATGCCCAGAAAAAATGAACTGTGTTTCCTACTCATGTGTACCATATCTAGTTGAACTCTGCTTATGGAACTGTAACAAGTCACAGCATCTCTTACAAAAATGCTCTTTAGTTAATAGTGAAAATCGTCACGGGTTCGTGAACTGTGTAAATTCATTTGAGCTGAACAGTCACTGGGTTTACCGGAAATGATCTCTTGCATTTAGGAAGTCACAGAGCCTTTGGTTTAACTCCGTTTCTGAAGTGAAATTCAGACCAGTGTTCTCATCCATGAAACACATTCTGTTTTCACGCAACGAGCATGCTATTCTTTCCAGAGTCTCTAATACAGCAAGAAACATGGGGATGCCCAGAAAAAAATTACTGTATGTCCTACTCAAAATGACTTTGTCTAGTTCAACTCTGCTTATGATACTCATACAAACCAGAGCATCTCTTACATAGATGCTCTTTAGTTAATAGTGAAAATCATGTTGCGTTCGTGAACTGTGTAAATTCATTAGAGCCAAAAAAATCACTGGGTTTACCAGAAATGAACTCTTGCATTTAGGAAGACATAGAGCCTTTGGTTTAACTCCGTTTCTGAAGGGAAATTCAGACCAGTGTTCAAATCCATGAAACACACTCTGTTTTAACGCAAGAAGGATGCTCTTCTTTCCAGGGTCCCTAATACAGCCAGAAACATGAGCATGCCCAGAAAAAATGAACTGGGTTTCCTACTCATGTGTACCATATCTAGTTGAACTCGGCTTATGGAACTGTAACAAGTCACAGCATCTCTTACAAAAATCCTCTTTAGTTAATAGTGAAAATCGTCTCGGGTTCATGAACTGTGTAAATTCATTTGAGCTGAAAAGTCACTGGGTTTACTGGAAATGAACTCTTGCATTTAGGAAGTCACAGAGCCTATGCATTAACTCTGTTTCTGAAGTGAAATTCAGACCAGTGTTCTCATCCATGAAACACATTCTGTTTTAACGCAACGAGCATGCTATTCTTTCCAGAGTCTCTAATACAGCAAGAAACATGAGCATGATCAGAAAAAAAGAACTGTGTTTCCTACTCAAAATGACTTTGTCTAGTTCAACTCTGTTTATGAAACTCATACAAACCAGAGCATCTCTTACATAGATGCTCTTTAGTTAATAGTAAAAAACTTTTGGGTTCATGAACTGTGTAAATTCATTTGAGGCAAAAAATCGAAGGGTTTCCCAGAAATGAACTCTTCATTGTAGGAAGACACAGAACCTTGGGTTTAACTCTGTTTCTGAAGGGAAATTCAGACCAGTGTTCTCATCCATAAAACACACTCTGTTTAAACGCAACGAGCATGCTCTTCTTTCCAGCATCTCTAATACAGCAAGAAACAAGAGCATGCCCAGAAAAAATGAACCGTGTTTCCTACTCATATGTACCATATCTAGTTGAACTCTGCTTATGGAACTGTAACAAGATTCAGCATCTCTTACAAAAATGCTCTTTGGTTAATAGTGAATATCCTATTGGGTTCGTGAACTGTGTAAATTCATTTGAGCTGAAAAGTCACTTGGTTTACCGGAAATGAACTCTTGCATTTAGGAAGCCACAGAGCCTTTGGTTTAACTCCTTTTCTGAAGTGAAATTCAGACCAGTGTTCTCATCCATGAAACACATTCTGTTTTCACGCAACCAGCATGCTATTGTTTCCAGATTCTCTAGTACAGCAAGAAATATGAGCATGCCCAGAAAAAAATTACTGTATGTCCTACTCAAAATAACTTTGTCTAGTTCAACTCTGCTTACGAAACTCATACAAACCAGAGCATCTCTTACATAGATGCTCTTAGGTTAATAGTGAAAATCGTGTTGGGTTCGTGAACTGTGTAAATTCATTGGAGCCAAAAAATCACAGGGTTTACCAGAAATGAACTCTTGCATTTAGGAAGACATAGAGCCTTTGGTTTAACTCCGTTTCTGAAGGGAAATTCAGACCAGTGTTCACATCCATGAAACACACTCTGTTTTAACGCAAGGAGCATGCTCTTCTTCCCAGCATCTCTAATACAGCAAGAAACATGAGCATGATCAAAAAAAAAGAACTGTGTTTCCTACTCATACACACCATAACTAGTTGAACGCTGCTTATGAAACTGTAACAAACCACAGCAACTCTTACATAGATGCTCTTTAGTTAATAGTGAAAAACTTTTGGGTTCATGAACTGGGTAAATTCATTTGAGGCAAAAAATCAAAGGGTTTACCAGAAATGAACTCTTCATTGTAGGAAGACACAGAACCTTGGGTTTAACTCTGTTTCTGAAGGAAAATTAAGACCAGTGTTCAAATCCATGAAACACACTCTGTTTTAACGCAAGAAGGATGCTCTTCTCCAGGGTCCCTAATACAGCCAGAAACGTGAGCATGCCCAGAAAAAATGAACTGTGTTTCCTACTCATATGTACCATATCTAGTTGTACTCTGCTTATGGAACTGTAACAAGACACAGCATCTCTTACAAAAATGCTCTTTAGTTAATAGTGAAAATCGTGTTGGGTTCCTGAACTGTGTAAATTCATTTGAGCTGAAAAGTCACTGGGTTTACCGGAAATGAACTCTTGCATTTAGGAAGTCACAGAGCCTTTGGTTTAACTCCGTTTCTGAAGTGAAATTCAGACCAGTGTTCTCATCCATAAAACACATTCAGTTTTATCCCAACAAGCATGCTATTCTTTCCAGAGACTCTAATACAGCAAGAAACATGAGCAACCCCAGAAAAAAAAATTACTGTATGTCCTACTCAAAATGAGTTTGTCTAGTTCAACTCTGTTTATGAAACTCATAAAAACCAGAGCATCTCTTACATAGATGCTCTTTAGTTAATAGTAAAAAACTTTTGGGTTCATGAACTGTGTAAATTCATTTGAGGCAAAAAATCAAAGGGTTTACCAGAAATGAACTCTTCATTGTAGGAAGACACAGAACCTTGGGTTTAACTCTGTTTCTGAATGGAAATTCAGACCAGTGTTCTCATCCATAAAACACACTCTGTTTTAATGCAACGAGCATGCTCTTCTTTCCAGCATCTCTAATACAGCAAGACACATGAGCATGATCAGAAAAAAAGAACTGTGTTTCCTACTCATACGCACCATAACTAGTTGAACGCTGCTTATGAAACTGTAACAAACCACAGCAACTCTTACATAGATGCTCTTTAGTTAATAGTGAAAAACTTTTGGGTTCATGAACTGTGTAAATTCATTTGAGGCAAAAAATCAAAGGGTTTACCAGAAATGAACTCTTCATTGTAGGAAGACACAGAACCTTGGGTTTAACTCTGTTTCTGAAGGAAAATTAAGACCAGTGTTCAAATCCATGAAACACACTCTGTTTTAACGCAAGAAGGATGCTCTTCTTTCCAGGGTCCCTAATACAGCCAGAAACATGAGCATGCCCAGAAAAAATGAACTGTGTTTCCTACTCATGTGTACCATATCTAGTTGAACTCTGCTTATGGAACTGTAACAAGTCACAGCATCTCTTACGAAAATGCTCTTTAGTTAATAGTGAAAATCGTCACGGGTTCGTGAACTGTGTAAATTCATTTGAGCTGAACAGTCACTGGGTTTACCGGAAATGAATTCTTGCATTTAGGAAGTCACAGAGCCTTTGGTTTAACTCCGTTTCTGAAGTGAAATTCAGACCAGTGTTCTCATCCATGAAACACATTCTGTTTTCACGCAACGAGCATGCTATTCTTTCCAGAGACTCTAATACAGCAATAAACATGAGCATGCCTAGAAAAAAATTACTGTATGTCCTACTCAAAATGACTTTGTCTAGTTCAACTCTGCTTATGAAACTCATACAAACCAGAGCATCTCTTACATAGATGCTCTTTAGTTAATAGTGAAAATCGTCACGGGTTCGTGAACTGTGTAAATTCATTTGAGCTGAACAGTCACTGGGTTTACCGGAAATGAACTCTTGCATTTAGGAAGTCACAGAGCCTTTGGTTTAACTCCGTTTCTGAAGTGAAATTCAGACCAGTGTTCTCATCCATGAAACACATTCTGTTTTCACGCAACGAGCATGCTATTCTTTCCAGAGTCTCTAATACAGCAAGAAACATGGGGATGCTCAGAAAAAAATTACTGTATTTCCTACTCAAAATGACTTTGTCTAGTTCAACTCTGCTTATGATACTCATACAAACCAGAGCATCTCTTACATAGATGCTCTTTAGTTAATAGTGAAAATCATGTTGCGTTCGTGAACTGTGTAAATTCATTAGAGCTAAAAAAATCACTGGGTTTACCAGAAATGAACTCTTGCATTTAGGAAGACATAGAGCCTTTGGTTTAACTCCGTTTCTGAAGGGAAATTCAGACGAGTGTTCAAATCCATGAAACACACTCTGTTTTAACGCAAGAAGGATGCTCTTCTTTCCAGGGTCCCTAATACAGCCAGAAACATGAGCATGCCCAGAAAAAATGAACTGTGTTTCCTACTCATGTGTACCATATCTAGTTGAACTCGGCTTATGGAACTGTAACAAGTCACAGCATCTCTTACAAAAATCCTCTTTAGTTAATAGTGAAAATCGTCTCGGGTTCATGAACTGTGTAAATTCATTTGAGCTGAAAAGTCACTGGGTTTACTGGAAATGAACTCTTGCATTTAGGAAGTCACAGAGCCTATGGATTAACTCTGTTTCTGAAGTGAAATTCAGACCAGTGTTCTCATCCATGAAACACATTCTGTTTTAACGCAACGAGCATGCTATTCTTTCCAGAGTCTCTAATACAGCAAGAAACATGAGCATGATCAGAAAAAAAGAACTGTGTTTCCTACTCAAAATGACTTTGTCTAGTTCAACTCTGTTTATGAAACTCATACAAACCAGAGCATCTCTTACATAGATGCTCTTTAGTTAATAGTAAAAAACTTTTGGGTTCATGAACTGTGTAAATTCATTTGAGGCAAAAAATCGAAGGGTTTCCCAGAAATGAACTCTTCATTGTACGAAGACACAGAACCTTGGGTTTAACTCTGTTTCTGAAGGGAAATTCAGACCAGTGTTCTCATCCATAAAACACACTCTGTTTAAACGCAACGAGCATGCTCTTCTTTCCAGCATCTCTAATACAGCAAGAAACAAGAGCATGCCCAGAAAAAATGAACCGTGTTTCCTACTCATATGTACCATATCTAGTTGAACTCTGCTTATGGAACTGTAACAAGATTCAGCATCTCTTACAAAAATGCTCTTTGGTTAATAGTGAATATCCTATTGGATTCGTGAACTGTGTAAATTCATTTGAGCTGAAAAGTCACTTGGTTTACCGGAAATGAACTCTTGCATTTAGGAAGCCACAGAGCCTTTGGTTTAACTCCTTTTCTGAAGTGAAATTCAGACCAGTGTTCTCATCCATGAAACACATTCTGTTTTCACGCAACCAGCATGCTATTGTTTCCAGATTCTCTAGTACAGCAAGAAACATGAGCATGCCCAGAAAAAAATTACTGTATGTCCTACTCAAAATAACTTTGTCTAGTTCAACTCTGCTTATGAAACTCATACAAACCAGAGCATCTCTTACATAGATGCTCTTAGGTTAATAGTGAAAATCGTGTTGGGTTCGTGAACTGTGTAAATTCATTGGAGCCAAAAAATCACAGGGTTTAACAGAAATGAACTCTTGCATTTAGGAAGACATAGAGCCTTTGGTTTAACTCCGTTTCTGAAGGGAAATTCAGACCAGTGTTCACATCCATGAAACACACTCTGTTTTAACGCAAGGAGCATGCTCTTCTTCCCAGCATCTCTAATACAGCAAGAAACATGAGCATGATCAGAAAAAAAGAACTGTGTTTCCTACTCATACACACCATAACTAGTTGAACGCTGCTTATGAAACTGTAACAAACCACAGCAACTCTTACATAGATGCTCTTTAGTTAATAGTGAAAAACTTTTGGGTTCATGAAATGTGTAAATTCATTTGAGGCAAAAAATCAAAGGGTTTACCAGAAATGAACTCTTCATTGTAGGAAGACACAGAACCTTGGGTTTAACTCTGTTTCTGAAGGAAAATTAAGACCAGTGTTCAAATCCATGAAACACACTCTGTTTTAACGCAAGAAGGATGCTCTTCTTTCCAGGGTCCCTAATACAGCCAGAAACGTGAGCATGCCCACAAAAAATGAACTGTGTTTCCTACTCATATGTACCATATCTAGTTGTACTCTGCTTATGGAACTGTAACAAGACACAGCATCTCTTACAAAAATGCTCTTTAGTTAATAGTGAAAATCGTGTTGGGTTCCTGAACTGTGTAAATTCATTTGAGCTGAAAAGTCACTGGGTTTACCGGAAATGAACTCTTGCATTTAGGAAGTCACAGAGCCTTTGGTTTAACTCCGTTTCTGAAGTGAAATTCAGACCAGTGTTCTCATCCATAAAACACATTCAGTTTTATCCCAACAAGCATGCTATTCTTTCCAGAGTCTCTAATACAGCAAGAAACATGAGCAACCCCAGAAAAAAAAATTACTGTATGTCCTACTCAAAATGAGTTTGTCTAGTTCAACTCTGTTTATGAAACTCATAAAAACCAGAGCATCTCTTACATAGATGCTCTTTAGTTAATAGTAACAAACTTTTGGGTTCATGAACTGTGTAAATTCATTTGAGGCAAAAAATCAAAGGGTTTACCAGAAATGAACTCTTCATTGTAGGAAGACACAGAACCTTGGGTTTAACTCTGTTTCTGAATGGAAATTCAGACCAGTGTTCTCATCCATAAAACACACTCTGTTTTAATGCAACGAGCATGCTCTTCTTTCCAGCATCTCTAATAGAGCAAGACACATGAGCATGATCAGAAAAAAAGAACTGTGTTTCCTACTCATATGCACCATAACTAGTTGAACGCTGCTTATGAAACTGTAACAAACCACAGCAACTCTTACATAGATGCTCTTTAGTTAATAGTGAAAAACTTTTGGGTTCATGAACTGTGTAAATTCATTTGAGGCAAAAAATCAAAGGGTTTACCAGAAATGAACTCTTCATTGTAGGAAGACACAGAACCTTGGGTTTAACTCTGTTTCTGAAGGAAAATTAAGACCAGTGTTCAAATCCATGAAACACACTCTGTTTTAACGCAAGAAGGATGCTCTTCTTTCCAGGGTCCCTAATACAGCCAGAAACATGAGCATGCCCAGAAAAAATGAACTGTGTTTCCTACTCATGTGTACCATATCTAGTTGAACTCTGCTTATGGAACTGTAACAAGTCACAGCATCTCTTACGAAAATGCTCTTTAGTTAATAGTGAAAATCGTCACGGGTTCGTGAACTGTGTAAATTCATTTGAGCTGAACAGTCACTGGGTTTACCGGAAATGAACTCTTGCATTTAGGAAGTCACAGAGCCTTTGGTTTAACTCCGTTTCTGAAGTGAAATTCAGACCAGTGTTCTCATCCATGAAACACATTCTGTTTTCACGCAACGAGCATGCTATTCTTTCCAGAGTCTCTAATACAGCAAGAAACATGAGCATGCCCAGAAAAAAATTACTGTATGTCCTACTCAAAATGACTTTGTCTAGTTCAACTCTGCTTATGAAACTCATACAAACCAGAGCATCTCTTACATAGATGCTCTTTAGTTAATAGTGAAAATCGTCACGGGTTCGTGAACTGTGTAAATTCATTTGAGCTGAACAGTCACTGGGTTTACCGGAAATGAACTCTTGCATTTAGGAAGTCACAGAGCCTTTGGTTTAACTCCGTTTCTGAAGTGAAATTCAGACCAGTGTTCTCATCCATGAAACACATTCTGTTTTCACGCAACGAGCATGCTATTCTTTCCAGAGTCTCTAATACAGCAAGAAACATGGGGATGCCCAGAAAAAAATTACTGTATTTCCTACTCAAAATGACTTTGTCTAGTTCAACTCTGCTTATGATACTCATACAAACCAGAGCATCTCTTACATAGATGCTCTTTAGTTAATAGTGAAAATCATGTTGGGTTCGTGAACTGTGTAAATTCATTAGAGCCAAAAAATCACTGGGTTTACCAGAAATGAACTCTTGCATTTAGGAAGACATAGAGCCTTTGGTTTAACTCCGTTTCTGAAGGGAAATTCAGACCAGTGTTCAAATCCATGAAACACACTCTGTTTTAACGCAAGAAGGATGCTCTTCTTTCCAGGGTCCCTAATACAGCAAGAAACATGAGCATGCCCAGAAATAATGAACTGTGTTTCCTACTCATGTGTACCATATCTACTTGAACTCTGCTTATGGAACTGTAGCAAGACACAGCATCTCTTACAAAAATGCTCTTTAGTTAATAGTGAAAATCGTCTTTGGTTCATGAACTGTGTAAATTCATTTGAGCTGAAAAGTCACTGGGTTTACCGGAAATGAACTCTTGCATTTAGGAAGTCACAGAGCCTTTGGTTTAACTCCATTTCTGAAGTGAAATTCAGACCAGTGTTCGCATCCATGAAACACCCTCTGTTTTAACGCAATGAGCATGCTCTTCTTTCCAGCGTCTCTAATACAGCAAGAAACATGAGCATGATCAGAAAAAAAGAACTGTGTTTCCTATTCATACGGACCATATCTAGTTGAACTCTGCTTATGAAACTCTAACAAGCCACAGCATCTCTTACATAGATGCTCTTTAGTTAATAGTGAAAATCGTCTTCGGTTCCTGAACTGTGTAAATTCATTTGAGCTGAAAAGTCACTGGGTTTACCGGAAATGAACTCTTGCATTTAGGAAGTCACAGAGCCGTTGGTTTAACACCGTTTCTGAAGTGAAATTCAGACCAGTGTTCTCATCCATGAAACACATTCTGTTTTAATGCAACGAGCAATCTATTCTTTCCAGAGTCTCTAATACAGCAAGAAACATGAGCATGCCCAGAAAAAAATTACTGTATGTCCTACTCAAAATGACTTTGTCTAGTTGAACTCTGCTTCTGAAACTGTAACAAGCCACAGCATCTCTTACATAGATGCTCTTTAGTTAATAGTGAAAATCGTGTTGGGTTCGTAAAATGTGTAAATTCATTACATCCAAAAAATCACTGGGTTTACCAGAAATGAACTCTTGCATTAAGGAAGACATAGAGCCTTTGGTTTAACTCCGTTTCTGAAGTGAAATTCAGACCAGTGTTCTCATCCATGAAACACACTGTGTTTTAAGGTAAAGAGCATGTTCTTCTTTCCAGGGTCTCTAATACAGCAAGAAACATGAGCATGATCAGAAAAAAAGAACTGTGTTTCCTACTCATATGGACCATATCTAGTTGAACTCTGCTTATGAAACTGTAACAAGCCACAGCATCTCTTACATAGATGCTCTTTAGTTAATAGTGAAAATCGTCTTCGGTTCGTGAACTGTGTAAATTCATTTGAGCTGAAAAGTCACTGGGTTTACCGGAAATGAACTCTTGCATTTAGGAAGTCACAGAGCCTTTAGTTTAACTCCATTTCTGAAGTGAAATTCAGACCAGTGTTCGCATCCATGAAACACCCTCTGTTTTAACGCAATGAGCATGCTCTTCTTTCCAGCGTCTCTAATACAGCAAGAAACATGAGCATGATCAGAAAAAAAGAACTGTGTTTCCTACTCATACGGACCATATCTAGTTGAACTCTGCTTATGAAACTGTAACAAGCCACAGCATCTCTTACATAGATGCTCTTTAGTTAATAGTGAAAATCGTCTTCGGTTCGTGAACTGTGTAAATTCATTTGAGCTGAAAAGTCACTGGGTTTACCGGAAATGAACTCTTGCATTTAGGAAGTCAAAGAGCCTTTGGTTTAACTCCCTTTCTGAAGTGGAATTCAGACCAGTGTTCTCATCCATGAAACACACTCTGTTTTAACGCAATGAGCATGCTCTTCTTTCCAGGGTCTCTAATACAGCAAGAAACATGAGCATGATCAGAAAAAAAGAACTGTGTTTCCTACTCTTACGGACCATATCTAGTTGAACTCTGCTTATGAAACTGTATCAAGCCACAGCATCTCTTACATAGATGCTCTTTAGTTAGTAGTGAAAATCGTGATGGGTTCGTGAACTATGTAAAATCATTAGAGCCAAAAATCACTGGGTTTACCAGAAATGAACTCTTGCATTTAGGAAGACATAGAGCCTTTGGTTTAACTCCGTTTCTGAAGGGAAATTCAGACCACTGATCTCATCCATAAAACACACTCTGTTTTAACGCAAGGAGCATGCTCTTCTTTCCAGCATCTCTAATACAGCAAGAAACATGAGCATGCCCAGAAAAAAATTACTGTATGTCCTACTCAAAATGACTTTGTCTAGTTCAACTCTGCTTATGAAACTCATACAAACCAAAGCATCTCTTACATAGATGCTCTTTAGTTAATAGTGAAAATCATGATGCGTTCGTGAACTGTGTAAATTCATTAGAGCCAAAAAATCACTGTGTTTACCCGAAATGAACTCTTGCATTTAGGAAGACATAGAGCCTTTTGTTTAACTCCGTTTCTGAAGGGAAATTCAGACCACTGATCTCATCCCTAAAACACACTCTGTTTTACGCAAGGAGCATGCTCTTCTTTCCATCATCTCTAATACAGCAAGAAACATTAGCATGATCAGAAAAAAAGAACTGTGTTTCCTACTCATACGCACCATATCTAGTTGAACTCTGCTTATGAAACTGTAACAAACCACAGCAATTCTTACATACATGCTCTTTAGTTAATAGTGAAAAACTTTTGGGTTCATGAACTGTGTAAATTCATTTGAGGCAAAAAATCAAAGGGTTTACCAGAAATGAACTCTTCATTGTAGGAAGACACAGAACCTTGGGTTTAACTCTGTTTCTGAAGGGAAATTCAGACCAGTGTTCAAATCCATGAAACACACTCTGTTTTAACGCAAGAAGGATGCTCTTCTTTCCAGGGTCCCTAATACAGCCAGAAACGTGAGCATGCCCAGAAATAATGAACTGTGTTTCCTACTCATGTGTACCATATCAAGGTGAACTCTGCTTATGGAACTGTAACAAACCACAGCATCTCTTACAAAAATGCTCTTTAGTTAATTGTGAAAATCGTGTTGGGTTCGTGAACTGTGTAAATTCATTAGAGCCAAAAAATCACTGGGTTTACCAGAAATGAACTCTTGCATTTAGGAAGACATAGAGCCTTTGGTTTAACTCCGTTTCTGAAGGGAAATTCAGACCACTGTTCTCATCCATGAAACACACTCTGTTTTAACTCAACGAACATGCTCTTCTTTCCAGCATCTCTAATACAGCAAGAAACATGAGCATGCCCAGAAAAAATGAACTGTGTTTCCTACTCATATGTCCCATATCTAGTTGAACTCAGCTTATGGAACTGTAACAATCCACTGCATCTCTTACATAGACGCTCTTTAGTTAATAGTGACAATCATGTTGGGTTCGTGAACTGTGTAAATTCATTTGAGCTGGAAAGTCACTGGGTTTACCGGAAATGAACTCTTGCATTTTGGAAGTCACAGAGCCTTTGGTTTAACTCCGTTTCTGAAGTGAAATTCAGACCAGTGTTCTCATCCATGAAACACACTCTGTTTTAACGCAATGAGCATGCTCTTCTTTCCAGGATCTCTAATACAGCAAGAAACATGAGCATGATCAGAAAAAAAGAACTGTGTTTCCTAC
This sequence comes from Onychomys arenicola, assembly GCA_949786405.1. Taxonomy (NCBI): domain Eukaryota; kingdom Metazoa; phylum Chordata; class Mammalia; order Rodentia; family Cricetidae; genus Onychomys; species Onychomys arenicola. The sequence continues at coordinate 1,892,041 of CATKUM010000035.1, forward strand.
TCATACGGACCATATCTAGTTGAACTCTTCTTATGAAACTGTAACAAGCCACAGCATCTCTTACATAGATGCTCTTTAGTTAATAGTGAAAATCGTGTTGGGTTCGTGAACTGTGTAAATTCATTTGAGCTGAAAAGTCACTGGGTTTAGCGGAAATGAACTCTTGCATTTAGGAAGTCACAGAGCCTTTGGTTTAACTCCGTTTCTGAAGTGGAATTCAGACCAGTGTTCTCATCCATGAAACACATTCTGTTTTAACGCAACGAGCATGCTATTCTTTCCAGAGTCTCTAATACAGCAAGAAACATGAGCATGCCCAGAAAAAAATTACTGTATGTCCTACTCAAAATGACTTTGTCTAGTTCAACTCTGCTTATGAAACTCATACAAACCAGAGCATCTCTTACATAGATGCTCTTTAGTTAATAGTGAAAATCGTGTTGGGTTCGTGAACTGTGTAAATTCATTAGAGCCAAATAATCACTGGGTTTACCAAAAATGAACTCTTGCATTTAGGAAGACATAGAGCCTTTGGTTTAACTCCGTTTCTGAAGGGAAATTCAGACCAGTGTTCTCATCCATGAAACACACTCTGTTTTAACGCAATGAGCATGCTCTTCTTTCCAGGGTCTCTAATACAGCAAGAAACATGAGCATGATCAGAAAAAAAGAACTGTGTTTCCTACTCATACGGACCATATCTAGTTGAACTCTTCTTATGAAACTGTAACAAGCCACAGCATCTCTTACATAGATGCTCTTTAGTTAATAGTGAAAATCGTGTTGGGTTCGTGAACTGTGTAAATTCATTTGAGCTGAAAAGTCACTGGGTTTACCGGAAATGAACTCTTGCATTTAGGAAGTCACAGAGCCTTTGGTTTAACTCCGTTTCTGAAGTGGAATTCAGACCAGTGTTCTCATCCATGAAACACATTCTGTTTTAACGCAACGAGCATGCTATTCTTTCCAGAGTCTCTAATACAGCAAGAAACATGAGCATGCCCAGAAAAAAATTACTGTATGTCCTACTCAAAATGACTTTGTCTAGTTCAACTCTGCTTATGAAACTCATACAAACCAGAGCATCTCTTACATAGATGCTCTTTAGTTAATAGTGAAAATCGTGTTGGGTTCGTGAACTGTGTAAATTCATTAGAGCCAAATAATCACTGGGTTTACCAAAAATGAACTCTTGCATTTAGGAAGACATAGAGCCTTTGGTTTAACTCCGTTTCTGAAGGGAAATTCAGACCAGTGTTCTCATCCATGAAACACACTCTGTTTTAACGCAATGAGCATGCTCTTCTTTCCAGGGTCTCTAATACAGCAAGAAACATGAGCATGATCAGAAAAAAAGAACTGTGTTTCCTACTCATACGGACCATATCTAGTTGAACTCTTCTTATGAAACTGTAACAAGCCACAGCATCTCTTACATAGATGCTCTTTAGTTAATAGTGAAAATCGTGTTGGGTTCGTGAACTGTGTAAATTCATTTGAGCTGAAAAGTCACTGGGTTTACCGGAAATGAACTCTTGCATTTAGGAAGTCACAGAGCCTTTGGTTTAACTCCGTTTCTGAAGTGGAATTCAGACCAGTGTTCTCATCCATGAAACACATTCTGTTTTAACGCAACGAGCATGCTATTCTTTCCAGAGTCTCTAATACAGCAAGAAACATGAGCATGCCCAGAAAAAAATTACTGTATGTCCTACTCAAAATGACTTTGTCTAGTTCAACTCTGCTTATGAAACTCATACAAACCAGAGCATCTCTTACATAGATGCTCTTTAGTTAATTGTGAAAATCGTGTTGGGTTCGTGAACTGTGTAAATTCATTAGAGCCAAATAATCACTGGGTTTACCAAAAATGAACTCTTGCATTTAGGAAGACATAGAGCCTTTGGTTTAACTCCGTTTCTGAAGGGAAATTCAGACCAGTGTTCTCATCCATGAAACACACTCTGTTTTAACGCAATGAGCATGTTCTTCTTTCCAGCGTCTCTAATACAGCAAGAAACATGAGCATGATCAGAAAAAAATGAACTGTGTTTCCTATTCATAGGGGACATATCTAGTTGAACTCTGCTTATGAAACTGTAACAAACCACAGCAACTCTTACATAGATGCTCTTTAGTTAATAGTGAAAAACTTTTGGGTTCATGAACTGTGTAAATTCATTTGAGGCAAAAAATCAAAGGGTTTACCAGAAGTGAACTATTCATTGTAGGAAGACACAGAACCTTGGGTTTAACTCTGTTTCTGAAGGGAAATTCAGACCAGTGTTCTCATCCAAAAAACACACTCTGTTTTAACGCAACGAGCATGCTCTTCTTTCCAGCATCTCTAATACAGCAAGAAACATGAGCATGATCAGAAAAAAAGAACTGTGTTTCCTACTCATATGGACCATATCTAGTTGAACTCTGCTCATGAAACTGTAACAAACCACAGCAACTCTTACATAGATGCTCTTTAGTTAATAGTGAAAAACTTTTGGGTTCCTGAACTGTGTAAATTCATTTGAGTCAAAAAATCAAAGGGTTTACCAGAAATGAACTCTTCATTGTAGGAAGACACAGAACCTTGGGTTTAACTCTGTTTCTGAAGGAAAATTCAGACCAGTGTTCAAATCCATGAAACACACTCTGTTTTAACGCAAGAGGGATGCTCTTATTTCCAGGGTCCCTAATACAGCAAAAAAAGTGAGCATGCCCAGAAAAAATGAACTGTGTTTCCTACTCATGTGTACCATATCTAGTTGAACTCTGCTTATGGAACTGTAACAAGCCACAGCATCTTTTACAAAAATGCTCTTTAGTTAATAGTGAAAATCGTCTTCGGTTCGTGAACTGTGTAAATTCATTTGAGCTGAAAAGTCACTGGGTTTACCGGAAATGAACTCTTGCTTTTAGGAAGTCAAATAGCCTTTTGTTTAACTCCATTTCTGATGGGAAACACAGACCAGTGTTCGCATCCATGAAACACACTCTGTTTTAACGCAAGGAGCATGCTATTCTTTCCACACTCTCTAATACAGCAAGAAACATGAGCATGCCCAGAAAAAAATTACTGTATGTCCTACTCAAAATGACTTTGTCTAGTTCAACTCTGCTTTTGAAACTCATACAAACCAGAGCATCTCTTACATAGATGCTCTTTAGTCAATTGTGAAAATCGTGTTGGGTTCGTGAACTGTGTAAATTCATTAGAGCCAAAAAATCACTGGGTTTACCAGAAATGAACTCTTGCATTTAGGAAGACATAGAGCCTTTGGTTTAACTCCGTTTCTGAAGGGAAATTCAGACCACTGTTCTCATCCATGAAACACTCTCTGTTTTAACGCAACGAGCATGCTCTTCTTTCCAGCGTCTCTAATACAGCAAGAAACATGAGCATGATCAGCAAAAAAGATCTGTGTTTCCTACTCATACGCAGCATATCTAGTTGAACTCTGCTTATGAAACTGTAACAAACCACAGCAACTCTAACATAGATGCTGTTTAGTTAATAGTGAAAAACTTTTAGGTTCATGAACTGTGTAAATTCATTTGAGGTAAAAAATCAAAGGGTTTACCAGAAATAAACTCTTCATTGTAGGAAGACACAGAACCTTGGGTTTAACTCTGTTTCTGAAGGAAAATTCAGAACAGTGTTCAAATCCATGAAACACACTCTGTTTTAACGCAAGAAGGATGCTCTTCTTTCCAGGGTCCCTAATACAGCCAGAAACGTGAGCATGCCCAGAAAAAATGAACTGTGTTTCCTACTCATGTGTACCATATCTAGTTGAACTCTGCTTATGGAACTGTAACAAGTCACAGCATCTCTTACAAAAAAGCTCTTTAGTTAATAGTGAAAATCATCTCAGGTTCGTGAACTGTGTAAATTCATTTGAGCTGAAAAGTCACTGGGTTTACCGGAAATGAACTCTTGCATTTAGGAAGTCACAGAGCCTTTGGTTTAACTCCGTTTCTGAAGTGAAATTCAGACCAGTGTTCTCATCCATGAAACACACTCTGTTTTAACGCAATGAGCATGTTCTTCTTTCCAGGGTCTCTAATACAGCAAGAAACATGAGCATGCCCAGAAAAAAAGAACTGTGTTTCCTACTCATACGGACCATATCTAGTTGAACTCTGCTTCTGAAACTGTAACAAGCCACAGCATCTCTTACATAGATGCTCTTTAGTTAATAGTGAAAATCGTGATGGGTTCGTGAACTGTGTAAATTCATTAGAGCCAAAAAATCACTGGGTTTACCAGAAATGAACTCTTGCATTTAGGAAGACATAGAGCCTTTGGTTTAACTCCGTTTCTGAAGGGAAATTCAGACCACTGATCTCATCCATAAAACACACTCTGTTTTAACGCAAGGAGCATGCTCTTCTTTCCAGCATCTCTAATACAGCAAGAGACATGAGCATTATCAGAAAAAAAGAACTGTGTTTCCTACTCATACGCACCATATCTAGTTGAACTCTGCTTATGAAACTGTAACAAACCACAGCAACTCTTACATACATGCTCTTTAGTTAATAGTGAAAAACTTTTGGGTTCATGAACTGTGAAAATTCATTTGAGGCAAAAAATCAAAGGGTTTACCAGAAATGAACTCTTCATTGTAGGAAGACACAGAACCTTGGGTTTAACTCTGTTTCTGAAGGAAAATTAGGCCAGTGTTCAAATCCATGAAACACACTCTGTTTTAACGCAAGAAGGATGCTCTTCTTTCCAGGGTCCCTAATACAGCCAGGAATGTGAGCATGCCCAGAAAAAATGAACTGTGTTTCCTACTCATGTGTACCATATCAAGGTGAACTCTGCTTATGGAACTGTAACAAGCCACAGCATCTTTTACAAAAATGCTCTTTAGTTAATAGTGAAAATCGTCTTCGGTTCGTGAACTGTGTAAATTCATTTGAGCTGAAAAGTCACGGGGTTTACCGGAAATGAACTCTTGCCTTTAGGAAGTCACAGAGCATTTTGTTTAACTCCATTTCTGAAGGGAAATTCAGACCAGTGTAGGCATCCATGAAACACACTCTGTTTTAACGCAAGGAGCATGCTCTTCTTTCCAGCGTCTCTAATACAGCAAGAAACATGAGCATGCCCTGAAAAAATGAACTGTGTTTCCTACTCATACAGACCATATCTAGTTGAACTCTGCTTTTGAAACTCACACAAACCAGAGCATCTCTTACATAGATGCTCTTTAGTTAATAGTGAAAATCGTGTTGGGTTCGCGAACTGTGTAAATTCATTAGAGCCAAAAAATCACTGGGTTTACCAGAAAGGAACTCTTGCATTTAGGAAGACATAGAGCCTTTGGTTTAACTCCGTTTCTGAAGGGAAATTCAGACTAGTGTTCAAATCCATGAAACACACTATGTTTTAACGCAAGAAGGATGCTCTTCTTTCCAGGGTCCCTAATACAGCCAGAAACGTGAGCATGCCCAGAAAAAATGAACTGTGTTTCCTACTCATGTGTACCATATCTAGTTGAACTCGGCTTATGGAACTGTAACAAGTCACAGCATCTCTTACAAAAATGCTCTTTAGTTAATAGTGAAAATCGTCTCGGGTTCATGAACTGTGTAAATTCATTTGAGCTGAAAAGTCACTGGGTTTACCGGAAATGAACTCTTGCATTTAGGAAGTCACAGAGCCTTTGGTTTAACTCCGTTTCTGAAGTGAAATTCAGACCAGTGTTCTCATCCATGAAACACACTCTGTTTTAACGCAATGAGCATGCTCTTCTTTCCAGTGTCTATAATACAGCAAGAAACATGAGCATGCCCAGAAAAAATGAACTGTGTTTCCTACTCATATGTACCATATCTAGTTGTACTCTGCTTATGGAACTGTAACAAGACACAGCATCTCTTACAAAAATGCTCTTTAGTTAATAGTGAAAATCGTCTTCGGTTCGTGAACTGTGTAAATTCATTTGAGCTGAAAAGTCACTGGGTTTACCGGAAATGAACTCTTGCATTTAGGAAGTCACAGAGCCTTTGTTTTACCTCCGTTTCTGAAGTGAAATTCAGACCAGTGTTCTCATCCTTGAAACACATTCTGTTTTAACGCAATGAGCATGCTATTCTTTCCAGAGTCTCTAATACAGCAAGAAACATGAGCATGCCCAGAAAAAAATTACTGTATGTCCTACTCAAAATGACTTTGTCTAAATGAACTCTGCTTATGAAACTCATACAAACCAGAGCATCTCTTACATAGATGCTCTTTAGTTAATAGTGAAAATCGCGTTGGGTTCATGAACTGTGTAAATTCATTAGAGAGAAAAAATCACTGGGTTTACCAGAAATGAACTCTTGCATTTAGGAAGACATAGAGCCTTTGGTTTAACTCCGTTTCTTTAGGGAAATTCAGACCAGTGTTCTCATCCATGAAACACACTCTGTTTTAACTCAACGAGCATGCTCTTCTTTCCAGCGTCTCTAATAAGGCAAGAAACATGAGCATGATCAGACAAAAAGAACTGTGTTTCCTACTCATACGGACCATATCTAGTTGAACTCTGCGTATGAAACTGTAACAAGCCACAGCATCTCTTACATAGAAGCTCTTTAGTTAATAGTGAAAATCGTGTTGGGTTCGTGAACTGTGTAAATTCATTTGAGCTGAAAAGTCACTGGGTTTACGGGAAATGAACTCTTGCATTTAGGAAGTCACAGAGCCTTTGGTTTAACTCCGTTTCTGAAGGGAAATTCAGCCCAGTGTTCTCATACATGAAACACACTCTGTTTTAACGCAACGAGCATGCTATTCTTTCCAGAGTCTCTAATACAGCAAGAAATATGAGCATGCCCAGAAAAAAATTACTGTATGTCCTACTCAAAATGACTTTGTCTAGTTCAACTCTGCTTATGAAACTCATACAAACCAGAGCATCTCTTACATAGATGCTCTTTAGTTAATAGTAAAAAACTTTTGGGTTCATGAACTGTGTAAATTCATTTGAGGCAAAAAATCAAAGGGTTTACCAGAAATGAACTCTTCATTGTAGGAAGACACAGAACCTTGGGTTTAACTCTGTTTCTGAAGGAAAATCCAGACCACAGTTCAAATCCATGAAACACACTCTGTTTTAACGCAAGAGGGATGCTCTTCTTTCCAGGGTCCCTAATACAGCAAGAAACGTGAGCATGCCCAGAAAAAAAATGAACTGTGTTTCCTACTCATGTGTACCATATCTAGTTGAACTCTGCTTATGGAACTGGAACAAGCCACAGCATCTCTTACAAAAATGCTCTTTAGTTAATAGTGAAAATCGTCTCGGTTTCCTGAACTGTGTTAATTGATTTGAGCTGAAAAGTCACTGGGTTTACCGGAAATGAACTCTTGCATTTAGGAAGTCACAGAGCCTTTTGTTTAACTCCGTTTCTGAAGTGAAATTCAGACCATTGTTGTCATCCATGAAACACACTCTGTTTTAAGGCAAAGAGCATGCTCTTATTTCCAGCGTCTCTAATACAGCAAGAAACATGAGCATGCCCAGATAAAATGAACTGTGTTTCCTACTCATATGGACCATATCTAGTTGAACTCAGCTTATGAAACTGTAACAAGCCACAGCATCTCTTACATAGATTCTCCTTAGTTAATAGTGAAAAACGTTTGAGTTCGTGAACTGTGTATATTCATTTGAGCCAAAAAATCAAAGGGTTTACCAGAAATGAACTCTTCATTGTAGGAAGACAGAGAGACTTTGGTTTAACTCGTTTGTGAAGGGAAATTCAGACCATCATTCTCATCCATGGAACACCCTCTGTTTTAACGCAAGAAGCGTCCTCTTCCTTCCAGTGTCTCCAATACAGCAAGAAACATGAGCATGCCCATAAAAAAAGAATTGTGATTCGTACTCATACGGACCATATCTAGTTGAACTCTGCTTATGAAACTGTAACAAACCACAGCATCTTTTACATAGATGCTCTTTTGTTAATAGTGAAAAACGTTTGGGTTCATGAACTGTGTAAATTCATTTGAGCTGAAAAGTCACTGGGTTTACCAGAAATGAACTCTTGCTTGTAGGAAGACAGAGAGCCTTTGGTTTAACTCCATATGTGAAGGGAAATTCAGACCATTGTTTTCATCCATGAAACACACTCTGTTTTAACACAAGATGCATGCTCTTCTTTCCAGCTTCTCTAATACAACAAGAAACATGAGCATGTTCAGAAAAAAAAATACTGTATTTACTACTCAATAAGACCATGTATAATTCAACTCTGCTTATGAAACTCATACAAACCACAGCATCTCTTCATAGATGCTCTTTAGTTAATAGTGAAAATCGTCTTGGGTTCGTGAACTGTGTAAATTCATTTGAGCCAAAAAATCAAAGGGTTTACCAGAAATGAACTCTTCATTGTAGGAAGACACAGAGCCTTTGGTTTAACTCGTTTGTGAGGGGAAATTCAGACCAGTGTTCTCATCCATGAAACACACTCTGTTTTAACGCAAGAAGCTTGCTCTTCTTCCAGCATCTCCAATACAGCAAGAAACATGAGCATGCCCAGAAAATAATTACTGTATATCCTACACAAAATGACTGTGTCTAGTTCAACTCTGCTTATGAAACTCCTTCAAACCAGAGAACCTCTTCATAGATGCTATTTAGTTAATAGTGAAAATCGTGTTGGGTTCGCGAACTGTGTAAATTCATTAGAGCCAAAAAATCACTGGGTTTACCAGAAATGAACTCTTGCATTTAGGAAGACATAGAGCCTTTGGTTTAACTCCGTTTCTGAAGGGAAATTCAGACCAGTGTTCTCATCCATGAAACACTCTCTGTTTTAACGCAACGAGCATGCTCTTCTTTCCAGCGTCTCTAATACAGCAAGAAACATGAGCATGATCAGCAAAAAAGATCTGTGTTTCCTACTCATACGCAGCATATCTAGTTGAACTCTGCTTATGAAACTGTAACAAACCACAGCAACTCTAACATAGATGCTGTTTAGTTAATAGTGAAAAACTTTTAGGTTCATGAACTGTGTAAATTCATTTGAGGTAAAAAATCAAAGGGTTTACCAGAAATAAACTCTTCATTGTAGGAAGACACAGAACCTTGGGTTTAACTCTGTTTCTGAAGGAAAATTCAGAACAGTGTTCAAATCCATGAAACACACTCTGTTTTAACGCAAGAAGGATGCTCTTCTTTCCAGGGTCCCTAATACAGCCAGAAACGTGAGCATGCCCAGAAAAAATGAACTGTGTTTCCTACTCATGTGTACCATATCTAGTTGAACTCTGCTTATGGAACTGTAACAAGTCACAGCATCTCTTACAAAAAAGCTCTTTAGTTAATAGTGAAAATCATCTCAGGTTCGTGAACTGTGTAAATTCATTTGAGCTGAAAAGTCACTGGGTTTACCGGAAATGAACTCTTGCATTTAGGAAGTCACAGAGCCTTTGGTTTAACTCCGTTTCTGAAGTGAAATTCAGACCAGTGTTCTCATCCATGAAACACACTCTGTTTTAACGCAATGAGCATGTTCTTCTTTCCAGGGTCTCTAATACAGCAAGAAACATGAGCATGCCCAGAAAAAAAGAACTGTGTTTCCTACTCATACGGACCATATCTAGTTGAACTCTGCTTCTGAAACTGTAACAAGCCACAGCATCTCTTACATAGATGCTCTTTAGTTAATAGTGAAAATCGTGATGGGTTCGTGAACTGTGTAAATTCATTAGAGCCAAAAAATCACTGGGTTTACCAGAAATGAACTCTTGCATTTAGGAAGACATAGAGCCTTTGGTTTAACTCCGTTTCTGAAGGGAAATTCAGACCACTGATCTCATCCATAAAACACACTCTGTTTTAACGCAAGGAGCATGCTCTTCTTTCCAGCATCTCTAATACAGCAAGAGACATGAGCATTATCAGAAAAAAAGAACTGTGTTTCCTACTCATACGCACCATATCTAGTTGAACTCTGCTTATGAAACTGTAACAAACCACAGCAACTCTTACATACATGCTCTTTAGTTAATAGTGAAAAACTTTTGGGTTCATGAACTGTGAAAATTCATTTGAGGCAAAAAATCAAAGGGTTTACCAGAAATGAACTCTTCATTGTAGGAAGACACAGAACCTTGGGTTTAACTCTGTTTCTGAAGGAAAATTAGGCCAGTGTTCAAATCCATGAAACACACTCTGTTTTAACGCAAGAAGGATGCTCTTCTTTCCAGGGTCCCTAATACAGCCAGGAATGTGAGCATGCCCAGAAAAAATGAACTGTGTTTCCTACTCATGTGTACCATATCAAGGTGAACTCTGCTTATGGAACTGTAACAAGCCACAGCATCTTTTACAAAAATGCTCTTTAGTTAATAGTGAAAATCATCTTCGGTTCGTGAACTGTGTAAATTCATTTGAGCTGAAAAGTCACGGGGTTTACCGGAAATGAACTCTTGCATTTAGGAAGTCACAGAGCATTTTGTTTAACTCCATTTCTGAAGGGAAATTCAGACCAGTGTAGGCATCCATGAAACACACTCTGTTTTAACGCAAGGAGCATGCTCTTCTTTCCAGCGTCTCTAATACAGCAAGAAACATGAGCATGCCCTGAAAAAATGAACTGTGTTTCCTACTCATACAGACCATATCTAGTTGAACTCTGCTTTTGAAACTCACACAAACCAGAGCATCTCTTACATAGATGCTCTTTAGTTAATAGTGAAAATCGTGTTGGGTTCGCGAACTGTGTAAATTCATTAGAGCCAAAAAATCACTGGGTTTACCAGAAAGGAACTCTTGCATTTAGGAAGACATAGAGCCTTTGGTTTAACTCCGTTTCTGAAGGGAAATTCAGACTAGTGTTCAAATCCATGAAACACACTATGTTTTAACGCAAGAAGGATGCTCTTCTTTCCAGGGTCCCTAATACAGCCAGAAACGTGAGCATGCCCAGAAAAAATGAACTGTGTTTCCTACTCATGTGTACCATATCTAGTTGAACTCGGCTTATGGAACTGTAACAAGTCACAGCATCTCTTACAAAAATGCTCTTTAGTTAATAGTGAAAATCGTCTCGGGTTCATGAACTGTGTAAATTCATTTGAGCTGAAAAGTCACTGGGTTTACCGGAAATGAACTCTTGCATTTAGGAAGTCACAGAGCCTTTGGTTTAACTCCGTTTCTGAAGTGAAATTCAGACCAGTGTTCTCATCCATGAAACACACTCTGTTTTAACGCAATGAGCATGCTCTTCTTTCCAGTGTCTATAATACAGCAAGAAACATGAGCATGCCCAGAAAAAATGAACTGTGTTTCCTACTCATATGTACCATATCTAGTTGTACTCTGCTTATGGAACTGTAACAAGACACAGCATCTCTTACAAAAATGCTCTTTAGTTAATAGTGAAAATCGTCTTCGGTTCGTGAACTGTGTAAATTCATTTGAGCTGAAAAGTCACTGGGTTTACCGGAAATGAACTCTTGCATTTAGGAAGTCACAGAGCCTTTGTTTTACCTCCGTTTCTGAAGTGAAATTCAGACCAGTGTTCTCATCCTTGAAACACATTCTGTTTTAACGCAATGAGCATGCTATTCTTTCCAGAGTCTCTAATACAGCAAGAAACATGAGCATGCCCAGAAAAAAATTACTGTATGTCCTACTCAAAATGACTTTGTCTAAATGAACTCTGCTTATGAAACTCATACAAACCAGAGCATCTCTTACATAGATGCTCTTTAGTTAATAGTGAAAATCGCGTTGGGTTCATGAACTGTGTAAATTCATTAGAGAGAAAAAATCACTGGGTTTACCAGAAATGAACTCTTGCATTTAGGAAGACATAGAGCCTTTGGTTTAACTCCGTTTCTTTAGGGAAATTCAGACCAGTGTTCTCATCCATGAAACACACTCTGTTTTAACTCAACGAGCATGCTCTTCTTTCCAGCGTCTCTAATAAGGCAAGAAACATGAGCATGATCAGACAAAAAGAACTGTGTTTCCTACTCATACGGACCATATCTAGTTGAACTCTGCGTATGAAACTGTAACAAGCCACAGCATCTCTTACATAGAAGCTCTTTAGTTAATAGTGAAAATCGTGTTGGGTTCGTGAACTGTGTAAATTCATTTGAGCTGAAAAGTCACTGGGTTTACGGGAAATGAACTCTTGCATTTAGGAAGTCACAGAGCCTTTGGTTTAACTCCGTTTCTGAAGGGAAATTCAGCCCAGTGTTCTCATACATGAAACACACTCTGTTTTAACGCAACGAGCATGCTATTCTTTCCAGAGTCTCTAATACAGCAAGAAATATGAGCATGCCCAGAAAAAAATTACTGTATGTCCTACTCAAAATGACTTTGTCTAGTTCAACTCTGCTTATGAAACTCATACAAACCAGAGCATCTCTTACATAGATGCTCTTTAGTTAATAGTAAAAAACTTTTGGGTTCATGAACTGTGTAAATTCATTTGAGGCAAAAAATCAAAGGGTTTACCAGAAATGAACTCTTCATTGTAGGAAGACACAGAACCTTGGGTTTAACTCTGTTTCTGAAGGAAAATCCAGACCACAGTTCAAATCCATGAAACACACTCTGTTTTAACGCAAGAGGGATGCTCTTCTTTCCAGGGTCCCTAATACAGCAAGAAACGTGAGCATGCCCAGAAAAAAAATGAACTGTGTTTCCTACTCATGTGTACCATATCTAGTTGAACTCTGCTTATGGAACTGGAACAAGCCACAGCATCTCTTACAAAAATGCTCTTTAGTTAATAGTGAAAATCGTCTCGGTTTCCTGAACTGTGTTAATTGATTTGAGCTGAAAAGTCACTGGGTTTACCGGAAATGAACTCTTGCATTTAGGAAGTCACAGAGCCTTTTGTTTAACTCCGTTTCTGAAGTGAAATTCAGACCATTGTTGTCATCCATGAAACACACTCTGTTTTAAGGCAAAGAGCATGCTCTTATTTCCAGCGTCTCTAATACAGCAAGAAACATGAGCATGCCCAGATAAAATGAACTGTGTTTCCTACTCATATGGACCATATCTAGTTGAACTCAGCTTATGAAACTGTAACAAGCCACAGCATCTCTTACATAGATTCTCCTTAGTTAATAGTGAAAAACGTTTGAGTTCGTGAACTGTGTATATTCATTTGAGCCAAAAAATCAAAGGGTTTACCAGAAATGAACTCTTCATTGTAGGAAGACAGAGAGACTTTGGTTTAACTCGTTTGTGAAGGGAAATTCAGACCATCATTCTCATCCATGGAACACCCTCTGTTTTAACGCAAGAAGCGTCCTCTTCCTTCCAGTGTCTCCAATACAGCAAGAAACATGAGCATGCCCATAAAAAAAGAATTGTGATTCGTACTCATACGGACCATATCTAGTTGAACTCTGCTTATGAAACTGTAACAAACCACAGCATCTTTTACATAGATGCTCTTTTGTTAATAGTGAAAAACGTTTGGGTTCATGAACTGTGTAAATTCATTTGAGCTGAAAAGTCACTGGGTTTACCAGAAATGAACTCTTGCTTGTAGGAAGACAGAGAGCCTTTGGTTTAACTCCATATGTGAAGGGAAATTCAGACCATTGTTTTCATCCATGAAACACACTCTGTTTTAACACAAGATGCATGCTCTTCTTTCCAGCTTCTCTAATACAACAAGAAACATGAGCATGTTCAGAAAAAAAAATACTGTATTTACTACTCAATAAGACCATGTATAATTCAACTCTGCTTATGAAACTCATACAAACCACAGCATCTCTTCATAGATGCTCTTTAGTTAATAGTGAAAATCGTCTTGGGTTCGTGAACTGTGTAAATTCATTTGAGCCAAAAAATCAAAGGGTTTACCAGAAATGAACTCTTCATTGTAGGAAGACACAGAGCCTTTGGTTTAACTCGTTTGTGAGGGGAAATTCAGACCAGTGTTCTCATCCATGAAACACACTCTGTTTTAACGCAAGAAGCTTGCTCTTCTTCCAGCATCTCCAATACAGCAAGAAACATGAGCATGCCCAGAAAATAATTACTGTATATCCTACACAAAATGACTGTGTCTAGTTCAACTCTGCTTATGAAACTCCTTCAAACCAGAGCACCTCTTCATAGATGCTATTTAGTTAATAGTGAAAATCGTGTTGGGTTCGCGAACTGTGTAAATTCATTAGAGCCAAAAAATCACTGGGTTTACCAGAAATGAACTCTTGCATTTAGGAAGACATAGAGCCTTTGGTTTAACTCCGTTTCTGAAGGGAAATTCAGACCAGTGTTCTCATCCATGAAACACACTCTGTTTTAATGCAAGAAGCAAGCTCTTCTTTCACATGTTCTCTAATACAGCAAGAAACATGAGCATGCCCAAAAAAAATGAACTGTGTTTCCTACTCATATGTACCATATCTAGTTGAACTCTGCTTATGGAACTGTAACAAGCCACAGCTTCTCTTACAAAAATGCTCTTTAGTTAATAGTGAAAATCGTCTTGGGTTCTTGAACTGTGTAAATACTTTTGAGCTGAAAAGTCACTGGGTTTACAGGAAATGAACTCTTGCATTTAGGAAGTAACCGAGCCTTTGGTTTAACTCCTTTTCTGAAGTGAAATTCAGACCAGTGTTCTCATCCATGAAACACACTCTGTTTTAATGCAACGAGCATGCTCTTCTTTCCAGCGTCTCTAATACAGCAAGAAACATGAGCATGATCAGAAAAAATGAACTGTGTTTCCTACTCATACGGACCATATCTAGTTTAACTCTGCTTATGAAACTGTAACAAACCGCAGCATCTCTTACATAGATGTTCTTTAGTTAATAGTGAAAAACGTTTGGGTTCATGAACTGTGTAAATTCATTTGAGCCAAAATATCAAAGGGTTTAACAGAAATTAACTCTTCATTGTAGGAAGACAGAGAGACTTTGGTTTAACTCGTTTGTGAAGGGATATTTAGACCAGCATTCTCATCCATGGAACACCCTCTGTTTTAATGCAAGAAGCGTCCTCTTCCGTCCAGTGTCTCCAATACAGCAAAAAACATGAGCATGCCCATAAAAAAAGAACTGTGGTTCGTACTCATACGGATCATATCTAGTTGAACTCTGCTTATGAAACTGTAACAAACCACAGCGTCTTTTAAATAGATGCTCTTTTGTTAATAGTGAAAATCGTGTTGGGTTCGTGAACTGTGTAAATTCATTTGAGCCGAAATATCACTTGGTTTACGGGAAATGAATTCTTGCTTGTAGGAAGACACAGAACCTTTGCTTTAACTCTGTTTCTGAAGGAATATTCAGAACCAGTATTCTCATCCATGAAACACACTCTGTTTTAACGCAAGAAGCATGCTCTTCTTCCAGCATCTCCAATACAGCAAGAAACATGAGCATGCCTAGAAAAAAATTACTGTATATCCTACACAAAATGACTGTGTCTAGTTCAACTCTGCTTATGAAACTCCTTCAAACCAGAGCATCTCTTCATAGATGCTCTTTAGTTAATAGTGAAAATCGTGTTGGGTTCGCGAACTGTGTAAATTCATAAGAGCCAAAAAATCACTGGGTTTACCAGAAATGAACTCTTGCATTTAGGAAGACATAGAGCCTTTGGTTTAACTCCGTTTCTGAAGGGAAATTCAGACCAGTGTTCTCATCCATGAAACACACTCTGGTATAACGCAAGAAGCAAGCTATTCTTTCCCAGGGTCTCCAATACAGCAAGAAACATGAGCATGCCCATAAAAAAAGAATTGTGATTCGTACTCATACGGACCATATCTAGTTGAACTCTGCTTATGAAACTGTAACAAACCACAGCATCTTTTACATAGATGCTCTTTTGTTAATAGTGAAAAACGTTTGGGTTCATGATCTGTGTAAATTCATTTCAGCTGAAAAGTCACTGGGTTTACCAGAAATGAACTCTTGCTTGTAGGAAGACAGAGAGCCTTTGGTTTAACTCCATATGTGAAGGGAAATTCAGACCATTGTTTTCATCCATGAAACACACTCTGTTTTAACACAAGATGCATGCTCTTCTTTCCAGCTTCTCTAATACAACAAGAAACATGAGCATGCTCAGAAAAAAAAAATACTGTATTTACTACTCAATAAGACCATGTATAATTCAACTCTGCTTATGAAACTCATACAAACCACAGCATCTCTTCATAGATGCTCTTTAGTTAATAGTGAAAATCGTCTTGGGTTCGTGAACTGTGTAAATTCATTTGAGCCAAAAAATCAAAGGGTTTACCAGAAATGAACTCTTCATTGTAGGAAGACACAGAGCCTTTGGTTTAACTCGTTTGTGAGGGGAAATTCAGACCAGTGTTGTCATCCATGAAACACACTCTGTTTTAACGCAACAAGCATGCTCTTCTTTCCAGTGTCTCTAAACAGCAAGAAATATGAGCATGATCAGAAAAAAATAACTGTGTTTCCTACTCATACGGACCATATCTAGTTGAACTCTGCTTATGAAACTGTAACAAACCACAGCATGTCTTACATAGATGCTCTTAAGTTAATAGTGAAAAACGTTTGGGTTCATGAACTGTGTAAATTCATTTGAGCCGAAAAATCAAAGGGTTTACAGGAAATGAACTCTTGCTTGTAGGAAGACAGAGAGACTTTGGTTTAACTCGTTTGTGAAGGGAAATTCAGACCAGTGTTCTCATCCATGAAACACCCTCTGTTTTAACGCAAGAAGCATCCTCTTCTGTCCAGTGTCTCCAATACAGCAAGAAACATGAGCATGCCCATAAAAAAAGAACTGTGGTTCGTACTCATACGGATCATATCTAGTTGAACTCTGCTTATGAAACTGTAACAAACCACAGCGTCTTTTAAATAGATGCTCTTTTGTTAATAGTGAAAATCGTGTTGGGTTCGTGAACTGTGTAAATTCATTTGAGCTGAAATATCACTTGGTTTACGGGAAATGAACTCTTGCTTGTAGGAAGACACAGAACCTTTGCTTTAACTCTGTTTCTGAAGGAATATTCAGAACCAGTATTCTCATCCATGAAACACACTCTGGTTTAACGCAAGAAGCATGCTCTTCTTCTAGCATCTCCAATACAGCAAGAAACATGAGCATGCCTAGAAAAAAATTACTGTATATCCTACACAAAATGACTGTGTCTAGTTCAACTCTGCTTATGAAACTCCTTCAAACCAGAGCAACTCTTCATAGATGCTCTTTAGTTAATAGTGAAAATCGTGTTGGGTTCGCGAACTGTGTAAATTCATTAGAGCCAAAAAATCACTGGGTTTACCAGAAATGAACTCTTGCATTTAGGAAGACATAGAGCCTTTGGTTTAACTCCGTTTCTGAAGGGAAATTCAGACCAGTGTTCTCATCCATGAAACACACTCTGTTTTAACGCAAGAAGCAAGCTCTTCTTTCACAGGGTCTCTAATACAGCAGGAAACATGAGCATGCCCAGAAAAAATGAACTGTGTTTCCTACTCATATGTACCATATCTAGTTGAACTCTGCTTATGGATTTGTAACAAGCCACAGCATCTCTTACAAAAATGCTCTTTATTTAATAGTGAAAATCGTCTTGGGTTCTTGAACTGTGTAAATACATTTGAGCTGAAAAGTCACTGGGTTTACCGGAAATGATCTCTTGCATTTAGGAAGTCACCGAGCCTTTGGTTTAATTCTGTTTCTGAAGTGAAATGCAGACCAGTGTTCTCATCCATGAAACACACTCTGTTTTAAAGCAACGAGCATGCTCTTCTTTCCAGCGTCTCTAATACAGCAAGAAACATGAGCATGATCAGAAAAAATGAACTGTGTTTCCTACTCATATGGACCATATCTAGTTGAACTCTGCTTATGAAACTGTAACAAACCGCAGCATCTCTTACATAGATGCTCTTTAGTTAATAGTGAAAAACGTTTGGGTTCATGAACTGTGTAAATTCATTTGAGCCAAAAAATCAAAGAGTTTACCAGAAATGAACTCTTCATTGTAGGAAGACAGAGAGACTTTGGTTTAACTCGTTTGTGAAGGGAAATTCAGACCAGTGTTCTCATCCATGGAACACCCTCTGTTTTAATGCAAGAAGCGTCCTCTTCTGTCCAGTGTCTCCAATACAGCAAGAAACATGAGCATGCCCATAAAAAAAGAATTGTGATTCGTACTCATACGGACCATATCTAGTTGAACTCTGCTTATGAAACTGTAACAAACCACAGCATCTTTTACATAGATGCTTTTTTGTTAATAGTGAAAAACGTTTGGGTTCATGATCTGTGTAAATTCATTTGAGCTGAAAAGTCACTGGGTTTACCAGAAATGAACTCTTGCTTGTAGGAAGACAGAGAGCCTTTGGTTTAACTCCATATGTGAAGGGAAATTCAGACCATTGTTTTCATCCATGAAACACACTCTGTTTTAACACAAGATGCATGCTCTTCTTTCCAGCTTCTCTAATACAACAAGAAACATGAGCATGCTCAGAAAAAAAAAATACTGTATTTACTACTCAATAAGACCATGTATAATTCAACTCTGCTTATGAAACTCATACAAACCACAGCATCTCTTCATAGATGCTCTTTAGTTAATAGTGAAAATCGTCTTGGGTTCGTGAACTGTGTAAATTCATTTGAGCCAAAAAATCAAAGGGTTTACCAGAAATGAACTCTTCATTGTAGGAAGACACAGAGCCTTTGGTTTAACTCGTTTGTGAGGGGAAATTCAGACCAGTGTTGTCATCCATGTAACACACTCTGTTTTAACGCAACGAGCATGCTCTTCTTTCCAGTGTCTCTAAACAGCAAGAAATATGAGCATGATCAGAAAAAAATAACTGTGTTTCCTACTCATACGGACCATATCTAGTTGAACTCTGCTTATGAAACTGTAACAAACCACAGCATGTCTTACATAGATGCTCTTAAGTTAATAGTGAAAAACGTTTGGGTTCATGAACTGTGTAAATTCATTTGAGCCGAAAAATCAAAGGGTTTACAGGAAATGAACTCTTGCTTGTAGGAAGACAGAGAGACTTTGGTTTAACTCGTTTGTGAAGGGAAATTCAGACCAGTGTTCTCATCCATGAAACACCCTCTGTTTTAACGCAAGAAGCGTCCTCTTCTGTCCAGTGTCTCCAATACAGCAAGAAACATGAGCATGCCCATAAAAAAAGAACTGTGGTTCGTACTCATACGGATCATATCTAGTTGAACTCTGCTTATGAAACTGTAACAAACCACAGCGTCTTTTAAATAGATGCTCTTTTGTTAATAGTGAAAATCGTGTTGGGTTCGTGAACTGTGTAAATTCATTTGAGCCGAAATATCACTTGGTTTACGGGAAATGAACTCTTGCTTGTAGGAAGACACAGAACCTTTGCTTTAACTCCGTTTCTGAAGGAATATTCAGAACCAGTATTCTCATCCATGAAACACACTCTGTTTTAACGCAAGAAGCATGCTCTTCTTCCTGCATCTCCAATACAGTTAGAAACATGAGCATGCCTAGAAAAAAATTACTGTATATCCTACACAAAATGACTGTGTCTAGTTCAACTCTGCTTATGAAACTCCTTCAAACCAGAGCATCTCTTCATAGATGCTATTTAGTTAATAGTGAAAATCGTGTTGGGTTCGCGAACTGTGTAAATTCATTAGAGCCAAAAAATCACTGGGTTTACCAGAAATGAACTCTTGCATTTAGGAAGACATAGAGCCTTTGGTTTAACTCCGTTTCTGAAGGGAAATTCAGACCAGTGTTCTCATCCATGAAACACACTCTGGTATAACGCAAGAAGCAAGCTATTCTTTCCCAGGGTCTCTAATACAGCAAGAAACATGAGCATGCCCAGAAAAAATGAACTGTGTTTCCTACTCATATGTACCATATCTAGTTGAACTCTGCTTATGGAACTGTAACAAGCCACAGCATCTCTTACAAAAATGCTCTTTATTTAATAGTGAAAATCGTCTTGGGTTCTTGAACTGTGTAAATACATTTGAGCTGAAAAGTCACTGGGTTTACCGGAAATGAACTCTTGCATTTAGGAAGTCACCGAGCCTTTGGTTTAATTCTGTTTCTGAAGTGAAATGCAGACCAGTGTTCTCATCCATGAAACACACTCTGTTTTCACGCAACGAGCATGCTCTTCTTTCCAGCGTCTCTAATACAGCAAGAAACATGAGCATGATCAGAAAAAATGAACTGTGTTTCCTACTCATACGGACCATATCTAGTTGAACTCTGCTTATGAAACTGTAACAAACCGCAGCATCTCTTACATAGATGCTCTTTAGTTAATAGTGAAAAACGTTTGGGTTCATGAACTGTGTAAATACATTTGAGCCAAAAAATCAAAGAGTTTACCAGAAATGAACTCTTCATTGTAGGAAGACAGAGAGACTTTGGTTTAACTCATTTGTGAAGGGAAATTCAGACCAGTGTTCTCATCCATGGAACACCCTCTGTTTTAATGCAAGAAGCGTCCTCTTCTGTCCAGTGTCTCCAATACAGCAAGAAACATGAGCATGCCCATAACAAAAGAACTGTGGTTTGTACTCATACGGATCATATCTAGTTGAACTCTGCTTATGAAACTGTAACAAACCACAGCATCTTTTAAATAGATGCTCTTTTGTTAATAGTGAAAATCGTGTTTGGTTCGTGAACTGTGTAAATTCTTTTGAGCCGAAATATCACTGGGTTTACGGGAAATGAACTCTTGCTTGTAGGAAGACACAGAACCTTTGCTTTAACTCCGTTTCTGAAGGAATATTCAGAACCAGTATTCTCATCCATGAAACACACTCTGTTTTAACGCAAGAAGCATGCTCTTCTTCCAGCATCTCCAATACAGCAAGAAACATGAGCATGCCCAGAAAAAAATTACTGTATATCCTACACAAAATGACTGTGTCTAGTTCAACTCTGCTTATGAAACTCCTTCAAACCAGAGCATCTCTTCATAGATGCTCTTTAGTTAATAGTGAAAATCGTGTTGGGTTCGTGAACTGCGTAAATTCATTAGAGCCAAAAAATCACTGGGTTTACCAGAAATGAACTCTTGCATTTAGGAAGACATAGAGCCTTTGGTTTAACTCCGTTTCTGAAGGGAAATTCAGACCAGTGTTCTCATCCATGAAACACACTCTGTTTTAACGCAAGAAGCAAACTCTTCTTTCACAGGTTCTCTAATACAGCAAGAAACATGAGCATGCCCAGAAAAAAATGAACTGTGTTTCCTACTCATATGTACCATATCTAGTTGAACTCTGCTTATGGAACTGTAACAAGCCACAGCTTCTCTTACAAAAATGCTCTTTAGTTAATAGTGAAAATCGTCTTGGGTTCTTGAACTGTGTAAATACTTTTGAGCTGAAAAGTCACTGGGTTTACAGGAAATGAACTCTTGCATTTAGGAAGTCACCAAGCGTTTGGTTTAACTCCTTTTCTGAAGTGAAATTCAGACCAGTGTTCTCATCCATGAAACACACTCTGTTTTAACGCAACAAGCATGCTCTTCTTTCCAGCGTCGCTAATACAGCAAGAAACATGAGCATGATCAGAAAAAATGAACTGTGTTTCCTACTCATACGGACCATATCTAGTTGAACTCTGCTTATGAAACTGTAACAAACCGCAGCATCTCTTACATAGAAGTTCTCTAGTTAATAGTGAAAAACGTTTGGGTTCATGGACTGTGTAAATTCATTTGAGCCAAAATATCAAAGGGTTTACCAGAAATGAACTCTTGCTTGTAGGAAGACAGAGAGCCTTTGGTTTAACTCCATACGTGAAGGGAAATTCAGACCATTGTTTTCATCCATGAAACACACTCTGTTTTAACACAAGATGCATGCTCTTCTTTCCAGCTTCTCTAATACAACAAGAAACATGAGCATGCTCAGAAAAAAAAATACTGTATTTACTACTCAATAAGACCATATGTAATTCAACTCTGCTTATGAAACTCATACAAACCACAGCATCTCTTCATAGATGCTCTTTAGTTAATAGTGAAAATCGTCTTGGGTTCGTGAACTGTGTAAATTCATTTGAGCCAAAAAATCAAAGGGTTTACCAGAAATGAACTCTTCATTGTAGGAAGACACAGAGCCTTTGGTTTAACTCGTTTGTCAGGGGAAATTCAGACCAGTGTTTTCATCCATGAAACACACTCTGTTTTAACGCAACAAGCATGCTCTTCTTTGCAGTGTCTCTAAACAGCAAGAAATATGAGCATGATCAGAAAAAAATAACTGTGTTTCCTACTCATATGGACCATATCTAGTTGAACTCTGCTTATGAAACTGTAACAAACCACAGCATGTCTTACATAGATGCTCTTAAGTTAATAGTGAAAAACGTTTGGGTTCAAGAACTGTGTAAATTCATTTGAGCCGAAAAATCAAAGGGTTTACAGGAAATGAACTCTTGCTTGTAGGAAGACAGAGAGACTTTGGTTTAACTCGTTTGTGAAGGGAAATTCAGACCAGTGTTCTCATCCATGAAACACCCTCTGTTTTAACGCAAGAAGCGTCCTCTTCTGTCCAGTGTCTCCAATACAGCAAGAAACATGAGCATGCCCATAAAAAAAGAACTGTGGTTTGTACTCATACGGATCATATCTAGTTGAACTCTGCTTATGAAACTGTAACAAACCACAGCATCTTTTACATAGATGCTCTTTTGTTAATAGTGAAAATCGTGTTTAGTTCGTGAACTGTGTAAATTCTTTTGAGCCGAAATATCACTGGGTTTACGGGAAATGAACTCTTGCTTGTAGGAAGACACAGAACCTTTGCTTTAACTCCGTTTCTGAAGGAATATTCAGAACCAGTATTCTCATCCATGAAACACACTCTGTTTTAACGCAAGAAGCATGCTCTTCTTCCAGCATCTCCAATACAGCAAGAAACATGAGCATGCCCAGAAAAAAATTACTGTATATCCTACACAAAATGACTGTGTCTAGTTCAACTCTGCTTATGAAACTCCTTCAAACCAGAGCATCTCTTCATAGATGCTCTTTAGTTAATAGTGAAATTCGTGTTGGGTTCGTGAACTGCGTAAATTCATTAGAGCCAAAAAATCACTGGGTTTACCAGAAATGAACTCTTGCATTTAGGAAGACATAGAGCCTTTGGTTTAACTCCGTTTCTGAAGGGAAATTCAGACCAGTGTTCTCATCCATGAAACACACTCTGTTTTAACGCAAGAAGCAAACTCTTCTTTCACAGGTTCTCTAATACAGCAAGAAACATGAGCATGCCCAGAAAAAAATGAACTGTGTTTCCTACTCATATGTACCATATCTAGTTGAACTCTGCTTATGGAACTGTAACAAGCCACAGCTTCTCTTACAAAAATGCTCTTTAGTTAATAGTGAAAATCGTCTTGGGTTCTTGAACTGTGTAAATACTTTTGAGCTGAAAAGTCACTGGGTTTACAGGAAATGAACTCTTGCATTTAGGAGGTCACCAAGCGTTTGGTTTAACTCCTTTTCTGAAGTGAAATTCAGACCAGTGTTCTCATCCATGAAACACACTCTGTTTTAACGCAACAAGCATGCTCTTCTTTCCAGCGTCGCTAATACAGCAAGAAACATGAGCATGATCAGAAAAAATGAACTGTGTTTCCTACTCATACGGACCATATCTAGTTGAACTCTGCTTATGAAACTGTAACAAACCGCAGCATCTCTTACATAGAAGTTCTCTAGTTAATAGTGAAAAACGTTTGGGTTCATGGACTGTGTAAATTCATTTGAGCCAAAATATCAAAGGGTTTACCAGAAATGAACTCTTGCTTGTAGGAAGACAGAGAGCCTTTGGTTTAACTCCATACGTGAAGGGAAATTCAGACCATTGTTTTCATCCATGAAACACACTCTGTTTTAACACAAGATGCATGCTCTTCTTTCCAGCTTCTCTAATACAACAAGAAACATGAGCATGCTCAGAAAAAAAAATACTGTATTTACTACTCAATAAGACCATATGTAATTCAACTCTGCTTATGAAACTCATACAAACCACAGCATCTCTTCATAGATGCTCTTTAGTTAATAGTGAAAATCGTCTTGGGTTCGTGAACTGTGTAAATTCATTTGAGCCAAAAAATCAAAGGGTTTACCAGAAATGAACTCTTCATTGTAGGAAGACACAGAGCCTTTGGTTTAACTCGTTTGTCAGGGGAAATTCAGACCAGTGTTTTCATCCATGAAACACACTCTGTTTTAACGCAACAAGCATGCTCTTCTTTGCAGTGTCTCTAAACAGCAAGAAATATGAGCATGATCAGAAAAAAATAACTGTGTTTCCTACTCATATGGACCATATCTAGTTGAACTCTGCTTATGAAACTGTAACAAACCACAGCATCTCTTACATAGATGCTCTTAAGTTAATAGTGAAAAACGTTTGGGTTCAAGAACTGTGTAAATTCATTTGAGCCGAAAAATCAAAGGGTTTACAGGAAATGAACTCTTGCTTGTAGGAAGACAGAGAGACTTTGGTTTAACTCGTTTGTGAAGGGAAATTCAGACCAGTGTTCTCATCCATGAAACACCCTCTGTTTTAACGCAAGAAGCGTCCTCTTCTGTCCAGTGTCTCCAATACAGCAAGAAACATGAGCATGCCCATAAAAAAAGAACTGTGGTTTGTACTCATACGGATCATATCTAGTTGAACTCTGCTTATGAAACTGTAACAAACCACAGCATCTTTTACATAGATGCTCTTTTGTTAATAGTGAAAATCGTGTTTAGTTCGTGAACTGTGTAAATTCTTTTGAGCCGAAATATCACTGGGTTTACGGGAAATGAACTCTTGCTTGTAGGAAGACACAGAACCTTTGCTTTAACTCCGTTTCTGAAGGAATATTCAGAACCAGTATTCTCATCCATGAAACACACTCTGTTTTAACGCAAGAAGCATGCTCTTCTTCCAGCATCTCCAATACAGCAAGAAACATGAGCATGCCCAGAAAAAAATTACTGTATATCCTACACAAAATGACTGTGTCTAGTTCAACTCTGCTTATGAAACTCCTTCAAACCAGAGCATCTCTTCATAGATGCTCTTTAGTTAATAGTGAAAATCGTGTTGGGTTCGTGAACTGCGTAAATTCATTAGAGCCAAAAAATCACTGGGTTTACCAGAAATGAACTCTTGCATTTAGGAAGACATAGAGCCTTTGGTTTAACTCCGTTTCTGAAGGGAAATTCAGACCAGTGTTCTCATCCATGAAACACACTCTGTTTTAACGCAAGAAGCAAACTCTTCTTTCACAGGTTCTCTAATACAGCAAGAAACATGAGCATGCCCAGAAAAAATGAACTGTGTTTCCTACTCATATGTACCATATCTAGTTGAACTCTGCTTATGGAACTGTAACAAGCCACAGCTTCTCTTACAAAAATGCTCTTTAGTTAATAGTGAAAATCGTCTTGGGTTCTTGAACTGTGTAAATACTTTTGAGCTGAAAAGTCACTGGGTTTACAGGAAATGAACTCTTGCATTTAGGAAGTCACCAAGCGTTTGGTTTAACTCCTTTTCTGAAGTGAAATTCAGACCAGTGTTCTCATCCATGAAACACACTCTGTTTTAACGCAACAAGCATGCTCTTCTTTCCAGCGTCGCTAATACAGCAAGAAACATGAGCATGATCAGAAAAAATGAACTGTGTTTCCTACTCATACGGACCATATCTAGTTGAACTCTGCTTATGAAACTGTAACAAACCGCAGCATCTCTTACATAGAAGTTCTCTAGTTAATAGTGAAAAACGTTTGGGTTCATGGACTGTGTAAATTCATTTGAGCCAAAATATCAAAGGGTTTACCAGAAATGAACTCTTGCTTGTAGGAAGACAGAGAGCCTTTGGTTTAACTCCATACGTGAAGGGAAATTCAGACCATTGTTTTCATCCATGAAACACACTCTGTTTTAACACAAGATGCATGCTCTTCTTTCCAGCTTCTCTAATACAACAAGAAACATGAGCATGCTCAGAAAAAAAAATACTGTATTTACTACTCAATAAGACCATATATAATTCAACTCTGCTTATGAAACTCATACAAACCACAGCATCTCTTCATAGATGCTCTTTAGTTAATAGTGAAAATCGTCTTGGGTTCGTGAACTGTGTAAATTCATTTGAGCCAAAAAATCAAAGGGTTTACCAGAAATGAACTCTTCATTGTAGGAAGACACAGAGCCTTTGGTTTAACTCGTTTGTCAGGGGAAATTCAGACCAGTGTTTTCATCCATGAAACACACTCTGTTTTAACGCAACAAGCATGCTCTTCTTTGCAGTGTCTCTAAACAGCAAGAAATATGAGCATGATCAGAAAAAAATAACTGTGTTTCCTACTCATATGGACCATATCTAGTTGAACTCTGCTTATGAAACTGTAACAAACCAAGCATCTCTTACATAGATGCTCTTAAGTTAATAGTGAAAAACGTTTGGGTTCATGAACTGTGTAAATTCATTTGAGCCGAAAAATCAAAGGGTTTACAGGAAATGAACTCTTGCTTGTAGGAAGACAGAGAGACTTTGGTTTAACTCGTTTGTGAAGGGAAATTCAGACCAGTGTTCTCATCCATGAAACACCCTCTGTTTTAACGCAAGAAGCGTCCTCTTCTGTCCAGTGTCTCCAATACAGCAAGAAACATGAGCATGCCCATAAAAAAAGAACTGTGGTTCGTACTCATACGGATCATATCTAGTTGAACTCTGCTTATGAAACTGTAACAAACCACAGCATCTTTTACATAGATGCTCTTTTGTTAATAGTGAAAATCGTGTTGGGTTCGTAAACTGTGTAAATTCATTTGAGCCGAAAAATCACAGGGTTTACCGGAAATGAACTCTTGATTGTAAGAAGACACAGAGCCTTTGGTTTAACTCGTTTTTGAAGGGAAATTCAGACCAGTGTTCTCATCCATGAAACACCCTCTGTTTTAACGCAAGAAGCATCCTCTTCTGTCCAGCGTCTCCAATACAGCAAGAAACATGAGGATGCCCATAAAAAAGAACTCTGTTTTGTACTCATACGGACAAATTCTTGTTGAACTCTGCTTATGAAACTGTAACAAACCACAGCATCTTTTACATAGATGCTCTTTATTTAATACTGAAAATCGTGTTGTGTTCGTGAACTGTGTAAATTCATTTGAGCTGAAAAATCACAGCGTTTACCGGAATTGAACTCTTGCATTTAGGAAGACACAAAGCCTTTGGTTTAACTCCGTTTCAGAAGGGAAATTCAGACCAGTGTTCTCATCCATGAAACACACACTGTTTTAACGCAAAGAGCATCCTCTTCTTTCCAGCGTCTCTAATACAGCAAGAAAATGAGCATGCCCAGAAAAAAATTACTGTATGTCCTACTCAAAATGACTCTGTCTAGTTCAACTCTGCTTATGAAACTCATGCAAACCACAGCATATCTTCATAGATGATCTTTAGTTAATAGTTTATATCGTGTTGGGATCGTGAACTGTGTAAATTCATTAGAGCCGAAAAATCAAAAGGTTTACCAGAAATGAACTCTTGATTGTAGGAAGACACTGAGCCTTTGGTTTACCTCATTTGTGAAGCGAAATTCAGACCAGTGTTCTCATCCCTGAAACACCCTCTGTTTTAACGCAAGAAGCATCCTCTTCTGTCCAGCGTCTCCAAAACAGCAAGAAACATGAGCATGCCCATAAAAAAAGAACTATGGTTCCTACTCATACGGACCATATCTAGTTGAACTCTGCTTATGAAACTGTAACAAACCACAGCACCTTTTCATAGATGCTCTTTAGTTGATAGTGAAAATCGTGGTAGGTTTGAACTGTGTAAATTCATTTGAGCCGAAATATCACAGGGTTTACCGTAAATGAACTCTTGCTTTAGGAAGACAGAGAGCCTTTGTTTAAACTCCGTTTCTGAAGGAATATTCAGACCAGTGTTCTCATCCATGAAACACACTCTGTTTTAACGCAAGAAGCATTCGGTTCTTCCAGTGTCTCCAATAAAGCAAGAAACATGAGAATGCCCAGAAAAAAATTACTGTACTTTCTACTCAAAATGACTGTGTCTAGTACAACTCTGCTTATGAAACTCCTTCAAACCAGAGCATCTCTTCATAGATGCTCTTTAGTTAATAGTGAAAATCGTGTTGGGTTCGTGAACTGCGTAAATTCATTAGAGCCAAAAAATCACTGGGTTTACCAGAAATGAACTCTTGCATTTAGGAAGACATAGAGCCTTTGGTTTAACTCCGTTTCTGAAGGGAAATTCAGACCAGTGTTCTCATCCATGAAACACACTCTGTTTTAACGCAAGAAGCAAACTCTTCTTTCACAGGTTCTCTAATACAGCAAGAAACATGAGCATGCCCAGAAAAAATGAACTGTGTTTCCTACTCATATGTACCATATCTAGTTGAACTCTGCTTATGGAACTGTAACAAGCCACAGCTTCTCTTACAAAAATGCTCTTTAGTTAATAGTGAAAATCGTCTTGGGTTCTTGAACTGTGTAAATACTTTTGAGCTGAAAAGTCACTGGGTTTACAGGAAATGAACTCTTGCATTTAGGAAGTCACCAAGCGTTTGGTTTAACTCCTTTTCTGAAGTGAAATTCAGACCAGTGTTCTCATCCATGAAACACACTCTGTTTTAACGCAACAAGCATGCTCTTCTTTCCAGCGTCGCTAATACAGCAAGAAACATGAGCATGATCAGAAAAAATGAACTGTGTTTCCTACTCATACGGACCATATCTAGTTGAACTCTGCTTATGAAACTGTAACAAACCGCAGCATCTCTTACATAGAAGTTCTCTAGTTAATAGTGAAAAACGTTTGGGTTCATGGACTGTGTAAATTCATTTGAGCCAAAATATCAAAGGGTTTACCAGAAATGAACTCTTGCTTGTAGGAAGACAGAGAGCCTTTGGTTTAACTCCATACGTGAAGGGAAATTCAGACCATTGTTTTCATCCATGAAACACACTCTGTTTTAACACAAGATGCATGCTCTTCTTTCCAGCTTCTCTAATACAACAAGAAACATGAGCATGCTCAGAAAAAAAAATACTATATTTACTACTCAATAAGACCATATATAATTCAACTCTGCTTATGAAACTCATACAAACCACAGCATCTCTTCATAGATGCTCTTTAGTTAATAGTGAAAATCGTCTTGGGTTCGTGAACTGTGTAAATTCATTTGAGCCAAAAAATCAAAGGGTTTACCAGAAATGAACTCTTCATTGTAGGAAGACACAGAGCCTTTGGTTTAACTCGTTTGTCAGGGGAAATTCAGACCAGTGTTTTCATCCATGAAACACACTCTGTTTTAACGCAACAAGCATGCTCTTCTTTGCAGTGTCTCTAAACAGCAAGAAATATGAGCATGATCAGAAAAAAATAACTGTGTTTCCTACTCATATGGACCATATCTAGTTGAACTCTGCTTATGAAACTGTAACAAACCACAGCATCTCTTACATAGATGCTCTTAAGTTAATAGTGAAAAACGTTTGGGTTCATGAACTGTGTAAATTCATTTGAGCCGAAAAATCAAAGGGTTTACAGGAAATGAACTCTTGCTTGTAGGAAGACAGAGAGACTTTGGTTTAACTCGTTTGTGAAGGGAAATTCAGACCAGTGTTCTCATCCATGAAACACCCTCTGTTTTAACGCAAGAAGCGTCCTCTTCTGTCCAGTGTCTCCAATACAGCAAGAAACATGAGCATGCCCATAAAAAAAGAACTGTGGTTCGTACTCATACGGATCATATCTAGTTGAACTCTGCTTATGAAACTGTAACAAACCACAGCATCTTTTACATAGATGCTCTTTTGTTAATAGTGAAAATCGTGTTGGGTTCGTAAACTGTGTAAATTCATTTGAGCCGAAAAATCACAGGGTTTACCGGAAATGAACTCTTGATTGTAAGAAGACACAGAGCCTTTGGTTTAACTCGTTTTTGAAGGGAAATTCAGACCAGTGTTCTCATCCATGAAACACCCTCTGTTTTAACGCAAGAAGCATCCTCTTCTGTCCAGCGTCTCCAATACAGCAAGAAACATGAGGATGCCCATAAAAAAGAACTCTGTTTTGTACTCATACGGACAAATTCTTGTTGAACTCTGCTTATGAAACTGTAACAAACCACAGCATCTTTTACATAGATGCTCTTTATTTAATACTGAAAATCGTGTTGTGTTCGTGAACTGTGTAAATTCATTTGAGCTGAAAAATCACAACGTTTACCGGAATTGAACTCTTGCATTTAGGAAGACACAAAGCCTTTGGTTTAACTCCGTTTCAGAAGGGAAATTCAGACCAGTGTTCTCATCCATGAAACACACACTGTTTTAACGCAAAGAGCATCCTCTTCTTTCCAGTGTCTCTAATACAGCAAGAAAATGAGCATGCCCAGAAAAAAATTACTGTATGTCCTACTCAAAATGACTCTGTCTAGTTCAACTCTGCTTATGAAACTCATGCAAACCACAGCATATCTTCATAGATGATCTTTAGTTAATAGTTTATATCGTGTTGGGATCGTGAACTGTGTAAATTCATTAGAGCCGAAAAATCAAAAGGTTTACCAGAAATGAACTCTTGATTGTAGGAAGACACTAAGCCTTTGGTTTACCTCATTTGTGAAGCGAAATTCAGACCAGTGTTCTCATCCCTGAAACACCCTCTGTTTTAACGCAAGAAGCATCCTCTTCTGTCCAGCGTCTCCAAAACAGCAAGAAACATGAGCATGCCCATAAAAAAAGAACTATGGTTCCTACTCATACGGACCATATCTAGTTGAACTCTGCTTATGAAACTGTAACAAACCACAGCACCTTTTCATAGATGCTCTTTAGTTGATAGTGAAAATCGTGGTAGGTTTGAACTGTGTAAATTCATTTGAGCCGAAATATCACAGGGTTTACCGTAAATGAACCCTTGCTTTAGGAAGACAGAGAGCCTTTGTTTAAACTCCGTTTCTGAAGGAATATTCAGACCAGTGTTCTCATCCATGAAACACACTCTGTTTTAACGCAAGAAGCATTCGGTTCTTCCAGTGTCTCCAATAAAGCAAGAAACATGAGAATGCCCAGAAAAAAATTACTGTACTTTCTACTCAAAATGACTGTGTCTAGTACAACTCTGCTTATGAAACTCATACAAACCACAGCATCTCTTCATAGATGCTTTTTAGTTAATAGTGAAAATCGTGTTGGGTTCCTGAACTGTGTAAATTCATTAGAGCCGAAAAATCACTGGGTTTACAGGAAATGAACTCTTGCATTTAAGAAGACACAGAGCCTTTGGTTTAACTCCATTTATGAAGGGAAATTCAGATCAGTGTTGTCATCCATGAAACACACTCTGTTTTAATACAAAGAGCATGCTCTTCTTTCCAGTGTCTGCAATATAGCAAGAAACATGGGAATGGCCAGAAAAAATGAACTGTGTTTCCTACTCATATGTACCATATCTAGTTGAATTCTGATTATGGAACTGTAACAAACCACAGCATCTCTTACATAGATGATTTTTAGTTAATCGTGAAAAAAGTGTTGGGTTCTTGAACTGTGTAAATTCATTTGAGTCAAAAAATCTCTGTGTTTACTGGAAATGATCTCTTCCTTGTAGGAAGACTCAGAGCCTTTTGTTTTACTCCGTTTGTGAAGGGAAATTCAGACCAGTGTTCTCAGACATGAAACACACTCTGTTTAAACGCAAGGAGCATGCTCTTCTGTCCAGCGTCTCCAATACAGCATGAAACATGAGGATGCCCATAAAAAAGAACTGTGTTTCATAACCATATGGACAAATTCTTGTTGTACTCTGCTTATGAAACTGTAACAAACCACAGCATCTTTTACATAGATGATCTTTATTTAATAGTGAAAATCATGTTGTGTTCGTGAACTGTGTAAATTCATTTGAGCTGAAAAATCACTGGGTTTACCGGAAATGAACTCTTGCATTTAGGAAGACACAGAGCCTTTGGTTTAACTCCGTTTCTGAAGGGAAATTCAGACCAGTGTTCTCATGCATGAAACACACTCTGTTTTAACGCAAACAGCATGCTCTTCTTTCCAGCATCTGAAATACAGCAAGAAACATGAGCATGCCCAGAAAAAAAGAACTGTGTTTCCTATTCATACGGACCATATCTAGTTGAACTCTGCTTAAGAATCTGTAACAAACCACAGCATCTATTACATAGATGCCCTTTAGTTAATAGTGAAAATCGTGTTGTGTTCGTGTACTGTGTAAATGTATTTGAGCCGAAAAGTCACAGGGTTTACCTGAAATGAACTCTTGATTGTATGAATACACACAGCCTTTGGTTTAACTCATTTTTGAAGGGAAATTCAGACCAGTGTTCTCATCCATGAAACACCCTCTGTTTTAACGCAAGAAGCATCCTTTTCTGTCCAGCGTGTCCAATACAGCAAGAAACATGAGGATGCCCATAAAAAATGAACTGTGTTTCGTACTCATATGCACACATTCTCGTTGAACTCTGCTTATGAAACTGTAACAAACCACAGCATCTTTTACATAGATGATCTTTATTTAATAGTGCAAATCGTGTTGTGATCATGAACTGTGTAATATATTTGAGCTGAAAAATCACTGGGTTTACCGGAAATGAACTCTTGCATTTAGGAAGACACAGAGCCTTTGGTTTAACTCCGTTTCTGAAGGGAAATTCAGACCAGTGTTCTCATCCATGAAACAGACTCTGTTTAATGCAAGATCCATGCTCTTCTTTCCAGCGTCTCAAATACAGCAAGAAACATGAGCATGCCCAGAAAAAATGAACTGTGTTTCCTATTCATACGGATCATATCTAGTTGAACTCTGCTTATGAAACTCATACATAGAACAGCATCTCTTCATAGATGATCTTTAGTTAATAGTGAAAATAATGTTGGGTTCGTGAACTGTGTAAATTCATTTGACCTGATAAATCACTGGGTTTACCAGAAATGAACTCTTGCTTGTAGGAAGACAGAGAGCCTTTGGTTTAACTCCGTTTGTGAAGGGAAATTCAGACCAGTGTTTTCATCCATGAAACACACTCTGTTTTAATGCAAGATGCATGCTCTTCTTTCCAGTTTCTCTAATACAACAAGAAACATGAGCATGCCCAGAAAATTTACTGTATTTACTACTCAATAGGACCATGTCTAATTCAATTCTGCTTATGAAACTCATACAAACCACAGCATCTCTTCATAGATGCTCTTAAGTTAATAGTGAAAATCGTGTTGGATTCGTGAACTGGGTAATTTCATCTGAGCCGAAAAATCACTGGGTTTACTGGAAATGAACTCTTGCTTGTAGGAAGACTCAGCGCATTTTGTTTAACTCCGTTTGTTAATGGAAATTCAGGCCATTGTTGTCATCCATGAAACACACTCGGTTTTAACTCATCGAGCATGCTCTTCTTTCCAACGTCTCTAATACAGCAAGAAACATGAGCATGATCAGAAAAAAAGAACTGTGTTTCCTACTCATACGGACCATATCTAGTTGAACTCTGCTTATGAAACTGTAACAAACCACAGCATCTCTTACATAGATGCTCTTTAGTTAATAGTGAAAAACGTTTGAGTTCTTGAACTGTGTAAATTTATTTGAGCCGAAAAATCACAGGGTTTACCGGAAATGAACTCTTGATTGTAAGAAGACACAGAGCCTTTGGTTTAACTCGTTTTTGAAGGGAAATTCAGACCAGTGTTCTCATCCATGAAACACCCTCTGTTTTAACGCAAGAAGCATCCTCTTCTGTCCGGCGTCTCCAATACAGCAAGAAACATGAGGATGCCCATAAAAAAAGAACTCTGTTTCGTACCCATACAGACAAATTCTTGTTGAACTCTGCTTATGAAACTGTAACAAACCACAGCATCTTTTACATAGATGCTCTTTATTTAATACTGAAAATCGTGTTGTGTTCGTGAACTGTGTAAATTCATTTGAGCTGAAAAATCACTGCGTTTACCGGAAATGAAATCTTGCATTTAGGAAGACACAAAGCCTTTGGTTTAACTCCGTTTCAGAAGGGAAATTCAGACCAGTGTTCTCATCCATGAAACACACACTGTTTTAACGCAAATAGCATCCACTTCTTTCCAGCGTCTCAAATACAGCAAGAAACATGAGCATGCACAGAAAAAAATTACTGTATGTCCTACTCAAAATGACTGTGTCTAGTTCAACTCTGCTTATGAAACTCATACAAAGCACAGCATCTTATCATAGATGCTCTTTAGTTAAAAGTAAAACTCGTGTTGGGTTCTTGAATTGTGTAAATTCATTTGAGCCGAAATATCACTGGGTTTACTGAAATGAACTCTTGCTTGTAGGAAGACACAGAACCTTTGGTTTAACTCCGTTTCTGAAGGAATATTCAGACCAGTATTCTCATCCATGAAACACACTCTGTTTTAACTCAAGAAGCATGCTCCTCTTCCAGCATCTCCAATACAGCAAGAACCATGACCTTGCCCATAAAAAAGAACTGTGTTTCCTACTCAAAAGGACAGTGTCTAGTTCAAATCTGCTTATGAAACTCATGCAAATCACAGCACCTTTTCATAGATGCTCTTTAGTTAAAAGTAAAACTCGTGTTGGGTTCTTGAACTGTATAAATTCATTTGAGCCGAAATATCACTGGGTTTACTGAAATGATCTCTTGCTTGTAGGTAGACACAGAGCCTTTGGTTTAACTCTGTTTCTGAAGTAAAATGCAGACCAGTGTTCTCATCCATGAAACACACTCTGTTTTAACACAAAGAGCATGCTCTTCTTTCCAGTGTCTGCCATATAGCAAGAAACATGAGCATGCCCAGAAAAAATTACTGTATTTACTACTCAATAGGACCATGTCTAATTCAACTCTGCTTATGAAACTCATACAAACCACAGCATTTCTTCATTGATGCTCTTTAGTTAATAGTGAAAATCGTGTTGGGTTGGTGAACTGCGTAAATTCATTTGAGCCGAAAAATCACTGGGTTTACTGGAAATGAACTCTTGCTTGTAGGAAGACTCATAGACTTTTGTTTAACTCCGTTTGTGAAGGGAAATTCAGATCAGTGTTCTCATCCATGAAACACACTCTATTTTAACGCAACGAGCATGCTATTCTTTCCAGTGTATCTAGTACAGCAAGAAACATGAACATGCTCAAAAAAAAAGAACTGTGTATCCTACTATACAGACCATATGTAGTTCAACTCTGCTAATGAATCTGATACAAACCACAGCTCCACTTTCCTAAATGCTCTTTAGTTAATAGTGAGAATCGCGTTGGGTTCTTGAACTGAGTAAAAACACTTGAGCCCAAAATTCACTTGGTTTACCAGAAATAAACTCTTGCTTGCATGAAGACACAGATCCTGGGGTTTAACTCCGTTTCTGAAGGGAAATTCAGACCAGAGTTCTCATCCCTGAAAAACAATCTGTTTTAAGGCAAGAAGCATCCTCTTCTTTCCAGCGTCTACAATTCAGCAAGAACCATGAGTATGTCCAGAAATAAAGAACTGTGTTTCATACTCATAAGAACCGTATGTAGTTCAACTCTGCTTATGAAACTGATACAGACCACAGCTCCTCTTCCCAAAATGCTCTTTAGTTTATATTGATAATCATGTTGGGTTCTAGAACTATGTAAAATCATTTGAGCCAAAAATACACTTGGTTTACCAGAACTGAACTCTTGCTTGTAGGAAGACACAGATCCTGGGGTTTAACTCCGTTTCTGAATGGAAATTCCGACCCGAATTCTCATCCATGAATCACACTCTGTTTTTAGGCAAGAAGCAAACTCTTCTTTCCAGCGTCTCCAATATAGTAAGAAACATGAGCATGCCCAGAAAAAAAGAACTGTGTTTCCTATTCATACAGAACATATGTAGTTCAACTCTGCTTATGAAACTGATACAAACCACAGCTCCACTTACATAAATGTTCTTTATTTAATATAGAGAATCGCATTAGGTATTTGAATTTTGTAAAATTTTTTGAGCCCAAAATTCTCATGGTTTACCAGAAATAAACTCTTGCTTGTAGGAAAACACAGATCCTGTGGTATAACTCTGTTTCTCAAGGAAAATTCAGACCAGTGTTCTCATCCATGAATCATACTCTGTTTTTAGGCAAGAAGCAAACTCTTCTTTCCAGCGTCTCCAATACAGCAAGTACCATGATCCTGCCCCCCCAAAAAAGAACTGTGTTTCCTTCTCAAACGGACCATATGTGGTTCAACTCTGCTTATGAAACTGATACAAACCACAGCTCCTCTTACATAAATGCTCTTTAGTTAATAGTGAGAATCGCAATGTGTTTTTGAATTGTGTAAAATCTTTTGAGCTCAAAATTCAATTGGTTTACCAGAAATAAACTCTTGCTTGCATGAAGACACAGATCCTGGGGTTTAACTCCATTTCTGAAGGGAAATTCAGACCAGAGTTCTCATCTCTGAAAAACAATCTGTTTTAAGGCAAGAAGCATCCTCTTCTTTCCAGCGTCTCCAATTCAGCAAGAACCATGAGTATGTCCAGAAATAAAGAACTGTGTTTCATACTCATAAGAACAGTATGTAGTTCAACTCTGCTTATGAAACTGATACAGACCACAGCTCCTCTTCCATAAATGCTCTTTAGTTTATATTGATAATCGTGTTGGGTTCTAGAACTATGTAAAATCATTTGAGCCCAAAATTCACTTTGTTTATCTGAAATGAACTATTGCTTGTAGGAAGACCCAGATCCTGGGGTTTAACTCGGTTTCTGAAGGGAAATTCAGACCAGAGTTCTCATCCTTGAAACACACTATGTTTTAATGCAAGAAGCAAGCTCTTCTTTCCAGCGTGTCCAATACAGCAAGAACCATGAGCTGCCCTCAAAAAAGAACTGTGTTTCCTACTCATACAGACCATATGTAGATCAACTCTGCTTATGAAACTAGTACAAACCACAGCTCCTCTTACATAAATGCGCTTTAGTTAATAGTGTGAATCGCATTGGGTTCTTTAATTGTGTAAAATCATTTGAGCCTAAAATTCCCTTGGTTTACCAGAACTGAACTCTTGCTTGTATGAAGACATAGATCCTGGGGTTTTACTCCGTTTCTGAAGGGAAATTCAGACCAGAGTTCTCATCCCTGAAAAACATTCTTTTTTAAGGCAAGAAGCATAATCTTCTTTCCAGCGTCTCCAATACTGCAAGAACGATGAGCATTCCCAGAAAAAAAGAACTGTGTTTCCTACTCATACAGACCATATGTAGATCAACTCTGCTTATGAAACTGATACAAACCACAGCTCCTCTTACATACATGCTCTTTAGTTAGTAGTGATAATCGCGTTGGGTTTTAGAACTGTGTAAAATCATTTGAGCCAAAAATTCACTTGGTTTACCAAAATTGAACTCTTGCTTGTAGGAAGACACAGATCCTGTGGTTTAACTCCGTTTCTGAATGGAAATTCCGACCAGAGTTCTCATCCATGAATCACACTCTGTTTTTAGGCAAGAAGCAAACTGTTATTTCCAGCGTCTCCAATACAGCAAGTACCATGATCCTGCCCCCCCAAAAAAGAACTGTGTTTCCTTCTCAAACGGACCATATGTAGTTCAACTCTTCTTATGAAACTGATACAAAACACAGCTCCTCTTACTTAAATGCTCTTTTGTTAATAGTGAGAATCATGATGGGTTTGTGAACTGTATAAATCATTTGAGCCCAAATTTCACTTTCTTTACCAAAAAGGAACTCTTGATTGTAGGAAGACACAGATCCTGGGGTTTAACTCCGATTCTGAAGGGAAATTCAGACCAGAGTTCTCATCCTTGAAACACACTCTGTTTTAATGCAAGAAGCAAGCTCTTCTTTCCAGTGTCTCCAATACAGCAAGAACCATGAGCCTGCCCTCAAAAAAGAACTGTGTTTCCTACTCATACAGACAATATGTAGATCAATTCTGCTTATGAAATTGGTAAAAACCAAGATACTCTTACATAACTGCTCCTTAGTTAATAGTAAGAATCGCGTTGGGTTCATGAACTGCGAAAAATCATTTGAGCCCAAAATTCACTGGGTTTACCAGAAAGGAACTCTTGCTTGTAGGAAGACACAGATCCTGGGGTTTACCACCGTTTCTTAAGGGAAATTCAGACCAGTGTTCTCTTGCATGAAACACACTCTGTTTTAACGAAAGAAGCAAGCTCTTCTTTCCATTGTCTCCAATACAGCAGGAACAATGAGAATGCCCAGAAAAAAAGAACTGTGTTTCCTACTCAAACGGAGCAAATATAGTTCAACTCTGCTTATGAAACAGGTACTAACCACAGCTCATCTCATAAATGCTCTTTAGTTAATAGTGTTAATCACATTGGGTTCGTTAATTGTGTAAAATCATTTGATCCCAAAATTCACTTGGTTTACCAGAAATGAACTCTTGCTTGTATGAAGACACGGTTCCTGGGGTTTAACTCCGTTTCTGAAGGGAAATTCAGACCAGAGTTCTCAACCCTGAAAAACAATCTGTTTAAGGCAAGAAGAATCTTCTTCTTTCCAGCGTCTCCAGTACAGCAAGTACCAAGAGCATGGCTAGAAAAAAAGAATTGTGTTTCCTACTCATATGGAAAATATGTAGTTCAACTCTGCCTATGAAACTGATACAGACCACAGCTTCTCTTACATAAATGCTCTTTAGTTAATAGTGATAATCTCGTTGGGTTCTAAAACTGTGTAAAATATTTTGAGCTCAAAATTCACTTGGTTTAAAGGAATAAACTCTTGCTTGTATGAAGACACAGATCCTGGGGTTTAACTCCGTTTCTGAAGGGAAATTCAGACCAGAGTTCTCATCCCTGAAAAACAATCTGTTTTAAGGCAAGAAGCATCCTCTTCTTTCCAGCGTCTCCAATTCAGCAAGAACCATGAGTATGTCCAGAAAAAAAGAACTGTGTTTCATACTCATAAGAACCGTATTCAGTTCAACTCTGCTTATGAAACTGATACAGTCCACAGCTCCTCTTCCATAAATGCTCTTTAGTTTATACTGACAATCGTGTTGGGTTCTATAACGATGTAAAATCATTTGAGCCCCAAATTCACTTTGTTTATCAGAAATGAACTATTGCTTGTAGGAAGACCCAGATCCTGGGGTTTAACTCGGTTTCTGAAGGGAAATTCAGACCAGAGTTCTCATCCTTGAAACACACTATGTTTTAATGCAAGAAGCAAGCTCTTCTTTCCAGCGTGTCCAATACAGCAAGAACCATGAGCTGCCCTCAAAAAAGAACTGTGTTTCCTACTCATACACACCATATGTAGATCAACTCTGCTTATGAAACTGGTACAAACCACAGCTCCTCTTACATAAATGCTCTTTAGTTAATAGTGTGAATCGCATTGGGTTCTTTAATTTTGTAAAATCATTTGAGCCCAAAATTCAGTTGGTTTACCAGAACTGAACTCTTGCTTGTATGAAGACATAGATCCTGGGGTTTTACTCTGTTTCTTAAGGGAAATTCAGACCAGAGTTCTCATCCCTGAAAAACACTCTGTTTTAAGGCAAGAAGCATCCTCTTCTTTCCGGCGTCTCCAATACAGCAAGAATGATGAGCATTCCCAGAAAAAAAGAACTGTGTTTCCTACTCATACAGACCATATGTAATTAAACTCTGCTTATGAAACTGATACAAACCACAGCTCCTCTTACATGAATGCTCTTTAGTTAGTAGTGATAATCGCGTTGGGTTTTAGAACTGTGTAAAATCATTTGAGCCAAAAATTCACTTGGTTTACCAAAAATGAACTCTTGCTTGTAGGAAGACACAGATCCTGGGGTTTAACTCCATTTCTGAATGGAAATTCCAACCAGAGTTCTCATCCTTGAAACACACTCGCTTTTCACGCAAGAAGCAAGCACTTCTTTCCAGTGTCTCCAATACAGCAAGAACCATGAGCATTCCCAGAAAAAAAAAGAACTGTGTTTCCTACTCGTACAGACCATATGTAGTTCAACTCTGCTTATGAAACTGATACAAACCACAGCTTCACTTTCATAAATGCTCTTTAGTTAATAGTGAGAATCACGTTGGGTTCCTGAACTGAGTAAAAACACTTGAGCCCAAAATTCACTTGGTTTCCCAGAAATGAACACTGGATTGTAGGAAGACACAGATCCTGGTATTTAACTCCGTTTCTGAAGGGAAATTCAGACCAGTGTTCTAATTAATGAAACATACTCTGTTTA
The DNA here is from genome assembly GCA_949786405.1 of Onychomys arenicola. Classification (NCBI taxonomy): domain Eukaryota; kingdom Metazoa; phylum Chordata; class Mammalia; order Rodentia; family Cricetidae; genus Onychomys; species Onychomys arenicola. Next base: position 1,932,332 of record CATKUM010000035.1, read on the forward strand.
AACACAAGCAGTAAGATGTTCTTTCCAGTGTGTCCAATACAGCAATAACCATGCTCATGCCCTGAAAAAATGATCTGTGTTTCCTACTCATACGGACCATATGTAGTTAAAATCTGCTTATGAAACTGTTACAAACCACAGCTCCTCTTGCTTAAAGGCTCTTCTGTTAATAGTGAGAATCGCGTGGGTTCTTGAACTGAGTATAAACATTTGAGAACAAAAATCACTTGGTATACCAGAAATGAACTCTGGATTGTAGGAAGACACAGATCCTGTGGTTTAACTCTGTTTCTGAAGGGAATTTCAGACCTCTGTTCTCTTCCATGAAACACACTCTGTTTTAATGCAAGAAGCAAGCTCTTCTTTCCAGCGTCTCCAATAAAGCAAGAACCATGAGTATGCCAAGAAAAAAAGAACTGTGTTTCCTACTCATACGAACCAAAAGTAGTTCAACTCTGCTTATGAAAATGATACACACCACAGCTCCTCTTACAAAATACCTCTTTAGTTCATAGTGAGAATCTCGTGGAGTTCGTGAACTGGGAAAAATAATTTGAGCCCAAAATTCACTGGGTTTACCAGAAATGAACTCTTGCTTGTAGGAAAACACAGATCCTTTGGTTTAACTCTGTTTCTGAAGGGAAATTCAGACCAGAGTTCTCATCCATGAAATACACTCTGTTTTAATGCAAGAAGCTAGCTAGTCATTATAATGTCTCCAATACAGCAAGAACAATGAGCATGCCAACAAAAAAGAACTGTGTTTCCTACCCATACAGACAATATGTAGATCAAATCTGCTTATGAAATTGGTACAAACCACAGCTCCTCTTACATAAATGCTCTTTAGTTAATTGTGAGAATCGCATTGGGTTTTTGAATTGTGTAAAATCTTTTGAGCTCAAAATTCACTTGTTTTACCAGAAATAAACTCTTGCTTGTATGAAGACACAGATCCTGGGGTTTAACTCCGTTTCTGAAGGGAAATTCAGACCAGAGTTCTCATTCCTGAAAAACAATCTGTTTTAATGCAAGAAGCAAGCTCTTCTTTCCAGCGTGTCCAATACAGCAAGAACCATGAGCTGCCCTCAAAAAAGAACTGTGTATCCTACTCATACAGACCATATGAAGATCAACACTGCTTATGAAACTGGTACAAACCACAGCTCCTCTTACATACATGCTCTTTAGTTAATAGTGAGAATCGCATTGGGTTCTTTAATTGTGTAAAATCATTTGAGCCCTTAATTCTCTTGGTTTACCGGAACTTAACTCTTGCTTGTATGAAGACATAGATCCTGGGGTTTAAAACCGTTTCTGAAGGGAAATTCAGACCAGAGTTCCCATCCCTGAAAAACACTCTGTTTTAAGGCAAGAAGCATCCTCTTCTTTCCAGCGTCTCCAATACAACAAGAACAATGAGCATTCCCAGAAAAAAAGAACTGTGTTTCCTACTCATACAGACCATATGTAGTTCAACTCTGCTTATGAAACTGATACAAACCACAGCTCCTCTTACATAAATGCTCTTTCGTTAATAGTGAGAATCGCGATGGGTTTGTGAACTGTGTAAATCATTTGAGCCCAAAATTCACCTGGTTTGTCAGAAATGAACTCTTGCTTGTAGGAAGACCCAGATTCTTGGGTTTAACTCCCTTTCTGAAGGGAAATTCAGACCAGAGTTTTCATCCTTGAAACACACTCTGTTTTAATGCAAGAAGCAAGCTCTTCTTTCCAGTGTCTCCATTACAGCAAAAACCATGAGGATGCCCAGAAAAAAAGAACTGTGTTTCCTATTCATACAGACCATATGTAGTTCACCTGTGCTTATGGAACTGATACAAACCACAGCTACTCTTACCTAAATACTCTTTAGTTGATAGTGAGAATCGCGTTGGGTTCATGAACTATGAAAAATCATTTGAGCCCCAAAATCACTGGGTTTACCAGAAATGAACTCTTGCTTGTAGGAAGACACACATTGTGGGGTTTAACTCCGTTTCTGAAGGGAAATTCAGACCAGTGTTCTCATTAATGAAACACACTCTGTTTTAACGCAAGAAGCAAGCTCTTTGTCCAGCGTGTCCAATACAGCAAGAACCATGTTCATTCCCGGAAAAAAAAGATCTGTGTTTCCTACTCCTATGGAACATATGTAGTTAAACTCTGCTTACGAAACTGATACAAACCACAGCTCCTCTTACATAAATGCTCTTTAGTTAATAGTGTGAATAGCGTGGGTTCTTCAACTGAATAAAAACATTTGAGCCCAAAATTCACTTTGTTTACAAGAAATGAACTCTTGCTTGTATGAAGACACAGACCCTGGGGTTTAACTCCGGTTCTGAAGGGAAATTCAGACCAAAGTTCTCATACTTAAAACACACTCTATTTTAATGCAAGAAGCAAGCTCTTCATTACAACGTCTCCAATACAGCAAGAACCATGAGCATGCCCTGAAAAAAAGAACCGTGTTTCCTACTCATACGGACCATATGTAGTTCAACTCTGGTTATGAAACTGATACAGACCACAGCTCCTCTTACATAAATGCTCTTTAGTTAATAGTGATAATTGCGTTGCGTTCTAGAACTGTGTTAAATCATTTGAGCCCAAAATTCACTTGGTTTACCAGAAATGAACTCTTGCTTTTAGGAAGACAAAGATCCTGTGGTTTAACTCTGTTTCTGAAGGGAAATTCAGACCAGAGTTCTCATCCATGAAATACACTCTGTTTTAATGCAAGAATCTAGCTAGTCATTATAATGTCTCCAATACAGCAAGAACAATGAGCATGCCAACAAAAAAGAACTGTGTTTCCTACTGATACCAACCATATGTAGATCAACTCTGCTTATGAAACTGATACAGACCACAGCTCCTCTTACATAAATGCTCTTTAGTTAATAGTGAGATTCGCCTTAGGGTTCTTGAACTGTGAAAAATCTATGGGGCCCAAAATTCACGTTGTTTACCAGAAATGATCTCTTGCTTGTAGAAAGACACAGATCCTGGGCTTTAACTCTTTTTCTGAAGGGAAATTCAGACCAGAGTTCTCATGCATGAAACACACTTTTTAATGCAAGAAGCAAGCTCTTCTTTCCAGTGTCTCCATTACAGCAAGAACCATGGGTATGCCATCAGAAAAGAACTGTGTTTCCTACTCATACAGACCATATGTAGACCAATTCTGCTTATGAAACTGATACAAACCACAGCTCCTCTTACATAAATGGTCTTTAGCTAATTGTGATAATCGCTTTGGGTTCGGGAACTGTGTAAAATCATGTTAACCCAAAATTCACTGGATTTACCAGAAAAGAACTCTTGCTTGTAGGAAGACACAGATCCTGGGGTTTAACTCGGATTCTGAATGGAATTTCAGGCCAGTGTTCTCATCCATGAAACACACTCTGTTTTCATGTAAGAGGCAAGCTCTTCTTTCCAGCGTCTCCAATACATCCAGAAACATGAGCATGCCCAGAAAAAAAAGTACTCTGTTTCCTACTCATACGGACCGTATGTAGTTCAACTCTGATTATGAAACTGATACAAACCACAGCTCCTCTTTCATAAATGCTCTTTAGTTAACAGTTGAAGTGGCATTGGGTTCGTGCACTGTGTAAAATTATTTCAGACCAAAATTAACTGGGATCACCAGAAATGAACTCTTGCTTTTAGGAACACACAGATCCTGTGGTTTAACTCTGATTCTGAAGGTAAATTCAGACCAGTGTACTCATCCATGAAACACATGCTGTTTTAATGCAGGAAGCATCTTCTTCTTTCCAGCATCTCCAATACAGCAAGAACCATGAGCCTGCCCAGAAAAAAAGAACTGTGTTTGTACTCATAAGGACCAAATGTAGTTCAACTATGCTTATGAAATGATACAGACCACAGCACTTCTTACATAATTGCTCTTTAGTTCATAGCTAGAATCGCGTTGGTTTTGTGCACTGTTTAAAATCATTTCAGCAGAAAATTCACCTGGTTTACATGAAATGAACTCTTGCTTGTAGGAAAACACAGATACTGTGGTTTAACCCAGATTCTCAAGGGAAATTCAGACCAGTGTTCTCATCCATGAAACACACTCTGTTTTCATGGAAGAAGCAAGCTCTTCTTTCCAGCATCTCCAATACATCCAGAAACATGAGCATGCCCAGAAAAAAAGAACTGTGTTTCCTATTCATACGGACCATATGTAGTTCAACTCTGATTATGAAACTGATACAAACCACAGCTCCTCTTTCATAAATGCTCTTTAGTTAATAGTTAAAATGGCCTTGGGTTCGTGCACTGTGTAAAATCATTTCAGCCCAAAATTAACTGGGATCACCAGAAATGAACTCTTGCTTGTAGGAACACACATATCCTGGGGTTTAACTCTGAATCTGAAGGTAAATTCAGACCATTGTTCTCATCCATGAAACACATGCTGTTTTAATGTAGGAAACATACTCTTCTTTCCAGTGTCTCCAATACAGCAATAACCATGATAATGGCCAAAAAAAAGAACTGTGTTTCCTCTTCATACAGACCATATGCAGTTCAACTCTGCTTATGAAGCTGATACAAACCACAGCTCCTCTTACATAAATGCTCTTTAGTTAATAGTGAGAATTACATTGGGTTTTTGAACTATGTAAGATATTTTGAGCCCAAAATTCGCTTGGTTTACCAGAAATGAACTCTTGCTAGTAGGAAGACACAGATCTGTGGTTTAACTATGTTTCTGATGGGAAATTCAGACCAGAGTCCTCATCCCTGATAAACAATCTGTTTTAAGACTAGAAGCATCATCTTTTTTCCAAGGTCTCCAATAAAGCAAGAACCATGAACAGCATGCCCAGAAAAAAAGAACTGATTTCCTACTCCTACGGACCGTAAGTAGTTCAACTCTGATAATGAAACTGATACAGACCACAGTTCCCCTTACATAAATGCTTTTTAGTTAATAGTGAGAATCGCATTGGGTTCTAGAAGTGTGTAAAATCATTTGAGCCCAAAATTCACATTGTTTACCAGAAATGAACTCTTGCTTGTAGGAAGACACAGTTCCTGGGGTTTAACTCGGTTTCTGAAGGGAAATTCAGACCAGTGTTCTCATTAATGAAACTCACTCTGTTTTAACACAAGAAGCAAGCTCTTCTTTCCAGCGTCTCCAATACAGCAAGAAACATGAGCATGAAATCAAAAAAGAACTGTGTTTCCTAATCATACGGACCATATGTAGTTCAACTCTGCTTATGAAACTCATACAAACCACTGCTCCTTTTACATATATGCTCTTTTGGCAATAGTGAGAAACGCGTTGAGGTTCGTGAACTGTGTAAAATGATTTTAGCCCTAAATTCACTGGGTATACCAGAAATGAAATCTTGCTTGTAGGAACACATGTTCCTGTGGTTTAACTCCATTTCTGAAGGGAAATTCAGACCAGTGTTCTCATCCATGGCACACACTCTGTCTTCCCACAAGAAGCAAGCTCTTCTTTCCAGCGTCTCCAATACAGCAACACCATGAGCATGCGCAGAAAAAAAGAGGTGTGTTTCCTACTCATATGGACCATATGTTGTTCAATTCTGCTTATGAAACTGATACAGACCACAGCTCCAGTAACATAAATGCTCTTTAGTTAATAGAGATAATCGCGTTGGGTTCTAGAACTGTGTAAAATCATTTGAGCCCAAAATTCACTTGGTTTACCAGAAATGAACTCTTGCTTGTAGGAAGACACAGATCCTGGGGTTTAACTCCGTTTCTGAAGGGAAATTCAGACCAGAGTTGTCATTAATGAAACACACTCTGTTTTAATGTAAGAAGCAAGCTCTTCTTTCCAGCATCTCCAATACAGAAAGAACCATGAGAATGCCCTCAAAAAAGAACTGTGTTTCATACTCCTACAGACCCTATGTGGATCAACTCTGCTTATGAAACTGGTATAAACCACAGCTCCTCTTACATAAATGCTCTTTAGTTAATAGTGAGAATCTTATTGGGTTCTTGAACTGTGTAAAATCATTTGAGCCCTTAATTCTCTTGGTTTACCGGAACTGAACTCTTGCTTGTATGAAGACATAGATCCTGGGGTTTAAAACCGTTTCTGAAGGGAAATTCAGACCAGAGTTCCCGTCCCTGAAAAACACTCTGTTTTAAGGCAAGAAGCATCCTCTTCTTTCCAGCGTCTCCAATACAGCAAGAACAATGAGCATTCCCAGAAAAAAAGAACTGTGTTTCCTACTCATACAGACCATATGTAGTTCAACTCTGCTTATATAACTGATACAAACCACAGCTCCTCTTACGTAAATACTCTTTAGTTTATTGTGATAATCGCTTTGGGTTCGGGAACTGTGTAAAATCATTTGCACCCAAAATTCACTCGGTTTACCTGAAAAGAACTCTTGCTTGTAGGAAGACACAGATCCTGGGGTTTAACTCCGATTCTGAAGGGAAATTCAGGCCAGTGTTCTCATCCAAGAAACACACTCTGTTTTCATGTAAGATGCAAGCTCTTCTTTCTAGCGTCTCCAATACATCCAGAAACATGAGCATGCCCAGAAAAAAAGAACTGTGTTACCTAATCATACGGACCATATGTAGTTCAACTCTGATTATGACACTGATACAAACCACAGCTCCTCTTTCATAAATGCTCTTTAGTTAATAGTTAAAATGGCCTTGGGTTCGTGCACTGTGTAAAATCATTTCAGCCCAAAATTAACAGGGATCACCAGAAATGAACTCTTGCTTGTAGGAAGACCCAGATACTGGGGTTTATCTCCAATTCTGAAGGGAAATTCAGACCAGTGTTCACATCTATGAAACATACTCTGTTTTCACTCAAGAAGCAAGCACTTCTTTCCAAAGTCTCCAATACTGCAAGAAACATGACCAGGCCCAAGAAAACAAGAACTGTGTTTGCTACTCATACGGACCATATGTAGTTCAACAATGCTTATGAAACTGATACAAATCATAGCTCCTCTTACATAAATGCTCTTTAGTTCATAGCTAGAATCGCGTTGGTTTTGTGCACTGTTTAAAATCATTTCAGCAGAAAATTCACCTGGTTTACATGAAATGAACTCTTGCTTGTAGGAAAACACAGATACTGTGGTTTAACCCTGATTCTCAAGGGAAATTCAGACCAGTGTTCTCATCCATGAAACACACTCTGTTTTCATGTAAGAAGCAAGCTCTTCTCTCCAGCGTCTCCAATACAGCAACATCATGAGCATGCCCAGAAAAAAGAGCTGTGTTTCCTACTCATACGGACCATATGTAGTTCAACTCTGCTTATGAAACTGATAGAAACCAGTGCACCTCTTACATAAATGCTCTTTAGGCTATAGTGAGAATCGCGTTGGGTTCGTGAACTCTGTAAAATCATTTGAGCCCAAAAACACTGGGTTTACCAGGAATGAACACTGGCTTGGAGGAAGACAGAGATCCTGGGGTTTAACTCAGTTTCTGAAGGGAAATTCAGACCAGTGCTCTCATCCATGAAACACTCTCTGTTTTAATGCACCTAGCAAGCTCTTCTTTCCAGCGTCTCTTATACAGCAAGAAACATGAGCATGCCCAGAAAAAAAGAACTGAGTTTCCTAGTCATACAGACTGTATGTAGTTCTACTCTGAATATGAAGCTGATACAATCCAAAGCTCCAATTACATAAATGCTCTTTACTTAATAATGAGAATCGCGATGGGTTTGTGAACTGTGTAAAATCATTTGAGCCCAAAATTCACTGGGTTTACCAGAAATGAACTCTTGCTTGTAGGAAGACACAGATCCTGCTGTTTAACTTCATTTCTGAAGGGAAAATATGACCAGAGTTCTCATCCTTGAAAAACATTCTGTTGTAATTCAAGAAGAAACCTCTTCTTTCCAGCCTCTCCAATACAGCAACAACCATGAGAATGCCCAGAAAAAAAGAACTGAGTTTCCTACTCAGACAGACAATATGGAGTTCAACTCTGCTTATGAAACTGATACAAACCACAACTCCAGTAACATAAATGCTCTTTAGTTAATAGTGATAATCGCATTGGGTTCTAGAACTGTGTAAAATCATTTGAGCCCAAAATTCAATTTGTTTACCAGAAATGAACTCTTGCTTGTAGGGAGACACAGATCCTGGGGTTTAACTTCGTTTCTGAAGGGAAATTCAGACCAGTGTTCTCATTAATGAAACTCAGTCTGTTTTAATGCAAGAAGCAAGCTCTTCTTTCCAGCGTCTCCAATAGAGCAAGAACCATGAGAATGCCCTGTACAAAAGAACTGTGTTTCATATTCATCCAGACCATATGTCGTTAAATTCTTCTTATGAAACTGATACAAACCACAGCCCCTCTTACATAAATGCTCTTTAGGTAATAGTGAGAATCGAGATGGGTTTGTGAACTGTCTAAAACTTTTGAGCCCAAAATTCACTTTGTTTACCAGAAATGAACTCTTGCTTGTAGGAAGACACACATCCTCAGGTTTAACTCCGGGTCTGAAGGGAAAATCAGACCAGAGTTCTCATCCCTGAAAAACACTCTGTTTTAAGGCAAGAAACATCCTCTTCTTTCCAGCGTCTCCAATACAGCAACAACCATAAGAATGCCCAGAAATAAATAGCTGTGTTTGCTAATAATACGGACCATATGTAGTTCAAATCTGCTTATGAAATTGATACAAACCACAGCTCCTCTTACATAAATGCTCTTTATGTAATAGTGAGAATCTCGTTGGGTTCGTGAACTGTGTAAAATCATTTAAGCCCAAAATTCACTGGTTTTACCAGAAATGAACTCTTGCTTGTAGGAAGACACAGTTCATGGTGTTTAACTCGGTTTCTGAAGGGAAATTCACCATTGCCTCATCCATGAAAAACACTCTTTTTTCCCGCAAGAAGCAAGCTCTTCTTTCCAGCGTCTCCAATACAGCAACACTATGAGCATGCCCATAAAAAAAGAGCTGTGTTTCCTACTAATACGGACCATATGTAGTTCAAATCTGCTTATGAAACTGATAAAAACCACACCTCCTCTTACATAAATGCTCTTTCGGCAATTGTGAGAATTGCGTTGGCTTCGTGAACTGTGTAAAATCATTTGAGACGAAAATTCACTGTGTTTACCAGAAATGAACTCTTGCTTGTAGGAAGACAGAGATCCTGGGGTTTAACTCCATTTCTGAAGGGAAATTCAGACCAGAGGTATCTTCAATGAAACACACTCTGATTTCACGCAAGAAGCATGCTCTTCTTTCCAGCGTCTCCAATACAGAAAGAACCATGAGCATGCCCAGAAAAAAAAGAACTGCGTTTTCTACTCATATGGACCATATGCAGTTCAATTCTGCTTATGAAACTGATACAAACCACTGCTCCTCTTACATAAATGCTCTTTATTTAATAGTGCTAATAGCGTTGGATTCTAGAACAGTGTAAAATCATTTGAGCCCAAAATTCACTTGGTTTAAAAGAAATGAACTCTTGCTTCTAGGAAGACACAGATCCTGGGGTTTAACTCCGTTTCCGAAGGGAAATTCAGACCAGAGTTATCATCCATGAAACACATTCTGTTTTAATGCAAGAAGCAAGCTCTTCTTTCCAACGTCTCCAATACAGCAAGAACTATGAGCATGACCTCAAAAAAGGACTGTGTTTCCTATTCATACTGACCATATGTAATTCAAGTCTGCATATGCAACTGGTACAAACCATAGCTCCACTTACATAAATGCTCTTTAGTTAACAGTGAGAATAGTGTTGGGTCTTGAATTGTATAAAATCATTTGATCCGAAAATTGACTTGGTTTACCAGAAATGAACTCTTGCTTGTAGGAAGACCCAGTTCCTGGGGTTTAACTCCGTTTCTGAAGGGAAATTCAGAACAGTGTTCTCATCCATGGAACCCACTCTGTTTTAACGCAAGAAGCAAGCTCTACTTTCCAGCATCTCCAATAGAACAAGAACCATGAACATGTCCAGAAAAAAAGAACTGTGTTTCCTACTCATACGTACCATATGTAAATCCACTCTGCTTATGAAACTGATACAAACCACAGCTCCACTTACATAAATGCTCTTTAGTTAATAGTGGGAATCGAGATGGGTTCTTGAACTGTGTAAAATCATTTGAGCCCAAAATTCACTTGGTTTACAAGAAATGAACTCTTGCTTGTAGGAAGACACAGATCCTGTGGTTTAAGTCCGATTCTGAAGGGAAATTCAGACCAGTGTTCTCATCCATGGAACATACTCTGATTTAACGCAAGAAGCAACCTCTTCTTTCCAGCGTCTCCAATACAGCAAGTACCACTAGCATGCCTGAAAAAAAGAACTGTTTTTCCTACTCATACGGACCATATGTAGTTCAAGTCTGCATACGCAACTGATACAAACCACAGCTCCACTTACATAAATGCTCTTTAGTTAATAGTGACAATTGCCTTGGGTTCTATAACTGTGTAAAATCATTTGAGCCTAAAATTGACTTGGTTTAACAGAAATGAACTCTTGCTTGTAGTAAGACACAGATCCTGTGGATTAAATCCGTTTCTGAAGTGAAATTCAGACCAGTGTTCACATCCATGGAAACCACTCTGTTTTAACGCAATTTCAAGCTCTTCTTTCAACCGTCTAAAATACAGCAAGTTCCATGATCATGCCCTGAAAAAAAGAACTGTGTTTCCTACTCATACGGACCATATGTAATTCAAGACTGCATATGCAACTGATAAAAACGACAGCTCCACTTACATAAATGACCTTTAATAATAGTGAGAATAGCATTGTGTCTTGAACTGTGTAAAATCATTTGATCCCAAAACTGACTTGGTTTACCAGAAATGAACTCTTGCTTGTGGGAAGAGACAGATCCTGTGGTTTAACTCCATTTCAGGAGGGAAATTCAGACCAGTGTTCTCATGCATGGAACACACTCTGTATTAAAGCAAGAAGCAAGCTCTATTTTCCCGCGTCTCCAATACAGCAAGTACCATGAGCATGCCCTGAAAAAAAGAACTGTGCTTCCTATTCATAAGGACCATACGTAGTTCAACTCTGCTTATGAAACTGATACAAACCACAGCTCCTCTTACATAAATGCTCTTTAGTTAATAGTGAGAATCTCGATGGGTTTTTGAACTGTGTAAAATCACGTGAGACCAAAATTTACTGGGTTTTCCAGATATGAACACTTGCTTGTAGGAAGACACAGATCCTGTGGTTTAACTCCATGTCTGAAGGGAAATTCAGACAAGTGTTCTCATCCATGGAACCCACTCTGTTTTAACGCAAGAAGCAAGCTCTACTTTCCAGCATCTCCAAAAGAGCATGAACCATGAACATGCCCAGAAAAAAAGAACTGTGTTTCCTACTCATACGGACCATATGTAAATCCCCTCTGCTTATGAAACTGATATAAACCACAGCTCCACTTACATAAATGCTCTTTAGTTAACAGTAGGAATCGAGATGGGTTCTTGAACTGTGTAAAATCATTTGGGCCCAAAATTCACTTGGTTTACTAGAAATGAACTCTTGCTTGTGGGAAGACACAGATCCTGTGGTTTAACTCCGAGTCTGAAAGGAAATTCAGACCAGTGTTCTCAGCCATTGAACACACTCTGTTTTAAAGCAACAAGCAAGCACTTCTTTCCAGTGTCTCCAATACAGCAAGAACTATGAGCATGCCGAGAAAAAAAGAACTGTGCTTCCTACTCATACGGACCATATGTAGTTCAACTCTGAGTATAAAATTGATACAAAGCACAGCTCCTCTTACATAAATGCTCTTTAGTTAATAGTGAGAATCGCGATGGGTTTCTGAACTGTGTAAAATCACTTGAGCCCAAAATTCTCTTTGTTTACCAGAAGTGAACTCTTGCTTGCAGGAAGACACAGATTCTGGGGTTTAACTCCGTTTCCGAAGGGAAATTCAGACCAGAGTTATCATCCATGAAACACATTCTGTTTTAATGCAAGAAGCAAGCTCTTCTTTCCAACGTCTCCAATACAGCAAGAACTATGAGCATGACCTCAAAAAAGGACTGTGTTTCCTATTCATACTGACCATATGTAATTCAAGTCTGCATATGCAACTGGTACAAACCATAGCTCCACTTACATAAATGCTCTTTAGTTAACAGTGAGAATAGTGTTGGGTCTTGAATTGTATAAAATCATTTGATCCGAAAATTGACTTGGTTTACCAGAAATGAACTCTTGCTTGTAGGAAGACCCAGTTCCTGGGGTTTAACTCCGTTTCTGAAGGGAAATTCAGAACAGTGTTCTCATCCATGGAACCCACTCTGTTTTAACGCAAGAAGCAAGCTCTACTTTCCAGCATCTCCAATAGAACAAGAACCATGAACATGTCCAGAAAAAAAGAACTGTGTTTCCTACTCATACGTACCATATGTAAATCCACTCTGCTTATGAAACTGATACAAACCACAGCTCCACTTACATAAATGCTCTTTAGTTAATAGTGGGAATCGAGATGGGTTCTTGAACTGTGTAAAATCATTTGAGCCCAAAATTCACTTGGTTTACAAGAAATGAACTCTTGCTTGTAGGAAGACACAGATCCTGTGGTTTAAGTCCGATTCTGAAGGGAAATTCAGACCAGTGTTCTCATCCATGGAACATACTCTGATTTAACGCAAGAAGCAACCTCTTCTTTCCAGCGTCTCCAATACAGCAAGTACCACTAGCATGCCTGAAAAAAAGAACTGTTTTTCCTACTCATACGGACCATATGTAGTTCAAGTCTGCATACGCAACTGATACAAACCACAGCTCCACTTACATAAATGCTCTTTAGTTAATAGTGACAATTGCCTTGGGTTCTATAACTGTGTAAAATCATTTGAGCCTAAAATTGACTTGGTTTAACAGAAATGAACTCTTGCTTGTAGTAAGACACAGATCCTGTGGATTAAATCCGTTTCTGAAGTGAAATTCAGACCAGTGTTCACATCCATGGAAACCACTCTGTTTTAACGCAATTTCAAGCTCTTCTTTCAACCGTCTAAAATACAGCAAGTTCCATGATCATGCCCTGAAAAAAAGAACTGTGTTTCCTACTCATACGGACCATATGTAATTCAAGACTGCATATGCAACTGATAAAAACGACAGCTCCACTTACATAAATGACCTTTAATAATAGTGAGAATAGCATTGTGTCTTGAACTGTGTAAAATCATTTGATCCCAAAACTGACTTGGTTTACCAGAAATGAACTCTTGCTTGTAGGAAGATAGAGATACTCGGGTTTAACTCCATTTCTGAAGGGAAATGCAGACCAGTGTTCTTATCCATGGAAAACACTCTCTTTTAACGCAAGAAACAAGCTCTTCTTTCAAGCCTCTCCAATACAGCATGAACCATGAGAATGCCCAGAAAAAAAGAACTGTGTTTCCTTCTCATATGGACCATATGCAGTTCAAGTCTGCTTATGAAACCGATACAAAACACATCTTCTCTTACATACATGCTCTTTAGCTAACAGTGAGAATCGCGATGGGTTTCTGAACTGTGTAAAAGCACTTGAGCCCAAAGTTCTCTTTGTTTGCCAGAAATGAACTCTGGCTTGTAGGAAGACACAGATCCTGGGGTTTAACTCCTTCTCTGAAGGGAAATTCAGAACAGTGTTCTCATCCATGGAACCCACTCTGTTTTAACGCAAGAAGCAAGCTCTACTTTCCAGCATCTCCAATAGAGCAAAAACCATGAGCATGCCCAGAAAAAAAGAAGTGTGTTTCCTACTCATACGGACCATATGTAAATCCACTCTGCTTATGAAACTGATACAAACCACAGCTCCACTTACATAAATGCTCTTTAGTAAATAGTGAATGTCGCGTTGGGTTCTTGAACTGTGTAAAATCATTTGAGCCCAAAAATCACTTGGTTTACCAGAAATGAACTCTTGCTTGTAGGAAGACACAGATCCTGTGGTTTAACTCCGATTTTGAAGGGAAATTCAGACCAGTGTTCTCATCCATGGAACACCGTCTGTTTTAACGCAAGAAGCAAGCTCTTCTTTCAAGAATCTCCAATACAGCAAGAACCATGAGCATGCCCTGAAAAAAAGAACTGTGTTTCCTAGTCATACGGACCATGTGTAGTGCAACTCTGCTTATGAAACTGATAATAACCCCAGCTCCTTTCACATAAAGGCTCTTTAGTTAATAGAGATAATCGAATTGGGTTTTGAACTGTTTAAAATCATTTGAGCCCAAAATTCACTGGGTTTTTCAGAAATGAACTCTTGCTTGTAGAAAGACATAGATCCTGGGGTTTAACTCCGTTTCTGAAGGGATATTCAGACCAGTTTTCTCATCCATGAAACACACTCTGTTTTTATGCAAGAAGAAAGCTCTTCATTCCAGCATATCCAATACAGAAAGAACCATGAGAATGCCCAGAAAAAAAGAACTGTGTTTCCTATTCATACAGATCATATGCAGTTTAACTCTGCCTATGAGAATGATACAAACCACAGCTCCACTTACATAAATGCTCTTTAGTTAATAGTGGGAATCGGGATGGGTTCTTGAACTGTGTAAAATCATTTGAGCCCCAAATTCACTTGGTTTACCAGAAATGAACTCTTGCATTTAGGAAGAAACAGATCCTGTGGTTTAACTCCGTTTCGGAAGGGAAATTCAGACCAGTGTTCTCATCCATGGAACACACTCTGATTTAATGCAAGATCAAGCTCTTCTTTCAACCATCTACAATACAGCAAGTTCCATGATCATGCCCTGAAAAGAAGAACTGTGTTTCCTACTCATAAGGACCATATGTAATTCAAGTATGCATATGCAACTGATACAAACGACAGCTCCACTTACATAAATGACCTTTAGTTAATAGTGAGAATAGCATTGTGTCTTGAACTGTGTAAAATCATTTGATCCCAAAATTGACTTGGTTTACCAGAAATGAACTCTTGCTAGTGGGAAGGCACAGATCCTGTGGTTTAACTCTGTTTATGAAGGGAAATTCGGACCAGTGTTCTCATCCATGACACACTCTGTTTTAAAGCAAGAACCAAGCACTTCTTTCCAGTGTCTCCAATACAGCAAGAACCATGAGCATGCCGAGAAAAAATGAACTGTGCTTCCTATTCATAAGGACCATATGTAGTTCAACTCTGATTATAAAACTGATACAAAGCACAGCTCTTCTTATATAAATGCTCTTTAGTTAATAGTGAGAATCGCGATGGGTTCCTGAACTGTGTAAAATCATTGAGCCCAAAATTCTCTTTGTTTAACAGAAATGAACTCTTGGTTGTAGGAAGACACAGATTCTGGGGTTTATCTCTGTTTCTGAAGGTAAATTCAGACCACTGTTCTCTTACATGGATCACACTCTGTTTTAACGCAGGAAGCAAGCTCTTCTATCCAGCGTCTCCAATACAGCAAGAACCATGAGCATGCCCCGAAAAAAACGGGGCTTCCTGCTCATACGGATCATATGAAGTTCAACTCTTCTTATGAAACTGATACAAACCTCAGCTCCACTTACATAAAGGCTCTTTGGTTAATTGTGAGAATCGCGATGGGTTTCTGAAATGTGTAAAATCACTAGACCCCAAAATTCTCTTTGTTTACCAGAAATGAACTCTAGCTTATATGAAGACAGCGATCCTGGGGTTTAACTCCATTTCTGAAGGGAAATGCAGACCAGTGTTCTTATCCATGGAAAACACTCTCTTTTTACGTAAGAAACAAGCTCTTCTTTCCAGCCTGTCCAATACAGCATGAACCATGAGAATGCCCAGAAAAAAAGAACTGTGTTTCCTTCTCATATGGACCATATGTAGTTCAAGTCTGCTTATGAAACCGATACAAAACACATCTTCTCTTATATACATGCTCTTTAGCTAACAGAGAGAATCGCGATGGGTTTCTGAACTGTGTAAAAGCACTTGAGCCCAAAATTCTCTTTGTTTACCAGAAATGAGCTCTGGATTTTAGGAAGACACAGGTCCTGGTGTTTAACTCCGTTTCTGACAGGAAATTCAGACCATTGTTCTCATCCATGAAACACACTCTGTTTTAACACAAGAAGCAAGTTCTTATTTACAGGGTCTCCAACACAGCAAGTACCATGACCATGCCCTGAAAAAAAAGAACTGTGTTTCCTAATCATACAGATAATATTTAGTTCAACTCTGCATATGTAACTGATACAAACCACGGCTCCAGTTACTTAAATGCTCTTTAGTTACTAGTGAGAATAGCGTTGGGTTCTTGAACTGTGTAAAATCATTTGAGCCCAAAATTACTTGGGTTTTCCAAAAATAAATTCTTGCTTGTAGGAAGACACAGATCCTGGGGTTTAACTCCGATTCTGAAGGGAAATTCAGACCAGTGTTCTCATCCATGGAACACCGTCTGTTTTAACGCAAGAAGCAAGCTCTTCTTTCAAGAATCTCCAATACAGCAAGAAACATGAGCATGCCCTGAAAAAAAGAACTGTGTTTCCTAGTTATACGGACCATGTGTAGTTCAACTCTGCTTATGAAACTGATACAAACCACAGCTCCTTTCACATAAAGGCTCTTTAGTTAATAGCGAGAATCGAATTGGGTTTTGAACTGTTTGAAATCATTTGAGCCCAAAATTCACTTGGTTTACCACAAATGAGCTCTTGCTTGTAGGAAGACACAGATCCTGTGGTTTAACTCCGTTTCTGAAGGGAAATTCAGACCAGGGTTCTCATCCATGGGACACGCTCTGTTTTAACGCAAGAAGCAAGCTCTTCTTTCCAGCGTCTCCAATACAGCAAGAACCATGAGCATGCCCAGAAAAAAGAACATGGCTTCCTACTCATACGGACCATATCAAGTTCAACTCAGCTTATGAAACTGATACAAACCACAGCTCCACTTACATAAATGACCTTTAGTTAATAGTGAGAATAGCGTTGGGTCTTGAACGGTGTAAAATCATTTGATCCCAAAATTGACTTGGTTTACTTGAAATGATCTCTTGCTTGTAGGAAGACACAGATTCTGGGGTTTAACTCCGTTTCTGAAGGGAAATTTAGACCAGTGTTCTCATCCATGGACCACACTCTTTTTTAACCTAGGAAGGGAGCTCTTTTTTACAGCGTTTCTAATACAGCAAGAACCATATTCATGCCCTGAAAAAAAGAACTGTGTTTCCTACTCATACTGACCATATGTGGTTCAACACTGCTTATGAAACTGATACGTATCACAGCTCCTCTTACATAAATGATCTTTAGTTAATATTGAGAATCGCCTTGGGTTCGTGAACTGGGAAATATCATTTGAGCCCAAAATGAGTTGGGATAACCAGAATTGAACTCTTGTTTGTAGGAAGACACGGATCCTGGGGTATAACTCCATTTCTGAAGGGAAATTCAGACCAGAGTTCTCATCCCTGAAACACACTCTGTTGTTGTGCAAGAAGCAAGCTCTTCTTTCCAGTGTGTCCAATACAGAAAGAATCATATTCATGCCCAGAAAATAAGAACTGTATTTCCTACTGATAGGAACCATATGAAGTGCAACTCTGCTTATGAAACTGATACAAACCACAGCTCCTATTACATAAATGCTCTTTAGTTAATAGTGAGAATAGCATTGGGTTCTTGAACTGTGTAAAATTATTTGAGCTCAAAATTGACGTAGTTTACCCGAAATGAACTCTTGCTTCTAGGAAGACACAGATCCTGGGGTTTAACTCCATTTCTGAAGGGAAATTCAGACAAGTGTTCTCATCCTTGGAACACACTCTGTTTTAACGCAAGAAGCAAGTTTTTCTATGCAGTGTGTCCAATACATCAAGAACAATGAGCATGCCCAGAATAAAAGAACTGTCTTTACTCCTCATACAGACCATATATAAATCACCTCAGCTTATGAAACTGATACAAACCAGAGCTCATATTACATAAATGCTCTTTAGTAAATAGTGAGAATCTAGTTGGATCTCTGAACTGTGTAATATCATTTGAGCCCAAAATTCTCTTTATTTACCAGAAATGAATTCTGGGTTGTAGGAAGAAAGAGAACCTGGGGTTTAACTCCGTTTCTGAAGGGTAATTCAGACCCTTGTTCTCATCCATGTAACACACTGTGATTTTACGGAAGAAGAAAGCTCTTCTTTCTAGCGTCTCCAATATAGCAAGAACCACGAGCATGCCATGAAAAAAAGAACTGTGTTTCCTACTCATACTGACCATATGTAATTCAAATCTGCATTTGCAACTGATACAAACAACAGCTCCACTAACATAAATGCTCTTTAGTTAACAGTGTTAATAGCATTGGGACTTGAACGGTGTAAAATCCCTTTAGCCCAAATTTCACTGGGTTTACCAGAAATGAACACTTGCTTGTCGGAAGACACATATCCTGGGGTTTAACTCCGTTTCTGAAGGTAAATTCAGACCAGGGTTCTCATCCATGGAACACAGTCTGTTTTAACGCAAGAAGCAAGCTATTCTTTCCAGCATCTCCAATACAGCAAGGTCCATGATCATGCCCTGAAAAAAAGAACTGTCTTTCCTACTCATAGGGACCATATGTAAATGAATTTACTCATGAAACTGATACAAACCAGAGGTCCGCTTACATAAATGCTCTTTAGTAAATAGTGAGAATATAGTTGGGTTTCTGAACTGTGTAAAATCATTTGAGCCCAACATTCACTTTGTTTACCAGAAATGAACTCTTGCTTGTAGGAAGACACAGATCCTGTGGTTTAACTCCATTTCTGTGGGAAATTCAGACCAGGGATCTCATCCATGCAACATACTCTGTTTTAAGGCAAGACCCAAGGTCTTCTTTCCAGGGTCTCCAATACAGCAAGAATCATGAGCATGCCATCAAAAAAAGAACTGTGTTTCCTACTCATAGGGACCATATGTAAATCCACTCTGCTTATGAAACTGATACAAACCTCAACTCCACTAACATAAATGTCTTTAGTAAATAGTGAGAATAGCGATGATTTTCTGAAATGTGTAAATCATTTGAGCCAAAAATTCTCTTTGTTTACCAGAAATGAACTCTTGCATGTAGGAAGACAAGGATCCTGGGTTTAACTCTGTTTCTGAAGGTAAATTCAGACCAGTGTTCTCATCCATGAAACACACCCTGTTTTAATGGAAGAAGCAAGCTCTTCTTTCCAGCGTCTAAATACAGCAAGTACCATGAGCATGCCCTGAAAAAAAGAAGTGTGTTTCCTACTCATAAGGACCATATGTAATTCAAGTCGGCATATGCAACTGATACAAACCTAGCTCCACTTACATAAATGACCTTTAGTTAATAGTGAGAATAGCGTTAGGTCTTGAATGGTGTAAAATCATTGGATCCCAAAATTGACTAGGTTTACCAGAAATGATCTCTTGCTTGTAGGAAGACACAGATCCTTTGGTTTAACTCCATTTCTGAAGGGAAATTCAGACCAGTGTTCTCATCCATGGACCACACTCTTTTTTAACCTAAGAAGCAAGATCTTCTTTCCAGTGTGTCCAATACAGCAAGAACCATATTCATGCCCTGAAAACAAGAACTGGGTTTCCTACTCAAACTGACCATGTGTATTTGAACTCTGCTTATGAAACTGATACATACCACAGCTCCTCTTACATAAATGTTCTTTAGTTAATATTGAGAATCGCGTTGGGTTCGTGAACTGGGAAAAATCATTTGAGCCCAAAAATAGTTGGGATTACCAGAAATGAACTCTTGTTTGTAGAAAGACATGGATCCTGGGGTATAACTCCGTTTCTGAAGGGAAATTCAGACCAGAGTTCTCATCCCTGTAACACACTCTGTTTTAACGCAAGAAGCAAGTTCTTCTATGCAGTGTCCCCAATATAGCAAGAACCATGATAAAGCCAAGAAAAAAAAAACTGTGTGTCCTTCTCATATGAACCATATGTGAATCATCTCTGCTTATGAAACTGATACAAACCAGAGCTCATCTTACATGAATGATCTTTAGTAAATAGTGAGAATCTCGTTGGGTTTCTGAACTGTGTAAAATCATTTGAGCCCAAAATTCATTTGTTTAACAGAAATGAACTGTGGCTTGTAGGAAGACACAGAACCTGTTGTTTAACTCCGTTTCTGAAGGTAAATTCAGACCAGGATTCTCATCCATGGAACACACTCTGTTTTAAAGGCAAGAAGCAAGCTCTTCTTTCCATCATCTCCAATACAGCAAGTTCCATGAGCATGCCCTGAAAAAAAGAACTGTGTTTCCTACTCATACGGACCATATGTAAATCAACTCTACTTATGAAACTGATACAGACCAGAGCTCATCTTACATAAATGCTCTTTAGTAAATAGTGAGAATCTAGTTGGGTTTCTGAACTGTGTAAAATCATTTAAGCCCAAAATTCAATTTGTTTACCAGAAATGAACTCTGGCTTGTAGGAAGACACAGAACCTGGGGTTTAACTCCGTTTCTGAAGGGAAATTCAGACCAGTGTTCTCATCCATGGAACCCACTCTGTTTTAATACAAGAAGCAAGCTCTACTTTCCCTCGTCTCCAATACAGCAAGTACCATGAGCATGCCCTGAAAAAAAGAACTGTTCTTCCTACTCATACGGACCATACGTAGTTCATCTCTGCTTATGAAACTGATACAAACCACAGCGCCTCTTACATAAATGCTCTTTAGTTAATAGTGAGAATCACGATGGGTTTTTGAACTGTGTAAAATCACTTGAGCCCAAAATTCACTGGGTTTACCAGAAATGAACTCTTGCTTGTAGGAAGACACATATCCAGTGGTTTAACTCCGTGTCTGAAGGGAAATTCAGACCAGTGTTCTCATCCATGGAACACACAGTGTTTTAAGGCAAGAACCAAGCTCTTCTTTCCAGCATCTCCAATACAGCAAGACCATGATCATGCCGTCAAAAAAAGAACTGTATTTCCTTCTCATAGGGACAATATGTAAATACACTCTGCTTATGAAACTGATACAAACCACAGGTCCACTTACATAAATGCTCTTTCGTAAATAGTGAGAATCGCGATGGGTTCTTGAATTGTGTAAAATCATTTGAGCCCAAAATTAACTTGGTTTACCAGAAATGAACTCTTGCCTTTAGGAAGACACAAATCCTGTTGTTTGACTCCGTTTCTGAAGAAATTAACACCAGTTTTCTCATCCATGAAACACACTCTGTTTGCAGGCAAGAAGCAAGCTCTTCTTTTAAGTGTCTCCTATACAGCAAGACCCATGAGCATGCCCAGAAAAAAAGAACCGTGTTTCCTACTCATAGGGACCATATGTAAATCCACTCTGCTTATGAAACTGATACAAACCATAGCTCCACTTACATAAATGCTCTTTAGTAAATAGTGAGCATCGCGATGGGTTCTTGAACTGTGTAAAATCACTTGAACCCAAAATTCACTGGGTTTACCAGAAATGAACTCTTGCTGTAGGAAGACCCAGATCCTGGGGTTTAACTATGTTTCTGAAGGGAAATTCAGACCAGTCTTCTAATCCATGAAACACACTCTGTTTTAACGCAAGAAGCAAGATCTTCTTTCCAGCGTCTCCAATACAGAAAGAACCATGAAAATGCCCAGAAAAAAAGAACTGTGTTTCCTACTCATACAGATCATATGCAGTTCAAATCTGATTATGAAAATGATGCAAACCAGAGCTCCTCTTACATAAATGCTCTTTAGTAAATAGTGAGAATGGTGTTGGGTTCTTGAACTGTTTAAAATCATTTGAGCCCAAAATTCTCTTTGTTTACCAGAAATGAACTCTTGCTTGTAGGAAGACACAGAACCTGGGGTTTAACTCCGTTTCTGAAGGTAAATTCAGACCTGGGTTCTCATCCATGGAGCACACTCTGTTTTAACGCAAGAAGCAAGCTCTTCTTTCCAGCATCTCCAATACAGCAAGTTCCATGAGCATGCCCTGAAAAAAAGAACTGTGTTTCCTACAAATACGGACCATATGTAAATTAACTCTACTTATGAAACTGATACAAACCAGAGCTCATCTTACATAAATGCTCTTTACTAATAAGTGAGAATCTAGTTGGATTTCTGAACTGTGTAAAATCATTTGAGCCCAAAATTCTCTTTGTTTACCACAAATGAACTCTGCCTTGTAGGAAGACACAGAACATGGGGTTAAACTCCGTTTCTTAAGGGAACTTCAGACCAGGGTTCTCATCCATGTAACATACTGTAATTTCACGTAAGAAGCAAGCTCTTCTTTCTAGCGTCTCCAATACAGCAAGTACCACGAGCATGCCCTGAAAAAAAGAACTGTGTTTCCTACTCATACTGACCATATGTAATTCAAGTCTGCATATTCAACTAATACAAACCACAGCTCAACTTACATAAATGCTCTTTAGTTAACAGTGAGAATAGTGTTGGGTCTTGAACTGTGTAAAATCACTTGAGACCAATATTCACTGGGTTTTCCAGAAATGAACTCTTGCTTGTAGGAAGACACAGATCCTGGGGTTTAACTCCGTTTCTGAAGGGATATTCAGACCAGTGTTCTCATCCATGAAACACACTCTGTTTTTACGCAAGAAGCAAGCTCTTCTTTCCAGCATCTCCAATACAGAAAGAACCATGAGAATGCCCAGAAAAAAAGAACTGTGTTTCCTATTCATACAGATCATATGCAGTTTAACTCTGCTTATGAGACTGATACAAACCACAGCTCCACTTACATAAATGCTCTTTCGTTAATAGTGGGAATCGAGATGGGTTCTTGAACTATTTAAAATCATTTGAGCCCCAAATTCACTTGGTTTACCAGAAATGAACTCTTGCTTGTAGGAAGACACAGATACTGTGGATTAACTCCGTTTCTGAGGGGAAATTCAGACCAGGGTTCTCATCCATGGAACACACTCTGATTTAACGCAAGAAGCAACCTCTTCTTTCCAGCGTCTCCAATACAGCAAGTACCACTAGCATGCCTGAAAAAAAGAACTGTTTTTCCTAATCATAAGGACCATATGAAGTTCAAGTCTGCATATGCAACTGATACAAACCACAGCTCCACTTACATAAATGCTCTTTAGTTAATAGTGAAAATTGCCTTGGGTTCTTTAACTGTGTAAAATCATTTGAGCCTAAAATTGACTTGGTTTAACAGAAATGAACTCTTGCTTGTAGGAAGACACAGATCCTGGTGTTTCACTCCGTTTCTAAAGGTAAATTCAGACCAGGGTTCTCATCCATGGAACACACTCTGTTTTAATGCAAGAAGCAAGCTCTTCTTTCCAGCGTCTCCAATACAGCAAGAACCAGGAGCATGCCCTCAACAAAAGAACTGTGTTTCCTCCACATACGGACAATATATAAATCAACTCAGCTTATGAAACTGTTGCAAACTAGAGCTCCTCTTACATAAATGCTCTTTAGTAAATAATTAGAATTGTGTTGGGTTCTTGAACTGTGTAAAATCATTTGAGCCCAAAATTCACTTGGTTTACCTGAAATGAACTCTTGTTTGTAGGAAGACACAGATCCTGTGGGTTAACTCCGTTTCTGAAGGTAAATTCAGACCAGGGTTCTCATCCATTGAACACTCTCTGTTTTAACGCAAGAAGCAAGCTCTTCTTTCCAGCGTCTCCAATACAGCAAGAACCATGAGCATGCCCTCATAAAAAGAACTGTGTTTCCTCCTCATACGGACCATATATAAATCAACTCTGCTTATGAAATTGATACAAACCAGACCTCATCTTACATAAATGCTTTTTAGTAAATATTGAGAATCTAGTTTGGGTTTCTGAACTGTGTAAAATCATTTGAGTCCAAAATTCTCTTTTTTACCAGAAATGCACCATGGCTTCTAGGAAGACACAGATCCTGTGGTATAACTGCTTGTCTGAAGGGAAATTCAGACCAGTGTTCTCATCCATGGAACCCACTCTGTTTTAGCGCAAGAAGCAAGCTCATCTTTCCAGCGTCTCCAATACAGCAAAAACCATGAGCATGAACAGAAAAAAAGAACTTTGTTTCCTACTCATACGTACCATACATAATTCAACTCTGGTTATGAACCTGATACAAACCACAGCTCCACTTACATATATGCTCCTTAGTTAATAGTGAGAATCGCGATGGGTTTTTGAACTGTGTAAAATCACTTGAGCTCAAAATTCACTGTGTTTTCCAGAAATGAACTCTTGCTTGTAGGAAGACACAGATCCTGGGATTTAACTATGTTTCTGAAGGGAAATTCAGACCAGTGTTCTCATCCATGAAACACACTCTGTTTTACGCAAGAAGCATGCTCTTCTTTCCAGCGTCTCCAATACAGCAACAACCATGAGCATGCCCAGAAAAAAAGAACTGTGTTTCCTCCTCATACGGACCATATATAAATAAACTCAGCTTATGAAACTGATATAACCAGAGCCCATCTTACATAAATGCTCTTTAGTAAATAGTTAGAATCTAGTTGGCTTTCTGAACTGTGTAATATCATTTGTCCCCAAAATTCTCTTTGTTTACCAGAAAGGATCTCTGGCTTGTAGGAAGACACAGAACCTGGGGTTCAACTCTGTTTCTGAAGGGAAATTTAGACCCGTGTTCTCATCCATGTAACTCACTGTGATTTAACACAAGAAGCAAGCTCTTCTTTCTAGCATCTCCAATACAGCAAGTACCACGAGCATGCCCTGAAAAAAAGATCTGTGTTTCCTACTCATACTGACCATATGTAATTCAAGTCTGCCTATGCAACTGATACAAAGCACAGCTCCACTTACATGAATGCTCTTAACTAAGCAGTGAGAGTAGCGTTGGGTCTTGAACTGTATAAAATCATTTGAGCCCAGAATTGACTTGGTTTACCGGAAATGAAATCTTGCTTGTATGAAGACACAGATCTTGTGGTTTAACTCCGTGTCTGAAGGGAAATTCAGACCAGTGTTCTCATCCATGGAACCCACTCTGTTTTAACGCAAGAAGCAAGCTCTACTTTCCTGCGTCTCCAATACAGAAAGAACCATGAGAATGCCTAAAAAAAATGAACTGTGTTTCCTACACATATAGATCATATGCAGTTCAACTCTGATTATGAAAATGATACAAACAACAGCTCTACTTACATAAATGCTCTTTAGTTAATAGTGAGAATTGTGTTGGGTTCTTGAAATGTATAAAATCATTTGAGCCCTAAATTCACTTGGTTTACCAGAAATGAACTCTTGCTTGTAGGAAGACACAGATCCTGTGGTTTAACTCCGTTTCTGAAGGTAAATTCAGACCAGGGTTCTCATCCATGGAACACACTGTGATTTAACGCAAGAAGCAAGCTCTTCTTTCTAGCATCTCCAATACAGCAAGTACCACGAGCATGCCGTGAAAAAAAGAACTGTGTTTCCTACTCATACTGACCATATGTAATTCAAGTCTGCATATGCAACTGATACAAACCAGAGCTCCTCTTACATAAATGCTCTTTAGTAAATAGTGAGAATCTATTTTGGGTTTCTGAACTGTGTAAAATCATTTGAGCCCAAAATTCTCTTTGTTCACCAGAAATGAACTCTAGCTTGTAGGAAGACACAGAACCTGGGGTTTAACTCCTTGTCTGAAGGGAAATTCAGACCAGTGTTCTCATCCATGGAACCCACTCTGTTTTAACGCAAGAAGCAAGCTCTAATTTCCAGCATCTCTAATAGAGCAAGAACCATGAACATGCCCAGAAAAAAAGAACTGTGTTTCCTAACTCATATGGACCATATGTAAATCCACTCTGCTTATGAAACTGATGCAAACCACAGCTCCATTTACATAAATGCTCCTTAGTAAATAGTGAGAATCGCTTTGGGTTCTTGAACTGTGTAAAATCATTTGAGCCCAAAATTCACTTGGTTTACCAGAAATGAACTCTTGCTTTTAGGAAGACAATGATCCTGTGGTTTAACTCCGTTTCTGAAGGGAAATTAAGACCAGTGTTCTCTTCCATGAAACACACTCTGTTTTAACGCAAGAAGCAAGCATGTCTTTCCAGCGTCTCCAATACATCAATAACCGTGAGCATGCCCAGAAAAAATGAAATGTGATTCCTACTCATACGGACCATACATAGTTCACCTGTGGT
Source organism: Onychomys arenicola (assembly GCA_949786405.1). Classification (NCBI taxonomy): domain Eukaryota; kingdom Metazoa; phylum Chordata; class Mammalia; order Rodentia; family Cricetidae; genus Onychomys; species Onychomys arenicola. The sequence goes on from CATKUM010000035.1 coordinate 1,958,459, forward strand.
TATGAAATTGATACAAACCACAGCTCCTCTTACATAAAGGCTCTTTAGTTTATAGTGAGAATCGGGATGGGTTTTTGAACTGTGTAAAATCTCTTGAGACCAAAATTCACTGGGTTTTCCAGAAATGAACTCTTGCTTGTAGGAAGACACAGATCCTGGGGTTTAACTCCGTTTCTGAAGGGATATTCAGACCAGTGTTCTCATCCATGAAACACACTCTGTTTTTTCGCAAGCAAGCTCTTCTTTCCAGCATCTCCGATACAGAAAGAACCATGAGAATGCCCAGAAAAAAAGAACTGTGTTTCCTATTCATACTGATCATATGCAGTTTAACTCTGCTTATGAGACTGGTACAAAACACAGCTCCATTTACATAAATGCTCTTAAGTGAATACTGGGAATCGAGATGGGTTCTTGAACTATGTAAAATCATTTGAGCCCAAAATTCACTTGGTTTACCAGAAATGAACTCTTGCTTGTAGGAAGACACAGATACTGTGGATTAACTCCGTTTCTGAGGGGAAATTCAGACCAGGGTTCTCATCCATGGAACACACTCTGATTTAACGCAAGAAGCAACCTCTTCTTTCCAGCGTCTCCAATACAGCAAGTACCACTAGCATGCCTGAAAAAAGAACTGTTTTTCCTACTCATACGGACCCAATGTAGTTCAAGTCTGCATATGCAACTGATACAAACCACAGCTCCACTTACATAAATGCTCTTTAGTTAATAGTGACAATTGCCTTGTGTTCTTTAACTGTGTAAAATCATTTGAGCCTAAAATTGACTTGGTTTAACAGAAATGAACTCTTGCTTGTAGGAAGACACAGATCCTGAGGTTTAACTCCGTTTCTGAAGGGAAATTCAGACCAGTGTTCACATCCATGGAAACCACTCTGTTTTAACGCAAGATCAAGCTCTTCTTTCACCCGTCTACAATACAGCAAGTTCCATGATCATGCCCTGAAAAAAAGAACTGAGTTTCCTACTCATAGGGACCATATGTAATTCAAGTCTGCATATGCAACTGATACAAACGACAGCTCCACTTACATAAATGACCTTTAGTTAATAGTGAGAATAGCATTGTGTCTTGAACTGTGTAAAATCATTTGATCCCAAAATTGACTTGGTTTACCAGAAATGAACTCTTGCTGTGGGAAGGCACAGATCCTGTGGTTTAACTCCGTTTCTGAAGGGAAATTCAGACCAGTGATCTCATCCTTGTCACCCACTCTGTTTAAGCACAAGAAGCAATCTCTACTTTCCAGCATCTCCAATAGAGCAAGAACCATGAACCTGCCCAGAAAAAAAGAACTGTGTGTCCTACTAATATGGACCATACGTAGTTCAACTCTTCTTATGCAACTGATACAAACCACAGCGCCTCTTACATAAAAGCTTTTTAGTTAATAGTGAGAATCGCTATGGGTTCTTGAACAGTGCAAAATACTTTGAGCAAAAATTTCACTTGGTATAAAAGAAATGAACTCCTGCTTGTAGGAGGGCACAGACCCTGTAGTTTAACTCCGTTTCTAAAGGTAAATTAAGACCAGTGATCTCATCATTGTCACCCAGTCTGTTTAAGCACAAGAAGCAAGCTCTACTTTCCAGCATCTCCAATACAGCAAGAACGATGAGCATGCCCAGAAAAAAGAACTGTGTTTCCTCCTCATACGGACCATATATAAATCAACTCAGCTTATGAAACTGATGCAAACCAGAGCTCCTCTTACATAAATGCTCTTTAGTTAATAGTGAGAATCGCGATGGGTTTTTGAACTGTGTAAAATCACTTGAGCCCAAAATTCTCTGGGTTTACAAGAAATGAACTCTTGCTTATAGGAAGACACAGATCCTGGGGTTTAACTCCGTTTCTGAAGGGAAATTCAGACCAGTGTTCTCATCCATGAAACACACTCTGGTTTTACGCAAGAAGCAAGCTCTTCTATCCAGCGTCTCCAATACAGCAAGAACCATGAGCAAGCCCAGAAAAAAAGAACTGTGTTTCCTCCTCATAAGGACCACATGTAAATCAACTCAGCTTATGAAACTGATACAAACAAGAGCTCCTCTTACATAAATGCTCTTTAGTAAATAGTGAGAAACTATTTTGGGTTTCTGAAATGTGTAAAATCACTGGAGCCCAAAATTCACTGGGTTTTCCAGAAATGAACTCTTGCTTGTAGTTAGACCCAATTCCTGGGGTTTAACTCTGTTTCTGAAGGGAAATTCAGAGCAATGTTCTCATCCATGGAACCCACTCTGTTTTCAGGCAAGAAGCAAGCTCTACTTTCCCGCGTCTCCAATACAGCAAGTACCATGAGCATGCCCTGAAAAAAAGAACTGTGCTTCCTACTCATACAGACCATATGTAGTTCATCTCTGCTTATGAAACTGATAGAAACCACATCTCCACTTTCACAAAGGCTCTTTAGTTAATAGTGATAATCGCATTGGGTTCTTGAACTGTGTAAAATCATTTGAGCCCAAAATTCACTGGGTTTAACAGAAATGAACTCTTGCTTGTAGGAATACACAGATCCTGTGGTTTAACTCCATTTCTGTAGGAAATTCAGACCTGGGATTTCATCCATGGAACACACTCTATTTTAAGGCAAGAACCAAGCTCTTCTTTCCAGCGTCTCCAATACAGCAAGAACCATGAGCATGCCCTCAAAAAAAGAACTGTGTTTCCTTCTCATAGGGACCATATGTAAATCCACTCTGCTTATGAAACTGATACAAACCACAGATCCACTTACATAAATGCTCTTTAGTAAATAGTGAGAATCACATTGGGTTCTTGAACTGTATAAAATCATTTGAGAAAAAAAATTCACATCGTTTTCCAGAAATGAACTCTTGCTTTTAGGAAGACACAGATCCTGTGGTTTGACTCCATTTCTGAAGGGAAATTCAGACCAGTGTTCTCATCCATGAAACACACTCTGGTTTTACGCAAGAAGCAAGCTCTTCTGTCCAGCATCTCCAATACAGCAAGAACCATGAGCATGCCCAGAAAAAAAGAACTGTGTTTCCTCCTCATACGGACCATATATAAATAAACTCAGCTTATGAAACTGATACAAACCAGAGCTCATCTTACATAAATACTCTTTAGTAAATAGTGAGAATCTAGTTGGGTTTCTGAACTGTGTAAAATCATTTGAGCCCAAAATTCTCTTTCTTTACCAGAAATGATCTCTGGCTTGTAGGAAGACACAGAACATGGGTTTTAACTCCATTTCTGAAGAGAAATTCAGTCCAGTGTTCTCCTCCATGTAACTCACTGTGATTTAACGCGAGAAGCAAGCTCTTCTTTCTAGGGTCTCCAATACAGCAAGTACCACAAGCATGCCCTGAAAAAAACAACTGTGTTTCCTACTCATACTGACCATATGTAATTCAAGTCTGCATATGCAACTGATACAAACCACAGCTCCACTTACATAAATGCTCTTTAGTAAACAGTGAGAATAGCGTTGGGTCTTGAACTGTATAAAATCATTTGAGCCCAAAATTGACTTGGTTTACCAGTAATGAACTCTTGCTTTTAGGAAGACACAGATCCTGTGGTTTGTATCCGTTTCTGAAGTGATATTAAGACCAGTGTCCTCATCCAAGAAACACACTCTGTTTTCAGGCAAGAAGCGAGCTCTTCTTTCCAGCGTTTCGAATAAAGCAATAACCATGAGCATGCCCAGAAAAATGAACTGTGTTTCCTACTCATACGGACCATACTTAGTTCAACTCTGGTTATAAAACTGATACAAACCACAGCTCCTCTTACATAAATGCTCTTTAGTAAATAGAGAGAATATAGTTGTGTTACTGAACTGTTGAAAATCATTTGAGCCCAAAATTGACTGGGTTTACCAGAAATGAAGTCTTGCTTGTAGGAAGACACAGATCCTGTGGTTTAACTCCGTTTCTGTGGGAAATTCAGACCAGGGATCTCATCCATGGAACACACTCTTTTTTAAGGCAAGAACCAACTCTTCTTTCCAGCGTCTCCAATAAAGCAAGAACCATGAGCATGCCCTCAAAAAAAGAACTTTGTTTCCTACTCATACGGACCATATGTAAATCCACTCTGCTTATGAAACTGATACAAACCACAGCTCCACTTACATAAAAGCTCTTTAGTAAATAGTGAGAATCGCGTTGGGTTCTTGAACTGTGTAAAATCATTTGAGCCCAAAATTCACTTGGTTTACCCTAAATGAACTCTTCCTTGTAGGAAGACACAGATCCTGTTGTTTAACTCTGTTTCTGAAGGGAAATTAAGACCAGTGTTCTCATCCATGAAACACACTCTGTTTTAACGCAATGAGCAAGCTTGTCTTTCCAGCGTCTCCAATACTGCAATAACCATGACCATGCCCAGAAAAAAAGAACTTTGTTTCCTACTCATACGTACCATACATAGTTCAACTCTGGTTATGAAACTGATACAAACTACAGCTCTTCTTACATAAATGCTCTTTAGTTAATAGTGATAATCGCGATGGGTTTTTAAACTGTGTAAAATCACTTGAGCCCAAAATTCACTGGGTTTACCAGAAATGAACTCTTGCTTGTTGGAAGACACAGATCCTGGGGTTTAACTCCGTTTCTGAAGGGAAATTCAGACCAGTGTTCTCATCTATGAAACACACTCTGGTTTTACGCAAGAAGCAAGCTCTTCTATCCAGCGTCTCCAATACAGCAAGAACCATGAGCAAGCCCAGAAAAAAAGAACTGTGTTTCCTCCTCATAAGGACCACATGTAAATCAACTCAGCTTATGAAACTGATACAAACAAGAGCTCCTCTTACATAAATGCTCTTTAGTAAATAGTGAGAAACTATTTTGGGTTTCTGAAATGTGTAAAATCACTGGAGCCCAAAATTCACTGGGTTTTCCAGAAATGAACTCTTGCTTGTAGTTAGACCCAATTCCTGGGGTTTAACTCTGTTTCTGAAGGGAAATTCAGAGCAGTGTTCTCATCCATGGAACCCACTCTGTTTTCAGGCAAGAAGCAAGCTCTACTTTCCCGCGTCTCCAATACAGCAAGTACCATGAGCATGCCCTGAAAAAAAGAACTGTGCTTCCTACTCATACAGACCATATGTAGTTCATCTCTGCTTATGAAACTGATAGAAACCACATCTCCACTTTCACAAAGGCTCTTTAGTTAATAGTGATAATCGCATTGGGTTCTTGAACTGTGTAAAATCATTTGAGCCCAAAATTCACTGGGTTTAACAGAAATGAACTCTTGCTTGTAGGAATACACAGATCCTGTGGTTTAACTCCATTTCTGTAGGAAATTCAGACCTGGGATTTCATCCATGGAACACACTCTGTTTTAAGGCAAGAACCAAGCTCTTCTTTCCAGCGTCTCCAATACAGCAAGAACCATGAGCATGCCCTCAAAAAAAGAACTGTGTTTCCTTCTCATAGGGACCATATGTAAATCCACTCTGCTTATGAAACTGATACAAACCACAGATCCACTTACATAAATGCTCTTTAGTAAATAGTGAGAATCACGTTGGGTTCTTGAACTGTATAAAATCATTTGAGAAAAAAAATTCACATCGTTTTCCAGAAATGAACTCTTGCTTTTAGGAAGACACAGATCCTGTGGTTTGACTCCATTTCTGAAGGGATATTAAGACCAGTGTTCTCATCCATGAAACACACTCTGTTTTCAGGCAAGAAGCATGCTCTTCTTTCAAGCGTCTCCTATACAGCAAGAACCATGAGCATGCCCAGAAAAAAAGAACTCTCCTTCCTACTAATAGGGACCATATTTAAATCCACTCTGATTATGAAAGTGATACAACCCACAGCTCCAATTACATAAATTCTCTTTAGTAAGTAGTGAGAATCGCGTTGGGTTCTTGAACTGTGTAAAATCTTTTGAGCGCAAAATTCACTTGGTTTACAAGAAATCAAGTCTTGCTTTTAGGAAGACACAGATCCTGTGGTTTAACTCCGTTTCTGAAGGGAAATTAAGACCTGTGTTCTCATCCATGAAACACACTCTGTTTTCAAGCAAGAGGCAAGATCTTCTTTCAAGCGTCTCCTATACAACAAGAACCATGAGCATATGCTCAAAAGGAGAACTGTGTTTCCTTCTCATAGGGGTCATATGTAAATACACTCTGCTTATGAAACTGATACAAACCACATCTCCTCTTACATAAATGCTCTTTAGTTAACAGTGAGAATAGTGTTGGGTCTTGAAGTTTGTAAAATCATTTGAACACAAAATTCTCTTGGTTTACCAGAAGTGAACTCTTGCTATTTAAAGACACAGATCCTGTGGTTTAACTCCGTTTCTGTGGGAAATTCAGACCAGGGATCTCATCCATGTAAGACACTGTGATTTAACGCAAGAAGCAAGCTCTTCTTTCTAGCTTCTCCAAAACAGCAATTACCACGAGCATGCCCTGAAAAAAGAACTGTATTTCCTACTCATACTGACTATATGTAATTCAAGTCTGCATATGCAACTGATACAAACCACAGCTCCAATTACATAAATGCTCTTTAGTAAGTAGTGAGAATCGCGTTGGGTTCTTGAACTGTGTAAAATCATTTGAGCGCAAAATTCACATGGTTTACTACAAATGAACTCTTGCTTTTAGGAAGACACAGATCCTGTGGTTTAACTCCGTTTCTGAAGGGAAATTAAGACCAGTGTTCTCATATTTGAAACACACTCTGTTTTCAAGCAAGAGTCAAGCTCTTCTTTCAAGCGTCTCCTATACAGCAAGAACCATGAGCATACCAAGAAAAAAAGAACTGTGTTTCCTCCTCATATGGACCATATGTAAATCAACTCAGCTTATGAAACTGATACAAACCACAGCTCCACCTACATAAAAGCTCTTTAGTTAACAGTTAGAATAGTGTTGGGTCTTGAACTGTGTAAAATCATTTGAGCACAAAATTGACTTGGTTTACCAGAAATGAACTCTTGCTTGTATGAAGACACCGATCCTGTGGTTTAACTCCGTTTCTGTGGGAAATTCAGACCAGGGATCTCATCCATGGAACACACCCTGTTTTAATGGAAGAAGCAAGCTCTTCTTTCCAGTGTCTCAAATACAGCAAGTACCATGACCATGCCCTGAAAAAAAGAAGTGTGTTTCCTACTCATAAGGACCATATGTAATTCAAGTCTGCATATGCAACTGATACAAACCACAGCTCCACTTACATAAATGACCTTTAGTTAATAGTGAGAATAGCGTTAGGTCTTGAATGGTGTAAAATCATTTGATCCCAAAATTGACTTGGTTTACCAGAAATGATCTCTTGCTTGTAGGAAGACACAGATCCTTTGGTTTAACTCCGTTTCTGAAGGGAAATTCAGACCAGTGTTCTCATCCATGGACCACACTCTTTTTTAACCTAAGAAGCAAGATCTTCTTTCCAGTGTATCCAATACAGCAAGAACCATATTCATGCCCTGAAAAAAATAACTGTGTTTCCTACTCCTATGGACCATATGTATTTGAACTCTGCTTATGAAACTGATACATACCACAGCTCCTCTTACATAAATGTTCTTTAGTTAATAGTGAGAATCGCGTTGGGTTCCTGAACTGGGAAAAATCATTTGACCCCAAAATTTGTTGGGATTACCAGAAATGAACTCTTGTTTGTAGAAAGACAGGGATCCTGGGGTATAACTCTGTTTCTGAAGGGAAATTCAGACCAGAGTTCTCATCCCTGTAACACACTCTGTTTTAACGCAAGAAGCAATTCTTCTATGCAGTGTCCCCAATACAGCAAGAACCATGATAATGCCCAGAAAAAAAGAACTGTGTGTCCTTCTCATATGAACCATATGTGAATCATCTCTGCTTATGAAACTGATAAAAACCAGAGCTCATCTTACATAAATGCTCTTCAGTAAATAGTGAGAATCTAGTTGGGTTTCTGAACTGTGTAAAATAATTTGAGCCCAAAATTCATTTGTTTACCAGAAATGAACTCTGGCTTGTAGGAAGACACAGAACATGGAGTTTAACTCCGTTTCTGAAGGTAAATTCAGACCAGGATTCTCATCCATGGAACACACTCTGTTTTAACGCAAGAAGCAAGCTCTTCTTTCCAGCATCTCCAATACAGCAAGTTCCATGATCATGCCCTGAAAAAAAGAACTGTGTTTCCTACTCATACGGACCATATGTAAATCAACTCTACTTATGAAACTGATACAAACAAGAGCTCATCTTACATAAGTGCTCTTTAGTAAAAAGTGAGAATCTGGTTGGGTTTCTGAACTGTGAAAAATCATTTGAGCTCCAAATTCTCTTTGTTGACCAGAAATGAACTCTGGCTTGTAGGAAGTCACAGAACCTGGGGTTTAACTCCGAGTCTGAAGGGAAATTCAGACCAGTGTTCTCATCCATGGAACCCACTCTGTTTTATTGCAAGAAGCAAGATCTTCTTTCCAGCGTGTCCAATACAGCAAGAACCATTTTCATGCCCTGAAAAAAAGAACTGTGTTTCCTACTCCTACGGACCATGTGTGGTTCAACTCTGCTTATGAAACTATTAAATACCACAGCTCCTCTTACATAAATGATCTTTAGTTAATAGTGAGAATCGCGTTGGATTCGTGAACTGGGAAAAATCATTTGAGCCCATAATTAGTTGGGATTACCAGAAATGAACTCTTGTTTGTAGAAAGACACGGATCCTGGGGTATAACTCCGTTTCTGAAGGCAAATTGAGATCAGAGTTCTCAACCCTGAAACACACTCAGTTTTAACGCAAGAAGCAAGTTCTTCTATGCAGGGTCTCCAATACAGCAAGAACCATGATAATGCCCAGAAAAAAAGAACTGTGTGTCCTTCTCATATGAACCATATGTAAATCATCTCTGCTTATGAAACTGATACAAACAAGAGCTAATCTTATATAAATGCTCTTTAGTAAATAGTGAGAATCCAGTTGGGTTTCTGAACTGTGAAAAATCATTTGAGCCCAAAATTCAATTTGTTTACCTGAAATGAACTCTGGCTTGTAGGAAGACACAGAACCTGGGGTTTAACTCCGTTTCTGAAGGGAAATTCAGACCAGTGTTCTCATCCATGCAACCCTTTCTGTTTTAATGCAAGAAGCAAGCACTACTTTCCCTCGTCTCCAATACAGCAAGTACCATGAGCATGCCCTGAAAAAAAGAACTATTCTTCCGACTCATACGGACCATACGTAGTTCATCTCTGCTTATGAAACTGATACAAACCACAGCGCCTCTTACATAAATGCTCTTTAGTTAATAGTGAGAATCGCAATGGGTTTTTGAACTGTGTAAAATCACTTGAGGCCAAAATTCACTGGGTTTACCAGAAATGAACTCTTGCTTGTAGGAAGACACAGATCCAGTGGTTTAACTCCATGTCTGAAGGGAAATTCAGACCAGTGTTCTCATCCATGGAACACACTCTGTTTTAAGGCAAGAACCAAGCTCTTCTTTCCAGCAACTCCAATACAGCAAGACCATGATCATGCCCTCAAAAAAAGAACTGTATTTCCTTCTCAAAGGGACCATATGTAAATCGACTTTGCTTATGAAACTGATACAAACCACAGGTCCACTTACATAAATGTTCTTTAGTAAATAGTGAGAATCGCGATGGGTTCTTGAACTGTGTAAAATCATTTGAGCCCAAAATTCACTTGGTTTACCAGAAATGAACTCTTGCTTTTAGGAAGACACCAATCCTGTGGTTTGACTCCGTTTCTGAAGAAATTAACACCAGTTTTCTCATCCATGAAACACACTCTGTTTGCAGGCAAGAAGCAAGCTCTTCTTTTAAGTGTCTCCTATACAGCAAGAACGATGAGCATGTCCAGAAAAAAAGAACCGTGTTTCCTACTCATAGGGACCATATGTAAATCCACTCTGCTTATGAAACTGATACAAACCACAGCCCCTTTTACATAAATGCACTCTAGTTAATACTGTGAATCGCGATGGGTTTTTGAACTGTGTAAAATCACTTGAGCCCAAAATTCACTGGGTTTACCAGAAATGAACTCTTGCTGTACGAAGACCCAGATCCTGGGGTTTAACACCGTTTCTGAAGGGAAATTCAGACCAGTGTTCTAATCCATGAAACACACTCTGTTTCAACGCAAGAAGCAAGGTCTTCTTTCCAGCGTCTCAAATACAGAAAGAACCATGAGAATGCCCAGAAAAAAAGAACTGTGTTTCCTCCTCATACAGATCATATGAAGTTCAACTCTGATTATGAAAATGATACAAACCACAGCTCAACTTACATAAATGCTCTTTAGTTAATAGTGAGAATTGCGGTGGGTTCTTGAACTGTGTAAAATCATTTGAGCCCAAAATTCACTTGGTTTACCAGAAATGAACTCTTGCTTGTAGGAAGACACAGATCTTGTGGTTTAACTCCGTTTCTGAAGGTAAATTCAGACCAAGGTTCTCACCCATGGAACACACTGTGATTTAACGCAAGAAGCAAGCTCTTCTTTCTAGCATCTTCAATACTGCCAGTACCATGAGCATGCCGTGAAAAAAGTACTGTGCTTCCTACTCATACTGACCATATGTAATTCAAGTCTGCATATGCAACTGGTACAAACTACAGCTCCACTTACATAAATGATCTTTAGTTAACAGTGAGAATAGTGTTGGGTCTTGAATTGTGTAAAATCATTTGAGCCCAAAATTCACTTGGTTTACCCGAAATGAACTCTTGCTTGTAGGAAGACACAGATGCTATGGTTTAACTCCGTTTCTGAAGGGAAATTCAGACCAGTGTTCTCATCCATGAAACACACTCTGATTTAACGCAAGACGCAAGCTCTTCTTTCCATCGTCTCCAATACAGCAAGAACCATGAGCATGCCCTCAAAAAAAGAACTTTGTTTCCTCCTCATACGGACCAAACATAAATCAACTCTGCTTATGAAACTGATACAAAGCAGAGCTCCTCTTACATAACTGCTCTTTAGTAAATAGTGAGAATCTATTTTGGGTTTCTGAACTGTGTAAAATCACTTGAGCCCAAAATTCTCTTTGTTTACCAGAAATGAACTCTGGCTTGTAGGAAGACACAGATCCTGGGGTTTAACTCCGTTTCTGAAGGGAAATTCAGACCAGTGTTCTCATCAATGAAACACACTCTGGTTTTACGCAAGAAGCAAGCTCTTCTATCCAGCGTCTCCAATACAGAAAGAACCATGAGCAAGCCCAGAAAAAAAGAACTGTGTTTCCTCCTCATACGGACCATACATAGATCAACTCAGCTTATGAAACTGATACAAACCAGAGCTCATCTTACATAAATGCTCTTTAGTAAATAGTGAGAAACTATTTTGGGTTTCTGAAATGTGTAAAATCACTGGAGCCCAAAATTCAATGGGTTTTCCAGAAATGAACTCTTGCTTGTAGTTAGACCCAATTCCTGGGGTTTAACTCTGTTTCTGAAGGGAAATTCAGAGCAGTGTTCTCATCCATGGAACCCACTCTGTTTTCAGGCAAGAAGCAAGCTCTACTTTCCCGCGTCTCCAATACAGCAAGTACCATGAGCATGCCCTGAAAAAAAGAACTGTGCTTCCTACTCATACAGACCATATGTAGTTCATCTCTGCTTATGAAACTGATAGAAACCACATCTCCACTTTCACAAAGGCTCTTTAGTTAATAGTGATAATCGCATTGGGTTCTTGAACTGTGTAAAATCATTTGAGCCCAAAATTCACTGGGTTTAACAGAAATGAACTCTTGCTTGTAGGAATACACAGATCCTGTGGTTTAACTCCATTTCTGTAGGAAATTCAGACCTGGGATTTCATCCATGGAACACACTCTGTTTTAAGGCAAGAACCAAGCTCTTCTTTCCAGCGTCTCCAATACAGCAAGAACCATGAGCATGCCCTCAAAAAAAGAACTGTGTTTCCTTCTCATAGGGACCATATGTAAATCCACTCTGCTTATGAAACTGATACAAACCACAGATCCACTTACATAAATGCTCTTTAGTAAATAGTGAGAATCACGTTGGGTTCTTGAACTGTATAAAATCATTTGAGAAAAAAAATTCACATCGTTTTCCAGAAATGAACTCTTGCTTTTAGGAAGACACAGATCCTGTGGTTTGACTCCATTTCTGAAGGGATATTAAGACCAGTGTTCTCATCCATGAAACACACTCTGTTTTCAGGCAAGAAGCATGCTCTTCTTTCAAGCGTCTCCTATACAGCAAGAACCATGAGCATGCCCAGAAAAAAAGAATTCTCCTTCCTACTAATAGGGACCATATTTAAATCCACTCTGATTATGAAAGTGATACAACCCACAGCTCCAATTACATAAATTCTCTTTAGTAAGTAGTGAGAATCGCGTTGGGTTCTTGAACTGTGTAAAATCTTTTGAGCGCAAAATTCACTTGGTTTACAAGAAATCAAGTCTTGCTTTTAGGAAGACACAGATCCTGTGGTTTAACTCCGTTTCTGAAGGGAAATTAAGACCTGTGTTCTCATCCATGAAACACACTCTGTTTTCAAGCAAGAGGCAAGATCTTCTTTCAAGCGTCTCCTATACAACAAGAACCATGAGCATATGCTCAAAAGGAGAACTGTGTTTCCTTCTCATAGGGGTCATATGTAAATACACTCTGCTTATGAAACTGATACAAACCACATCTCCTCTTACATAAATGCTCTTTAGTTAACAGTGAGAATAGTGTTGGGTCTTGAAGTTTGTAAAATCATTTGAACACAAAATTCTCTTGGTTTACCAGAAGTGAACTCTTGCTATTTAAAGACACAGATCCTGTGGTTTAACTCCGTTTCTGTGGGAAATTCAGACCAGGGATCTCATCCATGTAAGACACTGTGATTTAACGCAAGAAGCAAGCTCTTCTTTCTAGCTTCTCCAAAACAGCAATTACCACGAGCATGCCCTGAAAAAAGAACTGTATTTCCTACTCATACTGACTATATGTAATTCAAGTCTGCATATGCAACTGATACAAACCACAGCTCCAATTACATAAATGCTCTTTAGTAAGTAGTGAGAATCGTGTTGGGTTCTTGAACTGTGTAAAATCATTTGAGCGCAAAATTCACATGGTTTACTACAAATGAACTCTTGCTTTTAGGAAGACACAGATCCTGTGGTTTAACTCCGTTTCTGAAGGGAAATTAAGACCAGTGTTCTCATATTTGAAACACACTCTGTTTTCAAGCAAGAGTCAAGCTCTTCTTTCAAGCGTCTCCTATACAGCAAGAACCATGAGCATACCAAGAAAAAAAGAACTGTGTTTCCTCCTCATATGGACCATATGTAAATCAACTCAGCTTATGAAACTGATACAAACCACAGCTCCACCTACATAAAAGCTCTTTAGTTAACAGTTAGAATAGTGTTGGGTCTTGAACTGTGTAAAATCATTTGAGCACAAAATTGACTTGGTTTACCAGAAATGAACTCTTGCTTGTATGAAGACACCGATCCTGTGGTTTAACTCCGTTTCTGTGGGAAATTCAGACCAGGGATCTCATCCATGGAACACACCCTGTTTTAATGGAAGAAGCAAGCTCTTCTTTCCAGTGTCTCAAATACAGCAAGTACCATGACCATGCCCTGAAAAAAAGAAGTGTGTTTCCTACTCATAAGGACCATATGTAATTCAAGTCTGCATATGCAACTGATACAAACCACAGCTCCACTTACATAAATGACCTTTAGTTAATAGTGAGAATAGCGTTAGGTCTTGAATGGTGTAAAATCATTTGATCCCAAAATTGACTTGGTTTACCAGAAATGATCTCTTGCTTGTAGGAAGACACAGATCCTTTGGTTTAACTCCGTTTCTGAAGGGAAATTCAGACCAGTGTTCTCATCCATGGACCACACTCTTTTTTAACCTAAGAAGCAAGATCTTCTTTCCAGTGTATCCAATACAGCAAGAACCATATTCATGCCCTGAAAAAAATAACTGTGTTTCCTACTCCTATGGACCATATGTATTTGAACTCTGCTTATGAAACTGATACATACCACAGCTCCTCTTACATAAATGTTCTTTAGTTAATAGTGAGAATCGCGTTGGGTTCCTGAACTGGGAAAAATCATTTGACCCCAAAATTTGTTGGGATTACCAGAAATGAACTCTTGTTTGTAGAAAGACAGGGATCCTGGGGTATAACTCTGTTTCTGAAGGGAAATTCAGACCAGAGTTCTCATCCCTGTAACACACTCTGTTTTAACGCAAGAAGCAATTCTTCTATGCAGTGTCCCCAATACAGCAAGAACCATGATAATGCCCAGAAAAAAAGAACTGTGTGTCCTTCTCATATGAACCATATGTGAATCATCTCTGCTTATGAAACTGATAAAAACCAGAGCTCATCTTACATAAATGCTCTTCAGTAAATAGTGAGAATCTAGTTGGGTTTCTGAACTGTGTAAAATAATTTGAGCCCAAAATTCATTTGTTTACCAGAAATGAACTCTGGCTTGTAGGAAGACACAGAACATGGAGTTTAACTCCGTTTCTGAAGGTAAATTCAGACCAGGATTCTCATCCATGGAACACACTCTGTTTTAACGCAAGAAGCAAGCTCTTCTTTCCAGCATCTCCAATACAGCAAGTTCCATGATCATGCCCTGAAAAAAAGAACTGTGTTTCCTACTCATACGGACCATATGTAAATCAACTCTACTTATGAAACTGATACAAACAAGAGCTCATCTTACATAAGTGCTCTTTAGTAAAAAGTGAGAATCTGGTTGGGTTTCTGAACTGTGAAAAATCATTTGAGCTCCAAATTCTCTTTGTTGACCAGAAATGAACTCTGGCTTGTAGGAAGTCACAGAACCTGGGGTTTAACTCCGAGTCTGAAGGGAAATTCAGACCAGTGTTCTCATCCATGGAACCCACTCTGTTTTATTGCAAGAAGCAAGATCTTCTTTCCAGCGTGTCCAATACAGCAAGAACCATTTTCATGCCCTGAAAAAAAGAACTGTGTTTCCTACTCCTACGGACCATGTGTGGTTCAACTCTGCTTATGAAACTATTAAATACCACAGCTCCTCTTACATAAATGATCTTTAGTTAATAGTGAGAATCGCGTTGGATTCGTGAACTGGGAAAAATCATTTGAGCCCATAATTAGTTGGGATTACCAGAAATGAACTCTTGTTTGTAGAAAGACACGGATCCTGGGGTATAACTCCGTTTCTGAAGGCAAATTGAGATCAGAGTTCTCAACCCTGAAACACACTCAGTTTTAACGCAAGAAGCAAGTTCTTCTATGCAGGGTCTCCAATACAGCAAGAACCATGATAATGCCCAGAAAAAAAGAACTGTGTGTCCTTCTCATATGAACCATATGTAAATCATCTCTGCTTATGAAACTGATACAAACAAGAGCTAATCTTATATAAATGCTCTTTAGTAAATAGTGAGAATCCAGTTGGGTTTCTGAACTGTGAAAAATCATTTGAGCCCAAAATTCAATTTGTTTACCTGAAATGAACTCTGGCTTGTAGGAAGACACAGAACCTGGGGTTTAACTCCGTTTCTGAAGGGAAATTCAGACCAGTGTTCTCATCCATGCAACCCTTTCTGTTTTAATGCAAGAAGCAAGCACTACTTTCCCTCGTCTCCAATACAGCAAGTACCATGAGCATGCCCTGAAAAAAAGAACTATTCTTCCGACTCATACGGACCATACGTAGTTCATCTCTGCTTATGAAACTGATACAAACCACAGCGCCTCTTACATAAATGCTCTTTAGTTAATAGTGAGAATCGCAATGGGTTTTTGAACTGTGTAAAATCACTTGAGGCCAAAATTCACTGGGTTTACCAGAAATGAACTCTTGCTTGTAGGAAGACACAGATCCAGTGGTTTAACTCCATGTCTGAAGGGAAATTCAGACCAGTGTTCTCATCCATGGAACACACTCTGTTTTAAGGCAAGAACCAAGCTCTTCTTTCCAGCAACTCCAATACAGCAAGACCATGATCATGCCCTCAAAAAAAGAACTGTATTTCCTTCTCAAAGGGACCATATGTAAATCGACTTTGCTTATGAAACTGATACAAACCACAGGTCCACTTACATAAATGTTCTTTAGTAAATAGTGAGAATCGCGATGGGTTCTTGAACTGTGTAAAATCATTTGAGCCCAAAATTCACTTGGTTTACCAGAAATGAACTCTTGCTTTTAGGAAGACACCAATCCTGTGGTTTGACTCCGTTTCTGAAGAAATTAACACCAGTTTTCTCATCCATGAAACACACTCTGTTTGCAGGCAAGAAGCAAGCTCTTCTTTTAAGTGTCTCCTATACAGCAAGAACGATGAGCATGTCCAGAAAAAAAGAACCGTGTTTCCTACTCATAGGGACCATATGTAAATCCACTCTGCTTATGAAACTGATACAAACCACAGCCCCTTTTACATAAATGCACTCTAGTTAATACTGTGAATCGCGATGGGTTTTTGAACTGTGTAAAATCACTTGAGCCCAAAATTCACTGGGTTTACCAGAAATGAACTCTTGCTGTACGAAGACCCAGATCCTGGGGTTTAACACCGTTTCTGAAGGGAAATTCAGACCAGTGTTCTAATCCATGAAACACACTCTGTTTCAACGCAAGAAGCAAGGTCTTCTTTCCAGCGTCTCAAATACAGAAAGAACCATGAGAATGCCCAGAAAAAAAGAACTGTGTTTCCTCCTCATACAGATCATATGAAGTTCAACTCTGATTATGAAAATGATACAAACCACAGCTCAACTTACATAAATGCTCTTTAGTTAATAGTGAGAATTGCGGTGGGTTCTTGAACTGTGTAAAATCATTTGAGCCCAAAATTCACTTGGTTTACCAGAAATGAACTCTTGCTTGTAGGAAGACACAGATCTTGTGGTTTAACTCCGTTTCTGAAGGTAAATTCAGACCAAGGTTCTCACCCATGGAACACACTGTGATTTAACGCAAGAAGCAAGCTCTTCTTTCTAGCATCTTCAATACTGCCAGTACCATGAGCATGCCGTGAAAAAAGTACTGTGCTTCCTACTCATACTGACCATATGTAATTCAAGTCTGCATATGCAACTGGTACAAACTACAGCTCCACTTACATAAATGATCTTTAGTTAACAGTGAGAATAGTGTTGGGTCTTGAATTGTGTAAAATCATTTGAGCCCAAAATTCACTTGGTTTACCCGAAATGAACTCTTGCTTGTAGGAAGACACAGATGCTATGGTTTAACTCCGTTTCTGAAGGGAAATTCAGACCAGTGTTCTCATCCATGAAACACACTCTGATTTAACGCAAGACGCAAGCTCTTCTTTCCATCGTCTCCAATACAGCAAGAACCATGAGCATGCCCTCAAAAAAAGAACTTTGTTTCCTCCTCATACGGACCAAACATAAATCAACTCTGCTTATGAAACTGATACAAAGCAGAGCTCCTCTTACATAACTGCTCTTTAGTAAATAGTGAGAATCTATTTTGGGTTTCTGAACTGTGTAAAATCACTTGAGCCCAAAATTCTCTTTGTTTACCAGAAATGAACTCTGGCTTGTAGGAAGACACAGATCCTGGGGTTTAACTCCGTTTCTGAAGGGAAATTCAGACCAGTGTTCTCATCAATGAAACACACTCTGGTTTTACGCAAGAAGCAAGCTCTTCTATCCAGCGTCTCCAATACAGAAAGAACCATGAGCAAGCCCAGAAAAAAAGAACTGTGTTTCCTCCTCATACGGACCATACATAGATCAACTCAGCTTATGAAACTGATACAAACCAGAGCTCATCTTACATAAATGCTCTTTAGTAAATAGTGAGAATCTATTTTGGGTTTCTGAACTGTGTAAAATCACTTGAGCCCAAAATTCAATGGGTTTTCCAGAAATGAACTCTTGCTTGTAGTTAGACACAATTCCTGGGGTTTAACTCCGTTTCTTAAAGGAAATTCAGACCAGTGTTCTCATCCATGGAACCCACTCTGTTTTAACGCAAGAAGCAAGCTCTACTTCCCCGCGTCTCCAATACAGCAAGTACCATGAGCATGCCCTGAAAATAAGAACTGTGCTTCCTACTCATACAGACCATACGTAGTTCATCTCTGCTTATGAAACTGATAGAAACCACAGCTCCACTTTCATATGGGCTCTTTGGTTAATAGTGAGAATCACATTGGGTTCTTGAACTGTGTAAAATCATTTGAGCCCAAAATTCACTGGGTTTAACAGAAATGAACTCTTGCTTGTAGGAATACACAGATCCTGTGGTTTAACTCCATTTCTGTAGGAAATTCAGACCTGGGATTTCATCCATGGAACACACTCTGTTTTAAGGCAAGAACCAAGCTCTTCTTTCCAGCGTCTCCAATACAGCAAGAACCATGAGCATGCCCTCAAAAAAAGAACTGTGTTTCCTTCTCATAGGGACCATATGTAAATCCACTCTGCTTATGAAACTGATACAAACCACAGATCCACTTACATAAATGCTCTTTAGTAAATAGTGAGAATCACGTTGGGTTCTTGAACTGTATAAAATCATTTGAGAAAAAAAATTCACATCGTTTTCCAGAAATGAACTCTTGCTTTCAGGAAGACACAGATCCTGTGGTTTGACTCCATTTCTGAAGGGAAATTCAGACCAGTGTTCTCATCCATGAAACACACTCTGTTTTCAGGCAAGAAGCATGCTCTTCTTTCAAGCGTCTCCTATACAGCAAGAACCATGAGCATGCCCAGAAAAAAAAGAACTGTCCTTCCTACTAATAGGGACCATGTGTATATCCACTCTGATTATGAAACTGAAACAACCCACAGCTCCAATTAAATAAATTCTCTTTAGTAAGTAGTGAGAATCGCGTTGGGTTCTTGAACTGTGTAAATCTTTTGAGCGCAAAATTCACTTGGTTTACCAGAAATCAAGTCTTGCTTTTAGGAAGACACAGATCCTGTGGTTTAACTCCGTTTCTGTGGGAAATTCAGACCAGGGATCTCATCCATGGAACACACCCTGTTTTAAGGCAAGAACCAAGCTCTTCTTTCCAGCGTCTCAAATACAGCTAGAACCATGAGCATGCCCTCATAAAAAGAACTGTGTTTCCTTCTCATAGGGACCATATGTAAATCCACTCTGCTTATGAAACTGATACAAACCACAGATCCACTTACATAAATGCTCTTTAGTAAATAGTGAGAATCACGTTGGGTTCTTGAACTGTATAAAATCATTTGAGAAAAAAAATTCACATGGTTTTCCAGAAATGAACTCTTGCTTTAGAAAGACACAGATCCTGTGGTTTGACTCCATTTCTGAAGGGATATTAAGACCAGTGTTCTCATCCATGAAATACACTCTGTTTTCAGGCAAGAAGCATGTTCTTCTTTCAAGCGTCTCCTATACAGCAAGAACCATGAGCTTGCCCAGAAAAAAAGAACTGTCCTTCCTACTAATAGGGACCATATGTAAATCCACTCTGATTATGAAACTGAAACAACCCACAGCTCCAATTACATAAATTCCCTTTAGTAAGTAGTGAGAATCGCCTTGGGTTCTTGAACTGTGTAAAATATTTTGAGCGCAAAATTCACTTGGTTTACCAGAAATCAAGTCTTGCTTTTAGGAAGACAAAGATCCTGTGGTTTAACTCCATTTCTGAAGGGAAATTAAGACCAGTGTTCTCATCCATGAAACACACTCTGTTTTCAAACAAGAGGCAAGCTCTTCTTTCAAGCGTTTCCTATACAACAAGAACCATGAGCATGCCCTCAAATAGAGAACTGTGTTTCCTTCTCATAGGGATCATATGTAAATCCACTCTGCTTATGAAACTGATACAAACCACAGCTCCAATTACATAAATGCTCTTTAGTAAGTAGTGAGAATCATGATTGGTTCTTGAACTGTGTAAAATCATTTGAGTGCAAAATTCACTTGGTTTACCAGAAATAAACTCTTGCTTTTAGGAAGACACAGATCCTGTGGTTTAACTCCGTTTCTGTGGGAAATTCAGACCAGGGATCTCATCCATGGAACACACTCTGTTTTAAGGCAAGAACCAAGCTCTTCTTTCCAGCGTCTCCAATACAGTAAAAACCATGAGCATGCCCAGAAAAAAAAGAACTGTATTTCCTACTCATACGAACCATACATAGTTTAACTCTGGTTATGAAACTGATACAAACCACAGCTCCTCTTATATAAATGCTCTATAGTTAATAGTGAGAATCGCGATGGGTTTTTGAACTGTGTAAAATCACTTGAGCCCAAAATTCAGTGGGTTTTCTAGAAATGAACTCATGCTTGTAGGAAGACACAGAACCTGGGGTTTAACTCCGTTTCTGAAGGGAAATTCAGACCAGTGTTCTCATCCATTGAACACACTGTGATTTAACGCAAGAAGCAAGATCTTCTTTCTAGCATCTCCAATACAGCAAGAACCATGAGCATGCCCAGAAAAAAAGAACTGTGCTTCCTACTCATACGGACCATATGTAAATCCACTCTGCTTATGAAACTCATACAAACCACAGATCCACTTACATAAATGCTCTTTAGTTAATAGTGAGTATCGCGTTGGTTTCATGAACTGTGTAAAATCATTAGAGCCCACAATTCACTTGGTTTACCAGTAATGAACTCTTGATTTTAGGAAGACACAGATCCTGTTGTTTGACTCCGTTTTTGAATGGAAATTCAGACCAGTGTTCTCATCCATGAAACACACTCTGTTTCCAGGCAAGAAGCAAGCTCTTCTTTCCAGTGTCTCCAATACAGCAATAACCATGAGCATGCCCAGAATAAAAGAACTGTGTTTCCTACTCATACGGACCATATGTAAATCAACTCAGCTTATGAAACTGATACAAACCAGAGATCCTCTTACATAAATGCTCTTTAGTAAATAGTGAGAATCTACTTGGGTTTTTGAACTGTGTAAAATCATTTGAGCCCAAATTTCTCATTGTTTACCAGATATGAACTCTGGCTTGCAAGAAGACACAGAACCTGGGGTTTAACTATGTTTCTGAAGGGAAATTCAGACCAGTGCTCTCATCCATGGAACGCAATCTGTTTTATCGCAAGAAGCAAGCTCTACTTTCACGAGTCTCCAATACAGCAAGTACCATGAGCATGGCCTGAAAAAAAGAACTGGGCTTCCTACTCATACGGACCATACGTAGTTCATCTCTGCTTATGTAAATGATACAAACCACAGCTCCACTTTCATAAAGGCTCTTTAATTAATAGTGAGAATCGCGATGGGTTTTTGAACTGTGTAAAATCACTTGAGCCCAAAATTCACTGGGTTTTCCAGAAATGAACTCTTGCTTGTAGGAAGACACAGATCCTGGGGTTTAACTCCGTTTCTGAAGGGAAATTCAGACCAGTGTTCTCATCCATGAAACACACTCCGTTTTACGCAAGAAGCAAGCTCTTCTTTCTAGCGTCTCCAATACAGCAAGAACAATGAGCATGCCCAGAAAAAAAGAACTGTGTTTCCTCCTCATACGGACCATATATAAATCAAGTCATCTTATGAAACTGATACAAACAGAGCCCATCTTACATAAATGCTCTTTAGTAAATAGTTAGAATCTAGTTGGCTTTCTGAACTGTGTAAAATCATTTGAGCCCAAAATTCTCTTTGTTTACCAGAAATGATCTCTGTCTTGTAGGAAGACACAGAACCTGGGGTTCAACTCTGTTTCTGCAGGGAAATTTAGACCAGTGTTCTCATCCATGTAACTCACTGTGATTTAACACAAGAAGCAAGCTCTTCTTTCTAGTGTCTCCAGTACAGCAAGTACCACTTGCATGCCCTGAAAAAAGAACTGTGTTTCCTACTCATACTGACCATATGTAATTCAAGTCTGCCTATGCAACTGATACAAAGCACAGCTCCACTTACATAAATGCTCTTAACTTAACAGTGAGAATAGCGTTGGGTCTTGAACTGTATAAAATCATTTGAGCCCAAAATTGACTTAGTTTACCGGAAATGAACTCTTGCTTATATGAAGACACAGATCCAGTGGTTTAACTCCTTTTCTGAGGGGAAATTCAGACCAGGGTTCTCATCCATGGAACACACTCTGATTTAACGCAAGAAGCAACCTCTTCTTTCCAGCATCTCCAATACAGCAAGTACCACTAGCATCCCTGAAAAAAAGAACTATTTTTCCTAATCATACGGACCATATGAAGTTCAAGTCTGCATACGCAACTGATACAAACCACAGTTCCACTTACATAAATGCTCTTTAGTTAATAGTGACAATTTCCTTGGGTTCTTTAACTGTGTAAAATCATTTGAGCCTTAAAATTGACTTGGTTTAACAGAAATGAACTCTTGGTGTAGGAAGACACGGATCCTGTGGTTTAACTCCGTTTCTGAAGGGAAATTTAGACCAGTGTTCACATCCATGGAAACCACTCTGTTTTAACGCAAGATCAAGCTCTTCCTTCAACCGTCTACAATACAGCAAGTTCCATGATCATGCCCTGAAAAAAAGAACTGTGTTTCCTACTCATACGGACCATATGTAATTCAAGTCTGCATATGCAACTGATACAAACGATAGCTCCACTTACATAAATGATCTTTAGTTAATAGTGAGAATAGCATTGAGTCTTGAACTGTGTAAAATCATTTGATCCCAAAATTGACTTGGTTTACCAGATATGAACTCTTGCTTGTGGGAAGGCACAGATCCTCTGGTTTAACTCCGTTTCTGAAGGGAAATTCAGACCAGTGTTCTCATCCATGGCACCCACTCTGTTTTAGCACAAGAAGCAAGCTCTACTTTCCAGCATCTCCAATACAGCAAGAACAAAGAACATGCCCAGAAAAAAAGAACTGTGTGTCCTACTCATACAGACCATACGTAGTTCAACTCTGCTTATGAAACTGATACAAACCACAGCGCCTCTTACATAAAGGCTTTTCAGTTAATAGTGAGAATCACGATGGGTTCTTGAACAGTGTAAAATCATTTGAGCAAAAATTTCACTTGGTATAACGGAAATGAACTCCTGCTTGTAGGAGGACCCAGATCCTGTGGTTTAACTCCGTTTCTAAAGGTAAATTCAGACCAGGGTTCTCATCCATGGAACACACTCTGTTTTAACGCAAGAAGCAAGCTCTTCTTTCCAGCATCTCCAATACAGCAAGAACCATGAGCATGCCCTCAAAAAAAGAACTGTATTTCCTCCTCATACGGACCATATATAAATCAACTCAGCTTATGAAACTGTTGCAAACCAGAGCTCCTCTTACATAAATGCTCTTTAGTAAATAGTTAGAATTGTGTTGGGTTCTTGAACTGTGTAAAATCATTTGAGCCCAAATTTCATATGGTTTACCAGAAATGGACTCTTGTTTGTAGGAAGACACAGATCCTTTGGTTTAACTCCATTACTGAAGGTAAATTCAGACCAGGGTTCTCATCCATTGAACACTCTCTGTTTTAACGCAAGAAGCAAGCTCTTCTTTCCAGCGTCTCCAATACAGCAAGAACCATGAGCATGCCCTCAAAAAAAGAACTGTGTTTCCTCCTCATATGGACCATATATAAATCAACTCTGCTTATGAAAGTGATACAAACCAGAGCTCATCTTACATAAATGCTTTTTAGTAAATAGTGAGAATCTAGATTGGGTTTCTGAACTGTGTAAAATCATTTGAGTCCGATATTCTCTTTGATTACAAGAAATGAACCCTGGCTTGTAGGAAGACACGGATCCTGTGGTATAACTGCTTGTCTGAAGGCAAATTCAGACCGGTGTTCTCATCCCTGGAACCCACACTGTTTTAACGCAAGAAGCAAGCTCGTCTTTCCAGCATCTCCAATACAGCAAGTTCAATGAGCATGCCCTGAAAAAAAAGACATGTGTTTCCTACTCATAGGGGCCATATGTAAAACAACTCTACTTATGAAACAGATACAAACCAGAGCTTCTCTTACTTAAATGCTCTTTAGTTAATATTGATAATCTAGTTGGGTTTCTGAACTGGGTAAAATCATTTGAGCCCAAAATTCTCTTTGTTTACCCAAAATGAACTCTGGCTTGTAGGAAGACACAGAACCTGGGGTTTAACTCCGTTTCTGAAGGGAAATTCAGACCAGTGTTCTCATCCATGTAACACACTGTGATTTAACGCAAGAAGCAAGCTCTTCTTTCTAGAGTCTCCAATACAGCAAGTACCATGAGCATGCCCTGTAAAAAAGAACTGTGTTTCCTACTCATACTGACCATATGTAATTCAAGTCTGCATATGCAACTGATACAAACAACAGCTCCACTTAAAAAATGCTCTTTAGTAAATAGTGAGAATCTAGTTGGGTTTCTGAACTGGGTAAAATCATTTGAGCCACAATTCCCTTGGTTTACCAGAAATGAACTCTTGCTTCTAGGAAGACACAGATCATGTGGTTTAACTCCGTTTCTGAAGGGAAATTAAGACCAGTGTTCTCATCCATGAAACAGACTCTGATTTAACGCAAGAAGCAAGCTCTTCTTTCCAGCGTCTACAATACAGCAAGTACCACTAGCATGTCTGAAAAAAAGAAGTGTGTTTCCTAAACATACAGACCATATGTAGTTCAAGTCTGCATATGCAACTGATACAAACAACAGCTCCACTTACATAAATGCTCTTTAGTTAATAGTGAGAATCGAGATGGGTTTTGAACAGTGTAAAATCATTTGAAGGCAAATTTCACTTTGTTTACCAGAAATGAACTCCTGCTTGTAGGAAGACACAGATCCGGTGGTTTAACTCCGATTCTGAAGATAAATCCAGACCTGGGTTCTCATCCATGGAACACACTCTGTTTTAACGCAAGAAGCAAGCTCTTCTTTCCAGCATCTCCAATACAGCAAGTACCACTAGCATGCCTGAAAAAAAGAACTGTGCTTCCTACTCATAAGGACCACATGTAAATCCACTCTGCTTATGAAACTGATACAAACTACAGCTCCCCTTACATAAATGCTCTTTAGTTAAAAGTGAGAATAGCCTTGGGTTCTTTAACTGTGTAAAATCATTTGAGCCCAAAATTGACTTGGTTTAATAGAAATGAACTCTTGCTTGTAGGAAGACACAAATCCTGTTGTTTAATGCCGTTTCTGAGGGAAATTCAGACCAGTGTTCTCATCCATTAAACACACTCTGTTTTAACGAAAGAAGCAAGCTCTTCTTTCCAGCATCTCCAATACAGCAAGTTCCAGGAGCATGCCCTGAAAAAAAGAACTGTGTTTCCTACTCATACGGGCCATATGTAAAACAACTCTACTTATGAAACTGATACAAACCAGAGCTCATCTTACATAAATGCTGTTTAGTAAATAGTGAGAATCTAGCTGGGTTTCAGAACTGTGTAAAATCATTTGAGCCCAAAATTTTCTTTGTTTACCAGAAATGCACTCTGGCTTGTAGGAAAACACAGAACCTGGGGTGTAACTCCGTTTCTGACGGGAAATTCAGACCAGTGTTCTCATCCATGTAACACACTGTGATTTAACGCAAGAAGCAAGCTCTTCTTTCTAGTATCTCCAATACAGCAAGTACCATGAGCATGCCCTGAAAAAAAGAACTGTGCTTCCTACTCATATGGACCATACGTATTTCAACTCTGCTTATGAAACTGATACAAACCACAGCTCCACTTACATAAATGCTCTTTAGTTAACAGTGAGAATAGCGTTGGGTCTTGAACTGTGTAAAATCATTTGAGCCCAAAATTGACTTGGTTTCCTAGAAATGAACTCTTGCTTGTATGAAGACACAGATCCTGTGGATTAACTCCGTGTCTGAAGGGAAATTCAGACCAGTGTTCTCATCCATGGAACCCATTCTCTTTTTACGCAAGAAGCATGCTCTACTTTTTCGTGTCTCCAATAGAGCAAGTACCATGAGCATGTCCTGAAAGAAAGAACTGTGCTTCCTACTCATACGGACCATATGTAAATCCACTCTGCTTATGAAACTGATACAAACCACAGCTCCACTTACATAAATGCTCTTTAGTAAATAGTGAGAATCGCGTTGGGTTCTTGAACTGTGTAAAATCATTTGAGCCAAAATTCACTTGGTTTACCAGAAATGAACTCTTGCTTATAGGAAGACACACATCCTGTGGTTTAACTCCGTTTCTGAAGGGAAATTAAGACCAGAGTTCTCTTCCATGAAACACACTCTGATTTAACACAAGAAGCAAGCTCTTCTTTCCAGCGTCTCCAATACAACAAGTCCCACTAGCATGCCTGAAAAAAAGAACTGTGCTTCCTACTCATATGGACCATATATAAATCCACTCTGCTTATGAAACTGATACAACCACAGCTCCCCTTACATAAATGCTCTTTAGTTAAAAGTGAGAATAGCCTTGGGTTCTTGAATTTGTAAAATCATTTGAGGTCAAAATTGACTTGGTTTAATATAAATGAACTCTTGCTTGTAGGAAGACAGGATCCTGTGTTTTAATGCCGTTTCTGAAGGGAAATTCAGACCAGTGTTCTCATCCATGAAACACACTCTGTTTTAACG
Source organism: Onychomys arenicola (assembly GCA_949786405.1). Taxonomy (NCBI): domain Eukaryota; kingdom Metazoa; phylum Chordata; class Mammalia; order Rodentia; family Cricetidae; genus Onychomys; species Onychomys arenicola. Next base: position 1,985,044 of record CATKUM010000035.1, read on the forward strand.
CAAGAAGCAAGCTCTTCTTTCCAGCATCTCCAATACAGCAAGTTCCATGAGCATGCCCTGAAAAAAAGAACTGTGCATCCTACACTTACGAACCAAATGTAAAACATCTCTACTTATGAAACTGATACAAAGCAGAAGTCATCTTACCTAAATGCTCTTCAGTAAATAGTGAGAATCTAGTTGGGTTTCTGAACTGTGAAAAATCATTTGAGCCCAAAATTCTCTTTGTTTACCAGAAATGAACTCTTGATTGTAGGAAGGCACAGATCCTGTGGTTTAACTATTTTTCTGAATGTAAATTCAGACCAGGGTTCTCATCCATGGAACACACTCTCTTTTAACGCAAGAAGCAAGCTCTTCTTTTAAGCATCTCCAATACAGCAAGTTCCGTGAGCATGCCCTGAAAAAAAGAACAGTGTTTCCTACTCATAAGGACCATTTTAAGCAACTCTACTTATGCAACTGATACAAACCAGAGCTCATCTAACATAAATGCTTTTTAGTAAATAGTGAGAATCTAGTTGGGTTTCTGAACTGTGTAAAATCATTAAAGCCCAAAATTCACTGGGTTTACCAGAAATGAACTCTTGCTTGTATGAAGACACAAATCCTGTGGTTAAACTCCGTTTCTGTGGGAAATTCAGACCAGGGATGTCATCCATGGAACACACTCTGTTTTAAGGCAAGAACCAAGGTCTTCTTTCCAGAGCCTCCAATACAGCAAGTACCATGAGCATGCCCTGAAAAAAGAACTGTGCCTCCTACTCATACGGACCATACGTAGCTCATCTCTGCTTATGAAACTGATAGAAACCACAGCTCCACTTTCAGAAAGGCTCTTTAGTTAATAGTGAGAATCGCGTTGGGTTCTTGAACTGTGTAAAATCATTTGAGCCCAAAATTCACTTGGTTTACCAGAAATGAACTCTTTCTTTTAGGAAGACACAGATCCTGTGGATTGACTCCGTTTCTGAAGGGAAATTAAGACCAGTGTTCTCATCCATGAAACACACTCTGTTTTCAGGCAAGAAGCAAGCTCTTCTTTCCAGCGTCTCCAATATAGCAATAACCATGAGCATGCCCAGAAAAAAAGAACTGTATTTCCTACTCATACGGACCATACATAGTTTAACTCTGGTTATGAAACTGATACAAACCACAGCTCCTCTTACCTATATGCTCTTAAGTTAATAGTGTGAATCGCGATGGGTTTTTGAACTGTGTAAAATCACATGAGCCCAAAATTCACTGGGTTTTCTAGAAATGAACTCTTGCTTGTAGGAAGACACAGATCCTGTGGTTTAAGTCCGTTACTGTGGGAAATTCAAACCAGGGATCTCATCCATGGAACACACTCTCTTTTAAGGCAAGAACCAAGCTCTTATTTCCAGCTTCTTCAATATAGCAAGAACCATGAGCATGCCCAGAAACAAAGAACTGTCTTTCCTACTAAAAGGGACCATATGTAAATCCACTCTGCTTATGAAACTGATACAAACCACAGCTCCAATTACATGAATGCTCTTTAGTAAGTAGTGAGAATCGCGTTGGGTTCTTGAACTGTGTAAAATCATTTGAGTGCAAAATTCACTTGGTTTACCAGAAATGAACTCTTGATTTTATGAAACACAGATCCTGTCGTTTAACTCCGTTTCTGAAGGGAAATTAATACCAGTGTTCTCATTCATGAAACACACTCTGTTTTCAAGAAAGAGGCAAGCTCTTCTTTCAAGCGTCTCCTATACATCAAGGACTATGAGCATGCCCAGAAAAAAAGAACTGTGTTTCCTCCTCATAGGGACCATATGTAAATCAACTCAGCTTATGAAACTGATACAAACCAGAGCTCTACCTACATAAACGCTCTTTAGTTAACAGTGAGAATAGTGTTGGGTCTTGAACTGTGTAAAATCATTTGAGCTCAAAATTGACTTTGTTTACCAGAAATGAACTCTTGCTTGTAGGAAGGCACAGATCCAGTGGTTTAACTTTGTTTCTGAAGGTATATTCAGACCAGGGTTCTCATCCATGCAACACACTCTGTTTTAATGCAATAAGCAAGCTCTTCTTTCCAGTGTCTCCAATACAGCAAGTTCCATGAGCATGCCCTGAAAAAAAGAACATTGTTTCCTACTCATAGGGACCATATGTAAAACAACTCTACTTATGAAACTGATACAAACCAGAGCTCTTCTTACACAAATGCTTTTTATTAAATAGTGAGAATCTAGTTGGGTTTCTGAACTGTGTAAAATCATTTTAGCCCAAATTTCTATTTGTTTAGAAGAATGAACTCTGGCTTCTAGGAAGACACAGAACCTGGGGTTTAACTCTGTTTCAGTGGGAAATTAAGACCAGTGTTTTCATCCATGTAACACACTGTGATTTAACACAAGAAGCAAGCTCTTCGTTCTAGTGTCTCCAATACAGCAAGTACCATGAGCATCTCGTGTTCAAAAGAACTGTGTTTCCTACTCATACTGACCATATGTAATTCAAGTCTGCATATGCAACTGATACAAACCACAGCTCCACTTACATTAATGCTCTTTACTTAACAATGAGAATAACGTTGGGTCTTGAACTGTGTAAAATCATTTGAGCCCAAAATTGACTTGGTTTACCAGTAATGAACTCTTGCTTGTATGAAGACACAGATCCTGTGGTTTAACTCCGTGTAGAAGGGAAATTCAGACCAGTGTTCTCATCCATGGAACCCACTCTGTTTTAACGCACGAAGCAAACTCTACTTTCCCGTGTCTCCAATACAGCAAGTAACATGAGCATGCCCTGAAAAAAAGAACTGTGCTTCCTACTCATACGGACCATACGTAGTTCAACTCTGCTTATGAAACTGATACAAACCACAGCTCCACTTTCATAACGGCTCTATAGTTAATAGTGAGAATCGTGTTGGGTTCTTGAACTGTGTAAAATCATTTGAGCCTAAAATTCTCTGGGTTTACCAGAAATGAACTCTTGCTTGTAGGAAGACACAGATCATGTGGTTTAATTCCGTTTCTGTGGGAAATTCAGACCAGGGATCTCAACCATGGAACACACTCTCTTTTAAGGCAAGAACCAAGCTCTTCTTTACAGCGTCTCCAATACAGCAAGAATCATGAACATGCCATCAAAAAGAGAACTGTTTTTTTTTCCCCAGAGGGACCATATGTAAATCCACTCTGCTTATGAAACTGATACAAACCACAGTTCCTCTTACATAAATGCTCATTAGTTAATAGTGAGAATCGCGATGGGTTTTTGAACTTTGTAAAATCACTTGAGCCTAAAATTCACTGGGTTTTCCAGATGAACTCTTGCTTGTAGGAAGACACAGATGTTGGAGTTTAACTCCAATTATGAAGGGAAATTCAGACCAGTGTTCTCATCCGTGAAGCACACTCTGTTTTAACGCAAGAAGCAAGCTCTTATTTCCAGCGTCTCCAATACAGAAAGAACCATGAGCTTGCGCTCAAAAAAAGAACTGTGTTTCCTCCTCATACGGACCGTATATAAATCAACTCAGCATATAAAACTGATACAAATCAGAACTCCTCTTACATAAATGCTTTTTAGTAAATAGTGAGAATTGTGTTGGGTTCTTGAACTGTGTAAAATCATTTGAGCCCAAAATTCACTTGATTTAATAGAAATGAACTCTTGCTTGCAGGAAGACACAAATCCTGTGGTTTAACTTCGTTTCTGAAGGGAAATTCAGACCAGTGTTCTCATCCATGTAACACACTGTGTAACACACGCAAAAAGTAAGCTCTTCTTTCTAGCGTCTCCAATACAGCAAGTACCACGAGCATGCCCTGAAAAAATGAACTGTGCTTCCTACTCATATGGACCATACGTATTTCAACTCTGCTTATGAAACTGATACAAACCACAGCTCCACTTACATAAATACTCTTTAGTTAACAGTGAGAATAGCGTTGGGTCTTGAACTGTGTAAAATTATTTGAGCCCAAAATTGACTTGATTTACCAGAAGTGAACTCTTGCTTGTAGGAAGACACAGATCCTGTGGTTTAACTCCGTTTCTAAAGGGAAAATAAGAACAGTGTTCTCATCCATGAAACACACTCTGTTTTAATGCAAGAAGCAAGCTCGTCTTTCCAGCATCTCCAATTCAGCTATAACCATGAGCAAGCCTAGAAAAAAAGAACTGTGTTTCCTAGTCATACCGACCATAGATAGTTCAACTCTGGTTATGAAACTGGTACAAACCACAGCTCCACTTACATAAATGCTCTTTAGTTAATAGTAAGAATGGAGATGGGTTTTTGAACTGTGTAAAATCATTTGAGCCCAAAATTCACTTCATTTACCAGAAATGAATGCTTGCTTGTAGGAAGACACAAATCCTGGGGTTTAACTCTGTTTTTGAAGGTAAATTTAGACCAGGGTTCTCATCCTTGGAACACACTCTGATTTAACGCAAGAAGCAGGCTCTTCTTTCCAGCATCTACATTACAGCAAGTACCACTAGCATGCCTGAAAAAAAGAAGTGTGTTTCCTACACATAGGGACCATATGTAGTTCAAGTCTGCATATGCAACTGATACAAACAACAGCTCCACTTACATAAATGCTCTTTAGTTAATAGTGAGAATCGAGATGGGTTCTTGAACAGTGTAAAATCATTTGAGCGCAAATTTCACTTTGTTTACTAGAAATGAACTCCTGCTTGTAGGAAGACACAGATCCTGTGGTTTAACTCCGTTTCTGAAGGTAAATTCAGACCAGGGTTCTCACCCATGAAACACACTCTGTTTTAACGCAAGAAGCAAGCTCTTCTTTCCAAAGTCTCCAATACAGCAAGGACCATGAGCATGCCCTCAAAAAAAGAACTGTGTTTCCTCCTCATACGGACCATATATAAAACAACTCAGCTTATGAAACTGATACAAATCTGAGCTCCTCTTACATAAATGCTTTTTAGTAAATAGTGAGAATTGTGTTGGGTTCTTAAACTGTGTAAAATCATTTGAGCCCAAAATTGACTTGGTTTACCAGAAATGAACTCTTGCTTGTAGGAAGACACAGATCCTGTGGTTTAACTCCGTTTCTGAAGGGAAATTCAGACCAGTGTTCTCATCCATGGAACCCACTCTGTTTTAACGCAAGAAGCAAGCTCTACTTTCCCGCGTCTCCAAAACAGCAAGTACCAAGAGCATGCCCTGAAAAAAGAACTGTGTTTCCTTCTCATAGGGACCATATGTAAATCCACTCTGCTTATGAAAGTGATACAAACCAGAGCTCATCTTACATAAATGCTTTTTAGTAAATAGTGAGAATCTAGATTGGGTTTCTGAACTGTGTAAAATCATTTGAGTCCGAAATTCTCTTTGATTACAAGAAATGAACCCTGGCTTGTAGGAAGACACGGATCCTGTGGTATAACTGCTTGTCTGAAGGCAAATTCAGACCGGTGTTCTCATCCCTGGAACCCACACTGTTTTAACGCAAGAAGCAAGCTCGTCTTTCCAGCATCTCCAATACAGCAAGTTCAATGAGCATGCCCTGAAAAAAAAGACATGTGTTTCCTACTCATAGGGGCCATATGTAAAAAAACTCTACTTATGAAACTGATACAAACCAGAGCTTCTCTTACTTAAATGCTCTTTAGTTAATATTGATAATCTAGTTGGGTTTCTGAACTGGGTAAAATCATTTGAGCCCAAAATTCTCTTTGTTTACCCAAAATGAACTCTGGCTTGTAGGAAGACACAGAACCTGGGGTTTAACTCCGTTTCTGATGGGAAATTCAGACCAGTGTTCTCATCCATGTAACACACTGTGATTTAACGCAAGAAGCAAGCTCTTCTTTCTAGTATCTCCAATACAGCAAGTACCATGAGCATGCCCTGAAAAAAAGAACTGTGGTTCCTACTTATACGGACCATACGTATTTCAACTCTGCTTATGAAACTGATACAAACCACAGCTCCACTTACATAAATGCTCTTTAGTTAACAGTGAGAATAGCGTTGGGTCTTGAACTGTGTAAAATCATTTGAGCCCAAAATTGACTTGGTTTACCAGAAATGAACTCTTGCTTGTATGAAGACACAGATCCTGTGGATTAACTCTGTGTCTGAAGGGAAATTCAGACCAGTGTTCTCATCCATGGAACCCACTCTCTTTTTACGCAAGAAGCATGCTCTACTTTTTCGTGTCTCCAATACAGCAAGTACCATGAGCATGTCCTGAAAAAAAAAGAACTGTGCTTCCTACTCATATGGACCATATGTAAATCCACTCTGCTTATGAAACTGATACAAACCACAGCTCCACTTACATAAATGCTCTTTAGTAAATAGTGAGAATCGTGTTGGGTTCTTGAACTGTGTAAAATCATTTGAGCCAAAATTCACTTGGTTTACCAGAAATGAACTCTTGCTTATAGGAAGACACACATCCTGTGGTTTAACTCCGTTTCTGAAGGGAAATTAAGACCAGTGTTCTCATCCATGAAACACACTCTGATTTAACGCAAGAAGCAAGCTCTTGTTTCCAGCGTCTCCAATACAGCAAGTACCACTAGCATGCCTGAGAAAAAGAACTGTGCTTCCTACTCATATGGACCATATGTAAATCCACTCTGCTTATGAAAGTGATACAAACCACAGCTCCCCTTACATAGATGCTCTTTAGTTAAAAGTGAGAAGAGCCTTGGGTTCTTGAACTGTGTAAAATCATTTGAGCCCAAAACTCTCTTTCTTTACCAGAAATGAACTATGGCTTGTAGGAAGACACAGAACCTGGGGTTTAACTCCGTTTCTGAAGGGAAATTCAGACCAGTGTTCTCATCCATATAACACATGTGATTTAACGCAAGAAGCAAGCTCTTCTTTCTAGCGTCTCCAATACAGCAAGTAACACGAGCATGCCATGAAAAAAAGAACTGTGTTTCCTACTCATACTGACCATATGTAATTCAAGTCTGCATATGCAACTGATACATACCACAGCTCCACTTACATAAATGTTCTTTAGTTAACAGTGAGAATAGCGTTGGCACTTGAACTGTTTAAATCATTTGAGCCCAAAATTGACTTATTTTACCAGAAATGAACTCTTGCTTGTATGAAGACACAGATCCTGTGGTTTAACTCCGTGTCAGAAGGGAAATTCAGACCAAGGTTCTCATCCATGGAACCCACTCCCTTTTTACGCAAGAAGGATGCTCTACTTTTTCGCCTCTCCAATACAGCAAGTACCATGAGCATATCCTGAAAAAAAGAACTGTGCTTCCTGCTCATACGGACCATATGTAAATCCCCTCTGTTATGAAACTGATACAATCCACAGCTCCACTTACATAAATGCTCTTTAGTTAATAGTGAGAATCGAGTTGGGTTCTTGAATGTGTAAAATCATTTGAGCCCAAAATTCACTTGGTTTACCAGAAATGAACTCTTGCTTGTAGGAAGACACAGATCCTGTGGTATAACTCCGTTTCTGAAGGGAAATTTAGACCAGTGTTCTCATCCATGAAACACACTCTGTTTTAACGCAAGAAGCAAGCTCGTCTTTCCTGCATCTCCAATACAGCAATAACCATGAGCATGCCCAGAAATAAAGAACTGTATTTCCTAGTCATACGGTCCATACATAGTTCAACTCTGCTAATGAAACTGATACAAACCACAGCTCCACTTACATAAATGCTCTTTAGTTAATAGTAAGAATGGAGATGGGTTTTTGAACTGTGTAAAATCATTTGATCCCAAAATTCACTTCATTTACCAGAAATGATCTCTTGCTTGTAGGAAGACACAAATCCTTGGGTTTAACTCTGTTTTTGAAGGTAAATTTAGACCAGTGTTCCCATCCATGAAACACACTATGTTTTCAAGCAAGAAGCAAGCTCGTCTTTCCAGCGTCTCCAATACAGCAAGAAAAATGAACATGCCCTCAAGAAAAGAACTGTGTTTCCTATTCAAATGGACCATATGTAAATCAGCTCTACTTATGAAACTGATACAAACCACAAGTCCTGTTACATAAATGCTCTTTAGTTAATAGTGAGAATCACAATGGGTTTCTGAATTGGGTAAAATCACTTGAGCCCAAATTCTCTTTGTTTACCAGAAATGAACTCTTGCTTTTAGGAAGACAGAGATCCTGGGGTTTAACTCCATTTCTGAAGGTAAATACAGACCAGGGTTCTCATCCATCCAACACTCTCTATTTTAACACAAGAAGCAAGCTCTTATTTCCAGCATCTCCAATACAGCAAGTTCCATGAGCATGCCCTGAAAAAAAGAACTGTGTTTCCTACTCATACGGACCATATGTAAATCAACTTTGCTTATGAAACTGATGCAAACCACAGCTCCACTTTCATAAAGGCTCTTTAGTAAATAGTGAGAATCATGTTGGGTTCTGGAACTGTGTAAAATCATTTGAGCCCAAAAATCACTTGGTTTCCAAGAAATGAACTCTTGATTGTAGGAACTAACAAATCCTGTGGTTTCACTCCGTTTCTGAAGGTAAATTCAGACCAGGGCTCTCATCCATGGAACACACTCTGTTTTAACGCAAGAAGCAAGCTCTTCTTTCCAGCATCTCCAATACAGCAAGTTCCATGAGCATGCCTTGAAAAAAAAGACCTGTGTTTCCTACTCATAGGGGCCAAATGTAAAACAACTCTACTTATGAAACTGATACAAACCAGAGCTTCTCTTACATAAATTCTCTTTAGTTAATAGTGATAATCTAGTTGGGTTTCTGAACTGGGTAAAATCATTTGAGCCCAAAATTCTCTTTGTTTACCCGAAATGAACTCTGGCTTGTAGGAAGACACAGAACCTGGGGTTTAACTCCGTTTCTGAAGGGACATTCAGACCAGTGTTCTCATCCATGTAACACAATGTGATTTAACGCAAGAAGCAAGCTCTTCTTTCTAGCGTCTTCAATACAGCAAGTACCATGAGCATGCCCTGAAAAAAAGAAATGTGTTTCCTACTCATACTGACCATATGTAATTCAAGTCTGCATATGCAACTGATACAAACCACAGCTCCACTTACAAAAATGCTCTTTAGTAAATAGTGAGAATCTAGTTGGGTTTCTGAACTGGGTAAAATCATTTGAGCCACAATTCCCTTGGTTTACCAGAAATGAACTCTTGCTTCTAGGAAGACACAGATCATGTGGTTTAACTCCGTTTCTGAAGGGAAATTAAGACCAGTGATCTCATCCATGAAACATACTCTGATTTAACGCAAGAAGCAAGCTCTTCTATCCAGCGTCTACAATACAGCAAGTACCACTAGCATGTCTGAAAAAAAGAAGTGTGTTTCCTACACATACAGACCATATGTAGTTCAAGTCTGCATATGAAACTGATACAAACAACAGCTCCACTTACATAAATGCTCTAAATTAATAGTGAGAATCGAGTTGGGTTCTTGAATGTGTAAAATCATTTGAGCCCAAAATTCACTTGGTTTACCAGAAATGAACTCTTGCTTGTGGGAAGACACAGATCCTGTGGTTTAACTCCGTTTCTGAAGGGAAATTAAGACCAGTGTTCTCATCCATGAAACACACTCTGTTTTAACGCAAGAAGCAAGCTCGTCTTTCCAGCATCTCCAATACTGCAATAACAAGGAGCATGCCCAGAATAAAAGAACTGTGTTTCCTAGTCATACGGACCATACATAGTTCAACTCTGGCTATGAAACTGGTAGAAACCACAGCTCATCTTACATGAATGCTCTTTAGTTAATAGTGAGAATCGCGATGGGTTTTTGAAGTGTGTAAATTCACTTGAGCCCAAAAGTCACTTGGTTTACCAGAAATGAACTCTTGCTTGTAGGAAGACACAGATCCTGTGTTTTAACTCCGTTTCTGAAAGTAAATTCAGACCAGGGTTCTCATCCATGGAACACACTCTGTTTTAACACAAGATACAAGCTGTTCTTTACAGCTTCTCCAATACAGCAAGAACAATGAGAATGCCCAGAATAAAAGAACTGTGTGTCCTTCTCATACGGACCATATGTGAATCAACTCTCCTTATGAAACTGATACAAACCACAGCTCCTCTCACATAAATGCTCTTTAGTAAATAGTGAGAATTGTGTTGGGTTCTTGAACTGTGTAAAATCATTTGAGCCCAAAATTCACTTGGTTTACCAGAAATGAACTCTTGCTTGTAGGAAGACACAGATCCTGTGGTTTAACTCCATTTCTGATGGGAAATTCAGACCAGTGTTCACATCCATGGAACCCACTCAGTTTAAACGCATGAAATAATCTCTTCTTTCCAGCGTCTCCAATGCAGCAAGTTCCATGAGCATGCCCTGAAAAAAGAACTGTGTTTCCTACATACAAACCATACATAGTTCAACTCTGCTTATGAAACTGATACAAACCACAGCCTATATTACATAAATGCTCTTTAGTTAATAGTGAGATTCGCGATGGGTTTCTGAATTGTGTAAAATCACTTGAGCCGAAAATTCTCTTTGTTTACCAGAAATGAACTCTTCCTTGTAGGAAGACACAGGTCCTGGGGTTTAACTCCTTTTCTGAAGGTAAATTCAGGCCAGTGTTCTCATCCATGAAACACGCTCTGTACTAACACAAGAAGCAAGCTCTTCTTTCCAGCATCTCCAATACAGCAAGTACCATGAGCATGCCCTGAAATAAAGAACTGTGCTTCCTACTCATACAGATCATATGTAGTTCAACTCTGCTTATGTAACTGATACAATCCACAGCTCCTCTTACATAAATGCTCTTTAGTTTATAGTGAGAATTGCGATAGGTTTCTCAACTGTGTAAAATCATTTCGGCCCAAAATTCTCTTTGTTTACAGAAATGAACTATTGCTTGTAGAAAGACACAGATCGTGGGGTTTAACTGCGTTTCTGAACGTAAATTCAGACCAGTGTTCTCATCCATGAAACACACTCTGTTTTAATGCAAGAAGCATGCTCTTCTTTCCAACGTCTCCAATACAGCAAGAACCATGACCATGTCCTCAAAAAAGAACTGTGTTTCATACTCATATGGACTATATGTAGTTCAACTCTGCTCATGAAATTGATACAATCCACAGCTCCACTTACATAAATGCTCTTTAGTTAATAGCTAGAATCGCGTTGGGTTCTTGAACTGTATAAAATCATTTGTGCCCAAAATACCCTGGGTTTAACTGAAATGAACTCTTGCTTGTAGGAAGACACAGATCCTGTGCTTTAACTCCGTTTCTGTGGGAAATTCAGACCAGGGATCTCATCCATGGAACACACTCTGTTTTAAGGCAAGAACCAAGCTCTTCTTTCCAGCGTCTCCAATAAAGCAAGAACCATGAGCATGCCCTCAAAAAAAGAACTGTGTTTCCCACTCATAGGCACCATTTGTAAATCCACTCTGCTTATGAAACTGACACAAAGCACAGCTCCACTTACATAAATGCTCCTTTGTAAATAGTGAGAATCGCGTTGGGTTCTTGAACTGTGTAAAATCATTTGAGCCCAAAATTCTCTTGGTTTACCAGAAATGAACTCTTGCTTGTAGGAAGACACAGATCCTGGGGTTTAACTCCGTTTCTGAAGAGTAATTAAGACCAGGGTTCTCATCCATGAAACACACTCTGTTTTAACGCAAGAAGCAAGCTCTTCTTTCAAGCGTCTCCAATACAGCAAGAACCATGAGCATGTGCAGAAAAAAAGAACTGTGTTATCCACCCATACGGACCATATGTAGTTCAACTCTGCTTATGAAACTGATATGAACTACATTCATCTAACGTACAATGCTTTTCAGTTAAGAGCAAGAAACGTGTGAGTCGTGAAAGATTTATATTCGTTTGAGCTAAAAGTGACTGCGTTTACATGAAATGATATATAGTTGTAGGAAGACACAGAGCCTGGGATTTAACTCCATTTCTGAAGGGAAACACACAGCACAGTTGTCATCCATGAAACACACTCAGCTTTAGAGCAAGAAACACGCTCTTCCTTTCTAGAGTCTCTAATAAAGCAGGAGACATGAGTGTGCTCAGAACAAATGAACGGTGTTTCATACACATACAGACCATATCTAGTTCAAATATGCTTCTGAAACTGATAGAAACCACAGGTCTTCTAACATCCAATGCTTTTCAGTTAAGAGCGAGAAACGTGTGAGCTTTGTGTATGATTTATTTTTGTTTGTGCTAAAAGTGAGTGCGTTTACCTGAAATCATGTCTTTTTGTAGGAAGACACAGAGGCTGGGATTTAACTCCATTTCTGAAGAGAAACCCACAGCACAGTTGTCATCCATGACACACACTCCAATTTAGAGCAAGAAGCACTCTCTTGCTTTCTAGAGTCTCTAAAAAGCAGGAAACATGAGTGTGCACATAACAAAAGAATGGTATTTCCTACACATATGTACCATATCTAGTTCAACTCTGCTTCTGAAACTTTTACAAACCACAGGTCCTCTAACATCGAATGATTTTCAGTTAAGAGCGAGAAAATTGTGAGAGTCGTGAATGATGTAGCTTTCTTCGAGCTGAAAGGTGAATGAGTTTACCTGAAAAGATGTCTTGCTTGTAGGAAGACACAGAGCCTGGTATTTAACTCCATTTCTGAAGGGAAACACACAGCACAGTTCTCATCCATGAAACACACTCTGCTTTAGAGCAAGAATCACGCACTCGATTACTAGAGTCTCTAATGCAGCATGTAAAGTGAGTGTGGTCAGAACAAAAGAACTGTGTTTCCTACACATCCAGACCATATCTAGTTCAACTATTCTTCTGAAACTGATACAAACCAAAATTCGTCTAACATGCAATGCTTTCCAGTTACGAATGAGAAAAGTGTGAGCTTTGTGAACGATGTCGCTACCTTTGGGCTGAAAAGTGACTGAGTTTACCTGAAAAGATGTCTTGCTTGTAGGAAGACAGAGAGCCTGGGATTTAACTCCATTTCTGAAGGGAAACACACAGCACAGTTCTCATCCATGAAACACACTTTGCTTTAGAGCAATAAGCACGCTTTTGCTTTCTAGAGTCTCTAATACAGCCGGAAACGTGAGTGTGCTCAGAACAAAGGAACAGTGTTTCCTACACATACAGACCATATCTAGTTCAACTCTTCTTCTGAAACTGATACAAACCACAATTCCTCTAACATGCAATGCTTTCCAGTTATGATCGAGAAACGTGTGAGCAACGTAAATGATGTAGCTTTGTTTGAGCTGAAACATGAGTGAGTTTACCTGAAAAGATGTCTTGTGGTAGGAAGACACAGGGCCTGGGATTTAACTTCATTTCTGAAGGGAAACATACAGCACCGTTGTCATCAATGAAACACACTCTGCTTTAGAGCAAGAAGCACGCTCTAGCCTTCTAGAGTCTCTAATAAAGCAGGAAACGTGAGTGTGCTCAGAACAAAAGAACGGTGTTTCCTACACATACGGACCATATCTAGTTCAACACTGCTTCTGAAACTGATACAAACCACAGGTCCTCTAACATCCAATGCTTTTCAGTTACAAATGAGAATCGTGTGAGCTTCGTGAATGATGTCGCTTCCTTTGATGTGAAAATTGACTGAGTTTACCTGAAAAGATGTCTAGCTTTTAGGAAGACACAAAGCCTGGGATTTAACTCCATTTTTGAAGGGAAACACACAGCACAGTTCTCATTCATGAAACACACTCTCCTTTAGAGCAAGAAGCATGCTCTTGTTTTCTAGAGTCTCTAATAGAGCCAAAAACTAGTGTGCTCAGTACAAAAGAACGGTGTTTCCTACACATATGGACCATTGCTAGTTCAACTCTGCTTCTGAAACTGATACAAACCACAGTTCATCTAACATCCAATGCTTTAGAGTTAAGAGCAACAAACGTGTGAACTTTGTGAGAGATTTATATTCGTTTGAGCTAAAAGTGACTGCGTTTACCTGAAATGATATCTCGTTGTAGAAAGACACAGAGCCTGGGATTTAACTCCATTTCGGAAGGGAAACGCAAAGCACAGTTCTCATACATGAAACACACTCTGCTTTAGAGCAAGAACCACACTCTTGCTTTCTAGGGTCTCTAATAGAGCAGACACTTGAGTGTGCTCAGAACAAAAGAACGGTGTTTCCTACACATACGGACCATTGCTAGTTCAACTCTGCTTCTGATACTAATACAAAACACAGGTCATCTAATATCAAATGCTTTACAGTTAAGACCGAGAGACCTGTGTGCTCCGAGAACTATGTATCATTTGTTTGAGATGAAAGGTGACTGAGTTTACCTTAAACGAAGTCTTGCTTTAGGAAGACATAGAGCCTGGGATTTAACTCCATTTCTGAAGGGAAACACACAGCACAGTTCTCATCCATGAAACACAGTCTGCTTTAGAGCAAGAAGCACGCCCGTGCTTTCTAGAGACTATATTAGAGCAGGAAACGAGAGTGTGCTCAGAAGAAAAGAACGGATTTCCTACACATACAGACCATATCCAGTTCAACTCTGCTTCTGAAACTGATACAAACCACAGTTCTTCTAACATCCAATGCTTTTCGTCTAAGAGCGAGAAACGTGTGAGAAACGTAAACGATGTAGCTTTGTTTGAGCTGAAAAGTTTGTGAGTTTACCTGAAACGAAGTCTTGGTGGTAGGAAGACACAGAGCCTGTGATTCAACTCCTTTTCTGAAGGGAAACACACAGCACAGTTGTCATCCATGAAACACACTCTGCTTATAGCAAGAAGCAGGCTGTTGCTTTCTAGAGTCTCTAATAGAGCAAGAAACGTTTGTATGCTCATAACAAAAGAACGGTGTTTACTACATATATGGACCATTGCTAGTTCATCTCTGCTTCTGAAACTGATACAAACCAAAGGTCATCTAACATCCAATGCTTTAGAGTTAAGAGCGACAAACGTGTGAGCTTCGTGAAAGATTGATATTCGTTTGAGCTAAAAGTGACTGTGTTTACATGAAATGATATATAGTTGTAGGAAGACACACAGCCTGGGATTTAACTCCACTTTGGAAGGGAAACACAAAGCACAGTACTCATCCATGAAACACACTCTGCTTTAGAGCAAGAAGCACGCTATTACTTTCTAGGGTCTCTAAAAGAGCCAGACACTTGAGTGTGCTCAGAACAAAAGAACGGTGTTTCCAACACATAAGGACCATTGTTAGTTCAACTCTGCTTCTGAAACTTATACAAACCACAAGTCATGCAACATCCAATGCTTTTCAGTTAAGAGCGAGAAACGTGTGAGCTTCGTAAACGATTTATATTCATTTGAGCTGAAAAGTTACTCCAATAACCTGAAATGATGTCTAGCATGTAGAAAGACACAGAGCCTGGAATTTTACTCCATTTTTGAAGGGAAACACACAGCACAGTTCTGATCCATGAAACACACTCTTATTTAGAGCAAGAAGCACGCTCTTGCTTTCTAAGGGTCTCTAATTCAGCAGGAAACGTGACTGTGGTCAGAACAAAATAACGGTGTTTCCTACACATACGGACCATATCTAGGTCAACTGTTCTTCTGAAACTGATACAAACCACAGTTCCTCTAACATGCAATGCTTTCCAGTTAAGTGCGAGAAACGTGTGAGCTTCGTGAACGATGTAGCGAACTTTGAGCTGAAAAGTGACTGAGTTTACCTGAAAAGATGTCCTGCTTATGGAAGACACAGAGCCTCAGATTTAACTCCATTTCTGAAGGGAAACACACAGCACAGTTCTAATCCATGAAGCACAATCTGCTTTAGAGCAAGAAGCATGCTCTTGCTTTCTAGAGTGTCTAATAGAGAAGGAAACGTGAGTTGGTTATAACAAAAGAACGATGTTTCCTACACATACGGACCATTGCTAGTTTAACTCTGCTTCGGAAACTGATAAAAAACACAAGTCCTCTAATATCCAATGCTTTTCCGTTAAGAGCCAGAAACGTGTGAGTTACGTGAATGATGTAGTTTTGTTTGAGCTGAAAAGTTACTGAGTTTACATGAAAAGAAGTCTTGCTTGTAGGAAGACACAGAGCCTGTGATTTAACTCCGTTTCTGAAGGGAAACCCACAGCACAGTTGTCATCCATGAAACACACTCTGCTTTAGAGCAAAAAGCACGCTCTTGCTTTCTAGAGCCTCTAATAAAGCAGGAAACATGAGTGTGCTCAGAACAAAAGAACTGTGTTTCCTACACACACAGACCATATCTAGTTCAACTCTTCTTCTGAAACTGATAGAAACCACAGTTCCTCTAACATCAACTGCTTTCCAGGTACGAACAAGAAACGTGTGAGCTTCGTGAACCATGTAGCTTCCTTTGAGCTGAAAAGTCACTGAGTTTACCTGAAAAGATGTCTTGCTTGTATGAAGACACAGATCCTGGGATTTAACTCCATTCTGAAGGGAAACACACAGCACAGTTCTAATCCATGAAACACACTCTGCTTTAGAGCAAGAAGTACGCTCTTGCTTTCTAGAGTCTGTAATACAGCTGCTTCTGTACCTGAGACAAACCACAGGTCATCTATCATCCAATGCTTTACAGATAAGAGCGAGAAACGTGTGAGCGAGGAGAAATATGTGTCTATGTTTGAGCTGAAAGTTGACTGAGTTTACCTTAAACGAAGTCTTGCTTTTAGCAAGACACAGAGCTTGAAATTTAACTCCATTTCTGAAGCGAAACACACATCACAGTTCTCATCCATGAAACACAGTCTGCTTTAGAGCAAGAAGCACGCTCTTGCTTTCTAGAGCCTCTAATAAAGCAAGACATATGAGTGTGCTCAGAACAAAAGAACGGATTTTCCTACACAAACGTACCATATCTAGGTCAACTCTTCTTCTGAAACTGATACAAACCACAGTTCCTCTAACATTCAATGCTTTCCAGTTACCAACAAGAAACTTGTGAGCTTAGGGAACGATGTAGCTTCTTTTGAGCTGAAAAGTGACTGAGTTTACCTGAAAAGATGTCTTGCTTGTAGGAAGACACAGAGCCTGTTATTTAACTCCATTTCTGAAGGGAAACACACAGCACAGTTCTCATCCATGAAGCAAACTCTGCTTTAGAGCAAGAAGCCCGCTCTTGCTTTCTAGAGTCTCCAATAGAGCCAGAAACTTGAAAGTATGCTCAGAACAAATGAAAGGTGTTTCCTAAACATACGGACCATATCTAGGTCAACTGTTCTTCTGAAACTGATACAAACCACAGGTCCTCTAACATCCAATGCTTTCCAGTTAAGAGGGAGAAACATGTGAGCTTCGTGAACGATGCAGCTTCCTTTGAGCTGAAAAGTGACTGAGTTTACCTGAAAAGATGTCTTGCTTATAGGAAGACACAGAGCCTGGGATTTAACTCCATTTCTGAAGGGAAACACACAGTACAGTTCTCATCCATGAAACACACTCTGCTTTAGAGCAAGAAGCATGCTCCTGCTTTCTAGAGACTCTAATAGAGCCAGTAACTTGAGGGTACTCCGAACAAAAGAACGGCGTTTCCTACACATACGGACCATTGCTAGTTCAACTCTGTTACTGAAACTGATACAAACCACAGGTCCTCTAACATCCAATTCTTTACAGTTAAGAGACCGAAACGTGTGAGCTACGTGTATGATGTAGCTTTGTTTGACCTGAAACGTGACTGAGTTTATGTGAAACGAAGTCTTGCTTGTAAGAAGATACAGAGCCTGTGAATGAACTCCATTTCTAAAGGGAAACACAAATCACAGTTCTCATGATGAAAGAGACTCTGCGTATAAGATGAAGCACGCTCTTGCTTTCTCAAGTCTATAATAGAGGCAGAAACTTGAAAGTGTGCTCAGAACAAAAGAACGGTGTTTCCAACACATATGGACCATTGCTAGTTCAACTCTGCTTCTGAAACTGATACAAACAAAAGTTATCTAACATCCAATTCTTTTCAGTTAAGAGTGAGAAACGTGTGAGCTTCGTAAATGATTTATATTCATTTGAGCTGAAAAGTGACTGCGTTTACCTGAAATGATGTCTTGCTTGCAGGAAGACACAGAGCCTAGAATTTAACTCCATTTCTGAAGGGAAACACACAGCACAGTTCTCATTCACGAAACACACTATGCTTTAGAGCAAGAAGCACGCTCTTGCTTTTTAAGAGTCTCTAATACAGCAAGAGACGTGACTGTGGTCAGAACAAAATAACGGTGTTTCCTACAGATACTGACCATATCTAGGTCATCTCTTCTTCTGAAACTGATACAAACCAAAGTTCCTCTAACATGCAATGCTTTCCAGTTAAGAGCGAAAAACGTGTGACCTTGGTGAACAATGTAGCTTCCTTTGAGCTGAAAAGTGACCTAGTTTACCTGAAAATATGTCTTGCTTGTAGGAAGACACAGAGCCTGGGATTTAACTCCGTTTCTCAAGGGAAACTAACAGCACATTTCTCATCCATGAAACACAATCTGCTTTAGACCAAGAAGCATGCTCTTGCTTTCTAGAGTCTCTAATAGAGCCAGAAACTTGAGGGTACTCAGAACAAAAGAATGGTGTTTCCTACACATACGGACCATATCTAGTTCAACTCTACTTCTGAAACTGATACAAACCACAGGTCCTCTAACATCCAATGCTTTACAGTTAAGAGCAAGAAACGTGTGAGCTAAGTGAACGATGTAGCTTTTTTTGAGCTGAAAGTTGACTGACTTCACGTGAATCGAAGTCTTGCTTGTAGGAAGATACAGAGCCTGTGATTTAACTCCATTTCTGAAGGGAAACACACAGCACAGTTATCACGATGAAACACATTCTGTGTATAGGAAGAGGCACGGTCTTGCTTTCTTGAGTCTCTAATAAAGCAGGAAATGTGAGTGTGCTCAGAACAAAAGAACGGAGTTTCCTACACATACAGACCATATCTAGGTCAACTCTTCTTCTGAAACTGATACAAACCACAGTTCCTCTAATATCCAATGCTTTTCTGATACAGCAAGAAACGTGTGAGCTACGTAAAAGATGTAGATTTGTTTGAGCTGAAACGTGAGTGAGTTTACCTGAAACGATGTCTTGCTTGTAGGAAGACACAGAGCCTGGGATTTAACTCCATTTCTGAAGGGAAACACACAGCACAGTTGTCCTACGTGTAACACACTCTGCTTTAGAGCAAGAAGCATGCTCTTGCTTTCTAGAGTCACTAATAGACCCAGAAACTTGAAAGTGTGCTCAGAACTAAAGAACGGTGTTTCCTACACATACGGACCATTGCTAGTTCAACTCTGCTTCTGAAACTGATACAAACCACAAGTAATCTAACATCCAATGCTTTTCAGTTATGAGCGAGAAACGTGTGAGCTTTGTTAACGATTTATATTTATTTGAGTTTAATAGTGACTGCGTTTACCTGAAATGATGTCTTGCTTGTAGGAAGACACAGAGCCTGGGATTTAACTCCATTTCTGAAGGTAAACACACAGTACAGTTCTCATCCATGAAACACACCCTGCTTTAGAGCTAGATGCACGCACTTGATTTCTAGAGTCTCTAATACAGCAGGTAAATTGAGTGTGGTGAGAACAAAAGAACGGTGTTTCCTATACATACAGACCATTTGTAGTCTAACTCTGCTTCTGAAACTGATACAGACCACAGTTCCTCTAATATCCAATGCTTTTCAGTTAGAGCAAGAAACTTGTGAGCTACGTAAACGATGTAGCTTTGTTAGAGCTTAAACATGAGTGAGTTTACCTGAAAGGAAGTCTTGCTTGTAGGAAGACACAAAGCCTGGGATTTAACTCCATTTCTGAAGGGAAAAACACTGCACAGTTGTCATCCGTGAAACAGTCTGGTTTAGTGCCAGAAGCTTGCTCTTGCTTTCTAGAGTCACTAATAGAGCCAGAAACATGAAAGTGTGCTCAGAACAAAAGAACGGTGTTTCCTACACATACAGACCATTGCTAGTTCAACTCTGCTTCTGAAACTGATACAAACAACAAGTCATCTAACATCCAATAATTTTCATTTAAGAGCGAGAAACGTGTGAGCTTCGTAAATGATTTATATTCATTTGAGCTGAAAAGTGACTTCGTTTACCTGAAATGATGTCTAGGAGGACAAAGAACCTGGAATTTAACTCCATTTCTGAAGGGAAAGACACAGCACAGTTGTCATCCATGAAACACATTCTGCTTCAGAGGAAGAAGCACGCTCTGGCTTTCTAAGAGTCTCTAATACAGCAGGAAACGTGACTATGCTAAGAACAAAATAACGGTGTTTCCTACACATATGGACCATATCTAGGTCAACTCTACTTCTGAAACTGATACAAACCACAGTTCCTCTAACATGCAATGCTTTCCAGTTAAGAGCGAGAAACGTGTGAGCTTCGTGAACGATGTAGCTTCCTGTGAGCTGAAAAGTGACTGAGTTTACGTGAAACGAAGTCTTGCTTGTAGGAAGACATAGAGCCTGGGATTTAACGCCATTTATGAAGGGAAACACAAAGCACACGTGTCATCCATGAAACACACTTTGCCTTAGAGCAAGAAGCACGCTCTTACTTTCTAGAGCCTCTAATAAAGTAAGAAACATGAGTGTGCTCAGAACAATAGAACGGTGTTTCTTACACATACGGACCATATCTCGTTCAACTCTTCTTCTGAAACTGATGCAAACCACAGTTCCTCTAACATGCCATGCTTTCCAGTTACGAAAAAGAAACGTGTGAGCTTCGGGAACGATTTATATTCATTTGAGCTGAAAAGTGACTGCGTTTACCTGAAATGATATCTTGCTTGTAGGAAGACACAGAGCCTGGAATTTAACTCCATTTCTGAAGAGAAACACACAGCACAGTTCTCATCCATGAAACACATTCTGCTTTAGAGCAAGAAGCATGCTCTTGCTTTCTAAGAGTCTCTAATACAGCCGGAAACCTGACTGTGGTCAGAACAAAATAATTGTGTTTCCTACACATACAGACCATATCTAGTCCAACTCTGCTTCTGAAACTGATACAAACCACAGGTCGTCTAACATCCAATGCTTTTCTGTTAAGAGTGAGATACGTGTGAGCTTCGTCAACGATGTAGCATTCTTTGAGCTGAAAGTTGACTGAGTTTCCCTGAAACGAAGTCTTCCTTGTAGGTTGACACAGAGCCTGGGATTTATTCCATTTCTGAAGGTAAAAACACAGCACAGTTCTCATCCATGAAACACACTCTGCTTTAGAGCTAGAAGCACGCTCTTGATTTCTAGAGTCTCTAATACAGCAGGTAAATTGAGTGAGGTCAGAACAAAAGAACGGTGTTTACTACACATACAGATCATATCTAGTTCAACTCTGCTTCTGAAACTGATAAAAACCACAGGTCCTATAACATCCAATGCTTTTCAGTTAAGAGCGAGAAACGTGTGAGCTTCGTGAACGATGTAGCATTCTTTGAGCTGAAAAGTGACTGAGTTTACCTGAAACGAAGTCTTCCTTGTAGGAAGACACAGAGCATGGGATTTAACTACATTTCTGAAGAGAAACACACAGCACAGATGTCATCCATGAAACATAGTCTGCTTTAGAGCAAGAAGCACACTCTTGCCTTCTAGAATCTGTAAAAAAGCAGGAAACGTGAGTGTGCTCAGAACAAAAGAACGGTGTTTCCTACACATACGGACCATATTTAGTTCAACTCTGCTTCTGAAACTGATACAAACAACAGCTTCTCTAACATCCAATGCTTTTCAGTTAAGAGCCACAAACGTGTGAGCTATGTGAACGATGTAGTTATGTTTGAGCTGAAAAGTTACTCAGTTTACATGAAAAGAAGTCATGCTTGTAGGAAGACACAGAGCCTGTGATTTAACTCAATTTCTGAAGGGAAGCACACAACACAGTTCTCATACATGAAACACACTCTGCTTTAGAGTAAGAAGCATGCTCTTGCTTTCTAGAGTCTCTAATAGTGCAGGAAACGTGAGTGTGCTCAGAACAAAAGAACGGAGTTTCCTACACATACGGACCATTGCTAGTTCAACTCTGCTTCTGAAACTCATACAAACCACTGGGCCTCTAACATCCAATGCTTTTGAGTTAAGAGCAAGAAACGTGTGAGCTACATCAATGATGTAGTTTTGTTTGAGCTGATAGGTGACTGAGCTTACATGAAACGAAGTCTTGCTTGTAGGAAGATACAGAGCCTGTGATATAACTCCATTTCTGAAGGGAAACACACAGCACAGTTCTCACGATGAAACACACTCTGTGTATAGGAAGAAGCACGCTCTTGCTTTCTAGAGTCTCTAATAGAGCCAGAAACTTGAAAGTGTGCTCAGAACAAAAGAACGGTGTTTCCAACATATACGGACCATTGCTAGTTCAACTCTGCTTCTGAAACTGATACAAAGCACAAGTCATCTAACATCCAATGCTTCTCAGTTAAGAGCGAGAAACGTGTGAGCTTCGTAAATGATTTATATTCATTTGAGCTGAAAAGTGACTGTGTTTACCTGAAATGATGTCTTGCTTGTAGGAAGACACAGAACCTGGAATTTAACTCCATTTCTGAAGGGAAACACACAGCAGTGTTCTCATCCATGAAACACACTCTGCTTTAGAGCAAGAAGCACGTTCTTGCTTTCTAAGTGTTTCTAATACAGCAGGAAACGAGACTGTGGTCAGAACAAAATAACGGTGTTTCCTACACATACGGACCATATCTATGTCAACTGTTCTTCTGAAACTGTTACAAACCACAGTTCCTGTAACATGAAATGTTTTCCAGTTAAGAGAGAGAAACTTGTGAGCTTCGTGAACGATGTAGCTTCCTTTGAGCCTAAAAGTGAATGAGTTTACCTGAAAAGATGTTTGCTTGTAGGAAGACACAGAGCCTGGCATTTAACTCCATTTCTGAAGGGAAACACACAGCACAATTCTCATCCATGAAACACTATCTACTTTAGAGCAAGAGGCATGCTCTTGCTTTCTATAGTCTCTAATAGAGACCGAAATTTGAGGGTACTCTGATCAAAAGCACGGTGTTTCTTACACACACGGACCATTGCTAGTTCAACTCTGCTTCTTATACTGATACAAACTACAAGTCACCTAACATGCAATGCTTTCCAGTTAAGAGCGAGAAACGTGTGAGCTTCATGAACGATGTAGATTCCTTTGAGCTGAAAAGTGACTGAAATTACCTGAAAATATGTCTTGCTTGTAGGAAGACACAGAGCCTGGAATTTAACTCCATTTTTGAAGGGAAACACACAGCACAGTTCTCATCCATGAAACACACTCTGCTTTAGAGCAAGAAGCATGCTACTGCTTTCTAGAGTCTCTAATACAGCAGGAAACGTGACTGTGGTCCGAACAATATAATTGTGTTTCCTACACATACAGACCATATCTAGCCCATCTCTGCTTCTGAAAGTGATACAAACCACAAGTCCTCTAACATCCAATGCTTTTCAGTTAAGAGTGAGAAACGTGTGAGCTTTGTGAACGATGTAGCATTCTTTGAGCTAAAAGTTGACTGAGTTTACCTGAAATGATGTCTTCCTTGTAGGTTGACACAGAGCCTGGGATTTATTCCATTTCTTAAGGTAAACACACAGCACAGTTCTCATCCATGAAACACACTCTGCTTTAGAGCTAGAAGCACGCTCTTGATTTATAGAGTCTCTAATACAGCAGGTAAATTGACTGAGGTCAGAACAAAAGAACGGTGTTTCCTACACATACGGATCATATCTAGTTCAACTCTGCTTCTGAAACTGATACAAAGAACAGGTTCTCTAACATCCAATGCTTTTCAGTTAAGAGAAACAAACGTGTGATCTACGTGATCGATGTAGTTATGTTTGAGCTGAAAAGTTACTCAGTTTACATGAAAAGAAGTCATGCTTGTAGGAAGACACAGAGCCTGGGATTTAACTCCATTTCTGAAGGGAAGGACACAGCACAGTTCTCATACATGAAACACACTCTGCTTTAGAGTAAGAAGCACGCTCTTGCTTTCTAGTGTCTCTTATAGTGCAGGAAACGTGAGTGTGCTCAGAACAAAAGATCTGAGTTTACTACACATACAGACCATATCTAGTCCGACTCTGCTTCTGAAACTGATACAAACCACAGTTCCTCTAATATCCAATGCTTTTTAGTTAGAGCAAGAAATGTGTGAGCTAAATAAACGATGTAGCTTTGTTTGAGCTGAAAGGTGAGTGAGTTTACCTGAAATGAAGTCTTGCTTGTAGGAAGACACAGAGCCTGGAATTTAACTCCATTTCTGAAGGGAAACACACAGCACAGTTCTCATCCTTAAAACACACTGTGCGTATAGGAAGAAGCAAGCTATTGCTTTCTAGAGTCTCTAATAGAGCAGGAAACGTGAGTGTACTCAGAACAAAAGAACGGTGTTTCCTATACATACGGACCATAGCTAGTTCAACTCTGCTTCTGAAACTGATACAAACCACAGGTCCTCTATCATCCATAGCTTTTCAGTTAAGAGCAAGAAACGTGAGAGCTTTGTAAATGATTTATATTCATTTGAGCTGAAAAGTGACTGCGTTTACCTGAAATGATGTCTTGCTTGTTGGAAGACACACAGCCTGGAATTTAACTCCATTTCTGAAGGGAAACACTCAGCACAGTTATCATCCAAGAAGCACACTCTGCTTTAGAGCAAGAAGCATGCTGTTGCTTTCTAAGGGTCTCTAATACAGCAGGAAACATGACTGCTGTCCGAACAACATAATTGTGTTTCCTACACATACAGACCATATCTAGTCCAACTCTGCTTCTGAAAGTGATACAAACCACAAGTCCTCTAACATCCAATGCTTTTCAGTTAAGAGTGAGAAACGTGTGAGCTTTGTGAACGATGTAGCATTCTTTGAGCTGAAAGTTGACTGAGTTTACCTGAAATGAAGTCTTCCTTGTACGTTGACACAGAGCCTGGGATTTATTCCATTTCTGAAGGTAAACACACAGCACAGTTCTCATCCATGAAACACACTCTGCTTTAGAGCTAGAAGCACGCTCTTGATTTATAGAGTCTCTAATACAGCAGGTAAAATGAGTGAGGTCAGAACAAAAGAATGGTGTTTCCTACACATACGGATCATATCTAGTTGAACTCTGCTTCTGAAACTGATACAAACCACAGGTCCTCTTACATCCAATGCTTTTTAGTTAAGAAAGGGAAACGTGTGAGCTTCGTGAACGATGTAGCATTCTTTGAGCTGAAAGGTGTTTGAGTTTACCTGAAACGAAGTCTTCCTTTTAGGAAGACACAGAGCATGGGATTTAATTACATTTCTGAAGGGAAACACACAGGACAGTTGTCATCCATGAAACATACTCTGCTTTAGAGCAAGAAGCACACTCTTGCCTTCTAGAATCTGTAAAAAAGCAGGAAACCTGATTGTGCTCGGAACAAAAGAACGGTGTTTCCTACACAAACGGACCATATCTAGTTCAACTCTGCGTCTGAAACTCATACAAACCACAGGTTCTCTAACATCCAATGCTTTTCAGTTAAGAGCCAGAAACGTGTGAGCTACGTGAATAATGTAGTTATGTTTGAGCTGAAAAAATACTCAGTTTCCATGAAAAGAAGTCATGCTTGTAGGAAGACACAGAGCCTGTGATTTAACTCCATTTCTGAAGGGAATCACACAGCATAGTTCTCATACATGAAACACACTCTGCTTTAGAGCAAGAAGAACGCTCTTGCTTTCTAGAGTCTCTAATAGTGCAGGAAACGTGAGTGTGCTCAGAACAAAAGAACGGAGTTTCATACACATACGGACCATTGCTAGTTCAACTCTGCTTCTGAAACTGATAAAAAACACAGGTCCTCTATCATCCAATGCTTTTGAGTTAAGAGCAAGAAACGTGTGAGCTTCATGAACGATGTAGCTTTCTTTGAGCTGAAAAGTGACTGAGTTTACCTGAAAAGACGTCTTGCTTTCAGGAAGACACAGAGCCTGGGACTTAACTCCATTTCTGAAGGGAAACACACAGCACAGTTCTCATCCATGAAACTCACTGTGCATTAGAGCACGAAGCATGCTCTTGATTTCTAGATTCTATAATAGAGCCAGAAACTTGAGGGTACTCTGAACAATAGAACGGCGTTTCCTACACATACGGTCCATTCCTAGTTCAACTCTGCTTCTGAAACTGATACAAACCACAGGTCCTCTAACATCCAATCCTTTACAGTTAAGAGCAAGAAACGTGTCAGCTACGTCAACGATGTAGTTTTGTTTGAGCTGAAAGGTGACTGAGCTTACGTGAAACGAAGACTTGCTTGTAGGAAGATACAGAGCCTGTGATATAACTCCATTTCTGAAGGGAAACACACAGCACAGTTCTCACGATGAAACACATTCAGCGTATAGGAAGAAGCACGCTCTTGCTTTCTAGAGTCTCTAATAGAGCACGAAACATGAGTGTACTCAGAACAAAATAAAGGAGTTTCCTACACATACAGATCATATCTAGTCCAACTCTGCTTCTGAAACTGATACAAACCACAGTTCCTCTAATATCCAATGCTTTTCAGTTAGAGCAAGAAATGTGTGAGCTACGTAAAAGATGTAGCTTTGTTTGAGCTGAAACGTGAGTTAGTTTACCTGAAACGAAGTCTTGCATTTAGGAAGACACAGAGCCTGGGGTTTAACTACATTTCTGAAGGGAAACACACAGCACAGTTGTCCTCCGTGAAACACACTCTGCTTCAGAGCCAGAAGCATGCTCTTGCTTTCTAGAGTCTCTAATAGAGCAGGAAACTTGAAAGTGTGCTCAGAACAAAGGAACGGTGTTTCCTACATACACGGACCATTGCTAGTTCAACTTGCTTCTGAAACTGATACAAAGCACAAGTCATCTAACATCCAATGCTTTTCAGTTAAGAGTGAGAAACGTGTGAGCTTGGTAAACTATTTATATTCATTTAAGCTGAAAAGTGACTGCGTTTACCTGAAATGATGTCTTGCTTGTAGGAAGACACAGAGCCTGGAATTGAACTCCATTTCTGAAGGGAAACACACAGCACATTTCTCATCCATGAAACACACTCTGCTTTAGAGCAAGAAGCACTCTCTTGCTTTCTAAGAGTCTCTAATACAGCAAGAAATGAGTCTGTGGTCAGGAGAAAATAACGGTGTTTCCTACACATACTGACCATATCTAGGTCAACTCTTCTTCTGAAACTGATACAAACCACAGTTCCTGTAACAAGGAAAGCTTTCCAGTTAAGAGAGAGAAACCTGTGAGCTTCGTGAACAATGTAGCTTCCTTTGAGCCTAAAAGTGAATGAGTTTACCTGAACAGATATTTGCTTGTAGGAAGACACAGAGCCTAGCATTTAACTCCATTTCTGAAGGGAAACACACAGCACAGTTCTCATCCATGAAACACGCTCTGCGTATAGGAAGAAGCACGCTATTGCTTTCTAGAGTCTGTAATAGAGCAGGAAATGTGAGTGTGCTCAGAATAAAAGAACGGTGTTTCCTACAAATGCGGACCATAGCTAGTTCAACTCTGCTTCTGAAACTGATACAAACCACAAGGCATCTAACGTGCAATGCTTTACAGTTAAGAGCGAGAAACGTGTGAGCTTCGTAAACGATTTATATTCATTTGAACTGAAAAGTGACTGCCTTTACCTGAAATGATGTCTTGCTTGTAGGAAGACACAGAGCCTGGGGTTTAACTCCATTTCTGGTGAGAAACACACAGCACAGTTCTCACGATGAAACACATTCTGCGTATAGGAAGAAGCACGCTCTTGCTTTCTAGAGTCTCTAATAGTGCATGCAACGTGAGTGTGCTCAGAACAAAAGAACGGAGTTTCCTACACATACAAACAATATCTGGTCCAACTCTGCTTCTGAAACTGATACAAACCACAGTTGCTCTAATATCCAATGCTTTTTAGTTAGACCAAGAAATGAGTGAGCTAATTAAACGATGTAGCTTTGAATGAGCTGAAAGCTGAGTGAGTTTACCTGAAAAGAAGTCTTGCTTGTAGGAAGACACAGAGCCTGGAATTTAACTCCATTTCTGAAGGGAAACACACAGCACAGTTGTCATCCATGAAACTCACTCTGCTTTAGAGCACGAAGCATGCTCTTGCTTTCTAGAATCTATAATAGAGCCAGAAACTTGAGGGTACTGTGAACAAAAGAACGGTGTTTCCTATACATATGGACCATTGCTAGTTCAACTCTGCTTCTGAAACTGATACAAACCACAGGTCCTCTAACATCCAATGCTTTACAGTTAAGAGCAAGAAACGTGTGAGCTACGTCAACGATGTAGTTTTGTTTGAGCTGAAAGGTGACTGAGCTTACGTGAAACAAAGTCTTGCTTGTAGTAAGATACAGGACCTGTGATATAACTCCATTTCTGAAGGGAAACACACAGCACAGTTCTCACGATTAAAGACACTCTGCGTATAGGAAGAAGCATGCTCTTGCTTTCTAGAGTCTCTAATAGTGCAGGAAACGTGAATGTGCTCAGAACAAAGAACGGAGTTTCCTGCACATACAGACCATATCTAGTCCAACTATGCTTCTGAAACTGATACAAACCACAGTTCCTCTAATATCCAATGCTTTTTAGTTAGAGCAAGAAACGTGTGTACTACGTGAACGATGTAGTTTTGTTTGAGCTGAAAGGTGACTGAGTTTACGTGAAACAAAGTCTTGCTTGTAGTAAGATACAGAACCTGTGATATAACTCCATTTCTGAAGGGAAACACACAGCACAGTTCTCACGATTAAACACACTCTGTGTATAGGAAGAAGCACCCTCTTGCTTTCAAGAGTCTCTAATAAGACAGGAAACGTGAGTGTACTCAGAACAAAATAACAGAGTTTCCTACACATACAGACCATATCTAGTCCAACTCTGCTTCTGAAACTGATACAAACCACAGTTCCTCTAATATCCAATGCTTTTCATTAGAGCAAGAAACGTGTGAGCTATGTAAAAGATGTAGGTTTGTTTGAGCTGAAACGTGAGTTAGTTTAACTGAAACGAAGTCTTGCTTGTAGGAAGACACACAGCCTGGGATTTAACTACATTTCTGAAGGGAAACAAACAGCAAAGTTGTCCTCCGTGAAACACACTCTGCTTTAGAGCAAGAAGCACGCCCTTGCTTTCTAGAGTCTCTAATAGAGCCAGAAACTTGAAAGTGTGCTCAGAACAAAAGAACGGTGTTTCCAACACATACGGACCCTTGCAAGTCCAACTCTGCTTCTGGAACTGATACAAAGCACAAGTCAACTAACATCCAATGCTTTTCAGTAAAGAGCGTGAAACGTGTGAGCTTCGTAAACGATTTATATTCATTTGAGATGAATAGTGACTGTGTTTACCTGAAATTATGTCTTGCTTGTAGGAAGACACAGAGCCTGGAATTTAACTCCATTTCTGAAGGGAAACAGACAGCACAGTACTCATCCATGAAACACACTCTGCTTTAGAGCAAGAAGCATGCTCTTGCTTTCTTAGTGTCTCTAATACAGCAGGAAAGGTGACTGTGGTCAGAACAAAATAACGGTGTTTCCTACACATACTGACCATATCTAGGTCAACTCTTCTTCTAAAACTGATACAAACCAAAGTTCCTCTAACATGCAATGCTTTCCGGTTAAGAGCGAGAAACGTGTGAGCTTGGTGAACGATGTAGCTTCCTTTGACATGAAAAGTGACTGAGTTTACCTGAAAAGATGTCTAGCTTGTAGGAAGACCCAGAACCTGGGATTTAACTCCATTTCTGAAGGGAAACACACAGCACAGTTCTCATCCATGAAACACACTCTGCTGTAGAGCAAGAAGCATGCTTTTGATTTCTAGAGTCTCTAATAGAGCTAGAAATTGAGGGTACTCTGAACAAAAGAACGGTGTTTCCTACACATACGGACCATTGCTCGTTCAACTCTGCTTCTGAAACTGATACAAACCACAGGTCCTCTAACATCCAATGCTTTACAGTTAAGAGCAAGAAACGTGTGAGCTACGTGAATGATGTAGCTTCCTTTGAGCTGAAAAGTGACTGAGTTTACCTAAAAAGATGTCTTGCTTGCAATAAGACACAGAACCTGGGATTTAACTCCATTTCTGATGGGAAACACACAGCACAGTTCTCATCCATGAAACACACTCTGCTTTAGATCACCAAGCATGCTCTTGCTTTCTAGAGTCTATAATAGAGCCAGAAACTTGAGGGTACTCTGAACAAAAGAACAGTGTTTCCTACACATACGGACCATTGCTAGTTCAACTCTGCTTCTGAAACTGATACAGACCACAGGGCCTCTAACATCCAATGCTTTACAGTTAAGAGCAAGAAACGTGTGTGCTACGTGGACGATGTAGTTTTGTTTGAGCTGAAAGGTGACTGAGCTTATGTGAAACAAAGTCTTGCTTGTAGTAAGATACAGAACCTGTGATATAACTCCATTTCTGAAGGGAAACACACAGCACAGTTCTCACGATGAAACACACTCTGCTTATAGGAAGAAGCACGCTCTTGCTTTCAAGAGTCTCTAATAAGACAGGATACGTGAGTGTACTCAGAACAAAAGAACGGTGTTTCCTACACATACGGATAATTGCTCGTTCAACTCTGCTTCTGAAACTGATACAAACCACAGATCCTCTAACATCCAATGCTTTACAGTTAAGAGCAAGAAACGTGTGAGCTTCGTGAATGTTTTAGCTTCCTTTGAGCTGAAAAGTGACTGAGTTTACCTGAAAATATGTCTTGCTTGATGGAAGAACCAGAGACTGGGATTTAACTCCATTTCTGAAGGGAAACACATAGCACAGTTGTCATCCATGAAATACACTCAGCTTTAGAGCAAGAAGCATGCTCTTGCTTTCTAGAGTCTATAATAGAGCAAGAAATTGAGGGTAATCCGAACAAAAGAACGGTGTTTCCTACACATATGGACCATTGCTAGTTCAACTCTGCTTCTGAAACTGATACAAACCACAGGTCCTCTATCATCCAATGCTTTTCAGTTAAGAGCGAGAAACCTGTGAGCTTCGTGAATGATGTAGCTTCCTTTGAGCTGAAAAGTGACTGAGTTTACCTCAAAAGATGTCTTGCTTGTAGGAAGACACAGAGCCTGGGATTTAACTCCATTTCTGAAGGGAAACACACAGCACAGTTGTCATCCATGAAACTCACTCTGCTTTAGAGCACGAAGCATGCTCTTGCTTTCTAGAGTCTATAATAGAGCCAGAGACTTGAGGGTACTGTGAACAAAAGAACGGTGTTTCCTATACATATGGACCATTGCTAGTTCAACTCTGCTTCTGAAACTGATACAAACCACAGGTCCTCTAACATCCAATGCTTTACAGTTAAGAGCAAGAAACGTGTGAGCTACATCAATGATGTAGTTTTGTTTGAGCTGAAAGGTGACTGAGCTTACGTGAAACAAAGTCTTGCTTGTAGTAAGATACAGAACCTGTGATATAACTCCATTTCTGAAGGGAAACACACAGCACAGTTCTCACGATTAAACACACTCTGCGTATAGGAAGAAGCACGCTCTTGCTTTCAAGAGTCTCTAATACGACAGGAAATGTGAGTGTACTCAGAACAAAATAACAGAGTTTCCTACACATACAGACCATATCTAGTCCAACTATGCTTCTGAAACTGATACAAACCACAGTTCCTATAATATCCAATGCTTTTCAGTTAGAGTAAGCAACGTGTGAGCTACGTAAAAGATGTAGCTTTGTTTGAGCTGAAACGTGAGTTAGTTTAACTGAAATGAAGTCTTGCTTGTAGGAAGACACACAGCCTGGGATTTAACTCCATTTCTGAAGGGAAACAAACAGCAATGTTGTCCTCCGTGAAACACACTCTGCTTTAGAGCATGAAGCACGCTCTTGCTTTCTAGAGTCGCTAATAGAGCCAGAAACATGAAAGTGTGCTCAGAACAAAAGAACGGTGTTTCCAACACATACGGACCCTTGCAAGTCCAACTCTGCTTCTGGAACTTATTCAAAGCACAAGTCATCTAACATCCAATGCTTTGCAGTTAAGAGCGAGAAACGTGAGAGCTTCGTAAACAATTTATATTCATTTGAGCTGAATAGTGACTGCGTTTACCTGAAATGATGTCTTGCTTGTAGGAAGACACAGAGCCTGGAATTTACCTCCATTTCTGAAGGGAAACACACAGCACAGTATTCATCCAGGAAACACACTCGGATTCAGAGCAAGAAGCATGCTCTTGCTATCTTAGAGTCTCTAATACATCAGGAAACGTGTGTGTGCTCAGAACAAAAGAACCGTGTTTCCTATACATAAGGACTATATTTAGTTCAACTCTGCTTCTGAAACTGATACAAACCACAGGTCCTCTATCATCCAATGCTTTTCAGTTAAGAGCGAGAAACGTGTGAGCTTCGTGAATAATGTAGCTTCCTTTGAGCTGAAAAGTGTCTGAGTTTACCTGAAATGAAGTCTTGCATGTAGGAAGACACAGAGCCTGGGATTTAACTCCATTTCTGAAGGGAAACACACAGCACAGATCTCATCCATGAAACTCACTCTGCTTTAGAGCACGAAGCATGCTCTTGCTTTCTATAGTCTCTAATAGTGCCTTAAACTTGAGGGTACTCTGAACAAAAGCACGGTGTTTCTTACACATACAGACCATTGCTAGTTCAACTCTGCTTCTTATACTCATACAAACCACAAGTCACCTAACATCCAATGCTTTTCATTTAAGAGCGAGAAATGTGTGAGTTTCGTAAACGATTTATTTTCCTTAGAGCTGAAAAGTGCCTGTGTTTACCTGAAATGATATCTTGCTTGTAGGAAGACACAGAGCCTGGAATTTAATTCCATTTCTGAAGGGAAACACACAGCACAGTTCTCATCCTTGAAACACACTCTGGATTAGAGCAAGAAGCATGCTCTTGCTTTCTAGAGTCTCTAATAGAGCCAGAAACTTGAGGGTACTCTGAACAAAAGAACGGTGTTTCCTACACATACGGACCATTGCTAGTTCAACTCTACTTCTGAAACTGATACAAACCACCGGTCCTCTAACATCCAATGCTTTACTGTTTAGAGCAAGAAACGTGTGAGCTACGTGAACAATGTAGTTTTGTTTGAGCTGAAAGGTGACTGAGTTTACGTGAAATGAATTCTTGCTTGTTGGAAGATACAGAGCCTGGGATTTAACTCCATTTCTGAAGGGAAACTCACAGAACAGTTGTCCTCCATGAAACACACTCTGCTTGAGAGCAAGAAGCACGCTCTTGCTTTCTAGAGTCTCTAATAGAGCCAGAAAGTGAAAGTGTGCTCAGAACAAAGAACATTGTTTCCTACATATACGGACCATTGCTAGTTCAACTCTGCTTCTGAAACTGATACAAACCACAAGTCATCTAACATCCAATGCTTTTCAGTTAAGAGCAAGAAACCTGTGAGCTTCGTAAACGATTCATATTCATTTGAGCTGAAAAGTGACTGCATTTACCTGAAATGATATCTTGCTTGTAGGAAGACACAGAGCCTGGAATTTAACTCCATTTCTGAAGGGAAACACACAGCACAGTTCTCATCCATGAAACACACTCTGCTTTAGAGCAAGAAACACGCTCTTGCTTTCTAAGAGTCTCTAATACAGCCGGAAACGAGACTGTGGTCAGAACAAAATAATGCTGTTTCCTACACATACTGTCCATATATAGGTCAACTCTTCTTCTGAAACTGATACAAACCACAGTTCCTGTTACATGAAATGCTTTCCAGTTAAGAGAGAGAAACTTGTGAGCTTCGTGAACGATATGGCTTCCTTTGAGCCTAAAAGTGAATGAGTTAACCTGAAAAGATGTTTGCTTGTAGGAAGACACAGAGACTGGGATTTAACTCCATTTCTGAAGGGAAACACACAGCACAGTTCTCGTCCATGAAACTCACTCTGCGTATAGGAAGAAGCACGCTCTTGATTTCTAGAGTCTCTAATAGAGCATGAAACGTGATTGTGCTCAGAATAAAAGAACAGAGTTTCCTACACATACAGACCATATCTAGGTCAACTCTTCTTCTGAAACTGATACAAACCACAGTTCTTCTAATATCCAATGCTTTTCAATTATAGCAAGAAACGTGTGATTTACGTAAAAGATGTAGCTTTGTATGAGCTGAAAGGTGAGTGAGTTTACCTGAAACGAAGTTTTGCTTGTAGGAAACACACAGCACAGTTCTCATGATGAAACACATTATCCGTATAGGTACATGCACGCTCTTGCTTTCTAGACTCTCTAATAGTGCAGGAAACATGAGTGTGCTCAGAACAAAAGAATAGAGTTTCTTACACATACAGACCATATCTAGTCCAACTCTGCTTCTGAAACTGATCCAAACCTCAGTTCCTCTAATATCCAATGCTTTTCAGTTATAGCAAGAATCGTGTGATATACGTAAAAGATGTAGCTTTGTTTGAGCTGAAACGTATGTGAGTTTACCTGAAACGAAGTCTTGCTTGTAGGAAGACACAGAGCCTGGGATTTAACACCATTTCTGAAGGGAAACACACAGCACAGTTCTCATCCTTGAAACAAACTCTGCTTTAGAGCAAGAAGCATGCTCTTGATTTCTAGAGTCTCTAATAGAGCCAGAAACTTGAGGGTACTCTGAACAAAAGAACGGTGTTTCCTACACATAGGGACCATTGCTAGTTCAACTCTACTTCTGAAACTGATACAAACCACAGATCCTCTAACATCCAATGCTTTACAGTTAAGAGCAAGAAATGTGTGAGCTATGTGAAGATGTAGCTTTGTTTGAGCTGAAAGGTGACTGAGTTTACGTGAAACGAAGTCTTGCTTGTAGGAAGATACAGAGCCTGGGATTTAACTCCATTTCTAAAGGGAAACACACATTACAGTTCTCACGATGAAACACACTATGCGTATAGGAAGAAGCACGCTCTTGCTTTCTAGAGTCTCTAATAGAGCATGAAACGTGATTGTGCTCAGAACAAAAGAACGGTGTTTCCTACATATACAGACCATATCTAGGTCAACTCTTCTTCTGAAACTGATACAAACCACAGTTCTTCTAATATCCAATGGTTTTCAATTATAGCAAGAAACGTGTGATCTACATAAAAGATGTAGCTTTGTGTGAGCTGAAACGTGAGTGAGTTTACCTAAAACGAAGTCTTGCTTGTAGGAAGATACAGAGCCCGTGATTTAACTACATTTCTGAAGGGAAACACACAGCACAGTTCTCACGATGAAACACATTATCTGTATAGGTACATGCACGCTCTTGCTTTCTAGACTCTCTAATAGTGCAGGAAACGTGAGTGTGCTCAGAACAAAAGAACGGAGTTTCCTACACATACAGACCATATCTAGTCCAACTCTACTTCTGAAACTGATCCAAACCTCAGTTCCTCTAATATCCAATGCTTTTCAGTTATAGCAAGAATCCTGTGATCTACGTAAAAGATGTAGCTTTGTTTGAGCTGAAATGTATGTGAGTTTACCTGAAACGAAGTCTTGCTTGTAGGAAGACACAGAGCCTGGGATTTAACTCCATTTCTGAAGGGAAAAACACAGCACAGTTGTCCTCCTAGTAACACAATCTGCTTTAGAGCAAGAATCACGCTCTTGCTTTCTAGAGTCTCTAATAGAGCCAGAAAATTGAAAGTGTGCTCAGAACAAAAGAACGATGTTTCCTACACATACGGACCATTGCTAGTTCAACTCTGCTTCTGAAACTGATACAAACCACAAGTCATCTAACATCCAATGCTTTTCATTTAAGAGTGAGAAACGTGTGAGCTTCGTAAACGATTTATATTCATTTGAGCTGAATAGTGACTGCGTTTACCTGAAAAGATGTCTTGCTTGTAGGAAGACACAGAGCCTGTGATTTAACTCCATTTCTGAAGGGAAACACCCAGCACAGATCTCATCCATGAAACACACTCTGATTTACAGCAAGAAGCATGCTCTTGCTTTCTAAGATTTTCTAATACAGCCAGAAACGTGACTGTGGTCAGAACAAAATAACGGTGTTTTCTACACATATGGACAATATCTAGGTCAACTCTTCTTCTGAAACTGATAGAAAGCACAGTTCCATTAACGTGCAATGCTTTCCAGTTAAGAGCGAGAAACGTGTGAGCTTCATGAACGATGTAGCTTCCTTTGAACTGAAAAGTGACTGAGTTTACCTGAAAAGATGTCTTGCTTGTAGGAAGACACAGAGCCTGGGATTTAACTCCATTTCTGAAGGGAAACACACAGCACAGTTCTCATCCATGAAACTCACTCTGCTTTAGAGCACGAAGCATGCTCTTGCTTTCTAGAGTCTATAATAGAGCCAGAAACTTGAAAGTGTGCTCAGAACAAAAGAACGGTGTTTCCAACACATACGGACAATTGCAAGTCCAACTCTGCTTCTGAAACTGATACAAACCACAAGTCATCTAAAATCCAATTCTTTTCAGTTAAGAGCAAGAAACGTGTGATCTTTGTAAACGATTTATATTATGTGAGCTGAAATGAGACTGCGTTTACCTGAAATAATGTCTTGCTTGTAGGAAGATACAGAGCCTGGAATTTAACTCCATTTCTGAAGGGAAACACACAGCACAGTTATCATCCATGAAACACACTCTGCTTTAGAGCAAGAAGCACGCTCTTGCTTTCTGGAGTCTCTAATAGAGCCAGAAATTGAGGGTATTCAGAACAAAAGAACGGTGTTTCCTACACATACAGACCATCGCTAGTCCAACTCTGCTTCTGAAACTGATACAAACCACAGTTCTGTAATAACCAATGCTTTTCAGTTAGAGCAAGCAACTTGTGGGCTAAGAAAACGATGTAGCTTTGTTTGAGCTGAAAGGTGAGTGAGTTTACGTGAAACGAAGTCTTGCTTGTAGGAAGATACAGAGCCTGGGATTTAACTCCATTTCTGAAGGGAAACACACAGCACAGTTCTCATCCATGAACCACACTGCTTTAAATCAAGAAGCACGCTCTTGCTTTCTAGAGTCTCTAATAGAGCCAGAAAATTGAGGGTACTCTGGACAAAAGAACGGTGTTTCCTACACATATGGACCATTGCTAGTTCAACTCTGCTTCTGAAACTGATAAAAACCACAGGTCCTCTAACATCAAATGCTTTACAGTTAAGAGCAAGAAACATGTGAGCTATGTGAACGATGTAGCTTTGTTTGAGCTGAAAGATGACTGAGTTTACATGAAACGAAGTCTTGCTTGTAGGAAGATACAGAGCCTGGGATTTAACTCCATTTCTGAAGGGAAACACACAGCACAGATGTCTTCCGTGAAACACACTCTGCTTTAGAGCAAGAAGCACGCTCTTGCTTTCTAGAGTCTCTAATAGAGCCAGAAACTTGAAAGTGTGCTCAAAACAAAAGAACGGTGTTTCCTACACATACGGACCATTGCTAGTTCAACTCTGCTTCTGAAACTGATACACACCACAAGTCATCTAACATCCATTGCTTTTCAGTTAAGAGTGAGAAACGTGTGAGCTTTGTAAACGAATTATATTCATTTGAGCTCAATAGTGACTGCGTTTACCTGAAATGATATCTTGCTTGTAGGAAGACACAGAGCCTGGAATTTAACTCCATTTCTGAAGGGAAACAAGCAGCACAGTTCTCATCCATGAAACACACTCTGCTTTAGACCAAGAAGCACGCTCTTGCTTTCTAAGAGTCTCTAATACAGCAAGAAACGTGACAGTGGTCAGAACAAAATAACGGTGTTTCCTACACAAACGGCCCATATCTAGGTCAACTATTCTTCTGAACCTGATACAAACCTCAGCTCCTCTTACATGCAATGCTTTCCAGTTAAGAGCGAGAAACGTGTGAGCTTGGTGAACGATGTAGCTTCCTTTGAGCTGAAAAGTTACTGAGTTTAACTGAAAAGATGTCTTGATTGTAGGAAGACACAGAGCATGGGATTTAACTCCATTTCTGAAGGAAACACACAGCACAGTTCTCATCCTTGAAAAACACTCTGCTTTAGAGCAAGAAACATGCTCTTGCTTTCTACTGTCTCTAATAGAGCCAGAAACTTGAGGGTACTCTGAACAATAGAACGGTGTTTCCTACACATACGGTCCATTGCTAGTTCTTCTCTGCTTCTGAAACTGATACAAACCACAGGTCCTCTAACATCCAATGCTTTACAGTTAAGAGCAAGAAACGTGTGAGCTACGTGAACGATGTAGCTTTTTTTGAGCTGAAAGGTGACCGAGTTTAAGTGAAACGAAATCTTGCTTGTAGGAAGATACAGAGCCTGTGATT
The DNA here is from genome assembly GCA_949786405.1 of Onychomys arenicola. NCBI lineage: Eukaryota > Metazoa > Chordata > Mammalia > Rodentia > Cricetidae > Onychomys > Onychomys arenicola. The sequence continues at coordinate 2,023,355 of CATKUM010000035.1, forward strand.
TAACTCCATTTCTGAAGGGAAACACACAGAACAGGTCTCATGATAAAACACATTCTGCGTACAGGAAGAATCACTCTCTTGCTTTCTAGAGTCTCTAATAGTGCAGGAAACGTGAGTGTGCTCAGAACAAAGAACGGAGTTTCCTACCCATACAGACCATATCTAGTCCAACTCTGCTTCTGAAACTTTTCCAAACCTCAGTTCCTCTAATATCCAATGCATTAAAGTTAGAGCAAGAAACGTGTGGGCAAGAAAACTATGTAGCTTTGTTTGAGCTGAAAGGTGAGTGAGTTTACCTGAAACGAAGTCTTGCTTGTAGGAAGATACACAGCCTGGGATTTAACTCCATTTCTGAAGGGAAATACACAGCACAGTTGTCCTCCCTGAAACACACTCTGCTTTAGAACAAGAAGCACGCTCTTGATTTCTAGAGTCTCTAATAGAGCCAGAAATTTGAAAGTGTGCTCAGAATAAAAGAACAGTGTTTCCTACACATAGGGACCATTGCTAGTTCAACTCTGCTTCTGAAACTGATACAAACCACAAGTCATCTAACATCCAATGCTTTTCAGTTAAGAGCGAGAAACGTGTGGGCTTCGTAAATGATTTATATTCATTTGAGCTGAATAGTGACTGCGTTTACCTGAAATAATGTCTTGCTTGTAGGAAGACACAGAGCCTGGAATTTAACTCCATTTCTGAAGGGAAACGCCCAGCACAGGTCTCATCCATGAAACACACTCTGCTTTGGAGCAAGAAGCACGCTCTTGCTTTCTAAGAGTCTCTAATACAGCAAGAAACGTGACTGTGGTCAGAACAAAATAACGGTGTTTCCTACACATACGGACCATATCTAGGTCAACTCTTCTTCTGAAACTGATAAAGAAGAGTTCCATTAACATGCAATACTTTCCAGTTAAGAGTGAGAAAGGTGTGAGCTTCATGAACGATGTAGCTTTCTTTGAACTGAAAAGTGACTGAGTTTACCTGAAAAGATATCTTGCTTGTAGGAAGACACAGAGCCTGGGATTTAACTCCATTTCTGAAGGGAAACACACAGCACAGTTCTCATCCATGAAACACACTCTGCGTTAGAGCAAGAAGCATGCTCTTGCTTTCTAGAGTCTATAATAGAGCCAGAAATTTGAAAGTGTGCTCAGAACAAAACAACGGTGTTTCCAAGACATACGGAAAATTGCAAGTCCAACTCTGCTTCTGAAACTGATACAAACCACAGGTCTTCTATCATCCAATGCTTTTCAGTTAAGAGCGAGAAACGTGTGTGCTTTGTAAACTATTTATATTCATTTGAGCTTAAAAGTGACTGAGTTTACCTGTAATGATGTCTTGCTTGTAGGAAGACACAGAGCCTGGAATTTAACTCCATTTCTGAAGGGAAACACACAGCACAGTTGTCATCCATGAAACTCACTCTACTTTAGAGCAAGAAGCATGCTCTTGCTTTCTAGAGTCTATAATAGAGCCAGTAACTTGAATGTGTGCTCAGAACAAAAGAACGGTGTTTCCAACACATACGGACCATTGCAAGTCCAACTCTGCTTCTGAAACTGATACAAACCACAAGTCATCTAAAATCCAATTCTTTTCAGTTAAGAGCAAGAAACGTGTGATCTTTGTAAACGATTTATATTATTTGAGCTGAAATGAGACTGCGTTTACCTGAAAAAATGTCTTGCTTGTAGGAAGATACAGAGCCTGGAATTTAACTCCATTTCTGAAGGGAAACACACAGCACAGTTGTCATCCATGAAACACACTCTGCTTTAGAGCAAGAAGCATGCTCTTGCTTTCTAGAGTCTCTAATAGAGCCAGAAATTGAGGGTACTCAGAAGAAAAGAACAGTGTTTCCCACAAATATAGACCATTGCTAGTCCAACTCTGCTTCTGAAACTGATACAAACCACAGTTCTCTAATATCCAATGCTTTTCAGTTAGAGAAAGAAATGTGTGGGCTAAGTAAACGATGTAGCTTTTTTGAGCTGAAAGGTGTGTGAGTTTACCTGAAACGAAGTCTTGCTTGTATGAAGACACAGAGCCTGGAATTTAACTACATTTTTGAAGGGAAACACACAGCACAGTTCTCATCCTTGAAAAACACTCTGCATATAGGAAGAAGCACGCTAATGCTTTCTAGAGTCTCTAATAGAGCAGGAAACTTGAGTGTGCTCAGAACAAAAGAACGGTGTTTCCTATACATACGGACCATAGCTAGTTCAACTCTGCTTCTGAAACTGATACAAACCACAAGTCATCTAACATCCAATGCTTTTCAGTTAAGAGCAAGAATCGTGTGAGCTTCGTAAATGATTTATATTCCTTTGAGCTGAAAAGTGACTGCGTTTACCTGAAATGATATCTTGCTTGTAGGAAGACACAGAGCCTGGAATATAACTCCATTTTTGAAGGGAAACACAGAGCACAGTTCTCATCCATGAACCACACTGCTTTAGATCAAGAAGCACGCTCTTGCTTTCTAGAGTGTCTAATAGAGCCAGAAACTTGAGGGTACTCTGAACAAAAGAACGGTGTTTCCTACACATATGGACCATTGCTAGTTCAACTCTGCTTCTGAAACTGATACAAACCTCAGGTCCGCTAACATCCAATGCTTTACAGTTAAGAGCAAGAAACGTGTGAGCTACGTGAACGATGTAGCTTTTTTCGAGCTGAAAGGTGACTGAGTTTACGTGAAACGAAGTCTTGCTTGTAGGAAGATACAGAACCCGTGATTTAACTCCATTCATGAAGGGAAACACACAGCACAGTTCTCACGATGAAACACATTCTGCGTACAGGAAAAAGCACCCTCTTGCTTTCAGAGTCTCTAATAGTGCAGGAAACGTGAGTGTGCTCAGAACAAAGAACGGAGTTTCCTACACATACAGACCATGTCTAGTCCAACTCTGCTTCTGAAACTTTTCCAAACCTCAGTTCCTCTAATATCCAATGCTTTTCAGTTAGAGCAAGAAACGTGTGGGCTAAGTAAACGATGTAGCTTTGTCTGAGCTGAAGGGTGAGTGAGTTTACCTGAAACGAAGTCTTGCTTGTAGGAAGATACAGAGCCTGAGATTTAACTCCATTTCTGAAGGGAAATACACAGCACAGTTGTCCTCCCTGAAACACATTCTGGTTTAGAACAAGAAGCACGCTCTTGCTTTGTAAAGTCTCTAATAGAGCCAGAAACTTGAAAGTGTACTCAGAACAAAAGAACAGTGTTTCCTACACATAGGGACCGTGGCTAGTTAAACTCTGCTTCTGAAACTGATACAAACCACAGGTGCTCTAACATCCAATGCTTTACAGTTAAGAGCAAGAAACGTGTGAGCTACGTGAACATGTAGCTTTGTTTGAGCTGAAAGGAGACTGAGTTTACGTGAAATGAAATCTTGCTTGTAGGAAGATGCAGAGCCTGTGATCTAACTCCATTTCTGAAGTGAAACACACAGCACTGTTCTCACGATGAAACACACTCTGCATATAAGAAGAAGCACGCTCTTGCTTTCTAGAGTCTCTAATAGAGCAGGAAACGTGAGTGTACTCCGAACAAAAGAACGGAGTTTCCTACTCATATGGACCATTGCTAGTTCAACTCTGCTTCTGAAACAGATACAAACCACAAGTCATCTAACATCCAATGCTTTTCAGTAAAGAGCAAGAAACGTGTGATCTTCGTAAATGATTTATACTCATTTGAGCTGAAAAGAGACTGAGTTTACCTGAAAAGATGTCTTGCTTGTAGGAAGACACAGAGCCTGGGATTTAACTCCATTTCTTAAGGGAAACACACAACACAGATCTCATCCTTGAAACCTACTCTGCTTTAGAGAACGAAGCATGTCCTTGCTTTTTAGAGTCTCTAATAGAGCCAGAAACTTGAGGGAACTCTGAACAAAAGAATGGTGTTTCCAACACATAAGGACCATTGCTAGTTCAACTCTGCTTCTGAAACTGATACAAACCAAAATTCCTCTACATCCAATGCTTTTCAGTTACGAGCGAGAAACGTGTGAGTTTAGTGAAAGATGTAGCTTCATTTGAGCTGAAAAGTGACCTAGTTTACCTGAAAAGGTGTCTTGCTTGTAGGAAGACACAGAGCCTGGGATTTAACTCCATTGCGGAAGGGAAAAACACAGCACAGTTCTCATCCATGAAACACACTCTGCTTTAGAGCAAGAAGCACGCTCTAGCTTTCTAGAGTCTATAATAGAGCCAGAAACTTGAAAGTGTGTTAAGAGCAAGAAACCTGTGGGCTATGTGAATGATGAAGCTTTGTTTGAGTGCAAGGTGACTGAGTTTATGTGAAACGAAGTCTTGCTTGTAGGAAGATACAGAGCCTGTGATTTAACTCCATTTCTGAAGGGAAACACACAGCACAGTTCTCACGGTGAAACACTCTCTGCGTACAGGAAGGAGCATGCTCTTGCTTTCTAAGAGTCTCTAATACAACAGGAAACGTGACTGTGGTGAGAACAAAATAACGGTGTTTTCTACACATATGGATCATATCTAGGTCAACTCTTCTTCTGAAACTGATACAAACCACAGTTCCATTAACATGCAATGCTTTCCAGTTAAGAGGGAGAAACGTGTGAGCTTCGTGAACGATGTAGCTTCCTTTGAGTTGAAAAATGAGTGAGTTTACCTGAAAAGATGTCTTGCTTGTAGGAAGACACAGAGCCTGGGATTTAACTCCATTTCTGAAGGGAAACACACAGCACAGATCTCATCCATGAAACACACTCTGCTTTAGACCAAGAATCATGTTCTTGCTCTCTAGAGTCTCTAATAGACCCAGAAACTTGAGGGTACCCAGAACAAAAGAATGGTTTTTCCTACACATACGGACCATTGCTAGTTCAACTCTGCTTCTGAAACTGATTTAAACCACAGGTCCTCTAACTTCCAATGCTTTACAGTCTAGAGCAAGAAACCTGTGGGCTATGTGAACTATGAAGCTTTGTTTGAGTGCAAGGTGACTGAGTTTATGTGAAACGAAGTCTTGCTTGTAGGAAGATACAGAGCCTGTGATTTAACTCCATTTCTGAAGGGAAACACACAGCACAGTTCTCACGGTGAAACACTCTCTGCGTACAGGAAGGAGCATGCTCTTGCTTTCTAGAGTCTCTAATAGAGCAGGAAAAGTGAGTGTGCTCAGAACAAAAGAACGGTGTTTCCTACACATACGGACCATAGCTAGTTCAACTCTGCTCCTGAACCTGATACAAACCACGAGTCATCTAACATCCAATGCTTTTCAGTTAAAAGCGAGAAACGTGTGAGCTTAGTGAAGGATGTAGCTTCATTTGAGCGGAAAAGTGACCTAGTTTACCTGAAAAGATGTCTCGCTTGTAGGAAGACACAGAGCCTGGGATTTAACTCCATTACTGAAGGGAAACACACAGCACAGTTCTCATCCATGAAACCCACGCTGCTTTAGAGCAAGAAGCACGCTCTTGCTTTCTAGAGCCTAAAAAAGTGCCAGAAAATTGAAAGTGTGCTCAGAACAAAAGAACGGTGTTTCCTACACATATGGACCATTGCTAGTTCAACTCTGCTTCTGAAACTGATACAAACCACAATTGTTCTAACATCCAATGCTTTTTAGTTAAGAGCAAAAAACGTGTGAGCTTCCTAAAGGATTTATATTCATTTGAGCTGAAAAGTGACTGCGTTTATCTGAAATGATGTCTTGCTTGTGTGAAGATACAGAGCCTGGAATTTAACTCCATTTCTGAAGGGAAACACACAGCACAGTTCTCATCCATGAAACACACTCTTCGTTAGAGCAAGAAGCACGCTCATGCTTTCCAGAGTCTCTAATAGAACCAGAAACTTGAGGGTACTCAGAACAAAATAACGGTGTTTCCTACACATACGGACCATTGCTAGTTCAACTCTTCTTCTGAAACTGATACAAACCACAAGTCCTCTAACATCCAATGCTTTACAGTTAAGAGCAAGAAACGTGTGAGCTACGTGAACGATGTAGCTTTGTTTGAGCTCAAAGGTGACTGAGTTTATGTGAAACGAAGTCTTGCTTGTAGGAAGATGCAGAGCCTGTGATTTAAATCCATTTCTGAAGGGAAACATACAGCACTGTTCTCACGATGAAACACACTCTGCATATAAGAAGAAGCACGCTCTTGCTTTCTATGAGTCTCTAATAGAGCAGGAAACGTGACTGTGGTCAGAACAAAATAACGGTGTTTCCTACACATACGGACCATATCTAGGTCAACTCTTCTTCTGAAACTGATACAAACCACAGTTCCTCTAACATGCAATGCTTTCCAGTTAAGAGCGAGAAACGTGTGAGCTTCGTGAACGATGTAGCTTCCTTAGAGCTTAAAGTCACTGAGTTTACCTGAAAAGATGTCTTCCTTGTAGGAAGACACAGAGCTTGGAATTTAACTCCATTTGTGAAGGGAAACACACAGCACAGTTCTCATCCATGAAACACACTCTGCTTTAGAGCACATAGCATGCTCTTGCTTTATAGAGTCTCTAATAGAGCCCGAAAATTGAGGGTACTCTGACCAAAAGAACGGTGGTTCCTGCACATACAGACCATTGCTAGTTCGACTCTGCTTCTGAAACTGATACAAACCACAAGTCATCTAACATCCAAGGCTTTTCAGTTACGAGCGAGAAACGTGCAAGCTTAATGAACGATGTAGCTTCATTTGAGCTGAAAAGTGACCTAGTTTACTTGAAAACATGTCTTGCTTATTGGAAGACACAGATCCTGGTATTTAACTCCATTTTTGAAGGGAAACGCACAGCACAGTTCTCATCCATTAAACACACTCTGATTTAGAGCAAGAAGCACACACTTGCTTTCTAAGAGACTCTAATAGAGCAGGAAACGTGACTGTGGTCAGAACAAAATAAGGTTGTTTCCTACACATACGGACCATAGCTAGGTCAACTCTTCTTCTGAAACTGATACAAACCACAGTTCCTCTAACATGCAATGCTTTCCAGTTAAGAGCGAGAAACGTGTGAGCTTCTTAAACGATGTAGCTTCCTTTGAGCTGAAGAGTAACTGCGTTTACCTGAAAAGATGTCTTGCTTGTAGGAAGACACAGAGCCTGGGATTTAACTCCATTTCTTAAGGGAAACACACAGCACAGATCTCATCCGTGAAACCTACTCTGCTTTAGCGCACAAAGCATGCTTTCGCTTTCTAGAGTCTCTAATAGAGCCAGAAACTTGAGGGTACTCTGAACAAAAGAACGGTGTTTCCAACACATAAGGACCATTGTTAGTTCAAATCTGCTTCTGAAACGGATACAAACCACCAGTCATCTAACATCCAATGCCTTTCATTTAAGAGCAAGAGACGTGTGAGCTTCGTAAACGATTTATATTCATTTGAGCTGAAAAGTGACTGTGTTTACCTGAAATGATGGCTTGCTTGTAGGAAGACACAGAGCCTGGAATTTAACCCCATTTCTGAAGGGAAACACACAGCACAGTTCTCATCCATGAAACACACTCTGCTTTAGAGCAAGAAGCACGCTCTTGCTTTCTATGAGTCTCTCTCTCATAGAGCAGGAAACGTGACTGTGGTCAGAACAAAATAACGGTGTTTCCTACACATACGGACCATATCTAGGTCAACTCTTCTTCTGAAACTGATACAAACCACAGTTCCTCTAACATGCAATGCTTTCCAGATAAGAGCAAGAAACGTGTGAGCTTCGTGAACGATGTAGCTTCCTTAGAGCTTAAAGTGACTGAGTTTACCTGAAAAGATGTCTTGCTTGTAGGAAGACACAGAGCCTGGGATTTCACTCCATTTCTGAAGGGAAATACACAGCACAGATCTCATCCATGAAACACACTCTGCTTTAGAGCAAGAAGCATGCTCTCGCTTTCTAGAGTCTCTAATAGAGAGAGAAACTTGAGGGTACTCTGAACAAAAGAACGGTGTTCCCACCACATAAGGACCATTGTTAGTTCAACTCTGCTTCTGAAACTGATACAAAGCAGAATTCCATTAACATACAATGCTTTCAAGTTACAAGCGAGAAACGTGTGAGCTCATGAACGATGTAGATTCCTTTGAGCTGAAAAGTGACTGAGTTAATCTGAAAAGATGTCTTGCTTGTAGGAACATACAGAGCGTGGGATTTAACTCCATTTCTGAAGGGAAACACACAGCACAGTTCTCATCCATGAAACACACTCTACTTTAGAGCAAGAAGCACGCTCTTGCTCTCTAAGAGTCTCTAATAGAGCAGGTAACGTGACTGTGGTCAGAACAAAATAACGTTGTTTCCTACAAATACACACCATAGCTAGGTCAACTCTTCTTCTGAAACTGATACAAACCACAGTTCCTCTAAGATGCAATGCTTTCCAGTTAAGAGCGAGAAACGTGTGAGCTTCTTGAACGATGTAGCTTCCTTTGAGCTGAAAAGTGACTGCGTTTACCTGAAAAGATGTCTTGCTTGTAGGAAGACACAGAGCCTGTGATTTAACTCCATTTCTTAAGGGAAACACACAGCACAGATCTCATCCGTGAAACCTACTCTGCTTTAGAGCACGAAGCATGCTCTCGCTTTCTAGAGTCTCTAATAGAGCCAGAAAATTGAGGGTACTCTGAACAAAAGAACGGTGTTTCCAACACATAAGGACCATTGTTAGTTCAACTCTGCTTCTGAAACGGATACAAACCACCAGTCATCTCACATCCAATGGTTTTCATTTAAGAGCAAGAAACGTGTGAGCTTCGTAAATGATTTATACTCATTTGAGCTGAAAAGTGACTGTGTTTACCTGAAATGATGTCTTGCTTGTAGGAAGACACAGAGCTTGGAATTTAACTCCATTTGTGAAGGGAAACACACAGCACAGTTCTCATCCATGAAACACACTCTGCTTTAGAGCACATAGCATGCTCTTGCTTTATAGATTCTCTAATAGAGCCCGAAAATTGAGGGTACTCTGACCAAAAGAACGGTGGTTCCTGCACATACAGACCATTGCTAGTTCAACTCTGCTTCTGAAACTGATACAAACCACAAGTCATCTAACATCCAATGCTTTTCAGTGAAGAACGAGAAACGTCTGATCTTCATAATAGATTTATATTCATATGAGGCAAAAAGTGACTGCGTTCACATGAAATGATATCTTGCTTGTAGAAAGACACAGAGCCTGGAATTTAACTCCATTTCTGAAGGGAAACACACAGCACAGATCTCATCCATGAAAGACAATCTGCTTTAGAACTCGAAGCATGCTCTTGCTTTCTAGAGTCTCTGATAGAGCCAGAAATTTGAGGGTACTCTGAACAAACGAACGGTAATTCCTACACATAAGGACCATTGCTAGTTCAACTGTGCTTCTGAAACTGATACAAACCACAAGTCATCTAACATCCAATGCTTTTTATTTAAGAGCAAGAAAGGTGTGAGCTTCGTAAACGATTTATATTCATTTGAGCTGAAATGTGACTGTGTTTACCTGAAATGATGTCTTGCTTGTAGGAAGACACAGAGCATGGAATTTAACTCCATTTCTGAAGGAAAACACACAGCACAGTTCTCATCCATGAAACACAGTCTGCTTTAGAGCAAGAAGCACGCTCTTGGTTTCTATGAGTCTCTCATAGAGCAGGAAATGTGACTGTGGTCAGAACAAAATAACGGTGTTTCCTACACATACGGACCATATCTAGGTCAACTCTTCTTCTAAAACTGATACAAACCACAGTTCCTCTAACATGCAATGCTTTCCAGATAAGACCAAGAAACGTGTGAGCTTCGTGAACGATGTAGCTTCCTAAGAGCTTAAAGTGACTGAGTTTACCTGAAAAGATGTCTTGCTTATAGGAAGACACAGAGCCTGGGATTTAATCCATTTCTGAAGTGAAACACACAGCACAGATCTCATCGATGAAAGACAGTCTGCTTTAGAGCACGAAGCATGCTCTTGCTTTCTATAGTCTCTAATAGAGCCAGAAACTTGAGGGTACTCTGAACAAAAGAATGGTGTTTCCTACACATACAGACCATTGCTAGTTCAACTCTGCTTCTGAAACTGATACAAATCACAAGTCATCTAACATCCAATGCTTTTCAATTAAGAGCGAGAAACATGTGATCTTCGTAAATGATTTATATTCATTTGAGCTGAAAAGTGACTGTGTTTACCTGAAATGATGTCTTGCTTGCAGGAAGACACAGAGCCTGGAATTTAACTCCATTTCTGTAGGGAAACAGACAGCACAGTTCTCATCCATGAAACACACTCTACTTTAGAGCAAGAAGCACGCTCTTGCTCTCTAAGAGTCTCTAATAGAGCAGGTAACGTGACTGTGGTCAGAACAAAATAACGTTGTTTCCTACAAATACACACCATAGCTAGGTCAACTCTTCTTCTGAAACTGATACAAACCACAGTTCCTCTAACATGCAATGCTTTCCAGTTAAGAGCGAGAAACGTGTGAGCTTCTTGAACGATGTAGCTTCCTTTGAGCTGAAAAGTGACTGCGTTTACCTGAAAAGATGTCTTGCTTGTAGGAAGACACAGAGCCTGTGATTTAACTCCATTTCTTAAGGGAAACACACAGCACAGATCTCATCCGTGAAACCTACTCTGCTTTAGAGCACGAAGCATGCTCTCGCTTTCTAGAGTCTCTAATAGAGCCAGAAACTTGAGGGTACTCTGAACAAAAGAACGGTGTTTCCAACACATAAGGACCATTGTTAGTTCAACTCTGCTTCTGAAACGGATACAAACCACCAGTCATCTCACATCCAATGGTTTTCATTTAAGAGCAAGAAACGTGTGAGCTTCGTAAATGATTTATATTCATTTGAGCTGAAAAGTGACTGTGTTTACCTGAAATGATGTCTTGCTTGTAGGAAGACACAGAGCTTGGAATTTAACTCCATTTGTGAAGGGAAACACACAGCACAGTTCTCATCCATGAAACACACTCTGCTTTAGAGCACATAGCATGCTCTTGCTTTATAGAGTCTCTAATAGAGCCCGAAAATTGAGGGTACTCTGACCAAAAGAACGGTGGTTCCTGCACATACAGACCATTGCTAGTTCAACTCTGCTTCTGAAACTGATACAAACCACAAGTCATCTAACATCCAATGCTTTTCAGTTACGAGCAAGAAACGTGCGAGCTTAATGAACGATGTAGCTTCATTTGAGCTGAAAAGTGACCTAGTTTACTTGAAAAGATGTCTAGCTTGTTGGAAGACACATTCCTGGGATTTAACTCCATTTTTGAAGGGAAACGCACAGCACAGTTCTCATCCATTAAACACACTCTGATTTAGAGCAAGAAGCACACTCTTGCTTTCTAAGAATCTCTAATAGAGCAGGAAACGTGACTGTGGTCAGAACAAAATAAGGTTGTTTCCTACACATACGGACCATGGCTAGGTCAACTCTTCTTCTGAAACTGATACAAACCACAGTTCCTCTAACATGCAATGCTTTCCAGTTAAGAGCGAGAAACGTGTGAGCTTCTTGAAAGATGTAGCTTCCTTGGAGCTGAAGAGTAACTGCGTTTACCTGAAAAGATGTCTTGCTTGTAGGAAGACACAGAGCCTGGGATTCAACTCCATTTCTTAAGGGAAACACACAGCACAGATCTCATCCGTGAAACCTACTCTGCTTTAGCGCACGAAACATGCTCTCGCTTTCTAGAGTCTCTAATAGACCCAGAAACTTGAGGGCACTCTGAACAAAAGAACGGTGTTTCCAACACATAAGGACCATTGTTAGTTCAACTCTGCTTCTGAAACGGATACAAACCACCAGTCATCTCACATCCAATGGTTTCCATTTAAGAGCAAGAAACGTGTGAGCTTCGTAAACGATTTATATTCATTTGAGCTGAAAAGTGACTGTGTTTACCTGAAATGATGTCTTGCTTGTAGGAAGACACAGAGCCTGGAATTTAACCCCATTTCTGAAGGGAAACACACAGCACAGTTCTCATCCATGAAACACACTCTGTTTTAGAGTACGAAGCACGCTCTTGCTTTCTATGAGTCTCTCACAGAGCAGGAAACGTGACTGTGGTCAGAACAAAATAACGGTGTTTCCTACACATACGGACCATATCTAGGTCACCTCTTTTTCTGAAACTGATACAAACCACAGTTCCTCTAACATGCAATGCTTTCCAGATAAGAGCAAGAAACGTGTGAGCTTCGTGAACGATGTAGCTTCCTTAGAGCTTAAAGTGAATGAGTTTACCTGAAAAGATGTCTTGCTTGTAGGAAGACACAAAGCCTGGGATTTAACTCCATTTGTGAAGTGAAACACACAGCACAGATCTCATCGATGAAAGACACTCTGCTTTAGAGCACGAGCATGCTCTTGCTTTCTATAGTCTCTAATAGAGCCAGAAACTTGAGGGTACTCTGAACAAAAGAACGGTGTTTCCTACACATACAGACCATTGCTAGTTCAACTCTGCTTCTGAAACTGATACAAATCACAAGTCATCTAACATCCAATGCTTTTCTGTTAAGAGCGAGAAACATGTGATCTTCGTAAACGATTTATATTCATTTGGGCTGAAAAGTGACTGTGTTTACCTGAAATGATGTCTTGCTTGTAGGAAGACACAGAGCCTGGAATTTAACCCCATTTCTGAAGGGAAACACACAGCACATTTCTCATCCATGAAACACACTCTGCTTTAGAGCAAGAAGCACGCTCTTGCTTTCTATGAGTCTCTCATAGAGCAGGAAACGTGACTGTGGTCAGAACAAAATAACGGTGTTTCCAACACATACGCACCATAGCTAGGTCAACTCTTCTTCTGAAACTGATACAAACCCCAGTTACTCTAACATGCAATGCTTTCCAGTTAAGAGCGAGAAACGTGTGAGCTTCTTGAACGATGTAGCTTCCTAAGAGCTGAAAAGTGACTGCGTTTACCTGAAAAGATGTCTTGCTTGTAGGAAGACACAGAGCCTGGGATTTAACTGCATTTCTTAAGGGAAACACACAGCACAGATCTCATCCGTGAAACCTACTCTGCTTTAGAGCACGAAGCATGCTCTCGCTTTCTAGAGTCTCTAATAGAGACAGAAACTTGAGGGTACTCTGAACAAAAGAACTGTGTTCCCACCACATAAGGACCATTGTTAGTTCAACTCTGCTTCTGAAACTGATACAAAGCAGAATTCCATTAACATACAATGCTTTCAAGTTACAAGCGAGAAACGTGTGAGCTCATGAACGATGGAGATTCATTTGAGCTGAAAAGTGACTTAGTTCACCTGAAAAGATGTCTTGCTTGTAGGAACATACAGAGCGTGGGATTTAACTCCATTTCTGAAGGGAAACACACAGCACAGTTCTCATCCATGAAACACACTCTGCTTTAGAGCAAGAAGCATGCTCTTGCTTTCTAGAGTCTCTAATAGAGCCAGAAACTTGAGGGTACTCAGAACAAATGAAAGGTGTTTCCTACATATACAGACCATTGCTAGTTTATCTCTGCTCCTGAAACTGATATAAACCACAGGTCCTCTAACTTCCAATGCTTTGCATTTAAGAGCAATAAACCTGTGAGCTATGTGAACGATGTAGATTTGTTTGAGTGCAAGGTGACTGAGTTTACGTGAAACGAAGTCTTGCTTGTAGGAAGATACAGAGCCTGGGATTTAACTACATTTATGAAGGGAAAAACACAGCACAGTTCTCATCCATGAAACACACTCTGCTTTAGAGCAAGAAGCACGCTCTTGCTTTCTAGAGTCTATAATAGAGCCAGAAACTTGAAAGTGTGCTCACAACAAAAGAACCGTGTTTCCTACACATACGGAACATTGCTAGTTCAACTCTGCTTGAAACTGATACAAACCACAAGTCATCTAACATCCAATGCTTTTTAGTTAAGAGCAAGAAACGTGTGAGCTACGTGAACTATGTAGCTTTGTTTGAACTGAAAGGTGACTGAGTTTACGTGAAACGAAATCTTGCTTGTAGGAAGATGCAGAGCCTGTGATGTAACTCCATTTCTGAAGGGAAACACACAGCACAGTTCTCATCCATGAAACACCCAATGCTTTAGAGCAAGAAGCATGCTCTTGCTTTCTAGAGTCTCTAATAGAGCCAGAATCTTGAGGGTACTCAGAACAAAAGAACGGTGATTCCTTCTCTGACACTGATACAAACCACAGTTCCATTAACATGCAATGCTTTCCAGTTAAGAGCGAGAAACGTGTGAGCTTCGTGAATGATGTAGCTTCCTTTGAGCTGAAAAGTGACTAAGTTTACCTGAAAAGATGTCTTGCTTGTAGGAAGACACAGAGCCTGGGATTTAACTCCATTTCTGAAGGGAAAAACACAGCACAGTTCTCACGATGAAACACACTCTGCGTATAAGAAGAAGCACGCTCTAGCTTTCTAGTGTCTCTAATAGAGCAGGAAAAGTGAGTGTGCTCAGAACAAAAGAACGGTGTTTCCTACACATAGGGACCATAGCTAGTTCAACTCTCCTTCTGAACCTGATACAAACCACAAGTCATCTAACATCCAATGCTTTTCAGTTAAGAGCGAGAAACGTGTGAGTTTAGTGAAAGATATAGCTTCATTTGAGCTGAAAAGTGACCTAGTTTACCTGAAAAGATGTCTTGCTTGTAGGAAGACACAGAGCCTGGGATTTAACTCCATTTTTGAAGGGAAACACACAGCACAGTTCTCATCCATGAAAAACACTCTGCTTTAGAGCAAGAAGCATGGTCTTGGTTTCCAGAGTCTCTAATAGAGCCTGAAACTTGAGGGTACTCAGAAAAAAATAACGGTGTTTCCTAAACATACGGACCATTGCTGGTTCAACTCAGCTCTGAAACTGATACAAACCACAAGTCATCTAATATCCAATGCTTTTCAGTGAAGAACGAGAAACGTCTGATCTTCATAAAAGATTTATATTCATATGACACAAAAAGTGACTGCGTTCACATGAAATGATATCTTGCTTGTAGAAAGACACAGAGCCTGGAATTTAACTCCATTTCTGAAGGAAAACACACAGCACAGATCTCATCCATGAAACACAATCTGCTTTAGAGCTCGAAGCATGCTCTTGCTTTCTAGATTCTCTGATAGAGCCAGAAATTTGAGGGTACTCTGAACAAACGAACGGTAATTCCTACACATAAGGACCATTGCTAGTTCAACTTTACTTCTGAAACTGATACAAACCACAAGCCATCTAACATCCAATGCTTTTTATTTAAGAGCAAGAAAGGTGTGAGCTTCGTAAAAGATTTATATTCATTTGAGCTGAAATGTGACTGTGTTTACCTGAAATGATGTCTTGCTTGTAGGAAGACACAGAGCCTGAAATTTAACTCCATTTCTGAAGGAAAACACACAGGACAGTTCTCATCCATGAAACACAGTCTGCTTTAGAGCAAGAAGCACGCTCTTGGTTTCTATGAGTCTCTCATAGAGCAGGAAAAGTGACTGTGGTCAGAACAAAATAACAGTGTTTCCTACACATACGGACCATATCTAGGTCAACTCTTCTTCTAAAACTGATACAAACCACAGTTCCTCTAACATGCAATGCTTTCCAGATAAGACCAAGAAACGTGTGAGCTTCGTGAACGATGTAGCTTCCTAAGAGCTTAAAGTGACTGAGTTTACCTGAAAAGATGTCTTGCTTATAGGAAGACACAGAGCCTGGGATTTAACTCCATTTCTGAAGTGAAACACAGAGCACAGATCTCATCGATGAAAGACACTCT
The DNA here is from genome assembly GCA_949786405.1 of Onychomys arenicola. Classification (NCBI taxonomy): domain Eukaryota; kingdom Metazoa; phylum Chordata; class Mammalia; order Rodentia; family Cricetidae; genus Onychomys; species Onychomys arenicola. The sequence continues at coordinate 2,039,125 of CATKUM010000035.1, forward strand.
GCTTTAGAGCACGAAGCATGCTCTTGCTTTCTATAGTCTCTAATAGAGCCAGAAACTTGAGGGTACTCTGAACAAAAGAATGGTGTTTCCTACACATACAGACCATTGCTAGTTCAACTCTGCTTCTGAAACTGATACAAATCACAAGTCATCTAACATCCAATGCTTTTCAATTAAGAGCGAGAAACATGTGATCTTCGTAAACGATTTATATTCATTTGAGCTGAAAAGTGACTCTGTTTACCTGAAAGGATGTCTTGCTTGTAGGAAGACACAGAGCCTGGAATTTAACTCCATTTCTGTAGGAAAACACACAGCACAGTTCTCATCCATGAAACACACTCTGCTTTAGAGCAAGAAGCACGCTCTTGCTCTCTAAGAGTCTCTAATAGAGCAGGTAACGTGACTGTGGTCAGAACAAAATAACGTTGTTTCCTACACATACACACCATAGATAGGTCAACTCTTCTTCTGAAACTGATACAAACCACAGTTCCTCTAACATGCAATGCTTTCCAGTTAAGAGCGAGAAACGTGTGAGCTTCGTGAACGATGTAGCTTCCTTAGAGCTTAAAGTCACTGAATTTACCTGAAAAGATGTCTTCCTTGTAGGAAGACACAGAGCTTGGAATTTAACTCCATTTGTGAAGGGAAACACACAGCACAGTTCTCATCCATGAAACACACTCTGCTTTAGAGCACACAGCATGCTCTTGCTTTATAGAGTCTCTAATAGAGCCCGAAAATTGAGGGTACTCTGACCAAAAGAACGGTGGTTCCTGCACATACAGACCATTGCTAGTTCAACTCTGCTTCTGAAACTGATACAAACCACAAGTCATCTAACATCCAATGCTTTTCAGTTACGAGCGAGAAACGTGCGAGCTTAATGAACGATGTAGCTTCATTTGAGCTGAAAAGTGACCTAGTTTACTTGAAAAGATGTCTTGCTTGTTGGAAGACACAGATCCTGGGATTTAACTCCATTTTTGAAGGGAAACGCACAGCACAGTTCTCATCCATTAAACACACTCTGCTTTAGAGCAAGAAGCACACTCTTGATTTCTAAGAGTCTCTAATAGAGCAGGAAACGTGACTGTGGTCAGAACAAAATAAGGTTGTTTCCTACACATACGGATCATATCTAGGTCAACTCTTCTTCTGAAACTGATACAAACCACAGTTCCTCTAACATGCAATGCTTTCCAGATAAGAGCAAGAAACGTGTGAGCTTCGTGAACGATGTAGCTTCCTTAGAGCTTAAAGTGACTGAGTTTACCTGAAAAGATGTCTTGCTTGTAGGAAGACACAGAGCCTGGGATTTAATCCATTTCTGAAGTGAAACACACAGCACAGATCTCATCGATGAAAGAAACTCTGCTTTAGAGCACGAAGCATGCTCTTGCTTTCTATAGTCCCTAATAGAGCCAGAAACTTGAGGGTACTCTGAACAAAAGAATGGTGTTTCCTACACATACAGACCATTGCTAGTTCAACTCTGCTTCTGAAACTGAAGCAAATCAAAAGTCATCTAACATCCAATGCTTTTCTGTTAAGAGCGAGAAACGTGTGATCTTCGTAAACGATCTATATTCATTTGAGCTGAAAAGTGACTGTGTTTACCTGAAAGGATGTCTTGCTTGTAGCAAGACACAGAGCCTGGAATTTAACTCCATTTCTGTAGGAAAACACACAGCACAGTTCTCATCCATGAAACACACTCTGCTTTAGAGCAAGAAGCACGCTCTTGCTCTCTAAGAGTCTCTAATAGAGCAGGTAACGTGACTGTGGTCAGAACAAAATAACGTTGATTCCTACACCTACGGACCATAGCTAGTTCAACTCTGCTTCTGAAACTGATAAAAACCACAGTTCCTCTAACATGCAATGCTTTCCAGTTAAGAGCGAGAAACGTGTGAGCTTCTTGAACGATGTAGCTTCCTTTGAGCTGAAAAGTGACTGCGTATACCTGAATAGATGTCTTGCTTGTAGGAAGACACAGAGCCTGTGATTTAACTCCATTTCTTAAGGGAAACACACAGCACAGATCTCATCCGTGAAACCTACTCTGCTTTTGAGCAGGAAGCATGCTCTCGCTTTCTAGAGTCTCTAATAGAGCCAGAAACTTGAGGGTACTCTGAACAAAAGAACGGTGTTCCCACCACATAAGGACCATTGTTAGTTCAACTCTGCTTCTGAAACTGATACAAAGCAGAATTCCATTAACATACAATGCTTTCAAGTTACAAGCTAGAAACGTGTGAGCTCATGAACGATGTAGATTCCTTTGAGCTGAAAAGTGACTGAGTTCACCTGAAAAGATGTCTTGCTTGTAGGAACACACAGAGCGTGAAATTTAGCTCCATTTCTGAAGGGAAACACACAGCACAGTTCTCATCCATGAAACACACTCTGCTTTAGAGTAAGAAGCATGCTCTTGCTTTCTAGAGTCTCTAATAGAGCCAGAAACTTGAGGGTACTCAGAACAAAAGAAAGGTGTTTCATACATATACGGACCATTGCTAGTTCATCTCTGCTCCTGAAACTGATATAAACCACAGGTCCTCTAAATTCCAATGCTTTGCATTTCAGAGCAATAAACCTGTGAGCTATGTGAACGATGTAGCTTTGTTTGAGTGCAAGTTGACTGAGTTTACGTGAAACGAAGTCTTGCTTGTAGGAAGATACAGAGCCTGGGATTTAACTACATTTATGAAGGGAAAAACACAGCACAGTTCTCATCCATGAAACACACACTGCTTTAGACCAAGAAGCATGCTCTTGCTTTCTAGAGTCTATAATAGAGCCAGAAACTTGAAAGTGTGCACACAACAAAAGAAGCGTGTTTCCTACACATACGGAACATTGCTAGTTCAACTCTGCTTGAAACTGATACAAACCACTGGTGCTCTAATATCCAATGCTTTACAGTTAAGAGCAAGAAACGTGTGAGCTACGTGAATGATGTAGCTTTGTTTGAGCTGAAAGGTGACTTAGTTTACGTGAAATGAAGTCTTCCTTGTAGGAAGATGCAGAGCCTGTGATCTAACTCCATTTCTGAAGCGAAACACACAGCACTGTTCTCATGAAGAAACACACTCTGCATATAAGAAGAAGCACGCTCTTGCTTTCTAGAGTCTCTAATAGAGCAGGAAACGAGAGTGTGCTCAGAACAAAAGAAAGGTGCTTCCTACACATACGGACCATTGCTAGTTCAACTCTGCTTCTGAAACAGATACAAACCCCAAGTCATCTAACATCCAATGCTTTTCAGTTAAGAGCGAGAAACGTGTGATCTTCGTAAATGATTTATATTCATTTGAGCTGAAAAGTGACTGCGTTTACCTGAAATGATGTCTTGCTTGTTGGAAGACACAGATCCTGGGATTTAACTCCATTTTTGAAGGGAAACGCAAAGCACAGTTCTCATCCATTAAACACACTCTGATTTAGAGCAAGAAGCACACTTTTGCTTTCTAAGAGTCTCTAATAGAGCAGGAAACGTGACTGTGTTCAGAACAAAATAAGGTTGTTTCCTACATATATGGACCATAGCTAGGTCAACTCAGCACAGATCTCATCCGTGAAACCTACTCTGCTTTAGCGCACGAAGCATGCTCTCGCTTTCTAGAGTCTCTAATAGAGCCAGAAACTTGAGGGTACTCTGAACAAAAGAACGGTGTTTCCTACACATACGGACCATTGCTAGTTCAACTCTGCTTCTGAAACTATACAAACCACAAGTCATCTAACATCCAATGCTTTTCAGGTAAGAGCGAGAAACGTGTGATCTTCGTAAACGATTTATATTCATTTGAGCTGAAAAGTGACTGCGTTTACCTGAAATGATGTCTTGCTTGTAGGAAGACACAGAGCCTTGAATTTACCTGCATTTCTGAAGGGAAACACACAGCACCGTTCTCATCCATGAAACACACTCTGCTTTAGAGCAAGAAGCATGCTCTTGCTTTCTAAGAGACTCTAATAGAGCAGGTAACATGACTGTGGTCAGAACAAAATAACGGTGTTTCCTACACATACGGACCATTGCTAGTTCAATTCTGCTTCTGAAATTGATACAAACCACAGGTACTCTAACATCCAATGCCTTACAGTTAAGAGCAAGAAACGTGTGAGCTACGTGAACTATGTAGCTTTGTTTGAACTGAAAGGTGACTGAGTTTACGTGAAACGAAATCTTGCTTGTAGGAAGATGTAGAGCCTGTGATGTAACTCCATTTCTGAAGGGAAACACACAGCACAGTTCTCATCCATGAAACACCCAATGCTTTAGAGCAAGAAGCATGCTCTTGCTTTCTAGAGTCTCTAATAGAGCCAGAAACTTGAGGGTACTCAGAACAAAAGAACGGTGTTTCCTTCTTCTGACACTGATACAAACCACAGTTCCATTAACATGCAATGCTTTCCAGTTAAGAGCGAGAAAGGTGTGAGCTTCGTGAATGATGTAGCTCCCTTTGAGCTGAAAAGTGACTGAGTTTACCTGAAAATATGTCTTGCCTGTAGGAAGACACAGAGCCTGGGATTTAACTCCATTTCTGAAGGGAAAAACACAGCACAGTTCTCATCCATGAAACACACTCTGCTTTAGAGCAAGAAGCACGCTCTTGCTATCTAGAGGCTGTATTAGAGCCAGAAACTTGAAAGTGTGCTCAGAACAAAAGAACCGTGGTCCTACACATACGGACCATAGCTAATTCAACTCTCCTTCTGAACGTGATACAAACCTCAAGTCATCTAACATCCAATGCTTTTCAGTTAAGAGCGAGAAACCTGTGAGTTTATTGAACAATGTAGCTCCCTTTGAGCTGAAAAGTGACTGAGTTTACCTGAAAATATGTCTTGCTTGTAGGAAGACACAGAGCCTGGGATTTAACTCCATTTCTGAAGGGAAAAACACAGCACAGTTCTCATCCATGAAACACACTCTGCTTTAGAGCAAGAAGCACGCTCTTGCTATCTAGAGGCTGTATTAGAGCCAGAAACTTGAAAGTGTGCTCAGAACAAAAGAACCGTGTTTCCTACACATACGGACCATAGCTAATTCAACTCTCCTTCTGAACGTGATACAAACCTCAAGTCATCTAACATCCAATGCTTTTCAGTTAAGAGCGAGAAACCTGTGAGTTTAGTGAACAATGTAGCTTCATTTGAGCTGAAAAGTGACCTAGTTTACCTGAAAAGATGTCTTGCTTGTAGGAAGACACAGAGCCTGGGATTTAACTCCATTTTTGAAGGGAAACACACAGCACAGTTCTCATCCATGAAAAACACTCTGATTTAGAGCAAGAAGCATGGTCTTGGTTTCCAGAGTCTCTAATAGAGCCTGAAACTTGAGGGTACTCAGAAAAAAATAACGGTGTTTCCTACACATACAGACCATTGCTAGTTCAACTCAACTTCTGAAACTGATACAAACCACAAGTAATCTAACATCCAATGCTTTTCAGTGAAGAACGAGAAACGTGTGATCTTCATAAAAGATTTATATTCATATGAGTGAAAAAGTGACTGCGTTCACATGAAATGATATCTTGCTTGTAGAAAGACACAGAGCCTGGAATTTAACTCCATTTCTTAAGGGAAACACACAGCACAGATCTCATCCATGAAACAAACTCTGCTTTAGAACACGAAGCATGCTCTTGCTTTCTAGAGTCTCTGATAGAGGCAGAAATTTGAGGGTACTCTGAACAAAGGAACGGTAATTCCTACACATAAGGACCATTGCTAGTTCATCTCTGCTTCTGAAACTGTCACAAACCAAAAGTCATCTATCATCCAATGCTTTTTAGGTAAGAGCAAGAAACGTGTGAGCTTCGTAAATGATTTATATTCATTTGAGCTGAAAAGTGACTGCGTTTACCTGAAATGATGTCTTGCTTGTCGGAAGACACAGAGACTGGAATTTAACTCCTTTTCTGAAGGGAAACACACAGCACAGTTCTCATCCATGAAACACACTCTGCTTTAGAGCAAGAAGCACGCTCTTGCTATCTAGAGACTATAATAGAGCCAGAAACTTGAAAGTGTGCTCATAACAAAAGAACCGTGTTTCCTATACATACGGAACATTGCTAGTCCAACTCTGCTTCTGAAACTGATACAAACCACAAGTCATCTAACATCCAATGCTTTTTAGTTAAGAGCAAGAAACGTGTGAGCTTCCTAAACGATTTATATTCATTTGAGCTGAAAAGTGACTGCGTTTACCTGAAATGATGTCTTGCTTGTAGGAAGACACAGAGCCTGGAATTTAACTCCATTTTTGAAGGGAAACACACAGCACAGTTCTCATCCATGAAACACACTCTGCTTTAGAGCAAGAAGCATGCTCTTGCTTTCCAGAGTCTCTAATAGAGCCAGAAACTTGAGGGTACTCAGAACAAAATAACGGTGTTTCCTACACATACGGACCATTGCTAGTTCAACTCTGCTTCTGAAACTGATACAAACCAAAGGTGCTCTAACATCCAATGCTTTACAGTTAAGAGCAAGAAATGTGTGTGCTACGTGAACGATGTAGCTTTGTTTGAGCTGAAAGGTGACTGAGTTTACATGAAATGAGGTCTTCCTTGTAGGAAGATGCAGAGCCTGTGATCTAACTCCATTTCTGAAGCGAAACAAACAGCACTGTTCTCATCCATGAAACACACTCTGCGTATAAGAAGAAGCACGCTCTTGCTTTCTATGAGTCTCTAATAGAGCAGGAAACGTGAGTGTGCTCAGAACAAAAGAACGGTGTTTCCTACACATACGGACCATTGCTAGTTCAACTCTGCTTCTGAAACAGATACAAACCACAAGTCATCTAACATCCAATGCTTTTCAGTTAAGAGCGAGAAACGTGTGATCTTTGTAAATGATTTATATTCATTTGAGCTGAAAAGTGACTGTGTTTACCTGAAAAGATGTCTTGCTTGTAGGAAGACACAGAGCCGTGAATTTAACTTCATTTGTGAAGGGAAACCCACAGCACAGTTATCATCCATGAAAGGCACTCTGCTTTAGAGCATGAAGCATACTCTTGCTTTCTAGAGTCTCTAACAGATGAATAAAATTGAGGGTACTCTAAACAAAGAATGGTGTTTCCTACACATACGGACCATTGCTAGTTCAACTCTGCTTCTGAAACTGATAGAAACCACAAGTCATCTAACATCCAATGCTTTTCAGTTACGAGCGAGAAACGTGCGAGCTTAATGAACGATGTAGCTTCATTTGAGCTGAAAAGTGATCTAGTTTACTTGAAAAGATGTCTTGCTTGTTGGAAGACACAGATCCTGGGATTTAACTCCATTTTTGAAGGGAAACGCACAGCACAGTTCTCATCCATTAAACACACTCAGATTTAGAGCAAGAAGCACACTCTTGCTTTCTAAGAGTCTCTAATAGAGCAGGAAACGTGACTGTGGTCAGAACAAAATAAGGTTGTTAACTACACATACGGACCATAGCTAGGTCAACTCTTCTTCTGAAACTGATACAAACCACAGTTCCTCTAACATGCAATGCTTTCCAGTTAAGATCAAGAAACGTGTGAGCTTCTTGAACGATGGAGCTTCCTTTGAGCTGAAGAGTACCTGCGTTTACCTGAAAAGATGTCTTGCTTGTAGGAAGACACAGAGCCTGGGATTTAACTCCATTTCTTAAGGGAAACACACAGCACAGATCTCATCCGTGAAACCTACTCTGCTTTAGCGCACGAAGCATGCTCTCGCTTTCTAGAGTCTCTAATAGAGCCAGAAACTTGAGGGTACTCTGAACAAAAGAACGGTGTTTCCATCACATAAGGACCATTGTTAGTTCAACTCTGCTTCTGAAACTGATACAAACCACCAGTCATCTAACATCCAATGCTTTTCAGTTAATAGCAAGGAACGTGTGAGCTACGTAAACGATTTATATTCATTTGAGCTGAAAAGTGACTGTGTTTACCTGAAATGATGTCTTGCTTGTAGGAAGACACAGAGCCTGGAATTTACCTCCATTTCTGAAGGGAAACACACAGCACAGTTCTCATCCATGAAACACACTCTGCTTTAGAGCAAGAAGCATGCTCTTGCTTTCTAAGAGACTCTAATAGAGCAGGTAACATGACTGGGGTCAGCACAAAATAACGGTGTTTCCTACACATACGGACCATAGCTAGTTCAACTCTGCTTCTGAAATTGATACAAACCACAGGTCCTCTAACATCCAATGCTTTACAGTTAAGAGCAAGAAACGTGTGAGTTACGTGAACTATGTAGCTTTGTTTGAACTGAAAGGTGACTGAGTTTACGTGAAACAAAATCTTGCTTGTAGGAAGATGCAGAGACTGTGATGTAACTCCATTTCTGAAGGGAAACACACAGCACAGTTCTCATCCATGAAACACCCAATGCTTTAGAGCAAGAAGCATGCTCTTGCTTTCTAGAGTCTCTAATAGAGCCAGAAACTTGAGGGTACTCAGAACAAAAGAACGGTGTTTCCTTCTTCTGACACTGATACAAACCACAGTTTCATTAACATGCAATGCTTTCCAGTTAAGAGCGAGAAACGTGTGAGCTTCGTGAATGATGTGGCTTCCTTTGAGCTGAAAAGTGACTGAGTTTACCTGAAAAGATGTCTTGCTTGTAGGAAGACACAGAGCCTGGGATTTAACTCCATTTCTGAAGGGAAAAACACAGCACAGTTCACATCCATGAAACACACTCTGCTTTAGAGCAAGAAGCACGCTCTTGCTATCTAGAGTCTGTAATAGAGCCAGAAACTTGAAAGTGTGCTCAGAACAAAAGAACCGTGTTTCCTACACATACGGACCATAGATAGTTCAACTCTCCTTCTGAACGTGATACAAACCACAAGTCATCTAACATCCAATGCTTTTCAGTTAAGAGCGAGAAACGTGTGAGTTTAGTGAACGATGTAGCTTCATTTGAGCTGAAAAGTGACCTAGTTTACCTGAAAAGATGTCTTGCTTGTAGGAAGACACAGAGCCTGGGATTTAACTCCATTTTTGAAGGGAAACACACAGCACAGTTCTCATCCATGAAAAGCACTCTGCTTTAGAGCAAGAAGCATGGTCTTGGTTTCCAGAGTCTCTAATAGACCCTGAAACTTGAGGGTACTCAGAAAAAAATAACGGTGTTTCCTACACATACGGACCTTTGCTAGGTCAACTCAGCTTCTGAAACTGATACAAACCACAAGTCATCTAACATCCAATGCTTTTCAGTGAAGAACGAGAAACGTCTGATCTTCATAAAAGATTTATATTCATATGAGGCAAAAAGTGACTGCGTTCACATGAAATGATATCTTGCTTGTAGAAAGACACAGAGCCTCGAATTTAACTCCATTTCTGAAGGGAAACACACAGCACAGATCTCATCCATGAAAAACACTCTGCTTTAGAACACGAAGAATGCTCTTGCTTTCTAGAGTCTCTGATAGAGCCAGAAATTTGAGTGTACTCTGAACAAATGAACGGTAATTCCTACACATAAGGACCATTGCTAGTTCAACTTTGCTTCTGAAACTGATACAAACCACAAGTCATCTAACATCCAATGCTTTTCAGTTACGAGCGAGAAACGTGCGAGCTTAATGAACGATGTAGCTTCATTTGAGCTGAAAAGTGATCTAGTTTACTTGAAAAGATGTCTTGCTTGTTGGAAGACAGAGATCCTGGGATTTAACTCCATTTTTGAACGGAAACGCACAACACAGTTCTCATCCATTAAACACACTCAGATTTAGAGCAAGAAGCACACTCTTGCTTTCTAAGAGTCTCTAATAGAGCAGGAAACGTGACTGTGGTCAGAACAAAATAAGGTTGTTAACTACACATACGGACCATAGGTAGGTCAACTCTTCTTCTGAAACTGATACAAACCACAGTTCCTCTAACATGCAGTGCTTTCCCGTTAAGATCAAGAAACGTGTGAGCTTCTTGAACGATGGAGCTTCCTTTGAGCTGAAGAGTACCTGCGTTTACCTGAAAAGATGTCTTGCTTGTAGGAAGACACAGAACCTGGAATTTAACTCCATTTCTTAAGGGAAACACACAACACAGATCTCATCCGTGATACCTACTCTGCTTTAGCGCAGGAAGCATGCTCTCGCTTTCTAGAGTCTCTAATAGAGCCAGAAACTTGAGGGTACTCTGAACAAAAGAACGGTGTTTCCAACACATAAGGACCATTGTTAGTTCAACTCTGCTTCTGAAACTGATACAAACCACCAGTCATCTAACATCCAATGCTTTTCAGTTAATAGCAAGAAACGTGTGAGTTACGTGAACTATGTAGCTTTGTTTGAACTGAAAGGTGACTGAGTTTACGTGAAACGAAATCTTGCTTGTTAGGAAGATGCAGAGCCTGTGATGTAACTCCATTTCTGAAGGGAAACACACAGCACAGTTCTCATCCATGAAACACCCAATGCTTTAGAGCAAGAAGCATGCTCTTGCTTTCTAGAGTCTCTAATAGAGCCAGAAACTTGAGGGTACTCAGAACAAAAGAACGGTGTTTCCTTCTTCTGACACTGATACAAACCACAGTTCCATTAACATGCAATGCTTTCCAGTTAAGAGCGAGAAACGTGTGAGCTTCGTGAATGATGTAGCTTCCTTTGAGCTGAAAAGTGACTGTGTTTACCTGAAACGATGTCTTGCTTGTAGGAAGACACAGAGCCTGGGATTTAACTCCATTTCTGAAGGGAAAAACACAGCACAGTTCTCATCCATGAAACACACTCTGCTTTAGAGCAAGAAGCACGCTCTTGCTATGTACAGTCTGTAATAGAGCCAGAAACTTGAAAGCGTGCCTAGAACAAAAGAACCGTGTTTCCTACACATACGGACCATAGCTAGTTCAACTCTCCTTCTGAACGTGATACAAACCACAAGTCATCTAACATCCAATGCTTTTCAGTTAAGAGCGAGAAACGTGTGAGTTTAGTGAACGATATAGCTTCATTTGAGCTGAAAAGTGACCTAGTTTACCTGAAAAGATGTCTTGCTTGTAGGAAGACACAGACCCTGGGATTTAACTCCATTTTTGAAGGGAAACACACAGCACAGTTCTCATCCATGAAAAACACTCTGCTTTAGAGCAAGAAGCATGGTCTTGCTTTCTATAGTCTCTAAAAGTGCAAGAAAAATGAGGGTACTCTGAACAAAAGAACGGTGTTTCCTGCACATATGGACCATTGCTAGTTCAACTCTGCTTCTGAAACTGATACCAACCACAAGTCATCTAACATCCAATGCTTTTGAGTTAAGAGCAAGAAACGTGTGAGCTTCGTAAACGATTTATATTCATTTGAGCTGAAAAGTGACTGTGTTTACCTGAAATGATGTCTTGATTGTAGGAAGACATGGAGCCTGGAATTTAACCCCATTTCTGAAGGGAAACACACAGCACACTTCTCTTCCAAGAAACACACTCTGCTTTAGAGCAAGAAGCACGCACTTGCTTTCTATGATTCTCTAATAGAGCAGGAAACGTGACTGTGGTCAGAAAAAATTAACGGTGTTTCCTACACATACGGACCATATCTAGGTCAACTCTTCTTCTGAAACTGATACAAACCACAGTTCCTCTAACATGCAATGCTTTCCAGTTAAGAGCGAGAAACGTGTGAGCTTCTTGAACAATGTAGCTTCCTTTGAGCTGAAGAGTGACTGCGTTTACCTGAAAAGATGTCTTGCTTGTAGGAAGACAAAGAGCCTGTTTTACTCCATTTATTAAGGGAAACACACAGCACAGATCTCATCCATAAAACCTACTCTGCTTTAGCGCACGAAGCATGCTCTCACTTTCTAGACTCTCTAATAGAGCCAGAAAATTGAGGGTACTCTGAACAATAGAACGGTGTTTCCAACACATAAGGACCATTGTTAGTCCAACTCTGCTTCTGAAACTGATACAAACCACAGGTCCTCTAACATCCAATGCTTTACAGTTAAGAGCAAGAAACGTGTGAGCTACGTGAACGATGTACCTTTGTTTGAGCTGAAACATGACTGAGTTTACGTGAAACGAAGTCTTGCTTGTAGAAAGATGCAGACCCTGTGATTTAACTCCATTTCTGAAGGGAAACACACAGAACTGTTCTCACGAAGAAACCCACTCTGCATATAAGAAGAAGCATGCTCTTGCTTTCTAGAGTCTCAGATAGAGCTAGAAACTTGAGGGTACTCTGAACAAAAGAACGGTGTTTCCTACACATACGGACCATTGCTAGTTCAACTCTGCTTCAGAAACTTATACAAACCACAAGTCATCTAACATCCAATGCTTTTTAGTTAAGAGCAAGAAATGTGTGAGCTTCGTAAAAGATTTATATTCATTTGAGCTGAAAAGTGACTGTGTTTACCTGAAATGATTTTATTACTTGTAAGAAGACACAGAGCCTGGAATCTAACTCCATTTCTGAAGGGAAACACACAGCTCAGTTCTCATCCATGAAGCACACTCTGCTTTAGAGCAAGAGGCACGCTATTGCTTTCTAAGATTCTGTAATAGAGCAGGAAACGTGACTGTGGTCAGAACAAAGTAAAGGTGTTTCCTACACATAAGGACCATATCTAGGTCAACTCTTCTTCTGAAACTGATACAAAGCAGAATTCCATTAACATGCAATGCTTTCAAGTTACAAGCGAGAAACGTGTGAGCTCATGAACGATGTAGCTTCCTTTGAGCTGAAAAGTGACTGAGTTTACCTGAAAAGATGTCCTGCTTGTAGGAACACACAGAGACAGGGATTTAACTCCATTTCTGAAGGGAAACACACAGCACAGTTCTCATCCATGAAACACACTCTGCTTTAGAGCAAGAAGCACGCTCTTGCTTTCTGGAGTCTCTAATAGAGCCAGAAACTTGAGGGTACTCAGAACAAAAGAACGGTGTTTCCTACATATACGGACCATTGCTAGTTCAACTCTGCTCCTGAAACAGATATAAACCACAGGTCCTCTAACTTCCAATGCTTTACAGTTAAGAGCAATAAACCTGTGAGCTATGTGAACAATGTAGCTTTGTTTGAGTGCAAGGTGACTGAGTTTACGTGAAACGAAGTCTTACTTGTAGGAAGATACAGAGCCTGTGATGTAACTCCATTTCTGAAGGGAAACACACAGCACAGTTCTCATCCATGAAACACCCAATGCTTTAGAGCAAGAAGCATGCACTTGCTTTCTAGAGTCTCTAATAGAGCCAGAAGCTTGAAAGTGTGCTCAGAACAAAAGAACGGTGTTTCCTACACATACGGGCCATTGCTAGTTCAACTCTGCTTCTGCAACTGATACAAAGCACAGTTCCATTAACATGCAGTGCTTTCCAGTTAATAGCGATAATCGTGTGAGCTTCGTGAACGATGTAGCTTCCTTTGAGCTGAAAAGTGACTGAGTTTACCTGAAATGATGTCTTGCTTGTGGAAGACACAGAGCCTGGGATTTAATCCATTTTTGAAGAACAACACACAGCACAGTTCTCATGCATGAAACAAACTCTGCTTTAGAGCAAGAAGCATGCTCTTGCTTTCTAGAGTCTCTAATAGAGCAGAAAACGTGACTGTGGTATTAACAAAATAACGGTGTTTCCTACACATACGGACCATATCTAGGTCAACTCTTCTTCTGAAACTGATACAAACCACAGTTCCTCTAACATGAAATGCTTTCAAGTTAAGAGCGAGAAACGTGTGAGCTTTGTGAACGATGAAGCTTCCTTTGAGCTGAAAAGTGCCTGAGTTTAACTGAAAAGATGTCTTGCTTGTAGGAAGACACAGAGCCTGGGATTTAACTCCATTTCTGAAGGGAAACACACAGCACAGTTCTCATGCATGAAACACACTCTGCTTTAGAGCAAAAAGCATGCTCTTTCTTTGCAGAGTCTCTAATAGAGCCAGAAACTTGAGGGTACTCAGAACAAAATAACGGTGTTTCCTACACATACGAACCATTGCTAGTTCAACTATGCTTCTGAAACTGATACAAATCACAGGTCCTCTAACATCCAATGCTTTACAGTTAAGAGCAAGAAACTTGTGAGCTATGTGAACGATATAGCTTTCTTTGAGCTGAAAGGTAACTGAGTTTACGTGAAACGAAATCTTGTATGTAGGAAGATACAGAGCCTGTGATTTACCTCCATTTCTGAAGTGAAACACACAGCACTGTTCTCACGATGAAACACACTCTGCATATAAGAAGAAGCACGCTCTTGCTTTCTAGATTCTCTAATAGAGCCAGAAACTTGAGGGTACACAGAACAAAAGAACGGTGTTTCCTACACATACAGACCATTGCTAGTTCAACTCTGCTTCTGAAAGTGATACAAACCACAGGTCCTCTAACATCCAATGCCTTACACTTAAGAGCAAGAAACATGTGAGCTATGTGAACGATGTAGCTTTGTTTCAGCAGAAAGGTGACTGAGTTTACCTGAAAGGAAGTCTTGCTTGTAGGAAGATACAGAGCCTATGATTTAACTCCATTTATGAAGGGAAACACACAGCACTGTTCTCACGATGAAACACACTCTGCATATAAGAAGAAGCAAGCTCTTGCTTTCTAAGTGTCTCTAATAGAGCAGGAAACGTGACTGTGGTCAGAACAAAATAACGGTGTTTCCTACACATATGGACCATATCTAGGTCAACTCTTCTTCTGAAACTGATACAAACCCCAGTTCCTCTAACATGCAATGCTCTCCAGTTAAGAGCGAGAAACGTGTGAGTTTCGTGAACGATGTAGCTTCCTTTGAGCTGAAAAGTGACTGTGTTTACCTGAAACGATGTCTTGCTTGTAGGAAGACACAGAGCCTAGAATTTAACTCCATTTCTGAAGGGAAACACACAGCACAGTTCTCATCCATGAAACACTCTCTGCTTTAGAGCAAGAAGCACACTCTTGCTTTCTAAGAGTCGCTAATACAGCAGGAAACGTGACTGTTGTCAGAACAAATTAACAGTGTTTCATACACATACGGACCATATCTAGGTCAACTCTTCTTCTGAAACTGATACAAACCACAAGTCATCTAACATCCAATGCTTTTCAGTTAAGAGCGAGAAACGTGTGATCTTCGTAAACGATTTATATTCATTTTAGCTGAATAGTGACTGCGTTTACCTGAAATGATGTATTGCTTGTAGGAAGAAACAGAGCCTGGAATTTAACTACATTTCTGAACGGAAACACACAGCACAGTTCTCATCCATGAAACACACTCTGCTTTAGAGCATGAAGCATGCTCTTGCTTTCTAGAGTCTCTAATAGAGACAGAAACTTGACGGTACACAGAACAAAAGAATGGTGTTTCATACACATACAGACCATTGCTAATTCAACTATTCTTCTGAAACTGATACAAACCACATGTCCTCTAACATCCAATGCTTTACAGTTAAGAGCAAGAAACGTGAAGTATGTGAACGATGTAGCTTTGTTTGAGCGGAAAGGTGACTGAGTTTATCTGAAAGGAAGTCTTGCTTGTAGGAAGATACAGAGCCTGGGATTTAACTCCATTTCTGAAGGGAAACACACAGCACTGTTCTCACGATGAAACACACTCTGTGTATAGGAAGTAGCATGATCTTGCTTTCTAGAGTCTCTAATAGAGCCGGAAACGTGAGTGTGCTCAGAACAAAAGAACGGTGTTTCCAACACATACGGACCATTGCTAGTTCAACTCTGCTTCTGAAACTGATATAAACCACAAGTCATCTAACATCCAATGCTTTTCAGTTAAGAGCGAGAAACGTGTGATCCTTGTAAACGCTTTATATTCATTTGAACTGAAAAGTGCCTGCGTTTTCCTGAAGTGATTTCTTGCTTTTAGGAAGAAACAGAGCCTGGAATTTAACTCCATTTCTGACGGAAAACACACAGCACAGTTCTCATCCATAAAACACACTCTGCTTTAGAGCAAGAAGCACACTCTTGCTTTCTAAGAATCTCTAATACAGCAGGAAACGTGACTGTGTTCAGAACGAAATAACGGTGGTTCATACACATACGGACCATATCTAGGTCAACTCTTCTTCTGAAACTGATACAAACCACAGTTCCACTAACATGCAATGCTTTCCAGTTAAGAGTGAGAAACGTGTGAGCTTCGTGAACGATGTAGCTTCCTTTGAGCTGAAAAGTGACTGAGTTTACCTGAAAAGATGTCTTGCTTATAGGCAGACACAGAGCCTGGGATTTAACTCCATTTCTGAAGGGAAATACACAGCACAGTTCTCATCCATGAAACACACTCTGCTTTAGAGCACGAAGCATGCTCTTGCTTTCTAGAGTCTCTAATAGAGCCAGAAGTTTGAGGGTACTCAGAACAAAAGAACGGTGTTTCCTACACATACAGACCATTGCTAGTTCAACTCTGCTTCTGAAACTGATACAAACCACAGGTCCTCTAACATCCAATGCTTTACAGTTAAGAGCAAGAAACGTGTGAGCTACGTGAACGATGTAGCTTTGTTTGAGCTGAAAGGTGACTGAGTTTCCGTGAAAAAAATCTTGCTTTTAAGAAGAAACAGAGCCTGGGATTTAACTCCATTTCTGAATGGAAACACACAGCACAGTTCTCACGATGAAACACACTCTGCGTATAGGAAGAAGCACGCTCTTGCTTTCTAGAGTCTCTAATAGAGCAGGAAACGTGACTGTGGTCAGAATAAAATAACGGTTTTTCCTACACATATGGACCATATCTAGGTCAAGTCTTCTTCTGAAACATATCCAAACCACAGTTCCTCTAACATACAATGTTTTACAGTTAAGAGCAAGAAACGGGTGAGCTTCGTAAATGATTTGTATTCATTTGAACTGAATAGTGACTGCGTTTACCTGAACTGATGTCTTGCTTGTAGGAAGACACAGAGCCTAGAATTTAACTCAATTTCTGAAGGGAAACACACAGCACAGTTATCATCCATGAAAAAGACTCTGCTTTAGAGCAAGAAGCACACTCTTGCTTTCTAAGAGACTCTAATACAGCAGGACACGTGACTCTGGTCAGAACAAAATAACGGTGTTTCATACACATACGGACCATATCTAGGTCAACACTTCTTCTGAAACTGATACAAACCACAAGTCATCTAACATCCAATGTTTTCAGTGAAGAGTGAGAAACCTTTGATCTTCGTAAACGTTTTATATTCATTTGAGCTAAATAGTGACTGCGATTACCTGAAATTATGTCTTGCTTGTAGGAAGAAACAGAGCCTGGAATTTAACTCCATTTCTGAACGGAAACACACAGCACAGTTCTCATCCATGAAACACACTCTGCTTTAGAGCACGAAGCATGCTCTTGCTTTCTAGAGTCTCTAATAGAGCCAGAAACATGAGGGTACACAGAACAAAAGAACGGTGTTTCCTAAACATACAGACCATTGCGAGTTCAACTCTGCTTCTGAAACTGATACAAACCACAGGTCCTCTGACATCCAATGCTTTACAGTTAAGAGCAAGAAACGTTTGAGCTATGTGAACGATGTAGCTTTGTTTGAGCAGAAAGGTGACTGAGTTTACCTGAAAGGAAGTCTTGCTTGTAGAAAGATACAGAGCCTGTGATTTAACTCCATTTCTGAAGGGAAACACACAACACTTTTCTCACGATGAAACACACTCTGTGTATAGGAAGTAGCATGATCTTGCTTTCTAGAGTCTCTAATAGAGCCGGAAACGTGAGTGTGCTCAGAACAAAAGAACGGTGTTTCCAACACATACGGACCATTGCTAGTTCAACTCTGCTTCTGAAACTGATATAAACCACAAGTCATCTAACATCCAATGCTTTTCAGTTAAGAGCGAGAAACGTGTGATCCTTGTAAACGCTTTATATTCATTTGAACTGAAAAGTGCCTGCGTTTTCGTGAAGTGATTTCTTGCTTTTAGGAAGAAACAGAGCCTGGAATTTAACTCCATTTCTGACGGAAAACACACAGCACAGTTCTCATCCATAAAACACACTCTGCTTTAGAGCAAGAAGCACACTCTTGCTTTCTAAGAATCTCTAATACAGCAGGAAACGTGACTGTGTTCAGAACGAAATAACGGTGGTTCATACACATACGGACCATATCTAGGTCAACTCTTCTTCTGAAACTGATACAAACCACAGTTCCTCTAACATGCAATGCTTTCCAGTTAAGAGTGAGAAACGTGTGAGCTTCGTGAACGATGTAGCTTCCTTTGAGCTGAAAAGTGACTGAGTTTACCTGAAAAGATGTCTTGCTTATAGGCAGACACAGAGCCTGGGATTTAACTCCATTTCTGAAGGGAAATACACAGCACAGTTCTCATCCATGAAACACACTCTGCTTTAGAGCACGAAGCATGCTCTTGCTTTCTAGAGTCTCTAATAGAGCCAGAAGTTTGAGGGTACTCAGAACAAAAGAACGGTGTTTCCTACACATACAGACCATTGCTAGTTCAACTCTGCTTCTGAAACTGATACAAACCACAGGTCCTCTAACATCCAATGCTTTACAGTTAAGAGCAAGAAACGTGTGAGCTACGTGAACGATGTAGCTTTGTTTGAGCTGAAAGGTGACTGAGTTTCCGTGAAAAAAATCTTGCTTTTAAGAAGAAACAGAGCCTGGGATTTAACTCCATTTCTGAATGGAAACACACAGCACAGTTCTCACGATGAAACACACTCTGCGTATAGGAAGAAGCACGCTCTTGCTTTCTAGAGTCTCTAATAGAGCAGGAAACGTGACTGTGGTCAGAATAAAATAACGGTTTTTCCTACACATATGGACCATATCTAGGTCAAGTCTTCTTCTGAAACATATCCAAACCACAGTTCCTCTAACATACAATGTTTTACAGTTAAGAGCAAGAAACGGGTGAGCTTCGTAAATGATTTGTATTCATTTGAACTGAATAGTGACTGCGTTTACCTGAACTGATGTCTTGCTTGTAGGAAGACACAGAGCCTAGAATTTAACTCAATTTCTGAAGGGAAACACACAGCACAGTTATCATCCATGAAAAAGACTCTGCTTTAGAGCAAGAAGCACACTCTTGCTTTCTAAGAGACTCTAATACAGCAGGACACGTGACTCTGGTCAGAACAAAATAACGGTGTTTCATACACATACGGACCATATCTAGGTCAACACTTCTTCTGAAACTGATACAAACCACAAGTCATCTAACATCCAATGTTTTCAGTGAAGAGTGAGAAACCATTGATCTTCGTAAACGTTTTATATTCATTTGAGCTAAATAGTGACTGTGATTACCTGAAATTATGTCTTGCTTGTAGGAAGAAACAGAGCCTGGAATTTAACTCCATTTCTGAACGGAAACACACAGCACAGTTCTCATCCATGAAACACACTCTGCTTTAGAGCACGAAGCATGCTCTTGCTTTCTAGAGTCTCTAATAGAGCCAGAAACATGAGGGTACACAGAACAAAAGAACGGTGTTTCCTAAACATACAGACCATTGCGAGTTCAACTCTGCTTCTGAAACTGATACAAACCACAGGTCCTCTGACATCCAATGCTTTACAGTTAAGAGCAAGAAACGTTTGAGCTATGTGAACGATGTAGCTTTGTTTGAGCAGAAAGGTGACTGAGTTTACCTGAAAGGAAGTCTTGCTTGTAGAAAGATACAGAGCCTGTGATTTAACTCCATTTCTGAAGGGAAACACACAACACTTTTCTCACGATGAAACACACTCTGTGTATAGGAAGTAGCATGATCTTGCTTTCTAGAGTCTCTAATAGAGCCGGAAACGTGAGTGTGCTCAGAACAAAAGAACGGTGTTTCCAACACATACGGACCATTGCTAGTTCAACTCTGCTTCTGAAACTGATATAAACCACAAGTCATCTAACATCCAATGCTTTTCAGTTAAGAGCGAGAAACGTGTGATCCTTGTAAACGCTTTATATTCATTTGAACTGAAAAGTGCCTGCGTTTTCCTGAAGTGATTTCTTGCTTTTAGGAAGAAACAGAGCCTGGAATTTAACTCCATTTCTGACGGAAAACACACAGCACAGTTCTCATCCATAAAACACACTCTGCTTTAGAGCAAGAAGCACACTCTTGCTTTCTAAGAATCTCTAATACAGCAGGAAACGTGACTGTGTTCAGAACGAAATAACGGTGGTTCATACACATACGGACCATATCTAGGTCAACTCTTCTTCTGAAACTGATACAAACCACAGTTCCTCTAACATGCAATGCTTTCCAGTTAAGAGTGAGAAACGTGTGAGCTTCGTGAACGATGTAGCTTCCTTTGAGCTGAAAAGTGACTGAGTTTACCTGAAAAGATGTCTTGCTTATAGGCAGACACAGAGCCTGGGATTTAACTCCATTTCTGAAGGGAAACACACAGCACAGTTCTCATCCATGAAACACACTCTGCTTTAGAGCACGAAGCATGCTCTTGCTTTCTAGAGTCTCTAATAGAGCCAGAAACATGAGGGTACACAGAACAAAAGAACGGTGTTTCCTAAACATACAGACCATTGCGAGTTCAACTCTGCTTCTGAAACTGATACAAACCACAGGTCCTCTGACATCCAATGCTTTACAATTAAGAGCAAGAAACGTTTGAGCTATGTGAACGATGTAGCTTTGTTTGAGCAGAAAGGTGACTGAGTTTACCTGAAAGGAAGTCTTGCTTGTAGAAAGATACAGAGCCTGTGATTTAACTCCATTTCTGAAGGGAAACACACAGCACTTTTCTCACGATGAAACACACTCTGTGTATAGGAAGTAGCATGATCTTGCTTTCTAGAGTCTCTAATAGAGCCGGAAACGTGAGTGTGCTCAGAACAAAAGAACGGTGTTTCCAACACATACGGACCATTGCTAGTTCAACTCTGCTTCTGAAACTGATATAAACCACAAGTCATCTAACATCCAATGCTTTTCAGTTAAGAGCGAGAAACGTGTGATCCTTGTAAACGCTTTATATTCATTTGAACTGAAAAGTGCCTGCGTTTTCCTGAAGTGATTTCTTGCTTTTAGGAAGAAACAGAGCCTGGAATTTAACTCCATTTCTGACGGAAAACACACTGCACAGTTCTCATCCATAAAACACACTCTGCTTTAGAGCAAGAAGCACACTCTTGCTTTCTAAAAATCTCTAATACAGCAGGAAACGTGACTGTGTTCAGAACGAAATAACGGTGGTTCATACACATACGGACCATATCTAGGTCAACTCTTCTTCTGAAACTGATACAAACCACAGTTCCTCTAACATGCAATGCTTTCCAGTTAAGAGTGAGAAACGTGTGAGCTTCGTGAACGATGTAGCTTCCTTTGAGCTGAAAAGTGACTGAGTTTACCTGAAAAGATGTCTTGCTTATAGGCAGACACAGAGCCTGGGATTTAACTCCATTTCTGAAGGGAAACACACAGCACAGTTCTCATCCATGAAACACACTCTGCTTTAGAGCACGAAGCATGCTCTTGCTTTCTAGAGTCTCTAATAGAGCCAGAAGTTTGAGGGTACTCAGAACAAAAGAACGGTGTTTCCTACACATACAGACCATTGCTAGTTCAACTCTGCTTCTGAAACTGATACAAACCACAGGTCCTCTAACATCCAATGCTTTACAGTTAAGAGCAAGAAACGTGTGAGCTACGTGAACGATGTAGCTTTGTTTGAGCGGAAAGGTGACTGAGTTTCCGTGAAAAAAATCTTGCTTTTAAGAAGAAACAGAGCCTGGGATTTAACTCCATTTCTGAATGGAAACACACAACACAGTTCTCACGATGAAACACACTCTGCGTATAGGAAGAAGCACGCTCTTGCTTTCTAGAGTCTCTAATAGAGCAGGAAACGTGACTGTGGTCAGAATAAAATAACGGTTTTTCCTACACATATGGACCATATCTAGGTCAAGTCTTCTTCTGAAACATATCCAAACCACAGTTCCTCTAACATACAATGTTTTACAGTTAAGAGCAAGAAACGGGTGAGCTTCGTAAATGATTTGTATTCATTTGAACTGAATAGTGACTGCGTTTACCTGAACTGATGTCTTGCTTGTAGGAAGACACAGAGCCTAGAATTTAACTCAATTTCTGAAGGGAAACACACAGCACAGTTATCATCCATGAAAAAGACTCTGCTTTAGAGCAAGAAGCACACTCTTGCTTTCTAAGAGACTCTAATACAGCAGGACACGTGACTCTGGTCAGAACAAAATAACGGTGTTTCATACACATACGGACCATATCTAGGTCAACACTTCTTCTGAAACTGATACAAACCACAAGTCATCTAACATCCAATGTTTTCAGTGAAGAGTGAGAAACCTTTGATCTTCGTAAACGTTTTATATTCATTTGAGCTAAATAGTGACTGTGATTACCTGAAATTATGTCTTGCTTGTAGGAAGAAACAGAGCCTGGAATTTAACTCCATTTCTGAACGGAAACACACAGCACAGTTCTCATCCATGAAACACACTCTGCTTTAGAGCACGAAGCATGCTCTTGCTTTCTAGAGTCTCTAATAGAGCCAGAAACATGAGGGTACACAGAACAAAAGAACGGTGTTTCCTAAACATACAGACCATTGCGAGTTCAACTCTGCTTCTGAAACTGATACAAACCACAGGTCCTCTGACATCCAATGCTTTACAGTTAAGAGCAAGAAACGTTTGAGCTATGTGAACGATGTAGCTTTGTTTGAGCAGAAAGGTGACTGAGTTTACCTGAAAGGAAGTCTTGCTTGTAGAAAGATACAGAGCCTGTGATTTAACTCCATTTCTGAAGGGAAACACACAACACTTTTCTCACGATGAAACACACTCTGTGTATAGGAAGTAGCATGATCTTGCTTTCTAGAGTCTCTAATAGAGCCGGAAACGTGAGTGTGCTCAGAACAAAAGAACGGTGTTTCCAACACATACGGACCATTGCTAGTTCAACTCTGCTTCTGAAACTGATATAAACCACAAGTCATCTAACATCCAATGCTTTTCAGTTAAGAGCGAGAAACGTGTGATCCTTGTAAACGCTTTATATTCATTTGAACTGAAAAGTGCCTGCGTTTTCCTGAAGTGATTTCTTGCTTTTAGGAAGAAACAGAGCCTGGAATTTAACTCCATTTCTGACGGAAAACACACAGCACAGTTCTCATCCATAAAACACACTCTGCTTTAGAGCAAGAAGCACACTCTTGCTTTCTAAGAATCTCTAATACAGCAGGAAACGTGACTGTGTTCAGAACGAAATAACGGTGGTTCATACACATACGGACCATATCTAGGTCAACTCTTCTTCTGAAACTGATACAAACCACAGTTCCTCTAACATGCAATGCTTTCCAGTTAAGAGTGAGAAACGTGTGAGCTTCGTGAACGATGTAGCTTCCTTTGAGCTGAAAAGTGACTGAGTTTACCTGAAAAGATGTCTTGCTTATAGGCAGACACAGAGCCTGGGATTTAACTCCATTTCTGAAGGGAAACACACAGCACAGTTCTCATCCATGAAACACACTCTGCTTTAGAGCACGAAGCATGCTCTTGCTTTCTAGAGTCTCTAATAGAGCCAGAAACATGAGGGTACACAGAACAAAAGAACGGTGTTTCCTAAACATACAGACCATTGCGAGTTCAACTCTGCTTCTGAAACTGATACAAACCACAGGTCCTCTGACATCCAATGCTTTACAATTAAGAGCAAGAAACGTTTGAGCTATGTGAACGATGTAGCTTTGTTTGAGCAGAAAGGTGACTGAGTTTACCTGAAAGGAAGTCTTGCTTGTAGAAAGATACAGAGCCTGTGATTTAACTCCATTTCTGAAGGGAAACACACAGCACTTTTCTCACGATGAAACACACTCTGTGTATAGGAAGTAGCATGATCTTGCTTTCTAGAGTCTCTAATAGAGCCGGAAACGTGAGTGTGCTCAGAACAAAAGAACGGTGTTTCCAACACATACGGACCATTGCTAGTTCAACTCTGCTTCTGAAACTGATATAAACCACAAGTCATCTAACATCCAATGCTTTTCAGTTAAGAGCGAGAAACGTGTGATCCTTGTAAACGCTTTATATTCATTTGAACTGAAAAGTGCCTGCGTTTTCCTGAAGTGATTTCTTGCTTTTAGGAAGAAACAGAGCCTGGAATTTAACTCCATTTCTGACGGAAAACACACTGCACAGTTCTCATCCATAAAACACACTCTGCTTTAGAGCAAGAAGCACACTCTTGCTTTCTAAAAATCTCTAATACAGCAGGAAACGTGACTGTGTTCAGAACGAAATAACGGTGGTTCATACACATACGGACCATATCTAGGTCAACTCTTCTTCTGAAACTGATACAAACCACAGTTCCTCTAACATGCAATGCTTTCCAGTTAAGAGTGAGAAACGTGTGAGCTTCGTGAACGATGTAGCTTCCTTTGAGCTGAAAAGTGACTGAGTTTACCTGAAAAGATGTCTTGCTTATAGGCAGACACAGAGCCTGGGATTTAACTCCATTTCTGAAGGGAAACACACAGCACAGTTCTCATCCATGAAACACACTCTGCTTTAGAGCACGAAGCATGCTCTTGCTTTCTAGAGTCTCTAATAGAGCCAGAAGTTTGAGGGTACTCAGAACAAAAGAACGGTGTTTCCTACACATACAGACCATTGCTAGTTCAACTCTGCTTCTGAAACTGATACAAACCACAGGTCCTCTAACATCCAATGCTTTACAGTTAAGAGCAAGAAACGTGTGAGCTACGTGAACGATGTAGCTTTGTTTGAGCGGAAAGGTGACTGAGTTTCCGTGAAAAAAATCTTGCTTTTAAGAAGAAACAGAGCCTGGGATTTAACTCCATTTCTGAATGGAAACACACAACACAGTTCTCACGATGAAACACACTCTGCGTATAGGAAGAAGCACGCTCTTGCTTTCTAGAGTCTCTAATAGAGCAGGAAACGTGACTGTGGTCAGAATAAAATAACGGTTTTTCCTACACATATGGACCATATCTAGGTCAAGTCTTCTTCTGAAACATATCCAAACCACAGTTCCTCTAACATACAATGTTTTACAGTTAAGAGCAAGAAACGGGTGAGCTTCGTAAATGATTTGTATTCATTTGAACTGAATAGTGACTGCGTTTACCTGAACTGATGTCTTGCTTGTAGGAAGACACAGAGCCTAGAATTTAACTCAATTTCTGAAGGGAAACACACAGCACAGTTATCATCCATGAAAAAGACTCTGCTTTAGAGCAAGAAGCACACTCTTGCTTTCTAAGAGTCTCTAATACCGCAGGACACGTGACTCTGGCCAGAACAAAATAACGGTGTTTCATACACATACGGACCATATCTAGGTCAACACTTCTTCTGAAACTGATACAAACCACAAGTCATCTAACATCCAATGTTTTCAGTGAAGAGTGAGAAACCTTTGATCTTCGTAAACGTTTTATATTCATTTGAGCTAAATAGTGACTGCGATTACCTGAAATTATGTCTTGCTTGTAGGAAGAAACAGAGCCTGGAATTTAACTCCATTTCTGAACGGAAACACACAGCACAGTTCTCATCCATGAAACACACTCTGCTTTAGAGCACGAAGCATGCTCTTGCTTTCTAGAGTCTCTAATAGAGCCAGAAACATGAGGGTACACAGAACAAAAGAACGGTGTTTCCTAAACATACAGACCATTGCGAGTTCAACTCTGCTTCTGAAACTGATACAAACCACAGGTCCTCTGACATCCAATGCTTTACAGTTAAGAGCAAGAAACGTTTGAGCTATGTGAACGATGTAGCTTTGTTTGAGCAGAAAGGTGACTGAGTTTACCTGAAAGGAAGTCTTGCTTGTAGAAAGATACAGAGCCTGTGATTTAACTCCATTTATGAAGGGAAACACATAGCACTGTTCTCACGATGAAACTCAATCTGCTTTAGAGCAAGAAGCACGCTCTTGCTTTCTATGAATCTCTAATACAGCAGGAAACGTGACGGTGGTCAAAACAAAATAACGGTGTTTCCTACACATAAGGACCATATCTAGGTCAACTCTTCTTCTGAAACTGATACAAACCACAGTTCCCCTAACATGCAATGCTTTCCAGTTAAGAGCGAGAAACGTGTGAGCTTCGTGAAGGATGTAGCTTCCTTTGAGCTGAAAAGTGACTGAGTTTATCTGAAAAGATGTCTTGCTTGTAGGAAGACACAGAGCCTGGGATTTCACTCCATTTCTTAAGGAAAACACACAGCACAGATTTCATCCATGAAACACTCTCTGCTTTAGAGCAAGAAGCACGCTCTTGTTTCTAAGAGTCTCTAATACAGCAGGAAACGTGACTGTTGTCAGAACAAAATAACAGTGTTTCCTACACATAGGGACCATATCTAGGTCAACTCTTCTTCTGAAACTGATTCAAACCACAGTTACATTAACATGCAATGCTTTCCAGTTAAGAGCGAGAAAGGTGTGAGCTTCGTGAACGATGTAGCTTCCTTTGAACTGAAAAGTGACTGAATTTACATGAAAAGATGTCTTGCTTGTAGGAAGACACAGAGCCTGGGATTCAACTCCATTTCTGAAGGAAAACACACATCACAGATCTCATCCATGAAACACACTCTGCTTTAGAGCACGAAGCAAGCTCTTGCTTTCTAGATTCTTTAATACAGTCAGAAACTTGAGGGTACTCTGAACATAAGAACGGTGTTTCCTACACATACGGACCAATGCTAGTTCAACTCTGCTTCTGAAACTGATACAAATCATAGGTCCTCTATCATCCAATGCTTTACAGGTAAGAGCAAGAAACGTGTGAGCTATGTGAACGATGTAGCTTTGTTTGACCTGAAAGGTGACTGAGTTTACATGAAATGAAGTCTTGCTTGTAGGAAGATAAAGGGCCTGTGATTTAACTCCATTTATGAAGGGAAACACACAGCACTGTTCTCACGATGAAACACACTCTGCATATAACAAGAAGCACGCTCTTGCTTTTTAAGAGTCTCTAATACAGCAGGAAACATGACTGTGGTCAAAACAAAATAACGGTGTTTCCAACGCAAACGAACCATATCTAGGTCAACTCTTCCTCTGAAACTGATACAAATCACAGTTCCATTAACATGCAATGCTTTCCAATTAAGAGCGAGAAACGTGTGAGCTTCGTGAAGGATGTAGCTTCCTTTGAGCTTAAATGTGACTGAGTTTACCTGAAAAGATGTCTTGCTTGTAGGAAGACACAGAGCCTGGAATTTAACTCCATTTCTGAAGGGAAACACACAGCACAGTTCTCATCCATGAATAACCCTCTGCTTTAGAGCAAGAAGCACGCTCTTAGTTTCTAAGTGTCTCTAATACAGCAGGAAATGTGACTGTGGTCAGAAGAAAATAACGGTTTTTCCTACACATACGGACCATATCTAGGTCAACTCTTCTTCTGAAACTGATACAAACATCAAGTCATCTAAAATCCAATGCTTTCCAGTTAAGAGCAAGAAACGTGTGAGGTATGTGAACGATTTAGCATTGTTTGAGCGGGAAGGTGACTGAGTTTCCGTGAAAGGAAGTCTTGCTTGTAGGAAGACACAGAGCCTGGGATTTAATTCCATTTCTGAATGGAAACACACAGCACAGTTCTCACGATGAAACATACTCTGCGTATAGGAAGAAGCATGCTCTTGCTTTCTAGAGTCACTAATAGAGCAGGAAACGTGACTGTGGTCAGAACAAAATAACGGTTTTTCCTACACATATGGACCATATCTAGGTCAAGTCTTCTTCTGAAACAAATCCAAACCACAGTTCCTCTAACATACAATGCTTTACAGTTAAGAGCAAGAAACGTGTGAGCTTCGTAAATGATTTGTATTCATTTGAGCTGAATAGTGACTGCGTTTACCTGAAATGATGTCTTGCTTGTAGGAAGACACAGAGCCTAGAATTTAACTCAATTTCTGAAGGGAAACACACAGCACAGTTATCATCCATGAAAAAGACTCTGCTTTAGAGCAAGAAGCACACTCTTGCTTTCTAAGAGTCTCTAATACTGCAGGACACGTGACTGTGGTCAGAACAAAATAACGGTGTTTCATACACATACGGACCATATCTAGGTCAGCACTTCTTCTGAAACTGATACAAACCACAAGTCATCTAACATCCAATGTTTTCAGTTAAGAGTGAGAAACCTGTGTTCTTCGTAAACGTTTTCTATTCATTTGAGCTAAATAGTGACTGCGATTACCTGAAATGATGTCTTGCTTGTAGGAAGAATCAGAGCCTGGAATTTAACTCCATTTCTGAACGGAAACACAAAGCGCAGTTCTCATCCATGAAACACACTCTGCTTTAGAGCACAAAGCATGCTCTTGCTTTCTAGAATCTCTAATAGAGCCAGAACATTGAGGGTACACAGAACAAAAGAACGGTGTTTCCTACACATACAGACCATTGCTAGTTCTACTCTGCTTCTGAAACTGATACAAACCACAGGTCTTCTAACATCAAATGCTTTACAGTTAAGAGCAAGAAACGTTTGAGCTATGTGAACGATGTAGCTTTGTTTGAGCAGAAAGGTGACTGACTTTACCTGAAAGGAAGTCTTGCTTGTAGGAAGATACAGAACCTGTGATTTAACTCCATTTATGAAGGGAAACACACAGCACTGTTCTCACGATGAAACACACTCTGCATATAAGGAGAAGCACGCTCTTGCTTTCTATGAATCTCTAATACAGCAGGAAACGTGAATGTGGTCAAAACAAAATAACGGTGTTTCCTACACAAAAGGACCATATCTAGGTCAACTCTTCTTCTGAAACTGATACAAACCACAGTTCCATTAGCATGCAATGCTTTCCAGTTAAGAGCGAGAAACGTGTGAGCTTCGTGAAGGATGTAGCTTACTTTGAGCTTAAATGTGACTGAGTTTATCTGAAAAGATGTCTTGTTTGTAGGAAGACACAGAGCCTGGAATTTAACTCCATTTCTGAAGGGAAACACACAGCACAGTTCTCATCCATGAATCACCCTCTGCTTTAGAGCAAGAAGCACGCTCTTGCTTTCTAAGTGTCTCTAATACAGCAGGAAATGTGACTGTGGTCAGAACAAAATAACGGTGTTTACTACAAATAGGGACCATATCTAGGTCAACTCTGCTTCTGAAACTGATACAAACCACAGGTCCTCTAACATCCAATGCTTTACAGTTAAGAGCAAGAAACGTGTGAGCTACGTGAACGATGTAGCTTTGTTTGAGCTGAAAGGTGACTGAGTTTCCGTGAAAAAAATCTTGCTTTTAAGAAGAAACAGAGCCTGGGATTTAACTCCATTTCTGAATGGAAACACACAGCACAGTTCTCACGATGAAACACACTCTGCGTATGGGAAGAAGCACGCTCTGGCTTTCTAGAGTCTCTAATACAGCAGGAAACGTGACTGTGGTCAGAACAAAATAATGGTTTTTCCTACACGTATGGACCATATCTAGGTCAAGTCTTCTTCTGAAACAAATCCAAACCACAGTTCCTGTAACATACAATGCTTTACAGTTAAGAGCAAGAAACGTGTGAGCTTCGTAAATGATTTGTATTCATTTGAGCTGAATAGTGACTGCGTTTACCTGAACTGATGTCTTGCTTGTAGGAAGACACAGAGCCTAGAATTTAACTCCATTTCTGAAGGAAAACACACAGCACAGATCTTTTCCATGAAACACACTCTGCTTTAGATCACGAAGCATGCTCTTGCTTTCTAGATTCTCTAATAGAGCAAGAAACATTTGGGGACACTGAACAAAAGAACAGTGCTTCCTACACATAAGGACCATTGCTAGTTCAACTCGGCTCCTGAAACTGATACAAACCACAGGTCCTCTAACATCCAATGCTTTACAGTTAAGATCAAGAAACTTTCGAGCTACGTGAACCCTGTAGCTTTGTTTGAGCTGAAAGGTGACTGAGATTACGTGAAACAAAGTCTTGCTTGTAGGAAGATGCAGAGCCTGTGATTTAACTCCATTTTTGAAGGGAAACATACAGCACTGTTCTCACGATGAATCACACTCTGCATATAAGAAGAATCACGCTCTTGCTTTCTAGAGTCTCTAATAGAGCAGGAAACGTGAGTGTGCTCATAACAAAATAACGGTGTTTCCTACACATAGGGACCATTTCTAGTTCAACTCTTCTTCTGAAACTGATACAAACCACAAGTCATCTAACATCCAATGCTTTTCAGTGAAGAGCGAGAAACGTGTGACCTTCGTAAACGATTTATATTCATTTGAGCTGAAAAGTGACTGCGTTTACCTGAAATGATGTCTTGCATGTAGGAAGACACAGAGCCTGGAATTTAACTCCATTTCTGAAGGGAAACACACAGCACAGTTCTCATCCATGAAACACACTCTGCTTTAGAGCAAGAAGCACGCTCTTGTTTCTAAGAGTCTCTAATACAGCAGGAAACGTGACTGTGGTCAGAACAAAATAACAGTGTTTCCTACACATAATAACCTTATCTAGGTCAACTCTTCTTCTGAAACTGATACAAACCACAGTTCCATTAACACGCAATGCTTTCCAGTTAAGAGCTTGAAACGTGTGAGCTTCGTGAATGATGTAGCTTCCTTTGAGCTGAAAAGTGACTGAGTTTACATGAAAAGATGTCTTGCTTGTAGGAAGACACAGAGCAGGGGATTCAACTCCATTTCTGAAGGAAAACACACAGCACAGATCTCATCCATGAAACACACTCTGCATGAGAGCACGAAGCATGCTCTTGCTTTCCAGAGTCTCTAATAGAGCCAGAAACGTGAATGTTCTCAGAACAAAAGAACGGTGTTTCCTACACATATGGACAATTGCTAGTTCAACTCTGCTTCTGAAACTGATACAAACCACAAGTCATCTAACATCCAATACTTTTCAGTTAAGAGCGAGAAACGTGTGATCTTCGTAAACGATTTATATTCATTTGACCTGAATAGTGACTGCGTTTACCTGAAATGATGTCTTGCTTGTAGGAAGAAACAGAGCCTGGAATTTAACTCCATTTCTGAAGGGAAGCACACAGCACAGTTCTCATCCATGAAACACACTCTGCTTTAGAGCACGAAGCATGCTCTTGCTTTCAAGATTCTCTAATACAGCCAGAAACTTGAGGGTACTCTGAACATAAGAACGGTGTTTCCTACACATACGGACCATTGCTCGTTCAACTCTGCTTCTGAAACTGATACAAACCAAATGTCCTCTAACATCCAATGCTTTACAGTTGAGATCAAGAAACGTGTGAGCTAAGTGAATGATATAGCTTTGTTTGAGCTGAAAGGTGACTGAGTTTACATGAAACAACGTCTTCCTTTTAGGAAGATGCAGAGCCTGTGATTTAACTCCATTTCGGAAGGGACACACACAGAACTGTTCTCACGATGAATCACACTCTGCTTATAAGAAGAAGCGCGCTCTTGCTTTCTAGAGTCTCTAATAGAGCAGGAAACATGAGTGTGCTCAGAAAAAAAGAACGGTGTTTCCTACACATACGGACCATTGCTAGTTCAACTCTTCTTCTGAAACTGATATAAACCACAAGTCATCTAACATCCAGTGCTTTTCAGTTAAGAGCGACAAACGTGTGATCTTCGTAAACCATTTATATTCATTTTAGCTGAAAAGTGACTTAGTTTACCTGAACTGATGTCTTGCTCATAAGAAGACACAGAGCCTGGAATTTAACTCCATTTCTGAAGGGAAATGAACAGCACAGTTCTCATCCATGAATCACCATCTGCTTTAGAGCAAGAAGCAAGATCTTTCTTTCTAAGGTTCTCTAATACAGCAGGAAACGTGACTGAGGTCAGAACAAAATAACGGTGTTTCCTACACATACTGACCATATCTAGGTCAACCCTTCTTCTGAAACTGATACAAACCAGAGTTCCATTAACATGCAATGCTTTACAGTTAAGAGTGAGAAACGTGTGATCTTCGTGAACGATGTAGCTTCCTTTGAGCTGAAAAGTGACTGAGTTTACATGAAAAGATGTCTTGCTTGTAGGAAGACACAGAGCCTGGGATTTCACTCCATTTCTGAAGGAAAACACACAGCACAGATCTCATCCATGAAACACACTCTGCTTTAGAGCACGAAGCATGCTCTTGCTTTCTAGATTCTCTAATACAGCCAGAAACTTGAGGGTATTCTGAACATAAGAACGGTGTTTCCTACACATACGGACCATTGCTAGTTCAACTCTGCTTCTGAGACTGATACAAATCACAGGTCCTCTAACATCCAATGCTTTATAGTTAAGAGCAAGAAACGTGTGAGCTCCGTGAACAATGTAGCTTTGTTTGAGCTGATAGGTGACTGAGTTTACGTGACATGAAGTCTTGCTTGTAGGAAGATACAGAGCCTGTGATTTAACTCCATTTTTGAAGGGAAACACACAGCACTGTTCTCACGCTGAATCACACTCTGCATATAAGAAGAAGGACGCTCTTGCTTTCTAGAGTCTCTAATAGAGCAGGAAACGTGAGTGTGCTCAGAACAAAAGAACGGTGTTTCCTACACATACGGACCATTGCTAGTTCAACTCCTCTTCTGAAACTGATACAAACCACAAGTCATCTAACATCCAATGCTTTTCAGTGAAGAGCGAGAATTGTGTGATCTTTGTAAACGATTTATATTCATTTGAGCTGAAAAGTGACTGCGCTTACCTGAAATGATATCTTGCTTGTAGGAAGACTCAGAGCCTGTGATTTAACTCCATTTCTGAAGGGAAACACACAGCACTGTTCTCACGATGAATCACACTCTGCATATAAGAAGAAGCACACTCTTGCTTTCTAAGAGTCTCTAATATAGCAGGAAACGTGATTGTGGTCAGAACAAAATAACGGTGTTTCCTACACATACGGACCATATCTAGGTCAACTCTTCTTCTGAAACTGATACAAACCACAGTTCCATTATCATGCAATGCTTTCCAGTTAAGAGAGAGAAACGTGTGAGTTTCGTGAACGATGCAGCTTCCTTTGAGCTGAAAAGTGACTGAGATTACCTGAAAAGATGTCTTACTTGTAGGAATAAACAGAGCCTAGAATTTAACTCCATTTCTGGAGGGAAACACACAGCACAGTTCTCATCCATGAAACACACTCTGCTTTAGAGCAAGAAGCATGCTCTTGCTTTCCAGAATCTCTAATAGAGCCAGAAACGTGAATGTTCTAGGAACAAAAGAATGGTGTTTCCTGCACATACGGACCATTGCTAGTTCAACTCTGCTTCTGAAACTGATACAAACCACAAGTCATCTAACATCCAATACTTTTCTGTTAAGAGCAAGAAATGTGTGAGCTACGTGAACGATGTAGCTTTGTTTGATCTGAAAGGTGACTGAGTTTACGTGAAATGAAATCTTGCTTTTAGGAAGAAACAGAGCCTGGAATTTAACTCCATTTCTGAAGGGAAGCACACAGCACAGTTCTCATCCATGAAACACACTCTGCTTTAGAGCAAGATGCACGCTCTTGCTTTCTAAGAGTTTCTAATACAGCAGGAAACGTGTCTCTGGTCAGAACAAAATAACGGTGTTTCCTACACATAAGGACCATATCTAGGTCAACTCTTCTTCTGAAACTGATACAAACTACAAGTCATCTAAAGTCCAATGCTTTTCAGTTAAGAGCGAGAAACGTGTGATCTTTGTAAACGATTTATATTCATTTGACTTGAATAGTGACTGCGTTTACCTGAAATGATGTCTTGCTTGTAGGAAGAAACAGAGCCTGGAATTTAACTCCATTTCTGAAGGGAGGCACACAGCACAGTTCTCATCCATGAAACACACTCTGCTTTAGAGCACGAAGCATGCTCTTTTTTTCTAGATTCCTAATAGAGCCAGAAACATTTGGGGACTCTGAACAAAAGAACGGTGCTTCCTACACATAAGGACCATTGCTAGTTCAACTCTGCTTCTGAAACTGATACAAACCACATGTCCTCTAACATCCAATGCTTTACAGTTAAGAGCAAGAAACGTGTGAGCTAAGTGAATGATATAGCTTTGTTTGAGCTGAAAGGTGACTGAGTTTACATGAAACAAAGTCTTCCTTGTAGGAAGATGAGGAGCCTGTGATTTAACTCCATTTCTGAAGGGACACACACAGAACTGTTCTCACGATGAATCACACTCTGCTTATAAGAAGAAGCGCGCTCTTGCTTTCTAGAGTCTCTAACAGAGCAGGAAACGTGAGTGTGCTCAGAAAAAAAGAACGGTGTTTCCTACACATACGGACCATTGCTAGTTCAACTCTGCTTCTGAACCTGATACAAACCACAAGTCATCTAACATCCAATGCTGTTCAGTTAAGAGCGACAAATGTGTGATCTTCGTAAACGATTTATATTCATTTGAGCTGAAATGTGAATTTGTTTACCTGTACTGATGTCTTGCTAGTAGGAAGACACAGAGCCTGGATTTTAACTCCATTTCTGAAGGGAAACACACAGCACTGTTCTCACGGTGAATCACACTCTGCCTATAAGAAGAAGCACGCTCTTGCTTTCTAGAGTCTCTAATAGAGCAGGAAACGTGAGTGTGCTCAGAACAAAAGAACGGTGTTTCCTACACATACGGACCATTGCTAGTTCAACTCTGCTTCTGAACCTGATACAAACCACAAGTCATCTAACATCCAATGCTGTTCAGTTAAGAGCAAGAAACGTGTGAGCTTCGTAAATGATTTATATTCATTTGAGCTGAATAGTGACTGTGTTTACCTTAATCAATGTCTTTCTGGTAGGAAGACACAGAGCCTAGAATTTAACTCCATTTCTGAAGGGAAACACACAGCACAGTTCTCATCCATGAAAAACACTCTGCTTTAGAGCATGAAGCACGCTCTTGCTTTCCAAGAGTATCTAATACAGCAGGAAACATGTCTGTGGTCAGAACAAAATAACGGTGTTTCCTACACATACGGACCATATCTAGGCCAACACTTCTTCTGAAACTGATACAAAGCACAGTTCCATTAACATGCAATGCTTTCAAGTTAAGAGCGAGAAACGTGTGAGCTTCGTGAACGATGTAGCTTCCTTTGAGCTGAAAAGTGGCTGAGTTTACCTGAAAAGATGTCTTGCTTGTAGGAAGACACAGAGCCTGGGATTTAACTCCATTTCTGAAGGGAAACACACATCACAGTTCTCATCCATGAAACACACTCTGCTTTAGAACAAGAAGCATGCTCTTGCTTTCTAAGAGTCTCTAATACAGCAGGAAACGTGACTGTGGTCAGAACAACATAACGGTGTTTCCTACACATACGGACCATATCTAGGTCAACTCTTCTTCTGAAACTGATACAAACCACAGTTCCATTAACATGCAATGCTATCCAGTTAAGAGAGACAAATGTGTGATCTTCGTAAACGATTTATATTCATTTGAGCTGAAATGTGAATTAGTTTACCTGTACTGATGTCTTGCTAGTAGGAAGACACAGAGCCTGGATTTTGACTCCATTTCTGAAGGGAAACACACAGCACTGTTCTCACGGTGAATCACACTCTGCCTATAAGAAGAAGCACGCTCTTGCTTTCTAGAGTCTCTAATAGAGCAGGAAACGTGAGTGTGCTCAGAACAAAAGAACGGTGTTTCCTACACATACGGACCATTGCTAGTTCAACTCTGATTCTGAAACTCATACAAACCACAGGTCCTCTAACATCCA
Source organism: Onychomys arenicola (assembly GCA_949786405.1). Classification (NCBI taxonomy): domain Eukaryota; kingdom Metazoa; phylum Chordata; class Mammalia; order Rodentia; family Cricetidae; genus Onychomys; species Onychomys arenicola. Next base: position 2,074,850 of record CATKUM010000035.1, read on the forward strand.
ATGCTTTACAGTTAAGAGCAAAAACGTGTGAGCTATGTGAAGGATGTAGCTTTCTTTGAGCTGAAAGGTGACTGAGTTTACGTGAAACGAAGTCTTGCTTGTAGGAAGATGCAGAACTTGTGATTTAACTCCAATTCTGAAGGGAAACACACAGCACTGTTCTCACGATGAAACACACTCTGCATATAGGAAGAAGCACGCTCTTGCTTTCTAGAGTCTATAATAGAGCAGAAAACGAGAGCGTGCCTAGAAAAAAAGAACGGTGTTTCCTACACATATGGACCATAGCTAGTTCAACTCTGCTTCTTAACCTGATACAAAGCACAAGTCATCTAACATCCAATGCTTTTCAATTAAGATCGAGAAACGTGTGAGCTTCTTAAACGATTTATATTGATTTGTGCTGAAAAGTGACTGTGATTACCAGAAATGATGTCTTGCTTGTAGGAAGACACAGAGCCTGGAATTTAACTCCATTTCTGAAGGGAAACACACAGCACAGTTCTCATCCATGAAACACACTCTGTTTTAGAGCAAGAAGCACGCACTTGTTTTCTAAGAGTCTCTAATAGAGCAGGAAACGTGACTGTGGTCAGAACAAAATAACGGTGTTTCCTACACATACGGACCATATCTAGGTTAACTCTTCTGCTGAAACCGAAACCAACGACAGTTTCTCTAACATGCAATGCTTTCCTGTAAAGAGCAAGGAACGTGTGAGCTTCTTGAATGATGTAGCTTCCTTTGAGCTTAAAAGTGACTGAGTTTACCTGAAAAGATATCTTGCTGGTAGGAAGACACAGAGCCTGGTATTTAACTCCATTTCTGAAGGGAAACACACATCACAGTTCTCATCCATGAAACACACTCTGCTTTAGAGCAAGAAGCACGTTCTTGCTTTCTAAGAGTCTCTAATATAGCAGGAAACGTGACTGTGGTCAGTACAAAATAACGCTGCTTCCTACACATACGGACCGTATCTAGGTCAATTCTTCTGAAACTGATACAAAGCACAGTTCCATTAACATGCAATGCTTTCAAGTTAAGAGCGAGAAACGTGTGAGCTTCGTGAACGATGTAGCTTCCTTTGAGCTGAAAAGTGACTGAGTTTACCTGAAAAGATGTCTTGCTTGTAGGAAGACTCAGAGCCTGGGATTTAACTCCATTTCTGAAGGGAAACACACAGCACAGATCTAATCCATGAAACACATTCTGCTTTAGAGCACAAAGCACGCTCTTGCCTTCTAGATTCTCTAATAGAGCCAGAAACATGAGGGGACTGTGGACAAAAGAACGGTGCTTCCTACACATAAGGACCTTTGCTAGTTCAACTCTGCTTCTGAAACTGATACAAACCACAGGTCCTCTAACATCCAATGCTTTACCCTTAAGAGCAAGAAACGTGTGAACTATGTGAACGATGTAGCTTTGTTTGAGCTGAAAAGTGACTGAGTTTACGTGAAACAAAGTCTTGCTTGTAGGAAGATACAGAGCCTGTGATTTAACTCCATTTCTGAAGGGAAACACAAAGCACTGTTCTCACGATAAATCACACTCTGCATATAAGAAGAAGCACGCTCTTGCTTTCTAGAATCTCTAATACAGCAGGAAACATGACTGTGGTCAGAACAAAACAACGGTGATTCCTACACATACTGACCATATCTTGGTCAACTCTTCTTCTGAAACTGATACAAACCACAGTTCCATTAACATGCAATGCTTTACAGTTAAGAGCGAGAACATGTGAGCTTCGTGAACGATGTAGCTTCCTTTGAGCTGAAAAGTGACTGAGTATACCTGAAAAGATGTCTTGCTTATAGGAAGACACAGCGGCTGGGATTTAACTCCATATCTGAAGGGAAACACACAGCACAGTTCTCATCCATGAAACACACTCTGCTTTAGAGCACAAAGCATGCTCTTGCTTTCTAGAGTCTCTAATACAGCCAGAAACTTGAGGGTACACAGAACAAAAGAACGGTGTTTCCTACACATACAGACTATTGCTAGTTCAACTCTGTTTGTGAAACTGATACAAACCACAAGTCATCTAACATCCAATGCTGTTCAGTTAAGAGCAAGAAACGTGTGAGCTTCGTAAATCATTTATATTCATTTCAGCTGAATAGTGACTGTGTTTACCTTAATCAATGTCTTTCTGGTAGGAAGACACAGAGCCTAGAATTTAACTCCATTTCTGAAGGGAAACACACAGCACAGTTCTCATCCATGAAAAACACTCTGCTTTAGAGCATGAAGCACGCTCTTGCTTTCCAAGAGTATCTAATACAGCAGGAAACATGTCTGTGGTCAGAACAAAATAACGGTGTTTCCTACACATACGGACCATATCTAGGTCAACACTTCTTCTGAAACTGATACAAAGCACAGTTCCATTAACATGCAATGCTTTCAAGTTAAGAGCAAGAAACGTGTGAGCTTCGTGAACGATGTAGCTTCCTTTGAGCTGAAAAGTGGCTGAGTTTACCTGAAAAGATGTCTTGCTTGTAGGAAGACACAGAGCCTGGGATTTAACTCCATTTCTGAAGGGAAACACACAGCACTGTTCTCACGGTGAATCACACTCTGCCTATAAGAAGAAGCACGCTCTTGCTTTCTAGAGTCTCTAATAGAGCAGGAAACGTGAGTGTGCTCAGAACAAAAGAACGGTGTTTCCTACACATACGGATCATTGCTAGTTCAACTCTGATTCTGAAACTCATACAAACCACAGGTCCTCTAACATACAATGTTTTACAGTTAAGAGCAAAAACGTGTGAGCTATGTGAAGGATGTAGCTTTCTTTGAGCTGAAAGGTGACTGAGTTTACGTGAAACGAAGTCTTGCTTGTAGGAAGATGCAGAACTTGTGATTTAACTCCAATTCTGAAGGGAAACACACAGCACTGTTCTCACGATGAAACACACTCTGCATATAGGAAGAAGCACGCTCTTGCTTTCTAGAGTCTCTAATAGAGCAGAAAACGTGAGTGTGCTCAGAAAAAAAGAACGGTGTTTCCTACACATATGGACCATAGCTAGTTCAACTCTGCTTCTTAACCTGATACAAAGCACAAGTCATCTAACATCCAATGCTTTTCAATTAAGAGCGAGAAACGTGTGAGCTTCTTAAACGATTTATATTGATTTGTGCTGAAAAGTGACTGTGATTACCAGAAATGATGTCTTGCTTGTAGGAAGACACAGAGCCTGAAATTTAACTCCATTTCTGAAGGGAAACACACAGCACAGTTCTCATCCATGAAACACACTCTGCATATAGGAAGAAGCACGCTCTTGCTTTCCAGAGTCTCTAATAGAACAGGAAACGTAGGTGTGCTAAAAACAAAAGAAGGGTGTTTCCTACACATACGGACCATAGCTAGTTCAACTCTGATTCTGAACCTGATACAAACCACAAGTCATCTAACATCCAATACTTTTCAGTTACGAGGGAGAAACGTGTGAGCTTCTTAAACGATTTATATTCATTTGGGCTGAAAAGTGACTGCAATTACCAGAAATTATGTCTTGCTTGTAGGAAGACACAGAGCCTGGAATTTAACTCCATTTCTGAAGGGAAACACACAGCACAGTTCTCATCCATGAAACACACTCTGTTTTAGAGCAAGAAGCACGCACTTGGTTTCTAAGAGTCTCTAATAGAGCAGGAAAGGTGACTGTGGTCAGAACAAAATAACGGTGTTTCCTACACATACGGACCATATCTAGTTTAACTCTTCTGCTGAAACCGAAACCAACGACAGTTTCTCTAACATGCAATGCTTTCCAGTAAAGAGCAAGAAACGTGTGAGCTTCTTGAATGATGTAGCTTCCTTTGAGCTTAAAAGTGACTGAGTTTACCTGAAAAGATATCTTGCTGGTAGGAAGACACAGAGCCTGGTATTTAACTCCATTTCTGAAGGGAAACACACATCACAGTTCTCATCCATGAAACACACTCTGCTTTAGAGCAAGAAGCACGCTCTTGCTTTCTAAGAGTCTCTAATAGAGCAGGAAACGTGACTGTGGTCAGTACAAAATAACGCTGCTTCCTACACATACGGACCGTATCTAGGTCAACTCTTCTTCTGAAACTGATACAAAGCACAGTTCCATTAACATGCAATGCTTTCAGGTTAAGAGCGAGAAACGTGTGAGCTTCGTGAACGAAGTAGCTTCCTTTGAGCTGAAAAGTTACTGAGTTTACCTGAAAAGATGTCTTGCTTGTAGGAAGACTCAGAGCCTGGGATTTAACTCCATTTCTGAAGGGAAACACACAGCACAGTTCTCATCCATGAAACACACTCTGCTTTAGAGCAAGGAGCATGCTCTTGCTTTCCAGAGTCTCTAATAGAACAGGAAACGTAGGTGTGCTCAGAACAAAAGAACGGTGTTTCCTACACATACGGACCATAGCTAGTTCAACTCTGATTCTGAACCTGATACAAACCACAAGTCATCTAACATCCAATGCTTTCCAGTTAAGAGCAAGAAACGTGTAAGCTTCTTGAACGATGTAGCTTCCTTTGAGCTGAAAAGTGACTGAGTTTACCTGAAAAGATGTCTTGCTTGTAGGAAGACACAGAGCCTGGGATTTAACTCCGTTTCTGAAGGGAAACACACAGCACAGTTCTCATCCATGAAACACACTTTGCTTTAGAGCAAGAAGCACGCTCTTGCTTTCTAGAGTGTATAATTGAGCGAGAAACTTGAGTGTGCTCAGAATAAAAGAACGGTGTTTCCTACACCTACAGACCATATCTATTTCAACTCTGCTTCTGAAACTGATACAAAACACAAGTCCTCTAATATCCAATGCTTTACATTTAAAGTCGAGAAAAGTGTTAGCTACGTAAACGATGTAGGTTTGTATGAGCTGAAACGTGAGTGAGTTTTCATGAAACGAAGTCATGCTTGTAGGAAGACACAGATCCTGGGATTTAACTCCATTTCTGAAGGGAAACACACAGCACAGTTCTCATCCATGAAACACACTCTGCTTTAGAGCAAGAAGCACGCTCTTGCTTTCTAAGAGTCTCTAATAGAGCAGGAAACGTGACTGTGGACAGTAAAAAATAACGGTGTTTCCTACACATACAGACTGTATCTAGGTCAACTCTTCTTCTGAAACTGATACAAAGCACAGTTCCATTAACATGCAATGCTTTCAAGTTAAGAGCGAGAAACGTGTGAGCTTTGTGAACGATGTAGCTTCCATTGAGCTGAAAAGTGACTGAGTTTACCTGAAAAGATGTCTTGCTTGTATGAAGACTCAGAACCTGGGATTTAACTCTATTTCTGAAGGGAAACACACAGAACAGTTCTCATCCATGAATCACACTCTGCTTATAGCAAGAAGCACGCTCCTGCTTTCTAGAATCTCTAATAGAGCCAGAAACTTATGTGTGCTCAGAACAAAAAAAAACGGTGTTTCCTACACATATGGACCATTGCTAGTTCAACGCTGCTTCTGAAACTGATACAAACCAAAAGACCTCTAACCTCCAATATTTTCAGTTAAGAGTGACAAACGTGTGAGCTGCGTGAATGATGTAGCTCCTTTGAGGTGAAAAGTGACTGCGTTTACATGAAAAGAATTATTGCCTGTAGGAAGACACAGAGCTTGGGATTTAACTCCATTTCTGAAGGTAACGCACAGCATAGTTCTCATCCATGAAACACGCTCTGCTTTAGATCAAGAAGCACGCTCTTGCTTTCTAGAGTCTCTAATACAGCAGGAAACGTGATGTGCTCAGAAAAAAAGAACTTTGTGCCCTACACATATGGACCTTATCTACTTCATCTCTGCTTCTGAAAGTGATACAAACCACAGGTCCTCTAACATCCGATGCTTTTCAGTTAAGAGCGAGAAACGTGTGAGCTTTGTGTATGATGTAGCTTCCTTTGAGCTGAAAAGTGACTGTGTTTACCTGAAATGAAGTCTTGCTTGTAGGAAGACACAGAGCCTGGGATTTAACTCCATTTCTGAAGGGAAACACACAGACCAGTTCTCATCCATGAAACACACTCTGCTTCAGAGCAAGAACCAAGCTCTTGTTTTCTAGAGTCTCTAATACAGCAGGAAATTTGAGTGAGCTCTGAAAAAAGAACATGGTATCATACATATGCAGACCATACCTGATTCAACTCTGCTTCTGATCCTGATACAAACCACAGGTCCTCTAACATCCAATGCTTTTCAGTTAAGAATGACAAACGTGTGAGCTTCGTGAACGATGTTGCTTCCTTTGAGCTGAAAATGACTGCGTTTATATGAAAAGTAGTCATGCTTGTAGGAAGACACTGAGCCTGGGATTTAACTCCATTTCAGAACGGGAACACACAGCAGAGTTCTCAACCAGGAAACACACCCTGATTTAGAGCAAGCATCAAGCTCTTGATTTCTAGAGTCTCTAATACAGCAGGAAACGTGAGTGTGCTCAGAACAATAGAACTTTGTTTCTTATTATAAAGATCACATCTATTTCAACTCTGCTTCTGAAACTGATACAAACCACACGTACTCTAACATCCAAGGCTTGTCAGTTAAGAAGAGAAACGTGTGAGCTCCGTGAACGATGTAGGTCCTTGGAGCTGAAAAGTGACTGTGTTTACCTCAAACGAAGTCTTGCTTGTAGGACGACACAGAGCCTGGGATTTAACACCATTTCTGAAGGGAGATACACAGCACAGTTCTCATCCATGAAACACAATGTTCTTTAGAGCAAGAACCAAGCTCTTGCTTTCTAGAGTCTCTAATACAGCAGGAAAAGTGAGTGTGCTCTGAAAAAAGAACGTGGTATCCTACATATGCAGACCATACCTGATTCAACTCTGCTTCTGAAACTGATACAAACCACAGGTCCTCTAACATCCCATGCTTTTCAGTTAAGAACGACAAACGTGTGAGCTTCGTGAACGTTGTAGCTTCCATTGAGCTGAAAATGACTGCGTTTACCTGAAACGTAGTCATCCTTGTAGGAAGACACTGAGCCTGGGATATAACTCCATTTCAGAACGGGAACACACAGCAGAGTTCTCATCCAGGAAAGACACCCTGATTTAGAGCAAGAATCAAGCTCTTGATTTCTAGAGTCTCTAATACAGCAGGAAATGTGCTTGTGCTCAGAACAAAAGAACTGTGTTTCTTACATGTAAGGATCACATCTAGTTCAACTCTGCTTCTGAAACTGATACAAACCACAGGTCCTCTAACATCCAATGCTTGTCAGTTAAGAAGAGAAATGTGTGAGCTTCGTGAACGAGCAGGTCCTTGGAGCTGAAAAGTGACTAACCTTACCTGAAAAGAAATTTTTCTTGTAGGAAGACACAGAGCATGGGATTTAACTCCATTTCTGAAGGGAAACACACAGCACAGTTCACAACCATGAAACACACTCTGCTTTAGAGTAATACGCACGGTCTTTCTTTCTAGAATCTCTAAAACAGCAGGAAACATGAGTGTGCTCAGACCAAAAGAACTGTGTTTTGCAAACATTCAGACCATTTCTAGTTCAAAGCTGCTTCTGAAACTGATACAAACCAAAAGCCCTCTAACCTCCAATATTTTCAGTTAAGAGTGACAAACGTGTGAGCTGCGTGAATGATGTAGCTCCTTTGAGGTGAAAAGTGACTGCGTTTACATGAAAAGAATTATTGCCTGTAGGAAGACACAGAGCTTGGGATTTAACTCCATTTCTGAAGGTAACGCACAGCATAGTTCTCATCCATGAAACACACTCTGCTTTAGATCAAGAAGCACGCTCTTGCTTTCTAGAGTCTCTAATACAGCAGGAAACGTGATGTGCTCAGAAAAAAAGAACTTTGTGCCCTACACATATGGACCTTATCTACTTCATCTCTGCTTCTGAAAGTGATACAAACCACAGGTCCTCTCATATCCAATGCTTGTCAGTTAAGAAGAGATACGTGTGAGCTTTGTGAACGATGTAGTTCCTTGGAGCTGAAAAGTGACTGTGTTTACCTGAAATGAAGTCTTGCTTGTAGGAAGACACAGAGCCTGGGATTTAACACCATTTAGGAAGGGAAACACACAGCACAGTTCTCATCCATGAAACACACTCTGCTTTAGAGTAATAAGCACGGGCTTTCTTTCTAGAATCTCTAAAACAGAAGGAAACATGAATGTGCTCAGACCAAAAGAACTGTGTTTCCCACACATTCGGACCATATCTAGTTCAACTCTGCTTCTGAAACTGATACAAACCACTTGTCCTCTAACATCCCATGCTTGTCACTTAAGAGCTAGAAACGTGTGAGCTCTGTGAATAATGTAGCTTCCTTTGAGCTGAATAGCTACTGCCTTTACGTGAAATGAATTCTTGCTTTTATGAAGACACAGAGCCTGGGATTGAACTCCATTTCTGAGGGAAACACAAAGCACAGATGTCATCCATGAACACACTCTGCTTTAGAGCAAGAAACATGCTCTTGCTTTCTAGAGTCTCTAATACAGCAGGAAACGTGAGTGTGCTCCGAACAAAGGAACGGTGTTTCTTACACATAGGGAACAGAAAAACTTCAACTCTGCTTCTAAAACTGATACAAACCACTGTTCTTCTAACATCCCATGCTTGTCACTTATGAGGGAGGAACATTTGAGCTTTGTGAACTATGTAGCTTCCTTTGAGCTGAAAATTGACTGTGTTTACCTGAAACGAAGTCTTGCTTGTAGGAAGACACAGAGCCTGGGATGGAACTCCATTTCTGAGTGAAACACAAAGCACAGTTCTCATCCATGAAAGACACTCTGCTTTAGAGGAAGAAACATGCTCTTGCTTTCTAGAGTCTCTAATACAGCAGGAAACGTTAGTGTGCTCAGAAAAAAAAACGGTGTTTCCTACACATACGGACCATATCTAGTTCATCTCTGCTTCAAAAACTGATACAAACCACAGGACCTCTAACATCCAAAGCCTCTCAATTCAGAAGAGAAATGTGTGAGCTTCGTGATGGATGCTGGGCCTTTGAGGTGAAAAGTGACTGTGTTTACCTGAAACGAAGTCTTGCTTGTAGGAAGAAACAGAACCTGGGATTTAACACCATTTCTGAAGGGAAACACACAGCACAGTTCTCATCCATGAAACACAATGCTAAAGAGCACCAAGCATGCTCTTGCTTTCTAGAATCTCTAATACAGGAGGAAACATGAGTGTGCTCAGAGCAAAAGCATGGTGTTTCCAACACATATGGACCATATCAAGTTCAACTCTGTCGGAAACTGATACAAACCATAGGTCCTCTAACTTCCAATGCTTGTCAGTTAAGAAGAGAAATGTGTGAGCTTCGTGAACGATGCAGGTCCTTTGAGATGAAAAGTGAATAACCTTACCTTAAAAGAAATTTTGCTTGTAGGAAGACACCGATCATGGGATTTAACTCCATTTCTGAAGGGAAACCCACAGCACAGTTCACAACCATGAAACACACTCTGCTTTAGAGTAATATGCACGGTCTTTCTTTCTAGAATCTCTAAAACAGAACTGAACATGTGTGTGCTCAGACCAAAAGAACTGTGTTTCCCAAACAATCGGACCATATCTAGTTCAACTCTGCTTCTGAAACTGATACAAACCACAGGTCCTCTATCATCCAATGCTTTTCAATTACCAGCGACAAACATGTGAGCTTCGTGAACGATGTAGCTTCATTTGAGCTGTAAAGTGACTGTGTTTACATTTAACGATTTCTTGATTGTAGGAAGACACAGAGCATGGGATTTAACGCCATTTCTGGAGGGAAACACAGCATAGTTCTCATCCATGAAACACACTCTGCTTTAGAGCAAGAAGCACGCTCTTGCTTTCTAGAGTCTCTAATACAGCAGGAAACGTGATGTGCTCAGAAAAAAAGAACTGTTTGCCCTACACATATGGACCTTATCTACTTCCACTCTGCTTCTGAAAGTGATACAAACCACAGGTCCTCTAACATCCAATGTTTTTCAGTTAAGACGAGAAACGTATGAGCTTTGTGTATGATGTAGTTTCCTTTGAGCTGAAAAGTGACTGTGTTTACCTGAAACGAAGTAGTGCTTGTAGCAAGACACAGAGCCTGGGATTTAACTCCATTTCTGAAGGGAAACACAAAGCACAGTTCTCATCCATGAAACAAACTCTGCTTTAGATCAAGAAGCACGCTCTTGCTTTCTAAATTATCTAATACAGTAGGAAACGTGAGTGTGCTCCGAACAAAGGAACGGTGTTTCTTACACATAGGGGACATATAAACTTCAACTCTGCTTCTAAAACTGACACAAACCACTGGTCCGCTAACATCCCATGCTTGTCACTTAAGAGCGAGAAACATGTGAGCTTTGTGAAGGATGTATCTTCCTTTGACCTGAAAAGTGACTGTGTTTACATGAAACGAAGTCTTGCTTGTAGGAAGACACAGAGCCTGGGATTTAACTCCATTTTTGAAGGGAAACACAAAGCACAGTTCTCATCCATGAAACACTCTCTGCTTTAGAGCAAGAAGCACGCTCTTGATTTCTAGTGTCTCTAATACAGCAGGAAACGTGAGAGTGCTGCGAACAAAGGAACGGTGTTTCCTACACATATGGACCATATCTAGTTAATCTCTTCTTCTGAAACTGATACAAACCACAGGTCCTCTAACATCCAATGTTTCTCAGTTCGAAAGAAATATGTGATCTTCGTTATGGATGCCGGTCCTTTGAGCTGAAAAGTGACTACCCTTACCTGAAACGAAGTATTGCTTGTAGGAAGACACAGAGCCTGGGATTTAACTCCATTTCGGAAGGGAAACGCACAGCACAGCTCTCATCCATGAAACACAGTGTGCTTTAGTGCAAGAACCAAACTCTTGCTTTCTAGAGTCTCTAATACAGCAGGAAAAGTGAGTGTGCTCTGTAAAAAGAACGAGGTATCCTACATATGCAGACCATACCTGGTTCAATTCTGCTTCTGAAAATTATACAAACCAATGGTCTTCTAACATCCCATGCTTGTCACTTAAGAGTGAAAAACGTGTGAGCTTTGTGAACGTTGTAGCTTCCTTTGAGCTGAAAATGACTGCGTTTACCTGAAATGTAGTCATGCTTGTAGGAAGACACTGAGCCTGGGATATAACTCCATTTCGGAAGGGAAACACTCAGCAGAGTTCTCATCCAGGAAACACACCATGATTTAGAGCAACAATCAAGCTCTTGCTTTCTAGAGTCTCTAATACAGCAGGAAACATGAATGTGCTCAGAACAAAAGAACTGTGTCTCTTACATGTAAGGATCACATCTAGTTTAACTCTGCTTCTGAATCTGATACAAACCACATGTCCTCTAACATCCAGTGCTTGTCAGTTAAGAAGAGAAACGTGTGAGCTTCCTGAACGATGTAGGTCCTTGGAGCTGAAAAGTGACTGTGTTTACCTGAAACGAAGTCTTGCTTGTAGGAAGACACAGAACCTGGGATTTAACTCCGTGTCTGAAGGGAAACACACAGCATAGTTCTCATCCATGAAAACACTCTGCTTTAGAGCAAAAACCAAGCTCTTGCTTTCTAGAGTCTCTAATAATGCAGGAAAAGTGAGTGTGCTGAGAACAAAAAACGGTGTTTCGTAAACATATGGAACATATCTAGATCAACACTGCTTCTAAAACTGATAAAAACCAACGGTCCTCTAACATCCAATGCTTTTCAATTAAGAGCGACAAACGTGTGACCTTCGTTAATGATGTAGATTCGATATAGCTGAAAATGACTGCGTTTACCTGAAACGTAGTCATGCTTGTAGGAAGACACTGAGCCTGGGATTTAACTCCATGTCTGAAGGGAAACACACAGCACAGTTCTCATCCATGAAACACACTCTGCTTTAGAGTAAGAAGAATGGCCTTCTTTCTAGAGTGTCTAAAACAGAAGGAATCAAGAGTGTGCTCAGACCAAAAGAACTGTGTTTCCCACACATTTGGCTAATATCTAGTTCAACTCTGTTTCTGAAACTGATAAAAACCACAGGTCCTCTAACATCTAATGCTTTTCAATTAAGAGCGACAAATGTGTGAGCTTCGTGAACGATGTAGTTTCATTTGAGCTGTAAAGTGAATGTGTTTACCTGAAACGAAGTCTTGCTTGTAGGAAGACACAGAGCCTGGGATTTAACACCATTTCTGAAGGGAAACACACAGCACAGTTCTCATCCATGAAACACACTCTGCTCTAGAGCACGAAGCACGCTTTTGCTTTCTAGAGTCTCTAATACAGCAGGAAACATGAGTGTGCTCAGAGCAAAAGCATGGTGTTTCCAACACATTCGGCCAATATCTAGTTCAACTCTGCTTCTGAAACTGATAAAAACCACAGGTCCTCTAACATCCAATGCTTGTCAGTTAAGAAGAGAAATGTGTGAGCTTAGTGAACGTTGCAGGTCCTTTGAGCTGAAAAGTGACTACCCTTACCTGAAAAGAAATTTTTCTTGTAGGAAGACACTGAGCATGGGATTTAACTCCATTTATTAAGGGAAACAAACAGCACAGTTCTCAACCATGAAACACACTCTGCTTTAGAGTAATGAGCACGGTCTTTCTTTCTAGAATCTCTAAAACAGAAGGAAACATGAGTGTAATCAGACCAAAAGAACTGAGTTTCCGACACATTCGGACCCTATCTATTTCAACTCTTCTTCTGAAACTGATAAAAACCACAGGTACTCTAACATCCAATGCTTTTCATTTAAGAGCGAGAAACTTGTGATCTGCTTGAATGATGTAGCTTCATTTGAGCTGTAAAGTGACTGTGTTTACCTGAAACGAAGTCTTGCTTGTAGGAAGACACAGAGGTTGGGATTTAACTCCATTTCGGAAGGAAACTCACAGCACAGTTCTCATCCATGAAACACACTCTGCTTTAGAGAAAGAATCATGCTCTTGATTTCTACAGTCTCTAATACAGCAGGAAAATTGAGTGTGCTGAGAACAAAAGAACGGTGTTTCCTAAACATATCGAACATATCTAGTTCAACACTGCTTCTGAAACTGATAAAAACCACCGGTCCTCTAACATCCAATGCTTTTCAATTATGAGCGACAAATGTGTGACCTTCGTTAATGATGTAGCTACTATTTAGATGAAAATGACACCGTTTACCTGAAACGTAGTCATGATTTTAGGAAGACCCTGAGCCTGGGATTTAACTCCATGTCCAAAGGGAAACTCCCAGCACAGTTCTCATCCATAAAACACACTCTGCTTTAGAGCAAGAAGCACGCTCTTGCTTTCTAGATTCTCTAATACAGCAGGAAACGTGAGTGTGCTCAGAGAAAAAGAACAGTGTTTCCCACACATACGTACCATATCTACATCAACTCTGTATGAAACTGATACAAATAATAGGTCCTCCTACATCCAATGCTTGTGCGTTAACAAGAGAAATGTGTGAGCTTCGTGAACGAGCAGGTCCTTTGAGCTTAAAAGTGACTAACCATACCTGAAAAGAAATTTTCCTTGTAGGAAGACAGAGAGCGTGGGATTGAACTCTATTTCTGAAGGGAATCTCCCAACACAGTTCTCTTCCATAAAACACACTCTGCTTTAGAGCAAGAAGCACGCTCTTGCTATCTAGAGTGTCTAATACAGCAGGAAACGTGAGTGTGCTCTGAACGGTGTTTCCCACACATATGGACCATATCTAGTTCAACTCTGTCTGAAATTGATAAAAAAAATAGGTCCTCTAATATCCAATGCTTGTTCGTTAATAAGAGAAATGTGTGAGCATCGTGAACGATGCAGGTCCTTTGAGATGAAAAGTGAGTACCTTTACCTGAAAAGAAATTTTGCTTGTAGGAAGACACAGAGCGTGGGATTTAACTCCATTTCTGAAGGGAAACACACAGCACAGTTCTCATCCATGAAACACATTCTGCTTTAGAGTAGGAAGCACGGTCTTGCTTTCTAGTGTCTCTAAATCAGAGGGAACGTGAGTGTGCTAAGAGCAAAAGAACGGTGTTTCCCACACATATGGACCATGTCTAGTTCAACTCTGTCTGAAACTGATACAAACCACAGGTCCTCTAACATCCAATGCGTGTCCGTTAAGAAGAGAAATGTGTGAGCTTGTGAACAATGTAGCTTAATTAGAGGTGAAAAGTGATTGTGTTTACCTGAAATGATTTCTTGCTTGTAGGAGGACACAGGGCTTGGCATTTAACTCCATTTCTGAAAGAAACCCACAGCACAATTTTCATCCATGAAACACACTCTACTTTAGAGCAAGAAGCACGCTCTTGTTTTCTAGAGTCTCTAATTCAGCAGGAAACGTAATGTGCTCATAACAAAAGAACTGTGTGTCCTACACATATGGACCATATCTAGTTCATCTCTGCTTCTGAATGTGATACAAACCACAGATCCTCTAACATCCAATGCTTGTCAGTTAAGGAGAGAAATGTGTGAGCTAGTGATCAATGTAGGTCCTTTTAGCTGACAAGTGACTTGAATTACATAAAACGAATTCTTGCTTGTAGGAAGACACAGAGCCTGGGATTTAACTCGTTTTCTGACGGGAAACACACAGCACAGTTCTCATCCATGAAAAACACTCTGCTATAGAGCAAGAACCAAGCTCTTGCCTTCTAATATCTCTAATATAGCAGAAAACCTGAGTGTGCTCAGAACAAAAGAACGGTGTTTTCTACACATATGGACAATATCTAGTTCAACTCTGCTTCTGAAACTGATAAAAGCCACAGGTTTTCTAACATTCAATGCTTTTCAATTAAGAGTGACAAACGTGTGAGCTTCGTGAACGATGTAGCTTCCTTTGAGCTGAAAAGTGACTGCGTTTACATGAAATGAATTTTGCTTGTAGGAAGACACAGAGCTTGGGATTTAACTCCATTTCTGAAGGGAAACACACAGCACAGTTCTCATCCATGAAACACACTCTGCTTTAGAGCAAGAAGCACGCTCTTGCTTTCTAGATTCTCTAAAACAGAAGGAAACATGAGTGGGCTCAGACCAAAAGAACTGTGTTTCCTACATATACGGACCATATCTAGTTCAACTCTGCTTCTGAAACTGATACAAACCACAGGTCCTCTAACATCCAATGCTTCTCAGTTCAGAAAAGAAATGTGTGAGTTTCATGAACGATGCCGGTCCTTTTAGCTGAAAAGTGACTACCCTTATGTGAAACGAAAGTATTGCTTGTAGGTAGACACAGAGCCTGGGATTTAACTCCATTTCTGAAGGGAAACACACAGCACTGTTCACAACCATGAAACACACTCTGCTTTAGAGTAATAAGCACGGTCTTTCTTTCTAGAATCTCTAAAACAGAAGGAAACATGAGTGTGCTCAGACCAAAAGAACTGTGTTTCCCACACATTCGGACCATATCTAGTTCAACTCTGCTTCTGAAACTTTTACAAACCACAATTCCTCTAACCTCCAATATTTTCAGTTAAGACTGACAAACGTGTGAGCTGCGTGAACGATGTAGCTCCTTTGAGGTGAAAAGTGACTGTGTTTACACGAAACGAATTATTGCCTGTAGGAAGACACAGAGCCTGGGATTTAACTCCATTACTGATGGGAAAGCCACAGCACAGTTCTCATCCATGAAACACACTCTGCTTTAGAGCAAGAAGCACGCTCTTGCTTTCTAGTGTCTCTAATACAGCAGGAAAGGTGAGTATGCTCTGAACAAAGGAATGGTGTTTCTTACACATAGGGATCATATATACTTCAACTCTGCTTCTAAAACTGATACAAACCACTGGTCCTCTAACATCCCATGCTTATCACTTAAGAGCGAGAAACAAGTGAGCTTTGTGAATGATATAGCTTCATTTGAGCTATAAATTGTCTGTGTTTACCTGAAATGATTTTTTGCTTGTAGGAAGACACAGAGCTTGGGATTTAACTCCATTTCTGAAGGAAACGCACAGCACATTTCTCATCCATGTAACACACTCTGCTTTAGAGCAAGAAGCACACTCTTGCTTTCTAGAGTCTCTAATACAGCAGGAAACGTCATATGCTCAGAACAAAAGAACTGTGTGTCCTACATATATGGACCATATCTAGTTCAACTCTGTTTCTGAAAGTGATACAAACCACAGGTCCTCTAACATCCAATGATTTTCAATTAAGAGAGACAAACGTGTGAGCTTCGTGAAAGATGTAGCTCCTTTGATCTGAAGAGTGACTGTGTTTACATGAAAGGAATGCTTGCTTGTAGTTAGACACAGAGCCTGGGATTGAACTCCATTTCTGAAGGGAAACTCCCAGCACACTTCTCATCCATGAAACACACTCTGCTTTAGAGCAAGAAGCACGCTCTTGCTTTCTAGAGGCTCTAATACAGAGGGAAACGTGAGTGTGCTCAGAGCAAAAGAATGGTGTTTCCCAAACATACGAACCATAACTAGTTCAAATCTGTCTGAAACTGATACAAACAATAGGTCTTCTAACATCCAATGCTTGTCCGTTAAGAACACAAATGTGTGAGATTCGTGAACGATGCAGGTCCTTTGAGCTGAAAAGTGACTACACTTACCTGAAAAGAGTTTATGCTTGTAGGACGACACAGAGCCTGGGATTTAACTCCATTTCTGAAGGGAAACACACAGCACAGTTCGCATCCATGAAACACTTTCTGCTTTTGAGTTAGAAGCACAGTCTTGCTTTATAGAGTCTCTAAAACAGAAGGAAACATGGGTGTGCTCAGAACAAAAGAACTTTTTTTCCCACACATTCAGACCATATCTAGTTCAACTCTTCTTCTGAAACTGACACAAACCACAGGTGCTCTAACCTCCAATGGTTTTCAGTTAAGAGCAACAAACGTGTGAGCTTCGTGAACGATGTAGCTCCTTTGAGATGAAAAGTGACTGCGTTTACATGAAACGAATTATTGCCTGTAGGAAGACACAGAGCCTGGGATTTAACTCCATTTCTGATGGGAAACATACAGCACAGTTCTCATCCATGAAAAACACTCTGTTTTAGAGCAAGATCCAAGCTCTTGCTTTCTAGATTCTCTAATACTGCAGGAAAAGTGAGTGTGCTCAGAACAAAAGAACAGTGTTTCCTCAAAATATGGAACATATCCTGTTCAACTCTGCTTCTGAAACTGATAAAAACCACAGGTCCTCTGACATCCAATGCTTTTCAATTAAGAGCGAAAAACGTGTGAGCTTCGTGAACCATGAAGCTACTTTTGAGCTGAAAAGTGACAGTGTTTACCTGAAACTAATTCGTGCTTGTAGGAAGACACAGAACCTGGGATTTAACTCCATTTCTGAAGGGAAACACAAAGCACAGTTCTCATCCATGAAACACACTCTGCTTTAGAGCAAGAAGCAAGCTCTTGCTTTCTAGTGTCTCTAATACAGCAGGAAACGTTAGTGTGCTCCGAAAAAGGAACGGTGTTTCTTACACATAGGGAACATATATACTTCAACTCTGCCTCAAAAACTGATACAAACCACAGGTCCTCTAACATCCCATGCTTGTCACTTAAGAGCAAGAAACATGTGAGCTTTGTGAATGATGCAGGTCCTTTGAGCTGAAAAGCGACTACCCTTACCTGAAAAGAAACTGTGCTTGTAGGAAGACACAGATCGTGGGATTTAACTCAATTTCTGAAGGGAAACACACAGCACAGTTCTCATCCATGAAACATTTTCTGCTTTACAGTAAGAAGCATGGTCTTGCTTTATAGAGTTTCTTAAAGAGAAGGAAACATGAGTGTGCTCAGACCAAAAGAACTGTGTTTCCCACACATTCGGACCATATCTAGTTCAACTCTACTTCTGAAACTGATACAAACCAAAGGTCCTCTAAACTCCAATGGTTTTCAGTTAAGTGCGACAAACGGGTGAACTGTGTGAACGATGTACCTCCTTTGAGCTGAAAAGTGACTGCGTTTACATGAAACGAATTATTGCCAGCAGGAAGACACAGAGCCTGGGATTGAACTCCATTTCTGAAGGGAAACTCCCAGCACACTTCTCATCCATGAAACACACTCTGCTTTAGAGCAAGAAGCACGCACTTGCTTTCTAGAGGCTCTAATACAGAGGGAAACGTGAGTGTGCTCAGAGCAAAAGAATGGTGTTTCCCAAACATACGAACCATAACTAGTTCAACTCTGTCTGAAACTGATACAAACAATAGGTCCTCTAACATCCAATGCTTGTCCGTTAAGAACAGAAATGTGTGAGATTCGTGAACGATGCAGGTCCTTTGAGCTGAAAAGTGACTACACTTACCTGAAAAGAGTTTTTGCTTGTAGGACGACACAGAGCATGGGATTTAACTCCATTTCTGAAGGGAAACACACAGCACAGTTCGCATCCATGAAACACTTTCTGCTTTTGAGTTAGAAGCACAGTCTTGCTTTATAGAGTCTCTAAAACAGAAGGAAACATGGGTGTGCTCAGAACAAAAGTACTTTTTTTCCCACACATTCAGACCATATCTAGTTCAACTCTTCTTCTGAAACTGACACAAACCACAGGTGCTCTAACCTCCAATGGTTCTCAGTTAAGAGCAACAAACGTGTGAGCTTCGTGAACGATGTAGCTCCTTTGAGATGAAAAGTGACTGCGTTTACATGAAACGAATTATTGCCTGTAGGAAGACACAGAGCCTGGGATTTAACTCCATTTCTGATGGGAAACATACAGCACAGTTCTCATCCATGAAAAACACTCTGTTTTAGAGCAAGATCCAAGCTCTTGCTTTCTAGATTCTCTAATACTGCAGGAAAAGTGTGTGTGCTCAGAACAAAAGAACAGTGTTTCCTAAAAATATGGAACATATCCTGTTCAACTCTGCTTCTGAAACTGATAAAAACCACAGGTCCTCTGACATCCAATGCTTTTCAATTAAGAGCGACAAACGTGTGAGCTTCCTGAACGATGAAGCTACCTTTGAGCTGAAAAGTGACTGTTTACCTGAAACGAAGTCGTGCTTGTAGGAAGACACAGAACCTGGGATTTAACCCCATTTCTGACGGGAAACACACAGCACTGTTCTCATCCATGAAAAACACTCTGCTATAGAGCAAGAACCAAGCTCTTGCTTTCTAGAGTCTCTAATACTACATGAAAAGTGAGTGTGCTCATAACAAAAGAACAATGTTTCCTAAACATACGGAACATGTCTAGTTCAACTCTGCTTCTAAAACTTATACAAACCACAGGTCCTCTAACATACAATGCTTTTCAATTAAGAGCGACAAAGTTGTGAGCAGCGTGAACGATGTAGCTTCTTTTCAGCTGAAAATTGACTGCGATTACATGAAAAAAATTCTTGCTTGTAGCAAGACACAGAGCCTGGGATGTAACTCAATTTCGGAAGGGAAACACACAGCACAGTTCTCATCCATGAAAAACACTCTGCTTTAGAGCAAGAACCAAGCTCTTGCTTTCTAGAGTCTCTAATACTGCAGGAAAAGTGAATGTGCTCAGAACAAAAGAACAGTGTTTCCCAAACAAACGAAACATGTCTAGTTCAACTCTGCTTCTGAACCTGATAAAAACCACAGGTCCTCGAACATCCAATGCTTTTCAATTAAGAGCGACAAACGTGTGAGCTCCGTGAAAGATGTAGCTTCATTTGAGCTGTAAATTGACTGTGTTTACCTGAAACGATTTCTTGCTTGTAGGAAAACACAGAGCTTGGGATTTAATTCAATTTCTGAAGGAAATGCACAGCACTGTTCTCATCCATGAAACACACTCTGCTTTAGAGCAAGAAGCACGCTCTTGCTTTCTACTGTCTCTAATACAGCAGGAAACGTGATGTACTCAGAAGAAAAGAACTGTGTGTCCTACACATATGGACCATATCTAGTTCAACTCTGCTTCTGAAAGTGATACAAACCCCAGGTCCTCGAAGATCCAATGCTTGTCCGTTAAGAAGAGAAACGTGTGAGCTTCGTGAACAATGCAGGTCCTTTGTGCTGAAAAGTGACTACCCTAAGCTGAAAAGAAATTTTGCTTGTAGGAAGACACAAGGCGTGGTATTTAACACCATTTCTGAAGGGAAACACACAGCACAGTTCTCCTTCATGAAAAACATTCTGCTTTAGAGATAGAAGCATGCTCTTGCTTTCTAGAGTCTCTAATACAGCAGGAAACGTGATGTGCTCGGAACAAAAGAACTGTGTGCCCTACACATATGGACCACATCTAGTTCAAATCTGCTTCTGAAAGTGATCCAAACCCCAGGTCCTCTAATATCCAATTCTTTTCAGTTAATAGCGAGAAACATGTGAGCTTTGTGAACGATTTAGCTTCCTTTGAGCTGAAAAGTGACTGTGTTTACATGAAACGAAGTCTTGCTTGTAGGAAGACACAGAGCCTGGGATTTAACTCCATTTCTGAAGGGAAACACAAAGCACAGTTCACATCCATGAAACACTCTCTGCTTTAGAGCAAGAAGCACGCTCTTGATTTCTAGTTTCTCTAATACAGCAGGAAACGTGAGTGTGCTCCGAACAAAGGAACGGTGTTTCCTACACATACGGACCATATCTAGTTCATCTCTTCTTCTGAAACTGATACAAACCACAGGTCCTCTAACATCCAATGCTTCTCAGTTCAGAAGAGAAATATGTGGTCTTCGTGATGGATGCCGCTCCTTTTTGCTGAAAAGTGACTACCCTTACCTGAAAAGAAGTATTGCTTGTAGGAAGACACAGAGCCTGGGATTTAACTCCATTTCGGAAGGTAAACACACAGCACAGTTCTCATCCATGAAACACAATGTGCTTTAGAGCAAGAACCAAGCTCTTGCTTTCTAGAGTATCAAATACAGCAGGAAACGTGAGAGTGCTCTGAAAAAAGAACGGTGTATCCTACATATGCAGACCAAAACTAGTTCACCTCTGCTTCTGAAACTGATACAAACCACAGGTCCTCTAACATCCAATGATTTTCAATTAAGAGAGACAAACGTGTGAGCTTCGTGAAAGATGTAGCTCCTTTGATCTGAAGAGTGACTGCGTTTACATGAAAGGAATGCTTGCTTGTAGTTAGACACAGAGCCTTGGATTGAACTCCATTTCTGAAGGGAAACTCCCAGCACACATCTCATCCATGAAACACACTCTGCTTTAGAGCAAGAAGCACGCTCTTGCTTTCTAGAGGCTCTAATACAGAGGGAAACGTGAGTGTGCTCAGAGCAAAAGAATGGTGTTTCCCAAACATACGAACCATAACTAGTTCAAATCTGTCTGAAACTGATACAAACAATAGGTCCTCTAACATCCAATGCTTGTCCGTTAAGAACAGAAATGTGTGAGATTCGTGAACGATGCAGGTCCTTTGAGCTGAAAAGTGACTACACTTACCTGAAAAGAGTTTTTGCTTGTAGGACGACACAGAGCATGGGATTTAACTCCATTTCTGAAGGGAAACACACAGCACAGTTCGCATCCATGAAACACTTTCTGCTTTTGAGTTAGAAGCACAGTCTTGCTTTATAGAGTCTCTAAAACAGAAGGAAACATGGGTGTGCTCAGAACAAAAGTACTTTTTTTCCCACACATTCAGACCATATCTAGTTCAACTCTTCTTCTGAAACTGACACAAACCACAGGTGCTCTAACCTCCAATGGTTCTCAGTTAAGAGCAACAAACGTGTGAGCTTCGTGAACGATGTAGCTCCTTTGAGATGAAAAGTGACTGCGTTTACATGAAACGAATTATTGCCTGTAGGAAGACACAGAGCCTGGGATTTAACTCCATTTCTGATGGGAAACATACAGCACAGTTCTCATCCATGAAAAACACTCTGTTTTAGAGCAAGATCCAAGCTCTTGCTTTCTAGATTCTCTAATACTGCAGGAAAAGTGTGTGTGCTCAGAACAAAAGAACAGTGTTTCCTAAAAATATGGAACATATCCTGTTCAACTCTGCTTCTGAAACTGATAAAAACCACAGGTCCTCTGACATCCAATGCTTTTCAATTAAGAGCGACAAACGTGTGAGCTTCCTGAACGATGAAGCTACCTTTGAGCTGAAAAGTGACTGTTTACCTGAAACGAAGTCGTGCTTGTAGGAAGACACAGAACCTGGGATTTAACCCCATTTCTGACGGGAAACACACAGCACTGTTCTCATCCATGAAAAACACTCTGCTATAGAGCAAGAACCAAGCTCTTGCTTTCTAGAGTCTCTAATACTACATGAAAAGTGAGTGTGCTCATAACAAAAGAACAATGTTTCCTAAACATACGGAACATGTCTAGTTCAACTCTGCTTCTAAAACTTATACAAACCACAGGTCCTCTAACATACAATGCTTTTCAATTAAGAGCGACAAAGTTGTGAGCAGCGTGAACGATGTAGCTTCTTTTCAGCTGAAAATTGACTGCGATTACATGAAAAAAATTCTTGCTTGTAGCAAGACACAGAGCCTGGGATGTAACTCAATTTCGGAAGGGAAACACACAGCACAGTTCTCATCCATGAAAAACACTCTGCTTTAGAGCAAGAACCAAGCTCTTGCTTTCTAGAGTCTCTAATACTGCAGGAAAAGTGAATGTGCTCAGAACAAAAGAACAGTGTTTCCCAAACAAACGAAACATGTCTAGTTCAACTCTGCTTCTGAACCTGATAAAAACCACAGGTCCTCGAACATCCAATGCTTTTCAATTAAGAGCGACAAACGTGTGAGCTCCGTGAAAGATGTAGCTTCATTTGAGCTGTAAATTGACTGTGTTTACCTGAAACGATTTCTTGCTTGTAGGAAAACACAGAGCTTGGGATTTAATTCAATTTCTGAAGGAAATGCACAGCACTGTTCTCATCCATGAAACACACTCTGCTTTAGAGCAAGAAGCACGCTCTTGCTTTCTACTGTCTCTAATACAGCAGGAAACGTGATGTACTCAGAAGAAAAGAACTGTGTGTCCTACACATATGGACCATATCTAGTTCAACTCTGCTTCTGAAAGTGATACAAACCCCAGGTCCTCGAAGATCCAATGCTTGTCCGTTAAGAAGAGAAACGTGTGAGCTTCGTGAACAATGCAGGTCCTTTGTGCTGAAAAGTGACTACCCTAAGCTGAAAAGAAATTTTGCTTGTAGGAAGACACAAGGCGTGGTATTTAACACCATTTCTGAAGGGAAACACACAGCACAGTTCTCCTTCATGAAAAACATTCTGCTTTAGAGATAGAAGCATGCTCTTGCTTTCTAGAGTCTCTAATACAGCAGGAAACGTGATGTGCTCGGAACAAAAGAACTGTGTGCCCTACACATATGGACCACATCTAGTTCAAATCTGCTTCTGAAAGTGATCCAAACCCCAGGTCCTCTAATATCCAATTCTTTTCAGTTAATAGCGAGAAACATGTGAGCTTTGTGAACGATTTAGCTTCCTTTGAGCTGAAAAGTGACTGTGTTTACATGAAACGAAGTCTTGCTTGTAGGAAGACACAGAGCCTGGGATTTAACTCCATTTCTGAAGGGAAACACAAAGCACAGTTCACATCCATGAAACACTCTCTGCTTTAGAGCAAGAAGCACGCTCTTGATTTCTAGTTTCTCTAATACAGCAGGAAACGTGAGTGTGCTCCGAACAAAGGAACGGTGTTTCCTACACATACGGACCATATCTAGTTCATCTCTTCTTCTGAAACTGATACAAACCACAGGTCCTCTAACATCCAATGCTTCTCAGTTCAGAAGAGAAATATGTGGTCTTCGTGATGGATGCCGCTCCTTTTTGCTGAAAAGTGACTACCCTTACCTGAAAAGAAGTATTGCTTGTAGGAAGACACAGAGCCTGGGATTTAACTCCATTTCGGAAGGTAAACACACAGCACAGTTCTCATCCATGAAACACAATGTGCTTTAGAGCAAGAACCAAGCTCTTGCTTTCTAGAGTATCAAATACAGCAGGAAACGTGAGAGTGCTCTGAAAAAAGAACGGTGTATCCTACATATGCAGACCAAAACTAGTTCACCTCTGCTTCTGAAACTGATACAAACCACAGGTCCTCTAACATCCAATGATTTTCAATTAAGAGAGACAAACGTGTGAGCTTCGTGAAAGATGTAGCTCCTTTGATCTGAAGAGTGACTGCGTTTACATGAAAGGAATGCTTGCTTGTAGTTAGACACAGAGCCTTGGATTGAACTCCATTTCTGAAGGGAAACTCCCAGCACACATCTCATCCATGAAACACACTCTGCTTTAGAGCAAGAAGCACGCTCTTGCTTTCTAGAGGCTCTAATACAGAGGGAAACGTGAGTGTGCTCAGAGCAAAAGAATGGTGTTTCCCAAACATACGAACCATAACTAGTTCAAATCTGTCTGAAACTGATACAAACAATAGGTCTTCTAACATCCAATGCTTGTCCGTTAAGAACACAAATGTGTGAGATTCGTGAACGATGCAGGTCCTTTGAGCTGAAAAGTGACTACACTTACCTGAAAAGAGTTTATGCTTGTAGGACGACACAGAGCCTGGGATTTAACTCCATTTCTGAAGGGAAACACACAGCACAGTTCGCATCCATGAAACACTTTCTGCTTTTGAGTTAGAAGCACAGTCTTGCTTTATAGAGTCTCTAAAACTGAAGGAAACATGGGTGTGCTCAGAACAAAAGAACTTTTTTTCCCACACATTCAGACCATATCTAGTTCAACTCTTCTTCTGAAACTGACACAAACCACAGGTGCTCTAACCTCCAATGGTTTTCAGTTAAGAGCGACAAACGTGTGAGCTTCGTGAACGATGTAGCTCCTTTGATCTGAAGAGTGACTGCGTTTACATGAAAGGAATGCTTGCTTGTAGTTAGACACAGAGCCTGGGATTTAACTCCATTTCTGATGGGAAACATACAGCACAGTTCTCATCCATGAAAAACACTCTGTTTTAGAGCAAAATCCAAGCTCTTGCTTTCTAGATTCTCTAATACTGCAGGAAAAGTGAGTGTGCTCAGAACAAAAGAACAGTGTTTCCTAAAAATATGGAACATATCCTGTTCAACTCTGCTTCCTAAACTGATAAAAACCACAGGTCCTCTGACATCCAATGCTTTCCAATTAAGAGCGACAAACGTGTGAGCTTTGTGAATGATGTAGCTTCCTTTGAGCTGAAAAGTGACTGTGTTTACCTGAAACAAAGTCTTGCTTGTAGGAAGACACAGAGCCTGGGATTTAACTCCATTTCTGAACGGAAACACTCAGAACAGTTCTCATCCATGCAAAACACTCTACTTTGGAGCAAGAACCAAGCTCTTGCTTTCTAGAGTCTCTAATATGGCAGGAAAAGTGATGTGCTAAAAACAAAAGAACTGTGTGTCCTACACATATGGACCATATCGAGTCAAACTCTGCTTCTGAAAGTGATACAAACCACAGGTCCTCTAACATCCAATGCTTTTAAGTTAAGAGCAAGAAACGTGTGAGCTTTGTGAATGATGTAGCTTCCTTTGAGCTGAAAAGTGACTGTGTTTACCTGAAATGAAGTCTTGCTTGTAGGAAGACACAGAGCCTGGGATTTAACTCCATTTCGGAAGGTAAACACACAGCACAGTTCTCATCCATGAAACACAATGTGCTTTAGAGCAAGAACCAAGCTCTTGCTTTCTAGAGTATCAAATACAGCAGGAAACGTGAGAGTGCTCTGAAAAAAGGAATGGTGTTTCTTACACATAGGGATCATATATACTTCAACTCTGCTTCTAAAACTGATACAAACCACTGGTCCTCTAACTTCCCATGCTTGTCACTTAAGAGCAAGAAACAAGTGAGCTTTGTGAATGATATAGCTTCATTTGAGCTATAAATTGTCTGTGTTTACCTGAAACGATTTTTTGCTTATAGGAAGACACAGAGCTTGGGATTTAACTCCATTTCTGAAGGAAAAGCACAGCACATTTCTCATCCATGAAACACACTCTGCTTTAGAGCAAGAAGCACACTCTTGCTTTCTAGAGTCTCCAATACAGCAGGAAACGTCATATGCTCAGAACAAAAGAACTGTGTGTCCTACATATATGGACCATATCTAGTTCAACCCTGTTTCTGAAAGTGATACAAACCACAGGTCCTCTAACATCCAATGATTTTCAATTAAGAGAGACAAAGGTGTGAGCTTCGTGAAAGATGTAGCTCCTTTGATCTGAAGAGTGACTGCGTTTACATGAAAGGAATGCTTGCTTGTAGTTAGACACAGAGCCTGGGATTGTACTCCATTTCTGAAGGGAAACTCACAGCACACTTCTCATCCATGAAACACACTCTGCTTTAGAGCAAGAAGCACGCTCTTGCTTTCTAGAGGCTCTAATACAGAGGGAAACGTGAGTGTGCTCAGAGCAAAAGAATGGTGTTTCCCAAACATACGAACCATAACAAGTTCAACTCTGTCTGAAACTGATACAAACAATAGGTCCTCTAACATCCAATGCTTGTCCGTTAAGAACAGAAATGTGTGAGATTCGTGAACGATGCAGGTCCTTTGAGCTGAAAAGTGACTACACTTACCTGAAAAGTTTTTTTGCTTGTAGAACGACACAGAGCGTGGGATTTAACTCCATTTCTGAAGGGAAACACACAGCACAGTTCGCATCCATGAAACACTTTCTGCTTTTGAGTTAGAAGCACAGTCTTGCTTTACAGAGTCTCTAAAACAGATGGAAACATCGGTGTGCTCAGAACAAAAGTACTTTTTTTCCCACACATTCAGACCATATCTAGTTCAACTCTTCTTCTGAAACTGACACAAACCACAGGTGCTCTAACCTCCAATGGTTTTCAGTTAAGAGCGACAAACGTGTGAGCTTCGTGAACGATGTAGCTCCTTTGAGAAGAAAAGTGACTGTGTTTACATGAAACGAAGTCTTGCTTGTAGGAAGACAGAGATCCTGGGATTTAACTCCATTTCTGAAGGGAAACACAAAGCACAGTTCACATCCATGAAACACTCTCTGCTTTAGAGCAAGAAGCACACTCTTGATTTCTAGTTTCTCTAATACAGCAGGAAACGTGAGTGTGCTCCGAACAAAGGAACGGAGTTTCCTACACATACGGACCATATCTAGTTCATCTCTTCTTCCTAAACTGATACAAACCACAGGTCCTCTAACATCCAATGCTTCTCAGTTCAGAAGAGAAATATGTGGTCTTCGTGATAGATGCCGCTCCTTTGAGCTGAAAAGTGACTACCCTTACCTGAAAAGAAGTATTGCTTGTAGGAAGACACAGAGCGTGGGATTTAACTCCATTTCTGAAGGGAAACACACAGCACAGTTCTCATCCATGAAACACAATGTGCTTTAGAGCAAGAACCAAGCTCTTGCTTTCTAGAGTATCAAATACAGCAGGAAACGTGAGAGTGCTCTGAAAAAAGAACGGTGTATCCTACATATGCAGACCAAAACTAGTTCACCTCTGCTTCTGAAACTGATACAAACCACAGGTCCTCTAACATCCAATGATTTTCAATTAAGAGAGACAAACGTGTGAGCTTCGTGAAAGATGTAGCTCCTTTGATCTGAAGAGTGACTGCGTTTACATGAAAGGAATGCTTGCTTGTAGTTAGACACAGAGCCTGGGATTGAACTCCATTTCTGAAGGGAAACTCCCAGCACACTTCTCATCCATGAAACACACTCTGCTTTAGAGCAAGAAACACGCTCTTGCTTTCTAGAGGCTCTAATACAGAGGGAAACGTGAGTGTGCTCAGAGCAAAAGAATGGTGTTTCCCAAACATACGAACCATAACTAGTTCAACTCTGTCTGAAACTGATACAAACAATAGGTCCTCTAACATCCAATGCTTGTCTGTTAAGAACAGAAATGTGTGAGATTCGTGAACGATGCAGGTCCTTTGAGCTGAAAAGTGACTACACGTACCTGAAAAGAGTTTTTGCTTGTAGGACGACACAGAGCCTGGGATTTAACTCCATTTCTGAAGGGAAA
This sequence comes from Onychomys arenicola, assembly GCA_949786405.1. Lineage (NCBI taxonomy): Eukaryota > Metazoa > Chordata > Mammalia > Rodentia > Cricetidae > Onychomys > Onychomys arenicola. Next base: position 2,102,787 of record CATKUM010000035.1, read on the forward strand.
CACACAGCACAGTTCACATCCATGAAACACTTTCTGCTTTTGAGTTAGAAGCACAGTCTTGCTTTATAGAGTCTCTAAAACAGAATGAAACATGAGTGTGCTCAGACTAAAAGAACTGTGTTTCCCACACATTCGGACCATATCTAGTTCAACTCTGCTTCTGAAACTGATACAAACCAAAAGCCCTCTAACCTCCAATATTTTCAGTTAAGAGTGACAAACGTGTTAGCTTCGTGAACGATGTAGCTCCTTTGAGATGAAAAGTGACTGCGTTTATATGAAACGAATTATTGCCTGTAGGAAGACACAGAGCCTGGGATTTAACTCCATTTCTGATGGGAAACATACAGCACAGTTCTCATCCATGAAAAACTCTCTGTTTTAGAGCAAGATCCAAGCTCTTGCTTTCTAGATTCTCTAATACTGCAGGAAAAGTGAGTGTGCTCAGAACAAAAGAACAGTGTTTCCTAAAAATATGGAACATATCCTGTTCAACTCTGCTTCTGAAACTGATAAAAATCACAGGTCCTCTGACATCCAATGCTTTTCAATTAAGAGCAACAAACGTGTGAGCTTCGTGAACGATGAAGCTACCTTTGAGCTGAAAAGTGACTGTGTTTACCTAAAACGAAGTCGTGCTTGTAGGAAGACACAGAACCTGGGATTTAACTCCATTTCTGAAGGGAAACACAAAGCACAGTTCTCATCCATGAAACACACTCTGCTTTAGAGCAAGAAGCACGCTCTTGCTTTCTACTGTCTCTAATACAGCAGGAAACGTTAGTGTGCTCCAAAAAAGGAACAGTGTTTATTACGCATAGGGAACATATATACTTCAACTCTGCCTCAAAAACTGATACAAACCACAGGTCCTCTAACATCCCATGCTTGTCACTGAAGAGCGAGAAACATGTGAGCTTTGTGAACGATGTAGCTTCCTTTGATCTGAATATTGACCACGATTACATGAAACGAACTCATGCTTGTAGGAAGACACAGAGCATGGGATTTAACTCCATTTTGGAAGGGAAACACACAGCACATTTCTCATCCATGAAAAACACTCTGTTTTAGAGCAAGATCCAAGCTCTTGCTTTCTAGAGTCTCTAAACTGCAGGAAAAGTGAGTGTACTAAGAACAAATTAACAGTGTTTCCTAAATATACGGAACATGTCTAGTTCAACTCTGCTTCTGAAACTGATAAAAACCACAGGTCCTCTGACATCCAATGCTTTTTAATTAAGAGCGACAAACTTGTGAGCTTCGTGAACAATGAAGCTACCTTTGAGATGAAAAGTGACTGTGTTTACCTGAAACGAAGTCTTGCTTGTAGGAAGACACAGACCCTGGGACTTAACTCCATTTCTGAAGGGAAACACAAAGCACAGTTCTCATCCATGAAACACACTCTGCTATTGACCAAGAACCAAGCTCTTGCTTTCTAGTGTCTCTAATACAGCCGGAAACATGAGTGTACTGAGAACAAAAGAACAGTGTTTTCTACACATACAGACCATATCTAGTTCAACTCTCCTTCTGAATCTGATAAAAACTACAAGTCCTCTATCATCCAATGCTTTGCAATTAAGAGCGAACAACGTGTGAGCTGAGTGAACAATGTAGCTTCCTTTGAGCTGAAAAGAGACTGCGTTTACATGAAACGAATTCTTGCTTGTAGAAGACACAGAGCCTGGATTTAACTCCATTTCAGACAGGAAACACACAGCAAAATTCACATCCATGAAAAACACTCTGCTTTAGAGCAAGAACCAAGCTCTTGCTTTCTAGAGTCTCTAATATTGCAGGAAAAGTGAGTGTGCTCAGAACAAAAGAACAGTTTTTCCCAAACAAACGGAACATGTCTAGTTCAACTCTGCTTATGAACCTGATTAAAACCACAGGTCCTCTGACATCCAATGCTTTTTAATTAAGAGCGACAAACGTGTGAGCTTCGTGAACAATGAAGCTACCTTTGAGATGAAAAGTGACTGTGTTTACCTGAAACGAAGTCTTGCTTGTAGGAAGACACAGACCCTGGGATTTAACTCCATTTCTGAAGGGAAACACAAAGCACAGTTCTCATCCATGAAACACACTCTGCTATTGACCAAGAACCAAGCTCTTGCTTTCTAGTGTCTCTAATACAGCAGGAAACATGAGTGTACTGAGAACAAAAGAACAGTGTTTTCTACACATACAGACCATATCTAGTTCAACTCTCCTTCTGAATCTGATAAAAACTACAGGTCCTCTATCATCCAATGCTTTGCAATTAAGAGCGAACAACGTGTGAGCTGAGTGAACAATGTAGCTTCCTTTGAGCTGAAAAGAGACTGCGTTTACATGAAACGAATTCTTGCTTGTAGAAGACACAGAGCCTGGATTTAACTCCATTTCAGACAGGAAACTCACAGCAAAATTCTCATCCATGAAAAACACTCTGCTTTAGAGCAAGAACCAAGCTCTTGCTTTCTAGAGTCTCTAATATTGCAGGAAAAGTGAGTGTGCTCAGAACAAAAGAACAGTTTTTCCCAAACAAACGGAACATGTCTAGTTCAACTCTGCTTATGAACCTGATTAAAACCCCAGGTCCTCCTAAATCCAATGCTTTTCAATTAAGAGCGACAAACGTGTGAGCTCCGTGAACGATGTAGCTTCATTTGAGCTGTAAATTGACTGTGTTTACCTGAAACGATTTCTTGCTTGTAGGAAGACACAGAGCTTGGGATTTAACTCAATTTCTGAAGGAAATGCACAGCACAGTTCTCATCCATGAAACACACTCTGCTTTAGAGCAAGAAGCACGCTCTTGCTTTCAAGAATCTCTAATACAGAAGGAAACATGAGTGTGCTCAGAGCAAAAAAATGGTGTTTCCCACACATACGGACCATATCTATTTCAACTTCGTCTGAAACTGATACAAACCATAGGTCCTCTAACATCCAATGCTTGTCCGTTAAGAAGAGACATGTGTGAGCTTCTTGAACGTTGCAGGTCCTTTGAGCTGAAAATTGATTACCCTTACCTGAAAAGAAATTTTGCTTGTAGGAAGAAACAGAGTGTGGGATTAAACTTCATTTCTGAAGGGAAACACACAGCACAGTTCTCATCCATGAATCACCCTCTGCTTTAGAGCAAGAAGCACGCTCTTGCTTTCTAGAGTCTCTAATACAGAGGGAAACGTGAGTGTGCTCAGAGCAAAAGAACGGTGTTTCCCACACATACGGACCCTATCTAGTCCAACTCTGCTTCTGAAACTGATAAAAACCACAGGTCTTCTAACATCCAATGCTTTTTAATTAAGATTGACAAACGTGGGAGCTTCGTGAACGATGTAGCTTCCTTTGAGCTGAAAAGTGACTATGTTTACCTGAAATGAAGTCTTGCTTGTAGGAAGACACAGAACCTGGGATTTAACTCCATTTCTGAATGGAAACACAAAGCACAGTTCTCATCCATGAAACACAGTCTTCTTAGAGCAAGAATCACGCTCTTGCTTTCTAGAGTATCTAATACTTCATGAAAAGTGAGTGTGCTCAGAACAAAAGGACGGTGTTTCCTAAACATATGCAACACGTCCAGTTCAACTCTGATTCTGAAACTGATAAAAACCACAGGTCCTCTAACATGTGATGCTTTTCAATTAAGAGTGACAAACGTGTGAGCTTTGTGAACGATGTAGCTTCATTTGAGCTGAAAAGTGACTGTGTTTACCTGAAACGAAGTCTTGCATGTAGGAAGACACAGAGCCTGGGATTTAACTCCATTTCTGAAGGGAAAATCCCAGCACAGTTCTCATCCATGAAACACACTCTGCTTTAGAGCAAGAAGCACGCTCTTGCTTTCTAGAGTCTCTAATACAGAGGGAAACGTGAGTGTGCTCAGAGCAAAAGAACGGTGTTTCCTACACATATGGACCATATCTAGTTCAACTCTGTCTGAAACTGATACAAACCATAGGTCCTCTAACATCCAAGGCTTGTCCGTTAAGAAGAGAAATGTGTGAGCTTCGTGAACGATGCAGGTCCTTTGAGCTGAAAAGTGACTACCCTTACCTAAAAAGAAATTTTTCTTGTAGGAAGACACAGAGAGTGGGATTTAACTCCATTTCTGAAGGGAAAAACACAGCACAGTTCTCCTTCATGAAACACACTCTGCTTTAGAGCAAGAAGCATGCTCTTGCTTTCTAGTGTCTCTAATATATCAGGAAATGTGAGTGTACTCCGAACAAAGGAACGGTGTTTCATAATCATAGGGAACATATATAATTCAACTCTGCTTCTAAAATTGATACAAACCACAGGTCCTCTGACATCCCATGCTTGTCACATAAGAGCGAGAAACATGTGAGCTTTGTGAACGATGTTGCTTCCTTTGAGCTGAAAAGTGACTGCGTTTACATGAAACGAATTCTTGCTTGTAGGAAGACACAGAGCCTTGGATTTAACTCCATTTCGGAAGGGAAACACACAGCCCAATGGTCATCCATGAAACACACTCTGCTTTAGAGCAAGAACCAAGCTCTTGCTTTCTAGAGTCTCTAATACTGCAGGAAAAGTGAGTGTGCTCAGAACAAAAGAACGGTGTTTCCTAAACATACGGAACACATCTAGTTCAACTCTGCTTCTAAAAACTGATAAAAACCACAGGATCTCTAACATCAGATGCTTTTTAATTAAGAGTGACAAACGTGTGAGCTTTGTGAACGATGTAGCTTCCTTTGAGCTGAAAAGTGACTGTGTTTACCTGAATCGAAATCTTGCTTGTAGGAAGACACAGACCCTGGGATTTAACTCCATTTCTGAAGGGAAACTCCCAGCACAGTTCTCATCCATGAAAAACACTCTGCTTTAGAGCAAGAAGCACGCTCTTGCTTTCTACTGTCTCTAATACAACAGGAAACGTGAGGGTGCTCCGAACAAAGGAACGGTGTTTCTTAAACATAGGGAACATATATACTTCAACTCTGCTTCTAAAATTGATACAAACCACAGGTCCTCTATAATCCAATGCTTGTCCATTAAGAAGAGAAATGTGTGAGCTTCGTGAAGGATGCAGGTCTTTGAGCTGAAAAGTTACTAACCTACCCTAAAAAGAAATTTTGCTTGTAGGAAGACACGGAGCGTGGGATTTAACTCCATTTCGGAAGGGAAACACACAGCACAGTTCTCCTTCATGAAAAACATTCTGCTTTAGAGTTAGAAGCACGCTCTTGCTTTCTAGAGTCTCTAATACAGCAGGAAACGTGATGTGCTCGGAACAAAAGAACTGTGTGTCCTACACATATGGACCACATCTAGTTCAACTCTGCTTCTGAAAGTGATCCAAACCCCAGGTCCTCTAATATCCAATGCTTTTCAGTTAATAGCGAGAAACGTGTGAGCTTTGTGAACGATTTAGCTTCCTTTGAGATGAAATGTGACTGTGTTTACCTGAAACAAAGTCTTGCTTGTAAGAAGACACAGAGCCTGGGATTGAATTCCATTTCTGAAGGGAAAATCCCAGCACTGTTCTCATCCATGAAACACACTCTGCTTTAGAGCAAGAAGCAATCTCTTGCTTTCTAGAGTCTCTAATACAGAGGGAAACGTGAGTGTGCTCACAGCAAAAGAAAGGTGTTTCCCACACCTATGGACCATATGTAGTTCAACTCTGTCTGAAACTGATACAAACCATAGGTCCTCTAAAATCCAATGCTAGTCAGATAAGAAGAGAAATGTGTAAGCTTTGTGAACGATGCAGGTCCTTTGAGCTGAAAGGTGACTACCCTTACATAAAAAGAAATTTTGCTTGTAGGAAGACACAGAGCGTGGGATATAACTCCATTTTTGAAGGGAAACAGACAGCACAGTTCTCATCTATGAAACACTTTCTGCTTTAGAGTAAGAAGCACGGTCTTGCTTTCTAGAATTTCAAAAACAAAAGGAAACATGAGTGTGCACAGACCAAAAGAACTGTGTTTCCCACACATTCGGACCATATCTAGTTCAATTCTGCTTCTGAAACTGATAAAAACCACAGGTCCTCTAACATCCAATGCTTTTCAAATAAGATCAACAAACGTGTGAACTTCGTGAACGATGTAGCTTCCTTTGAGCTGAAAAGTGACTGTGTTTACCTGAAATGAATTCTTGCTTGTAGGAAGACACAGACCCTGGGATTTAACTCCATTTCTGAAGGGAAACACAAAGCACAGTTCTCATCCATGGAACACACTCTGCTTTAGAGCAAGAAGCACGCTCTTGCTTTCTAGTGTCTCTAAACTGAAGGAAAAGTGAGTGTGCTCCGAACCAAGGTACGGTGTTTCTTACACATAGGGAACATATATACTTCAACTCTGCTTCTAAAACTGATACAAACCACAGGTGCTCTAACATCCCATGCTTGTCACTGAAGAGTGAGAAACATGTGAGCTTTGTGAACAATGTAGCTTCCTTTGATCTGAATATTGACCGCGATTACATGAAACGAACTCATGCTTGTAGGAAGACACAGAGCATGGGATTTAACTCCATTTTGGAAGGGAAACACACAGCACATTTCTCATCCATGAAAAACACTCTGTTTTAGAGCAAGATCCAAGCTCTTGCTTTCTAGAGTCTCTAAACTGAAGGAAAAGTGAGTGTACTCAGAACAAATTAACAGTGTTTCCTAAATATACGGAACATGTCTAGTTCAACTCTGCTTCTGAAACTGATAAAAACCACAGGTCCTCTGACATCCAATGCTTTTTAATTAAGAGCGACAAACGTGTGAGCTTCGTGAACAATGAAGCTACCTTTGAGATGAAAAGTGACTGTGTTTACCTGAAACGAAGTCTTGCTTGTAGGAGGCACAGAGCCTGGGATTGAACTCTATTTCTGAATGGAAACTCCCAGCACAGTTCTCATCCATGAAACACACTCTGCTTTAGAGCAAGAAGCACGCTCTTGCTTTCTAGTGTCTCTAATACAGAGGGAAGCATGAGGGTGCTCAGAGCAAAAGAACGGTGTTACCCACACATATGGACCATATCTAGTTCAACTCTGTCTGAAACTGATGCAAACAATAGGTCCACTAACATCCAATTCTTGTCCGGTAAGAAGAGAAATTTGTGAGCTTCGTGAACGATGCAGTTCCTTTGAGCTGAAAAGTGACTACCCTTACCTGAAAAGAAATTTTGCTTGTAGGAAGACACAGAGGGTGGGATTTAACTCCATTTCTGAAGGGAAACACACAGCACAGTTCTGATCCATGAAACATTTTCTGCTTTAGAGTAAGAAGCATGGTCTTGCTTTATAGAGTTTCTTAAACAGAAGGAAACATGAGTGTGCTCAGACCAAAAGAACTGTTTTTCCCACACATTCGGACCATATGTAGTTCAACTCTACTTCTGAAACTGATACAAACCAAAGGTCCTCTAAACTCCAATGGTTTTCATTTAAGTGCGACAAACGGGTGAGCTGTGTGAACGATGTAGCTCCTTTGAGCTGAAAAGTGACTGCGTTTACATGAAATGAATTATTGCCTGTAGGAAGACACAGAGCCTGGGATTTAACTTCCTTTCTGACGGGAAAAACACAGCACAGTTGTCATACATGAAAAACACTCTGCTATAGAGCAAGAACCAAGCTCTTGCTTTCTAGAGTCTCTAATAGTGCATTAAAAGTGAGTGTGCTCATAACAAAAGAACAGTGTTTCCTAAACATACGGAACATGTCTAGTTCAACTCTGTTTCTAAAACTTATACAAACCACAGGTCCTATATCCTCCAATGGTTTTCAGTTAAGAGCGACAAACGTGTGAGCTGCGTGAACGATGTAGCTCCTTTGAGCTGAAAAGTGACTGTGTTTACATGAAACGAATTATTGCCTGTAGGAAGACACAGAGCCTGGGATTTAACTCCATTTCTGACAGGAAACACACAGGACAGTTCTCATCCATGAATCACAGTGTGCTTTAAGCAAGAACCAAGGACTTGTTTCTACAGTCTCTAATACAGCAGGAAACGTGAGTGTGCACTGAAAAAAGAACAGTGTACCCTACATATGCAGACCATACCTAATTCAACTCTGCTTCTGAAACTGATACAAACCACAGGTCCTCTAACATCCAATGCTTTTCAATTAAGAACAACATACGTGTGAGCTTTGTGAAGAATGTAGCTCCTTTAAGCTGAAAAGTGTCTGCGTTTACATGAACCGAATTCTTGCTTGTAGAAGACACAGAGCCTGGGATTTAACTCCATTTCTGACGGGAAACACACAGCACAATTCTCATCCATGAAAAACACTCTGCTATAGACCAAGAACCCAGCTCTTGCTTTCTAGTGTCTCTAATACAGCAGGAAACATGAGTGTACTGAGAACAAAAGAACAGTGTTTTCTACACATACAGACCATATCTAGTTCAACTCTCCTTCTGAATCTGATAAAAACTACAGGTCCTCTATCATCCAATGCTTTGCAATTAAGAGCGAACAACGTGTGAGCTGAGTGAACAATGTAGCTTCCTTTGAGCTGAAAAGAGACTGCGTTTACATGAAACGAATTCTTGCTTGTAGAAGAAACAGAGCCTGGATTTAACTCCATTTCAGACAGGAAACACACAGCAAAATTCACATCCATGAAAAACACTCTGCTTTAGAGCAAGAACCAAGCTCTTGCTTTCTAGAGTCTCTAATATTGCAGGAAAAGTGAGTGTGCTCAGAACAAAAGAACAGTTTTTCCCAAACAAACGGAACATGTCTAGTTCAACTCTGCTTATGAACCTGATTAAAACCACAGGTCCTCCTAAATCCAATGCTTTTCAATTAAGAGCGACAAACGTGTGAGCTCCGTGAACGATGTAGCTTCATTTGAGCTGTAAATTGACTGTGTTTACCTGAAACGATTTCTTGCTTGTAGGAAGACACAGAGCTTGGGATTTAACTCAATTTCTGAAGGAAATGCACAGCACAGTTCTCATCCATGAAACACACTCTGCTTTAGAGCAAGAAGCACGCTCTTGCTTTCAAGAATCTCTAATACAGAAGGAAACATGAGTGTGCTCAGAGCAAAAGAATGGTGTTTCCCACACATACAGACCATATCTATTTCAACTCCGTCTGAAACTGATACAAACCATAGGTCCTCTAACATCCAATGCTTGTCCGTTAAGAAGAGACATGTGTGAGCTTCTTGAACGTTGCAGGTCCTTTGAGCTGAAAATTGATTACCCTTACCTGAAAAGAAATTTTGCTTGTAGGAAGAAACAGAGTGTGGGATTAAACTTCATTTCTGAAGGGAAACACACAGCACAGTTCTCATCCATGAATCACCCTCTGCTTTAGAGCAAGAAGCACGCTCTTGCTTTCTAGAGTCTCTAATACAGAGGGAAACGTGAGTGTGCTCAGAGCAAAAGAACGGTGTTTCCCACACATACGGACCCTATCTAGTCCAACTCTGCTTCTGAAACTGATAAAAACCACAGGTCTTCTAACATCCAATGCTTTTTAATTAAGATTGACAAACGTGGGAGCTTCGTGAACGATGTAGCTTCCTTTGAGCTGAAAAGTGACTATGTTTACCTGAAATGAAGTCTTGCTTGTAGGAAGACACAGAACCTGGGATTTAACTCCATTTCTGAATGGAAACACAAAGCACAGTTCTCATCCATGAAACACAGTCTTCTTAGAGCAAGAATCACGCTTTTGCTTTCTAGAGTATCTAATACTTCATGAAAAGTGAGTGTGCTCAGAACAAAAGGACGGTGTTTCCTAAACATACGCAACACGTCTAGTTCAACTCTGATTCTGAAACTGATAAAAACCACAGGTCCTCTAACATGTGATGCTTTTCAATTAAGAGTGACAAACGTGTGAGCTTTGTGAACGATGTAGCTTCATTTGAGCTGAAAAGTGACTGTGTTTACCTGAAACGAAGTCTTGCATGTAGGAAGACACAGAGCCTGGGATTTAACTCCATTTCTGAAGGGAAAATCCCAGCACAGTTCTCATCCATGAAACACACTCTGCTTTAGAGCAAGAAGCACGCTCTTGCTTTCTAGAGTCTCTAATACAGAGGGAAACGTGAGTGTGCTCAGAGCAAAAGAACGGTGTTTCCTACACATATGGACCATATCTAGTTCAACTCTGTCTGAAACTGATACAAACCATAGGTCCTCTAACATCCAAGGCTTGTCCGTTAAGAAGAGAAATGTGTGAGCTTCGTGAACGATGCAGGTCCTTTGAGCTGAAAAGTGACTACCCTTACCTAAAAAGAAATTTTGCTTGTAGGAAGACACAGAGAGTGGGATTTAACTCCATTTCTGAAGGGAAAAACAGAGCACAGTTCTCCTTCATGAAACACACTCTGCTTTAGAGCAAGAAGCATGCTCTTGCTTTCTAGTGTCTCTAATACATCAGGAAATGTGAGTGTACTCCGAACAAAGGAACGGTGTTTCATAATCATAGGGAACATATATAATTCAACTCTGCTTCTAAAACTGATACAAACCACAGGTCCTCTGACATCCCATGCTTGTCACTTAAGAGCGAGAAACATGTGAGCTTTGTGAACGATGTTGCTTCCTTTGAGCTGAAAAGTGACTGCGTTTACATGAAACGAATTCTTGCTTGTAGGAAGACACAGAGCCTTGGATTTAACTCCATTTCGGAAGGGAAACACACAGCACAATTGTCATCCATGAAACACACTCTGCTTTAGAGCAAAAACCAAGCTCTTGCTTTCTAGAGTCTCTAATACTGCAGGAAAAGTTAGTGTGCTCTGAACAAAAACGGTATTTCCTAAACATATGGAACACATCTAGCTCAACACTGAGTCTGAAACTGATAAAAACCACAGGTCCTCTAACATCTGATGTTATTCAATTAAGAGTGACAAACATGTGAGCTTTGTGAATGATGTAGCTTCTTTTGAGCTGAAAAATGACTGTGTTTACCTGAAACGAAGTCTTGCTTGTAGGAAGACACAGAGCCTGGGATTGAACTCCATTTCTGAAGGGAAACTCCCAGCACAGTTCTCATCCAGGAAACACACTCTGCTTTAGAGCAAGAAGCACGCTCTTGCATTCTAGAGTCTCTAAGACAAAGGGAAACGTGAGTGTGCTCAGAGCAAAAGAACGGTGTTTCCCACACATACGGACCATATCTAGTTCAACTCTGTCTGAAACTGATACAAACCATAGGTCCTCTAACATCCAATGCTTGTCTGTTCAGAAGAGAATTGTGTGAGCTTCATGAACGATGCAGGTCCTTTGAGCTGAAAAGTGACTACCCTTACCTAAAAATAATTTTTTCTTGTAGGAAGACATAGAGAGTGGGATTTAACTCCATTTCTAAAGGGAAACACACGGAACAGTTCTCCTTCATTAAAAAAACTCTGCTTTAGAAGAAGAAGCATGCTCTTGCTTTCTAGTGTCTCTAATACTTCAGGAAACGTGAGTGTGCTCTGAACAAAGGAACGGTGTTTCTTAATCATAGGGAACATATATAATTCAACTCTGCTTCTAAAACTGATACAAACCACAAGTCCTCCCACATGCCATGCTTGTCACTTAAGAGCAGGAAACATGTGAGCTTTGTGAAGGATATACATTCATTTGAGCTGAAAAGTGACTGTGTTTACCTGAAACGAAGTCTTGCTTGTAGGAAGACACAGACCATGGGATTTAACTCCATTTCTGAAGGGAAACACAAAGCTCAGTTCTCATCCATGAAACACACTCTGCTTTAGAGCAAGAACCAGGCTCTTGCTTTCTAGAGTCTCTAATACTGCAGGAAAAGTGAGTGTGCTCAGAACAAAAGAACGGTGTTTCCTAAACATACGGAACACATCTAGTTCAACTCTGCTTCTGAAACTGATAAAAACCACAGGATCTCTAACATCAGATGCTTTTCAATTAAGAGTGACAAACGTGTGAGCTGCGTGAACGATGTAGCTTCCTTTGAGCTGAAAAGTGACTGTGTTTACCTGAATCGAAGTCTTGCTTGTAGGAAGACACAGACCCTGGGATTTAACTCCATTTCTGAAGGGAAACTCCCAGCACAGTTCTCATCCATGAAACACACTCTGCTTTAGAGCAAGAAGCACGCTCTTGCTTTCTAGTGTCTCTAATACATCAGGAAACGTGAGTGTGCTCAGAACAAAAGAACCGTGTTTCCTAAACATACAGAACATATCTAGTTCAACTCTGCTTATGAAACTGATAAAAAACACAGTTCCTCTAACATCCAATGCTTTTCAATTAAGAGCGACAAACCTGTGAGACGGGTGAACGATGTAGCTTCCTTTGAGCTGAAAAGTGAATGCGTTTACATGAAACGAATTCTTGCTTGTAGGAAGACACAGAGGCTGGGATTTAACTCCATTTCGGAAGGGAAACACACAGCACAGTTCTCATCCATGAAACACTTTCTGCTTTAGAGTAAGAAGCACGGTCTTGCTTTCTAGAGTCTCTAGAACAGAAGGAAACATGAGTGTGCTCAGACCAAAAGAACTGTGTGTCCCACTCATTCGGACCATATCTAGTTCAACTCTGCTTCTGAAACTGATACAAACCACAGGTAATCTAACCTCCAATGGTTTTCATTTAAGAGCGACAAACGTGTGAGCTGTGTAAAACAATGTAGCTCCTTTGAGCTGAAAAGTGACTGCGTTTACATGAAACGAATTATTGCCTGTAGGAAGACACAGACCCTGGGATTTAACTCCATTTCTGAAGGGAAACACAAAGCACAGTTCTCCTCCATGAAACACACTCTGCTTTAGAGCAAGAAGCACGATCTTGCTTTCTAGTGTCTCTAAAACAGCAAGAAATGTGAGTGTGCTCCAAACAAAGGAACGGTGTTTCTTACCCATATGGAACATATATACTTCAAGTCTGCTTCTAAAACTGATACAAACCACAGGTCCTCTAACATCCCATGCTTGTCACGAAAGAGCGAGAAACATGTGTGCTTTGTGAATGATGTAGCTTCCTTTGAGCTGAAAAGTGACTGTGTTTATCTGAAACGAAGTCTTGCTTGTAGGAAGACACAGAGCCTGGAATTGAACTCCTTTTCTCAAGGGAAACTCCCAGCACAGTTCTCAACCATGAAACAAATTCTGCTTTAGAGCAAGAAGCACTCTCTTGCTTTCTAGAGTCTCTAATACAGAGGGAAACTTGAGTGTGCTCAGAGCAAAAGAACGGTGTTTCCCACATATGGACCATATCTAGTTCAACTCTGTCTGAAACTGATACAAACCATAGGTACTCTGATATCCAATGCTTGTCCATTAATAAGAGAAATGTGTGAGCTTCGTGAACGATGCAAGTCCTTTGAGCTGAAAATTGACTACCCTTACCTGAAATGAAATTTTGCTTGTAGGAAGACACAGAGCCCTGGATTGAACTCCATTTCACAAGGGAAACTCCCAACACAGTTCTCATCCATGAAACACACCCTGCTTTAGAGCAGGAAGCACGCTCTTGCATTCTAGATTCTCTAATACAGAGGGTAACGTGAGTGTGCTAAGAGCAAAAGAACGGTGTTTCCCACACATACGGACCATATCTACTTCAACTCTGTCTGAAACTGATACAACCCATAGGTCCTCTGACATCCAATGCTTGTCATTTAAGAAGAGAAATGTGTGAGCTTCGTGAATGATGCAGGTCCTTTGAGCTGAAAAGTGACTACCCTTACCTGAAACGAAGTCTGGCTTGTAGGAATACACAGAGCCTGGGATTTAACTCCATTTCTGAAGGGAAACACACAGCACTGTTCTCATCCATGAAACACTTTTTGCTTTAGAGTAAGAAGCACGGTCTTGCATTCTAGAGTCTCTAAAACAGAACGAAACATGAGTGTGGTCAGACAAAAAGAATTGAGTTTCCCACAGATTCAGACCATATCTAGTTCAACTCTGCTTCGGAAGCTTATACAAACCAAAGGTCCTCTAACCTCCAATGGTTTTCAGTTAAGAGCGACAAATGTGTGAGCTGCGTGAAAAGATGTAGCTCCTTTGAGCTGAAAAGTGACTGCGTTTACATGAAATGAATTATTGCCTGTAGGAAGACACAGAGACAGGGATTTAACTCCATTTCTGACGGGAAACACACAGCACAGTTCTCATCCATGAAAAACACTCTGCTTTAGAGCAAGAACCAAGCTCTTGCTTTCTAGAGTCTCTAATACTGCAGGAAAAGTGAGTGTGCTCAGAACAAAAGAACAGTTTTTCCCAAACAAACGGAACATGTCTAGTTCAACTCTGCTTATGAACCTGATTAAAACCACAGGTCCTCCTAAATCCAATGCTTTTCATTTGAGATCGACAAACGTGTGAGCTCCGTGAACGATGTAGCTTCCTTTGAGCTGAAAAGTGACTGTGTTTACCTGAAACGAAGTCTTGCTTGTAGGAAGACACAGACACTGGGATTTAACTCCATTTCTGAAGGGAAACTCCCAGCACAATTCTCACCCAAGAAACACACTCTGCTTTAGAGCAAGAAGCTCGCTCTTGCTTTCTAGAGTCTGTAATACAGAGGGAAACCCGAGTGTGCTCAGAGCAAAAGAATGGTGTTTCCCACACATACGGGCCATATCTAGTTCAACTCTGTCTGAAACTGATACAAACCATAAGTCCTCTAACATCCATTGCTTGTCCGTTAAGAAGAAAATCGTGTGAGCTGCGTGAAACAATGTAGCCTCTTTGAGTTGAAAAGTGACTGGGTTTACATGAAACGAATTATTGCCTGTAGGAAGACACAGAGCCTGGGATTTAACTCGATTTCTGATGGGAAACACACAGGACAGTTCTCATACACGACAAACACTCTCTTTTAGAGCAAGAAACATGCTCTTGCTTTCTAGAATCTCTAATATAGCAGGAAAAGTGAGTGTGCTCAGAAAAAACAACGGTGTTTCATACACATACGGACCATATCTAGTTCAACTCTGCTTCTGAAACTTATACAAACCACAGGTCCTCTAACATCCAAAGCTTCTCAGTTCAGAAGAGAAATGTGGGAGCTTCGTGAACGATGCCAGTCCTTTGAGCTGAAAAGTGACTACCTTTACCAGAAACGAAGTATTGCTTATAGGAAGACACGGAGCCTGGGATTTAACTCCATTTCTGAAGGGAAACACACAGCACAGTTCTCATCCATGAAAAAACACTCTGCTTTATAGCAAGAAGCACGCTCTTGCTTTCTAGAGTCTCTAAAAGAGAAGGAAACATGAGTGTGCTCAGACCAAAAGAACTGTGTTTCCTACACATTCGGACCATATGTAGTACAACTCAGCTTCTGAAACTGATACAAATCATAGGTCCTCTAACATCCAATGCTTTTCAGTTAAGAGCGAGAAAATTCTGAGCTCTGTGAATGATGTAGATACCTTTGAGCTGAAAAGTTACTGCCTTTAACTGAAATGAATTCTTGCTTGTATGAAGACACAGATCATGGGATTGAACTCCATTTCTGAGGGAAAGAAAAAGCACAGTTCTTATCCATGAAACACACTCTGCTTTAGTGTAAGAAACATGCTCTTGCTCTCTAGAGTCTCTAATACAGCAGGAAAAGTGAGTGTGCTCAGAATAAAGAATGGTGTTTCCTACACATACAGACCATATCTAGGTCAACACTTCTTCTGAAACTGATACAAACCACAGTTCCTCTAACATGCAATGCTTTTCAGATAAGAGCGAGAAACTTGTGAGCTTCGTAAACGATTTATATTCATTTGAGCTGAAAAGTGACTTAGTTTACCTGAAAAGATGTCTTGCTTGTAGGAAGACACAGAGCCTGGGATTTAACTCCATTTTGGAAGGGAAACACAAAGCACAGTTCTCACGAGGAAACACACTCTGCGTATAGGTAGAAGCACGCTCTTGCTTTCTAAAGTCGATGAAACACAGTCTGCTTTAGAGCAAGAAGGATGCTCTTGCTTACTAGAGTCTCTAATAGAGCAGGAAACGTGAGTCTGCTCAGAACAAAAGAGCGGTGTTTCCTACACATACGGACCATAGCTAGTTCAACTCTGCTTGTGAAACTGATAGAAACCACAAGTCATCTAACATCCAATGCTTTTCAGTTAAGAGCGAGAAATATGTGAGCTTCGTAAACGATTTCTATTCATTTGAGCTGAAAAGTGACTGCGTTTACCTGAAATGATGTCTTGCTTGTAGGAAGACACAGAGCCTGGAATTTAACCTCATTTCTGAAGGGAAACACACAGCACAGTTCTCATCCAAGAAACAAACTCTGCTTTAGAGCAAGAAGCATGCTCTTGCTTTCTATGTGTCTCTAATATAGCAGGAAACGTGACTGTGGTCAGAACAAAATAACGGTGTTTCCTACACATAGGGACCATATCTAGGTCAACTCTTCTTCTGAAACTGATACAAACCACAGTTTCTCTAACATGCAATGCTTTCCAGTTAACAGCGAGAAACTTGTGAGCTACGTGAACGATGTAGCTTTGTTTGAGCTGAAACGTGACTGAGTTTACGTGAAACGAAGTCTTGCTAGTAGGAAGATACAGAGTCTGTGACTAACTCCATTTCTGAAGGGAAACACACAGCACTGTTCTCACGATGAAACATACTCTTTGTATAGGAAGAAGCATGCTCTTGCAATCTAGAGTCTCTAATAGAGCAGGAAACGTGAGTGTGCTCAGAACAAAAGAACGGTGTTTCCTACACATACGGACCATTGCTAGTTCAACTCTGCTTCTGAAACTGATACAAACCAGAAGTCATCTAACATCCAATGCTTTTCAGTTAAGAGCAAGAAACGTGTGATCTTCATAAACGACTTATATTCATTTGAGCTGACAATTGACTGCGTTTACCTGAAATGATGTCTTGCTTGTAGGAAGATACAGAGCCTGGAATATAACTCCATTTCTGAAGGGAAACACACAGCACAGTTCTCATCCATGAAAAACACTCTGCTTTAGAGCAAGAAGCACGCTCTTGCTTTCTAAGAGTCTCTAATACAGCAGGAAACATGACTGTGGTCAGAACAAAATAACGGTGTTTCCTACACATACGGACCATATCTAGGTCAACTCTTCTTCTGAAACTGATACAAACCACAGTTCCTCTAACATACAATGCTTTACAGTTAAGAGCGAGAAACATGTGAGCTTCGTGAACGATGTAGCTCCATTTGAGCTGTAAAGTGACTGAGTTTACCTGAAAAGATGTCTTACTTGCAGGAAGACACAGAGCCTTGGATTTAACTCCATTTGTGAAGGGAAACACACAGCACAGTTCTCATCCATGAAACACAATCTGCTTTAGAGCAAGAAGCATGCTCTTGCTTTCTAGAGTCTCTAATAGAGCCAGAAACTTGAGGGTAGTTTGTACAAAGGAACGGTGTTTACTACACATACGGACCATTGCTAGTTAAACTCTGCTTCTGAAACTGGTACAAACAACAGGTCCCATAACATCCAATGCTATACAGTTAAGAGCTAGAAACTTGTGAGCTACGTGAACCATGTAGCTTTGTTTGAGCTGAAAGGTGACTGAGTTTACATGAAACGAAGTCTTGCTAGTAGGAAGATACTGAGCCAGTGATTTAACTCCATTTCTGAAGGGAAACACACAGCACAGTTCTCATCCATGAATCACCCTCTGCTTTAGAGCAAGAAGCATGCTCTTGCTTTCTAGAGCCTCTAGTAGCGACAGAAACTTGAGGGTACTGAGAACAAAAGAACCGTGTTTCCTACACATACAGACCATTGCTAGTTCAACTCTGCTTCTGAAATTGATACAAAGCACAAGTCATCTAACATCCAATGCTTTTCAGTTAAGAGCGAGAATCGTGTGAGCCTCATAAACGATTTATATTCATTTGAGCTGAAAAGTGACTGCGTTTACCTTAAATGATGTCTTGCTTGTAGGAAGACACAGAGCTGTAGTGGATAGCCATCCCAGCATTGGCCTGGAAGTTCCAATCCCCACTGAGGCTTCGGTAATGGTCATGCCCACAAGGTGTGGTGGAGGAGGAAGCAGAAGACCAAGATCGGGAAGAGGTCTCTCACTTGGTTCCCAGATTCTGTAAGCTGGAGGTAGACTGAGCAGAGTTATCCAGACAACACCGCCGGACTGCGCTATTCCCTTGCCAGACCCTGTAACCTACCCATTCATTTGTACGTAACCCCACAAAATAAACCTCCCTTTTAAATACGTTGAGTGGCCTTAATAATTTAACCAATACAGAGCCTGGAATTTAACTCCATTTCTGAAGGGAAACACACAGCACAGTTCTCATCCATGAAACACACTCTGCTTTAGAGCAAGAAGCACGCTCTTGCTTTCTAAGAGTCTCTAATACAGCAGGAAACGTGAATGTGGTCAGAACAAAATAACGGGGTTACTTACACATACGGACCATATCTAGATCATCTCTTCATGTGAAACTGATACAAACCAAAGTTCCTCTAACATGCAATGCTTTCCAGTTAAGAGCGAGAAACGTGTGAGCTTTGTGAACGATGTAGCTTCCTTTGAGCTGAAAAGTGACTGAGTTTACCTTAAAAGATGTCTTACTTATATTAAGACACAGAGCCTGTGATTTAACTCCATTTCTGAAGGGAAACACACAGCACAGTTCTCATCCATGAAACACACTCTGCTTTAGAGCAAGAAGCATGCTGTTGCTTTCTCGAGTCTCTAATAGAGCCAGAAACTTGAGGATACTCAGAACAAAAGAACGGTGTTTCCTACACATACCGACCATTGCTAGTTCAACTCTGCTTTTGAAACTGATACAAAGCACCGGTCCTCTAACATGCAATGCTTTCCAGTTAAGAGCGAGAAACTTGTGAGCTTCGTGAACGATGTAGCTTCCGTAGACCTGAGAAGTGACTTAGATTACCGGAAAACATGTCTTGCTTGTAGGAAGACACAGACCCTGGGATTTAACTCCATTTCTGAAGGGAAACACACAGCACAGTTCTCATCCATGAAACACACTCTGCTTTAGAGAAAGAAGCATGCTCTTGCTTTCTAAGATTCTATAATACAGCAGGAAACGTGACTGTGGTCTGAACAAAATAACAGAGTTTCCTACACGTATGGACCATATCTAGGTCAACTCTTCTTCTGAAACTGATAAAAACCACACTTTCTCTAACATGTAATGCTTTCCATTTAAGAGCGAGAAACATGTGAGCTTCGTGGACGATGTAGCTTTCTTTGAGCTGAAAAGTGACTGAGTTTACCTGAAAAGATGTCTTGCTTTTAGGAAGATACAGAGCCTGGGATTTAACTCCATTTCTGAGGGGAAACACACAGCACATTTCTCATCCATGAAACACACTCTGTGTATAGGAAGAGCCACGCTCTTGCTTTCTAGAGTCTCTAATAGAGCCAGAAAATTGAGGGTACTCAGAACAAAAGAACGGGGTTTCCTACACATACAGACCATTGCTAGTTCAACTCTGCTTCTGAAACTGATACAAACCGAAGTCATCTAACATCCAATGCTTTTCAGTTAAGAGAGAGAAACGTGTGATCTTCGTAAACGATTTATATTCATTTGAGGTGAAAAGTGACTGCGTTTACCTGAAATGATGTCTTGCTTGTAGGAAGAAACAGATCCTGGAATATAACTCCATTTCTGAAGGGAAACACACAGCACAGTTCTCATCCATGAAAAACACTCTGTTTTAGAGCAAGATCCAAGCTCTTGCTTTCTAGAGTCTCTAAACTGCAGGAAAAGTGAGTGTACTCAGAACAAATTAACAGTGTTTCCTAAATATACGGAACATGTCTAGTTCAACTCTGCTTCTGAAACTGATAAAAACCACAGGTCCTCTGACATCCAATGCTTTTTAATTAAGAGCGACAAACATGTGAGCTTCGTGAATGATGAAGCAACCTTTGAGATGAAAAGTGACTGTGTTTACCTGAAACGAAGTCTTGCTTGTAGGAAGACACAGACCCTGGGATTTAACTCCATTTCTGAAGGGAAACACAAAGCACAGTTCTCATCCATGAAACACACTCTGCTTTAGAGCAAGAAACATGATCTTGCTTTCTAGTGTCTCTAATACATCAGGAAACGTGAGTGTGCTCTGAACAAAGGAACGGTGTTTCTTACACATAGAGAACATATATACTTCAACTCTGCTTCTAAAACTAATACAAACCACAGGTGCTCTAACATCCCATGCTTGTCACTGAAGAGCGAGAAACATGTGAGCTTTGTGAACCATGTAGCTTCCTTTGATCTTAATATTGACCGCGATTACATGAAATGAACTCATGCTTGTAGGAAGACACAGATCATGGGATTTAACTCCATTTCGGAAGGGAAACACACAGCACAGTTCTCATCCATGAAAAACACTCTGTTTTAGAGCAAGATCCAAGCTCTTGCTTTCTAGAGTCTCTAACCTGCAGGAAAAGTGAGTGTGCTCAGAACAAATGAACAGTGTTTCCTAAACATACGGAACATGTCTAGTTCAACTCTGCTTCTGAAACTGATACAAACCACAGGTCCTCTAACATCCAATGCTTTACAGTTAAGAGAAAGAAACATGTGAGCTATGTGAATGATGTAGCTTTGTTAGAGCTGAAAGGTGACTGAGTTTACCTTAAAAGATGTCTTGCTTGTAGGAAGACACAGAGCCTGGGATTTAACTCCATTTCTGAAGGGAAACACACAGCACAGTTCTCATCCATGAAACACACTCTGCTTTAGAGCAAGAAGCACACTCTTGCTTTCTAAGAGTCTCTAATACAACAAAAAACATGACTGTGGTCAGTACAATATAACGGTGTTTCCTACACATACGGACCATATCTAGGTCAAATCATCTCTGAAACTGATACAAAGCACAGTTCCATTAACAGGCAATGATTTCAAGTTAAGAGCGAGATACGTGTGAGCTTCGTGAACGATGTAGCTTCCTTTGAGCTGAAAAGTGACTGAGTTTACCTGAAAAGATGTCTTGCTTGTAGGAAGACACAGAGCCTGGGATTTAACTCCATTTCTGAAGGGAAACACAAAGCTCAGTTCTCATCCATGAAACACACTCTGCTTTAGAGCAAGAACCAAGCTCTTGCTTTCTAGAGTCTCTAATACTGCAGGAAAAGTGAGTGTGCTCAGAACAAAAGAACGGTGTTTCCTAAACATACGGAACACATCTAGTTCAACTCTGCTTCTGAAACTGATAAAAACCACAGGATCTCTAACATCAGATGCTTTTCAATTAAGAGTGACAAACGTGTGAGCTGCGTGAACGATGTAGCTTCCTTTGAGCTGAAAATTGACTGTGTTTACCTGAATCGAAGTCTTGCTTGTAGGAAGACACAGACCCTGGGATTTAACTCCATTTCTGAAGGGAAACTCCCAGCACAGTTCTCATCCATGAAAAACACTCTGCTTTAGAGCAAGAAGCACGCTCTTGCTTTCTACTGTATCTAATACAACAGGAAACGTGAGGGTGCTCCGAACAAAGGAACGGTGTTTCTTAAACATAGGGAACATATATACTTCAACTCTGCTTCTAAAACTGATACAAACCACAGGTCCTCTAAAATCCAATGCTTGTCCATTAAGAAGAGAAATGTGTGAGCTTCGTGAAGGATGCAGGTCTTTGAGCTGAAAAGTTACTAACCTTACCTAAAAAGAAATTTTGCTTGTAGGAAGACACGGAGGGTGGGATTTAACTCCATTTCGGAAGGGAAACACACAGCACAGTTCTCCTTCATGAAAAACATTCTGCTTTAGAGTTAGAAGCAATCTCTTGCTTTCTAGAGTCTCTAATACAGCAGGAAACGTGATGTGCTCGGAACAAAAGAACTGTGTGTCCTACACATATGGACCACATCTAGTTCAACTCTGCTTCTGAAAGTGATCCAAACCCCAGGTCCTCTAATATCCAATGTTTTTCAGTTAATAGTGAGAAACGTGTGAGCTTTGTGAACAATTTAGCTTCCTTTGAGCTGAAATGTGACTGTGTTTACTGAAACAAAGTCTTGCTTGTAAGAAGACACAGAGCCTGGGATTCAATTCCATTTCTGAAGGGAAAATCCCAGCACTGTTCTCATCCATGAAACACACTCTGCTTTAGAGCAAGAAGCAATCTCTTGCTTTCTAGAGTCTCTAATACAGAGGGAAACGTGAGTGTGCTCACAGCAAAAGAAAGGTGTTTCCCACACCTATGGACCATATGTAGTTCAACTCTGTCTGAAACTGATACAAACCATAGGTCCTCTAACATCCAATGCTAGTCAGATAAGAAGAGAAATGTGTGAGCTTCGTGAACGATGCAGGTCCTTTGAGCTGAAAAGTGACTACCCTTACATAAAAAGAAATTTTGCTTGTAGGAAGACACAGAGCGTGGGATTTAACTCCATTTTGGAATGGAAACAGACAGTACAGTTCTCATCTATGAAACACTTTCTGCTTTAGAGTAAGAAGCACGGTCTTGCTTTCTAGAATTTCAAAAACAAAAGGAAACATGAGTGTGCACAGACCAAAAGAACTGTGTTTCCCACACATTCGGACCATATCTAGTTCAATTCTGCTTCTGAAACTGATAAAAACCACAGGTCCTCTAACATCCAATGCTTTTCAAATAAGATGGACAAACGTGTGAACTTCGTGAACGATGTAGCTTCCTTTGAGCTGAAAAGTGACTGTGTTTACCTGAAATGAATTCTTGCTTGTAGGAAGACACAGACCCTGGGATTTAACTCCATTTCTGAAGGGAAACACAAAGCACAGTTCTCATCCATGGAACACACTCTGCTTTAGAGCAAGAAGCACGCTCTTGCTTTCTAGTGTCTCTAATACATCAGGAAACGTGAGTGTGCTCCGAACCAAGGTACGGTGTTTCTTACACATAGGGAGCATATATACTTCAACTCTGCTTCTAAAACTGATACAAACCACAGGTGCTCTAACATCCCATGCTTGTCACTGAAGAGCGAGAAACATGTGAGCTTTGTGAACGATGTAGCTTCCTTTGATCTGAATATTGACCGCGATTACATGAAATGAACTCATGCTTGTAGGAAGACACAGAGCATGGGATTTAACTCCATTTTGGAAGGGAAACACACAGCACAGTTCTCTTCCATGAAAAACACTCTGTTTTAGAGCAAGATCCAAGCTCTTGCTTTCTAGAGTCTCTAAACTGCAGGAAAAGTGAGTGTACTCAGAACAAATTAACAGTGTTTCCTAAATATACGGAACATGTCTAGTTCAACTCTGCTTCTGAAACTGATAAAAACCACATGTCCTCTGACATCCAATGCTTTTTAATTAAGAGCGACAAACGTGTGAGCTTCGTGAACAATGAAGCTACCTTTGAGATGAAAAGTGACTGTGTTTACCTGAAACGAATTCTTGCTTGTAGGAAGACACAGACCCTGGGATTTAACTCCATTTCTGAAGGGAAACACAAAGCACAGTTCTCATCCATGGAACACACTCTGCTTTAGAGCAAGAAGCATGCTCTTGCTTTCTAGTGTCTCTAATACATCAGGAAACGTGAGTGTGCTCTGAACCAAGGTACGGTGTTTCTTACACATAGCGAACATATATACTTCAACTCTGCTTTTAAAACTGATACAAACCACAGGTGCTCTAACATCCCATGCTTGTCACTGAAGAGCGAGAAACATGTGAGCTTTGTGAACGATGTAGCTTCCTTTGATCTGAATATTGACCGCAATTACATGAAACGAACTCATGCTTGTAGGAAGACACAGAGCATGGGATTTAACTCCATTTCAGAAGGGAAACACACAGCACAGTTCTCATCCATGAAAAACACTCTGTTTTAGAGCAAGATCCAAGCTCTTGCTTTCTAGAGTCTCTAAACTGCAGGAAAAGTGAGTGTACTCAGAACAAATTAACAGTGTTTCCTAAATATACGGAACATGTCTAGTTCAACTCTGCTTCTGAAACTGATAAAAACCACAGGTCCTCTGACATCCAATGCTTTTTAATTAAGAGCGACAAACATGTGAGCTTCGTGAATGATGAAGCAACCTTTGAGATGAAAAGTGATTGTGTTTACCTGAAACGAAGTCTTGCTTGTAGGAAGACACAGACCCTGGGATTTAACTCCATTTCTGAAGGGAAACACAAAGCACAGTTCTCATCCATGAAACACACTCTGCTTTAGAGCAAGAAACATGATCTTGCTTTCTAGTGTCTCTAATACATCAGGAAACGTGAGTGTGCTCTGAACAAAGGAACGGTGTTTCTTACACATAGAGAACATATATACTTCAACTCTGCTTCTAAAACTAATACAAACCACAGGTGCTCTAACATCCCATGCTTGTCACTGAAGAGCGAGAAACATGTGAGCTTTGTGAACCATGTAGCTTCCTTTGATCTTAATATTGACCGCGATTACATGAAATGAACTCATGCTTGTAGGAAGACACAGATCATGGGATTTAACTCCATTTCGGAAGGGAAACACACAGCACAGTTCTCATCCATGAAAAACACTCTGTTTTAGAGCAAGATCCAAGCTCTTGCTTTCTAGAGTCTCTAACCTGCAGGAAAAGTGAGTGTGCTCAGAACAAATGAACAGTGTTTCCTAAACATACGGAACATGTCTAGTTCAACTCTGCTTCTGAAACTGATAAAAACCACAGGTCCTCTGACAACCAATGCTTTTTAATTAAGAGCGACATACGTGTGAGCTTCGTGAATGATGAAGCTACCTTTGAGATGAAAAGTGACTGTGTTTACCTGAAACGAAGTCTTGCTTGTAGGAAGACACAGACCCTGGGATTTAACTCCATTTCTGAAGGGAAACACTAAGCACAGTTCTCATCCATGAAACACACTCCGCTTTAGAGCAAGAAACATGCTCTTGCTTTCTAGTGTCTCTAATACATCAGGAAACGTGAGTGTGCTCCAAACAAAGGAACGGTGTTTCTTACACATAGGGAACATATATACTTCAACTCTGCCTCTAAAACTGATACAAACCACAGGTCCTCTAACATCCCATGCTTGTCACTTAAGAGCGAGAAACAGGTGAGCTTTGTGAATGATGTAGCTTCCTTTGATTTGAAAAGTGACTGTGTTTACCTGAAACGAAGTCTTGCTTGTAGGAGGCACAGAGCCTGGGATTGATCTCCATTTCTGATGGGAAACTCCCGCACAGTTCTCATCCATGAAACACACTCTGCTTTAGAGCAGGAAGCACGCTCTTGCTTTCTAGAGTCTCTAATACAGAGGGAAGCATGAGTGTGCTCAGAGCAAAAGAACGGTGTTTCCCACACATATGGACCATATCTAGTTCAACTCTGTCTGAAACTGATGCAAACAATAGGTCCTCTAACATCCAATGCTTCTCCGGTAAGAAGAGAAATTTGTGAGCTTCGTGAACGATGCAGTTCCTTTGAGCTGAAAAGTGACTTCCCTTACCTGAAAAGAAATTTTGCTTGTAGGAAGACACAGAGCGTGGGATATAACTCCATTTCTGAAGGGAAACACACAGCACAGTTCTGATCCATGAAACATTTTCTGCTTTAGAGTAAGAAGCATGGTCTTGCTTTATAGAGTTTCTTAAACAGAAGGAAACATGAGTGTGCTCAGACCAAAAGAACTGTGTTTCCCACACATTCGGACCATATGTAGTTCAACTCTACTTCTGAAACTGATACAAACCAAAGGTCCTCTAAACTCCAATGGTTTTCAGTTAAGTGCGACAAACGGGTGAGCTGTGTGAACGATGTAGCTCCTTTGAGCTGAAAAGTCACTGCGTTTACATGATACGAATTATTGCTTGTAGGAAGACACAGAGCCTGGGATTTAACTTCCTTTCTGATGGGAAACACACAGCACAGATCTCATCCATGAAAAACACACTGCTATAGAGCAAGAACCAAGCTCTTGCTTTCTAGAGTCTCTAATAGTGCATTAAAAGTGAGTGTGCTCATAACAAAAGAACAGTGTTTCCTAAATATACGGAACATGTCTAGTTCAACTCTGTTTCTGAAACTTATACAAACCACAGGTCCTCTATCCTCCAATGGTTTTCAGTTAAGAGCGACAAACGTGTGAGCTGCGTGAACGATGTAGCTCCTTTGAGCTGAAAAGTGACTGTGATTACATGAAACGAATTATTGCCTGTAGGAAGACACAGAGCCTGGGATTTAAATCCATTTCTGACAGGAAACACACAGCACAGTTCTCATCCATGAATCACAGTGTGCTTTAGAGCAAGAACCAAGGACTTACTTTCTACAGTCTCTAATACAGCAGGAAACGTGAGTGTGCACTGAAAAAAGAACAGTGTACCCTACATATGCAGACCATACCTAATTCAACTCTGCTTCTGAAACTGATACAAACCACAGGTCCTCTAACATCCAATGCTTTTCAGTTAAGAACAACAAACGTGTGAGCTTTGTGAACAATGTAGCTCCTTTGAGCTGAAAAGTGTCTGCGTTTACATGAAACGAATTCTTGCTTGTAGAAGACACAGAGCCTGGAATTTAACACCATTTCAGACAGGAAACACACAGCAAATTTCTCATCCATGAAAAACACTCTGCTTTAGAGCAAGAACCAAGCTCTTGTTTTCTAGAGTCTCTAATATTGCAGGAAAAGTGAGTGTGCTCAGAACAAAAGAACAGTTTTTCCCAAACAAACAGAACATGTCTAGTTCAACTCTGATTCTGAAAATGATAAAAACCACAGGATCTCTAACATCAGATGCTTTTCAATTAAGAGTGACAAACGTGTGAGCTGCGTGAACGATGTAGCTTCCTTTGATCTGAAAAGTGACTGTGTTTACATGAAACGAAGTCTTGCTTGTAGGAAGACACAGACCCTGGGATTTAACTCCATTTCTGAAGGGAAACACAAAGCTCACTTTTCCTCCATGAAAAACACTCTGCTTTAGAGCAAGAAGCACGCTCTTGCTTTCTACTGTCTCTAATACAACAGGAAACGTGAGGGTGCTCCGAACAAAGGAACGGTGTTTCTTAAACATAGGGGACATATATACTTCAACTCTGCTTCTAAAACTGATACAAACCACAGGTCCTCTAAAATCCAATGCTTGTCCATTAAGAAGAGAAATGGGTGAGCTTCGTGAAGGATGCAGGTCTTTGAGGTGAAAAGTTACTAACCTTACCTAAAAAGAAATTTTGCTTGTAGGAAGACACGGAGCGTGGGATTTAACTCCATTTCGGAAGGGAAACACAGAGCACAGTTCTCATCCATGAAAAATTCTCTGCTTTAGAGCAAGAACCAAGCTCTTGCTTTCTAGAGTCTCTAATACTGCAGGAAAATTTAGTGTGCTTAGAACAAAAGAACAGTGTTTCCTAAACAAACAGAACATGTCTAGTTCAACTCTGCTTCTGAACCTGATAAAATCCACAGGTCCTCGAACTTCCAATGCTTTTCAAATAAGAGCGACAAATGTGTGAGCTTCGTGAATGATGCAGGTCCTTTGAGCTGAAAATTGACTACCCTTACCTGAAATGAAATTTTGCTTGTAGGAAGATACAGAGCGTGGGATTTAACTCCATTTCTGAAGGGAAACACACAGCACAGTTCTCATCTGTGAAACACTTTCTGCTTTAGAGTAAGAAGCACTGTCTTGCTTTCTAGATTCTCTAAAACAGAAGGAAACATGAGTGTGCTCAGACCAAAAGAACTGTGTTTCCCACACATTCAGACCATGTCTAGTTCAACTCTGCTACTGAAACTGATACAAACCTCAGGTCCTCTAACCTCCAATGGTTTTCAGTTAAGAGCGACAAACATGTGAACTGCGTGAAACGATGTAGCTCCTTTGAGCTGAAAAGTGACTGCGTTTACATGAAATGAATTATTGCCTGTAGGAAGACACAGGGCCTGTGATTTAACTCCATTTGTGACGGGGAACACACAGCACAGTTCTCTTCCATGAAAAACACTCTGATATAGAGCAAGAACCAAGCTCTTGCTTTCTAGAATCTCTAATACTGCATGAAAAGTGAGTGTGCTCAGAACAAACGAACCGTGTTTCCTAAACATACAGAACATATCTAGTTCAACTCTGCTTATGAAACTGATAAAAAACACAGTTCCTCTAACATCCAATGCTTTTCAATTAAGAGCGACAAACCTGTGAGACGGGTGAACGATGTAGCTTCCTTTGAGCTGAAAAGTGAATGCGTTTACATGAAACGAATTCTTGCTTGTAGGAAGACACAGAGGCTGGGATTTAACTCCATTTCGGAAGGGAAACACACAGCACAGTTCTCATCCATGAAACACTTTCTGCTTTAGAGTAAGAAGCACGGTCTTGCTTTCTAGAGTCTCTAGAACAGAAGGAAACATGAGTGTGCTCAGACCAAAAGAACTGTGTGTCCCACTCATTCGGACCATATCTAGTTCAACTCTGCTTCTGAAACTGATACAAACCACAGGTAATCTAACCTCCAATGGTTTTCAGTTAAGAGCGACAAACGTGTGAGCTGCGTAAAACAATGTAGCTCCTTTGAGCTGAAAAGTGACTGCGTTTACATGAAACGAATTATTGCCTGTAGGAAGACACAGACCCTGGGATTTAACTCCATTTCTGAAGGGAAACACAAAGCACAGTTCTCCTCCATGAAACACACTCTGCTTTAGAGCAAGAAGCACGATCTTGCTTTCTAGTGTCTCTAAAACAGCAAGAAATGTGAGTGTGCTCCAAACAAAGGAACGGTGTTTCTTACCCATATGGAACATATATACTTCAAGTCTGCTTCTAAAACTGATACAAACCACAGGTCCTCTAACATCCCATGCTTGTCACGAAAGAGCGAGAAACATGTGTGCTTTGTGAATGATGTAGCTTCCTTTGAGCTGAAAAGTGACTGTGTTTATCTGAAACGAAGTCTTGCTTGTAGGAAGACACAGAGCCTGGAATTGAACTCCTTTTCTCAAGGGAAACTCCCAGCACAGTTCTCAACCATGAAACAAATTCTGCTTTAGAGCAAGAAGCACTCTCTTGCTTTCTAGAGTCTCTAATACAGAGGGAAACTTGAGTGTGCTCAGAGCAAAAGAACGGTGTTTCCCACATATGGACCATATCTAGTTCAACTCTGTCTGAAACTGATACAAACCATAGGTACTCTGATATCCAATGCTTGTCCATTAATAAGAGAAATGTGTGAGCTTCGTGAACGATGCAAGTCCTTTGAGCTGAAAATTGACTACCCTTACCTGAAATGAAATTTTGCTTGTAGGAAGACACAGAGCCCTGGATTGAACTCCATTTCACAAGGGAAACTCCCAACACAGTTCTCATCCATGAAACACACCCTGCTTTAGAGCAGGAAGCACGCTCTTGCATTCTAGATTCTCTAATACAGAGGGTAACGTGAGTGTGCTAAGAGCAAAAGAACGGTGTTTCCCACACATACGGACCATATCTACTTCAACTCTGTCTGAAACTGATACAACCCATAGGTCCTCTGACATCCAATGCTTGTCATTTAAGAAGAGAAATGTGTGAGCTTCGTGAATGATGCAGGTCCTTTGAGCTGAAAAGTGACTACCCTTACCTGAAACGAAGTCTGGCTTGTAGGAATACACAGAGCCTGGGATTTAACTCCATTTCTGAAGGGAAACACACAGCACTGTTCTCATCCATGAAACACTTTTTGCTTTAGAGTAAGAAGCACGGTCTTGCATTCTAGAGTCTCTAAAACAGAACGAAACATGAGTGTGGTCAGACAAAAAGAATTGAGTTTCCCACAGATTCAGACCATATCTAGTTCAACTCTGCTTCGGAAACTTATACAAACCACAGGTCCTCTAACCTCCAATGGTTTTCAGTTAAGAGCGACAAATGTGTGAGCTGCGTGAAAAGATGTAGCTCCTTTGAGCTGAAAAGTGACTGCGTTTACATGAAATGAATTATTGCCTGTAGGAAGACACAGAGACAGGGATTTAACTCCATTTCTGACGGGAAACACACAGCACAGTTCTCATCCATGAAAAACACTCTGCTTTAGAGCAAGAACCAAGCTCTTGCTTTCTAGAGTCTCTA
The DNA here is from genome assembly GCA_949786405.1 of Onychomys arenicola. NCBI lineage: Eukaryota > Metazoa > Chordata > Mammalia > Rodentia > Cricetidae > Onychomys > Onychomys arenicola. Next base: position 2,132,780 of record CATKUM010000035.1, read on the forward strand.
ATAGTGCATTAAAAGTGAGTGTGCTCAGAACAAAAGAACAGTTTTTCCCAAACAAACGGAACATGTCTAGTTCAACTCTGCTTATGAACCTGATTAAAACCACAGGTCCTCCTAAATCCAATGCTTTTCATTTGAGATCGACAAACGTGTGAGCTCCGTGAACGATGTAGCTTCCTTTGAGCTGAAAAGTGACTGTGTTTACCTGAAACGAAGTCTTGCTTGTAGGAAGACACAGACACTGGGATTTAACTCCATTTCTGAAGGGAAACTCCCAGCACAATTCTCACCCAAGAAACACACTCTGCTTTAGAGCAAGAAGCTCGCTCTTGCTTTCTAGAGTCTGTAATACAGAGGGAAACCCGAGTGTGCTCAGAGCAAAAGAATGGTGTTTCCCACACATACGGGCCATATCTAGTTCAACTCTGTCTGAAACTGATACAAACCATAAGTCCTCTAACATCCATTGCTTGTCTGTTAAGAAGAAAATCGTGTGAGCTGCGTGAAACAATGTAGCCTCTTTGAGTTGAAAAGTGACTGGGTTTACATGAAACGAATTATTGCCTGTAGGAAGACACAGAGCCTGGGATTTAACTCGATTTCTGATGGGAAACACACAGGACAGTTCTCATACACGACAAACACTCTCTTTTAGAGCAAGAAACATGCTCTTGCTTTCTAGAATCTCTAATATAGCAGGAAAAGTGAGTGTGCTCAGAAAAAACAACGGTGTTTCATACACATACGGACCATATCTAGTTCAACTCTGCTTCTGAAACTTATACAAACCACAGGTCCTCTAACATCCAAAGCTTCTCAGTTCAGAAGAGAAATGTGGGAGCTTCGTGAACGATGCCAGTCCTTTGAGCTGAAAAGTGACTACCTTTACCAGAAACGAAGTATTGCTTATAGGAAGACACGGAGCCTGGGATTTAACTCCATTTCTGAAGGGAAACACACAGCACAGTTCTCATCCATGAAAAAACACTCTGCTTTATAGCAAGAAGCACGCTCTTGCTTTCTAGAGTCTCTAAAAGAGAAGGAAACATGAGTGTGCTCAGACCAAAAGAACTGTGTTTCCTACACATTCGGACCATATGTAGTACAACTCAGCTTCTGAAACTGATACAAATCATAGGTCCTCTAACATCCAATGCTTTTCAGTTAAGAGCGAGAAAATTCTGAGCTCTGTGAATGATGTAGATACCTTTGAGCTGAAAAGTTACTGCCTTTAACTGAAATGAATTCTTGCTTGTATGAAGACACAGATCATGGGATTGAACTCCATTTCTGAGGGAAAGAAAAAGCACAGTTCTTATCCATGAAACACACTCTGCTTTAGTGCAAGAAACATGCTCTTGCTCTCTAGAGTCTCTAATACAGCAGGAAAAGTGAGTGTGCTCAGAATAAAGAATGGTGTTTCCTACACATACAGACCATATCTAGGTCAACACTTCTTCTGAAACTGATACAAACCACAGTTCCTCTAACATGCAATGCTTTTCAGTTAAGAGCGAGAAACTTGTGAGCTTCGTAAACGATTTATATTCATTTGAGCTGAAAAGTGACTTAGTTTACCTGAAAACATGTCTTGCTTGTAGGAAGACACAGAGCCTGGGATTTAACTCCATTTTGGAAGGGAAACACAAAGCACAGTTCTCATGAGGAAACACACTCTGCGTATAGGTAGAAGCACGCTCTTGCTTTCTAGAGTCGATGAAACACAGTCTGCTTTAGAGCAAGAAGGATGCTCTTGCTTACTAGAGTCTCTAATAGAGCAGGAAACGTGAGTCTGCTCAGAACAAAAGAGCGGTGTTTCCTACACATACAGACCATAGCTAGTTCAACTCTGCTTGTGAAACTGATAGAAACCACAAGTCATCTAACATCCAATGCTTTTCAGTTAAGAGCGAGAAATATGTGAGCTTCGTAAACGATTTCTATTCATTTGAGCTGAAAAGTGACTGCGTTTACTTGAAATGATGTCTTGCTTGTAGGAAGACACAGAGCCTGGAATTTAACCTCATTTATGAAGGGAAACACACAGCACAGTTCTCATCCAAGAAACAAACTCTGCTTTAGAGCAAGAAGCATGCTCTTGCTTTCTATGTGTCTCTAATATAGCAGGAAACGTGACTGTGGTCAGAACAAAATAACGGTGTTTCCTACACATAGGGACCATATCTAGGTCAACTCTTCTTCTGAAACTGATACAAACCACAGTTTCTCTAACATGCAATGCTTTCCAGTTAACAGCGAGAAACTTGTGAGCTACGTGAACGATGTAGCTTTGTTTGAGCTGAAACGTGACTGAGTTTACGTGAAACGAAGTCTTGCTAGTAGGAAGATACAGAGTCTGTGACTAACTCCATTTCTGAAGGGAAACACACAGCACTGTTCTCACGATGAAACATACTCTTTGTATAGGAAGAAGCATGCTCTTGCTATCTAGAGTCTCTAATAGAGCAGGAAACGTGAGTGTGCTCAGAACAAAAGAACGGTGTTTCCTACACATACGGACCATTGCTAGTTCAACTCTGCTTCTGAAACTGATACAAACCAGAAGTCATCTAACATCCAATGCTTTTCAGTTAAGAGCAAGAAACGTGTGATCTTCATAAACGACTTATATTCATTTGAGCTGACAATTGACTGCGTTTACCTGAAATGATGTCTTGCTTGTAGGAAGATACAGAGCCTGGAATATAACTCGATTTCTGAAGGGAAACACACAGCACAGTTCTCATCCATGAAAAACACTCTGCTTTAGAGCAAGAAGCACGCTCTTGCTTTCTAAGAGTCTCTAATACAGCAGGAAACATGACTGTGGTCAGAACAAAATAACGGTGTTTCCTACACATACGGACCATATCTAGGTCAACTCTTCTTCTGAAACTGATACAAACCACAGTTCCTCTAACATACAATGCTTTACAGTTAAGAGCGAGAAACATGTGAGCTTCGTGAACGATGTAGCTCCATTTGAGCTGTAAAGTGACTGAGTTTACCTGAAAAGATGTCTTACTTGCAGGAAGACACAGAGCCTTGGATTTAACTCCATTTGTGAAGGGAAACACACAGCACAGTTCTCATCCATGAAACACAATCTGCTTTAGAGCAAGAAGCATGCTCTTGCTTTCTAGAGTCTCTAATAGAGCCAGAAACTTGAGGGTAGTTTGTACAAAGGAACGGTGTTTACTACACATACGGACCATTGCTAGTTAAACTCTGCTTCTGAAACTGGTACAAACAACAGGTCCCATAACATCCAATGCTATACAGTTAAGAGCTAGAAACTTGTGAGCTACGTGAACCATGTAGCTTTGTTTGAGCTGAAAGGTGACTGAGTTTACATGAAACGAAGTCTTGCTAGTAGGAAGATACTGAGCCAGTGATTTAACTCCATTTCTGAAGGGAAACACACAGCACAGTTCTCATCCATGAAACACACTCTGCTTTAGAGCACGAAGCATGCTCTTGCTTTCTAGAGCCTCTAGTAGCGACAGAAACTTGAGGGTACTGAGAACAAAAGAACCGTGTTTCCTACACATACAGACCATTGCTAGTTCAACTCTGCTTCTGAAATTGATACAAAGCACAAGTCATCTAACGTCCAATGCTTTTCAGTTAAGAGCGAGAATCGTGTGAGCCTCATAAACGATTTATATTCATTTGAGCTGAAAAGTGACTGCGTTTACCTTAAATGATGTCTTGCTTGTAGGAAGACACAGAGCTGTAGTGGATAGCCATCCCAGCATTGGCCTGGAAGTTCCAATCCCCACTGAGGCTTCGGTAATGGTCATGCCCACAAGGTGTGGTGGAGGAGGAAGCAGAAGACCAAGATCGGGAAGAGGTCTCTCACTTGGTTCCCAGATTCTGTAAGCTGGAGGTAGACTGAGCAGAGTTATCCAGAGAACACCGCCGGACTGCGCTATTCCCTTGCCAGACCCTGTAACCTACCCATTCATTTGTACGTAACCCCACAAAATAAACCTCCCTTTTAAATACGTTGAGTGGCCTTAATAATTTAACCAATACAGAGCCTGGAATTTAACTCCATTTCTGAAGGGAAACACACAGCACAGTTCTCATCCATGAAACACACTCTGCTTTAGAGCAAGAAGAACGCTCTTGCTTTCTAAGAGTCTCTAATACAGCAGGAAACGTGAATGTGGTCAGAACAAAATAACGGGGTTACTTACACATACGGACCATATCTAGATCATCTCTTCATGTGAAACTGATACAAACCAAAGTTCCTCTAACATGCAATGCTTTCCAGTTAAGAGCGAGAAACGTGTGAGCTTCGTGAACGATGTAGCTTCCTTTGAGCTGAAAAGTGACTGAGTTTACCTTAAAAGATGTCTTACTTATATTAAGACACAGAGCCTGTGATTTAACTCCATTTCTGAAGGGAAACACACAGCACAGTTCTCATCCATGAAACACACTCTGCTTTAGAGCAAGAAGCATGCTGTTGCTTTCTCGAGTCTCTAATAGAGCCAGAAACTTGAGGATACTCAGAACAAAAGAACGGTGTTTCCTACACATACCGACCATTGCTAGTTCAACTCTGCTTTTGAAACTGATACAAAGCACCGGTCCTCTAACATGCAATGCTTTCCAGTTAAGAGCGAGAAACTTGTGAGCTTCGTGAACGACGTAGCTTCCGTAGACCTGAGAACTGACTGTGGTCAGAACAAAATAATGGTGTTTCCTACACATAGGGACCATATCTATGTCAACTCTTATTCTAAAATTGATACAAACCACAGTTCCTCTAACATCCAATGCTTTACAGTTAAGAGCAAGAAACATGTGAGCTACGTGAACGATGTAGCTTTGTTTGAGCTGAAAAGTGACTGAGTTTATGTGAAACAAAGTCTTGATTGTAGGAAGACACAGAGCCTGGTATTGAACTCCATTTCTGAAGCGAAACACACACCACAGTACTCATCCATTAAACACACTCTGCTTTATATCAAGATGCATGCTCTTGCTTTCCAGAGTCTCTAATAGAGCCAGAAACTTGAGGGTACTCAGAAGAAAAGAATGGTGTTTCCTAAACATACGGACCATTGCTAGTTCAACTCTGCTTCTGAAACTTATACAAACCACAGGTCCTCTAACATCCAATGCTTTACAGTTAAGACCAAGAAACTTGTGAGCTACGTGAACGATGTAGCTTTGTTTGAGCTGAAAGGTGACTGAGTTTACGTGAAACGAAGTCTTGCTTGTAGGAAGAAACAGAGGCTGGGATTAAACTCCATTCCTGAAGGGAAAAACACAGCACAATTCTCATCCATGAAACACACTCTGCTTTAGAGCAAGAAGCACGCTCTTGATTTCTAGAGTCTATAATAAAGCCAGAACCTTGCAAGTGTGCTCAGAATAAAAGAACTGTGCTTCCTACACGCACAAACCATATCTAGTTCAACTCTGCTCCTGAAATAGTTACAAATCCCATTTCTATTAACATGCAATGCTTTCCAGATAAGAGCGAGAAACGTGTGAGCTTCGTTTACGCTGTAGCATCCTTTGAGCAGAAAAGTGACAGAGTTTACCTTCAAAGATGTCTTGCATATAGGAAGACACAGCGCCTGGGATTTAACTCCATTTCTGAAGGGAAACAGACAGCACAGTTCTCATCCATGAAACACACTCTGCTTTAGAGCAAGAAGCATGCTCTTGCTTTCTAGAATCTCTAATAGAGCCAGAAATTTGAGGGTACTGAGAACAAAAGTACGGTGTTTCCTATACATACAGACCATTGCTAGTTAAACTCTGCTTCTGAAACTGATGCAAACCACAAGTCATCTAACATCCAATGCTTTTGAGTTAAGAGCAAGAAACGTGTGTGCTTCGTAAATTATTTATATGCATTTGAGTTGAAAAGAGACTGAGTTTACCTGAAACGATATCTTGCTTGTAGGAAGACACAGAGCCTGGAATTTAACTCCATTTCTGAAGGGAAACACACAGCACAGTTCTCATCCATGAAACACACTCTGCTTTAGAGCAAGAAGCACGCTCTTGCTTTCTAAGTGTCTCTAGTACAGCAGGAAACGTGACTGTGGTCAGAACAATATAACGGAGTTTCCTACACATACGGACCATACCTAGGTCAACTCTTCTTCTGAAACTGTTACAAAGCACAGTTCCATTAACATGCAATGCTTTCAAGTTAAGAGCGAGAAACATGTGAGCTTCGTGAACGATGTAGCTTTGTTTGAGCTGAAAGGTGACTGAGTTTACCTGAAACGAAGTCTTGCTTGTAGGAAGATACAGAGCCTGTAATTTAACTCCATTTCTGAAGGGAAATACGCAGCACTGTTCTCACGATGAAACACAATCTGCATATAGGAAGAAGCACGCTCTTGCTTTCTAGAGTCTCTAATAGAGCAGGAAACGTGAGTTTGTTCAGAAAAAAGAACGGTGTTTCCTACACATACACACCATTTCTAGTTCAACTCTGCTTCTGAAACTGATACAAACCACAAGTCATCTAACATCCAATGCTTTTCAGTTAAGAGCGAGAAATGTGTGATCTTCGTAAACGATTTCTATTCATTTGAGCTGAAAAGTGACTGCGTTTACATGAAATGATGTATTGCTTTTAGGAAGAAACAGAGCCTGGAATTTAACTCCATTTCTGAAGGGAAACACACAGCACAGTTCTCATCCATGAAACACACTCTGCTTTAGAGCAAGAAGCACACTCTTGCTTTCTAAGAGTCTCTAATACAGCAGGAAACGTGACTTTGGTCAATACAATAAAGGTGTTTCCTACACATACGGACCATATCTAGGTCAACTCTTCTTCTGAAACTGATACAAAGCACAGTTCCATTAACATGCAATGCTTTCAAGTTAAGAGCAAGATACGTGTGAGCTTCGTGAACGATGTAGCTTCCTTTGAGCTGAAAAGTGACTGAGTTTACCTTAAAAGATGTCTTGCTTGTAGGAAGACACAGAGCCTGGGATTTAACTCCATTTCTGAAGGGAAACACACAGCACAGTTCTCATCCATGAAAAACACTCTGCTTTAGAGCAAGAAGCACGCTCTTGCTTTCTAAGTGTCTCTAGTACAGCAGGTAACGTGACTGTGGTCAGAACAAAATAACAGTGTTTCCTACACATACAGACAATATCTAGGTCAACTCTTCTTCTGAAACTGATGCAAACCACACTTCCTCTAACATACAATGCTTTACAGTTAAGAGCGAGAAACATGTGAGATTCGTGAACGATGTAGCTTCCTTTCAGCGAAAAAGTGACTGAGTTTACCTTAAAAGGTGTCTTGCTTATAGGAAGACACAGAGCCTGGGATTTAACTCCATTTCTGAAGGGAAACACACAGCACAGTTCTCATCCATGAAACACACTCTGCTTTAGAGCAAGAAGCACGCTCTTGCTTTCTAAGTGTCTCTAATACAGCAGGAAACGTGACTGTGGTCAGAACAATATAAGGGTGTTTCCTACACATACAGACCATATCTCCGAAAACTCTTCTTCTGAAACTGATACAAACCACAGTTCCTCTAACATACAATGCTTTACAGTTAAGAGGGAGAAACATGTGAGCTTAGTGAACGATGTAGCTTCCTTTGAGCTGAAAAGTGACTGAATTTACCTGAAAAGATGTCTTGCATATAGGAAGACACAGAGCCTGGGATTTAACTCCATTTCTGAAGGGAAACACACAGCACAGTTCTCATCCATGAAACACACTCTGCTTTAGAGCTAGAAGCATGCTCTTGCTTTCTAGAGTCTGTAATAGAGCCAGAAACTTGAGTGTACTCAGAACAAAAGAACGGTGTTTCCTACACATACAGACCATTGCTAGTTCAACTCTGCTTCTGAAACTGATACAAACCACAAGTCATCTAATATCCAATGCTTTTCAGTTAAGAGCAAGAAACGTGTGAGCTTCGTGAACGATGTAGCTTCCTTTGAGCTGAAAAGTGACTGAGTTTACCTGAAAAGATGTCTTGCTTGTAGGAAGACACAGAGCTTGGGATTTAACTCCATTTCTGAAAGGAAACACACAGCACAGTTCTCATCCATGAAATACACTCTGCTTTAGAGCAAGAAGCACGCTCTTGCTTTCTAAGTTTCTCTAATACAGCAGGAAATGTGACTGTGGTCAGAACAAAATAACGGTGTTTCCTACACATAGGGACCATATCTAGGTCAACTCTTCTTCTGAATCTGATACAAACCACAGTTCCATTAACATGCAATGCTTTCAAGTTAAGAGCGAGAAACGTGTGAGCCTCGTGAACGATGTAGCTTCCTTTGAGCTGAAAAGTGACTGAGTTTACCTGAAAAGATGTCTTGCTTGTAGGAAGACATAGAGCCTGGGATTTAACTCTATTTCTGAAGGGAAACACACAGCACAGTTCTCATCCATGAAACACACAATGCTTTAGAGCAAGAAGCATGCTCTTGCTTTCTAGAGTCTCTAAAAGAGGGAGAAACTTGAGGGTAGTCAGAACAAATGAACAGTGGTTCCTACACATACAGACCATTGCTAGTTCAACTCTGCTTCTGAAACTGATACAAACCACAGGTCCTCTAACATCCAATGCTTTTCAGTTAAGAGAAAGAAACGTGTGAGCTATGTGAATGATGTAGCTTTGTTTGAGCTGAAAGGTGACTGAGTTTACGTGAAACGAAGTCTTGCTTGTAGGAAGATACAGAGCCTGTGATTTAACTCCATTTCTGAAGGGAAACACACAGCACTGTTCTCACGATGAAACACACTCTGCATATAGGAAGAAGCACACTCTTGCTTTCTAGAGTCTCTAATAGGACAGGAAACGTGAGTGTGCTCAGAACAAAAGAACGGTGTTTCCTACACATACGGACCATTGCTAGTTCAACTCTGCTTCTGAAACTGATGCAAACCACAGTTCCTATAACATACAATGCTTTCCTGTTAAGAGTGAGAAATGTGTGATCTTCGTAAACGATTTCTATTCATTTAAGCTGAAAAGTGACTGTGTTTACCTCAAATGATGTATTGCTTTTAGGAAGAAACAGAGCCTGGAATTTCACTCCATTTCTGAATGGAAACACACAGCACAGTTCTCATCCATGAAACACACTCTGCTTTAGAGCAAGAAGCACACTCTTGCTTTCTAAGAGTCTCTAATACAGCAGGAAACGTGACTTTGGTCAATACAATATAAAGGTGTTTCCTACACATACGGACCATATCTAGGTCAACTCTTCTTCTGAAACTGATACAAAGCACAGTTCCATTAACATGCAATGCTTTCAAGTTAAGAGCAAGATACGTGTGAGATTCGTGAACGATGTAGCTTCCTTTGAGCTGAAAAGTGACTGAGTTTACCTTAAAGGATGTCTTGCTTGTAGGAAGACACAGAGCCTGGGATTTAACTCCATTTCTGAAGGGAAACACACAGCACAGTTCTCATCCATGAAACACACTCTGCTTTAGAGCAAGAAGCACGCTCTTGCTTTCTAAGTGTCTCTAGTACAGCAGGAAACGTGACTGTGGTCAGAACAAAATAACAGTGTTTCCTACACATACAGACAATATCTAGGTCAACTCTTCTTCTGAAACTGATGCAAACCACAGTTCTTCTAACATACAATGCTTTACAGTTAAGAGCGAGAAACATGTGAGATTCGTGAACGATGTAGATTCCTTTGAGCGAAAAAGTGACTGAGTTTACCTTAAAAGGTGTCTTGCTTATAGGAAGACACAGAGCCTGGGATTTAACTCCGCTTCTGAAAAGAAACATACAGCACAGTTCTCATCCATGAAACACACTCTGCATTAGAGCAAGAAGCATGCTCTTGCTTTCTAGAGTCTCTAATAGAGCCAGAAACTTGAGGGTACTGAGAACAAAAGAAGGGTGTTTCCTATACGTACAGACCATTGCTAGTTCAACTCTTCTTCTGAAACTGATACAAACCACAAGTCATCTAACATCCAATGCTTTTGAGTTAAGAGAAAGAAACGTGTGTGCTTCGTAAATTATTTATATGCATTTGGGGTGAAAAGAGACTGAGTTTACCTGAAACGATGTCTTGCTTGTAGGAAGACACAGAGCCTGGAATTTAACTCCATTTCTGAAGGGAAACACACAGCACACTTCTCATCCATGAAACACTCTTCTTTAGAGCAAGAAGCATGCTCTTCCTTTCTAAGATTCTCTAATACAGCAGGAAACGTGACTGTGGTCAGAACAAAATAATGGTGTTTCCTACACATACGGACCATATCTATGTTAACTCTTCTTCTCAAACTGATACAAACCACAGTTCCTCTAACATACAATGCTTTACAGTTAAGAGCGAGAAACATGTGAGCTTCGTGAACGATGTAGCTTCCTTTGACCTGAAAAGTGACTGAGTTTACATGAAAAGATGTCTTGCTTTTAGGAAGACACAGAGCCTGGGATTTAACTCCATTTCTGAAGGGAAACACACAGCACAGTTCTCATCCATGAAGCACACTCTGCTTTATAGCAAGAAGCATGCTCTTGCTTTCCAGAGTCTCTTATAGAGCCAGAAACTTGAGCGTACTCAGAACAAAAGAACGGTGTTTCCTACACATATGGACCATTGCTAGTTCAACTCTGCTTCTGAAACCGGTACAAACCACACGTCCTCTAACATCCAATGCTTTACAGTTAAGAGCAAGAAACGTGTGAGCTACGTGAACGATGTTGCTTTGTTTGAGCTGAAAGGTGACTGAGTTTTCCTGAAACTAAGTCTTGCTTGTAGGAAGACAGAGAGCGTGCGATTTAACTCCATCTGAAGGGAAACACACAGCACAGTTCTCATCCATGAGACACACTCTGCTTTAGAGCAAGAAGCACGCTCTTGCTTTCTAAGAGTCTCTAATACAGCAGGAAACCTGACTGTGGACAGAACAAAATAACGGTGTTTCCTACACATACGGACCTTATCTAGTCAAGTCTTCTTCTGAAATTGATACAAACCACAGTTCCATTAACATGCAATGCTTTCCAGATAAGAGCAAGAAACGTGTGAGCTTCGTTTACGATGTAGATTCCTTTGAGTAGAAAAGTTACTGAGTTTACCTGAAAAGATGTCTTGCTTGTAGAAAGACACAGAGCCTGGGATTTAACTCCATTTCTGAAGGGAAAAACACAGCACAGTTCTCATCCATGAAACACACTCTGCCTTAGGTCAAGAAGCACGTTCTTGCTTTCTAGGGTCTACAATAGAGCCAGAAACATGAAACTATGCTCAGAATAAAAGAACTTTGTTTCCTACACACACGGACCATTTCTAGTTCAACTCTGCTCCTGAAATTGATACAAACCACAGGACCTCTAACATCCAATGATTTCCAGTTAAGAGCGAGAAAAGTGTGAGCTTCAAGAACGATGTAGCTTCCTTTGAGCTGAATAGTGACTGAGTTTACCTGAAAAAATGTCTTGCTTGTAGGAAGACACAGAGCCTGGGATTTAACTCCATTTCTGAAGGGAAACCCACAGCACTGTTCTCACGATGAAACACACTCTGCCTATAGGAAGAAGCACGCTCTTGCTTTCTAGAGTCTCTAATAGAGCAAGAAACGTGAGTTTGCTCAGAAAAAAAGAACGGAGTTTCCTACACATACGGACCATTGCTAGTTCAACTCTGCTTCTGAAACTGATACAAACCACAAGTCATCTAACATCCAATGCTTTTCAGTTAAGAGCGAGAAACGTGTGATCTTCGTAAACGATTGATATTCATTTGAGCTAAAAAGTGACAGCGTTTATTTGAAATGATGTCTTGCTTGTAGGAAGAAACAGAGCCTGGAATTTAACTCCATTTCTGAAGGGAAACACACAGCACAGTTCTCATCCATGAAACACTCTCTGCTTTAGAGCAAGAAGCACGCTCTTGCTTTCTAAGATTCTCTATTACTGCAGGAAACGTGACTGTGGTCAGAACAAAATAACGGTGTTTCCTACACATACAGACCATTGCTAGTTCAACTCTGCTTCTGAAACTGATACAAACCACAAGTCATCTAACATCCAATGCTTTTCAGTTAAGAGAAAGAAACGTGTGAGCTATGTGAATGATGTAGCTTTGTTTGAGCTGAAAGGTGACTGAGTTTACGTGAAACGAAGTCTTGCTTGTAGGAAGATACAGAGCCTGTGATTTAACTCCATTTCTGAAGGGAAACACACAGCACTGTTCTCACGATGAAACACACTCTGCATATAGGAAGAAGCACACTCTTGCTTTCTAGAGTCTCTAATAGGACAGGAAACGTGAGTGTGCTCAGAACAAAAGAACGGTGTTTCCTACACATACGGACCATTGCTAGTTCAACTCTGCTTCTGAAACTGATGCAAACCACAGTTCCTATAACATACAATGCTTTCCTGTTAAGAGCGAGAAACATGTGAGCTTCGTGAACGATGTAGCTTTGTTTGAGCTGAAAGGTGACTGAGTTTACCTGAAATGAATTCTTGCTTGTAGGAAGATACAGAGCCTGTAATTTAACTCCATTTCTGAAGGGAAATTCACAGCACTGTTCTCACGATGAAACACAATCTGCATATAGGAAGAAGCACGCTCTTGCTTTCTAGAGTCTCTAATAGAGCAGGAAACATGAGTTTGTTCAGACAAAAGAACGGTGTTTCCTACACATACAGACCATTTCTAGTTCAACTCTGCTTCTGAAACTGATACAAACCACAAGTCATCTAACATCCAATGCTTTTCAGTTAAGAGCGAGAAATGTGTGATCTTCGTAAACGATTTCTATTCATTTAAGCTGAAAAGTGACTGCGTTTACCTCAAATGATGTATTGCTTTTAGGAAGAAACAGAGCCTGGAATTTAACTCCATTTCTGAAGGGAAACACACAGCACCGTTCTCATCCATGAAACACACTCTGCTTTAGAGCAAGAAGCACACTCTTGCTTTCTAAGAGTCTCTAATACAGCAGGAAACGTGACTTTGGTCAATACAATATAAAGGTGTTTCCTACACATACGGACCATATCTAGGTCAACTCTTCTTCTGAAACTGATACAAAGCACAGTTCCATTAACATGCAATGCTTTCAAGTTAAGAGCAAGATACGTGTGAGATTCGTGAACGATGTAGCTTCCTTTGAGCTGAAAAGTGACTGAGTTTACCTTAAGGGATGTCTTGCTTGGAGGAAGACACAGAGCCTGGGATTTAACTCCATTTCTGAAGGGAAACACACAGCACAGTTCTCATCCATGAAACACACTCTGCTTTAGAGCAAGAAGCACGCTCTTGCTTTCTAAGTGTCTCTAGTACAGCAGGAAATGTGACTGTGGTCAGAACAAAATAACAGTGTTTCCTACACATACAGACAATATCTAGGTCAACTCTTCTTCTGAAACTGATGCAAACCACAGTTCTTCTAACATACAATGCTTTACAGTTAAGAGTGAGAAACATGTGAGATTCGTGAACGATGTAGATTCCTTTGAGCGAAAAAGTGACTGAGTTTACCTTAAAAGGTGTCTTGCTTATAGGAAGACACAGAGCCTGGGATTTAACTCCGCTTCTGAAAAGAAACATACAGCACAGTTGTCATCCATGAAACACACTCTGCATTAGAGCAAGAAGCATGCTTTTGCTTTCTAGAGTCTCTAATAGAGCCAGAAACTTGAGGGTACTGAGAACAAAAGAACGGTGTTTCCTATACGTACAGACCATTGCTAGTTCAACTCTTCTTCTGAAACTGATACAAACCACAAGTCATCTAACATCCACTGCTTTTGAGTTAAGAGAAAGAAACGTGTGTGCTTCGTAAATTATTTATATGCATTTGGGGTGAAAAGAGACTGAGTTTACCTGAAACGATGTCTTGCTTGTAGGAAGACACAGAGCCTGGAATTTAACTCCATTTCTGAAGGGAAACACACAGCACAGTTCTCATCCATGAAACACACAATGCTTTAGAGCAAGAAGCATGCTCTTGCTTTCTAGAATCTCTAAAAGAGGGAGAAACTTGAGGGTAGTCAGAACAAATGAACGGTGGTTCCTACACATAAAGACCATTGCTAGTTCAACTCTGCTTCTGAAACTGATACAAACCACAGGTCCTCTAACATCCAATGCTTTACAGTTAAGAGAAAGAAACATGTGAGCTATGTGAATGATGTAGCTTTGTTAGAGCTGAAAGGTGACTGAGTTTACCTTAAAAGATGTCTTGCTTGTAGGAAGACACAGAGCCTGGGATTTAACTCCATTTCTGAAGGGAAACACACAGCACAGTTCTCATCCATGAAACACACTCTGCTTTAGAGCAAGAAGCACACTCTTGCTTTCTAAGAGTCTCTAATACAACAAAAAACATGACTGTGGTCAGTACAATATAACGGTGTTTCCTACACATACGGACCATATCTAGGTCAAATCTTCTCTGAAACTGATACAAAGCACAGTTCCATTAACAGGCAATGATTTCAAGTTAAGAGCGAGATACGTGTGAGCTTCGTGAACGATGTAGCTTCCTTTGAGCTGAAAAGTGACTGAGTTTACCTGAAAAGATGTCTTGCTTGTAGGAAGACACAGAGCCTGGGATTTAACTCCATTTCTGAAGGGAAACACACAGCACAGTTCTCATCCATGAAACACACTCTGATTTAGAGCAAGAAGCATGCTCTTGCTTTCTAGAGTCTGTAATAGAGCCAGAAACTTGAGTGTACTCAGAACAAAAGAACGGTGTTTCCTACACATACAGACCATTGCTAGTTCAACTCTGCTTCTGAAACTGATACAAACCACAAGTCATCTAACATCCAATGCTTTTCAGTTAAGAGCAAGAAACGTGTGTGCTTCGTAAACGATTTATATTCATTTGAGCTGAAAAGTGACTTAGTTTACCAGAAACCATGTCCTGCTTGTAGGAAGACACAGAGCCTGGAATTTAACTCCATTTCTGAAGGGAAACACACAGCACAGTTCTCATCAAAGAAACATACTCTGCTTTAGAGCAAGAAGCACACTTTTGCTTTCTAAGTGTCTCTAATACAGCAGGAAACGTGACTGTGGTCAGAACAAAATAACGGAGTTTCCTACACATACGGACCATACCTAGGTCAACTCTTCTTCTGAAACTGATACAAAAAACAGTTCCATTAACATGCAATGCTTTCAAGTTAAGAGCGAGAAACATGTGAGCTTCGTGAACGATGTAGCTTTGTTTGAGCTGAAAGGTGACTGAGTTTACCTGAAACGAAGTCTTGCTTGTAGGAAGATACAGAGCCTGTAATTTAACTCCATTTCTGAAGGGAAATACGCAGCACTGTTCTCACGATGAAACACAATCTACATATAGGAAGAAGCACGCTCTTGCTTTCTAGAGTCTCTAATAGAGCAGGAAACGTGAGTTTGTTCAGAAAAAAGAACGGTGTTTCCTACACATACAGACCATTTCTAGTTCAACTCTGCTTCTGAAACTGATACAAACCACAAGTCATCTAACATCCAATGCTTTTCAGTTAAGAGCGAGAAATGTGTGATCTTCGTAAACGATTTCTATTCATTTGAGCTGAAAAGTGACTGCGTTTACATGAAATGATGTATTGCTTTTAGGAAGAAACAGAGCCTGGAATTTAACTCCATTTCTGAAGGGAAACACACAGCACAGTTCTCATCCATGAAACACACTCTGCTTTAGAGCAAGAAGCACACTCTTGCTTTCTAAGAGTCTCTAATACAGCAGGAAACGTGACTTTGGTCAATACAATAAAGGTGTTTCCTACACATACGGACCATATCTAGGTCAACTCTTCTTCTGAAACTGATACAAAGCACAGTTCCATTAACATGCAATGCTTTCAAGTTAAGAGCAAGATACGTGTGAGCTTCGTGAACGATGTAGCTTCCTTTGAGCTGAAAAGTGACTGAGTTTACCTTAAAAGATGTCTTGCTTGTAGGAAGACACAGAGCCTGGGATTTAACTCCATTTCTGAAGGGAAACACACAGCACAGTTCTCATCCATGAAAAACACTCTGCTTTAGAGCAAGAAGCACGCTCTTGCTTTCTAAGTGTCTCTAGTACAGCAGGTAACGTGACTGTGGTCAGAACAAAATAACAGTGTTTCCTACACATACAGACAATATCTAGGTCAACTCTTCTTCTGAAACTGATGCAAACCACAGTTCCTCTAACATACAATGCTTTACAGTTAAGAGCGAGAAACATGTGAGATTCGTGAACGATGTAGCTTCCTTTCAGCGAAAAAGTGACTGAGTTTACCTTAAAAGGTGTCTTGCTTATAGGAAGACACAGAGCCTGGGATTTAACTCCATTTCTGAAGGGAAACACACAGCACAGTTCTCATCCATGAAACACACTCTGCTTTAGAGCAAGAAGCACGCTCTTGCTTTCTAAGTGTCTCTAATACAGCAGGAAACGTGACTGTGGTCAGAACAATATAAGGGTGTTTCCTACACATACAGACCATATCTCCGAAAACTCTTCTTCTGAAACTGATACAAACCACAGTTCCTCTAACATACAATGCTTTACAGTTAAGAGGGAGAAACATGTGAGCTTAGTGAACGATGTAGCTTCCTTTGAGCTGAAAAGTGACTGAATTTACCTGAAAAGATGTCTTGCATATAGGAAGACACAGAGCCTGGGATTTAACTCCATTTCTGAAGGGAAACACACAGCACAGTTCTCATCCATGAAACACACTCTGCTTTAGAGCTAGAAGCATGCTCTTGCTTTCTAGAGTCTGTAATAGAGCCAGAAACTTGAGTGTACTCAGAACAAAAGAACGGTGTTTCCTACACATACAGACCATTGCTAGTTCAACTCTGCTTCTGAAACTGATACAAACCACAAGTCATCTAACATCCACTGCTTTTGAGTTAAGAGAAAGAAACGTGTGTGCTTCGTAAATTATTTATATGCATTTGGGGTGAAAAGAGACTGAGTTTACCTGAAACGATGTCTTGCTTGTAGGAAGACACAGAGCCTGGAATTTAACTCCATTTCTGAAGGGAAACACACAGCACAGTTCTCATCCATGAAACACACAATGCTTTAGAGCAAGAAGCATGCTCTTGCTTTCTAGAATCTCTAAAAGAGGGAGAAACTTGAGGGTAGTCAGAACAAATGAACGGTGGTTCCTACACATAAAGACCATTGCTAGTTCAACTCTGCTTCTGAAACTGATACAAACCACAGGTCCTCTAACATCCAATGCTTTACAGTTAAGAGAAAGAAACATGTGAGCTATGTGAATGATGTAGCTTTGTTAGAGCTGAAAGGTGACTGAGTTTACCTTAAAAGATGTCTTGCTTGTAGGAAGACACAGAGCCTGGGATTTAACTCCATTTCTGAAGGGAAACACACAGCACAGTTCTCATCCATGAAACACACTCTGCTTTAGAGCAAGAAGCACACTCTTGCTTTCTAAGAGTCTCTAATACAACAAAAAACATGACTGTGGTCAGTACAATATAACGGTGTTTCCTACACATACGGACCATATCTAGGTCAAATCTTCTCTGAAACTGATACAAAGCACAGTTCCATTAACAGGCAATGATTTCAAGTTAAGAGCGAGATACGTGTGAGCTTCGTGAACGATGTAGCTTCCTTTGAGCTGAAAAGTGACTGAGTTTACCTGAAAAGATGTCTTGCTTGTAGGAAGACACAGAGCCTGGGATTTAACTCCATTTCTGAAGGGAAACACACAGCACAGTTCTCATCCATGAAACACACTCTGATTTAGAGCAAGAAGCATGCTCTTGCTTTCTAGAGTCTGTAATAGAGCCAGAAACTTGAGTGTACTCAGAACAAAAGAACGGTGTTTCCTACACATACAGACCATTGCTAGTTCAACTCTGCTTCTGAAACTGATACAAACCACAAGTCATCTAACATCCAATGCTTTTCAGTTAAGAGCAAGAAACGTGTGTGCTTCGTAAACGATTTATATTCATTTGAGCTGAAAAGTGACTTAGTTTACCAGAAACCATGTCCTGCTTGTAGGAAGACACAGAGCCTGGAATTTAACTCCATTTCTGAAGGGAAACACACAGCACAGTTCTCATCAAAGAAACATACTCTGCTTTAGAGCAAGAAGCACACTTTTGCTTTCTAAGTGTCTCTAATACAGCAGGAAACGTGACTGTGGTCAGAACAAAATAACGGAGTTTCCTACACATACGGACCATACCTAGGTCAACTCTTCTTCTGAAACTGATACAAAAAACAGTTCCATTAACATGCAATGCTTTCAAGTTAAGAGCGAGAAACATGTGAGCTTCGTGAACGATGTAGCTTTGTTTGAGCTGAAAGGTGACTGAGTTTACCTGAAACGAAGTCTTGCTTGTAGGAAGATACAGAGCCTGTAATTTAACTCCATTTCTGAAGGGAAATACGCAGCACTGTTCTCACGATGAAACACAATCTACATATAGGAAGAAGCACGCTCTTGCTTTCTAGAGTCTCTAATAGAGCAGGAAACGTGAGTTTGTTCAGAAAAAAGAACGGTGTTTCCTACACATACAGACCATTTCTAGTTCAACTCTGCTTCTGAAACTGATACAAACCACAAGTCATCTAACATCCAATGCTTTTCAGTTAAGAGCGAGAAATGTGTGATCTTCGTAAACGATTTCTATTCATTTGAGCTGAAAAGTGACTGCGTTTACATGAAATGATGTATTGCTTTTAGGAAGAAACAGAGCCTGGAATTTAACTCCATTTCTGAAGGGAAACACACAGCACAGTTCTCATCCATGAAACACACTCTGCTTTAGAGCAAGAAGCACACTCTTGCTTTCTAAGAGTCTCTAATACAGCAGGAAACGTGACTTTGGTCAATACAATAAAGGTGTTTCCTACACATACGGACCATATCTAGGTCAACTCTTCTTCTGAAACTGATACAAAGCACAGTTCCATTAACATGCAATGCTTTCAAGTTAAGAGCAAGATACGTGTGAGCTTCGTGAACGATGTAGCTTCCTTTGAGCTGAAAAGTGACTGAGTTTACCTTAAAAGATGTCTTGCTTGTAGGAAGACACAGAGCCTGGGATTTAACTCCATTTCTGAAGGGAAACACACAGCACAGTTCTCATCCATGAAAAACACTCTGCTTTAGAGCAAGAAGCACGCTCTTGCTTTCTAAGTGTCTCTAGTACAGCAGGTAACGTGACTGTGGTCAGAACAAAATAACAGTGTTTCCTACACATACAGACAATATCTAGGTCAACTCTTCTTCTGAAACTGATGCAAACCACAGTTCCTCTAACATACAATGCTTTACAGTTAAGAGCGAGAAACATGTGAGATTCGTGAACGATGTAGCTTCCTTTCAGCGAAAAAGTGACTGAGTTTACCTTAAAAGGTGTCTTGCTTATAGGAAGACACAGAGCCTGGGATTTAACTCCATTTCTGAAGGGAAACACACAGCACAGTTCTCATCCATGAAACACACTCTGCTTTAGAGCAAGAAGCACGCTCTTGCTTTCTAAGTGTCTCTAATACAGCAGGAAACGTGACTGTGGTCAGAACAATATAAGGGTGTTTCCTACACATACAGACCATATCTCCGAAAACTCTTCTTCTGAAACTGATACAAACCACAGTTCCTCTAACATACAATGCTTTACAGTTAAGAGGGAGAAACATGTGAGCTTAGTGAACGATGTAGCTTCCTTTGAGCTGAAAAGTGACTGAATTTACCTGAAAAGATGTCTTGCATATAGGAAGACACAGAGCCTGGGATTTAACTCCATTTCTGAAGGGAAACACACAGCACAGTTCTCATCCATGAAACACACTCTGCTTTAGAGCTAGAAGCATGCTCTTGCTTTCTAGAGTCTGTAATAGAGCCAGAAACTTGAGTGTACTCAGAACAAAAGAACGGTGTTTCCTACACATACAGACCATTGCTAGTTCAACTCTGCTTCTGAAACTGATACAAACCACAAGTCATCTAACATCCACTGCTTTTGAGTTAAGAGAAAGAAACGTGTGTGCTTCGTAAATTATTTATATGCATTTGGGGTGAAAAGAGACTGAGTTTACCTGAAACGATGTCTTGCTTGTAGGAAGACACAGAGCCTGGAATTTAACTCCATTTCTGAAGGGAAACACACAGCACAGTTCTCATCCATGAAACACACAATGCTTTAGAGCAAGAAGCATGCTCTTGCTTTCTAGAATCTCTAAAAGAGGGAGAAACTTGAGGGTAGTCAGAACAAATGAACGGTGGTTCCTACACATAAAGACCATTGCTAGTTCAACTCTGCTTCTGAAACTGATACAAACCACAGGTCCTCTAACATCCAATGCTTTACAGTTAAGAGAAAGAAACATGTGAGCTATGTGAATGATGTAGCTTTGTTAGAGCTGAAAGGTGACTGAGTTTACCTTAAAAGATGTCTTGCTTGTAGGAAGACACAGAGCCTGGGATTTAACTCCATTTCTGAAGGGAAACACACAGCACAGTTCTCATCCATGAAACACACTCTGCTTTAGAGCAAGAAGCACACTCTTGCTTTCTAAGAGTCTCTAATACAACAAAAAACATGACTGTGGTCAGTACAATATAACGGTGTTTCCTACACATACGGACCATATCTAGGTCAAATCTTCTCTGAAACTGATACAAAGCACAGTTCCATTAACAGGCAATGATTTCAAGTTAAGAGCGAGATACGTGTGAGCTTCGTGAACGATGTAGCTTCCTTTGAGCTGAAAAGTGACTGAGTTTACCTGAAAAGATGTCTTGCTTGTAGGAAGACACAGAGCCTGGGATTTAACTCCATTTCTGAAGGGAAACACACAGCACAGTTCTCATCCATGAAACACACTCTGATTTAGAGCAAGAAGCATGCTCTTGCTTTCTAGAGTCTGTAATAGAGCCAGAAACTTGAGTGTACTCAGAACAAAAGAACGGTGTTTCCTACACATACAGACCATTGCTAGTTCAACTCTGCTTCTGAAACTGATACAAACCACAAGTCATCTAACATCCAATGCTTTTCAGTTAAGAGCAAGAAACGTGTGTGCTTCGTAAACGATTTATATTCATTTGAGCTGAAAAGTGACTTAGTTTACCAGAAACCATGTCCTGCTTGTAGGAAGACACAGAGCCTGGAATTTAACTCCATTTCTGAAGGGAAACACACAGCACAGTTCTCATCAAAGAAACATACTCTGCTTTAGAGCAAGAAGCACACTTTTGCTTTCTAAGTGTCTCTAATACAGCAGGAAACGTGACTGTGGTCAGAACAAAATAACGGAGTTTCCTACACATACGGACCATACCTAGGTCAACTCTTCTTCTGAAACTGATACAAAAAACAGTTCCATTAACATGCAATGCTTTCAAGTTAAGAGCGAGAAACATGTGAGCTTCGTGAACGATGTAGCTTTGTTTGAGCTGAAAGGTGACTGAGTTTACCTGAAACGAAGTCTTGCTTGTAGGAAGATACAGAGCCTGTAATTTAACTCCATTTCTGAAGGGAAATACGCAGCACTGTTCTCACGATGAAACACAATCTACATATAGGAAGAAGCACGCTCTTGCTTTCTAGAGTCTCTAATAGAGCAGGAAACGTGAGTTTGTTCAGAAAAAAGAACGGTGTTTCCTACACATACAGACCATTTCTAGTTCAACTCTGCTTCTGAAACTGATACAAACCACAAGTCATCTAACATCCAATGCTTTTCAGTTAAGAGCGAGAAATGTGTGATCTTCGTAAACGATTTCTATTCATTTGAGCTGAAAAGTGACTGCGTTTACATGAAATGATGTATTGCTTTTAGGAAGAAACAGAGCCTGGAATTTAACTCCATTTCTGAAGGGAAACACACAGCACCGTTCTCATCCATGAAACACACTCTGCTTTAGAGCAAGAAGCACACTCTTGCTTTCTAAGAGTCTCTAATACAGCAGGAAACGTGACTTTGGTCAATACAATAAAGGTGTTTCCTACACATACGGACCATATCTAGGTCAACTCTTCTTCTGAAACTGATACAAAGCACAGTTCCATTAACATGCAATGCTTTCAAG
The DNA here is from genome assembly GCA_949786405.1 of Onychomys arenicola. NCBI lineage: Eukaryota > Metazoa > Chordata > Mammalia > Rodentia > Cricetidae > Onychomys > Onychomys arenicola. The sequence continues at coordinate 2,154,820 of CATKUM010000035.1, forward strand.
TTAAGAGCAAGATACGTGTGAGCTTCGTGAACGATGTAGCTTCCTTTGAGCTGAAAAGTGACTGAGTTTACCTTAAAAGATGTCTTGCTTGTAGGAAGACACAGAGCCTGGGATTTAACTCCATTTCTGAAGGGAAACACACAGCACAGTTCTCATCCATGAAAAACACTCTGCTTTAGAGCAAGAAGCACGCTCTTGCTTTCTAAGTGTCTCTAGTACAGCAGGTAACGTGACTGTGGTCAGAACAAAATAACAGTGTTTCCTACACATACAGACAATATCTAGGTCAACTCTTCTTCTGAAACTGATGCAAACCACAGTTCCTCTAACATACAATGCTTTACAGTTAAGAGCGAGAAACATGTGAGATTCGTGAACGATGTAGCTTCCTTTCAGCGAAAAAGTGACTGAGTTTACCTTAAAAGGTGTCTTGCTTATAGGAAGACACAGAGCCTGGGATTTAACTCCATTTCTGAAGGGAAACACACAGCACAGTTCTCATCCATGAAACACACTCTGCTTTAGAGCAAGAAGCACGCTCTTGCTTTCTAAGTGTCTCTAATACAGCAGGAAACGTGACTGTGGTCAGAACAATATAAGGGTGTTTCCTACACATACAGACCATATCTCCGAAAACTCTTCTTCTGAAACTGATACAAACCACAGTTCCTCTAACATACAATGCTTTACAGTTAAGAGGGAGAAACATGTGAGCTTAGTGAACGATGTAGCTTCCTTTGAGCTGAAAAGTGACTGAATTTACCTGAAAAGATGTCTTGCATATAGGAAGACACAGAGCCTGGGATTTAACTCCATTTCTGAAGGGAAACACACAGCACAGTTCTCATCCATGAAACACACTCTGCTTTAGAGCTAGAAGCATGCTCTTGCTTTCTAGAGTCTGTAATAGAGCCAGAAACTTGAGTGTACTCAGAACAAAAGAACGGTGTTTCCTACACATACAGACCATTGCTAGTTCAACTCTGCTTCTGAAACTGATACAAACCACAAGTCATCTAATATCCAATGCTTTTCAGTTAAGAGCAAGAAACGTGTGAGCTTCGTGAACGATGTAGCTTCCTTTGAGCTGAAAAGTGACTGAGTTTACCTGAAAAGATGTCTTGCTTGTAGGAAGACACAGAGCTTGGGATTTAACTCCATTTCTGAAAGGAAACACACAGCACAGTTCTCATCCATGAAATACACTCTGCTTTAGAGCAAGAAGCACGCTCTTGCTTTCTAAGTTTCTCTAATACAGCAGGAAATGTGACTGTGGTCAGAACAAAATAACGGTGTTTCCTACACATAGGGACCATATCTAGGTCAACTCTTCTTCTGAATCTGATACAAACCACAGTTCCATTAACATGCAATGCTTTCAAGTTAAGAGCGAGAAACGTGTGAGCCTCGTGAACGATGTAGCTTCCTTTGAGCTGAAAAGTGACTGAGTTTACCTGAAAAGATGTCTTGCTTGTAGGAAGACATAGAGCCTGGGATTTAACTCTATTTCTGAAGGGAAACACACAGCACAGTTCTCATCCATGAAACACACAATGCTTTAGAGCAAGAAGCATGCTCTTGCTTTCTAGAGTCTCTAAAAGAGGGAGAAACTTGAGGGTAGTCAGAACAAATGAACAGTGGTTCCTACACATACAGACCATTGCTAGTTCAACTCTGCTTCTGAAACTGATACAAACCACAGGTCCTCTAACATCCAATGCTTTTCAGTTAAGAGAAAGAAACGTGTGAGCTATGTGAATGATGTAGCTTTGTTTGAGCTGAAAGGTGACTGAGTTTACGTGAAACGAAGTCTTGCTTGTAGGAAGATACAGAGCCTGTGATTTAACTCCATTTCTGAAGGGAAACACACAGCACTGTTCTCACGATGAAACACACTCTGCATATAGGAAGAAGCACACTCTTGCTTTCTAGAGTCTCTAATAGGACAGGAAACGTGAGTGTGCTCAGAACAAAAGAACGGTGTTTCCTACACATACGGACCATTGCTAGTTCAACTCTGCTTCTGAAACTGATGCAAACCACAGTTCCTATAACATACAATGCTTTCCTGTTAAGAGTGAGAAATGTGTGATCTTCGTAAACGATTTCTATTCATTTAAGCTGAAAAGTGACTGTGTTTACCTCAAATGATGTATTGCTTTTAGGAAGAAACAGAGCCTGGAATTTCACTCCATTTCTGAATGGAAACACACAGCACCGTTCTCATCCATGAAACACACTCTGCTTTAGAGCAAGAAGCACACTCTTGCTTTCTAAGAGTCTCTAATACAGCAGGAAACGTGACTTTGGTCAATACAATATAAAGGTGTTTCCTACACATACGGACCATATCTAGGTCAACTCTTCTTCTGAAACTGATACAAAGCACAGTTCCATTAACATGCAATGCTTTCAAGTTAAGAGCAAGATACGTGTGAGATTCGTGAACGATGTAGCTTCCTTTGAGCTGAAAAGTGACTGAGTTTACCTTAAAGGATGTCTTGCTTGTAGGAAGACACAGAGCCTGGGATTTAACTCCATTTCTGAAGGGAAACACACAGCACAGTTCTCATCCATGAAACACACTCTGCTTTAGAGCAAGAAGCACGCTCTTGCTTTCTAAGTGTCTCTAGTACAGCAGGAAACGTGACTGTGGTCAGAACAAAATAACAGTGTTTCCTACACATACAGACAATATCTAGGTCAACTCTTCTTCTGAAACTGATGCAAACCACAGTTCCTCTAACATACAATGCTTTACAGTTAAGAGCGAGAAACATGTGAGATTCGTGAACGATGTAGCTTCCTTTCAGCGAAAAAGTGACTGAGTTTACCTTAAAAGGTGTCTTGCTTATAGGAAGACACAGAGCCTGGGATTTAACTCCATTTCTGAAGGGAAACACACAGCACAGTTCTCATCCATGAAACACACTCTGCTTTAGAGCAAGAAGCACGCTCTTGCTTTCTAAGTGTCTCTAATACAGCAGGAAACGTGACTGTGGTCAGAACAATATAAGGGTGTTTCCTACACATACAGACCATATCTCCGAAAACTCTTCTTCTGAAACTGATACAAACCACAGTTCCTCTAACATACAATGCTTTACAGTTAAGAGGGAGAAACATGTGAGCTTAGTGAACGATGTAGCTTCCTTTGAGCTGAAAAGTGACTGAATTTACCTGAAAAGATGTCTTGCATATAGGAAGACACAGAGCCTGGGATTTAACTCCATTTCTGAAGGGAAACACACAGCACAGTTCTCATCCATGAAACACACTCTGCTTTAGAGCTAGAAGCATGCTCTTGCTTTCTAGAGTCTGTAATAGAGCCAGAAACTTGAGTGTACTCAGAACAAAAGAACGGTGTTTCCTACACATACAGACCATTGCTAGTTCAACTCTGCTTCTGAAACTGATACAAACCACAAGTCATCTAACATCCACTGCTTTTGAGTTAAGAGAAAGAAACGTGTGTGCTTCGTAAATTATTTATATGCATTTGGGGTGAAAAGAGACTGAGTTTACCTGAAACGATGTCTTGCTTGTAGGAAGACACAGAGCCTGGAATTTAACTCCATTTCTGAAGGGAAACACACAGCACAGTTCTCATCCATGAAACACACAATGCTTTAGAGCAAGAAGCATGCTCTTGCTTTCTAGAATCTCTAAAAGAGGGAGAAACTTGAGGGTAGTCAGAACAAATGAACGGTGGTTCCTACACATAAAGACCATTGCTAGTTCAACTCTGCTTCTGAAACTGATACAAACCACAGGTCCTCTAACATCCAATGCTTTACAGTTAAGAGAAAGAAACATGTGAGCTATGTGAATGATGTAGCTTTGTTAGAGCTGAAAGGTGACTGAGTTTACCTTAAAAGATGTCTTGCTTGTAGGAAGACACAGAGCCTGGGATTTAACTCCATTTCTGAAGGGAAACACACAGCACAGTTCTCATCCATGAAACACACTCTGCTTTAGAGCAAGAAGCACACTCTTGCTTTCTAAGAGTCTCTAATACAACAAAAAACATGACTGTGGTCAGTACAATATAACGGTGTTTCCTACACATACGGACCATATCTAGGTCAAATCTTCTCTGAAACTGATACAAAGCACAGTTCCATTAACAGGCAATGATTTCAAGTTAAGAGCGAGATACGTGTGAGCTTCGTGAACGATGTAGCTTCCTTTGAGCTGAAAAGTGACTGAGTTTACCTGAAAAGATGTCTTGCTTGTAGGAAGACACAGAGCCTGGGATTTAACTCCATTTCTGAAGGGAAACACACAGCACAGTTCTCATCCATGAAACACACTCTGATTTAGAGCAAGAAGCATGCTCTTGCTTTCTAGAGTCTGTAATAGAGCCAGAAACTTGAGTGTACTCAGAACAAAAGAACGGTGTTTCCTACACATACAGACCATTGCTAGTTCAACTCTGCTTCTGAAACTGATACAAACCACAAGTCATCTAACATCCAATGCTTTTCAGTTAAGAGCAAGAAACGTGTGTGCTTCGTAAACGATTTATATTCATTTGAGCTGAAAAGTGACTTAGTTTACCAGAAACCATGTCCTGCTTGTAGGAAGACACAGAGCCTGGAATTTAACTCCATTTCTGAAGGGAAACACACAGCACAGTTCTCATCAAAGAAACATACTCTGCTTTAGAGCAAGAAGCACACTTTTGCTTTCTAAGTGTCTCTAATACAGCAGGAAACGTGACTGTGGTCAGAACAAAATAACGGAGTTTCCTACACATACGGACCATACCTAGGTCAACTCTTCTTCTGAAACTGATACAAAAAACAGTTCCATTAACATGCAATGCTTTCAAGTTAAGAGCGAGAAACATGTGAGCTTCGTGAACGATGTAGCTTTGTTTGAGCTGAAAGGTGACTGAGTTTACCTGAAACGAAGTCTTGCTTGTAGGAAGATACAGAGCCTGTAATTTAACTCCATTTCTGAAGGGAAATACGCAGCACTGTTCTCACGATGAAACACAATCTACATATAGGAAGAAGCACGCTCTTGCTTTCTAGAGTCTCTAATAGAGCAGGAAACGTGAGTTTGTTCAGAAAAAAGAACGGTGTTTCCTACACATACAGACCATTTCTAGTTCAACTCTGCTTCTGAAACTGATACAAACCACAAGTCATCTAACATCCAATGCTTTTCAGTTAAGAGCGAGAAATGTGTGATCTTCGTAAACGATTTCTATTCATTTGAGCTGAAAAGTGACTGCGTTTACATGAAATGATGTATTGCTTTTAGGAAGAAACAGAGCCTGGAATTTAACTCCATTTCTGAAGGGAAACACACAGCACCGTTCTCATCCATGAAACACACTCTGCTTTAGAGCAAGAAGCACACTCTTGCTTTCTAAGAGTCTCTAATACAGCAGGAAACGTGACTTTGGTCAATACAATAAAGGTGTTTCCTACACATACGGACCATATCTAGGTCAACTCTTCTTCTGAAACTGATACAAAGCACAGTTCCATTAACATGCAATGCTTTCAAGTTAAGAGCAAGATACGTGTGAGCTTCGTGAACGATGTAGCTTCCTTTGAGCTGAAAAGTGACTGAGTTTACCTTAAAAGATGTCTTGCTTGTAGGAAGACACAGAGCCTGGGATTTAACTCCATTTCTGAAGGGAAACACACAGCACAGTTCTCATCCATGAAAAACACTCTGCTTTAGAGCAAGAAGCACGCTCTTGCTTTCTAAGTGTCTCTAGTACAGCAGGTAACGTGACTGTGGTCAGAACAAAATAACAGTGTTTCCTACACATACAGACAATATCTAGGTCAACTCTTCTTCTGAAACTGATGCAAACCACAGTTCCTCTAACATACAATGCTTTACAGTTAAGAGCGAGAAACATGTGAGATTCGTGAACGATGTAGCTTCCTTTCAGCGAAAAAGTGACTGAGTTTACCTTAAAAGGTGTCTTGCTTATAGGAAGACACAGAGCCTGGGATTTAACTCCATTTCTGAAGGGAAACACACAGCACAGTTCTCATCCATGAAACACACTCTGCTTTAGAGCAAGAAGCACGCTCTTGCTTTCTAAGTGTCTCTAATACAGCAGGAAACGTGACTGTGGTCAGAACAATATAAGGGTGTTTCCTACACATACAGACCATATCTCCGAAAACTCTTCTTCTGAAACTGATACAAACCACAGTTCCTCTAACATACAATGCTTTACAGTTAAGAGGGAGAAACATGTGAGCTTAGTGAACGATGTAGCTTCCTTTGAGCTGAAAAGTGACTGAATTTACCTGAAAAGATGTCTTGCATATAGGAAGACACAGAGCCTGGGATTTAACTCCATTTCTGAAGGGAAACACACAGCACAGTTCTCATCCATGAAACACACTCTGCTTTAGAGCTAGAAGCATGCTCTTGCTTTCTAGAGTCTGTAATAGAGCCAGAAACTTGAGTGTACTCAGAACAAAAGAACGGTGTTTCCTACACATACAGACCATTGCTAGTTCAACTCTGCTTCTGAAACTGATACAAACCACAAGTCATCTAATATCCAATGCTTTTCAGTTAAGAGCAAGAAACGTGTGAGCTTCGTGAACGATGTAGCTTCCTTTGAGCTGAAAAGTGACTGAGTTTACCTGAAAAGATGTCTTGCTTGTAGGAAGACACAGAGCTTGGGATTTAACTCCATTTCTGAAAGGAAACACACAGCACAGTTCTCATCCATGAAATACACTCTGCTTTAGAGCAAGAAGCACGCTCTTGCTTTCTAAGTTTCTCTAATACAGCAGGAAATGTGACTGTGGTCAGAACAAAATAACGGTGTTTCCTACACATAGGGACCATATCTAGGTCAACTCTTCTTCTGAATCTGATACAAACCACAGTTCCATTAACATGCAATGCTTTCAAGTTAAGAGCGAGAAACGTGTGAGCCTCGTGAACGATGTAGCTTCCTTTGAGCTGAAAAGTGACTGAGTTTACCTGAAAAGATGTCTTGCTTGTAGGAAGACATAGAGCCTGGGATTTAACTCTATTTCTGAAGGGAAACACACAGCACAGTTCTCATCCATGAAACACACAATGCTTTAGAGCAAGAAGCATGCTCTTGCTTTCTAGAGTCTCTAAAAGAGGGAGAAACTTGAGGGTAGTCAGAACAAATGAACAGTGGTTCCTACACATACAGACCATTGCTAGTTCAACTCTGCTTCTGAAACTGATACAAACCACAGGTCCTCTAACATCCAATGCTTTTCAGTTAAGAGAAAGAAACGTGTGAGCTATGTGAATGATGTAGCTTTGTTTGAGCTGAAAGGTGACTGAGTTTACGTGAAACGAAGTCTTGCTTGTAGGAAGATACAGAGCCTGTGATTTAACTCCATTTCTGAAGGGAAACACACAGCACTGTTCTCACGATGAAACACACTCTGCATATAGGAAGAAGCACACTCTTGCTTTCTAGAGTCTCTAATAGGACAGGAAACGTGAGTGTGCTCAGAACAAAAGAACGGTGTTTCCTACACATACGGACCATTGCTAGTTCAACTCTGCTTCTGAAACTGATGCAAACCACAGTTCCTATAACATACAATGCTTTCCTGTTAAGAGTGAGAAATGTGTGATCTTCGTAAACGATTTCTATTCATTTAAGCTGAAAAGTGACTGTGTTTACCTCAAATGATGTATTGCTTTTAGGAAGAAACAGAGCCTGGAATTTCACTCCATTTCTGAATGGAAACACACAGCACAGTTCTCATCCATGAAACACACTCTGCTTTAGAGCAAGAAGCACACTCTTGCTTTCTAAGAGTCTCTAATACAGCAGGAAACGTGACTTTGGTCAATACAATATAAAGGTGTTTCCTACACATACGGACCATATCTAGGTCAACTCTTCTTCTGAAACTGATACAAAGCACAGTTCCATTAACATGCAATGCTTTCAAGTTAAGAGCAAGATACGTGTGAGATTCGTGAACGATGTAGCTTCCTTTGAGCTGAAAAGTGACTGAGTTTACCTTAAAGGATGTCTTGCTTGTAGGAAGACACAGAGCCTGGGATTTAACTCCATTTCTGAAGGGAAACACACAGCACAGTTCTCATCCATGAAACACACTCTGCTTTAGAGCAAGAAGCACGCTCTTGCTTTCTAAGTGTCTCTAGTACAGCAGGAAACGTGACTGTGGTCAGAACAAAATAACAGTGTTTCCTACACATACAGACAATATCTAGGTCAACTCTTCTTCTGAAACTGATGCAAACCACAGTTCTTCTAACATACAATGCTTTACAGTTAAGAGCGAGAAACATGTGAGATTCGTGAACGATGTAGATTCCTTTGAGCGAAAAAGTGACTGAGTTTACCTTAAAAGGTGTCTTGCTTATAGGAAGACACAGAGCCTGGGATTTAACTCCGCTTCTGAAAAGAAACATACAGCACAGTTCTCATCCATGAAACACACTCTGCATTAGAGCAAGAAGCATGCTCTTGCTTTCTAGAGTCTCTAATAGAGCCAGAAACTTGAGGGTACTGAGAACAAAAGAACGGTGTTTCCTATACGTACAGACCATTGCTAGTTCAACTCTTCTTCTGAAACTGATACAAACCACAAGTCATCTAACATCCACTGCTTTTGAGTTAAGAGAAAGAAACGTGTGTGCTTCGTAAATTATTTATATGCATTTGGGGTGAAAAGAGACTGAGTTTACCTGAAACGATGTCTTGCTTGTAGGAAGACACAGAGCCTGGAATTTAACTCCATTTCTGAAGGGAAACACACAGCACAGTTCTCATCCATGAAACACACTCTGCTTTAGAGCAAGAAGCACACTCTTGCTTTCTAAGAGTCTCTAATACAGCAAAAAACATGACTGTGGTCAGTACAATATAAAGTTGTTTCCTACACATACGGACCATATCTAGGTCAAATCTTCTCTGAAACTGATACAAACCACAGTTCCATTAAAATGCAATGATTTCAAGTTAAGAGCGAGATACGTGTGAGCTTAGTGAACGATGTAGCTTCCTTTGAGCTGAAAAGTGACTGAGTTTACCTGAAAAGATGTCTTGCTTGTAGGAAGACACAGAGCCTGGGATTTACTCCATTTCTGAAGGGAAACACACAGCACAGTTCTCATCCATGAAACGCTTTCTGCTTTAGAGCAAGAAGCACGCTTTTGCTTTCTAAGAGTCTCTAATACATCAGGAAACGTGACTGTGGTCAGAACAATATAAAGTTGTTTCCTACACATACGGACCATATCTAGGTCAACTCTTCTTCTGAAACTGATACAAACCACAGTTCCATTAACATGCAATGCTTTCAAGTTAAGAGCAAGATACGTGTGAGATTCGTGAACGATGTAGCTTCCTTTGAGCTGAAAAGTGACTGAGTTTACCTTAAGGGATGTCTTGCTTGGAGGAAGACACAGAGCCTGGGATTTAACTCCATTTCTGAAGGGAAACACACAGCACAGTTCTCATCCATGAAACACACTCTGCTTTAGAGCAAGAAGCACGCTTTTGCTTTCTAAGAGTCTCTAATACATCAGGAAACGTGACTGTGGTCAGAACAATATAAAGTTGTTTCCTACACATACGGACCATATCTAGGTCAACTCTTCTTCTGAAACTGATACAAACCACAGTTCCATTAACATGCAATGCTTTCCAGATAAGAGCGAGAAATATGTGAGCTTCGTTTACGATGTAGCTTCCTTTGAGCAGAAAAGTGACTGAGTTTACCTGAAAAGATGTCTTGCCTGTAGAAAAACACTGAGCCTGGGATTTAACTCCATTTCTGAAGGGAAAAACACAGCCCCGTTCTCATCCATGAAACACACTCTTCTTTAGAGCAAGAAGCACGCTCTTGCTTTCTAGAGTCTATAGTAGAGCCAGAAACTTTAAAGTGTGCTGAGAATAAAAGAACTGTGTTTCATACACACACGGACCATATCTAGTTCAACTCTGCTCCTGAAATTGATACAAACCACAGGTCATCTAACATCCAATGCTTTACATTTAAGAGCAAGAAATGTGTGATCTACGTGAATGATGTAGCTTTGTTTGAGCTGAAAGGTGACTGAGTTTATGTGAAACGAAGTCTTGCTTGTAGGAAGATACAGAGCCTGTGATTTAACTCTATTTCTGAAGGGAAACTCACAGCACTGTTCTCACGATGAAACACACTCTGCGTATAGGAAGAAGCACGTTCTTGCTTTCTAGAGTCTCTAATAGAGCAGGAAACGTGAGTGTGCTCAGAACAAAAGAACGGTGTTTCCTACACATACGGACCATTGCTAGTTCAACTCTGCTTCTGAAACTGATAAAAACCACAAGTCATCTAACATCCAATGCTTTTCATTTAACAGCGAGAAACGTGTGTGTTTCGTAAACGATTTATATTCATTTGAGCTGAAATGTGACTGCATTAACCTGAAATGATGTCTTGCTTGTAGGAAGACACAGAGCCTGGAATTTAACTGCATTTCTGAAGGGAAACACACAGCACAGTTCTCATCCATGAAACACACTCTGCTTTAGAACAAGAAGCACGCTCTTGCTTTCTATGAGTCTCTAATACAGCAGGAAACGTGACTGTGGTCAGAACAAAATAACGTGGTTCCCACACATACGGACCATATCTAGGTAAACTCTTCTTCTAAAACTGATACAAAAACAGTTCCTCTAACATGCAATGATTTCCCATTAAGAGCGAGAAACGTGTGAGCTTCGTGAATAATGATGCTTCTTTTGAGCTGAATAGTGACTGAGATTACCTGAGAAGATGTCTTGCTTGTAGGAAGACACAGAGCCTGGGATTTACCTCCATTTCTGAATGGAAACACACAGCACAGTTCTCATCCATGAAACACACTCGCTTTATAGCAAGAAGCATGCTCTTGGTTTCCATAGTCTCTAATAGAGCCATAAATTTGAGGGTACTCAGAACCAAAGAACGGTGTTTCCTATGCATACATACCATTGCTAGTTCAACTCTGCTCCTGAAACTGATACAAACCACAAGTCATGTAACATACAATGCTTTTCAGTTAACAGCAAGAAACTTGTGAGCTTCGTAAACGATTTATATTCATTTGAGCTGAAAAGTGACTACGTTTACCTGAAATGATGTCTTGAATGTAGGAAGACACAGAGCCTGGAATTTAACTACATTTCTGAAGGGAAACACACAGTACAGTTCTCATCCATGAAACACACTCTTATTTAGAGCAAGAAGCACGGTCTTGCTTTCTAAGAGTCTCTATTACTGCAGGAAACGTGACTGTGGTCAGAACAAAATAACGGTGTTTCCTACACATACGGACCATATCTAGGTCAACTCTTCTTCTGAAACTGTTACAAACCACAGTTCCATTAACATGCAATGCTTTCAAGTTAAGATGAGAAACGTGTGAGCTTTGTGAACGATGTAGCTTCCTTTGAGCTGAAAAGTGATTGAATTTACCTGATAAGATATCTTGCTTGTAGGAAGACACAGAGCCTGGGATTTAACTCCATTTCTGAAGGGAAACACACAGCACAGGTCTCATCCATGAAACACACTCTGCTTTAGAGCAAGAAGCACGCTCTTGCTTTCTAGAGTCTATTGTAGAGCCAGAAACTTTAAAGTGTGGTGAGAATAAAAGAACTGTGTTTCATACACACACGGACCATATCTAGTTCAACTCTGCTCCTGAAATTGATACAAACCACAGGTCATATAACATCCAATGCTTTACATTTAAGAGCAAGAAACGTGTGATCTACGTGAATGATGTAGCTTTGTTTGAGCTGAAAGGTGACTGAGTTTATGTGAAACGAAGTCTTGCTTGTAGGAAGATACAGAGCCTGTGATTTAACTCTATTTCTGAAGGGAAACTCACAGCACTGTTCTCAGGATGAAACACACTCTGCGTATAGGAAGAAGCACGTTCTTGCTTTCTAGAGTCTCTAATAGAGCAGGAAACGTGAGTGTGCTCAGAACAAAAGAACGGTGTTTCCTACACATACGGACCATTGCTAGTTCAACTCTGCTTCTGAAACTGATGCAAACCACAGTTCCTATAACATACAATGCTTTCCTGTTAAGAGCGAGAAACATGTGAGCTTCGTGAACGATGTAGCTTTGTTTGAGCTGAAAGGTGACTGAGTTTACCTGAAATGAATTCTTGCTTGTAGGAAGATACAGCGCCTGTAATTTAACTCCATTTCTGAAGGGAAATTCACAGCACTGTTCTCACGATGAAACACAATCTGCATATAGGAAGAAGCACGCTCTTGCTTTCTAGAGTCTCTAATAGAGCAGGAAACATGAGTTTGTTCAGACAAAAGAACGGTGTTTCCTACACATACAGACCATTTCTAGTTCAACTCTGCTTCTGAAACTGATACAAACCACAAGTCATCTAACATCCAATGCTTTTCAGTTAAGAGCGAGAAATGTGTGATCTTCGTAAACGATTTCTATTCATTTAAGCTGAAAAGTGACTGCGTTTACCTCAAATGATGTATTGCTTTTAGGAAGAAACAGAGCCTGGAATTTAACTCCATTTCTGAAGGGAAACACACAGCACCGTTCTCATCCATGAAACACACTCTGCTTTAGAGCAAGAAGCACACTCTTGCTTTCTAAGAGTCTCTAATACAGCAGGAAACGTGACTTTGGTCAATACAATATAAAGGTGTTTCCTACACATACGGACCATATCTAGGTCAACTCTTCTTCTGAAACTGATACAAAGCACAGTTCCATTAACATGCAATGCTTTCAAGTTAAGAGCAAGATACGTGTGAGATTCGTGAACGATGTAGCTTCCTTTGAGCTGAAAAGTGACTGAGTTTACCTTAAGGGATGTCTTGCTTGGAGGAAGACACAGAGCCTGGGATTTAACTCCATTTCTGAAGGGAAACACACAGCACAGTTCTCATCCATGAAACACACTCTGCTTTAGAGCAAGAAGCACGCTCTTGCTTTCTAAGTGTCTCTAGTACAGCAGGAAATGTGACTGTGGTCAGAACAAAATAACAGTGTTTCCTACACATACAGACAATATCTAGGTCAACTCTTCTTCTGAAACTGATGCAAACCACAGTTCTTCTAACATACAATGCTTTACAGTTAAGAGTGAGAAACATGTGAGATTCGTGAACGATGTAGATTCCTTTGAGCGAAAAAGTGACTGAGTTTACCTTAAAAGGTGTCTTGCTTATAGGAAGACACAGAGCCTGGGATTTAACTCCGCTTCTGAAAAGAAACATACAGCACAGTTGTCATCCATGAAACACACTCTGCATTAGAGCAAGAAGCATGCTTTTGCTTTCTAGAGTCTCTAATAGAGCCAGAAACTTGAGGGTACTGAGAACAAAAGAACGGTGTTTCCTATACGTACAGACCATTGCTAGTTCAACTCTTCTTCTGAAACTGATACAAACCACAAGTCATCTAACATCCACTGCTTTTGAGTTAAGAGAAAGAAACGTGTGTGCTTCGTAAATTATTTATATGCATTTGGGGTGAAAAGAGACTGAGTTTACCTGAAACGATGTCTTGCTTGTAGGAAGACACAGAGCCTGGAATTTAACTCCATTTCTGAAGGGAAACACACAGCACAGTTCTCATCCATGAAACACACTCTGCTTTAGAGCAAGAAGCACACTCTTGCTTTCTAAGAGTCTCTAATACAGCAAAAAACATGACTGTGGTCAGTACAATATAAAGTTGTTTCCTACACATACGGACCATATCTAGGTCAAATCTTCTCTGAAACTGATACAAACCACAGTTCCATTAAAATGCAATGATTTCAAGTTAAGAGCGAGATACGTGTGAGCTTAGTGAACGATGTAGCTTCCTTTGAGCTGAAAAGTGACTGAGTTTACCTGAAAAGATGTCTTGCTTGTAGGAAGACACAGAGCCTGGGATTTACTCCATTTCTGAAGGGAAACACACAGCACAGTTCTCATCCATGAAACGCTTTCTGCTTTAGAGCAAGAAGCACGCTTTTGCTTTCTAAGAGTCTCTAATACATCAGGAAACGTGACTGTGGTCAGAACAATATAAAGTTGTTTCCTACACATACGGACCATATCTAGGTCAACTCTTCTTCTGAAACTGATACAAACCACAGTTCCATTAACATGCAATGCTTTCAAGTTAAGAGCAAGATACGTGTGAGATTCGTGAACGATGTAGCTTCCTTTGAGCTGAAAAGTGACTGAGTTTACCTTAAGGGATGTCTTGCTTGGAGGAAGACACAGAGCCTGGGATTTAACTCCATTTCTGAAGGGAAACACACAGCACAGTTCTCATCCATGAAACACACTCTGCTTTAGAGCAAGAAGCACGCTTTTGCTTTCTAAGAGTCTCTAATACATCAGGAAACGTGACTGTGGTCAGAACAATATAAAGTTGTTTCCTACACATACGGACCATATCTAGGTCAACTCTTCTTCTGAAACTGATACAAACCACAGTTCCATTAACATGCAATGCTTTCCAGATAAGAGCGAGAAATATGTGAGCTTCGTTTACGATGTAGCTTCCTTTGAGCAGAAAAGTGACTGAGTTTACCTGAAAAGATGTCTTGCCTGTAGAAAAACACTGAGCCTGGGATTTAACTCCATTTCTGAAGGGAAAAACACAGCCCCGTTCTCATCCATGAAACACACTCTTCTTTAGAGCAAGAAGCACGCTCTTGCTTTCTAGAGTCTATAGTAGAGCCAGAAACTTTAAAGTGTGCTGAGAATAAAAGAACTGTGTTTCATACACACACGGACCATATCTAGTTCAACTCTGCTCCTGAAATTGATACAAACCACAGGTCATCTAACATCCAATGCTTTACATTTAAGAGCAAGAAATGTGTGATCTACGTGAATGATGTAGCTTTGTTTGAGCTGAAAGGTGACTGAGTTTATGTGAAACGAAGTCTTGCTTGTAGGAAGATACAGAGCCTGTGATTTAACTCTATTTCTGAAGGGAAACTCACAGCACTGTTCTCACGATGAAACACACTCTGCGTATAGGAAGAAGCACGTTCTTGCTTTCTAGAGTCTCTAATAGAGCAGGAAACGTGAGTGTGCTCAGAACAAAAGAACGGTGTTTCCTACACATACGGACCATTGCTAGTTCAACTCTGCTTCTGAAACTGATAAAAACCACAAGTCATCTAACATCCAATGCTTTTCATTTAACAGCGAGAAACGTGTGTGTTTCGTAAACGATTTATATTCATTTGAGCTGAAATGTGACTGCATTAACCTGAAATGATGTCTTGCTTGTAGGAAGACACAGAGCCTGGAATTTAACTGCATTTCTGAAGGGAAACACACAGCACAGTTCTCATCCATGAAACACACTCTGCTTTAGAACAAGAAGCACGCTCTTGCTTTCTATGAGTCTCTAATACAGCAGGAAACGTGACTGTGGTCAGAACAAAATAACGTGGTTCCCACACATACGGACCATATCTAGGTAAACTCTTCTTCTAAAACTGATACAAAAACAGTTCCTCTAACATGCAATGATTTCCCATTAAGAGCGAGAAACGTGTGAGCTTCGTGAATAATGATGCTTCTTTTGAGCTGAATAGTGACTGAGATTACCTGAGAAGATGTCTTGCTTGTAGGAAGACACAGAGCCTGGGATTTACCTCCATTTCTGAATGGAAACACACAGCACAGTTCTCATCCATGAAACACACTCGCTTTATAGCAAGAAGCATGCTCTTGGTTTCCATAGTCTCTAATAGAGCCATAAATTTGAGGGTACTCAGAACCAAAGAACGGTGTTTCCTATGCATACATACCATTGCTAGTTCAACTCTGCTCCTGAAACTGATACAAACCACAAGTCATGTAACATACAATGCTTTTCAGTTAACAGCAAGAAACTTGTGAGCTTCGTAAACGATTTATATTCATTTGAGCTGAAAAGTGACTACGTTTACCTGAAATGATGTCTTGAATGTAGGAAGACACAGAGCCTGGAATTTAACTACATTTCTGAAGGGAAACACACAGTACAGTTCTCATCCATGAAACACACTCTTATTTAGAGCAAGAAGCACGGTCTTGCTTTCTAAGAGTCTCTATTACTGCAGGAAACGTGACTGTGGTCAGAACAAAATAACGGTGTTTCCTACACATACGGACCATATCTAGGTCAACTCTTCTTCTGAAACTGTTACAAACCACAGTTCCATTAACATGCAATGCTTTCAAGTTAAGATGAGAAACGTGTGAGCTTTGTGAACGATGTAGCTTCCTTTGAGCTGAAAAGTGATTGAATTTACCTGATAAGATATCTTGTTTGTAGGAAGACACAGAGCCTGGGATTTAACTCCATTTCTGAAGGGAAACACACAGCACAGGTCTCATCCATGAAACACACTCTGCTTTAGAGCAAGAAGCACGCTCTTGCTTTCTAGAGTCTATTGTAGAGCCAGAAACTTTAAAGTGTGGTGAGAATAAACGAACTGTGTTTCATACACACACGGACCATATCTAGTTCAACTCTGCTCCTGAAATTGATACAAACCACAGGTCATATAACATCCAATGCTTTACATTTAAGAGCAAGAAACGTGTGATCTACGTGAATGATGTAGCTTTGTTTGAGCTGAAAGGTGACTGAGTTTATGTGAAACGAAGTCTTGCTTGTAGGAAGATACAGAGCCTGTGATTTAACTCTATTTCTGAAGGGAAACTCACAGCACTGTTCTCAGGATGAAACACACTCTGCGTATAGGAAGAAGCACGTTCTTGCTTTCTAGAGTCTCTAATAGAGCAGGAAACGTGAGTGTGCTCAGAACAAAAGAACGGTGTTTCCTACACATACGGACCATTGCTAGTTCAACTCTGCTTCTGAAACTGATAAAAACCACAAGTCATCTAACATCCAATGCTTTTCATTTAACAGCGAGAAACGTGTGTGTTTCGTAAACGATTTATATTCATTTGAGCTGAAATGTGACTGCATTAACCTGAAATGATGTCTTGCTTGTAGGAAGACACAGTGCCTGGAATTTAACTGCATTTCTGAAGGGAAACACACAGCACAGTTCTCATCCATGAAACACACTCTGCTTTAGAAAAAGAAGCACGCTCTTGCTTTCTATGAGTCTCTAATACAGCAGGAAACGTGACTGTGGTCAGAACAAAATAACGGTTTTTCCTACACATATGGACCATATCTAGGTCAACTCTTCTTCTGAAACTGATACAAAGCACAGTTCCATTAACATGCAATGCTTTCAAGTTAAGAGCAAAAAACGTGTGATCTTCGTGAATGATGTAGCTTCCTTTGAGCTGAAAAGTGACTGAGTTTACCCGATAAGAGGTCTTGCTTGTAGGAAGACACAGAGCCTGGGATTTACCTCCATTTCTGAATGGAAACACACAGCACAGTTCTCATCCATGAAACACACTCTGCTTTATAGCAAGAAGCATTCTCTTGGTTTCCATAGTCTCTAATAGAGCCATAAATTTGAGGGTACTCAGCACAAAAGAACGGTGTTTCCTACACATACATACCATTGCTAGTTCAACTCTGCTCCTGAAACTGATACAAACCACAAGTCATCTAACATCCAATGCTTTTCAGTGAAGAGCATGAAACGTGTGAGCTTCATAAACGATTTATATTCATTTGAGCTGAAAAGTGACTGCGTTTACCTGAAACCTTGTCTTGCTTGTAGGAAGACACAGAGCCTGGAATTTAACTCTATTTCTGAAGAGAAACACACAGCACTGCTCTCACGATGAAACACACACTGTGTATAGGAGGAAGCATGCTCTTGCTTTCTAGAGTCTCTAATAGAGCAGGAAACGTGAGTGTGCTCTGAACAAAAGAACGGTGTTTCCTACACTTACAGACCATTGCAAGTTCAACTCTGCTTCTGAAACTGATACAAACCACAAGTCACCTAACATCCAATGCTTTTCAGTTAAGAACGAGAAACATGTGAGCTTAGTAAATGATTTCTATTCATTTGATGTAGTTAGATTTTCCTGCCTGGCCCAGTCAGAACAAATCTCTCTTACCCGCCAGTCCCACAGTCGCTCAGACCCAACCAAGAAAGTACACAGAAACTTATATTGCTTACAAACTGTATGGCTGTGCCAGGCTGTTTGTTATCTACTTTTTCTATCTTAAATTAAGCCATTTCTGTTAGTCTATACTTTGTCACATGGCTCGTGGCTTACCAGTGTCTTTACATGTTGCTTCTCATGGCGGCGGCTGGCGGTGTCTCCCTCCAACCTTCTACTTCCCAGAATTCTCTTCTCTCTTGTCCCGCCTATACTCCCTGCCTGGCCACTGGCCAATCAGAACTTTATTGACACGGAGCGATATCCACAGCACTTCCCCTTTTCTTTTTTTTTAAGGAAGGTTTTAACTTTTACATAGTACAATTACATATAACAAAACAATTATCAAGCAAGAATTACAGTTACAATATTAAAGAAGATATCCTATCTATCTTATATTTGTGAGTCTAAGGTTTTATATCTAACTTATCTTTTATCATAACTGAGGAAATTATAACTATCTAGTCTTCAACCATATCAAAGACCTCAGAAGGATATAATATTATCTGAGAACCGGGAGAAGGATGCAAGCAACTTTCAGGAGTCTTGCAGGGTAGACAGAGACAGCTGGCAGCCTGAACAGTCACCTAATGTTCCTTTGTAGAGTTGGGGCATTTGTCTTCAGCCCACAGGGCTAGAGTCTCTTGGTCACTTCTCTCAGTGTCCTGTAGAATGTCTGGCAGTTTCCTCTGTGAAGCAGGAACCTGAAGGACCATTTTGTCAAACAAAGTTCAGTGGTCACCTTTCTATGGGTCCTGCATGTCCAGTTGATCAAGCAGTCCAGGCAAGAACAGTTTCTTGCCCAAATGGCTATTTTTGCCAAGGTGAAGATAAGATATGAAGTGTCTTCAATGCCCATCCTCCTCTCTGAAGTAAAACGGTGCTGCCAGGGGCAGACATGTCTCACTGTCCAGAAAGTCTAAATTTTAAAAGTATTTTAAATGCCATATTCTGTAGGTCTTTGAAGTATTTGAAGATTACCTATCTATCTGAAATATCTCTTGTATACCTAGAAGACTTAACTAACATGGCTATGAGTATGATTATCATAGATGACCAGTTATTAATCTATTTTTAATTATCCATTACAATTTTAAATGAGCTATATAAACATTATACCTTAAACAAGAGTAGAAATATACACACAATATAACAAAATTAACTAAGTTTGTATCAATAGACTAAAATCTAAACCAATGTAAAACATTTTAAACAAGTTGTTGCTCTTTAGAAGTAAGTTCCTTCCTTAATCTACCCTTTCATCCTATTATATCTATATCATATCCCCTTTTCTTCTTTAGAAAGAGATTGCATTTATAATCAATCTACTTTAAAGAAAAATATTGGTTTCTCTCTGTCCCACACCAGAGGGCTCTTCTGATTTGGGACACAAGAATCTCTTAACCTTTTCTTTTAGCAATGTGTCTGGGTTTAGAGAAGGAGTGAGCCAATTCCATCTTCAAAGCCATCTTGATAATTTTGGGAATGTGGGCATAGTTTCTCTTACTACTTCCTGCTGGAGGGGGGCGCTGTATCTTATGGGGACACAAAGAAGATTTTAGGAGTATGGAGTAGTCCATTAGGGTGAACCTCTGAGCCAGTTGCCTTGAAAGCATTCTGGATGTTGGATCATCTGGGCCATGGTGTCATCGGAGACCTTTTAGGTGGTCTTGGCTGATCAAACCTGATGTATCTTAATCTGGAACAAATCCATAGCCTTTGGCTTTCTGTGGAAACAAAAGCAGAGACTCTTTTCCAAAGCAACATATCCTTATATCCAAATTTTGAAGTCAAGTTACCTTTAAAATTTACATATTTGTTTAATTCAACAGCTTTTACGGTCAAATCTTTTTTTGTAGTTAAAAATCCCAAAGACAAGACAAACCAGATTCTCTGTGTAATATCCATCTTTGTAAGACTGAAACGCTGCTGTGGCTGCTGGCTCTGCCCACCTCAGCTTCCCAACATGGCGGTGGTACAGTTTACCGCCAGCTCTGGGTCTGGAACCATGTGTACCATCAACTATCAGAAGCAGTTCTATTAAAGCAGCGCATAGCCCAGAAACTTTTTTTTTTTTTAAACTAGCAAAGGCTAAATCTACCACACAGCAGAGTAAAGTGCCGCTTGTAGATTCCTCATTCCCACCACATTGCAGGTCAGACGCACACACCAGAAACCCGCCACAGTAGCTCAAACCGGCAGGCTGCCGCTAACTTGAGAAAGACAACTAGGAAGCTGTTTTTAGCTCCGTTTTAGAATCTTTTTTTATCAGGTTTTAGGTGGAAACTCTTGCCCCACGTTGGGCGCCATTTGTAGTTAGATTTTCCTGCCTGGCCCAGTCAGAACAAATCTCTCTTACCTGCCAGTCCCACAGTCGCTCAGACCCAACCAAGAAAGTACACAGAAACTTGTATTGCTTACAAACTGTATGGCCGTGGCAGGCTGTTTGTTATCTACTTTTTCTATCTTAAATTAAGCCATTTCTGTTAGTCTATACTTTGTCACATGGCTCGTGGCTTACCAGTGTCTTTACATGTTGCTTCTCATGGCGGCGGCTGGCGGTGTCTCCCTCCAACCTTCTACTTCCCAGAATTCTCTTCTCTCTTGTCCCGCCTATACTCCCTGCCTGGCCACTGGCCAATCAGAACTTTATTGACACAGAGCGATATCCACAGCAATTTGAGCTGAAAAGTGACTGCATTAACGTGAAATGATGTCTTGCTTGTTGGAAGACACAGAGCCTGGAAGTTAACTCCATTTCTGAAGGGAAACACACAGCACTGTTCTCACGATGAAACACACTCTGCGTATAGGAAGAAGCACGCTCTTGCTTTCTAGAGTCTCTAATAGAGCAGGAAACGTGAGTGTGCTCAAAACAAAAGAACGGTGTTTCCTACACATACAGACCATTGCTAGTTCAACTCTGCTTCTGAAACTGATACAAACCACAAGTCATCTAACATCCAATGCTTTTCATTTAAGAGTGACAAACGTGTGATCTTTGTCAACGATTTATATTCATTTGAGCTGAAAAGTGACAGCGTTTACCTGAAATGATGTCTTGCTTGTAGGAAGACACAGAGCCTGGAATTTAACTCTATTTCTGAAGGGAAACACACAGCACAGTTTTCATCCATGAAACACACTCTGCTATAGAGCAAGAAGCACGCTCTTGCTTTCTAAGAGTCTCTAATAGAGCAGGAAACGTGACTGTGGTCATAACAAAATAACGGTGTTTCCTACACATAAGGACAATATCTAGGTCAACTCTTCTTCTGAAACTGATACAAACCACAGTTACTCTAACATGCACTGATTTCCAGTTAAGAGTGAGAAATGAGTGAGCTTCGTGAACGATGTAGCTTCCTTTGAGCTGAAAAGTGATTGAGTTTACCTAATAAGATATCTTGCGTGTAGGAAGACACAGAGCCTGGGATTTAACTCCATTTCTGAAGGGAAACACACAGCACAGTTCTCATCCATGAAACACACTCTGCTTTAGAGCATTAAGCATGCTCTTGTTTTCTAGATTCTCTATTAGAGCCAGAAATATGAGGGTACTGTGAACAAACGAACGGTGTTTCCTACACATACGGACCATATCTAGTTCAACTCTGCTTCTGAAACTGATACAAACCACAGGTCCTCTAACATACAATGCTTTTCAGTTAAGAGCAAGAAACGTGTGAGCTTCTTAAACGATTTATATTCATTTGAGCTTAATAGTGACTGCGTTTACCTGAAATGATGTCTTCCTTGTAGGAAGACACAGAGCCTGGAATTTAACTCCATTTCTGAAGGGAAACACACAGCACAGTTCTCATCCATGAAACTCACTCTGCTTTAGAGCAAGAAGCACACTCTTGCTTTCAAGAGTCCTTAATGCAGCAGGAAATGTGACTGTGGTCAGAACAAAAGAACGGTGTTTCCTACACATACGGACCTTATCTAGGTCAACTCTTCTTCTGAAACTGATACAAACCACAGTTCCCCTAACATGCAATGCTTTCCAGTTAAGAGCGAGAAACGTGTGAGCTTCGTGAACGATGTAGCTTCCTTTGAGCTGAATAGTGACTGAGTTTACCTGAAAAGATGTCTTGCTTGTAGGAAGACTCAGAGCCTGGGATTTAACTCCATTTCTGAAGGGAAACACACAGCACAGTTCTCATCCATGAAACACACTCTGCTTTAGAGCAAGAAGCATGCTCTTGCTTTCCAGAATCTATAATAGAGGCAGAAACTTGAGGGTACTTAGAACAAATGAACGGTGTTTCCTACCTATAAGGACCATTGCTAGTTCAACTCTGCTTCTGAAACTGATACAAACCACAGGTCCTCTAATATCCAATGCTTTACAGTTAAGAGCAAGAAACGTGTGAGCTATGTGAACGATATAGCTTTGTTTGAGTACAAGGTGACTGAGTACGAGATACAGAGCCTGAGATTTAACACAATTTCTGAAGGGAAACACACAGCACTGTTCTCACGAGGAAACACACTCTGCGTATAGGAAGAAGCACGCTCTTGCTTTCTTAGAGTCTCTAATACAGCAGGAAATGTGACTGTGGTCAGAACAAAATAACGGTGTTTCCTACACCTAGAGACCATATCTAGGTAAACTCCTCTTCTGAAACTGATACAAACCATAGTTCCTCTAACATGCAAAGCTTTCCAGTTAAGAGTGAGAAACGTGTGAGCTTCGTGAACAATGTAGCTTCCTTGCAGCTGAAAAGTGACTGAGTTTACCTGAAAAGATGTCTTGCTTTTAGGAAGATATACAGCCTGGGATTTAACTCCATTTCTGAAGGGAAACACACAGCACAGTTCTCATCCATGAAACACACTGTGCTTTAGAGCACGAAGCATGCTCTTACTCTCTAGAGTCTCTAATAAACCCAGAAACATGAGGGTGCTCTGAACAAAATAACTGTGTTTCCTACCTATACGGACCATTGCTAGTTCAACTCTGCTTCTGAAACTGATACAAACCACTAGTCATCTAACATCCAATGCTTTTCAGTTAAGAGTAAGAAACGTGTGAGCTTCATAAAAGATTTATATTTATTTGCGCTGAAAAGTGACTGCGTTTACCTGAAATGATGTCTTGCTTGTAGGAAGACACAGAGCCTGGAATTTAACTCCATTTCTGAAGGGAAACACACAGCACAGTACTCATCCATGAAACACACTCTGCTTTAGAGCAAGAGGCATGCTCTTGCCTTCCAGAGACTCTAATAGAGCCAGAAACTTGAGGGTAATCAGTACAAAAGAACGGTGTTTCCTACTCATAAGGACCATTGCTAGTTCAACTCTGCTTCTGAAACTGATACAAACCATAGGTCCTCTAACATCCAATGCTTTCAAGTTAAGAGTAAGAAACGTGTGAGCTACGTGAACGATGTAGCACTGCTTGAGCTGAAACGTGACTGAGTTTACGTTAAACAAAGTCTTGCTTGTAGGAAGGTACAGAGCCTGTAATTTAACTATATTTCTGAAAGGAAACACACAGCACAGTTCTCTCGATGAAATACACTCTGCATATAGGAAGAATCACGCTCTTGCTTTCTAGAATCTCTAATAGAGCAGAAAAATTGAGTGTGCTCAGAACAAAAGAACGGTGTTTCCTGCACATACGGACCACTGCGAGTTCAACTTTGCTTCTGAAACTGATACAAACCACAAGTCATGTAACATACAATGCTTTTCAGTTAACAGTAGGAAACTTGTGAGCTTCGTAAACGATTTATATTCATTTGAGCTGAAAAGTGACTATGTTTACCTGACATGATGTCTTGCTTGTAGGAAGACACGGAGCCTTGAATTTAACTCCATTTCCGAAGGGAAACACACAGCACAGTTCTCATCCATGAAACACACTCTGCTTTAGGGCAAGAAGCATCCTCTTGCTTTCAAAGAGTCTCTAATGCAGCAGGAAACATGACTGTGGTCAGAACAAAATAATGGTGTTTCCTACACATACGGACCATATCTAGGTCAACTCTGCTTCTGAAACTGATACAAACCATAGGTCCTCTAACATCCAATGCTTTACAGTTAAGAGCAAGAAACTTGTGAGCTACGTGAACGATGTAGCTTTGTTTGAGCGGAAAGGTGACTGAGTATACGTGTAACGAAGTCTTGCTTGTAGGAAGATACAGAGCCTGTGATTTAACTCCATTTCTGAAATGAAACACACAGCACTGTTCTCATGATGAAACATACTCTGTGTATAGGAAGAAGCACGATCATGCTTTCTAGAGTCTCTAATAAAGCATGAAACGTGAGTGTGCTCAGAACAAAAGAACAGTGTTTCCTATACATACAGACCATTGCTAGTTCAACTCTGCTTCTGAAACTGATACAAACAACAAGTCATCTAACATCCAATGCTTTTCAGTTAAGAGCGAGAAACATGTGATCTTCGTAAACGATTTATATTCATTTGAGCTGAAAAGTGACTGCATTTACCTGAAATGATGTCTTGCTTGTAGGAAGAAACAGAGCCTAGAATTCAAGTCCATTTCTGAAGGGAAACACACAGCACAGTTCTCATCCATGAAACACAATCTGCTTTAGAGCAAGAAGCACGCTCTTGCTTTCAAAGAGTCTATAATACAGCAGGAAACGTGACAGTGGTCAGAACAAATTAACGGTGTTTCCTACACATACGGACAATATCTAGATCAACTCTTCTTCTGAAACTGATACAAAGCACAGTTCCATTAACATGCAATGCTTTCACATTAAGAGCGAGAAACGTGTGAGCTTCGTGAACGATGTAGCTTCCTTTGAGCTGAAAACTGACTGAGTTTACCTGAAAAGATGTCTTGCTTGTAGGAAGACACAGAGCCTGGAATTTAACTCCATTTCTGAAGGGAAACACACAGCACAGTTCTCATCCATGAAACACACTCTGCGTTAGAGCAAGAAGCATGCTCTTGCTTTTCAGAGTCTCTAATAGAGCCAGAAACTCAAGGGTACTCAGAACAAAAGATCGGTGTTTCGTACACATACGGACCATTGCTAGTTCAACACTGCTCCGGTAAATTGACACAAACCACAGGTCCTCTAACATCCAATGCTTTTCAGTTAAGAGTGAGAAACGTGTGAGCTTTGTAAACGATTTACATTCATTTGAGCTGAAAAGTGACAGCGTTTACCTCAAATGATGACTTGCTTGTAGGAAGACACAGAGCCTGGGATTTAACTCAATTTCTGAAGGGAAACACACAGCACAGTTCTCATCCATGAAACACACTCTGCTTTAGAGCAAGAAGCACACTCTTGCTTTCTAAGATTCTCTAATACAGCAGGAAACGTGTCTGTGGTCAGATCAAAATACCGGTGTTTCCTACACGTACAGACCATATCTAGGTCAACTCTTCTTCTGAAACTGATACAAACCACAGTTCCTCTAACATGCAATGCTTTCCAGTTAAGAGTGAGAAACGTGTGAGCTTCGTGAACGATGTAGCTTCCTTTGAGCTGAAAAGTAACTGCGTTTACCTGAAATGATGTCTTGCTTGTAGGAAGACACAGAGCTTGGAATTAAACTCCATTTCTGAAGGGAAACACACAGCACAGTTCTCATCCATGAAACACACTCTGCTTTAGGGCAGGAAGCATGCTCTTGCTTTCCAGAGTCTCTAATAGAGCCAGAAACTTCAGGGTACTCAGAACAAAAGAACGGTGTTTCCTACACATACGGACCATTGCTAGTTCAACTCTGCTTCTCAAACTGATACAAACCATAGGTCCTCTAACATCCAATGCTTTACAGTTAAGAGCAAGAAACTTGTGAGCTACGTGAACGATGTAGCTTTGTTTGAGCGGAAAGGTGACTGAGTTTACGTGTAACGAAGTCTTGCTTGTAGGAAGATACAGAGCCTGTGATTTAACTCCATTTCTGAAATGAAACACACAGCACTGTTCTCATGATGAAACACACTCTGCGTATAGGAAGAAGAACGCTCTTGCTTTCTAGAGTCTCTAATAAAGCAGGAAACGTGAGTGTGCTCAGAACAAAAGAACAGTGTTTCCTATACATACAGATCATTGCTAGTTCAACTCTGCTTCTGAAACTGATACAAACCACAAGTCATCTAACATCCAATGCTTTTCAGTTAAGAGCGAGAAAAGTCTGATCTTCGTAAACGATTTATATTCATTTGAGCTGAAAAGTGACTGCGTTTACCTGAAATGATGTCTTGCTTGTAGGAAGAAAAAGAGCCTAGAATTCAAGTCCATTTCTGAAGGGAAACACACAGCACAGTTCTCATCCATGTAACACACTCTGCTTTAGAGCAAGAAGCACGCTCTTGCTTTCTAAGAGTCTCTAATACAGCAGGAAACGTGACAGTGGTCAGAACAAAATAACGGTGTTTCCTACACATACGGACAATATCTAGGTCAACTCTTCTTCTGAAACTGATACAAAGCACAGTTCCATTAACATGCAATGCTTTCACATTAAGAGCGAGAAACGTGTGAGCTTCGTGAACGATGTAGCTTCCTTTGAGCTGAAAAGTGACTGAGTTTACCTGAAAAGATGTCTTGCTTGTAGGAAGAAACAGAGCCTGGGATTTAACTCAATTTCTGAAGGGAAACACACAGCACAGTTCTCATCCATGAAACACACTCTGCTTTAGAGCAAGAAGCACACTCTTGCTTTCTAAGAATCTCTAATACAGCAGGAAAAGTGTCTGTGGTGAGAACAAAATAACGGTGTTTCCTACCCGTACAGACCATATCTACGTCAACTCTTCTTCTGAAACTGATACAAACCACAGTTCCTCTAACATGCAATGCTTTCCAGTTAAGAGCGAGAAACGTGTGAGCTTAGTGAACGATGTAGCTTCCTTTGAGCTGTAAAGTAACTGAGTTTACCTGAAAAGATGTCTTGCTTTTAGGAAGATCCAGAGACTGGGATTTAACTCCATTTCTGAAGGGAAACACACAGCACAGTTCTCATCCATGAAACACACTCTGCTTTAGAGCAAGAAGCATGCTCTTGCTTTCCAGATTCTTTAATAGAGCCAGAAACTTGAGGGTACTCAGAACAAAAGAACGGATTTAATTACACATACGGACCATTGCTAGTTCAACTCTGCTTCTGAAACTGATACAAACAACAAGTCAAATAACATACAATGCTTTTCAGTTAAGAGCAAGAAACTTGTGAGCTTCGTAAACGATTTATATTCATTTGTGTTGAAAAGTGACTGTGTTTACCTGAAAAGATATCTTGCTTGTAGGAAGACACAGAACCTGAGATTTAACTCCATTTTTGAAGGGACACACACAGCATTGTTCTCATCCATGAAGCACACTCTGCTTTAGAGCACGAAGCATGCTCTTGCTTTCTAGAGTCTCTGATAGAGCCAGAAACTTGAGGGTACTCTGAACAAAATAACGGTGTTTCCTACACATACGGACCATATCTAGGTCAATTCTTCTTCTGAAACTGATACAAAGCTCAGTTCCATTAACATGCAATGCTTTCAAGTTAAGAGCAAGAAACGTGTGAGCTACGTGAACGATGTAGCTTTGTTTGAGCGGAAAGGTTACTGAGTTTACGTGTAACGAAGTCTTGCTTGTAGGAAGATACAGAGCCTGTGATTTAACTCCATTTCTGAAATGAAACACACAGCACTGTTCTCATGATGAAACACACTCTGCGTATAGGAAGAAGAACGCTCTTGCTTTCTAGAGTCTCTAATAAAGCAGGAAACGTGAGTGTGCTCAGAACAAAAGAACAGTGTTTCCTATACATACAGATCATTGCTAGTTCAACTCTGCTTCTGAAACTGATACAAACCACAAGTCATCTAACATCCAATGCTTTTCAGTTAAGAGCGAGAAAAGTCTGATCTTCGTAAACGATTTATATTCATTTGAGCTGAAAAGTGACTGCGTTTACCTGAAATGATGTCTTGCTTGTAGGAAGAAAAAGAACCTAGAATTCAAGTCCATTTCTGAAGGGAAACACAGCACAGTTCTCATCCATGTAACACACTCTGCTTTAGAGCAAGAAGCATGCTCTTGCTTTCTAAGAGTCTCTAATACAGCAGGAAACGTGACAGTGGTCAGAACAAAATAACGGTGTTTCCTACACATACGGACAATATCTAGGTCAACTCTTCTTCTGAAACTGATACAAAGCACAGTTCCATTAACATGCAATGCTTTCACATTAAGAGCGAGAAACGTGTGAGCTTCGTGAACGATGTAGCTTCCTTTGAGCTGAAAAGTGACTGAGTTTACCTGAAAAGATGTCTTGCTTGTAGGAAGAAACAGAGCCTGGGATTTAACTCAATTTCTGAAGGGAAACACACAGCACAGTTCTCATCCATGAAACACACTCTGCTTTAGAGCAAGAAGCACACTCTTGCTTTCAAAGAATCTCTAATACAGCAGGAAAAGTGTCTGTGGTGAGAACAAAATAACGGTGTTTCCTACCCGTACAGACCATATCTAGGTCAACTCTTCTTCTGAAACTGATACAAACCACAGTTCCTCTAACATGCAATGCTTTCCAGTTAAGAGCGAGAAACGTGTGAGCTTAGTGAACGATGTAGCTTCCTTTGAGCTGTAAAGTAACTGAGTTTACCTGAAAAGATGTCTTGCTTTTAGGAAGATCCAGAGACTGGGATTTAACTCCATTTCTGAAGGGAAACACACAGCACAGTTCTCATCCATGAAACACACTCTGCTTTAGAGCAAGAAGCATGCTCTTGCTTTCCAGATTCTTTAATAGAGCCAGAAACTTGAGGGTACTCAGAACAAAAGAACGGATTTAACTACACATACGGACCATTGCTAGTTCAACTCTGCTTCTGAAACTGATACAAACCACAAGTCAAATAACATACAATGCTTTTCAGTTAAGAGCAAGAAACTTGTGAGCTTCGTAAACGATTTATATTCATTTGTGTTGAAAAGTGACTGTGTTTACCTGAAAAGATATCTTGCTTGTAGGAAGACACAGAACCTGAGATTTAACTCCATTTTTGAAGGGACACACACAGCATTGTTCTCATCCATGAAGCACACTCTGCTTTAGAGCACGAAGCATGCTCTTGCTTTCTAGAGTCTCTGATAGAGCCAGAAACTTGAGGGTACTCTGAACAAAATAACGGTGTTTCCTACACATACGGACCATATCTAGGTCAATTCTTCTTCTGAAACTGATACAAAGCTCAGTTCCATTAACATGCAATGCTTTCAAGTTAAGAGCAAGAAACGTGTGAGCTACGTGAACGATGTAGCTTTGTTTGAGCAGAAAGGTGACTGAATTTACGTGAAACGAAGGCTTGCTTCTAGGAAGATACAGAGCCTGGGATTAAACTCCATTTCTGAAATGAAACACACAGCACTGTTCTCATAATGAAACACACTCTGCATATAGGAAGAAGCACGCTCTTGCTTTCTAGATTCTCTAATAAAGCTTAAACGTGAGTGTGCTCAGAACAAAAGAACGGTGTTTCTTATACATACAGACCATTGCTAGTTCAACTCTGCTTCTGAAACTGATACAAACCACAAGTCATCTAACATCCAATGCTTTTCATTTAAGAGCGAGAAACGTGTGATCTTCGTAAACGATTTATATTCATTTGAGCTGAAAAGGGACTGCGTTTACCTGAAATGATGTCTTGCTTGTAGGAATAAACAGAGCCTGGAATTTAAGTCCATTTCTGAAGGGAAACACACAGCACAGTTCTCATCCATGAAACACACTGTGCTTTAGAGCAAGAAGCACACTCTTGCTTTCTAAGAGTCTCTTATACAGCAGGAAACGTGACTGTGGTCAGTACTAAATAACGGTGTTTCCTACACATAAGCACCATATCTAGGTCAACTCCTCTTCTGTAACTGATAAAAACCACAGTTCCATTAACATGCAATGCTTTGCAGTTAAGAGCGAGAAACGTGTGAGCTTCGTGAACTATGTAGCTTCCGTTGAGCTGAAAATTGACTGAGTTTCCCTGAAAAGATGTCTTCCTTGTAGGAAGACACAGAGCCTGGCATTTAACTCCATTTCTGAAGGGAAAAACACAGCACAGTTCTCATCTATAAAACACACTCTGCTTTAGAGCAAGATGCACGCTCTTGCTTTCTACAGTCTATAATAAAGCCAGAAACTTGAGGGTACTCAGAACAAAAGAACGGCGTTTCCTACACATATGGACAATTGCTAGTTGAACTCTGCTTATGAATCTGATACAAACCACAAGTCATCTAACATCCAATGCTTTTTAGTTAAGAGCAAGAAACGTGTGAGCTACGTGAACGATGTAGCTTTGTTTGAGCGGAAAGGTGACTGAGTTTTTGTGTAATGAAGTCTTGCTTGTAGGAAGATACAGAGTCTGGAATTTAAGTCCATTTCTGAAGGGAAACACACAGCACAGTTCTCATCCATGAAAAACACTCTGCTATAGAGCAAGAAGCACGCTCTTGCTTTCTAAGGGTCTCTAATAGAGCAGGAAACATGACTGTGGTCAGAAAAAAATAACGGTGTTTCCTACACATACGGACCATATCTAGGTCAACTCTTCTTCTGAAGCTGATACAAAGCACAGTTCCATTAACATGCAATGCTTTCAAATTAAGAGCGAGAAACGTGTGAGCTTCATGAACGATGTAGCTTCCTTTGAGCTGAAAACTGACTGAGTTTACCTGAAAAGATGTCTTGCTTGTAGGAAGACACAGAGCCTGGGATTTAACTCCATTTCTGAAGGGAAACACACAGCACAGTTATCATCCATGAAACACACTCTGCTTTAGAGCAAGAAGCACACTCTTGCTTTCTAAGAATCTCTAATACAGCAGGAAACGTGTCTGTGGTCAGAACAAAATACCGGTGTTTCCTACACGTACAGACCATATCTAGGTCAACTCGTCTTCTGAAACTGATACAAAGCACAGTTCCTCTAACATGCATTGCTTTCCAGTTAAGAGTGAGAAACGTGTGAGCTTCGTGAACGATGTAGCTTCCTTTGAGCTGAAAAGTAACTGCGTTTACCTGAAATGATGTCTTGCTTGTAGGAAGACACAGAGCCTGGAATTAAACTCCATTTCTGAAGGGAAACACACAGCACAGTTCTCATCCATGAAACACACTCTGCTTTAGGGCAGGAAGCATGCTCTTGCTTTCCAGAGTCTCTAATAGAGCCAGAAACTTCAGGGTACTCAGAACAAAAGAACGGTGTTTCCTACACATACGGACCATTGCTAGTTTAACTCTGCTTCTCAAACTGATACAAACCATAGGTCCTCTAACATCCAATGCTTTACAGTTAAGAGCAAGAAACTTGTGAGCTACGTGAACGATGTAGCTTTGTTTGAGCGGAAAGGTGACTGAGTTTACGTGTAACGAAGTCTTGCTTGTAGGAAGATACAGAGCCTGTGATTTAACTCCATTTCTGAAATGAAACACACAGCACTGTTCTCATGATGAAACACACTCTGCGTATAGGAAGAAGAACGCTCTTGCTTTCTAGAGTCTCTAATAAAGCAGGAAACGTGAGTGTGCTCAGAACAAAAGAACAGTGTTTCCTATACATACAGATCATTGCTAGTTCAACTCTGCTTCTGAAACTGATACAAACCACAAGTCATCTAACATCCAATGCTTTTCAGTTAAGAGCGAGAAAAGTCTGATCTTCGTAAACGATTTATATTCATTTGAGCTGAAAAGTGACTGCGTTTACCTGAAATGATGTCTTGCTTGTAGGAAGAAAAAGAGCCTAGAATTCAAGTCCATTTCTGAAGGGAAACACACAGCACAGTTCTCATCCATGTAACACACTCTGCTTTAGAGCAAGAAGCATGCTCTTGCTTTCTAAGAGTCTCTAATACAGCAGGAAACGTGACAGTGGTCAGAACAAAATAACGGTGTTTCCTACACATACGGACAATATCTAGGTCAACTCTTCTTCTGAAACTGATACAAAGCACAGTTCCATTAACATGCAATGCTTTCACATTAAGAGCGAGAAACGTGTGAGCTTCGTGAACGATGTAGCTTCCTTTGAGCTGAAAAGTGACTGAGTTTACCTGAAAAGATGTCTTGCTTGTAGGAAGAAACAGAGCCTGGGATTTAACTCAATTTCTGAAGGGAAACACACAGCACAGTTCTCATCCATGAAACACACTCTGCTTTAGAGCAAGAAGCACACTCTTGCTTTCTAAGAATCTCTAATACAGCAGGAAAAGTGTCTGTGGTGAGAACAAAATAACGGTGTTTCCTACCCGTACAGACCATATCTACGTCAACTCTTCTTCTGAAACTGATACAAACCACAGTTCCTCTAACATGCAATGCTTTCCAGTTAAGAGCGAGAAACGTGTGAGCTTAGTGAACGATGTAGCTTCCTTTGAGCTGTAAAGTAACTGAGTTTACCTGAAAAGATGTCTTGCTTTTAGGAAGATCCAGAGACTGGGATTTAACTCCATTTCTGAAGGGAAACACACAGCACAGTTCTCATCCATGAAACACACTCTGCTTTAGAGCAAGAAGCATGCTCTTGCTTTCCAGATTCTTTAATAGAGCCAGAAACTTGAGGGTACTCAGAACAAAAGAACGGATTTAACTACACATACGGACCATTGCTAGTTCAACTCTGCTTCTGAAACTGATACAAACCACAAGTCAAATAACATACAATGCTTTTCAGTTAAGAGCAAGAAACTTGTGAGCTTCGTAAACGATTTATATTCATTTGTGTTGAAAAGTGACTGTGTTTACCTGAAAAGATATCTTGCTTGTAGGAAGACACAGAACCTGAGATTTAACTCCATTTTTGAAGGGACACACACAGCATTGTTCTCATCTATGAAGCACACTCTGCTTTAGAGCATGAAGCATGCTCTTGCTTTCTAGAGTCTCTGATAGAGCCAGAAATTGAGGGTACTCTGAACAAAATAACGGTGTTTCCTACACATACGGACCATATCTAGGTCAATTCTTCTTCTGAAACTGATACAAAGCTCAGTTCCATTAACATGCAATGCTTTCAAGTTAAGAGCGAGAAACGTGTGAGCTTCTTGAACGATGTAGCTTCCTTTGAGCTGAAAAGTGACTGAGTTTCCTGAAAAGATTTATTGCTTGTAGGAAGACTCAGAGCCTGGGATTGAACTCCATTTCTGAAGGGAAACACAGAGCACAGTTCTCATCCATGAAACATACTCTGCTTTAGAGGATAAGAAGCACACTCTTGCCTTCTAAGTGTCTCTAATACAGCAGGAAACGTGACAGTGTTCAGAACAAAATAACGGTGTTTCCTACACTTACGGACAATATCTAGGTCAACTCTTCTTCTGAAACTGACACAAAGCACAGTTCCATTAACATGCTATGCTTTCAAGTTAAGAGCGAGAAACGTGTGAGCTTCGTGAATGATGTAGCTTCCTTTGAGCTGAAAAGTGACTGAGTTTACCTGAAAAGATGTCTTCCTTATAGGAAGACACAGACCCTGGGATTTAACTCCATTTCTGAAGGAAACACACAGCACAGTTCTCATCCATGAAACGCACTCTGCTTTAGAGCAAGAAGCATGCTCTTGCTTTCCAGAGTCTCTAATAGAGCCAGAAACTCGAGGGTACTCAGAACAAAAGAACGGTGTTTCCTACACATATGGACCATTTCTAGTTCAACTCTGCTAAGGAAATTGACACAAACCACAGGTCCTCTAACATCCAATGCTTTTCCGTTAAGAGCGAGAAACGTGTGAGCTTCGTAAACGATTTACATTCATTTGAGCTGAAAAGTGACAGCGTTTACCTCAAATGATGACGTGCTTGTAGGAAGACACAGAGCCTGGGATTTAATCCATTTCTGAAGGGAAACACACAGCACAGTTCTCATCCATGAAACACACTCTGCTTTAGAGCAAGAAGCACGCTCTTGCTTTCTAATAATCTCTAATACAGCAGGAAACGTGTCTGTCATCAGAACAAAATAACGGTGTTTCCTACACATACAGACCATTTCTAGGTCAAGTCTTCTTTTGAAACTGATACAAACCACAGTTCCTCTAATATACAATTCTTTACAGTTAAGAGCGAGAATCGTGTGAGCTTCCTGAAGGATGTAGCTTCATTTGAGCTGAAAAGTGACTGAGTTTACCTGAAAAGTTGTCTTCCTTATAGGAAGACACAGAACCCGGGATTTAACTCCATATCTGAAGGGAAACAAACAGCACAATTCTCATCCATGAAACACACTCTGTTTTAGAGCACTAAGCATGCTCTGGCTTTCTAGATTCATTAATAGAGCCAGAAACTTGAGGGTACTCAGAACAAAAGAACGTTGTTTCCTACACATACAGACCATTGCTAGTTCAACTCTTCTTCTGAAACTGATACAAACCACAAGTCATCTAACATCCAATGCTTTTCAGTTAAGAGCAAGAAACGTGTGAACTTCGTAAACGATATATATTCCTTTTTGCTGAAAAGTGACTACATTTACCTGAAACGATGTCTTGTTTGTAGGAAGATACAGAGCCTGTGATTTAACTCCATTTCTGAAGGGAAACACACAACACTGTTCTCACGATGAAACACACTCTGCATATAAGAAGAAGCACGCTCTTGCTTTCTAGAGTCTGTGATAGAGCAGGAAACGTGAGTGTGCTCAGAACAAAAGAACGGTGTTTCCTACACATACGGACCATTGCTAGTTCAACTCCGCTTCTGAAACTGATACAAACCACAGTTCCATTAACATGCAATGCTTTCAAGTTAAGAGCAAGAAACGTGTAAGCTCGTGAACGATGTAGCTTCCTTTGAGCTGAAAAGTGACTGAGTTTCCTGAAAAGATTTATTGCTTGTAGGAAGACTCAGAGCCTGGGATTGAACTCCATTTCTGAAGGGAAACACAGAGCACAGTTCTCATCCATGAAACATACTCTGCTTTAGAGGATAAGATGCACGCTCTTGCTTTCTAAGTGTCTCTAATACAGCAGGAAACGTGACCGTGGTCAGAACAAAATAACGGTGTTTCCTACACTTACGGACAATATCTAGGTCAACTCTTCTTCTGAAACTGACACAAAGCAAAGTTCCATTAACATGCAATGCTTTCAAGTTAAGAGCGAGAAACGTGTGAGCTTCGTGAACGATGTAGCTTCCTTTGAGCTGAAAAGTGACTGAGTTTACCTGAAAAGATGTCTTGCTTATAGGAAGACACAGAGCCTGGGATTTAACTCCATATCTGAAGGGAAACACACATCACAGTTCTCATCCATGAAACACACTCTGCTTTAGAGCACGAAGCATGCTCTGGCTTTCTAGAGTCTCTAATAGAGCCAGAAACTTGAGGGTACTCAGAACAAAAGAACGTTGTTTCCTACACATACAGACCATTGCTAGTTCAACTCTGCTTCTGAAACTGATACAAACCACAAGTCATCTAACATCCAATGCTTTTTACTTAAGAGCAAGAAACGTGTGAGCTTCGTAAACGATTTATATTCCTTTTTGCTGAAAAGTGACTACATTTACCTGAAACGATGTCTTGTTTGTAAGAAGATACAGAGCCTGTGATATAACTCCATTTCTGAAGGGAAACACACAGCACAGTTCTCATCCATGAAACACACTGTGCTTTAGATCACAAAGCATGCTCTTGTTCTCTAGAGTCTCTAATAGATCCAGAAACATGAGTGTGCTCTGAACAAAATAACGGTGTTTCCTACACATACGGACCATATCTAGGTCAACTCTTCTTCTGAACCTGATACAAAGCACAGCTCCATTAACATGCAATGCTTTCAATTTAAGAGCGAGAAACGTGTGAGCTTCGAGAACGATGTAGCTTCCTTTGAGCTGAAAAGTGACTGAGTTTACCTGAAAAGATGTCTAGCTTGTAGGAAGACACAGACCCTTGGATTTAACTCCATTTCTGAAGGGAAACACACAGCACAGTTCTCATCCATGAAACGCACTCTGCTTTAGAGCAAGAAGCATGCTCTTGCTTTCCAGAGCCTGTAATAGAGCCAGAAACTCGAGGGTACTCAGAACAAAAGAACGGTGTTTCCTACACATACAGACCATTTCTAGTTCAACTCTGATAAGGAAATTGACAAAAACCACAGGTCCTCTAAAATCCAATGCTTTTCAGTTAAGAGCGAGAAACGTGTGAGATTCGTAAACGATTTATATTCATTTGAGCTGAAAAGTGACAGCGTTTACCTCAAATGATGACTTGCTTGTAGGAAGACACAGAGCCTGGGATTTAACTCCATTTCTGAAGAGAAACACACAGCACTGTTCTCATGATAAACACACTCTGCGTATAGGAAGAAGCACGCTCTTGCTTTCTAGAGTCTCTAATAGAGGAGGAAGCGTGAGTGTGCTCAGAACAAAAGAATTGTGTTTCCTATACATACAGACCATTGCTAGTTCAACTCTGCTTCTGAAACTGATACAAACCACAAGTCATATAACATCCAATGCTTTTCAGTTAAGAGCAAGAAACGTGTGATCTTCGTAAATGATTTATATTCATTTGAGCTGAAAAGTTACTGCATTTACTTGAAATTATGTCTTGCTTGTAGGAAGACACAGAGCCTGGAATTTAACTCCATTTGTGAAGGGAAACACACAGCACAGTTCTCTTCCATGAAACACACTCTGCTTTAGAGCAAGAAGCACGCTCTTGTTGTCTAAGAGTCTCTAATACAGCATGAAACGTGACTGTGGTCAGAACAAAAGAACAGTGTTTCCTACACCTACAGACCATATCTAGGCCAAGTCTTCTCCTGAAACTGATACAAAGCACAGTTCCTCTAACAAGCAATGCTTTCCAGTTAAGAGTGAGAAACGTGTGAGCTTCGTGAACGATGTAGCTTCCTTTGAGTTGAAAAGTGACTGAGTTTACCTGAAAAGATGTCTTGCTTTTAGGAAGATACAGAGACTGGGATTTAACTCCATTTCTGAATGGAAACACACAGCACAGTTCTCATCCATGAAACACACTGCGCTTTAGAGCACGAAGCCTGCTCTTGCTCTCTAGAGTCTCTAATAGAGCCAGAAACTTGAGGGTACTCAGAACAAAAGAAGAGTGTTTCATACACATACAGACAATTGCTAGTTCAACTCTGCTTCTGAAACTGATACAAACCATAAGTCATCTAACTTCCAATGCTTTTCATTTAAGAGCGAGAAACGTGTGAGCTTTGTAAACGATTTATATTCATTTGAGCAGAAAAGTGACTGCATTTACCTGAAATAATGTCTTGCTTGTAGGAAGACACAGAGAATGGAATTTAACTCCATTTCTGAAGGGAAACACACAGCACAGTTCTCATCCATGAAACACACTCTGCTTTAGAGTAAGAAGCATGCTCTTGCTTTCTAATAATCTCTAATACAGCAGGAAACGTGTCTGTGGTCAGAACAAAATAACGGTGTTTCCTACACACGGACCATATCTAGGTCAACTCTTCTTCTGAAACTGATACAAAGCACAGTTCCTCTAACATGCAATGCTTTCCAGTTAAGAGTGAGAAACGTGTGAGCTTCGTGAACGATGTAGCTTCCTTTGAGCTGAAAAGTGACTGAGTTTACCTGAAAAGATGTCTTGCTTTTAGGAAGATACAGAGACTGGGATTTAACTCCATTTCTGAATGGAAACACACAGCACAGTTCTCATCCATGAAACACACTGTGCTTTAGAGCGCGAAGCATGCTCTTGCTCTCTAGAGTCTCTAATAGAGCCAGAAACATGAGTGTGCTCTGAACAAAATAACGGTGTTTTCTACATATACGGACCATTGTTAGTTCAACTCTGCTTCTGAAACTGATACAAACCACAAGTCATCTAACCTCCAATCTTTTCACTTAAGAGCAAGAAACATGTTAGCTTCATAAAAAATTTATATTCATTTGAGCTGAAAAGTGACTGCATTTACCTGAAATGATGTCTTGCTTGTAGGAAGACACAGAGACTGGAATTTAACTCCATTTCTGAAGGGAAACACACAGCACAGTACTCATCCATGAAACACTCTCTGCTTTAGAGCAAGAATCATGCTCTTGCTTTCCAGAGACTCTAATAGAGCCAGAAACTCGAGGGTAATCAGAACAAAAGAATGGTGTTTCCTACACATATGGACCATTGCTAGTTCAACTCTGCTTCTGAAACTGATACAAACCACAGGTCAGGTAAAATTCAATGCTTTACAGTTAAGAGCAAGAAACGTGTGAGCTACATGAACTGTGGCTTTGTTTGAAATGAAAGGTGACTGAGTTTACGTGAAATGAAATCTTGCTTGTAGGAATATACAGGGCCTGTGATTTAACTATATTTCTGAAGGGAAACACACAGCACAGTTCTCACGATGAAACACACTCTGCATATAGGTAGAAGCATGCTCTTGCTTTCTAGAGTCTCTAATACAGCAGGAAACTTGAGTGTGCTCAGAACAAAAGAACGGTGTTTCCTACACATATGGACCATTGCTAGTTCAACTCTGCTTCTGACACTGATACAAACCACAAGTCTTCTAACATACAATGCTTTTCAGTTAGCAGCAAGAAACTTGTGAGCTTTGTATACGATTTATATTCATTTGAGCTGAAAAGTGACTGAGTTAACCTGAAATGATGTCTTGCTTGTAGGAAGACACAGAGCCTGGAATTTAACTCCATTTCTGAAGAGAACACACAGCAAAGTTCTCATCGATGAAACACACTCTGAATTAGAGCAAGAAGCATGCTCTTGCTTTCTAAGAGTCTCTAATACAGAAGGAAATTTGACTGTTGTCAGAACAAAATAACGGTGTTTCCTACACATACGGACCATATCTAGGTCAACTCTTCTTCTGAAACTGATACAAACCACAGTTCCTCTAACATGCAATGCTTTCCAGTTAAGAGTGAGAAACGTGTGAGCTTCGTGAACGATGTAGCTTCCTTTGAGCTGAAAAGTGACTGAGTTTACCTGAAAAGATGTCTTGCTTTTAGGAAGATACAGAGACTGGGATTTAACTCCATTTCTGAAAGGAAACACACAGCACAGTTCTCATCCATGAAACACACTGTGCTTTAGAGCACGAAGCATGCTCTTGCTCTCTAGAGTCTCTAATAGAGCCAGAAACATGAGTGTGCTCTGAACAAAATAACGGTGTTTCCTATATATACGGATCATTGCTAGTTCAACTCTGCTTCTGAAACTGATACAAACCACAAGTCATCTAACCTCCAATCTTTTCACTTAAGAGCAAGAAACATGTTACCTTCATAAAAAATTTATATTCATTTGAGCTGAAAAGTGACTGCATTTACCTGAAATGATGTCTTGCTTGTAGGAAGACACAGAGACTGGAATTTAACTCCATTTCTGAAGGGAAACACACAGCACAGTACTCATCCATGAAACACACTCTGCTTTAGAGCAAGAATCATGCTCTTGCTTTCCAGAGACTAATAGAGCCAGAAACTTGAGGGTACTCTGAACAAAATAACGGTGTTTCCTACACATACGGACCATTTCTAGGTCAACTATTCTTCTGAAACTGATACAAACCACAGTTTCTCTAACATGCAATGATTTCCAGAAAAGAGCGAGGAACGTGTGAGCTTCGTGAACGATGTAGCTTCCTTTGAGCTGAAATTTGACTGAGTTTACCTGAAAAGATATCTTGATTGTAGGAAGACACAGAACCAGGGATTTAACTCCATTTCTGAAGGGAAACAGATAGCACAGTTCTCATGCATGAAACACACTCTGCTTTAGAGCACGAAGCATGCTCTGGCTTTCTAGAGTCTCTAATAGAGCCAGAAACTTGAGGGTACTCTGAACAAAATAACGGTGTTTCCTACACATACGGACCATATCTAGGTAAATTCTTCTTCTGAAACTGATACAAAGCACAGTTCCATTAACATGCAATGCTTTCAAGTTAAGAGCAAGAAACGTATGAGCTACGTGAACGATGTAGCTTTGTTTGAGCAGAAAGGTGACTGAGTTTAAGTGAAACGAAGTCTTGCTTGTAGGAATATACAGAGCCTGTGATTTAACTCCATTTCTGAAGAGAAACACACAGCACTGTTCTCATGATGAAACACACTCTGTGTATAGGAAGAAGCACGCTCTTGCTTTCTAGAGTCTCTAATAGAGGAGGAAGCGTGAGTGTGCTCAGAACAAAAGAATGGTATTTCCTATACATACAGACCATTGCTAGTTCAACTCTGCTTCTGAAACTGATACAAACCACAAGTCATATAACATCCAATGCTTTTCAGTTAAGAGCAAGAAACGTGTGATCTTCGTAAATGATTTATATTCATTTGAGCTGAAAAGTTACTGCGTTTACTTGAAATTATGTCTTGCTTGTAGGAAGACACAGAGCCTGGAATTTAACTCCATTTCTGAAGGGAAACACACATCACAGTTCTCATCCATGAAACACACTCTGCTTTAGAGCACAAAGCATGCTCTGGCTTTCTAGAGTCTCTAATAGAGCCAGAAACTTGAGGGTACTCAGAACAAAAGAACAGTGTTTCATACACATACAGACAATTACTAGTTCAACTCTGCTTCTGAAACTGATACAAACCATAAGTCATCTAACTTCCAATGCTTTTCATTTAAGAGCGAGAAACGTGTGAGTTTTGTAAACGATTTATATTCATTTGAGCAGAAAAGTGACTGCATTTACCTGAAATAATGTCTTGCTTGTAGGAAGACACAGAGCCTGGAATTTAACTCCATTTCTGAAGGGAAACACACAGCACAGTTCTCTTCCATGAAACACACTCTGCTTTAGAGCAAGAAGCACGCTCTTGCTTTCTAAGAGTCTCTAACACAGCATGAAACGTGACTGTGGTCAGAACAAAAGAACAGTGTTTCCTACACCTTCAGACCATATCTAGGCCATATCTTCTCCTGAAACTGATACAAACCACAGTTCCTCTAACATACAATTCTTTACATTTAAGAGCGAGAAACGTGTGAGCTTCGTGAACGATGTAGCTTCCTTTGAGCTGAAAAGTGACTGAGTTTACCTGAAAAGATGTCTTGCTTATAGGAAGACACAGAGACTGGAATTTAACTCCATATCTGAAGGGAAACACACATCACAGTTCTCATCCATGAAACACACTCTGCTTTAGAGCACGAAGCATGCTCTTGCTTTCTAGAATCTCTAATAGAGCCAGAAACTTGAGGGTACTCAGAACAAAAGAACAGTGTTTCATACACATACAGACAATTGCTAGTTCAACTCTGCTTCTGAAACTGATACAAACCATAAGTCATCTAACTTCCAATGCTTTTCATTTAAGAGCGAGAAACGTGTGAACTATGTGAACTATGTAGCTTTGGTTGAGCGGAAAGGTGACTGAGTTTACGTGAAACGAAGTCTTACTTGTAGGAAGATACAGAGCCTGTGATTTAACTCCATTTTTGAAGAGAAACACACCACACTGTTCTCATGATGAATCACACTCTGCGTATAGGGAGAAGCACGCTCTGGCTTTCTAGAGTCTCTAAAAGAGCAGGAAGCGTGAGTGTGCTCAGAACAAAAGAATGGTGTTTCCTGTACATACAGACCATTGCTAGTTCAAATCTGCTTCTGAAACTGACACAAACCACAAGTCATATAACATCCAATGCTTTTCAGTTAAGAGCGAGAAACGTGTGATCTTCGTAAATGATTTATAGTCTATTGAGCTGAAAAGTGACTGCGTTTACCTGAAATGATGTCTTGCTTGTAGGAAGAAACAGAGCCTGGAATTTAACTCTATTTCTGAAGGGAAACACACAGCACAGTTCTCATCCATGAAACACACTCTGCTTTAGAGCAAGAAGCACGCTCTTGCTTTCTAAGAACCTCTAATACAGCATGAAACGTGACTGTGGTCAGAACAAAATAACGGTGTTTCCTACACATACGGACCATTTCTAGTTCAACTCTGATAAGGAAATTGACACAAACCACAGGTCCTCTACAATCCAATGCTTTTCAGTTAAGAGCGAGAAACGTGTGAGCTTCGTAAACGATTTATATTCATTTGAGCTGAAAAGTTACAGCGTTTACCTCAAATGATGACTTGCTTGTAGGAAGACACAGAGCCTGAGATTTAACTCCATTTCTGAAGGGAAACACACAGCACAGTTCTCATCCATGAAACACACTCTGCTTTAGAGTAAGAAGCATGCTCTTGCTTTCTAATAATCTCTAATACAGCAGGAAACGTGTCTGTGGTCAGAACAAAATAACGGTGTTTCCTACACGTACGGACCATATCTAGGTCAACACTTCTTCTGAAACTGATACAAAGCACAGTTCCTCTAACATGCAATGCTTTCCAGTTAAGAGTGAGAAACGTGTGAGCTTCGTGAACGATGTAGCTTCCTTTGAGCTGAAAAGTGACTGAGTTTACCTGAAAAGATGTCTTGCTTTTAGGAAGATACAGAGACTGGGAATTAACTCCATTTCTGAATGGAAACACACAACACAGTTCTCATCCATGAAACACACTGTGCTTTAGAGCACGAAGCATGCTCTTGCTCTCTAGAGTCTCTAATAGAGCCAGAAACATGAGTGTGCTCTGAACAAAATAACGGTGTTTCCTACATATTCGGACCATTGATAGTTCAACTCTGCTTCTGAAACTGATACAAACCACAAGTCATCTAACCTCCAATCTTTTCACTTAAGAGCAAGAAACATGTTAGCTTCATAAAAACTTTATATTCATTTGAGCTGAAAAGTGACTGCATTTACCTGAAATGATGTCTTGCTTGTAGGAAGACACAGAGACTGGAATTTAACTCCATTTCTGAAGGGAAACACACAGCACAGTACTCATCCATGAAACACACTCTGCTTTAGAGCAAGAATCATGCTCTTGCTTTCCAGAGACTAATAGATCCAGAAACACGAGGGTAATCAGAACAAAAGAATGGTGTTTCCTACACATATGGACCACTGCTAGTTCAACTCTGCTTCTGAAACTGATACAAACCACAGGTCAGGTAACATTCAATGCTTTACAGTTAAGAGCAAGAAACGTGTGAGCTACATGAACGATGTAGCTTTGTTTGAAATGAAAGGTGACTGAGTTTACGTGAAATGAAATCTTGCTTGTAGGAATATACAGGGCCTGTGATTTAACTATATTTCTGAAGGGAAACACACAGCACAGTTCTCACGATGAAACACACTCTGCATATAGGTAGAAGCATGCTCTTGCTTTCTAGAGTCTCTAATACAGCAGGAAACTTGAGTGTGCTCACAACAAAAGAACGGTGTTTCCTACACATATGGACCATTGCTAGTTCAACTCTGCTTCTGACACTGATACAAACCACAAGTCTTCTAACATACAATGCTTTTCAGTTAACAGCAAGAAACTTGTGAGCTTTGTAAACGATTTATATTCATTTGAACTGAAAAGTGACTGAGTTAACCTGAAATGATATCTTGCTTGTAGGAAGACACGGAGCCTGGAATTGAACTCCATTTCTGAAGAGAACACACAGCAAAGTTCTCATCCATGAAACACAGTCTGAATTAGACCAAGAAGCACGCTCTTGCTTTCTAAGAGTCTCTAATACAGAAGGAAATTTGACTGTTGTCAGAACAAAATAACGGTGTTTCCTACACATACGGACCATATCTAGGTCAAC
The DNA here is from genome assembly GCA_949786405.1 of Onychomys arenicola. NCBI lineage: Eukaryota > Metazoa > Chordata > Mammalia > Rodentia > Cricetidae > Onychomys > Onychomys arenicola. The sequence goes on from CATKUM010000035.1 coordinate 2,198,547, forward strand.
TATTCTTCTGAAACTGATACAAACCACAGTTTCTCTAACATGCAATGATTTCCAGTTAAGAGCGGGAAACGTGTGAGCTTCATGAACGATGTAGCTTCCTTTGAGCTGAAATGTGACTGAGTTTACCTGAAAAGATATCTTGATTGTAGGAAGACACAGAACCTGGGATTTAACTCCATTTTGAAGGGAAACACATAGCACAGTTCTCATCCATGAAACACACTCTGCTTTAGAGCATGAAGCATGCTCTTGATTTCTAGAATCTCTAATAGAGCCAGAAACTTGAGGGTACTCTGAACAAAATAACGGTGTTTCCTACACATACGGACCATATCTAGGAAAATTCTTCTTCTGAAACTGATACAAAGCACAGTTCCATTAACATGCAATGCTTTCAAGTTAAGAGCAAGAAACGTATGAACTACGTGAACGATGTAGGTTTGTTTGAGCAGAAAGGTGACTGAGTTTAAGTGAAACGAAGTCTTGCTTGTTGGAATATACAGAGCCTGTGATTTAACTCCATTTCTGAAGAGAAACACACAGCACTGTTCTCATGATGAAACACACTCTGCGTATAGGAAGAATCACGCTCTTGCTTTCTAGAGTCTCTAATAGAGGAGGAAGCGTGAGTGTGCTCAGAACAAAAGAATGGTGTTTCCTATACATACAGACCATTGCTAGTTCAACTCTGCTTCTGAAACTGATACAAACCACAAGTCATATAACATCCAATGCTTTTCAGTTAAGAGCAAGAAACGTGTGATCTTCGTAAATGATTTATATTCATTTGAGCTGAAAAGTTACTGCGTTTACTTGAAATTATGTCTTGCTTGTAGGAAGACACAGAGCCTGGAATTTAACTCCATTTCTGAAGGGAAACACACAGCACAGTTCTCTTCCATGAAACACACTCTGCTTTAGAGCAAGAAGCACGCTCTTGCTTTCTAAGAGTCTCTAATACAGCATGAACGTGACTGTGGTCAGAACAAAAGAACAGTGTTTCCTACACCTACAGACCATATCTAGGCCAAGTCTTCTCCTGAAACTGATACAAACCACAGTTCCTCTAACATACAATTCTTTACATTTAAGAGCGAGAAACGTGTGAGCTTCATGAACAATGTAGCTTCCTTTGAGCTGAAAAGTGACTGAGTTTACCTGAAAAGATGTCTTGCTTACAGGAAGACACAGAGCCTGGGATTTAACTCCATATCTGAAGGGAAACACACATCACAGTTCTCATCCATGAAACACACTCTGCTTTAGAGCACGAAGCATGCTCTGGCTTTGTAGAGTCTCTAATAGAGCCAGAAACTTGAGGGTACTCAGAACAAAAGAACAGTGTTTCATACACATACAGACAATTGCTAGTTCAGCTCTGCTTCTGAAACTGAAACAAACCATAAGTCATCTAACTTCCAATACTTTTCATTTAAGAGCGAGAAACGTGTGAGCTTTGTAAACGATTTATATTCATTTGAGCAGAAAAGTGACTGCATTTACCTGAAATAATGTCTTGCTTGTAGGAAGACACAGAGCCTGGAATTTAACTCCATTTCTGAATGGAAACACACAGCACAGTTCTCATCCATGAAACACACTCTGCTTTAGAGCATGAAGTACACTCTTGCTTTCTAAGATTCTCTAATACAGCAGGAAATGTGACTGTGGTCAGAAGAAAATAACGGTGTTTCCTACACATACGGACCATATCTAGGTCAACTCTTCTTCTGAGCCTGATACAAACCACAGTTCCATTAACATGCAATGCTTTCAAGTTAAGATCGAGAAACGTGTGAGCTACGTGAACGATGTAGCTTTGTTTGAGCGGAAAAGTGACTGAGTTTATGTGAAACGAAGTCTTGCTTGTAGGGAGATACAGAGCCTGTGATTTAACTACATTTTTGAAGAGAAACACACCGCACTGTTCTCATGATGAATCACACTCTGCGTATAGGGAGAAGCACGCTCTGGCTTTCTAGAGTCTCTAAAAGAGCAGGAAGCGTGAGTGTGCTCAGAACAAAAGAATGGTGTTTCCTGTACATACAGACCATTGCTAGTTCAACTCTGCTTCTGAAACTGATACAAACCACAAGTCATATAACATCCAATGCTTTTCAGTTAAGAGCGAGAAACGTGTGATCTTCGTAAATGATTTATAGTCTATTGAGCTGAAAAGTGACTGCGTTTACCTGAAATGATGTCTTGCATGTAGGAAGAAACAGAGCATGGAATTTAACTCCATTTGTGAAGGGAAACACACAGCACAGTTCTCATCCATGAAACACACTCTGCTTTAGAGCAAGAAGCACGCTCTTGCTTTCTAAGAGCCTCTACTACAGCAGGAAACCTGACTGTGGTCAGAACAAAATAACGGTGTTTCTTACACCTACGGACCATTTCTAGTTCAACGCTGATAAGGAAATTGACACAAACCACAGGTCCTCTAAAATCCAATGCTTTTCAGTTAAGAGCGAGAAACGTGTGAGCTTCGTAAACGATTTATATTCATTTGAGCAGAAAAGTGACTGCATTTACCTGAAATAATGACTTGCTTGTAGGAAGACACAGAGCCTGGGATTTAACTCCATTTCTGAAGGGAAACACACAGCACAGTTCTCATCCATGAAACACACTCTGCTTTAGAGTAAGAAGCATGCTCTTGCTTTCTATTAATCTCTAATACAGCAGGAAACGTGTCTGTGGTCAGAACAAAATAACGGTGTTTCGTACACGTACGGACCATATCTAGGTCAACTCTTCTTCTGAAACTGATACAAAGCACAGTTCCTCTAACATGCAATGCTTTCCAGTTAAGAGTGAGAAACGTGTGAGCTTCTTGATCGATGTAGCTTCCTTTGAGCTGAAAAGTGACTGAGTTTACCGGAAAAGATGTCTTGCTTTTATGAAGATACAGAGACTGGGATTTAACTCCATTTCTGAATGGAAACACACAGCACAGTTCTCATCCATGAAACACACTGTGCTTTAGAGCACGAAGCATGCTCTTGCTCTCTAGAGTCTCTAATAGAGCCAGAAACATGAGTGTGCTCTGAACAAAATAACGGTGTTTCCTACACATACTTATCATATCTAGGTCAACTCTTCTTCTGAAACTGATACAAACCACAGTTCCATTAACATGAAATGCTTTCCAGTTAAGAGCAAGAAACGTGTGAGCTTCGTGAACGATGTAGCTTCCTTTGAGCTGAACAGTGACTGAGATTACTTGAAAAGATATCTTGCTTGTGGGAAGACACAGAGCCTGGGATTTAACTCCATTTCTGAAGGGAAACACACAGCACTGTTCTCACGATGAAACACACTCTGTGTATAGGAAGAAGCATGCTCTTGCTTTCTAGAGTCTCTAATAGAGCAGGAAACGTGAGTGTGCTCAGAAAAAAAGAATGGTGTTTCCTATACATACATCATTGCTAGTTCAACTCTGCTTCTGAAACTGATACAAACCACAAGTCATCTAACATCCAATGCTTTTCAGTTAATAGCGAGAAACGTGTGATCTTCGTAAACGATTTATATTCATTTGAGCTGAAAATCTAATGCATTTACCTGAAATGATGTCTTGCTTGTAGGAAGACACAGAGCCTGGAATTTAACTCCATTTTTGAGGGAAAAACACAGCACAGTTCTCATCCATGAAACACACTCTGCTTTAGGGCAAGAAGCATGCTCTTGCTATCCAGAGTCTCTAATAGTGCCAAAAACTTGAGGGTACTCAGAACAAAAGAACGGTGTTTCCTACACATACAGACCATTGCTAGTTCATCTCTGCTTCTGAAACTGATACAAACCACAAGTCATCTAACATCCAATGCTTTTCAGTTAAGAGCGAGAAACATGTGATCTTCTTAAATGATTTATAGTCATTTGAGCTGAAAAGTGACTGTGTTTACCTGAAATCATGTCTTGCTTTTTGGAAGAAACAGAGCCTGGAATTTAACTCCATTTTTGAAGGGAAACACACAGCACAGTTCTCATCCATGAAACACACTCTGCTTTAGAGCAAGAAGCACACTCTTGCTTTCTAAGATTCTCTAATACAGCAGGAAACGTGACTGTGGTCAGAACAAAATAACGGTGTTTCCTACACATACGGACCATATTTATGTCAACTCTTCTTCTGAAAATGATACAAACCACAGTTTCTCTAACATGCAATGCTTTCCAGTTAAGAGCGAGAAATGTGTGAGCTTCGTGAACGATGTAGCTTCCTTTGAGCTGAAAAGTGACTGAGTTTACCTGAAAAGATGTCTTGCTTGTAGGAAGACACAGAGCCTGGGATTTAACTCCATTTCTGAAGGGAAACACACAGCACAGTTCTCATCCATGAACACACTCTGCTTTAGAGCACGAAGCATGCTCTTCCTTTGCAGTTTCTCTAATAGAGCCAGAAACATGAAGGTACTCAGAACAAAAGAGCGGTGTTTCTTACACATACTGATCATTGCTACTTCAACTCTGCTTCTGAAATAGATACAAACCACAGGTCCTCTAACATGCAATGCTTTACAGTTAAGAGCAAGAAACCTGAGAGCTACGTGAACGATGTAGCTTTGTTTGAGCGGAAAGGTGTCTGAGTTTACGTGAAATGAAGTCTTGTTTGTAGGAAGACACAGAGCCTGGGATTTAACTCCATTTCTGAAGGGAAAAACACAGCACAGTTCTCATCCATGAAACACACTCTGCTTAGAGCAAGAAGCATGCTCTTCCTTTCCAGTTTCTCTAAAAGAGCCAGAAACTTGAAGGTACTCAGAACAAAAGAGCGGTGTTTCTTACACATACTGATCATTGCTAGTTCAACTCTGCTTCTGAAACTGATACAAACTACAGGTACTCTTACATCCAATGCTTTACAGTTAAGAGCAAGAAACGTGTTAGCTACGTGAACTATGTAGCTTTGTTTGACCGGAAAGGTGACTGAGATTACGTGAAACGAAGTCTTGCTTGTAGGAAGATACAGAGCCTGTGATTTAACTCCATTTCTGAAGAGAAACACACAGCACTGTTCTCACGATGAAACACACTCTGCGTATAGGAAGAAGCACGCTCTTGCTTTCTAGAGTCTCTAATAGAGCACGAAACGTGAGTGTGCTCAGAACAAAAGAACGGTGTTTCCTATACATACAGATCATTGCTAGTTCAACTCTGCTTCTGAAACTGATACAAACCACAGTTCCATTAACATGCAATTCTTTCCAGTTAAGAGCAAGAAACGTGTTAGCTTCGTGAACAATGTAGCTTCCTTTGAGCTGAAAGTGACTGAGTTTACCTGAAATGATATCTTGCTTGTAGTCAGACACAGAGCCTGGGATTTAAATCCGTTTCTGAAGGGATACACACAGCACAGTTCTCATCCATGAAACACACTCTGCTTTAGAGCACGAAGCATTCTCTTGCTTTCTAGAGACTCTAATAGAGCCAGAAACTTGAGGGTACTCTGAACAAAAAACGGTGTTTCCTACACATATGTACCAGTGCTAGTTCAACTCTGCTTCTGAAACTGATACAAACCAGAAGTCTTCTAACATACAATGCTTTTCAGTTAAGAGCGAGAAACGTGTGATCTTCATAAACGATTTATATTCATTTGAGCTGAAAAGTGACTGCATTTACCTGAAATAATGTCTTGCTTGTAGGAAGAAACAGAGCCTGGATTGAACTCCATTTCTGAAAGGAAACACACAGCACAGTTCCCATCCATGAAACACACTCTGCTTTAGAACAAGAAGCACATTCTAGCTTTCTAAGATTCTCTAATAGAGCCAGAAACTTGAGGGTACTCAGAAAAAAATAACGATGTTTCCAACACATAGGCACCATATCTAGGTCAACTCTTCTTCTGAAACTGATACAAAGCACAGTTCCATTAACATGCAATGCTTTCAACTTAAGAGCGAGAAACGTGTGAGCTTCGTGAACGATGTAGCTTCCTTAGAGCTGAAAAGTGACTGGGATTAACTGAAAAGATGTGTTGCTTGTAGGAAGACACAGACCCTGAGATTTAACTCCATTTCTGAAGGGAAACACACAGCACAGTTCTCATCCATGAAAAACACTCTGCTTTAGAGCAAGAAGCACGCTCTTGCTTTCTAACAGTCTCTAATACAGCAGGAAACGTGACTGTGATCAGAACAAAATAACGGTGTTTCCTACACATATGGAACATATCTAGGTCAACTCTTCTTCTGAAACTGATACAAACCACAGTTCCATTAACAAGCAATGCTTTCCAGTTAAGAGCGAGAAACGTGTGAGCTTCATGAACGATGTAGCTTCCTTTGAGCTGAAAAGTGACTGAGTTTACCTGAAAAGATGTCTTGATTGTAGGAAGACACAGACCCTGAGATTTAACTCCATTTCTGAAGGGAAACACACAGCACAGTTCTCATCCATGAAAAACACTCTGCTTTAGAGCACGAAGCAATCTCTTGCTTTCTAGAGTCTCTAATAGAGCCAGAAACTTGAGGGTACTCTGAACAAAAGAACAGTGTTCCTACACATATAGACCAGTGCTAGTTCAACTCTGCTTCTGAAACTGATACAAACCACAAGTCATCTAACAACCAATGTTTTTCAGTTAAGAGCAAGAAACGTGTAAGCTTCTTAAACGATTTATATTCATTTGAGCTGAAAAGTGACTGCGTTTACCTGAAATTATGTCTTGCTTGTAGGAAGACAAAGAGCCTGGAATTTAACTCCATTTCTCAAGGGAAACACACAGTACAGTTCTTATACATGAAACACACTCTGCTTTAGAGCAAGAAGCACAGTCTTGCTTTCTAAGAGTCTCTAATACAGCAGGAAACGTGACTGTGGTCAGAACAAAATAATGGTGTTTCCTACACATATGGACCATATAGAGGTCAACTCTGCTTCTGAAACTGATACAAAGCACAGGTCAGGTAACATTCAATGCTTTACAGTTAAGAGCAAGAAACGTGTGAGCTACATGAACGATGTAGCTTTGTTTGAGCGGAAAGGTGACTGAGTTTACGTGAAACGAAGTGTTGTTTTTAGCAAGACACAGAGCCTGGGATTTATCTCCATTTCTGAAGGGAAAACCACAGCACAGTTCTCCTCCATGAAACACACTCTGCTTTAGTGCAAGATGCACGTTATTGCTTTCTAGAGTCTATAATAGAGCCAGAAACTTGAAAGTGTGCTCAGAAAAAAAGAACGGTGTTTCCTATACATACAGACCATTGCTAGTTCAACTCTATTTCTGAAACTGATACAAACCACAAGTCATATAACATCCAATGCTTTTTAGTTAAGAGCAAGAAACTTGTGAGCTTCGTAAACGATTTATATTCATTTGAGCTGAAAAGTGACTGCGTTTACCTGAAATGATTTCTTGTTTCAAGGAAGATGCAGAGCCTGCGATTTAACTCCATTTCTGAAGGGAAACACACAGCACTGTTCTCACGATGAAACAAACTCAGCATATAAGAAGAAGCACGCTCTTGCTTTCTAGAGTCTCTGATAGAGCAGGAAACGTGAGTGTGCTCAGACCAAAGAACGGTGTTTCCTACACACGGACCATAGCTAGTTCAACTTTGCTTCTGAAACTGATAGGAACCACAAGTCATCTAACATCCAATGCTTTTCAGTTAAGAGCGAGAAACGTGTGAGCTTCGTAAACGATTTATATTCATTTGAGGTGAAAAGTGACTGCATTTACTTGAAATGATGTCTTGCTTGTTGGAAGACACAGAGCCTGGAATTTAACTCCATTTCTGAAGGGATACACACAGCAAAGTTCTCATCCATGAAACACACTCTGCTTTAGAGCATGAAGCATGCTCTTCCTTTTCAGGGACTCTAATAGAGCCAGAAACTTGAGGGTACTCACAACAAAAGAACGGTGTTTGTTACACATACAGACCATTGCTACTTCAACTCTGCTTCTGAAATAGATACAAACCACAGGTCCTCTAACATCCAATGCTTTACAGTTAAGAGCAAGAAACGTGTGAGCTACGTGAACGATGTTGCTTTGTTTGAGAGTAAGGGTTACTGTGTTTCCGTGAAACGAAGTCTTGTTTGTAGGAAGACACAGAGCCTGGGATTTAACCCCATTTCTGAAGAGAAACACACAGCACTGTTCTCACGATGAAACACACTCTGCGTATAGGAAGAAGCACGCTCTTGCTTTCTAGGGTCTCTAATCGAGCAGGAAACGTGAGTGAGCTCAGAACAAAAGAACGATGTTTCCTATACATACAGACCATTGCTAGTTCAACTCTGCCTCTGAAACTGATACAAACAACAAGTCATCTAACATCCAATGCTTTTCAGTTAAGAGCAAGAAACGTGTGATCTTTGTATTCGATTTATATTCATTTTAGCTGAAAAGTGACTGCGTTTACCTGAAAAGATGTCTTGCTTGTGAGAAGAAATAGAGCCTGGAATTTAACTGCATTTCTGAAGGGAAACACACAGCACAGTTCTCATCCATGAAACACACTCTGCTTTAGAGCAAGAAGCATGCTTTTGCTTTCTAAGAGTCTCTAATACAGCAGGAAACGTGACTGTTGTCAGAAAAAATTAACAGTGTTGCCTACACATACGGACCATATCTAGGTCAACTCTTCTTCTGAAACTGATACAAACCACAGTTCCTCTTACATGCAATGCTTTCAATTTAAGAGCGAGAAACCTGTGAGCTTCGTGAACGATGTAGCTTCCTTTGAGCTGAAAAGTGACTGAGTTTACCTGAAAAGATGTCTTGCTTGTAGGAAGACACAGAGCCTGGGATTTAACTCCATTTCTGAAGGAAAACACACAGCACAGTTCTCATTCATGAAATACACTCTGCTTTAGAGCAAGAAGCATGCTCTTGTTTTCTAAGAGTCTCTAATAGAGCCAGAAACATGAGGGTCCTCAGAATAAAATAACGGTGTTTCCGACACATACGGCCCATTGCTAGTTCAACTCTGCTTCTGAAACTGATACAAACCACAAGTCCTCTACCATCCAATGCTTTACAGTTAAGAGCAAGAAACGTGTGAGCTACGTGAACGATGTAGCTTTGTTTGAGCTGAAAGGTGAATGAGTTCACGTTAAACGAAGTCGTGCTTGTAGGAAGATGCAGAGCCTGTGATTTAATTCCATTTCTGAAGGGAAACACACAGCACAGATCACATCCATGAAACACACTCTGCATATAACAAGAAACACGCTCTTGCTTTCTAGATTCTCTAATAGAGCAGGAAACGTGAGTGTGCTCAGAAGAAAAGAATGGTGTTTCCTACACATATGGACGATCGCTAGTTCAACTCTGCTTCTGAATCTGATACAAACCACAATTCATCTAACATCCAATGCTTTTCAGTTATGAGCGAGAAAAGTGTGAGCTTCGTGAACGATGTAGCTTCCTTTGAGCTGAAAAGTGACCTAGTTTACCTGAAAAGTTGTCTTGCTTGTAGGAAGATACAGAGCCTTGGATTTAACTCCATTTCTGAATGGAAACACACAGCACAGTTCTCATGCATGAAACACACTCTGCTTTAGAGCAAGAAGCACGCTCTTGCTTTCTAAGAATCTGTAATACAGCAGGAAGCATGACTGTGGTCAGAACAAAATAACGGTGTTGCCTACACATACGGACCATATCTAGGTCAAGTCTTCTTTTGAAACTGATACAAACCACAGTTCCTCTAACATACAATGCTTTACAGTTAAGAGCTAGAAACGTGTGAGTTTCGTGAACAATGTAGCTCCCTTTGAGCTGAAAAGTGACTGAGTTTACCTGAAAAGATGTCTTCCATATAGGAAGACACAGAGCCTGGGATTTAACTCCATATCTGAAGGGCAACACAAGCACAGTTTTCATCCATGAAACTCACTCTGCTTTAGATCAAGAAGCACGCTCTTGCTTTCTAAGAGTCTCAAATACAGCAGGAAACGTGACTGTGGTCAGAACAAAATAACGGTGTTTCCTACACATACGGACCATATCTAGTAGAACTCTTCTTCAGAAACTGATACAAACCACAGTTCCATTAACATGCAATTCTTTCCAGTTAAGAGCGAGAAACGTGTGAGCTTCGTGAACAATGTGGCTTCCTTTGAGCTGAAAAGTGACCTAGTTTACCTGAAAAGTTGTCTTGCTTTTAGGAAGACACAGAGCCTGGGATTAAACTCCATTTCTGAAGGGAAACACACAGCACAGGTCTCATCCATGAAACACACTCTGCTTTAGAGCAAGAAGCACACTCTTGCTTTCTAGGAGTCTCTAATACAGCAGGAAACGTGACTGTAGTCAGAACGAAATACTGGTGTTTCCTACACATATGGACCATATGTAGGTCAACTCTTCTTCTGAAACTGATACAAACCACGGTTCCATTAACATGCAATGCTTTCAAGTTAAGAGCGAGAAACATGTGAGTTTCGTGAACGATGTAGCTTCCTATGAGCTAAAAAGTGACTGAGTTTACCTTGAGTAAATGTCTTGCTTGTAGGAAGACAAAGAGCCTGGGATTTAACTCCATTTCTGAATGGAAACACACAGCACAGTTCTCATCCATGAAACACACTCTGCTTTAAAGCACGAAGCATGCTCTGGCTTTCTAGAGTCTCTAATACAGCCAGAAACTTGAGTGTACTCTGAAAAAAAGAACGGTGCTTCCTACACATAAGGTCCATTGCTAGTTCAACTCTACTTCTGAAAATGATACAAACCACAGTTCCATTAAAATGCAATGCTTTCAATTTCAGAGCGAGAATCATGTGAGCTTCGTAAACGATTTATATTCATTTGAGCTGAAAAGTGACTGTGTTTACCTGAAATGATGTCTTGCATGTAGGAAGACACAGAGCCTGGAATTTAATTCCATTTCTGATGGGAAACACACAGCAGAGTTCTCATCCATGAAACACACTCTGCTTTAGGGCAAGAAGCACGCTCTTGTTTTCTAAGAGTCTCTAATACAACAAGAAACGTGACTGTGGTCAGAACAAAATACCAGTGTTTCCTACACATACAGACCATATCTAGGTCAACTCTTCTTCTGAAACTGATACAAACCACAGTTCCATTAACATGCAATGCTTTCAGGTTAAGAGCGAGAAACGTGTGAGCTTCGTGAACGATGTAGCTTCCTTTGAGCTGAAAAGTGACCTAGTTTACCTGAAAAGTTGTCTTGCTTGTAGGAAGACACAGAGCCTGGGATTTAACTCCATTTCTGAAGGGAAACACACAGCACAGTTCTCATCCATGAAACACACTCTGCTTTAGAGTAAGAAGCATGCTCTTGCTTTCTAATAATCTCTAATACAGCAGGAAACGTGTCTGTGGTCAGAACAAAATAACGGTGTTTCCTACACGTACGGACCATATCTAGGTCAACTCTTCTTCTGAAACTGATACAAAGCACAGTTCCTCTAACATGCAATGCTTTCCAGTTAAGAGTGAGAAACGTGTGAGCTTCTTGATCGATGTAGCTTCCTTTGAGCTGAAAAGTGACTGAGTTTACCGGAAAAGATGTCTTGCTTTTATGAAGATACAGAGACTGGGATTTATCTCCATTTCTGAATGGAAACACACAGCACAGTTCTCATCCATGAAACACACTGTGCTTTAGAGCACGAAGCATGCTCTTGCTCTCTAGAGTCTCTAATAGAGCCAGAAACATGAGTGTGCTCTGAACAAAATAACGGTGTTTCCTACACATACTTATCATATCTAGGTCAACTCTTCTTCTGAAACTGATACAAACCACAGTTCCATTAACATGAAATGCTTTCCAGTTAAGAGCAAGAAACGTGTGAGCTTCGTGAACGATGTAGCTTCCTTTGAGCTGAAAAGTGACTGAGATTACTTGAAAAGATATCTTGCTTGTGGGAAGACACAGAGCCTGGGATTTAACTCCATTTCTGAAGGGAAACACACAGCACTGTTCTCACGATGAAACACACTCTGTGTATAGGAAGAAGCATGCTCTTGCTTTCTAGAGTCTCTAATAGAGCAGGAAACGTGAGTGTGCTCAGAAAAAAAGAATGGTGTTTCCTATACATACATCATTGCTAGTTCAACTCTGCTTCTGAAACTGATACAAACCACAAGTCATCTAACATCCAATGCTTTTCAGTTAATAGCGAGAAACGTGTGATCTTCGTAAACGATTTATATTCATTTGAGCTGAAAATCTAATGCATTTACCTGAAATGATGTCTTGCTTGTAGGAAGACACAGAGCCTGGAATTTAACTCCATTTTTGAGGGAAAAACACAGCACAGTTCTCATCCATGAAACACACTCTGCTTTAGGGCAAGAAGCATGCTCTTGCTATCCAGAGTCTCTAATAGTGCCAAAAACTTGAGGGTACTCAGAACAAAAGAACGGTGTTTCCTACACATACAGACCATTGCTAGTTCTACTCTGCTTCTGAAACTGATACAAACCACAAGTCATCTAACATCCAATGCTTTTCAGTTAAGAGCGAGAAACATGTGATCTTCGTAAATGATTTATAGTCATTTGAGCTGAAAAGTGACTGTGTTTACCTGAAATCATGTCTTGCTTTTTGGAAGAAACAGAGCCTGGAATTTAACTCCATTTTTGAAGGGAAACACACAGCACAGTTCTCATCCATGAAACACACTCTGCTTTAGAGCAAGAAGCACACTCTTGCTTTCTAAGATTCTCTAATACAGCAGGAAACGTGACTGTGGTCAGAACAAAATAACGGTGTTTCCTACACATACGGACCATATTTATGTCAACTCTTCTTCTGAAAATGATACAAACCACAGTTTCTCTAACATGCAATGCTTTCCAGTTAAGAGCGAGAAATGTGTGAGCTTCGTGAACGATGTAGCTTCCTTTGAGCTGAAAAGTGACTGAGTTTACCTGAAAAGATGTCTTGCTTGTAGGAAGACACAGAGCCTGGGATTTAACTCCATTTCTGAAGGGAAACACACAGCACAGTTCTCATCCATGAACACACTCTGCTTTAGAGCACGAAGCATGCTCTTCCTTTGCAGTTTCTCTAATAGAGCCAGAAACATGAAGGTACTCAGAACAAAAGAGCGGTGTTTCTTACACATACTGATCATTGCTACTTCAACTCTGCTTCTGAAATAGATACAAACCACAGGTCCTCTAACATGCAATGCTTTACAGTTAAGAGCAAGAAACCTGAGAGCTACGTGAACGATGTAGCTTTGTTTGAGCGGAAAGGTGTCTGAGTTTACGTGAAATGAAGTCTTGTTTGTAGGAAGACACAGAGCCTGGGATTTAACTCCATTTCTGAAGGGAAAAACACAGCACAGTTCTCATCCATGAAACACACTCTGCTTAGAGCAAGAAGCATGCTCTTCCTTTCCAGTTTCTCTAAAAGAGCCAGAAACTTGAAGGTACTCAGAACAAAAGAGCGGTGTTTCTTACACATACTGATCATTGCTAGTTCAACTCTGCTTCTGAAACTGATACAAACTACAGGTACTCTTACATCCAATGCTTTATAGTTAAGAGCAAGAAACGTGTTAGCTACGTGAACTATGTAGCTTTGTTTGACCGGAAAGGTGACTGAGATTACGTGAAACGAAGTCTTGCTTGTAGGAAGATACAGAGCCTGTGATTTAACTCCATTTCTGAAGAGAAACACACAGCACTGTTCTCACGATGAAACACACTCTGCGTATAGGAAGAAGCACGCTCTTGCTTTCTAGAGTCTCTAATAGAGCACGAAACGTGAGTGTGCTCAGAACAAAAGAACGGTGTTTCCTATACATACAGATCATTGCTAGTTCAACTCTGCTTCTGAAACTGATACAAACCACAGTTCCATTAACATGCAATTCTTTCCAGTTAAGAGCAAGAAACGTGTTAGCTTCGTGAACAATGTAGCTTCCTTTGAGCTGAAAGTGACTGAGTTTACCTGAAATGATATCTTGCTTGTAGTCAGACACAGAGCCTGGGATTTAAATCCGTTTCTGAAGGGATACACACAGCACAGTTCTCATCCATGAAACACACTCTGCTTTAGAGCACGAAGCATTCTCTTGCTTTCTAGAGACTGTAATAGAGCCAGAAACTTGAGGGTACTCTGAACAAAAAACGGTGTTTCCTACACATATGTACCAGTGCTAGTTCAACTCTGCTTCTGAAACTGATACAAACCAGAAGTCTTCTAACATACAATGCTTTTCAGTTAAGAGCGAGAAACGTGTGATCTTCATAAACGATTTATATTCATTTGAGCTGAAAAGTGACTGCATTTACCTGAAATAATGTCTTGCTTGTAGGAAGAAACAGAGCCTGGATTGAACTCCATTTCTGAAAGGAAACACACAGCACAGTTCCCATCCATGAAACACACTCTGCTTTAGAACAAGAAGCACATTCTAGCTTTCTAAGATTCTCTAATAGAGCCAGAAACTTGAGGGTACTCAGAAAAAAATAACGATGTTTCCAACACATAGGCACCATATCTAGGTCAACTCTTCTTCTGAAACTGATACAAAGCACAGTTCCATTAACATGCAATGCTTTCAACTTAAGAGCGAGAAACGTGTGAGCTTCGTGAACGATGTAGCTTCCTTAGAGCTGAAAAGTGACTGGGATTAACTGAAAAGATGTGTTGCTTGTAGGAAGACACAGACCCTGAGATTTAACTCCATTTCTGAAGGGAAACACACAGCACAGTTCTCATCCATGAAAAACACTCTGCTTTAGAGCAAGAAGCACGCTCTTGCTTTCTAACAGTCTCTAATACAGCAGGAAACGTGACTGTGATCAGAACAAAATAACGGTGTTTCCTACACATATGGAACATATCTAGGTCAACTCTTCTTCTGAAACTGATACAAACCACAGTTCCATTAACAAGCAATGCTTTCCAGTTAAGAGCGAGAAACGTGTGAGCTTCATGAACGATGTAGCTTCCTTTGAGCTGAAAAGTGACTGAGTTTACCTGAAAAGATGTCTTGATTGTAGGAAGACACAGACCCTGAGATTTAACTCCATTTCTGAAGGGAAACACACAGCACAGTTCTCATCCATGAAAAACACTCTGCTTTAGAGCACGAAGCAATCTCTTGCTTTCTAGAGTCTCTAATAGAGCCAGAAACTTGAGGGTACTCTGAACAAAAGAACAGTGTTCCTACACATATAGACCAGTGCTAGTTCAACTCTGCTTCTGAAACTGATACAAACCACAAGTCATCTAACAACCAATGTTTTTCAGTTAAGAGCAAGAAACGTGTAAGCTTCTTAAACGATTTATATTCATTTGAGCTGAAAAGTGACTGCGTTTACCTGAAATTATGTCTTGCTTGTAGGAAGACAAAGAGCCTGGAATTTAACTCCATTTCTCAAGGGAAACACACAGTACAGTTCTTATACATGAAACACACTCTGCTTTAGAGCAAGAAGCACAGTCTTGCTTTCTAAGAGTCTCTAATACAGCAGGAAACGTGACTGTGGTCAGAACAAAATAATGGTGTTTCCTACACATATGGACCATATAGAGGTCAACTCTGCTTCTGAAACTGATACAAAGCACAGGTCAGGTAACATTCAATGCTTTACAGTTAAGAGCAAGAAACGTGTGAGCTACATGAACGATGTAGCTTTGTTTGAGCGGAAAGGTGACTGAGTTTACGTGAAACGAAGTGTTGTTTTTAGCAAGACACAGAGCCTGGGATTTATCTCCATTTCTGAAGGGAAAACCACAGCACAGTTCTCCTCCATGAAACACACTCTGCTTTAGTGCAAGATGCACGTTATTGCTTTCTAGAGTCTATAATAGAGCCAGAAACTTGAAAGTGTGCTCAGAAAAAAAGAACGGTGTTTCCTATACATACAGACCATTGCTAGTTCAACTCTATTTCTGAAACTGATACAAACCACAAGTCATATAACATCCAATGCTTTTTAGTTAAGAGCAAGAAACTTGTGAGCTTCGTAAACGATTTATATTCATTTGAGCTGAAAAGTGACTGCGTTTACCTGAAATGATTTCTTGTTTCAAGGAAGATGCAGAGCCTGCGATTTAACTCCATTTCTGAAGGGAAACACACAGCACTGTTCTCACGATGAAACAAACTCAGCATATAAGAAGAAGCACGCTCTTGCTTTCTAGAGTCTCTGATAGAGCAGGAAACGTGAGTGTGCTCAGACCAAAGAACGGTGTTTCCTACACACGGACCATAGCTAGTTCAACTTTGCTTCTGAAACTGATAGGAACCACAAGTCATCTAACATCCAATGCTTTTCAGTTAAGAGCGAGAAACGTGTGAGCTTCGTAAACGATTTATATTCATTTGAGGTGAAAAGTGACTGCATTTACTTGAAATGATGTCTTGCTTGTTGGAAGACACAGAGCCTGGAATTTAACTCCATTTCTGAAGGGATACACACAGCAAAGTTCTCATCCATGAAACACACTCTGCTTTAGAGCATGAAGCATGCTCTTCCTTTTCAGGGACTCTAATAGAGCCAGAAACTTGAGGGTACTCACAACAAAAGAACGGTGTTTGTTACACATACAGACCATTGCTACTTCAACTCTGCTTCTGAAATAGATACAAACCACAGGTCCTCTAACATCCAATGCTTTACAGTTAAGAGCAAGAAACGTGTGAGCTACGTGAACGATGTTGCTTTGTTTGAGAGTAAGGGTTACTGTGTTTCCGTGAAACGAAGTCTTGTTTGTAGGAAGACACAGAGCCTGGGATTTAACCCCATTTCTGAAGAGAAACACACAGCACTGTTCTCACGATGAAACACACTCTGCGTATAGGAAGAAGCACGCTCTTGCTTTCTAGGGTCTCTAATCGAGCAGGAAACTGAGTGAGCTCAGAACAAAAGAACGATGTTTCCTATACATACAGACCATTGCTAGTTCAACTCTGCCTCTGAAACTGATACAAACAACAAGTCATCTAACATCCAATGCTTTTCAGTTAAGAGCAAGAAACGTGTGATCTTTGTATTCGATTTATATTCATTTTAGCTGAAAAGTGACTGCGTTTACCTGAAAAGATGTCTTGCTTGTGAGAAGAAATAGAGCCTGGAATTTAACTGCATTTCTGAAGGGAAACACACACCACAGTTCTCATCCATGAAACACACTCTGCTTTAGAGCAAGAAGCATGCTTTTGCTTTCTAAGAGTCTCTAATACAGCAGGAAACGTGACTGTTGTCAGAAAAAAATTAACAGTGTTGCCTACACATACGGACCATATCTAGGTCAACTCTTCTTCTGAAACTGATACAAACCACAGTTCCTCTTACATGCAATGCTTTCAATTTAAGAGCGAGAAACCTGTGAGCTTCGTGAACGATGTAGCTTCCTTTGAGCTGAAAAGTGACTGAGTTTACCTGAAAAGATGTCTTGCTTGTAGGAAGACACAGAGCCTGGGATTTAACTCCATTTCTGAAGGAAAACACACAGCACAGTTCTCATTCATGAAATACACTCTGCTTTAGAGCAAGATGCATGCTCTTGTTTTCTAAGAGTCTCTAATAGAGCCAGAAACATGAGGGTCCTCAGAATAAAATAACGGTGTTTCCGACACATACGGCCCATTGCTAGTTCAACTCTGCTTCTGAAACTGATACAAACCACAAGTCCTCTACCATCCAATGCTTTACAGTTAAGAGCAAGAAACGTGTGAGCTACGTGAACGATGTAGCTTTGTTTGAGCTGAAAGGTGAATGAGTTCACGTTAAACGAAGTCGTGCTTGTAGGAAGATGCAGAGCCTGTGATTTAATTCCATTTCTGAAGGGAAACACACAGCACAGATCACATCCATGAAACACACTCTGCATATAAGAAGAAACACGCTCTTGCTTTCTAGATTCTCTAATAGAGCAGGAAACGTGAGTGTGCTCAGAAGAAAAGAATGGTGTTTCCTACACATATGGACGATCGCTAGTTCAACTCTGCTTCTGAATCTGATACAAACCACAATTCATCTAACATCCAATGCTTTTCAGTTATGAGCGAGAAAAGTGTGAGCTTCGTGAACGATGTAGCTTCCTTTGAGCTGAAAAGTGACCTAGTTTACCTGAAAAGTTGTCTTGCTTGTAGGAAGATACAGAGCCTTGGATTTAACTCCATTTCTGAAGGGAAACACACAGCACAGTTCTCATGCATGAAACACACTCTGCTTTAGAGCAAGAAGCACGCTCTTGCTTTCTAAGAATCTGTAATACAGCAGGAAGCATGACTGTGGTCAGAACAAAATAACGGTGTTGCCTACACATACGGACCATATCTAGGTCAAGTCTTCTTTTGAAACTGATACAAACCACAGTTCCTCTAACATACAATGCTTTACAGTTAAGAGCTAGAAACGTGTGAGTTTCGTGAACAATGTAGCTCCCTTTGAGCTGAAAAGTGACTGAGTTTACCTGAAAAGATGTCTTCCATATAGGAAGACACAGAGCCTGGGATTTAACTCCATATCTGAAGGGCAACACAAGCACAGTTTTCATCCATGAAACACACTCTGCTTTAGATCAAGAAGCACGCTCTTGCTTTCTAAGAGTCTCAAATACAGCAGGAAACGTGACTGTGGTCAGAACAAAATAACGGTGTTTCCTACACATACGGACCATATCTAGTAGAACTCTTCTTCAGAAACTGATACAAACCACAGTTCCATTAACATGCAATTCTTTCCAGTTAAGAGCGAGAAACGTGTGAGCTTCGTGAACAATGTGGCTTCCTTTGAGCTGAAAAGTGACCTAGTTTACCTGAAAAGTTGTCTTGCTTTTAGGAAGACACAGAGCCTGGGATTAAACTCCATTTCTGAAGGGAAACACACAGCACAGGTCTCATCCATGAAACACACTCTGCTTTAGAGCAAGAAGCACACTCTTGCTTTCTAGGAGTCTCTAATACAGCAGGAAACGTGACTGTAGTCAGAACGAAATACTGGTGTTTCCTACACATATGGACCATATGTAGGTCAACTCTTCTTCTGAAACTGATACAAACCACGGTTCCATTAACATGCAATGCTTTCAAGTTAAGAGCGAGAAACATGTGAGTTTCGTGAACGATGTAGCTTCCTATGAGCTGAAAAGTGACTGAGTTTACCTTGAGTAAATGTCTTGCTTGTAGGAAGACAAAGAGCCTGGGATTTAACTCCATTTCTGAATGGAAACACACAGCACAGTTCTCATCCATGAAACACACTCTGCTTTAAAGCACGAAGCATGCTCTGGCTTTCTAGAGTCTCTAATACAGCCAGAAACTTGAGTGTACTCTGAAAAAAAGAACGGTGCTTCCTACACATAAGGTCCATTGCTAGTTCAACTCTACTTCTGAAAATGATACAAACCACAGTTCCATTAAAATGCAATGCTTTCAATTTCAGAGCGAGAATCATGTGAGCTTCGTAAACGATTTATATTCATTTGAGCTGAAAAGTGACTGTGTTTACCTGAAATGATGTCTTGCATGTAGGAAGACACAGAGCCTGGAATTTAATTCCATTTCTGATGGGAAACACACAGCAGAGTTCTCATCCATGAAACACACTCTGCTTTAGGGCAAGAAGCACGCTCTTGTTTTCTAAGAGTCTCTAATACAACAAGAAACGTGACTGTGGTCAGAACAAAATACCAGTGTTTCCTACACATACAGACCATATCTAGGTCAACTCTTCTTCTGAAACTGATACAAACCACAGTTCCATTAACATGCAATGCTTTCAGGTTAAGAGCGAGAAACGTGTGAGCTTCGTGAACGATGTAGCTTCCTTTGAGCTGAAAAGTGACCTAGTTTACCTGAAAAGTTGTCTTGCTTGTAGGAAGACACAGAGCCTGGGATTTAACTCCATTTCTGAAGGGAAACACACAGCACAGTTCTCATCCATGAAACACACTCTGCTTTAGAGTAAGAAGCATGCTCTTGCTTTCTAATAATCTCTAATACAGCAGGAAACGTGTCTGTGGTCAGAACAAAATAACGGTGTTTCCTACACGTACGGACCATATCTAGGTCAACTCTTCTTCTGAAACTGATACAAAGCACAGTTCCTCTAACATGCAATGCTTTCCAGTTAAGAGTGAGAAACGTGTGAGCTTCTTGATCGATGTAGCTTCCTTTGAGCTGAAAAGTGACTGAGTTTACCGGAAAAGATGTCTTGCTTTTATGAAGATACAGAGACTGGGATTTATCTCCATTTCTGAATGGAAACACACAGCACAGTTCTCATCCATGAAACACACTGTGCTTTAGAGCACGAAGCATGCTCTTGCTCTCTAGAGTCTCTAATAGAGCCAGAAACATGAGTGTGCTCTGAACAAAATAACGGTGTTTCCTACACATACTTATCATATCTAGGTCAACTCTTCTTCTGAAACTGATACAAACCACAGTTCCATTAACATGAAATGCTTTCCAGTTAAGAGCAAGAAACGTGTGAGCTTCGTGAACGATGTAGCTTCCTTTGAGCTGAAAAGTGACTGAGATTACTTGAAAAGATATCTTGCTTGTGGGAAGACACAGAGCCTGGGATTTAACTCCATTTCTGAAGGGAAACACACAGCACTGTTCTCACGATGAAACACACTCTGTGTATAGGAAGAAGCATGCTCTTGCTTTCTAGAGTCTCTAATAGAGCAGGAAACGTGAGTGTGCTCAGAAAAAAAGAATGGTGTTTCCTATACATACATCATTGCTAGTTCAACTCTGCTTCTGAAACTGATACAAACCACAAGTCATCTAACATCCAATGCTTTTCAGTTAATAGCGAGAAACGTGTGATCTTCGTAAACGATTTATATTCATTTGAGCTGAAAATCTAATGCATTTACCTGAAATGATGTCTTGCTTGTAGGAAGACACAGAGCCTGGAATTTAACTCCATTTTTGAGGGAAAAACACAGCACAGTTCTCATCCATGAAACACACTCTGCTTTAGGGCAAGAAGCATGCTCTTGCTATCCAGAGTCTCTAATAGTGCCAAAAACTTGAGGGTACTCAGAACAAAAGAACGGTGTTTCCTACACATACAGACCATTGCTAGTTCAACTCTGCTTCTGAAACTGATACAAACCACAAGTCATCTAACATCCAATGCTTTTCAGTTAAGAGCGAGAAACATGTGATCTTCGTAAATGATTTATAGTCATTTGAGCTGAAAAGTGACTGTGTTTACCTGAAATCATGTCTTGCTTTTTGGAAGAAACAGAGCCTGGAATTTAACTCCATTTTTGAAGGGAAACACACAGCACAGTTCTCATCCATGAAACACACTCTGCTTTAGAGCAAGAAGCACACTCTTGCTTTCTAAGATTCTCTAATACAGCAGGAAACGTGACTGTGGTCAGAACAAAATAACGGTGTTTCCTACACATACGGACCATATTTATGTCAACTCTTCTTCTGAAAATGATACAAACCACAGTTTCTCTAACATGCAATGCTTTCCAGTTAAGAGCGAGAAATGTGTGAGCTTCGTGAACGATGTAGCTTCCTTTGAGCTGAAAAGTGACTGAGTTTACCTGAAAAGATGTCTTGCTTGTAGGAAGACACAGAGCCTGGGATTTAACTCCATTTCTGAAGGGAAACACACAGCACAGTTCTCATCCATGAACACACTCTGCTTTAGAGCACGAAGCATGCTCTTCCTTTGCAGTTTCTCTAATAGAGCCAGAAACATGAAGGTACTCAGAACAAAAGAGCGGTGTTTCTTACACATACTGATCATTGCTACTTCAACTCTGCTTCTGAAATAGATACAAACCACAGGTCCTCTAACATGCAATGCTTTACAGTTAAGAGCAAGAAACCTGAGAGCTACGTGAACGATGTAGCTTTGTTTGAGCGGAAAGGTGTCTGAGTTTACGTGAAATGAAGTCTTGTTTGTAGGAAGACACAGAGCCTGGGATTTAACTCCATTTCTGAAGGGAAAAACACAGCACAGTTCTCATCCATGAAACACACTCTGCTTAGAGCAAGAAGCATGCTCTTCCTTTCCAGTTTCTCTAAAAGAGCCAGAAACTTGAAGGTACTCAGAACAAAAGAGCGGTGTTTCTTACACATACTGATCATTGCTAGTTCAACTCTGCTTCTGAAACTGATACAAACTACAGGTACTCTTACATCCAATGCTTTACAGTTAAGAGCAAGAAACGTGTTAGCTACGTGAACTATGTAGCTTTGTTTGACCGGAAAGGTGACTGAGATTACGTGAAACGAAGTCTTGCTTGTAGGAAGATACAGAGCCTGTGATTTAACTCCATTTCTGAAGAGAAACACACAGCACTGTTCTCACGATGAAACACACTCTGCGTATAGGAAGAAGCACGCTCTTGCTTTCTAGAGTCTCTAATAGAGCACGAAACGTGAGTGTGCTCAGAACAAAAGAACGGTGTTTCCTATACATACAGATCATTGCTAGTTCAACTCTGCTTCTGAAACTGATACAAACCACAGTTCCATTAACATGCAATTCTTTCCAGTTAAGAGCAAGAAACGTGTTAGCTTCGTGAACAATGTAGCTTCCTTTGAGCTGAAAGTGACTGAGTTTACCTGAAATGATATCTTGCTTGTAGTCAGACACAGAGCCTGGGATTTAAATCCGTTTCTGAAGGGATACACACAGCACAGTTCTCATCCATGAAACACACTCTGCTTTAGAGCACGAAGCATTCTCTTGCTTTCTAGAGACTCTAATAGAGCCAGAAACTTGAGGGTACTCTGAACAAAAAACGGTGTTTCCTACACATATGTACCAGTGCTAGTTCAACTCTGCTTCTGAAACTGATACAAACCAGAAGTCTTCTAACATACAATGCTTTTCAGTTAAGAGCGAGAAACGTGTGATCTTCATAAACGATTTATATTCATTTGAGCTGAAAAGTGACTGCATTTACCTGAAATAATGTCTTGCTTGTAGGAAGAAACAGAGCCTGGATTGAACTCCATTTCTGAAAGGAAACACACAGCACAGTTCCCATCCATGAAACACACTCTGCTTTAGAACAAGAAGCACATTCTAGCTTTCTAAGATTCTCTAATAGAGCCAGAAACTTGAGGGTACTCAGAAAAAAATAACGATGTTTCCAACACATAGGCACCATATCTAGGTCAACTCTTCTTCTGAAACTGATACAAAGCACAGTTCCATTAACATGCAATGCTTTCAACTTAAGAGCGAGAAACGTGTGAGCTTCGTGAACGATGTAGCTTCCTTAGAGCTGAAAAGTGACTGGGATTAACTGAAAAGATGTGTTGCTTGTAGGAAGACACAGACCCTGAGATTTAACTCCATTTCTGAAGGGAAACACACAGCACAGTTCTCATCCATGAAAAACACTCTGCTTTAGAGCAAGAAGCACGCTCTTGCTTTCTAACAGTCTCTAATACAGCAGGAAACGTGACTGTGATCAGAACAAAATAACGGTGTTTCCTACACATATGGAACATATCTAGGTCAACTCTTCTTCTGAAACTGATACAAACCACAGTTCCATTAACAAGCAATGCTTTCCAGTTAAGAGCGAGAAACGTGTGAGCTTCATGAACGATGTAGCTTCCTTTGAGCTGAAAAGTGACTGAGTTTACCTGAAAAGATGTCTTGATTGTAGGAAGACACAGACCCTGAGATTTAACTCCATTTCTGAAGGGAAACACACAGCACAGTTCTCATCCATGAAAAACACTCTGCTTTAGAGCACGAAGCAATCTCTTGCTTTCTAGAGTCTCTAATAGAGCCAGAAACTTGAGGGTACTCTGAACAAAAGAACAGTGTTCCTACACATATAGACCAGTGCTAGTTCAACTCTGCTTCTGAAACTGATACAAACCACAAGTCATCTAACAACCAATGTTTTTCAGTTAAGAGCAAGAAACGTGTAAGCTTCTTAAACGATTTATATTCATTTGAGCTGAAAAGTGACTGCGTTTACCTGAAATTATGTCTTGCTTGTAGGAAGACAAAGAGCCTGGAATTTAACTCCATTTCTCAAGGGAAACACACAGTACAGTTCTTATACATGAAACACACTCTGCTTTAGAGCAAGAAGCACAGTCTTGCTTTCTAAGAGTCTCTAATACAGCAGGAAACGTGACTGTGGTCAGAACAAAATAATGGTGTTTCCTACACATATGGACCATATAGAGGTCAACTCTGCTTCTGAAACTGATACAAAGCACAGGTCAGGTAACATTCAATGCTTTACAGTTAAGAGCAAGAAACGTGTGAGCTACATGAACGATGTAGCTTTGTTTGAGCGGAAAGGTGACTGAGTTTACGTGAAACGAAGTGTTGTTTTTAGCAAGACACAGAGCCTGGGATTTATCTCCATTTCTGAAGGGAAAACCACAGCACAGTTCTCCTCCATGAAACACACTCTGCTTTAGTGCAAGATGCACGTTATTGCTTTCTAGAGTCTATAATAGAGCCAGAAACTTGAAAGTGTGCTCAGAAAAAAAGAACGGTGTTTCCTATACATACAGACCATTGCTAGTTCAACTCTATTTCTGAAACTGATACAAACCACAAGTCATATAACATCCAATGCTTTTTAGTTAAGAGCAAGAAACTTGTGAGCTTCGTAAACGATTTATATTCATTTGAGCTGAAAAGTGACTGCGTTTACCTGAAATGATTTCTTGTTTCAAGGAAGATGCAGAGCCTGCGATTTAACTCCATTTCTGAAGGGAAACACACAGCACTGTTCTCACGATGAAACACACTCAGCATATAAGAAGAAGCACGCTCTTGCTTTCTAGAGTCTCTGATAGAGCAGGAAACGTGAGTGTGCTCAGACCAAAGAACGGTGTTTCCTACACACGGACCATAGCTAGTTCAACTTTGCTTCTGAAACTGATAGGAACCACAAGTCATCTAACATCCAATGCTTTTCAGTTAAGAGCGAGAAACGTGTGAGCTTCGTAAACAATTTATATTCATTTGAGGTGAAAAGTGACTGCATTTACTTGAAATGATGTCTTGCTTGTTGGAAGACACAGAGCCTGGAATTTAACTCCATTTCTGAAGGGATACACACAGCAAAGTTCTCATCCATGAAACACACTCTGCTTTAGAGCATGAAGCATGCTCTTCCTTTTCAGGGACTCTAATAGAGCCAGAAACTTGAGGGTACTCACAACAAAAGAACGGTGTTTGTTACACATACAGACCATTGCTACTTCAACTCTGCTTCTGAAATAGATACAAACCACAGGTCCTCTAACATCCAATGCTTTACAGTTAAGAGCAAGAAACGTGTGAGCTACGTGAACGATGTTGCTTTGTTTGAGAGTAAGGGTTACTGTGTTTCCGTGAAACGAAGTCTTGTTTGTAGGAAGACACAGAGCCTGGGATTTAACCCCATTTCTGAAGAGAAACACACAGCACTGTTCTCACGATGAAACACACTCTGCGTATAGGAAGAAGCACGCTCTTGCTTTCTAGGGTCTCTAATCGAGCAGGAAACGTGAGTGAGCTCAGAACAAAAGAACGATGTTTCCTATACATACAGACCATTGCTAGTTCAACTCTGCCTCTGAAACTGATACAAACAACAAGTCATCTAACATCCAATGCTTTTCAGTTAAGAGCAAGAAACGTGTGATCTTTGTATTCGATTTATATTCATTTTAGCTGAAAAGTGACTGCGTTTACCTGAAAAGATGTCTTGCTTGTGAGAAGAAATAGAGCCTGGAATTTAACTGCATTTCTGAAGGGAAACACACACCACAGTTCTCATCCATGAAACACACTCTGCTTTAGAGCAAGAAGCATGCTTTTGCTTTCTAAGAGTCTCTAATACAGCAGGAAACGTGACTGTTGTCAGAAAAAAATTAACAGTGTTGCCTACACATACGGACCATATCTAGGTCAACTCTTCTTCTGAAACTGATACAAACCACAGTTCCTCTTACATGCAATGCTTTCAATTTAAGAGCGAGAAACCTGTGAGCTTCGTGAACGATGTAGCTTCCTTTGAGCTGAAAAGTGACTGAGTTTACCTGAAAAGATGTCTTGCTTGTAGGAAGACACAGAGCCTGGGATTTAACTCCATTTCTGAAGGAAAACACACAGCACAGTTCTCATTCATGAAATACACTCTGCTTTAGAGCAAGATGCATGCTCTTGTTTTCTAAGAGTCTCTAATAGAGCCAGAAACATGAGGGTCCTCAGAATAAAATAACGGTGTTTCCGACACATACGGCCCATTGCTAGTTCAACTCTGCTTCTGAAACTGATACAAACCACAAGTCCTCTACCATCCAATGCTTTACAGTTAAGAGCAAGAAACGTGTGAGCTACGTGAACGATGTAGCTTTGTTTGAGCTGAAAGGTGAATGAGTTCACGTTAAACGAAGTCGTGCTTGTAGGAAGATGCAGAGCCTGTGATTTAATTCCATTTCTGAAGGGAAACACACAGCACAGATCACATCCATGAAACACACTCTGCATATAAGAAGAAACACGCTCTTGCTTTCTAGATTCTCTAATAGAGCAGGAAACGTGAGTGTGCTCAGAAGAAAAGAATGGTGTTTCCTACACATATGGACGATCGCTAGTTCAACTCTGCTTCTGAATCTGATACAAACCACAATTCATCTAACATCCAATGCTTTTCAGTTATGAGCGAGAAAAGTGTGAGCTTCGTGAACGATGTAGCTTCCTTTGAGCTGAAAAGTGACCTAGTTTACCTGAAAAGTTGTCTTGCTTGTAGGAAGATACAGAGCCTTGGATTTAACTCCATTTCTGAAGGGAAACACACAGCACAGTTCTCATGCATGAAACACACTCTGCTTTAGAGCAAGAAGCACGCTCTTGCTTTCTAAGAATCTGTAATACAGCAGGAAGCATGACTGTGGTCAGAACAAAATAACGGTGTTGCCTACACATACGGACCATATCTAGGTCAAGTCTTCTTTTGAAACTGATACAAACCACAGTTCCTCTAACATACAATGCTTTACAGTTAAGAGCTAGAAACGTGTGAGTTTCGTGAACAATGTAGCTCCCTTTGAGCTGAAAAGTGACTGAGTTTACCTGAAAAGATGTCTTCCATATAGGAAGACACAGAGCCTGGGATTTAACTCCATATCTGAAGGGCAACACAAGCACAGTTTTCATCCATGAAACACACTCTGCTTTAGATCAAGAAGCACGCTCTTGCTTTCTAAGAGTCTCAAATACAGCAGGAAACGTGACTGTGGTCAGAACAAAATAACGGTGTTTCCTACACATACGGACCATATCTAGTAGAACTCTTCTTCAGAAACTGATACAAACCACAGTTCCATTAACATGCAATTCTTTCCAGTTAAGAGCGAGAAACGTGTGAGCTTCGTGAACAATGTGGCTTCCTTTGAGCTGAAAAGTGACCTAGTTTACCTGAAAAGTTGTCTTGCTTTTAGGAAGACACAGAGCCTGGGATTAAACTCCATTTCTGAAGGGAAACACACAGCACAGGTCTCATCCATGAAACACACTCTGCTTTAGAGCAAGAAGCACACTCTTGCTTTCTAGGAGTCTCTAATACAGCAGGAAACGTGACTGTAGTCAGAACGAAATACTGGTGTTTCCTACACATATGGACCATATGTAGGTCAACTCTTCTTCTGAAACTGATACAAACCACGGTTCCATTAACATGCAATGCTTTCAAGTTAAGAGCGAGAAACATGTGAGTTTCGTGAACGATGTAGCTTCCTATGAGCTGAAAAGTGACTGAGTTTACCTTGAGTAAATGTCTTGCTTGTAGGAAGACAAAGAGCCTGGGATTTAACTCCATTTCTGAATGGAAACACACAGCACAGTTCTCATCCATGAAACACACTCTGCTTTAAAGCACGAAGCATGCTCTGGCTTTCTAGAGTCTCTAATACAGCCAGAAACTTGAGTGTACTCTGAAAAAAAGAACGGTGCTTCCTACACATAAGGTCCATTGCTAGTTCAACTCTACTTCTGAAAATGATACAAACCACAGTTCCATTAAAATGCAATGCTTTCAATTTCAGAGCGAGAATCATGTGAGCTTCGTAAACGATTTATATTCATTTGAGCTGAAAAGTGACTGTGTTTACCTGAAATGATGTCTTGCATGTAGGAAGACACAGAGCCTGGAATTTAATTCCATTTCTGATGGGAAACACACAGCAGAGTTCTCATCCATGAAACACACTCTGCTTTAGGGCAAGAAGCACGCTCTTGTTTTCTAAGAGTCTCTAATACAACAAGAAACGTGACTGTGGTCAGAACAAAATACCAGTGTTTCCTACACATACAGACCATATCTAGGTCAACTCTTCTTCTGAAACTGATACAAACCACAGTTCCATTAACATGCAATGCTTTCAGGTTAAGAGCGAGAAACGTGTGAGCTTCGTGAACGATGTAGCTTCCTTTGAGCTGAAAAGTGACCTAGTTTACCTGAAAAGTTGTCTTGCTTGTAGGAAGACACAGAGCCTGGGATTTAACTCCATTTCTGAAGGGAAACACACAGCACAGTTCTCATCCATGAAACACACTCTGCTTTAGAGTAAGAAGCATGCTCTTGCTTTCTAATAATCTCTAATACAGCAGGAAACGTGTCTGTGGTCAGAACAAAATAACGGTGTTTCCTACACGTACGGACCATATCTAGGTCAACTCTTCTTCTGAAACTGATACAAAGCACAGTTCCTCTAACATGCAATGCTTTCCAGTTAAGAGTGAGAAACGTGTGAGCTTCTTGATCGATGTAGCTTCCTTTGAGCTGAAAAGTGACTGAGTTTACCGGAAAAGATGTCTTGCTTTTATGAAGATACAGAGACTGGGATTTATCTCCATTTCTGAATGGAAACACACAGCACAGTTCTCATCCATGAAACACACTGTGCTTTAGAGCACGAAGCATGCTCTTGCTCTCTAGAGTCTCTAATAGAGCCAGAAACATGAGTGTGCTCTGAACAAAATAACGGTGTTTCCTACACATACTTATCATATCTAGGTCAACTCTTCTTCTGAAACTGATACAAACCACAGTTCCATTAACATGAAATGCTTTCCAGTTAAGAGCAAGAAACGTGTGAGCTTCGTGAACGATGTAGCTTCCTGTGAGCTGAAAAGTGACTGAGATTACTTGAAAAGATATCTTGCTTGTGGGAAGACACAGAGCCTGGGATTTAACTCCATTTCTGAAGGGAAACACACAGCACTGTTCTCACGATGAAACACACTCTGTGTATAGGAAGAAGCATGCTCTTGCTTTCTAGAGTCTCTAATAGAGCAGGAAACGTGAGTGTGCTCAGAAAAAAAGAATGGTGTTTCCTATACATACATCATTGCTAGTTCAACTCTGCTTCTGAAACTGATACAAACCACAAGTCATCTAACATCCAATGCTTTTCAGTTAATAGCGAGAAACGTGTGATCTTCGTAAACGATTTATATTCATTTGAGCTGAAAATCTAATGCATTTACCTGAAATGATGTCTTGCTTGTAGGAAGACACAGAGCCTGGAATTTAACTCCATTTTTGAGGGAAAAACACAGCACAGTTCTCATCCATGAAACACACTCTGCTTTAGGGCAAGAAGCATGCTCTTGCTATCCAGAGTCTCTAATAGTGCCAAAAACTTGAGGGTACTCAGAACAAAAGAACGGTGTTTCCTACACATACAGACCATTGCTAGTTCAACTCTGCTTCTGAAACTGATACAAACCACAAGTCATCTAACATCCAATGCTTTTCAGTTAAGAGCGAGAAACATGTGATCTTCGTAAATGATTTATAGTCATTTGAGCTGAAAAGTGACTGTGTTTACCTGAAATCATGTCTTGCTTTTTGGAAGAAACAGAGCCTGGAATTTAACTCCATTTTTGAAGGGAAACACACAGCACAGTTCTCATCCATGAAACACACTCTGCTTTAGAGCAAGAAGCACACTCTTGCTTTCTAAGATTCTCTAATACAGCAGGAAACGTGACTGTGGTCAGAACAAAATAACGGTGTTTCCTACACATACGGACCATATTTATGTCAACTCTTCTTCTGAAAATGATACAAACCACAGTTTCTCTAACATGCAATGCTTTCCAGTTAAGAGCGAGAAATGTGTGAGCTTCGTGAACGATGTAGCTTCCTTTGAGCTGAAAAGTGACTGAGTTTACCTGAAAAGATGTCTTGCTTGTAGGAAGACACAGAGCCTGGGATTTAACTCCATTTCTGAAGGGAAACACACAGCACAGTTCTCATCCATGAACACACTCTGCTTTAGAGCACGAAGCATGCTCTTCCTTTGCAGTTTCTCTAATAGAGCCAGAAACATGAAGGTACTCAGAACAAAAGAGCGGTGTTTCTTACACATACTGATCATTGCTACTTCAACTCTGCTTCTGAAATAGATACAAACCACAGGTCCTCTAACATGCAATGCTTTACAGTTAAGAGCAAGAAACCTGAGAGCTACGTGAACGATGTAGCTTTGTTTGAGCGGAAAGGTGTCTGAGTTTACGTGAAATGAAGTCTTGTTTGTAGGAAGACACAGAGCCTGGGATTTAACTCCATTTCTGAAGGGAAAAACACAGCACAGTTCTCATCCATGAAACACACTCTGCTTAGAGCAAGAAGCATGCTCTTCCTTTCCAGTTTCTCTAAAAGAGCCAGAAACTTGAAGGTACTCAGAACAAAAGAGCGGTGTTTCTTACACATACTGATCATTGCTAGTTCAACTCTGCTTCTGAAACTGATACAAACTACAGGTACTCTTACATCCAATGCTTTACAGTTAAGAGCAAGAAACGTGTTAGCTACGTGAACTATGTAGCTTTGTTTGACCGGAAAGGTGACTGAGATTACGTGAAACGAAGTCTTGCTTGTAGGAAGATACAGAGCCTGTGATTTAACTCCATTTCTGAAGAGAAACACACAGCACTGTTCTCACGATGAAACACACTCTGCGTATAGGAAGAAGCACGCTCTTGCTTTCTAGAGTCTCTAATAGAGCACGAAACGTGAGTGTGCTCAGAACAAAAGAACGGTGTTTCCTATACATACAGATCATTGCTAGTTCAACTCTGCTTCTGAAACTGATACAAACCACAGTTCCATTAACATGCAATTCTTTCCAGTTAAGAGCAAGAAACGTGTTAGCTTCGTGAACAATGTAGCTTCCTTTGAGCTGAAAGTGACTGAGTTTACCTGAAATGATATCTTGCTTGTAGTCAGACACAGAGCCTGGGATTTAAATCCGTTTCTGAAGGGATACACACAGCACAGTTCTCATCCATGAAACACACTCTGCTTTAGAGCACGAAGCATTCTCTTGCTTTCTAGAGACTCTAATAGAGCCAGAAACTTGAGGGTACTCTGAACAAAAAACGGTGTTTCCTACACATATGTACCAGTGCTAGTTCAACTCTGCTTCTGAAACTGATACAAACCAGAAGTCTTCTAACATACAATGCTTTTCAGTTAAGAGCGAGAAACGTGTGATCTTCATAAACGATTTATATTCATTTGAGCTGAAAAGTGACTGCATTTACCTGAAATAATGTCTTGCTTGTAGGAAGAAACAGAGCCTGGATTGAACTCCATTTCTGAAAGGAAACACACAGCACAGTTCCCATCCATGAAACACACTCTGCTTTAGAACAAGAAGCACATTCTAGCTTTCTAAGATTCTCTAATAGAGCCAGAAACTTGAGGGTACTCAGAAAAAAATAACGATGTTTCCAACACATAGGCACCATATCTAGGTCAACTCTTCTTCTGAAACTGATACAAAGCACAGTTCCATTAACATGCAATGCTTTCAACTTAAGAGCGAGAAACGTGTGAGCTTCGTGAACGATGTAGCTTCCTTAGAGCTGAAAAGTGACTGGGATTAACTGAAAAGATGTGTTGCTTGTAGGAAGACACAGACCCTGAGATTTAACTCCATTTCTGAAGGGAAACACACAGCACAGTTCTCATCCATGAAAAACACTCTGCTTTAGAGCAAGAAGCACGCTCTTGCTTTCTAACAGTCTCTAATACAGCAGGAAACGTGACTGTGATCAGAACAAAATAACGGTGTTTCCTACACATATGGAACATATCTAGGTCAACTCTTCTTCTGAAACTGATACAAACCACAGTTCCATTAACAAGCAATGCTTTCCAGTTAAGAGCGAGAAACGTGTGAGCTTCATGAACGATGTAGCTTCCTTTGAGCTGAAAAGTGACTGAGTTTACCTGAAAAGATGTCTTGATTGTAGGAAGACACAGACCCTGAGATTTAACTCCATTTCTGAAGGGAAACACACAGCACAGTTCTCATCCATGAAAAACACTCTGCTTTAGAGCACGAAGCAATCTCTTGCTTTCTAGAGTCTCTAATAGAGCCAGAAACTTGAGGGTACTCTGAACAAAAGAACAGTGTTCCTACACATATAGACCAGTGCTAGTTCAACTCTGCTTCTGAAACTGATACAAACCACAAGTCATCTAACAACCAATGTTTTTCAGTTAAGAGCAAGAAACGTGTAAGCTTCTTAAACGATTTATATTCATTTGAGCTGAAAAGTGACTGCGTTTACCTGAAATTATGTCTTGCTTGTAGGAAGACAAAGAGCCTGGAATTTAACTCCATTTCTCAAGGGAAACACACAGTACAGTTCTTATACATGAAACACACTCTGCTTTAGAGCAAGAAGCACAGTCTTGCTTTCTAAGAGTCTCTAATACAGCAGGAAACGTGACTGTGGTCAGAACAAAATAATGGTGTTTCCTACACATATGGACCATATAGAGGTCAACTCTGCTTCTGAAACTGATACAAAGCACAGGTCAGGTAACATTCAATGCTTTACAGTTAAGAGCAAGAAACGTGTGAGCTACATGAACGATGTAGCTTTGTTTGAGCGGAAAGGTGACTGAGTTTACGTGAAACGAAGTGTTGTTTTTAGCAAGACACAGAGCCTGGGATTTATCTCCATTTCTGAAGGGAAAACCACAGCACAGTTCTCCTCCATGAAACACACTCTGCTTTAGTGCAAGATGCACGTTATTGCTTTCTAGAGTCTATAATAGAGCCAGAAACTTGAAAGTGTGCTCAGAAAAAAAGAACGGTGTTTCCTATACATACAGACCATTGCTAGTTCAACTCTATTTCTGAAACTGATACAAACCACAAGTCATATAACATCCAATGCTTTTTAGTTAAGAGCAAGAAACTTGTGAGCTTCGTAAACGATTTATATTCATTTGAGCTGAAAAGTGACTGTGTTTACCTGAAATGATTTCTTGTTTCAAGGAAGATGCAGAGCCTGCGATTTAACTCCATTTCTGAAGGGAAACACACAGCACTGTTCTCACGATGAAACACACTCAGCATATAAGAAGAAGCACGCTCTTGCTTTCTAGAGTCTCTGATAGAGCAGGAAACGTGAGTGTGCTCAGACCAAAGAACGGTGTTTCCTACACACGGACCATAGCTAGTTCAACTTTGCTTCTGAAACTGATAGGAACCACAAGTCATCTAACATCCAATGCTTTTCAGTTAAGAGCGAGAAACGTGTGAGCTTCGTAAACAATTTATATTCATTTGAGGTGAAAAGTGACTGCATTTACTTGAAATGATGTCTTGCTTGTTGGAAGACACAGAGCCTGGAATTTAACTCCATTTCTGAAGGGATACACACAGCAAAGTTCTCATCCATGAAACACACTCTGCTTTAGAGCATGAAGCATGCTCTTCCTTTTCAGGGACTCTAATAGAGCCAGAAACTTGAGGGTACTCACAACAAAAGAACGGTGTTTGTTACACATACAGACCATTGCTACTTCAACTCTGCTTCTGAAATAGATACAAACCACAGGTCCTCTAACATCCAATGCTTTACAGTTAAGAGCAAGAAACGTGTGAGCTACGTGAACGATGTTGCTTTGTTTGAGAGTAAGGGTTACTGTGTTTCCGTGAAACGAAGTCTTGTTTGTAGGAAGACACAGAGCCTGGGATTTAACCCCATTTCTGAAGAGAAACACACAGCACTGTTCTCACGATGAAACACACTCTGCGTATAGGAAGAAGCACGCTCTTGCTTTCTAGGGTCTCTAATCGAGCAGGAAACGTGAGTGAGCTCAGAACAAAAGAACGATGTTTCCTATACATACAGACCATTGCTAGTTCAACTCTGCCTCTGAAACTGATACAAACAACAAGTCATCTAACATCCAATGCTTTTCAGTTAAGAGCAAGAAACGTGTGATCTTTGTATTCGATTTATATTCATTTTAGCTGAAAAGTGACTGCGTTTACCTGAAAAGATGTCTTGCTTGTGAGAAGAAATAGAGCCTGGAATTTAACTGCATTTCTGAAGGGAAACACACACCACAGTTCTCATCCATGAAACACACTCTGCTTTAGAGCAAGAAGCATGCTTTTGCTTTCTAAGAGTCTCTAATACAGCAGGAAACGTGACTGTTGTCAGAAAAAAATTAACAGTGTTGCCTACACATACGGACCATATCTAGGTCAACTCTTCTTCTGAAACTGATACAAACCACAGTTCCTCTTACATGCAATGCTTTCAATTTAAGAGCGAGAAACCTGTGAGCTTCGTGAACGATGTAGCTTCCTTTGAGCTGAAAAGTGACTGAGTTTACCTGAAAAGATGTCTTGCTTGTAGGAAGACACAGAGCCTGGGATTTAACTCCATTTCTGAAGGAAAACACACAGCACAGTTCTCATTCATGAAATACACTCTGCTTTAGAGCAAGATGCATGCTCTTGTTTTCTAAGAGTCTCTAATAGAGCCAGAAACATGAGGGTCCTCAGAATAAAATAACGGTGTTTCCGACACATACGGCCCATTGCTAGTTCAACTCTGCTTCTGAAACTGATACAAACCACAAGTCCTCTACCATCCAATGCTTTACAGTTAAGAGCAAGAAACGTGTGAGCTACGTGAACGATGTAGCTTTGTTTGAGCTGAAAGGTGAATGAGTTCACGTTAAACGAAGTCGTGCTTGTAGGAAGATGCAGAGCCTGTGATTTAATTCCATTTCTGAAGGGAAACACACAGCACAGATCACATCCATGAAACACACTCTGCATATAAGAAGAAACACGCTCTTGCTTTCTAGATTCTCTAATAGAGCAGGAAACGTGAGTGTGCTCAGAAGAAAAGAATGGTGTTTCCTACACATATGGACGATCGCTAGTTCAACTCTGCTTCTGAATCTGATACAAACCACAATTCATCTAACATCCAATGCTTTTCAGTTATGAGCGAGAAAAGTGTGAGCTTCGTGAACGATGTAGCTTCCTTTGAGCTGAAAAGTGACCTAGTTTACCTGAAAAGTTGTCTTGCTTGTAGGAAGATACAGAGCCTTGGATTTAACTCCATTTCTGAAGGGAAACACACAGCACAGTTCTCATGCATGAAACACACTCTGCTTTAGAGCAAGAAGCACGCTCTTGCTTTCTAAGAATCTGTAATACAGCAGGAAGCATGACTGTGGTCAGAACAAAATAACGGTGTTGCCTACACATACGGACCATATCTAGGTCAAGTCTTCTTTTGAAACTGATACAAACCACAGTTCCTCTAACATACAATGCTTTACAGTTAAGAGCTAGAAACGTGTGAGTTTCGTGAACAATGTAGCTCCCTTTGAGCTGAAAAGTGACTGAGTTTACCTGAAAAGATGTCTTCCATATAGGAAGACACAGAGCCTGGGATTTAACTCCATATCTGAAGGGCAACACAAGCACAGTTTTCATCCATGAAACACACTCTGCTTTAGATCAAGAAGCACGCTCTTGCTTTCTAAGAGTCTCAAATACAGCAGGAAACGTGACTGTGGTCAGAACAAAATAACGGTGTTTCCTACACATACGGACCATATCTAGTAGAACTCTTCTTCAGAAACTGATACAAACCACAGTTCCATTAACATGCAATTCTTTCCAGTTAAGAGCGAGAAACGTGTGAGCTTCGTGAACAATGTGGCTTCCTTTGAGCTGAAAAGTGACCTAGTTTACCTGAAAAGTTGTCTTGCTTTTAGGAAGACACAGAGCCTGGGATTAAACTCCATTTCTGAAGGGAAACACACAGCACAGGTCTCATCCATGAAACACACTCTGCTTTAGAGCAAGAAGCACACTCTTGCTTTCTAGGAGTCTCTAATACAGCAGGAAACGTGACTGTAGTCAGAACGAAATACTGGTGTTTCCTACACATATGGACCATATGTAGGTCAACTCTTCTTCTGAAACTGATACAAACCACGGTTCCATTAACATGCAATGCTTTCAAGTTAAGAGCGAGAAACATGTGAGTTTCGTGAACGATGTAGCTTCCTATGAGCTGAAAAGTGACTGAGTTTACCTTGAGTAAATGTCTTGCTTGTAGGAAGACAAAGAGCCTGGGATTTAACTCCATTTCTGAATGGAAACACACAGCACAGTTCTCATCCATGAAACACACTCTGCTTTAAAGCACGAAGCATGCTCTGGCTTTCTAGAGTCTCTAATACAGCCAGAAACTTGAGTGTACTCTGAAAAAAAGAACGGTGCTTCCTACACATAAGGTCCATTGCTAGTTCAACTCTACTTCTGAAAATGATACAAACCACAGTTCCATTAAAATGCAATGCTTTCAATTTCAGAGCGAGAATCATGTGAGCTTCGTAAACGATTTATATTCATTTGAGCTGAAAAGTGACTGTGTTTACCTGAAATGATGTCTTGCATGTAGGAAGACACAGAGCCTGGAATTTAATTCCATTTCTGATGGGAAACACACAGCAGAGTTCTCATCCATGAAACACACTCTGCTTTAGGGCAAGAAGCACGCTCTTGTTTTCTAAGAGTCTCTAATACAACAAGAAACGTGACTGTGGTCAGAACAAAATACCAGTGTTTCCTACACATACAGACCATATCTAGGTCAACTCTTCTTCTGAAACTGATACAAACCACAGTTCCATTAACATGCAATGCTTTCAGGTTAAGAGCGAGAAACGTGTGAGCTTCGTGAACGATGTAGCTTCCTTTGAGCTGAAAAGTGACCTAGTTTACCTGAAAAGTTGTCTTGCTTGTAGGAAGACACAGAGCCTGGGATTTAACTCCATTTCTGAAGGGAAACACACAGCACAGTTCTCATCCATGAAACACACTCTGCTTTAGAGTAAGAAGCATGCTCTTGCTTTCTAATAATCTCTAATACAGCAGGAAACGTGTCTGTGGTCAGAACAAAATAACGGTGTTTCCTACACGTACGGACCATATCTAGGTCAACTCTTCTTCTGAAACTGATACAAAGCACAGTTCCTCTAACATGCAATGCTTTCCAGTTAAGAGTGAGAAACGTGTGAGCTTCTTGATCGATGTAGCTTCCTTTG
Organism: Onychomys arenicola; assembly: GCA_949786405.1. NCBI lineage: Eukaryota > Metazoa > Chordata > Mammalia > Rodentia > Cricetidae > Onychomys > Onychomys arenicola. The sequence continues at coordinate 2,235,878 of CATKUM010000035.1, forward strand.
AGCTGAAAAGTGACTGAGTTTACCGGAAAAGATGTCTTGCTTTTATGAAGATACAGAGACTGGGATTTATCTCCATTTCTGAATGGAAACACACAGCACAGTTCTCATCCATGAAACACACTGTGCTTTAGAGCACGAAGCATGCTCTTGCTCTCTAGAGTCTCTAATAGAGCCAGAAACATGAGTGTGCTCTGAACAAAATAACGGTGTTTCCTACACATACTTATCATATCTAGGTCAACTCTTCTTCTGAAACTGATACAAACCACAGTTCCATTAACATGAAATGCTTTCCAGTTAAGAGCAAGAAACGTGTGAGCTTCGTGAACGATGTAGCTTCCTGTGAGCTGAAAAGTGACTGAGATTACTTGAAAAGATATCTTGCTTGTGGGAAGACACAGAGCCTGGGATTTAACTCCATTTCTGAAGGGAAACACACAGCACTGTTCTCACGATGAAACACACTCTGTGTATAGGAAGAAGCATGCTCTTGCTTTCTAGAGTCTCTAATAGAGCAGGAAACGTGAGTGTGCTCAGAAAAAAAGAATGGTGTTTCCTATACATACATCATTGCTAGTTCAACTCTGCTTCTGAAACTGATACAAACCACAAGTCATCTAACATCCAATGCTTTTCAGTTAATAGCGAGAAACGTGTGATCTTCGTAAACGATTTATATTCATTTGAGCTGAAAATCTAATGCATTTACCTGAAATGATGTCTTGCTTGTAGGAAGACACAGAGCCTGGAATTTAACTCCATTTTTGAGGGAAAAACACAGCACAGTTCTCATCCATGAAACACACTCTGCTTTAGGGCAAGAAGCATGCTCTTGCTATCCAGAGTCTCTAATAGTGCCAAAAACTTGAGGGTACTCAGAACAAAAGAACGGTGTTTCCTACACATACAGACCATTGCTAGTTCAACTCTGCTTCTGAAACTGATACAAACCACAAGTCATCTAACATCCAATGCTTTTCAGTTAAGAGCGAGAAACATGTGATCTTCGTAAATGATTTATAGTCATTTGAGCTGAAAAGTGACTGTGTTTACCTGAAATCATGTCTTGCTTTTTGGAAGAAACAGAGCCTGGAATTTAACTCCATTTTTGAAGGGAAACACACAGCACAGTTCTCATCCATGAAACACACTCTGCTTTAGAGCAAGAAGCACACTCTTGCTTTCTAAGATTCTCTAATACAGCAGGAAACGTGACTGTGGTCAGAACAAAATAACGGTGTTTCCTACACATACGGACCATATTTATGTCAACTCTTCTTCTGAAAATGATACAAACCACAGTTTCTCTAACATGCAATGCTTTCCAGTTAAGAGCGAGAAATGTGTGAGCTTCGTGAACGATGTAGCTTCCTTTGAGCTGAAAAGTGACTGAGTTTACCTGAAAAGATGTCTTGCTTGTAGGAAGACACAGAGCCTGGGATTTAACTCCATTTCTGAAGGGAAACACACAGCACAGTTCTCATCCATGAACACACTCTGCTTTAGAGCACGAAGCATGCTCTTCCTTTGCAGTTTCTCTAATAGAGCCAGAAACATGAAGGTACTCAGAACAAAAGAGCGGTGTTTCTTACACATACTGATCATTGCTACTTCAACTCTGCTTCTGAAATAGATACAAACCACAGGTCCTCTAACATGCAATGCTTTACAGTTAAGAGCAAGAAACCTGAGAGCTACGTGAACGATGTAGCTTTGTTTGAGCGGAAAGGTGTCTGAGTTTACGTGAAATGAAGTCTTGTTTGTAGGAAGACACAGAGCCTGGGATTTAACTCCATTTCTGAAGGGAAAAACACAGCACAGTTCTCATCCATGAAACACACTCTGCTTAGAGCAAGAAGCATGCTCTTCCTTTCCAGTTTCTCTAAAAGAGCCAGAAACTTGAAGGTACTCAGAACAAAAGAGCGGTGTTTCTTACACATACTGATCATTGCTAGTTCAACTCTGCTTCTGAAACTGATACAAACTACAGGTACTCTTACATCCAATGCTTTACAGTTAAGAGCAAGAAACGTGTTAGCTACGTGAACTATGTAGCTTTGTTTGACCGGAAAGGTGACTGAGATTACGTGAAACGAAGTCTTGCTTGTAGGAAGATACAGAGCCTGTGATTTAACTCCATTTCTGAAGAGAAACACACAGCACTGTTCTCACGATGAAACACACTCTGCGTATAGGAAGAAGCACGCTCTTGCTTTCTAGAGTCTCTAATAGAGCACGAAACGTGAGTGTGCTCAGAACAAAAGAACGGTGTTTCCTATACATACAGATCATTGCTAGTTCAACTCTGCTTCTGAAACTGATACAAACCACAGTTCCATTAACATGCAATTCTTTCCAGTTAAGAGCAAGAAACGTGTTAGCTTCGTGAACAATGTAGCTTCCTTTGAGCTGAAAGTGACTGAGTTTACCTGAAATGATATCTTGCTTGTAGTCAGACACAGAGCCTGGGATTTAAATCCGTTTCTGAAGGGATACACACAGCACAGTTCTCATCCATGAAACACACTCTGCTTTAGAGCACGAAGCATTCTCTTGCTTTCTAGAGACTCTAATAGAGCCAGAAACTTGAGGGTACTCTGAACAAAAAACGGTGTTTCCTACACATATGTACCAGTGCTAGTTCAACTCTGCTTCTGAAACTGATACAAACCAGAAGTCTTCTAACATACAATGCTTTTCAGTTAAGAGCGAGAAACGTGTGATCTTCATAAACGATTTATATTCATTTGAGCTGAAAAGTGACTGCATTTACCTGAAATAATGTCTTGCTTGTAGGAAGAAACAGAGCCTGGATTGAACTCCATTTCTGAAAGGAAACACACAGCACAGTTCCCATCCATGAAACACACTCTGCTTTAGAACAAGAAGCACATTCTAGCTTTCTAAGATTCTCTAATAGAGCCAGAAACTTGAGGGTACTCAGAAAAAAATAACGATGTTTCCAACACATAGGCACCATATCTAGGTCAACTCTTCTTCTGAAACTGATACAAAGCACAGTTCCATTAACATGCAATGCTTTCAACTTAAGAGCGAGAAACGTGTGAGCTTCGTGAACGATGTAGCTTCCTTAGAGCTGAAAAGTGACTGGGATTAACTGAAAAGATGTGTTGCTTGTAGGAAGACACAGACCCTGAGATTTAACTCCATTTCTGAAGGGAAACACACAGCACAGTTCTCATCCATGAAAAACACTCTGCTTTAGAGCAAGAAGCACGCTCTTGCTTTCTAACAGTCTCTAATACAGCAGGAAACGTGACTGTGATCAGAACAAAATAACGGTGTTTCCTACACATATGGAACATATCTAGGTCAACTCTTCTTCTGAAACTGATACAAACCACAGTTCCATTAACAAGCAATGCTTTCCAGTTAAGAGCGAGAAACGTGTGAGCTTCATGAACGATGTAGCTTCCTTTGAGCTGAAAAGTGACTGAGTTTACCTGAAAAGATGTCTTGATTGTAGGAAGACACAGACCCTGAGATTTAACTCCATTTCTGAAGGGAAACACACAGCACAGTTCTCATCCATGAAAAACACTCTGCTTTAGAGCACGAAGCAATCTCTTGCTTTCTAGAGTCTCTAATAGAGCCAGAAACTTGAGGGTACTCTGAACAAAAGAACAGTGTTCCTACACATATAGACCAGTGCTAGTTCAACTCTGCTTCTGAAACTGATACAAACCACAAGTCATCTAACAACCAATGTTTTTCAGTTAAGAGCAAGAAACGTGTAAGCTTCTTAAACGATTTATATTCATTTGAGCTGAAAAGTGACTGCGTTTACCTGAAATTATGTCTTGCTTGTAGGAAGACAAAGAGCCTGGAATTTAACTCCATTTCTCAAGGGAAACACACAGTACAGTTCTTATACATGAAACACACTCTGCTTTAGAGCAAGAAGCACAGTCTTGCTTTCTAAGAGTCTCTAATACAGCAGGAAACGTGACTGTGGTCAGAACAAAATAATGGTGTTTCCTACACATATGGACCATATAGAGGTCAACTCTGCTTCTGAAACTGATACAAAGCACAGGTCAGGTAACATTCAATGCTTTACAGTTAAGAGCAAGAAACGTGTGAGCTACATGAACGATGTAGCTTTGTTTGAGCGGAAAGGTGACTGAGTTTACGTGAAACGAAGTGTTGTTTTTAGCAAGACACAGAGCCTGGGATTTATCTCCATTTCTGAAGGGAAAACCACAGCACAGTTCTCCTCCATGAAACACACTCTGCTTTAGTGCAAGATGCACGTTATTGCTTTCTAGAGTCTATAATAGAGCCAGAAACTTGAAAGTGTGCTCAGAAAAAAAGAACGGTGTTTCCTATACATACAGACCATTGCTAGTTCAACTCTATTTCTGAAACTGATACAAACCACAAGTCATATAACATCCAATGCTTTTTAGTTAAGAGCAAGAAACTTGTGAGCTTCGTAAACGATTTATATTCATTTGAGCTGAAAAGTGACTGTGTTTACCTGAAATGATTTCTTGTTTCAAGGAAGATGCAGAGCCTGCGATTTAACTCCATTTCTGAAGGGAAACACACAGCACTGTTCTCACGATGAAACACACTCAGCATATAAGAAGAAGCACGCTCTTGCTTTCTAGAGTCTCTGATAGAGCAGGAAACGTGAGTGTGCTCAGACCAAAGAACGGTGTTTCCTACACACGGACCATAGCTAGTTCAACTTTGCTTCTGAAACTGATAGGAACCACAAGTCATCTAACATCCAATGCTTTTCAGTTAAGAGCGAGAAACGTGTGAGCTTCGTAAACGATTTATATTCATTTGAGGTGAAAAGTGACTGCATTTACTTGAAATGATGTCTTGCTTGTAGGAAGACACAGAGCCTGGAATTTAACTCCATTTCTGAAGGGATACACACAGCAAAGTTCTCATCCATGAAACACACTCTGCTTTAGAGCATGAAGCATGCTCTTCCTTTTCAGGGACTCTAATAGAGCCAGAAACTTGAGGGTACTCACAACAAAAGAACGGTGTTTGTTACACATACAGACCATTGCTACTTCAACTCTGCTTCTGAAATAGATACAAACCACAGGTCCTCTAACATCCAATGCTTTACAGTTAAGAGCAAGAAACGTGTGAGCTACGTGAACGATGTTGCTTTGTTTGAGAGTAAGGGTTACTGTGTTTCCGTGAAACGAAGTCTTGTTTGTAGGAAGACACAGAGCCTGGGATTTAACCCCATTTCTGAAGAGAAACACACAGCACTGTTCTCACGATGAAACACACTCTGCGTATAGGAAGAAGCACGCTCTTGCTTTCTAGGGTCTCTAATCGAGCAGGAAACGTGAGTGAGCTCAGAACAAAAGAACGATGTTTCCTATACATACAGACCATTGCTAGTTCAACTCTGCCTCTGAAACTGATACAAACAACAAGTCATCTAACATCCAATGCTTTTCAGTTAAGAGCAAGAAACGTGTGATCTTTGTATTCGATTTATATTCATTTTAGCTGAAAAGTGACTGCGTTTACCTGAAAAGATGTCTTGCTTGTGAGAAGAAATAGAGCCTGGAATTTAACTGCATTTCTGAAGGGAAACACACACCACAGTTCTCATCCATGAAACACACTCTGCTTTAGAGCAAGAAGCATGCTTTTGCTTTCTAAGAGTCTCTAATACAGCAGGAAACGTGACTGTTGTCAGAAAAAATTAACAGTGTTGCCTACACATATGGACCATATCTAGGTCAACTCTTCTTCTGAAACTGATACAAACCACAGTTCCTCTTACATGCAATGCTTTCAATTTAAGAGCGAGAAACCTGTGAGCTTCGTGAACGATGTAGCTTCCTTTGAGCTGAAAAGTGACTGAGTTTACCTGAAAAGATGTCTTGCTTGTAGGAAGACACAGAGCCTGGGATTTAACTCCATTTCTGAAGGAAAACACACAGCACAGTTCTCATTCATGAAATACACTCTGCTTTAGAGCAAGAAGCATGCTCTTGCTTTCTAGAGTCTCTAATAGAGCCAGAAACATGAGGGTCCTCAGAATAAAATAACGGTGTTTCCGACACATACGGCCCATTGCTAGTTCAACTCTGCTTCTGAAACTGATACAAACCACAAGTCCTCTACCATCCAATGCTTTACAGTTAAGAGCAAGAAACGTGTGAGCTACGTGAACGATGTAGCTTTGTTTGAGCTGAAAGGTGAATGAGTTCACGTTAAACGAAGTCGTGCTTGTAGGAAGATGCAGAGCCTGTGATTTAATTCCATTTCTGAAGGGAAACACACAGCACAGATCACATCCATGAAACACACTCTGCATATAAGAAGAAACACGCTCTTGCTTTCTAGATTCTCTAATAGAGCAGGAAACGTGAGTGTGCTCAGAAGAAAAGAATGGTGTTTCCTACACATATGGACGATCGCTAGTTCAACTCTGCTTCTGAATCTGATACAAACCACAATTCATCTAACATCCAATGCTTTTCAGTTATGAGCGAGAAAAGTGTGAGCTTCGTGAACGATGTAGCTTCCTTTGAGCTGAAAAGTGACCTAGTTTACCTGAAAAGTTGTCTTGCTTGTAGGAAGATACAGAGCCTTGGATTTAACTCCATTTCTGAAGGGAAACACACAGCACAGTTCTCATGCATGAAACACACTCTGCTTTAGAGCAAGAAGCACGCTCTTGCTTTCTAAGAATCTGTAATACAGCAGGAAGCATGACTGTGGTCAGAACAAAATAACGGTGTTGCCTACACATACGGACCATATCTAGGTCAAGTCTTCTTTTGAAACTGATACAAACCACAGTTCCTCTAACATACAATGCTTTACAGTTAAGAGCTAGAAACGTGTGAGTTTCGTGAACAATGTAGCTCCCTTTGAGCTGAAAAGTGACTGAGTTTACCTGAAAAGATGTCTTCCATATAGGAAGACACAGAGCCTGGGATTTAACTCCATATCTGAAGGGCAACACAAGCACAGTTTTCATCCATGAAACACACTCTGCTTTAGATCAAGAAGCACGCTCTTGCTTTCTAAGAGTCTCAAATACAGCAGGAAACGTGACTGTGGTCAGAACAAAATAACGGTGTTTCCTACACATACGGACCATATCTAGTAGAACTCTTCTTCAGAAACTGATACAAACCACAGTTCCATTAACATGCAATTCTTTCCAGTTAAGAGCGAGAAACGTGTGAGCTTCGTGAACAATGTGGCTTCCTTTGAGCTGAAAAGTGACCTAGTTTACCTGAAAAGTTGTCTTGCTTTTAGGAAGACACAGAGCCTGGGATTAAACTCCATTTCTGAAGGGAAACACACAGCACAGGTCTCATCCATGAAACACACTCTGCTTTAGAGCAAGAAGCACACTCTTGCTTTCTAGGAGTCTCTAATACAGCAGGAAACGTGACTGTAGTCAGAACGAAATACTGGTGTTTCCTACACATATGGACCATATGTAGGTCAACTCTTCTTCTGAAACTGATACAAACCATGGTTCCATTAACATGCAATGCTTTCAAGTTAAGAGCGAGAAACATGTGAGTTTCGTGAACGATGTAGCTTCCTATGAGCTGAAAAGTGACTGAGTTTACCTTGAGTAAATGTCTTGCTTGTAGGAAGACAAAGAGCCTGGGATTTAACTCCATTTCTGAATGGAAACACACAGCACAGTTCTCATCCATGAAACACACTCTGCTTTAAAGCACGAAGCATGCTCTGGCTTTCTAGAGTCTCTAATACAGCCAGAAACTTGAGTGTACTCTGAAAAAAAGAACGGTGCTTCCTACACATAAGGTCCATTGCTAGTTCAACTCTACTTCTGAAAATGATACAAACCACAGTTCCATTAAAATGCAATGCTTTCAATTTCAGAGCGAGAATCATGTGAGCTTCGTAAACGATTTATATTCATTTGAGCTGAAAAGTGACTGTGTTTACCTGAAATGATGTCTTGCATGTAGGAAGACACAGAGCCTGGAATTTAATTCCATTTCTGATGGGAAACACACAGCAGAGTTCTCATCCATGAAACACACTCTGCTTTAGGGCAAGAAGCACGCTCTTGTTTTCTAAGAGTCTCTAATACAACAAGAAACGTGACTGTGGTCAGAACAAAATACCAGTGTTTCCTACACATACAGACCATATCTAGGTCAACTCTTCTTCTGAAACTGATACAAACCACAGTTCCATTAACATGCAATGCTTTCAGGTTAAGAGCGAGAAACGTGTGAGCTTCGTGAACGATGTAGCTTCCTTTGAGCTGAAAAGTGACCTAGTTTACCTGAAAAGTTGTCTTGCTTGTAGGAAGACACAGAGCCTGGGATTTAACTCCATTTCTGAAGGGAAACACACAGCACAGTTCTCATCCATGAAACACACTCTGCTTTAGAGTAAGAAGCATGCTCTTGCTTTCTAATAATCTCTAATACAGCAGGAAACGTGTCTGTGGTCAGAACAAAATAACGGTGTTTCCTACACGTACGGACCATATCTAGGTCAACTCTTCTTCTGAAACTGATACAAAGCACAGTTCCTCTAACATGCAATGCTTTCCAGTTAAGAGTGAGAAACGTGTGAGCTTCTTGATCGATGTAGCTTCCTTTGAGCTGAAAAGTGACTGAGTTTACCGGAAAAGATGTCTTGCTTTTATGAAGATACAGAGACTGGGATTTATCTCCATTTCTGAATGGAAACACACAGCACAGTTCTCATCCATGAAACACACTGTGCTTTAGAGCACGAAGCATGCTCTTGCTCTCTAGAGTCTCTAATAGAGCCAGAAACATGAGTGTGCTCTGAACAAAATAACGGTGTTTCCTACACATACTTATCATATCTAGGTCAACTCTTCTTCTGAAACTGATACAAACCACAGTTCCATTAACATGAAATGCTTTCCAGTTAAGAGCAAGAAACGTGTGAGCTTCGTGAACGATGTAGCTTCCTTTGAGCTGAAAAGTGACTGAGATTACTTGAAAAGATATCTTGCTTGTGGGAAGACACAGAGCCTGGGATTTAACTCCATTTCTGAAGGGAAACACACAGCACTGTTCTCACGATGAAACACACTCTGTGTATAGGAAGAAGCATGCTCTTGCTTTCTAGAGTCTCTAATAGAGCAGGAAACGTGAGTGTGCTCAGAAAAAAAGAATGGTGTTTCCTATACATACATCATTGCTAGTTCAACTCTGCTTCTGAAACTGATACAAACCACAAGTCATCTAACATCCAATGCTTTTCAGTTAATAGCGAGAAACGTGTGATCTTCGTAAACGATTTATATTCATTTGAGCTGAAAATCTAATGCATTTACCTGAAATGATGTCTTGCTTGTAGGAAGACACAGAGCCTGGAATTTAACTCCATTTTTGAGGGAAAAACACAGCACAGTTCTCATCCATGAAACACACTCTGCTTTAGGGCAAGAAGCATGCTCTTGCTATCCAGAGTCTCTAATAGTGCCAAAAACTTGAGGGTACTCAGAACAAAAGAACGGTGTTTCCTACACATACAGACCATTGCTAGTTCAACTCTGCTTCTGAAACTGATACAAACCACAAGTCATCTAACATCCAATGCTTTTCAGTTAAGAGCGAGAAACATGTGATCTTCGTAAATGATTTATAGTCATTTGAGCTGAAAAGTGACTGTGTTTACCTGAAATCATGTCTTGCTTTTTGGAAGAAACAGAGCCTGGAATTTAACTCCATTTTTGAAGGGAAACACACAGCACAGTTCTCATCCATGAAACACACTCTGCTTTAGAGCAAGAAGCACACTCTTGCTTTCTAAGATTCTCTAATACAGCAGGAAACGTGACTGTGGTCAGAACAAAATAACGGTGTTTCCTACACATACGGACCATATTTATGTCAACTCTTCTTCTGAAAATGATACAAACCACAGTTTCTCTAACATGCAATGCTTTCCAGTTAAGAGCGAGAAATGTGTGAGCTTCGTGAACGATGTAGCTTCCTTTGAGCTGAAAAGTGACTGAGTTTACCTGAAAAGATGTCTTGCTTGTAGGAAGACACAGAGCCTGGGATTTAACTCCATTTCTGAAGGGAAACACACAGCACAGTTCTCATCCATGAACACACTCTGCTTTAGAGCACGAAGCATGCTCTTCCTTTGCAGTTTCTCTAATAGAGCCAGAAACATGAAGGTACTCAGAACAAAAGAGCGGTGTTTCTTACACATACTGATCATTGCTACTTCAACTCTGCTTCTGAAATAGATACAAACCACAGGTCCTCTAACATGCAATGCTTTACAGTTAAGAGCAAGAAACCTGAGAGCTACGTGAACGATGTAGCTTTGTTTGAGCGGAAAGGTGTCTGAGTTTACGTGAAATGAAGTCTTGTTTGTAGGAAGACACAGAGCCTGGGATTTAACTCCATTTCTGAAGGGAAAAACACAGCACAGTTCTCATCCATGAAACACACTCTGCTTACAGCAAGAATCATGCTCTTCCTTTCCAGTTTCTCTAAAAGAGCCAGAAACTTGAAGGTACTCAGAACAAAAGAGCGGTGTTTCTTACACATACTGATCATTGCTAGTTCAACTCTGCTTCTGAAACTGATACAAACTACAGGTACTCTTACATCCAATGCTTTACAGTTAAGAGCAAGAAACGTGTTAGCTACGTGAACTATGTAGCTTTGTTTGACCGGAAAGGTGACTGAGATTACGTGAAACGAAGTCTTGCTTGTAGGAAGATACAGAGCCTGTGATTTAACTCCATTTCTGAAGAGAAACACACAGCACTGTTCTCACGATGAAACACACTCTGCGTATAGGAAGAAGCACGCTCTTGCTTTCTAGAGTCTCTAATAGAGCACGAAACGTGAGTGTGCTCAGAACAAAAGAACGGTGTTTCCTATACATACAGATCATTGCTAGTTCAACTCTGCTTCTGAAACTGATACAAACCACAGTTCCATTAACATGCAATTCTTTCCAGTTAAGAGCAAGAAACGTGTTAGCTTCGTGAACAATGTAGCTTCCTTTGAGCTGAAAGTGACTGAGTTTACCTGAAATGATATCTTGCTTGTAGTCAGACACAGAGCCTGGGATTTAAATCCGTTTCTGAAGGGATACACACAGCACAGTTCTCATCCATGAAACACACTCTGCTTTAGAGCACGAAGCATTCTCTTGCTTTCTAGAGACTCTAATAGAGCCAGAAACTTGAGGGTACTCTGAACAAAAAACGGTGTTTCCTACACATATGTACCAGTGCTAGTTCAACTCTGCTTCTGAAACTGATACAAACCAGAAGTCTTCTAACATACAATGCTTTTCAGTTAAGAGCGAGAAACGTGTGATCTTCATAAACGATTTATATTCATTTGAGCTGAAAAGTGACTGCATTTACCTGAAATAATGTCTTGCTTGTAGGAAGAAACAGAGCCTGGATTGAACTCCATTTCTGAAAGGAAACACACAGCACAGTTCCCATCCATGAAACACACTCTGCTTTAGAACAAGAAGCACATTCTAGCTTTCTAAGATTCTCTAATAGAGCCAGAAACTTGAGGGTACTCAGAAAAAAATAACGATGTTTCCAACACATAGGCACCATATCTAGGTCAACTCTTCTTCTGAAACTGATACAAAGCACAGTTCCATTAACATGCAATGCTTTCAACTTAAGAGCGAGAAACGTGTGAGCTTCGTGAACGATGTAGCTTCCTTAGAGCTGAAAAGTGACTGGGATTAACTGAAAAGATGTGTTGCTTGTAGGAAGACACAGACCCTGAGATTTAACTCCATTTCTGAAGGGAAACACACAGCACAGTTCTCATCCATGAAAAACACTCTGCTTTAGAGCAAGAAGCACGCTCTTGCTTTCTAACAGTCTCTAATACAGCAGGAAACGTGACTGTGATCAGAACAAAATAACGGTGTTTCCTACACATATGGAACATATCTAGGTCAACTCTTCTTCTGAAACTGATACAAACCACAGTTCCATTAACAAGCAATGCTTTCCAGTTAAGAGCGAGAAACGTGTGAGCTTCATGAACGATGTAGCTTCCTTTGAGCTGAAAAGTGACTGAGTTTACCTGAAAAGATGTCTTGATTGTAGGAAGACACAGACCCTGAGATTTAACTCCATTTCTGAAGGGAAACACACAGCACAGTTCTCATCCATGAAAAACACTCTGCTTTAGAGCACGAAGCAATCTCTTGCTTTCTAGAGTCTCTAATAGAGCCAGAAACTTGAGGGTACTCTGAACAAAAGAACAGTGTTCCTACACATATAGACCAGTGCTAGTTCAACTCTGCTTCTGAAACTGATACAAACCACAAGTCATCTAACAACCAATGTTTTTCAGTTAAGAGCAAGAAACGTGTAAGCTTCTTAAACGATTTATATTCATTTGAGCTGAAAAGTGACTGCGTTTACCTGAAATTATGTCTTGCTTGTAGGAAGACAAAGAGCCTGGAATTTAACTCCATTTCTCAAGGGAAACACACAGTACAGTTCTTATACATGAAACACACTCTGCTTTAGAGCAAGAAGCACAGTCTTGCTTTCTAAGAGTCTCTAATACAGCAGGAAACGTGACTGTGGTCAGAACAAAATAATGGTGTTTCCTACACATATGGACCATATAGAGGTCAACTCTGCTTCTGAAACTGATACAAAGCACAGGTCAGGTAACATTCAATGCTTTACAGTTAAGAGCAAGAAACGTGTGAGCTACATGAACGATGTAGCTTTGTTTGAGCGGAAAGGTGACTGAGTTTACGTGAAACGAAGTGTTGTTTTTAGCAAGACACAGAGCCTGGGATTTATCTCCATTTCTGAAGGGAAAACCACAGCACAGTTCTCCTCCATGAAACACACTCTGCTTTAGTGCAAGATGCACGTTATTGCTTTCTAGAGTCTATAATAGAGCCAGAAACTTGAAAGTGTGCTCAGAAAAAAAGAACGGTGTTTCCTATACATACAGACCATTGCTAGTTCAACTCTATTTCTGAAACTGATACAAACCACAAGTCATATAACATCCAATGCTTTTTAGTTAAGAGCAAGAAACTTGTGAGCTTCGTAAACGATTTATATTCATTTGAGCTGAAAAGTGACTGTGTTTACCTGAAATGATTTCTTGTTTCAAGGAAGATGCAGAGCCTGCGATTTAACTCCATTTCTGAAGGGAAACACACAGCACTGTTCTCACGATGAAACACACTCAGCATATAAGAAGAAGCACGCTCTTGCTTTCTAGAGTCTCTGATAGAGCAGGAAACGTGAGTGTGCTCAGACCAAAGAACGGTGTTTCCTACACACGGACCATAGCTAGTTCAACTTTGCTTCTGAAACTGATAGGAACCACAAGTCATCTAACATCCAATGCTTTTCAGTTAAGAGCGAGAAACGTGTGAGCTTCGTAAACGATTTATATTCATTTGAGGTGAAAAGTGACTGCATTTACTTGAAATGATGTCTTGCTTGTAGGAAGACACAGAGCCTGGAATTTAACTCCATTTCTGAAGGGATACACACAGCAAAGTTCTCATCCATGAAACACACTCTGCTTTAGAGCATGAAGCATGCTCTTCCTTTTCAGGGACTCTAATAGAGCCAGAAACTTGAGGGTACTCACAACAAAAGAACGGTGTTTGTTACACATACAGACCATTGCTACTTCAACTCTGCTTCTGAAATAGATACAAACCACAGGTCCTCTAACATCCAATGCTTTACAGTTAAGAGCAAGAAACGTGTGAGCTACGTGAACGATGTTGCTTTGTTTGAGAGTAAGGGTTACTGTGTTTCCGTGAAACGAAGTCTTGTTTGTAGGAAGACACAGAGCCTGGGATTTAACCCCATTTCTGAAGAGAAACACACAGCACTGTTCTCACGATGAAACACACTCTGCGTATAGGAAGAAGCACGCTCTTGCTTTCTAGGGTCTCTAATCGAGCAGGAAACGTGAGTGAGCTCAGAACAAAAGAACGATGTTTCCTATACATACAGACCATTGCTAGTTCAACTCTGCCTCTGAAACTGATACAAACAACAAGTCATCTAACATCCAATGCTTTTCAGTTAAGAGCAAGAAACGTGTGATCTTTGTATTCGATTTATATTCATTTTAGCTGAAAAGTGACTGCGTTTACCTGAAAAGATGTCTTGCTTGTGAGAAGAAATAGAGCCTGGAATTTAACTGCATTTCTGAAGGGAAACACACACCACAGTTCTCATCCATGAAACACACTCTGCTTTAGAGCAAGAAGCATGCTTTTGCTTTCTAAGAGTCTCTAATACAGCAGGAAACGTGACTGTTGTCAGAAAAAATTAACAGTGTTGCCTACACATATGGACCATATCTAGGTCAACTCTTCTTCTGAAACTGATACAAACCACAGTTCCTCTTACATGCAATGCTTTCAATTTAAGAGCGAGAAACCTGTGAGCTTCGTGAACGATGTAGCTTCCTTTGAGCTGAAAAGTGACTGAGTTTACCTGAAAAGATGTCTTGCTTGTAGGAAGACACAGAGCCTGGGATTTAACTCCATTTCTGAAGGAAAACACACAGCACAGTTCTCATTCATGAAATACACTCTGCTTTAGAGCAAGAAGCATGCTCTTGCTTTCTAGAGTCTCTAATAGAGCCAGAAACATGAGGGTCCTCAGAATAAAATAACGGTGTTTCCGACACATACGGCCCATTGCTAGTTCAACTCTGCTTCTGAAACTGATACAAACCACAAGTCCTCTACCATCCAATGCTTTACAGTTAAGAGCAAGAAACGTGTGAGCTACGTGAACGATGTAGCTTTGTTTGAGCTGAAAGGTGAATGAGTTCACGTTAAACGAAGTCGTGCTTGTAGGAAGATGCAGAGCCTGTGATTTAATTCCATTTCTGAAGGGAAACACACAGCACAGATCACATCCATGAAACACACTCTGCATATAAGAAGAAACACGCTCTTGCTTTCTAGATTCTCTAATAGAGCAGGAAACGTGAGTGTGCTCAGAAGAAAAGAATGGTGTTTCCTACACATATGGACGATCGCTAGTTCAACTCTGCTTCTGAATCTGATACAAACCACAATTCATCTAACATCCAATGCTTTTCAGTTATGAGCGAGAAAAGTGTGAGCTTCGTGAACGATGTAGCTTCCTTTGAGCTGAAAAGTGACCTAGTTTACCTGAAAAGTTGTCTTGCTTGTAGGAAGATACAGAGCCTTGGATTTAACTCCATTTCTGAAGGGAAACACACAGCACAGTTCTCATGCATGAAACACACTCTGCTTTAGAGCAAGAAGCACGCTCTTGCTTTCTAAGAATCTGTAATACAGCAGGAAGCATGACTGTGGTCAGAACAAAATAACGGTGTTGCCTACACATACGGACCATATCTAGGTCAAGTCTTCTTTTGAAACTGATACAAACCACAGTTCCTCTAACATACAATGCTTTACAGTTAAGAGCTAGAAACGTGTGAGTTTCGTGAACAATGTAGCTCCCTTTGAGCTGAAAAGTGACTGAGTTTACCTGAAAAGATGTCTTCCATATAGGAAGACACAGAGCCTGGGATTTAACTCCATATCTGAAGGGCAACACAAGCACAGTTTTCATCCATGAAACACACTCTGCTTTAGATCAAGAAGCACGCTCTTGCTTTCTAAGAGTCTCAAATACAGCAGGAAACGTGACTGTGGTCAGAACAAAATAACGGTGTTTCCTACACATACGGACCATATCTAGTAGAACTCTTCTTCAGAAACTGATACAAACCACAGTTCCATTAACATGCAATTCTTTCCAGTTAAGAGCGAGAAACGTGTGAGCTTCGTGAACAATGTGGCTTCCTTTGAGCTGAAAAGTGACCTAGTTTACCTGAAAAGTTGTCTTGCTTTTAGGAAGACACAGAGCCTGGGATTAAACTCCATTTCTGAAGGGAAACACACAGCACAGGTCTCATCCATGAAACACACTCTGCTTTAGAGCAAGAAGCACACTCTTGCTTTCTAGGAGTCTCTAATACAGCAGGAAACGTGACTGTAGTCAGAACGAAATACTGGTGTTTCCTACACATATGGACCATATGTAGGTCAACTCTTCTTCTGAAACTGATACAAACCACGGTTCCATTAACATGCAATGCTTTCAAGTTAAGAGCGAGAAACATGTGAGTTTCGTGAACGATGTAGCTTCCTATGAGCTGAAAAGTGACTGAGTTTACCTTGAGTAAATGTCTTGCTTGTAGGAAGACAAAGAGCCTGGGATTTAACTCCATTTCTGAATGGAAACACACAGCACAGTTCTCATCCATGAAACACACTCTGCTTTAAAGCACGAAGCATGCTCTGGCTTTCTAGAGTCTCTAATACAGCCAGAAACTTGAGTGTACTCTGAAAAAAAGAACGGTGCTTCCTACACATAAGGTCCATTGCTAGTTCAACTCTACTTCTGAAAATGATACAAACCACAGTTCCATTAAAATGCAATGCTTTCAATTTCAGAGCGAGAATCATGTGAGCTTCGTAAACGATTTATATTCATTTGAGCTGAAAAGTGACTGTGTTTACCTGAAATGATGTCTTGCATGTAGGAAGACACAGAGCCTGGAATTTAATTCCATTTCTGATGGGAAACACACAGCAGAGTTCTCATCCATGAAACACACTCTGCTTTAGGGCAAGAAGCACGCTCTTGTTTTCTAAGAGTCTCTAATACAACAAGAAACGTGACTGTGGTCAGAACAAAATACCAGTGTTTCCTACACATACAGACCATATCTAGGTCAACTCTTCTTCTGAAACTGATACAAACCACAGTTCCATTAACATGCAATGCTTTCAGGTTAAGAGCGAGAAACGTGTGAGCTTCGTGAACGATGTAGCTTCCTTTGAGCTGAAAAGTGACCTAGTTTACCTGAAAAGTTGTCTTGCTTGTAGGAAGACACAGAGCCTGGGATTTAACTCCATTTCTGAAGGGAAACACACAGCACAGTTCTCATCCATGAAACACACTCTGCTTTAGAGTAAGAAGCATGCTCTTGCTTTCTAATAATCTCTAATACAGCAGGAAACGTGTCTGTGGTCAGAACAAAATAACGGTGTTTCCTACACGTACGGACCATATCTAGGTCAACTCTTCTTCTGAAACTGATACAAAGCACAGTTCCTCTAACATGCAATGCTTTCCAGTTAAGAGTGAGAAACGTGTGAGCTTCTTGATCGATGTAGCTTCCTTTGAGCTGAAAAGTGACTGAGTTTACCGGAAAAGATGTCTTGCTTTTATGAAGATACAGAGACTGGGATTTATCTCCATTTCTGAATGGAAACACACAGCACAGTTCTCATCCATGAAACACACTGTGCTTTAGAGCACGAAGCATGCTCTTGCTCTCTAGAGTCTCTAATAGAGCCAGAAACATGAGTGTGCTCTGAACAAAATAACGGTGTTTCCTACACATACTTATCATATCTAGGTCAACTCTTCTTCTGAAACTGATACAAACCACAGTTCCATTAACATGAAATGCTTTCCAGTTAAGAGCAAGAAACGTGTGAGCTTCGTGAACGATGTAGCTTCCTTTGAGCTGAAAAGTGACTGAGATTACTTGAAAAGATATCTTGCTTGTGGGAAGACACAGAGCCTGGGATTTAACTCCATTTCTGAAGGGAAACACACAGCACTGTTCTCACGATGAAACACACTCTGTGTATAGGAAGAAGCATGCTCTTGCTTTCTAGAGTCTCTAATAGAGCAGGAAACGTGAGTGTGCTCAGAAAAAAAGAATGGTGTTTCCTATACATACATCATTGCTAGTTCAACTCTGCTTCTGAAACTGATACAAACCACAAGTCATCTAACATCCAATGCTTTTCAGTTAATAGCGAGAAACGTGTGATCTTCGTAAACGATTTATATTCATTTGAGCTGAAAATCTAATGCATTTACCTGAAATGATGTCTTGCTTGTAGGAAGACACAGAGCCTGGAATTTAACTCCATTTTTGAGGGAAAAACACAGCACAGTTCTCATCCATGAAACACACTCTGCTTTAGGGCAAGAAGCATGCTCTTGCTATCCAGAGTCTCTAATAGTGCCAAAAACTTGAGGGTACTCAGAACAAAAGAACGGTGTTTCCTACACATACAGACCATTGCTAGTTCAACTCTGCTTCTGAAACTGATACAAACCACAAGTCATCTAACATCCAATGCTTTTCAGTTAAGAGCGAGAAACATGTGATCTTCGTAAATGATTTATAGTCATTTGAGCTGAAAAGTGACTGTGTTTACCTGAAATCATGTCTTGCTTTTTGGAAGAAACAGAGCCTGGAATTTAACTCCATTTTTGAAGGGAAACACACAGCACAGTTCTCATCCATGAAACACACTCTGCTTTAGAGCAAGAAGCACACTCTTGCTTTCTAAGATTCTCTAATACAGCAGGAAACGTGACTGTGGTCAGAACAAAATAACGGTGTTTCCTACACATACGGACCATATTTATGTCAACTCTTCTTCTGAAAATGATACAAACCACAGTTTCTCTAACATGCAATGCTTTCCAGTTAAGAGCGAGAAATGTGTGAGCTTCGTGAACGATGTAGCTTCCTTTGAGCTGAAAAGTGACTGAGTTTACCTGAAAAGATGTCTTGCTTGTAGGAAGACACAGAGCCTGGGATTTAACTCCATTTCTGAAGGGAAACACACAGCACAGTTCTCATCCATGAACACACTCTGCTTTAGAGCACGAAGCATGCTCTTCCTTTGCAGTTTCTCTAATAGAGCCAGAAACATGAAGGTACTCAGAACAAAAGAGCGGTGTTTCTTACACATACTGATCATTGCTACTTCAACTCTGCTTCTGAAATAGATACAAACCACAGGTCCTCTAACATGCAATGCTTTACAGTTAAGAGCAAGAAACCTGAGAGCTACGTGAACGATGTAGCTTTGTTTGAGCGGAAAGGTGTCTGAGTTTACGTGAAATGAAGTCTTGTTTGTAGGAAGACACAGAGCCTGGGATTTAACTCCATTTCTGAAGGGAAAAACACAGCACAGTTCTCATCCATGAAACACACTCTGCTTACAGCAAGAATCATGCTCTTCCTTTCCAGTTTCTCTAAAAGAGCCAGAAACTTGAAGGTACTCAGAACAAAAGAGCGGTGTTTCTTACACATACTGATCATTGCTAGTTCAACTCTGCTTCTGAAACTGATACAAACTACAGGTACTCTTACATCCAATGCTTTACAGTTAAGAGCAAGAAACGTGTTAGCTACGTGAACTATGTAGCTTTGTTTGACCGGAAAGGTGACTGAGATTACGTGAAACGAAGTCTTGCTTGTAGGAAGATACAGAGCCTGTGATTTAACTCCATTTCTGAAGAGAAACACACAGCACTGTTCTCACGATGAAACACACTCTGCGTATAGGAAGAAGCACGCTCTTGCTTTCTAGAGTCTCTAATAGAGCACGAAACGTGAGTGTGCTCAGAACAAAAGAACGGTGTTTCCTATACATACAGATCATTGCTAGTTCAACTCTGCTTCTGAAACTGATACAAACCACAGTTCCATTAACATGCAATTCTTTCCAGTTAAGAGCAAGAAACGTGTTAGCTTCGTGAACAATGTAGCTTCCTTTGAGCTGAAAGTGACTGAGTTTACCTGAAATGATATCTTGCTTGTAGTCAGACACAGAGCCTGGGATTTAAATCCGTTTCTGAAGGGATACACACAGCACAGTTCTCATCCATGAAACACACTCTGCTTTAGAGCACGAAGCATTCTCTTGCTTTCTAGAGACTCTAATAGAGCCAGAAACTTGAGGGTACTCTGAACAAAAAACGGTGTTTCCTACACATATGTACCAGTGCTAGTTCAACTCTGCTTCTGAAACTGATACAAACCAGAAGTCTTCTAACATACAATGCTTTTCAGTTAAGAGCGAGAAACGTGTGATCTTCATAAACGATTTATATTCATTTGAGCTGAAAAGTGACTGCATTTACCTGAAATAATGTCTTGCTTGTAGGAAGAAACAGAGCCTGGATTGAACTCCATTTCTGAAAGGAAACACACAGCACAGTTCCCATCCATGAAACACACTCTGCTTTAGAACAAGAAGCACATTCTAGCTTTCTAAGATTCTCTAATAGAGCCAGAAACTTGAGGGTACTCAGAAAAAAATAACGATGTTTCCAACACATAGGCACCATATCTAGGTCAACTCTTCTTCTGAAACTGATACAAAGCACAGTTCCATTAACATGCAATGCTTTCAACTTAAGAGCGAGAAACGTGTGAGCTTCGTGAACGATGTAGCTTCCTTAGAGCTGAAAAGTGACTGGGATTAACTGAAAAGATGTGTTGCTTGTAGGAAGACACAGACCCTGAGATTTAACTCCATTTCTGAAGGGAAACACACAGCACAGTTCTCATCCATGAAAAACACTCTGCTTTAGAGCAAGAAGCACGCTCTTGCTTTCTAACAGTCTCTAATACAGCAGGAAACGTGACTGTGATCAGAACAAAATAACGGTGTTTCCTACACATATGGAACATATCTAGGTCAACTCTTCTTCTGAAACTGATACAAACCACAGTTCCATTAACAAGCAATGCTTTCCAGTTAAGAGCGAGAAACGTGTGAGCTTCATGAACGATGTAGCTTCCTTTGAGCTGAAAAGTGACTGAGTTTACCTGAAAAGATGTCTTGATTGTAGGAAGACACAGACCCTGAGATTTAACTCCATTTCTGAAGGGAAACACACAGCACAGTTCTCATCCATGAAAAACACTCTGCTTTAGAGCACGAAGCAATCTCTTGCTTTCTAGAGTCTCTAATAGAGCCAGAAACTTGAGGGTACTCTGAACAAAAGAACAGTGTTCCTACACATATAGACCAGTGCTAGTTCAACTCTGCTTCTGAAACTGATACAAACCACAAGTCATCTAACAACCAATGTTTTTCAGTTAAGAGCAAGAAACGTGTAAGCTTCTTAAACGATTTATATTCATTTGAGCTGAAAAGTGACTGCGTTTACCTGAAATTATGTCTTGCTTGTAGGAAGACAAAGAGCCTGGAATTTAACTCCATTTCTCAAGGGAAACACACAGTACAGTTCTTATACATGAAACACACTCTGCTTTAGAGCAAGAAGCACAGTCTTGCTTTCTAAGAGTCTCTAATACAGCAGGAAACGTGACTGTGGTCAGAACAAAATAATGGTGTTTCCTACACATATGGACCATATAGAGGTCAACTCTGCTTCTGAAACTGATACAAAGCACAGGTCAGGTAACATTCAATGCTTTACAGTTAAGAGCAAGAAACGTGTGAGCTACATGAACGATGTAGCTTTGTTTGAGCGGAAAGGTGACTGAGTTTACGTGAAACGAAGTGTTGTTTTTAGCAAGACACAGAGCCTGGGATTTATCTCCATTTCTGAAGGGAAAACCACAGCACAGTTCTCCTCCATGAAACACACTCTGCTTTAGTGCAAGATGCACGTTATTGCTTTCTAGAGTCTATAATAGAGCCAGAAACTTGAAAGTGTGCTCAGAAAAAAAGAACGGTGTTTCCTATACATACAGACCATTGCTAGTTCAACTCTATTTCTGAAACTGATACAAACCACAAGTCATATAACATCCAATGCTTTTTAGTTAAGAGCAAGAAACTTGTGAGCTTCGTAAACGATTTATATTCATTTGAGCTGAAAAGTGACTGTGTTTACCTGAAATGATTTCTTGTTTCAAGGAAGATGCAGAGCCTGCGATTTAACTCCATTTCTGAAGGGAAACACACAGCACTGTTCTCACGATGAAACACACTCAGCATATAAGAAGAAGCACGCTCTTGCTTTCTAGAGTCTCTGATAGAGCAGGAAACGTGAGTGTGCTCAGACCAAAGAACGGTGTTTCCTACACACGGACCATAGCTAGTTCAACTTTGCTTCTGAAACTGATAGGAACCACAAGTCATCTAACATCCAATGCTTTTCAGTTAAGAGCGAGAAACGTGTGAGCTTCGTAAACGATTTATATTCATTTGAGGTGAAAAGTGACTGCATTTACTTGAAATGATGTCTTGCTTGTAGGAAGACACAGAGCCTGGAATTTAACTCCATTTCTGAAGGGATACACACAGCAAAGTTCTCATCCATGAAACACACTCTGCTTTAGAGCATGAAGCATGCTCTTCCTTTTCAGGGACTCTAATAGAGCCAGAAACTTGAGGGTACTCACAACAAAAGAACGGTGTTTGTTACACATACAGACCATTGCTACTTCAACTCTGCTTCTGAAATAGATACAAACCACAGGTCCTCTAACATCCAATGCTTTACAGTTAAGAGCAAGAAACGTGTGAGCTACGTGAACGATGTTGCTTTGTTTGAGAGTAAGGGTTACTGTGTTTCCGTGAAACGAAGTCTTGTTTGTAGGAAGACACAGAGCCTGGGATTTAACCCCATTTCTGAAGAGAAACACACAGCACTGTTCTCACGATGAAACACACTCTGCGTATAGGAAGAAGCACGCTCTTGCTTTCTAGCGTCTCTAATCGAGCAGGAAACGTGAGTGAGCTCAGAACAAAAGAACGATGTTACCTATACATACAGACCATTGCTAGTTCAACTCTGCCTCTGAAACTGATACAAACAACAAGTCATCTAACATCCAATGCTTTTCAGTTAAGAGCAAGAAACGTGTGATCTTTGTATTCGATTTATATTCATTTTAGCTGAAAAGTGACTGCGTTTACCTGAAAAGATGTCTTGCTTGTGAGAAGAAATAGAGCCTGGAATTTAACTGCATTTCTGAAGGGAAACACACACCACAGTTCTCATCCATGAAACACACTCTGCTTTAGAGCAAGAAGCATGCTTTTGCTTTCTAAGAGTCTCTAATACAGCAGGAAACGTGACTGTTGTCAGAAAAAATTAACAGTGTTGCCTACACATACGGACCATATCTAGGTCAACTCTTCTTCTGAAACTGATACAAACCACAGTTCCTCTTACATGCAATGCTTTCAATTTAAGAGCGAGAAACCTGTGAGCTTCGTGAACGATGTAGCTTCCTTTGAGCTGAAAAGTGACTGAGTTTACCTGAAAAGATGTCTTGCTTGTAGGAAGACACAGAGCCTGGGATTTAACTCCATTTCTGAAGGAAAACACACAGCACAGTTCTCATTCATGAAATACACTCTGCTTTAGAGCAAGAAGCATGCTCTTGCTTTCTAGAGTCTCTAATAGAGCCAGAAACATGAGGGTCCTCAGAATAAAATAACGGTGTTTCCGACACATACGGCCCATTGCTAGTTCAACTCTGCTTCTGAAACTGATACAAACCACAAGTCCTCTACCATCCAATGCTTTACAGTTAAGAGCAAGAAACGTGTGAGCTACGTGAACGATGTAGCTTTGTTTGAGCTGAAAGGTGAATGAGTTCACGTTAAACGAAGTCGTGCTTGTAGGAAGATGCAGAGCCTGTGATTTAATTCCATTTCTGAAGGGAAACACACAGCACAGATCACATCCATGAAACACACTCTGCATATAAGAAGAAACACGCTCTTGCTTTCTAGATTCTCTAATAGAGCAGGAAACGTGAGTGTGCTCAGAAGAAAAGAATGGTGTTTCCTACACATATGGACGATCGCTAGTTCAACTCTGCTTCTGAATCTGATACAAACCACAATTCATCTAACATCCAATGCTTTTCAGTTATGAGCGAGAAAAGTGTGAGCTTCGTGAACGATGTAGCTTCCTTTGAGCTGAAAAGTGACCTAGTTTACCTGAAAAGTTGTCTTGCTTGTAGGAAGATACAGAGCCTTGGATTTAACTCCATTTCTGAAGGGAAACACACAGCACAGTTCTCATGCATGAAACACACTCTGCTTTAGAGCAAGAAGCACGCTCTTGCTTTCTAAGAATCTGTAATACAGCAGGAAGCATGACTGTGGTCAGAACAAAATAACGGTGTTGCCTACACATACGGACCATATCTAGGTCAAGTCTTCTTTTGAAACTGATACAAACCACAGTTCCTCTAACATACAATGCTTTACAGTTAAGAGCTAGAAACGTGTGAGTTTCGTGAACAATGTAGCTCCCTTTGAGCTGAAAAGTGACTGAGTTTACCTGAAAAGATGTCTTCCATATAGGAAGACACAGAGCCTGGGATTTAACTCCATATCTGAAGGGCAACACAAGCACAGTTTTCATCCATGAAACACACTCTGCTTTAGATCAAGAAGCACGCTCTTGCTTTCTAAGAGTCTCAAATACAGCAGGAAACGTGACTGTGGTCAGAACAAAATAACGGTGTTTCCTACACATACGGACCATATCTAGTAGAACTCTTCTTCAGAAACTGATACAAACCACAGTTCCATTAACATGCAATTCTTTCCAGTTAAGAGCGAGAAACGTGTGAGCTTCGTGAACAATGTGGCTTCCTTTGAGCTGAAAAGTGACCTAGTTTACCTGAAAAGTTGTCTTGCTTTTAGGAAGACACAGAGCCTGGGATTAAACTCCATTTCTGAAGGGAAACACACAGCACAGGTCTCATCCATGAAACACACTCTGCTTTAGAGCAAGAAGCACACTCTTGCTTTCTAGGAGTCTCTAATACAGCAGGAAACGTGACTGTAGTCAGAACGAAATACTGGTGTTTCCTACACATATGGACCATATGTAGGTCAACTCTTCTTCTGAAACTGATACAAACCACGGTTCCATTAACATGCAATGCTTTCAAGTTAAGAGCGAGAAACATGTGAGTTTCGTGAACGATGTAGCTTCCTATGAGCTGAAAAGTGACTGAGTTTACCTTGAGTAAATGTCTTGCTTGTAGGAAGACAAAGAGCCTGGGATTTAACTCCATTTCTGAATGGAAACACACAGCACAGTTCTCATCCATGAAACACACTCTGCTTTAAAGCACGAAGCATGCTCTGGCTTTCTAGAGTCTCTAATACAGCCAGAAACTTGAGTGTACTCTGAAAAAAAGAACGGTGCTTCCTACACATAAGGTCCATTGCTAGTTCAACTCTACTTCTGAAAATGATACAAACCACAGTTCCATTAAAATGCAATGCTTTCAATTTCAGAGCGAGAATCATGTGAGCTTCGTAAACGATTTATATTCATTTGAGCTGAAAAGTGACTGTGTTTACCTGAAATGATGTCTTGCATGTAGGAAGACACAGAGCCTGGAATTTAATTCCATTTCTGATGGGAAACACACAGCAGAGTTCTCATCCATGAAACACACTCTGCTTTAGGGCAAGAAGCACGCTCTTGTTTTCTAAGAGTCTCTAATACAACAAGAAACGTGACTGTGGTCAGAACAAAATACCAGTGTTTCCTACACATACAGACCATATCTAGGTCAACTCTTCTTCTGAAACTGATACAAACCACAGTTCCATTAACATGCAATGCTTTCAGGTTAAGAGCGAGAAACGTGTGAGCTTCGTGAACGATGTAGCTTCCTTTGAGCTGAAAAGTGACCTAGTTTACCTGAAAAGTTGTCTTGCTTGTAGGAAGACACAGAGCCTGGGATTTAACTCCATTTCTGAAGGGAAACACACAGCACAGTTCTCATCCATGAAACACACTCTGCTTTAGAGTAAGAAGCATGCTCTTGCTTTCTAATAATCTCTAATACAGCAGGAAACGTGTCTGTGGTCAGAACAAAATAACGGTGTTTCCTACACGTACGGACCATATCTAGGTCAACTCTTCTTCTGAAACTGATACAAAGCACAGTTCCTCTAACATGCAATGCTTTCCAGTTAAGAGTGAGAAACGTGTGAGCTTCTTGATCGATGTAGCTTCCTTTGAGCTGAAAAGTGACTGAGTTTACCGGAAAAGATGTCTTGCTTTTATGAAGATACAGAGACTGGGATTTATCTCCATTTCTGAATGGAAACACACAGCACAGTTCTCATCCATGAAACACACTGTGCTTTAGAGCACGAAGCATGCTCTTGCTCTCTAGAGTCTCTAATAGAGCCAGAAACATGAGTGTGCTCTGAACAAAATAACGGTGTTTCCTACACATACTTATCATATCTAGGTCAACTCTTCTTCTGAAACTGATACAAACCACAGTTCCATTAACATGAAATGCTTTCCAGTTAAGAGCAAGAAACGTGTGAGCTTCGTGAACGATGTAGCTTCCTTTGAGCTGAAAAGTGACTGAGATTACTTGAAAAGATATCTTGCTTGTGGGAAGACACAGAGCCTGGGATTTAACTCCATTTCTGAAGGGAAACACACAGCACTGTTCTCACGATGAAACACACTCTGTGTATAGGAAGAAGCATGCTCTTGCTTTCTAGAGTCTCTAATAGAGCAGGAAACGTGAGTGTGCTCAGAAAAAAAGAATGGTGTTTCCTATACATACATCATTGCTAGTTCAACTCTGCTTCTGAAACTGATACAAACCACAAGTCATCTAACATCCAATGCTTTTCAGTTAATAGCGAGAAACGTGTGATCTTCGTAAACGATTTATATTCATTTGAGCTGAAAATCTAATGCATTTACCTGAAATGATGTCTTGCTTGTAGGAAGACACAGAGCCTGGAATTTAACTCCATTTTTGAGGGAAAAACACAGCACAGTTCTCATCCATGAAACACACTCTGCTTTAGGGCAAGAAGCATGCTCTTGCTATCCAGAGTCTCTAATAGTGCCAAAAACTTGAGGGTACTCAGAACAAAAGAACGGTGTTTCCTACACATACAGACCATTGCTAGTTCTACTCTGCTTCTGAAACTGATACAAACCACAAGTCATCTAACATCCAATGCTTTTCAGTTAAGAGCGAGAAACATGTGATCTTCGTAAATGATTTATAGTCATTTGAGCTGAAAAGTGACTGTGTTTACCTGAAATCATGTCTTGCTTTTTGGAAGAAACAGAGCCTGGAATTTAACTCCATTTTTGAAGGGAAACACACAGCACAGTTCTCATCCATGAAACACACTCTGCTTTAGAGCAAGAAGCACACTCTTGCTTTCTAAGATTCTCTAATACAGCAGGAAACGTGACTGTGGTCAGAACAAAATAACGGTGTTTCCTACACATACGGACCATATTTATGTCAACTCTTCTTCTGAAAATGATACAAACCACAGTTTCTCTAACATGCAATGCTTTCCAGTTAAGAGCGAGAAATGTGTGAGCTTCGTGAACGATGTAGCTTCCTTTGAGCTGAAAAGTGACTGAGTTTACCTGAAAAGATGTCTTGCTTGTAGGAAGACACAGAGCCTGGGATTTAACTCCATTTCTGAAGGGAAACACACAGCACAGTTCTCATCCATGAACACACTCTGCTTTAGAGCACGAAGCATGCTCTTCCTTTGCAGTTTCTCTAATAGAGCCAGAAACATGAAGGTACTCAGAACAAAAGAGCGGTGTTTCTTACACATACTGATCATTGCTACTTCAACTCTGCTTCTGAAATAGATACAAACCACAGGTCCTCTAACATGCAATGCTTTACAGTTAAGAGCAAGAAACGTGTGAGCTACGTGAACGATGTAGCTTTGTTTGAGCGGAAAGGTGTCTGAGTTTACGTGAAATGAAGTCTTGTTTGTAGGAAGACACAGAGCCTGGGATTTAACCCCATTTCTGAAGAGAAACACACAGCACTGTTCTCACGATGAAACACACTCTGCGTATAGGAAGAAGCACGCTCTTGCTTTCTAGGGTCTCTAATCGAGCAGGAAACGTGAGTGAGCTCAGAACAAAAGAACGATGTTTCCTATACATACAGACCATTGCTAGTTCAACTCTGCCTCTGAAACTGATACAAACAACAAGTCATCTAACATCCAATGCTTTTCAGTTAAGAGCAAGAAACGTGTGATCTTTGTATTCGATTTATATTCATTTTAGCTGAAAAGTGACTGCGTTTACCTGAAAAGATGTCTTGCTTGTGAGAAGAAATAGAGCCTGGAATTTAACTGCATTTCTGAAGGGAAACACACACCACAGTTCTCATCCATGAAACACACTCTGCTTTAGAGCAAGAAGCATGCTTTTGCTTTCTAAGAGTCTCTAATACAGCAGGAAACGTGACTGTTGTCAGAAAAAATTAACAGTGTTGCCTACACATACGGACCATATCTAGGTCAACTCTTCTTCTGAAACTGATACAAACCACAGTTCCTCTTACATGCAATGCTTTCAATTTAAGAGCAAGAAACCTGTGAGCTTCGTGAACGATGTAGCTTCCTTTGAGCTGAAAAGTGACTGAGTTTACCTGAAAAGATGTCTTGCTTGTAGGAAGACACAGAGCCTGGGATTTAACTCCATTTCTGAAGGAAAACACACAGCACAGTTCTCATTCATGAAATACACTCTGCTTTAGAGCAAGAAGCATGCTCTTGCTTTCTAGAGTCTCTAATAGAGCCAGAAACATGAGGGTCCTCAGAATAAAATAACGGTGTTTCCGACACATACGGCCCATTGCTAGTTCAACTCTGCTTCTGAAACTGATACAAACCACAAGTCCTCTACCATCCAATGCTTTACAGTTAAGAGCAAGAAACGTGTGAGCTACGTGAACGATGTAGCTTTGTTTGAGCTGAAAGGTGAATGAGTTCACGTTAAACGAAGTCGTGCTTGTAGGAAGATGCAGAGCCTGTGATTTAATTCCATTTCTGAAGGGAAACACACAGCACAGATCACATCCATGAAACACACTCTGCATATAAGAAGAAACACGCTCTTGCTTTCTAGATTCTCTAATAGAGCAGGAAACGTGAGTGTGCTCAGAAGAAAAGAATGGTGTTTCCTACACATATGGACGATCGCTAGTTCGACTCTGCTTCTGAATCTGATACAAACCACAATTCATCTAACATCCAATGCTTTTCAGTTATGAGCGAGAAAAGTGTGAGCTTCGTGAACGATGTAGCTTCCTTTGAGCTGAAAAGTGACCTAGTTTACCTGAAAAGTTGTCTTGCTTGTAGGAAGATACAGAGCCTTGGATTTAACTCCATTTCTGAAGGGAAACACACAGCACAGTTCTCATGCATGAAACACACTCTGCTTTAGAGCAAGAAGCACGCTCTTGCTTTCTAAGAATCTGTAATACAGCAGGAAGCATGACTGTGGTCAGAACAAAATAACGGTGTTGCCTACACATACGGACCATATCTAGGTCAAGTCTTCTTTTGAAACTGATACAAACCACAGTTCCTCTAACATACAATGCTTTACAGTTAAGAGCTAGAAACGTGTGAGTTTCGTGAACAATGTAGCTCCCTTTGAGCTGAAAAGTGACTGAGTTTACCTGAAAAGATGTCTTCCATATAGGAAGACACAGAGCCTGGGATTTAACTCCATATCTGAAGGGCAACACAAGCACAGTTTTCATCCATGAAACACACTCTGCTTTAGATCAAGAAGCACGCTCTTGCTTTCTAAGAGTCTCAAATACAGCAGGAAACGTGACTGTGGTCAGAACAAAATAACGGTGTTTCCTACACATACGGACCATATCTAGTAGAACTCTTCTTCAGAAACTGATACAAACCACAGTTCCATTAACATGCAATTCTTTCCAGTTAAGAGCGAGAAACGTGTGAGCTTCGTGAACAATGTGGCTTCCTTTGAGCTGAAAAGTGACCTAGTTTACCTGAAAAGTTGTCTTGCTTTTAGGAAGACACAGAGCCTGGGATTAAACTCCATTTCTGAAGGGAAACACACAGCACAGGTCTCATCCATGAAACACACTCTGCTTTAGAGCAAGAAGCACACTCTTGCTTTCTAGGAGTCTCTAATACAGCAGGAAACGTGACTGTAGTCAGAACGAAATACTGGTGTTTCCTACACATATGGACCATATGTAGGTCAACTCTTCTTCTGAAACTGATACAAACCATGGTTCCATTAACATGCAATGCTTTCAAGTTAAGAGCGAGAAACATGTGAGTTTCGTGAACGATGTAGCTTCCTATGAGCTGAAAAGTGACTGAGTTTACCTTGAGTAAATGTCTTGCTTGTAGGAAGACAAAGAGCCTGGGATTTAACTCCATTTCTGAATGGAAACACACAGCACAGTTCTCATCCATGAAACACACTCTGCTTTAAAGCACGAAGCATGCTCTGGCTTTCTAGAGTCTCTAATACAGCCAGAAACTTGAGTGTACTCTGAAAAAAAGAACGGTGCTTCCTACACATAAGGTCCATTGCTAGTTCAACTCTACTTCTGAAAATGATACAAACCACAGTTCCATTAAAATGCAATGCTTTCAATTTCAGAGCGAGAATCATGTGAGCTTCGTAAACGATTTATATTCATTTGAGCTGAAAAGTGACTGTGTTTACCTGAAATGATGTCTTGCATGTAGGAAGACACAGAGCCTGGAATTTAATTCCATTTCTGATGGGAAACACACAGCAGAGTTCTCATCCATGAAACACACTCTGCTTTAGGGCAAGAAGCACGCTCTTGTTTTCTAAGAGTCTCTAATACAACAAGAAACGTGACTGTGGTCAGAACAAAATACCGGTGTTTCCTACACCTACAGACCATATCTAGGTCAACTCTTCTTCTGAAACTGATACAAACCACAGTTCCATTAACATGCAATGCTTTCAGGTTAAGAGCGAGAAACGTGTGAGCTTCGTGAACGATGTAGCTTCCTTTGAGCTGAAAAGTGACCTAGTTTACCTGAAAAGTTGTCTTGCTTGTAGGAAGACACAGAGCCTGGGATTTAACTCCATTTCTGAAGGGAAACACACAGCACAGTTCTCATCCATGAAACACACTCTGCTTTAGAGTAAGAAGCATGCTCTTGCTTTCTAATAATCTCTAATACAGCAGGAAACGTGTCTGTGGTCAGAACAAAATAACGGTGTTTCCTACACGTACGGACCATATCTAGGTCAACTCTTCTTCTGAAACTGATACAAAGCACAGTTCCTCTAACATGCAATGCTTTCCAGTTAAGAGTGAGAAACGTGTGAGCTTCTTGATCGATGTAGCTTCCTTTGAGCTGAAAAGTGACTGAGTTTACCGGAAAAGATGTCTTGCTTTTATGAAGATACAGAGACTGGGATTTAACTCCATTTCTGAATGGAAACACACAGCACAGTTCTCATCCATGAAACACACTGTGCTTTAGAGCACGAAGCATGCTCTTGCTCTCTAGAGTCTCTAATAGAGCCAGAAACATGAGTGTGCTCTGAACAAAATAACGGTGTTTCCTACACATACTTATCATATCTAGGTCAACTCTTCTTCTGAAACTGATACAAACCACAGTTCCATTAACATGAAATGCTTTCCAGTTAAGAGCAAGAAACGTGTGAGCTTCGTGAACGATGTAGCTTCCTTTGAGCTGAAAAGTGACTGAGATTACTTGAAAAGATATCTTGCTTGTGGGAAGACACAGAGCCTGGGATTTAACTCCATTTCTGAAGGGAAACACACAGCACTGTTCTCACGATGAAACACACTCTGTGTATAGGAAGAAGCATGCTCTTGCTTTCTAGAGTCTCTAATAGAGCAGGAAACGTGAGTGTGCTCAGAAAAAAAGAATGGTGTTTCCAATACATACATCATTGCTAGTTCAACTCTGCTTCTGAAACTGATACAAACCACAAGTCATCTAACATCCAATGCTTTTCAGTTAATAGCGAGAAACGTGTGATCTTCGTAAAAGATTTATATTCATTTGAGCTGAAAATCTAATGCATTTACCTGAAATGATGTCTTGCTTGTAGGAAGACACAGAGCCTGGAATTTAACTCCATTTTTGAGGGAAAAACACAGCACAGTTCTCATCCATGAAACACACTCTGCTTTAGGGCAAGAAGCATGCTCTTGCTATCCAGAGTCTCTAATAGTGCCAAAAACTTGAGGGTACTCAGAACAAAAGAACGGTGTTTCCTACACATACAGACCATTGCTAGTTCAACTCTGCTTCTGAAACTGATACAAACCACAAGTCATCTAACATCCAATGCTTTTCAGTTAAGAGCGAGAAACATGTGATCTTCGTAAATGATTTATAGTCATTTGAGCTGAAAAGTGACTGTGTTTACCTGAAATCATGTCTTGCTTTTTGGAAGAAACAGAGCCTGGAATTTAACTCCATTTTTGAAGGGAAACACACAGCACAGTTCTCATCCATGAAACACACTCTGCTTTAGAGCAAGAAGCACACTCTTGCTTTCTAAGATTTTCTAATACAGCAGGAAACGTGACTGTGGTCAGAACAAAATAACGGTGTTTCCTACACATACGGACCATATTTATGTCAACTCTTCTTCTGAAAATGATACAAACCACAGTTTCTCTAACATGCAATGCTTTCCAGTTAAGAGCGAGAAATGTGTGAGCTTCGTGAACGATGTAGCTTCCTTTGAGCTGAAAAGTGACTGAGTTTAACTGAAAAGATGTCTTGCTTGTAGGAAGACACAGAGCCTGGGATTTAACTCCATTTCTGAAGGGAAACACACAGCACAGTTCTCATCCATGAACACACTCTGCTTTAGAGCACGAAGCATGCTCTTCCTTTGCAGTTTCTCTAATAGAGCCAGAAACATGAAGGTACTCAGAACAAAAGAGCGGTGTTTCTTACACATACTGATCATTGCTACTTCAACTCTGCTTCTGAAATAGATACAAACCACAGGTCCTCTAACATGCAATGCTTTACAGTTAAGAGCAAGAAACGTGTGAGCTACGTGAACGATGTAGCTTTGTTTGAGCGGAAAGGTGTCTGAGTTTACGTGAAATGAAGTCTTGTTTGTAGGAAGACACAGAGCCTGGGATTTAACCCCATTTCTGAAGAGAAACACACAGCACTGTTCTCACGATGAAACACACTCTGCGTATAGGAAGAAGCACGCTCTTGCTTTCTAGGGTCTCTAATCGAGCAGGAAACGTGAGTGAGCTCAGAACAAAAGAACGATGTTTCCTATACATACAGACCATTGCTAGTTCAACTCTGCCTCTGAAACTGATACAAACAACAAGTCATCTAACATCCAATGCTTTTCAGTTAAGAGCAAGAAACGTGTGATCTTTGTATTCGATTTATATTCATTTTAGCTGAAAAGTGACTGCGTTTACCTGAAAAGATGTCTTGCTTGTGAGAAGAAATAGAGCCTGGAATTTAACTGCATTTCTGAAGGGAAACACACACCACAGTTCTCATCCATGAAACACACTCTGCTTTAGAGCAAGAAGCATGCTTTTGCTTTCTAAGAGTCTCTAATACAGAAGGAAACGTGACTGTTGTCAGAAAAAATTAACAGTGTTGCCTACACATACGGACCATATCTAGGTCAACTCTTCTTCTGAAACTGATACAAACCACAGTTCCTCTTACATGCAATGCTTTCAATTTAAGAGCGAGAAACCTGTGAGCTTCGTGAACGATGTAGCTTCCTTTGAGCTGAAAAGTGACTGAGTTTACCTGAAAAGATGTCTTGCTTGTAGGAAGACACAGAGCCTGGGATTTAACTCCATTTCTGAAGGAAAACACACAGCACAGTTCTCATTCATGAAATACACTCTGCTTTAGAGCAAGAAGCATGCTCTTGCTTTCTAGAGTCTCTAATAGAGCCAGAAACATGAGGGTCCTCAGAATAAAATAACGGTGTTTCCGACACATACGGCCCATTGCTAGTTCAACTCTGCTTCTGAAACTGATACAAACCACAAGTCCTCTACCATCCAATGCTTTACAGTTAAGAGCAAGAAACGTGTGAGCTACGTGAACGATGTAGCTTTGTTTGAGCTGAAAGGTGAATGAGTTCACGTTAAACGAAGTCGTGCTTGTAGGAAGATGCAGAGCCTGTGATTTAATTCCATTTCTGAAGGGAAACACACAGCACAGATCACATCCATGAAACACACTCTGCATATAAGAAGAAACACGCTCTTGCTTTCTAGATTCTCTAATAGAGCAGGAAACGTGAGTGTGCTCAGAAGAAAAGAATGGTGTTTCCTACACATATGGGCGATCGCTAGTTCGACTCTGCTTCTGAATCTGATACAAACCACAATTCATCTAACATCCAATGCTTTTCAGTTATGAGCGAGAAAACTGTGAGCTTCGTGAACGATGTAGCTTCCTTTGAGCTGAAAAGTGACCTAGTTTACCTGAAAAGTTGTCTTGCTTGTAGGAAGATACAGAGCCTTGGATTTAACTCCATTTCTGAAGGGAAACACACAGCACAGTTCTCATGCATGAAACACACTCTGCTTTAGAGCAAGAAGCACGCTCTTGCTTTCTAAGAATCTGTAATACAGCAGGAAGCATGACTGTGGTCAGAACAAAATAACGGTGTTGCCTACACATACGGACCATATCTAGGTCAAGTCTTCTTTTGAAACTGATACAAACCACAGTTCCTCTAACATACAATGCTTTACAGTTAAGAGCTAGAAACGTGTGAGTTTCGTGAACAATGTAGCTCCCTTTGAGCTGAAAAGTGACTGAGTTTACCTGAAAAGATGTCTTCCATATAGGAAGACACAGAGCCTGGGATTTAACTCCATATCTGAAGGGCAACACAAGCACAGTTTTCATCCATGAAACACACTCTGCTTTAGATCAAGAAGCACGCTCTTGCTTTCTAAGAGTCTCAAATACAGCAGGAAACGTGACTGTGGTCAGAACAAAATAACGGTGTTTCCTACACATACGGACCATATCTAGTAGAACTCTTCTTCAGAAACTGATACAAACCACAGTTCCATTAACATGCAATTCTTTCCAGTTAAGAGCGAGAAACGTGTGAGCTTCGTGAACAATGTGGCTTCCTTTGAGCTGAAAAGTGACCTAGTTTACCTGAAAAGTTGTCTTGCTTTTAGGAAGACACAGAGCCTGGGATTAAACTCCATTTCTGAAGGGAAACACACAGCACAGGTCTCATCCATGAAACACACTCTGCTTTAGAGCAAGAAGCACACTCTTGCTTTCTAGGAGTCTCTAATACAGCAGGAAACGTGACTGTAGTCAGAACGAAATACTGGTGTTTCCTACACATATGGACCATATGTAGGTCAACTCTTCTTCTGAAACTGATACAAACCACGGTTCCATTAACATGCAATGCTTTCAAGTTAAGAGCGAGAAACATGTGAGTTTCGTGAACGATGTAGCTTCCTATGAGCTGAAAAGTGACTGAGTTTACCTTGAGTAAATGTCTTGCTTGTAGGAAGACAAAGAGCCTGGGATTTAACTCCATTTCTGAATGGAAACACACAGCACAGTTCTCATCCATGAAACACACTCTGCTTTAAAGCACGAAGCATGCTCTGGCTTTCTAGAGTCTCTAATACAGCCAGAAACTTGAGTGTACTCTGAAAAAAAGAACGGTGCTTCCTACACATAAGGTCCATTGCTAGTTCAACTCTACTTCTGAAAATGATACAAACCACAGTTCCATTAAAATGCAATGCTTTCAATTTCAGAGCGAGAATCATGTGAGCTTCGTAAACGATTTATATTCATTTGAGCTGAAAAGTGACTGTGTTTACCTGAAATGATGTCTTGCATGTAGGAAGACACAGAGCCTGGAATTTAATTCCATTTCTGATGGGAAACACACAGCAGAGTTCTCATCCATGAAACACACTCTGCTTTAGGGCAAGAAGCACGCTCTTGTTTTCTAAGAGTCTCTAATACAACAAGAAACGTGACTGTGGTCAGAACAAAATACCGGTGTTTCCTACACCTACAGACCATATCTAGGTCAACTCTTCTTCTGAAACTGATACAAACCACAGTTCCATTAACATGCAATGCTTTCAGGTTAAGAGCGAGAAACGTGTGAGCTTCGTGAACGATGTAGCTTCCTTTGAGCTGAAAAGTGACCTAGTTTACCTGAAAAGTTGTCTTGCTTGTAGGAAGACACAGAGCCTGGGATTTAACTCCATTTCTGAAGGGAAACACACAGCACAGTTCTCATCCATGAAACACACTCTGCTTTAGAGTAAGAAGCATGCTCTTGCTTTCTAATAATCTCTAATACAGCAGGAAACGTGTCTGTGGTCAGAACAAAATAACGGTGTTTCCTACACGTACGGACCATATCTAGGTCAACTCTTCTTCTGAAACTGATACAAAGCACAGTTCCTCTAACATGCAATGCTTTCCAGTTAAGAGTGAGAAACGTGTGAGCTTCTTGATCGATGTAGCTTCCTTTGAGCTGAAAAGTGACTGAGTTTACCGGAAAAGATGTCTTGCTTTTATGAAGATACAGAGACTGGGATTTATCTCCATTTCTGAATGGAAACACACAGCACAGTTCTCATCCATGAAACACACTGTGCTTTAGAGCACGAAGCATGCTCTTGCTCTCTAGAGTCTCTAATAGAGCCAGAAACATGAGTGTGCTCTGAACAAAATAACGGTGTTTCCTACACATACTTATCATATCTAGGTCAACTCTTCTTCTGAAACTGATACAAACCACAGTTCCATTAACATGAAATGCTTTCCAGTTAAGAGCAAGAAACGTGTGAGCTTCGTGAACGATGTAGCTTCCTTTGAGCTGTAAAGTGACTGAGATTACTTGAAAAGATATCTTGCTTGTGGGAAGACACAGAGCCTGGGATTTAACTCCATTTCTGAAGGGAAACACACAGCACTGTTCTCACGATGAAACACACTCTGTGTATAGGAAGAAGCATGCTCTTGCTTTCTAGAGTCTCTAATAGAGCAGGAAACGTGAGTGTGCTCAGAAAAAAAGAATGGTGTTTCCTATACATACATCATTGCTAGTTCAACTCTGCTTCTGAAACTGATACAAACCACAAGTCATCTAACATCCAATGCTTTTCAGTTAATAGCGAGAAACGTGTGATCTTCGTAAACGATTTATATTCATTTGAGCTGAAAATCTAATGCATTTACCTGAAATGATGTCTTGCTTGTAGGAAGACACAGAGCCTGGAATTTAACTCCATTTTTGAGGGAAAAACACAGCACAGTTCTCATCCATGAAACACACTCTGCTTTAGGGCAAGAAGCATGCTCTTGCTATCCAGAGTCTCTAATAGTGCCAAAAACTTGAGGGTACTCAGAACAAAAGAACGGTGTTTCCTACACATACAGACCATTGCTAGTTCAACTCTGCTTCTGAAACTGATACAAACCACAAGTCATCTAACATCCAATGCTTTTCAGTTAAGAGCGAGAAACATGTGATCTTCGTAAATGATTTATAGTCATTTGAGCTGAAAAGTGACTGTGTTTACCTGAAATCATGTCTTGCTTTTTGGAAGAAACAGAGCCTGGAATTTAACTCCATTTTTGAAGGGAAACACACAGCACAGTTCTCATCCATGAAACACACTCTGCTTTAGAGCAAGAAGCACACTCTTGCTTTCTAAGATTCTCTAATACAGCAGGAAACGTGACTGTGGTCAGAACAAAATAACGGTGTTTCCTACACATACGGACCATATTTATGTCAACTCTTCTTCTGAAAATGATACAAACCACAGTTTCTCTAACATGCAATGCTTTCCAGTTAAGAGCGAGAAATGTGTGAGCTTCGTGAACGATGTAGCTTCCTTTGAGCTGAAAAGTGACTGAGTTTACCTGAAAAGATGTCTTGCTTGTAGGAAGACACAGAGCCTGGGATTTAACTCCATTTCTGAAGGGAAACACACAGCACAGTTCTCATCCATGAACACACTCTGCTTTAGAGCACGAAGCATGCTCTTCCTTTGCAGTTTCTCTAATAGAGCCAGAAACATGAAGGTACTCAGAACAAAAGAGCGGTGTTTCTTACACATACTGATCATTGCTACTTCAACTCTGCTTCTGAAATAGATACAAACCACAGGTCCTCTAACATGCAATGCTTTACAGTTAAGAGCAAGAAACCTGAGAGCTACGTGAACGATGTAGCTTTGTTTGAGCGGAAAGGTGTCTGAGTTTACGTGAAATGAAGTCTTGTTTGTAGGAAGACACAGAGCCTGGGATTTAACTCCATTTCTGAAGGGAAAAACACAGCACAGTTCTCATCCATGAAACACACTCTGCTTACAGCAAGAAGCATGCTCTTCCTTTCCAGTTTCTCTAAAAGAGCCAGAAACTTGAAGGTACTCAGAACAAAAGAGCGGTGTTTCTTACACATACTGATCATTGCTAGTTCAACTCTGCTTCTGAAACTGATACAAACTACAGGTACTCTTACATCCAATGCTTTACAGTTAAGAGCAAGAAACGTGTTAGCTACGTGAACTATGTAGCTTTGTTTGACCGGAAAGGTGACTGAGATTACGTGAAACGAAGTCTTGCTTGTAGGAAGATACAGAGCCTGTGATTTAACTCCATTTCTGAAGAGAAACACACAGCACTGTTCTCACGATGAAACACACTCTGCGTATAGGAAGAAGCACGCTCTTGCTTTCTAGAGTCTCTAATAGAGCACGAAACGTGAGTGTGCTCAGAACAAAAGAACGGTGTTTCCTATACATACAGATCATTGCTAGTTCAACTCTGCTTCTGAAACTGATACAAACCACAGTTCCATTAACATGCAATTCTTTCCAGTTAAGAGCGAGAAACGTGTTAGCTTCGTGAACAATGTAGCTTCCTTTGAGCTGAAAGTGACTGAGTTTACCTGAAATGATATCTTGCTTGTAGTCAGACACAGAGCCTGGGATTTAAATCCGTTTCTGAAGGGATACACACAGCACAGTTCTCATCAATGAAACACACTCTGCTTTAGAGCACGAAGCATTCTCTTGCTTTCTAGAGACTCTAATAGAGCCAGAAACTTGAGGGTACTCTGAACAAAAAACGGTGTTTCCTACACATATGTACCAGTGCTAGTTCAACTCTGCTTCTGAAACTGATACAAACCAGAAGTCTTCTAACATACAATGCTTTTCAGTTAAGAGCGAGAAACGTGTGATCTTCATAAACGATTTATATTCATTTGAGCTGAAAAGTGACTGCATTTACCTGAAATAATGTCTTGCTTGTAGGAAGAAACAGAGCCTGGATTGAACTCCATTTCTGAAAGGAAACACACAGCACAGTTCCCATCCATGAAACACACTCTGCTTTAGAACAAGAAGCACATTCTAGCTTTCTAAGATTCTCTAATAGAGCCAGAAACTTGAGGGTACTCAGAAAAAAATAACGATGTTTCCAACACATAGGCACCATATCTAGGTCAACTCTTCTTCTGAAACTGATACAAAGCACAGTTCCATTAACATGCAATGCTTTCAACTTAAGAGCGAGAAACGTGTGAGCTTCGTGAACGATGTAGCTTCCTTAGAGCTGAAAAGTGACTGGGATTAACTGAAAAGATGTGTTGCTTGTAGGAAGACACAGACCCTGAGATTTAACTCCATTTCTGAAGGGAAACACACAGCACAGTTCTCATCCATGAAAAACACTCTGCTTTAGAGCAAGAAGCACGCTCTTGCTTTCTAACAGTCTCTAATACAGCAGGAAACGTGACTGTGATCAGAACAAAATAACGGTGTTTCCTACACATATGGAACATATCTAGGTCAACTCTTCTTCTGAAACTGATACAAACCACAGTTCCATTAACAAGCAATGCTTTCCAGTTAAGAGCGAGAAACGTGTGAGCTTCATGAACGATGTAGCTTCCTTTGAGCTGAAAAGTGACTGAGTTTACCTGAAAAGATGTCTTGATTGTAGGAAGACACAGACCCTGAGATTTAACTCCATTTCTGAAGGGAAACACACAGCACAGTTCTCATCCATGAAAAACACTCTGCTTTAGAGCACGAAGCAATCTCTTGCTTTCTAGAGTCTCTAATAGAGCCAGAAACTTGAGGGTACTCTGAACAAAAGAACAGTGTTCCTACACATATAGACCAGTGCTAGTTCAACTCTGCTTCTGAAACTGATACAAACCACAAGTCATCTAACAACCAATGTTTTTCAGTTAAGAGCAAGAAACGTGTAAGCTTCTTAAACGATTTATATTCATTTGAGCTGAAAAGTGACTGCGTTTACCTGAAATTATGTCTTGCTTGTAGGAAGACAAAGAGCCTGGAATTTAACTCCATTTCTCAAGGGAAACACACAGTACAGTTCTTATACATGAAACACACTCTGCTTTAGAGCAAGAAGCACAGTCTTGCTTTCTAAGAGTCTCTAATACAGCAGGAAACGTGACTGTGGTCAGAACAAAATAATGGTGTTTCCTACACATATGGACCATATAGAGGTCAACTCTGCTTCTGAAACTGATACAAAGCACAGGTCAGGTAACATTCAATGCTTTACAGTTAAGAGCAAGAAACGTGTGAGCTACATGAACGATGTAGCTTTGTTTGAGCGGAAAGGTGACTGAGTTTACGTGAAACGAAGTGTTGTTTTTAGCAAGACACAGAGCCTGGGATTTATCTCCATTTCTGAAGGGAAAACCACAGCACAGTTCTCCTCCATGAAACACACTCTGCTTTAGTGCAAGATGCACGTTATTGCTTTCTAGAGTCTATAATAGAGCCAGAAACTTGAAAGTGTGCTCAGAAAAAAAGAACGGTGTTTCCTATACATACAGACCATTGCTAGTTCAACTCTATTTCTGAAACTGATACAAACCACAAGTCATATAACATCCAATGCTTTTTAGTTAAGAGCAAGAAACTTGTGAGCTTCGTAAACGATTTATATTCATTTGAGCTGAAAAGTGACTGCGTTTACCTGAAATGATTTCTTGTTTCAAGGAAGATGCAGAGCCTGCGATTTAACTCCATTTCTGAAGGGAAACACACAGCACTGTTCTCACGATGAAACACACTCAGCATATAAGAAGAAGCACGCTCTTGCTTTCTAGAGTCTCTGATAGAGCAGGAAACGTGAGTGTGCTCAGACCAAAGAACGGTGTTTCCTACACACGGACCATAGCTAGTTCAACTTTGCTTCTGAAACTGATAGGAACCACAAGTCATCTAACATCCAATGCTTTTCAGTTAAGAGCGAGAAACGTGTGAGCTTCGTAAACGATTTATATTCATTTGAGGTGAAAAGTGACTGCATTTACTTGAAATGATGTCTTGCTTGTAGGAAGACACAGAGCCTGGAATTTAACTCCATTTCTGAAGGGATACACACAGCAAAGTTCTCATCCATGAAACACACTCTGCTTTAGAGCATGAAGCATGCTCTTCCTTTTCAGGGACTCTAATAGAGCCAGAAACTTGAGGGTACTCACAACAAAAGAACGGTGTTTGTTACACATACAGACCATTGCTACTTCAACTCTGCTTCTGAAATAGATACAAACCACAGGTCCTCTAACATCCAATGCTTTACAGTTAAGAGCAAGAAACGTGTGAGCTACGTGAACGATGTTGCTTTGTTTGAGAGTAAGGGTTACTGTGTTTCCGTGAAACGAAGTCTTGTTTGTAGGAAGACACAGAGCCTGGGATTTAACCCCATTTCTGAAGAGAAACACACAGCACTGTTCTCACGATGAAACACACTCTGCGTATAGGAAGAAGCACGCTCTTGCTTTCTAGGGTCTCTAATCGAGCAGGAAACGTGAGTGAGCTCAGAACAAAAGAACGATGTTTCCTATACATACAGACCATTGCTAGTTCAACTCTGCCTCTGAAACTGATACAAACAACAAGTCATCTAACATCCAATGCTTTTCAGTTAAGAGCAAGAAACGTGTGATCTTTGTATTCGATTTATATTCATTTTAGCTGAAAAGTGACTGCGTTTACCTGAAAAGATGTCTTGCTTGTGAGAAGAAATAGAGCCTGGAATTTAACTGCATTTCTGAAGGGAAACACACACCACAGTTCTCATCCATGAAACACACTCTGCTTTAGAGCAAGAAGCATGCTTTTGCTTTCTAAGAGTCTCTAATACAGCAGGAAACGTGACTGTTGTCAGAAAAAATTAACAGTGTTGCCTACACATACGGACCATATCTAGGTCAACTCTTCTTCTGAAACTGATACAAACCACAGTTCCTCTTACATGCAATGCTTTCAATTTAAGAGCGAGAAACCTGTGAGCTTCGTGAACGATGTAGCTTCCTTTGAGCTGAAAAGTGACTGAGTTTACCTGAAAAGATGTCTTGCTTGTAGGAAGACACAGAGCCTGGGATTTAACTCCATTTCTGAAGGAAAACACACAGCACAGTTCTCATTCATGAAATACACTCTGCTTTAGAGCAAGAAGCATGCTCTTGCTTTCTAGAGTCTCTAATAGAGCCAGAAACATGAGGGTCCTCAGAATAAAATAACGGTGTTTCCGACACATACGGCCCATTGCTAGTTCAACTCTGCTTCTGAAACTGATACAAACCACAAGTCCTCTACCATCCAATGCTTTACAGTTAAGAGCAAGAAACGTGTGAGCTACGTGAACGATGTAGCTTTGTTTGAGCTGAAAGGTGAATGAGTTCACGTTAAACGAAGTCGTGCTTGTAGGAAGATGCAGAGCCTGTGATTTAATTCCATTTCTGAAGGGAAACACACAGCACAGATCACATCCATGAAACACACTCTGCATATAAGAAGAAACACGCTCTTGCTTTCTAGATTCTCTAATAGAGCAGGAAACGTGAGTGTGCTCAGAAGAAAAGAATGGTGTTTCCTACACATATGGACGATCGCTAGTTCGACTCTGCTTCTGAATCTGATACAAACCACAATTCATCTAACATCCAATGCTTTTCAGTTATGAGCGAGAAAAGTGTGAGCTTCGTGAATGATGTAGCTTCCTTTGAGCTGAAAAGTGACCTAGTTTACCTGAAAAGTTGTCTTGCTTGTAGGAAGATACAGAGCCTTGGATTTAACTCCATTTCTGAAGGGAAACACACAGCACAGTTCTCATGCATGAAACACACTCTGCTTTAGAGCAAGAAGCACGCTCTTGCTTTCTAAGAATCTGTAATACAGCAGGAAGCATGACTGTGGTCAGAACAAAATAACGGTGTTGCCTACACATACGGACCATATCTAGGTCAAGTCTTCTTTTGAAACTGATACAAACCACAGTTCCTCTAACATACAATGCTTTACAGTTAAGAGCTAGAAACGTGTGAGTTTCGTGAACAATGTAGCTCCCTTTGAGCTGAAAAGTGACTGAGTTTACCTGAAAAGATGTCTTCCATATAGGAAGACACAGAGCCTGGGATTTAACTCCATATCTGAAGGGCAACACAAGCACAGTTTTCATCCATGAAACACACTCTGCTTTAGATCAAGAAGCACGCTCTTGCTTTCTAAGAGTCTCAAATACAGCAGGAAACGTGACTGTGGTCAGAACAAAATAACGGTGTTTCCTACACATACGGACCATATCTAGTAGAACTCTTCTTCAGAAACTGATACAAACCACAGTTCCATTAACATGCAATTCTTTCCAGTTAAGAGCGAGAAACGTGTGAGCTTCGTGAACAATGTGGCTTCCTTTGAGCTGAAAAGTGACCTAGTTTACCTGAAAAGTTGTCTTGCTTTTAGGAAGACACAGAGCCTGGGATTAAACTCCATTTCTGAAGGGAAACACACAGCACAGGTCTCATCCATGAAACACACTCTGCTTTAGAGCAAGAAGCACACTCTTGCTTTCTAGGAGTCTCTAATACAGCAGGAAACGTGACTGTAGTCAGAACGAAATACTGGTGTTTCCTACACATATGGACCATATGTAGGTCAACTCTTCTTCTGAAACTGATACAAACCACGGTTCCATTAACATGCAATGCTTTCAAGTTAAGAGCGAGAAACATGTGAGTTTCGTGAACGATGTAGCTTCCTATGAGCTGAAAAGTGACTGAGTTTACCTTGAGTAAATGTCTTGCTTGTAGGAAGACAAAGAGCCTGGGATTTAACTCCATTTCTGAATGGAAACACACAGCACAGTTCTCATCCATGAAACACACTCTGCTTTAAAGCACGAAGCATGCTCTGGCTTTCTAGAGTCTCTAATACAGGCAGAAACTTGAGTGTACTCTGAAAAAAAGAACGGTGCTTCCTACACATAAGGTCCATTGCTAGTTCAACTCTACTTCTGAAAATGATACAAACCACAGTTCCATTAAAATGCAATGCTTTCAATTTCAGAGCGAGAATCATGTGAGCTTCGTAAACGATTTATATTCATTTGAGCTGAAAAGTGACTGTGTTTACCTGAAATGATGTCTTGCATGTAGGAAGACACAGAGCCTGGAATTTAATTCCATTTCTGATGGGAAACACACAGCAGAGTTCTCATCCATGAAACACACTCTGCTTTAGGGCAAGAAGCACGCTCTTGTTTTCTAAGAGTCTCTAATACAACAAGAAACGTGACTGTGGTCAGAACAAAATACCGGTGTTTCCTACACATACAGACCATATCTAGGTCAACTCTTCTTCTGAAACTGATACAAACCACAGTTCCATTAACATGCAATGCTTTCAGGTTAAGAGCGAGAAACGTGTGAGCTTCGTGAACGATGTAGCTTCCTTTGAGCTGAAAAGTGACCTAGTTTACCTGAAAAGTTGTCTTGCTTGTAGGAAGACACAGAGCCTGGGATTTAACTCCATTTCTGAAGGGAAACACACAGCACTGTTCTCATCCATGAAACACACTCTGCATTACAGCAAAAAGTATGCTCTTGCTTTCTAAGAGTCTCTAATACAGAAGGAAACGTGACTGTGGTCAGAATGAAATAACGGTGTTTTCTACACATACAGACCATATCTAGGTCAACTCTTCTTCTGAAACTGATACAAAGCACAG
The DNA here is from genome assembly GCA_949786405.1 of Onychomys arenicola. Lineage (NCBI taxonomy): Eukaryota > Metazoa > Chordata > Mammalia > Rodentia > Cricetidae > Onychomys > Onychomys arenicola. The sequence continues at coordinate 2,280,614 of CATKUM010000035.1, forward strand.
TTCCATTAACATGCAATGCTTTCAAGTTAACAGCGAGAAACGTGTGAGCTTCGTGAACAATGTAGCTTCCTTTGAGCTGAAGAGTGACTGAGTTTACCCGAAAAGATGTCTTGCTTGTAGAAAGACACAGAGCCTGGGATATAACTCCATTTCTGAAGGGAAAAACACAACACTGTTCTCATCCATGACACACACTCTGTTTTAGAGCTAGTAGTATGCTATTGCTTTCCAGAGTCTCTAATAGAGCCAGAAAATTGAGGGTACTCAGAACAAAAGAACGGTGTTTCCTACACATAGGGACGATTGCTAGTTCAACTCTGCTTCTGAAACTGATACAAACCACAGGTCCTCTAACATCCAATGCTTTACAGTTAAGTGCAAGATTCGTGTGAGCTACGTGAACAATGTTGCTATGTTTGAGCTAAAAGGTGAGTGAGTTTACATGAAACAAAGTCTTGCTTGTAGGAAGATGCAGAGCCTGTGATTTAACTCCATTTCTGAAGAGAAACACACAGCACAGATCACATCCATGAAACACACTCTGCATATAAGAAGAAGCACACTCTTGCTTTCTAGAGTCTCTAATAGAGCAGGAAACGTGAGTGTGCTCAGAACAAAAGAACGGTGTTTCCTACACATACGGACCATCCCTAGTTCAACTCTGCTTCTGAATCTGATACAAACCACAATTCATCTAACATCCAATGCTTTTCAGTTAAGAGCGAGAAACGTGTGAGCTTCGTGAACGATGTAGCTTCCTTTGAGCTGAAAAGTGACCTAGTTTACCGGAAAAGTTGTCTTGCTTGTAGGAAGACACAGAGCCTGGGATTTAACTCCATTTCTGAAGGGAAACACACAGCACTGTTCTCATCCATGAAACACACTCTGCTTTAGAGCAAAAAGTACGCTCTTGCTTTCTAAGAGTCTCTAATACAGAAGGAAACGTGACTGTGGTCAGAACGAAATAACGGTGTTTTCTACACATACAGACCATATCTAGGTCAACTCTTCTTCTGAAACTGATACAAAGCACAGTTCCTCTAACATGCAATGCTTTCAATTTAACAGCGAGAAACGTGTGAGCTTCGTGAACAATGTAGCTTCCTTTGAGCTGAAGAGTGACTGAGTTTACCTGAAAAGATGTCTTGCTTCTGGAAAGACACAGAGCCTGGGATATAACTCCATTTCTGAAGGGAAACACACAGCAGAGATCTCCTCCATGAAACACTCTGCTTTAAAGCACGAACCATGCTCTGGCTTTCTAGAGTCTCTAATAGAGCCAGAAACTTGAGGGTACTCTGAAAAAAAGAACGGTGCTTCCTACACATAAGGACCATTACTAGTTCAACTCTGCTTCTGAAACTGATACAAACCACAAGTCATCTAATACCCAATCCTTTTTAGTTAAGAGCAAGAAACGTGTGAGCTTCGTAAACGATTTATATTCATTTGAGCTGAAAAGTGACTGTGTTTTCCTGAAATGATGTCTTGCTTGTAGGAAGACACAGAGCCTGGAATTTAATTCCATTTCTGTAGGGAAACAAACAGCACAGTTCTCATCCATTAAACACACTCTGCTTTAGAGCAAGAAGCACGCTCTTGTTTTCTAAGAGTCTCTAATAGAGCAGGAAATGTCACTGTGGTTAGAACAAAATAACGGTGTTTCCTACACATACGGACCATATCTAGGACAACTCTTCTTCTGAAAATGATACAAAGCACAATTCCATTAACATGCAATGCTTTCAAGTTAAGAGCGAGAAACGTGTGAGCTTCGTGAACGATGTAGCTTCCTTTGAGCTGAAAAGTGACTGAGTTTACCTGAAAAGATGTCTTAATTGTAGGAAGAAACAGAGCCTGAGATTTAACTCCATTTCTGAAGGGAAACACACAGCAGAGTTCTCATACATGACACACACTCTGTTTTAGAGCTAGTAGCATGCTCTTGCTTTCCAGAGTCTCTAATAGAGCCAGAAACTTGAGGGTACTCAGAACAAAATAACGGTGTTTCCTACACATATGGAAAATTGCTAGTTCAACTCTGCTTCTGAAACTGATACAAACCACAAGTCTTCTAACATCCAATGCTTTACAGTTAAGAGCAAGATTCGTGTGAGCTACGTGAACAATGTTGCTATGTTTGAGCTGAAAGGTGACTGAGTTTACGTGAAACGAAGTCTTGCATGAAGGAAGATGCAGAACCTGTGATTTAACTCCATTTCTGAAGGGAAACACACAGCACAGATCACATCAATGAAACACTCTCTGCATATAAGAAGAAGCACGCTTTTGCTTTCTAGAGTCTCTAATAGAGCAATAAACGTGAGTGTGCTCAGAACAAAAGAACGGTGTTTCCTACACATACGGACCATCGCTAGGTCAACTCTGCATCTGAATCTGATACAAACCACAATTCATCTAACATCCATTGCTTTTCAGTTAAGAGCGACAAACGTGTGAGCTTCGTGAACGATGTAGCTTCCTTTGAGCTGAAAACTGACTGAGTTTACCTGAAAAGGTGTCTTGCTTGTAGGAAGACACAGATCCTGGGATTTAACTCCATTTCTGAAGGAAAACACACAGCACAGTTCTCATCCATGAAATACACTCTGCTTTAGAGCAAGAAGCATGCTCTTGCTTTCCAGAGTCTTTAATAGAGCCAGAAACATGAGGGTCCTCAGAATAAAATAACGGTGTTACCTACACATACGGCCCATTGCTAGTTCAACTCTGCTTCTGAAACTGATACAAACCACAAGTCCTCTAACATCCAATGCTTTACAATTAAGAGCAAGAAACGTGTGAGCTACGTGAACGATGTAGCTTTGTTTGAGCTGAAAGGTGACTGAGTTTATGTGAAACAAAGTCGTGCTTGTAGGAAGATGCAGAGCCTGGGATTTAACTCCATTTCTGAAGGGCAACACACAGCACAGTTCTCATCCATGAAAAAACACTCTGCTTTAGAGCAAGAAGCACGCTCTTGCTTTCTAAGAGTCTCTAATACTGCAGGAAACGTGACTGTTGTCAGAACAATATACCTGTGTTTCCTACACATACGGACCATATCTAGGTCAACTCTTCTTCTGAAACTGATACAAAGCACAGTTCCATTAACATGCAATGCTTTCAAGTTAAGAGCGAGAAACATGTGAGCTTCGTGAACGATGTAGCTTCCTTTGAGCTGAAAAGTGACTGAGTTTACCAGAAAAGATATCTTAATTGTAGGAAGACACAGAGCCTGGAATTTAACTCCATTTCTGAAGGGAAACAGAAAGCACAGTTCTCATCCATGAAACACACTCTGCTTTAGAACAAGAAGCATGCTCCTTCTTTCTAAGAGTCTCTAATAGTGCAGGAAACGTGACTGTGGTCAAAACAAAATAACGGTGTTTCCTACACATACGGACCATATCTAGGTCAACTCTTCTTCTGAAACTGATACAAACCACACTCCCTTTAACATGCAATGATTTCCAGTTAAGAGCGAGAAACGTGTGAGCATCGTGAATGATGTAGCTTCCTTTGAGCTGAAAAGTGACTGAGTTTACCTGAAAAGATGTCTTGCTTGTATTAAGACACAGAGCCTGGGATTGAGCTCCATTTCTGAAGGGAAACACACAGCAGTGTTCCCACGATGAAACACACTCTGCATATAAGAAGAAGCATGCTCTTGCTTTCTAGAGTCTCTATTAGAGCAAGAAACGTGGGTGTGCTCAGAACAAAAGAACGGTGTTTCCTAAACATACCGACCATCGCTAATTCAACTCTGCTTCTGAAACTGATACAAACCAAAAGTCATCTAACATCCAATGCTTTTCAATTAAGAGCGAGAAACGCGAGATCTTCGTAAATGATTTATATTCATTTGAGCTGAAAAGTGCCTGCGTATACCTCAAAAGATGTCTTGCTTGTAGGAAGACACAGAGCCTGGTATTGAACTCCATTTGTGAAGGGAAACACACAGCAGAGATCTCATTCATGAAACACACTCTGATTTAGAGCACGAAGCATGCTCTTGCTTTCTAGAGTCTCTAATAGAGCCAGAAACTTGAGGGTACTCAGAACAAAATAACGGTGTTTCCTACACATATGGAAAATTGCTAGTTCAACTCTGCTTCTGAAACTGATACAAACCACAAGTCTTCTAACATCCAATGCTTTACAGTTAAGAGCAAGATTCATGTGAGCTACGTGAACAATGTTGCTATGTTTGAGCTGAAAGGTGACTGAGTTTACGTGAAACGAAGTCTTGCATGAAGGAAGATGCAGAACCTGTGATTTAACTCCATTTCTGAAGGGAAACACACAGCACAGATCACATCCATGAAACACTCTCTGCATATAAGAAGAAGCACGCTCTTGCTTTCTAGAGTCTCTAATAGAGCAATAAACGTGAGTGTGCTCAGAAGAAAAGAATGGTGTTTCCTACACATACGGACCATCGCTAGGTCAACTCTGCATCTGAATCTGATACAAACCACAATTCATCTAACATCCATTGCTTTTCAGTTAAGAGCGAGAAACGTGTGAGCTTCGTGAACGATGTAGCTTCCTTTGAGCTGAAAACTGACTGAGTTTACCTGAAAAGGTTTCTTGCTTGTAGGAAGACACAGATCCTGGGATTTAACTCCATTTCTGAAGGAAAACACACAGCACAGTTCTCATCCATGAAATACACTCTGCTTTAGAGCAAGAAGCATGCTCTTGCTTTCCAGAGTCTCTAATAGAGCCAGAAACATTAGGGTCCTCAGAATAAAATAACGGTGTTACCTACACATACGGCCCATTGCTAGTTCAACTCTGCTTCTGAAACTGATACAAACCACAGGTCCTCTAACATCCAATGCTTTACAATTAAGAGCAAGAAACGTGTGAGCTACGTGAACGATGTAGCTTTGTTTGAGCTGAAAGGTGACTGAGTTTATGTGAAACAAAGTCGTGCTTGTAGGAAGATGCAGAGCCTGGGATTTAACTCCATTTCTGAAGGGAAACACACAGCACAGTTCTCATGCATGAAACACACTCTGCTTTAGAGCAAGAAGCACGCTCTTGCTTTCTAAGAGTCTGTAATACAGCAGGAAGCGTGACTGTGGTCAGAACAAAATAACGGTGTTTCCTACACATGCGGACCATATCTAGTAGAACTCTTCTTCAGAAACTGATACAAACCACAGTTCCATTAACATGTAATGCTTTCCAGTTAAGAGCGAGAAACGTGTGAGCTTCGTGAACGATGTAGCTTCCTTTGAGCTGAAAAGTGACTGAATTTACCTGAAAAGATGTCTTGCTTGTAGGAAGACACAGAGCCTGGGATTTAACTCCATTTCTGAAGGGAAAACCACAGCACAGTTCTCATCCATGAAACACACTCTGCTTTAGAGCAAGATGCACGCTCTTGCTTTCTAGAGTCAATAATAGAGCCAGGAACTTGAAAGTGTGCTCAGAACAAAATAACGGTGTTTCCTACACATACAGACCATTGCTAGTTCAACTCTGCTTCTGAAACTGATACAAACCACAAATCATCTATCATCCAATGCTTTTTAGTTAAGAGCAAGAAACGTGTGAGCTTCGTAACCGATTTAAATTCATTTGAGCTGTAAAGTGACTACGTTTACCTGAAATGATGTCTTGCTTGTAGGAAGACACAGAGCCTGGAATTTAACTCCATTTCTGAAGGGAAACACACACCACAGTTCTCATCCATGAAACACACTCTGCTTTAGGGCAAGAAGCACGCTCTTTCTTTCTAAGAGTCTCTAATACAGCACCAAACGTGACTGTGGTCAGAACAAACTAACGGTGTTTCCTACACATACGGACCATATCTAGGTCAACTCTTCTTCTGAAACTGATACAAACCACAGTTCCATTAACATGCAATGCTTTCAGGTTAAGAGCGAGAAACGTGTGAGCTTCGTGAACGATGGAGCTTCCTTTGAGCTGAAAAGTGACTGATTTTACCTGAAAAGATGTCTTGCTTGTAGGAAGACACAGAGCCTGGGATTTAACTCCATTTCTGAAGGGAAAAACACAGCACAGTTCTCATCCATGACACACACTCTGTTTTAGAGCTAGTAGTATGCTATTGCTTTCCATAGTCTCTAATAGAGCCTGAAAATTGAGGGTACTCAGAACAAAATAACGGTGTTTCCTACACGTACGGACCATTGCTAGTTCAACTCTGCTTCTGAAACTGATACAAACCACAGGTTCTCTAACATCCAATGCTTTACAGTTAAGTGCAAGATTCGTGTGAGCTACGTGAACAATGTTGCTATGTTTGAGCTGAAAGGTGAGTGAGTTTACATCAAACGAAGTCTTGCTTGTAGGAAGATGCAGAGCCTGTGATTTAACTCCATTTCTGAAGAGAAACACACAGCACAGATCACATCCATGAAACACACTCTGCATATAAGAAGAAGCACACTCTTGCTTTCTAGAGTCTCTAATAGAGCAGGAAACGTGAGTGTGCTCAGAACAAAAGAACGGTGTTTCCTACATATACGGACCATCCCTAGTTCAACTCTACTTCTGAATCTGATACAAAACCACAATTCATCTAACATCCAATGCTTTTCAGTTAAGAGCGAGAAACGTGTGAGCCTCGTGAACGATGTAGCTTCCTTTGAGCTGAAAAGTGACCTAGTTTACCTGAAAAGTTGTCTTGCTTGTAGGAAGACACAGAGCCTGGGATTTAACTTCATTTCTGACGGGAAACATACAGCACAGTTCTCATCCATGAAACACACTCTGCTTTATAGCAAAAAGTACGCTCTTGCTTTCTAAGAATCTCTAATACAGAAGGAAACGTGACTGTGGTCAGAACGAAATAACGGTGTTTTCTACACATACAGACCATATCTAGGTCAACTCTTCTTCTGAAACTGATACAAAGCACAGTTCCATTAACATGCAATGCTTTCAAGTTAACAGCGAGAAACGTGTGAGCTTCGTGAACAATGTAGCTTCCTTTGAGCTGAAGAGTGACTGAGTTTACCCGAAAAGATGTCTTGCTTGTAGAAAGACACAGAGCCTGGGATATAACTCCATTTCTGAAGGGAAAAACACAACACTGTTCTCATCCATGACACACACTCTGTTTTAGAGCTAGTAGTATGCTATTGCTTTCCAGAGTCTCTAATAGAGCCAGAAACTTGAGGGTACTCTGAAAAAAAGAACGGTGCTTCCTACACATAAGGACCATTACTAGTTCAACTCTGCTTCTGAAACTGATACAAACCACAAGTCATCTAATACCCAATCCTTTTTAGTTAAGAGCAAGAAACGTGTGAGCTTCGTAAACGATTTATATTCATTTGAGCTGAAAAGTGACTGTGTTTTCCTGAAATGATGTCTTGCTTGTAGGAAGACACAGAGCCTGGAATTTAATTCCATTTCTGTAGGGAAACAAACAGCACAGTTCTCATCCATTAAACACACTCTGCTTTAGAGCAAGAAGCACGCTCTTGTTTTCTAAGAGTCTCTAATAGAGCAGGAAATGTCACTGTGGTTAGAACAAAATAACGGTGTTTCCTACACATACGGACCATATCTAGGACAACTCTTCTTCTGAAAATGATACAAAGCACAATTCCATTAACATGCAATGCTTTCAAGTTAAGAGCGAGAAACGTGTGAGCTTCGTGAACGATGTAGCTTCCTTTGAGCTGAAAAGTGACTGAGTTTACCTGAAAAGATGTCTTAATTGTAGGAAGAAACAGAGCCTGAGATTTAACTCCATTTCTGAAGGGAAACACACAGCAGAGTTCTCATACATGACACACACTCTGTTTTAGAGCTAGTAGCATGCTCTTGCTTTCCAGAGTCTCTAATAGAGCCAGAAACTTGAGGGTACTCAGAACAAAATAACGGTGTTTCCTACACATATGGAAAATTGCTAGTTCAACTCTGCTTCTGAAACTGATACAAACCACAAGTCTTCTAACATCCAATGCTTTACAGTTAAGAGCAAGATTCGTGTGAGCTACGTGAACAATGTTGCTATGTTTGAGCTGAAAGGTGACTGAGTTTACGTGAAACGAAGTCTTGCATGAAGGAAGATGCAGAACCTGTGATTTAACTCCATTTCTGAAGGGAAACACACAGCACAGATCACATCCATGAAACACTCTCTGCATATAAGAAGAAGCACGCTCTTGCTTTCTAGAGTCTCTAATAGAGCAATAAACGTGAGTGTGCTCAGAACAAAAGAACGGTGTTTCCTACACATACGGACCATCGCTAAGTCAACTCTGCATCTGAATCTGATACAAACCACAATTCATCTAACATCCATTGCTTTTCAGTTAAGAGCGAGAAATGTGTGAGCTTCGTGAACGATGTAGCTTCCTTTGAGCTGAAAACTGACTGAGTTTACCTGAAAAGGTTTCTTGCTTGTAGGAAGACACAGATCCTGGGATTTAACTCCATTTCTGAAGGAAAACACACAGCACAGTTCTCATCCATGAAATACACTCTGCTTTAGAGCAAGAAGCATGCTCTTGCTTTCCAGAGTCTCTAATAGAGCCAGAAACATTAGGGTCCTCAGAATAAAATAACGGTGTTACCTACACATACGGCCCATTGCTAGTTCAACTCTGCTTCTGAAACTGATACAAACCACAGGTCCTCTAACATCCAATGCTTTACAATTAAGAGCAAGAAACGTGTGAGCTACGTGAACGATGTAGCTTTGTTTGAGCTGAAAGGTGACTGAGTTTATGTGAAACAAAGTCGTGCTTGTAGGAAGATGCAGAGCCTGGGATTTAACTCCATTTCTGAAGGGAAACACACAGCACAGTTCTCATGCATGAAACACACTCTGCTTTAGAGCAAGAAGCACGCTCTTGCTTTCTAAGAGTCTGTAATACAGCAGGAAGCGTGACTGTGGTCAGAACAAAATAACGGTGTTTCCTACACATGCGGACCATATCTAGTAGAACTCTTCTTCAGAAACTGATACAAACCACAGTTCCATTAACATGTAATGCTTTCCAGTTAAGAGTGAGAAACGTGTGAGCTTCGTGAACGATGTAGCTTCCTTTGAGCTGAAAAGTGACTGAATTTACCTGAAAAGATGTCTTGCTTGTAGGAAGACACAGAGCCTGGGATTTAACTCCATTTCTGAAGGGAAAACCACAGCACAGTTCTCATCCATGAAACACACTCTGCTTTAGAGCAAGATGCACGCTCTTGCTTTCTAGAGTCAATAATAGAGCCAGGAACTTGAAAGTGTGCTCAGAACAAAATAACGGTGTTTCCTACACATACAGACCATTGCTAGTTCAACTCTGCTTCTGAAACTGATACAAACCACAAATCATCTATCATCCAATGCTTTTTAGTTAAGAGCAAGAAACGTGTGAGCTTCGTAACCGATTTAAATTCATTTGAGCTGTAAAGTGACTACGTTTACCTGAAATGATGTCTTGCTTGTAGGAAGACACAGAGCCTGGAATTTAACTCCATTTCTGAAGGGAAACACACACCACAGTTCTCATCCATGAAACACACTCTGCTTTAGGGCAAGAAGCACGCTCTTTCTTTCTAAGAGTCTCTAATACAGCACCAAACGTGACTGTGGTCAGAACAAACTAACGGTGTTTCCTACACATACGGACCATATCTAGGTCAACTCTTCTTCTGAAACTGATACAAACCACAGTTCCATTAACATGCAATGCTTTCAGGTTAAGAGCGAGAAACGTGTGAGCTTCGTGAACGATGGAGCTTCCTTTGAGCTGAAAAGTGACTGATTTTACCTGAAAAGATGTCTTGCTTGTAGGAAGACACAGAGCCTGGGATTTAACTCCATTTCTGAAGGGAAAAACACAGCACAGTTCTCATCCATGACACACACTCTGTTTTAGAGCTAGTAGTATGCTATTGCTTTCCATAGTCTCTAATAGAGCCTGAAAATTGAGGGTACTCAGAACAAAATAACGGTGTTTCCTACACGTACGGACCATTGCTAGTTCAACTCTGCTTCTGAAACTGATACAAACCACAGGTTCTCTAACATCCAATGCTTTACAGTTAAGTGCAAGATTCGTGTGAGCTACGTGAACAATGTTGCTATGTTTGAGCTGAAAGGTGAGTGAGTTTACATCAAACGAAGTCTTGCTTGTAGGAAGATGCAGAGCCTGTGATTTAACTCCATTTCTGAAGAGAAACACACAGCACAGATCACATCCATGAAACACACTCTGCATATAAGAAGAAGCACACTCTTGCTTTCTAGAGTCTCTAATAGAGCAGGAAACGTGAGTGTGCTCAGAACAAAAGAACGGTGTTTCCTACACATACGGACCATCCCTAGTTCAACTCTACTTCTGAATCTGATACAAAACCACAATTCATCTAACATCCAATGCTTTTCAGTTAAGAGCGAGAAACGTGTGAGCCTCGTGAACGATGTAGCTTCCTTTGAGCTGAAAAGTGACCTAGTTTACCTGAAAAGTTGTCTTGCTTGTAGGAAGACACAGAGCCTGGGATTTAACTTCATTTCTGACGGGAAACATACAGCACAGTTCTCATCCATGAAACACACTCTGCTTTATAGCAAAAAGTACGCTCTTGCTTTCTAAGAATCTCTAATACAGAAGGAAACGTGACTGTGGTCAGAACGAAATAACGGTGTTTTCTACACATACAGACCATATCTAGGTCAACTCTTCTTCTGAAACTGATACAAAGCACAGTTCCATTAACATGCAATGCTTTCAAGTTAACAGCGAGAAACGTGTGAGCTTCGTGAACGATGTAGCTTCCTTTGAGCTGAAAAGTGACTGAGTTTACCAGAAAAGATATCTTAATTGTAGGAAGACACAGAGCCTGGAATTTAACTCCATTTCTGAAGGGAAACAGAAAGCACAGTTCTCATCCATGAAACACACTCTGCTTTAGAACAAGAAGCATGCTCCTTCTTTCTAAGAGTCTCTAATAGTGCAGGAAACGTGACTGTGGTCAAAACAAAATAACGGTGTTTCCTACACATACGGACCATATCTAGGTCAACTCTTCTTCTGAAACTGATACAAACCACACTCCCTTTAACATGCAATGATTTCCAGTTAAGAGCGAGAAACGTGTGAGCATCGTGAATGATGTAGCTTCCTTTGAGCTGAAAAGTGACTGAGTTTACCTGAAAAGATGTCTTGCTTGTATTAAGACACAGAGCCTGGGATTGAGCTCCATTTCTGAAGGGAAACACACAGCAGTGTTCCCACGATGAAACACACTCTGCATATAAGAAGAAGCATGCTCTTGCTTTCTAGAGTCTCTATTAGAGCAAGAAACGTGGGTGTGCTCAGAACAAAAGAACGGTGTTTCCTAAACATACCGACCATCGCTAATTCAACTCTGCTTCTGAAACTGATACAAACCAAAAGTCATCTAACATCCAATGCTTTTCAATTAAGAGCGAGAAACGCGAGATCTTTGTAAATGATTTATATTCATTTGAGCTGAAAAGTGCCTGCGTATACCTCAAAAGATGTCTTGCTTGTAGGAAGACACAGAGCCTGGTATTGAACTCCATTTGTGAAGGGAAACACACAGCAGAGATCTCATTCATGAAACACACTCTGATTTAGAGCACGAAGCATGCTCTTGCTTTCTAGAGTCTCTAATAGAGCCAGAAACTTGAGGGTACTCAGAACAAAATAACGGTGTTTCCTACACATATGGAAAATTGCTAGTTCAACTCTGCTTCTGAAACTGATACAAACCACAAGTCTTCTAACATCCAATGCTTTACAGTTAAGAGCAAGATTCATGTGAGCTACGTGAACAATGTTGCTATGTTTGAGCTGAAAGGTGACTGAGTTTACGTGAAACGAAGTCTTGCATGAAGGAAGATGCAGAACCTGTGATTTAACTCCATTTCTGAAGGGAAACACACAGCACAGATCACATCCATGAAACACTCTCTGCATATAAGAAGAAGCACGCTCTTGCTTTCTAGAGTCTCTAATAGAGCAATAAACGTGAGTGTGCTCAGAAGAAAAGAATGGTGTTTCCTACACATACGGACCATCGCTAGGTCAACTCTGCATCTGAATCTGATACAAACCACAATTCATCTAACATCCATTGCTTTTCAGTTAAGAGCGAGAAACGTGTGAGCTTCGTGAACGATGTAGCTTCCTTTGAGCTGAAAACTGACTGAGTTTACCTGAAAAGGTTTCTTGCTTGTAGGAAGACACAGATCCTGGGATTTAACTCCATTTCTGAAGGAAAACACACAGCACAGTTCTCATCCATGAAATACACTCTGCTTTAGAGCAAGAAGCATGCTCTTGCTTTCCAGAGTCTCTAATAGAGCCAGAAACATTAGGGTCCTCAGAATAAAATAACGGTGTTACCTACACATACGGCCCATTGCTAGTTCAACTCTGCTTCTGAAACTGATACAAACCACAGGTCCTCTAACATCCAATGCTTTACAATTAAGAGCAAGAAACGTGTGAGCTACGTGAACGATGTAGCTTTGTTTGAGCTGAAAGGTGACTGAGTTTATGTGAAACAAAGTCGTGCTTGTAGGAAGATGCAGAGCCTGGGATTTAACTCCATTTCTGAAGGGAAACACACAGCACAGTTCTCATGCATGAAACACACTCTGCTTTAGAGCAAGAAGCACGCTCTTGCTTTCTAAGAGTCTGTAATACAGCAGGAAGCGTGACTGTGGTCAGAACAAAATAACGGTGTTTCCTACACATGCGGACCATATCTAGTAGAACTCTTCTTCAGAAACTGATACAAACCACAGTTCCATTAACATGTAATGCTTTCCAGTTAAGAGCGAGAAACGTGTGAGCTTCGTGAACGATGTAGCTTCCTTTGAGCTGAAAAGTGACTGAATTTACCTGAAAAGATGTCTTGCTTGTAGGAAGACACAGAGCCTGGGATTTAACTCCATTTCTGAAGGGAAAACCACAGCACAGTTCTCATCCATGAAACACACTCTGCTTTAGAGCAAGATGCACGCTCTTGCTTTCTAGAGTCAATAATAGAGCCAGGAACTTGAAAGTGTGCTCAGAACAAAATAACGGTGTTTCCTACACATACAGACCATTGCTAGTTCAACTCTGCTTCTGAAACTGATACAAACCACAAATCATCTATCATCCAATGCTTTTTAGTTAAGAGCAAGAAACGTGTGAGCTTCGTAACCGATTTAAATTCATTTGAGCTGTAAAGTGACTACGTTTACCTGAAATGATGTCTTGCTTGTAGGAAGACACAGAGCCTGGAATTTAACTCCATTTCTGAAGGGAAACACACACCACAGTTCTCATCCATGAAACACACTCTGCTTTAGGGCAAGAAGCACGCTCTTTCTTTCTAAGAGTCTCTAATACAGCACCAAACGTGACTGTGGTCAGAACAAACTAACGGTGTTTCCTACACATACGGACCATATCTAGGTCAACTCTTCTTCTGAAACTGATACAAACCACAGTTCCATTAACATGCAATGCTTTCAGGTTAAGAGCGAGAAACGTGTGAGCTTCGTGAACGATGGAGCTTCCTTTGAGCTGAAAAGTGACTGATTTTACCTGAAAAGATGTCTTGCTTGTAGGAAGACACAGAGCCTGGGATTTAACTCCATTTCTGAAGGGAAAAACACAGCACAGTTCTCATCCATGACACACACTCTGTTTTAGAGCTAGTAGTATGCTATTGCTTTCCATAGTCTCTAATAGAGCCTGAAAATTGAGGGTACTCAGAACAAAATAACGGTGTTTCCTACACGTACGGACCATTGCTAGTTCAACTCTGCTTCTGAAACTGATACAAACCACAGGTTCTCTAACATCCAATGCTTTACAGTTAAGTGCAAGATTCGTGTGAGCTACGTGAACAATGTTGCTATGTTTGAGCTGAAAGGTGAGTGAGTTTACATCAAACGAAGTCTTGCTTGTAGGAAGATGCAGAGCCTGTGATTTAACTCCATTTCTGAAGAGAAACACACAGCACAGATCACATCCATGAAACACACTCTGCATATAAGAAGAAGCACACTCTTGCTTTCTAGAGTCTCTAATAGAGCAGGAAACGTGAGTGTGCTCAGAACAAAAGAACGGTGTTTCCTACATATACGGACCATCCCTAGTTCAACTCTACTTCTGAATCTGATACAAAACCACAATTCATCTAACATCCAATGCTTTTCAGTTAAGAGCGAGAAACGTGTGAGCCTCGTGAACGATGTAGCTTCCTTTGAGCTGAAAAGTGACCTAGTTTACCTGAAAAGTTGTCTTGCTTGTAGGAAGACACAGAGCCTGGGATTTAACTTCATTTCTGACGGGAAACATACAGCACAGTTCTCATCCATGAAACACACTCTGCTTTATAGCAAAAAGTACGCTCTTGCTTTCTAAGAATCTCTAATACAGAAGGAAACGTGACTGTGGTCAGAACGAAATAACGGTGTTTTCTACACATACAGACCATATCTAGGTCAACTCTTCTTCTGAAACTGATACAAAGCACAGTTCCATTAACATGCAATGCTTTCAAGTTAACAGCGAGAAACGTGTGAGCTTCGTGAACAATGTAGCTTCCTTTGAGCTGAAGAGTGACTGAGTTTACCCGAAAAGATGTCTTGCTTGTAGAAAGACACAGAGCCTGGGATATAACTCCATTTCTGAAGGGAAAAACACAACACTGTTCTCATCCATGACACACACTCTGTTTTAGAGCTAGTAGTATGCTATTGCTTTCCAGAGTCTCTAATAGAGCCAGAAACTTGAGGGTACTCTGAAAAAAAGAACGGTGCTTCCTACACATAAGGACCATTACTAGTTCAACTCTGCTTCTGAAACTGATACAAACCACAAGTCATCTAATACCCAATCCTTTTTAGTTAAGAGCAAGAAACGTGTGAGCTTCGTAAACGATTTATATTCATTTGAGCTGAAAAGTGACTGTGTTTTCCTGAAATGATGTCTTGCTTGTAGGAAGACACAGAGCCTGGAATTTAATTCCATTTCTGTAGGGAAACAAACAGCACAGTTCTCATCCATTAAACACACTCTGCTTTAGAGCAAGAAGCACGCTCTTGTTTTCTAAGAGTCTCTAATAGAGCAGGAAATGTCACTGTGGTTAGAACAAAATAACGGTGTTTCCTACACATACGGACCATATCTAGGACAACTCTTCTTCTGAAAATGATACAAAGCACAATTCCATTAACATGCAATGCTTTCAAGTTAAGAGCGAGAAACGTGTGAGCTTCGTGAACGATGTAGCTTCCTTTGAGCTGAAAAGTGACTGAGTTTACCTGAAAAGATGTCTTAATTGTAGGAAGAAACAGAGCCTGAGATTTAACTCCATTTCTGAAGGGAAACACACAGCAGAGTTCTCATACATGACACACACTCTGTTTTAGAGCTAGTAGCATGCTCTTGCTTTCCAGAGTCTCTAATAGAGCCAGAAACTTGAGGGTACTCAGAACAAAATAACGGTGTTTCCTACACATATGGAAAATTGCTAGTTCAACTCTGCTTCTGAAACTGATACAAACCACAAGTCTTCTAACATCCAATGCTTTACAGTTAAGAGCAAGATTCGTGTGAGCTACGTGAACAATGTTGCTATGTTTGAGCTGAAAGGTGACTGAGTTTACGTGAAACGAAGTCTTGCATGAAGGAAGATGCAGAACCTGTGATTTAACTCCATTTCTGAAGGGAAACACACAGCACAGATCACATCCATGAAACACTCTCTGCATATAAGAAGAAGCACGCTCTTGCTTTCTAGAGTCTCTAATAGAGCAATAAACGTGAGTGTGCTCAGAACAAAAGAACGGTGTTTCCTACACATACGGACCATCGCTAGGTCAACTCTGCATCTGAATCTGATACAAACCACAATTCATCTAACATCCATTGCTTTTCAGTTAAGAGCGAGAAATGTGTGAGCTTCGTGAACGATGTAGCTTCCTTTGAGCTGAAAACTGACTGAGTTTACCTGAAAAGGTTTCTTGCTTGTAGGAAGACACAGATCCTGGGATTTAACTCCATTTCTGAAGGAAAACACACAGCACAGTTCTCATCCATGAAATACACTCTGCTTTAGAGCAAGAAGCATGCTCTTGCTTTCCAGAGTCTCTAATAGAGCCAGAAACATTAGGGTCCTCAGAATAAAATAACGGTGTTACCTACACATACGGCCCATTGCTAGTTCAACTCTGCTTCTGAAACTGATACAAACCACAGGTCCTCTAACATCCAATGCTTTACAATTAAGAGCAAGAAACGTGTGAGCTACGTGAACGATGTAGCTTTGTTTGAGCTGAAAGGTGACTGAGTTTATGTGAAACAAAGTCGTGCTTGTAGGAAGATGCAGAGCCTGGGATTTAACTCCATTTCTGAAGGGAAACACACAGCACAGTTCTCATGCATGAAACACACTCTGCTTTAGAGCAAGAAGCACGCTCTTGCTTTCTAAGAGTCTGTAATACAGCAGGAAGCGTGACTGTGGTCAGAACAAAATAACGGTGTTTCCTACACATGCGGACCATATCTAGTAGAACTCTTCTTCAGAAACTGATACAAACCACAGTTCCATTAACATGTAATGCTTTCCAGTTAAGAGTGAGAAACGTGTGAGCTTCGTGAACGATGTAGCTTCCTTTGAGCTGAAAAGTGACTGAATTTACCTGAAAAGATATCTTGCTTGTAGGAAGACACAGAGCCTGGGATTTAACTCCATTTCTGAAGGGAAAACCACAGCACAGTTCTCATCCATGAAACACACTCTGCTTTAGAGCAAGATGCACGCTCTTGCTTTCTAGAGTCAATAATAGAGCCAGGAACTTGAAAGTGTGCTCAGAACAAAATAACGGTGTTTCCTACACATACAGACCATTGCTAGTTCAACTCTGCTTCTGAAACTGATACAAACCACAAATCATCTATCATCCAATGCTTTTTAGTTAAGAGCAAGAAACGTGTGAGCTTCGTAACCGATTTAAATTCATTTGAGCTGTAAAGTGACTACGTTTACCTGAAATGATGTCTTGCTTGTAGGAAGACACAGAGCCTGGAATTTAACTCCATTTCTGAAGGGAAACACACACCACAGTTCTCATCCATGAAACACACTCTGCTTTAGGGCAAGAAGCACGCTCTTTCTTTCTAAGAGTCTCTAATACAGCACCAAACGTGACTGTGGTCAGAACAAACTAACGGTGTTTCCTACACATACGGACCATATCTAGGTCAACTCTTCTTCTGAAACTGATACAAACCACAGTTCCATTAACATGCAATGCTTTCAGGTTAAGAGCGAGAAACGTGTGAGCTTCGTGAACGATGGAGCTTCCTTTGAGCTGAAAAGTGACTGATTTTACCTGAAAAGATGTCTTGCTTGTAGGAAGACACAGAGCCTGGGATTTAACTCCATTTCTGAAGGGAAAAACACAGCACAGTTCTCATCCATGACACACACTCTGTTTTAGAGCTAGTAGTATGCTATTGCTTTCCATAGTCTCTAATAGAGCCTGAAAATTGAGGGTACTCAGAACAAAATAACGGTGTTTCCTACACGTACGGACCATTGCTAGTTCAACTCTGCTTCTGAAACTGATACAAACCACAGGTTCTCTAACATCCAATGCTTTACAGTTAAGTGCAAGATTCGTGTGAGCTACGTGAACAATGTTGCTATGTTTGAGCTGAAAGGTGAGTGAGTTTACATCAAACGAAGTCTTGCTTGTAGGAAGATGCAGAGCCTGTGATTTAACTCCATTTCTGAAGAGAAACACACAGCACAGATCACATCCATGAAACACACTCTGCATATAAGAAGAAGCACACTCTTGCTTTCTAGAGTCTCTAATAGAGCAGGAAACGTGAGTGTGCTCAGAACAAAAGAACGGTGTTTCCTACACATACGGACCATCCCTAGTTCAACTCTACTTCTGAATCTGATACAAAACCACAATTCATCTAACATCCAATGCTTTTCAGTTAAGAGCGAGAAACGTGTGAGCCTCGTGAACGATGTAGCTTCCTTTGAGCTGAAAAGTGACCTAGTTTACCTGAAAAGTTGTCTTGCTTGTAGGAAGACACAGAGCCTGGGATTTAACTTCATTTCTGACGGGAAACATACAGCACAGTTCTCATCCATGAAACACACTCTGCTTTATAGCAAAAAGTACGCTCTTGCTTTCTAAGAATCTCTAATACAGAAGGAAACGTGACTGTGGTCAGAACGAAATAACGGTGTTTTCTACACATACAGACCATATCTAGGTCAACTCTTCTTCTGAAACTGATACAAAGCACAGTTCCATTAACATGCAATGCTTTCAAGTTAACAGCGAGAAACGTGTGAGCTTCGTGAACAATGTAGCTTCCTTTGAGCTGAAGAGTGACTGAGTTTACCCGAAAAGATGTCTTGCTTGTAGAAAGACACAGAGCCTGGGATATAACTCCATTTCTGAAGGGAAAAACACAACACTGTTCTCATCCATGACACACACTCTGTTTTAGAGCTAGTAGTATGCTATTGCTTTCCAGAGTCTCTAATAGAGCCAGAAAATTGAGGGTACTCAGAACAAAATAACGGTGTTTCCTACACATAGGGACGATTGCTAGTTCAACTCTGCTTCTGAAACTGATACAAACCACAGGTCCTCTAACATCCAATGCTTTACAGTTAAGTGCAAGATTCGTGTGAGCTACGTGAACAATGTTGCTATGTTTGAGCTAAAAGGTGAGTGAGTTTACATGAAACAAAGTCTTGCTTGTAGGAAGATGCAGAGCCTGTGATTTAACTCCATTTCTGAAGAGAAACACACAGCACAGATCACATCCATGAAACACACTCTGCATATAAGAAGAAGCACACTCTTGCTTTCTAGAGTCTCTAATAGAGCAGGAAACGTGAGTGTGCTCAGAACAAAAGAACGGTGTTTCCTACACATACGGACCATCCCTAGTTCAACTCTGCTTCTGAATCTGATACAAACCACAATTCATCTAACATCCAATGCTTTTCAGTTAAGAGCGAGAAACGTGTGAGCTTCGTGAACGATGTAGCTTCCTTTGAGCTGAAAAGTGACCTAGTTTACCGGAAAAGTTGTCTTGCTTGTAGGAAGACACAGAGCCTGGGATTTAACTCCATTTCTGAAGGGAAACACACAGCACTGTTCTCATCCATGAAACATACTCTGCTTTAGAGCAAAAAGTACGCTCTTGCTTTCTAAGAGTCTCTAATACAGAAGGAAACGTGACTGTGGTCAGAACGAAATAACGGTGTTTTCTACACATACAGACCATATCTAGGTCAACTCTTCTTCTGAAACTGATACAAAGCACAGTTCCTCTAACATGCAATGCTTTCAAGTTAACAGCGAGAAACGTGTGAGCTTCGTGAACAATGTAGCTTCCTTTGAGCTGAAGAGTGACTGAGTTTACCTGAAAAGATGTCTTGCTTCTGGAAAGACACAGAGCCTGGGATATAACTCCATTTCTGAAGGGAAACACACAGCAGAGATCTCCTCCATGAAACACTCTGCTATAAAGCACGAACCATGCTCTGGCTTTCTAGAGTCTCTAATAGAGCCAGAAACTTGAGGGTACTCTGAAAAAAAGAACGGTGCTTCCTACACATAAGGACCATTACTAGTTCAACTCTGCTTCTGAAACTGATACAAACCACAAGTCATCTAATACCCAATCCTTTTTAGTTAAGAGCAAGAAACGTGTGAGCTTCGTAAACGATTTATATTCATTTGAGCTGAAAAGTGACTGTGTTTTCCTGAAATGATGTCTTGCTTGTAGGAAGACACAGAGCCTGGAATTTAATTCCATTTCTGTAGGGAAACAAACAGCACAGTTCTCATCCATTAAACACACTCTGCTTTAGAGCAAGAAGCACGCTCTTGTTTTCTAAGAGTCTCTAATAGAGCAGGAAATGTCACTGTGGTTAGAACAAAATAACGGTGTTTCCTACACATACGGACCATATCTAGGACAACTCTTCTTCTGAAAATGATACAAAGCACAATTCCATTAACATGCAATGCTTTCAAGTTAAGAGCAAGAAACGTGTGAGCTTCGTGAACGATGTAGCTTCCTTTGAGCTGAAAAGTGACTGAGTTTACCTGAAAAGATGTCTTAATTGTAGGAAGAAACAGAGCCTGAGATTTAACTCCATTTCTGAAGGGAAACACACAGCAGAGTTCTCATACATGACACACACTCTGTTTTAGAGCTAGTAGCATGCTCTTGCTTTCCAGAGTCTCTAATAGAGCCAGAAACTTGAGGGTACTCAGAACAAAATAACGGTGTTTCCTACACATATGGAAAATTGCTAGTTCAACTCTGCTTCTGAAACTGATACAAACCACAAGTCTTCTAACATCCAATGCTTTACAGTTAAGAGCAAGAAACGTGTGAGCTACGTGAACGATGTAGCTTTGTTTGAGCTGAAAGGTGAATGAGTTCACGTTAAACGAAGTCGTGCTTGTAGGAAGATGCAGAGCCTGTGATTTAATTCCATTTCTGAAGGGAAACACACAGCACAGATCACATCCATGAAACACACTCTGCATATAAGAAGAAACACGCTCTTGCTTTCTAGATTCTCTAATAGAGCAGGAAACGTGAGTGTGCTCAGAAGAAAAGAATGGTGTTTCCTACACATATGGACGATCGCTAGTTCAACTCTGCTTCTGAATCTGATACAAACCACAATTCATCTAACATCCAATGCTTTTCAGTTATGAGCGAGAAAAGTGTGAGCTTCGTGAACGATGTAGCTTCCTTTGAGCTGAAAAGTGACCTAGTTTACCTGAAAAGTTGTCTTGCTTGTAGGAAGATACAGAGCCTTGGATTTAACTCCATTTCTGAAGGGAAACACACAGCACAGTTCTCATGCATGAAACACACTCTGCTTTAGAGCAAGAAGCACGCTCTTGCTTTCTAAGAATCTGTAATACAGCAGGAAGCATGACTGTGGTCAGAACAAAATAACGGTGTTGCCTACACATATGGACCATATCTAGGTCAAGTCTTCTTTTGAAACTGATACAAACCACAGTTCCTCTAACATACAATGCTTTACAGTTAAGAGCTAGAAACGTGTGAGTTTCGTGAACAATGTAGCTCCCTTTGAGCTGAAAAGTGACTGAGTTTACCTGAAAAGATGTCTTCCATATAGGAAGACACAGAGCCTGGGATTTAACTCCATATCTGAAGGGCAACACAAGCACAGTTTTCATCCATGAAACACACTCTGCTTTAGATCAAGAAGCACGCTCTTGCTTTCTAAGAGTCTCAAATACAGCAGGAAACGTGACTGTGGTCAGAACAAAATAACGGTGTTTCCTACACATACGGACCATATCTAGTAGAACTCTTCTTCAGAAACTGATACAAACCACAGTTCCATTAACATGCAATTCTTTCCAGTTAAGAGCGAGAAACGTGTGAGCTTCGTGAACAATGTGGCTTCCTTTGAGCTGAAAAGTGACCTAGTTTACCTGAAAAGTTGTCTTGCTTTTAGGAAGACACAGAGCCTGGGATTAAACTCCATTTCTGAAGGGAAACACACAGCACAGGTCTCATCCATGAAACACACTCTGCTTTAGAGCAAGAAGCACACTCTTGCTTTCTAGGAGTCTCTAATACAGCAGGAAACGTGACTGTAGTCAACACGAAATACTGGTGTTTCCTACACATATGGACCATATGTAGGTCAACTCTTCTTCTGAAACTGATACAAACCACGGTTCCATTAACATGCAATGCTTTCAAGTTAAGAGCAAGAAACATGTGAGTTTCGTGAACGATGTAGCTTCCTATGAGCTGAAAAGTGACTGAGTTTACCTTGAGTAAATGTCTTGCTTGTAGGAAGACAAAGAGCCTGGGATTTAACTCCATTTCTGAATGGAAACACACAGCACAGTTCTCATCCATGAAACACACTCTGCTTTAAAGCACGAAGCATGCTCTGGCTTTCTAGAGTCTCTAATACAGCCAGAAACTTGAGTGTACTCTGAAAAAAAGAACGGTGCTTCCTACACATAAGGTCCATTGCTAGTTCAACTCTACTTCTGAAAATGATACAAACCACAGTTCCATTAAAATGCAATGCTTTCAATTTCAGAGCGAGAATCATGTGAGCTTCGTAAACGATTTATATTCATTTGAGCTGAAAAGTGACTGTGTTTACCTGAAATGATGTCTTGCATGTAGGAAGACACAGAGCCTGGAATTTAATTCCATTTCTGATGGGAAACACACAGCAGAGTTCTCATCCATGAAACACACTCTGCTTTAGGGCAAGAAGCACGCTCTTGTTTTCTAAGAGTCTCTAATACAACAAGAAACGTGACTGTGGTCAGAACAAAATACCAGTGTTTCCTACACATACAGACCATATCTAGGTCAACTCTTCTTCTGAAACTGATACAAACCACAGTTCCATTAACATGCAATGCTTTCAGGTTAAGAGCGAGAAACGTGTGAGCTTCGTGAACGATGTAGCTTCCTTTGAGCTGAAAAGTGACCTAGTTTACCTGAAAAGTTGTCTTGCTTGTAGGAAGACACAGAGCCTGGGATTTAACTCCATTTCTGAAGGGAAACACACAGCACAGTTCTCATCCATGAAACACACTCTGCTTTAGAGTAAGAAGCATGCTCTTGCTTTCTAATAATCTCTAATACAGCAGGAAACGTGTCTGTGGTCAGAACAAAATAACGGTGTTTCCTACACGTACGGACCATATCTAGGTCAACTCTTCTTCTGAAACTGATACAAAGCACAGTTCCTCTAACATGCAATGCTTTCCAGTTAAGAGTGAGAAACGTGTGAGCTTCTTGATCGATGTAGCTTCCTTTGAGCTGAAAAGTGACTGAGTTTACCGGAAAAGATGTCTTGCTTTTATGAAGATACAGAGACTGGGATTTAACTCCATTTCTGAATGGAAACACACAGCACAGTTCTCATCCATGAAACACACTGTGCTTTAGAGCACGAAGCATGCTCTTGCTCTCTAGAGTCTCTAATAGAGCCAGAAACATGAGTGTGCTCTGAACAAAATAACGGTGTTTCCTACACATACTTATCATATCTAGGTCAACTCTTCTTCTGAAACTGATACAAACCACAGTTCCATTAACATGAAATGCTTTCCAGTTAAGAGCAAGAAACGTGTGAGCTTCGTGAACGATGTAGCTTCCTTTGAGCTGAAAAGTGACTGAGATTACTTGAAAAGATATCTTGCTTGTGGGAAGACACAGAGCCTGGGATTTAACTCCATTTCTGAAGGGAAACACACAGCACTGTTCTCACGATGAAACACACTCTGTGTATAGGAAGAAGCATGCTCTTGCTTTCTAGAGTCTCTAATAGAGCAGGAAACGTGAGTGTGCTCAGAAAAAAAGAATGGTGTTTCCTATACATACATCATTGCTAGTTCAACTCTGCTTCTGAAACTGATACAAACCACAAGTCATCTAACATCCAATGCTTTTCAGTTAATAGCGAGAAACGTGTGATCTTCGTAAACGATTTATATTCATTTGAGCTGAAAATCTAATGCATTTACCTGAAATGATGTCTTGCTTGTAGGAAGACACAGAGCCTGGAATTTAACTCCATTTTTGAGGGAAAAACACAGCACAGTTCTCATCCATGAAACACACTCTGCTTTAGGGCAAGAAGCATGCTCTTGCTATCCAGAGTCTCTAATAGTGCCAAAAACTTGAGGGTACTCAGAACAAAAGAACGGTGTTTCCTACACATACAGACCATTGCTAGTTCAACTCTGCTTCTGAAACTGATACAAACCACAAGTCATCTAACATCCAATGCTTTTCAGTTAAGAGCGAGAAACATGTGATCTTCGTAAATGATTTATAGTCATTTGAGCTGAAAAGTGACTGTGTTTACCTGAAATCATGTCTTGCTTTTTGGAAGAAACAGAGCCTGGAATTTAACTCCATTTTTGAAGGGAAACACACAGCACAGTTCTCATCCATGAAACACACTCTGCTTTAGAGCAAGAAGCACACTCTTGCTTTCTAAGATTCTCTAATACAGCAGGAAACGTGACTGTGGTCAGAACAAAATAACGGTGTTTCCTACACATACGGACCATATTTATGTCAACTCTTCTTCTGAAAATGATACAAACCACAGTTTCTCTAACATGCAATGCTTTCCAGTTAAGAGCGAGAAATGTGTGAGCTTCGTGAACGATGTAGCTTCCTTTGAGCTGAAAAGTGACTGAGTTTACCTGAAAAGATGTCTTGCTTGTAGGAAGACACAGAGCCTGGGATTTAACTCCATTTCTGAAGGGAAACACACAGCACAGTTCTCATCCATGAACACACTCTGCTTTAGAGCACGAAGCATGCTCTTCCTTTGCAGTTTCTCTAATAGAGCCAGAAACATGAAGGGACTCAGAACAAAAGAGCGGTGTTTCTTACACATACTGATCATTGCTACTTCAACTCTGCTTCTGAAATAGTTACAAACCACAGGTCCTCTAACATGCAATGCTTTACAGTTAAGAGCAAGAAACGTGTGAGCTACGTGAACGATGTAGCTTTGTTTGAGCGGAAAGGTGTCTGAGTTTACGTGAAATGAAGTCTTGTTTGTAGGAAGACACAGAGCCTGGGATTTAACCCCATTTCTGAAGAGAAACACACAGCACTGTTCTCACGATGAAACACACTCTGCGTATAGGAAGAAGCACGCTCTTGCTTTCTAGGGTCTCTAATCGAGCAGGAAACGTGAGTGAGCTCAGAACAAAAGAACGATGTTTCCTATACATACAGACCATTGCTAGTTCAACTCTGCCTCTGAAACTGATACAAACAACAAGTCATCTAACATCCAATGCTTTTCAGTTAAGAGCAAGAAACGTGTGATCTTTGTATTCGATTTATATTCATTTTAGCTGAAAAGTGACTGTGTTTACCTGAAAAGATGTCTTGCTTGTGAGAAGAAATAGAGCCTGGAATTTAACTGCATTTCTGAAGGGAAACACACACCACAGTTCTCATCCATGAAACACACTCTGCTTTAGAGCAAGAAGCATGCTTTTGCTTTCTAAGAGTCTCTAATACAGCAGGAAACGTGACTGTTGTCAGAAAAAATTAACAGTGTTGCCTACACATACGGACCATATCTAGGTCAACTCTTCTTCTGAAACTGATACAAACCACAGTTCCTCTTACATGCAATGCTTTCAATTTAAGAGCGAGAAACCTGTGAGCTTCGTGAACGATGTAGCTTCCTTTGAGCTGAAAAGTGACTGAGTTTACCTGAAAAGATGTCTTGCTTGTAGGAAGACACAGAGCCTGGGATTTAACTCCATTTCTGAAGGAAAACACACAGCACAGTTCTCATTCATGAAATACACTCTGCTTTAGAGCAAGAAGCATGCTCTTGCTTTCTAGAGTCTCTAATAGAGCCAGAAACATGAGGGTCCTCAGAATAAAATAACGGTGTTTCCGACACATACGGCCCATTGCTAGTTCAACTCTGCTTCTGAAACTGATACAAACCACAAGTCCTCTACCATCCAATGCTTTACAGTTAAGAGCAAGAAACGTGTGAGCTACGTGAACGATGTAGCTTTGTTTGAGCTGAAAGGTGAATGAGTTCACGTTAAACGAAGTCGTGCTTGTAGGAAGATGCAGAGCCTGTGATTTAATTCCATTTCTGAAGGGAAACACACAGCACAGATCACATCCATGAAACACACTCTGCATATAAGAAGAAACACGCTCTTGCTTTCTAGATTCTCTAATAGAGCAGGAAACGTGAGTGTGCTCAGAAGAAAAGAATGGTGTTTCCTACACATATGGACGATCGCTAGTTCGACTCTGCTTCTGAATCTGATACAAACCACAATTCATCTAACATCCAATGCTTTTCAGTTATGAGCGAGAAAAGTGTGAGCTTCGTGAACGATGTAGCTTCCTTTGAGCTGAAAAGTGACCTAGTTTACCTGAAAAGTTGTCTTGCTTGTAGGAAGATACAGAGCCTTGGATTTAACTCCATTTCTGAAGGGAAACACACAGCACAGTTCTCATGCATGAAACACACTCTGCTTTAGAGCAAGAAGCACGCTCTTGCTTTCTAAGAATCTGTAATACAGCAGGAAGCATGACTGTGGTCAGAACAAAATAACGGTGTTGCCTACACATACGGACCATATCTAGGTCAAGTCTTCTTTTGAAACTGATACAAACCACAGTTCCTCTAACATACAATGCTTTACAGTTAAGAGCTAGAAACGTGTGAGTTTCGTGAACAATGTAGCTCCCTTTGAGCTGAAAAGTGACTGAGTTTACCTGAAAAGATGTCTTCCATATAGGAAGACACAGAGCCTGGGATTTAACTCCATATCTGAAGGGCAACACAAGCACAGTTTTCATCCATGAAACACACTCTGCTTTAGATCAAGAAGCACGCTCTTGCTTTCTAAGAGTCTCAAATACAGCAGGAAACGTGACTGTGGTCAGAACAAAATAACGGTGTTTCCTACACATACGGACCATATCTAGTAGAACTCTTCTTCAGAAACTGATACAAACCACAGTTCCATTAACATGCAATTCTTTCCAGTTAAGAGCGAGAAACGTGTGAGCTTCGTGAACAATGTGGCTTCCTTTGAGCTGAAAAGTGACCTAGTTTACCTGAAAAGTTGTCTTGCTTTTAGGAAGACACAGAGCCTGGGATTAAACTCCATTTCTGAAGGGAAACACACAGCACAGGTCTCATCCATGAAACACACTCTGCTTTAGAGCAAGAAGCACACTCTTGCTTTCTAGGAGTCTCTAATACAGCAGGAAACGTGACTGTAGTCAGAACGAAATACTGGTGTTTCCTACACATATGGACCATATGTAGGTCAACTCTTCTTCTGAAACTGATACAAACCACGGTTCCATTAACATGCAATGCTTTCAAGTTAAGAGCGAGAAACATGTGAGTTTCGTGAACGATGTAGCTTCCTATGAGCTGAAAAGTGACTGAGTTTACCTTGAGTAAATGTCTTGCTTGTAGGAAGACAAAGAGCCTGGGATTTAACTCCATTTCTGAATGGAAACACACAGCACAGTTCTCATCCATGAAACACACTCTGCTTTAAAGCACGAAGCATGCTCTGGCTTTCTAGAGTCTCTAATACAGCCAGAAACTTGAGTGTACTCTGAAAAAAAGAACGGTGCTTCCTACACATAAGGTCCATTGCTAGTTCAACTCTACTTCTGAAAATGATACAAACCACAGTTCCATTAAAATGCAATGCTTTCAATTTCAGAGCGAGAATCATGTGAGCTTCGTAAACGATTTATATTCATTTGAGCTGAAAAGTGACTGTGTTTACCTGAAATGATGTCTTGCATGTAGGAAGACACAGAGCCTGGAATTTAATTCCATTTCTGATGGGAAACACACAGCAGAGTTCTCATCCATGAAACACACTCTGCTTTAGGGCAAGAAGCACGCTCTTGTTTTCTAAGAGTCTCTAATACAACAAGAAACGTGACTGTGGTCAGAACAAAATACCAGTGTTTCCTACACATACAGACCATATCTAGGTCAACTCTTCTTCTGAAACTGATACAAACCACAGTTCCATTAACATGCAATGCTTTCAGGTTAAGAGCGAGAAACGTGTGAGCTTCGTGAACGATGTAGCTTCCTTTGAGCTGAAAAGTGACCTAGTTTACCTGAAAAGTTGTCTTGCTTGTAGGAAGACACAGAGCCTGGGATTTAACTCCATTTCTGAAGGGAAACACACAGCACAGTTCTCATCCATGAAACACACTCTGCTTTAGAGTAAGAAGCATGCTCTTGCTTTCTAATAATCTCTAATACAGCAGGAAACGTGTCTGTGGTCAGAACAAAATAACGGTGTTTCCTACACGTACGGACCATATCTAGGTCAACTCTTCTTCTGAAACTGATACAAAGCACAGTTCCTCTAACATGCAATGCTTTCCAGTTAAGAGTGAGAAACGTGTGAGCTTCTTGATCGATGTAGCTTCCTTTGAGCTGAAAAGTGACTGAGTTTACCGGAAAAGATGTCTTGCTTTTATGAAGATACAGAGACTGGGATTTAACTCCATTTCTGAATGGAAACACACAGCACAGTTCTCATCCATGAAACACACTGTGCTTTAGAGCACGAAGCATGCTCTTGCTCTCTAGAGTCTCTAATAGAGCCAGAAACATGAGTGTGCTCTGAACAAAATAACGGTGTTTCCTACACATACTTATCATATCTAGGTCAACTCTTCTTCTGAAACTGATACAAACCACAGTTCCATTAACATGAAATGCTTTCCAGTTAAGAGCAAGAAACGTGTGAGCTTCGTGAACGATGTAGCTTCCTTTGAGCTGAAAAGTGACTGAGATTACTTGAAAAGATATCTTGCTTGTGGGAAGACACAGAGCCTGGGATTTAACTCCATTTCTGAAGGGAAACACACAGCACTGTTCTCACGATGAAACACACTCTGTGTATAGGAAGAAGCATGCTCTTGCTTTCTAGAGTCTCTAATAGAGCAGGAAACGTGAGTGTGCTCAGAAAAAAAGAATGGTGTTTCCTATACATACATCATTGCTAGTTCAACTCTGCTTCTGAAACTGATACAAACCACAAGTCATCTAACATCCAATGCTTTTCAGTTAATAGCGAGAAACGTGTGATCTTCGTAAACGATTTATATTCATTTGAGCTGAAAATCTAATGCATTTACCTGAAATGATGTCTTGCTTGTAGGAAGACACAGAGCCTGGAATTTAACTCCATTTTTGAGGGAAAAACACAGCACAGTTCTCATCCATGAAACACACTCTGCTTTAGGGCAAGAAGCATGCTCTTGCTATCCAGAGTCTCTAATAGTGCCAAAAACTTGAGGGTACTCAGAACAAAAGAACGGTGTTTCCTACACATACAGACCATTGCTAGTTCAACTCTGCTTCTGAAACTGATACAAACCACAAGTCATCTAACATCCAATGCTTTTCAGTTAAGAGCGAGAAACATGTGATCTTCGTAAATGATTTATAGTCATTTGAGCTGAAAAGTGACTGTGTTTACCTGAAATCATGTCTTGCTTTTTGGAAGAAACAGAGCCTGGAATTTAACTCCATTTTTGAAGGGAAACACACAGCACAGTTCTCATCCATGAAACACACTCTGCTTTAGAGCAAGAAGCACACTCTTGCTTTCTAAGATTCTCTAATACAGCAGGAAACGTGACTGTGGTCAGAACAAAATAACGGTGTTTCCTACACATACGGACCATATTTATGTCAACTCTTCTTCTGAAAATGATACAAACCACAGTTTCTCTAACATGCAATGCTTTCCAGTTAAGAGCGAGAAATGTGTGAGCTTCGTGAACGATGTAGCTTCCTTTGAGCTGAAAAGTGACTGAGTTTACCTGAAAAGATGTCTTGCTTGTAGGAAGACACAGAGCCTGGGATTTAACTCCATTTCTGAAGGGAAACACACAGCACAGTTCTCATCCATGAACACACTCTGCTTTAGAGCACGAAGCATGCTCTTCCTTTGCAGTTTCTCTAATAGAGCCAGAAACATGAAGGTACTCAGAACAAAAGAGCGGTGTTTCTTACACATACTGATCATTGCTACTTCAACTCTGCTTCTGAAATAGTTACAAACCACAGGTCCTCTAACATGCAATGCTTTACAGTTAAGAGCAAGAAACGTGTGAGCTACATGAACGATGTAGCTTTGTTTGAGCGGAAAGGTGTCTGAGTTTACGTGAAATGAAGTCTTGTTTGTAGGAAGACACAGAGCCTGGGATTTAACCCCATTTCTGAAGAGAAACACACAGCACTGTTCTCACGATGAAACACACTCTGCGTATAGGAAGAAGCACGCTCTTGCTTTCTAGGGTCTCTAATCGAGCAGGAAACGTGAGTGAGCTCAGAACAAAAGAACGATGTTTCCTATACATACAGACCATTGCTAGTTCAACTCTGCCTCTGAAACTGATACAAACAACAAGTCATCTAACATCCAATGCTTTTCAGTTAAGAGCAAGAAACGTGTGATCTTTGTATTCGATTTATATTCATTTTAGCTGAAAAGTGACTGCGTTTACCTGAAAAGATGTCTTGCTTGTGAGAAGAAATAGAGCCTGGAATTTAACTGCATTTCTGAAGGGAAACACACACCACAGTTCTCATCCATGAAACACACTCTGCTTTAGAGCAAGAAGCATGCTTTTGCTTTCTAAGAGTCTCTAATACAGCAGGAAACGTGACTGTTGTCAGAAAAAATTAACAGTGTTGCCTACACATACGGACCATATCTAGGTCAACTCTTCTTCTGAAACTGATACAAACCACAGTTCCTCTTACATGCAATGCTTTCAATTTAAGAGCGAGAAACCTGTGAGCTTCGTGAACGATGTAGCTTCCTTTGAGCTGAAAAGTGACTGAGTTTACCTGAAAAGATGTCTTGCTTGTAGGAAGACACAGAGCCTGGGATTTAACTCCATTTCTGAAGGAAAACACACAGCACAGTTCTCATTCATGAAATACACTCTGCTTTAGAGCAAGAAGCATGCTCTTGCTTTCTAGAGTCTCTAATAGAGCCAGAAACATGAGGGTCCTCAGAATAAAATAACGGTGTTTCCGACACATACGGCCCATTGCTAGTTCAACTCTGCTTCTGAAACTGATACAAACCACAAGTCCTCTACCATCCAATGCTTTACAGTTAAGAGCAAGAAACGTGTGAGCTACGTGAACGATGTAGCTTTGTTTGAGCTGAAAGGTGAATGAGTTCACGTTAAACGAAGTCGTGCTTGTAGGAAGATGCAGAGCCTGTGATTTAATTCCATTTCTGAAGGGAAACACACAGCACAGATCACATCCATGAAACACACTCTGCATATAAGAAGAAACACGCTCTTGCTTTCTAGATTCTCTAATAGAGCAGGAAACGTGAGTGTGCTCAGAAGAAAAGAATGGTGTTTCCTACACATATGGACGATCGCTAGTTCGACTCTGCTTCTGAATCTGATACAAACCACAATTCATCTAACATCCAATGCTTTTCAGTTATGAGCGAGAAAAGTGTGAGCTTCGTGAACGATGTAGCTTCCTTTGAGCTGAAAAGTGACCTAGTTTACCTGAAAAGTTGTCTTGCTTGTAGGAAGATACAGAGCCTTGGATTTAACTCCATTTCTGAAGGGAAACACACAGCACAGTTCTCATGCATGAAACACACTCTGCTTTAGAGCAAGAAGCACGCTCTTGCTTTCTAAGAATCTGTAATACAGCAGGAAGCATGACTGTGGTCAGAACAAAATAACGGTGTTGCCTACACATACGGACCATATCTAGGTCAAGTCTTCTTTTGAAACTGATACAAACCACAGTTCCTCTAACATACAATGCTTTACAGTTAAGAGCTAGAAACGTGTGAGTTTCGTGAACAATGTAGCTCCCTTTGAGCTGAAAAGTGACTGAGTTTACCTGAAAAGATGTCTTCCATATAGGAAGACACAGAGCCTGGGATTTAACTCCATATCTGAAGGGCAACACAAGCACAGTTTTCATCCATGAAACACACTCTGCTTTAGATCAAGAAGCACGCTCTTGCTTTCTAAGAGTCTCAAATACAGCAGGAAACGTGACTGTGGTCAGAACAAAATAACGGTGTTTCCTACACATACGGACCATATCTAGTAGAACTCTTCTTCAGAAACTGATACAAACCACAGTTCCATTAACATGCAATTCTTTCCAGTTAAGAGCGAGAAACGTGTGAGCTTCGTGAACAATGTGGCTTCCTTTGAGCTGAAAAGTGACCTAGTTTACCTGAAAAGTTGTCTTGCTTTTAGGAAGACACAGAGCCTGGGATTAAACTCCATTTCTGAAGGGAAACACACAGCACAGGTCTCATCCATGAAACACACTCTGCTTTAGAGCAAGAAGCACACTCTTGCTTTCTAGGAGTCTCTAATACAGCAGGAAACGTGACTGTAGTCAGAACGAAATACTGGTGTTTCCTACACATATGGACCATATGTAGGTCAACTCTTCTTCTGAAACTGATACAAACCACGGTTCCATTAACATGCAATGCTTTCAAGTTAAGAGCGAGAAACATGTGAGTTTCGTGAACGATGTAGCTTCCTATGAGCTGAAAAGTGACTGAGTTTACCTTGAGTAAATGTCTTGCTTGTAGGAAGACAAAGAGCCTGGGATTTAACTCCATTTCTGAATGGAAACACACAGCACAGTTCTCATCCATGAAACACACTCTGCTTTAAAGCACGAAGCATGCTCTGGCTTTCTAGAGTCTCTAATACAGCCAGAAACTTGAGTGTACTCTGAAAAAAAGAACGGTGCTTCCTACACATAAGGTCCATTGCTAGTTCAACTCTACTTCTGAAAATGATACAAACCACAGTTCCATTAAAATGCAATGCTTTCAATTTCAGAGCGAGAATCATGTGAGCTTCGTAAACGATTTATATTCATTTGAGCTGAAAAGTGACTGTGTTTACCTGAAATGATGTCTTGCATGTAGGAAGACACAGAGCCTGGAATTTAATTCCATTTCTGATGGGAAACACACAGCAGAGTTCTCATCCATGAAACACACTCTGCTTTAGGGCAAGAAGCACGCTCTTGTTTTCTAAGAGTCTCTAATACAACAAGAAACGTGACTGTGGTCAGAACAAAATACCAGTGTTTCCTACACATACAGACCATATCTAGGTCAACTCTTCTTCTGAAACTGATACAAACCACAGTTCCATTAACATGCAATGCTTTCAGGTTAAGAGCGAGAAACGTGTGAGCTTCGTGAACGATGTAGCTTCCTTTGAGCTGAAAAGTGACCTAGTTTACCTGAAAAGTTGTCTTGCTTGTAGGAAGACACAGAGCCTGGGATTTAACTCCATTTCTGAAGGGAAACACACAGCACAGTTCTCATCCATGAAACACACTCTGCTTTAGAGTAAGAAGCATGCTCTTGCTTTCTAATAATCTCTAATACAGCAGGATACGTGTCTGTGGTCAGAACAAAATAACGGTGTTTCCTACACGTACGGACCATATCTAGGTCAACTCTTCTTCTGAAACTGATACAAAGCACAGTTCCTCTAACATGCAATGCTTTCCAGTTAAGAGTGAGAAACGTGTGAGCTTCTTGATCGATGTAGCTTCCTTTGAGCTGAAAAGTGACTGAGTTTACCGGAAAAGATGTCTTGCTTTTATGAAGATACAGAGACTGGGATTTAACTCCATTTCTGAATGGAAACACACAGCACAGTTCTCATCCATGAAACACACTGTGCTTTAGAGCACGAAGCATGCTCTTGCTCTCTAGAGAATCTAATAGAGCCAGAAACATGAGTGTGCTCTGAACAAAATAACGGTGTTTCCTACACATACTTATCATATCTAGGTCAACTCTTCTTCTGAAACTGATACAAACCACAGTTCCATTAACATGAAATGCTTTCCAGTTAAGAGCAAGAAACGTGTGAGCTTCGTGAACGATGTAGCTTCCTTTGAGCTGAAAAGTGACTGAGATTACTTGAAAAGATATCTTGCTTGTGGGAAGACACAGAGCCTGGGATTTAACTCCATTTCTGAAGGGAAACACACAGCACTGTTCTCACGATGAAACACACTCTGTGTATAGGAAGAAGCATGCTCTTGCTTTCTAGAGTCTCTAATAGAGCAGGAAACGTGAGTGTGCTCAGAAAAAAAGAATGGTGTTTCCTATACATACATCATTGCTAGTTCAACTCTGCTTCTGAAACTGATACAAACCACAAGTCATCTAACATCCAATGCTTTTCAGTTAATAGCGAGAAACGTGTGATCTTCGTAAACGATTTATATTCATTTGAGCTGAAAATCTAATGCATTTACCTGAAATGATGTCTTGCTTGTAGGAAGACACAGAGCCTGGAATTTAACTCCATTTTTGAGGGAAAAACACAGCACAGTTCTCATCCATGAAACACACTCTGCTTTAGGGCAAGAAGCATGCTCTTGCTATCCAGAGTCTCTAATAGTGCCAAAAACTTGAGGGTACTCAGAACAAAAGAACGGTGTTTCCTACACATACAGACCATTGCTAGTTCAACTCTGCTTCTGAAACTGATACAAACCACAAGTCATCTAACATCCAATGCTTTTCAGTTAAGAGCGAGAAACATGTGATCTTCGTAAATGATTTATAGTCATTTGAGCTGAAAAGTGACTGTGTTTACCTGAAATCATGTCTTGCTTTTTGGAAGAAACAGAGCCTGGAATTTAACTCCATTTTTGAAGGGAAACACACAGCACAGTTCTCATCCATGAAACACACTCTGCTTTAGAGCAAGAAGCACACTCTTGCTTTCTAAGATTCTCTAATACAGCAGGAAACGTGACTGTGGTCAGAACAAAATAACGGTGTTTCCTACACATACGGACCATATTTATGTCAACTCTTCTTCTGAAAATGATACAAACCACAGTTTCTCTAACATGCAATGCTTTCCAGTTAAGAGCGAGAAATGTGTGAGCTTCGTGAACGATGTAGCTTCCTTTGAGCTGAAAAGTGACTGAGTTTACCTGAAAAGATGTCTTGCTTGTAGGAAGACACAGAGCCTGGGATTTAACTCCATTTCTGAAGGGAAACACACAGCACAGTTCTCATCCATGAACACACTCTGCTTTAGAGCACGAAGCATGCTCTTCCTTTGCAGTTTCTCTAATAGAGCCAGAAACATGAAGGGACTCAGAACAAAAGAGCGGTGTTTCTTACACATACTGATCATTGCTACTTCAACTCTGCTTCTGAAATAGATACAAACCACAGGTCCTCTAACATGCAATGCTTTACAGTTAAGAGCAAGAAACGTGTGAGCTACGTGAACGATGTTGCTTTGTTTGAGCGGAAAGGTGTCTGAGTTTACGTGAAATGAAGTCTTGTTTGTAGGAACACACAGAGCCTGGGATTTAACCCCATTTCTGAAGAGAAACACACAGCACTGTTCTCACGATGAAACACACTCTGCGTATAGGAAGAAGCACGCTCTTGCTTTCTAGGGTCTCTAATCGAGCAGGAAACGTGAGTGAGCTCAGAACAAAAGAACGATGTTTCCTATACATACAGACCATTGCTAGTTCAACTCTGCCTCTGAAACTGATACAAACAACAAGTCATCTAACATCCAATGCTTTTCAGTTAAGAGCAAGAAACGTGTGATCTTTGTATTCGATTTATATTCATTTTAGCTGAAAAGTGACTGCGTTTACCTGAAAAGATGTCTTGCTTGTGAGAAGAAATAGAGCCTGGAATTTAACTGCATTTCTGAAGGGAAACACACACCACAGTTCTCATCCATGAAACACACTCTGCTTTAGAGCAAGAAGCATGCTTTTGCTTTCTAAGAGTCTCTAATACAGCAGGAAACGTGACTGTTGTCAGAAAAAATTAACAGTGTTGCCTACACATACGGACCATATCTAGGTCAACTCTTCTTCTGAAACTGATACAAACCACAGTTCCTCTTACATGCAATGCTTTCAATTTAAGAGCGAGAAACCTGTGAGCTTCGTGAACGATGTAGCTTCCTTTGAGCTGAAAAGTGACTGAGTTTACCTGAAAAGATGTCTTGCTTGTAGGAAGACACAGAGCCTGGGATTTAACTCCATTTCTGAAGGAAAACACACAGCACAGTTCTCATTCATGAAATACACTCTGCTTTAGAGCAAGAAGCATGCTCTTGCTTTCTAGAGTCTCTAATAGAGCCAGAAACATGAGGGTCCTCAGAATAAAATAACGGTGTTTCCGACACATACGGCCCATTGCTAGTTCAACTCTGCTTCTGAAACTGATACAAACCACAAGTCCTCTACCATCCAATGCTTTACAGTTAAGAGCAAGAAACGTGTGAGCTACGTGAACGATGTAGCTTTGTTTGAGCTGAAAGGTGAATGAGTTCACGTTAAACGAAGTCGTGCTTGTAGGAAGATGCAGAGCCTGTGATTTAATTCCATTTCTGAAGGGAAACACACAGCACAGATCACATCCATGAAACACACTCTGCATATAAGAAGAAACACGCTCTTGCTTTCTAGATTCTCTAATAGAGCAGGAAACGTGAGTGTGCTCAGAAGAAAAGAATGGTGTTTCCTACACATATGGACGATCGCTAGTTCAACTCTGCTTCTGAATCTGATACAAACCACAATTCATCTAACATCCAATGCTTTTCAGTTATGAGCGAGAAAAGTGTGAGCTTCGTGAACGATGTAGCTTCCTTTGAGCTGAAAAGTGACCTAGTTTACCTGAAAAGTTGTCTTGCTTGTAGGAAGATACAGAGCCTTGGATTTAACTCCATTTCTGAAGGGAAACACACAGCACAGTTCTCATGCATGAAACACACTCTGCTTTAGAGCAAGAAGCACGCTCTTGCTTTCTAAGAATCTGTAATACAGCAGGAAGCATGACTGTGGTCAGAACAAAATAACGGTGTTGCCTACACATACGGACCATATCTAGGTCAAGTCTTCTTTTGAAACTGATACAAACCACAGTTCCTCTAACATACAATGCTTTACAGTTAAGAGCTAGAAACGTGTGAGTTTCGTGAACAATGTAGCTCCCTTTGAGCTGAAAAGTGACTGAGTTTACCTGAAAAGATGTCTTCCATATAGGAAGACACAGAGCCTGGGATTTAACTCCATATCTGAAGGGCAACACAAGCACAGTTTTCATCCATGAAACACACTCTGCTTTAGATCAAGAAGCACGCTCTTGCTTTCTAAGAGTCTCAAATACAGCAGGAAATGTGACTGTGGTCAGAACAAAATAACGGTGTTTCCTACACATACGGACCATATCTAGTAGAACTCTTCTTCAGAAACTGATACAAACCACAGTTCCATTAACATGCAATTCTTTCCAGTTAAGAGCGAGAAACGTGTGAGCTTCGTGAACAATGTGGCTTCCTTTGAGCTGAAAAGTGACCTAGTTTACCTGAAAAGTTGTCTTGCTTTTAGGAAGACACAGAGCCTGGGATTAAACTCCATTTCTGAAGGGAAACACACAGCACAGGTCTCATCCATGAAACACACTCTGCTTTAGAGCAAGAAGCACACTCTTGCTTTCTAGGAGTCTCTAATACAGCAGGAAACGTGACTGTAGTCAGAACGAAATACTGGTGTTTCCTACACATATGGACCATATGTAGGTCAACTCTTCTTCTGAAACTGATACAAACCACGGTTCCATTAACATGCAATGCTTTCAAGTTAAGAGCGAGAAACATGTGAGTTTCGTGAACGATGTAGCTTCCTATGAGCTGAAAAGTGACTGAGTTTACCTTGAGTAAATGTCTTGCTTGTAGGAAGACAAAGAGCCTGGGATTTAACTCCATTTCTGAATGGAAACACACAGCACAGTTCTCATCCATGAAACACACTCTGCTTTAAAGCACGAAGCATGCTCTGGCTTTCTAGAGTCTCTAATACAGCCAGAAACTTGAGTGTACTCTGAAAAAAAGAACGGTGCTTCCTACACATAAGGTCCATTGCTAGTTCAACTCTACTTCTGAAAATGATAC
Source organism: Onychomys arenicola (assembly GCA_949786405.1). NCBI lineage: Eukaryota > Metazoa > Chordata > Mammalia > Rodentia > Cricetidae > Onychomys > Onychomys arenicola. The sequence goes on from CATKUM010000035.1 coordinate 2,318,221, forward strand.
AAACCACAGTTCCATTAAAATGCAATGCTTTCAATTTCAGAGCGAGAATCATGTGAGCTTCGTAAACGATTTATATTCATTTGAGCTGAAAAGTGACTGTGTTTACCTGAAATGATGTCTTGCATGTAGGAAGACACAGAGCCTGGAATTTAATTCCATTTCTGATGGGAAACACACAGCAGAGTTCTCATCCATGAAACACACTCTGCTTTAGGGCAAGAAGCACGCTCTTGTTTTCTAAGAGTCTCTAATACAACAAGAAACGTGACTGTGGTCAGAACAAAATACCGGTGTTTCCTACACATACAGACCATATCTAGGTCAACTCTTCTTCTGAAACTGATACAAACCACAGTTCCATTAACATGCAATGCTTTCAGGTTAAGAGCGAGAAACGTGTGAGCTTCGTGAACGATGTAGCTTCCTTTGAGCTGAAAAGTGACCTAGTTTACCTGAAAAGTTGTCTTGCTTGTAGGAAGACACAGAGCCTGGGATTTAACTCCATTTCTGAAGGGAAACACACAGCACTGTTCTCATCCATGAAACACACTCTGCATTACAGCAAAAAGTACGCTCTTGCTTTCTAAGAGTCTCTAATACAGAAGGAAACGTGACTGTGGTCAGAATGAAATAACGGTGTTTTCTACACATACAGACCATATCTAGGTCAACTCTTCTTCTGAAACTGATACAAAGCACAGTTCCATTAACATGCAATGCTTTAAAGTTAACAGCGAGAAACGTGTGAGCTTCGTGAACAATGTAGCTTCCTTTGAGCTGAAGAGTGACTGAGTTTACCCGAAAAGATGTCTTGCTTGTAGAAAGACACAGAGCCTGGGATATAACTCCATTTCTGAAGGGAAAAACACAACACTGTTCTCATCCATGACACACACTCTGTTTTAGAGCTAGTAGTATGCTATTGCTTTCCAGAGTCTCTAATAGAGCCAGAAAATTGAGGGTACTCAGAACAAAATTACGGTGTTTCCTACACATAGGGACGATTGCTAGTTCAACTCTGCTTCTGAAACTGATACAAACCACAGGTCCTCTAACATCCAATGCTTTACAGTTAAGTGCAAGATTCGTGTGAGCTACGTGAACAATGTTGCTATGTTTGAGCTAAAAGGTGAGTGAGTTTACATGAAACAAAGTCTTGCTTGTAGGAAGATGCAGAGCCTGTGATTTAACTCCATTTCTGAAGAGAAACACACAGCACAGATCACATCCATGAAACACACTCTGCATATAAGAAGAAGCACACTCTTGCTTTCTAGAGTCTCTAATAGAGCAGGAAACGTGAGTGTGCTCAGAACAAAAGAACGGTGTTTCCTACACATACGGACCATCCCTAGTTCAACTCTGCTTCTGAATCTGATACAAACCACAATTCATCTAACATCCAATGATTTTCAGTTAAGAGCGAGAAACGTGTGAGCTTCGTGAACGATGTAGCTTCCTTTGAGCTGAAAAGTGACCTAGTTTACCGGAAAAGTTGTCTTGCTTGTAGGAAGACACAGAGCCTGGGATTTAACTCCATTTCTGAAGGGAAACACACAGCACTGTTCTCATCCATGAAACACACTCTGCTTTAGAGCAAAAAGTACGCTCTTGCTTTCTAAGAGTCTCTAATACAGAAGGAAACGTGACTGTGGTCAGAACGAAATAACGGTGTTTTCTACACATACAGACCATATCTAGGTCAACTCTTCTTCTGAAACTGATACAAAGCACAGTTCCTCTAACATGCAATGCTTTCAAGTTAACAGCGAGAAACGTGTGAGCTTCGTGAACAATGTAGCTTCCTTTGAGCTGAAGAGTGACTGAGTTTACCTGAAAAGATGTCTTGCTTCTGGAAAGACACAGAGCCTGGGATATAACTCCATTTCTGAAGGGAAACACACAGCAGAGATCTCCTCCATGAAACACTCTGCTTTAAAGCACGAACCATGCTCTGGCTTTCTAGAGTCTCTAATAGAGCCAGAAACTTGAGGGTACTCTGAAAAAAAGAACGGTGCTTCCTACTCATAAGGACCATTACTAGTTCAACTCTGCTTCTGAAACTGATACAAACCACAAGTCATCTAATACCCAATCCTTTTTAGTTAAGAGCAAGAAACGTGTGAGCTTCGTAAACGATTTATATTCATTTGAGCTGAAAAGTGACTGTGTTTTCCTGAAATGATGTCTTGCTTGTAGGAAGACACAGAGCCTGGAATTTAATTCCATTTCTGTAGGGAAACAAACAGCACAGTTCTCATCCATTAAACACACTCTGCTTTAGAGCAAGAAGCACGCTCTTGTTTTCTAAGAGTCTCTAATAGAGCAGGAAATGTCACTGTGGTTAGAACAAAATAACGGTGTTTCCTACACATACGGACCATATCTAGGACAACTCTTCTTCTGAAAATGATACAAAGCACAATTCCATTAACATGCAATGCTTTCAAGTTAAGAGCGAGAAACGTGTGAGCTTCGTGAACGATGTAGCTTCCTTTGAGCTGAAAAGTGACTGAGTTTACCTGAAAAGATGTCTTAATTGTAGGAAGAAACAGAGCCTGAGATTTAACTCCATTTCTGAAGGGAAACACACAGCAGAGTTCTCATACATGACACACACTCTGTTTTAGAGCTAGTAGCATGCTCTTGCTTTCCAGAGTCTCTAATAGAGCCAGAAACTTGAGGGTACTCAGAACAAAATAACGGTGTTTCCTACACATATGGAAAATTGCTAGTTCAACTCTGCTTCTGAAACTGATACAAACCACAAGTCTTCTAACATCCAATGCTTTACAGTTAAGAGCAAGATTCGTGTGAGCTACGTGAACAATGTTGCTATGTTTGAGCTGAAAGGTGACTGAGTTTACGTGAAACGAAGTCTTGCATGAAGGAAGATGCAGAACCTGTGATTTAACTCCATTTCTGAAGGGAAACACACAGCACAGATCACATCCATGAAACACTCTCTGCATATAAGAAGAAGCACGCTTTTGCTTTCTAGAGTCTCTAATAGAGCAATAAACGTGAGTGTGCTCAGAACAAAAGAACGGTGTTTCCTACACATACGGACCATCGCTAGGTCAACTCTGCATCTGAATCTGATACAAACCACAATTCATCTAACATCCATTGCTTTTCAGTTAAGAGCGACAAACGTGTGAGCTTCGTGAACGATGTAGCTTCCTTTGAGCTGAAAACTGACTGAGTTTACCTGAAAAGGTGTCTTGCTTGTAGGAAGACACAGATCCTGGGATTTAACTCCATTTCTGAAGGAAAACACACAGCACAGTTCTCATCCATGAAATACACTCTGCTTTAGAGCAAGAAGCATGCTCTTGCTTTCCAGAGTCTCTAATAGAGCCAGAAACATGAGGGTCCTCAGAATAAAATAACGGTGTTACCTACACATACGGCCCATTGCTAGTTCAACTCTGCTTCTGAAACTGATACAAACCACAGGTCCTCTAACATCCAATGCTTTACAATTAAGAGCAAGAAACGTGTGAGCTACGTGAACGATGTAGCTTTGTTTGAGCTGAAAGGTGACTGAGTTTATGTGAAACAAAGTCGTGCTTGTAGGAAGATGCAGAGCCTGGGATTTAACTCCATTTCTGAAGGGAAACACACAGCACAGTTCTCATGCATGAAACACACTCTGCTTTAGAGCAAGAAGCACGCTCTTGCTTTCTAAGAGTCTGTAATACAGCAGGAAGCATGACTGTGGTCAGAACAAAATAACGGTGTTTCCTACACATGCGGACCATATCTAGTAGAACTCTTCTTCAGAAACTGATACAAACCACAGTTCCATTAACATGTAATGCTTTCCAGTTAAGAGCGAGAAACGTGTGAGCTTCGTGAACGATGTAGCTTCCTTTGAGCTGAAAAGTGACTGAATTTACCTGAAAAGATGTCTTGCTTGTAGGAAGACACAGAGCCTGGGATTTAACTCCATTTCTGAAGGGAAAACCACAGCACAGTTCTCATCCATGAAACACACTCTGCTTTAGAGCAAGATGCACGCTCTTGCTTTCTAGAGTCAATAATAGAGCCAGGAACTTGAAAGTGTGCTCAGAACAAAATAACGGTGTTTCCTACACATACAGACCATTGCTAGTTCAACTCTGCTTCTGAAACTGATACAAACCACAAATCATCTATCATCCAATGCTTTTTAGTTAAGAGCAAGAAACGTGTGAGCTTCGTAACCGATTTAAATTCATTTGAGCTGTAAAGTGACTACGTTTACCTGAAATGATGTCTTGCTTGTAGGAAGACACAGAGCCTGGAATTTAACTCCATTTCTGAAGGGAAACACACACCACAGTTCTCATCCATGAAACACACTCTGCTTTAGGGCAAGAAGCACGCTCTTTCTTTCTAAGAGTCTCTAATACAGCACCAAACGTGACTGTGGTCAGAACAAACTAACGGTGTTTCCTACACATACGGACCATATCTAGGTCAACTCTTCTTCTGAAACTGATACAAACCACAGTTCCATTAACATGCAATGCTTTCAGGTTAAGAGCGAGAAACGTGTGAGCTTCGTGAACGATGGAGCTTCCTTTGAGCTGAAAAGTGACTGATTTTACCTGAAAAGATGTCTTGCTTGTAGGAAGACACAGAGCCTGGGATTTAACTCCATTTCTGAAGGGAAAAACACAGCACAGTTCTCATCCATGACACACACTCTGTTTTAGAGCTAGTAGTATGCTATTGCTTTCCATAGTCTCTAATAGAGCCTGAAAATTGAGGGTACTCAGAACAAAATAACAGTGTTTCCTACACGTACGGACCATTGCTAGTTCAACTCTGCTTCTGAAACTGATACAAACCACAGGTTCTCTAACATCCAATGCTTTACAGTTAAGTGCAAGATTCGTGTGAGCTACGTGAACAATGTTGCTATGTTTGAGCTGAAAGGTGAGTGAGTTTACATCAAACGAAGTCTTGCTTGTAGGAAGATGCAGAGCCTGTGATTTAACTCCATTTCTGAAGAGAAACACACAGCACAGATCACATCCATGAAACACACTCTGCATATAAGAAGAAGCACACTCTTGGTTTCTAGAGTCTCTAATAGAGCAGGAAACGTGAGTGTGCTCAGAACAAAAGAACGGTGTTTCCTACACATACGGACCATCCCTAGTTCAACTCTACTTCTGAATCTGATACAAAACCACAATTCATCTAACATCCAATGCTTTTCAGTTAAGAGCGAGAAACGTGTGAGCCTCGTGAACGATGTAGCTTCCTTTGAGCTGAAAAGTGACCTAGTTTACCTGAAAAGTTGTCTTGCTTGTAGGAAGACACAGAGCCTGGGATTTAACTTCATTTCTGAAGGGAAACATAAAGCACAGTTCTCATCCATGAAACACACTCTGCTTTATAGCAAAAAGTACGCTCTTGCTTTCTAAGAATCTCTAATACAGAAGGAAACGTGACTGTGGTCAGAACGAAATAACGGTGTTTTCTACACATACAGACCATATCTAGGTCAACTCTTCTTCTGAAACTGATACAAAGCACAGTTCCATTAACATGCAATGCTTTCAAGTTAACAGCGAGAAACGTGTGAGCTTCGTGAACAATGTAGCTTCCTTTGAGCTGAAGAGTGACTGAGTTTACCCGAAAAGATGTCTTGCTTGTAGAAAGACACAGAGCCTGGGATATAACTCCATTTCTGAAGGGAAAAACACAACACTGTTCTCATCCATGACACACACTCTGTTTTAGAGCTAGTAGTATGCTATTGCTTTCCAGAGTCTCTAATAGAGCCAGAAAATTGAGGGTACTCAGAACAAAATAACGGTGTTTCCTACACATAGGGACGATTGCTAGTTCAACTCTGCTTCTGAAACTGATACAAACCACAGGTCCTCTAACATCCAATGCTTTACAGTTAAGTGCAAGATTCGTGTGAGCTACGTGAACAATGTTGCTATGTTTGAGCTAAAAGGTGAGTGAGTTTACATGAAACAAAGTCTTGCTTGTAGGAAGATGCAGAGCCTGTGATTTAACTCCATTTCTGAAGAGAAACACACAGCACAGATCACATCCATGAAACACACTCTGCATATAAGAAGAAGCACACTCTTGCTTTCTAGAGTCTCTAATAGAGCAGGAAACGTGAGTGTGCTCAGAACAAAAGAACGGTGTTTCCTACACATACGGACCATCCCTAGTTCAACTCTGCTTCTGAATCTGATACAAACCACAATTCATCTAACATCCAATGCTTTTCAGTTAAGAGCGAGAAACGTGTGAGCTTCGTGAACGATGTAGCTTCCTTTGAGCTGAAAAGTGACCTAGTTTACCGGAAAAGTTGTCTTGCTTGTAGGAAGACACAGAGCCTGGGATTTAACTCCATTTCTGAAGGGAAACACACAGCACTGTTCTCATCCATGAAACACACTCTGCTTTAGAGCAAAAAGTACGCTCTTGCTTTCTAAGAGTTTCTAATACAGAAGGAAACGTGACTGTGGTCAGAACGAAATAACGGTGTTTTCTACACATACAGACCATATCTAGGTCAACTCTTCTTCTGAAACTGATACAAAGCACAGTTCCTCTAACATGCAATGCTTTCAAGTTAACAGCGAGAAACGTGTGAGCTTCGTGAACAATGTAGCTTCCTTTGAGCTGAAGAGTGACTGAGTTTACCTGAAAAGATGTCTTGCTTCTGGAAAGACACAGAGCCTGGGATATAACTCCATTTCTGAAGGGAAACACACAGCAGAGATCTCCTCCATGAAACACTCTGCTTTAAAGCACGAACCATGCTCTGGCTTTCTAGAGTCTCTAATAGAGCCAGAAACTTGAGGGTACTCTGAAAAAAAGAACGGTGCTTCCTACACATAAGGACCATTACTAGTTCAACTCTGCTTCTGAAACTGATACAAACCACAAGTCATCTAATACCCAATCCTTTTTAGTTAAGAGCAAGAAACGTGTGAGCTTCGTAAACGATTTATATTCATTTGAGCTGAAAAGTGACTGTGTTTTCCTGAAATGATGTCTTGCTTGTAGGAAGACACAGAGCCTGGAATTTAATTCCATTTCTGTAGGGAAACAAACAGCACAGTTCTCATCCATTAAACACACTCTGCTTTAGAGCAAGAAGCACGCTCTTGTTTTCTAAGAGTCTCTAATAGAGCAGGAAATGTCACTGTGGTTAGAACAAAATAACGGTGTTTCCTACACATACGGACCATATCTAGGACAACTCTTCTTCTGAAAATGATACAAAGCACAATTCCATTAACATGCAATGCTTTCAAGTTAAGAGCGAGAAACGTGTGAGCTTCGTGAACGATGTAGCTTCCTTTGAGCTGAAAAGTGACTGAGTTTACCTGAAAAGATGTCTTAATTGTAGGAAGAAACAGAGCCTGAGATTTAACTCCATTTCTGAAGGGAAACACACAGCAGAGTTCTCATACATGACACACACTCTGTTTTAGAGCTAGTAGCATGCTCTTGCTTTCCAGAGTCTCTAATAGAGCCAGAAACTTGAGGGTACTCAGAACAAAATAACGGTGTTTCCTACACATATGGAAAATTGCTAGTTCAACTCTGCTTCTGAAACTGATACAAACCACAAGTCTTCTAACATCCAATGCTTTACAGTTAAGAGCAAGATTCGTGTGAGCTACGTGAACAATGTTGCTATGTTTGAGCTGAAAGGTGACTGAGTTTATGTGAAACAAAGTCGTGCTTGTAGGAAGATGCAGAGCCTGGGATTTAACTCCATTTCTGAAGGGAAACACACAGCACAGTTCTCATGCATGAAACACACTCTGCTTTAGAGCAAGAAGCACGCTCTTGCTTTCTAAGAGTCTGTAATACAGCAGGAAGCGTGACTGTGGTCAGAACAAAATAACGGTGTTTCCTACACATGCGGACCATATCTAGTAGAACTCTTCTTCAGAAACTGATACAAACCACAGTTCCATTAACATGTAATGCTTTCCAGTTAAGAGCGAGAAACGTGTGAGCTTCGTGAACGATGTAGCTTCCTTTGAGCTGAAAAGTGACTGAATTTACCTGAAAAGATGTCTTGCTTGTAGGAAGACACAGAGCCTGGGATTTAACTCCATTTCTGAAGGGAAAACCACAGCACAGTTCTCATCCATGAAACACACTCTGCTTTAGAGCAAGATGCACGCTCTTGCTTTCTAGAGTCAATAATAGAGCCAGGAACTTGAAAGTGTGCTCAGAACAAAATAACGGTGTTTCCTACACATACAGACCATTGCTAGTTCAACTCTGCTTCTGAAACTGATACAAACCACAAATCATCTATCATCCAATGCTTTTTAGTTAAGAGCAAGAAACGTGTGAGCTTCGTAACCGATTTAAATTCATTTGAGCTGTAAAGTGACTACGTTTACCTGAAATGATGTCTTGCTTGTAGGAAGACACAGAGCCTGGAATTTAACTCCATTTCTGAAGGGAAACACACACCACAGTTCTCATCCATGAAACACACTCTGCTTTAGGGCAAGAAGCACGCTCTTTCTTTCTAAGAGTCTCTAATACAGCACCAAACGTGACTGTGGTCAGAACAAACTAACGGTGTTTCCTACACATACGGACCATATCTAGGTCAACTCTTCTTCTGAAACTGATACAAACCACAGTTCCATTAACATGCAATGCTTTCAGGTTAAGAGCGAGAAACGTGTGAGCTTCGTGAACGATGGAGCTTCCTTTGAGCTGAAAAGTGACTGATTTTACCTGAAAAGATGTCTTGCTTGTAGGAAGACACAGAGCCTGGGATTTAACTCCATTTCTGAAGGGAAAAACACAGCACAGTTCTCATCCATGACACACACTCTGTTTTAGAGCTAGTAGTATGCTATTGCTTTCCATAGTCTCTAATAGAGCCTGAAAATTGAGGGTACTCAGAACAAAATAACAGTGTTTCCTACACGTACGGACCATTGCTAGTTCAACTCTGCTTCTGAAACTGATACAAACCACAGGTTCTCTAACATCCAATGCTTTACAGTTAAGTGCAAGATTCGTGTGAGCTACGTGAACAATGTTGCTATGTTTGAGCTGAAAGGTGAGTGAGTTTACATCAAACGAAGTCTTGCTTGTAGGAAGATGCAGAGCCTGTGATTTAACTCCATTTCTGAAGAGAAACACACAGCACAGATCACATCCATGAAACACACTCTGCATATAAGAAGAAGCACACTCTTGGTTTCTAGAGTCTCTAATAGAGCAGGAAACGTGAGTGTGCTCAGAACAAAAGAACGGTGTTTCCTACACATACGGACCATCCCTAGTTCAACTCTACTTCTGAATCTGATACAAAACCACAATTCATCTAACATCCAATGCTTTTCAGTTAAGAGCGAGAAACGTGTGAGCCTCGTGAACGATGTAGCTTCCTTTGAGCTGAAAAGTGACCTAGTTTACCTGAAAAGTTGTCTTGCTTGTAGGAAGACACAGAGCCTGGGATTTAACTTCATTTCTGAAGGGAAACATAAAGCACAGTTCTCATCCATGAAACACACTCTGCTTTATAGCAAAAAGTACGCTCTTGCTTTCTAAGAATCTCTAATACAGAAGGAAACGTGACTGTGGTCAGAACGAAATAACGGTGTTTTCTACACATACAGACCATATCTAGGTCAACTCTTCTTCTGAAACTGATACAAAGCACAGTTCCATTAACATGCAATGCTTTCAAGTTAACAGCGAGAAACGTGTGAGCTTCGTGAACAATGTAGCTTCCTTTGAGCTGAAGAGTGACTGAGTTTACCCGAAAAGATGTCTTGCTTGTAGAAAGACACAGAGCCTGGGATATAACTCCATTTCTGAAGGGAAAAACACAACACTGTTCTCATCCATGACACACACTCTGTTTTAGAGCTAGTAGTATGCTATTGCTTTCCAGAGTCTCTAATAGAGCCAGAAAATTGAGGGTACTCAGAACAAAATAACGGTGTTTCCTACACATAGGGACGATTGCTAGTTCAACTCTGCTTCTGAAACTGATACAAACCACAGGTCCTCTAACATCCAATGCTTTACAGTTAAGTGCAAGATTCGTGTGAGCTACGTGAACAATGTTGCTATGTTTGAGCTAAAAGGTGAGTGAGTTTACATGAAACAAAGTCTTGCTTGTAGGAAGATGCAGAGCCTGTGATTTAACTCCATTTCTGAAGAGAAACACACAGCACAGATCACATCCATGAAACACACTCTGCATATAAGAAGAAGCACACTCTTGCTTTCTAGAGTCTCTAATAGAGCAGGAAACGTGAGTGTGCTCAGAACAAAAGAACGGTGTTTCCTACACATACGGACCATCCCTAGTTCAACTCTGCTTCTGAATCTGATACAAACCACAATTCATCTAACATCCAATGCTTTTCAGTTAAGAGCGAGAAACGTGTGAGCTTCGTGAACGATGTAGCTTCCTTTGAGCTGAAAAGTGACCTAGTTTACCTGAAAAGTTGTCTTGCTTGTAGGAAGACACAGAGCCTGGGATTTAACTCCATTTCTGAAGGGAAACACACAGCACTGTTCTCATCCATGAAACACACTCTGCTTTAGAGCAAAAAGTACGCTCTTGCTTTCTAAGAGTTTCTAATACAGAAGGAAACGTGACTGTGGTCAGAACGAAATAACGGTGTTTTCTACACATACAGACCATATCTAGGTCAACTCTTCTTCTGAAACTGATACAAAGCACAGTTCCTCTAACATGCAATGCTTTCAAGTTAACAGCGAGAAACGTGTGAGCTTCGTGAACAATGTAGCTTCCTTTGAGCTGAAGAGTGACTGAGTTTACCTGAAAAGATGTCTTGCTTCTGGAAAGACACAGAGCCTGGGATATAACTCCATTTCTGAAGGGAAACACACAGCAGAGATCTCCTCCATGAAACACTCTGCTTTAAAGCACGAACCATGCTCTGGCTTTCTAGAGTCTCTAATAGAGCCAGAAACTTGAGGGTACTCTGAAAAAAAGAACGGTGCTTCCTACACATAAGGACCATTACTAGTTCAACTCTGCTTCTGAAACTGATACAAACCACAAGTCATCTAATACCCAATCCTTTTTAGTTAAGAGCAAGAAACGTGTGAGCTTCGTAAACGATTTATATTCATTTGAGCTGAAAAGTGACTGTGTTTTCCTGAAATGATGTCTTGCTTGTAGGAAGACACAGAGCCTGGAATTTAATTCCATTTCTGTAGGGAAACAAACAGCACAGTTCTCATCCATTAAACACACTCTGCTTTAGAGCAAGAAGCACGCTCTTGTTTTCTAAGAGTCTCTAATAGAGCAGGAAATGTCACTGTGGTTAGAACAAAATAACGGTGTTTCCTACACATACGGACCATATCTAGGACAACTCTTCTTCTGAAAATGATACAAAGCACAATTCCATTAACATGCAATGCTTTCAAGTTAAGAGCGAGAAACGTGTGAGCTTCGTGAACGATGTAGCTTCCTTTGAGCTGAAAAGTGACTGAGTTTACCTGAAAAGATGTCTTAATTGTAGGAAGAAACAGAGCCTGAGATTTAACTCCATTTCTGAAGGGAAACACACAGCAGAGTTCTCATACATGACACACACTCTGTTTTAGAGCTAGTAGCATGCTCTTGCTTTCCAGAGTCTCTAATAGAGCCAGAAACTTGAGGGTACTCAGAACAAAATAACGGTGTTTCCTACACATATGGAAAATTGCTAGTTCAACTCTGCTTCTGAAACTGATACAAACCACAAGTCTTCTAACATCCAATGCTTTACAGTTAAGAGCAAGATTCGTGTGAGCTACGTGAACAATGTTGCTATGTTTGAGCTGAAAGGTGACTGAGTTTATGTGAAACAAAGTCGTGCTTGTAGGAAGATGCAGAGCCTGGGATTTAACTCCATTTCTGAAGGGAAACACACAGCACAGTTCTCATGCATGAAACACACTCTGCTTTAGAGCAAGAAGCACGCTCTTGCTTTCTAAGAGTCTGTAATACAGCAGGAAGCGTGACTGTGGTCAGAACAAAATAACGGTGTTTCCTACACATGCGGACCATATCTAGTAGAACTCTTCTTCAGAAACTGATACAAACCACAGTTCCATTAACATGTAATGCTTTCCAGTTAAGAGCGAGAAACGTGTGAGCTTCGTGAACGATGTAGCTTCCTTTGAGCTGAAAAGTGACTGAATTTACCTGAAAAGATGTCTTGCTTGTAGGAAGACACAGAGCCTGGGATTTAACTCCATTTCTGAAGGGAAAACCACAGCACAGTTCTCATCCATGAAACACACTCTGCTTTAGAGCAAGATGCACGCTCTTGCTTTCTAGAGTCAATAATAGAGCCAGGAACTTGAAAGTGTGCTCCGAACAAAATAACGGTGTTTCCTACACATACAGACCATTGCTAGTTCAACTCTGCTTCTGAAACTGATACAAACCACAAATCATCTATCATCCAATGCTTTTTAGTTAAGAGCAAGAAACGTGTGAGCTTCGTAACCGATTTAAATTTATTTGAGCTGTAAAGTGACTACGTTTACCTGAAATGATGTCTTGCTTGTAGGAAGACACAGAGCCTGGAATTTAACTCCATTTCTGAAGGGAAACACACACCACAGTTCTCATCCATGAAACACACTCTGCTTTAGGGCAAGAAGCACGCTCTTTCTTTCTAAGAGTCTCTAATACAGCACCAAACGTGACTGTGGTCAGAACAAACTAACGGTGTTTCCTACACATACGGACCATATCTAGGTCAACTCTTCTTCTGAAACTGATACAAACCACAGTTCCATTAACATGCAATGCTTTCAGGTTAAGAGCGAGAAACGTGTGAGCTTCGTGAACGATGGAGCTTCCTTTGAGCTGAAAAGTGACTGATTTTACCTGAAAAGATGTCTTGCTTGTAGGAAGACACAGAGCCTGGGATTTAACTCCATTTCTGAAGGGAAAAACACAGCACAGTTCTCATCCATGACACACACTCTGTTTTAGAGCTAGTAGTATGCTATTGCTTTCCATAGTCTCTAATAGAGCCTGAAAATTGAGGGTACTCAGAACAAAATAACGGTGTTTCCTACACGTACGGACCATTGCTAGTTCAACTCTGCTTCTGAAACTGATACAAACCACAGGTTCTCTAACATCCAATGCTTTACAGTTAAGTGCAAGATTCGTGTGAGCTACGTGAACAATGTTGCTATGTTTGAGCTGAAAGGTGAGTGAGTTTACATCAAACGAAGTCTTGCTTGTAGGAAGATGCAGAGCCTGTGATTTAACTCCATTTCTGAAGAGAAACACACAGCACAGATCACATCCATGAAACACACTCTGCATATAAGAAGAAGCACACTCTTGCTTTCTAGAGTCTCTAATAGAGCAGGAAACGTGAGTGTGCTCAGAACAAAAGAACGGTGTTTCCTACACATACGGACCATCCCTAGTTCAACTCTACTTCTGAATCTGATACAAAACCACAATTCATCTAACATCCAATGCTTTTCAGTTAAGAGCGAGAAACGTGTGAGCCTCGTGAACGATGTAGCTTCCTTTGAGCTGAAAAGTGACCTAGTTTACCTGAAAAGTTGTCTTGCTTGTAGGAAGACACAGAGCCTGGGATTTAACTTCATTTCTGAAGGGAAACATACAGCACAGTTCTCATCCATGAAACACACTCTGCTTTATAGCAAAAAGTACGCTCTTGCTTTCTAAGAATCTCTAATACAGAAGGAAACGTGACTGTGGTCAGAACGAAATACCTGTGTTTCCTACACATACGGACCATATCTAGCTCAACTCTTCTTCTGAAACTGATACAAACTACGGTTCCCTTAACATGCAATGCTTTCAAGTTAAGAGTGAGAAACATGTGAGCTTCGTGAACGATGTAGCTTCTTTTGTGCTGAAAAGTGACTGAGTTTACCTGAAAACATGTCTTGCTTGTAGGAAGACACAGAGCCTGGGATTAAACTCCATTTCTGAAGGGAAACACACAGCACAGGTCTCATCCATGAAACACATTCTGCTTTAGAGCAAGAAGCACACTCTTGCTTTCTAGGAGTCTCTAATACAGCAGGCAACGTGACTGTGGTCAGAACGAAATACTGGTGTTTCCTACACATATGGACCATATGTAGGTCAACTCTTCTTCTGAAACTGATACAAACCACGGTTCCATTAACATGAAATGCTTTCAAGTTAAGAGCGGGAAACATGTGAGCTTCGTGAACAATGTAGCTTCCTTTGAGCTGAAAAGTGAATGAGTTTACCTGAAAAGATATCTTGCTTGTAGGAAGACACAGAGGCTGGGATTTAACTCCATTTGTGAAGGGCAACACACAGCACAGTTCTCATCCATGAAACACACTCTGTTTTAGAGCAAAAAGTACGCTCTTGCTTTCTAAGAATCTCTAATACAGCAGGAAGCATGACTGTGGTCAGAACAATATACCGGTGTTTCCTACACATACGGACCATCGCTAGTTCAACTCTGCTTCAGAAACTGATAGAAACTACAAGTCATCTAACATCCAATGCTTTTCAGTGAAGAGCGAGAAACGTGTGATCTTCGTGAACGATTTATATTCATTTGAGCTAAATAGTGACTGAGTTTACCTGAAAAGATGTCTTGCTTATAGGAAGTCACAGAGCCTGTGATTTAACTCCATTTGTGATGGGAAACACACAGCACAGTTCTCATCCATGAAACACACTCTGCTTTAGAGCACGAAGCATGCTCTGGCTTTCTAGAGTCTCTAATAGAGCCAGAAAATTGAGGGTACTCTGAACAAAAGAACAGTGTTTCCTACACATACGGACCATAGCTAGTTCAACTCTGCTTCTGAGTCTGATACAAACCAAATTCATCTAACATCCAATGCTTTTCAGTTAAGAGCGAGAAACGTGTGAGCTTCATGAATGATGTAGCTTCCTTTGAGCTGAAAAGTGAACTAGTGTACTTGAAAAGTTGTCTTGCTTGTAGGAATACACAGAGCCTGGGATTTAACTCCATTTATGAATGGAAACACACAGCACAGTTCTCATCCATGAAACACACTCTGCTTTAAAGCACGAAGCATGCTCTGGCTTTCTAGAGTCTCTAATACAGCCAGAAACTTGAGTGTACTCTGAAAAAAAGAACGGTGCTTCCTACACATAAGGTCCATTGCTAGTTCAACTCTACTTCTGAAAATGATACAAACCACAGTTCCATTAAAATGCAATGCTTTCAATTTCAGAGCGAGAATCATGTGAGCTTCGTAAACGATTTATATTCATTTGAGCTGAAAAGTGACTGTGTTTACCTGAAATGATGTCTTGCATGTAGGAAGACACAGAGCCTGGAATTTAATTCCATTTCTGATGGGAAACACACAGCAGAGTTCTCATCCATGAAACACACTCTGCTTTAGGGCAAGAAGCACGCTCTTGCTTTCTAAGAGTCTCTAATACTGCAGGAAACGTGACTGTTGTCAGAACAATATACCTGTGTTTCCTACACATACGGACCATATCTAGGTCAACTCTTCTTCTGAAACTGATACAAAGCACAGTTCCATTAACATGCAATGCTTTCAAGTTAAGAGCGAGAAACATGTGAGCTTCGTGAACGATGTAGCTTCCTTTGAGCTGAAAAGTGACTGAGTTTACCAGAAAAGATATCTTAATTGTAGGAAGACACAGAGCCTGGAATTTAACTCCATTTCTGAAGGGAAACAGAAAGCACAGTTCTCATCCATGAAACACACTCTGCTTTAGAACAAGAAGCATGCTCCTTCTTTCTAAGAGTCTCTAATAGTGCAGGAAACGTGACTGTGGTCAAAACAAAATAACGGTGTTTCCTACACATACGGACCATATCTAGGTTAACTCTTCTTCTGAAACTGATACAAACCACACTCCCTTTAACATGCAATGATTTCCAGTTAAGAGCGAGAAACGTGTGAGCATCGTGAATGATGTAGCTTCCTTTGAGCTGAAAAGTGACTGAGTTTACCTGAAAAGATGTCTTGCTTGTATTAAGACACAGAGCCTGGGATTGAGCTCCATTTCTGAAGGGAAACACACAGCAGTGTTCCCACGATGAAACACACTCTGCATATAAGAAGAAGCATGCTCTTGCTTTCTAGAGTCTCTATTAGAGCAGGAAACGTGGGTGTGCTCAGAACAAAAGAACGGTGTTTCCTAAACATACCGACCATCGCTAATTCAACTCTGCTTCTGAAACTGATACAAACCAAAAGTCATCTAACATCCAATGCTTTTCAATTAAGAGCGAGAAACGCGAGATCTTCGTAAATGATTTATATTCATTTGAGCTGAAAAGTGCCTGCGTATACCTCAAAAGATGTCTTGCTTGTAGGAAGACACAGAGCCTGGTATTGAACTCCATTTGTGAAGGGAAACACACAGCAGAGATCTCATTCATGAAACACACTCTGATTTAGAGCACGAAGCATGCTCTTGCTTTCTAGAGTCTCTAATAGAGCCAGAAACTTGAGGGTACTCAGAACAAAATAACGGTGTTTCCTACACATATGGAAAATTGCTAGTTCAACTCTGCTTCTGAAACTGATACAAACCACAAGTCTTCTAACATCCAATGCTTTACAGTTAAGAGCAAGATTCGTGTGAGCTACGTGAACAATGTTGCTATGTTTGAGCTGAAAGGTGACTGAGTTTACGTGAAACGAAGTCTTGCATGAAGGAAGATGCAGAACCTGTGATTTAACTCCATTTCTGAAGGGAAACACACAGCACAGATCACATCCATGAAACACTCTCTGCATATAAGAAGAAGCACGCTCTTGCTTTCTAGAGTCTCTAATAGAGCAATAAACGTGAGTGTGCTCAGAACAAAAGAACGGTGTTTCCTACACATACGGACCATCGCTAGGTCAACTCTGCATCTGAATCTGATACAAACCACAATTCATCTAACATCCATTGCTTTTCAGTTAAGAGCGAGAAACGTGTGAGCTTCGTGAACGATGTAGCTTCCTTTGAGCTGAAAACTGACTGAGTTTACCTAAAAAGGTTTCTTGCTTGTAGGAAGACACAGATCCTGGGATTTAACTCCATTTCTGAAGGAAAACACACAGCACAGTTCTCATCCATGAAATACACTCTGCTTTAGAGCAAGAAGCATGCTCTTGCTTTCCAGAGTCTCTAATAGAGCCAGAAACATTAGGGTCCTCAGAATAAAATAACGGTGTTACCTACACATACGGCCCATTGCTAGTTCAACTCTGCTTCTGAAACTGATACAAACCACAGGTCCTCTAACATCCAATGCTTTACAATTAAGAGCAAGAAACGTGTGAGCTACGTGAACGATGTAGCTTTGTTTGAGCTGAAAGGTGACTGAGTTTATGTGAAACAAAGTCGTGCTTGTAGGAAGATGCAGAGCCTGGGATTTAACTCCATTTCTGAAGGGAAACACACAGCACAGTTCTCATGCATGAAACACACTCTGCTTTAGAGCAAGAAGCACGCTCTTGCTTTCTAAGAGTCTGTAATACAGCAGGAAGCGTGACTGTGGTCAGAACAAAATAACGGTGTTTCCTACACATGCGGACCATATCTAGCTCAACTCTTCTTCTGAAACTGATACAAACTACGGTTCCCTTAACATGCAATGCATTCAAGTTAAGAGTGAGAAACATGTGAGCTTCGTGAACGATGTAGCTTCTTTTGTGCTGAAAAGTGACTGAGTTTACCTGAAAAGATGTCTTGCTTGTAGGAAGACACAGAGCCTGGGATTAAACTCCATTTCTGAAGGGAAACACACAGCACAGGTCTCATCCATGAAACACATTCTGCTTTAGAGCAAGAAGCACACTCTTGCTTTCTAGGAGTCTCTAATACAGCAGGAAACGTGACTGTGGTCAGAACGAAATACTGGTGTTTCCTACACATATGGACCATATGTAGGTCAACTCTTCTTCTGAAACTGATACAAACCACGGTTCCATTAACATGAAATGCTTTCAAGTTAAGAGCGGGAAACATGTGAGCTTCGTGAACAATGTAGCTTCCTTTGAGCTGAAAAGTGAATGAGTTTACCTGAAAAGATATCTTGCTTGTAGGAAGACACAGAGGCTGGGATTTAACTCCATTTGTGAAGGGCAACACACAGCACAGTTCTCATCCATGAAACACACTCTGTTTTAGAGCAAAAAGTACGCTCTTGCTTTCTAAGAATCTCTAATACAGCAGGAAGCATGACTGTGGTCAGAACAATATACCGGTGTTTCCTACATATACGGACCATCGCTAGTTCAACTCTGCTTCAGAAACTGATAGAAACTACAAGTCATCTAACATCCAATGCTTTTCAGTGAAGAGCGAGAAACGTGTGATCTTCGTGAACGATTTATATTCATTTGAGCTAAATAGTGACTGAGTTTACCTGAAAAGATGTCTTGCTTATAGGAAGTCACAGAGCCTGTGATTTAACTCCATTTTTGATGGGAAACACACAGCACAGTTCTCATCCATGAAACACACTCTGCTTTAGAGCACGAAGCATGCTCTGGCTTTCTAGAGTCTCTAATAGAGCCAGAAAATTGAGGGTACTCTGAACAAAAGAACAGTGTTTCCTACACATACGGACCATAGCTAGTTCAACTCTGCTTCTGAGTCTGATACAAACCACAATTCATCTAACATCCAATGCTTTTCAGTTAAGAGCGAGAAACGTGTGAGCTTCATGAATGATGTAGCTTCCTTTGAGCTGAAAAGTGAACTAGTGTACCTGAAAAGTTGTCTTGCCTGTAGGAATACACAGAGCCTGGGATTTAACTCCATTTCTGAAGGGCAACACACAGCACAGTTCTCATCCATGAAACACACTCTGCTTTAGAACAAGAAGCATGCTCCTTCTTTCTAAGAGTCTCTAATAGTGCAGGAAACGTGACTGTGGTCAAAACAAAATAACGGTGTTTCCTACACATACGGACCATATCTAGGTCAACTCTTCTTCTGAAACTGATACAAACCACACTTCCTTTAACATGCAATGATTTCCAGTTAAGAGCGAGAAACGTGTGAGCATCGTGAATGATGTAGCTTCCTTTGAGCTGAAAAGTGACTGAGTTTACCTGAAAAGATGTCTTGCTTGTATTAAGACACAGAGCCTGGGATTGAACTCCATTTCTGAAGGGAAACACACAGCAGTGTTCCCACGATGAAACACACTCTGCATATAAGAAGAAGCATGCTCTTGCTTTCTAGAGTCTCTATTAGAGCAGGAAACGTGGGTGTGCTCAGAACAAAAGAACGGTGTTTCCTAAACATACCGACCATCGCTAATTCAACTCTGCTTCTGAAACTGATACAAACCAAAAGTCATCTAACATCCAATGCTTTTCAATTAAGAGCGAGAAACGTGTGATCTTCCTAAATGATTTATATTCATTTGAGCTGAAAAGTGCCTGCGTATACCTCAAAAGATGTCTTGCTTATAGGAAGACACAGAGCCTGGTATTGAACTCCATTTGTGAAGGGAAACACACAGCAGAGATCTCATTCATGAAACACACTCTGATTTAGAGCACGAAGCATGCTCTTGCTTTCTAGAGTCTCTAATAGAGCCAGAAAATTGAGGGTACTCTGAACAAAAGAATGGTGTTTCCTACACATACGGACCATAGCTAGTTCAACTCTGCTTCTGAACCTGATACAAACCACAAGTCTTCTAACATCGAATGCTTTTCAGTTAAGAGTGAGAAACGTGTGAGCTTCGTGAACGATGTGGCTTCCTTTGAGCTGAAAAGTGACCTAGTTTACCTGAAAAGATGTCTTGCTTGTAGGAAGACACAGAGCCAGGGATTTAACTCCATTTCTGAAGGGAAAAATACAGCAGAGTTCTCATCCATGAAACACACTCTGCTTTAGAGCAAAAAGCCCGCTCTTGCTTTCTAAGATTCTCTAATAGAGCAGGAAACGTGACTGTGGTCAGAACAAAATACCGGTGGTTCCTACACATACGGACCATATCTAGCTCAACTCTTCTTCTGAAACTGATACAAACCACAGTTCCATTAACATGCAATGCTTTCAAGTTAAGAGCGAGAAACATGTGAGCTTCGTGAACGTTGTAGCTTCCTTTGAGCTGAAAAGTGACCTAGTTTACCTGAAAAGATGTCTTGCTTGTAGGAAGACACAGAGCCTGCGATTTAACTCCATTTCTGAAGGGAAAAACACAGCACAGTTTTCATCCATGAAAGACACTCTGCTTTAGAGCAAGAAGCAAGCTCTTGGTTTCTAGAGTCTATAATAGAGCCAAAACTTGAATGTGTGCTCAGAACAAAAGAACAGTGTTTCCTACACATACGGAGCATTGCTAGTTCCACTCTGCTTCTAAAACTGATACAAACCACAAGTCATCTAACATCCAATGCTTTTTAGTTAACAGCAATAAACGTGTGAGCTTCGTAAACGATTTATATTCATTTGAGCTGAAAAGTGACTGTGTATACCTGAAATGATGTCTTGCTTTTAGGAAGACACAGAGCCTGGAATTTAACTCCATTTCTGAAGAGAACACACAGCCCAGTTCTCATCCATAAAACACACTCTGCTTTAGAGCAAGAAGCATGCTCTTACTTTCCAGAGTCTCTAATAGAGCCAGAAACTTGAGGGTACTCAGAACAAAAGAACAGTGTTTCCTACACATAGGGAATATTGCTAGTTCAACTCTGCTTCTGAAACTGATACAAACCACAGGTCCTCTAACATCCAATTCTTTACAGTTAAGAGCAAGAAACGTGTGAGCTACGTGAACGATGTAGCTTTGTTTGAGCTGAAAGGTGGCTGAGTTTACATGAAACGAAGTCGTGCTTGTAGGAAGATGCAGAGCCTGTGATTTAACTCCATTTCTGAAGGGAAACAAACAGCACTGTTCTCACGATGAAACACACTCTGTATATAAGAAGAAGCATGCTCTTGCTTTCTAGAGTCTCTAATAGAGCAGGAAAAGTGAGTGTGCTCAGAACAAAAAACGGTGTTTCCTACACATACGGATCATTGCTAATTCAACTCTGATTCTGAAACTGATACAAAGTACAAGTCATCTAACATCCAATGCTTTTCAGTGAAGAGTGAGAAACATGTGATCTTCGTAAACGATTTATATTCATTTGAGATGAAATGTGACTGCGTTTACCTGAAAAGTTGTCTTGCTTGTACGAAGACACAGAGTCTGGGATTTAACTCCATTTCTGAAGGGAAACACACAGCACAGTTCTCATCCATGAAACATACTCTGCTTTAGAGCAAGAAGCACGCTCTTGCTTTCTAAGAGTCTCTAATACAGCAGGAAACGTGACTGTGGTCAGAACAAAATACCGGTGTTTCCTACACATACGGACCATATCTAGGTCAACTCTTCTTCTGAAACTGATACAAACCACATTTCCATTAACCTGCAATGCTTTTAAGATAACAGCGAGAAACATGTGGGCTTCGTGAACGATGTAGCTTCCTTTGAGCTGAAAAGTGACTGAGTTTACCTGAAAAGATGTCTTGCTTGTAGGAAGACACAGAGCCTGGGATTTAACTCCATTTCTGAAAGGAAACACACCGCACAGATCTCATCTATGAAACACACTCTGCTTTAGAGCAAGAAGCACGCTCTTGTTTTCTAAGAGACTCTAATAGAGCAGGAAACGTCACTGTGGTTAGAACAAAATAATGGTGTTTCCTACACATACGGACCATATCTAGGTCAAGTCTTCTTCTGAAACTGATACAAAGCACAGTTCCATTAACATGCAATGCTTTCAAGTTAAGAGCGAGAAACGTGTGAGCTTCGTGAAAGATGTAGCTTCCTTTGAGCTGAAAAGTTACTGAGTTTACCTGAAAAGATGTCTTAATTATAGGAATACACAGTGCCTGGGATTTAACTCCATTTCTGAAGGGAAACTCACAGCACAGTTCTCTTCCATGACACACACTCTGCTTTAGAGCAAGTAGCGTGCTCTTGCTTTCCAGAGTCTCTAATAGAGCCAGAAACTTGAGGGTACTCAGAAAAAAATAACGGTGTTTCCTACACATACGGACCATTGCTAGTTCAACTCTGCTTCTGAAACTGATACAAACCACAGGTCCTCTAACATCCAATGCTTTACAGTTAGGAGCGAGAAACATGTGAGCTACGTGAAAGATGTAGCTTTGTTTGAACTGAAATGTGACTGAGATTACGTGAAACGAAGTAGTGCTTGTAGGAAGATGCAGAGCCTGTGATTTAACTCCATTTAAGAAGGGAAACATACAGCAATGTTCTGATGATGAGACACACTCTGAATATAAGAAGAAGCACGCTCTTGCTTTCTAGAGTCTATAATTGAGCCAGAAACTTAAAAGTGTGCTCAGAACAAAAGAACAGTGTTTCCTACACATAAGGACCATTGCTAGTTCAACTTTGCTTCTAAAACTGATACAAACCACAAGTCATCTAACATCCAATGCTTTTTAGTTAAGAGCAAGAAACGTGTGAGCTTAGTATAAGATTTATATTCATTTGTGCTGAAAGTTGACTGAGTTTACGTGAAACGAAGTCGTGCTTGTAGGAAGATGCAGAGCCTGTGATTAAACTACATTTCTGAAGGGAAACAAACAGCACTGTTCATACGATGAAACACACTCTGCATATAAGAAGAAGCATGCTCTTGCTTTCTAGAGTCTCTATTAGAGCAGGAAACGTGAGTGTGCTCAAACAAAAGAACGGTGTTTCCTATACATACGGACCATTGCTAATTCAACTCTGCTTCTGAAACTGATACAAAGCACAAGTCATCTAACATCCAATGCTTTTCAGTTAAGAGCCCGAAACGTGTGATCTTTGTAAACGATTTATATTCATTTCAGCTGAAATGTGACTGCGTTTACCTTAAAAGTTGTCTTGCTTGTAGGATGACACAGAGTCTGGGATTTAACTCCATTTGTGAATGGAAACACACAGAACAGTTCTCAGTCATGAAACACACTCTGCTTTAGAGCACGAAGCATGCTCTTCCTTTCTATAATCTCTAATAGAGCCAGAAAATTGAGGGTACTCTGAACAAAAGAACGGTGTTTCCTACACATACGGACCATAGCTAGTTCAACTCTGCTTCTGAACCTGATACAAACCACAATTCATCTAGCATCCAATGCTTTTTAGTTAAGAGCAAGAAACGTGTGAGCTTCGTAAACAAATTATATTCATTTGAGCTGAAAAGTGACTGCGTTTACCTGAAATGATGTCTTGCTTGTAGGAAGACACAGTGTCTGGGATTTAACTCCATTTCTGAAGGGAAACACACAGCACAGTTCTCATTCATGGAACTCACTCTGCTTTAGAGCAAGAATCACGCTCTTGCTTTCTAAGAGTCTCTAATACAGGAAGAAACGTACTGTGGTCAGAGCAAAATACCGGTGTTTCCTACACATACGGCCCATATCTAGGTCAACTGTTCTTCTGAAACTGATACAAGCATAGTTCCATTAACATGCAATGCTTTCAAGTTAAGAGCGAGAAACGTGTGAGCTTCGTGAACGATGTAGCTTCCTTTGAGCTGAAAAGTGACTGAGTTTACCTGAAAAGATGTCTTGCTTGTACGAAGACACAGGGCCTGGGATTTAACTCCATTTCTGAAGGGAAACACAAAGCACAGATCTACTCCATGAATCACACTCTCCTTTAGAGCACGAGCATACTCTTGCTTTCTAGAGTCTCTAACAGAGCCAGAAATTTCAGGGTACTCTGAATAAAAGAACGGTGTTTCCTACACATAAGGACCATTGCTAATTCAACTCGGCTTCTGATATGATACAAACCACAAGTAATCTAACATCCAAGGCTTGTTTGTTAAGAGCAAGAAACGTGTGAGCTTCGCAAACGATTTATATTCATTTGAGCTGAAAAGTGACTGCGTTTACTTGAAAAGATGTCTTGCTTGTAGGAAGACACAGAGCCTGGAATTTAACTCCATTTCTGAAGGGAAACACACAGCACAGTTCTCATCCATGAAACACACTCTGCTTTAGAGCAAGAATCACGCTCTTGCTTTCTAAGAGTCTCTAATACAGCAGGAAAGTTGACTGTGGTCAGAATAAAATAACGGTGTTTCCTACACATACTGACCATATCTAGCTCAACTCTTCTTCTGAAACTGATACAAAGTACAGGTCCATTAACATGCAATGCTTTCAAGTTAAGAGCGAGAAACATGTGAGCTTCTTGAACGATGTAGCTTCCTTTGAGCTAAAAATGACTGAGTTTACCTGAAAAGATGTCTTAATTGTAGGAAGACACAGAGCCTGGGATTTAACTCCATTTCTGAAGGGAAACACACAGCACAGTTCTCATCCATGACAGACACTATGCTTTAGAGCAAGTAGCATGCTCTTGCTTTCTAGAGTCTCTAATAGAGCCAGAAAATTGAGGGTACTCTGAACAAAACAACGGTGTTTCCTACACATACAGACCATTGCTAGATCAACTCTGCTTCTGAAACTGATAAAAAACCACAGGTCCTCTAACATCCAATGCTTTAATGTTAAGAACAAGAAACGTGTGAGCTACGTGAATGATGTAGCTTTGTTTCAGCTGAATGGTGACTGAGTTTACATGAAACGAAGTCGTGCTTGTAGGAAGATGCATAGCCTGTGATTTAACTCCATTTCTGAAGGGAAACACACAGCACTGTTCTGACGATGAGACACACTCTGCATATAAGAAGAAGCATGCTCTTGCTTTCTAGACTCTCTAATAGAGCATGAAACGTGAGTGTGCTCAGAACAAAAGAACAGTATTTCCTAGACATACGGACCATTGCTAGTTCAACTGTGCTTCTGAAACTGATACAAAACACAAGTCATCTAACATCCAATGCTTTTCAGTTAAGAGGGAGAAACGTGTGAACTTGGTAAATGATTTATATTCATTTGAGCTGAAAAGTGACTTAGTTTACCTGAAAAGTTGTCTTGCTTGTAGGAAGACACAGAGCCAAGGATTTTACTCCATTTCTGATGGGAAACACACAGCACAGTTCTCATCCATGAAAAACACTCTGCTTTAGAGCAAGAAGCATGATCTTGCTTTCTAAGAGTCTGTAATACAGCAGGAAACGTGACTGTGGTCAGAACAAAATAACGGTGTTTCCTACACATACGGACCATATCTAGGTCAACTCTTCTTCTGAAACTGATACAAACCACAGTTCCTTTAACATGCAATGATTTCCAGTTAAGAGCGAGAAACGTGTAAGCTTCGTGACCGATGTAGCTTCCTTTGAGCGGAAAAGTGACTGACATTAAATGAAAAGATGTCTTGCTTGTAGGAAGACACAGAGCCTGGGATTTAACTCCATTTCTGAAGGGAAAAACACAGCACAGTTTTCATCCATGAAATACACTCTGCTTTAGAGCAAAAAGCACGCTCTTGGTTTCTAGGGTCTATAATAGAGCCAAAACTTGAATGTGTGCTCAGAACAAAAGAACAGTGTTTCCTACACATACGGAGCATTGCTAGTTCCACTCTGCTTCTAAAACTGATACAAACCACAAGTCATCTAACATCCAATGCTTTTTAGTTAAGAACAAGAAACGTGTGAGCTTCGTAAACGATTTATATTCATTTGAGCTGAAAAGTGACTGTGTTTACCTGAAATGATGTCTTGCTTTTAGGAAGACACAGAGCCTGGAATTTAACTCCATTTCTGAAGGGAAACACACAGCGCAGTTCTCATCCATGAAACACACTCTGCTTTAGAGCAAGAAGCACGCTCTTGTTTTCTAAGAACCTCTAATAGAGCAGGAAACGTCCCTGTGGTTAGAACAAAATAACGGTGGTTCCTACACATAGGGACCATATCTAGCTCAACTCTTCTTCTGAAACTGATACATAGTACAGGTCCATTAACATGCAATGCTTTCAAGTTAAGAGGGAGAAACGTGTGAGCTTCGTGAACGATGTAGCTTCCTTTGAGCTAAAAATGACTGAGTTTACCTGAAAAGATGTCTTAATTGTAGGAAGACGCAGAGCCTGGGATTTAACTCCATTTCTGAAGGGAAACACACAGCACAGTTCTCATCCATGACAAACACTATGCTTTAGAGCAAGTAGCATGCTCTTGCTTTCTAGAGTCTCTAATAGAGCCAGAAAATTGAGGGTACTCTGAACAAAACAACAGTGTTTCCTACACATACGGACCATTGCTAGATCAACTCTGCTTCTGAAACTGATAAAAACCACAGGTCCTCTAACATCCAATGCTTTAATGTTAAGAACAAGAAACGTGTGAGCTACGTGAATGATGTAGCTTTGTTTGAGCTGAATGGTGACTGAGTTTACATGAAACGAAGTCGTGCTTGTAGGAAGATGCATAGCCTGTGATTTAACTCCATTTCTGAAGGGAAACACACAGCACTGTTCTGACGATGAGACACACTCTGCATATAAGAAGCAGCACGCTCTAGCTTTCTAGAGTCTCTAATACAGCCAGAAACTTGAGGGTACTCTGAACAAAAGAACGGTGTTTCCTACACATAAGGACCTTTGCTAGTTCAACTCTGCTTCTGAAACTGATAAAAACCGCAAGTCATCTAACATCCAATGCTTTTTAGTTAAGAGCAAGAAACGTGTGAGCTTCGTAAACAATTTATATTCATTTGAGCTGAAGAGTGACTGCGTTTACCTGAAGTGATGTCTTGCTTGTAGGAAGACACAGTGCCTGGAATTTAACTCCATTTCTGAAGGGAAACACACAGCACAGTTCTCATCCATGAAACACACTCTGCTTTAGAGCAAGAAGCACGCTCTTGCTTTCTAAGATTCTCTAATACAGCAAGATATGTGACTGTGGTCAGAGCAAAATAACGATGTTTCCTACACATATGGCCCATATCTAGGTCAACTCTTCTTCTGAAACTGATACAAGCACAGTTCCATTAACATGCAATGCTTTCAAGTTAAGGGCGAGAAACGTGTGAGCTTCGTGAACGATGTAGCTTCCTTTGAGCTCAAAAGTGACTGAGTTTAGCTGAAAAGATGTCTTGCTTGTAGGAAGACACAGAGCCTGGGATTTAACTCCATTTCTGAAGGGAAACACAAAGCACAGATCTAATCCATGTAACACACTCTCCTTTACAGCACGAAGCATGCTCTTGCTTTCTAGAGTCTCTAAGAGAGCCAGAAAATTGAGGTGCTCTGAACAAAGGAACGGTGTTTCCTACACATACGGACCATATCTAGTTCAACTCTGCTTCTGAACCTGATACAAACCACATTTCCATTGACATGCAGTGCTTTCCAGTTAAGACCGAGAATAGTGTGAGCTTTGTGAACGATGTAGCTTCCTTTGAGCTGAAAAGTGACTGAGTTTACCTGAAAAGATGTCTTGCTTGTAGGAAGACACAGAGCCTGGGATTTAACTCCATTTCTGAAGGGAAAAACACAGCACAGTTCTCATCCATGAAAGACACTCTTCTTTAGAGCAAGAAGCACGCTCTTGCTTTCTAGAGTCTATAATAGAGCCAAAACTTGAATGTGTGCTCAGAACTAAAGAACAGTGTTTCCTACACATACGGAGCATTGCTAGTTCAACTCTGCTTCCCTAACTGATACAAACCACTAGTCATCTAACATCCAATGCTTTTTAGTTAAGAGCAAGAAACGTGTGAGCTTCGAAAACGATTTATATTCATTTGAGCTGAAAAGTGACTGTGTTTACCTGAAATGATGTCTTGCTTGTAGGAAGACACAGAGCCTGGAATTTAACTACGTTTCTGAAGGGAAACACAGAGCACAGTTCTCATCCATGAAACACACTCTGCTTTAGAGCAAGAAGCACGCTCTTGTTTTGTAAGAGTCTCTAATAGAGCCAGAAAATTGAGGGTACTCTGAACAAAACAACGGTGTTTCCTACACATACGGACTATAGCTAGTTCAACTCTGCTTCTGAACCTGATACAAACCACAAGTCATCTAACACCCAATGCTTTTCAGCTAAGAGCGAGAAACGTGTGAGCTTCATGAATGATGTAGCTTCCTTTGAGCTGAAAAGTGACCTAGTTTACCTGAAAAGATGTCTTGCTTGTAGGAAGACACAGAGCCTGGGATTTAATTCCATTTCTGAAGGGAAACACACAGCACAGTTCTCATCCATGAAACACACTCTGCTTTAGAGCAAGAAGCACGCTCTTGCTTTCTAGAGTCTCCAATACAGAAAGAAACGTGACTGTGGTCAGAACAAAATAACGGTGCTTCCTACACATACGGACCATATCTAGGTCAACTCTTCTTCTGAAACTGACACAAACCACAGTTCCATTAACATGCAATGCTTTCCAGTTAAGAGCGAGAAACGTGTGAGCTTCGTGAACGATGTAGCTTACTTTGAGCAGAAAAGTGACTGAGGTTACCTGAAAAGATGTCTTGCTTGTAGGAAGACACAGAGCCTGCGATTTAACTCCATTTCTGATAGGAAAAACACAGCACAGTTCTCATCCATGAAACACACTCTGCTTTAGAGCAAGAAGCACGCTCTTGCTTTCTAGAGTCTATAATAGAGCCAGAAACTTAAAAGTGTGCTCAGAACAAAAGAATGGCATTGCCTACACATACGGACCATTGCTAGTTCAACTCTGCTTCTGAAACTGATAAAAACCACAGGTCCTCTAAAATCCAATGCTTTAATGTTAAGAACAAGAAACGTGTGAGCTACGTGAATGATGTAGCTTTGTTTGAGCTGAATGGTGACTGAGTTTACGTGAAACGAAGTCATGCTTGTAGGAAGATGCAGAGCCG
The DNA here is from genome assembly GCA_949786405.1 of Onychomys arenicola. Taxonomy (NCBI): domain Eukaryota; kingdom Metazoa; phylum Chordata; class Mammalia; order Rodentia; family Cricetidae; genus Onychomys; species Onychomys arenicola. Next base: position 2,347,011 of record CATKUM010000035.1, read on the forward strand.
GTGATTTAACTCCATTTCTGAAGGGAAACACACAGCACTGTTCTGATGATGAGACACACTCTGCATATAAGAAGAAGCATGCTCCTGCTTTATAGACTCTCTAATAGAGCAAGAAACGTGAGTGTGCTCAGAACAAAAGAACGGTGTTTCCTAGACATACGGACCATTGCTAGTTCAACTGTGCTTCTGAAACTGATACAAACCACATGTCATCTAACATCCAATGCATTTCAGTTAAGAGGGAGAAACGTGTGAGCTTGGTAAAGGATTTATATTCATTTGAGCTGAAAAGTGACTGTGTTTACCTGAAATGATGTCTTGCTTGTAGGAAGACACAGAGCCTGGAATTTAACTACATTTCTGAGGAAAACACAAAGCACAGTTCTCATTCATGAAACACACTCTGCTTTAGGGCAAGAAGCACGCTCTTGCTTTCTAAGAGTCTCTAATACAGCAGGAAATGTGACTGTGGTCAGAACAAACTAAAGCTGTTTCCTACACATACGGACCATATCTAGGTCAACTATTCTTCTGAAACTGATACAAACCACAGTTCCATTGACATGCAATGCTTTCCAGTTAAGACCGAGAAAAGTGTTAGCTTCGTGAATGATGTAGCTTCCTTTGAGCTGAAAAGTGACTGAGTTTACCTGAAAAGATGTCTTGCTTGTAGGAAGACACAGAGCCTGGGATTTAACTCCATTTCTGAAGGGAAAAACACAGCACAGTTCTCATCCATGAAAGCCACTCTTCTTTAGAACAAGAAGCACGCTCTTGCTTTCTAGAGTCTATAATAGAGCCAAAACTTGAATGTGTGCTCAGAACTAAAGAACAGTGTTTCCTACACATACGGAGCATTGCTAGTTCAACTCTGCTTCCCTAACTGATACAAACCACTAGTCATCTAACATCCAATGCTTTTTAGTTAAGAGCAAGAAACGTGTGAGCTTCGTAAACGATTTATATTCATTTGAGCTGAAAAGTGACTGTGTTTACCTGAAATGATGTCTTGCTTGTAGGAAGACACAGAGCCTGGGATTTAACTATTTTTCTGAAGGGAAACACAGAGCACAGTTCTCATCCATGAAACACACTCTACTTTAGAGCAAGAAGCACGCTCTTGTTTTCTAAGAGTCTCTAATAGAGCCAGAAAATTGAGGGTACTCTGAACAAAACAACAGTGTTTCCTACACATACGGACCATTGCTAGATCAACTCTGCTTCTGAAACTGGTAAAAACCACAGGTCCTCTAAAATCCAATGCTTTAATGTTAAGAACAAGAAACGTGTGAGCTACGTGAATGATGTAGCTTTGTTTGAGCTGAATGGTGACTGAGTTTACGTGAAACGAAGTCGTGCTTGTAGGAAGATGCAGAGCCGGTGATTTAACTCCATTTCTGAAGGGAAACACACAGCACTGTTCTGATGATGAGACACACTCTGCATATAAGAAGAAGCATGCTCCTGCTTTATAGACTCTCTAATAGAGCATGGAACGTGAGTGTGCTCAGAACAAAAGAACGGTGTTTCCTAGACATACGGACCATTACTAGTTCAACTGTGCTTCTGAAACTGATACAAACCACATGTCATCTAACATCCAATGCATTTCAGTTAAGAGGGAGAATCGTGTGAGCTTGGTAAAGGATTTATATTCATTTGAGCTGAAAAGTGACTGTGTTTACCTGAAATGATGTCTTGCTTGTAGGAAGACACAGAGCCTGGAATTTAACTACGTTTCTGAAGGGAAACACAAAGCACAGTTCTCATTCATGAAACACACTCTGCTTTAGGGCAAGAAGCACGCTCTTGCTTTCTAAGAGTCTCTAATACAGCAGGAAATGTGACTGTGGTCAGAACAAACTAAAGCTGTTTCCTACACATACGGACCATATCTAGGTCAACTATTCTTCTGAAACTGATACAAACCACAGTTCTATTGACATGCAATGCTTTCCAGTTAAGACCGAGAAAAGTGTTAGCTTCGTGAATGATGTAGCTTCCTTTGAGCTGAAAAGTGACTGAGTTTACCTGAAAAGATGTCTTGCTTGTAGGAAGATACAGAGCCTGGGATTTAACTCCATTTCTGAAGGGAAAAACACAGCACAGTTCTCATCCATGAAAGCCACTCTTCTTTAGAACAAGAAGCACGCTCTTGCTTTCTAGAGTCTATAATAGAGCCAAAACTTGAATGTGTGCTCAGAACTAAAGAACAGTGTTTCCTACACATACGGAGCATTGCTAGTTCAACTCTGCTTCCCTAACTGATACAAACCACTAGTCATCTAACATCCAATGCTTTTTAGTTAAGAGCAAGAAACGTGTGAGCTTCGTAAACGATATATATTCATTTGAGCTGAAAAGTGACTGTGTTTACCTGAAATGATGTCTTGCTTGTAGGAAGACACAGAGCCTGGGATTTAACTATTTTTCTGAAGGGAAACACAGAGCACAGTTCTCATCCATGAAACACACTCTACTTTAGAGCAAGAAGCACGCTCTTGTTTTCTAAGAGTCTCTAATAGAGCCAGAAAATTGAGGGTACTCTGAACAAAACAACAGTGTTTCCTACACATACGGACCATTGCTAGATCAACTCTGCTTCTGAAACTGATAAAAACCACAGGTCCTCTAACATCCAATGCTTTAATGTTAAGAACAAGAAACGTGTGAGCTACGTGAATGATGTAGCTTTGTTTGAGCTGAATGGTGACTGAGTTTACATGAAACGAAGTCGTGCTTGTAGGAAGATGCATAGCCTGTGATTTAACTCCATTTCTGAAGGGAAACACACAGCACTGTTCTGACGATGAGACACACTCTGCATATAAGAAGCAGCACGCTCTTGCTTTCTAGAGTCTCTAATACAGCCAGAAACTTGAGGGTACTCTGAACAAAAGAACGGTGTTTCCTACACATAAGGACCTTTGCTAGTTCAACTCTGCTTCTGAAACTGATAAAAACCGCAAGTCATCTAACATCCAATGCTTTTTAGTTAAGAGCAAGAAACGTGTGAGCTTCGTAAACAATTTATATTCATTTGAGCTGAAGAGTGACTGCGTTTACCTGAAGTGATGTCTTGCTTGTAGGAAGACACAGTGCCTGGAATTTAACTCCATTTCTGAAGGGAAACACACAGCACAGTTCTCATCCATGAAACACACTCTGCTTTAGAGCAAGAAGCACGCTCTTGCTTTCTAAGATTCTCTAATACAGCAAGAAATGTGACTGTGGTCAGAGCAAAATAACGATGTTTCCTACACATATGGCCCATATCTAGGTCAACTCTTCTTCTGAAACTGATACAAGCACAGTTCCATTAACATGCAATGCTTTCAAGTTAAGGGCGAGAAACGTGTGAGCTTCGTGAACGATGTAGCTTCCTTTGAGCTCAAAAGTGACTGAGTTTAGCTGAAAAGATGTCTTGCTTGTAGGAAGACACAGAGCCTGGGATTTAACTCCATTTCTGAAGGGAAACACAAAGCACAGATCTAATCCATGTAACACACTCTCCTTTACAGCACGAAGCATGCTCTTGCTTTCTAGAGTCTCTAAGAGAGCCAGAAAATTGAGGTGCTCTGAACAAAGGAACGGTGTTTCCTACACATACGGACCATATCTAGTTCAACTCTGCTTCTGAACCTGATACAAACCACATTTCCATTGACATACAGTGCTTTCCAGTTAAGACCGAGAATAGTGTGAGCTTCGTGAACGATGTAGCTTCCTTTGAGCTGAAAAGTGACTGAGTTTACCTGAAAAGATGTCTTGCTTGTAGGAAGACACAGAGCCTGGGATTTAACTCTATTTCTGAAGGGAAAAACACAGCACAGTTCTCATCCATGAAAGACACTCTTCTTTAGAGCAAGAAGCACGCTCTTGCTTTCTAGAGTCTATAATAGAGCCAAAACTTGAATGTGTGCTCAGAACTAAAGAACAGTGTTTCCTACACATACGGAGCATTGCTAGTTCAACTCTGCTTCCCTAACTGATACAAACCACTAGTCATCTAACATCCAATGCTTTTTAGTTAAGAGCAAGAAACGTGTGAGCGTCGTAAACGATTTATATTCGTTTGAGCTGAAAAGTGACTGTGTTTACCTGAAATGATGTCTTGCTTGTAGGAAGACACAGAGCCTGGAATTTAACTACGTTTCTGAAGGGAAACACAGAGCACAGTTCTCATCCATGAAACACACTCTGCTTTAGAGCAAGAAGCACGCTCTTGTTTTCTAAGATTCTCTAATAGAGCCAGAAAATTGAGGGTACTCTGAACAAAAGAACGGTGTTTCCTACACATACGGACTATAGCTAGTTCAACTCTGCTTCTGAACCTGATACAAACCACAAGTCATCTAACACCCAATGCTTTTCAGCTAAGAGCGAGAAACGTGTGAGCTTCATGAATGATGTAGCTTCCTTTGAGCTGAAAAGTGACCTAGTTTACCTGAAAAGATGTCTTGCTTGTAGGAAGACACAGAGTCTGGGATTTAACTCCATTTCTGAAGGGAAACACACAGCACTGTTCTGATGATGAGACACACTCTGCATATAAGAAGAAGCATGCTCCTGCTTTATAGACTCTCTAATAGAGCATGAAACGTGAGTGTGCTCAGAACAAAAGAACGGTGTTTCCTAGACATACGGATCATTGCTAGTTCAACTGTGCTTCTGAAACTGATACAAACCACATGTCATCTAACATCCAATGCATTTCAGTTAAGAGGGAGAAACGTGTGAGCTTGGTAAAGGATTTATATTCATTTGAGCTGAAAAGTGACTGTGTTTACCTGAAATGATGTCTTGCTTGTAGGAAGACACAGAGCCTGGAATTTAACTACGTTTCTGAAGGGAAACACAAAGCACAGTTCTCATTCATGAAACACACTCTGCTTTAGGGCAAGAAGCACGCTCTTGCTTTCTAAGAGTCTCTAATACAGCAGGAAATGTGACTGTGGTCAGAACAAACTAAAGCTGTTTCCTACACATACGGACCATATCTAGGTCAACTATTCTTCTGAAACTGATACAAACCACAGTTACATTGACATGCAATGCTTTCCAGTTAAGACCGAGAAAAGTGTTAGCTTCGTGAATGATGTAGCTTCCTTTGAGCTGAAAAGTGACTGAGTTTACCTGAAAAGATGTCTTGCTTGTAGGAAGACTCAGAGCCTGGGATTTAACTCCATTTCTGAAGGGAAAAACACAGCACAGTTCTCATCCATGAAAGACACTCTTCTTTAGAACAAGAAGCACGCTATTGCTTTCTAGAGTCTATAATAGAGCCAAAACTTGAATGTGTGCTCAGAACTAAAGAACAGTGTTTCCTACACATACGGAGCATTGCTAGTTCAACTCTGCTTCCCTAACTGATACAAACCACTAGTCATCTAACATCCAATGCTTTTTAGTTGAGAGCAAGAAACGTGTGAGCTTTGTAAACGAATTATATTCATTTGAGCTGAAAAGTGACTGTGTTTACCTGAAATGATGTCTTGCTTGTAGGAAGACACAGAGCCTGGGATTTAACTATTTTTCTGAAGGGAAACACAGAGCACAGTTCTCATCCATGAAACACACTCTACTTTAGAGCAAGAAGCACGCTCTTGTTTTCTAAGAGTCTCTAATAGAGCCAGAAAATTGAGGGTACTCTGAACAAAACAACGGTGTCTCCTACACATACGGACTATAGCTAGTTCAACGCTGCTTCTGAACCTGATACAATCCACAAGTCATCTAACACCCAATGCTTTTCAGTTAAGAGCGAGAAACGTGTGAGCTTCATGAATGATGTAGCTTCCTTTGAGCTGAAAAGTGACCTAGTCTACATGAAAAGATGTCTTGCTTGTAGGAAGACACAGAGCCTGGGATTTAATTCCATTTCTGAAGGGAAACACACAGCACAGTTCTCATCCATGAAACACACTCTGCTTTAGAGCAACAATCATGCTCTTGCTTTCTAAGAGTCTCTAATACAGCAGGAAACATGACTGTGGTCAGAACAAAATAACGGTGTTTCCTACACATACGGACCATATCTAGGTCAACTCTTCTTCTGAAACTGATACAAAGCACAGTTCCATTAACATGCAATGCTTTCCAGTTAAGAGCGAGAAACGTGTGAGCTTCGTGAACGATGTAGCTTACTTTGAGCTGAAAAGTGACTGAGGTTACCTGAAAAGATGTCTTGCTTGTAGGAAGACACAGAGCCTGGGATTTAACTGCATTTCTGAAGGGAAAAACACAGCACAGTTCTCATTCATGAAACACACTCTGCTTTAGAGCAAGAAGCAAACTCTTGCTTTCTAGAGTCTATAATAGAGCCAGAAAATTAAAAGTGTGCTCAGAACAAAAGAATGGCATTTCCCACACATACGGACCATTGCTAGTTCAACTCTGATTCTGAAACTGATAAAAACCACAGGTCCTCTAAAATCCAATGCTTTAATTATAAGAACAAGAAACGTGTGCGCTACATGAATGATGTAGCTTTGTTTGAGCTGAATGGTGACTGAGTTTACGTGAAACGAAGTCGTGCTTGTAGGAAGATGCAGAGCCTGTGATTTAACTCCATTTCTGAAGGGAAACACACAGCACTGTTCTGATGATGAGACACACTCTGCATATAAGAAGAAGCATGCTCTTGCTTTCTAGACTCTCTAATAGAGCATGAAACGTGAGTGTGCTCAGAACAAAAGAACGGTGTTTCCTAGACATACGGACCATTGCTAGTTCAACTGTGCTTCTGAAACTGATACAAACCACATGTCATCTAACATCCAATGATTTTCAGTTAAGAGGGAGAAACGTGTGAGCTTGGTAAACGATTTATATTCATTTGAGCTGAAAAGTGACTTAATTTACATGAAATGATGTCTTGATTGTAGGAAGACACAGAGCCTGGAATTTAACTACGTTTCTGAAGGGAAACACAGAGCACAGTTCTCATCCATGAAACACACTCTGCTTTAGGGCTAGAAGCGCGCTCTTGCTTTCTAAGAGTCTCTAATACAGCAGGAAATGTGACTGTGGTCAGAACAAACTAAAGCTGTTTCCTACACATACGGACCATATCTAAGTCAACTCTTCTTCTGAAACTGATACAAACCACAGTTCCATTGACATGCAATGCTTTCCAGTTAAGAGCGAGAAACGTGTGAGCTTCGTGAACGATGTAGCTTACTTTGAGCTGAAAAGTGACTGAGGTTACCTGAAAAGATGTCTTGCTTGTAGGAAGTCACAGATCTTGGAATTTAACTACATTTCTGAAGGGAAACACACAGCACAGTTCTCATCCATGAAACACACTCTGCTTTAGAGCAAGAAGGACGCTCTTGCTTTCTAAGAGTCTCTAATACAGCAGGAAACGTGACTGTGGTCAGAACAAAATAACGGCGTTTCCTACACATACTGACCATATCTAGGTCAACTCTTCTTCTGAAACTGATACAAAGCACAGTTCAATTAACATGCAATGCTTTCCAGTTAAGAGTGAGAAACGTGTGAGCTTAGTGAATGATGTGGCTTAGTTTGAGCTGAAAAGTGACTGAGGTTACCTGAAAAGATGTCTTGCTTGTAGGAAGACACCGAGCCTGCGATTTAACTCCATTTCTGAAAGGAAAAACACAGCACAGTTCTCATCCATGAAAGAATCTCTGCTTTAGAGCAAGAAGCACGCTCTTGCATTCTAGAGTCTATAATAGAGCCAAAACTTGAATGTGTGCTCAGAACAAAAGAACAGTGTTTCCTACACATACGGAGCATTGCTAGTTCAACTCTGCTTCTAAAACTGATACAAACCACAAGTTATCTAACATCCAATGCTTTTTAGTTAAGAGCAAGAAACATGTGAGCTTCGTAAACGATTTATATTCATTTGAGCTGAAAAGTGACTGTGTTTACCTGAATTGATGTTTTGCTTGTAGGAAGACACAGAGCCTGGAATTTAACTACGTTTCTGAAGGGAAACACAGAGCACAGTTCTCATCCATGAAACACACTCTGCTTTAGGGCAAGAAGCACGCTCTTGCTTTCTAAGAGTCTCCAATACAGCAGGAAAAGTGACTGTGGTCAGAACAAACTAAAGCTGTTTCCTACACATACGGACCATATCTAGGTCAACTCTTCTTCTGAAACTGATACAAACCACAGTTCCACTGACATGCAATGCTTTCCAGTTAAGACCGAGAAAAGTGTGAGCTTCGTGAATGATGTAGCTTCCTTTGAGCTGAAAAGTGACTGAGTTTACCTGAAAAGATGTCTTGCTTGTAGGAAGACACAGAGCCTGGGATTTAACTGCATTTCTGAAGGGAAAAACACAGCACAGTTCTCATTCATGAAAGACACTCTTCTTTAGAGCAAGAAGCACGCTCTTGCTTTCTAGAGTCTATAATAGAGCCAAAACTTGAATGTGTGCTCAGAACTAAAGAACAGTGTTTTCTACACCTACGGAGCATTGCTAGTTCAACTCTGCTTCCCTAACTGATACAAACCACTAGTCATCTAACATCCAATGCTTTTTAGTTAAGAGCAAGAAACGTGTGAGCTTCGTAAACGATTTATATTCATTTGAGCTGAAAAGTGACTGTGTTTACCTGAAATGATGTCTTGCTTGTAGGAAGACACAGAGCCTGGAATTTAACTACGTTTCTGAAGGGAAACACAGAGCACAGTTCTCATCCATGAAACACACTCTGCTTTAGAGCAAGAAGCCCGCTCTTGTTTTCTAAGAGTCTCTAATAGAGCCAGAAAATTGAGCGTACTCTGAACAAAACAACGGTGTTTCCTACACATACGGACTATAGCTAGTTCAACTCTGCTTCTGAACCTGATACAAACCACAAGTCATCTAACACCAAATGCTTTTCAGTTAAGAGCGAGAAACGTGTGAGCTTCCTGAATGATATAGCTTCCTTTGAGCTGAAAAGTGACCTAGTTTACCTGAAAAGATGTCTTGCTTGTAGGAAGACACAGAGCCTGTGATTTAATTCCATTCCTGAAGGGAAACACAAAGCACAGTTCTCATCCGTGAAACACACTCTGCTTTAGAGCAAGAATCATGCTCTTGCTTTCTAAGAGTCTCTAATACAGCAGGAAACGTGACTGTGGTCAGAACAAAATAACGGTGTTTCCTACACATACGGACCATATCTAGGTCAACTCTTCCGCTGAAACTGATACAAACCACAGTTCCATTAACATGCAATGCTTTCCAGTTAAGAGCGAGAAACGTGTGAGCTTCGTGAACAATGTACCTCCTTTGAGCTGAAAAGGGACTGAGGTTACCTGAAAAGATGTCTTGCTTGTAGGAAGACACAGAGCCTGCGATTTAACTCCATTTCTGAAAGGAAAAACACAGCACAGTTCTCATCCATGAAACACACTCTGCTTTAGAGCAAGAAGCACGCTCTTGCTTTCTAGAGTCTATAATAGAGCCAGAAACTTAAAAGTGTGCTCAGAACAAAAGAATGGCATTTCCTACACATATGGACCATTGCTAGTTCAACTCTGCTTCTGAAACTGATAAAAACCACAGGTCCTCTAAAATCCAATGCTTGAATGTTAAGAACAAGAAACGTGTGAGCTACGTGAATGATGTAGCTTTGCTTGAGCTGAATGGTGACTGAGTTTACGTGAAACGAAGTCGTGCTTGTAGGAAGATGCAGAGCCTGTGATTTAACTCCATTTCTGAAGGGAAACACACAGCACTGTTCTGATGATGAGACACACTCTGCATATAAGAAGAAGCATGCTCCTGCTGTATAGACTCTCTAATAGAGCACGAAACGTGAGTGTGATCAGAACAAAAGAACGGTGTTTCCTAGACATACGGACCATTGCTAGTTCAACTGTGCTTCTGAAACTGATACAAACCACATGTCATCTAATATCCAATGCTTTTCAGTTAAGAGGGAGAAACGTGTGAGCTTGGTAAACGATTTATATTCATTTGAGCTGAAAAGTGACTGTGTTTACCTGAAATGATGTCTTGCTTGTAGGAAGACACAGAGCCTGGAATTTAACTACGTTTCTGAAGGGAAACACAGAGCACAGTTCTCATCCATGAAACACACTCTGCTTTAGGGCAAGAAGCACGCTCTTGCTTTCTAAGAGTCTCTAATACAGCAGGAAAAGTGACTGTGGTCAGAACAAACTAAAGCTCTTTCCTACACATACGGACCATATCTAGGTCAACTCTTCTTCTGAAACTGATACAAACCACAGTTCCATTGACATGCAATGCTTTCCAGTTAAGACCGAGAAAAGTGTTAGCTTCGTGAATGATGTAGCTTCCTTTGAGCTGAAAAGTGACTGAGTTTACCTGAAAAGATGTCTTGCTTGTAGGAAGACACAGAGCCTGGGATTTAACTCCATTTCTGAAGGGAAAAACACAGCACAGTTCTCATCCATGAAAGACACTCTTCTTTATAGCAAGAAGCACGCTCTTGCTTTCTAGAGTCTATAATAGAGCCAAAACTTGAATGTGTGCTCAGAACTAAAGAACAGTGTTTCCTACACATACGGTGCATTGCTAGTACAACTCTGCTTCCCTAACTGATACAAACCACTAGTCATCTAACATCCAATGCTTTTTAGTTAAGAGCAAGAAACGTGTGAGCTTCGTAAACGATTTATATTCATTTGAGCTGAAAAGTGACCTAGTTTACATGAAAAGATGTCTTGCTTGTAGGAAGACACAGAGCCTGGGATTTAATTCCATTTCTGAAGGGAAACACACAGCACAGTTCTCATCCATGAAACACACTCTGCTTTAGAGCAAGAATCTTGCTCTTGCTTTCTAAGAGTCTCTAATACAGCAGGAAACCTGACTGTGGTCAGAACAAAATAACGGTGTTTCCTACACATACGGACCATATCTAGGTCAACTCTTCTTCTGAAACTGATACAAAGCACAGTTCCATTAACATGCAATGCTTTCCAGTTAAGAGCGAGAAACGTGTGAGCTTCGTGAACGATGTAGCTTACTTTGAGCTGAAAAGTGACTGAGGTTACCTGAAAAGATGTCTTGCTTGTAGGAAGACACAGAGCCTGGGATTTAACTGCATTTCTGAAGGGAAAAACACAGCACAGTTCTCATTCATGAAAGACACTCTGCTTTAGAGCAAGAAGCACGCTCTTGCTTTCTAGAGTCTATAATAGAGCCAGAAACTTAAAAGTGTGCTCAGAACAAAAGAATGGCATTTCCTACACATACGGACCATTGCTAGTTCAACTCTGATTCTGAAACTGATAAAAACCACAGGTCCTCTAAAATCCAATGCTTTAATTATAAGAACAAGAAACGTGTGAGCTACGTGAATGATGTAGCTTTGTTTGAGCTGAATGGTGACTGAGTTTACGTGAAACGAAGTCGTGCTTGTAGGAAGATGCAGAGCCTGTGAATTAACTCCATTTCTGAAGGGAAACACACAGCACTGTTCTGATGATGAGACACACTCTGCATATAAGGAGAAGCATGCTCTTGCTTTCTAGACTCTCTAATAGAGCACGAAACGTGAGTGTGCTCAGAACAAAAGAACGGTGTTTCCTAGACATACGGACCATTGCTAGTTCAACTGTGCTTCTGAAACTGATACAAACCACATGTCATCTAACATCCAATGCTTTTCAGTTAAGAGGGAGAAACGTGTGAGCTTGGTAAACGATTTATATTCATTTGAGCTGAAAAGTGACTTAGTTTACATGAAATGATGTCTTGCTTGTAGGAAGACACAGAGCCTGGAATTTAACTACGTTTCTGAAGGGAAACACAGAGCACAGTTCTCATCCATGAAACACACTCTGTTTTAGGGCAAGAAGCACGCTCTTGCTTTCTAAGAGTCTCTAATACAGCAGGAAATGTGACTGTGGTCAGAACAAACTAAAGCTGTTTCCTACACATACGGACCATATCTAAGTCAACTCTTCTTCTGAAACTGATACAAACCACAGTTCCATTGACATGCAATGCTTTCCAGTTAAGACCGAGAAACGTGTGAGCTTCGTGAACGATGTAGCTTCCTTTGAGCTGAAAAGTGACTGAGTTTACCTGAAAAGATGTCTTGCTTGTAGGAAGACACAGAGCCTGGGATTTAATTCCATTGCTGAAGGGAAACACACAGCACAGTTCTCATCCATGAAACACACTCTGCTTTAGAGCAAGAATCATGCTCTTGCTTTGTAAGAGTCTCTAATACAGCAGGAAACGTGACTGTGGTCAGAACAAAATAACGGTGTTTCCTACATATACGGACCATATCTAGGTCAACTATTCTTCTGAAACTGATACAAACCACAGTTCCATTAACTTGCAGTGCTTTCCAGTTAAGAGCGAGAAACGTGTGAGCTTCGTGAACAATGTACCTCCTTTGAGCTGAAAAGGGACTGAGTTTACCTGAAAAGATGTCTTGCTTGTAGGAAGACACAGCGCCTGGGATTTAATTCCATTTCTGAAGGGAAACACAAAGCACAGTTCTCATCCGTGAAACACACTCTGCTTTAGAGCAAGAATCATGCTCTTGCTTTCTAAGAGTCTCTAATACAGCAGGAAACGTGACTGTGGTCAGAACAAAATAACGGCGTTTCCTACACATACTGACCATATCTAGGTCAACTCTTCTGCTGAAACTGATACAAACCACAGTTCCATTAACATGCAATGCTTTCCAGTTAAGAGTGAGAAACGTGTGAGCTTCGTGAATGATGTGGCTTAGTTTGAGCTGAAAAGTGACTGAGGTTACCTGAAAAGATGTCTTGCTTGTAGGAAGACACCGAGCCTGCGATTTAACTCCATTTCTGAAAGGAAAAACACAGCACAGTTCTCATCCATGAAAGAATCAATGCTTTAGAGCAAGAAGCACGCTCTTGCATTCTAGAGTCTATAATAGAGCCAAAACTTGAATGTGTGCTCAGAACAAAAGAACAGTGTTTCCTACACCTACGGAGCATTGCTAGTTCAACTCTGCTTCCCTAACTGATACAAACCACTAGTCATCTAACATCCAATGCTTTTTAGTTAAGAGCAAGAAATGTGTGAGCTTCGTAAACGATTTATATTCATTTGAGCTGAAAAGTGACTGTGTTTACCTGAAATGATGTCTTGCTTGTAGGAAGACACAGAGCCTGGAATTTAACTACGTTTCTGAAGGGAAACACAGAGCACAGTTCTCATCCATGAAACACACTCTGCTTTAGAGCAAGAAGCCCGCTCTTGTTTTCTAAGAGTCTCTAATAGAGCCAGAAATTTGAGCGTACTCTGAACAAAACAACGGTGTTTCCTACACATACGGACTATAGCTAGTTCAACTCTGCTTCTGAACCTGATACAAACCACAAGTCATCTAACACCCAATGCTTTTCAGTTAAGAGCGAGAAACGTGTGAGCTTCCTGAATGATATAGCTTCCTTTGAGCTGAAAAGTGACCTAGTTTACCTGAAAAGATGTCTTGCTTGTAGGAAGACACAGAGCCTGTGATTTAATTCCATTCCTGAAGGGAAACACAAAGCACAGTTCTCATCCGTGAAACACACTCTGCTTTAGAGCAAGAATCATGCTCTTGCTTTCTAAGAGTCTCTAATACAGCAGGAAACATGACTGTGGTCAGAACAAAATAACGGTGTTTCCTACACATACGGACCATATCTAGGTCAACTCTTCCGCTGAAACTGATACAAACCACAGTTCCATTAACATGCAATGCTTTACAGTTAAGAGCGAGAAACGTGTGAGCTTCGTGAACAATGTACCTCCTTTGAGCTGAAAAGGGACTGAGGTTACCTGAAAAGATGTCTTGCTTGTAGGAAGACACAGAGCCTGCGATTTAACTCCATTTCTGAAAGGAAAAACACAGCACAGTTCTCATCCATGAAACACACTCTGCTTTAGAGCAAGAAGCACGCTCTTGCTTTCTAGAGTCTATAATAGAGCCAGAAACTTAAAAGTGTGCTCAGAACAAAAGAATGGCATTTCCTACACATATGGACCATTGCTAGTTCAACTCTGCTTCTGAAACTGATAAAAACCACAGGTCCTCTAAAATCCAATGCTTGAATGTTAAGAACAAGAAACGTGTGAGCTACGTGAATGATGTAGCTTTGCTTGAGCTGAATGGTGACTGAGTTTACGTGAAACGAAGTCGTGCTTGTAGGAAGATGCAGAGCCTGTGATTTAACTCCATTTCTGAAGGGAAACACACAGCACTGTTCTGATGATGAGACACACTCTGCATATAAGAAGAAGCATGCTCCTGCTTTATAGACTCTCTAATAGAGCACGAAACGTGAGTGTGATCAGAACAAAAGAACGGTGTTTCCTAGACATACGGACCATTGCTAGTTCAACTGTGCTTCTGAAACTGATACAAACCACATGTCATCTAATATCCAATGCTTTTCAGTTAAGAGGGAGAAACGTGTGAGCTTGGTAAACGATTTATATTCATTTGAGCTGAAAAGTGACTGTGTTTACCTGAAATGATGTCTTGCTTGTAGGAAGACACAGAGCCTGGAATTTAACTACGTTTCTGAAGGGAAACACAGAGCACAGTTCTCATCCATGAAACACACTCTGCTTTAGGGCAAGAAGCACGCTCTTGCTTTCTAAGAGTCTCTAATACAGCAGGAAAAGTGACTGTGGTCAGAACAAACTAAAGCTGTTTCCTACACATACGGACCATATCTAGGTCAACTATTCTTCTGAAACTGATACAAACCACAGTTCCATTGACATGCAATGCTTTCCAGTTAAGACCGAGAAAAGTGTTAGCTTCGTGAATGATGTAGCTTCCTTTGAGCTGAAAAGTGACTGAGTTTACCTGAAAAGATGTCTTGCTTGTAGGAAGACACAGAGCCTGGGATTTAACTCTATTTCTGAAGGGAAAAACACAGCAAAGTTCTCATCCATGAAAGACACTCTTCTTTAGAGCAAGAAGCACGCTCTTGCTTTCTAGAGTCTATAATAGAGCCAAAACTTGAATGTGTGCTCAGAACTAAAGAACAGTGTTTCCTACACATACGGAGCATTGCTAGTTCAACTCTGCTTCCCTAACTGATACAAACCACTAGTCATCTAACATCCAATGCTTTTTAGTTAAGAGCAAGAAACGTGTGAGCTTCGTAAACGATTTATATTCATTTGAGCTGAAAAGTGACCTAGTTTACATGAAAAGATGTCTTGCTTGTAGGAAGACACAGAGCCTGGGATTTAATTCCATTCCTGAAGGGAAACACAAAGCACAGTTCTCATCCGTGAAACACACTCTGCTTTAGAGCAAGAATCATGCTCTTGCTTTCTAAGAGTCTCTAATACAGCAGGAAACGTGACTGTGGTCAGAACAAAATAACGGTGTTTCCTACACATACGGACCATATCTAGGTCAACTCTTCCGCTGAAACTGATACAAACCACAGTTCCATTAACATGCAATGCTTTCCAGTTAAGAGCGAGAAACGTGTGAGCTTCGTGAACGATGTGGCTTAGTTTGAGCTGAAAAGTGACTGAGGTTACCTGAAAAGATGTCTTGCTTGTAGGAAGACACAGAGCCTGCGATTTAACTCCATTTCTGAAAGGAAAAACACAGCACAGTTCTCATCCATGAAACACACTCTGCTTTAGATCAAGAAGCACGCTCTTGCTTTCTAGAGTCTATAATAGAGCCAGAAACTTAAAAGTGTGCTCAGAACAAAAGAATGGCATTTCCTACACATACGGACCATTGCTAGTTCAACTCTGCTTCTGAAACTGATAAAAACCACAGGTCCTCTAAAATCCAATGCTTTAATGTTAAGAACAAGAAACGTGTGAGCTACGTGAATGATGTAGCTTTGTTTGAGCTGAATGGTGACTGAGTTTACGTGAAACGAAGTCGTGCTTGTAGGAAGATGCAGAGCCTGTGATTTAACTCCATTTCTGAAGGGAAACACACAGCACTGTTCTGATGATGAGACACACTCTGCATATAAGAAGAAGCATGCTCTTGCTTTCTAGACTCTCTAATAGAGCACGAAACGTGAGTGTGCTCAGAACAAAAGAACGGTGTTTCCTAGACATACGGACCATTGCTAGTTCAACTGTGCTTCTGAAACTGATACAAACCACATGTCATCTAACATCCAATGCTTTTCAGTTAAGAGGGAGAAACGTGTGAGCTTGGTAAACGATTTATATTCATTTGAGCTGAAAAGTGACTTAGTTTACATGAAATGATGTCTTGCTTGTAGGAAGACACAGAGCCTGGAATTTAACTACGTTTCTGAAGGGAAACACAGAGCACAGTTCTCATCCATGAAACACACTCTGCTTTAGGGCAAGAAGCACGCTCTTGCTTTCTAAGAGTCTCTAATACAGCAGGAAATGTGACTGTGGTCAGAACAAACTAAAGCTGTTTCCTACACATACGGACCATATCTAAGTCAACTCTTCTTCTGAAACTGATACAAACCACAGTTCCATTGACATGCAATGCTTTCCAGTTAAGACCGAGAAACGTGTGAGCTTCGTGAACGATGTAGCTTCCTTTGAGCTGAAAAGTGACTGAGTTTACCTGAAAAGATGTCTTGCTTGTAGGAAGACACAGAGACTGGGATTTAATTCCATTGCTGAAGGGAAACACACAGCACAGTTCTCATCCATGAAACACACTCTGCTTTAATGCAAGAATCATGCTCTTGCTTTGTAAGATTCTCTAATACAGCAAGAAACGTGACTGTGGTCAGAACAAAATAACGGTGTTTCCTACACCTACGGACCATATCTAGGTCAACTCTTCTTCTGAAACTGATACAAACCACAGTTCCATTAACATGCAATGCTTTCCAGTTAAGAGCGAGAAACGTGTGAGCTTCGTGAACGATGTAGCTTACTTTGAGCTGAAAAGTGACTGAGGTTACCTGAAAAGATGTCTTGCTTGTAGGAAGTCACAGATCCTGGGATTTAACTCCATTTCTGAAGGGATAAACACCGCACAGTTCTCATCCATGAAAGAATCTCTGCTTTAGAGCAAGAAGCACGCTCTTGCTTTCTAGAGTCTGTAATAGAGCCAAAACTTGAATGTGAGCTCAGAACAAAAGAACGGTGTTTCCTACACATACGGAGCATTGCTAGTTCAACTCTGCTTCTAAAACTGATACAAACCACAAGTCATCTAACATCCAATGCTTTTTAGTTAAGAGCAAGAAACATGTGAGCTTCGTAAACGATTTATATTCATTTGAGCTGAAAAGTGTCTGTGTTTACCTGAATTGATGTTTTGCTTGTAGGAAGACACAGAGCCTGGAATTTAACTACGTTTCTGAAGGGAAACACAGAGCACAGTTCTCATCCATGAAACACACTCTGCTTTAGGGCAAGAAGCACGCTCTTTCTTTCTAAGAGTCTCTAATACAGCAGGAAAAGTGACTGTGGTCAGAACAAACTAAAGCTGTTTCCTACACCTACGGACCATATCTAGGTCAACTCTTCTTCTGAAACTGATACAAACCACAGTTCCATTAACATGCAATGCTTTCCAGTTAAGAGCGAGAAACGTGTGAGCTTCGTGAACGATGTAGCTTACTTTGAGCTGAAAAGTGACTGAGGTTACCTGAAAAGATGTCTTGCTTGTAGGAAGTCACAGATCTTGGAATTTAACTCCATTTCTGAAGGGAAACACACAGCACAGTTCTCATCCATGAAACACACTCTGCTTTAGAGCAAGAAGGACGCTCTTGCTTTCTAAGAGTCTCTAATAGAGCAAGAAACGTGACTGTGGTCACAACAAAATAAAGGTGTTTCCTACATATACGGACCATATCTAGGTCAACTATTCTTCTGAAACTGATACAAACCACAGTTCCATTAACTTGCAATGCTTTCCAGTTAAGAGCGAGAAACGTGTGAGCTTCGTGAACAATGTACCTCCTTTGAGCTGAAAAGGGACTGAGTTTACCTGAAAAGATGTCTTGCTTGTAGGAAGACACAGAGCCTGGGATTTAACTCCATTTCTGAAGGGATAAACACAGCACAGTTCACATCCATGAAAGAATCTCTGCTTTAGAGCAAGAAGCACGCTCTTGCTTTCTAGAGTCTATAATAGAGCCAAAACTTGAATGTGTGCTCAGAACAAAAGAACAGTGTTTCCTACACATACGGAGCATTGCTAGTTCAACTCTGCTTCTAAAACTGATACAAACCACAAGTCATCTAACATCCAATGCTTTTTAGTTAAGAGCAAGAAACATATGAGCTTCGTAAACGATTTATATTCATTTGAGCTGAAAAGTGACTGTGTTTACCTGAATTGATGTTTTGCTTGTAGGAAGACACAGAGCCTGGAATTTAACTACGTTTCTGAAGGGAAACACAGAGCACAGTTCTCATCCATGAAACACACTCTGCTTTAGGGCAAGAAGCACGCTCTTGCTTTCTAAGAGTCTCTAATACAGCAGGAAAAGTGACTGTGGTCAGAACAAACTAAAGCTGTTTCCTACACATACGGACCATATCTAGGTCAACTCTTCTTCTGAAACTGATACAAACCACAGTTCCATTGACATGCAATGCTTTCCAGTTAAGACCGAGAAAAGTGTGAGCTTCGCGAATGATGTAGCTTCCTTTGAGCTGAATAGTGACTGAGTTTACCTGAAAAGATGTCTTGCTTGTAGGAAGACACAGAGCCTGGGATTTAACTGCATTTCTGAAGGGAAAAACACAGCACAGTTCTCATTCATGAAAGACACTCTTCTTTAGAGCAAGAAGCACACTCTTGCTTTCTAGAGTCTATAATAGAGCCAAAACTTGAATGTGTGCTCAGAACTAAAGAACAGTGTTTCCTACACCTACGGAGCATTGCTAGTTCAACTCTGCTTCCCTAACTGATACAAACCACTAGTCATCTAACATCCAATGCTTTTTAGTTAAGAGCAAGAAACGTGTGAGCTTCGAAAACGATTTATATTCATTTGAGCTGAAAAGTGACTGTGTTTACCTGAAATGATGTCTTGCTTGTAGGAAGACACAGAGCCTGGAATTTAACTACGTTTCTGAAGGGAAACACAGAGCACAGTTCTCATCCATGAAACACACTCTGCTTTAGAGCAAGAAGCACGCTCTTGTTTTCTAAGAGTCTCTAATAGAGCCAGAAAAATGAGGGTACTCTGAACAAAACAACGGTGTTTCCTACACATACGGACTATAGCTAGTTCAACTCTGCTTCTGAACCTGATACAAACCACAAGTCATCTAACACCCAATGCTTTTCAGTTAAGAGCGAGAAACGTGTGAGCTTCATGAATGATGTAGCTTCCTTTGAGCTGAAAAGTGACCTAGTTTACCTGAAAAGATGTCTTGCTTGTAGGAAGACACAGAGCCTGGGATTTAATTCCATTTCTGAAGGGAAACACACAGCACAGTTCTCATCCGTGAAACACACTCTGCTTTAGAGCAAGAATCATGCTCTTGCTTTCTAAGAGTCTCTAATACAGCAGGAAACGTGACTGTGGTCAGAACAAAATAACGGTGTTTCCTACACATACGGACCATATCTAGGTCAACTCTTCTTCTGAAACTGATACAAACCACAGTTCCATTAACATGCAATGCTTTCCAGTTAAGAGCGAGAAACGTGTGAGCTTTCTGAACAATGTGGCTTAGTTTGAGCTGAAAAGTGACTGAGGTTACCTGAAAAGATGTCTTGCTTGTAGGAAGACACAGAGCCTGCGATTTAACTCCATTTCTGAAAGGAAAAACACAGCACAGTTCTCATCCATGAAACACACTCTGCTTTAGAGCAAGAAGCACGCTCTTGCTTTCTAGAGTTTATAATAGAGCCAGAAACTTAAAAGTGTGCTCAGAACAAAAGAATGGCATTTCCTACACATACGGACCATTGCTAGTTCAACTCTGCTTCTGAAACTGATAAAAACCACAGGTCCTCTAAAATCCAATGCTTTAATGTTAAGAACAAGAAACGTGTGAGCTACGTGAATGATGTAGCTTTGTTTGAGCTGAATGGTGACTGAGTTTACGTGAAACGAAGTAGTGCTTGTAGGAAGATGCAGAGCCTGTGATTTAACTCCATTTCTGAAGGGAAACACACAGCACTGTTCTGATGATGAGACACACTCTGCATATAAGAAGAAGCATGCTCTTGCTTTCTAGACTCTCTAATAGAGCACGAAACGTGAGTGAGCTCAGAACAAAAGAACGGTGTTTCCTAGACATACGGACTATTGCTAGTTCAACTGTGCTTCTGAAACTGATACAAAGCACATGTCATCTAACATCCAATGCTTTTCAGTTAAGAGGGAGAAACGTGTGAGCTTGGTAAACGATTTATATTCATTTGAGCTGAAAAGTGACTTAGTTTACATGAAATGATGTCTTGATTGTAGGAAGACACAGAGCCTGGAATTTAACTATGTTTCTGAAGGGAAACACAGAGCACAGTTCTCATCCATGAAACACACACTGCTTTAGGGCAAGAAGCACGCTCTTGCTTTCTAAGAGTCTCTAATACAGCAGGAAATGTGACTGTGGTCAGAACAAACTAAAGCTGTTTCCTACACATACGGACCATATCTAGGTCAACTCTTCTTCTGAAACTGATACAAACCACAGTTCCATTGACATGCAATGCTTTCCAGTTAAGACCGAGAAACCTGTGAGCTTCGTGAACGATGTAGCTTCCTTTGAGCTGAAAAGTTACTGAGTTTACCTGAAAAGATGTCTTGCTTGTAGGAAGACACAGAGCCTGGGATTTAATTCCATTTCTGAAGGGAAACACACAGCACAGTTCTCATCCATGAAACACACTCTGCTTTAGAGCAAGAATCATGCTCTTGCTTTGTAAGAGTCTCTAATACAGCAGGAAACGTGACTGTGGTCAGAACAAAATAATGGTGTTTCCTACACCTACGACCATATCTAGGTCAACTCTTCTGCTGAAACTGATACAAACCACAGTTCCATTAACATGCAATGCTTTCCAGTTAAGAGCGAGAAACGTGTGAGCTTCGTGAACGATGTGGCTTAGTTTGAGCTGAAAAGTGACTGAGGTTACCTGAAAAGATGTCTTGCTTGTAGGAAGACACAGATCTTGGAATTTAACTCCCTTTCTGAAGGGAAACACACAGCACAGTTCTCATCCATGAAACACACTCTGCTTTAGAGCAAGAAGGACGCTCTTACTTTCTAAGAGTCTCTAATAGAGCAAGAAACGTGACTGTGGTCACAACAAAATAACGGTGTTTCCTACATATATGGACCATATCTAGGTCAACTATTCTTCTGAAACTGATACAAACCACAGTTCAATTAACTTGCAATGCTTTCCAGTTAAGAGCGAGAAACGTGTGAGCTTCGTGAACAATGTTCCTCCTTTGAGCTGAAAAGGGACTGAGTTTACCTGAAAAGATGTCTTGCTTGTAGGAAGACTCAGAGCCTTGGATTTAACTCCATTTCTGAAGGGATAAACACAGCACAGTTCTCATCCATGAAAGAATCTCTGCTTTAGAGCAAGAAGCACGCTCTTGCTTTCTAGAGTCTATAATAGAGCCAAAACTTGAATGTGTGCTCAGAACAAAAGAACAGTGTTTCCTACACATACGGAGCATTGCTAGTTCAACTCTGCTTCTAAAACTGATACAAACCACAAGTCATCTAACATCCAATGCTTTTTAGTTAAGAGCAAGAAACATGTGAGCTTCGTAAACGATTTATATTCATTTGAGCTGAAAAGTGACTGTGTTTACCTGAATTGATGTTTTGCTTGTAGGAAGACACAGAGCCTGGAATTTAACTACGTTTCTGAAGGGAAACACAGAGCACAGTTCTCATCCATGAAACACACTCTGCTTTAGGGCAAGAAGCACGCTCTTGCTTTCTAAGAGTCTCTAATACAGCAGGAAAAGTGACTGTGGTCAGAACAAACTAAAGCTGTTTCCTACACATACGGACCATATCTAGGTCAACTCTTCTTCTGAAACTGATACAAACCACAGTTCCATTGACATGCAATGCTTTCCAGTTAAGACCGAGAAAAGTGTGAGCTTCGCGAATGATGTAGCTTCTTTGAGCTGAAAAGTTACTGAGTTTACCTGAAAAGATGTCTTGCTTGTAGGAAGACACAGAGCCTGGGATTTAACTGCATTTCTGAAGGGAAAAACACAGCACAGTTCTCATTCATGAAAGACACTCTTCTTTAGAGCAAGAAGCACGCTCTTGCTTTCTAGAGTCTATATTAGAGCCAAAACTTGAATGTGTGCTCAGAACTAAAGAACAGTGTTTCCTACACCTACGGAGCATTGCTAGTTCAACTCTGCTTCCCTAACTGATACAAACCACTAGTCATCTAACATCCAATGCTTTTTAGTTAAGAGCAAGAAACGTGTGAGCTTCGAAAACGATTTATATTCATTTGAGCTGAAAAGTGACTGTGTTTACCTGAAATGATGTCTTGCTTGTAGGAAGACACAGAGCCTGGAATTTAACTACGTTTCTGAAGGGAAACACAGAGCACAGTTCTCATCCATGAAACACACTCTGCTTTAGAGCAAGAAGCACGCTCTTGTTTTCTAAGAGTCTCTAATAGAGCCAGAAAATTGAGGGTACTCTGAACAAAACAACGGTGTTTCCTACACATACGGACTATAGCTAGTTCAACTCTGCTTCTGAACCTGTTACAAACCACAAGTCATCTAACACCCAATGCTTTTCAGTTAAGAGCGAGAAACGTGTGAGCTTCATGAATGATGTAGCTTCCTTTGAGCTGAAAAGTGACCTAGTTTACCTGAAAAGATGTCTTGCTTGTAGGAAGACACAGAGCCTGGGATTTAATTCCATTTCTGAAGGGAAACACACAGCACAGTTCTCATCCGTGAAACACACTCTGCTTTAGAGCAAGAATCATGCTCTTGCTTTCTAAGAGTCTCTAATACAGCAGGAAACGTGACTGTGGTCAGAACAAAATAACGGTGTTTCCTACACATACGGACCATATCTAGGTCAACTCTTCTTCTGAAACTGATACAAACCACAGTTCCATTAACATGCAATGCTTTCCAGTTAAGAGCGAGAAACGTGTGAGCTTCGTGAACGATGTGGCTTAGTTTGAGCTGAAAAGTGACTGAGGTTACCTGAAAAGATGTCTTGCTTGTAGGAAGACACAGAGCCTGCGATTTAACTCCATTTCTGAAAGGAAAAACACAGCACAGTTCTCATCCATGAAACACACTCTGCTTTAGAGCAAGAAGCACGCTCTTGCTTTCTAGAGTCTATAATAGAGCCAGAAACTTAAAAGTGTGCTCAGAACAAAAGAATGGCATTTCCTACACATACGGACCATTGCTAGTTCAACTCTGCTTCTGAAACTGATAAAAACCACAGGTCCTCTAAAATCCAATGCTTTAATGTTAAGAACAAGAAACGTGTGAGCTACGTGAATGATGTAGCTTTGTTTGAGCTGAATGGTGACTGAGTTTACGTGAAACGAAGTCGTGCTTGTAGGAAGATGCAGAGCCTGTGATTTAACTCCATTTCTGAAGGGAAACACACAGCACTGTTCTGATGATGAGACACACTCTGCATATAAGAAGAAGCATGCTCTTGCTTTCTAGACTCTCTAATAGAGCACGAAACGTGAGTGTGCTCAGAACAAAAGAACGGTGTTTCCTAGACATAAGGACTATTGCTAGTTCAACTGTGCTTCTGAAACTGATACAAACCACATGTCATCTAACATCCAATGCTTTTCAGTTAAGAGGGAGAAACGTGTGAGCTTGGTAAACGATTTATATTCATTTGAGCTGAAAAGTGACTTAGTTTACATGAAATGATGTCTTGCTTGTAGGAAGACACAGAGCCTGGAATTTAACTATGTTTCTGAAGGAAAACACAGAGCACAGTTCTCATCCATGAAACACACTCTGCTTTAGGGCAAGAAGCACGCTCTTGCTTTCTAAGAGTCTCTAATACAGCAGGAAATGTGACTGTGGTCAGAACAAACTAAAGCTGTTTCCTACACATACGGACCATATCTAGGTCAACTCTTCTTCTGAAACTGATACAAACCACAGTTCCATTGACATGCAATGCTTTCCAGTTAAGACCGAGAAACGTGTGAGCTTCGTGAATGATGTGGCTTAGTTTGAGCTGAAAAGTGACTGAGGTTACCTGAAAAGATGTCTTGCTTGTAGGAACACACCGAGCCTGCGATTTAACTCCATTTCTGAAAGGAAAAACACAGCACAGTTCTCATCCATGAAAGAATCTCTGCTTTAGAGCAAGAAGCACGCTCTTGCATTCTAGAGTCTATAATAGAGCCAAAACTTGAATGTGTGCTCAGAACAAAAGAACAGTGTTTCCTACACATACGGAGCATTGCTAGTTCAACTCTGCTTCCCTAACTGATACAAACCACTAGTCATCTAACATCCAATGCTTTTTAGTTAAGAGCAAGAAACGTGTGAGCTTCGTAAACGATTTATATTCATTTGAGCTGAAAAGTGACTGTGTTTACCTGAAATGATGTCTTGCTTCTAGGAAGACACAGAGCCTGGAATTTAACTACGTTTCTGAAGGGAAACACAGAGCACAGTTCTCATCCATGAAACACACTCTGCTTTAGAGCAAGAAGCCCGCTCTTGTTTTCTAAGAGTCTCTAATAGAGCCAGAAAATTGAGCGTACTCTGAACAAAACAACGGTGTTTCCTACACATACGGACTATAGCTAGTTCAACTCTGCTTCTGAACCTGATACAAACCACAAGTCATCTAACACCCAATGCTTTTCAGTTAAGAGTGAGAAACGTGTGAGCTTCCTGAATGATATAGCTTCCTTTGAGCTGAAAAGTGACCTAGTTTACCTGAAAAGATGTCTTGCTTGTAGGAAGACACAGAGCCTGTGATTTAATTCCATTCCTGAAGGGAAACACAAAGCACAGTTCTCATCCGTGAAACACACTCTGCTTTAGAGCAAGAATCATGCTCTTGCTTTCTAAGAGTCTCTAATACAGCAGGAAACGTGACTGTGGTCAGAACAAAATAACGGTGTTTCCTACACATACGGACCATATCTAGGTCAACTCTTCTTCTGAAACTGATACAAACCACAGTTCCATTAACATGCAATGCTTTCCAGTTAAGAGCGAGAAACGTGTGAGCTTCGTGAACGATGTGGCTTAGTTTGAGCTGAAAAGTGACTGAGGTTACCTGAAAAGATGTCTTGCTTGTAGGAAGACACAGAGCCTGCGATTTAACTCCATTTCTGAAAGGAAAAACACAGCACAGTTCTCATCCATGAAACACACTCTGCTTTAGAGCAAGAAGCACGCTCTTGCTTTCTAGAGTCTATAATAGAGCCAGAAACTTAAAAGTGTGCTCAGAACAAAAGAATGGCATTTCCTACACATATGGACCATTGCTAGTTCAACTCTGCTTCTGAAACTGATAAAAACCACAGGTCCTCTAAAATCCAATGCTTGAATGTTAAGAACAAGAAACGTGTGAGCTACGTGAATGATGTAGCTTTGCTTGAGCTGAATGGTGACTGAGTTTACGTGAAACGAAGTCGTGCTTGTAGGAAGATGCAGAGCCTGTGATTTAACTCCATTTCTGAAGGGAAACACACAGCACTGTTCTGATGATGAGACACACTCTGCATATAAGAAGAAGCATGCTCCTGCTTTATAGACTCTCTAATAGAGCACGAAACGTGAGTGTGATCAGAACAAAAGAACGGTGTTTCCTAGACATACGGACCATTGCTAGTTCAACTGTGCTTCTGAAACTGATACAAACCACATGTCATCTAATATCCAATGCTTTTCAGTTAAGAGGGAGAAACGTGTGAGCTTGGTAAACGATTTATATTCATTTGAGCTGAAAAGTGACTGTGTTTACCTGAAATGATGTCTTGCTTGTAGGAAGACACAGAGCCTGGAATTTAACTACGTTTCTGAAGGGAAACACAGAGCACAGTTCTCATCCATGAAACACACTCTGCTTTAGGGCAAGAAGCACTCTCTTGCTTTCTAAGAGTCTCTAATACAGCAGGAAAAGTGACTGTGGTCAGAACAAACTAAAGCTGTTTCCTACACATACGGACCATATCTAGGTCAACTCTTCTTCTGAAACTGATACAAACCACAGTTCCATTGACATGCAATGCTTTCCAGTTAAGACCGAGAAAAGTGTGAGCTTCGCGAATGATGTAGCTTCCTTTGAGCTGAAAAGTGACTGAGTTTACCTGAAAAGATGTCTTGCTTGTAGGAAGACACAGAGCCTGGGATTTAACTGCATTTCTGAAGGGAAAAACACAGCACAGTTCTCATCCATGAAAGACACTCTTCTTTAGAGCAAGAAGCACGCTCTTGCTTTCTAGAGTCTATAATAGAGCCAAAACTTGAATGTGTGCTCAGAACTAAAGAACAGTGTTTCCTACACATACGGAGCATTGCTAGTTCAACTCTGCTTCCCTAACTGATACAAACCACTAGTCATCCAACATCCAATGCTTTTTAGTTAAGAGCAAGAAACGTGTGAGCTTCGTAAACGATTTATATTCATTTGAGCTGAAAAGTGACCTAGTTTACATGAAAAGATGTCTTGCTTGTAGGAAGACACAGAGCCTGGGATTTAATTCCATTTCTGAAGGGAAACACACAGCACAGTTCTCATCCATGAAACACACTCTGCTTTAGAGCAAGAATCATGCTCTTGCTTTCTAAGAGTCTCTAATACAGCAGGAAACCTGACTGTGGTCAGAACAAAATAACGGTGTTTCCTACACATACGGACCATATCTAGGTCAACTCTTCTTCTGAAACTGATACAAAGGACAGTTCCATTAACATGCAATGCTTTCCAGTTAAGAGCGAGAAACGTGTGAGCTTCGTGAACGATGTAGCTTACTTTGAGCTGAAAAGTGACTGAGGTTACCTGAAAAGATGTCTTGCTTATAGGAAGACACAGAGCCTGGGATTTAACTGCATTTCTGAAGGGAAAAACACAGCACAGTTCTCATTCATGAAAGACACTCTGCTTTAGAGCAAGAAGCACGCTCTTGCTTTCTAGAGTCTATAATAGAGCCAGAAACTTAAAAGTGTGCTCAGAACAAAAGAATGGCATTTCCTACACATACGGACCATTGCTAGTTCAACTCTGATTCTGAAACTGATAAAAACCACAGGTCCTCTAAAATCCAATGCTTTAATTATAAGAACAAGAAACGTGTGAGCTACGTGAATGATGTAGCTTTGTTTGAGCTGAATGGTGACTGAGTTTACGTGAAACGAAGTCATGCTTGTAGGAAGATGCAGAGCCTGTGATTTAACTCCATTTCTGAAGGGAAACACACAGCACTGTTCTGATGATGAGACACACTCTGCATATAAGGAGAAGCATGCTCTTGCTTTCTAGACTCTCTAATAGAGCACGAAACGTGAGTGTGCTCAGAACAAAAGAACGGTGTTTCCTAGACATACGGACCATTGCTAGTTCAACTGTGCTTCTGAAACTGATACAAACCACATGTCATCTAACATCCAATGCTTTTCAGTTAAGAGGGAGAAACGTGTGAGCTTGGTAAACGATTTATATTCATTTGAGCTGAAAAGTGACTTAGTTTACATGAAATGATGTCTTGCTTGTAGGAAGACACAGAGCCTGGAATTTAACTACGTTTCTGAAGGGAAACACAGAGCACAGTTCTCATCCATGAAATACACTCTGTTTTAGGGCAAGAAGCACGCTCTTGCTTTCTAAGAGTCTCTAATACAGCAGGAAATGTGACTGTGGAAAGAACAAACTAAAGCTGTTTCCTACACATACGGACCATATCTAAGTCAACTCTTCTTCTGAAACTGATACAAACCACAGTTCCATTGACATGCAATGCTTTCCAGTTAAGACTGAGAAACGTGTGAGCTTCGTGAACGATGTAGCTTCCTTTGAGCTGAAAAGTGACTGAGTTTACCTGAAAAGATGTCTTGCTTGTAGGAAGACACAGAGCCTGGGATTTAATTCCATTGCTGAAGGGAAACACACAGCACAGTTCTCATCCATGAAACACACTCTGCTTTAGAGCAAGAATCATGCTCTTGCTTTGTAAGAGTCTCTAATACAGCAGGAAACGTGACTGTGGTCAGAACAAAATAACGGTGTTTCCTACACCTACGGACCATATCTAGGTCAACTCTTCTTCTGAAACTGATACAAACCACAGTTCCATTAACATGCAATGCTTTCCAGTTAAGAGCGAGAAACGTGTGAGCTTCGTGAACGATGTAGCTTACTTTGAGCTGAAAAGTGACTGAGGTTACCTGAAAAGATGTCTTGCTTGTAGGAAGTCACAGATCTTGGAATTTAACTACATTTCTGAAGGGAAACACACAGCACAGTTCTCATCCATGAAACACACTCTGCTTTAGAGCAAGAAGGACGCTCTTGCTTTCTAAGAGTCTCTAATACAGCAAGAAACGTGACTGTGGTCACAACAAAATAACGGTGTTTCCTACATATACGGACCATATCTAGGTCAACTATTCTTCTGAAACTGATACAAACCACAGTTCCATTAACTTGCAATGCTTTCCAGTTAAGAGCGAGAAACGTGTGAGCTTCGTGAACAATGTACCTCCTTTGAGCTGAAAAGGGACTGAGTTTACCTGAAAAGATGTCTTGCTTGTAGGAAGACACAGCGCCTGGGATTTAATTCCATTCCTGAAGGGAAACACAAAGCACAGTTCTCATCCGTGAAACACACTCTGCTTTAGAGCAAGAATCATGCTCTTGCTTTCTAAGAGTCTCTAATACAGCAGGAAACGTGACTGTGGTCAGAACAAAATAACTGCGTTTCCTACACATACTGACCATATCTAGGTCAACTTTTCTGCTGAAACTGATACAAAACAAAGTTCCATTAACATGCAATGCTTTCCAGTTAAGAGTGAGAAACGTGTGAGCTTCGTGAATGATGTGGCTTAGTTTGAGCTGAAAAGTGACTGAGGTTACCTGAAAAGATGTCTTGCTTGTAGGAAGACACCGAGCCTGCGATTTAACTCCATTTCTGAAAGGAAAAACACAGCACAGTTCTCATCCATGAAAGAATCTCTGCTTTAGAGCAAGAAGCACGCTCTTGCATTCTAGAGTCTATAATAGAGCCAAAACTTGAATGTGTGCTCAGAACAAAAGAACAGTGTTTCCTACACATACGGAGCATTGCTAGTTCAACTCTGCTTCTAAAACTGATACAAACCACAAGTTATCTAACATCCAATGCTTTTTAGTTAAGAGCAAGAAACATGTGAGCTTCGTAAACGATTTATATTCATTTGAGCTGAAAAGTGACTGTGTTTACCTGAATTGATGTTTTGCTTGTAGGAAGACACAGAGCCTGGAATTTAACTACGTTTCTGAAGGGAAACACAGAGCACAGTTCTCATCCATGAAACACACTCTGCTTTAGGGCAAGAAGCACGCTCTTGCTTTCTAAGAGTCTCCAATACAGCAGGAAAAGTGACTGTGGTCAGAACAAACTAAAGCTGTTTCCTACACATACGGACCATATCTAGGTCAACTCTTCTTCTGAAACTGATACAAACCACAGTTCCACTGACATGCAATGCTTTCCAGTTAAGACCGAGAAAAGTGTGAGCTTCGTGAATGATGTAGCTTCCTTTGAGCTGAAAAGTGACTGAGTTTACCTGAAAAGATGTCTTGCTTGTAGGAAGACACAGAGCCTGGGATTTAACTGCATTTCTGAAGGGAAAAAACACAGCACAGTTCTCATTCATGAAAGACACTCTTCTTTAGAGCAAGAAGCACGCTCTTGCTTTCTAGAGTCTATAATAGAGCCAAAACTTGAATGTGTGCTCAGAACTAAAGAACAGTGTTTCCTACACATACGGAGCATTGCTAGTTCAACTCTGCTTCCCTAACTGATACAAACCACTAGTCATCTAACATCCAATGCTTTTTAGTTAAGAGCAAGAAACGTGTGAGCTTCGTAAACGATTTATATTCATTTGAGCTGAAAAGTGACTGTGTTTACCTGAAATGATGTCTTGCTTGTAGGAAGACACAGAGCCTGGAATTTAACTACGTTTCTGAAGGGAAACACAGAGCACAGTTCTCATCCATGAAACACACTCTGCTTTAGAGCAAGAAGCCCGCTCTTGTTTTCTAAGAGTCTCTAATAGAGCCAGAAAATTGAGCGTACTCTGAACAAAACAACGGTGTTTCCTACACATACGGACTATAGCTAGTTCAACTCTGCTTCTGAACCTGATACAAACCACAAGTCATCTAACACCCAATGCTTTTCAGTTAAGAGCGAGAAACGTGTGAGCTTCCTGAATGATATAGCTTCCTTTGAGCTGAAAAGTGACTGAGTTTACCTGAAAAGATGTCTTGCTTGTAGGAAGACACAGAGCCTGGGATTTAATTCCATTGCTGAAGGGAAACACACAGCACAGTTCTCATCCATGAAACACACTCTGCTTTAGAGCAAGAATCATGCTCTTGCTTTGTAAGAGTCTCTAATACAGCAGGAAACGTGACTGTGGTCAGAACAAAATAACGGTGTTTCCTACACCTACGGACCATATCTAGGTCAACTCTTCTTCTGAAACTGATACAAACCACAGTTCCATTAACATGCAATGCTTTCCAGTTAAGAGCGAGAAACGTGTGAGCTTCGTGAACGATGTAGCTTACTTTGAGCTGAAAAGTGACTGAGGTTACCTGAAAAGATGTCTTGCTTGTAGGAAGTCACAGATCTTGGAATTTAACTACATTTCTGAAGGGAAACACACAGCACAGTTCTCATCCATGAAACACACTCTGCTTTAGAGCAAGAAGGACGCTCTTGCTTTCTAAGAGTCTCTAATACAGCAAGAAACGTGACTGTGGTCACAACAAAATAACGGTGTTTCCTACATATACGGACCATATCTAGGTCAACTATTCTTCTGAAACTGATACAAACCACAGTTCCATTAACTTGCAATGCTTTCCAGTTAAGAGCGAGAAACGTGTGAGCTTCGTGAACAATGTACCTCCTTTGAGCTGAAAAGGGACTGAGTTTACCTGAAAAGATGTCTTGCTTGTAGGAAGACACAGCGCCTGGGATTTAATTCCATTCCTGAAGGGAAACACAAAGCACAGTTCTCATCCGTGAAACACACTCTGCTTTAGAGCAAGAATCATGCTCTTGCTTTCTAAGAGTCTCTAATACAGCAGGAAACGTGACTGTGGTCAGAACAAAATAACTGCGTTTCCTACACATACTGACCATATCTAGGTCAACTTTTCTGCTGAAACTGATACAAAACAAAGTTCCATTAACATGCAATGCTTTCCAGTTAAGAGTGAGAAACGTGTGAGCTTCGTGAATGATGTGGC
This sequence comes from Onychomys arenicola, assembly GCA_949786405.1. Taxonomy (NCBI): domain Eukaryota; kingdom Metazoa; phylum Chordata; class Mammalia; order Rodentia; family Cricetidae; genus Onychomys; species Onychomys arenicola. The sequence continues at coordinate 2,378,386 of CATKUM010000035.1, forward strand.
TTAGTTTGAGCTGAAAAGTGACTGAGGTTACCTGAAAAGATGTCTTGCTTGTAGGAAGACACCGAGCCTGCGATTTAACTCCATTTCTGAAAGGAAAAACACAGCACAGTTCTCATCCATGAAAGAATCTCTGCTTTAGAGCAAGAAGCACGCTCTTGCATTCTAGAGTCTATAATAGAGCCAAAACTTGAATGTGTGCTCAGAACAAAAGAACAGTGTTTCCTACACATACGGAGCATTGCTAGTTCAACTCTGCTTCTAAAACTGATACAAACCACAAGTTATCTAACATCCAATGCTTTTTAGTTAAGAGCAAGAAACATGTGAGCTTCGTAAACGATTTATATTCATTTGAGCTGAAAAGTGACTGTGTTTACCTGAATTGATGTTTTGCTTGTAGGAAGACACAGAGCCTGGAATTTAACTACGTTTCTGAAGGGAAACACAGAGCACAGTTCTCATCCATGAAACACACTCTGCTTTAGGGCAAGAAGCACGCTCTTGCTTTCTAAGAGTCTCCAATACAGCAGGAAAAGTGACTGTGGTCAGAACAAACTAAAGCTGTTTCCTACACATACGGACCATATCTAGGTCAACTCTTCTTCTGAAACTGATACAAACCACAGTTCCACTGACATGCAATGCTTTCCAGTTAAGACCGAGAAAAGTGTGAGCTTCGTGAATGATGTAGCTTCCTTTGAGCTGAAAAGTGACTGAGTTTACCTGAAAAGATGTCTTGCTTGTAGGAAGACACAGAGCCTGGGATTTAACTGCATTTCTGAAGGGAAAAAACACAGCACAGTTCTCATTCATGAAAGACACTCTTCTTTAGAGCAAGAAGCACGCTCTTGCTTTCTAGAGTCTATAATAGAGCCAAAACTTGAATGTGTGCTCAGAACTAAAGAACAGTGTTTCCTACACATACGGAGCATTGCTAGTTCAACTCTGCTTCCCTAACTGATACAAACCACTAGTCATCTAACATCCAATGCTTTTTAGTTAAGAGCAAGAAACGTGTGAGCTTCGTAAACGATTTATATTCATTTGAGCTGAAAAGTGACTGTGTTTACCTGAAATGATGTCTTGCTTGTAGGAAGACACAGAGCCTGGAATTTAACTACGTTTCTGAAGGGAAACACAGAGCACAGTTCTCATCCATGAAACACACTCTGCTTTAGAGCAAGAAGCCCGCTCTTGTTTTCTAAGAGTCTCTAATAGAGCCAGAAAATTGAGCGTACTCTGAACAAAACAACGGTGTTTCCTACACATACGGACTATAGCTAGTTCAACTCTGCTTCTGAACCTGATACAAACCACAAGTCATCTAACACCCAATGCTTTTCAGTTAAGAGCGAGAAACGTGTGAGCTTCCTGAATGATATAGCTTCCTTTGAGCTGAAAAGTGACCTAGTTTACCTGAAAAGATGTCTTGCTTGTAGGAAGACACAGAGCCTGTGATTTAATTCCATTCCTGAAGGGAAACACAAAGCACAGTTCTCATCCGTGAAACACACTCTGCTTTAGAGCAAGAATCATGCTCTTGCTTTCTAAGAGTCTCTAATACAGCAGGAAACGTGACTGTGGTCAGAACAAAATAACGGTGTTTCCTACACATACGGAACATATCTAGGTCAACTCTTCCGCTGAAACTGATACAAACCACAGTTCCATTAACATGCAATGCTTTCCAGTTAAGAGCGAGAAACGTTTGAGCTTCGTGAACGATGTGGCTTAGTTTGAGCTGAAAAGTGACTGAGGTTACCTGAAAAGATGTCTTGCTTGTAGGAAGACACAGAGCCTGCGATTTAACTCCATTTCTGAAAGGAAAAACACAGCACAGTTCTCATCCATGAAACACACTCTGCTTTAGATCAAGAAGCACGCTCTTGCTTTCTAGAGTCTATAATAGAGCCAGAAACTTAAAAGTGTGCTCAGAACAAAAGAATGGCATTTCCTACACATACGGACCATTGCTAGTTCAACTCTGCTTCTGAAACTGATAAAAACCACAGGTCCTCTAAAATCCAATGCTTTAATGTTAAGAACAAGAAACGTGTGAGCTACGTGAATGATGTAGCTTTGTTTGAGCTGAATGGTGACTGAGTTTACGTGAAACGAAGTCGTGCTTGTAGGAAGATGCAGAGCCTGTGATTTAACTCCATTTCTGAAGGGAAACACACAGCACTGTTCTGATGATGAGACACACTCTGCATATAAGAAGAAGCATGCTCTTGCTTTCTAGACTCTCTAATAGAGCACGAAACGTGAGTGTGCTCAGAACAAAAGAACGGTGTTTCCTAGACATACGGACCATTGCTAGTTCAACTGTGCTTCTGAAACTGATACAAACCACATGTCATCTAACATCCAATGCTTTTCAGTTAAGAGGGAGAAACGTGTGAGCTTGGTAAACGATTTATATTCATTTGAGCTGAAATGTGACTTAGTTTACATGAAATGATGTCTTGCTTGTAGGAAGACACAGAGCCTGGAATTTAACTACGTTTCTGAAGGGAAACACAGAGCACAGTTCTTATCCATGAAACACACTCTGCTTTAGGGCAAGAAGCACGCTCTTGCTTTCTAAGAGTCTCTAATACAGCAGGAAATGTGACTGTGGTCAGAACAATCTAAAGCTGTTTCCTACACATACGGACCATATCTAGGTCAACTCTTCTTCTGAAACTGATACAAACCACAGTTCCATTGACATGCAATGCTTTCCAGTTAAGACCGAGAAACGTGTGAGCTTCGTGAACGATGTAGCTTCCTTTGAGCTGAAAAGTGACTGAGTTTACCTGAAAAGATGTCTTGCTTGTAGGAAGACACAGAGCCTGGGATTTAATTCCATTTCTGAAGGGAAACACACAGCACAGTTCTCATCCATGAAACACACTCTGCTTTAGAGCAAGAATCATGCTCTTGCTTTGTAAGAGTCTCTAATACAGCAGGAAACGTGACTGTGGTCAGAACAAAATAACGGTGTTTCCTACACCTACGGACCATATCTAGGTCAACTCTTCTTCTGAAACTGATACAAACCACAGTTCCATTAACATGCAATGCTTTCCAGTTAAGAGCGAGAAACGTGTGAGCTTCGTGAACGATGTAGCTTACTTTGAGCTGAAAAGTGACTGAGGTTACCTGAAAAGATGTCTTGCTTGTAGGAAGACACAGATCTTGGAATTTAACTCCATTTCTGAAGGGAAACACACAGCACAGTTCTCATCCATGAAACACACTCTGCTTTAGAGCAAGAAGGACGCTCTTGCTTTCTAAGAGTCTCTAATAGAGCAAGAAACGTGACTGTGGTCACAACAAAATAACGGTGTTTCCTACATATACGGACCATATCTAGGTCAACTATTCTTCTGAAACTGATACAAACCACAGTTCCATTAACTTGCAATGCTTTCCAGTTAAGAGCGAGAAACGTGTGAGCTTCGTGAACAATGTTCCTCCTTTGAGCTGAAAAGGGACTGAGTTTACCTGAAAAGATGTCTTGCTTGTAGGAAGACACAGAGCCTGGGATTTAACTCCATTTCTGAAGGGATAAACACAGCACAGTTCTCATCCATGAAAGAATCTCTGCTTTAGAGCAAGAAGCACGCTCTTGCTTTCTAGAGTCTATAATAGAGCCAAAACTTGAATGTGTGCTCAGAACAAAAGAACAGTGTTTCCTACACATACGGAGCATTTCTAGTTCAACTCTGCTTCTAAAACTGATACAAACTACAAGTCATCTAACATCCAATGCTTTTTAGTTAAGAGCAAGAAACATGTGAGCTTCGTAAACGATTTATATTCATTTGAGCTGAAAAGTGACTGTGTTTACCTGAATTGATGTTTTGCTTGTAGGAAGACACAGAGCCTGGAATTTAACTACGTTTCTGAAGGGAAACACAGAGCACAGTTCTCATCCATGAAACACACTCTGCTTTAGGGCAAGAAGCACGCTCTTGCTTTCTAAGAGTCTCTAATACAGCAGGAAAAGTGACTGTGGTCAGAACAAACTAAAGCTGTTTCCTACACATACGGACCATATCTAGGTCAACTCTTCTTCTGAAACTGATACAAACCACAGTTCCATTGACATGCAATGCTTTCCAGTTAAGACCGAGAAAAGTGTGAGCTTCGTGAATGATGTAGCTTCCTTTGAGCTGAAAAGTGACTGAGTTTACCTGAAAAGATGTCTTGCTTGTAGGAAGACACAGAGCCTGGGATTTAACTGCATTTCTGAAGGGAAAAACACAGCACAGTTCTCATTCATGAAAGACACTCTTCTTTAGAGCAAGAAGCACGCTCTTGCTTTCTAGAGTCTATAATAGAGCCAAAATTTGAATGTGTGCTCAGAACTAAAGAACAGTGTTTCCTAAACCTACGGAGCATTGCTAGTTCAACTCTGCTTCCCTAACTGATACAAACCACTAGTCATCTAACATCCAATGCTTTTTAGTTAAGAGCAAGAAACGTGTGAGCTTCGAAAACGATTTATATTCATTTGAGCTGAAAAGTGACTGTGTTTACCTGAAATGATGTCTTGCTTGTAGGAAGACACAGAGCCTGGAATTTAACTACGTTTCTGAAGGGAAACACAGAGCACAGTTCTCATCCATGAAACACACTCTGCTTTAGAGCAAGAAGCACGCTCTTGTTTTCTAAGAGTCTCTAATAGAGCCAGAAAATTGAGGGTACTCTGAACAAAACAACGGTGTTTCCTCCACACACGGACTATAGCTAGTTCAACTCTGCTTCTGAACCTGATACAAACCACAAGTCATCTAACACCCAATGCTTTTCAGTTAAGAGCGAGAAACGTGTGAGCTTCATGAATGATGTAGCTTCCTTTGAGCTGAAAAGTGACCTAGTTTACCTGAAAATATGTCTTGCTTGTAGGAAGACACAGAGCCTGGGATTTAATTCCATTGCTGAAGGGAAACACACAGCACAGTTCTCATCCGTGAAACACACTCTGCTTTAGAGCAAGAATCATGCTCTTGCTTTCTAAGAGTCTCTAATACAGCAGGAAACGTGACTGTGGTCAGAACAAAATAACGGTGTTTCCTACACATACGGACCATATCTAGGTCAACTCTTCTTCTGAAACTGATACAAACCACAGTTCCATTAACATGCAATGCTTTCCAGTTAAGAGCGAGAAACGTGTGAGCTTCGTGAACAATGTGGCTTAGTTTGAGCTGAAAAGTGACTGAGGTTACCTGAAAAGATGTCTTGCTTGTAGGAAGACACAGAGCCTGCGATTTAACTCCATTTCTGAAAGGAAAAACACAGCACAGTTCTCATCCATGAAACACACTCTGCTTTAGATCAAGAAGCACGCTCTTGCTTTCTAGAGTCTATAATAGAGCCAGAAACTTAAAAGTGTGCTCAGAACAAAAGAATGGCATTTCCTACACATACGGACCATTGCTAGTTCAACTCTGCTTCTGAAACTGATAAAAACCACAGGTCCTCTAAAATCCAATGCTTTAATGTTAAGAACAAGAAACGTGTGAGCTACGTGAATGATGTAGCTTTGTTTGAGCTGAATGGTGACTGAGTTTACGTGAAACGAAGTCGTGCTTGTAGGAAGATGCAGAGCCTGTGATTTAACTCCATTTCTGAAGGGAAACACACAGCACTGTTCTGATGATGAGACACACTCTGCATATAAGAAGAAGCATGCTCTTGCTTTCTAGACTCTCTAATAGAGCACGAAACGTGAGTGTGCTCAGAACAAAAGAACGGTGTTTCCTAGACATACAGACTATTGCTAGTTCAACTGTGCTTCTGAAACTGATACAAACCACATGTCATCAAACATCCAATGCTTTTCAGTTAAGAGGGAGAAACGTGTGAGCTTGGTAAACGATTTATATTCATTTGAGCTGAAAAGTGACTTAGTTTACATGAAATGATGTCTTGCTTGTAGGAAGACACAGAGCCTGGAATTTAACTATGTTTCTGAAGGGAAACACAGAGCACACTTCTCATCCATGAAACACACTCTGCTTTAGGGCAAGAAGCACGCTCTTGCTTTCTAAGAGTCTCTAATACAGCAGGAAATGTGACTGTGGTCAGAACAAACTAAAGCTGTTTCCTACACATACGGACCATATCTAGTTCAACTCTTCTTCTGAAACTGATACAAACCACAGTTCCATTGACATGCAATGCTTTCCAGTTAAGACCGAGAAACGTGTGAGCTTCGTGAACGATGTAGCTTCCTTTGAGCTGAAAAGTGACTGAGTTTACCTGAAAAGATGTCTTGCTTGTAGGAAGACACAGAGCCTGGGATTTAATTCCATTTCTGAAGGGAAACACACAGCACAGTTCTCATCCATGAAACACACTCTGCTTTAGAGCAAGAATCATGCTCTTGCTTTGTAAGAGTCTCTAATACAGCAGGAAACGTGACTGTGGTCAGAACAAAATAACGGTGTTTCCTACACCTACGGACCATATCTAGGTCAACTCTTCTTCTGAAACTGATACAAACCACAGTTCCATTAACATGCAATGCTTTCCAGTTAAGAGCGAGAAACGTGTGAGCTTCGTGAACGATGTAGCTTACTTTGAGCTGAAAAGTGACTGAGGTTACCTGAAAAGATGTCTTGCTTGTAGGAAGACACAGATCTTGGAATTTAACTCCATTTCTGAAGGGAAACACACAGCACAGTTCTCATCCATGAAACACACTCTGCTTTAGAGCAAGAAGGACGCTCTTGCTTTCTAAGAGTCTCTAATAGAGCAAGAAACGTGACTGTGGTCACAACAAAATAACGGTGTTTCCTACATATACGGACCATATCTAGGTCAACTATTCTTCTGAAACTGATACAAACCACAGTTCCATTAACTTGCAATGCTTTCCAGTTAAGAGCGAGAAACGTGTGAGCTTCGTGAACAATGTTCCTCCTTTGAGCTGAAAAGGGACTGAGTTTACCTGAAAAGATGTCTTGCTTGTAGGAAGACACAGAGCCTGGGATTTAACTCCATTTCTGAAGGGATAAACACAGCACAGTTCTCATCCATGAAAGAATCTCTGCTTTAGAGCAAGAAGCACGCTCTTGCTTTCTAGAGTCTATAATAGAGCCAAAACTTGAATGTGTGCTCAGAACAAAAGAACAGTGTTTCCTACACATACGGAGCATTTCTAGTTCAACTCTGCTTCTAAAACTGATACAAACCACAAGTCATCTAACATCCAATGCTTTTTAGTTAAGAGCAAGAAACATGTGAGCTTCGTAAACGATTTATATTCATTTGAGCTGAAAAGTGACTGTGTTTACCTGAATTGATGTTTTGCTTGTAGGAAGACACAGAGCCTGGAATTTAACTACGTTTCTGAAGGGAAACACAGAGCACAGTTCTCATCCATGAAACACACTCTGCTTTAGGGCAAGAAGCACGCTCTTGCTTTCTAAGAGTCTCTAATACAGCAGGAAAAGTGACTGTGGTCAGAACAAACTAAAGCTGTTTCCTACACATACGGACCATATCTAGGTCAACTCTTCTTCTGAAACTGATACAAACCACAGTTCCATTGACATGCAATGCTTTCCAGTTAAGACCGAGAAAAGTGTGAGCTTCGTGAATGATGTAGCTTCCTTTGAGCTGAAAAGTGACTGAGTTTACCTGAAAAGATGTCTTGCTTGTAGGAAGACACAGAGCCTGGGATTTAACTGCATTTCTGAAGGGAAAAACACAGCACAGTTCTCATTCATGAAAGACACTCTTCTTTAGAGCAAGAAGCACGCTCTTGCTTTCTAGAGTCTATAATAGAGCCAAAACTTGAATGTGTGCTCAGAACTAAAGAACAGTGTTTCCTAAACCTACGGAGCATTGCTAGTTCAACTCTGCTTCCCTAACTGATACAAACCACTAGTCATCTAACATCCAATGCTTTTTAGTTAAGAGCAAGAAACGTGTGAGCTTCGAAAACGATTTATATTCATTTGAGCTGAAAAGTGACTGTGTTTACCTGAAATGATGTCTTGCTTGTAGGAAGACACAGAGCCTGGAATTTAACTACGTTTCTGAAGGGAAACACAGAGCACAGTTCTCATCCATGAAACACACTCTGCTTTAGAGCAAGAAGCACGCTCTTGTTTTCTAAGAGTCTCTAATAGAGCCAGAAAATTGAGGGTACTCTGAACAAAACAACGGTGTTTCCTCCACACACGGACTATAGCTAGTTCAACTCTGCTTCTGAACCTGATACAAACCACAAGTCATCTAACACCCAATGCTTTTCAGTTAAGAGCGAGAAACGTGTGAGCTTCATGAATGATGTAGCTTCCTTTGAGCTGAAAAGTGACCTAGTTTACCTGAATTGATGTTTTGCTTGTAGGAAGACACAGAGCCTGGAATTTAACTACGTTTCTGAAGGGAAACACAGAGCACAGTTCTCATCCATGAAACACACTCTGCTTTAGGGCAAGAAGCACGCTCTTGCTTTCTAAGAGTCTCTAATACAGCAGGAAAAGTGATTGTGGTCAGAACAAACTAAAGCTGTTTCCTACACATACGGACCATATCTAGGTCAACTCTTCTTCTGAAACTGATACAAACCACAGTTCCATTGACATGCAATGCTTTCCAGTTAAGACCGAGAAACGTGTGAGCTTCGTGAACAATGTAGCTTCCTTGAGCTGAAAAGTGACTGAGTTTACCTGAAAAGATGTCTTGCTTGTAGGAAGACACAGAGCCTGGGATTTAATTCCATTTCTGAAGGGAAACACACAGCACAGTTCTCATCCATGAAACACACTCTGCTTTAGAGCAAGAATCATGCTCTTGCTTTGTAAGAGTCTCTAATACAGCAGGAAACGTGACTGTGGTCAGAACAAAATAACGGTGTTTCCTACACCTACGGACCATATCTAGGTCAACTCTTCTTCTGAAACTGATACAAACCAGAGTTCCATTAACATGCAATGCTTTCCAGTTAAGAGCGAGAAACGTGTGAGCTTCGTGAACGATGTAGCTTACTTTGAGCTGAAAAGTGACTGAGGTTACCTGAAAAGATGTCTTGCTTGTAGGAAGTCACAGATCTTGGAATTTAACTCCATTTCTGAAGGGAAACACACAGCACAGTTCTCATCCATGAAACACACTCTGCTTTAGAGCAAGAAGGACGCTCTTGCTTTCTAAGTGTCTCTAATAGAGCAAGAAACGTGACTGTGGTCACAACAAAATAACGGTGTTTCCTACATATACGGACCATATCTAGGTCAACTATTCTTCTGAAACTGATACAAACCACAGTTCCATTAACTTGCAATGCTTTCCAGTTAAGAGCGAGAAACGTGTGAGCTTCGTGAACAATGTACCTCCTTTGAGCTGAAAAGGGACTGAGTTTACCTGAAAAGATGTCTTGCTTGTAGGAAGACACAGAGCCTGGGATTTAACTCCATTTCTGAAGGGATAAACACAGCACAGTTCTCATCCATGAAAGAATCTCTGCTTTAGAGCAAGAAGCACGCTCTTGCTTTCTAGAGTCTATAATAGAGCCAAAACTTGAATGTGTGCTCAGAACTAAAGAACAGTGTTTCCTACACCTACGGAGCATTGCTAGTTCAACTCTGCTTCCCTAACTGATACAAACCACTAGTCATCTAACATCCAATGCTTTTTAGTTAAGAGCAAGAAACGTGTGAGCTTCGTAAACGATTTATATTCATTTGAGCTGAAAAGTGACTGTGTTTACCTGAAATGATGTCTTGCTTGTAGGAAGACACAGAGCCTGGAATTTAACTACGTTTCTGAAGGGAAACACAGAGCACAGTTCTCATCCATGAAACACACTCTGCTTTAGGGCAAGAAGCACGCTCTTGCTCTCTAAGAATCTCTAATACAGCAGGAAAAGTGACTGTGGTCAGAACAAACTAAAGCTGTTTCCTACACATACGGACCACATCTAGGTCAACTCTTCTTCTGAAACTGATACAAACCACAGTTCCATTGACATGCAATGCTTTCCAGTTAAGACCGAGAAAAGTGTGAGCTTCATGAATGATGTAGCTTCCTTTGAGCTGAAAAGTGACTGAGTTTACCTGAAAAGATGTCTTGCTTGTAGGAAGACACAGACCCTGGGATTTAACTGCATTTCTGAAGGGAAAAACACAGCACAGTTCTCATTCATGAAAGACACTCTTCTTTAGAGCAAGAAGCACGCTCTTGCTTTCTAGAGTCTATAATAGAGCCAAAATTTGAATGTGTGCTCAGAACTAAAGAACAGTGTTTCCTACACCTACGGAGCATTGCTAGTTCAACTCTGCTTCCCTAACTGATACAAACCACTAGTCATCTAACATCCAATGCTTTTTAGTTAAGAGCAAGAAACGTGGGAGCTTCGTAAACGATTTATATTCATTTGAGCTGAAAAGTGACTGTGTTTACCTGAAATGATGTCTTGCTTGTAGGAAGACACAGAGCCTGGAATTGAACTACGTTTTTGAAGGGAAACACAGAGCACAGTTCTCATCCATGAAACACACTCTGCTTTAGAGCAAGCAGCACGCTCTTGTTTTCTAAGAGTCTCTAATAGAGCCAGAAAATTGAGGGTACTCTGAACAAAACAACGGTGTTTCCTACACATACGGACTATAGCTAGTTCAACTCTGCTTCTGAACCTGATACAAACCACAAGTCATCTAACACCCAATGCTTTTCAGTTAAGAGCGAGAAACGTGTGAGCTTCATGAATGATGTAGCTTCCTTTGAGCTGAAAAGTGACCTAGTTTACCTGAAAAGATGTCTTGCTTGTAGGAAGACACAGAGCCTGGGACTTAATTCCATTTCTGAAGGGAAACACACAGCACAGTTCTCATCCATGAAACTCACTCTGCTTTAGAGCAAGAATCATGCTCTTGCTTTGTAAGAGTCTCTGTTACAGCAGGAAACGTGACTGTGGTCAGAACAAAATAACGGTGTTTCCTACACATACGGACCATATCTAGGTCAACTCTTCTTCTGAAACTGATACAAACCACAGTTCCATTAACATGCAATGCTTTCCAGTTAAGAGCGAGAAACGTGTGAGCTTCGTGAACGATGTAGCTTAGTTTGAGCTGAAAAGTGACTGAGGTTACCTGAAAAGATGTCTTGCTTGTAGGAAGACACAGAGCCTGCGATTTAACTCCATTTCTGAAAGGAAAAACACAGCACAGTTCTCATCCATGAAACACACTCTGCTTTAGAGCAAGAAGCACGCTCTTGCTTTCTAGAGTCTATAATAGAGCCAGAAACTTAAAAGTGTGCTCAGAACAAAAGAAAGGCATTTCCTACACATACGGACCATTGCTAGTTCAACTCTGCTTCTGAAACTGATAAAAACCACAGGTCCTCTAAAATCCAATGCTTTAATGTTAAGAACAAGAAACGTGTGAGCTACGTGAATGATGTAGCTTTGTTTGAGCTGAATGGTGACTGAGTTTACGTGAAACGAAGTCGTGCTTGTAGGAAGATGCAGAGCCTGTGATTTAACTCCATTTCTGAAGGGAAACACACAGCACTGTTATGATGATGAGACACACTCTGCATATAAGAAGAAGCATGCTGTTGCTTTCTAGACTCTCTAATAGAGCACGAAACGTGAGTGTGCTCAGAACAAAAGAACGGTGTTTCCTAGACATACGGACCATTGCTAGTTCAACTGTGCTTCTGAAACTGATACAAACCACATGTCATCTAACATCCAATGCATTTCAGTTAAGAGGGAGAAACGTGTGAGCTTGGTAAACGATTTATATTCATTTGAGCTGAAAAGTGACTTAGTTTACATGAAATGATGTCTTGCTTGTAGGAAGACACAGAGCCTGGAATTTAACTCCATTTCTGAAGGGAAACACACAGCACAGTTCTCATTCATGAAAGACACTCTTCTTTAGAGCAAGAAGCACGCTCTTGCTTTCTAGAGTCTATAATAGAGACAAAACTTGAATGTGTGCTCAGAACTAAAGAACAGTGTTTCCTACACATACGGAGCATTGCTAGTTCAACTCTGCTTCTAAAACTGATACAAACCACAAGTCATCTAACATCCAATGCTTTTTAGTTAAGTGCAAGAAACATGTGAGCTTCGTAAATGATTTATATTCATTTGAGCTGAAAAGTGACTTTGTTTGCCTGAAATGATGTCTTGCTTGTAGGAAGACACAGAGCCTGGAATTTAACTACGTTTCTGAAGGGAAACACAGAGCACAGTTCTCATCCATGAAACACACTCTGCTTTAGAGCAAGAAGCACGCTCTTGTTTTCTAAGAGTCTCTAATAGAGCCAGAAAATTGAGGGTACTCTGAACAAAACAACGGTGTTTCCTACACATACGGACTATAGCTAGTTCAACTCTGCTTCTGAACCTGATACAAACCACAAGTCATCTAACACCCAATGCTTTTCAGTTAAGAGCGAGAAACGTGTGAGCTTCGTGAACGATGTAGCTTAGTTTGAGCTGAAAAGTGACTGAGTTTACCTGAAAAGATGTCTTGCTTGTAGGAAGACACAGAGCCTGCGATTTAACTCCATTTCTGAAAGGAAAAACACAGCACAGTTCTCATCCATGAAACACACTCTGCTTTAGAGCAAGAAGCATGATCTTGCTTTCTAAGAGTCTCTAATACAGCAGGAAACGTGACTGTGGTCAGATGAAAATAACGGTGTTTCCTACACATACGGACCATATCTAGGTCAACTCTTCTTCTGAAACTGATACAAACCACAGTTCCATTAACATGCAATGCTTTCCAGTTAAGAGCGAGAAACGTGTGAGCTTCGTGAACAATGCAGATTCCTTTGAGCCCAAAAGTGACTGAGTTTACCTGAAAAGATGTCTTGCTTGGAGGAAGACACAGAGCCTGGGATTTCACTCCATTTCTGAAGGGAAAAACACAGCACAGTTCTCATCCATGAAACACACTCTGCTTTATATCAAGAAGCACGCACTTACTTTCTAGATTCTCTAATACAGCCAGAAACTTGAGGGTACTCTGAACAAAAGAATGGTGTTTCCTACATATACGGACTATTGCTAGTTCAACTCTGCTCCTGAAACTGATATAAACCACAGGTCCTCTAACTTCCAATGCTTTTCAGTTTAGAGCAATAAACCTGTGAGCTATGTGAACGATGTAGCTTTGTTTGAGTGCAAGGTGACTGAGTTTACGTGAAACGAAGTCTTGCTTGTAGGAAGATAGAGACCTGTGATTTAACTCCATTTCTGAAGGGAAAAACACAGCACAGTTCTCATCCATAAAACACACTCTGCTTTAGAGCAAGAAGCACGCTCTTGCTTTCTAGAGTCTATAATAGAGCCAGAAACTTGAAAGTGTGCTCAGAACAAATGAACCGTGTTTCCTACACATAAGGTACATTGCTAGTTCAACTCTGCTTGAAACTGTTAAAAACTACAAGTCATCTAACATCCAATGCTTTTTAGTTAAGAGCAAGAAACGTGTGAGCTTTGTAAACGATGTATTTTCATTTGAGCTGAAAAGTGACTGCGTTTACCTGAAAAGATGTCTTGCTTGTAGGAAGACACAGAGCCTGGGATTTAACTCCATTTCTGAAGGAAACACACAGCACAGATCTCATCCATGAAACACACTCTGCTTTAGAGCACGAAGCATGCTTTTGCTTTCTGTATTCTCTAATAGAACCAGAAACTTGAGGGTACACTGAACAAAAGAACGGTGTTTCCTACACATCCGGACCATTGCTAGTTCAATTCTGCTTCTGAAATTGATACAAAGCACAGGTCCTCTAACATCCAATGCTTTACAGTTAAGAGCAAGAAACGTGTGAGCTACGTGAACTATTTAGCTTTGTTTGAGCTGAAAGGTGACTGAGTTTACGTGAAACGAAATCTTGCTTGTAGGAAGATGCAAAGCCTGTGATTTAACTCCATTTCTGAAGGGAAACACACAGCACAGTTCTCATCCATGAAACACCCAATGCTTTATAGCAAGAAGCATGCTCTTGCTTTCTAGAGTCTCTAATAGAGCCAGAAACTTGAGGGTACTCAGGACAAGAGAACGGTGTTTCCTACACATACGGACCATTGCTAGTTCAACTCTGCTTTGGAAACTGATATAAACCACAGGTCCTCTAACTTCCAATGCTTTACAGTTAAGAGCAAGAAACCTGTGAGCTATGTGAACGATGCAGCTTTGTTTGAGTGCAAGGTAACTGAGTTTACGTGAAACGAAGTCTTGCTTGTAGAAAGATGCAGAGCCTGTGATATAATCCATTTCTGAAGGGAAACACACAGCACAGTTCTCACGGTGAAACACACTCTGCTTATAGGAAGAAGCACGCTCTTGCTTTGAGAGTCTCTAATAGAGCAGGAAAAGTGAGTGTGCTCAGAACAAAAGAACGGTGTTTCCTACACATACAGACCATAGCTAGTTCAACTCTGCTTCTGAACCTGATAAAAACCACAAGTCATCTAACATCAAATCCTCTTTAGTTAAGAGCGGAAACGTGTGAGCTTAGTGAATGATGTAGATTCATTTGAGCTGAAAAGTGACCTAGAGTACCTGAAAAGATGTCTTCCTTGTTGGAAGACACAGAGCCTGGGAATTAACTCCATTTTTGAAGGGAAACACACAGCACAGTTCTCATCCATGAAACACACTCTGATTTAGAGCAAGAAGCAAGCACTTGCTTTCTAAGAGTCTCTAATACAGCAGGAAACGTGACTGTGGTCAGAGCAAAATAACGGTGTTTTCTACACATATGGACCATATCTAGGTCAACTCTTTCTTCTGAAACTGATACAAACCACAGTTCCATTAACATGCAATGCTTTCCAGTTAAGAGCAAAAAACGTGTGAGCTTCGTGAATGATGTAGCTTCCTTTGAGCTGAAAAGTGACTGAGTTTACCTGAAAAGATGTCTTGCTTGTAGGAAGACACAGAGCCTGGGATTTAACTCCATTTAGGAGGGGAAAAACACAGCACAGTTCTCATCCATGAAACACACTCTGCTTTAAAGCAAGAAGGATGCTTTTGCTTTCTAGAGTCTATAATAGAGCCAGAAACTTGAAAGTGTGCTCAGAACAAATGAACCGTGTTTCCTACACATACGGAACATTGCTAGTTCAACTCTGCTTCTGAAACTGATACAAACCACAGTTCTTCTAACATCCAATGCTTTACAGTTAAGAGCGAGAAACAGGTGAGCTTTGTGGACGATGTAGCTTCATTTGAGCTGAAAATTGTCTCTGTCTACCTGAAACAAATTCTTGTTTGTAGGAAGACACAGAGCCTGGGATTTTATTCCATTTCTGCAGGAAACACACAGCACAGTTTTCATCCATGAAGCACACTCTGCTTTAGAGCAAGAAGCACGCTCTTGCTTTGTAGAGTCTCTAATATAGCAGGAAGCGTGAGTGTGCTCAGAACAATTGAACGGTGTTTGCTACACATTTGGACCATATCTAGTTCACTCTGCTTCTGAAACGGATGATAACTACAATTTCTCTAACATCCAATGCTTTTCAGTTAAGAGCGAAAAACATTAGATCTTCATTAATGATGTAGAACGTTTGAGCTTAAAAGTGACTGCTCTTCCCTGAAAGGAAGACTTGCTTGTAGGAAGACACAGAACCTGGGATTTAACTCCACTTCTGAAGGGAAAAACACAGCACAATTCTCATCCATGGTACACACTCTGCTTTAGAGCAAGAAGCACGCTCTTGCTTTCTAGAGTCTCTAATAGAGCAGGAAACGTGAGTGTGCTCAGAACAATAGAACTATGTTTCCGACACATTTGGACCATATCTAGCTCAACTCTGCTTCTGAAACTGATGCAAATTACAGGTTCTCTAACATCCAATGCTTGCCAGTTAAGATGAGAAACTTTTGAGGTTCATGAACAATGTAGATCGGTTGAGCTGAAAAGTGACTGCCCTTACCTGAAAGGAAGACTTGCTTGTAGGAAGACACAGACCCTGATATTTAACTCCATTTCTGAAGGAAACACACAGCACAGTTTTCATCCATGAAGCACACTCTGCTTTAGAGCAAGAAGCATGCTCTTGCTTTGTAAAGTCTCTAATACTGCAGGAACGTGAGTGTGCTCAGAACGAATGAACGGTGTTTCCTACACATTTAGACCATATCTAGTTAAACTCCCCTTCTGATACTGATGCGAACCACAGGTCCTCTAAAATCCAATGCTTTGCAGATAAAAGCGAGAAACGTTGGAGGTTCATGTACAATGTAGATCTTTTGCGCTGAAAAGTGACTGCCCTTACTGGAAAGTAAGAGTTGCTTGTAGGAAGACACAGAACCTGGGATTCAACTCCATTTCTGAAGGAAAAACACAGCACAGTTCACATCCATGGTACACACTCTGCTTTAGAGCAAGAAGCATGCTCTTGCTTTCTAGAGTCTCTAATACATCAGGAAACGTGAGTGTGCTCAGAACAAAAGAATGGTGTTTCCTACACATTTGGACCATATATAGATAAACTCGGCTTATAAACTGATGCAAACCACAGGTTCTCTAAAATCCAGTCCTTTTCTGTTAAGAGCGAGAAACATGTGAGCTTCGTGTATGATATAGCTTCCTTTGAGTGGAAAAATGAGTGTGTTTTCGAGAAACGAAGTCTCTCTTGTAAGAAGACACAGAGCCTGGGATTTAACTCCATTTCTGAAGGGAAACACACAGCACAGTTCTCATCCATGAAAAACACTCTGTT
The DNA here is from genome assembly GCA_949786405.1 of Onychomys arenicola. Classification (NCBI taxonomy): domain Eukaryota; kingdom Metazoa; phylum Chordata; class Mammalia; order Rodentia; family Cricetidae; genus Onychomys; species Onychomys arenicola. Next base: position 2,395,094 of record CATKUM010000035.1, read on the forward strand.
TTAGAGCAAGAAGCACGCTCTTGCTTTCTACAGTCGCTAATACAGCAGGAAATGTGAGTGTGCTCCGAACAAAAAAACCCTGTTTCCTTCACATTTGGACCATATGTAGTTCAACTCTACTTCTGAAACTGATACAAACCACAGATCCTCTAACATCCAAAGCTTTTCAGTTAAAAGCAAGAAATGTGTCAGTTTCATGGACGATTTAGCTTCGTTTGAGCTGAAAGATGACTGCGTTTACCTGAAACAAATTCTTGCTTGTAGGAAGGCACAGAGCCTGGGATTTAATTCCATTTCTGAAGGAAACACACAACACAGTTTTCATCCATGAAAGACACTCAGCTTTACAACAAGAAGCACGCTCTTGCTTTCTAGAATCTCTAATAGAGCAGGAAACGTTAGTGTGCTCAGAACAAAAGAATGGTGTTTCCTACACATACGGACCATATCTAGTTCAACTCTGCTTCTGAAACTGATGAAAACTACAGGTTCTCTAACTTCCAATGCTTGCCAATTAAGAAGAGAAACGTTTGAGCTTCATGAATGATGTAGATCGTTTGTGCTGAAAAGTGACTGCTCTTACCTAAAAGGAAGAGTTGCTTCTAGGAAGACAGAGAGTCTGGGATTTAACTCCATTTCTGAAGGAAAACACAGTACAGTTTTCATCCATGAAACACACTCTGCTTTAGAGCAAGAAGAACGCTCTTGTTTGTAGAGTCTCTAATACAGCAGGAAACATGAGTGTGCTCAGAAATATTGAGCGGTGTTTCCTACAAATTTAGACCATATTTAGCTAACTCTCCTTTTGATACTGATACGAACCACAGGTCCTCTAAAATCCAATGCTTTTCAGATAAAAGCGAGAAACGTTAGAGCTTCATGAACAATGTAGATCGTTTTAGCTGAAAAGTGACTGCCCTTACCTAAAAGGAAGACTTGCTTTTAGGAAGACACAGAACCAGGGATTTAACTTCATTTCTGAAGGTAAAAAGACAGCACAGTTCACATCCATGGTTCACACTCTGCTTTAGAGCAAGAAGCACATTCTTGCTTTCTAGAGTCTCTAATACATCAAGAAACGTGAGTGTGCTCAGAACAAAAGAATGGTGTTTCCTAAAAATACGGACCATATCTAGATCAACTCTGCTTCTGAAACTGATACAAACCACAGGTCCTCTAAAATCCAATCCTTTTCAGTTAAGAGCGAGAAACGTGTGAGCTTCGTGGATGATGTACATTCGTTTGAGCAGAAAAGTGACTGCCCTTACCTGAAAGTAAATCTTGTTTGTAGGATGACACAGAGCCTCGGATTTAACTCCATTTCTGAACGTAGAAGCACAGCACAGTTCTCATCCATGGTACACACTCTGCTTTAGAACAAGAAGCACATTCTTGCTTTCTAGATTCTCTAATACAGCTGGAAACCTGAGTGTGCTCAGAACAGAAGAATGGTGTTTCCTACATATACGGACCATATCTAGTTCAACTCTGCTTCTGAAATTGATACAAACCAGAGGTCCTCTAACATCCAATCCTTTTCAGTTAAGAGTGAGAAACGTGTGAGCTTCATGGACGATGTAGATTCGTTTGAGCTGAAACGTAACTGCGTCTACCTGAAACAAATTCTTGCTTGTAGGAAGACACAGAGCCTGGGATTTAACTCCATTTCTGAAGGAAACACACAGCACAGTTTTCATCCATGAAACTCACTCTGCTTTAGAGCAAGAAGCATGCTCTTACCTTGTAGAGTCTCTAATAGAGCAGGAAACGTGAGTGTGCTCAGAATAAATGAACGGTGTTTCCTACACATTTGGACAATATCTATTTCAACTCTGCTTCTGAAACTGATGCAAACTATAATTCCTCTAACATCCAATGCTTTTCAGTTAAGAGCGAGAAACATTAGAGCTTCCTTAATGATATAGTACGTTTGAGCTTAAATGTGACTGCTCTTACCTGAAAGGAAGATTTGCTTGTAGGAAGACACAGAACCTGGGATTTAACTCCATTTCTGAAGGTAAAAACACAGCACAGTTCTCATCCATGATACACACTCTGCTTTAGAGCAAGAAGCATGCTCTTGCTTTCTAGAGTCTCTAATACAGCAGGAAACGTGAGTGTGCTCAGAACAAAAGAACTATGTATTCTACACATATGGACCATATCTAGTTCAACTCTGCTTCTGAAACTGATGAAAACTACAGGTTCTCTATCATCCAATGCTTGCCAGTTAAGATGAGAAACGTTTGAGGTTCATGTACAATGTAGATCATTTGAGCTGAAAAGTGACTGCCCTTACCTGAAAGGATGACTTGCTTGTAGGAAGACACAGAGCCTGGGATTGAACTCCATTTCTGAAGGAAACACACAGCACAGTTTTCATCCATGAAACACACTCTGCTTTAGAGCAACAAGCATGCTCTTGCTTTGTAGAGTCTCTAATACACCAGGAAACGTGAGTGTGCTCAGAAATGATGAACGGTGTTTCCTACACATTTAGACCATATCTAGTTAAAGTCCCCTTCTGATACTGATGCGAACCACAGGTCCTCTAAAATCCAATGCTTTTCAGATAAAAGCGAGAAACTTTAGAGCTTCATGAACAATGTAGATCGTTTGAGCTGATAAGTGACTGCCCTTACCTGAAAGGAAGACTTGCTTGTAGGAAGATTCAAACCTGGGATTCAACTCCATTTCTGAAGAAAACGCACAGCACAGTTTTCATCCATGACACACTCTGCTTTATAGAAGAAGCAAGCTCTTGCTTTCTAGAGTCTCTAAGACAGCAGGAAACATGAGTGTGCTCACAACAAAATACCTGTGTGTCCTACACATACTGTACATATCTACTTCAACTCTGCTTCTGAAACTGATACAAATCACAGATCCTCTAATATTCTATACTTTTCAGTTAAGAGTGAGAAACGTGTGAGATTCGTGTATGATGTTGCTTCCTTTGAGTGGAAAAATGACTGCGTTTACGAGAAATGAAGTCTTGCTTGTTAGAAGACACAGAGCCTGGGATTTAAATCCATTTCTGAAGGGAAACACACAGCACAGTTCTCATCCATGAAACACACTCTGATTTAGAGCAAGAAGCACGCTCTTGCTTTCTATGAGTCTCTAATACAGCAGGAAACGTGACTGTGGTCAGAACAAAATAACGGTTTTTCCTAACATACGGACCATATCTAGGTCAAATCTTCTTCTGAAACTGATACAAAGCACAGTTCCATTAACATGCAATGCTTTCAATTTACGAGCGAGAAACGTGTGAGCTTCGTGAACGATGTAGCTTCCTTTGAGCTGAAAAGTGACTGAGATTACCTGAAAAGATGTCTTGCTTGTAGGAAGACACAGAGCCTGGGATTTAACTCCATCTCTGAAGGGAAACACACAGCACATTTCTCATCCATGAAACACACTCTGCTTTAGAGCAAGAAGCATGCTCTTGCTTTCTAACAGTTTCTAATACAGCAGGAAACGTGACTGTGGTCAGAACAAAATAACGGTGTTTCCTACACATACGGACCATATCTAGGTCAACTCTTCTTCTGAAACTGATACAAACCACAGTTCCATTAACATGCAATGCTTTCCAGTTAAGAGTGAGAAACGTGTGAGCTTCGTGAATGATGTAGCTTCCTTTGAGCTGAAAAGTGACTGAGTTTACCTGAAAAGAAATCTTGCTTGTAGGAAGACACAGAACCCCGGATATAACTCCATTTCTGAAGGTAGAAACACAGCACAGTTCTCATCCATGAAACACACTCTGTTTTAGAGCAAGAAGCACGCTCTTGCTTTCTACAGTCTCTAATACAGCAGGAAACGTGTGTGTGCTCAGAACAAAAAAAACCCGTGTTTCCTACACATTTGGACCATATCTAGTTCAACTCTGCTTCTGAAACTTATACAAATGACAGGTCCTCTAACATCCAATGCTTTTCAATTAAAAGCAAGAAATGTATCATTTTCGTGGACGGTGTAGCTTCGTTTGAGCTGAAAGATGACTGCGTTTACCTGAAACAAATTCTTGCTTGTAGGAAGACACAGAGCCTGGGACTTAATTCCATTTCTGAAGTAAACACACAACAGAGTTTTCATCCATGTAAGACACTCTGCTTTACAGCAAGAATCAAGCTCTTGCTTTCTAGAATCTCTAATACAGCAGGAAACGTGAGTGTGCTCAGAATAAAAGAATGGTGTTTCCTACACATACGGACCATATCTAGTTCAACTCTGCTTCTGAAACTGATACAAACCCTAGGTCCTCTAACATTCAATTCTTGGCAGTTAAGATTGAGAAACATGTGAGCTTTGTGGACGATTTAGCTTCGTTTGAGCTGAAAATTGACTTCCCTTAACTGAAAGGAAGTCTGGTTTGTAACAAGACACAGAAGCCCGGATTTAACTCCATTTCTGAAGGTAGAAACTCAGCACAGTTCTCATCCATGGTACACACTCTGCTTTAGACCAAGAAGCACGTTCTTGCTTTCTAGAGTCTCTAATACAGCAGGAAACGTGAGTGTGCTCATGTCAAAAGAATGGTGATTTCTACACATACAGACCATATCTAGTTCATCTCTGCTTCTGAAACTGATACAAACCAAAGGTCCTCTAACATCCAATGCTTTTCAGTTAAGAGCGAGAAACATTAGAGCTTCATGAATGATATAGAACGTTTGAGCTTAAAAGTGACTGCTCTTACTGAAAGGAAGACTTGCTTGTAGGGAGACACAGAACCTGGGAATTAACTCCATTTCTGAAGGTAAAAACACAGCACAGTTCTCATCCATGGTACACACTCTGCTTGAGAGCAAGAAGCACCCTCTTGCTTTCTAGAGTCTCTAATACAGCAGGAAACGTGAGTGTGCTCAGAACAAAAGAACTATGTTTCCTACACATGTGGACCATATCTAGTTCAACACTGCTTCTGAAACTGATGCAAACTACAGGTTCTCTAAAATCCAATGATTGCCAGTTAAGAATAGAAACGTTTGAGCTTCATGAACAATGTAGATTGTTTGAGCTGAAAAGTGACTGCCCTTACCTGAAAGGAAGACTTGCTTGTAGGAAGACACAGAACCTGGGATTTAACTCCATTTTTGAAAGTAAAAACCAGCACAGTTCACATCCATGGTACACTCTCTGCTTAAGAGCAAGAAGCACGCTCTTGCTTTCTAGATACTCTAAGACAGCAGGAAAAGTGAGTGTGCTCAGAAATAAAGAATGGGGTTTCCTACACATCCGGACCATATCTAGTTCATCTTTGTTACTGAAACTGATACAAACCACAGGTCCTCTAACATCCAATCCTTCTCAGTCAAGAGCAAGAAAAGTGTGAACTTCGTGGACGATGTAGCTTCGTTTGACCTGAAAAGTGACTGCGTTTACCTGAAACAAATACTTGCCTGTAGGAAGACACAGAGCCTGGGATTGAACTCTATTTCTGAAGAAAACACAGAGCACAGTGTTCATCCATGAAACACACTCTGCTTTAGAGCAAGAAACACGCTCTTGCTTTCTAGAGTCTCTTAGACAGCAAGAAACGTGAGTGTGCTCACAACAAAAGACCTGTGTGTCCTACACATCGTGTACATATCTACTTCAACTCTGCTTCTGAAACTGATACAAATCACAGGTCCTCTATAATTCCATACTTTTCATTTTAGAGCGAGAAACGTGTGAGCTTCGTGTATGATGTTGCTTCCTTTGAGTGGAAAAATGACTGTGTTTATGAGAAACGATGTCTTGCTTGTAAGAAGACACATAGCCTGGAATTTAACTCCATTTCTGAAGGGAAACACACAGCACAGTTCGCATCCATGAAACACACTCTGTTTTAGAGCAAGAAGCACACTCTTGATTTCTACAGTCTCTAAAACTGCAGAAAACGTGAGTGTGCTCAGAACAAAAAAACCGTGTTTCCTACACATTTGGACCATATCTAGTTCAACTCTGCTTCTGAAACTGATACAAACCAGAGGTCCTGTAACATCAAATGCTTTTCAGTTAAAAGCAAGAAATGTGTCTGTTTCGTGGACGATGTAGCATCGTTTGAGCTGTAAGATGACTGCGTTTACCTGAAACAAATTCTTGCTTGTAGGAAGACACAGAGCCTGGGATTTAATTCCATTTCTGAAGTAAACACACAACACAGTTTTCATCCATGAAAGACACTCTGCTTTACAGCAAGAATCACGGTCTTGCTTTCTAGAATCTCTAATACAGCAGGAAATGTGAGTGTGCTCAGAATAAAAGAATAGTGTTTCCTACACATACGGACCATATCTAGTTCAACTCTGCTTCTGAAACTGATAAAACTACAGGTCCTCTAACATCCAATTCTTGTCAGTTAAGATTGAGAAACATGTGAGCTTTGTGGACGATGTAGCTTCGTTTGAGCTGAAAATTGACTTCCCTTAACTGAAAGGAAGTATGGATTGTAATAAGACACAGAAGCCCGGATTTAACTCCATTTCTGAAGGTAGAAACTCAGCACAGTTCTCATCCATGGTACACACTCTGCTTTAGACCAAGAAGCACGTTCTTGCTTTCTAGAGTCTCTAATACAGCAGGAAACGTGAGTGTGCTCAGGTCAAAAGAATGGTGATTTCTACACATACAGACCATATCTAGTTCATCTCTGTTTCTGAAACTGATACAAACCACAGGACCTCTAATATCCAATGCTTTTCAGTTAAGAGCGAGAAACATTAGAGCTTCATGAACGATGTAAAACGTTTGAGCTTAAAAGTGACTGCTCTTACCTGAAAGGAAGACTTGCTTGTAGGGAGACACAGAACCTGGGAATTAACTCCATTTCTGAAGGTAAAAACACAGCACAGTTCTCATCCATGGTACACACTCTGCTTGAGAGCAAGAGCACGCTCTATCATTCTAGAGTCTCTAATATATCAGGAAATGTGAGTGTGCTCAGAACAAAAGAACTGTGTTTCCTACACATTTGGACCATATCTAGTTCAACTCTGCTTCTTAAATTGATCCAAACCACAGGTCCTCTAACATCCGATGCTTGCCAGCTAAGATGAGAAACATTTGAGCTTCATGAACGATGTAGATCGTTTGAGCTGAACAGTGACTGACCTTACCTGAATGGAAGACTTGCTTGTAGAAAGACAGAGAACCTGGGATTTAACTCCATTTCTGAAGGTAAAAACACATCACAGATCTCATGCATGGGACACACTCTGCTTTAGAGGAAGAAGCATGATCTTGCTTTCTAGAGTCTCTAATACAGCAGGAAACGTGAGTGTGTTCAGAACCAAGAATGGGGTTTCCTACACATACGGACCATACATAGTTCAACTCTTCTTCTGAAACTGATACAAACCACAGGTACTCTAACATCCAATGCTTTTAAGTTAAGAGCGAGAAATGTGTGAGCTTCGTGGACGATGTAGCGTCCTTTGAGCTGAAAAGTGACTGCGTTTACCTGAAACAATTTCTTGCTTGTAGGAACACACAGAGCCTGGAATTTAACTCCATTTCTGAAGGAAACACACAGCAGAGTTCTCATTCATGAACCACACTCTGCTTTAGAGCAAGAAGCATGCTCTTGTTTTCTAGAGTCGCTAATACAGCAGGAAACGTGAGAATGTGCTCAGAACAAAAGAACTGTGTTTCCTACACATTTGGACCATTTCTAGTTCAACTCTGCTTCTGAAACTGATGCAAACTACAATTCCTCTAACATACAATGCTTTTCAGTTAAGAGCGAGAAACATTAGAGCTTCATGAACGATGTAGATCATTTCAGCTGAAAAGTGACTGCCCTTACCTGAAAGGAAGACTTGCTTGTAGGAAGACAAAGACCCTGGGATTTAACTCCAATTCTCAAGGTGAAAACACAGCACAGTTCTAGTCCATGGTACACACTCTGCTTTAGAGCAAGAAGCATGCTCTTGCTTTCTAGAGTCTCTAATACATCAGGAAACGTGAGTGTGCTCAGAACAAAAGAATGGTGTTTCCTACAAATACGGACCATATCTAGTTCAACTCTGCTTCTGAAACTGATACAAACCACAGGTCCTCTAACATCTAATCCTTTTCAGTTAAGAGCAAGAAACGTGTGAGCTTCGTGGACGATGTAGCTTCGTTTGTGCTGAAAAGTGACTGCGTTTACCTGAAACAAATTCTTACTTTTAGGAAGACCAGAACCTGGGATTGAACTCCATTGCTAAAGGAAACACACAGCACAGTTTTCATCCATGAAACACACTCTGCTTTAGAGCAAGAAGCACGCTCTTGCTGTCTAGAGTCTATAAGACAGCAGGAAACGTGAGTGTGCTCACAACAAAAGACCTGAGTGTCCTACACATAAGGTACATATCTACTTCAACTCTGCTTCTGAAACTGATACAAATCACAGGTCCTCTAATATTCCATGCTTTTCAATTAAGAGCGATAAACATCTGAGCTTCGTGTACAGTGTTGCTTCCTTTGAGTGGAAAAATGACTGTGTTATGAGAAATGAAGTCTTGCTTGTAAGAAGACTCAGAGCTGGGGATTTAACTCTATTTCTGAAGCGAAACACACAGCACAGTTCTCATCCATGAAATACACTCTGCTTTAGAGCAAGAAGCACGCTCTTGCTTTCTAGGGTCTCTAATACAGCAGGAAACATGAGTGTGCTCTGAACAAAAGAACCGTGTTTCCTTCACATACAGACCATATCTAGTTCAACTCTGCATCTAAAACTGATACAAACCACAGGTCCTCTAACATTCAATGCTTGCCAGTTAAGATGAGAAACGTGTTAGCTTCATGACGATGTAGTTCTTTTCAGCTGAAAAGTGACTGCCCTTACCTGAAACAATGTCTTGCTTGTATGAAGACACAGAGCCTGGGTTTTAACTCCATTTCTGAAGGAAACACACAGCACAGTTTTCATCCATGGTACACACTCTGCTTTAGAGGAAGAAACATGATCTTGCTTTCTAGAGTCTCTAATACAGCAGAAAAGGTGAGTGTGCTCAGAAAAAAAGAATGGGGTTTCCTACATATGTGGACCATATCTAGTTCAACTCTGCTTCTGAAACTGATACAAACCACAGGTCCTCTAACAACCAATGCTGTTCAGTTAAGAGCGAGAAACATGAGAGCTTCATGAAAGATGTAGATCCTTTGAGCTGAAAAGTGACTGCCCTTACCTGAAAGGAAGACTTGCTTGTAGGAAGACACAGACCCTGGGATAACTCCATTTCTGAAGGTAAAAACAGAGCACAGTACTCATCCATGGCACACACTCTGCTTTAGAGCAAGAAGCACAATCTTGCTTTCTAGAGTCTCTGATACATCAGGAAATGTGAGTGTGCTTAGAACAAAAGAATGGTGTTTCCTACAAATACCGACCATATCTAGTTCAACTCTGCTTCTGAATCTGATACAAAGGACAGGTCCTCTAACATCCAATCCTTTTCAGTTAAGAGCAAGAAACGTGTGAGCTTCGTGGACGATGTAGCTTAGTTTGAGCTGAAAAGAGACTGCCTTTACCTGAAACAATTTCTTGCTTTTGGGAAGACACAGAACCTGGGATTGAACTCCATTGCTAAAGGAAACACACAGCACAGTTTTCATCCATGAAACACAATCTGCTTTAGAGCAAGAAGCATGCTCTTGCTTTGTACAGTCTCTAATATAGCAGGAAACGTGAGTGTGCTCAGAACAAATGAACGGTGTTTCCTACACATTTGGACCATATCTAGATAAACTCTGCTTCTGAAACTGATACAAACCACATGTCCTCTAACATCCAATTCTTTTCAGTTAAGAGCGAGAAACAGGTGAGCTTTGTGGACGATGTAGCTTCGTTTGAGCTGAAAAGTGACTGCGTCTACCTGAAACAAATTCTTGCTCGTAGGAAGACACAGAGCCTGGGATTGAACTCCATTTCTGCAGGAAACACACAGCACAGTTTTCATCCATGAAACACACTCTGCTTTAGAGCAAGAAGCACGCTCTTGCTTTGTAGAGTCTCTAATACAGCAGGAAACGTGAGTGTGCTCAGAACAAATGAACGGTGTTTGCTACACATTTGGACCATATCTAGTTCAACTCTGCTTCTGAAACGGATGCAAACTACAATTCCTCTAACATACAATGCTTTTCAGTTAAGAAGGAGAAACATTAGAGCTTCATGAACGATGTAGATCATTTGAGCTGAAAAGTGACTGCCCTTACCTGAAAGGAAGACTTGCTTGTAGGAAGACAAAGACCCTGGGATTTAACTCCATTTCTCAAGGTGAAAACACAGCACAGTTCTAGTCCATGGTACACACTCTGCTTTAGAGCAAGAAGCACGCTCTTGCTTTCTAGAGTGTCTTATACATCAGGAAACGTGACTGTGCTCAGAACCAAAGAACGGTGTTTCCTACACATTTGGACCATATCTTTCAACTCTGCTTCTGAAACTGATGCAAACTACAGGTTCTCTAACATCCAATGCCTGCCAGTTAAGATGAGAAACATTTGTGCTCATGAAAGATGTAGATTGTTTGAGATGAAAAGTGACTGGCCTTACCTGATAGGAAGTCTTGTTTGTAGGAAGACACAGACCCTGGGATTTAACTCCATTTCTGAAGGAAAAAACAGAGCACAATTATCATCCATGGTACACACTATGCTTTAGAGCAAGAAGCACGCTCTTGCTTTCTAGAGTCTCTAATACATCAGGAAACGTGAGTGTGCTCAGAACAAAAGAATGGTGTTTCCTACAAATACGGACCATATCTAGTTCAACTCTGCTTCTGAAACTGATAAAAACCACAGGTCCTGTAACATCTAATCCTTTTCAGTTAAGAGCAAGAAACGTGTGAGCTTCGTGGACGATGTAGCTTCGTTTGTGCTGAAAAGTGACTGCGTTTACCTGAAACAAATTCTTACTTTTAGGAAGACACAGAACCTGGGATTGAACTCCATTGCTAAAGGAAACACACAGCACAGTTTTCATCCATGAAACACACTCTGCTTTAGAGCAAGAAGCACGTTCTTGCTGTCTAGAGTCTATAAGACAGCAGGAAACGTGAGTGTGCTCACAACAAAAGACCTGAGTGTCCTACACATAAGGTACATATCTAGTTCAACTCTGCTTCTGAAACTGATACAAACCACAGGTCCTCTAACATCTAATCCTTTTCAGTTAAGAGCAAGAAACGTGTGAGCTTCATGGATGATGTAGCTTCGTTTGTGCTGAAAAGTGACTGCGTTTACCTAAAACAAATTCTTGCTTTTAGGAAGTCACAGAATCTGGGATTGAACTCCATTGCTGAAGGAAACACACAGCACCGTTTTCATCCTTGAAACACACACTGCTTTAGAGGAAGAAGCACGATCTTGCTTTTTAGAGTCTCTAATACAGCAGGAAATGTGAGTGTGCTCAGAAAAAAGGAATGGGGTTTCCTACACATGCGGACCATATCTAGTTCAACTCTGCTTCTGAAACTGATACAAACCACAGGTCCTCTAACAACCAATGCAGTTCAGTTAGGAGCGAGAAACATGAGAGCTTCATGAACGATGTAGATCCTTTGAGCTGAAAAGTGACTGCCCTTACCTGAAAGGAAGACTTGCTTGTAGGAAGACATAGAACCTGGGATTTAACTCCATTTCTGAAGGTAAAACACTGCACAGTTCTCATCCATGGTACACACTCTGCTTTAGAGCAAGAAGCACGCTCTTGCTTTCTTGAGTCTCTAATACATCAGGAAACCTGAGTGTGCTCAGAAGAAAAGAACTGTGTTTCCTACACATTTGGACCATATCTAGTTCAACTCTGCTCTTAAATTGATCCAAACCACAGTTCCTCTAACATCTGATGCTTGCCAGCTAATATGAGAAACATTTGAGCTTCATGAACGATGTAGATCGTTTGAGCTGAACAGTGACTGACCGTACCTGAATGGAAGACTTGCTTGTAGAAAGACACAGAACCTGGGATTTAACTCCATTTCTGAAGGTAAAAACACAGCACAGATCTCATGCATGGGACACACTCTGCTTTAGAGGAAGAAGCATGTTCTTGCTTTCTAGAATCTCAAATACAGTAGGAAACGTGAGTGTGGTCAGAACAAAAGAATGGGGTTTCCTACACATACAGACCAAACCAAATTCAACTCTGCTTCTGAAACTGATACAAACCAGAGGTCCTCTAACATCCAATCCTTTTCTGTTAAGAGCGAGAAATGTGTGAGCTTCGTGGACAATGTAGCGTTGTTTGAGCTGAAAAGTGACTGTGTTTACCTGAAACAAATTCTTGCTTGTAGGAAAACACAGAACCTGGGATTTAACTCCATATCTGAAGGAAACACACAGCACAGTTTTCATCCATGAAACACACTCTGCTTCAGAGCAAAAAGCACGCTCTTGCTTTCTAGAGACTCTAAGACAGCAGGCAACGTGAGTGTGTTCAAAACAAAAGACCTCTGTGTCCTACACATACGGTACCTATCTACTTCAACTCTGCTTCTGAAACTGATACAAATCACAGGTCCTCTAATATTCCATGCTTTTCAGTTAAGAGCAAGAAACGTGAGAGCTTCATGTACGATGTAGCTTCCTTTGAGTGGATAAATGACTGTGTTTACAAGAAACGAAGTCTTGCTTTTAAGAAGACACAGAGCCTGGGATTTAACTCCATTTCTGAAGGGAAACACACAGCACAGTTCTCATCCATGAAACACACTCTGCTTTAGAGTAATAAGCATGCTCTTGTTTTCTATAGTCTCTAATACTGCAGGAAATGTGAGTGTGCTCAGAACAAAAAACTGTGTTTCCTACATTTTGGACCATATCCAGTTCAACTCTGCTTCATAAACTGATGCAAACCAAAGGTCCTCTAACATCCAATGCTTGCCAGCTAAGATGAGAAACGTTTGAGCTTCATGAACGATGTAGATCGTTTGAGCTGAAAAGTTACTGCCCTTACCTGAAAGGAAGACTTGCTTGTAGGAAGACACAGAACCTGGGATTTAACTCCATTTCTGAAGGTAAAACACTGTACAGTTCTCATCCATGGTACACACTCTGCTTTAGAGCAAGAAGCACGCTCTATCATTCTAGAGTCTCTAATACATCAGGAAATGTGAGTGTGCTCAGAACAAAAGAACTGTGTTTCCTACACATTTGGACCATATCTACTTCAACTCTGCTTCTTAAATTGATCCAAACCACGGGTCTTCTAACATTCCATGCTTGCCAGCTAAGATGAGAAACATTTGAGCTTCATGAACGATGTAGATCGTTTGAGCTGAACAGTGACTGACCTTACCTGAATGGAAGACTTGCTTGTAGAAAGACAGAGAACCTGGGATTTAACTCCATTTCTGAAGGTAAAAACACAGCACAGATCTCATGCATGGGACACACTCTGCTTTAGAGGAAGAAGCATGATGTTGCTTTCTAGAGTCTCTAATACAGCAGGAAACGTGAGTGTGTTCAGAACAAAAGAATGGGGTTTCCTACACATACGGACCATACATAGTTCAACTCTTCTTCTGAAACTGATACAAACCACAGGTACTCTAACATACAATGCTTTTAAGTTAAGAGCGAGAAATGTGTGAGCTTTGTGGACGATGTAGCGTCGTTTGAGCTGAAAAGTGACTGCGTTTACCTGAAACAATTTCTTGCATATAGGAACACACAGAGCCTTGGATTTAACTCCATTTCTGAAGGAAACACAGAGCAGAGTTCTCATTCATGAACCACACTCTGCTTTAGAGCAAGAAGCATGCTCTTGTTTTCTAGAGTCTCTAATACAGCAGGAAACGTGAGTGTGCTCAGAACAAAAGAACTGTGTTTCCTACATTTTGGACCATTTCTAGTTCAACTCTGCTTCTGAAACTGATGCAAACTACAATTCCTCTAACATACAATGCTTTTCAGTTAAGAAGGAGAAACATTAGAGCTTCATGAACCATGAGGATCATTTGAGCTGAAAGGTGACTGCCCTTACCTGAAAGGAAGACTTGCTTGTAGGAAGACAAAGACCATGGGATTTAACTCCATTTCTCATGGTGAAAACACAGCACAGTTCTAGTCCATGGTACACACTCTGCTTTAGAGCAAGAAGCATGCTTTGCTTTCTAGAGTCTCTAATACAGCAGGAAACGTGAGTGTGCTCAGAACCAAAGTACGGTGTTTCCTACACATTTGGACCATATCTTTCAACTCTGCTTCTGAAACTGATGGAAACTACAGGTTCCCTAACATCCAATGCTTGCCAGTTAAGATGAGAAATGTTTGAGCTCATGAAAGATGTAGATTGTTTGAGGTGAAAAGGGACTGCTCTTACCTGATAGGAAGTCTTGTTTGTAGGAAGGTACAGAACCTCGGATTTAACTCCATTTATGAAGATAAAAACACAGCACAGTTCTCATCCATGGTACACACTCTACTTTAGAGCAAGAAGCACGCTCTTGCTTTCTAGAATCTCTAATACAGCAGGAAACGTGAGTGTGCTCAGAACCAAAGAATGGATTTTTCCTACCTATAAGGACCATATCTAGTTCAACTCTGCTTCTGAAACTGATAAAAAACCAGAGGTCCTCTAACATCCAATCCTTTTCTGTTAAGAGTGAGAAATGTGTGAGCTTCGTGGACAATGTAGCTTCGTTTGAGCTGAAAAGTGACTGTGTTTACCTGAAACAAATTCTTGCTTGTAGGAAAACACAGAAGCTGGGATTTAAGTACATTTCTGAAGGAAACACACAGCACAGTTTTCATCCATGAAACACACTCTGCTTTAGAGCAAAAAGCACGCTCTTGCTTTCTAGATACTCTAAGACAGCAGGAAATGTGAGTGTGCTCACAACAAAAGACCTGTGTGTCCTACACATACGGTACCTATCTACTTCAACTCTGCTTCTGAAACTGATACAAATCACAGGTCCTCTAATATTCCATGCTTTTCAGTTAAGAGCAAGAAACGTGAGAGCTTCATGTACGATGTAGCTTCCTTTGAGTGGAAAAATGACTGTGTTTACGAGAAATGAAATCTTGCTTGTAAGAAGACACAGAGCCTGGGATTTAACTCCATTTCTGAAGGGAAACACACAGCACAGTTCTCATCCATGAATCACACTCTGCTTTAGAGCAATAAGCATGCTCTTACTTTCTATAATCTCTAATACAGCAGGAAAAGTGAGTGTGCTCAGAACAAAAAACTGTGTTTCCTACACATTTGGACCGTATCTAGTTCAACTCTGCTTCATAAACTGATGCAAACCAAAGGTCCTCTAACATCCAATGCGTGCCAGCTAAGATGAGAAACGTTTGAGCTTCATGAACGATGTAGATCGTTTGAGCTGAAAAGTTACTGCCCTTACCTGAAAGGAAGACTTACTTGTAGGAAGACACAGAACCTGGAATTTAACTCCATTTCTGAAGGTAAAACACTGCACAGTTCTCATCCATGGTACACACTCTGCTTTAGAGCAAGAAGCACGCTCTTGCTTTCTAGAGGCTCTAAGACAGCAGGAAACGTGAGTGTGCTCACAACAATAGACCTGTGTGTCCTACACATACGGTACCTATCTACTTCAACTCTGCTTCTGAAACTGATACAAATCACAGGTCCTCTAGTATTCCATGCTTTTCAGTTAAGAGCAAGAAACGTGAGAGCTTCATGTACGATGTAGCTTCCTTTGAGTGGAAAAATGACTGTGTTTATGAGAAATGAAGTCTTGCTTGTAAGAAGACACAGAACCTGGGATTTAACTTCATTTCTGAAGGAAACACACAGCACAGTTTTCATCCATGAAACATACTCTGCTTTAGAGAAAGAAGCACGCTCTTGCTTTCTAGAATCTCTAATACAGCAGGAAACGTGACTGTGCTCAGAAGAAAGAAAGGTGTTTCCCCCACATACAGACCATATCCAGTTCAACTGTGCATCTGAAACTGATACACACCACAGGTCCTCTAACATTCAATAATTGCCAGTTAAGATGATAAACGTTGGAGTTTATGAACGATGTAGATCATTTGAGTTGAAAAGTGACTGCCCTTACCTGAAAGGATGTCTTGTTTGTAGGAAGACACAGAGCCTCAGATTTAACTCCATTTCCGAAGTTAGAAACACAGCACAGTTCTCATCCATGGTACACACTCTGCTTTAGAGCAAGAAGCACGCTCTTGCTTTCTAGAGTCTCAAATAGAGCAGGAAACGTGAGTGTGCTCAGAAAAAAAGAATGGTGTTTCCTACACATACGGACCATATCTAGTTCAACACTGCTTCTGAAACAGATACAAACCACAGATACTCTATCATCCAATGCTTTTGAGATAAGAGCGATAAACATGTGAGCTCATGGACAATGTATCATAGTTTGAGCTGAAAAGTTACTGCGTCTACCTGAATCAAATTCTTGCTTGTAGGAAGACACAGAGACTGGGATTTAACTCCATTTCTGAAGGAAATACACAACACAGTTTTCATCCATGAAACACACTCTGCTGTAGAGCAAATAGCACGATCTTGCTTTCTAGAGTCTCTAAGACAGCAGGAAACGAGAGTGTGCTCCGAACAAAAGAATCGTATTTATTACACATACAGACCATATCAAGTTAAACTCTGCTTCTGAAACTGATACAAATCACAGGTCCTCTAACATCCAATGCTTTTCAGTTAAGAGCAAGAAACGTGTCAGTTTCGTTGACGATGTAGCATCATTTGAGCTGAAATGTGACTGCGTTTACCTGAAACAAATTCTTGCTTGTAGGAAGACACAGAGCCTGGGATTTAATTCCATTTCTGAAGGAAACACACAGCACAGTTTTCATCCATGAAACACACTCTGCTTTAGAGCAAGAAGCACGCTATTGCTTTCTAGTGTCCCTAAGACAGCAGGAAACGTGAGTGTGTTCAGAACAAAAGACCTGAGTGTCCTACACATAAGGTACAAATCTACTTCAACTCTGCTTCTGAAACTGATACAAATCACAGGTCCTCTAATATTCCATGCTTTTCAATTAAGAGCGAGAAACATCTGAGCTTCGTGTACAGTTTTGCTTCCTTTGAGTGGAAAAATGACTGTGTTATGAGAAATGAAGTCTTGCTTGTAAGAAGATTCAGAGCTTGGGATTTAACTCTATTTCTGAAGCTAAACACACAGCACAGTTCTCATCCATGAAATACACTCTGCTTTAGAGCAAGAAGCACGCTCTTGCTTTCTAGGGTCTCTAATACAGCAGCAAACGTGAGTGTGCTCTGAACAAAAGAACCGTGTTTCCTTCACATACAGACCATATATAGTTCAACTCTGCATCTAAAACTGATACAAACCACAGGTCCTCTAACATGCAATGCTTGCCAGTTAAGATGAGAAACGTCTTAGCTTCATGATGATGTAGTTCTTTTCAGCTGAAAAGTGACTGCCCTTACCTGAAACAATGTCTTGCTTGTATGAAGACACAGAGCCTGGGTTTTAACTCCATTTCTGAAGGAAACACACAGCACAGTTTTCATCCATGGTACACACTCTGCTTTAGAGGAAGAAGCACGATCTTGCTTTCTAGAGTCTCTAATACAGCAGGAAAGGTGAGTGTGCTCAGAAAAAAGGAATGGGGTTTCCTACACATGCGGACCATATCTAGTTCAACTCTGCTTCTGAAACTGATACAAACCACAGGTCCTCTAACAACCAATGCTGTTCAGTTAAGAGCGAGAAACATGAGAGCTTCATGAACGATGTAGATCCTTTGAGCTGAAAAGTGACTGCCCTTACCTGAAAGGAAGACTTGCTTGTAGGAAGACACAGACCCTGGGAATAACTCAATTTCTGAAGGTAAAAACAGAGCACAGTACTCATCCATGGCACACACACACTCTGCTTTAGAGCAAGAAGCACAATCTTGCTTTCTAGAGTCTCTGATACACCAGGAAATGTGAGTGTGCTTAGAACAAAAGAATGGTGTTTCCTACAAATACCGACCATATCTAGTTCAACTCTGCTTCTTAATCTGATACAAAGGACAGGTCCTCTAACATCCAATCCTTTTCAGTTAAGAGCAAGAAACGTGTGAGCTTCGTGGACGATGTAGCTTAGTTTGAGCTGAAAAGTGACTGCCTTTACCTGAAACAATTTCTTGCTTTTGGGAAGACACAGAACTTGGGATTGAACTCCATTGCTGAAGGAAACACACAGCACAGTTTTCATCCATGAAACACAATCTGCTTTAGAGCAAGAAGCATGCTCTTGCTTTGTAGAGTCTCTAATACAGCAGGAAACTTGAGTGTGCTCAGAACAAATGAACGGTGTTTCCTACACATTTGGACCATATCTAGTTAAACTCTGCTTCTGAAACTGATACAAACCACAGGTCCTCTAACATCCAATTCTTTTCAGTTAAGAGCAAGAAAGAGGTGAGCTTTGTGGACAATGTAGCTTCGTTTGAGCTGAAAAGTGACTGCGTCTACCTGAAACAAATTCTTGCTTGTAGGAAGACACAGAGCCTGGGATTTAATTCCATTTCCGCAGGAAACACACAGCACAGTTTTCATCCATGAAACACACTCTGCTTTAGAGCAAGAAGCACGCTCTTGCTTTGTAGAGTCTCTAATACAGCAGGAAACATGAGTGTGCTCAGAACAAATGAACGGTGTTTGCTACACATTTGGACCATATCTAGTTCAACACTGCTTCTGAAACGGATGCAAACTACAATTTTTCTAACATCCAATGCTTTTCAGTTAAGAAGGAGAAACATTAGAGCTTCATGAACAATGTAGATCGTTTGAGCTGAAAAGTGACTGCCCTTACCTGAAAGGAAGACTTGCTTGTAGGAAGACACAGAACCTGGGATTTAACTCCATTTCTGAAGGTAAAACACTGCACAGTTCTCATCCATGGTACACACTCTGCTTTAGAGCAAGAAGCATGCTCTTGCATTCTAGAGTCTCTAATACAGCAGGAAACGTGAGTGTGCTCAGAACAAAAGAACTGTGTTTCCTACACATTTGGACCATTTCTAGTTCAACTCTGTTTCTGAAACTGATGCAAACTACAATTCCTCTAACATGCAATGCTTTTCCGTTAAGAGCGAGAAACATTAGAGCTTCATGAACGATGTAGATCATTTGAGCTGAAAAGTGACTGCCCTTACCTGAAAGGAAGACTTGCATGTAGGAAGACAAAGACCCTGGGATTTAACTCCATTTCTCAAGGTGAAAACACAGCACAGTTCTTGGCCATGGTAAACACTCTGCTTTAGAACAAGAAGCACGCTCTTGCTTTCTACAGTCTCTAATACAGCAGGAAACGTGAGTATGCTCAGAACCAAAGAACGGTGTTTCCTACACATTTGGACCATATCTTTCAACTCTGCTTCTGAAACTGATGCTAACTACAGGTTCTCTAACATCCAATGCTTGCCAGTTAAGATGAGAAACGTTTGAGCTCATGAAAGATGTAGATTGTTTGAGGTGAAAAGTGGCTGCCCTTACCTGATAGGAAGTCTTGTTTGTAGGAAGATACAGAACCTCGGATTTAACTCCATTTCTCAAGGTGAAAACACAGCACAGTTCTAGGCCATGGTACACACTCTGCTTTAGAGCA
This sequence comes from Onychomys arenicola, assembly GCA_949786405.1. Lineage (NCBI taxonomy): Eukaryota > Metazoa > Chordata > Mammalia > Rodentia > Cricetidae > Onychomys > Onychomys arenicola. The sequence continues at coordinate 2,414,671 of CATKUM010000035.1, forward strand.
AGAAGCACGCTCTTGCTTTCTAGAATCTCTAATACAGCAGGAAACGTGAGTGTGCTCAGAACAAAAGAACTGTGTTTCCTACACATTTGGACCATATCTAGTTCAACTCTGCTTCTTAAACTGATTCAAACCACAGCTCCACTTACATAAATTATCTTTATTTAATAGTGAGAATCGCCTTTGGTACAAAAACTGCGAAAAATCATTAGAGCCCAAAATAAACTGGGTTAATCAGAAATGAACACTTGCTTGTAGGAAGACACAGTTCCGGGGGTTTACTCCGTTTCTGAAGGGAAATTCAGACCAGAGTTCTCATCCCTGAAACACACTCTGTTTTAACGCAAGAAGGAAGGTCTTCTTTCCTGAGACTAAAATACAGCAAGAACCATGAGCATGCCCTGAAAAAAAAAGATCTGTTTCGTACTCATAAGGACCATATGTAGTTCAACTCTGATTATGAAACTGATACAAACCACAGCTCCTCTTACATAAATGCTCTTTAGTTAATAGTGAGAATCGCGATGGGTTTCTGAACTGTGAAAAATCATTTGAGCCCAAAATACACTTGGTTTACCAGAAATGAACTCTTGCTTGTAGGAAGACACAGATCCTGTGGTTTAACTCTGTTTCTGAAGGTAAAATCAGACCAGTGTTCTCATCCATGAAACACACTCTGATTTCACGCAAGAAGCAAGCTCTTCTTACTAGCGACTCCAATACAGCAAGTACCATGAGCATGCCCTGAAAAAAAAAGATCTGTGTTTCCTACTCATACGGACCATATGTAGTTCAAATCTCCTTATGAAACTGATACAAACCACATCTCCCATAACATAAATGCTCCTTAGTTAATAGTGAGAATCACGTTGGGTTCATGAACTACTGGGAAAACCAGCAAGGAACACTTGCTTGTAGGAAGATATAGATCCTGGGGTTTAACTCTGTTTCTGAAGGGAAATTCAGACCAGAGTTCTCATCCCTGAAACACACTCTGTTTTAACGCAAGAAGCAAGGTCTTCTCTCTTGAGTCTAAAACACAGCAAGAACCATGAGCATGCCCAGGAAAAAAAGAATTCTGTTTCCTCCTCATACAGAGCATATGCAGTTCAACTCTACTTATGAAACTGACACAAACTGCAGCTCCTCTTACATAAATTCTCTTTAGTTAATAGTGAGAATCGCGATGGGTTTATGAACTGTGAAAAATCATTTGAGCCAAAATTCACTTGGTTTACCTGAAATGATCTCTTGCTTGTAGGAAGACACAGATCCTGGGGTTTAACTCCGTTTCTGAAGGGAAATTCAGACCAGAATTCTCAGCCCTGAAACACACACTGTTTTAACACAAGAAGCAAGCTCTTCTTTCCAGATTCTAAAATACAGCAAGAACTATGAGCATGTCCTCAAAAAAAGAACTGTGTTTCCTACTCATACCGACCATATGTATTCATCTCTGCTTATGAACTTGATACAAACCACAGCTCCTCTTACATAAATGCTCTTTAGTTAATAGTGAGAATTGTGTTGGGTTCGTGAACTGCAAAATAATATTTGACCCCAAAAATCACTGGGTTTACCAGAAATGTACGCCTGCTTGTAGGAAGACACAGATCCTGGGGTTTAACTCCTTTTCTGAAGGGAAATTCAGACCAGAGTTCTCATCCCTGAAACACACACCGTTTTCATGCAAGAAGCAATCTCTTCTTTCCAGAGTCTAAAATACAGCAAGAAACATGAGCATGCCCTGTAAAAAAGAACTGTTTCCTACTCATACGCACCATATGTAGTTCAATCCTGCTTATGAAACTGATACAAACCACAGCTCCTCTTACATGAATGCTCTTTAGTTAATAGTGATAATAGCCTTAGGTTGGTGAACTGCAAAAAATCATTTGAGCCCAAAATTCACTGGGTTTACCAGAAATGAACTCTTGCTTGTAGGAAGACACAGATCCTGGGGTTAACTCAGATTCTGAAGGTAAATTCAGACCAGTGTTCTCATCCATGAAACACATGCTGTTTTAATGCAAGAAGCATCCTCTTCTTTCCAGCGTCTCCAATACAGAAAGAATAAAGAGAATGCCCAGAAAAAATAATTGTGTTTCCTTCTCATACAGACCATATGCAGTTCAACTCTGTTCATGAAACTGACACAAACCACAGCTCCTCTTACAGAAATGCTCTTTTGTTAATAGTGAGAATCGCGATGCGTTTCTGAACTGTGAAATATCATTTTAGCCCAAAATTCACTTGGTTTACCAGAAATGAACCCTTGCTTGTAGGAAGACACAGATCCTGTGGTTTAACTCTGTTTCTGACGGTAAAATAAGACCAGTGTTCTCATCCATGAAACACACTCTGTTTTCAACCAAGAATCAAGCTCTTCTCTCCAGCGTCTCCAATACAGCAAGAAACATGACATGCCCAGAAAAAAAACTATGTTTCCTACTCATACAGACTATATGTAGTTAAAGTCTGCTTTTGAAAATGATACAAACCACAGCTCCTCTAACATAAATGCTCTTTAGTAAATAGTGAGAATCGCGTTGGGTTCATGAACTGCGAAAAATCATTAGACCAGAAAATAAACAGGGTTAACCAGAAATGAACACTTGCTTGTAGGAAGATACAGATCCTGGGTTTTAACTCCGTTTCGGAAGAGAAATTCAGACCAGAGTTCTCATCCCTGAAACACACTCTGTTTTAACGCAAGAAGCAAGGTCTTCTTTTCTGAGTCTAAAATAGAGCAAGAACCATGAGCATGCCCAGAAAAAAAGAACTGTGTTTCCTCCTCATACAGACCATATGCAGTTCAAGTCTGCTTATGAAACTGACACAAACCGAAGCTCCTCTTACTTAAATTCTCTTTAGTTAATAGTGAGAATCGTGATGGGTTTCTGAACTGTGAAAAATCATTTGAGCCAAAATTCACTTGGTTTACCAGAAATGATCTCTTGAATGTAGGAAGACACAGATCCTGTGGTTTTACTCTGTTTCTGAAGGTAAATTCAGACCAGTGTTCTCATCCATGAAACACACTCTGTTTTATAAGAAGAAGCAAGCTCTTCTTTCCAGCGTCTCCAATACAGCAAGAACCATGAGCATGCCCAGAAAAAAAGAACTGTGTTTCCTACTCATACAGACCATATGTAGTTGAACTCTGCTAATGAACCTGATACAAACCACAGCTCCTCTTACATAAATGCTCTTTAGTTAATAGTGAGAATTGCGTTGGCTTCGTGAACTGCAAAAAATCATTTGAGCCCAAAATTCACTGGGTTTACCAGAAATGAACTCTTGCTTGTAGGAAGACACAGATCCTGGGGATTAACTCCGTTTCTGAAGGCCAATTCTGACCAGAGTTCTCATCCCTGAAAAACACTCTGTTTTAAGGCAAGAATCATCCTCTTCTTTCCAGCGTCGCCAATACAGTAAGAACCATGAGCATGCCTAGAAAAAAGAACTGTGTTTCCTATTCATACAGACCATATGTAGTTCAACTCTGCTTATGAAACTGATACAAACCACAGCCCCTCTTACATAAATGCTCTTTAGTTAATAGTGATAATTGCCTTGGGTTGTTGAACTGCAAAAAATCATTTGAGCCCAAAATTCACTTGGTTTACCAGAAATGAACTCTTGCTTGTAGGAAGACAAAGATACTGGGGTTTAACTCCGTTTCTGAAGGGAAATTTAGACCAGAGTTCCCATCCCTGAAACACACTCTGTTTTCACGCAAGATTCATCCTCTTCTTTCCAGCACCTCCAATAGAGTAAAAACCATGATCATACCCAGAAAAAAAGAACTGTGTTTCCTGCTCAAACGGACAATATGTAGTTCAACTCTGCTTATGAAATTGATACAGACCACAGCTCCTCTTATATAAATGCTCTTTAGTTAATTGTTATAATCATGTTGTGTTCTTGAACCGTGTAAAATCATTTGAGCCGAAAATATACTCGGTTTACCAGAAATGAACTGTTGCTTGTAGGAAGATACAGATCCTGGGGTTCAACTCCGTTTCTTAAGAGAAATTCAGACCAGAGTTCTCATTCATGAAACACACTGTGTATTACTGCAAGAAGCAAGCTCTTCTTTCCAGCATCTCCAATACAGCAAGAACCATGAGCGTGCCCCCCAAAAAAGAACTGTGTTTACTAGTCATATGTACCATATGTAGTTCAACTCTGCCTATGAAACTGATACAAGCCACAGCTCCTCTTACAGAAATGCTCTTTAGTTAATAGTGAGAATCGCGATGCGTTTCATTACTGTGAAATATCATTTGAGCCCAAAATTCACTTGGTTTACCAGAAAAGAACTCTTGCTTGTAGGAAGACACAGATGCTGTGGTTTAACTCTGTTTCTGAAGGTAAAATCAGACCAGTGTTCTCATCCATGAAACACACTCTGTTTTCACGCAAGAAGCAAGCTCTTCTTTCCAGCGTCTCCAATACAGTAAGAACCATGAGCATGCCTTGAAAAAAAGAACTGTTTCCTACTCATACGGACCATATGTAGTTCAACTCTGATTATGAAACTCTTACAAACCACAGCTCCTCTAACATAAATGCTCTTTAGTTAATAGTGAGAATCGCGTAGCCTTCATGAACTCGAAAAATCATTAGAGCAGAAAATAAACTCAGTAAACCAGAAATGAACACTTGCTTGCAGGAAGATACAGATCCTGGGGTTAAACTCCGTTTCTGAAGGGAAATTCAGACCAGAGTTCTCATCCCTGAAACACACTCTGTTTTAAGGCAAGAATCATCCTCTTCTTTCCAGCGTCGCCAATACAGTAAGAACCATGAGCATGCCTAGAAAAAAAGAACTGTGTTTCCTATTCATACAGACCATATGTAGTTCAACTCTGCTTATGAAACTGATACAAACCACAGCCCCTCTTACATAAATGCTCTTTAGTTAATAGTGATAATTGCCTTGGGTTGTTGAACTGCGAAAAATCATTTGAGCCCAAAATTCACTTGGTTTACCAGAAATGAACTCTTGCTTGTAGGAAGACACAGATACCGGGGTTTAACTCCGTTTCTGAAGGAAAATTTAGACCAGAGATCTCATCCCTGAAACACACTCTGTTTTCACGCAAGATTCATCCTCTTCTTTCCAGCACCTCCAATAGAGTAAAAACCATGATCATGCCCAGAAAAAAAGAACTGTGTTTCCTGCTCAAACGGACAATATGTAGTTCAACTCTGCTTATGAAACTGATACAGACCACAGCTCCTCTTATATAAATGCTCTTTAGTTAATTGTTATAATCATGTTGTGTTCTTGAACCGTGTAAAATCATTTGAGCCGAAAATATACTCGGTTTACCAGAAATGAACTCTTGCTTGTAGGAAGACACAGATACCGGGGTTTAACTCCGTTTCTGAAGGGAAATTCAGACCAGAGTTCTCATCCCTGAAACACACTCTGTTTTAAGGCAAGAATCATCCTCTTCTTTCCAGCGCCTTCACTACAGTAAAAACCATGAGCATGCCCAGAAAAAAAGAACTGTGTTTCCTGCTCAAACGGACCATATGTAGTTCAACTCTGCTTAGGAAACTGATACAGACCACAGCCCCTCTTACATAAATGCTCTTTAGTTAATATTGAGAATCGCCTTGGGTTCTAGAACTGTGTAAAATCATTTGAGCCGAAAATATACTCGGTTTACCAGAAATGAACTGTTGCTTTTTGGAAGACACAGATCCTGGGGTTCAACTCTGTTTCTGACGGGAAATTCAGACCAGAGTTCTCATTCATGAAACACACTCTGTTTTAATGCAAGAAGAAAGCTCTTCTTCCCAGAGCCTCCAATACAACAAGGACCATGAGCATGCCCCGAAAAAGGAACTGTGTTTCCTAGTGATACGGACCATATGTAGTTCAACTCTGCTCATGAAACTGATACAAACCACAGCTGCTCTTGCATAAATGCACTTTAGTTAATAGTGAGAATCGCGTTGGGTTCATGAACTGCAAAAAATCATTAGAGCCAAAAATTAAATGGGTTAACCAGAAATGAACACTTGCTTGTAGGAAGACACAGAACCTGGGGTTTACTCCGTTTCTGAAGGGAAATTCAGACTAGAGTTCTCATCACTGAAACACACTCTGTTTTCACGCAAGAAGCAAGCTCTTCTTTCCTGAGTCTAAAATACAGCAAGAACCATGAGCATGCCCTGAAAAAAGGAACTGTCTCCTACTCATACGGACCATATGTAGTTCAACTCCGATTACGAAACTGATACAAACCACAGCTCCTCTTAAAGAAATGCTCTTTAGTTAATAGTGAGAATTGCGATGGTTTTCTGAACTGTGAAAAATCATTTGAGCCCAAAATTCACTTGGTTTACCAGAAATGAACTCTTGCTTGTAGGAAGACACAGATCCTGTGGTTTAACTCTGTTTCTGAAGGTAAACTCAGACCAGTGTTCTCATCCATGAAACACACTCTGTTTTCACGCAAGAAGCAAGCTCTTCTTTCCAGCGTCTACAATACAGCAATAACCATGAGCATGCCCAGAAAAAAAAGAACTGTGTTTCCTACTCATACGGACCATATGTAGTTCAACCCTGCTTAAGAAACTGATACAAACCACAGCTCCTCTAACATAAATGCTCTATAGTTAATAGTGAGAATCGCGTTGGGTTCATGAACTGCGAAAATCTTTAGAGCCCAAAATCAACTGGGTTAACCAGAAATGAACACTTGCTTGCAGGGAGATTCAGATCTTGGGGTTTAACTCTATTTCTGAAGGGAAATTCAGACCAGAGTTCTCATTCCTGAAACATACTCTGTTTTAACGCAAGAAGCAAGGTCTTCTTTCCTGAGTCTAAAATACAGCAAGAACCACGAGCATGCCCAGAAAAAAAGAACTGTGTTTCCTACTCATACAGACCTATGCAGTTCAACTCTGCTTATGAAACTGACACAATCAGCAGCTCCTCTTACATAAATTCTCCTTAGTTGATAGTGAGAATCTCGATGGGTTTCTGAACTGTGAAAAATCATTTGAGCCAAAAATCACTTGGTTTACCAGAAATGATCTCTTGCATGTAGGAAGACACAGATCTTGTGGTTTAACTCTGTTTCTGAAGGTAAATTCAGACCACTGTTCTCATCCATGAAACACACTCTGTTTTCAAAGAAGAAGCAAGCTCTTATTTCCAGAACCCCAATACAGCAAGAACCATGAGCATGCCCAGAAAAAAAGAACTGTGTTTCCTACTCATACAGACCATATGTAGTTGAACTCTGCTTATGAACCTGATAAAAACCACACCTCCTCTTACATAAATGCTCTTTAGTTAATAGTGAGAATCACATTGGGTTGGTGATCTGTGAAAAAACATTTGAGCTCAAAATTCACTGGGTTTACCAGAAATAAACTCTTGCTTGTAGGAAGAAACAGATCCTGGGGTTTAACTCCGGTTCCGTAGGGAAATTCAGACCAGTATTCTCATCCCTGAAACACACACTGTTTTAACACAAGAAACAAGCTCTTCTTTCCAGGGTCTAAAATACAGCAAGAACTATGAGCATGCCCTGAAAAAAAGAACTGTGTTTTCTACTCATACGGACCATATGTATTCAACTCTGCTTATGAACGTGATACAAACCACAGCTCCTCTTACATAAATGCTCTTTAGTTAATAGTGATAATCGTGTTGGGTTCCTGAACTGCGAAAAATCATTTGAGCCCAAAATTCACTGGGTTTACCAGAAATGAACTCTGTCTTGTAAGAAGACACAGATCCTGGGGTTTAACTCCATGTCTGAAGGAAAATTCAGACAAGTGTTTCCATCCATAGAACACATGAAGTTTTAACGCAAGAAGCATCCTCTTCTTTTCAGCGTCTCCAATACAGAAAGAACCATGATAATGCCCAGAAAAAAAGAACTGTATTTCACCTCATACAGACCATATGAAGTTCATCTCTGCTTATGAAACTGACACAAACCACAGCTCCTCTTACATAAATGCTCCTTAGTGAATAGTGAGAATCGTGATGGATTTCTGAACTGTGAAAATTCATTTGAGCCCAAAATTCACTTGGTTTACCAGAAATGAACTCTTGCTTGTAGGAAGACACAGATCCTGTGGTTTAACTCTCATTCTGAACGTAAATTCAGACAGTGTTCTCATCCATGAAACACACTCTGTATTCACGCAAGAAGCATGCCCTACTTTCCAGATTTTCCAATACACCAAGAACCATTAGCATGCCCAGAAAAAAAGAACTGTGTTTCCTACTCATGCGGACCATATGTAGTTGAACTCTGATTATGAAACTGATACAAACCACAGCACCTCGAACATAAATGCTCTTTAGGTAATAGTGAGAATTGCGTTGGCTTCGTAAACTGGAAAAATCATTTGAGCCCAAAATTCCCTTGGTTTACGAGAAATGAACTCTTGCTTGTAGGAAGACACAGATCTTGGTGATTAACCCCGTTTCTGAAGGGAAATTCAGACCAGAGTTCTCATCCCTGAAATACACTCTGTTTTAAGTCAAGAATCATCCTCTTCTTTCCAGCGTCTCCAATACAATAAGAACAATGAGCTTGCCTACAAAAAAAGAACTGTGTTTCCTACTCATACAGACCATATGTAGTTCAACTCTGCTTATGAAACTGATACAGACCAGAGCTCCTCTTACATAAATGCTCTTTATTTAATAGTTAGATTCGCGTTTGGTTCGTGAACTGTGAAAAATAATTTGAGCTCAAAATTCACTGGGTTTACCAGAAATGAACTCTTGCGTGTAGGAACACTCAGATCCTGTAGTTTAACTCTGTTTCTGAAGGGAATTTCAGACCAGAGTTCTCATCAGTGAATAACCCTCTGTTTTAACGCAAGAAGCACGCTCTTCTTTCGAGAGTCTCCAATATAGCAAGAAGAATGAGCACGCCTTGAAAAAAAGAACTGTGTTTCCTACTCATATGGACCATATGTAGTTCAACTCTGCTTATGAAACTGATACAAACCACAGCACCTCTTAAATAAATGCTCTTCAGTTAATAGTGAGAATCCCATTGGGTTTTTGAACTTTGTAATATCATTTTAGCCCAAAATTCACTTGGTTTACCAGAAATGAACTCTTGCTTGTAGGAAGACACAGATCCTTGGGTTTAACTCTGGTTCCGGAGGGAAATTCAGACCAGAATTCTCATCCCTGAAACACACACTGTTTTAACACAAGAAGCAAGCTCTTCTTTCCAGAGTCTAAAATACAGCAAGAACAATGAGCATGCCCAGAAAAAAAGAAATGTGTTTCCTAGTCTTACGGACTATATGTAGTTCAACTCTGCTTATGAAACTGATACAAACAACAGCTCCTCTTGCATAAATGCTCTTTAGTTAACAGTGAAAATCGCATTGGGTTGTTGAACTGCGAAAAAATATTTGAGCTCAAAATTCACTGGGTTTACCAGAAATAAACTCTTGCTTGTACGAAGACACAGATCCTGGGGTTTAACTCCCGTTTCAGAGGGAAATTCAGACCAGAATTATCATCCCTGAAACACACACTGTTTTAACACAAGAAGCAAGCTCTTCTTTCCAGGGTCTAAAATACAGCAAGAAGTATGAGCATGCCCTGAAAAAAAGAACTGTGTTTCCTACTCATATAGACCATATGTAGTTCAACTCTGCTTATGAACCTGATACAAACCACAGCTCCTCTTACATAAATGCTCTTTAGTTAATAGTGATAGTCGTGTTGGGTTCGTGAACTGCGAAAAATCATTTGAGCCCAAAATTCACTGGGTTTACCAGAAATGGACTCTGGCTTGTACGAAGACAAAGATCCTGGGGTTTAACTCCCTTTCTGAAGGAAAATTCAGACCAGTGTTTTCATCCATGGAACACACTCTGTTTTCACGCAAGAAGCAAGCTCTTCTTTCCAGAGTCTAAAAAACAGCAAGAACTATGAGCATGCCCAGAAAAAAAGAAATGTGTTTCCTAGACTTACGGACTATATGTAGTTCAACAATGCTTATGAAACTGATACAAACCACAGCTCCTCTAACATAAATGCTCTTTAGTTAATAGTGAGAATCGCGTAGCCTTCATGAACTCGAAAAATCATTAGAGCAGAAAATAAACTGGGTAAACCAGAAATGAACACTTGCTTGTAGGAAGATACAGATCCTGGGGTTAAACTCCATTTCTGAAGGGAAATTCAGACCAGAGTTCTCATCCCTGAAACACACTCTGTTTTAACGCAAGAAGCAAGGTCTTCTTTCCTGAGTCTAAAATACAGCAAGAACCATGAACATGCCTACAAAAAAGAACTGTGTTTCCTCCTCATACCGACCATATGCAGTTGAACTCTGCTTATGAAACTGACACAAACCGAAGCTCCTCTTGCATAAATTCTCTTTAGTTGATAGTGAGAATCGCGATGGGTTTCTGAACTATGAAAAATCATTTGAGCCAAAATTCACTTGGTTGACCAGAAATGATCTCTTGCATGTAGAAAGACACAGATCCTGGGGATTAACTCCGTTTCTGAAGGGAAATTCAGACCAGAGTTCTAATCCCTGAAAAACACTCTGTTTTAAGGCAAGAATCATCCTCGTCTTTCCAGCGTTGCCAATACAGTAAGAACCATGAGCATGCCTAGAAAAAAAGAACTGTATTTCCTACTAATACAGACCATATGTAGTTCAACTCTGCTTATGAAACTGATACAAACCACAACCCCTCTTACATAAATGCTCTTTAGTTAGTAGTGATAATCGCCTTGGGTTTGTGAACTGCGATAAATCATTTGAGCCCAAAATTCACTGGGTTTACCAGAAATGAACTCTTGCTTGTAGGAAGACACAGATCCTGGGGTTTAAATCTGTTTCTGAAGGGAAATTCAGACCAGAGTTCTCATCCCTGAAACACACTCTGTTTTAAGGCAAGAATCATCCTCTTCTTTCCAGCGCCTTCACTACAGTAAAAACCATGAGCATGCCCAGAAAAAAAGAACTGCGTTTCCTGCTCAAACGGACCATATGTAGTTCAACTCTGCTTATGAAACTGATACAGACCACAGCTCTTCTTATATAAATGGTCTTAAGTTAATCGTGATAATCGCGTTGTGTTCTAGAACTGTGTAAAATCATTTGAGCTGAAAATATATTCGGTTTACCAGAAATGAACTGTTGCTTTTTGGAAGACACAGATCCTGGGGATCAACTCCGTTTCTGAAGGGAAATTGCGACCAGAGTTCTCATCCCTGAAAAACACTCTGTTTTAAGGCAAGAATCATCCTCTTCTTTCAAGCGTCGCCAATACAGTAAGAACCATTAGCATGTCTAGAAAAATAGAACTGTATTTCCTACTCATACAGACCATATGTAGTTCAACTCTGCTTATGAAACTGATACAAAAGACAGCCCCTCTTACATAAATGCTCTTTAGTTAATATTGAGAATCGCCTTGGGTTGGTGAACTGCGAAAAATCATTTGAGCCCAAAATATACTCGGTTTACTAGAAATGAACTGTTTCTGGTATGAAGATACAGATCCTGGGGTTCAACTCCGTTTCTGACGGGAAATTCAGACCAGAGTTCTCATTCATGAAACACACTCTGTTTTAATGCAAGAAGAAAGCTCTTCTTCCCAGAGCCTCCAATACAACAAGGACCATGAGCATGCCCCGAAAAAAGAACTGTGTTTCCTAGTCATACGGACCATATGTAGTTCAACTCTGCTCATGAAACTGATACAAACCACAGCTGCTCTTGCATAAATGCACTTTAGTTAATAGTGAGAATCGCGTTGGGTTCATGAACTGCAAAAAATCATTAGAGCCAAAAATTAAATGGGTTAACCAGAAATGAACACTTGCTTGTAGGAAGACACAGAACCTGGGGTTTACTCCGTTTCTGAAGGGAAATTAAGACTAGAGTTCTCATCACTGAAACACTCTGTTTTCACGCAAGAAGCAAGCTCTTCTTTCCTGAGTCTAAAATGCAGCAAGAACCATGAGCATGCCCTGAAAAAAGGAACTGTCTCCTACTCATATGGACCATATGTAGTTCAACTCCGATTATGAAACTGATACAAACCACAGCTCCTCTTAAAGAAATGCTCTTTAGTTAATAGTGAGAATTGCGATGCTTTTCTGAACTGTGAAAAATCATTTGAGCCCAAAATTCACTTGGTTTACCAGAAATGAACTCTTGCTTGTAGGAAGACACAGATCCTGGGGTTTAACTCTGTGTCTGAAGGAAATTCAGACCAGTGTTCTCATCCATGAAACACACTCTGTTTTCCCGCAAGAAGCAAGCTCTTCTTTCCAGTGTCTAAAATACAGCAAGAACCATGAGAATGCCCTGTAAAAAAGAACTTTTTCCTCCTCATGCGCATCATATGTAGTTCAACTCTGCTTATAAAACTGGTCCAAACCACAGCTCCTCTTACATAAATGCTCTTTAGTTAATAGTGATAATCGCCTTAGGTTGGTGAAGTGTGAAAAATCATTTGAGCCCCAAATTCACTGGGTTTACCAGAAATGAACTCTTTCTTGTAGGAAGACACAGATCCTGGGGTTTAACTCCGATTCTGAAGGTATATTCAGACCAGTGTTCTCATCCATGAAACACATGCTGTTTTAACGCAAGAAGCATCCTCTTCTTTCCAGCGTCTCCAATACAGGAAGAATCATGAGAATGCCCAGAAAAAAAAAAAACTGTGTTTCCTCCTCATACAGACCATATGCAGTTCAACTCTGCTTATAAAACTGATACAAACCACAGTTCCTCTTACATAAATGCTCTTTAGTTAATAGTGAGAATTGCGTTGGGTTCGTGAACTGCGATAAGTCATTTGAGGCCAAAATTCCCTTGGTTTACGAGAAATGAACTCTTGCTTGTAGGAAGACACAGATCTTGGTGATTAACTCCGATTCTGAAGGGAAATTTAGACCAGAGTTCTAATCCCTGAAATACACTCTGTTTTAAGGAAAGATTCATCCTCTTCTTTCCAGGGTCTCCAATACAATAAGAACCATGAGCATGCCTAGAAAAAAAGAACTGTGTTTCCTACTCATACAGACCATATGTAGTTCAACTCTGCTTATGAAACTGATACAGACCAGAGCTCCTCTTAAATAAATGCTCTTTATTTAATAGTTAGAATCGCGTTTGGTTCGTGACATGCGAAAAATCATTTGAGCTCAAAATTCACTGGGTTTACCAGAAATGAACTCTTGCGTGTAGGAACACTCAGATCCTGTAGTTTAACTCTGTTTCTGAAGGGAATTTCAGACCAGAGTTCTCATCAGTAAAAACCCTCTGTTTTAACGCAAGAAGCACGCTCTTCTTTCGAGAGTCTCCAATATAGCAAGAAGAATGAGCACGCCTTGAAAAAAAGAACTGTGTTTCCTACTCATACGGACCATATGTAGTTCAACTCTGCTTATGAAACAGATAGAAACAACAGCACCTCTTAAATAAATGCTCTTCAGATAATAGTGAGAATCCCATTGGGTTTTTTAACTTTGTAATATCATTTAAGCCCAAAATTCACTTGGTTTACCAGAAATGAACTCTTGCTTGTAGGAAGACACAGATCCTTGGGTTTAACTCTGGTTCCGGAGGGAAATTCCGACCAGAATTCTCATCCCTGAAACACACACTGTTTTAACACAAGAAGCAAGCTCTTCTTTCCAGAGTCTAAAATACAGCAAGAACTATGAGCATGCCCTGAAAAAAAGAACTGTGTTTCCTACTCATACAGACCATATGTAGTTCAACTCTGCTCATGAACCTGATACAAACCACAGCTCCTCTTACATAAATGCTCTTTAGTTAATAGTGAGAATCGTGTTGGGTTCGTGAACTGCGAAAAATCATTTGAGCCCAAAATTCACTGGGTTTACCAGAAATGGACTCTGGCTTGTACGAAGACACAGATCCTGGGGTTTAACTCCGTTTCTGAAGGAAAATTCAGACCAGTGTTTTCATCCATGGAACACATGCTGTTTTAACGCAAGAAGCATCCTCTTCTTTTCAGCGTCTCCAATACAGCAAGAACCATGATAATGCCCAGAAAAAAAGAACTGTATTTCACCTCATACATTCCATATGAAGTTCATCTCTGCTTATGAAACTGACACAAACCACAGCTCCTCTTACATAAATGCTCTTTAGTGAATAGTGAGAATCGCGATGGGTTTCTGAACTGTGAAAAATCATTTGAGCCCAAATTTCACTTGGTTTACCAGAAATGAACTCTTGCTTGTAGGAAGACACAGATCCTGTGGTTTAACTCTGTTTCTGAAGGTAAATTCAGACCAGTGTTCTCATCCATGAAACACACTCTGTTTTCACGCAAGATGCATGCACTACTTTTCAGATTTCCCAAACAGCAAGAACCATGAGCATGCCCCAAAAAAAGAAGTGTATTTCCTAGTCATAAGGACCATATGTAGATCAACTCTGCTTATGAAACTGATACAAACAACAGGTCCTCTTACATAAATGCTCTTTAGTTAATAGTGAGAATCGCATTGGGTTGGTGAACTGCGAAAAAACATTTGAGCTCAAAATTCACTGGGTTTACCAGAAATAAACACTTGCTTGTAGGAACACACAGATCCTGTAGTTTAACTCTGTTTCTGAAGGGAAATTCAGACCAGAGTTCTCATCCATGAATCACACTCTGTTTTAAAGCAAGAAGCAAGCTCTTCATTACAGAGTCTCCAATATAACAAGAACAATGAGCACGCCCTGAAAAAAAGAACTGTGTTTCCTACTCATATGGACCATATGTAGTTCAACTCTGCTTATGAAACTGATACAAACCACAGCTACTCTTACATAAATGCTGTTTAGTTAATAGTGAGAATTATGTTGGTTTCGTGAACTGCGAAAAATTATTTGAGCCAAAAATTCACTGGGTTTACCAGAAATGAATTCTTTCTTGTAGGAAGACACAGATCCTGGGGTTTAACTCCGTTTCTAAGGGAAATTCAGACCAGAGTTCTCATCCCTGAAACACACTCTGTTTTCACGCAAGAAGCAAGCTCTTCTTTCCAGAGTCTAAAATACAGCAAGAACCATGAGCATGCCCTGTAAAAAAGAACTTTTTCCTCCTCATACGCACCATATGTAGTTCAACTCTGCTTATAAAACTGGTACAAACCACAGCTCCTCTTACATAAATGCTCTTTCATTAATAGTGATAATCGCCTTAGGTTGGTGAACTGCGAAAAATCATTTGAGCCCAAAATTCAATGGGTTTACCAGAAATGAACTCTTGCTTGTAGGAAGACACAGATCTTGGGGTTTAAATCCGATTCTGAAGGTAAACTCAGAGCAGTGTTCTCATCCATGAAACACATGCTGTTTTAACGCAAGAAGGATCCTCTTCTTTCCAGCGTCTCCAATACAGGAAGAATCATGAGAATGCCCAGAAAAAAATAACTGTGTTTCCTCCTCATGCAGACCATATGCAGTTCAACTCTGCTTATGAAATTGATACAAACCACAGCTCCTCTTATATAAATGCTCTTTATTTAATAGTTAGAATCGCTTTGTATTCGTGCACTGTGTAAAATCATTTGAGCCCAAAATTCACTAGGTTTACCAGAAATGTACTCTTGCTTGTAGGAAGACACAGATCCTGGGGATTAACTCCGATTCTGAAGGTATATTCAGACCAGTGTTCTCATCCATGACTCACATGCTGTTTTAACGCAAGAAGCATCCTCTTCTTTCCAGCGTCTCCAATACAGGAAGAATCATGAGAATGCCCAGAAAAAAAAAACAAAACTGTGTTTCCTCCTCATACAGACCACATGCAGTACAACTCTGCTTATGAAACTGACACAAACCACAGTTCCTCTTACATAAAGACTCTTTAGTTAAAAGTAGGAATCACAATGGGTTTCTGAACTATGAAAAATCATTTGAGCCCAAAATTCACTTGGTTTACCAGAACTGAACTCTTGCTTGTAGGAAGACAGAGGTCCGGGGGTTTAACTCTGTGTCTGAAGGAAATTCAGACCAGTGTTCTCATCCATGAAACACACTCTGTTTTCCCGCAAGAAGCAAGCTCTTCTGCTCCAGTGTCTAAAATACAGCAAGAACCATGAGCATGCCCTGTAAAAAAGAACTTTTTCCTCCTCATACGCACCATATGTAGTTCAACTCTGCTTATAAAACTGGTACAAACCACAACTCCTCTTACATAAATGCTCTTTAGTTAATAGTGATAATCGCCTTAGGTTGGTGAAGTGTGAAAAATCATTTGAGCCCCAAATTCACTGGGTTTACCAGAAATGAACTCTTTCTTGTAGGAAGACACAGATCCTGGGGTTTATCTCCGATTCTGATGGTATATTCAGACCAGTGTTTTCATCCATGAAACACATGCTCTTTTAACGCAAGAAGCATCCTCTTCTTTCCAGCGTCTCCAATACATGAAGAATCATGAGAATGCCCAGAAAAAAAAACCTGTGTTTCCTCCTCATACAGACCATATGCAGTTCAACTCTGCTTATAAAACTGATACAAACCACAGTTCCTATTACATAAATGCTCTTTAGTTAAAAGTGAGAATCGTGATGGGTTTCTGAACTGTAAAATCATTTGAGCCAAAAATTCACTTGGTTTACCAGAAATGAACTCTTGCTTGTAGGAAGACACAGATCCAGGGGTTTAACTATGTGTCTGAAGGAAATTCAGACCAGTGTTCTCATCCATGAAACACACTCTGTTTTCACGCAAGAAGCAAGCTCTTCTTTCCAGCATCTCTAATACAGCAAGAACCATGAGCATGCACAGAAAAAACGAACTGTGTTTCATACTCATTCAGACCATATGTAGTTGAACTCTGCTCATGAAACTGATACAAACCACAGCTCCTTTTACATAAATGCTCTTTGGTTCATAGTGAGAATCGGTTTGGGTTGTTGAACTGCAAAAATAATTTGAGCCAAAAATTCACTGGGTTTACAAGAAAGGAACTCTTGCTTGTAGGAAGACACAGATCCTGGGGTTTTACTCATTTCTGAAGAGAAATTCAGACCGGAGTTCTCATCCCTGAAACACACACTGTTTTCACGCAAGAAGCAAGCTCTTCTTTCCAGAGTCTAAAATACAGCAAGAACCATGAGCATGCCCTTTAAAAAAGAACTTTTTCCTCCTCATACGCACCATATGTAGTTCAACTCTGCTTATAAAACTGGTACAAACCACAACTCCTCTTACATAAATGCTCTTTAGTTAATAGAGATAATCGCCTTAGGTTGGTGAACTGCGAAATATCATTTGAGCACAAAATTCACTGGGTTTACCAGAAATGAACTCTTGCTTGTAGGAAGACACAGATCCTGGGGTTTAGCTCTGATTCTGAAGGTAAATTCAGATCAATGTTCTATCCATGAAACACATGCTGTTGTAATGCAAGAAGCATCCTCTTCTTTCCAGCGTCTCCAATACAGGAAGAATCATGAGAATGCCCAGAAAAAATTAACTGTGTTTCCTCCTCATACAGACCATATGCAGTTCAACTCTGCTTATGAAACTGATACAAACCACCGCTCCTCTTACATAAATGCTCTTTAGTTAATAGTGAGAATCACGATGGGTTTCTGAACTGTGAAAAATCATTTGAGCCCAAAATTCACTTGGTTTACCAGAAATGAACTCTTGCTTGTAGGAAGCCACAGTTCCTGTGGTTTACCTCTGTTTCTGAAGGTAAATTCAGACCAGAGTTCTCATCCCCGAAACACACTCTGATTTAACGCAAGAAGCTAGCTCTTCTTTCGAGAGTCTAAAATACAACAATAACCATGATCATGCCCTGAAAAAAAAAACTGTTTTTACTACTCATATGGACCATATGTAGTTCAACTGTGATTATGAAACTGATACAAACCACAGCTCCTCTTACATAAATGCTCTTTAGTTAATAGTGAGAATCGCATTGGGTTCGTGAACTGTGAAAAATCATTTGAGTCCAAAATTTACTGTGTTAAGCAGAAATAAACTCTTGCTTGTAGGAAGACACAGATCCTGGGGTTAAACTCCGTTTCTGAAGGGAAATTCAGACCCTTATTCTCATCCCTGAAACACACACTGTTTTAACACAAGAAGCATCCTCTTCTTTCCAGATTCAAAAATACATCAAGAACCATGCCCATGCCCTGAAATAAAGAACTGTGTTTCCTACTCATACGGACCATATGTATTCAACTCTCCTTATGAAACTGATACAAACCACAGCTCCTCTTACATAAATGCTGTTTAGTTCATAGTGAGAATCGCGTTGCGTTCATAAACTGCAAAAATCATTTGAGCTCAAAATTCAATTTTTACCAGAAATGAACTCTTGCTTGTAGGAAGGCACAGATCCTGGGGTTTAACGCCATTCTTAAGGTATATTCAGACCAGTGTTCTCATCCATGAACAAATGCTGTTTTAACGCAAGAAGCATCATCGTCTCTCCAGCGTCTCCAATACAGCAAGAATCATGAGAATGCCCAGAAAAAAAAACTGTGTTTCCTCCTCATACAGACCATATGCAGTTCAACTCTGCTTATGAAAGTGACATAAAGCACAGTTCCTCTTACATAAATGCTCTTTAGTTAAAAGTGAGAATCGTGATGGGTTTCTGAACTGTGAAAAATCATTTGAGCCCAAAATTCACTTGGTTTACCAGAAATGAACTCTTGCTTGTAGGAAGACACAGATCCTGTGGTTTACCTCTGTTTCTAAAGGTAAATTCAGACCAGTGTTCTCATCCATGAAACATACTCTGTTTTCACGCAAGAAGCAAGCTCTTCTTTCCAGCATCTCCAATACAGCAAGAACCATGAGCATGCCCAGACAAAAAAGAACTGTATTTCCAGTCATACGGACCATATGTAGTTCAACTCTGCTTATGAAACTGAAACAAACCACTGCTCCTCTTACATAAATGCTCTTTATTTAATAGTTAGAATCGCTTTGTATTCGTGCACTGTGTAAAATCATTTGAGCCCAAAATTCACTAGGTTTACCAGAAATGTACTCTTGCTTGTAGGAAGACACAGATCCTGGGGTTTAACTCTGTGTCTGAAGGAAATTCAGACCAGTGTTCTCATCCATGAAACACACTCTGTTTTCCCGCAAGAAGCAAGCTCTTCTTTCCAGTGTCTAAAATACAGCAAGAACCATGAGCATGCCCTGTAAAAAAGAACTTTTTCCTCCTCATACGCACCATATGTAGTTCAACTCTGCTTATAAAACTGGTCCAAACCACAGCTCCTCTTACATAAATGCTCTTTAGTTAATAGTGATAATCGCCTTAGGTTGGTGAAGTGTGAAAAATCTTTTGAGCCACAAATTCACTGGGTTTACCAGAAATGAACTCTTTCTTGTAGGAAGACACAGATCCTGGGGTTTAACTCCGATTCTGAAGGTATATTCAGACCAGTCTTCTCATCCATGAAACACATGCTCTTTTAACGCAAGAAGCATCCACTTCTTTCCAGCGTCTCCAATACAGGAAGAATCATGAGAATGCCCGGAAAAAAAAAATTGTGTTTCCTCCTCATACAGACCATATGCAGTTCAACTCTGCTTATAAAACTGATACAAACCACAGTTCCTCTTACATAAATGCTCTTTAGTTAAATGTGAGAATCGTGATGGGTGTCTGAACTCTGAAAAATCATTTGAGCCCAAAATTCACTTGGTTTACCAGAAATGAACTCTTGCTTGTAGGAAGACACAGATCCAGGGGTTTAACTCTGTGTCTGAAGGAAATTCAGACCAGTGTTCTCATCCATGAAACACACTCTTTTTTCCCGCAAGAAGCAAGCTCTTCTTTCAACATCTCCAATACAGGAAGAACGATGAGCATGCACAGAAAAAAACAACTGTGTTTCCAACTCATACGGACCATATGTAGATGAACTCTGCTTATGAAACTGATACAAACCACAGCTCCTCTTACATAAATGATCTTTAGTTAATAGTGAGAATTGTGTTGGGTTCGTGAATTGCGAAAAATTATTTGAGCCCAAAATTCAATGGGTTGACCAGAAATGAACTCTTGTTTGTAGGAATACACAGATCCTGTGGTTTAACTCTGTTTCTGAAGGAAATTCAGACCAGTGTTCTCCTCCATGAAACACACTCTGTTTTCACTCACGAAGCAAGCTCTTCAATCCAGCGTCTCCAAAAGAGCAAGAACCATGAGCAAGCACAGAAAAAAGAACTGTGCTTCCTACTCATATGGATCATATGTAGTTGAACTCTGCTTATGTAACTGATACAAACCACAGGTCCTCTTACATAAATGCTGTTTAGTTAATAGGGCGAATTGTGTTCCATTCGTGAACTGTGAAAAATTATTTGAGCCCAAAATTCCCTGGGTTTACCAGAAATATACTCTTGCTTGTTAGGAAGACACAGATCCTGGGGTTTAACTCCGTTTCTGAAGGGAAATTCAGACTAGAGTTCTCATCCCTGAAACACTCTCTGATTTAATGCAAGAAGCTAGCTTTTCTTTCCAGTGGCTCCAAAATATCAAGAACCATGAGCATGCCCAGAAAAAAAGAACTGTGTTTCCTACTCATACGGACAATATGTAGTGGAACTGTGCTTATGAAACTGATACAAAAAACCGCTCCACTTACATAAATGGTCTTTAGTTAATAGTGAGAATCGCGTTGGATTTGTGAACTGCGAAAAATCATTTGAGCGCAAAATTCCCTTGGTTTAACAGAAAAGATCTCTTGCTTGTAGGAAGGTACAGATCCTGGGCTTTAACTCCGATTCTGAAGGCAAATTCAGACCAGAATTCTCAACACTGAAAAACACTCTGTTTTAATGCAAGAGTCATCCTCTTCTTTCCATCGTCTCCAATACAGTAAGAACCATGAGCATGCCCAGGAAAAAAGACCTGTGTTTCTTAATTATACGGACCATGTGTAGTTCAACTCTGCTTATGAAATGTTACAGACCACAGCTCCTCTTACATAAATGTTCTTTAGTTAATAGTGAGAATAGTGTTGGCTTCGTGAACTGCGAAAAGTCATTTGAGCCCAAAATTCCCTGGGATAACCAGAAATGAACCCTTGCTTGTAGGAAGACACAGATCCTGGGGTTTAACTCCTTTTTGGAAGGGAAATTCAGACCAGTGTTCTCATGCATGAAACACACTCGGATTTAACTCAAGAAGCAAGCTATTCTTTCCATAGTCTAAAATATATCAAGAACCATGATCATGCCCTGGAAAAAAGAACTGTGTTTCCTACTCATACAGACCATATGTAGTTCAACTCTGCTTATGAAACTGATACAAACCACAGCTCCTCTTACATAAATGCTCTCTAGTTAATAGTGAGAATTGTGTTGGGTTCGTGAACTGCGAAAAATTATTTGAGCCAAAAATTCAATGGGTTTACCAGAAATGAACTCTTGCTTGTAGGAAGACACAGATCCTGGGGTTTAACTCCAATTCTGAAGGCAAATTCAGATCAGTGTTCTCATCCATGAAACACATGCTGTTTTAACGCAAGAAGCATCCTATTCTTTCCAGATTCAAAAATACATCAAGAACCACGCGCATACCCTGAAATAAAGAAATGTGTTTCCTACTCATACGGACCATATGTATTCAACTCTCCTTATGAAAATGATACAAACTACAGCTCCTCTTACATAAATGCTCTTTAGTAAATAGTTAGAATCGCGTTGGGTTCCTGAACTGCAAAATTCTTTTGAGCTCAAAATTCAATTTTTACCAGAAATGAACTCTTGCTTGTAGGAAGGCACAGATCCTGGGGTTTAACGCCGATTCTGAAGGTGTATTCAGACCAGTGTTCTCATCCATGAAACAAATGCTGTTTTAACGCAAGAAGCATCCTCTTCTTTCCAGCGTCTCCAATACAGGAAGAAAGATGAGAATGCCTAGAAAAAAATAACCATGTTTCCTCCTCATACAGACCATTTGCAGTTCAACTCTGCTTATGAAACTGAAACAAACCACTGCTCCTCTTACATAAATGCTCTTTAGTTCATAGTGAGAATCGCGATGGGTTTCTGAACTGTGAAAAATCATTTGAGCCCAAAATCCACTTGGTTTACCAGAAATTAACTCTTGCTTGTAGGAAGACACAGATCCTGTGGTTTACCTCTGTTTCTGAAGGTATATTCAGACCAGTGTTCTCATCCATGAAGCATACTCTGTTTTCACGCAAGAAGCAAGCTCTTCTTTCCAGCATCTCCAATACAGCAAGAACCATGAGCATGTCCAGAAAAAAAAATAACTGTGTTTCCTACTCATACAGACTATATGTAGTTCAACTCTGCTTATGAAACTGAAACAAACCACTGCTCCTCTTACATAAATGCTCTTTATTTAATAGTTAGAATCGCTTTGTATACGTGCACTGTGTAAAATCATTTGAGCCCAAAATTCACTAGGTTTACCAGAATTGTACTCTTGCTTGTAGGAAGACACAGATCCTGGGGTTTAACTCTGATTTTGAAGGTATATTCAGACCAGTGTTCTCATCCATGAAACACATGATGTTTTAATGCAAGAAGCATCCTCTTCTTTCCAGAGTCTCCAATACAGGAAGAATCATGAGAATGCCCAGAAAAAAAAAACTGTGTTTCCTCCTCATACAGACCATATGCAGTTCAAATCTGCTTATGAAACTGACACAAACCACAGTTCCTCTTACATAAATGCTCTTTAGTTAAAAGTGAGAATCGCAATGGGTTTCTGAACTGTGGAAAATCATTTGAGCTCAAAATTCACTTGGTTTACCAGAACTGAACTCTTGCTTGTAGAAGGACACAGATCCTGTGGTTTAACTCTGTGTATGAAGGAAATTCAGACCAGTGTTCTAATCCATGAAACACACTCTGTTTTCACGCAAGAAGCAAGCTCTTCTTTCAACGTCTCCAATACAGCAAGATCGATGAGCATGCACAGAAAAAAAGAACTGTGTTTCCTACTCATACAGACCATATGTACATGAACTCTGCTTATGAAACTGATACAAACCACAGCTCCTCTTACATAAATGCTCTTTAGTTAATAGTGAGAATTGTGTTGGGTTCGTGAACTGCGAAAAATTATTTGAGCCCAAAATTCACTGGGTTTACCAGAAATGTACTCTTGCTTGTAGGAAGACACAGATCCTGTGCTTTAACTCCGTTTCGGAAGAGAAATTCAGACCAGAGTGCTCATCCCTGAAACACACACTGTTTTCACGCAAGAAGCAAGCTCTTCTTTCTAGAGTCTAAAGTACAACAAGAACCATGAGCATGCCCTGTAAAAAAGAACTTTTTCCTACTCATACGCACCATATGTAGTTCAACTCTGCTTATGAAACTGATACAAACCACAGCTCCACTTACATAAATGCTCTTTAGTTAATAGTGATAATCGCCTTAGGTTGGTGAACTGCGAAAAATCATTTGAGTGCAAAATTCCCTGGGTTTACCAGAAAAGAACTCTTGCTTGTATGGAAGACACAGATCCTGCCCTTTAACTCCGATTCTGAAGGCAAATTCAGACCAGAATTCTCAACCCTGAAAAACACTCTGTTTTAATGCAAGAATCATCCTCTTCTTTCCATCGTCTCCGATAGAGTAAGAACCATGAGATTGCCCAGAAAAAAAAGACCTGTGTTTCTTAATTATACGGACCATGTGTAGTTCAACTCTGCATATGAAATGTTACAGACCATAGCTCCTCTTACATAAATGTTCTTTAGTTAATAGTGAGAATAGTGTTGGCTTCGTGAACTGCGAAAAGTCATTTGAGCCCAAAATTCCCTGGGTTAACCAGAAATGAACCCTTGCCTGTAGGAAGACACAGATCCAGGGGTTTAACTCCTTTTTGGAAGGGAAATTCAGAGCAGTGTTCTCATCCATGAAACACACTCTGATTTAACTCAAGAAGCAAGCTCTTCTTTCCAGAATCTAAAATAAATCAAGAACTATGAACATGCCCTGAAAAAAAGAATTGTGTTTCCTACTCATAAAGACCATATGTAGTTCAACTCTGCTTATGAAACTGATACAAACCACAGCTTCTCTTACATGAATGCTCCTTAGTTAATGGTGATAATCATGTTGGCTTCATGAACTGCGAAAATCATTTGAGCCCAAAATTCACTGGGTTTAACAGAAATCAACCCTTGCTTGTAGGAAGACACAGATCCTGGGGTTTAACTCCTTTTCGGAAGGGAAATTAGGACCAGAGTTCTCATCCTTTAAACACACTCTGTTTAAATGCAAGAAGAAAACTCTTCTTTCAAGCGGCTCCAGTACATCAAGTACCATGAGCATGCCCAGAAAAAAAAAACTGTGTTTCATACTCAGAAGGACAATATGTAGTTCAACTCTGCTTATGAAACTGATACAAACCACAGCTCCTCTTACATAAATGCTCTTTAGTTAATAGTGAGAATAGCGTTGGATTCGTGAACTGCGAAAAATCATTTGAGCCCAAAATTCACTGGGTTTACCAGAAATGAACTCTTGCTTGTAGAAAGACACAGATCCTGGGGTTTAATTCCGTTTCTGAAGGGTTTCAGACCAGAATTCTCATAGGTGAAAAACACTCTGTTTTAAGGCTTGAATCATCCTCTTCTTTCCAGGGTCTCCAATACAGTAAGAACCTTGAGCATTCCCATAAAAAAAGAACTGTGTTTCCTACTCATGCGGACCATATGTAGTTCAACTGTGCTTATGAAACTGATACAAACAACATCTCCTCTTACGAAATGCTCTTTAGTTAATGGTGAGAATCATGTTGGGTTCGTGAACTGCTAAAAATCATTTGAGCCAAACATTCACTTGGTTTACCAGAAATGAACTCTTGCTTGTAGGAAGACACAGATCCTGGGGTTAAATGCCGTTTCTGAAGCCAAATTCAGAGCAGAGTTCTCATCCATGAAAAAAACTCTGTTTTAAGGCAAGAATCATCCTATTCTATCCAGCTTGCAAGATGCAAGCTCTTCTTTCCAGCATCTCTAATACATTAAGAACCATGAGCATGCCTAGGAAAAAAGATCTGTGTTTCCAACTCATAAAGACCATATGTAGTTCAACTCTGCTTATGAAACTGATACAGTCCACAGGTCTTCTTACATAAATGCTCTTTAGTTAATAGTGATAATCGCCTTGTGTTCTAGAACCGTGTAAAATCATTTGAGCCACAAATTCACTTGGTTTACCAGAAATGAACTCTTGCTTGTAGGAAGACATGCATCATGGAGTTTAACTCCGTTTCTGAGGGGAAATTCAGACCAGAATTCTCATTCCTGAAAAACACTCTGTTTTAAGCCATGAATCATCCTCTTCTTTCCAGGGTCTCCAATACATTAAGAACCATGACCATGCCCAGAAAAAAAGAACTGTGTTTCCTACTCAGAGGGACAATATGTAGTTCCCCTCTGCTTATGAAACTGATACAAAACACAGCTCCTCTTACATAAATCCTCTTTAGTTAATAGTGAGAATTGTGTTGGCTTCGTGAACTGCGAAAAAACATTTGAGCCCAAAAATCACTGGGTTTACCAGAAATGAACTCTTGCTTGTAGGAAGGCACAGATCCTGGGGTTAACTCTGTTTCTCAAGGCAAATTCAGACCAGAATTCTCAACCCTGAAAAACACTCTGTTTTAAGGCAAAAATCATCCTCTTCTTTCCAGCGTCTCCAATACAGTAAGAAACATGAGCATGCCCAGAAAAAAAGAACTGTGTTTCCTACTCATACGTAACATATGTAGTTCAACACTTCTTATGAAATGATACAGGCCAGAACTCCTCTTACATAAATGCTCTTTAGTTAATAGTGATAATCGCATTGGGATCTAGAACTGTGTAAAATCATTTGAGCCGAAAATTCACTTGGTTTACCAGAAATGAACTCTTGCTGGTAGGAAGACACAGATCATAGGGTTTAACTCCGTTTTTGAAGGGAAAATCAGACAAGAGTTCTCATCAATGAAACATACCCTGTTTTAATGCAGGAAGCAAGTTCTTCTTTCCAGCGACTCCAATACAGCAAGAACCATGAGCATGCCCTGAAAGAAAGAACTGTGTTTCCTACTCATACGGACCATATGTAGTTCAACTCTGCTTATGAAACTGATACAAACCACAGCTCCTCTTACATAAATGCTCTTTAGTTAATAGTGGGAATCGGTTTGGGTTGGTGAACTGCAAAAATCATTTGAGCCCAAAATTCACTAGGTTTAACAGAAATGAACTCTTGCTCATAGGAAGACACAGATCCTGGGGTTTAACTCCGTTTCTGAATGGTAATTCAGACCAGTGTTCTAATCCCTGAAACACACTATGCTTTAATGTAAGAAGGAAGCTCTTCCTTCCAGATTCTAAATCACAGCAAGAACAATGAGCATGCCCTGAAAAAAAATGTTTTTCCTACTCATATGGACAATATGTAGTTCAACTGTGCTTATGAAACTGATACAAACCACAGCTCCTCTTACATAAATGCTCTTTAGTTAATAGTGAGAATTGCGTTGGTTTCGTGAACTGTGAAAAATCATTTGATCCCAAAATTCACTGGGTTTACCTGAAATGAACTCTTGCTTGCAGGAAGACACAGATCTTGGGGTTTAACTCCATTTCTGAAGACAAATTCAGACCAGAATTCTCAACCATGAAAAACACTCTGTTTTAAGGCAAGAATCATCCTCTTCTTTCCAGGTTCTACAATAGAGTAGGAACAATGAGCAAGACCAGAAAAAAAGAACTGTACTTCCTACTCATACGGACCATATGTAGTTCAACTCTGCTGATGAATTGATACAGACCACAGCTCTTCTGACATAATTGGTCTTTAGTTAATAGTGATAATCTCGTTGGGTTCTAGAACTGTGTAAATTCATTTGAGCCGAAAATTCACTTTGTTTACCAGAAATGAACTCTTGCTGGTAGGAAGACACAGATCGTGGGGTTTAACTCCATTTGTGAAGGGAAATTCAATCCAGAGTTCTCATCCATGAAACACAGCCTGTTTTAATGCAAGAAGCAAGCTTTTCTTTCCAGAGTCTCCAATACTGCAAGAACCATGAGCATGCCCTGAAAAAAAGAACTGTGTTTCCTACTCATACGGACCATATGTATTTCAACTCTGCTTATGAAACTGATACAAACCACAGCTGCTCTTAAATTAATGCTGTTTAGTTAATAGTGGGAATCGGTTTGGGTTGTTGAACTGCAAAAATAATTTGAGCCCAAAATTCACTGGGTTTACGAGAAATGAACTCTTGCTTGTAGGAGGACACAGATCCTGGGATTTAACTCTGTTTCTGAAGGGAAATTCAGACCAGAGTTCTCATCCCTGAAACACAATCTGTTTTAACGAAGAACAAGCTCTTCTATCCAGAGTCTAAAATACAGCAAGAACCATGAGCATGGTCTGAAAAAAAGAATTGTGTTTCCTATTCATACGGACCATATGTAGTACAACTCTTCTTTGAAACTGGTACAGACCACACCTACTTTTACATAAATGCTCTTTAGTTAATAATGAGAATCATGTTGGGTTCGTGAACTACGAAAAATCATTTGAGCACAAAAATCACTGAGTTTTCCAGAACTGAACTCTTGCTTGTAGGAAGACACAGATCCTGGAGTTGAACTCCATTTCTGAAGGGAAATTCAGACCAGAATTCTCATCCCTGAAAAACACTCTGTTTTAAGGCATGAATCATCCTCTTCTTTCCAGGTTCTCCAATACAGTAAGAACCACGAGCATGACAAGAAAAAAAGAACTGTGTTTCCTACTCATACGGACCATATGTAGCCCAACTCTGCTTATGAAAATGATACAGAACACAGCTCCTCTTACATAAATGCTCTTTAGCTAATAGTGATAATCAATGTTGGGTTCTAGAACTGTGTAAAGTCATTTGAGCCGAAAAATTACTTGGTTTACCAGAAATGAACTCTTGCTAGTAGGAAGACACAGATCATGGGGTTTAACCCCGTTTGTGAAGGGAAAATCAGACCAGAGTTTTCATCCATGAAACACACCCTGTATTAATGCAGGAAGCAAGCTCTTCTTTCTAGCGTCTCTAATACAGCAAGAACCATGAGCATGCCCTGAAAAAAAGAACTGTGTTTCCTACTCATACGGACCATATGTAGTTCAACTCTGCTTATGAAACTGATACAAACCACACCTCCTCTTACATAAATGATCTTTAGTTAATAGTGAGAATCGTGTTGGGTTTGTGAACTGCGAAAACCATTTGAGCCCAAAAATCACTGGGTTTACCAGAAATGATCTCTTGCTTGTAGGAAGGCACAGATCCTGGGGTTTAACTCCGTTTCTGAAGGGAAATTCAGAAAAGAATTCTCATCACTCGAAAACACCCTGTTTTAATGCAGGAAGCAGGCCCTTCTTTCCAGCGTCACCAATACAGCAATAACCATGAGCATGCCCTGAAAAAAAGAACTGTGTTTCCTACTCATATGGACCATAGGTAGTTCAACTCTATTTATGAAACTGATACAAACCACACCTCCTCTTACATAAATGCTCTTTAGTTAATAGTGATAATCGCATTGGGTTCTAGAACTCTGTAAATTCATTTGAGCCGAAAATTCACTTGATTTACAAGAAATGAACTATTGCTGGTAGGAAGACACAGATCATGGGGTTTAACTCCGCTTTGGAAGGGAAATTCAGACCAGAGTTCTCATCCCTGAAACACACTCTGTTTTAACGAAGAAGCAAGCTCTTCTTTCCCGAGTTTACATACAGCAAGAACCATGAGCATGCTCTGAAAAAAAAACCTGTGTTTCCTATTCATACGGCCCATATGTAGTTCAACTCTGCTTATGAAACTGATAGAAACCACAGCTCCTCTTACGTAAATGATCTTTAGTTAATAGTGAGAATCGCGTTGGGTTTGTGAACTGCGAAAAATCATTTGAGCCCAAAATTCACTGGGATTACCAGAAATGAACTCTTGCTTTTAGGAAGACAAAGATCCTGGGGTTTAACTCTGTTTCTGAAGGGAAATTCAGAACAGAGGTATCATCCCTGAAACACACTCTGTTTTAAAGCAAGAAGCAAGCTCTTCTTTCCAGAGTCTAAAATAGAGCAAGAACCATGAGCAGGGTCTGAAAATAAAAACTGTGTTTCCTACTCATACGGACCATATGTAGTTCAACTCTGCTTATGAAACTGATACAAACCAGAGCTCCTCTTACATAAATGATCTTTAGTTAATAGTTAGAATCGCGTTGGGTTCGTGAACTGCGAAAAATCATTTGAGCCGAAAATTTGCTTGGTTTACGAGAAATGACATCTTGCTAGTAGGAAGATAGAGATCATGGGGTTTATCCCCGTTTGTGAAGGGAAAATCAGAACAGAGTTCTCATCCATGAAACACACCCTGTTTTAATGCAGGAAGCAAGCTCTTCTTTCCAGCGTCTCCAATACAGCAAGAACCATGAGCATGCCCTGAAAAAAAGAACTGTGTTTCCTACTCATACGGACCATATGTAGTTCAACTCTGCTTATGAAACTGATACAAACCAGAGCTCCTCTTACATAAATGATCTTTAGTTAATAGTGAGAATCGCGTTGGGTTCGTGAACTGCGAAAAATCATTTGAGCCGAAAATTTGCTTGGTTTACGAGAAATGACCTCTTGCTAGTAGGAAGATAGAGATCATGGGGTTTAACCCCGTTTGTGAAGGGAAAATCAGACCAGAGTTCTCATCCATGAAACACACCCTGTTTTAATGCAGGAAGCAAGCTCTTCTTTCCAGCGTCTCCAATACAGCAAGGACCATGAGCATGCTCTGAAAAAAAAACCTGTGTTTCCTATTCATACGGCCCATATGTAGTTCAACTCGGCTTATGAAACTGATACAAACCACAGCTCCTCTTATGTAAATGATCTTTAGTTAATAGTGAGAATCGCGTTGGGTTTGTGAACTGCGAAAAACCATTTGAGCCCAAAATTCACTGGGTTTACCAGAAATGAACTCTTGCTTTTAGGAAGACAAAGATCCTGGG
Organism: Onychomys arenicola; assembly: GCA_949786405.1. Taxonomy (NCBI): domain Eukaryota; kingdom Metazoa; phylum Chordata; class Mammalia; order Rodentia; family Cricetidae; genus Onychomys; species Onychomys arenicola. The sequence continues at coordinate 2,444,705 of CATKUM010000035.1, forward strand.
GTTTAACTCTGTTTCTGAAGGGAAATTCAGAACAGAGGTATCATCCCTGAAACACACTCTGTTTTAAAGCAAGAAGCAAGCTCTTCTTTCCAGAGTCTAAAATAGAGCAAGAACCATGAGCAGGGTCTGAAAATAAAAACTGTTTCCTACTCATACGGACCATATGTAGTTCAACTCTGCTAATGAAACTGGTACAGACCACACCTTTTTTTACATAAATGCTCTTTAGTTAATAATGAGAATCATGTTGGTTTCGTGAACTACGAAAAATCATTTGAGCACAAAATTCACTGAGTTTTCCAAAACTGAACTCTTCCTTGTAGCAAGGCACAGATCCTGGGGTTAACTCTGTTTCTGAAGGAAAATTCAGACCAGAATTCTCAAACCTGAAAAACACTCTGTTTTAAGGCAAAAATCATCCTCTTCTTTCCAGCGTCTCCAATACAGTAAGAAAGATGAGCATGCCCAGAAAAAAAGAACTGTGTTTCCTACTCATATGTAACATATGTAGTTCAACACTTCTTATGAAATGATACAGAGCAGAGCTCCTCTTACATAAATGCTCTTTAGTTAATAGTGATAATCGCATTGGGTTCTAGAACTGTGTAAATTCATTTGAGCCGATAATTCACTTGGTTTACCAGAAATGAACTCTTGCTGGTAGGAAGACACAGATCATGGGGTTTAACTCCGTTTTTGAAGGGAAAATCAGACCAGAGTTCTCATCCATGAAACACACCCTGTTTTCATGCAGGAAGCAAGCTCTTCTTTCCAGCGTCTCCAATACAGCAAGAACCATGAGCATACCCTGAAAAAAAGAACTGTGTTTCCTACTCATACGGACCATATGTAGTTCAACTCTGCTTATGAAACTGATACAAACCACAGCTCCTCTTACATAAATGCTCTTTAGTTAATAGTGGGAATCGGTTTGGGTTGGTGAACTGCAAAAATCATTTGAGCCCAAAATTCACTAGTTTTAACAGAAATGAACTCTTGCTCATAGGAAGACACAGATCCTGGGGTTTAACTCCGTTTCTGAATGGTAATTCAGACCAGTGTTCTAAACCCTGAAACACACTCTGCTTTAATGTAAGAAGGAAGCTCTTCCTTCCAGATTCTAAATCACAGCAAGAAAAATGAGCATGCCCTGAAAAAAAAATGTTTTTCCTACTCATATGCACAATATGTAGTTCAACTGTGCTTATGAAACTGATACAAACCACAGCTCCTCTTACATAAATGCTCTTTAGTTAATAGTGAGAATTGCGTTGGTTTCGTGAACTGTGAAAAATCATTTGATCCCAAAATTCACTGGGTTTACCTGAAATGAACTCTTGCTTGCAGGAAGACACAGATCTTGGGGTTTGACTCCATTTCTGAAGGCAAATTCAGACCAGAATTCTCAACCTTGAAAAACACTCTTTTTTAAGGCAAGATTCATCCTCTTCTTTCCAGGTTCTACAATAGAGTAGGAACAATGAGCATGCCCAGAAAAAAAAGAACTGTGTTTCCTACTCATACGGACCATATGTAGTTCAACTCTGCTGATGAATTGATACATCCCACAGCTCTTCTGACATAATTGGTCTTTAGTTAATAGTGATAATCTCGTTGGGTTCTAGAACTGTGTAAATTCATTTGAGCCGAAAATTCACTTTGTTTACCAGAAAAGAACTCTTGCTGGTAGGAAGACACAGATCGTGGGGTTTAACTCCATTTGTGAAGGGAAATTCAGACCAGAGTTCTCATCCATGAAACACAGCCTGTTTTAATGCAAGAAGCAAGCTCTTCTTTCCAGAGTCTCCAATACATCAAGAACAATGAGCATGCCCTGAAAAAAAGAACTGTGTTTCCTACTCATACGGACTATATGTAGTTCAACTCTGCTTATGAAACTGATACAAACCACAGCTCCTCTTACATAAATACTCTTTAGTTAATAGTGGGAATCGGTTTGGGATGGTGAACTGCAAAAATCATTTGAGCCCAAAATTCACTAGGTTTAACAGAAATGTACTCTTGCTCATAGGAAGACACAGATCCTGGGGTTTAACTCCGATTCTGAAGGGTAATTCAGACCAGAGTTCTAATCCCTGACACACACTCTGCTTTAATTCAAGAAGCAAGCTCTTTCTTCCAGATTCTAAAACACAGCAAGAACAATGAGCATGACCTGAAAAAAAATGTTTTTCCTACTCATATGGACAATGTGTAGTTCAACTCTGCTTATGAAACTGATACAAACCACAGCTCCTCTTACATAAATGCTCTTTAGTTAATAGTGAGAATCGCGTTGGTTTCATGAACTGTGAAAAATCATTTGATCCCAAAATTCACTGGGTTTATCTGAAATGAACTCTTGCTTGCAGGAAGACACAGATATTGGGGTTTAACTCCATTTCTGAATGCAAATTCAGACCAGAATCCTCAACCCTGAAAAACACTCTGTTTTAAGGCAAGAATCATCCTCTTCTTTACAGGTTCTCCAATACAGTAAGAAACATGAGCATGCCCAGAAAAAAAGAACTGTGTTTCCTACTCATACGGACCATATGTAATTCAATTCTGCTTATGAAACTAATACAGACCACAGCTCTTCTCACATAAATGCTCTTTAGTTAATAATGATAATTGCCTTAGGTTCTAGAAGTGTGTAAAGTCATTTGAGCCGAAAATTTACTTGGTTTACCTGAAATGAACTCTTGCAGGTAGGATGACACAGATCATGGGGTTTAACCACGTTTGTGAAGTGAAAATCAGACCAAAGTTCTCATCCATGAAACACACCCTGTTTTAATGCAAGAAGCAAGCTCTTCTTTCCAGAGTCTCCAATACATCAAGAATAATGAGCATGCCCTGAAAAAAAGAACTGTGTTTCCTACTCATACGGACCATATGTAGTTCAACTCTGCTTATGAAACTGATACAAACCAGAGCTCCTCTTACATAAATGAACTTTAGTTAATAGTGAGAATCGCGTTGGGTTCGTGAACTGCGAAAAATCATTTGAGCCGAAAATTTGCTTGGTTTACGAGAAATGACCTCTTGCTAGTAGGAAGATAGAGATCATGGGGTTTAACCCCGTTTGTGAAGGGGAAATCAGACCAGAGTTCTCATCCATGAAACACACCCTGTTTTAATGCAGGAAGCAAGCTCTTCTTTCCAGCGTCTCCAATACAGCAAGAACCATGAGCATGCCCTGATAAAAAGAACTGTGTTTCCTACTCATACGGACTATATGTAGTTCAACTCTGCTTATGAAACTGATACAAACCACAGCTCCTCTTACATAAATACTCTTTAGTTAATAGTGGGAATCGGTTTGGGATGGTGAACTGCAAAAATCATTTGAGCCCAAAATTCACTAGGTTTAACAGAAATGTACTCTTGCTCATAGGAAGACACAGATCCTGGGGTTTAACTCCGATTCTGAAGGGTAATTCAGACCAGAGTTCTAATCCCTGACACACACTCTGCTTTAATGCAAGAAGCAAGCTCTTCCTTCCAGATTCTAAAACACAGCAAGAACAATGAGCATGACCTGAAAAAAAATGTTTTTCCTACTCATATGGACAATGTGTACTTCAACTCTGCTTATGAAACTGATACAAACCACAGCTCCTCTTACATAAATGCTCTTTAGTTAATAGTGAGAATCGCGTTGGTTTCATGAACTGTGAAAAATCATTTGATCCCAAAATTCACTGGGTTTATCTGAAATGAACTCTTGCTTGCAGGAAGACACAGATATTGGGGTTTAACTCCATTTCTGAATGCAAATTCAGACCAGAATCCTCAACCCTGAAAAACACTCTGTTTTAAGGCAAGAATCATCCTCTTCTTTACAGGTTCTCCAATACAGTAAGAAACATGAGCATGCCCAGAAAAAAAGAACTGTGTTTCCTACTCATACGGACCATATGTAATTCAATTCTGCTTATGAAACTAATACAGACCACAGCTCCTCTCACATAAATGCTCTTTAGTTAATAATGATAATTGCCTTAGGTTCTAGAAGTGTGTAAAGTCATTTGAGCCGAAAATTTACTTGGTTTACCCGAAATGAACTCTTGCAGGTAGGATGACACAGATCATGGGGTTTAACCACGTTTGTGAAGTGAAAATCAGACCAGAGTTCTCATCCATGAAACACACCCTGTTTTAATGCAGGAAGCAAGCTCTTCTTTCCAGAGTCTCCAATACAGCAAGAACCATGAGCATGCCCTGAAAAAAAGAACTGTGTTTCCTACTCATACGGACCATATGTAGTTCAACTCTGCTTATGAAACTGATACAAACCAGAGCTCCTCTTACATAAATGATCTTTAGTTAATAGTGAGAATCGCGTTGGGTTCGTGAACTGCGAAAAATCATTTGAGCCGAAAATTTGCTTGGTTTACGAGAAATGACCTCTTGCTAGTAGGAAGATAGAGATCATGGGGTTTATCCCCGTTTGTGAAGGGAAAATCAGACCAGAGTTCTCATCCATGAAACACACCCTGTTTTAATGCAGGAAGCAAGCTCTTCTTTCCAGCGTCTCCAATACAGCAAGGACCATGAGCATGCTCTGAAAAAAAAACCTGTGTTTCCTATTCATACGGCCCATATGTAGTTCAACTCTGCTTATGAAACTGATACAAACCACAGCTCCTCTTACCTAAATGATCTTTAGTTAATAGTGAGAATCGCGTTGGGTTTGTGAACTGCGAAAAATCATTTGAGCCCAAAATTCACTGGGATTACCAGAAATGAACTCTTGCTTTTAGGAAGACAAAGATCCTGGGGTTTAACTCTGTTTCTGAAGGGAAATTCAGAACAGAGGTATCATCCCTGAAACACACTCTGTTTTAAAGCAAGAAGCAAGCTCTTCTTTCCAGAGTCTAAAATAGAGCAAGAACCATGAGCAGGGTCTGAAAATAAAAACTGTGTTTCCTACTCATACGGACCATATGTAGTTCAACTCTGCTTATGAAACTGATACAAACCAGAGCTCCTCTTACATAAATGATCTTTAGTTAATAGTTAGAATCGCGTTGGGTTCGTGAACTGCGAAAAATCATTTGAGCCGAAAATTTGCTTGGTTTACGAGAAATGACATCTTGCTAGTAGGAAGATAGAGATCATGGGGTTTATCCCCGTTTGTGAAGGGAAAATCAGAACAGAGTTCTCATCCATGAAACACACCCTGTTTTAATGCAGGAAGCAAGCTCTTCTTTCCAGCGTCTCCAATACAGCAAGAACCATGAGCATGCCCTGAAAAAAAGAACTGTGTTTCCTACTCATACGGACCATATGTAGTTCAACTCTGCTTATGAAACTGATACAAACCAGAGCTCCTCTTACATAAATGATCTTTAGTTAATAGTGAGAATCGCGTTGGGTTCGTGAACTGCGAAAAATCATTTGAGCCGAAAATTTGCTTGGTTTACGAGAAATGACCTCTTGCTAGTAGGAAGATAGAGATCATGGGGTTTAACCCCGTTTGTGAAGGGAAAATCAGACCAGAGTTCTCATCCATGAAACACACCCTGTTTTAATGCAGGAAGCAAGCTCTTCTTTCCAGCGTCTCCAATACAGCAAGAACCATGAGAATGCTCTGAAAAAAAAACCTGTGTTTCCTATTCATACGGCCCATATGTAGTTCAACTCTGCTTATGAAACTGATACAAACCACAGCTCCTCTTACGTAAATGATCTTTAGTTAATAGTGAGAATCGCGTTGGGTTTGTGAACTGCGAAAAATCATTTGAGCCCAAAATTCACTGGGTTTACCAGAAATGAACTCTTGCTTGTAGGAAGACACAGATCCTGGGGTTTAACTCTGTTTCTGAAGGGAAATTCAGACCAGAGTTCTTATCCCTGAAAATCACTCTGTTTTAAAGCATTAAGCAAGCTCTTCTTTCCAGAGTCTAAAATAGAGTAAGAACCATGAGCATGGTCTGAAAAAAAGAACTGTGTTTCCTACTCATACGTAACATATGTAGTTCAACACTTCTTATGAAATGATACAGACCAGAGCTCCTCTTACATAAATGCTCTTTAGTTAATAGTGATAATCGCATTGGGTTCTAGAACTGTGTAAATTCATTTGAGCTGAAAATTCACTTTGTTTACCAGAAATGAACTCTTGCTGGTAGGAAGACACAGATGATGGGGTTTAACTCCGTTTTTGAAGGGAAAATCAGACTAGAGTTCTCATCCATGAAACACACCCTGTTTTAATGCAGGAAGCAAGCTCTTCTTTCCAGCGTCTCCAATACAGCAAGAACCATGAGCATGCCCTGAAAAAAAGAACTGTGTTTCCTACTCATACGGACCATATGTAGTTCAACTCTGCTTATGAAACTGATACAAACCACAGCTCCTCTTACATAAATGTTCTTTAGTTAATAGTGAGAATAGCGTTGGGTTCAAGAACTGTGTAAAGTCATTTGAGCTGAAAATTTACTTGGTTTACCAGAAATGAACTCTTGCAGGTAGGAAGACACAGATCATGGGGTTTAACCCCATTTGTGAAGTGAAAATCAAACCAGAGTTCTCATCCATGAAACACACCCTGTTTTAATGCAGGAAGCAAGCTCTTCTTTCCAGCGTCTCCAATACAGCAAGAACCATGAGCATGCCCTGAAAAAAAGAACTGTGTTTCCTACTCATACGGACCATATGTAGTTCAACTCTGCTTATGAAACTGATACAAACCACAGCTCCTCTTACATAAATGATCTTTAGTTAATAGTGAGAATCGCGTTGGGTTCGTGAACTGCGAAAAATCATTTGAGCCCAAAATTCACTGGGTTTACCAGAAATGAACTCTTGCTTGTAGGAAGACACAGATCGTGGGGTTTAACTCCGTTTCTGAAGGGAAATTCAGACCAGAGTTCTCATCCCTGAAACACATTCTGTTTTAACGAAGAAGCAAGCTCTTCTTTCCAGAATCTAAAATACAGCAAGAACCATGATCATGGTCTGAAAAACAGAACTTTGTTTCCTATTCATATGGACAATATGTAGTTCAACTCTTCTTATGAAACTGGTACAGACCACACCTTCTTTTACATAATTGCTCTTTAGTTAATAATGAGAATCATGGTGGGTTCGTGAACTACAAAAAATCATTTGAGCACAAAATTCACTGAGTTTTCCAGAACTGAACTCTTGCTTGTAGGAAGACCGAGATCCTGGGTTTTAAATCCGTTCCTGAAGGGAAATTCAGACCAGAATTATCATCCCTGGAAAACACTCTGTTTTAAGGCAAGAATCATCCTCTTCTTTCCAGGTTCTCCAATACACTAAGAACCATGAGCATGCCAAGAAAAAAAGAACTGTGTTTCCTACTCAGACGGACCATATGTAGTCCAACTCTGCTTATGAAAATGATACAGAACACAGCTCCTCTCACATAAATGCTCTTTAGTTAATAGTGGTAATCGCCTTAGGTTCTCGAACTGTGTAAAGTCATTTTAGCCAAAATTTACTTGGTTTACGAGAAATTAACTCTTGCTAGTAGGACGATACAGATCATGGGGTTTAACCCTGTTTGTGAAGGGAAAAACAGACCAGAGTTCTCATCCATAAAACACACCCTGTTTTAATGCAGGAAGCAAGCTCTTCTTTCCAGCGTCTCCAATACAGCAAGAACAATGAGCATGCCCTGAAAAAAAAAAACTGTGTTTCCTACTCATACGGACCATATGTAGTTCAACTCTGCTTATGAAACTGATACAAACCACAGCTCCTCTTACATAAATGCTCTTTAGTTAATAGTGGGAATCGGTTTGGGGATGGTGAACTGCAAAAATCATTTGAGCCTAAAATTCACTATGTTTAACGGAAATGAACTCTTGCTCATAGGAAGACACAGATCCTGGGGTTTAGCTCCGTTTCTGAAGGGTAATTCAGACCAGAGTTCTAATCCCTGAAACACACTCTGCTTTAATGCAAGAAGCAAGCTCTTCCTTCCAGATTCTAAAACACAGCAAGAACAATGAGCATGACCTGAAAAAAAAAATGTTTTTCCTACTCATATGGAGAATATGTAGTTCGACTGGGCTTATGAAACTGATATAAACCACAGCTCTTCTTACATAAATGCTCTTTAGTTAATAGTGAGAATCGCGTTGGTTTCGTGAACTGTGAAAAATCATTTGACCCCAAAATTCACTGGATTTACCAGAAATGAACTCTTGCTTGCAGGAAGACACAGATCTTGGGGATTAACTCCATTTCTGGAGGCAAATTCAGACCAGAATTCTCAACCCTGAAAAACACTCTGTTTTAAGGCAAGGATCATCCTCTTCTTTCCAGTGTCTCAAATACAGTAAGAACCATGGGCATGACCAGAAAAAAAGAACTGTGTTTCCTACTCATACAGACCATATGTAGTTCAACTCTGCTTATGAAACTGATACAAACCACAGCTCCTCTTACATAAATGATCTTTAGTTAATAGTGAGAATCGGGTTGGGTTCGTGAACTGCGAAAAATCATTTGAGCCCAAAATTCACTGGGTTTACCAGAAATGAACTCTTGCTTGCAGGAAGACACAGATGCTGGGGTTTAACTCCGTTTCTGAAGGCAAATTCAGACCAGAATTCTCAACCCTGAAAAACACTGTTTTAAGGCAAGAATCATCCTCTTCTTTCCAGCGTCTCCAATACAGTAAGAAACATGAGCATGCCCAGAAAAAAGGAACTGTGTTTCCTACTCATACATAACATAGGTATTTCAACTCTTCTTATGAAATGATACAGACCAGAGCTCCTCTTACATAAATGCTCTTTAGTAAATATGATAATCGCATTTGGTTCTAGAACTGTGTAAATTCATTTGAGCCGAAAATTCACTTTGTTTATCCGAAATGAACTCTTGCTGGTAGCAAGACACAAATCATGGGCTTTAACTCCGTTTTGGAAGGGAAATTCAGACCAGAGTTCTCATCCATGAAACACACCCTGTCTTAATGCAAGAAGCAAGCTCTTCTTACCAGCGTCTCCAATACAGCAAGAACCATGAGCATGGTCTGATAAACAGAACTTTGTTTCCTATTCATACGGACAATATGTAGTTCAACTCTTCTTATGAAACTGGTACAGACCACACCTTCTTTTACATAAATGCTCTTTAGTTAATAATGAGAATCATGTTGGGTTCGTGAACTACAAAAAATCATTTGAGCACAAAATTCACTGAGTTTTCCAGAACTGAACTCTTGCTTGTAGGAAGACCGAGATCCTGGGTTTTAAATCCGTTCCTGAAGGGAAATTCAGACCAGAATTATCATCCCTGGAAAACACTCTGTTTTAAGGCAAGAATCATCCTCTTCTTTCCAGGTTCTCCAATACACTAAGAACCATGAGCATGCCAAGAAAAAAAGAACTGTGTTTCCTACTCAGACGGACCATATGTAGTCCAACTCTGCTTATGAAAATGATACAGAACACAGCTCCTCTCACATAAATGCTCTTTAGTTAATAGTGGTAATCGCCTTAGGTTCTCGAACTGTGTAAAGTCATTTGAGCCGAAAATTTACTTGGTTTACGAGAAATTCACTCTTGCTAGTAGGACGATACAGATCATGGGGTTTAACCCCGTTTGTGAAGGGAAAATCAGACCAGAGTTCTCATCCATAAAACACACCCTGTTTTAATGCAGGAACCAAGCTCTTCTTTCCAGCGTCTCCAATACAGCAAGAACCATGAGCATGCCCTGAAAAAAAGAACTGTGTTTCCTACTCATACGGACCATATGTAGTTCAACTCTGCTTATGAAACTGATACAAACCACAGCTCCTCTTACATAAATGCTCTTTAGTTAATAGTGAGAATCGCGTTGGGTTTGTGAACTGCGAAAAATCATTTGAGCCCAAAATTCACTGGGTTTACCAGAAATGAACTCTTGCTTGTAGGAAGACACATATCCTGTGGTTTAACTCCGTTTCTGAAGGGAAATTCAGACCAGAGTTCTCATCCCTGAAACACATTCTGTTTTAACGAAGAAGCAAGCTCTTCTTTCCAGATTCTAAAACACAGCAAGAACAATGAGCATGACCTGAAAAAAAAATGTTTTTCCTACTCATATGGAGAATATGTAGTTCGACTGGGCTTATGAAACTGATATAAACCACAGCTCTTCTTACATAAATGCTCTTTAGTTAATAGTGAGAATCACGTTGGTTTCGTGAACTGTGAAAAATCATTTGACCCCAAAATTCACTGGATTTACCAGAAATGAACTCTTGCTTGCAGGAAGACACAGATCTTGGGGATTAACTCCATTTCTGGAGGCAAATTCAGACCAGAATTCTCAACCCTGAAAAACACTCTGTTTTAAGGCAAGGATCATCCTCTTCTTTCCAGTGTCTCCAATACAGTAAGAACCATGAGCATGACCAGAAAAAAAGAACTGTGTTTCCTACTCATAAGGACCATATGTAGTTCAACTCTGCTGATGAAATGATACAGACCACAGCTCTTCTGACGTAAATGCTCTTTAGTTAATAGTGATAATCGCGTTGGGTTCTAGAACTGTGTAAATTCATTTGAGCCGAAAATTCACTAGTATACCCGAAATGAACTCTTGCTGGTAGGAAGACACAGATCGTGGGGGTTTATCTCCGTTTGTGAAGGGAAATTCAGACCAGAGTTCTCATGCATGAAACACACCCTGTTTTAATGCAAGAAGCAAGCTCTTCTTTCCAGCGTCTCCAATACAGCAAGGACCATGAGCATGCCCTGAAAAAAAGAACTGTGTTTTCTACTCGTACGGATCATTTGTAGTTCAACTCTGCTTATGAAACTGATACAAACCACAGCTCCTCTTACATAAATGGTCTTTAGTTAATAGTGAGAATCGCGTTGGGTTCGTGAACTGCGAAAAATCATTTGAGCACAAAATTCACTGGGTTTACCAGAAATGAACTCTTGCTTCTAGGAAGACACAGATGCTGGGGTTTAACTCCGTTTCTGAAGGCAAATTCAGACCAGAATTCTCAACCCTGAAAAACACTGTTTTAAGGCAAGAATCATCCTCTTCTTTCCAACGTCTCCAATACAGTAAGAAACATGAGCATGCCCAGAAAAAAATAACTGTGTTTCCTACTCATACATAACATAGGTAGTTCAACTCTTCTTATGAAATGATACAGACCAGAGCTCCTCTTACATAAATGCTCTTTAGTTAATAGTGATAATCGCATTGGGTTCTAGAACTGTGTATATTCATTTGAGCCAAAAATTCACTTGGTTTATCAGAAATGAACTCTTGCTGGTAGCAAGACACAGATCATGTGGTTTAACTCCGTTTTGAAAGGGAAATTCAGACCTTAGTTCTCATCCCTGAAACACACTCTGTTTTAACGAAGAAGCAAGCTCTTCTTTCCCGAGTTTAAAATATAACAAGAAACATGAGCATGGTCTGAAAAAAAAACTGTGTTTCCTATTCATACGGCCCATATGTAGATCAAGTCTGCTTATGAAACTGATACAAACCACAGCTCCTCTTACATAAATGATCTTTAGTTAATAGTGAGAAAAGCGTTGGGTTCAAGAACTGTGTAAAATCGTTTGAGCACAAAATTCACTAGGTTTACCAGAAATTAACTCTTGCTTGTAGGAAGACACAGATCCTGGGGTTTAACTCCGTTTTGGAAGGGAAATTCAGACCATAGTTCTCATCCCTGAAACACACTCTGTTTTAACGAAGAAGCAATCTCTTCTTTCCCGAGTTTAAATACAAAAAGAACCATGAGCATGGTCTGAAAAAAAAAAAAAAAACTGTGTTTCCTATTCATACGGCCCATATGTAGTTCAATTCTGCTTATGAAACTGATACAAACCACAGCTCCTCTTACATAAATGCTCTTTAGTTAATAGTGAGAATAGCGTTGGGTTCAAGAACTGTGTAAAATCGTTGGAGCACAAAATTCACTCGGTTTACCAGAAATGAACTATTGCTTGTAGGAAGACACAGATCCTTGTGTTTAACTCCATCTCTGAAGGCAAATTCAGACTAGAGTTCTCACCCCTGAAAATCACTCTGTTTTAAGGCAATAATCATCCTCTTTTTTCCAGCGTCTCCAATATAATAAGAAACATGAGCATGCCCAGAAAAAAAGAACTGTGTTTCCTACTCATACGTAACATATGTAGTTCAACTCTTCTTATGAAATGATACAGACCAGAGCTCCTCTTACATAAATGCTCTTTAGTTAATAGTGATAATCGCATTGGGTTTTGGAACTCTGTAAATTCATTTGAGCCGAAAATTCACTGTGTTTACCAGAAATGAACTCTTGCTGTTAGGAAGACAGAGATCATGGGGTTTAACTCCGTTTTGGAAGGGAATTCAGACCAGAGTTCTCATCCATGAAACACACCCTGTCTTAATGCAAGAAGCAAGCTCTTCTTTCCAGCGTCTCTAATACAGCAAGAACCATGAGCATGCCCTGAAAAAAAGAACTGTGTTTCCTACTCATACGGACCATATGTAGTTCAATTCTGCTTATGAAACTGATACAAACCACAGCTCCTCTTACATAAATGCTCTTTAGTTAATAGTGAGAATAGCGTTGGGTTCAAGAAATGTGTAAAATCGTTGGAGCACAAAATTCACTCGGTTTACCAGAAATGAACTATTGCTTGTAGGAAGACACAGATCCTTGTGTTTAACTCCATCTCTGAAGGCAAATTCAGACTAGAGTTCTCACCCCTGAAAATCACTCTGTTTTAAGGCCATAATCATCCTCTTTTTTCCAGCGTCTCCAATATAATAAGAAACATGAGCATGCCCAGAAAAAAAGAACTGTGTTTCCTACTCATACGTAACATATGTAGTTCAACTCTTCTTATGAAATGATACAGACCAGAGCTCCTCTTACATAAATGCACTTTAGTTAATAATGATAATCGCATTGGGTTCTAGAACTCTGTAAATTCATTTGAGCCGAAAATTCACTGTGTTTACCAGAAATGAACTCTTGCTGTTAGGAAGACAGAGATCATGGGGTTTAACTCCGTTTTGGAAGGGAATTCAGACCAGAGTTCTCATCCATGAAACACACCCTGTCTTAATGCAAGAAGCAAGCTCTTCTTTCCAGCGTCTCCAATACAGCAAGAACCATGAGCATGCCCTGAAAAAAAGAACTGTGTTTCCTACTCATAAGGACCATATGTAGTTCAACTCTGCTTATGAAACTCATACAAACCACAGCTCCTCTTACATAAATGATCTTTAGTTAATAGTGAGAATCGCGTTGGGTTCGTGAACTGTGAAAAATCATTTGAGCCCAAAATTCACTGGGTTTACCAGAAATGAACTCTTGCTTGTAGGAAGACACAGATCGTGGGGTTTAACTCCGTTTCTGAAAGGAAATTGAGACCAGAGTTCTCATCCCTGAAACACACTCTGTTTTAACGAAGAAGCAAGCTCTTCTTTCCAGAATCTAAAATACAGCAAGAACCATGATCATGGTCTGAAAAACAGAACTTTGTTTCCTATTCATATGGACAATATGTAGTTCAACTCTTCTTATGAAACTGGTACAGACCACACCTTCTTTTACATAAATGCTCTTTAGTTAATAATGAGAATCATGGTGGGTTCGTGAACTACAAAAAATCATTTGAGCACAAAATTCACTGAGTTTTCCAGAACTGAACTCTTGCTTGTAGGAAAACCGAGATCCTGGGTTTTAAATCCGTTCCTGAAGGGAAATTCAGACCAGAATTATCATCCCTGGAAAACACTCTGTTTTAAGGCAAGAATCATCGTCTTCTTTCCAGGTTCTCCAATACACTAAGAACCATGAGCATGCCAAGAAAAAAAGAACTGTGTTTCCTACTCAGACGGACCATATGTAGTCCAACTCTGCTTATGAAAATGATACAGAACACAGCTCCTCTCACATAAATGCTCTTTAGTTAATAGTGGTAATCGCCTTAGGTTCTCGAACTGTGTAAAGTCATTTGAGCCAAAATTTACTTGGTTTACGAGAAATTAACTCTTGCTAGTAGGACGATACAGATCATGGGGTTTAACCCTGTTTGTGAAGGGAAAATCAGACCAGAGTTCTCATCCATAAAACACACCCTGTTTTAATGCAGGAAGCAAGCTCTTCTTTCCATCGTCTCCAATAGAGCAAGAACAATGAGCATGCCATGAAAAAAAAAACTGTGTTTCCTACTCATACGGACCATATGTAGTTCAACTCTGCTTATGAAACTGATACAAACCACAGCTCCTCTTACATAAATGCTCTTTAGTTAATAGTGGGAATTGGTTTGGGGATGGTGAACTGCAAAAATCATTTGAGCCCAAAATTCACTATGTTTAACAGAAATGAACTCTTGCTCATAGGAAGACACAGATCCTGGGGTTTAACTCCGTTTCTGAAGGGTAATTCAGACCAGAGTTCTAATCCCTGAAACACACTCTGCTTTAATGCAAGAAGCAAGCTCTTCCTTCCAGATTCTAAAACACAGCAAGAACAATGAGCATAACCTGAAAAAAAAAATGTTTTTCCTACTCATATGGAGAATATGTAGTTCGACTGGGCTTATGAAACTGATATAAACCACAGCTCTTCTTACATAAATGCTCTTTAGTTAATAGTGAGAATCGCGTTGGTTTCGTGAACTGTGAAAAATCATTTGACCCCAAAATTCACTGGATTTACCAGAAATGAACTCTTGCTTGCAGGAAGACACAGATCTTGGGGATTAACTCCATTTCTGGAGGCAAATTCAGACCAGAATTCTCAACCCTGAAAAACACTCTGTTTTAAGGCAAGGATCATCCTCTTCTTTCCAGTGTCTCAAATACAGTAAGAACCATGAGCATGACCAGAAAAAAAGAACTGTGTTTCCTACTCATACAGACCATTGTAGTTCAACTCTGCTTATGAAACTGATACAAACCACAGCTCCTCTTACATAAATGATCTTTAGTTAATAGTGAGAATCGGGTTGGGTTCGTGAACTGCGAAAAATCATTTGAGCCCAAAATTCACGGGGTTTACCAGAAATGAACTCTTGCTTGCAGGAAGACACAGATGCTGGGGTTTAACTCCGTTTCTGAAGGCAAATTCAGACCAGAATTCTCAACCCTGAAAAACACTGTTTTAAGGCAAGAATCATCCTCTTCTTTCTAGCGTCTCCAATACAGTAAGAAACATGAGCATGCCCAGAAAAAAAGGAACTGTGTTTCCTACTCATACATAACATAGGTATTTCAACTCTTCTTATGAAATGATACAGACCAGAGCTCCTCTTACATAAATGCTCTTTAGTAAATATGATAATCGCATTTGGTTCTAGAACTGTGTAAATTCATTTGAGCCGAAAATTCACTTTGTTTATCAGAAATGAACTCTTGCTGGTAGCAAGACACAAATCATGGTCTTTAACTCCGTTTTGGAAGGGAAATTCAGACCAGAGTTCTCATCCGTGAAACACACGCTGTCTTAATGCAAGAAGCAAGCTCTTCTTACCAGCGTCTCCAATACAGCAAGAACCATGAGCATGGTCTGATAAACAGAACTTTGTTTCCTATTCATACGGACAATATGTAGTTCAACTCTTCTTATGAAACTGGTACAGACCACACCTTCTTTTACATAAATGCTCTTTAGTTAATAATGAGAATCATGTTGGGTTCGTGAACTACAAAAAATCATTTGAGCACAAAATTCACTGAGTTTTCCAGAACTGAACTCTTGCTTGTAGGAAGACCGAGATCCTGGGTTTTAAATCCGTTCCTGAAGGGAAATTCAGACCAGAATTATCATCCCTGGAAAACACTCTGTTTTAAGGCAAGAATCATCCTCTTCTTTCCAGGTTCTCCAATACACTAAGAACCATGAGCATGCCAAGAAAAAAAGAACTGTGTTTCCTACTCAGACGGACCATATGTAGTCCAACTCTGCTTATGAAAATGATACAGAACACAGCTCCTCTCACATAAATGCTCTTTAGTTAATAGTGGTAATCGCCTTAGGTTCTCGAACTGTGTAAAGTCATTTGAGCCGAAAATTTACTTGGTTTATGAGAAATTAACTCTTGCTAGTAGGACGATACAGATCATGGGGTTTAACCCCGTTTGTGAAGGGAAAATCAGACCAGAGTTCTCATCCATAAAACAAACCCTGTTTTAATGCAGGAAGCAAGCTCTTCTTTCCAGCGTCTCCAATAGAGCAAGAACCATGAGCATGCCCTGAAAAAAAAAAACTGTGTTTCCTACTCATACGGACCATATGTAGTTCAACTCTGCTTATGAAACTGATACAAACCACAGCTCCTCTTACATAAATGCTCTTTAGTTAATAGTGGGAATCGGTTTGGGATGGTGAACTGCAAAAATCATTTGAGCCCAAAATTCACTATGTTTAACAGAAATGAACTCTTGCTCATAGGAAGACACAGATCCTGGGGTTTAACTCCGTTTCTGAAGGGTAATTCAGACCAGAGTTCTAATCCCTGAAACACACTCTGCTTTAATGCAAGAAGCAAGCTCTTCCTTCCAGATTCTAAAACACAGCAAGAACAATGAGCATGACCTGAAAAAAAAAATGTTTTTCCTACTCATATGGAGAATATGTAGTTCGACTGGGCTTATGAAACTGATATAAACCACAGCTCTTCTTACATAAATGCTCTTTAGTTAATAGTGAGAATCGCGTTGGTTTCGTGAACTGTGAAAAATCATTTGACCCCAAAATTCACTGGATTTACAAGAAATGAACTCTTGCTTGCAGGAAGACACAGATCTTGGGGATTAACTCCATTTCTGGAGGCAAATTCAGACCAGAATTCTCAACCCTGAAAAACACTCTGTTTTAAGGCAAGGATCATCCTCTTCTTTCCAGTGTCTCAAATACAGTAAGAACCATGAGCATGACCAGAAAAAAAGAACTGTGTTTCCTACTCATACAGACCATATGTAGTTCAACTCTGCTTATGAAACTGATACAAACCACAGGTCCTCTTACATAAATGATCTTTAGTTAATAGTGAGAATCGGGTTGGGTTCGTGAACTGCGAAAAATCATTTGAGCCCAAAATTCACGGGGTTTACCAGAAATGAACTCTTGCTTGCAGGAAGACACAGATGCTGGGGTTTAACTCCGTTTCTGAAGGCAAATTCAGACCAGAATTCTCAACCCTGAAAAACACTGTTTTAAGGCAAGAATCATCCTCTTCTTTCTAGCGTCTCCAATACAGTAAGAAACATGAGCATGCCCAGAAAAAAGGAACTGTGTTTCCTACTCATACATAACATAGGTATTTCAACTCTTCTTATGAAATGATACAGACCAGAGCTCCTCTTACATAAATGCTCTTTAGTAAATATGATAATCGCATTTGGTTCTAGAACTGTGTAAATTCATTTGAGCCGAAAATTCACTTTGTTTATCAGAAATGAACTCTTGCTGGTAGCAAGACACAAATCATGGGCTTTAACTCCGTTTTGGAAGGGAAATTCAGACCAGAGTTCTCATCCATGAAACACACGCTGTCTTAATGCAAGAAGCAAGCTCTTCTTACCAGCGTCTCCAATACAGCAAGAACCATGAGCATGGTCTGATAAACAGAACTTTGTTTCCTATTCATACGGACAATATGTAGTTCAACTCTTCTTATGAAACTGGTACAGACCACACCTTCTTTTACATAAATGCTCTTTAGTTAATAATGAGAATCATGTTGGGTTCGTGAACTACAAAAAATCATTTGAGCACAAAATTCACTGAGTTTTCCAGAACTGAACTCTTGCTTGTAGGAAGACCGAGATCCTGGGTTTTAAATCCGTTCCTGAAGGGAAATTCAGACCAGAATTATCATCCCTGGAAAACACTCTGTTTTAAGGCAAGAATCATCCTCTTCTTTCCAGGTTCTCCAATACACTAAGAACCATGAGCATGCCAAGAAAAAAAGAACTGTGTTTCCTACTCAGACGGACCATATGTAGTCCAACTCTGCTTATGAAAATGATACAGAACACAGCTCCTCTCACATAAATGCTCTTTAGTTAATAGTGGTAATCGCCTTAGGTTCTCGAACTGTGTAAAGTCATTTGAGCCGAAAATTTACTTGGTTTATGAGAAATTAACTCTTGCTAGTAGGACGATACAGATCATGGGGTTTAACCCCGTTTGTGAAGGGAAAATCAGACCAGAGTTCTCATCCATAAAACAAACCCTGTTTTAATGCAGGAAGCAAGCTCTTCTTTCCAGCGTCTCCAATAGAGCAAGAACCATGAGCATGCCCTGAAAAAAAAAAAAAAACTGTGTTTCCTACTCATACGGACCATATGTAGTTCAACTCTGCTTATGAAACTGATACAAACCACAGCTCCTCTTACATAAATGCTCTTTAGTTAATAGTGGGAATCGGTTTGGGATGGTGAACTGCAAAAATCATTTGAGCCCAAAATTCACTATGTTTAACAGAAATGAACTCTTGCTCATAGGAAGACACAGATCCTGGGGTTTAACTCCGTTTCTGAAGGGTAATTCAGACTAGAGTTCTAATCCCTGAAACACACTCTGCTTTAATGCAAGAAGCAAGCTCTTCCTTCCAGATTCTAAAACACAGCAAGAACAATGAGCATGACCTGAAAAAAAAAATGTTTTTCCTACTCATATGGAGAATATGTAGTTCGACTGGGCTTATGAACCTGATACAAACCACAGCTCTTCTTACATAAATGCTCGTTAGTTAATAGTGAGAATCGCGTTGGTTTCGTGAACTGTGAAAAATCATTTGACCCCAAAATTCACTGGGTTTACCAGAAATGAACTCTTGCTTGCAGGAAGACACAGATCTTGGGGATTAACTCCATTTATGGAGGCAAATTCAGACCAGAATTCTTAACCCTGAAAAACACTCTGTTTTAAGGCAAGGATCATCCTCTTCTTTCCAGTGTCTCAAATACAGTAAGAATCATGAGCATGACCAGAAAAAAAGAACTGTGTTTCCTACTCAGACAGACCATATGTAGTTCAACTCTGCTTATGAAACTGATACAAACCACAGCTCCTCTTACATAAATGATCTTTAGTTAGTAGTGAGAATCGCGTTGGGTTCGTGAACTGCGAAAAATCATTTGAGCCCAAAATTCACGGGGTTTACCAGAAATGAACTCTTGCTTGCAGGAAGACACAGATGCTGGGGTTTAACTCCGTTTCTGAAGGCAAATTCAGACCAGAATTCTCAACCCTGAAAAACACTGTTTTAAGGCAAGAATCATCCTCTTCTTTCTAGCGTCTCCAATACAGTAAGAAACATGAGCATGCCCAGAAAAAAGGAACTGTGTTTCCTACTCATACATAACATAGGTATTTCAACTCTTCTTATGAAATGATACAGACCAGAGCTCCTCTTACATAAATGCTCTTTAGTAAATATGATAATCGCATTTGGTTCTAGAACTGTGTAAATTCATTTGAGCCGAAAATTCACTTTGTTTATCAGAAATGAACTCTTGCTGGTAGCAAGACACAAATCATGGGCTTTAACTCCGTTTTGGAAGGGAAATTCAGACCAGAGTTCTCATCCATGAAACACACGCTGTCTTAATGCAAGAAGCAAGCTCTTCTTACCAGCGTCTCCAATACAGCAAGAACCATGAGCATGGTCTGATAAACAGAACTTTGTTTCCTATTCATACGGACAATATGTAGTTCAACTCTTCTTATGAAACTGGTACAGACCACACCTTCTTTTACATAAATGCTCTTTAGTTAATAATGAGAATCATGTTGGGTTCGTGAACTACAAAAAATCATTTGAGCACAAAATTCACTGAGTTTTCCAGAACTGAACTCTTGCTTGTAGGAAGACCGAGATCCTGGGTTTTAAATCCGTTCCTGAAGGGAAATTCAGACCAGAATTATCATCCCTGGAAAACACTCTGTTTTAAGGCAAGAATCATCCTCTTCTTTCCAGGTTCTCCAATACACTAAGAACCATGAGCATGCCAAGAAAAAAAGAACTGTGTTTCCTACTCAGACGGACCATATGTAGTCCAACTCTGCTTATGAAAATGATACAGAACACAGCTCCTCTCACATAAATGCTCTTTAGTTAATAGTGGTAATCGCCTTAGGTTCTCGAACTGTGTAAAGTCATTTGAGCCGAAAATTTACTTGGTTTATGAGAAATTAACTCTTGCTAGTAGGACGATACAGATCATGGGGTTTAACCCCGTTTGTGAAGGGAAAATCAGACCAGAGTTCTCATCCATAAAACAAACCCTGTTTTAATGCAGGAAGCAAGCTCTTCTTTCCAGCGTCTCCAATAGAGCAAGAACCATGAGCATGCCCTGAAAAAAAAAAAAAAAACTGTGTTTCCTACTCATACGGACCATATGTAGTTCAACTCTGCTTATGAAACTGATACAAACCACAGCTCCTCTTACATAAATGCTCTTTAGTTAATAGTGGGAATCGGTTTGGGATGGTGAACTGCAAAAATCATTTGAGCCCAAAATTCACTATGTTTAACAGAAATGAACTCTTGCTCATAGGAAGACACAGATCCTGGGGTTTAACTCCGTTTCTGAAGGGTAATTCAGACTAGAGTTCTAATCCCTGAAACACACTCTGCTTTAATGCAAGAAGCAAGCTCTTCCTTCCAGATTCTAAAACACAGCAAGAACAATGAGCATGACCTGAAAAAAAAAATGTTTTTCCTACTCATATGGAGAATATGTAGTTCGACTGGGCTTATGAACCTGATACAAACCACAGCTCTTCTTACATAAATGCTCGTTAGTTAATAGTGAGAATCGCGTTGGTTTCGTGAACTGTGAAAAATCATTTGACCCCAAAATTCACTGGGTTTACCAGAAATGAACTCTTGCTTGCAGGAAGACACAGATCTTGGGGATTAACTCCATTTATGGAGGCAAATTCAGACCAGAATTCTTAACCCTGAAAAACACTCTGTTTTAAGGCAAGGATCATCCTCTTCTTTCCAGTGTCTCAAATACAGTAAGAATCATGAGCATGACCAGAAAAAAAGAACTGTGTTTCCTACTCAGACAGACCATATGTAGTTCAACTCTGCTTATGAAACTGATACAAACCACAGCTCCTCTTACATAAATGATCTTTAGTTAGTAGTGAGAATCGCGTTGGGTTCGTGAACTGCGAAAAATCATTTGAGCCCAAAATTCACTGGGTTTACCAGAAATGAACTCTTGCTTGCAGGAAGACACAGATGCTGGGGTTTAACTCCGTTTCTGAAGGCAAATTCAGACCAGAATTCTCAACCCTGAAAAACACTGTTTTAAGGCAAGAATCATCCTCTTCTTTCCAACGTCTCCAATACAGTAAGAAACATGAGCATGCCCAGAAAAAAATAACTGTGTTTCCTACTAATACATAACATAGGTATTGCAACTCTTCTTATGAAATGATACAGACCAGAGCTCCTCTTACATAAATGCTCTTTAGTAAATATGATAATCGCATTTGGTTCTAGAACTGTGTAAATTCATTTGAGCCGAAAATTCACTTTGTTTATCAGAAATGAACTCTTGCTGGTAGCAAGACACAGATCATGGGGTTTAACTCCGTTTTGGAAGGGAAATTCAGACCAGAGTTCTCATCCCTGAAACACACTCTGTTTTAACGAAGAAGCAAGCTCTTCTTTCCCGAGTCTAAAATACAACAAGAACCATGGGCATGGTCTGAAAAAAAAAAACTGTCTTTCCTATTCATACGGCCCATATGTAGATCAACTCTGCTTATGAAACTGATAGAAACCACAGCTCCTCTTACATAAATGATCTTTAGTTAATAGTGAGAATAGCGTTGGGTTCAAGAACTGTGTAAAATCGTTTGAGCACAAAATTCAATGGGTTTACCAGAAATTAACTCTTGCTTGTAGGAAGACACAGATCCTGGGGTTTAACTCCGTTTCTGAAGGCAAATTCAGACCAGAATTTTCATCTCTGAAAAACACTCTGTTTTAATGGATGAATCATCCTCTTCTTTCCAGTTTCTCCAATACAGTAAGAACCATGAGCATGCCCAGAAAAAAAGAACTGTGTTTCCTACTCATACGGACAATATGTAGTTCAACTCTGCTTATGAAACTGATACAAACCACAGCTCCTCTTACATAAATGATCTTTAGTTAATAGTGAGAATCGCGTTGGGTTTGTGAAATGCGAAAAATCATTTGAGCCCAAAATTCACTGGGTTTACCAGAAATGAACTCTTGCTTGTAGGAAGACACAGATCCTGGGGTTTAACTCTGTTTCTGAAGGGAAATTCAGACCAGAGTTCTTATCCCTGAAAATCACTCTGTTTTTAAGCATTAAGCAAGCTCTTCTTTCCAGAGTCTAAAATAGAGTAAGAACCATGAGCATGGTCTGAAAAAAAGAAATGTGTTTCCTACTCATACGTAACATATGTAGTTCAACACTTCTTATGAAATGATACAGACCAGAGCTCCTCTTACATAAATGCTCTTTAGTTAATAGTGAGAATAGCGTTGGGTTCAAGAACTGTGTAAAGTCATTTGAGCTGAAAATTTACTTTGTATACCAGAAATGAACTCTTGCTGGTAGGAAGACACAGATCGTGGGGGTTTATCTCCGTTTGTGAAGGGAAATTCAGACCAGAGTTCTCATGCATGAAACACACCCTGTTTTAATGCAAGAAGCAAGCTCTTCTTTCCAGCGTCTCCAATACAGCAAGGACCATGAGCATGCCCTGAAAAAAAGAACTGTGTTTTCTACTCGTACGGATCATTTGTAGTTCAACTCTGCTTATGAAACTGATACAAACCACAGCTCCTCTTACATAAATGATCTTTAGTTAATAGTGAGAATCGCGTTGGGTTCGTGAACTGCAAAAAATCATTTGAGCACAAAATTCACTGGGTTTACCAGAAATGAACTCTTGCTTCTAGGAAGACACAGATGCTGGGGTTTAACTCCGTTTCTGAAGGCAAATTCAGACCAGAATTCTCAACCCTGAAAAACACTGTTTTAAGGCAAGAATCATCCTCTTCTTTCCAACGTCTCCAATACAGTAAGAAACATGAGCATGCCCAGAAAAAAATAACTGTGTTTCCTACTCATACATAGCATAGGTAGTTCAACTCTTCTTATGAAATGATACAGACCAGAGCTCCTCTTACATAAATGCTCTTTAGTTAATAGTGATAATCGCATTGGGTTCTAGAACTGTGTATATTCATTTGAGCCAAAAATTCACTTGGTTTATCAGAAATGAACTCTTGCTGGTAGCAAGACACAGATCATGTGGTTTAACTCCGTTTTGAAAGGGAAATTCAGACCTTAGTTCTCATCCCTGAAACACACTCTGTTTTAACGAAGAAGCAAGCTCTTCTTTCCCGAGTTTAAAATATAACAAGAACCATGAGCATGGTCTGAAAAAAAAAACTGTGTTTCCTATTCATACGGCCCATATGTAGATCAAGTCTGCTTATGAAACTGATACAAACCACAGCTCCTCTTACATAAATGATCTTTAGTTAATAGTGAGAAAAGCGTTGGGTTCAAGAACTGTGTAAAATCGTTTGAGCACAAAATTCACTGGGTTTACCAGAAATTAACTCTTGCTTGTAGGAAGACACAGATCCTGGGGTTTAACACCGTTTTGGAAGGGAAATTCAGACCATAGTTCTCATCCCTGAAACACACTCTGTTTTAACGAAGAAGCAATCTCTTCTTTCCCGAGTTTAAATACAAAAAGAACCATGAGCATGGTCTGAAAAAAAAAAAAAACTGTGTTTCCTATTCATACGGCCCATATGCAGTTCAATTCTGCTTATGAAACTGATACAAACCACAGCTCCTCTTACATAAATGCTCTTTAGTTAATAGTGATAATCGCATTGGGTTTTGGAACTCTGTAAATTCATTTGAGCCGAAAATTCACTGTGTTTACCAGAAATGAACTCTTGCTGTTAGGAAGACAGAGATCACGGGGTTTAACTCCGTTTTGGGAGGGAATTCAGACCAGAGTTCTCATCCATGAAACACACCCTGTCTTAATGCAAGAAGCAAGCTCTTCTTTCCAGCGTCTCCAATACAGCAAGAACCATGAGCATGCCCTGAAAAAAAGAACTGTGTTTCCTACTCATACGGACCATATGTAGTTCAATTCTGCTTATGAAACTGATACAAACCACAGCTCCTCTTACATAAATGCTCTTTAGTTAATAGTGAGAATAGCGTTGGGTTCAAGAACTGTGTAAAATCGTTTGAGCACAAAATTCACTGGGTTTACCAGAAATGAACTATTGCTTGTAGGAAGACACAGATCCTTGTGTTTAACTCCATCTCTGAAGGCAAATTCAGACTAGAGTTCTCACCCCTGAAAATCACTCTGTTTTAAGGCAATAATCATCCTCTTTTTTCCAGCGTCTCCAATATAATAAGAAACATGAGCATGCCCAGAAAAAAAGAACTGTGTTTCCTACTCATACATAACATATGTAGTTCAACTCTTCTTATGAAATGATACAGACCAGAGCTCCTCTTACCTAAATGCACTTTAGTTAATAGTGATAATCGCATTGGGTTCTAGAACTCTGTAAATTCATTTGAGCCGAAAATTCACTGTGTTTACCAGAAATGAACTCTTGCTGTTAGGAAGACAGAGATCATGGGGTTTAACTCCGTTTTGGAAGGGAATTCAGACCAGAGTTCTCATCCATGAAACACACCCTGTCTTAATGCAAGAAGCAAGCTCTTCTTTCCAGCGTCTCCAATACAGCAAGAACCATGAGCATGCCCTGAAAAAAAGAACTGTGTTTCCTACTCATAAGGACCATATGTAGTTCAACTCTGCTTATGAAACTGATACAAACCACAGCTCCTCTTACATAAATGATCTTTAGTTAATAGTGAGAATCGCGTTGGGTTCGTGAACTGTGAAAAATCATTTGAGCCCAAAATTCACTGGGTTTACCAGAAATGAACTCTTGCTTGTAGGAAGACACAGATCGTGGGGTTTAACTCCGTTTCTGAAAGGAAATTGAGACCAGAGTTCTCATCCCTGAAACACACTCTGTTTTAACGAAGAAGCAAGCTCTTCTTTCCAGAATCTAAAATACAGCAAGAACCATGAGCATGGTCTTAAAAACAGAACTTTGTTTCCTATTCATATGGACAATATGTAGTTCAACCCTTCTTATGAAACTGGTACAGACCACACCTTCTTTTACATAAATGCTCTTTAGTTAATAATGAGAATCATGTTGGGTTCGTGAACTACGAAAAATCATTTGAGAACAAAATTCACTGAGTTTTCCAGAACTGAACTCTTGCTTGTAGGAAGACCTAGATCCTGGGGTTTAAATCCGTTTCTGAAGGGAAATTCAGACCAGAATTATCATCCCTGGAAAACACACTGTTTTAAGGCAAGAGTCATCCTCTTCTTTCCAGGTTCTCCAATACACTAAGAACCATGAGCATGCCAAGAAAAAAAGAGCTGTGTTTCCTACTCATACGGACCATATGTAGTCCAACTCTGCTTATGAAAATGATACAGACCACAGCTCCTCTCACATAAATGCTCTTTAGTTAATAGTGATAATCGCCTTAGGTTCTAGAACTGTGTAAAGTCATTTGAGCCGAAAATTTACTTGGTTTACGAGAAATGAACTCTTGCTACTAGGAAGATACAGATCATGGGGTTTAACCCGTTTGTGAAGGGAAAATCAGACCAGAGTTCTCCTCCATGAAACACACCCTGTTTTAATGCAGGAAGCAAGCTCCTCTTTCCAGCGTCTCCAATACAGCAAGAACCATGAGCATGCACGGAAAAAAAGAACTTTGTTTCCTACTCATACGGACCATATGTAGTTCAACTCTTCTTATGAAACTGATACAAACCACAGCTCCTCTTACATAAATGCTCTTTAGTTAATAGTGGGAATCGGTTTGGGTTGGTGAACTTCAAAAATCATTTGAGCTCAAAATTCACTATGTTTAACAGAAATGAACTCTTGCTCATAGGAAGACACAGATGCTGGGGTTTTACTCCGTTTATGAAGGGTAATTCAGACCAGAGTTCTAATCCCTGAAACACACTCTGCTTTAATGCAAGAAGCAAGCTCTTGCTTCCAGATTCTAAAACACAGCAAGAACAATGAGCATGACCTGAAAAAAAAATGTTTTTCCTACTCATATGGAGAATATGTAGTTCGACTGTGCTTATGAAACTGATACAAACCACAGCTATTCTTACATAAATGCTCTTTAGTTAATAGTGAGAATCGCGTTGGTTTCGTGAACTGTGAAAAATCATTTGATCCCAAAATTCACTGGGTTTACCTGAAATGAACTCTTGCTTGCAGGAAGACACAGATCTTGGGGTTTAACTCCATTTCTGGAGGCAAATTCAGACCAGAATTCTAAACCCTGAAAATCACTCTGTTTTAAGGCAATAATCATCCTCTTTTTTCCAGCGTCTCCAATATAATAAGAAACATGAGCATGCCCAGAAAAAAAGAACTGTGTTTCCTACTCATACATAACATATGTAGTTCAACTCTTCTTATGAAATGATACAGACCAGAGCTCCTCTTACATGAATGCTCTTTAGTTAATAGTGATAATCGCATTGGGTTCTAGAACTCTGTAAATTCATTTGAGGCAAAAATTCACTGGGTTTACCAGAAATGAATTCTTGCTGTTAGGAAGACACAGATCATGGGGTTTAACTCCGTTTTGGAAGGGAATTCAGACCAGAGTTCTCATCCATGAAACACACCCTGTCTTAATGCAAGAAGCAAGCTCTTCTTTCCAGCGTCTCCAATACAGCAAGAACCATGAGCATGCCCTGAAAAAAAGAACTGTGTTTCCTACTCATAAGGACCATATGTAGTTCAACTCTGCTTATGAAACTGATACAAACCACAGCTCCTCTTACATAAATGATCTTTAGTTAATAGTGAGAATCGTGTTGGGTTCGTGAACTGTGAAAAATCATTTGAGCCCAAAATTCACTGGGTTTACCAGAAATGAACTCTTGCTTGTAGGAAGACACAGATCGTGGGGTTTAACTCCGTTTCTGAAAGGAAATTGAGACCAGAGTTCTCATCCCTGAAACACACTCTGTTTTAACGAAGAAGCAAGCTCTTCTTTCCAGAATCTAAAACACAGCAAGAACCATGAGCATGGTCTTAAAAACAGAACTTTGTTTCCTATTCATATGGACAATATGTAGTTCAACCCTTCTTATGAAACTGGTACAGACCACACCTTCTTTTACATAAATGCTCTTTAGTTAATAATGAGAATCATGTTGGGTTCGTGAACTACGAAAAATCATTTGAGAACAAAATTCACTGAGTTTTCCAGAACTGAACTCTTGCTTGTAGGAAGACCTAGATCCTGGGGTTTAAATCCGTTTCTGAAGGGAAATTCAGACCAGAATTATCATCCCTGGAAAACACACTGTTTTAAGGCAAGAGTCATCCTCTTCTTTCCAGGTTCTCCAATACACTAAGAACCATGAGCATGCCAAGAAAAAAAGAGCTGTGTTTCCTACTCATACGGACCATATGTAGTCCAACTCTGCTTATGAAAATGATACAGACCACAGCTCCTCTCACATAAATGCTCTTTAGTTAATAGTGATAATCGCCTTAGGTTCTAGAACTGTGTAAAGTCATTTGAGCCGAAAATTTACTTGGTTTACGAGAAATGAACTCTTGCTACTAGGAAGATACAGATCATGGGGTTTAACCCGTTTGTGAAGGGAAAATCAGACCAGAGTTCTCCTCCATGAAACACACCCTGTTTTAATGCAGGAAGCAAGCTCCTCTTTCCAGCGTCTCCAATACAGCAAGAACCATGAGCATGCACGGAATAAAAGAACTGTGTTTCCTACTCATACGGACCATATGTAGTTCAACTCTTCTTATGAAACTGATACAAACCACAGCTCCTCTTACATAAATGCTCTTTAGTTAATAGTGGGAATCGGTTTGGGTTGGTGAACTTCAAAAATCATTTGAGCTCAAAATTCACTATGTTTAACAGAAATGAACTCTTGCTCATAGGAAGACACAGATGCTGGGGTTTTACTCCGTTTATGAAGGGTAATTCAGACCAGAGTTCTAATCCCTGAAACACACTCTGCTTTAATGCAAGAAGCAAGCTCTTGCTTCCAGATTCTAAAACACAGCAAGAACAATGAGCATGACCTGAAAAAAAAATGTTTTTCCTACTCATATGGAGAATATGTAGTTCGACTGTGCTTATGAAACTGATACAAACCACAGCTATTCTTACATAAATGCTCTTTAGTTAATAGTGAGAATCGCGTTGGTTTCGTGAACTGTGAAAAATCATTTGATCCCAAAATTCACTGGGTTTACCTGAAATGAACTCTTGCTTGCAGGAAGACACAGATCTTGGGGTTTAACTCCATTTCTGGAGGCAAATTCAGACCAGAATTCTAAACCCTGAAAATCACTCTGTTTTAAGGCAATAATCATCCTCTTTTTTCCAGCGTCTCCAATATAATAAGAAACATGAGCATGCCCAGAAAAAAAGAACTGTGTTTCCTACTCATACATAACATATGTAGTTCAACTCTTCTTATGAAATGATACAGACCAGAGCTCCTCTTACATGAATGCTCTTTAGTTAATAGTGATAATCGCATTGGGTTCTAGAACTCTGTAAATTCATTTGAGGCAAAAATTCACTGGGTTTACCAGAAATGAATTCTTGCTGTTAGGAAGACACAGATCATGGGGTTTAACTCCGTTTTGGAAGGGAATTCAGACCAGAGTTCTCATCCATGAAACACACCCTGTCTTAATGCAAGAAGCAAGCTCTTCTTTCCAGCGTCTCCAATACAGCAAGAACCATGAGCATGCCCTGAAAAAAAGAACTGTGTTTCCTACTCATAAGGACCATATGTAGTTCAACTCTGCTTATGAAACTGATACAAACCACAGCTCCTCTTACATAAATGATCTTTAGTTAATAGTGAGAATCGTGTTGGGTTCGTGAACTGTGAAAAATCATTTGAGCCCAAAATTCACTGGGTTTACCAGAAATGAACTCTTGCTTGTAGGAAGACACAGATCGTGGGGTTTAACTCCGTTTCTGAAAGGAAATTGAGACCAGAGTTCTCATCCCTGAAACACACTCTGTTTTAACGAAGAAGCAAGCTCTTCTTTCCAGAATCTAAAACACAGCAAGAACCATGAGCATGGTCTTAAAAACAGAACTTTGTTTCCTATTCATATGGACAATATGTAGTTCAACCCTTCTTATGAAACTGGTACAGACCACACCTTCTTTTACATAAATGCTCTTTAGTTAATAATGAGAATCATGTTGGGTTCGTGAACTACGAAAAATCATTTGAGAACAAAATTCACTGAGTTTTCCAGAACTGAACTCTTGCTTGTAGGAAGACCTAGATCCTGGGGTTTAAATCCGTTTCTGAAGGGAAATTCAGACCAGAATTATCATCCCTGGAAAACACACTGTTTTAAGGCAAGAGTCATCCTCTTCTTTCCAGGTTCTCCAATACACTAAGAACCATGAGCATGCCAAGAAAAAAAGAGCTGTGTTTCCTACTCATACGGACCATATGTAGTCCAACTCTGCTTATGAAAATGATACAGACCACAGCTCCTCTCACATAAATGCTCTTTAGTTAATAGTGATAATCGCCTTAGGTTCTAGAACTGTGTAAAGTCATTTGAGCCGAAAATTTACTTGGTTTACGAGAAATGAACTCTTGCTACTAGGAAGATACAGATCATGGGGTTTAACCCGTTTGTGAAGGGAAAATCAGACCAGAGTTCTCCTCCATGAAACACACCCTGTTTTAATGCAGGAAGCAAGCTCCTCTTTCCAGCGTCTCCAATACAGCAAGAACCATGAGCATGCACGGAATAAAAGAACTGTGTTTCCTACTCATACGGACCATATGTAGTTCAACTCTTCTTATGAAACTGATACAAACCACAGCTCCTCTTACATAAATGCTCTTTAGTTAATAGTGGGAATCGGTTTGGGTTGGTGAACTTCAAAAATCATTTGAGCTCAAAATTCACTATGTTTAACAGAAATGAACTCTTGCTCATAGGAAGACACAGATGCTGGGGTTTTACTCCGTTTATGAAGGGTAATTCAGACCAGAGTTCTAATCCCTGAAACACACTCTGCTTTAATGCAAGAAGCAAGCTCTTGCTTCCAGATTCTAAAACACAGCAAGAACAATGAGCATGACCTGAAAAAAAAATGTTTTTCCTACTCATATGGAGAATATGTAGTTCGACTGTGCTTATGAAACTGATACAAACCACAGCTATTCTTACATAAATGCTCTTTAGTTAATAGTGAGAATCGCGTTGGTTTCGTGAACTGTGAAAAATCATTTGATCCCAAAATTCACTGGGTTTACCTGAAATGAACTCTTGTTGCAGGAAGACACAGATCTTGGGGTTTAACTCCATTTCTGGAGGCAAATTCAGACCAGAATTCTAAACCCTGAAAATCACTCTGTTTTAAGGCAATAATCATCCTCTTTTTTCCAGCGTCTCCAATATAATAAGAAACATGAGCATGCCCAGAAAAAAAGAACTGTGTTTCCTACTCATACATAACATATGTAGTTCAACTCTTCTTATGAAATGATACAGACCAGAGCTCCTCTTACATAAATGCTCTTTAGTTAATAGTGATAATCGCATTGGGTTCTAGAACTCTGTAAATTCATTTGAGGCAAAAATTCACTGGGTTTACCAGAAATGAATTCTTGCTGTTAGGAAGACACAGATCATGGGGTTTAACTCCGTTTTGGAAGGGAATTCAGACCAGAGTTCTCATCCATGAAACACACCCTGTCTTAATGCAAGAAGCAAGCTCTTCTTTCCAGCGTCTCCAATACAGCAAGAACCATGAGCATGCCCTGAAAAAAAGAACTGTGTTTCCTACTCATAAGGACCATATGTAGTTCAACTCTGCTTATGAAACTGATACAAACCACAGCTCCTCTTACATAAATG
Source organism: Onychomys arenicola (assembly GCA_949786405.1). Lineage (NCBI taxonomy): Eukaryota > Metazoa > Chordata > Mammalia > Rodentia > Cricetidae > Onychomys > Onychomys arenicola. Next base: position 2,475,727 of record CATKUM010000035.1, read on the forward strand.
ATCTTTAGTTAATAGTGAGAATCGCGTTGGGTTCGTGAACTGTGAAAAATCATTTGAGCCCAAAATTCACTGGGTTTACCAGAAATGAACTCTTGCTTGTAGGAAGACACAGATCCTGGGGTTTAACTCCATTTCTGAAAGGAAATTCAGACCAGAGTTCTCATCCCTGAAACACATTCTGTTTTAACGAAGAAGCAAGCTCTTCTTTCCAGAATCTAAAATACAGCAAGAACCATGAGCATGGTCTGAAAAACAGAACTTTGTTTCCTATTCATATGGACAATATGTAGTTCAACCCTTCTTATGAAACTGGTACAGACCACACCTTCTTTTACATAAATGCTCTTTAGTTAATAATGAGAATCATGTTGGGTTCGTGAACTACGAAAAATCATTTGAGAACAAAATTCACTGAGTTTTCCAGAACTGAACTCTTGCTTGTAGGAAGACCTAGATCCTGGGGTTTAAATCCGTTTCTGAAGGGAAATTCAGACCAGAATTATCATCCCTGGAAAACACACTGTTTTAAGGCAAGAGTCATCCTCTTCTTTCCAGGTTCTCCAATACACTAAGAACCATGAGCATGCCAAGAAAAAAAGAGCTGTGTTTCCTACTCATACGGACCATATGTAGTCCAACTCTGCTTATGAAAATGATACAGACCACAGCTCCTCTCACATAAATGCTCTTTAGTTAATAGTGATAATCGCCTTAGGTTCTAGAACTGTGTAAAGTCATTTGAGCCGAAAATTTACTTGGTTTACGAGAAATGAACTCTTGCTACTAGGAAGATACAGATCATGGGGTTTAACCCGTTTGTGAAGGGAAAATCAGACCAGAGTTCTCCTCCATGAAACACACCCTGTTTTAATGCAGGAAGCAAGCTCCTCTTTCCAGCGTCTCCAATACAGCAAGAACCATGAGCATGCACGGAATAAAAGAACTGTGTTTCCTACTCATACGGACCATATGTAGTTCAACTCTTCTTATGAAACTGATACAAACCACAGCTCCTCTTACATAAATGCTCTTTAGTTAATAGTGGGAATCGGTTTGGGTTGGTGAACTTCAAAAATCATTTGAGCTCAAAATTCACTATGTTTAACAGAAATGAACTCTTGCTCATAGGAAGACACAGATGCTGGGGTTTTACTCCGTTTATGAAGGGTAATTCAGACCAGAGTTCTAATCCCTGAAACACACTCTGCTTTAATGCAAGAAGCAAGCTCTTGCTTCCAGATTCTAAAACACAGCAAGAACAATGAGCATGACCTGAAAAAAAAATGTTTTTCCTACTCATATGGAGAATATGTAGTTCGACTGTGCTTATGAAACTGATACAAACCACAGCTATTCTTACATAAATGCTCTTTAGTTAATAGTGAGAATCGCGTTGGTTTCGTGAACTGTGAAAAATCATTTGATCCCAAAATTCACTGGGTTTACCTGAAATGAACTCTTGCTTGCAGGAAGACACAGATCTTGGGGTTTAACTCCATTTCTGGAGGCAAATTCAGACCAGAATTCTAAACCCTGAAAATCACTCTGTTTTAAGGCAATAATCATCCTCTTTTTTCCAGCGTCTCCAATATAATAAGAAACATGAGCATGCCCAGAAAAAAAGAACTGTGTTTCCTACTCATACGTAACATATGTAGTTCAACTCTTCTTATGAAATGATACAGACCAGAGCTCCTCTTACATAAATGCTCTTTAGTTAATAGTGATAATCGCATTGGGTTCTAGAACTCTGTAAATTCATTTGAGCCAAAAATTCACTGGGTTTACCAGAAATGAATTCTTGCTGTTAGGAAGACACAGATCATGGGGTTTAACTCCGTTTTGGAAGGGAATTCAGACCAGAGTTCTCATCCATGAAACACACCCTGTCTTAATGCAAGAAGCAAGCTCTTCTTTCCAGCGTCTCCAATACAGCAAGAACCATGAGCATGCCCTGAAAAAAAGAACTGTGTTTCCTACTCATAAGGACCATATGTAGTTCAACTCTGCTTATGAAACTGATACAAACCACAGCTCCTCTTACATAAATGATCTTTAGTTAATAGTGAGAATCGCGTTGGGTTCGTGAACTGTGAAAAATCATTTGAGCCCAAAATTCACTGGGTTTACCAGAAATGAACTCTTGCTTGTAGGAAGACACAGATCCTGGGGTTTAACTCCATTTCTGAAAGGAAATTCAGACCAGAGTTCTCATCCCTGAAACACATTCTGTTTTAACGAAGAAGCAAGCTCTTCTTTCCAGAATCTAAAATACAGCAAGAACCATGAGCATGGTCTGAAAAACAGAACTTTGTTTCCTATTCATATGGACAATATGTAGTTCAACTCTTCTTATGAAACTGGTACAGACCACACAATCTCTTCCATAAATGCTCTTTAGTTAATAATGAGAATCATGTTGGGTTCGTGAACTACGAAAAATAATTTGAGCACAAAATTCACTGAGTTTTCCAGAACTGAACTCTTGCTTGTAGGAAGACCTAGATCCTGGGGTTTAAATCCGTTTCTGAAGGGAAATTCAGACCAGAATTATCATCCCTGGAAAACACTCTGTTTTAAGGCAAGAGTCATCCTCTTCTTTCCAGGTTTTCCAATACACTAAGAACCATGAGCATGCCAAGAAAAAAAGAGCTGTGTTTCCTACTCATACGGACCATATGTAGTCCAACTCTGCTTATGAAAATGATACAGACCACAGCTCCTCTCACATAAATGCTCTTTAGTTAATAGTGATAATCGCCTTAGGTTCTAGAACTGTGTAAAATCATTTGAGCCTAAAATATACTTGGTTTACGAGAAATGAACTCTTGCTACTAGGAAGATACAGATCATGGGGTTTAACCCGTTTGTGAAGGGAAAATCAGACCAGAGTTCTCATCCATGAAACACACCCTGTTTTAATGCAGGAAGCAAGCTCCTCTTTCCAGCGTCTCCAATACAGCAAGAACCATGAGCATGCACGGAAAAAAAGAACTGTGTTTCCTACTCATAAGGACCATATGTAGTTCAACTCTGATCATGAAACTGATACAAACCACAGCTCCTCTTACATAAATGCTCTTTAGTTAATAGTGAGATTAGCGTAGGGTTCGTGAACTGCGAAAAATCATTTGAGCCCAAAATTTACTGGGTTTACCAGAAATGAACTCTTGCTTGTAGGAAGACACAGATCCTGGGGATTAACTCCGTTTCTGAAGGGAAATTCAGACCAGTGTTCTCATCCATGAAACACACTCTGTTTTACTTCAAGAAGCAAGCTCTTCTTTCCAGACTCTAAAATAGAGCAAGAACCATGAGCATGGCCTTAAAAAAAGAACTGTGTTTCCTAATCATAAGGACCATATGTAGTTCAACTCTGCTTATGAAACTGATACAAACCACAGCTTCTTTTACATAAATGCTCTTTAGTTAATAGTGAAAATAACGTTGTGTTCCTGAACTGCGAAAAATCATTTGAGCCCAAAATTCACTGTGTTTACCACAACTGAACTCTTGATTGTAGTAAGACACAGATCCTGGGGTTTAACTCCATTTCTGAAAGGAAATTCAGACCAGAGTTCTCATCCCTGAAACACATTCTGTTTTAACGAAGAAGCAAGCTCTTCTTTCCAGAATCTAAAATACAGCAAGAACCATGAGCATGGTCTGAAAAACAGAACTTTGTTTCCTATTCATACGGACAATATGTAGTTCAACTCTTCTTATGAAACTGGTACAGACCACACAATCTTTTCCATAAATGCTCTTTAGTTAATAATGAGAATCATGTTGGGTTCGTGAACTACGAAAAATAATTTGAGCACAAAATTCACTGAGTTTTCCAGAACTGAACTCTTGCTTGTAGGAAGACCTAGATCCTGGGGTTTAAATCCGTTTCTGAAGGGAAATTCAGACCAGAATTATCATCCCTGGAAAACACTCTGTTTTAAGGCAAGAGTCATCCTCTTCTTTACAGGTTTTCCAATACACTAAGAACCATGAGCATGCCAAGAAAAAAAGAGCTGTGTTTCCTACTCATACGGACCATATGTAGTCCAACTCTGCTTATGAAAATGATACAGAACACAGCTCCTCTCACATAAATGCTCTTTAGTTAATAGTGATAATAGCCTTAGGTTCTAGAACTGTGTAAAGTCATTTGAGCCTAAAATTTACTTGGTTTACGAGAAATGAACTCTTGCTACTAGGAAGATACAGATCATGGGGTTTAACCCGTTTGTGAAGGGAAAATCAAACCAGATTTCTCATCCATGAAACACACCCTGTTTTAATGCAGGAAGCAAGCTCCTCTTTCCAGCTTCTCCAATACAGCAAGAACCATGAGCAGGCACGGAAAAAAAGAACTGTGTTTCCTACTCATAAGGACCATATGTAGTTCAACTCTGCTCATGAAACTGATACAAACCAGAGCTCCTCTTACATAAATGATCTTTAGTTAATAGTGAGATTAGCGTTTGGTTCGTGAACTTCGAAAAATCATTTGAGCCCAAAATTTACTGGATTTACCAGAAATGAACTCTTGCTTGTAGGAAGACACAGATCCTGGGGATTAACTCCGTTTCTGAAGGGAAATTCAGACCAGTGTTCTCATCCATGAAACACACTCTGTTTTACTTCAAGAAGCAAGCTCTTCTTTCCAGACTCTAAAATAGAGCAAGAACCATGAGCATGGCCATAAAAAAAGAACTGTGTTTCCTAATCATAAGGACCATATGTAGTTCAACTCTGCTTATGAAACTGATACAAACCACAGCTTCTTTTACATAAATGCTCTTTAGTTAATCGTGAAAATAACGTTGTGTTCCTGAACTGCGAAAAATCATTTGAGCCCAAAATTCACTGGGTTTACCACAATTGAACTCTTGATTGTAGTAAGACACAGATCCTGGGGTTTAACTCTGTTTATGAAGGCAAATTCAGACCAGAATTCTCAACCGTGAAAAACACTCTGTTTTAAGGCAAGAATCATCCTCTTCTTTCCAGCGTCTCCAATACAGCAAGAACCATGAGCATACACGGAAAAAAAGAACTGTGTTTCCTACTCATACGGACCATATGTAGTTCAACTCTGCTTATGAAACTGATACAAACCACAGCTCCTCTTACATACATGCTCTTTAGTTAATAGTGGGAATCGGTTTGGGTTGGTGAACTGCAAAAATCATTTGAGCCCAAAATTCACTATGTTTAACAGAAATGAACTCTTGCTCATAGGAAGACACAGATCCTGGGGTTTTACTCCATTTCTGAAGGGTAATTCAGACCAGAGTTCTAATCCCTGAAACACACTCTGCTTTAATGCAAGAAGCAAGCTCTTCCTTCGAGATTCGAAAACACAGCATGAACAATGAGCATGACCTGAAAAAAAAATGTTTTTCCTACTCATATGGAGAATATGTAGTTCGACTGTGCTTACGAAACTGATACAAACCACAGCTCTTCTTACATAAATGCAATTTAGTTAATAGTGAGAATCGCGTTGGTTTCGTGAACTGTGAAAAATCATTTGATCCCAAAATTCACTGGGTTTACCTGAAATAAACTCTTGCTTGCAGGAAGACACAGATCTTGGAGTTTAACTCCATTTCTGGAGGCAAATACATACCAGAATTCTCAACCCTGAAAAACACTCTGTTTTAAGGCAAGAATCATCCTCTTCGTTCCAGTGTCTCCAATACAGTAAGAACCATGAGCATGACCAGAAAAAAAGAACTGTGTTTCCTACTCATACGGACCATATGTAGTTCAACTCTGCTTATGAAACTGATACAAACCACAGCTCCTCTTACATAAATGATCTTAAGTTAATAGTGAGAATCGCGTTGGGTTCGTGAACTGCGAAAAATCATTTGAGCCCAAAATTCACTGGGTTTACCTGAAATAAACTCTTGCTTGCAGGAAGACACAGATGCTGGGGTTTAACTCCGTTTCTGAAAGCAAATTCAGACAACAATTCTCAACCCTGAAAAACACTGTTTTAAGGCAAGAATCATCCTCTTCTTTCCAATGTCTCCAATACAGTAAGAAACATGAGCATGCCCAGAAAAAAAGAACTGTGTTTCCTACTCATACATAACATAGGTAGTTCAACTCTTCTTATGAAATGATACAGACCAGAGCTCCTCTTACATAAATGCTCTTTAGTTAATAGTGATAATCGCATTGGGTTCTAGAACTGTGTAAATTCATTTGAGCCGAAAATTCACTGGGTTTACCAGAAATGAATTCTTGCTGTTAGGAAGACACAGATCATGGGGTTTAACTCCGTTTTGGAAGGGAATTCAGACCAGAGTTCTCATCCATGAAACACACCCTGTCTTAATGCAAGAAGCAAGCTCTTCTTTCCAGCGTCTCCAATACAGCAAGAACCATGAGCATGCACGGAAAAAAAGAACTGTGTTTCCTACTCATAAGGACCATATGTAGTTCAACTCTGATCATGAAACTGATACAAACCACAGCTCCTCTTACATAAATGCTCTTTAGTTAATAGTGAGATTAGCGTAGGGTTCGTGAACTGCGAAAAATCATTTGAGCCCAAAATTTACTGGGTTTACCAGAAATGAACTCTTGCTTGTAGGAAGACACAGATCCTGGGGATTAACTCCGTTTCTGAAGGGAAATTCAGACCAGTGTTCTCATCCATGAAACACACTCTGTTTTACTTCAAGAAGCAAGCTCTTCTTTCCAGACTCTAAAATAGAGCAAGAACCATGAGCATGGCCTTAAAAAAAGAACTGTGTTTCCTAATCATAAGGACCATATGTAGTTCAACTCTGCTTATGAAACTGATACAAACCACAGCTTCTTTTACATAAATGCTCTTTAGTTAATAGTGAAAATAACGTTGTGTTCCTGAACTGCGAAAAATCATTTGAGCCCAAAATTCACTGTGTTTACCACAACTGAACTCTTGATTGTAGTAAGACACAGATCCTGGGGTTTAACTCTGTTTATGAAGGCAAATTCAGACCAGAATTCTCAACCGTGAAAAACACTCTGTTTTAAGGCAAGAATCATCCTCTTCTTTCCAGCGTCTCCAATACAGCAAGAACCATGAGCATACACGGAAAAAAAGAACTGTGTTTCCTACTCATAAGGACCATATGTAGTTCAACTCTGCTTATGAAACTGATACAAACCACAGCTCCTCTTACATAAATGATCTTTAGTTAATAGTGAGAATCGCGTTGGGTCCGTGAACTGTGAAAAATCATTTGAGCCCAAAATTCACTGGGTTTACCAGAAAGGAACTCTTGCTTGTAGGAAGACACAGATCCTGGGGTTTAACTCCATTTCTGAAAGGAAATTCAGACCAGAGTTCTCATCCCTGAAACACATTCTGTTTTAACGAAGAAGCAAGCTCTTCTTTCCAGAATCTAAAATACAGCAAGAACCATGAGCATGGTCTGAAAAACAGAACTTTGTTTCCTATTCATACGGACAATATGTAGTTCAACTCTTCTTATGAAACTGGTACAGACCACACAATCTTTTCCATAAATGCTCTTTAGTTAATAATGAGAATCATGTTGGGTTCGTGAACTACGAAAAATAATTTGAGCACAAAATTCACTGAGTTTTCCAGAACTGAACTCTTGCTTGTAGGAAGACCTAGATCCTGGGGTTTAAATCCGTTTCTGAAGGGAAATTCAGACCAGAATTATCATCCCTGGAAAACACTCTGTTTTAAGGCAAGAGTCATCCTCTTCTTTACAGGTTTTCCAATACACTAAGAACCATGAGCATGCCAAGAAAAAAAGAGCTGTGTTTCCTACTCATACGGACCATATGTAGTCCAACTCTGCTTATGAAAATGATACAGAACACAGCTCCTCTCACATAAATGCTCTTTAGTTAATAGTGATAATAGCCTTAGGTTCTAGAACTGTGTAAAGTCATTTGAGCCTAAAATTTACTTGGTTTACGAGAAATGAACTCTTGCTACTAGGAAGATACAGATCATGGGGTTTAACCCGTTTGTGAAGGGAAAATCAGACCAGATTTCTCATCCATGAAACACACCCTGTTTTAATGCAGGAAGCAAGCTCCTCTTTCCAGCTTCTCCAATACAGCAAGAACCATGAGCAGGCACGGAAAAAAAGAACTGTGTTTCCTACTCATAAGGACCATATGTAGTTCAACTCTGCTCATGAAACTGATACAAACCAGAGCTCCTCTTACATAAATGATCTTTAGTTAATAGTGAGATTAGCGTTTGGTTCGTGAACTTCGAAAAATCATTTGAGCCCAAAATTTACTGGATTTACCAGAAATGAACTCTTGCTTGTAGGAAGACACAGATCCTGGGGATTAACTCCGTTTCTGAAGGGAAATTCAGACCAGTGTTCTCATCCATGAAACACACTCTGTTTTACTTCAAGAAGCAAGCTCTTCTTTCCAGACTCTAAAATAGAGCAAGAACCATGAGCATGGCCATAAAAAAAGAACTGTGTTTCCTAATCATAAGGACCATATGTAGTTCAACTCTGCTTATGAAACTGATACAAACCACAGCTTCTTTTACATAAATGCTCTTTAGTTAATCGTGAAAATAACGTTGTGTTCCTGAACTGCGAAAAATCATTTGAGCCCAAAATTCACTGGGTTTACCACAATTGAACTCTTGATTGTAGTAAGACACAGATCCTGGGGTTTAACTCTGTTTATGAAGGCAAATTCAGACCAGAATTCTCAACCGTTAAAAACACTCTGTTTTAAGGCAAGAATCATCCTCTTCTTTCCAGCGTCTCCAATACAGCAAGAACCATGAGCATACACGGAAAAAAAGAACTGTGTTTCCTACTCATACTGACCATATGTACTTCAACTCTGCTTATGAAACTGATACAAACCACAGCTCCTCTTACATACATGCTCTTTAGTTAATAGTGGGAATCGGTTTGGGTTGGTGAACTGCAAAAATCATTTGAGCCCAAAATTCACTATGTTTAACAGAAATGAACTCTTGCTCATAGGAAGACACAGATCCTGGGGTTTTACTCCATTTCTGAAGGGTAATTCAGACCAGAGTTCTAATCCCTGAAACACACTCTGCTTTAATGCAAGAAGCAAGCTCTTCCTTCGAGATTCGAAAACACAGCATGAACAATGAGCATGACCTGAAAAAAAATGTTTTTCCTACTCATATGGAGAATATGTAGTTCGACTGTGCTTACGAAACTGATACAAACCACAGCTCTTCTTACATAAATGCAATTTAGTTAATAGTGAGAATCGCGTTGGTTTCGTGAACTGTGAAAAATCATTTGATCCCAAAATTCACTGGGTTTACCTGAAATAAACTCTTGCTTGCAGGAAGACACAGATCTTGGAGTTTAACTCCATTTCTGGAGGCAAATACATACCAGAATTCTCAACCCTGAAAAACACTCTGTTTTAAGGCAAGAATCATCCTCTTCGTTCCAGTGTCTCCAATACAGTAGGAACCATGAGCATGACCAGAAAAAAAGAACTGTGTTTCCTACTCATACGGACCATATGTAGTTCAACTCTGATTATGAAACTGATACAAACCACAGCTCCTCTTACATAAATGATCTTAAGTTAATAGTGAGAATCGCGTTGGGTTCGTGAACTGCGAAAAATCATTTGAGCCCAAAATTCACTGGGTTTACCTGAAATAAACTCTTGCTTGCAGGAAGACACAGATGCTGGGGTTTAACTCCGTTTCTGAAAGCAAATTCAGACAACAATTCTCAACCCTGAAAAACACTGTTTTAAGGCAAGAATCATCCTCTTCTTTCCAATGTCTCCAATACAGTAAGAAACATGAGCATGCCCAGAAAAAAAGAACTGTGTTTCCTACTCATACATAACATAGGTAGTTCAACTCTTCTTATGAAATGATACAGACCAGAGCTCCTCTTACATAAATGCTCTTTAGTTAATAGTGATAATCGCATTGGGTTCTAGAACTGTGTAAATTCATTTGAGCCGAAAATTCACTGGGTTTACCAGAAATGAATTCTTGCTGTTAGGAAGACACAGATCATGGGGTTTAACTCCGTTTTGGAAGGGAATTCAGACCAGAGTTCTCATCCATGAAACACACCCTGTCTTAATGCAAGAAGCAAGCTCTTCTTTCCAGCGTCTCCAATACAGCAAAAACCATGAGCATGCCCTGAAAAAAAGAACTGTGTTTCCTACTCATACGGACAATATGTAGTTCAACTCTGCTTATGAAACTGATACAAACCAGAGCTTCTTTTACATAAATGCTCTTTAGTTAATAGTGGGAATCAGTTTGGAGTGGTGAACTGCAAAAAACATTGGAGCCCAAAATTCACTAGGTTTAACAGAAATGAACTCTTGCTCATAGGAAAACACAGATCCTGGGGTTTAACTCCCTTTCTGAACGGTAATTCAGACCAGAGTTCTAATCCCTCAAACACACTCTGCTTTAATGCAGGAAGCAAGCTCTTCTTTCCAGCATGTCCAATACAGCAAGAACCATGAGCATGCCCTGAAAAATGAACAGTGTTTCCTACTCACACGGACCATATGTAGTTCAACTCTGCTTATGAAACTGATACAAACCACAGCTCCTCTTACATAAATGCTCTTTAGTTAATAGTGGGAATCAGTTTGGGTTGGTGAACTGCAAAAATCATTGGAGCCCAGAATTCACTAGGTTTAACAGAAATGAACTCTTGCTCATAAAAAGAAACAGATCCTGGGGATTAACTCCGTTTCTGAAGGGTAATTCAGACCAGAGTTCTAATCCCTCAAACACACTCTGCTTTAATGCAAGAAGCAAGGTCTTCTTTCCAGCGTCACCAATACAGCAAGAACCATGAGCATGCCCTGAAAAAAGAACTGTGTTTCCTACTCAGACAGACCATATGTAGTTCAACTCTGCTTATGAAAGTAATACAAACCACAGCTCCTCTTACATAAATGATCTTTAGTTAATAGTGCGATTAGCATTGGGTTCCTGAACTGCAAAAAATCATTTGAGCCCAAAATTCACTGGTTTTACCAGAACTGAACTCTTGCTTGTAGGAAGACACAGATCATGGGGTTTAACTCCGTTTCTGACGGCAAATTAGGACCAGAATACTCAACCCTGAAAAACACTCTGTTTTAAGGCAAGAATCATCCTCTTCTTTCCAGCGTCTCCAATACAGTAAGAACCGTGAGCATGCCCAGAAAAAAAGAATAGTGTTTCCTACTCATACAGACCATATGTAGTTCAACACTGCTTATGAAATGATACAGACCGCAGCTCCTCTTACATAAATGCTCTTTAGTTAAATGTGATAATCGCGTTGGGTTCTAGAACTGTCTAAAGTCATTTGAGTGGAAAACTGTCTTGGTTTACCAGAAATGAACACTTGCTTGTAGGAAGACACAGATCCTGCGGTTTAACTCCGTTTCTGAAGGGAAATTCAGATCAGAGTTCTCATCCCTGAAACACACTCTGTTATAACGCAGGAAGCAAGCTCTTCTTTCCAGAGACTAAAATACAGCAAGAACCATGAGCATGCCCAGAAAAAAAGAACTGTGTTTCCTACTCATTAGGACCATATGTAGTTCAACTGTGCTTATGAAACTGATACAAACCACAGCTCCTCTTACATAAATGCTCTTTAGTTAATACTGAGAATCGTGTTGGGTTTGTGAACTGCGAAAAATCATTTGAGCCGAAAATTCACTGGGCTTACCAGAAATGAACTCTTGCTTGTAGGAAGACACAGATCCTGGGGTTTCACTTCTTTTCTAAAAGGAAATTCAGACCAGAGTTCTCATCCCTGAAACACACTCTGTTTAAACGAAGAAGCACGCTATTCTTTCCAGAGTCTAAACTACAGCACTAACCATGAGCATGCTCTGAAAAAATGAACTGTGTTTCCTACTCAGACGGACCATGTGTAGTTCAACTCTGCTTATGAAACTTATACAAACCAGGGCTCCTCTTACATAAATGCTCTTTAGTTAATAGTGAAAATAGCGTTGGCTTCCTGAACTGCGAATAATCATTTGAGCCCAAAATTCACTCGGTTTACCAGAACTGAAGACTTGCTTGTAGGAAGCCACTTATCCTGGGGTTTAACTCCTTTCCTGAAGACAAATTCAGACCAGAGTTCTCATCCCTGAAAAACACTCTGTTTTAAGGCAAGAATCATCCTCTTCTTTCGAACGTCTCCAATATTGTAAGAATCATGATCATGCCCAGAGAAAAAGAACTGTGTTTCTTATTCATACGGACCATATGTAGTTCAACTCTGCTAATGTAACTGATACAAACCACACTTCCTCTTACATAAATGCTCTTTAGTTAATAGTGAGAATAGCGTTGCGTTCCTGAACTGGGAAAACATTTGAGCACAAAATTCACTGGGTTTACCAGAAATGAACGCTCGCTTCTAGGATGACACAGATCCTGGGGTTTAACTCCGTTTCTGAAGGGGAATTCAGACCAGAGTTCTCATACCTGAAACACACTCTGTTTTAACGCAAAAGGAAGCTCTTCTTTCCAGAGTCTAAAATACAGCAAGAACCATGAGCATGCCCTGAAAAAAAGAACTGTGTTCCAACTCATACGGACCAATGTAGTTCAACTCTGCTTATGAAACTGATACAAAGCACAGCTCCTTTTACATAAATGATCTTTAGTTAATAGTAAGAATAGCGTTGGGTTCCTGAACTGCGAAAAAATCAATTGAGCACAAAATTCACTGGGTTTACCAGAACTGAACTCTTGCTTGTAGGAAGACACAGATCCATGGGTTTAACTCCATTTCTGAAGGCAAATTCAGACCAGAGTTCTCATCCCTGAAAAACAATCTGTTTTAAGGCAAGAATCAGTCTTTTCTTTCCAGCGTCTCCAATATAGTAAGAAATATGAGCATGCCCAGAAAAAAAGAACTGTGTTTCCTACTCATACGGATCATATGTAGTTCAACTGTGCTTATGAAACTGATACAAACCACAGCTGCTCTTACATAAATGCTCTTTAGTTAATACTGAGAATCGTGTTGGGTTCGTGAACAGCGAAAAATCATTTGAGCCCAAAATTCACTGGGTTTACCGCAAGTGAACTCTTGCTTGTAGGAAGACACAGATCCTGGGGTTTAACTCCGTTCCTGAAGGGAAATTCAGAACAGAGTTCTCATCCCTGAAACAAACTCTGTTATAATGCAAGAAGCAAGCTCTTCTTTCCAGAGTCTAAAATAGAGCAAGAACCATGAGCATGCCTGAAAAAAAGAACTGTGTTTCCTAATCATAAGGAGCATATGTAGTTCAACTCTGCTTATGAAACTGATACAAACCTCGGCTCCTCTTACATAAATGCTCTTTAGTTAATAGTGAGAATCACGTTGGGTTCGTGAACTGGGAAAAATCATTTGAACCCAAAAATCACTGTGTTTACCAGAAATGAACTTGCTTGTAGGAAGACACAGATCCTGGGGTTTAACTCCGTTTCTGAAGGGAAATTCAGACCAGTGTTCTCATCCATGAAACACACTTTGTTTTTCCGCAAGAAGCAAGCTCTTTTTTCCAGAGTCTAAAATAGAGCAAGAACCATGAGCATGCCCTGAAAAAAAGAACTGTGTTTCCTACTCATACGGACCATATGTAGTTCAACTCTGCTTATGAAACTGATACAAACCACAGATCCTCTTAAATAAATGCTCTTTAGTTAATAGTGAAAATAGCGTTGGGTTCCTGAACTGTGAAAAATCATTTGAGCCCAAAACTCAATGGGTTTACCGGAAGTGAACTCTTGCTTGTAGGAAGACATAGATCCTGGGGTTTAACTCCGATCCTGGAGGGAAATTCAGACCAGAGTTCTCATCCCTGCAACACACTCTGCTATAACGCAAGAAGCAAGCTCTTCTTTCCAGGGTCTAAAATACAGCAAGAACCATGAGCATGCCCAGAAAAAAAAAGAACTGTGTTTCCTACTCATACGGACCATATGTAGTTCAACTCTGCTTATGAAATGATACAGACCGCAGCTCCTCTTACATAGATTCTCATTAGTTAATAGTGAGAATAGCATAGGGTTCGTGAACTGCGAAAAGTCTTTTGAGCCCAAAATTCACTTGGTTTACCAGAAATGAACTCTTGCTGGTAGGAAGACAAAGATCATGGTGTTTAACTCCGTTTGTGAAGGGAAATTCACACCAGAGTTCTCATCCATGAAACACACCCTGTTTTAATGCAAGAAGCAAGCTGTTCTTTCCATCGTCACCAATACAGCAAGAACCATGAGCATGCCCTGAAAAAAAGAACTGTGTTTCCGACTCATACGGACCATATGTAGTTCAACTCTTCTTATGAAACTGATACAATCCACAGCTCCTCTTACATAAATGATCTTTAGTTAATAGTAAGACTAGCGTTGGGTTCCTGAACTGCGAAAAAATCATTTGAGCCCAAAATTCACTGGGTTTACCAGAACTGAACTCTTGCTTGTAGGAAGACACAGATCCTGGGGTTTAACTCCGTTTCTGATGGCAAATTAGGACCAGAATACTCAACCCTAAAAAACACTCTGTATTAAGGCAAGAATCATCCTCTTCTTTCCAGCTTCTCCAATATAGTAAGAAACATGAGCATGTCCAGAAAAAAAGAACTGTGTTTTCTACTCATACGGACCATATGTAGTTCAACTCTGCTTATGAAATGATACAGACCGCAGCCTCTCTTACATATATGCTCTTTAGTTAATAGTGAGAATCATGTTGGCTTCTTTAACTACGAAAAATCATTTGGGCCAAAAAATCACTGGGTTTACCAGAAATGAACTCTTGGTTGTAGGAAGACACTCATCCTGGGGTTTAATTCCGTTTCTCAAGGCAAATTCAGAACTGAGTTCTCCTCCCTGAAAAACACTCTGTTTTAAGGCAAGAATCATCCTCTTCTTTCCATCGTTTCCAATATACTAAGAAACATGAGCATGCCCAGAAAAAAAGAACTGTGTTTCCGACTCATACAGAAAATATGTAGATCAACTCTGCTTATGAAATGATACAGACCACAGCTCCTCTTAAATTAATGCTCTTTAGTTAATAGTAAGAATAGCGCTGGGTTCCTGAACTGCGAATAATCAATTGAGCACAAAATTCACTGGGTTTACCAGAAATGAACTCTTGCTTGTAGGAAGACACAGATCCTGGGGTTTAACTCCGTTTCTGAAGGGAAATTCAGACCAGAGTTCTTATCCCTGAAACACACTCTGTTTTAACGCAAGAAGCAAGCTCTTCTTTCTAGAGTCTAAAATACAGCAAGAACCATGAGCATGCCCTGAAAAAAAGAACTGTGTTTCCTAATCATAAGGACCATATGTAGTTCAACTCTGCTTATGAAACTGATAAAAACCTCGGCTCCTCTTACATAAATGCTCTTTAGTAAATAGTGAGAATCATGTTGGGTTCGTGAACTGGGAAAAATCCTTTGAACCCAAAATTCACTGTGTTTAGCAGAAATGAACTTGCTTGTAGGAAGACACAGATCCTGGGGTTTAACTCCGTTTCTGAAGGGAAATTCAGAGCAGTGTTCTCATCCATGAAACACACTTTGTTTTTCTGCAAGAAGCAAGCTCTTCTTTCCAGAGTCTAAAATAGAGCAAGAACCATGAGCATGCCCTGAATAAAAGGACTGTGTTTCCTACTCAGACGGACCATATGTAGTTCAACTCTGCTTATGAAACTGATACAAACCACAGCTCCTCTTACGTAAATGCTCTTTAGTTAATAGTGAGAATCATGTTGGGTTCTTGAATTGCGAAAAATCATTGTGCCAAAAAATCACTGGGTTTACCAGAACTGAACTCTTGCTGATAGGAAGGCACAGATCATGGGGTTTAACTCCGTTTCTGAAGGCAATTTCAGACCAGAGTTCTCATCCCTGAGAAAAATCTGTTTTAAGGCAAGAATCATCCTCTTCTTTCCAGCGTCTCCAATATAGCAAGAAATATGAGGATGCCCAGAAAAAAAGAACTGTGTTTCCTACTCATACGGATCATATGTAGTTCAACTCTGCTTATGAAACTGATACAAACCACAGTTCCTCTTATATAAATGCTCTTTAGTTAATACTGAGAATCGCGTTGGATTCATGAACTGCGAAAAATCATTTGAGCCGAAAATTCACTGGGTTAACCAGAAATGAACTCTTGCCTGTAGGAAGACACAGATCCTAGGGTTTAACTCCGTTTATGAAGGAAAATTCAGACCAGAGTTCTCATCCCTAAAACACACTATGTTATAACGCAAGAAGCAAGCTCTTCTTTCCAGAGTCTAAAATAGAGCAAGAACCATGAGCATGCCCTGAAAAAAAAACTGTGTTTCCTAATCATAAGGACCATATGTAGTTCAACTCTGCTTATGAAACTAATAAAAACCTCGGCTCCTATTACATAAATGCTCTTTAGTAAATAGTGAGAATCATGTTGGGTTCGTGAACTGGGAAAAATCCTTTGAACCCTAAATTCACTGCGTTTAGCAGAAATGAACTTGCTTGTAGGAAGACACAGATCCTGGGGTTTAACTCCGTTTCTGAAGAGAAATTCAGAGCAGTGTTCTCATCCATGAAACACACTTTGTTTTTCCGCAAGAAGCAAGCTCTTTTTTCCAGAGTCTAAAATACAGCAAGAACCATGAGCATGCCCTGAAAAAAAGAACTGTCTTTCCTAAACATATGGATAATATGTAGTTCAACTCTGCTTATGAAACTGATACAAACCACGGCTCCTCTTACATAAATGCTCTTTACTTAATAGTGAGAATCATGTTGGGTCGTGAACTGCGAAAAATCATTTGAGCCGAAAATTCACTGGGTTAACCAGAAATGAACTCTTGCTTGTAGGAAGACACAGATCCTGGGGTTTAATTCCGTTTCTGAAGGGAAATTCAGAACAGAGTTCTCATCCCTAAAGCACACTATATTATAACGCAAGAAGCAAGCTCTTCTTTCCAGAGTCTAAAATAGAGCAAGAACCATGAACATGCCCTGAAAAAAAGAACTGTTTTTCCTAAACATATGGATGATATGTAGTTCAACTCTGCTTATGAAACTGATACAAACCAGGGCTCCTCTTACGTAAATGCTCTTTAGTTAATAGTGAGAATCACGTTGGGTTCGTGAACTGGGAAAAATCATTTGAACCCAAAATTCACTGGGTTTACCGGAAGTGAACTCTTGCTTGTAGGAAGACATATATCCTGGGGTTTAACTCCGATCCTGAAGGGAAATTCAGACCAGAGTTCTCATCCCTACAACACACTTGGTTATAACGCAAGAAGCAATCTCATCATTCCAGAGACTAAAATACAGCAAGAACCATGAGCAAGCCCTGAAAAAAAGAACTTTGTTTCCCACTCAGTCGGACCATATGTAATTCAACTCTACTTATGAAACTGATACAAACCACAGCTCCTCTTACATAAATGCTCTTTAGTTAATATTGAAAACAGCGTTGGGTTCCTGAACTGCGAAAAATCATTGGAGCCCAAAATTCACTGGGATTACCAGAACTGAACTCTTGCTTGTTGTAAGACACAGATACTGCGGTTTAACTCCGTTTATGAAGGCAAATTCAGACCAGAAGTCTCAACCGTGAAAAACACTCTGTATTAAGGCAAGAATCATCCTCTTCTTTCCAGCTTCTCCAATATAGTAAGAAACATGAGCATGTCCAGAAAAAAAGAACTGTGTTTTCTACTCATACGGACCATATGTAGTTCAACTCTGCTTATGAAATGATACAGACCGCAGCCTCTCTTACATATATGCTCTTTAGATAATAGTGAGAATCATGTTGGGTTCTATAACTACGAAAAATCATTTGGGCCAAAAAATGACTGGGTTTACCAGAAATGAACTCTTGGTTTTAGGAAGACACTCATCCTGGGGTTTAATTCCGTTTCTCAAGGCAAATTCAGACCTGAGTTCTCATCCATGAAAAACATTCTGTTTTAACGCAAGAAGCAAGCTCTTCTTTGCAGATTCTAAAATACAGCAAGAACCACGAGCATGCCCTGAAAAAAAGGACTGTGTTTCCTACTCATACGGACCATATGTAGTTCAACTCTGCTTATGAAACTGATACAAACCACAGCTCCTCTTACATAAATGCTCTTTAGTTAATAGTGAGAATCGGATTGGGTTGCTAAACTGTGAAAAATCATTTGAGCCCAAAATTCACTTTGTTTACCAGAACTGAAGACTTGCTTGTAGGAAGACACAGATCCTGGGGTTTAACTCCGTTTCTGAAGGGAAATTCAGACCAGAGTTGTCATCCCTGAAACACACTCTGTTTTAACGCAAGAAGCAAGCTCTTCTTTGCAGATTCTAAAATACAGCAAGAACCACGAGCATGCCCTGAAAAAAAGGACTGTGTTTCCTACTCATACGGACCATATGTAGTTCAACTCTGCTTATGAAACTGATACAAACCACAGCTCCTCTTACATAAATGCTCTTTAGTTAATAGTGAGAATCATGTTGGGTTCTTGAATTGCGAAAAATTATTTGTGCCAAAAAATCACTGGGTTTACAGGAACTGAACTCTTGCTTGTAGGAAGACACAGATCATGGGGTTTAACTCCATTTCTGAAGGCAAATTCAGACCAGAGTTCTCATCCCTGAAAAACAATCTGTTTTAAGGCAAGAATCAGTCTTTTCTTTCCAGCGTCTCCAATATAGTAAGAAATATGAGCATGCCCAGAAAAAAAGAACTGTGTTTCCTACTCATACGGATCATATGTAGTTCAACTCTGCTTATGAAACTGATACAAACCACATCTCCTCTTACATAAATGCTCTTTAGTTAATACTAAGAATCGTGTTGGGTTCGTGAACAGCGAAAAATCACATTTGAGCCCAAAATTCACTGGGTTTACCGGAAGTGAACTCTTCCTTGTAGGAAGACAAAGATCCTGGGGTTTAACTCCGTTCCTGAAGGGAAATTCAGAACAGAGTTCTCATCCCTGAAACACACTCTGTTATAATGCAAGAAGCAAGCTCTTCTTTCCAGAGTCTAAAATAGAGCAAGAACCATGAGCATGCCTGAAATAAAGAACTGTGTTTCCTAATCATAAGGACCATATGTAGTTCAACTCTGCTTATGAAACTGATACAATCCACAGCTCCTCTTACATAAATGATCTTTAGTTAATAGTAAGACTAGCGTTGAGTTCCTGAACTGCGAAAAAATCATTTGAGCCCAAAATTCACTGGTTTTACCAGAACTGAACTCTTGCTTGTAGGAATACACAGATCCTGGGGTTTAACTCCGTTTCTGATGGCAAATTAGGACCAGAATACTCAACCCTGAAAAACATTCTGTATTAAGGCAAGAATCATCCTCTTCTTTCCAGCGTCTCCAATATAGTAAGAAACATGAGCATGTCCAGAAAAAAAGAACTGTGTTTTCTACTCATACGGACCATATGTAGTTCAACTCCTCTTATGAAACTGATACAAACCACAGCTCCTCTTACATTAATGCTCTTTAGTTAATAGTGAGAATCAGTTTGGGATGCTGAACTGCGAAAAATCATTTGAGCTCAAAATTCACTTTGTTTACCAGAAATGAACACTTGCTTGTAGGAAGACACAGATCCTGGGGTTTAACTCCGTTTCTGAAGGGAAATTCAGACCAGAGTTCTCTTCCCTGAAACACACTCTGTTTTAATGGAAGAAGCAAGCTCTTCTTTCTAGAGTCTAAAATACAGCTAGAACCATGAGCATGCCCTGAAAAAAAGAACTGTGTTCCCTACTCAGACGTACCATATGTAGTTCAACTCTTCTCATGAAACTGATATAACCACAGCTCCGCTTACATAAATGCTCTTTACTTAATAGTGAGAATCATGTTGGGTCGTGAACTGCGAAAAATCATTTGAGCCGAAAATTCACTGGGTTAACCAGAAATGAACTCTTGCTTGTAGGAAGACACAGATCCTGGGGTTTAATTCCGTTTCTGAAAGGAAATTCAGACCAGAGTTCTCATCCCTAAAACACACTACATTATAACGCAAGAAGCAAGCTCTTCTTTCCAGAGTCTAAAATAGAGCAAGAACCATGAGCATGCCCTGAAAAAAAAGAACTTTGTTTCCTACTCATACGGACCATATGTAGTTCAACTCTGCTTATGAAATGATACAGACCGCAGCTCCTCTTACATAAATGCTCTTTAGTTAATAGTGAAAATAGCGTTGGGTTCCTGAAGTGTGAAAAATCATTTGAGCCCAAAATTCACTGGGTTTACCGGAAGTGAACTCTTGCTTGTAGGAAGACATAGATCCTGGGGTTTAACTCCGATCCTGAAGGGAAATTCAGACCAGAGTTCTCATCCCTGGAACACACTCTGTTATAACGCAAGAAGCAAGCTCTGCTTTCCAGGGTCTAAAATACAGCAAGAACCATGAGCATGCCCAGAAAAAAAGAACTGCGTTTCCTACTCATACGGACCATATGTAGTTCAACTCTGCTTATGAAATGATACAGACCGCAGCTCCTCTTACATAGATTCTCATTAGTTAATAGTGAGAATAGCGTAGGGTTCGTGAACTGCGAAAAGTCTTTTGAGCCCAAAATTCACTTGGTTTACCAGAAATGAACTCTTGCTGGTAGGAAGACAAGATCATGGTGTTTAACTCCATTTGTGAAGGGAAATTCACACCAGAGTTCTCATCCATGAAACACACCCTGTTTTAATGCAAGAAGCAAGCTGTTCTTTCCATTGTCACCAATACAACAAGAACCATGAGCATGCCCTGAAAAAAAGAACTGTGTTTCCGACTCATACGGACCATATGTAGTTCAACTCTTCTTATGAAACTGATACAATCCACAGCTCCTCTTACATAAATGATCTTTAGTTAATAGTAAGACTAGCGTTGGGTTCCTGAACTGCGAAAAAATCATTTGAGCCCAAAATTCACTGGTTTTACCAGAACTGAACTCTTGCTTGTAGGAAGACACAGATCCTGGGGTTTAACTCCGTTTCTGATGGCAAATTAGGACCAGAATACTCAACCCTGAAAAACACTCTGTATTAAGGCAAGAATCATCCTCTTCTTTCCAGCGTCTCCAATATAGTAAGAAACATGAGCATGTCCAGAAAAAAAGAACTGTGTTTCCTACTCAGACGTACCATATGTAGTTCAACTCCTCTTATGAAACTGATACAAACCACAGCTCCTCTTACATTAATGCTCTTTAGTTAATAGTGAGAATCAGTTTGGGATGCTGAACTGGGAAAAATCATTTGAGCTCAAAATTCACTTTGTTTACCAGAAATGAACACTTGCTTGTAGGAAGACACAGATCCTGGGGTTTAACTCCGTTTCTGAAGGGAAATTCAGACCAGAGTTCTCTTCCCTGAAACACACTCTGTTTTATCGGAAGAAGCAAGCTCTTCTTTCTAGAGTCTAAAATACAGCTAGAACCATGAGCATGCCCTGAAAAAAAGAACTGTGTTTCCTACTCAGACGTACCATATGTAGTTCAACTCTTCTTATGAAACTGATACAAACCACAGCTCCGCTTACATAAATGCTCTTTACTTAATAGTGAGAATCATGTTGGGTCGTGAACTTCGAAAAATCATTTGAGCCAAAAATTCACTGGGTTAACCAGAAATGAACTCTTGCTTGTAGGAAGACACAGATCCTGGGGTTTAATTCCGTTTCTGAAGGGAAATTCAGACCAGAGTTCTCATCCCTAAAACACACTATATTATAACGCAAGAAGCAAGCTCTTCTTTCCAGAGTCTAAAATAGAGCAAGAACCATGAGCATGCCCTGAAAAAAAGAACTGTGTTTCCTACTCATACGGACCATATGTAGTTCAACTCTGCTTATGAAACTGATACAATGCACAGCTCCTCTTACACAATTGCTCTTTAGTTAATAGTGAGAATCGCTTTTGGTTTGTGAACTATGTAAAATCATTTGATCCCAAATTCACATTGTTTACCAGAAAGGAACTCTTGCTTGTAGGAAGACAGAGAGCCTGGGGTTTAACTCTGTTTCTGAAGGAAAATACAGACCGGTATTCTCATCCAAGAAACACTCTCTGTTTTAACTCAAGAAGCAAGCACTCCTTTCCAGTGTCTCCAATACAGATAGAAAGAACCATATTCATGCCCTGAAAAAAAGAACTGTTCCCTACTCATGGGGACCATATGTAGTTCAACTCTGGTTATGAAACTGATAGAAACCTCAGCTCCTCTTACATAAAGGCTCTTTAGTTAATAGTGAGAATCGCGTTGCGTTCTTGATCAAAGTAAAATCATTTGAGCCCAAAATTCACTGGATTTACCAGAAAAAAACTCTTGATTTAAGGAAGACACAGATCCTGGGGTTTAACTCCGATTCTGAAGGGAAATTCAGACCAGTGTTCTCATCCATGAAACACTCTATTTTCACGCAACAAGCAATCACTTCTATCCATCGTCTCTAATTCAGAGAGTAATTACCATATTCATGCCCAGAAAAAAAGAACTGTGTTTCCTACTCATACTGACCATATGTAGTTCAACTCTGCTTATGAAACTGATAAAAACCACAGCTCCTCTTACATAAATGCTCATTAGTTAATAGTTAGAATAGCGATGGGTTTTTAACTGTGTAAAATCATTTGATCCCCAAATTCTCGTTGTTTACCAGAAAGGAACTCTTGCTTGTAGGAAGACACAGATCCTGGGGTTTAACTCCGATTCGGAAGGGAAATTTAGACCAGTGTGCTAATCCATGAAACACACTCTGTTTTAACGCAAGAAGCAAGCTCTTCTTTCCAGCATCACTAATACAGACAGTAAGAACAATATTCATGCCCTGAAAAAAAGAACTCTGTTTCCTACTCATACAGACCATATGTAGTTCAACTGTGCTTATGAAACTGATACACACTACAACTTCTCTTACATGAATGCTCTTTAGTTAATAGTGAGAATCGTGTTGGGTTCGTGAACTGTGTAAAATCATTTGAGCCCAAAATTCACTGGGTTTACCAGAAATGAACTCTTGCTTGTAGGACACACAGATCCTGGGTTTTAACTCCGTTTCTGAAGGGAAATTCAGGCCTGTGTTCTCATCCATGAAACACACTCTGTTTTCACGCAAAAAGCAAGCACTTCCTTCCAGCGTCTCCAATACAGACAGTAAGAACAATATTCATGCCCAGAAAAAAAGAACTGTGTTTCCTATTCAAATGCACCCTATGTAGTTCAACTCTGCTTATCAAACTGATACAACCCACAGCTCCTCTTACATAAAGGCTCTTTAGTTAATAGTGAGAATCGCGTTGGGTTCGTGAATTGTGTAAAACCATTTGAGCCCAAAATTCTCTGGGTTTACAAGAAATGAACTCTTCCTTGTAGGAAGACACAGATACTGGGGTTTACCTCCCTTTCTGAAGGGAAATACAGACCAATGTTCTCATCCATGAAACACACTCTGTTTTCACTCAAGAAGCAACCTCTTCTTTCCAGCATCTCCAATACATCAAGAAACATCAGCATACCCTCAAAAAAGAACTGTGTTTCCTGCTCTTACCGACCATATGTAGATCTACTCCTCTTATGAAACTGATACAAACCACAGCTCCTCTTACATAAGTGCTCTTTAGTTAATAGTGAGAATCGCGATTCGTTTGGGAACTATGTAAAGTCATTTGATCCCAAAATTCACGTTGTTTACCAGAAAGGAACTCTTGATTTTAGGAAGAAACAGATCCTGGGTTTAACTCCGTTTGAAGGGAAATTCAGACCATTGTTCTCATCCATTAAACACACTCTGTTTTAACGCAGGAAGCAAGCTCTTCTTTCCAGCCTCTCCAATACAGGTAGAAATATGAGCATGCCTAGAAAAAAGAATGGTGTTCCTACTCATACGGACCATATGTAGATCAACTCTGCTTATGAAACTGATACAAACCACAACTCCTCTAACATAAATGCTCTTTAGTTAATATTAAGAATTGCATTGGTATCGTAAACTGTTTATAATCATTTGAGCCCAAAATTCACTGGGTTTACCAGAAAACAACTGTTGCATGAAGGAAGACACAGATCCTGGGGTTTAACTCCATTTCTGAAGGGAAATTCAGACCAGTGTTTTCATCCATGAAACACACTCAGTTTTCACGCAAGAAGCAAGCTCTTCTTTCCAGTGTCACCAATACAGCAAGAAACATGAGCATGCCCAGAAAAAAGGAACTTTGTTTCCTACTCATACTAACCATATGTAGTTCAACTCTGCTTATGAAACTGATACAAACCATAGCTCCTCTTACATAAATGCTCTTTAGTTAATAGTTAGAATCGCGATGGGTTTGATAACTGTGTAAAATCATTTGATCCCAAAATTCAGGTTGTTTACCAGAAATTAACTCTTGCTTGTAGGAAGACACAGATCCTGGGGTTTAGCTCTGTTCCTGAAGGGAAATTCAGACCAGTGGTCTCATCCATGAAACACACTCTGTTTTAACCCAAGAAGCAATCTCTTCTTTCCAGTGTCTCCAATACAAACAGGAAGATCCATACTCATGCCCAGAAAAAAAGAACTGTGTTTCCTACTCATACAGACCATATGTAGTTCAAGTCTGCTTATTTAACTGATACAACCCACAGCTCCTCTTACATAAAGGCTCTTTAGTTAATAGTAATAATCGCGTTGGGTTCTTGATCAATGTAAAATCATTTGAGCCCAAAATTCACTGGATTTACCAGAAAAAACTCTTGATTTAAGGAAGACACAGATTCTGGGGTTTAACTCCGATTCTGATGGGAAATTCAGAGCAGTGTTCTCATCCATGAAACACACTCTGTTTTCACGCAACAAGCAATAACTTCTATCCATCATCTCCAATACAGAGAGTAATTACCATATTCATGCCCAGAAAAAAAGAACTGTGTTTCCTACTCATACGGACCATATGTAGTTCAACTCTGCTTATGAAACTGATACAAACCACAGCTCCTCTTACATAAAGGCCCTTTAGTTAATAGTGAGAATCGTTTTGGGTTCGTGAACAATGTAAAATCATTTGAGCCCAAAATTCACTGAGTTTACCAGAAATGAACTATTGCTTATAGGAAGACACAGATCTTGGGGTATACCTCCAGTTCTGAAGAGAAATACAGACCAGTGTTCTCATCTATGAAACACACTCTGTTTTAACACAGGAAGTAAGCTCTTCTTTCCAGCGTCTCCAATACAGCAAGAAATATGAGCATTCCCAGAAAAAAGAACTGTGTTTTCTACTCATATGGACCATATGTAGATCACCTCTGCTTATGAAACTGATATAAACCACAACTCCTCTTACAAAAATGCTCTTTAGTTAATCGTGAGAATCGCGTTGGGTTCGTAAACTGTTTAAAAGCATTTGATGCCAAAATTCACTGGGTATACCAGAAATGAACTCTTGCTTTTAGGAAGACACAGATCCTGGGGTTTACCTCCGATTCTTAAGGGAAATTCAGACCAGTGTTCTCATCCATGAAACATACTCTGTTTTCATGCAACAAGCAATCACTTATATCTAGCGTCTCCAATACAGAGAGTAAGAACCATAATCATGCCCAGAAAAAAAGAACTGTGTTTTCTACTCATATGGACCATATGTAGTTCAAGTCTGCTTATGAACCTGATGCACACTACAACTCCTCTTACATAAATGCTCTTTACTTAATAGTGAGAATCCCGTTGGGTTTGTGAACTGTGTAAAATCACTTGAGCCCAAAATTCACTGCGTTTACCAGAAATGAACTCTTGCTTGTATTAAGACACAGATCCTGGGGTTTAACTATGATTCTAAGGAGAAATTCAGACCTGTGTTCTCATCCATGAAACACACTCTGTTTTCATGCTAGAAGCAAGCTCTTCTTTCCAGCGACTACAATACAGACAGTAAGAACCATAGTCAGATCCAGAAAAAAAGAACTGTGTTTCCTACTCATACAGACCCTATGTAGTTCAACACTGCTCATGACACTGATACAAACCACAGCTCCTCTTACATAAGTGCTCTTTAGTTAATAGTGAGAATCGCGATTCGTTTGGGAAATATGTAAAGTCATTTGATCACAAAATTCACATTGTTTACCAGAAAGGAACTCTTGCTTTTAGGAAGAACAGATCCTGGGTTTAACTCCGTTTGAAGGGAAATTCAGACCACTGTTCTCATCCATGAAACACACTCCATTTTAACACAGGAAGCAAGCTCTCCTTTCCACCCTCTCCAATACATCAAGAAATATGAGCATGCCTAGAAAAAAGAATGGTGTTTCCTACTCATACGGACCATATGTAGATCAACTCTGCTTATGAAACTGATACAAACCACAACTCTTCTAACATAAATGCTCTTTAGTTAATATTAAGAATCGCATTGGGATGGTAAACTGCTTATAATCATATGAGCCCAAAATTCACTGGGTTTACCAGAAAAGAACTGTTGCATGAAGGAAGACACAGATCCTGGGGTTTAACTCCGATTCTGAAGGGAAATTCAGACCAGTGTTCTCATCCATGAAACACACTCTGTTTTCATGCAAGAAGCAAGCTCTTCTTTCCAGTGTCACCAATACAGCAAGAAACATGAGCATGCCCAAAAAAAGGAACTTTGTTTCCTACTCATACTGACCATATGTAGTTCAACTCTGCTTATGAAACTGATACAAACCACAGCTCCTCTTTCATAAATGTTCTTTAGTTAATAGTTAGAATCGCGATGGGTTTGTTAACTGTGTAAAATCATTTGATCCCAAAATTCAGGTTGTTAACCAGAAAGGAACTCTTGCTTGTAGGAAGACACAGAACCTGGGGTTGACCTCGATTCGGAAGGGAAATTTAGACCAGTGTGCTAATCCGTGAAACACACTCTGTTTTAACGCAAGAAGCAAGCTCTTCTTTCCAGCGTCTCCAATACAGACAGTAAGAACAATATTCATGCCCTGAAAAATGAACTGTGTTTCCTACTCATACGTACCATATGTAGTTCAACTCTGCTTATGAAACTGATACACACTACAACTTCTCTTACATGAATGCTCTTTAGTTAATAGTGAGAATCGTGTTGGGTTCGTGAACTGTGTAAAATCATTTGATCCCAAAATTCACCCTGTTTACCAGTAATGACCTCTTGCTTGTAGGAGACACAGATCCTGGGGTTTAACTCCGTTTCCGAAGGGAAATTCAGGCCAGTGTTCTCATCCATGAAACACACTCTGTTTTCACGCTAGAAGCTATCTCTTCTTTCTAGCGTCTCCAATACAGACAGGAAGATCCATATTCATGCCCCCCCCCAAAAAAAACTGTGTTTCCTACTCATAGAGACCATATGTAGTTCAAGTCTGCTTATGAGACTGATACAACCCACAGCTCCTCTTACATAAAGGCTCTTTAGTTAATAGTGATAATCGCGTTGGGTTCTTGATCAATTTAAAAACATTTGAGCCCAAAATTCACTGGATTTACCATAAAAAAAAAACTCTTGATTTAAGGAAGACACAGATCCTGGGGTTTAACTCCAATTCTGAAGGGAAATTCTGAAGTGTTCTCATCCATGAAACACACTCTGTTTTCACGCAACAAGCAATCACTTCTATCCATCGTCTAAAATACAGAGAGTAATTACCATATTCATGCCCAGAAAAAAAGAACTGTGTTTCCTACTCATACTGACCATATGTAGTTCAACTCTGCTTATGAAACTGATACAAACCACAGCCCCTCTTACATAAATGCTCTTTAGTTAACAGTTAGAATTGCGATGGGTTTGTTAACTGTGTAAAATCATTTGATCCCAAAATTCAGGTTGTTTACCAGAAAGGAACTGTTGCTTGTAGGAAGACACAGAACCTGGGGTTTAACTCCGATTCGGAAGGGAAATTTAGACCATTGTGCTAATCCATGAAACACACTCTGTTTTAACGCAAGAAGCAAGCTCTTCTTTCCAGGGTCTCCAATACAGACAATAAGAACAATATTCATGCCCAGAAAAAAAGAACTGTGTTTCCTACTCATACTGACCATATGTAGTTCAACTCTGCTTATGAAACTGATACAAACCACAGCTCCTCTTACATAAATGCACTTTAGGTAATAGTGAGAATCACGATGGGATTGTGAACTGTATAAAATCATTTGATCCCAAAATTCACGTTGTTTACCAGAAATGAACTCTTGCTTGTAGGAAGACACAGATCCTGAGGTTTAACTCCGTTTATGAAGGAAAATTCAGACCGGTATTCTCATCCAAGAAACACACTCTGTTTTAATGCAAGGAGCAAGCTCTTCTTTCCAGTGTCTCCAATACAGACAGAAAGAACCATATTCATGCCCTGAAAAAAAGAACTGTTTCCTTCTCATGCGGACCATATGTAGTTCAACTCTGGTTATGAAACTGATAGAAACCTCAGCTCCTCTTACCTAAATGCACTTTAGTTAATAGTTAGAATTGCGATGGGTTTGTGAACTGTGTAAAATCATTTGATCCCAAAATTCACGTTGTTTACCAGAAATGAACTCTTGCTTGTAGGAAGACACAGATCCTGGGGTTTAGCTCCGTTCCTGAAGGGAAATTCAGACCAGTGATCTCATCCATGAATCACACTCTGTTTTTATGCCAGAAGCTATCTCTTCTTTCCAGCGTCTCCAATACAGGCAGCAATATCCATACTCATGGCCAGAAAAAAAGAACTGTGTTTCCTACTCATCGAGACCATATGTAGTTCAAGACTGCTTATGAAACTGATACAACCCACAGCTTCTCTTCCATAAAGGCTCTTTAGTTAATAGTGATAATCGCTTTGGGTTCTTGATCAATGTAAAATCATTTGAGCCGAAAATTCACTGGATTTGCAAGAAAAAAATTCTTGTTTTAAGGAAGATACAGATCCTGGGGATTAACTCCGATTCTGAAGGGAAATTTAGACCAGTGTTCTCATCCATGAAACACACTGTTTTCACGCAACAAGCAATCACTTCTATCCATCGTCTCCAATACAAAGAGTATTTACCATATTCATGCCCAGAAAAAAAGAACTGTGTTTCCTACTCATAATGACCATATGTAGTTCAAATCTGCTTATGAAACTGATAAAAACCACAGCTCCTCTTACATGAATGCTCTTTAGTTAATAGTTAGAATCGTGTTGGGTTCGTGAACTGTGTAAAATCATTTGATCCCAAAATTCATTGGTTTTCCAGAAATGAACTCTTGCTTGTATGAAGACACAGATCCTGGGGATTAACTCCGTTTCAGAAGGAAAATTCAGACCAGTGTTCTCATCCTTAAAACACACTCTGTTTTCACTCAAGAAGCAAGCTGTTCTTTTCAGCGTCTCCAATACACACAGTAAGAACAATATTCATGCCCTGAACAAAGAACTGTGTTTCCCACTCATAAGGACCATATGGAGTTCAACTCTGCTTTTGAAACTGATACAAACCACAGCTCCTCTTACATAAATGCTCTTTGGTTAATAGTGAGAATCGCGATGGGTTCCAGAACTGTGTAAACACATTTGAGCCCAAAATTCACTTTGTTTACCAGAAATGAACTCTTGCTTGTAGGAAGACACAGATATTGGGGTTTAACTCCATTTCTGAAGGGAAATTCAGACCAGTGTTCTCATCCATGAAACACACTAGTTTTCACGCAAGAAGCATCCTCTTCTTTCCAGCATCTCCAATACAGCAAGAACCATGAGAATGCCCAGAAAAAAAGAACAGTGTTTCCTACTCATACAGACCATATGTAGTTCAACACTCCTTATGAAACTGATATAAACCACAGCACCTCTTACATAAATATTCTTTAGTTAATAGTGATAATCGCGTTGGGTTTGTGAACTGCTAAAAATCACTTGATCCCAAAATTCACTGGGTTTACCAGATATGCACACTTGCTTGTACGAAGACACAGATCCTGGGATTTAACTCCTTTTCTGAAGGGAAATTCAGACCAGTGTTCTCATCCATGAAACTCATGCTGTTTTAACACAAGAGGCATCCTCTTCTTTCCAGAGTCTCCAATACAGCAAGAACCACAGGAATGCCAAGAAAAAAAGAACTGTGTTACCTACTCACAGGTCATATGCAGTTCAAGTCTGCTTAGGAAACTGATACAAACCACAGCTCCACTTACATAAATGCTCTTTAGTTAATAGTGAGAATCGTGATGGGTTCTTGAACTCTGTAAAATCATTTGAGCCCAAAATTCACTTGGATTACTAGAAATGAACTCTTGCTTGTAGGAAGACGCAGATCCTGGGGTTTAACTCCGTTTCTGAAGGGAAATTCAGACTAGAGTTCTCATACCTGAAATACACTCTATTTTAAAGCAAGAAGCATCCTCTTATTTCCAGGCTCTCCAATACAGCAAGTACCATGAGCATGCCTAGAAAAAACGAACTGTATTTCCTGCTCATGCAGACCATATGTAGTTCAACTGTGCTCATGAATCTGATACAAACCACAGCTCCTCTTACATAAATGCTCTTTAGTTAATAGTGAGAATCACAATGGGTTCTTGAACTGTGTAAAATCATTTGAGCCCAAATTTCAATGGGTTTACCAGAATTGAAGTCTTGCTTGTAGGAAGACACATATCCTGGGGTTTAATTCTGATTCTGAAGGGAAATTCAGACCAGTGTTCTCATCCATGAAACACACTCTGTTTTCACGCAAGAAGCAAGCTCTTCTTTCCAGAGTCTCCAATACAGCAAGAACAATGAGCATGCCCAGAGAAAAAGAACTGTGTTTCCTACTCATACGCATCCTATGTAGTTCAACTCTGCTTATGAAACTGATACAAACCACAGCTCCTCTTACATAAATGCTCTTTAGTTAATAGTGAGAATCACAATGGGTTCTTGAACTGTGTAAAATCATTTCAGCCCAAATTTCAATGGGTTTACCAGAATTGAACTCTTGCTTATAGGAAGACACACATCCTGAGGTTTAACTCCATTTCTGAAGGAAAATTCAGACCGGTTTTCTCATCCAAGCAACACACTCTGTTTTAACGCAAGAAGCAAGCTCTCTTTCCAGCGTCTACAATACAGACAGTAAGAACCATATTCATGCCCAGAAAAAAAGAACTGTGTTTCCTTCTCATATGCACCATATATAGTTCCAATCTGCTAAAGAAACTGATGAAAACCACAGCTCTTCTTACATAAATGCTCTTTAGTTAATAGTGAGAATCGCATTGGGTTCGTGTATTTGTGAAATCATTTGAGCCCAAAATTCACTGGGTTTACCAGAAATGAACTCTTGCTTGTAGGAATACACACATCCTGGGGTTTAACTCCATTTCTGAAGGGAAATTCAGACCAGTGTTGTCATCCATGAAATACACACTGTTTTCAAGAAAGAAGCATCCTCTTCTTTACAGCATGTCCAATAGAGCAAGAAACATCAGCATACCCTCAAAAAAGAACTGTGTTTCCTGCTCTTAAGGACCATATGTAGATCTACTCTGCTTATGAAACTGATACAAACCACAGCTCCTCTTACATGAATGCTCTTGAGTTAATAGTGAGAATCGGGTTGGGTTCCAGAACTGTGTACACCATTTGAGCCCAGAATTCACTTGGTTTACCAGAAATGAACTCTTGTTGTAGGAACACACAGATCCTGGGGTTTACCTCCATTTCTGAAGGGAAATTCAGACCAGTGTTCTCATCCAAAAAACACTCTGTTTTAACGCAAGATGCAAGCTCTTCTTTCCAGTGTCTCTAATACACACAGTAAGAACCATATTCATGCCCATAAAAAAAGAACTGTGTTTCCTTCTCATATGCACCATATGTATTTCAACTCTGTTTAGGAAACTGTTACAAACCACACGTCCTCTTCCATAAATGCACATGAGTTAATAGTGAGAATCTGGTTGGGGTCCAGAACTGTGTAAAATCATTTGAGCCCAAAGTTCACTGGGTTTACAAGAAATGAACTCTTGCTTGTAGGAAGACACAAATCCTGAGGTTTAACTCCATTTCTGAAGGAAAATACAGACCAGTGTTCTCATCCCTGAAACACACTCTGTTTTAATGCAAGAAGCAAGCTCTTCTTTCCAGCTTCTCCAATACAGACAGTAAGAACCATATTCATGGCCTTAAAAAAAGAACTGTGTTTCCTTCTCATAGGCACCATATTTGCTTCAACTCTGCTTAAGAAACTAATAGAAACCACAGCTCCTCTTACAAAAATGCTCTTGAGTTGATAATGAAAATCGGGTTGGGGTCCAGAACTGTGTAAAATCATTTGAGACCAAAGTTCACTGGGTTTACTAGAAATGAACTCTTCCTTGTAGGAAGACACAGATCCTGGGGTTTAACACAGTTTCTGAAGGGAAATTCAGACAAGTGTTCTCATCCATGAAACACACTCTGTTTGCTCGCAAGACGCATCCTCTTCTTTCTAGCATCTCCAATACAGCAAGAACCATGAGCATGCCCTCAAAAAGAACTGTATTTTCTACTCATAGGGACCATATGAAGATCAACTCTGCTTTGAAACTGATACAAACCACAGCTCCTCTTACATAAATGCTCTTTAGTTAATAGTCAGAATCATATTGGGTACGTGAACTCTGTAAAATCATTTGAGCCCAAAATTCACTGGGTTTACCAGAAATGAACTCTTCCTTGTAGGAAGACACAGATCCTGGGGTTGAACTCCGTTTCTGAAGGGAAATTAGGCCCGTTTTCTCATCGATGAAACACACTCTGTTTTACCACAAGAGCAAGCTCTTCATTCCAGCACCTCCTATACAGCAAGAAATATGAGCATTCCCAGAAAAAAAGAACTGTGTTTGCTTCTCGTGCACGCCGTATGTATTTCAACTCTGCTTTGAAACTGATACAAACCACAGCTCCTTTTACATAGATGCTCTTTAGTTAATAGTGAGAATCGCGTTGGGTTCATGAACTGTGTAAAATCATTTGAGCCCAAAATTCTCTTGGTTTACCAGAAATGAACTCTTGCTTGTAGGAAGACAAAGATACTGGGGTTTTACTCAATTTCTGAAGGGAAATTCAGACCAGTGTTCTCATCTATGAAACACACTCTGTTTTACCACAAGAGCAAGCTCTTCATTCCAGCATCTCCTATACAGCAAGAAATATGAGCATTCCCAGAAAAAAAGAACTGTGTTTGCTTCTCATAAGCACCGTATGTAGTTCAACTCTGCTTTGAAACTGATACAAACCACAGCTCCTCTTACATAGATGATCTTTAGTTAATAGTGAGAATCGCATTGGGTTCGTGTATTTGTGAAATCATTTGAGCACAAAATTCACTGGGTTTACCAGAAATGAACTCTTGCTTGTAGGAAGACACACATCCTGGGGTTTAACTCCATTTCTGAAGGGAAATTCAGACAAGTGTTTTCATCCATGAAATACACTCTGTTTTCACGAAAGAAGCATCCTCTTCTTTACAGCATGTCCAATACATCAAGAAACATCAGCATACCCTCAAGAAAGAACTGTGTTTCCTGCTCTTAAGGACCATATGTAGATCTACTCTGCTTATGAAACTGATACAAACCACAGCTCCTCTTACATGAATGCTCTTGAGTTAATAGTGAGAATCGGGTTGGGTTCCAGAACTGTGTAAAATCATTTGAGCCCAAAATTCACTTGGTTTACCAGAAATGAACTCTTGTTGTAGGAACACACAGATCCTGGGGTTTACCTCCATTTCTGAAGGGAAATTCAGACCAGTGTTCTCATCCATGAATCAAACTTTGTTTTTACGCAAGAAGCATCCTCTTCTTTCCATCATCTCCAATACAGCAAGAAAAATGAGCATGCTCAGAAAAAAAGTACTGTGTTTCCTAATCATACGGACCATATGTAGATCAACTCTGCTTATTAAACTGATAAAACCACAGCTCCTCTTACATGAATGGCCTTGAGTTAATAGTGAGAATCGGGTTGGGTTCCAGAACTGTTTAAAATCATTTGAGCCCAAAATTCACTTAATTTACCAGAAATGAACTCTTCCTTGAAGGAAGACACAGATCCTGGGGTTTAACTCTGTTTCTGAAGGGAAATTAGGCCAGTGTTCTCATCCATGAAACACACTCTGTTTTACCACAAGAGTATGCTCTTCATTGAAGCATCTACTATACAGTAAGAAATATGAGCATTCCCAGAAAAATAGAACTGTGTTTGCTTCTCATAAGCACCGTATGCAGTTCAACTCTGCTTTGAAACTGATACAAACCAGAGCTCCTCTTACATAAATGCTCTTTAGTTAATAGTGAGAATCGCATTGGGTTCGTGAAATTTGTGAAATCATTTGAGCCCAAAATTCACTGGGTTTACCAGAAATGAACTCTTGCTTGTAGGAAGACACACATCCTGGGGTTTAACTCCATTTCTGAAGGGAAATTCAGACCAGTGTTGTCATCCATGAAATACACTCTGTTTTCAAGAAAGAAGCATCCTCTTCTTTACAGCATGTCCAATACAGCAAGAAACATCAGCATACCCTCAAAAAAGAACTGTGTTTCCAGATCTTAAGGACCATATGTAGATCTACTCTGCTTATGAAACTGATACAAACCACAGCTCCTCTTACATGAATGCTCTTGAGTTAATAGTGAGAATCGGGTTGGGTTCCAGAACTGTGTAAACCATTTGAGCCCAAAATTCACTTGGTTTACCAGAAATGAACTCTTGTTGTAGGAACACACAGATCCTGGGGTTTACCTCCATTTCTGAAGGGAAATTCAGACCAGTGTTCTCATCCAAAAAACACTCTGTTTTAACGCAAGATGCAAGCTCTTCTTTCCAGCGTCTCTAATACACACAGTAAGAACCATATTCATGCCCATAAAAAAAGAACTGTGTTTCCTCTCATATGCACCATATGTATTTCAACTCTGCTTAGGAAACTGTTACAAACCACACGTCCTCTTCCATAAATGCACATGAGTTAATAGTGAGAATCGGGTTGGGGTCCAGAACTGTGTAAAATCATTTGAGCCCAAAGTTCACTGGGTTTACCAGAAATGAACTCTTGCTTGTAGGAAGACACAGATCCTGAGGTTTAACTCCGTTTCTGAAGGAAAATACAGACCAGTGTTCTCATCCATGAAACACACTCTGTTTTAATGCAAGAAGCAAGCTCTTCTTTCCAGCTTCTCCAATACAGACAGTAAGAACCATATTCATGGCCTTAAAAAAAGAACTGTGTTTCCTTCTCATAGGCACCATATTTGCTTCAACTCTGCTTAAGAAACTAATAGAAACCACAGCTCCTCTTACAAAAATGCTCTTGAGTTGATAATGAAAATCGGGTTGGGGTCCAGAACTGTGTAAAATCATTTGAGACCAAAGTTCACTGGGTTTACTAGAAATGAACTCTTCCTTGTAGGAAGACACAGATCCTGGGGTTTAACTCAGTTTCTGAAGGGAAATTCAGACAAGTGTTCTCATCCATGAAACACACTCTGTTTGCTCGCAAGACGCATCCTCTTCTTTCTAGCATCTCCAATACAGCAAGAACCATGAGCATGCCCTCAAAAAGAACTGTGTTTTCTATTCATAGGGACCATATGAAGATCAACTCTGCTTTGAAACTGATACAAACCACAGCTCCTCTTACATAAATGCTCTTAAGTTAATAGTGAGAATCGGGTTGGGTTACCGAACTGTGTAAAATCATTTGAGCCCAAAATTCACTGGGTTTACCAGAAATGAACTCTTCCTTGTAGGAAGACACAGATCCTGGGGTTGAACTCCGTTTCTGAAGGGAAATTAGGCCCGTTTTCTCATCGATGAAACACACTCTGTTTTACCACATGGAGCAAGCTCTTCATTCCAGCATCTCCTATACAGCAAGAAATATGAGCATTCCCAGAAAAAAAGAACTGTGTTTGCTTCTCATGCACGCCGTATGTATTTCAACTCTGCTTTGAAACTGATACAAACCACAGCTCCTTTTACATAGATGCTCTTTAGTTAATAGTGAGAATCGCGTTGGGTTCATGAACTGTGTAAAATCATTTGAGCCCAAAATTCTCTTGGTTTACCAGAAATGAACTCTTGCTTGTAGGAAGACAAAGATACTGGGGTTTTACTCAATTTCTGAAGGGAAATTCAGACCAGTGTTCTCATCTATGAAACACACTCTGTTTTACCACAAGAGCAAGCTCTTCATTCCAGCATCTCATATACAGCCAGAAATATGAGCATTCCCAGAAAAAAAGAACTGTGTCTGCTTCTCATAAGCACCGTATGTAGTTCAACTCTGCTTTGAAACTGATACAAACCACAGCTCCTCTTACATAGATGATCTTTAGTTAATAGTGAGAATCGCGTTGGGTTCGTGTATTTGTGAAATCATTTGAGCACAAAATTCACTGGGTTTACCAGAAATGAACTCTTGCTTGTAGGAAGACACACATCCTGGGGTTTAACTCCATTTCTGAAGGGAAATTCAGACAAGTGTTTTCATCCATGAAATACACTCTGTTTTCACGAAAGAAGCATCCTCTTCTTTACAGCATGTCCAATACATCAAGAAACATCAGCATACCCTCAAGAAAGAACTGTGTTTCCTGCTCTTAAGGACCATATGTAGATCTACTCTGCTTATGAAACTGATACAAACCACAGCTCCTCTTACATGAATGCTCTTGAGTTAATAGTGAGAATCGGGTTGGGTTCCAGAACTGTGTAAAATCATTTGAGCCCAAAATTCACTTGGTTTACCAGAAATGAACTCTTGTTGTAGGAACACACAGATCCTGGGGTTTACCTCCATTTCTGAAGGGAAATTCAGACCAGTGTTCTCATCCATGAATCAAACTTTGTTTTTACGCAAGAAGCATCCTCTTCTTTCCATCATCTCCAATACAGCAAGAAAAATGAGCATGCTCAGAAAAAAAGTACTGTGTTTCCTAATCATACGGACCATATGTAGATCAACTCTGCTTATTAAACTGATAAAACCACAGCTCCTCTTACATGAATGGCCTTGAGTTAATAGTGAGAATCGGGTTGGGTTCCAGAACTGTTTAAAATCATTTGAGCCCAAAATTCACTTAATTTACCAGAAATGAACTCTTCCTTGAAGGAAGACACAGATCCTGGGGTTTAACTCTGTTTCTGAAGGGAAATTAGGCCAGTGTTCTCATCCATGAAACACACTCTGTTTTACCACAAGAGTATGCTCTTCATTGAAGCATCTACTATACAGTAAGAAATATGAGCATTCCCAGAAAAATAGAACTGTGTTTGCTTCTCATAAGCACCGTATGCAGTTCAACTCTGCTTTGAAACTGATACAAACCAGAGCTCCTCTTACATAAATGCTCTTTAGTTAATAGTGAGAATCGCATTGGGTTCGTGAAATTTGTGAAATCATTTGAGCCCAAAATTCACTGGGTTTACCAGAAATGAACTCTTGCTTGTAGGAAGACACACATCCTGGGGTTTAACTCCATTTCTGAAGGGAAATTCAGACCAGTGTTGTCATCCATGAAATACACTCTGTTTTCAAGAAAGAAGCATCCTCTTCTTTACAGCATGTCCAATACAGCAAGAAACATCAGCATACCCTCAAAAAAGAACTGTGTTTCCAGATCTTAAGGACCATATGTAGATCTACTCTGCTTATGAAACTGATACAAACCACAGCTCCTCTTACATGAATGCTCTTGAGTTAATAGTGAGAATCGGGTTGGGTTCCAGAACTGTGTAAACCATTTGAGCCCAAAATTCACTTGGTTTACCAGAAATGAACTCTTGTTGTAGGAACACACAGATCCTGGGGTTTACCTCCATTTCTGAAGGGAAATTCAGACCAGTGTTCTCATCCAAAAAACACTCTGTTTTAACGCAAGATGCAAGCTCTTCTTTCCAGCGTCTCTAATACACACAGTAAGAACCATATTCATGCCCATAAAAAAAGAACTGTGTTTCCTCTCATATGCACCATATGTATTTCAACTCTGCTTAGGAAACTGTTACAAACCACACGTCCTCTTCCATAAATGCACATGAGTTAATAGTGAGAATCGGGTTGGGGTCCAGAACTGTGTAAAATCATTTGAGCCCAAAGTTCACTGGGTTTACCAGAAATGAACTCTTGCTTGTAGGAAGACACAGATCCTGAGGTTTAACTCCGTTTCTGAAGGAAAATACAGACCAGTGTTCTCATCCATGAAACACACTCTGTTTTAATGCAAGAAGCAAGCTCTTCTTTCCAGCTTCTCCAATACAGACAGTAAGAACCATATTCATGGCCTTAAAAAAAGAACTGTGTTTCCTTCTCATAGGCACCATATTTGCTTCAACTCTGCTTAAGAAACTAATAGAAACCACAGCTCCTCTTACAAAAATGCTCTTGAGTTGATAATGAAAATCGGGTTGGGGTCCAGAACTGTGTAAAATCATTTGAGACCAAAGTTCACTGGGTTTACTAGAAATGAACTCTTCCTTGTAGGAAGACACAGATCCTGGGGTTTAACTCAGTTTCTGAAGGGAAATTCAGACAAGTGTTCTCATCCATGAAACACACTCTGTTTGCTCGCAAGACGCATCCTCTTCTTTCTAGCATCTCCAATACAGCAAGAACCATGAGCATGCCCTCAAAAAGAACTGTGTTTTCTATTCATAGGGACCATATGAAGATCAACTCTGCTTTGAAACTGATACAAACCACAGCTCCTCTTACATAAATGCTCTTAAGTTAATAGTGAGAATCGGGTTGGGTTACCGAACTGTGTAAAATCATTTGAGCCCAAAATTCACTGGGTTTACCAGAAATGAACTCTTCCTTGTAGGAAGACACAGATCCTGGGGTTGAACTCCGTTTCTGAAGGGAAATTAGGCCCGTTTTCTCATCGATGAAACACACTCTGTTTTACCACATGGAGCAAGCTCTTCATTCCAGCATCTCCTATACAGCAAGAAATATGAGCATTCCCAGAAAAAAAGAACTGTGTTTGCTTCTCATGCACGCCGTATGTATTTCAACTCTGCTTTGAAACTGATACAAACCACAGCTCCTTTTACATAGATGCTCTTTAGTTAATAGTGAGAATCGCGTTGGGTTCATGAACTGTGTAAAATCATTTGAGCCCAAAATTCTCTTGGTTTACCAGAAATGAACTCTTGCTTGTAGGAAGACAAAGATACTGGGGTTTTACTCAATTTCTGAAGGGAAATTCAGACCAGTGTTCTCATCTATGAAACACACTCTGTTTTACCACAAGAGCAA
This sequence comes from Onychomys arenicola, assembly GCA_949786405.1. NCBI lineage: Eukaryota > Metazoa > Chordata > Mammalia > Rodentia > Cricetidae > Onychomys > Onychomys arenicola. Next base: position 2,514,984 of record CATKUM010000035.1, read on the forward strand.
GCTCTTCATTCCAGCATCTCCTATACATCCAGAAATATGAGCATTCCCAGAAAAAAAGAACTGTGTCTGCTTCTCATAAGCACCGTATGTAGTTCAACTCTGCTTTGAAACTGATACAAACCACAGCTCCTCTTACATAGATGATCTTTAGTTAATAGTGAGAATCGCGTTGGGTTCGTGTATTTGTGAAATCATTTGAGCACAAAATTCACTGGGTTTACCAGAAATGAACTCTTGCTTGTAGGAAGACACACATCCTGGGGTTTAACTCCATTTCTGAAGGGAAATTCAGACAAGTGTTTTCATCCATGAAATACACTCTGTTTTCACGAAAGAAGCATCCTCTTCTTTACAGCATGTCCAATACATCAAGAAACATCAGCATACCCTCAAGAAAGAACTGTGTTTCCTGCTCTTAAGGACCATATGTAGATCTACTCTGCTTATGAAACTGATACAAACCACAGCTCCTCTTACATGAATGCTCTTGAGTTAATAGTGAGAATCGGGTTGGGTTCCAGAACTGTGTAAAATCATTTGAGCCCAAAATTCACTTGGTTTACCAGAAATGAACTCTTGTTGTAGGAACACACAGATCCTGGGGTTTACCTCCATTTCTGAAGGGAAATTCAGACCAGTGTTCTCATCCATGAATCAAACTTTGTTTTTACGCAAGAAGCATCCTCTTCTTTCCATCATCTCCAATACAGCAAGAAAAATGAGCATGCTCAGAAAAAAAGTACTGTGTTTCCTAATCATACGGACCATATGTAGATCAACTCTGCTTATTAAACTGATAAAACCACAGCTCCTCTTACATGAATGGCCTTGAGTTAATAGTGAGAATCGGGTTGGGTTCCAGAACTGTTTAAAATCATTTGAGCCCAAAATTCACTTAATTTACCAGAAATGAACTCTTCCTTGAAGGAAGACACAGATCCTGGGGTTTAACTCTGTTTCTGAAGGGAAATTAGGCCAGTGTTCTCATCCATGAAACACACTCTGTTTTACCACAAGAGTATGCTCTTCATTGAAGCATCTACTATACAGTAAGAAATATGAGCATTCCCAGAAAAATAGAACTGTGTTTGCTTCTCATAAGCACCGTATGCAGTTCAACTCTGCTTTGAAACTGATACAAACCAGAGCTCCTCTTACATAAATGCTCTTTAGTTAATAGTGAGAATCGCATTGGGTTCGTGAAATTTGTGAAATCATTTGAGCCCAAAATTCACTGGGTTTACCAGAAATGAACTCTTGCTTGTAGGAAGACACACATCCTGGGGTTTAACTCCATTTCTGAAGGGAAATTCAGACCAGTGTTGTCATCCATGAAATACACTCTGTTTTCAAGAAAGAAGCATCCTCTTCTTTACAGCATGTCCAATACAGCAAGAAACATCAGCATACCCTCAAAAAAGAACTGTGTTTCCTGCTCTTAAGGACCATATGTAGATCTACTCTGCTTATGAAACTGATACAAACCACAGCTCCTCTTACATGAATGCTCTTGAGTTAATAGTGAGAATCGGGTTGGGTTCCAGAACTGTGTAAACCATTTGAGCCCAAAATTCACTTGGTTTACCAGAAATGAACTCTTGTTGTAGGAACACACAGATCCTGGGGTTTACCTCCATTTCTGAAGGGAAATTCAGACCAGTGTTCTCATCCAAAAAACACTCTGTTTTAACGCAAGATGCAAGCTCTTCTTTCCAGCGTCTCTAATACACACAGTAAGAACCATATTCATGCCCATAAAAAAAGAACTGTGTTTCCTCTCATATGCACCATATGTATTTCAACTCTGCTTAGGAAACTGTTACAAACCACACGTCCTCTTCCATAAATGCACATGAGTTAATAGTGAGAATCGGGTTGGGGTCCAGAACTGTGTAAAATCATTTGAGCCCAAAGTTCACTGGGTTTACCAGAAATGAACTCTTGCTTGTAGGAAGACACAGATCCTGAGGTTTAACTCCGTTTCTGAAGGAAAATACAGACCAGTGTTCTCATCCATGAAACACACTCTGTTTTAATGCAAGAAGCAAGCTCTTCTTTCCAGCTTCTCCAATACAGACAGTAAGAACCATATTCATGGCCTTAAAAAAAGAACTGTGTTTCCTTCTCATAGGCACCATATTTGCTTCAACTCTGCTTAAGAAACTAATAGAAACCACAGCTCCTCTTACAAAAATGCTCTTGAGTTGATAATGAAAATCGGGTTGGGGTCCAGAACTGTGTAAAATCATTTGAGACCAAAGTTCACTGGGTTTACTAGAAATGAACTCTTCCTTGTAGGAAGACACAGATCCTGGGGTTTAACTCAGTTTCTGAAGGGAAATTCAGACAAGTGTTCTCATCCATGAAACACACTCTGTTTGCTCGCAAGACGCATCCTCTTCTTTCTAGCATCTCCAATACAGCAAGAACCATGAGCATGCCCTCAAAAAGAACTGTGTTTTCTATTCATAGGGACCATATGAAGATCAACTCTGCTTTGAAACTGATACAAACCACAGCTCCTCTTACATAAATGCTCTTAAGTTAATAGTGAGAATCGGGTTGGGTTACCGAACTGTGTAAAATCATTTGAGCCCAAAATTCACTGGGTTTACCAGAAATGAACTCTTCCTTGTAGGAAGACACAGATCCTGGGGTTGAACTCCGTTTCTGAAGGGAAATTAGGCCCGTTTTCTCATCGATGAAACACACTCTGTTTTACCACATGGAGCAAGCTCTTCATTCCAGCATCTCCTATACAGCAAGAAATATGAGCATTCCCAGAAAAAAAGAACTGTGTTTGCTTCTCATGCACGCCGTATGTATTTCAACTCTGCTTTGAAACTGATACAAACCACAGCTCCTTTTACATAGATGCTCTTTAGTTAATAGTGAGAATCGCGTTGGGTTCATGAACTGTGTAAAATCATTTGAGCCCAAAATTCTCTTGGTTTACCAGAAATGAACTCTTGCTTGTAGGAAGACAAAGATACTGGGGTTTTACTCAATTTCTGAAGGGAAATTCAGACCAGTGTTCTCATCTATGAAACACACTCTGTTTTACCACAAGAGCAAGCTCTTCATTCCAGCATCTCCTATACAGCCAGAAATATGAGCATTCCCAGAAAAAAAGAACTGTGTCTGCTTCTCATAAGCACCGTATGTAGTTCAACTCTGCTTTGAAACTGATACAAACCACAGCTCCTCTTACATAGATGATCTTTAGTTAATAGTGAGAATCGCGTTGGGTTCGTGTATTTGTGAAATCATTTGAGCACAAAATTCACTGGGTTTACCAGAAATGAACTCTTGCTTGTAGGAAGACACACATCCTGGGGTTTAACTCCATTTCTGAAGGGAAATTCAGACAAGTGTTTTCATCCATGAAATACACTCTGTTTTCACGAAAGAAGCATCCTCTTCTTTACAGCATGTCCAATACATCAAGAAACATCAGCATACCCTCAAGAAAGAACTGTGTTTCCTGCTCTTAAGGACCATATGTAGATCTACTCTGCTTATGAAACTGATACAAACCACAGCTCCTCTTACATGAATGATCTTGAGTTAATAGTGAGAATCGGGTTGGGTTCCAGAACTGTGTAAAATCATTTGAGCCCAAAATTCACTTGGTTTACCAGAAATGAACTCTTGTTGTAGGAACACACAGATCCTGGGGTTTACCTCCATTTCTGAAGGGAAATTCAGACCAGTGTTCTCATCCATGAATCAAACTTTGTTTTTACGCAAGAAGCATCCTCTTCTTTCCATCATCTCCAATACAGCAAGAACAATGAGCATGCTCAGAAAAAAAGTACTGTGTTTCCTAATCATACGGACCATATGTAGATCAACTCTGCTTATTAAACTGATAAAACCACAGCTCCTCTTACATGAATGGCCTTGAGTTAATAGTGAGAATCGGGTTGGGTTCCAGAACTGTTTAAAATCATTTGAGCCCAAAATTCACTTAATTTACCAGAAATGAACTCTTCCTTGAAGGAAGACACAGATCCTGGGGTTTAACTCTGTTTCTGAAGGGAAATTAGGCCAGTGTTCTCATCCATGAAACACACTCTGTTTTACCACAAGAGTAAGCTCTTCATTGAAGCATCTACTATACAGCAAGAAATATGAGCATTCCCAGAAAAATAGAACTGTGTTTGCTTCTCATAAGCACCGTATGCAGTTCAACTCTGCTTTGAAACTGATACAAACCAGAGCTCCTCTTACATAAATGCTCTTTAGTTAATAGTGAGAATCGCATTGGGTTCGTGAAATTTGTGAATTCATTTGAGCCCAAAATTCACTGGGTTTACCAGAAATGAACTCTTGCTTGTAGGAAGACACACATCCTGGGGTTTAACTCCATTTCTGAAGGGAAATTCAGACCAGTGTTGTCATCCATGAAATACACTCTGTTTTCAAGAAAGAAGCATCCTCTTCTTTACAGCATGTCCAATACAGCAAGAAACATCAGCATACCCTCAAAAAAGAACTGTGTTTCCTGCTCTTAAGGACCATATGTAGATCTACTCTGCTTATGAAACTGATACAAACCACAGCTCCTCTTACATGAATGCTCTTGAGTTAATAGTGAGAATCGGGTTGGGTTCCAGAACTGTGTAAACCATTTGAGCCCAAAATTCACTTGGTTTACCAGAAATGAACTCTTGTTGTAGGAACACACAGATCCTGGGGTTTACCTCCATTTCTGAAGGGAAATTCAGACCAGTGTTCTCATCCAAAAAACACTCTGTTTTAACGCAAGATGCAAGCTCTTCTTTCCAGCGTCTCTAATACACACAGTAAGAACCATATTCATGCCCATAAAAAAAGAACTGTGTTTCCTCTCATATGCACCATATGTATTTCAACTCTGCTTAGGAAACTGTTACAAACCGCACGTCCTCTTCCATAAATGCACATGAGTTAATAGTGAGAATCGGGTTGGGGTCCAGAACTGTGTAAAATCATTTGAGCCCAAAGTTCACTGGGTTTACCAGAAATGAACTCTTGCTTGTAGGAAGACACAGATCCTGAGGTTTAACTCCGTTTCTGAAGGAAAATACAGACCAGTGTTCTCATCCATGAAACACACTCTGTTTTAATGCAAGAAGCAAGCTCTTCTTTCCAGCTTCTCCAATACAGACAGTAAGAACCATATTCATGGCCTTAAAAAAAGAACTGTGTTTCCTTCTAATAGGCACCATATTTGCTTCAACTCTGCTTAAGAAACTAATAGAAACCACAGCTCCTCTTACAAAAATGCTCTTGAGTTGATAATGAAAATCGGGTTGGGGTCCAGAACTGTGTAAAATCATTTGAGACCAAAGTTCACTGGGTTTACTAGAAATGAACTCTTCCTTGTAGGAAGACACAGATCCTGGGGTTTAACTCAGTTTCTGAAGGGAAATTCAGACAAGTGTTCTCATCCATGAAACACACTCTGTTTGCTCGCAAGACGCATCCACTTCTTTCTAGCATCTCCAATACAGCAAGAACCATGAGCATGCCCTCAAAAAGAACTGTGTTTTCTATTCATAGGGACCATATGAAGATCAACTCTGCTTTGAAACTGATACAAACCACAGCTCCTCTTACATAAATGCTCTTAAGTTAATAGTGAGAATCGGGTTGGGTTACCGAACTGTGTAAAATCATTTGAGCCCAAAATTCACTGGGTTTACCAGAAATGAACTCTTCCTTGTAGGAAGACACAGATCCTGGGGTTGAACTCCGTTTCTGAAGGGAAATTAGGCCCGTTTTCTCATCGATGAAACACACTCTGTTTTACCACATGGAGCAAGCTCTTCATTCCAGCATCTCCTATACAGCAAGAAATATGAGCATTCCCAGAAAAAAAGAACTGTGTTTGCTTCTCATGCACGCCGTATGTATTTCAACTCTGCTTTGAAACTGATACAAACCACAGCTCCTTTTACATAGATGCTCTTTAGTTAATAGTGAGAATCGCGTTGGGTTCATGAACTGTGTAAATTCATTTGAGCCCAAAATTCTCTTGGTTTACCAGAAATGAACTCTTGCTTGTAGGAAGACAAAGATACTCGAGTTTTACTCAATTTCTGAAGGGAAATTCAGACCAGTGTTCTCATCCATGAAACACACTCTGTTTTACTACAAGAGCAAGCTCTTCATTCCAGCATCTCCTATACAGCAAGAAATATGAGCATTCCCAGAAAAAAAGAACTGTGTTTGCTTCTCATAAGCACCGTATGTAGTTCAACTCTGCTTTGAAACTGATACAAACCACAGCTCCTCTTACATAGATGATCTTTAGTTAATAGTGAGAATCGCGTTGGGTTCGTGTATTTGTGAAATCATTTGAGCACAAAATTCACTGGGTTTACCAGAAATGAACTCTTGCTTGTAGGAAGACACACATCCTGGGGTTTAACTCCATTTCTGAAGGGAAATTCAGACAAGTGTTTTCATCCATGAAATACACTCTGTTTTCACGAAAGAAGCATCCTCTTCTTTACAGCATGTCCAATACATCAAGAAACATCAGCATACCCTCAAGAAAGAACTGTGTTTCCTGCTCTTAAGGACCATATGTAGATCTACTCTGCTTATGAAACTGATACAAACCACAGCTCCTCTTACATGAATGATCTTGAGTTAATAGTGAGAATCGGGTTGGGTTCCAGAACTGTGTAAAATCATTTGAGCCCAAAATTCACTTGGTTTACCAGAAATGAACTCTTGTTGTAGGAACACACAGATCCTGGGGTTTACCTCCATTTCTGAAGGGAAATTCAGACCAGTGTTCTCATCCATGAATCAAACTTTGTTTTTACGCAAGAAGCATCCTCTTCTTTCCATCATCTCCAATACAGCAAGAACAATGAGCATGCTCAGAAAAAAAGTACTGTGTTTCCTAATCATACGGACCATATGTAGATCAACTCTGCTTATTAAACTGATAAAACCACAGCTCCTCTTACATGAATGGCCTTGAGTTAATAGTGAGAATCGGGTTGGGTTCCAGAACTGTTTAAAATCATTTGAGCCCAAAATTCACTTAATTTACCAGAAATGAACTCTTCCTTGAAGGAAGACACAGATCCTGGGGTTTAACTCTGTTTCTGAAGGGAAATTAGGCCAGTGTTCTCATCCATGAAACACACTCTGTTTTACCACAAGAGTAAGCTCTTCATTGAAGCATCTACTATACAGCAAGAAATATGAGCATTCCCAGAAAAATAGAACTGTGTTTGCTTCTCATAAGCACCGTATGCAGTTCAACTCTGCTTTGAAACTGATACAAACCAGAGCTCCTCTTACATAAATGCTCTTTAGTTAATAGTGAGAATCGCATTGGGTTCGTGAAATTTGTGAATTCATTTGAGCCCAAAATTCACTGGGTTTACCAGAAATGAACTCTTGCTTGTAGGAAGACACACATCCTGGGGTTTAACTCCATTTCTGAAGGGAAATTCAGACCAGTGTTGTCATCCATGAAATACACTCTGTTTTCAAGAAAGAAGCATCCTCTTCTTTACAGCATGTCCAATACAGCAAGAAACATCAGCATACCCTCAAAAAAGAACTGTGTTTCCAGATCTTAAGGACCATATGTAGATCTACTCTGCTTATGAAACTGATACAAACCACAGCTCCTCTTACATGAATGCTCTTGAGTTAATAGTGAGAATCGGGTTGGGTTCCAGAACTGTGTAAACCATTTGAGCCCAAATTTCACTTGGTTTACCAGAAATGAACTCTTGTTGTAGGAACACACAGATCCTGGGGTTTACCTCCATTTCTGAAGGGAAATTCAGACCAGTGTTCTCATCCAAAAAACACTCTGTTTTAACGCAAGATGCAAGCTCTTCTTTCCAGCGTCTCTAATACACACAGTAAGAACCATATTCATGCCCATAAAAAAAGAACTGTGTTTCCTCTCATATGCACCATATGTATTTCAACTCTGCTTAGGAAACTGTTACAAACCGCACGTCCTCTTCCATAAATGCACATGAGTTAATAGTGAGAATCGGGTTGGGGTCCAGAACTGTGTAAAATCATTTGAGCCCAAAGTTCACTGGGTTTACCAGAAATGAACTCTTGCTTGTAGGAAGACACAGATCCTGAGGTTTAACTCCGTTTCTGAAGGAAAATACAGACCAGTGTTCTCATCCATGAAACACACTCTGTTTTAATGCAAGAAGCAAGCTCTTCTTTCCAGCTTCTCCAATACAGACAGTAAGAACCATATTCATGGCCTTAAAAAAAGAACTGTGTTTCCTTCTCATAGGCACCATATTTGCTTCAACTCTGCTTAAGAAACTAATAGAAACCACAGCTCCTCTTACAAAAATGCTCTTGAGTTGATAATGAAAATCGGGTTGGGGTCCAGAACTGTGTAAAATCATTTGAGACCAAAGTTCACTGGGTTTACTAGAAATGAACTCTTCCTTGTAGGAAGACACAGATCCTGGGGTTTAACTCAGTTTCTGAAGGGAAATTCAGACAAGTGTTCTCATCCATGAAACACACTCTGTTTGCTCGCAAGACGCATCCACTTCTTTCTAGCATCTCCAATACAGCAAGAACCATGAGCATGCCCTCAAAAAGAACTGTGTTTTCTATTCATAGGGACCATATGAAGATCAACTCTGCTTTGAAACTGATACAAACCACAGCTCCTCTTACATAAATGCTCTTAAGTTAATAGTGAGAATCGGGTTGGGTTACCGAACTGTGTAAAATCATTTGAGCCCAAAATTCACTGGGTTTACCAGAAATGAACTCTTCCTTGTAGGAAGACACAGATCCTGGGGTTGAACTCCGTTTCTGAAGGGAAATTAGGCCCGTTTTCTCATCGATGAAACACACTCTGTTTTACCACATGGAGCAAGCTCTTCATTCCAGCATCTCCTATACAGCAAGAAATATGAGCATTCCCAGAAAAAAAGAACTGTGTTTGCTTCTCATGCACGCCGTATGTATTTCAACTCTGCTTTGAAACTGATACAAACCACAGCTCCTTTTACATAGATGCTCTTTAGTTAATAGTGAGAATCGCGTTGGGTTCATGAACTTTGTAAATTCATTTGAGCCCAAAATTCTCTTGGTTTACCAGAAATGAACTCTTGCTTGTAGGAAGACAAAGATACTCGAGTTTTACTCAATTTCTGAAGGGAAATTCAGACCAGTGTTCTCATCCATGAAACACACTCTGTTTTACTACAAGAGCAAGCTCTTCATTCCAGCATCTCCTATACAGCAAGAAATATGAGCATTCCCAGAAAAAAAGAACTGTGTTTGCTTCTCATAAGCACCGTATGTAGTTCAACTCTGCTTTGAAACTGATACAAACCACAGCTCCTCTTACATAGATGATCTTTAGTTAATAGTGAGAATCGCGTTGGGTTCGTGTATTTGTGAAATCATTTGAGCACAAAATTCACTGGGTTTACCAGAAATGAACTCTTGCTTGTAGGAAGACACACATCCTGGGGTTTAACTCCATTTCTGAAGGGAAATTCAGACAAGTGTTTTCATCCATGAAATACACTCTGTTTTCACGAAAGAAGCATCCTCTTCTTTACAGCATGTCCAATACATCAAGAAACATCAGCATACCCTCAAGAAAGAACTGTGTTTCCTGCTCTTAAGGACCATATGTAGATCTACTCTGCTTATGAAACTGATACAAACCACAGCTCCTCTTACATGAATGATCTTGAGTTAATAGTGAGAATCGGGTTGGGTTCCAGAACTGTGTAAAATCATTTGAGCCCAAAATTCACTTGGTTTACCAGAAATGAACTCTTGTTGTAGGAACACACAGATCCTGGGGTTTACCTCCATTTCTGAAGGGAAATTCAGACCAGTGTTCTCATCCATGAATCAAACTTTGTTTTTACGCAAGAAGCATCCTCTTCTTTCCATCATCTCCAATACAGCAAGAACAATGAGCATGCTCAGAAAAAAAGTACTGTGTTTCCTAATCATACGGACCATATGTAGATCAACTCTGCTTATTAAACTGATAAAACCACAGCTCCTCTTACATGAATGGCCTTGAGTTAATAGTGAGAATCGGGTTGGGTTCCAGAACTGTTTAAAATCATTTGAGCCCAAAATTCACTTAATTTACCAGAAATGAACTCTTCCTTGAAGGAAGACACAGATCCTGGGGTTTAACTCTGTTTCTGAAGGGAAATTAGGCCAGTGTTCTCATCCATGAAACACACTCTGTTTTACCACAAGAGTAAGCTCTTCATTGAAGCATCTACTATACAGCAAGAAATATGAGCATTCCCAGAAAAATAGAACTGTGTTTGCTTCTCATAAGCACCGTATGCAGTTCAACTCTGCTTTGAAACTGATACAAACCAGAGCTCCTCTTACATAAATGCTCTTTAGTTAATAGTGAGAATCGCATTGGGTTCGTGAAATTTGTGAATTCATTTGAGCCCAAAATTCACTGGGTTTACCAGAAATGAACTCTTGCTTGTAGGAAGACACACATCCTGGGGTTTAACTCCATTTCTGAAGGGAAATTCAGACCAGTGTTGTCATCCATGAAATACACTCTGTTTTCAAGAAAGAAGCATCCTCTTCTTTACAGCATGTCCAATACAGCAAGAAACATCAGCATACCCTCAAAAAAGAACTGTGTTTCCAGATCTTAAGGACCATATGTAGATCTACTCTGCTTATGAAACTGATACAAACCACAGCTCCTCTTACATGAATGCTCTTGAGTTAATAGTGAGAATCGGGTTGGGTTCCAGAACTGTGTAAACCATTTGAGCCCAAAATTCACTTGGTTTACCAGAAATGAACTCTTGTTGTAGGAACACACAGATCCTGGGGTTTACCTCCATTTCTGAAGGGAAATTCAGACCAGTGTTCTCATCCAAAAAACACTCTGTTTTAACGCAAGATGCAAGCTCTTCTTTCCAGCGTCTCTAATACACACAGTAAGAACCATATTCATGCCCATAAAAAAAGAACTGTGTTTCCTCTCATATGCACCATATGTATTTCAACTCTGCTTAGGAAACTGTTACAAACCACACGTCCTCTTCCATAAATGCACATGAGTTAATAGTGAGAATCGGGTTGGGGTCCAGAACTGTGTAAAATCATTTGAGCCCAAAGTTCACTGGGTTTACCAGAAATGAACTCTTGCTTGTAGGAAGACACAGATCCTGAGGTTTAACTCCGTTTCTGAAGGAAAATACAGACCAGTGTTCTCATCCATGAAACACACTCTGTTTTAATGCAAGAAGCAAGCTCTTCTTTCCAGCTTCTCCAATACAGACAGTAAGAACCATATTCATGGCCTTAAAAAAAGAACTGTGTTTCCTTCTAATAGGCACCATATTTGCTTCAACTCTGCTTAAGAAACTAATAGAAACCACAGCTCCTCTTACAAAAACGCTCTTGAGTTGATAATGAAAATCGGGTTGGGGTCCAGAACTGTGTAAAATCATTTGAGACCAAAGTTCACTGGGTTTACTAGAAATGAACTCTTCCTTGTAGGAAGACACAGATCCTGGGGTTTAACTCAGTTTCTGAAGGGAAATTCAGACAAGTGTTCTCATCCATGAAACACACTCTGTTTGCTCGCAAGACGCATCCACTTCTTTCTAGCATCTCCAATACAGCAAGAACCATGAGCATGCCCTCAAAAAGAACTGTGTTTTCTATTCATAGGGACCATATGAAGATCAACTCTGCTTTGAAACTGATACAAACCACAGCTCCTCTTACATAAATGCTCTTAAGTTAATAGTGAGAATCGGGTTGGGTTACCGAACTGTGTAAAATCATTTGAGCCCAAAATTCACTGGGTTTACCAGAAATGAACTCTTCCTTGTAGGAAGACACAGATCCTGGGGTTGAACTCCGTTTCTGAAGGGAAATTAGGCCCGTTTTCTCATCGATGAAACACACTCTGTTTTACCACATGGAGCAAGCTCTTCATTCCAGCATCTCCTATACAGCAAGAAATATGAGCATTCCCAGAAAAAAAGAACTGTGTTTGCTTCTCATGCACGCCGTATGTATTTCAACTCTGCTTTGAAACTGATACAAACCACAGCTCCTTTTACATAGATGCTCTTTAGTTAATAGTGAGAATCGCGTTGGGTTCATGAACTGTGTAAATTCATTTGAGCCCAAAATTCTCTTGGTTTACCAGAAATGAACTCTTGCTTGTAGGAAGACAAAGATACTCGAGTTTTACTCAATTTCTGAAGGGAAATTCAGACCAGTGTTCTCATCCATGAAACACACTCTGTTTTACTACAAGAGCAAGCTCTTCATTCCAGCATCTCCTATACAGCAAGAAATATGAGCATTCCCAGAAAAAAAGAACTGTGTTTGCTTCTCATAAGCACCGTATGTAGTTCAACTCTGCTTTGAAACTGATACAAACCACAGCTCCTCTTACATAGATGATCTTTAGTTAATAGTGTGAATCGCGTTGGGTTCGTGTATTTGTGAAATCATTTGAGCACAAAATTCACTGGGTTTACCAGAAATGAACTCTTGCTTGTAGGAAGACACACATCCTGGGGTTTAACTCCATTTCTGAAGGGAAATTCAGACAAGTGTTTTCATCCATGAAATACACTCTGTTTTCACGAAAGAAGCATCCTCTTCTTTACAGCATGTCCAATACATCAAGAAACATCAGCATACCCTCAAGAAAGAACTGTGTTTCCTGCTCTTAAGGACCATATGTAGATCTACTCTGCTTATGAAACTGATACAAACCACAGCTCCTCTTACATGAATGATCTTGAGTTAATAGTGAGAATCGGGTTGGGTTCCAGAACTGTGTAAAATCATTTGAGCCCAAAATTCACTTGGTTTACCAGAAATGAACTCTTGTTGTAGGAACACACAGATCCTGGGGTTTACCTCCATTTCTGAAGGGAAATTCAGACCAGTGTTCTCATCCATGAATCAAACTTTGTTTTTACGCAAGAAGCATCCTCTTCTTTCCATCATCTCCAATACAGCAAGAAAAATGAGCATGCTCAGAAAAAAAGTACTGTGTTTCCTAATCATACGGACCATATGTAGATCAACTCTGCTTATTAAACTGATAAAACCACAGCTCCTCTTACATGAATGGCCTTGAGTTAATAGTGAGAATCGGGTTGGGTTCCAGAACTGTTTAAAATCATTTGAGCCCAAAATTCACTTAATTTACCAGAAATGAACTCTTCCTTGAAGGAAGACACAGATCCTGGGGTTTAACTCTGTTTCTGAAGGGAAATTAGGCCAGTGTTCTCATCCATGAAACACACTCTGTTTTACCACAAGAGTAAGCTCTTCATTGAAGCATCTACTATACAGCAAGAAATATGAGCATTCCCAGAAAAATAGAACTGTGTTTGCTTCTCATAAGCACCGTATGCAGTTCAACTCTGCTTTGAAACTGATACAAACCAGAGCTCCTCTTACATAAATGCTCTTTAGTTAATAGTGAGAATCGCATTGGGTTCGTGAAATTTGTGAATTCATTTGAGCCCAAAATTCACTGGGTTTACCAGAAATGAACTCTTGCTTGTAGGAAGACACACATCCTGGGGTTTAACTCCATTTCTGAAGGGAAATTCAGACCAGTGTTGTCATCCATGAAATACACTCTGTTTTCAAGAAAGAAGCATCCTCTTCTTTACAGCATGTCCAATACAGCAAGAAACATCAGCATACCCTCAAAAAAGAACTGTGTTTCCTGCTCTTAAGGACCATATGTAGATCTACTCTGCTTATGAAACTGATACAAACCACAGCTCCTCTTACATGAATGCTCTTGAGTTAATAGTGAGAATCGGGTTGGGTTCCAGAACTGTGTAAACCATTTGAGCCCAAAATTCACTTGGTTTACCAGAAATGAACTCTTGTTGTAGGAACACACAGATCCTGGGGTTTACCTCCATTTCTGAAGGGAAATTCAGACCAGTGTTCTCATCCAAAAAACACTCTGTTTTAACGCAAGATGCAAGCTCTTCTTTCCAGCGTCTCTAATACACACAGTAAGAACCATATTCATGCCCATAAAAAAAGAACTGTGTTTCCTCTCATATGCACCATATGTATTTCAACTCTGCTTAGGAAACTGTTACAAACCACACGTCCTCTTCCATAAATGCACATGAGTTAATAGTGAGAATCGGGTTGGGGTCCAGAACTGTGTAAAATCATTTGAGCCCAATGTTCACTGGGTTTACCAGAAATGAACTCTTGCTTGTAGGAAGACACAGATCCTGAGGTTTAACTCCGTTTCTGAAGGAAAATACAGACCAGTGTTCTCATCCATGAAAAACACTCTGTTTTAATGCAAGAAGCAAGCTCTTCTTTCCAGCTTCTCTAATACAGACAGTAAGAACCATATTCATGGCCTTAAAAAAAGAACTGTGTTTCCTTCTCATAGGCACCATATTTGCTTCAACTCTGCTTAAGAAACTAATAGAAACCACAGCTCCTCTTACAAAAATGCTCTTGAGTTGATAATGAAAATCGGGTTGGGGTCCAGAACTGTGTAAAATCATTTGAGACCAAAGTTCACTGGGTTTACTAGAAATGAACTCTTCCTTGTAGGAAGACACAGATCCTGGGGTTTAACTCAGTTTCTGAAGGGAAATTCAGACAAGTGTTCTCATCCATGAAACACACTCTGTTTGCTCGCAAGACGCATCCTCTTCTTTCTAGCATCTCCAATACAGCAAGAACCATGAGCATGCCCTCAAAAAGAACTGTGTTTTCTATTCATAGGGACCATATGAAGATCAACTCTGCTTTGAAACTGATACAAACCACAGCTCCTCTTACATAAATGCTCTTAAGTTAATAGTGAGAATCGGGTTGGGTTACCGAACTGTGTAAAATCATTTGAGCCCAAAATTCACTGGGTTTACCAGAAATGAACTCTTCCTTGTAGGAAGACACAGATCCTGGGGTTGAACTCCGTTTCTGAAGGGAAATTAGGCCCGTTTTCTCATCGATGAAACACACTCTGTTTTACCACATGGAGCAAGCTCTTCATTCCAGCATCTCCTATACAGCAAGAAATATGAGCATTCCCAGAAAAAAAGAACTGTGTTTGCTTCTCATGCACGCCGTATGTATTTCAACTCTGCTTTGAAACTGATACAAACCACAGCTCCTTTTACATAGATGCTCTTTAGTTAATAGTGAGAATCGCGTTGGGTTCATGAACTGTGTAAAATCATTTGAGCCCAAAATTCTCTTGGTTTACCAGAAATGAACTCTTGCTTGTAGGAAGACAAAGATACTGGGGTTTTACTCAATTTCTGAAGGGAAATTCAGACCAGTGTTCTCATCCATGAAACACACTCTGTTTTACCACAAGAGCAAGCTCTTCATTCCAGCATCTCCTATACAGCAAGAAATATGAGCATTCCCAGAAAAAAAGAACTGTGTTTGCTTCTCATAAGCACCGTATGTAGTTCAACTCTGCTTTGAAACTGATACAAACCACAGCTCCTCTTACATAGATGATCTTTAGTTAATAGTGAGAATCGCGTTGGGTTCGTGTATTTGTGAAATCATTTGAGCACAAAATTCACTGGGTTTACCAGAAATGAACTCTTGCTTGTAGGAAGACACACATCCTGGGGTTTAACTCCATTTCTGAAGGGAAATTCAGACAAGTGTTTTCATCCATGAAATACACTCTGTTTTCACGAAAGAAGCATCCTCTTCTTTACAGCATGTCCAATACATCAAGAAACATCAGCATACCCTCAAGAAAGAACTGTGTTTCCTGCTCTTAAGGACCATATGTAGATCTACTCTGCTTATGAAACTGATACAAACCACAGCTCCTCTTACATGAATGATCTTGAGTTAATAGTGAGAATCGGGTTGGGTTCCAGAACTGTGTAAAATCATTTGAGCCCAAAATTCACTTGGTTTACCAGAAATGAACTCTTGTTGTAGGAACACACAGATCCTGGGGTTTACCTCCATTTCTGAAGGGAAATTCAGACCAGTGTTCTCATCCATGAATCAAACTTTGTTTTTACGCAAGAAGCATCCTCTTCTTTCCATCATCTCCAATACAGCAAGGACCATGAGCATGCTCAGAAAAAAAGTACTGTGTTTCCTAATCATACGGACCATATGTAGATCAACTCTGCTTATGAAACTGATAAAACCACAGCTCCTCTTACATAAATGCTCTTTAGTTAATAGTCAGAATCATATTGCGTGAACTGTGTAAAATCATTTGAGCCCAAAATTCACTTTGTTTACCAGAAATGAACTCTTCCTTGTAGGAAGACACAGATCAGCATGGGTATAAACTCCTTTTTTGAAAGAAAATTGAACCCTGATTTCCCTTACCAGAAAGACACTCTGCTTTTGGAGCAAGAAGCACGCTCCTGCTTTCCAGAGTTTCCTCTACAGCAGGAATCGTGAGCTTGCTCAGAACAAAAGAACTGTGTTTCCTACACATAAGGACCATATGTACTTCATCTCTGCTTACAAAACTGATAGGATCGGCTGCTCCTCTTACACCAATGCACTAAAATTGCTGGTTAGAAACGTATGAGCTCTGTGCAATGTGCATCTCCATGTGAGCCCAAGAGTGACTGAAACACACTCTACTTTGGAGCAAGAAGTGTGCTACTGCTTCCAATGTTCCAATAGTGCAGAAACAGTGAGCTTGCTCAGAACAAAAGAACTGTGCTTCCTACACCTAAGGTCCATATCTTGAATAACTTTGCTTAGGAAACTGATATGAACTGCAGCTCCTCTACATCAAATGGGCTGCTCTTGCTCAGAACAGACACGAGGGCTCTTTGCACTGTGTATCTCAATGAGAGCCCAAGATTGCCTCAGTTTACCAGAAATGAACTGTTGCTTGTAGGAAGACTGATAGCATGGGATTTACCTCCGTTTCTGAAGGGAAATTCAAACTCATGTTCCCATACATGAAGCACACTCTACTTTGGAGCAAGAAGCATGCTCCTGTTTTCTGTGTTTCCAATAGAGGAGAAACAGTGAGCCTGGTCAGAATAAAAGAACTCAGAGACTTAAAGTTCTTGTCACACAGGTTCTTCACTTGATTAGTTAAAGTTACCCCAAGGTATTTTATATTATTTGTGGTCATTGTAAAGGGTAATACATTACACGGATCTTAAAAGGTCTTACTAATAAAAATAAACCTGGAGCCAGATATTGGGTTAAAGCTGGAAGATCAGAGAATCAAAACATGCCACAGCTTCCTCACCTTGCCAATTCCTCAGCTTATCCTGTTTCCTCAGACTGGAAGCCTCTGCGTCCTCATCCAAATTAATCTCAGCTGAACTGCTGCTCAAAAGCCTAAAACTTAACCACCTCTAGTTCCTGGTTTTCACTCCATATATATCTTTCTGCTTTCTGCGATTGTTTCCTGGGTTTTAACGTGTGAGTCACCGTGCCTGGCTGTTTCCAGAGTGGTTTTAAACTCACAGAGATCCGGATGGGTCTCTAACTCCGAAGTGATAGGATTAAAGGCGTGTATGCCACCATTTTCTGACCTCTGTGTCTATGTAATGACTGTTCTGTCCTCTGACCCCAGATAAGTTTATTAGGATGCATTGGGGGACTCAATATATCACCACAGTGATGTTTCTCTGATTTCTTTCTTAGCCCTTTTATCATTTGTAGATAGGAGGGATACTGAGGTTTTTTATTTTTGTTTTTGTTTTGTTTTTGTTTTTGTTAATCTTGTGTCCTCTTATATAACTGAATGAATTTGACTTCTTCCTTTCCAGTTTCTATCCATTTGATCTCCTTTAGTTTTCTTATTGCTTTAGCTAGAATTTCAAGTACTCTATTCAATAAATATTGGGAGAATGCACAGTTTAGTCTTGGTCCTGATTTTAATGGAATCACTTTGAGTTTCTCTCCACTTGATTTGATGTTGGCTGTGGCCTTGTTGGAAATTGCCTTTATTATGTTTAAGTATATTCCTTGTGTTTCTGATCTCTCTAGGACCTTTATCATGAAGGGGTGTTTGTAGCATGAATCTTAAAGAGTATTATTAATAAGATCATACCTGATGCCAGTTATTGGGGTTAATTCTAGAAGATCAGAGAAGCAGAACAAGCCACAGCTTTCTCACCTCGCTAGTTCCTCATCTGGTATTGTTTCCTCAGACTGCAAGCTTCTGAGTCCTCATCCAAATGAATCTAAGCTGAACTGTGCTTCTCAAAGCCTAAAAGCTTAACCAGCCAAATGTTGCTAGTTCCTGGTCCTCATGCCTTATATATCTTTCTGCCTTCTACCATCACTCCCTGGGATTAAAGGCGTGAGTCACCATGCCTGGCTGTTTCCAATGTGGCTTTAAACTCACAGAGATCCCAGATGGATTTCTGCCTCTTGGAATGCTATGATTAAAGGCGTCAGTGCCACCAGTTTCTAGCCTAAGTATCTAGTGGCTTTTCTGTTCTCTGACCCCACATAAACTTATTAGTGTACACAATATTTTGGGGAACACAATACCACCACAGGTATTAGATTTTTGTCAAAGTCTTTTTCAGCATCTATTGAGATGATCATGTGGGTTTTTTTCTTTCAGTTTATGTTTATGTAGTGTATTACATTGCCAAATTTTATGTTGAACCATCCTTGCATCCCTGGGATGAAGCCTACTTTATCGTGGTGGATAATTTTTTTATGTATTCTTGAATTTGTTTTGCCAATATTTTATTGAGTATTTTATTTTTGCATCAGTATTCATGAGGGAGATTGGTGTGTAATTCTCTTTCTTTGTTGCATCTTAGTATGGTTTGGGTATCAGGGTAACTGTAGCCTCATAAAAAGTGTTTGGTAATGTTACTTCCATTTCTGTTCTGTGGAACAATTTGAAGAGTATTGTACTTAGCTCTTCTTTGAAATTTTGGTTGAATTCTGAGCTGAAACCATCTGGTCCTTGACTTTTTGGGGGTGTGGGGACTTTTAATGACTGTTTCTATTTCCTATGTGGTTATTGGCCTACTTAAGTAGTTTATCTGTCTTGATTTAACTTTGGTATGTGGTACCTGTCCAGAAAATTGTCCATTTTTTTTCATATTTTCCACTTTTGTGGAGTACAGGTTTTTGAAGTATGATATGATGAGTCTCTGGATTTCCTCATTGTCTGAATTTATGTCTCCCTTTTCATTTCTGATTTTGTTGATTTGGATGCTCTCTCTCTCTCTCTGTCTTTTGATTAATTTAGATAAGTCTATCTTGTTGATTTTCTCAAATAACCAACTCTTTGTTTTATTCATCCTTTGTATTGATTTCTTTGTTTCTATTTTATTGTTTTTAGCCCTCAATTTGATTATTTTTTGGCATCAATTCTTCCTGGGTGAGTTTGCTTCTTTTTATTCTAGAGCTTTCAGTTGTGCTATTAATTCACTAGTGTGAGATTTCTCCATCTTCTTTATGTGGGTATTTAGTGCTATGAATTTTCCTCTTTGCACCGCTTTTATACTGTCCCTTTTATAGTTTGGGTTTATTGTACATTCTAGGAAGTCTTTAATTTCTTTCTTAGTTCATCCTTGTTCCATTGGTGCTTCAGTTGAGCATTATTCAGTTTCAATGACATTGTAGGCTCTCTGTAATTTTTGTTGTTGTTGAAATCTAACTTTAAGCCATGGTGGTTTGATAGTATATAGGAGGTTATTCCAATTTTTTTTTATCTGCTTTGTGACCAAGCATGTAGATGATTATAGACAAGGCTCCATGGGGTGCTGAGAAGAAGGTATATTCTTTTGTGTTAGGGTGAAATAATCTGTAGATATTTAGTAAGTCCTTTTGAGTCATAATGTCTGTTAGTTTCCTTAATTGTCTATTAAGTTTATGCCTGGCAGACTTGTCCATTGGTGAGACTGCGGTGTTGAAGTCTCCCACTACTAGTGTATAGGGTTTGATGTGCATTTTAAGCTTTAGTAATGTTTCTTTTACAAATGTGGGTGCCATAATATTTGGGGCATAAATATTCAGAATTGAGACTTCATCTTGTTGAATTTTCCTTGTGATAAATGTGTAATGTTCATCCTGATCACTTCTGATTGATTTTAGTTTGAAGACTATTTTATTAGATATTAGGATCGCTATATCATCTTGCTTATTAAGTCCATTTGATTGGAAAGCCTTTCCCAGCCTTTTAATCTGAGGTAATATCTGTCTTTGAAGTTGAGATGTCTTTCTTGTATGCATCAGAAGGATGGATCTTGTTTTTGTATCCATTCTGCTAGCCTGTGTCTTTTTATAGGTGAATTGAGACCATTGATATTACTGGATATTAATGATCAGTGGTTGTTAATTCCTGTTTTGTTTTGGGGTGTGTGTGTGTGTGTGTGTGTGTGTGTGATAGTATTGAATGTTTCCCTTCTCTGATATTTGTTGACATTTGAATACCAATTGCCTGTGTTTTCATGGGTATATCTAACTTCCTTGGGTTGGATTTTCTCCCTAGTTCTTTATGTAGGGCTACATTTTGGAAAGATATTTTTTAAATCTACATCTATCATGGGATATTTTGTTTACTCCTCCATGATGATTGACATTTTTGCTGGGTATAATAGTCTGGTTTGGCATCCATGGTCTCTTAGTGTCTGCATAACATCATTCCAGGACCTTCTGGCTTTTAGAGTCTCCATTGAGAAGTCATGTGTTATTCTTATGGGTCTGTCTTCATATATTACTTGGAATTTTTCCTTTGAAGCTCTTTTTAAAAATGATTTATTTATTTGTATTTTATGCATATCAATTTTTTGCCTGAATGTATGTCTTTGTGAGGGTGTCAGATCCTCTGGACCTGGGTTTACAGACAATTTTGGGCTGCCATGTGGGTGCTGGAATTGAACAGGGGTCCATCTATCCAGCACGTTCCTTTGTAACTATTAACATTTTTTCTTTATTCTGTATGTTTACTGGTTTGATTATTATGTGGCAAGGGGACTTTTTTAAATCTTGTCTATTTTGTGTCCTGTAAGCTTCTTGTGTCTTTATAGGCATTTCCTTCTTTTTATTGGAAATGTTTTCTGCCATGATTTTGTTGAATATATTTTCTGTGCCTCTGAGTTGGTATTCTTCTCCTTCTTCTGTCCCTATTATTCTTAGGTTTGATTTTTTTCATGGTGTCCCCAAATTTTCTGGATGTTTTGGATATGGCTTTGTTAGCTTTAGTATTTTCTTTGACAGATGAATCTATTTCCTCTATTGTATCTTCAATCCCAGAGATCCACTCTTCCATCTCTTGAATTCTGTTGGTTATGCTTGCATCTGTAGTTCCTGTTTGTTTACTCAGATTTTCTGTTTCCAGCATTCCCTCTGTTTGTGTCTTATTTACTGTCTCAATTTCAGTTTTCAAATTTTGAACTGTTTCCCTCACCTGTTTAATTGCTTTTTCTTGGCTTTTCTTAAGGGATTTACTGATTTCTTCCAAATTTTTGTTTGACTTTTCCGTGATTTCATTAAGGGATTAATTCATTTATTCTCTAAAGATCTCTATCATCTTCTTTGTTCTGATCTATAGTCTTCGTCCATTGGGAGCTCTTGGTCTAGTTGAGGTTCTTGGTCTAATCAGTGCTGATGGACTCTTTTTCTCAGGGAGCAGCTCTTAGTCCAATTGGCACTCGTGGGCTCTGTCTCCAGTTGTAGCTGCAGTCTCATTGGGTGGGTGGGGCTTGTGGTTTACAGGGCCTGGTGGGGGATGGTGGTAGTCTGACCTATCTGCAGGTCTGCTGACTGGCCTGAGACTGGGACTGCAACAGGTGATGTTGTCTGGACTTATGGTTATGCCTCTGGGCTGAAAGCCTAGAGGCTGGGGTGTTTGGGTATAAGGATAAAGACTCAGATCTTAGTCCAGTTGTGTGCTGACAGGCTCTGTCTCAGGGGCCAGTTGCAGTCTCAGAAGGTGGGTGGGATTTCAGAAGTTTCTTTATTACATCCTAACCTCTTCTTTATCTTCCCTGGACCCATACTAGAGAGAATATTTACAAGTATTAAGTATGTGGAAAAATGAAGACATCGGAAAACCATAAGAAAAAATCTTCAAGAAATTCTTTAATAATTATCAACTTTATTTTAGTATCATATATTTATGCAATAAAATTTTCTCCTAAATGTGTGGAATATACAAATTATTTGATCAATATTCACTCCTTCCACAATATCACAAACATTACTTTAGGAAGCCCTACCCTTGATTTGAGTTTGGAAGTGTTTATTTAGAAGTAGACCTTGTAATTACTAAATTGTTATTGAAAATTAGCTATGCATATTGCTTTATGGAAACACTTACTCTCAATGATTATTTCCTTAATTTTACTCCCTGGCTCATATTGTAGAATACACCATGCTGACTTTAGCAGTGAATCAGTGTCATATTGGAGCTTAGAGGATTTCCAAAGGTAGATGAAATTTTATTTTCATTACTAGAAATCAAACCATTCAAATACCAAAAATTGGAGGTAAATTCATAACTTGGGCTGCATTTATTCTTCAAAGAAATTTCCATTTCTTAAGTGATATAAAAAGTGCATCCAGTGTTCTCTTTTCTTTGCCTGTTTTCCCATACTTTGCAGCAAAGGTTTGATTGTTGTCAATATATAAGTGAATGTTCACATTATAATTAAGATTTACACAAATGAAAACATTAAAAGAAAACTCAGTAAGTAAAAGAAATACTGAGTTGTGTTACAGGGAAAGAATGATTTCAATAGAAAATCTGAGACAATTAAGAGAATGTGGTGTGTTCATGTGGTAGATATGCATGTACCTATACTATCACATGAAATCACATAAGTTCATGAGCTATGAGAAAAATCATCCCAAATAAAGAAAAGCTTATTTGAACCCTTGCCTGTGGTATTTCATTCCAAGGCTACCTGGTTGAATTTCTGATGTTATGTTTGGTACAGAATTTAATAGTTTATGTAGCACATGGACAGAAGAAAACTCATTTTATTGAATCAGTGAGGTCTATGCCATCTACATGGATAAAGACTTTGATTAGCTCATGAAGTTGTGATCTCAGTGTTAGGCCCTTGCTAGTCACAACAACTCTCAATTGTAACGGAAAGGCACAAAATAGATCTGAACAACCACTTCTCTCAGATTACACTACGGTCTCCCTTTTTGGGATCCTCAATTCTGTATGCCATTTTATAATTTTCTATTTTGACTCTTTCAAATTTATCTCTATGTTCATAAAAATATGATCATCCTGCCCTTTATTCAGACAGAAATTGGGAAGTTAATAAACTATGTAGTGTTAGAGGCAACACTGGTAATGTGTATCAAGCCTAGGAAAATTGAAAAGGCAGAGTGAATAGACTCTCTTAAGTGGAATGGAAAATGGAGTAAATGAAATTACAGTGTAGCAGAGTATAGATCACAACAACCCAAATAAATGCCAGGTGGGGTGACCAGCCTATAATTCAGATCTTACAGGCAGAGACATGGATACCCATAGAGTATGTTGAAAGATAGAAAGACTGGCTATCTTGATGAGCTGTGTATTTATCTTGCCTCAGTTAATAAGATGAACAATCAGGAATGCTTTCTATAAAGCATATGTACAAATCCATGCACATGTGATCACGAGCATACAACCTCATAGATGTTCAAAGTAGAACACTGGAACTAGAAAATGGGACGAATACAAAAAAGTCAAATTATGCAAAAAAGGGTATTTATTAATTGGAACACTGTAGTCCCATTATGGCTCAGCAATCTGAAAGTAACTCAAAATCCAGAGTTTCTACACAACAATTTTAGGAGAAATTTAGAAGTATATTAAAATCATTTTAATATACTCAAGTGAAATAAAAATAATTAAAATACTAAGTACACAAAATTCTGTTATTTGATCTGTATGTCAATCCAGTGTGCATTTGTAAAACAAAGTATCAAGCCTTCCTCAAAGATAAGTTGAAGTTTGGAGTAGGTACCTCAGATCAGTCTACAAAGCAAGACTCCGAATTCTGAACTGTGAATTCTCTGAAGGTGACACCAAGGACTCAATGAGCATTCAAGAAACTCTAAAGATCCAGATTATTTTCATTGCTCAGGTTGTGTGTTCCCTACTCCTTGGACTTAATGCCATAAGTCACCACACCCTGCCTCATTGCTGAGTATTTATTATAGCCAAGGGTAAGCAAAGATATTATATAATCAATAAATCTTTTAAAAGGGGGATAGAATATTTTGTTTAGTAGGAAACTGTGGTGCATATATCCATGAAACCACCTGTAAAAAAAAAGATGGCAATTTAAGAGCCCTTCATGTTTAAGAAACAAAACATCCCCATGTACTTGTGGTGTAAATGTAAGTTTTACACAAGATTTCCCAGGGTCCTCAATATGACAAGTTCCACAGAGCTCTTAGTCACATAATATTTTCTGTCTCAGAAAAGGCTGCATGACAGTAACATGATTTTAAAGAAATAGTACATTTTAGCTTCCTTGATATGGAAGAATGTTGTACGGGGAATTTCCTTTGGTAAGAACTGCACCAACTGTCAAATTGTACTTCAGTGCATCATATTCTTTTTCAGACAATATTAGCAACATAAGTTTATTAATTTTACAAAAAATAATGAAATTTGAGAATTTTGTTTTGCCTGTTGAACTTATCAATCCTCACTAAATTGGTTCAGAAATCCTTATAACAATGTCAAATTTCAGAATGGGCCTGAACAATATTCACAGTCTTTTCTTTAGCAGACACATACCAAAGATAAGGTTTATAGAAGCAATCTGAAAGAAGAAATTTTAAATGATTCCTGATATTGTAGTGAGTTTAATAGAACTAGAACTGTGGTGATTCTGACAAATATAATTGGACTAAAGTAAGTACAGCAAAGATTCAATAAAATCACCCATTTTAAAGAAGGATTCAAAACATTATGTTGGTGGAAAACTTGCAAGTGTACAAATTAGGGTATATCCTTCAATTTTTATGTAAATGTAAATTCAAATGATTTATGCAACACTGGAGATAAAAGTTTGCCTCAAAATTTGGAAACAGTTTTTGACTCTTTTTAAGTTTTATTGGGTATTCAAGATTTCTTATTGAGAATAAAATATGAGAAATCTATGAAATGCTGCAGGAGATACTTCACACTCAAGACATTTAAGAGGCTCCACAGTGGAGAGAAACCATGCTACTGTACAGAATGTGGCAAGACCTTTGCCTAGTCATCCAGTTTTAAAGATCATCAAAAGTCAGTCCTGGAGAGAAAACTTATAAATGAGAAGAATGTATCAATTACATTATATAGTGCTCACATCTTCAAACCTGTCACAGAATCCATTGAGGGGGAAAACTCTATATGTGTATAGTAAGAGAAATCCTTTACCTATTTCTCAACTCCGTAAGGTCAACACAGAATTTATAGTACACAAAAAAAAAAGAAACAAAGAATGTTGCAAGTCAAATGCATTGAGCACAGATCTTATATTACTTAAGATTTATTTTGGTACAAAACTTGATAATCATTGTGCTACTGTTTATAGATAGAAAATATTCTTTAAAATAGAAAGACTTGACTAGAGTATATTAAACAATGTTCATGTCTTACCCGATGTCAGAGAAAATAAAACAAGAAGACATGTATAACTTAAATTTAGAAACATTTTACCAAAAAATACAACTTATATTCACCAAGCAGCTTCTTGGTAAATAAGCTACAGAGGCAATAATATTTTATACAGAATTATTTAGAAATTATTTTTTAAAGATTTTTTTATTGTGTATTATGTATACAGTGTTCTGCCTATGTGCCACATCTCATTACAGATGGTTGTGAGCCACCATGTGGTTGCTGGGAATTGAACTCAGGACCTCTGGAAGAGCAACCACTGAGCCATCTCTCCAGCCCAGAAATTATTTTTTAAAATGGTACCAATTCATGTGAAAATTGACTAAATCAAAATGATTTAAAATATAAGGACTTAAACCAGGTAGAACTTCTTATAAACATCAATAAGCTAGGATATTAGTCCTTGTGTTATATTCTACATGAAGATTATTTTGTTCATAGTATTTGCAATTTTAACTAAGTGTATATTATAAAAAATTTTAACATTAAATTATCCCCTTGACTAAATTCCCAATTAATGTACTAATACCTTGTGTTCATTACCTTCAGCCTTGGCATGACAAGTAATCATTTTGTGGTAAAAGATGTGATTAATATCATCTGCTCAATGGATCCTAACAGAAACTAACATGTTTTTATTTCTTAGTACATTGTTTGACATAAATTCTAACATAGAAATCAGTAAATGTGTATCTGGGGAGCAGAAGAACATTGGAATTTGTGAAGGAATGAACGAGTTTCTTTTGTGTACAGGGAAACATCCATGTCAGAGAGCACATATTCAGGCCCATGAGAAATTTGTAATACAAATTTCAGGCACTTCAGGCACAGCAGAATGAAAAAGCCTCCTGTGCTGCATGTGGATATTGATAGTGTTCAGAAAATATTCACCCCAGCCTTCTCCAATAGTGATTTAAGTGCTCATTAGTGCTCTCCTAAAGAGGCTTTCCTTTGGGCTGGAGAGATGCCTCACAGGTTAAGAGCACTGGCTGTTCTTCCAGAGGTCCTGAGTTCCATTCCCAGCAACCACATGGTGGCCACAACCATCTACAATGACATCTGGTTCCCTCTTCTGGCCTGCAGGCTGAATACTCACTGTATACATAATAATTAAAACAAAACAAAAAAAAAAGAGACTGTCCTTCCTGGCATGGTCCAAACCTGCCTCCTTATTTACTTGGATAGAATGACCCCTCTACCTGTAGGTATTAGCCCTGAAACATTGATCCTCTATTTGTAATAATTAGGCAAAGATTCCTGGTGATGTTTCTCCATCAGAGGGAAGAGTACACCAAAATCCAGCTATTTTGTGTGTCCATTTTTCTGTTCATATATTTTTTCTTATGACATTGTCAGCCCACTCATACTTTTAATCCCACCATTGAAGAGGCAGAGACAAGCTAGTCTCTGTGAGTTTGCAGCCACTATGCTGTATACAGTGAGTTCCAAAACAGCCAAGTTGATGACACAGAAATTCCTGTCTTCAAAAACTAAAATAAAAAATGAAGTTAATTACACTACAAAAGTAATTATAATAAAGAAGGTCATGAAAGACAATTGGAAAATCACTGAAGACCTTAGAGAGGCATGGATTGCCCTAATGCTTCTTGGCCACAAACACATAGGTTTTTCTGTCTGTTGCAATACTTTCATTTGCATCAACTCCACAGATTTTGTTTGTCATCCTCAATGGAAGCATCAATATTATTTTAATCAGCCATTAGAAAGAGAATGTGTGGGTAGTTGAGGGTCCTTAAGGCTTCTAAATAACACATGTGTTCAGCCTCTATTTGAAATAGATAGCTGGCTCTGCTGGGTTGATCAGGTTAATTCAATCTCATTCCCACCTTTATAGTAAAGTCCTTCATGATGCTGGTCTGAATGTATGAAAGGACTGTCAGTTTTGTCTGCCTCTGACACCCAGTAGCACTCTGCATCTTGGCACTGCTTTAGATGAGGGAATGAGGATTGTGATCCTTACATTCCAGTCTCTGTGTGTGGTAGCAAGCATAGGGTGCTGTTGGGGATTTGAAATCTGAAATATTATCAGGAAAGTGAAATTTTAAAGTAAAGTTTCCTAAGAGGAACCACATGGAAGGGAAAAGAGAGATGACATATTGTTAGGTAAGTATATAAATGGAGATGAGATACATCGATGGTTGTTACAGAAATGCTTCATTTGCAGTAGCCCCTAATGTTTAATTTAACCCATAGTTTTGACAAAGCTTTCTTTTTCTTTTTCTTAAGTGGTTTTGAAGGTAAACAGTTTAAATGCATGTGACCTATGTGTGTTTACCCACTTTTCACACTTCTCCCACTACTTTAGTCTTTTCTGGATAAATTTTCTCAAGTAATGCATGATGTAGAATTTTTTTGATATTACACACAAACGTGTACACTCACTTCCTACTTAGAATGTAATTGAGTCATCTTACTCAGTGAGAAAAGACATATGTTCCATGATCCTTCCTAACAGGGATCAATTTTTCATTAATAAAAGTCAAAGAAAGAAGCACAAAAAACCAGGATGGAATGTCTGCATTGCCAAAAAATAACGTTTATGATAGAATTTCTATAAAAAACATACTGTGTCATATACTAAGATGACGTATTTAAATAGGATAAAACTTCCAAATGCAATTCGTCAGGCATAATGCAGTGTGAAATTATCCTAATAGGAATGTTTTCTTCTCTTTATTATTCTGTTCTTTTACTAGATTTGAAGAGTCTATTCAATTATTTCTCTTTATTAGCTACTAACCTCCTAATGAACCTGCAATGCCCTTCAGTTGTGCTGACACCTGCTACCAATCTCTTCCATGGGGGTTGATGCTGATTTTCTTGTCTTGGCTAAGCAGTGTCACATTTGCATTCATGACTTAGAGTTCACTGTTTTCTCTTTAGCAGAGGAATATGCACATTCAATCAGGATTAATGTGGAAACAAGAGTTTCTCTTCAGGTATCATCTTTACTCCCTGTGACACAGGAGGAAAGTTTCAACATTCTGTAACTGCCCTCTAGCTGTTAAACCAGACATGTTGAAGCAGGCCTAAGTTCTATGCCTTTACATTTGTACAGCTTACGTATGCTTGAAATATGCCTTTGATCAAAGCCCATCCAAGGTGAGAAACATCCTTTATGAAGGCACACATCTAATTCTTTCCTAAAGACATCCAACTCCTAGGAGAAAAACATTCAAATAAATGAGCTTATGGAGGTTCATTCAGTGGGAACACAACCCACTCAAAAGGAAGAATGCCATGCCTTTAACTGGCCCTTTCATTTGATACATTGTGGAAATTTATCCACAAAGACAAGGCAATGCCACTCATGTAGGTCATGTCCACTCAAACTGGGTTTTATACAAGTACAAACATATAGTTAAGAATATTTCTAGGATTGGGAGGGGGAGGCTGGAGAGACAGGAGGAGGAGGGAAGAGTTGTATCTGTGACTGGTATGTAAAATGAAAACAATTTCTAATAAAAAACAATACTTCTATTATGCTAGATTTATATTTTTGCCTAGAGTCATTATCCTTCCACATAGTTTCTGAACTCTCCTACTCTCACATCACTCATAAGATGTGTAAGAATTACAAACCTTAAAAATATATTGTGCTATCACTAAGTATTTGTTGATGGGAGGGTTGGTTTCAATATCTTTAACTTTCTGTGAAGTACCATGCTCCAAACTGCTTCGGGTCAAGAATCAGTTGACAACAGCAGTTCACATCAGGAAATCCAGATGTTTTTCATTATAAAACCAGTATGCAATCTCCTAAAGGGTTTAGTAATATTAGATGTTCACATGATTCTGGATATGACTGTGGAGCATAAGTCATTCCTTTTAGCTCCTATGCACTGATCCACTGATGCATATATAGGAAGGAAGATCTAGATTTAGAAAGTATTAGCTTCAGGCTTACAAGCCACAATTCAACTTCTGCATCTGCTCCGATAGTCTTGTGTGCCTATATCCTGTGTGATCTATATTAGGCCCTGCCTCAGGATAACAACAATCAGAATTATTTTTTAACTGTTTTAATTAATTTCCCCAGCCTGACTAGAGCCTCTCCTTCCTTGCTCCTCACCTTACAGTCCCTTTCTCAAACCATCCTACTGCCTATCACCATTCACTGCTCTTTTTTCTATTAAGAAAATTAGAGACATCCCTTGTATTTTAGCCAAACATGGCATATCATGATGCTGTAAGACTAGGGACCTTCTCCCCATTAAGGCTAGACAAGGCAACCCAGTATTAGAAAAGGATCTGAAAAGCAGGAAACAGATTCAGAGACAACCCATGCCTCCTCTGTTAGGAGTCCCACAAGAAGAATAAGCTACAAAACTGTTACATGTATCTACAGAGCCTAGGACAGTCCTATGTATGTTCTCAGTTTGTTGCTTTAGGCTCTGTGAGACCCTATGATTACAGTTTGAATCTCAACTATATATTTGTTATTGTTCAACTTGGAAATGGAGAGGAAGGGAGGGATCCCTTCTTGTCATTATATCACTAGAGAAATGTACATATAGAAATTCTGGAATGACATCGAAATCAAGTTCCTTTTCTTGATGTGAATTCTACTGTTCTTCAATATTCCTTTTCAGACAATAATAAAGGCCTCATCATACTTCTATATCTGGTGTATGTTAATCTGTTTTACTCTGCCAGAGTTATAGGGAGGGAAATTGCCTTCACTTAGCTTCATGCTGGTCTTACCCAAGAATCAAAAAGCGAAAATCACACAGCATATTTCATTCTGAATGTCCTCTTTAATGTTGATTTCATACCTCTCTACCCATCATGTCACTAGCACTTATTTCACACCACCCTCCCTCTCACAAAAAAATCTATTCAAATAATGTGTATCAATAACTGAAAAGAGAATGTATTTAACAATTTTTCCTTTGTGCCATCAAAGAATTACATAAATGTATAGAAGTTAGAACAGTATTTTTTTCTGAACCAGGTGGCTTTCAAAGAAGTGGCCATAGACTTCACCCAGGAGGAATTGGGTTTCCTGGACTCTGCAGAGAGACCTTTTCCTGGCAATGATAAGTTGAAGAACTACACCAACCTGGTCTCTACAGGTGAGATTATATTTTTTCACATATTTGTAGTTTATCCCTGAAATTTCTATCAACTGTTATTAGGAGACATGCATATGTTGCATTAATGAGTCTTACATATCATGTTTTCAAATGGTTGAATTTTGGTGTATAACACCCAATTATGTAACTCATTCTTGTTTTTATATCCATTCTCCTGCACATGATATAATTCTTACAATCCTGTATTATACTTTGCTGCAGGCAACTTATACCCATCTCAACATGATGTTACTTCCTTGTATTTCTGCTTTGGTGTAATTAAAATAAAAAAATAAATGTATGGGGCTGGAGAGATGGCTCAGCTATTAAAGGCTAGCCTCACAACCAAAAATATAAAATAAATATATGAAGAGAGAAAACTGAAAAAGCATTCAGTATTTTAAAGCATTTAACAAGGTATTTCCAATGAGGAAGTCAAATATGGATCTCCCATTATTTTTTTCTTACTCTGAGTTTAATCCGATATTATGACTCCAACTGTATTAAAACATATGAAGACTGTTTCATATGTCACTTCTAATGCACAGGACATTCTCTAACAACACAAGAGCTACTCACCAACCTTGACCAAAGCAAACATTCCTGGAATGGGTCTATAGAGCAGACAGGATTCAAAGAACCTGGTAAGTTGGAATGAAGCATTGACATGGGCCAAGGGTCCACATGAAGACAAATTCAGTCCTGCAGTGGCCTGAGCCAGCTAGTTAGTAAAAAGTATTCCTAAAAAAAAATCTCAGGTGAAATAATGTCCTCAATGTGTCGATGTGTTGCCCAAGGTGTGTATTAGATTATCTGAGCCTATTCACATATGAATAGTGTTGATTTGAAATTTAGAAATTCAGTATAAGCTTGGAAATGAATAGCAGGACCTACTCTATGTTCGTCTACATTTCTGTATTTGTCAGCAATAGAGATGGTATTAATAAATTATTATGGTTTTTATATTAAAATAAATCTGGAAATGAAGTAATATAGACCAAAAAATATTGTTTTCTATTTAGAAAATTCTTGACTACTTCATGATTTCTTGAATTTCCACAACATATTCTGGATCACTTTATCTAATTCTATAAGCAATCATCAGTAATTACATGGTCTGAAATTCATGAGGGTCCAAAAGTGTAATAGTGTTGTGCTCTAATCCTTAAGATATAGGGAATGAAAAGTTTAATTGCTTTGAGGCTTACACAGAGATACTTCATGTTGTTCTAATTGATTGAGATTTTTCTTCTGTTCCATTATGATGTCTGTTTTAGAGGGGCTACCATGGGTTGAGCAGTAGAATTCATATTCTTTGATAGTTGTATGCGATATCCTATAGATAACCACTCTGGCTACATGATGTATAATTTCTTTAATTTTTGTATTTACCTACTTATTTTTTTGTACTGATCACTTCTATATATAACAGAGTGCTGACCAGAAATCATCTAATAATAATGTTTTTTGCTAATCTCAGTGTATATATCAACTATTAGTTATTTTTTCTTTTTTTACATTTTTAAAAATATATTTATTTTTTTTCCATTTTACATACCAAGTCCAGTTCCCCCTCCCTCCCCTTCTCCTGCCTCCTCACCTCCCTCCCGCTCTACCCCCATCCACTCCTCGAGTGGGTAAGGCCTCCCATGGTAGTCAACAAAGTCTGGCATACCAAGTGGAAGGAGAGCCTATCCCATCTCCATTATATCAAGGCTGAGAAAGGTATCCCACCACAGGGAATGGGCTCCACAAAGCCAGTTGATGCGCCTGGAATAAGTCCTGGTCCTACTGCCAGAGACTCCACAAACAGATCAAGCCACACAGCTGTCACCCACATTCAGCAGGCCTAGTTCGATTGCATGCAGCTTCCTGAGGAATCAGCCTACAGTCAGTGAGCTCCAACTAACACCGTTCAGCTGTCTCTGTTGGTTTCCCCATCATGATCTTGGTGCCCTCTTCTTTTTTTTTTTTTGAATGCCAAATGCCATTTATTGAAGGAGGGAGGTCTTAAATACAGGCTTACAGCACAATGGGATAACCCTGGATGGCAGAAATTCGCTTCTGATTTTTTTTTTTGAGCTGAGGAGTGAACCCTGGGCCTTGCGCTTACTAAGCAAGTGCTCTACCACTGAGCTAAGTCCCGAACACCACTTCTGATGTTTTACAATTTTGCATCTAAGTTGTTAATACCCAATATGCTGGATACATAGACAAAGAACTTCCCTTAAGCATTCAGGAGGGTGGAATTCGCATAGGGAAGATAACAAGGTCAAGGTCAGCAAGCAATGTAACAGTCATCCGAAATGGGGACCAGGGTCCTACAGGTCCCCCTTTTACTCAAAAATGAACTTCTGACTTTGGTTGCATGCAACGTTAGCAGGTCACCTTACCCGTCATGGAAACACCTGTCCAGGCCACACTGGTGTTCTGTCTTAGGTTGGGGAGCACCCCCCAGGCATTACCCATCTCTGAATACTCATTATCTTATAGGCTCAACTGTGTGAGAGCTGCAGAGTTAACTGTTGCCAAAGATCTCTAAGTGGTGCTGGGCATGCAATCTGTGTGTTCAACACAGTAAAGATCAACAGAAGTCTTAACCCACCCATAGCCAGTAGGTTAAAGGCAACTGAGCCATTCCTGTCCTTAACGAGCCTTACTGCAAATGGGAAACCTTGTAAGATGGTATCCTGAGAGCAAATAGAACTTGAGTTGATAAATTTATAGCTTTCAAGGCCATATAACCATTGATTTACATTTGTCATGCCCAATATACTGAAAGATTAATTAACTGTGGTAGCTACTTTTGCTGCCAGGGTCTCCATTGTGCTAGCTGTAGTAACCAATAATGAAATGGCAATTCTAAAAACAGTAGTAGCAGTGGTCGCCACTGTTACAACAGCAACAATGGCAGCAGCGATATCAAATTCTCTTCTTGAGCATGTGGGTATCCATTGGCATGGAAGTAACTCCAGGAACA
The DNA here is from genome assembly GCA_949786405.1 of Onychomys arenicola. Lineage (NCBI taxonomy): Eukaryota > Metazoa > Chordata > Mammalia > Rodentia > Cricetidae > Onychomys > Onychomys arenicola. The sequence continues at coordinate 2,548,666 of CATKUM010000035.1, forward strand.
TGAAACACGGAGGCACATTATCCTTGATCGCAACACGACTTAAGCAGGCAGCTCTACAAAAGAACAACTAAGAACCATAAAGAAAAAACAGGCAGCTCACAAGGTACAGAACTAATGATCTCATATTGGCTACATTCAGAATCACAAAATTTATGGTATCATCAAAGGAGGCTAAACGAATTTCAAGAAGCCAAAAAATGTTGCACAGAGCCACTCCTGAGAAGTAGGTACTACTACAGCTTGAAAAGGATTGTGAGAATGATAATGCTTAGATGGCATGCTATAATTAAAATATAAATGGAGGTCAGTGATCTTCAGTGTTATCCTTAATCTCCTAGGTATAAGGTGACTGATAGGTGTTTCCCGACAACCGTCTCTCAAAGAAACAACACAGATGGCTTACTCGCTCTCTCACTCACCCTCTGGAGGGTGCTCCCATGTTCATGTCCGTGGAAGACAGGACAGGACAGGGCACTCACCACCTCTGCCAAGTGGCAAAAACGCTGGTTGGCCGTGGTCACACCAGGACATATTGAGTGCAGCCTGGAGTCAGGCCAACACCCTCAGGTTACCAAAGCGAAAGTATGACAGGAAGCTATGAAAACAGGCAAATCGCTCTCCAAAACAGAGAGTGTTTCACGTGAAAGAGTGTGACTGACCGATCGATCCATTACTCCTTGGAGCATGTGGGGCGGGCAAGGGGCTGGCTGGCACAACTAGGGGAAGTTGGCATCCAAACTCCGTGTGAGGCAGGGAGGGAGGGAGAGAGGAAGGGAGGGAGGGAGGCAGGTGGCAAGGGCAGTTCCTTGTGCCTGCCGTTTAAGATGGATGTCCTTTGAAAGACATTTCACCACCTGCTTGGGGTTTGGTTTTGGTTGTGGGGTTCCTTGCTGGGATTAAAGGCATGTTTGCTTTCTTATTTATTATGTTATTTTATTGTACGTTTAGTTTAATCTCAAAAATGTATTTATGTGTCTCCATGTATGCCTGTGTGTGCACAGAAGGTGTGTGGGGTGGGGTTTGGTGGATGACAGGCCACTGCCCTCCTATTCGTTTGATTCTTTAATTTTAAAAAAAGATTTATTTATTAAAAAAAAAGGTGAGTATTGTGCTCACCTTTAATCCCAGCACTTTGGAGGCAGATGTGACTCGGAGGCTAGCATGGTCTACAAAGGGAGTTCCAGGACATCCGGGACTGTTATACAGAAAAATCTTTTTCAAAAAAAAAACAATCAAGAAAGCAAAAAATAAAATAAAACTCCGGGAACATTTTTTTTCTCTCTGTCTGTTTTTAATTTCTTCTCCTGTTAACTTTACTGTACATTTAGTTTAATTTCAAAATGTATTCATGCATCTACACATATGCTCATACATGTGCATGTGAACCTGTAGGCCTGCTTGGGGGGAGGGAGCGGTGAGGGGTGGATCGGTCACAGTTCTAAACTTTTCAGAATGGCCCGTTGACCTCACCAACATGGAAGCATTCAAGAGGATGGCAGCCATCTTACCCGGTGACCTTACCAAGATGGAAGCCACCATGTGACAAACTGTGCAAATTCTGTCCTTGTTTTTTGTTGTTGTTGTTCTCTATGTTTTCAAGGCCTCTAGAGGCCCAGAACCTAAAAGAAGAAAGAAGGAAAGAAAGAAAGAAAGAAAGAAAGAAAGAAAGAAAGAAAGAAAGAAAGACAGAATGAAAGACAGAATGAAAGACAGAAAGAAAGAAAACAACAGAAAGTCACAAAGCCCCTCTGCTTCCTGAATTCTGGGATGAAAGGCATTCACCTCCACCTCACCAGCAGGTAAGAAATGTGTATTTACAGAATAACAACAACAGATATAAAACAAAATGAAACAGAAAGTCTAGAGACCCTAAGTAGCTGAAAAGATGGAGATCAGCCTCACTTCCACCCACCCCTGAGGACTGGACTTTTTCTTGATTATTCCAGCAGTATTTAGGGTAATAAAAGGTTCTTGCAAACCAGGGCTAAATATGATTCTCTGCTGATTTTATGTGCCCTTGGTGTCCTGTCTCATTCTTTCATGATGATAGAACTCAACTTAGGAACTTATACTCCTGTATGCAGATAGACACACACACACACACACACACACACACACACACACACACACACACACACACACACACACAGGCTGCTTTCCCAGAGGTGTTTCTTGAGTTCAATTCCCAGCGACCACAATGTCCCACAACCTACTGCAATTTTTTTTTTTAAAAAACGCATAATGATGTATCATTCAATACACAGGAGACTCAACACCCTTCTATATAAAGCACCCCACCCCCCATTCCCCAACAGAGAAGTCCCCTTTGATCTTTGAGAAAGCAGCATTTTTGTGCTTTTCTCCCTGTTTGTGATATGTAATTGCAGCACCAGCAGTAGCAGCAGCAGCAGCAGCAGCAGCAGCAGCAGCAGCAGCAGCAGCATATTTGAAATAATTTGGAGTAGCTCACTACTTTGATGGCAGTGCTCAAACTCCTTGTGAGGCAGGGAGGGAGGGAGGGAGGCAGGCGGCGAGGGCAGTTCCGTGTGCCTGCCGTTTAAGATGGTTGTCCTTTGAAAGACATTCCACCGCCTGCTTGGGGTTTGGTTTTGGTTGTGGGGTTCCTTGCCACCACTGCCTCCCACCCCCACCCCCAGTTCTCAGACTAAATACTGAGTTAGAGCAAAAATTAAAAAAGCACTTGTATTTTCTGTACAGAGAGAATACATTGTCACAGTGTTTTGTTTTAAGTCTTTTCGCTAGATTCAGAAAAAAAATCATTCATTCGTTCATTCTTTCATTCGTTCGTTCATTCGCTCACTCATTCATCTATCCGTTTGTTTGTCTGTCTGTTTTCAGACCAGGATGGCTCGCTCCTACATGCTATGTTGCTGAAGATGGTCTTCTGATTTTTTCTATTTCTTCAAACGCAGGGTCTCTCACATAACCCAGGCAGCCCTTGAACTGTCTTCTGCTTTCCCTTGTTCGGTATTTGTTTTTTCAAAGTTGACTGTATATCTTTGTTCAGTCTGTCTGTCTGTGTATCTGTCTATCTACCTACCTACCTACCTATTTTAAACACAGGATCTTTCACACACACACACACACACACACACACACACACAAGCACACAAGAAAAGTAAAATTAGCCAGACTGTGGTGATGTTAATAAGCAGTCTGATCTATGGAAGCTGGAGGCCAGCCTGGCCTACAGAGCTAGTTCCAGGACAGCAAGAGCAAGAGCTGTTACACAAAAAAGCACTGTCTATAAAAAACAAAAACAATAACAAAAGTTTAAATTAAATAAGTAGACATAAACACAAATAGAATTCACCTGGGATCAGACGAAAGCAATGGACAGGACAGAAAAAAGCTGGGGACATGATCTGATTGATGAGGGAAGGGGTAATGCCTGGGCTCCAGGCACCTCCATGCCCATGGCACCATTCAGGCCTCCGTTCCTCTTTTTTTTTTTTTTGTTTTCTTGTTAAGTAATTGATGTATTCTTATTTTATGTGCATTGGTGTTTTGCCTGTGCAGATGTCTGTGTGAGTGAGGGTCCCCTGGAACTGGAGTTGACAGGCAGTTGTGAGCTGCCATGTGGGGACTGGGGATTGAACCCAGGTCCCCTGGAAGAGCAGTCAGTGCTCTTAACCGCTAGGCCATCTGTCCAGCCGCAACTCAGGCCTCTTGTATATTTTATTTGATTTGAGACTGTGTTTATCAATGTGTAGAATTTACTTACTTGTCTGGAAACTCTTTCTATGCACAAGGCCAAATCTGAACTCAGAGATCCAGCTCAGCTGCCTCTGCTTCCCTAGTGCTGGGATTAAAGGCATGCACCTACCTCTCTGTTTCCTGAATGACAGGATTAAAGGCGTGCACCACCACACCGAGCTTCCTTCTATTTCTGTAACTCCAGGAACATTTTTTTTCCTCTGTGTCTGTTTTTAATTTCTCATTTATTCTGTTACATTATTGTACATTCAGTTTAATTTCAAAATTTATGTGTGTGTGTGTGTGTGTGTGTGTGTGTGTGTGTGTATGTGTGTGTTTGGTGGGGGTTCACAGTTCAAAATTTTTCAGTATCTCTTGTTAGCCAACAGCATGGCTATCGACCTCACCAAAATTGAAGCAGCCATGAGGATGGAAGCCATCTTGGCTGGTGACCTCACCGAAATGGAACGCACTACGTGACATACTTTTCAAGGTCCATTTTGTACTCTCTGCGTTTCCTAGCCTCTGGAAGGGCCACAATTTAAAAACAATTTGCATGTGCAGAATTGTGAGGAGCTCTCCTGACAGAGAAAGTACATTTTACATGAAAAGTACCATGAAAGTTTACTTTTCTGGTGGGGGGTGGGGATGGGGCGGGGGTGGGGAGACCAGGGACACGGAAAAGAAATGTGGATTTACAGACAGATTAAAAAAGGAAAAAAAAATCCGGGTGGTGGTGGTGGTGGAGGTGGCGGCACATGCCTGTAATCTCAGCATTAGGTAGGCAGAGGAAGTTGGACCTCTGTGAGTTGGAGGCAAGCATGGTTTACAAAGCAATTTCTAGGACAGCCTCCAAAGCTACAAAGAAACCCTGTCTCGAAAAACCAACAAAAAAAAAGAAAGAAAGAAAGAAAAAGAAGGTCACAGAGCACATAGACCATAAGGCAGAGCAACAACTGATTCCCACATTTGTTTCTGCTATGATTTGATCTGGGTCCCATCGAGCAAAGAATACATGGACAAAAACAGAAACCCCAAATCTTAGCCACAGGTGATCACTCAGACCTATGTTCTCAGCAATCTGGAGGCTAAGGCTGAGAGTAGGAGGCCCACCTGGCCTACAGGGGACAGGCATGGCTACACCAAGAAACTCTAGGGTGGAAAAAATTTGAAGAAAGAGAGACAAACTTTCAGTCGGTACCTACACTTCTCTTCTCATCCTACCCCTACTACCCTACAACAACCACCAGAAATGGCTTTGTTCTGTCTGTGTGTGATGGCAACACCACAGTTTTTACACTGCTGATAATAGAAGCCACTGATCTGGACACCCTAAACCAACTCTGTCCCTAACCCAACACCACTAGCTGGTGCATAACATCCCTAGCCCTGTTTTGTTTTCTGTTCCTTTTATTTACTTTTTTTAATGCCCTGTGAAGTGTTCGTTATAATTTTTATTATTTTCACTGGTGTATGTGTGTGGATTCACTCACTTGAGTACAGATGCCTAGAGAGGCCAGAGGCAATGAAGTGGGCAGGCATAATCAAGAAGGAATCAAGGAAGGAAGGAAGGAAGGAAGGAAGGAAGGAAGGAAGGAAGGAAAGAAAGAAAGAAGAGATTGAATGAAGGAAGGAGGGAGGGAGGGAGGGAGGGAAGGAGCGAGCGGGGAGGGATAAAAAAAGGTAGAATTTTAAAAGATAATTATAATTAACTTGGAATAAAACAAAAAGCAAGGGTCAGCAGGCATGGGGATCTGAGTGGAAGGGGAAGCCCTCAGCTCCATCCTCTCAGTACTGCATGAACTGGGTGTGCTATCCCCTTCCTGTGTAATCAGCAGCTAGCTGGAAAAAGAGGGCAATCAGGCCACAATCCCACCACCCATGTTTTGGTTTTTTTTCTTTTTTCCCCAGCAGCTTCAGGCTAATGAAAAGCCCTGCCAATTGCAGGACAGCGAAGACTATACAGAGAAACCGTGTCTCAAAAAAATTAATAATAATAATAATAACAATAACAATAAATAAAAACATTTGTGTTACTTATTTTATGTCCATGAGCACTCTATCTGAATGTACAAGCTGTTTTCAGAAGAGGGCGCCAGATACCACCATGTGATTTCTGGAAATTCCAGAAATTCCATCTCTCCAGGCCTGAGTCGGGGTGTCTTTTGTTTAAGAAGAAAAGGAGCCTGGTGCTGTTAACACATGCCTTTAGTGTGCTAAGTAGGCTTCTTTCCTACTACCCCAACTCCCAACACCGCCACCAGAACTTGCTCTGTTATGTAGACCTGCAATGAATCACAGTGTACACACACACTGCTGAGGTCAGAACCCTAGACTATCTCAGGTTCCCTAACCAACATCTGTAGCTTCATCTCATCCCCCAGGCCAGATTCCCTTTGCTTTTATTCATTTGTGTCAGGTTAGTTAATTATTTTAATTTTAATTGTATAGGGAGGACAGAGGCTTTGGATTCTATGGAGTGGAAAGGAAGGGAAGCAGAGAGGGAAGGAGGAAGGGAGGGAGGGAGGGAGGGAGGGAGGAAGGAAGGGAGGGAGGGAGGGAGGGAAGGAGGGAAGGAAGGAGGAAGGAGGAAAGAAAAGCAAAACTTAATTGCGCAGTGGTGATGTTGGATTTTAACCCTAGCACTTGGGAGGCAGAGGCAGGCTGATACTCTGACTTAGAGGAAAGCTTGATCTCTGTGATTTGAAGGCCAGCATGGTCTACAGAGCTAGCTCCAGGACAGCCAGGATCACACAAACAGACCCGGTCTTGAAAAACCGACCCACAAAACACAAAAAACTAACAAAAGCAAGCAGGGCCGGGGATTTTATGAGGCTCCCAGACTGGATTTTTTTTCCTCATGTCCAACACGGGGTTCATTTTCAAACGCATAAGGGTTGGGGGCTGCTCCTCCAATTTCCAGCTCTCTAGTGTCAATTATGTTCACGTTTCTTTTAGATTAATTTATTTTCATGTGCCTTGCTGGTTTTGCCTGCATGGATGTATGTGTGTCTGTGTGAGGGGGCCAGGTACCCTGGGACCGGATGACGACCCATACATACATACATAAGGCGGGCTGGCTACCAGATAAAATAAAACCAAATGACAAAGGGACGTCAAATCGAATAAGCTAAAACGACACATGAGAATGGAGTTCCTTCCCTCAGAAAGCTGAAAAGGGCCAGCCGAGTACTACTCTGGAGAGAAGCATGTAGGAAGCAGCCTCTCCCCCCCCAACCCATCTGCTTACTTGCAGCACCTCTGCAGTACAGAGGATGGAGCCCAGGGCTTTGGGCACCTAGGCCAGGGCTGCCTCCTCCCCCATGATCCATGACCCCAGCACCACCTTCCTCTGTTTGTTTTTTGATTCCTCCAAGTTTTCTATATTTTATATCCAACGAATTAGTTGGCATAGGGGCCTTTCTACATACATAGCCTGGGAAATCACTAAATAGATCCGACCTGCCTCCAATTCACAGAGGTCCCAATTGCCTCTGTCTCCTGCATGATGGGATTGGAGGTGTGCCCCAACCACACCAAGCTTCCTTTTATCTCTGTAACCCTGGGAACGTTTTTCACTACATCTGTTTTTAATTTCTTCTTCTCTTACTTTATTGTACATTGAGCTTAATTTCAACATTTGTTTATGTGTACCTGCGTGTACCTCCGTGTGCACGCACTCCTGACAGCTGTGATTAAAGGTATTCACCTCCATCTCACCAGCAGGCAAGTAATGTATATGTACAAGACAGGGGACAGGGAAGCCACAACAACAGCAACACACACACACACACACACATACACACACACACACACACACACACACAAACACACACACACACAAACACACAGTGAGAGAGACAGTTCCACGAGAGGCAGCATGACACAGATAGACCCTGTCTCTCAAAAAACAGCAATAACCAGAAAAAACAAGTTAAAATTAAATCAATAAACATAAACATAAAAAATTATAATTCACTTGGAATGAAACAAACAACAGACAGCAGTGCTGGGGATCTGATTGATGAGGGAAGGGGTAGGCCCCCGGGGTCCAAGCAACTCTAAGGTAGTCAGGCCTCTTGTATTTACTTATGCATGTATGTATGTATGTATGTATGTATGTATGTATGTATCTATCTATCTATCTATCTATCTATCTATCTATCTATCTATGTATTTATTAATTTTCAAAATTTGCTTTTTCAAGACAGGGTTTTTGAGACAGAGTTCCTGAAACTCACTCTGCTGTAGACCAGGCTGGCCTCAAACTCACCCAGATCCTACTGCCTGTCCCTCCCGAATGATTAAAGGCTGCACCACTACACGTGGCAGGCAAATTATGTATATTTACAGACAGGGAAAATGAACAACAACAACCCGCCCCCAAAAAAATGAAACAAACAAACAAACCAAAAACCCAAAAAGACAAATGGTCCAGAGACCAGAGAGCCTAAGGAACTGGAAAGAATGATGGGAGTAACTTAAGAATTTATAATCCCCTAGAAAGGCAGACAAACAGACAGACAGACAGACACACACACACACACACACACACACACACACACACACACACACCCCAAAAGTAAAATTAGCCAGTCTGTGGTGATGTATGCTTGTAATCCTAGCACTCCAGAGGCAGGGGCAATCTTATCTCTGTGAGCTCTCTGGCTCCCGAAACTGTGATTTAAGGATATACTACCACCACCACCCATCCCAGGGCTCTTTTATATTTTACAATTTTTTTTCTATTTCATTTTAATTTTAATTTTATTTTATTTTTATTTTTTTTTTGCCAGAGCTGGGGACAGAACCTGGGCCTTGTGCTTGCTAGGCGAGCACTCTACCACTGAGCTAAATCCCCAACACCATATATTTTACATTTTGGTTTGTTTGTTTGTTTGCTTTTGTTTTTTTTTTTTCTGAGACAGGGTGTCTCTGTAGCTTTGGAGGCTGTTCTGGAGCTCGCTTTGTAGACCAGGCTGACCTCAAACTCACAGAGATCCAACTGCCTTTGCCTCCTGAGTGCTGGGATTAAAGGCATGTTTAATTTCTTAATTCTTATATTATTTTATTGTATGTTTAGTATAGGCTTGGGCCATGGAGACACACACACACACA